>JANTQA010000012.1:10192500-14992500 GCA_027625915.1 Anaeramoeba flamelloides | reverse complement strand
TCTACTTGAATACCAAGATTTGCCAAAAAAGGGATTATTTTGGTTTTTTCTTTTACTTGCAAACATAATAATTTTTTATAAAGATGGAAATAAAAAATAAATAAATAAATAATCAAACTAACAAAAATTATCAGGACTTTTTTTTTATTTCCAATCTTTACTCAATAATGTGCGAAAATTAATTAGTAATACTTAATTTAATAATATTGTGAAAATTTAACAACTTGTACTTTGAAAAAATTTTTCTTTAGAGTTATTGAATTTAAATTGAATAAATTCGATATTTATCTTTCAAAGCGTAATTGGGGTATAAAACACAAATAACTCAATTTTTGAAGGATTCTGTTTTTAAAACAGCTTTTAATTGAACTTGATTGAAAGAATGCACCTTTAAATGTTTAGTTGGTTGTTGTTATATTCTTATCAAATTTGAATTTTTTACTTTAATATAAAGGAAAAAACAAAAAGATAATTTAAAAAAAAAATATTTTGAAATAAACTTGCCAACTTTCTTTTCAATCCTCAGTGCGAATTTAAAAAAAAACTGAAGCATGTGCTTTATCTTATATTTTAATACAATTAATAATTTTTATATTGTGTTTTAAAAATAATTCTAGGATTTAATTCTCGATAATAAATCTTCTTTTAAAATACCATTGGTTATAATTAATACTATAAATTTTTAAATTTTTTCTCAAAAAAAAAAAAAAAAAAAAAAAATAGGGGATATTGATGAAGATCCTTCGACTCCAAAAAATGAAAATTATTTAAATAATCATTTAGAATTAAAAATTCTTTATCATACACCAGATAAGGATGAAGATCTTCATCAAATTGTTGGCTTTCAAGTTAATGCAAAAAGTATGAGTCATAAAAAAATTCGGGGTAATTGGATATGTCAAGAAGATAGTAGAAAGTCCATAACTCAAAACAATAAAGCACGTGGCACCAGAATAGTTTGGAGTTATGATGTGATTTGGGAATCTAGCGACATCAAGTGGGGAAATAGATGGGATTCCTCTTTGATGAAAGAAACTAACTCAAATAACCATTTATATTCTGTAATTAATAGTATTCTTTTAGTATTAGCATTGTCGACAATTGTAATTGGAATTATATATCATGCTTTAAAAAAGGATCTTAAAAAATATGATCAGGAGAATGAATTACTTAATGTAAGTGATCAATAATATCTTTTAACTTTATTTTTTAAAAAATTATTATTATGTTTTAATGTCTATTTGTAACTTTGTCTATTAAAGAATTTTTTCAAAGAAATAAATCCCAAAATTCAAAATGTTAGAATATCTAAAAGTGTTTATTGTTCGTGGGCTGTTAGATATTTTTATATTTTAAAGAATATAGTAACATTTTACTGAACTCTATTATTTATCATTAGAAAAAAAAAAAAAAAAAAAAAACCACTCACTATTAGATTTTTCTGGCTTTTCTATTTGTTCAGAAAATGGATAGTAATTTTGAGAATATAAAGGAAAATTTATGCGAAAATTAAGAACTTTGCTCAGTGGTAATTAAGATTTAAATCACTTTTCATTGTTTGAATTTATGTACTAAATATTTTTCAAATTTTGATATATTGTTAAAATCAAGATTAATATTTGATTTTTTATAGAAATTTAGAATTTTTTTTTGGTAATATTACAAGTGCAAAATGAATATCTTTATAATTTTATTTTTTTTGAAATCTATTGTATGTCCATACATAGTTATTCTTTAATTAAGTCTGATAAATCTCTCCCAATATATCCGTTATTGTTATTAATTTAATTTTTAATATATCATACAAGAAATGTGAATTAAATTAGTTAGTTCTAAAATTCAATTTTTATCAAAATATAAGGTATTTCCAAAAAAGTTTGGCATTTTTTTTTACATTTCATAAATAGCCTCTGTGTTAGTGGACCTATTTAAAAATGATAATATAAAATTAGGTAAAATAATTAATACAGATTGAATCAGTGGCTGTTATCTGTATTTCTTAATATGTTTATCAAAACATTTCCAAAAAATGAAAAAAAAAAAAAATTGGGCTCTCTTTTGGTGAAAACAATGTACGGCTAATTTCAATAAAAAACTGAAAATATGGAAAGGGTACAAATGATTTTTTAAACAATTAAATACAGTTATATGTTTTCAATTCTATTTGAAAATTTGTTGAGATTAAACAAGTTAGGAAAACGTTTTTTTTGAACAAAAAGAAAATAATAAACACCACTTTTCTGACCCCTAAAAATATCAGATAAAATGAGATCAGAAAATTTTTGTATATTTAATTCAAGTAATGTTTTGCAAATAAATAAATTTAATTATTATTTGGAATCTATTAGTTGCGGATAACAGTTTTGGATATTTAAATACTTTTTTGATGATTTAGTTTAATAGAGATATTATAAAATACATTTCCCACTCTTTTTTGGAAATAGCTTAGAGACATTCATTTTTGCACTTTTGTCACCAATTCATATTTTAAAAAAAAATTGAAAATTTCATCGATATGATTTAAAAAATACTCATTTATTATTTTAAAAGTTTGTTTCTCAAAAAAAAAAAAAAAAAAACTTATTAATCAATTTTTATTATATTTTAGATATGAACATGAATAAAAAAACAACATTACTTTTTTATTGATGGAAGAAGTGTAAATTACACTCTAGATGTCTTTTTACTTAAATTTCCTCAAAGGAAATTTAAGCGTAAAATCATAGATTCCACGATTGTTCAAGGGAAAGGCATACCCATTTTTTTTATGTTTAAAAAAAAAAAAAAAAAAAAAAAAAAAAAAAAAAAAAAAAAAAAAAAAAAAAAAAAAAAAAAAAAAGAAATTTATTAAAAAGGGTTTATAAGAAGCAATTGGTAAAAAATCAAAAAAAAAAAAACCCAATGCTATCTTTAATTAAGAACTCCCAAAATCACAGCCAAGATACTTTTGGTTGATTTAATAATTTGATAATTGATCATGAATGTTCACTTGGGGATCGTTGTTTAATTGTTGTAATTTTTTTTCTTTTTTTTTTTTTGATCTTATTTGCTTTCAACCTTTGGTCATTTTAGCCTTTGCTTTTTTGTTTTTATTTTCTAGTTACTCATACTTTCGTGTTTCAGTGTCACAGTATTAGAAAGTAACCACTTGATCTTTTTCCTTTGTGACTCTTCTTCCCAATATAAAGAAGATTCAACTAGGGGAAAAATGGAAAAAAATAAAAAACAACATTACTGTTTTTTTTAAAAAAAAATACAATTATTTTTAATATTTTTTGAGAAAATACCATGTTTTAAATAAATTGTAAATATGATTTTCAATTCTAACCCGAGGGATTATTGTTGTTATTCCTGCTGCTGCTGTTGATGTTATTATTGTAAAAAATATACTTTTACTCATTTTGAAATCAATTGAAAATAAATTTTTTTATTAACAGACGTAAAGTAAGCAAAAAAGTTTTTACAATTGCAGCCAAGTGATCATGAGGCGCCAATGATTCTTGAATATTAAAAAAAATCAATGGTTTTTTTCGAGAGTTTTATGTTGTATTCTAAAATTTTCTTTTTTTTGTGATCAAGTAGAGAACTCGGGAAAATCTAAGTACTATTAAGGTTTAGAGTGCCGTCAAGTGCCTAGGTTTTTTTTATTTTAAAAAGTAAAAAAAAAATTATTGAAATTTTCTTTTAATTTCTAAAATTAAAAAAAATCATAATGGCGGTTTTCTTGAGTTTCCTGTTTATTCCGAAAAATCAATAGATTTTCTAAATAAAATAGAAAACCTCAAGAAAACCTAGAACACTTAACAGAATAAAACAGAAAATCCTAAAAAAAAGACGTTAGATTTTTTTTAATTTGATTAATAAAACGAAAATTTATTTTTTTATTTTTTTTTATATTTTTTAAAGGGGGTTTTTTTCATTCCTCTTTTTTGAAGTTTTTTCAGAACTCGAAAGAATTAAGTAAAATCAAAGATTTTACTAAATTCTTTTAAATTCTGGAAAAGTTAACGACAGTTTTTTTTATTCAGTTTTTGTTTAGATAATCAATTAATTTTCTAATCAAAGCTGAAACTTTAGAAAACCTAACATTGTTTATTATTATTATTTTTTTTGAATTACTAAAAAGAGAAATCTTTCTTTTAAACTAAATTATTTTTTTAATTCTTTTTAACTTTAAAATGAAAAGAATGTAAGTGGATGGAAAGTATTGAACACCGATGTTTTTAGAGCACCTGCTCATCCAATGTTTTTATCTGTTTGTATTGGGATTGGAACACAGATGGTTGGGATTTTTGTTGTAACAATAAGTAATATTAATTTTTATTTGTATTTTCTTTTCTTTTTTGTTTAATCTATTATTTTCAAGAAATCTAACTTGGCTTTATTTCTAAATTTTATATTTTTTAAATATGAAATACACACACATATATATATATATATAAATTTAGTATTTTCCTTATTGGGGTTTTTGTCCCCCGCTAGTCGAGGAACTTTAGCACTTGCAATGATTATATTATTTTTGTTATTAAATACTTTTTCTGGTTATTTCTCTGCAAGATTCTATCGTATGTTTAATGGGGTTGAATGGAAAAAAAATACTCTTCTAGTAAGAATATTTCGTTTTTTTTTATTTTATTTTCTTATTTGAACTCATAATTATTTTGTAATCAACTTAAAACAAGATTTTGGTCAAAAAATAATTTATTTTTTCAAAATATTTTGGAATAGTTTTTATTTTAAATTTGTTTCTTTAGTATTGCTTGAAATAATCTTTAATATCGAACTATTTATATCTGAGCTATTTTTAATTTTTCAGGTATTATTTAAAATTCAGACTTGTCTATTAGTTCAAAACACCATAATTATAATAACAAAATAATAAATAATGATTTATTTTTTAGTTTGGATCATATGATTTAAAATATTTTATGGTCTACTTCTATAATTCTTTTAGAAATTTTTTTTCTTAGGATACTTTATTTTATCATTATGAATTTTAAACCACATGTTATCTTAATGGAAATAATATTTTAATTTAAAAGTAAAACTTAAATTTACCCGAAAGACATTCACAGACCCGAAGTGGTTAATTTTCCATTAAAAGTTATTTAGTAGTTGCTATAACATGTTGTTATTTCCAAGGATTAATGACTTGAAAACTTTGATTTTTTAATCAAATGAAAATTTTATATGTCCAACTCCCGCTTTTAAGTTTAAAAATACTTTTTATTTATTTTTTCAAAAAGAAAAAATAGCCAGTTTACTTCTCTTAAATAAAATCAATCAATAAAACTTCAATTTAGTATAATTTTGTTGTACAAAATTTCAATTCAAATAAAAAAAAAATAATTAGTTTTCAAATATAAAATTACATAAATACAAGACCACAAAGAAAAGAATTTTTTTTTTTTCTTTTTAATTTCAGTAAAAAATTAAAAAATATCAACAAATTGTACAATTAAAAAAATAAATATAAAATCTTTTATTATAAAAATACATCGAAATTTGATTTTCACTTGTATAAATATGAATTGAAATTAAAAATAAGTTCGATTCAAATTCTATTTTTTTTTTTCTTCAAATTTGAAAATTAAGACCAACATAAAAGTCTAATTTTTTAATTTATTTTAAAATTATTTTTTGGCAAACTCTTGTAATTTCGAATAGCAATAAATAAAAAAATCAATTGCTTAAAAAAAAAAAAAAAATTAATTAATTCTTTGAAAAAAACAAATTTATTATTATTTTTCAAAAAATATACTAATCAATAATATTTTATTTTTATTACATTCATTTAATCATTTCTATTATAAAATATAAAAGGCTGGTTTAGGATTTCCATCCTCAATTTTAATAATATTTTTAATTATTGAGATATTTTTATATTCAAAGGGTTCATCTGGTGTTTTGTCGTTTGGAAAGCTTGTTTTATATATATTTATCTGGATTGGTTGCTCAGTTGGATTAACATTTGTTGGGTCTTATTTTGGTTATAGGAAAAAACAAATTTCACCAATCGTAAAAGCGCATGAATATCCAAGAAACATACCAAATCAGCCTTGGTATTTACGCCGAAGCATGATGATAATCTTAGGTGGGGCAATTCCATTTTTATCAGTATTTTTGGAACTTTATTTTTTTTATTCATCAGTTTGGCGCTCTGGGATGATATATATGTTCGGGTTTTTATTTTTAATCTTGATCATACTAATTATAACCTGTGCAGAAACTACAATTCTAATGATTTATCTACAATTATGTTCTCAAAATTATCTTTGGTGGTGGAGATCTTTTTTTGTTGGTGGTTCTTTTTCCATATATCTTTTAATTTATACTGTCTATTATTATTATTCTTTGCAGGCTTTTTCGTTGACTTCCTTTGTAATATATTTTGGCTATACATTAATATTGGTGGTAGCTGTTTTTTTTATGACAGGTGTAATTGGCTTTATCTCAACTTTTATTTTTATGAGAAAAATTTTTAGTTTCGTAAAATATGATTAAATTTTATTTTCATTTTTTTCCAATACTTGATTATTATGAAACGAAAATAAATATATTTTTTCAAAAAAAAAAAAAATATATAGTTAAATAATCTTTGAAAATTATTTTGATTTCTTTTTATTTGTTGAAAACAGTAATAAAATAATAATAATACCTTTTTTAGTTAAATTTTTGTTAATTATTTTTTCGAGATTAATAACCTGATAATTTTTTGCAGAATAAAAAAGTGTTGATAGTATTTATTTCAGATAGCATATATCAATAAAACAGAAAAACCAAAACTTCTTCATGTACAAAAATAAAGATCCCATTCAGAAACTCTCTTTGATATACTAGTTACTATATACATAGTATATACCCATGTTAATGTTATACAAGAGTTGTTTTACAAAAATCATTTAGATCCACAACTTTCTGTATTTTTGTTAAAATTTCTCACTATTTTAAAAGTTTACTTTATATATGTGGTAAATCTTTAATTTTATTTCTATTTTAATATTTTGAATAAAAAAATTTTTTTCATTCTTTTAATTTCCAACATTCTTTTGTTCCTACAAAAAAAAATAATAATAATAATAATTTGAAGTTTCAATTATTTTATCTTAATGTCCATGAAATAAATATTAAGTGGTAAGAAAATATTCTTACTGAATAATAGAGGTGATAATAGTAAACTAAATTTCATAATAAATGAACCATGTTACATTTGAATTTTGAATTCCTTTTGTATAGTTTTGAAGTTTTTCCCCTCACTATGAAAAGTTTGTAATTAAATCATTTTTTCTCTTTTTTATTTTTTCAACAGTGTTTTGTTAAAATGGAAAATGAAAATAAAAATTGGAAAGAAGTAATAGATGTATTAATCAAGAAATTGATTTCAAATATAAAATTGAAATTAGATTTGGTTATTCAAATGGAAGGGAAATGGATAAATTGGTTTTATTAATTTTAAAAATTTTCTATTTTTTATGTAATGCTTCTTTCAAAATAAATGTCCCAATTTTTTTTAACAGTTTTTTTTAATTTTTTTTTTCTTTTATTTTTAGAAAAAAAATAAATATATCTTGAGTATAGAACTGAATATTAAAATCAAAATTTTTATATTATAATAGATAACTTCAATTATTAAAAATATTTTTCTTTAAAATTTGATTTTTAATAGGCCAATGATTTTGAAACGGAGTTTATTAACAATAATTTTCAGATCTGTTATTGAATTTTTACATTAGGAGTTTTTTAACTTTAATAATTTTTTTTTCAAATGATCTTTTTTTTGAGATTATAATTATTTTTTTCAAAATTGGTTTTTCAAATCCCCCTTTTTATAAAAGCAATTGTTTCAATATTCTTGGTTTATATAAAATATTTCTATTGATGTTCAAGGGTGTCGCTACATTTTACTAATTTTGGGTTAATTCATTTATTCAAAACTGAATTATTCAACTCATTTCTTTAAACAAGTACATTAATATTTTAAAAATAAAAGAATTTCAGATATTTTAGTATAATATATTTACCTACCAATTAAAAAGATGGAAATCAATTAATGAAAAAATTTTAAAAAATATTACAAATTCCTAGCTCTTATCTATAATATTTAATATAATTACTTCTTCTTAATTTGGTGTTATTTTTCATTTTTCATGGAAAAACTTTATTTTGGAAAACGTTTGATAGAAACAATTTACTGTATATTTCTAAAAAATTCCAAAATGAATTTTCACAAATTTTCATTTAAATCATCTAATTCTAGTTTGTGTTCAACAAAATAGGATATTTTTTATGATTTTTTCATCAGAAAAAAAGAATTTTTTTATTTTTATTTGATTTTATAATAATTTCTTTTCCAATTAAATTGGAAAATAAAAATAATTCTGAATCTCATTTAAATTTTTTCTCCATATTTTCTTTTACTTTTGTTTCATATTTATAAGTTGTTTTATGATTTCAAGATTTCAATCCTCTTTTACTTTAATCTTTGAAACAGTATTCTTGGTTTTGGCTTGATTTGATAAAAACTTTTGTAAAAAGAATTTTGAAAACAAATTTAGAAAAAAATGTCTTGTAAAATAAAAATAAATAGTAATAGGGACAAGAAAATTTAAGGTAATGGCGTGTTCGGATTGATCCAAATTAAGAAGATAAAGAAAATAATAAATCTCCGAAAATATAATTTGGTCGATTTTTTTTTTTTTCCTGAATTTTTGATTTCAATAAATTTATTTGGAAAGGTGATCATATTTTATTCGGTCTTCAAAAAGAAAAGATTTGTTTAAAATTCACACCTTCTTATGAATAACCATGAAATCTATGTTTTTACTCTATAATTTTACAACTTAGTTACCTTTGAGGAAATTTAAGTTAAAGGTATATCTAGAGTGTAATTTACACTTTTTCAATAATAATAATAATCTGACAAACTTTTTTGAACTAAATTTCTATCTGTAAAATTGTTTTGAAATTATCAGGCAAATAAACTTTTTGGAAAATAAAATACAATAAAGTAATTAAAAAAAGGAAAAGATTCTATTTAAAAAATAATATAAATTATTATTTTTTGATCTTTAGCAAAAATAAGAGCCAATTGAGTTTATGTAAAACCAGGCAATTAATTTTGGTTTTGGTTTTGTTGAACGACACTTTTTAAACTATTTTGGTTTCGATTAAAAATCTGGATTGTGTTTTGTTTTTTGATCTTAAAAGTTATTTTCATGCTAAAGATATTAGTTTTTGTATTCCATTTTGACCAAAATTTATTACGTGAGCGGTCAATTTCTTCGTTTGGGATTCTAAATGCAATATTTTCATAGGGCATTGCTGCGAAGGCCAAATATTGATATCTCTCATCTGGAATTTCAACTTTTTGTTCAAAGGCACTCATAATTCTATATAGTGGCTTCACATCTTTTTCAATTTTTGGATATTCAATTTTAAATAAGATAGATTTTTCTTTTGTTTGCGAATCAATTTGAGGAATCACTTCAAATCCAGGCCTTCCTATTGTTGGTCTTTTTGGTATAATTTTTTTGTTTTTTTTTTTAGGTAACCTTACCATTCCACTTTTTTTTGCCTGAAGAAATGCCCTTTTTTTCAAGTTATTTTGATGCTTTTTACCTTGTGTGTGCGTTAAATAACTTCCTTCATTTAAATGAAGAGTTAAGCATAATCTACATTCAAAAAGACCAATGTGATTTCTATAATTTGTTTATTATTTTTAAAAAAAAAAAAAGATAATGATCGAAATGAAAAATAATTTTATTATTAATATCTAATTACATAGTTAATATAAATATAAATTTCATTATTTATTTATTGCTCTTGTCGGGAATTTTTCATCAAAGCTCTTATGGTTAGAAAACTTTGGGTAATAAAGAAAAGCCAATAATCAAAAATTGAAAACAAAAAATACTTGAAATAGTAAAAATTATATATAAATTCAGGCACCTATTGTTACACTCTACCAGAGAGGTAGTGCCTAGGTTTTTTTTTTGATTCAAAGGAATTCAACAAAATCAAAGATTTTACTATATTATTTTAAATTTTGGAAAACCGCCGTTAGGTTTTTTTTTTTTTTAGAAATAAAAAAAAAATTCCAGAAATTTTCTTTTAATTTATGAAATTAAAAAAAAAAAGGAGGCACTTGACAGTACTCTACATCACTCGACGACACCCCACAAAAATATTTCTCAATAATTAAAAATCAAAACTATTTATTCAAAACCCAAAAATATTTAAGTTATCCGTCAAGCTCAACCATTCTAAAATTCAGGATATTTACTAATTGCTTAAATAGATATTACTATGTAATAGATAACAATTCAAAAAAAAGTTTTCCTTTATATTTAAAATGTGAAAAAAAGGAAATAATAAGAAAATATTGCACATTTTTTATGGGTATGTCCTTCCTATGAAAAAGATAGATTAATATTTCAAAACTAATTAAAAGAAATAAATCTTAATTAATTAATTTTAAACGAAGACAGTTTGAAATTCTTTTCATTAATTAATAATCGTGAAATATATGATTTTACGCTTAAATTTCTGAAAGAAAATTTAAGTCTAAGGAAAAAGAGAGTGTAGTTTACACTTCTTCAATAATAAAATAAAATAAAAAAGCGTTTTTTTTTTCTTCCAATATCCCTCATATAAAAATGAGATCTTATTTCAAATAAGCTATTTCCAATAAAGTGGGACAAATTTATTTTATAATATCTCTATTAAACTAAATCATCAAAAAAGTATTTAAATATCCAAAACCATTAGCAACCATTTATTGATTCTTGATAATAATTCAATTTGTTTTTTTAGTATTGTATTACATAAATAAAAGATATTAAAATTTCTGATCTCGATTTTATCTGATATTTTTTAGGAGTGAAAATTGGTGTTTATTATTTTCTTTTTGATCAAAAAAATCGTATTCATAACTTTTTTAATCTCAGCAAATTTTCAAAAAGATAAACTATTTTTCAAAAATTTTGACTCACTTTATAATGTTAATGGGAGATATCTGAAATTTTTTGATAAATTTTTTTTGATTAAATTTTGTGGTTTGATTAAATCTTGTTTTGAATCGAGAAATGTGTTCTGGTGGGAGTACTGGAAATTAATACAAAGAGTAAAATGAATAGATTAGATCTAAGAAAGTTTGTGCATTTTAAACAAATCTTTTTTTTTGAATACCAAACTAGAAAGATCACCTTTCTACAATAAACTTGTTGAAATATTAGAATGAAAAATTTTTTTCCGATCAATTAAAGTATATTTCAGAATGTTTGTTTCTCTTTGTCTTCTTAATTTGGGAGAATCCAAACAAAGGATTAACTTGGATTTTTCTCAACCGATTCTTCTTTATTATTATTTTTAACCAAAAAATTTTTTTACAAATTTTGTTTTCAAAATTCTTTTTTCAAATATTTTTATCAAACTTATCCAAAATAAAGAAGATTGTTCAAAAGTTAAAAGTAAAAGGATTGAATTGTTGAAATAACAAAACAGCTACATATATTCAACTCAAAGAATAAAGAAAAATTGAGAAAAAATTTAAATGAGATTCAGAATTATTTTGAGTTTTCACAAATTGATCAAAAATAAATAATTATAAAACCAAACAAATTCATACAATAAATCTATATTTCTGAAGAAGAATTTAAAAAATCTCCTATTTTCGGAACACAAACTAGAATTAGATGAATTAAATGACAATTAGAGATTTAAAATTCATTTTGGAAAATTCTTTCAAAATAGGAACTAATAGGTTAATCAAAATTTTCTAATAAAAGGTTTTTCAATAAGAATTAAAAATAAAATCAAGTATAGGAGAAGTAATTGTATTAAATTTTACAGATAAGAGCTTGAAATAAATGATTTTTTATTTATTTTTTCTTGATCAATTTTTTTAATTTTTTTAATTTCCATTTTTTAATTGATACGTAAATATATTATGCTAGAATATATCCCACTCCCCTATTTATTAAAACGTTTGTGTATTTAGTTAAAGAAATGATTTGAATGGTTCAATTTCGAATAAACTGTGGAACACCCAAAATTGTTTAAATTTACTTACCCCCCTTAATAAATTTTAATGAAATAAAAGCAAATTTTGATAAAGAAGGATTTATTTATAATTTGAGATATTTTTTCATTTCTTTTTTGCAAAAAGAACATTAAAATTTTTTTTTACCTGATTGAATTCTTTTTTCAAGTTATTCCTGATTGAATTTTCTTTTTGGTTTTTTTATTTTTGATTGTTCAAAATATTACAAATTGAAACTATGATCATAAAAATAAGTTTAAAAGGTTCTTCTCTTTGTTAAAGCATTTTGTATTTCAGAATAATTTTTCGGTGGTGATTTAATATAAAAGGTTTGTGAAAATGAAGAAACCAAAACAAAATTTATTTTGGCTTTTGATCCAATGAAATAAGTGAGTTTAATCACATATTGAATTCCAAACCCTTTGGGTTGTTGTTTCTTGTTGTTTTTTACTTTTTTGTTTAAACTCTTTTCAATTGATGGTTAAATTAGGTGGTTAGGTTTGATCAAAACTTCATTATAAAAAGCAAGAAATTTGGAAATCCTGTTTAAATCAAAAAACTGTGAGTAAACTTACTTTAAGAAGTATGGATCTTGTTCCAAATTAACATTCTCAAGCGCAAGCTGTCTTAGCCTTTTTCTTCTTTCAACGTTTGATTGTCCATCAGATCTTAGCCCACCAACACCTAATTTTCAAGGTTTGTTTTTTGTTTTGTTTTTAATTAATAAAAACAAAGAAGAAAAGAATTTAGCAACAAAAAAAGGTTCAGTTTAAAATTAAAAATACCTGGTTTTGATCCGTGCTCTCGTGACATTTTGAAAGGTTAATTAATAAACAAAAAAATAAAAAAATGATATTAGAAAACCTTTTCATGGGAAGTGAAGATAAAAAATTCTATTATGGATTTGTTGAGTCTTAGTCATTCTTAAGAGTCATGTTTTTTGGCAAATTTATCAGACTAAACCTCTATATACAACAATTTGAGGAAGACACACTAAAATATTTATAAAAAATCTTTCTTCTTTTCATTTTTTGATTCTTTACTTTTTCTTCTTAAATATTCATAGTTGTATCTCAGTATATAAAAAAAGGAAAGAAGGAGACCCTATTCTTAATAAAAAAATGTTTGTTACTTTAATACAAGATTATATTTTTTTGAAAAAATTGATACCAAGATTTTGATTTTATAACTTTTTTCTTTCTTTTCTGAAGTAATGAACAATGTTGTGAAGACAATCTATTTTAAAAAAGAAAGGGGGGACAATATATACTTTTAAATATTCTTTTAGATCCCAATTTTAATACTTTGTATGATCTTGATAAATTCAAATTTATTTTATTAAATTTTTTGTTCAATTCCGATTTTTGAAATTAATTCAACTCAACCAATAAAACAACTCAAGAGAAAGAATCTTTTGAAATTCATGCCAATTTTACAAAGTTACTTCACATTTAAAAACTTATAACGAATTAATCAAAGATTGTGTAAACATATTTGTAAAATGGAAAATGAATTAAAAATTTTCAGATATTTCTTTGAATTTATCAGCATATATTTCAAATCAAAATTCAAAATAGAAACAATTCAATTATTGCTTTTAAAATTCTAGGAGGTTGTAAGTTTATTGTTTATTACATTCACCTTTCAAAAAGTGGTTAATGGTTTTTGTACACCAAACTTTTGAAAAATAAATTGGTTAATTTTGAAAATTGAAGTATTTTGCTAATAAGTTTATCTCATTCTGTTTACTTGAGAAAATGCTACAGTTTTGAAATTATCAATTCGTAATGGTAGTAGTCACCTTGCAGATTATTAAGAGTTCATTCAAATACTTTTTAAATTATTTCAAAAAGAATCACAAAAAAGGTAAAATTAAACAAGCATTTAAAATAATTTAGATTATTTCCTTCCTTTCAAAAGATTAATTTCTTCTATTTCAAGTCATATCTTAAAATATCTTATTAAACTGTTCCTGACTAGACATTAACCCAGAAATTTGAAAGTAACTTTTCATTTTTTTTTATTTCATCACTTATTTCCTCTCATGACACAATACGAAGAACAAGAATCTGAAAATCAAAAAGAACCAGAAATTGAATTAGAATCAGCAACAGAAATCAAACTTTTTGGAAAATGGAGTTACGAAGGACTTAAGGTACTGTGATATACCACTTTTTAATGTTTCTCTTGATTCAAACAACACCAAAAAAACAATAAACAAATTTTTTTCTTTTTATTTATCTTTTTTCTTTTTTCTTTTCCCTTCAAATGTTTTGGTTACATTAAAAAAAAACAAACCAAAACAAAAAAAGGTCTCTGATATGTCTCTTGAAGATCAAATGTCATGGAAACCAAATTCAAGAAGATTTTTAACTCACTCTTCTGGAAGGTGGCAAGTGAAACCATTCAGAAAGATCAAATGCCCAATTGTCGAAAGGTTTGTTTGCTCCTTAATGATGCACGGAAGAAATGCTGGTAAAAAAATGATGGCAATCAGAATCCTTAAACACACCTTTGAAATTATCAATTTAATCACAGAAGAAAACCCAATCCAAGTATTACTCGACGCTATTACAAATTCAGGCCCACGTGAAGATACCACCCGTGTTGGAAAAGGTGGCGGTGCAAGAAGACAAGCTGTTGATGTCTCTCCTTTAAGAAGAGTAAATATTGGAATTTATTATCTCTGTTTTGGTGTAAGTTTTTCATTTCTTGATTTGTTTTTTACTTTTCCAAATTATATTTTTTTGTTTTAGATCGCGAAATATTTTCAAATTGGGATCCGTCAATTATATTAAAGCCTACCTAAAACTTTTTTCTTTTTTCTTTTTTCTTTTTCCTTTTTTCTTTTTACTTTTTTCTTTTTGTTTTTTTCGTTTGTCTTTTTTAAAATTGTGTCGAAACAATAACTACTTTTAATTTCAAAACAATATAGGCAAGAAAATCAGCTTTTAGAAACACCAAATCAATTTCTGAATGCTTAGCAGACGAATTAATTAATGCAGCGAAAGGAAATTCAACAAGTTTTGCAGTTAAAAAAAAAGATGAAATTGAAAGAGTTGCTAGAAGTAATAGATAAACGTTTTACAAGCAAACAAAGAAAACAAAACAACCAATTTTTTGGTTTTTGTCTTTTCTCTTTTTGTTTTTTTTTTTTTCAAAGAATGAAAAATTATCATAGATTATTAATGTAGGGAATTGATTCTGAAAATAACTTATCAATTTTCATAGAATTTTTTAAAGTTCAAAAGAAGACAAATAAATACTAGGCATCCTATTTTTTAAATTGAAGCATTAATTTTGTTATTAAATAATTTTTAACAGTTATAAAAATTTAGAATTGTACAAATAGTTTGAGAAAAAAAGCAAGACTCTTTCTCAAAATTTTGGAAACAGGGATTTTTTAAATTTGAAAAATTTCATTCTTAATATTAGATCTAATGCAGAATAAGATTAAAAATATAATACTTTAGGTATTTCCAAAAAGGTGGATTTTAATTATGTTTCAAATAATAATTTCTTTGCAAGAATTTCGATTTGTAAATGGGTTAATATAAAATTAAGATGAATATTTAATACGGATTGAATTCAAGCATATGGTTTAAATTTCAAAATGTGTTTATTGAAATATTTTGAAAAAATTAAAAAAAAAAAATTTTCACTTTTTTTGGTTCAAAAGGAGGCAAAGACAATTTCAATAAAAATAACAAAATGACAAAAAAATGTTCAAATTGGAAATGTTTTTTAAGAGATCGTTTGACCTTACTCACAATAATTATTATAACAATTTAACTCAGATTTGAAATAAAAAAAATCAATTTTTGGTGGCCAAAATAAACTCTTTTTCAAATAAAAGGGCACAGAAAATTTCAAGATTTATTCATAACTGAATCAAATTAATTGTAGTTTCATTCGAAAATATAAGAAACGCATTAAACATAAAAAAAAAACAAGACTGAATATTTAAAACTCATTAAGGAAATAGTAACTCTTATTTTTTTTTTTTTTTCCAAAGGTAATAGAGTAATTATTTACACAAAAATACAATTAAACTCGATATACAACTTTATTTATCAACTTTAGAGAGATAAGATATCATTTTTAAAAGATTTCTTGTTACATAATTATATTTTCAGTCAAAACATCCGATCCTTTTTTGTTGGATTTTTGGAACTAATTTGAAAAAGAAAAATTTGCAAAAAAATAGTTATTATGAAGAAATTTCACTTTTAGTAATTTCTCAGAGTCCATATGAGCAAATAACCTTGAACCTTTAATCTTATTTTGAAAATGCAATAAAAATAAATCAAATATTGAATCCTTGAAAATCGAAAAAAATTGATCATCTATTTTTATACACAAATTTTTATTAAATTTCTTGAAATTAAAAAGATTAGACAATATTCTTTTTCAAATATTAAGATTATAAACAATGAATTGTTTGTATTAAAACCAGTTATTTGATAATATCTATTATTTTTTTTTAATTAGATTTATTGATTTGAATTAGTTTTATTTGTTTGATAATCTTTAAAAAATTGAGAAATAATTGTAAAGTCTATTGGTATATTTAATCTTTGCGTTGTTAATACATCACTGAGAGTATTAAGATTGGGATTATTAATTATTAGTTATAAAAATCATCAAATTAAAAAGTATTTCTTTAGATTATAAGTTGAATTTTTCAACTTTAAAAAAGTATATTTGAAGAATATTTGAATTTAATTGTTTGGTTTTTTTCTCATATTTTTTTATTCACTCAAGAAAAGATAGATTTCAACTGTCCATTGAATCAAAAAAATAGATTTTTTTAAAGGTTAAAAATGATTATTGTAATTTTTTTCAAATTAACTTGGTTTTTTAAACTGTGTTATTCTAGAACTGAGTGGTTTTATTTTTAAATCGTATTTTGGTACACTTCCTTTACAGATACAAAGATTTCTTTCTTCTTTCAAAGAAAATAATTATAAAATAATTCAGAAATATATTCAATTTTTAACTGTTAAAAAAGGTGAAAAATGGGATCAAACTTTTATAAACAACAATACATTATAGAAAATAATATTTAAAAGTAATTTGACTTTGTAGTAATCAAATTTTTGGACCATTTTTCAATTCCAAGATATTGAATTTTTTTTTTTGAATTTGTTATTAAATTTACTGGAAATAATTTTTTTGTTTACGAGTCCCTTTAAACAAAACAATAAAAAGTAAAACTTAAATATTTTAAAAATTGATTTGCATTTTTATTTGAAATGAGAAATCTCGTTTTGGAAATTGTAAGGGAAAAAATTTATCAAACCAATAAAAACTGTTGAACTGGATGAATTGCGAAAATTTTCTATATATGTCAAAAGTTTGTTCTTTAAAGTCTCATTTTAAATATAAAGCTGCAATTCATCTGTATTTTGTTGGGGTGTTTTTTTTATTTATTTTCTTTTTTCTTTGTTCCATCATCAATCTAATTTGTTTTTTCAAATACCTATAGCTAAAGTGTTTTTAATTATACTTAAACTATTTCCATTTTTCTACTGGTGGATTATTTTCAAATTTTTTCTTCTTATCTTGTTTTTTCATTTTCCAACTTTCCAATATAGATAAATAAATATAAAAAAAATCAAAAAATGAAAATAACCAATAAGTAATTATCTGATTAACAACCAAATTCAATAGTATTGATGATTTAAGAGGTGTTCCCTTTTATTTGAAGATGGGTTTATATTAAAGATTGCAATAAATTTTTTAAACAATAAAATTTAGTGATAAATTGACCATGCTCTGAGAAATTCTATCCAGATTAAAGATCTTCTTTTATAAATTTTTATAATCAAAAAGAAAAAAATATCCGTGAATTTTCACACTTAAAAAAATAATCTAAAATTGTCATCATAAACTTTAAAACCTTTATTTAAATTAATACCTTAAAAAAAAAACAAATTGATTTATTATGAACAACCAATGAATGATGAATAACAATTAGGTTATTTCGTGGGTATATTTAATAAAATTGATTTAAATACAGATTTTAAAAGAAATTTTAACTATTTTTTCCAAAATAGTTTAAGTACAACAATATTTTGTGTATTCATCTCATTAAAACAAGATTTTCTGATATAAGATTGCTACTTATTTTCTTTTATTTTTTTTTTTTTCTTGTTTTTTTTTTAAAAAATATGAAAATGTTATTAATGAATGGGTTTGATTCTAAGTATTAATTTAAAAAAAATTTGCTTGTAAACCTTCCACTAGAATACTGGGTTGGTTTTTTATTTTTTTATTGTGATTTCTAAAAAGACAAGATTTAAAATTCAAAAAAAAAAAAAAAAAAAAATTAAACAATGGGGAATTTAATATATAATTTTAATTTTAAGAATGGGCATTGTGTAAAGTTTTTCTAATTACTTCAATTGTTGATAATCTGGTATGAGATTTATCATGATTAAAAAAAAAAAAAAAAGAATTCTTTACTGATTTATTTTTTATTATCCGTGGGTTCTATTTTTTTGCAATATAATTTCTTCACATTTTATGAGAATGAATTGTTAACAAGAAGTGGTTATTTTTTTAAAAAATATGATTTTATTTTCTTTTTGTTTTTTTAAAACATAAAAAAAAGTGGAAAAAATGTGGTTTATAAAATTGAAGTGAAGAAACACAAGTTACTCAAATAATAAGCAATTCTTTCAAATAAAAAAGTAATAATAATAATAATAATAAAAAGAATTGAAAACGAAAATTTGAAGTTTTGAGAATACAAGTAAAAATCTCCTTAAAAAAAATGAATGAATTAAAATGAACCCAGACTATAAATAAATATATATAAACAATAACCAGTGAATTTCTACAGTGTTTTTTTTTTTTTTTTCACAAACTAATGACTTTTTATTATTACATAATATCTTATTCTTGAAAAAACAAATTCAAAAAGGTTTTATTTGCTTTGATTAAATTTTTATTATTGTGTTTAAATTTCTTTATTTTGTTGTTTTTATAAGGGTGTGAATCCTTATTTCGGTTTAAGGGGAAACAGAATCAAAGGTTCGAGGAACTTGCAGCTAAGATGATAAAAATTTAAGTAGTTGTACAAAATTTGATAAAAATCAAAATTAGCACCAAATGATTTAAACTGATTATTTCTGGTTATTTATCTGGAAATATATAAAAATGTTAAAAAATCCATCTTCTGTCAGATATGCCCATTGAAAAAGAATCGCAAAAATATTTAATCACTGAAAACAGTTTAATAAAAGATTAAAATTTTTATTTATCTCAAGTTTTTATTATTATTATTCCGTTGTACTCAAAATTAAACAAAAAATAAGCAAAAGAAGGGGGGGAAAAAATAATAAAATGAAAGATTTCATAACTACGTCTTCAAATTATTCCTCAAATTGAGTCATTATTTTATTTTTAAAAACGTATAAGAAATATTCAACATCTTCGAAAGTAGATAAATAACCAAGAGAAATTCTAGATGCGCCGAGCCATTTATGGTTTACTTGATAGATATCATCGCCGCATCCTGTTTTCGAACTTACAAGGCTTAGTCGATCATCATCATTAATACCAAAATATCTGGAGCAAGATCCAGGGTTACAGTGGCAACCACTCCTAATTTGGATACCCTCTTTAGCGTATGTGCCATCCAATTGATTGTAACCGATGAATTCGCCTGCGGGGTTTAGTGTATTAAAGGTGACGATTCCTCCCTGTATATCACCGTTATTCTCTTGTTTCCATTTGCCATAAACCTCTACGACATTTTTCCCATTTTTCCAACGTAAGCTTGTTAATTCGTCATATAAAAATTTGGCCATGCTATAAACGTGCCTTGAGATTCTGCTCTGCTGGAGTTTGTGTATAAATTCAAATCCATATTTCGCCGTGATGATATCTAAAAATGGCAAAGTGCCATCTTCAAATTTTGTTGAGGGCTTTGGGTGCTTGAGACAAAAGTCTGATTCGTCGGAGGCCAAGATTATGGTTCCGCCGCCCCAATAATGCTTTTTGAATTTTAAAATGGCCTCGTTTCTGGTGACTAAAACACCCAATCCTGTTGGGTAGCCAAACATTTTATATAAGGAGCACGCAACAAAATCCGCGGGGTGCTTTTTCAAATCTAATGGGTTTGTGGGCAAATAGGCTGCAGCATCCAAAAGCACCATCCAATTGGTTCCGTTAACCGGTGGGTTTTTTTTGAACTTGTGAATCCAATCTAAATCAAATTTAGATCCATCAAAATTGGACTCTGCGGGGTAAGCAAATAAATGGTAAGTTTCTTCTTGCTCTTCTTCTTGTTCTTGTTCTTCTTCATTGCCTTCCTTTTCTAAATTTGGATTTTCTTCTTGCATTCCAAGAATTTCTTCCCAATGTTCTGGATCTTTTTTTATTATCTCTTCCTCGCTGACAGAATAAAAGCCATTACCAAACAATTTTGCATATTCCCTAATCCCAACTACAGAATTGTGCGAACGCTTCAAATAGAGAAACTTGGATTTCTTGCCCCATGGGAAAGATTCTCCAACCATTTTGACCGACTGGGTCGTGCCAGAAGTGAAAATCACAGAATATTCGTTTTTGTCTGCATTGAGGCAGTTCAAGATCAATCTCCTGAGTTGGGCCAAAGAAGTTTCAGTCCTGATTGCAGCTGGTGATCTGGAGTGCGCGTTGCCATACACATTCGTAGAGAGGTCGTGAAATGACTTTTCTAAAACCGTTTTTGCATACAGAGCTGCGCCAGTGTAATCCAGATAGCATTCCTCTAATCTTGACAGCTCTTCCATGACAAGGTCATCAATTTCGCCGTCATACCCATAATCGTCCTTGTATTTGGTTAAAAATTTTTCCTTTAATTCTGGTGAATGGTACTCTTTCCTTTTCTCTTTTTGAAAGAGCCATGGTTTCTTTTTTTCTTCTTCTTCTTCATTGACTACTTCGGGTTTTTCAAATTCTTCAGCAATCGTTACAGTGTCATCAATCACAATGTTTGTTTGTTTCCTAGACTCTGTGATCTCCTTAAAAATAAGTGGAATAACAATTACAAGCGGGAGAAGATACAGGATCCAATTTGGTTTTGGTTCTTCTGTTTCTTTTTCTTTCTTTTTATTCATAAGCCTAAATCTTTTTAAAAAAAAAAAAAAATGAAAATATTTATTCTTTTCTTTTTGTAATTTTTTATGGATTCTCAAATTGAACAGAAACCTTTTTTGTTTCTGAAATTAGGAAAATTTTGAGTTTGTGAAAAGAAATTTTACTTTTTAATATCGAGTTGTTAATTTTTTGTGTTCATTTTTAAACCGTTGAGCATTTAACAGATAACTGTCGAGTGTAATTCACTTCGTATGATATAATTTCTAATCTACAGGTCAAATTAGGGAAATTTCAAATTTAATATCCTTACAAATAGTAAAAAGATCAGATAAAATCAATTAATTGACTTTTAGGACCAAGGAAATTTGTCTGTTTCAAAAAAAATCCAAGATCTTGTTTTTGAAATTTCTCTACCATTCTCAATTTTCTATGACTTTTTTGAAAATCCTCACAATAAAGTCATAATTTTTCAGTGAGAAAGAAACTCTAATAACTTTTTTGTGTGAGGAAAAGAACTTTCCTCTTGCCAATATTATTGGTAGCAATAGTCATTAGAACAAGTTTTCTGGACTTTTATTAGATTTTTTCAACTACTGGTATTTAAATTATAAATGGAAAAAAATTTTCACTTCATTTTCAATTTCCTTTTTTTTTAAAAGGAGCCATAAATCATAACTATTTTTTTACTATACTCTTTCTATCCAAGAAAAATATAGAAAAGGAAGTAAAAAATTATTTCCCTCAAAATGCAAATAACAGTAATATTTTGGATGAATAATTTGAACAGTAACTTGAAATAAAATGTCTAAAGCCAATTAATCTTAATTACTGCTAATTGAAAAAGAAAAAGATCACAATTTTCATTCAGCTTTCCAAAATTATTACCTTCCAGGAATTAAAAAAAAATCATCAAAGACCCAATTCTTAAAAGGGAAATTATTTATTTCTAATTGTTCAAAGAAATTAAAAGTTGAAATATTACCTGATTTTGAAAATCTTTTTTTTTATAGTTGAAATGAAAATTTTGTTCTATCTATTTTGCAACAAATAGTATATTGGTTTTAATCTTGAAAAACTTTAGTAAAATACCTTATTATTCAAAAAAAAAACACAATTAAACTAATTTTTTTCTTATGAAAAATCTGCCCCTATTTTTAAAATTAAACTTATACTATTTTGTATTTATATAATTGAAAATTAGTATGAAATATTATTGGTAATTATTTTTTTAAATATTCTAGACTGATAAAAACCCAATATTTTCAAAATTAAAAAACTAAACCAAAAAAAAAAAAAATTGAATCACAATTTTTGAAATGACCATTAAGGATTGCATATGATTGAACTTTCACATAAAAAACAATTCAGAAGAATATTTTTTACTGATAATTAAATTCACTTTAAAAAACATTACATAGTCTCAATTTTCTTAATGTTTAATGTTATTTTTGAATAAATTTTTTTTTTTATATATGATCTTTTTAAGAAAAAAAAAAAGAAAAAGAAAAAATAAAAAATAAAAAAAAAGTATCAAAAAAAAAACGAAAAACGAAAAAAGAAAAAGAAAAGGTTCAGAGAAAAAATGATTCTAATCTAACAAAATTGAAAATTTATTTTGATAAAAATCAGTATAAAATCAAAAAAAAAAAAACATTTCAGACAACATTATCAATGAGGAAAACATTTTTTTAAAAATAATTTATATTTTTTTTTTTTCACTTTTTGTAGAAAATGATTGTGATCTGTATAGTTTTATCTTTTAAAGGAATTAAATATGAATTTTTTATTGAGATTAATAAAAAGTATGAATAGTAAAATTTATTTTGTCTTGATAACATTGTGCTTTTAATTTAAATATATTTGTTGATCTTTCTATATTATTGGATATTTTGAACCAAAATTGGGATTTTTAAATTATTATTTTTTCTTCAAAAATAAACAAAAATTAATATTATCATCGTTACTGTAAGAAAAAAATTAGAAAAAATAAAAATACCAAAATTGTAACGAAATACATTTAAAAAAAAAATAAAAACAAAAAAATTGAAAAATTATTTTTTAGCATTCATTTAGTTGTTTTTTAATTTTTTGATTTGGTTTTATCAAATTCAAAATAATTGATGAAAAAAATTACTATTAAATTTGGAAATTTTTTAACATTGCCATCTATCTATTGGTACATACATCCAGATATTTAATAAATATAATGACAATAAAGATCATAGTGTTTTAACTGAATTTGAAAAGCAAATAAAAAATTAATTCTTTTTTTGTACTAAATTTAATTAACTAACATAAATATTAAGAAAATAATAACCGATAATATATCTCAAGAGTATTTAAAATATCCCTTAAAAAAGATATTTCCTTAAAGGCAATAATTGTTTTTGCTTATAACTTCTGAAAACCCAGGTTGCTCTAATATTCTGCCCAGTTAAGCTACAATCCCGTGGCAAAAGTTTTGCCCGAGAAATTAAATAGTTTGCAGAACTGGAACTATTATTGACTACAACACCACCGCAAGTTATTATTATTCTTTTCAAAAACTTTACTCTATTAACACCATAATCCATCTCGTGTATCCAAAATGTTTTATTGGAAAAATAATTTGGTAATATTTTTTGTAAATCAAAATCGACTAAATCAAATTTTCTTCTATTTGATTGATGGTCAGGCATCAAATGCTTATACTCTTCAAATTCATCATCATCATCGTCGTCGTCGTCTTCATTGTCATTCCTTTCGTTAAATTCAAGATCATCTGTTTCAGATTCATTTCCAGACACATTGAACTCCTTGTCTTGTTCAGTTATCATTGCATGGTCTGAATCGTCATCTTTGACAACAAAGCCATCATTAAAATCATAATCATCATTTTCAAAATCAGATTCTTCTTCAGATTCATTTTTTTTTTTCCCTCGCTTTGCTGTTTTCCCCTTTGGGTATTCTATTAAAATATAAGGTCTTAACACTTGTCTTTTTTTATATTTGTAGCAGTCTTCCAGCCAGCCAGAGATCAGGATTTTTGCTCTTCCTTTCATGGCATCTAAAAAATTTGGTGTTTGGATCTTTTGATTACAAATAACATACATGTTTTGCTTAGGTTTCCATTTAAAAGAGTATTGTGCTCCCAACTCAGCCCCAATTTTTTTAAGCTTCCCCTTTTCGGGGTTTTGGATTCCTAAAATTGTAAATTTGACATTTTTTAAAATTTCGTTCATATTTTTTCTTCTTCTTTTTTTTTGTTGTGGTTGATTACCGAGATTTTTCTTTTTATTTGTATTGTTGTTTTTATTAAGATTTATATTTACTTTTACTTTTTGGTTTTTTCTCTTTTGAATTGTTTCTTTTTCTTTTTCTTTTTCTTTTTCCTTTTTCTTTTCCTTTTCCTTTTTTTTTATAATATCTTGTTTAATTTCTATTGTTCCATTTTTTTTCTCTTTTTCCTTCTCTTTTTCTTTTTCTTTTTCTTTTTCTTTTTCTTTTTCTTTTTCTTTTTCTTTACTTTTAATAATTTTCTTAGGTTTTGAATTCTTTTGTACGATTTTTCGATTTCTGATTTCAAAATTATTTTCTTTTTTTGGTTTTTCTTTTTGTTTGTTTTTGTTTTTAACTCGATCTAAATTTGCAGGGGGTTTTGGTAAAACGCGAGTTTTTTTCAGTGTATGTAAAGCAACTTGATTGTCTGTTTGCTCGTTTTCTTTTTCTTCAAGGTTCCTTTTCCTTACAAATGGTTGTTGGAGCTTTAAATGTTTTTCTTTATAATTGTTATCCATAAAAGAGACTAATGAACTTGGAATTTTGAAAGCCTTTCTATTTTTTAAAGGCGAGACTACTTTCTTTTTCTCCAACTCGATTCCCTTTAATTTCTCTGTTTTTTTTTTTAAAACCGAAATGGAGATGAATTGTAAACCAAGAATAGTATTTTTATGGATTTCAGGCTGTTTTGAAAGTGAAATGACTAAATATTTCCATTCAAGTTTTGCTACATTTCTTTGAAAGTTCCTTAAGGAAAACAAACGCCGACAATTCAGATTTTTTTGTTGTAAGACGTATTCATCTTTTATTATTCTTGTTTTGGGAAGCAACTCTTCACTGTTTAACAAATTTTTTTCATTGCTAACTGAGAACGAGACAAATGGCGATCCATTATTATAAATTTCGATGAAATGAATTTTTGTTTTTTCATTTAAGTCTAAGAAAAGAGAGCAATTTGAGATACTTGAATCAGAGACACTAAATGGTTGATCTGTTTTGTTTTTAAAGTTAGGAAGTGGCTGCTTTTGTTCGGGTGTACATCGAATAACGGTAAATTGCTGTGTTTTTATCATTATTATTAAAACAAAGAAAATGAACAAATAAGGGAAAAAAAACTAAAAAATGAGAAATATTGTACTTTGTTTGAAACAGAAATATAAAATTCAAGAGGAGAGTTTTGAGTTCAAACTTTGTTTTTTAATATAAACAAAACGATTGATATTGAATGATTGCTATTGTATTAACTAAAATATTTTTCAAAAATTATATTTTCAAATTGGAAATATTATAAAATTTTTTCTGGGGATGTGAAAGTTTTAATTATCACCAATATTACAAAACAAAACCCTTTCAAGATTGTTTGATACATTTTTTTGTTCACAAATACCAGATTCAAGGGATTTAGTCTCAAAAAAACAATTTTGATTTATGAAAATTTAAGTGTAAATAACTGTTATTTTAAATTATTTTTTGAATTTAAAAAAATAAAGATTAAATTCAAAAAAGATAAGACTTATATTTTAACATTTGATATTCAATAATGTTTTTGCACTATTTGTATTCTTGTGAGTATTTACTCAATTAAAAAAAAAATCATCAAAAATGAAATTTTAAAACTTTCCATACTCTTACTCATTAGTCAAAGGATGGATTATATGCTTACCCTGTAGATTCATTATCACCTTTATTTATTCCGTTCTATTACTCATCTTCTTGTTGAAATAATGAACTTATTAGCACTAAATTCACAAATATATGAGAATGATTTGATATTTTTAATAAAAGTATCATTTATTGAAATTAATTAGAAATAATAAGAAAAAAAATATAAGATTTTGATATTAACATTAAAAACAATAAAACTTAAAAAAAAAATTGAACTACTTAAACTAATTCTATGTATTGTTATTTGATTAAATAAACAAACTTGGTCTTAATAGGATTTTGAAATTGTAGATATTAATTTGAAAAACGGTTTTCATCCTTTCAAATAAAGTCTTTTTTTTCTTGGTTTCGAAATCTAATTCTTGAAAGTTGTTTTAAATATTCAAATATTATATAGATTTGAAATATTTACTTACAGTCTTTCTAAGTCTACCATAAAATTTTAAATAAAACAGATTTGGTTTTTCTATTCTTATTTTCTATTTTCAAAAAATTTAGAAATAATAGCTATTATTCAAAAAAAAAGTTCAAAAAAAGAGCTATTATTCAAATTTTGAAACATTAAAAAAAAAATTTTCTGAAGATTCATGAAGCACCTAAAAATATTGTTCAAAAAAGGTAAATTAATAAAGATCAGTCAATATTGATATTTTTTTGGGCTCTTTTGGACCAATAATTTTTAAGTTTTAAGTGATCTTGAATTTTTTTTTTAATGTTTCAAAATTTGAATAATAGCTCTTTTTTTGAACTTTTTTTTTGAATAATAGCTATTATTTCTAAATTTTTTGAAAATAGAAAATAAGAATAGAAAAACCAAATCTGTTTTACTTAAAATTTTATGGTAGCCTTGGAACGGCTGTATAAGAAACTTATTTCAAAAAAATTGAAATTCCAATCCAGAAAAAAAATAACAGAATCTGAATTAATCTACAGATCTTCCACAAGACTTATTTATACAGCTTCAACCCAAATTAATTTGTAAAGATCACAATATACCAAAGAAAATTGAAATTAATTAAAATTTTGGTCTTTTAATTAATCCCTCCACCCCTTTAGAAAAAAAAAAATCATCTTAAAATATTAATTGGAAATCTAAATATTTCAAAGAATTCGAATTCCAAGTAGAAATCTGTCTAATTTAAAAAGTTACAATTAGCCCAAGTTGGAAATCTTGTTCGGTTTTTGTGAATTTATTAGAATTATGTAAAATCAAAGATTTTTTCTATTGTTTTGAATTCTAGAAAATCACTGTTATACTTTTTTTAATAAAAAAGATAATTTAAGATTTTCTTTTTATTTCAATAACTAAAAGTGCTTTGAGACCCAATGGCTCTAAAAAAAATATTAAAAACCGTCACCATTTGAGAAAATATTCACTTTTTTTCAAAAATATTTAAAATTGAAATTGTAAACTATTATTGGAAAGTTCTAAAATTATACAAATTATTCAAAAAGACTCTTGTTTTTTATCAATGAAAATAAATTACAAGTTTGTAAATAATGTAAAATAAATTTATAAGCAAAATGAAATTGTCTTGAACATTTTAAAAAAATATTGAGAATATCAAAATCTTTGTTCTTCTCTCATTTTTTTTTTTTTTGATTGGAATTAAGGAATAAAAAGAATTCTATTTATTTCCAATAATCAATCAGCAATAGAAAAACTTTGTTATAAAGTTAAAAATATAATAATTAAAAAAAAAAAAAGAAAAACTAGTTATTTTTTATCCAATATTGGAAAAATTAAAGAGTCAAACATAATTTAAATAATTACTTTTATTTTAAATTTTTTTGTATAATAAAATTATTCTTGAAAAATAATTTTTTCTTCTAATTTTTAAAATAATAAAATTCCTAAATATTACACATCAGTGAAATAATTTAACAAAAACAGCAAAGTACACATATAAAAAAAGAAAAAGAAAAAGAAAAAGAATTTTATCTCAAAGTGTAAAAGCGGATTAGTATTACAATTCCAATAATATGACGATAATAAAAAACTGAATTTTTTAAAAAAATATTTAACCTCATTCCAAAAAATATTAAAAACTCAAAAAGGAAATATAAATAAAACATAACATAATAATTTAGGAAAAAGAAAAATTAAAAAATTACACAATTAATAAAAATAAACCTATTTTTTACAAACTATTTAATAAAAAAAAATAACAATGTGTGTCAAACACATAATTTAATATAACAATCTTTGAAAATCTTTTCCTCAAAACAAAAAAAATAAACAAAAAACAAAAAACAAAAAACATAAAAAAAAATGATTAAAAAAATTATTTTATTTTATTTTTCAGACTTTTTCAGAGAAATTAAAATTTTATTAATAATTTCGTCAATTTGCCATTCATTTAATAAAGAGGTCAAAAACAAATTTCTTTTAGCATTTATTTGAACGACTATGTTTAAAGTTTGTTTTTTCACTCTAATTATATTGGGTGCGAACATTAATACTAAGCTTTGTTTATCCATTTTAGTTTTTTTAACGATTTTGGGGTCGATCAAATCTTTGATGAAAAGAATTAAGTAGGCAAGTGTGTACTTTTGGAGCTGTGGGATTTTCTGGACAATATCGATCATTTGCGCTTCTTTGTCTGAATTTAAAATGGAATCGACAAGTGAAAATGGCACGAGTGGCTCTGTTAAATCTCTGAGCCAAGATTTCAAAGTCGAGGCATAGTTAAAAGCGTTATCTATTTCGGGGTCGTCTATTTCAAAAACCCCGGAATTTAATAATTCTTTTAGTTCGTTGATTTTTTTGGCGTTACCTGGGACCCGGAAAAGTCCCTCTTTCAAAAAGTTCTTGGAATTTTTAATTTTTTCAATTAAAAAAGTTAAAACATGGGGGATGATTTCGTTTGGGTGTAGCTTTTTTTGTGCGACCATGCACTTCTCTAAGGTGGTATTAAACACGATGGGATCGTAAGGGACTGCAAATATCCTTTTGATCATGCGATCTGAGGGCAATTTAAACCCGGATTTTTTGAGAATTATCAAATTTAATTTTCTTTTGCAATATTGCGCAAATTCAAGGATGTGGTCTTTGGAGTTTTTGATATAATAATTAAATAATTTTTTCAAATAATCGATGAGATCGTTGGATGGCGGGAATGTTTGAGTCACTAGGCACATGGCGCCCCACCCCCTTAGATTGGAGTGCGGGTTGGGGTTCCTCGTGGTCTGCTTTGAGATTTGGACATAAATCTCATCACGGAGCTCGGCGTTATTGATCCCGATTTCTAAAATTGATTTTATTATTTCGTTTTGTGCCAATTCCCTGATAGTCTTTTTGACCCTGAGCCTCTTATTACGCTTTTCAAATTTTTTCACAGCCTTGGGCTCGCCCATATAGAATAATAATTTTTTAAAAGTTTCAATTGCCAATCGGTTATGCTTGGCCTTTGTTAGCCTTGTGATCGAGGATTGGATCTTATGAGAGGAGTAAGTAAGCTTTCTTTTCAACTTAATTGGCGCCTCCTTCCTTCTGAGTATCCTCTTGCCCCGGCTTGGAGAAAAGTGCTCAATCGCATATCCCTCCAATTGCGTGGAAATGGAGCGGCTATGCGAGGACACCGTTAACTGGTTTGGTTTCTTGATTCCCAGATTCTTCGGGCTAAGGTTTTGTTTGAGCCCTAAATTGTTATTACTCTCGCCAAGCCCGTTGTATTTGTTGCCCAGTAACACTTGCAGTTTCAATAGTTGATCCTTTATTATTTCATCAGAGTTGTCGTTTCCTTCATAAACATTATTGTTGACAACTCGGCTGGTGCTGTTGTTGCGGTTGCGGTTGCGGCTGTTGCGGCTGTTGCGGTTGCGGTTGCGACTGTTGCGTTTATTATTATTGTTTCTTCTGCTGCTGTTGTTGTTGTTGCTACCAATAATATCATTATTATCATCGTTATTGCGATCATTATCTTTGTTCATAACATTATCGCTATCCATACCATTATCATCATTAAGGTGATCTTCAAAATTAAAGCTCACCAATTCAGTTAAATTCATACTACTACGCGATCCAGTCCTTAAAATTCGGATACCACTTAGCTGCTTTTTTGAATTTCTTTTTTTCGGTTTGTTTCGAAAGTTATTAAAAAATTCAAAATCGTCCTCATCGATAGTTTTTAAATCTTCCTTTTCATCTTCTTCAAGATGGAAATTGAAATTATTCAAATTCTTTTTTGCTTTTGGTTTTCTTTGTGTCTTCATTTCCTTATTCTGATCTTGATTTCTATTTGGGTTCTGCTTTGTTTGTGTTTGGCTTTTGTTTTTGTTTGTGCTTAATTGCTTATTTTCATTTTGAGAATTTTCATTTTCGAAGGACAGATTTGTTCTTGGACGGGACATCACATTTTTTAAACTCTCGCTTTTTGAAAGTCTGGTAAAATCCTTCGAATCATTTGAAAATGTTGATCTTCTTTTTTTTGGTATGCCCTTATCAAAGAATGGAAACCATTCATTTTCAAAGCCAAGTGGCCAAGTGCTTTCACTTTCGTTTGGAAAGGTTCCATTGGGATCGCTTTCCTCAAAAAATTCTTCCAAAGTCGAGACTCGTTCAAATTCTGTCGACAACGGCGTGTAGTTTAGAAACGTGCTTGGGTTTAACGTTAACAAATCAATCCAATCTTCGCTAGCTGAATCAAATTTGTTTTCTTGGAAATTAGGGTTTTGTTTTGAATTTGGGTGTCTGTTTGTTGGTGTTTTATTGATGTGTGTCATTTTTCTTTCTCTTTCTTTTTGCTTTTGGTTGTGGTGTTTGTTTGGTGTTAGTTTTGTTTTGGTGTTTTTTTCCTTGTTTTGTTCATTGTTTGTCTCGTTGAACAAAAGTGTTGACATTAGAATTTTTAAAAAAAATTAGGAAAATGAAGAAAATAAATATAAAATGGAAAATTATTTGACTGGCAATTTCTCACCAAACCCAAAGTACCTTCAAATCTTCTGATCCAAAGATAATATGTGAACAAATTATTTACAGGTATTAAAATTATTTTTTAATCCTTTGAAGATCTTGAAGTTACTATCTCATGGAGTTCAAAATTCCTTTCTGGTCAGAAACAAGTTATCGTCTTCACAATTTGTTGAGCAAAATTGACAGGTAAGGTTTTGTTTTTATTGTTTGACACATTTCAGATTTCACAAGACCATTTTGTAAAGCCCACAAGAAAGGAAATTAATTGTGCCTTTTTTGTCAAACAATTTTAGGAAAGTGGATCAAGAAGATAAAAAGAGAATAATAATTAATTATTTGGATGAATGAAAAGAAATTAAAAATCAAAATATTCTAGAGAATTTGCCATTTGAATTAAAGACTAAAATGGTTTCTTCACCTAAATTATATGGTCGTTTTTATGGTAATTTGTCAACAATTTTTATTACTGTGAGGAGAATTAGAAAAGGAAAAAAATTTTCACTTTATTTTCACTTTTTTTCAAAAAGAATTTTTCAATTGAAAACTAATTTGTTTGAAAACTTGATTTACAAAAGAACAATATGAAAAAGGAAAAGGAATTGAAAATTATTGCGATTTATGATTCAAATACAAGTCGTTACTCAAGGAAACTCATTAATTTCAAAGTTAGTCCTGTGAATGTTAAAGCGCTAGTACCAGTCAAAAAGTAAAAAATGGCCATTTTTTTTTGACATTTTTTTTTTAATTTAACTTTTTTGGAATATCTTTAAGTTATAGTTTTGAACCAAATATTTGGCTAGGTTTGACTAGTAGTCGAATTTACATTTCAGTCAACCTTTTGTTCATGGGGTTTTTGAAAAAGGAGATTGAAAAAAAATGACAAAAAAAATCGACTTTTTTGCTTTTATACTGATATTGGAACTTTAAGTAATAATTGGAGAAAGAACTTATTCTTTATAAACTTATAAAAATTTTTTATTAATAAATCCCTTAAAGATCTCCTTATGAAGGTTTTATTCACTGTCAGCAGATTTGTTCCATAGTCAAGGGTAAACTTACCTTAAAAATGGTTTGTGGAATGCCTCTTCTTTTGGTTGAAAAAAATTAAATAACTTCAAAGGAAATCCAAAAGGATTTTTCAATCGAAAAAATTCACATAATCTAAAAAAAAAAAATCACAGAGGGTGTTTAAGTGAATAAAAATAAATAGGAGAAAAAAAATCTAAAATTGAAAGGATTTCAAATTTAAATTTTTATATTACCAAAAATTCAAAGTCAAAAAACTAAAAAATGAATCAAATCTTAATTACAAATTAAAATTTAAAAGGGTAAAATTGGCAATTCAAGTTAAAAATTCAAAACACAAACAAAAAAAAACATAAGGTTTCATTAGAAAAAATGAAATTGAAAAAAAAAAAAAAAAAGTACAAAGATTACTATTATTTCCATTTTCACCTAATAATATTGATTAAGATTTAAGAAAAAACCAAAATAATCAAATTGGAGATTGAATAAATTTTCAAAAAAGATTTTGTAATTTGTAAATGAAATCATTATAAAAACAACATTCAATTATCAAAAATATATCAAAATGATAATAAATATTTTTTTTGGGTTAATTTATCATACTACCCCTGATAACTTAAATAGTTCATATTTATAAAACAATTATTTTAATAATAATAATAACATATAATATATACGTAATAATTGGTATTTTTTTGGGTTCAACTTCTTTTTATGCTTCACTTTATTTTAATAAGAATGGTCTTGTTTTACTTGAAAAGAAAAAAAAAAAAAAAATGAATCTAAACAATTACTATTATAATCGGATCTTTATCTATTTGAATGATTTTTATAGTTTAAACTATTATCATTCTATTTGATAATTCATTTAAAGTTATCACTCAAGGCATCAATAAAAGAATAAAACCCAAAAAGTGATAAAAAAATATTTTTTTTCATTTTTCGTAATTTTCTTTTTCTAAATTTGATTTTTGATTTTTTTGATCAAGATTTTTTACCCAAAAAACACCCACAATTATCAGAATCATATTCAAAATGGCTATTTTTGACCGAATAAGATGTATTAGAAAATGACTATTTTTATATTAAAAAGAACTCTTTCAATTATATTTTAAAAAAAATTCCTTTTACAACATCCTAACAAATTCATACTAATTTAAAGATTGGTAAAAAAAGAACAAAAATATCAATTCTTACAGTAAACACCAATATTCTTTTCCCCCTTTTCAATTCTTGTATATCTGAAGTAGAAAAATTAATTTTCTTTATTTTTCAAAAAATTAAAAAAAAAAGTTGTTTTCTTGTAAAATAAAACCAATTAATCAATAAATTATTTTTTTTTCGTTTCTGATACTGGTTGAATTATTTAAAAATGAAAATTTAATGAAAAAAACAAAAAATTATAATAAAAAACAAGATCTTTAATTACAAATAAATATTCTGTATTATGAAAAAAAAAAAAAAAAAAAAAGATCAAAATTAAAATTATTTTTTTATTTTAAAAAGCTAATATATTCTTATTTTTGTTATAATTGATATTTAATAATTTATTTTTTCCTTTAACAATTTTAATTAAAAATTGTTAGATTATAATTGATAATAATAATGATGATGGTGGTGTTTGTTGTTGTTATTGTAGATATTCCTTTTTCCAATTAGTTAAAATTTTGAAGTTTCTATTGTTATTTGTTTAATCATCGTCATTAGTATTTAAATTGGATTTATTATCGATTATTTTTTTTCGTTTTTTTTTTTGTTCAATTATTTCTTTTTTTTCGTTCTCGTCCTCATCCTCATCATTGTCACAATTAACAATAACTTGTTCGTTTTCACTTTCCTCTTCGGAGTTTTCTTGAAATGTTCGTTTTCTTTCAAGATCCTTTTCTAATTCTTCCTTTTTTTTTTGTTCTGTTTTTGGTAAATTATCTTCCCCTCTTTTCCAAGGAGATATATATTTTGCAAAGTTTATAACACTATGCACAAATCCTCCTTTTTTTTTTCGGGGTGTTTGGATTAAATCAATGGTTTCCTTTTCTTCGTTATTATCAATTTCTTTTTCTCCCTCCTCCTCTTTGCTTTCTTCATTGTCGTTTTCGTCGCTTTCTTCATCTTCTACCTTATCATTATCTTTTTCTTGATTTTCTTTACTTTCTTCGGTTTGTGTTGCATTATCATCACTCTCTTCACTTTCGTCATCGTTTTTTTCAAATTGTTCTTTTTGTTCTTTTTCGTCACTTTCTTTGTTTATGTCTGATTCTCCAGTTGTGTCTGTTTCTGTTTCTGAACTTGATTGGATTTGCTTTTTCATTTCTTCAGTCAGAATTCCAATAGCAAAGTGATAACGGTTCTGATCTAATTTCAATTGTTTATTATTTCTTAAAAAGGTAATATTTTTATCTTGAATAACCGGTCTTTTTTCTATAATAAATAAAGTTGGGGTTAATAAAGAAATTAAATATTATTATTTGTTATTATTTTTATAAAAAGTTTTTAATTATCAGATGTTATTCTTTTGTTTATATTCAACAAATCTTATGTTTTCAATTATTTTAAACAAATCTTATTTGCTTCTGATGCAATTTAAATTTTTATTTTACATTAAACTTTTGGACAATTGTGAAAATTTAATATCAAAAAATTTTTTGGTTAAGATTTAATATGATACAATATTAAATATTTTGATTGAAAAATTTATTTTTTATGTAATTTTAATCTTTTTTTTTTTTTGTTTTGTTTTTTGGTTTTAAAAAAGATGAGTTAACCTCATCTAAAAAATTTATTAATTTGAATCTCTCTTATTTGAAATCCAAAATTTCACATCTTTTCAATATAAAACTAAAAAAATTGAGCCTTATTATATTTTATTAACAAAAAGTTAATTCTTGAAAATGTGGTGAGGCATATTTTTAGTTTTATTGTTGGAAAGTCTTGATTTTGAAAAAAAATTTTTGATTTTGTTATTATTTTTAATGATTAATATTTCGATTCAAATCTCAAAAAATAAAATTAATCGAAGCTGTTGGTAATTAAATAGATCGAAATTTGATATAATAGTTTAACAGAAATTTATCAATGAAATTCAGGTCTATAAAGTAAAAAAAAATATATTCCTTAAAGGAGTATTTTGAGTAAGCTATTTCCAATAATATAGGGCATTTTTTATTTCAATAATTATTTCTTAATATTAATTCAATTATACAAAATGTACAACAATAATATTTTTTTTAACATATCATACTTAATTTCTTGTATTTTGAAGTTTTATTAATGGATTCTAAATATTTTTTTTTGAATTAAAATTATTTTGCAAAATTTTTAATTTTGAAAAAATAATAGAGTCAAATTTCTCATTTCATTATTTTTTCGAATTCTTCATTTTTTTCATTTTTACTTTGTTATTATTATTGTCCAAAATTTAACAAAGTTCAGAAGAGATGTGATAAGAAATCAACCAAAAATTCTTTTGATTCTAAACAATTGAGTTGACTTCTATGGACTTTGGTGGAAAAATTGCTCAGAACAGTTGTACACTTCAATTAAAGAGGTGAGATAAACAAAAAAAAAAAGAAAAAATAAAAAGGTTTTTTATTTTTTATACTTTTTACCTTTTCCAAATTTCCCTTCTTAAGTTACTTGGGCTCTATGTTCCTTCTCTTTTTGTTTTTTTTTAGGTGTTTGGGAAAGGTAAAAAGTATAAAAAATCATTATAAGAATTGGTTGACCTGATCATGACTAACCCAACCAAACTTGTTCATGATCAGATCTTCGACGAATTGAGCTGAAAAGAAAATTTCGAAAACCAAATCTTATTCTTAAAAACTCAGCACTTTATAGATTCAACCCATCTATAAAGTTCTAAATCAAAATTTAATAAACAGCCTTTTTCATTTGATCTATAGTTGTTCAAATATTTAGAACTCTTTATTAAAACAACCTATGGTGGCGATCCAAAAAAAACGACATAAAAGGAAACAAACACCAGCCCATTCAACACTTGGGGCACAAAAAAAACTTTTCACTGAAAGTTTTTTCTTTTTTCTATTATTTTTTGACTCTCTTTCATTTCTTGCTTTTCATTCTCTTTTTCTTTTCTTTTTTCCGAAATAATTTATTCTTTTCATTTTTTAAAGAAAAGATATCCTTTGAGCTGTAATCCTGCTTACATTACAGTTAGGATAAAAAAACCCTAAATACAATTTTAGAGTTTCAGGCAAATAGGAGGTAATTTTTGTTGAATACTCCTCCCTTAAATTACAATAAAAAAAAAAAAAAGGTTTTTTTTTTTTTTTTTTTCATTCAGTTTGCTTTTTTTAAATTTTTTAAAAAAAAAAAAAAAAAAAAAAAAAAAAAACACAAAAAAGTTAATGGGAAAAACAAAAAGTTAATGATCAAATGAAAAACAAAAAATCTAAAGATCAAATCAAAAATATATTGAAGTATGATTTTACACATTATCAAAAAAAAAAAATTGAAAAAAAGATCGAACTAAAGATTGTTAAATAGACATTACTAATTTTGGATATTTTTCCAAAAAATTAGGGGCAATTTTTTTTTTTTTATTTTTATTTTTTATTCTTCGAACTTTGATCAATAAACACAAATTTTAATCAAGAGTTTTATTATTATTAATGGCTTCGTTTTTTTTTGTCTAAAGTTTTGAGTTTAATAACTAAATAAAGAATTTATTCTTATATTGATGGATATTTTTTTGCCCCACATTTTTGGATGGAGCTTATAAAAGGAAAAAATCCGGATTTTGAAAATCATTTTTTTTTAAAAGTCGTTTTTCAAGTATAAAAAAACAGTAATCTATGTTACGAAGCAAATGAGTCAAAAATTCAGAGAATTAAAAAGGGGTATTAAAAATGGGAAACAATTCATCATTGTAAGATTTATTAATGGAAGAATTTTTCAAACACAATAAAACACAAGTTGAAATTTTTTAAAAAGAAAAGAAATTTATTTAAAAAGAAAAAAAAAGAAATTTTAGTTCGTAAATGAAAAATTAAAAAAACAATTTTATTTTTGGATACTGAATACAATTACACGAATGTATTTAGCAGCGTTATAGGCCTTGCAATAAAAAAAAAATTCCAAATCAATTACGTATCAAAAATAAATCCAAAAAAATAAAAGAGCAAAAGTGTGGAAAAATAATAATTTTTATTGTATGGTTCAAGATCTAATTTACTTTAAATTACATGTGTTTATTATTCCATTCCAAGTAACTTTTGTTTTGTCATTGAGATCTTTCTATGAAATTTTTTTCAATATTTGTTTTTATTTTTTTCCTAATTTTTTTGGATTAAAATTGGAAAAGAACTTTCGAAAAAAGTGAAAATAAAAAAAATGCAAAACTCAGTAGTTTTTGTTTTTATACCTACACAGGTGCTTTAAAGTTTTAAATAGAGGTTTTCTCATTTTCGAAAAATGAAAAAAAAATGAAAAAAAAATGAAAAAAAATTGAAAAAAAATTGAAAAAAAATTGAAAAAAAATTTTCAAATTTCAAAATTTTTTTAATAAATTGTTTGATCTTATTCATAAGAATCCTTATTACAATTTAAATCATTTTTGTCAATGAAAAAAATTGATTTTGAATTCTTAGGATAAAATTAAGTAATTCCCAAATATCTTGAAGAAAATTTTATTTTGAAAAAATCAAATTTCATCTTGATATAAAAGTAAAGTTTCTGAGTAAATATTTGGAAATTGTTTGAAATTTTTAATCGTTATAACTATTCTTGTTTAAAATAATACTAATATTTTTTACAATAGGTTGAATAAATCAATTTTTTGTTTTCTAACCAAAAGAATTATCTCAAAAAAGAAAAAAAATCTTATATTAATATTTATTACAATAAAGACTATTTATGATGTATTAGTGATGGAAATGGCAATAAGCATTGTTAAAAACTTTTCAGATTGTAAGGAATAAATTTTCGTTTTCTTATAAAGTCGTTTTAAAAAAGTGTAAAAAACAGTTTTCAAATCTAATCTATCTGCAAAACAGTTCATATTTATCAAGAGATCTAATTTTAGGGCTTTCATTAAATACTTTTTTTGTCACGCTTTTTTAAAACAGCCATAATAATTATCTCTGAAAATTATTTATGAATGTTACTGCAAAATTCCAATTTTAAAAATTTTTATTTTGATCCCAAAGTTCAATAAGGAAGTGCCAAATTAGTGTGAGTCAATTTTTCGTTTTTAATTGATTTGTAAAGATCTTTTTATTATTTCGTCTCAATTGTTTTGAGGAAACTCAATTTTGTAAATTGGATACTGTAAAATTTCAAATTAAAAAAATTTAAATTTTATCTCAATAGCCCAACAAGTATAGGCAAAGTAAATCCCACCAATACCCATTTTGAATTGATTTTGTGAAGATCTTTGTGTATTTTATCAAAAAATAATTCCTAAAATATTTTTACGAAATTGAAATAAGATTTTTTCATACATTATTTGGAAAATGACAGTATTATAATTTTTTCAAAATGGTTTTTTAAATCCTCAGATCACTCTACATTATCAAAAGTCAACTAAACCAATCCATTCATTGGGTTTGAGAAATGGCGACAGAAAAAAATTGTTCATCTATATTTTTATTTTAAAAATTGTGATTAAAAAGATTTTTCAAAAGTATCTTTTAAAGCTGTTGATCAATAGAAACATTTTTCAGGAATTTTATAAAACTTTTTTTTGGTCACAATCTTTTAAAATGTCTTTATTAATTTCTTTCTTTCTTTCTTTCTTTACCGTGGGTTCCTCTTTTAAGGCACAAACTTTTAACCAAATTTAAGGTTCAAAAAAATCTTAAATTAAGGCACATTTTTTGGAATTTTTTTTTAACTCAAATTATTTTACTTGAATTTGAATTTTGTTTTTTAAATTCGGGATTTTTTTTGTGTTTTTAATTTGGCTCGAAGTTTGTGCCTTAAAAGTGGAGCTGACTGTATTCTTTTTCAATAGTTGCAATTAGATCGAGATCTATTGCCTCTGCACGAAAGCATTTTTTACGAAACTTTGTTGAATTTCAGATGTATTTCGAGTTATTATTTACAAGTAGCTGATAAGTTTTTTATTATTTTATTACTTTTTACTCCAAGTTTCTTTTTGAGTTTTTCATTTTTTTTCTTCAAATCTCTTTTGTTATTTTTTTAAAATTTCAAGTTTGAATAAGCCATCAAACCACAATAATCGCATTTGTTTTTGATACCTGTCGTTCCTGGGGAAAACCATTAGACTGTTTTTTATTTTCAATGAAGAAGATAAATTGTATTTCTTATAAGATCGTGTGGTTTGTCTTTGAAAAAAAATTTTTTTTTTAATGCTGGTTTAATGATTCGTTTATTGTTTTCTTTTTTCAAAAAAAAAAGAAAAAAAAATTAAAAATAAACGTTAAATTATTAAAAATCAGAAAAGAAAAAAAACAGAAAAGACTATTCAATTCAAAACAAATTTAATAATGTTTTTTGTTTACAATTCGTTTTTGAGAAATAACAAAAAGAAAAATTAGTTTTTTGTTTCACTAAGAAAACCAAGTAAAGCGTCGAAAAAAAAAATTTTTTTTTGTACCAAAAAAATCAAAGTTGAAAAGTACGTTAATAATTTGTTTACCAACTTGTTTGCTTTGTAACTTTTTAGTTAATTTGTTTTTGAAAGATCGTTTAACAAGAAGAAAAAAATTGATCTTAAACCAAATAAGAAAAAGAAAAAAATTCAAACCAAATAAGAGATAAATCTCATCGTTTGCAACTGGACAACGTTCTACTTCGTCAAAGTGTTTTGTAATTTTTGAAATAGATCGGAAAAGGAATTTTTTGTTTTCTTTTTTTTTTAATAGGATCTGTAATTGACCTTGATCTTCTTCACTAAAAAGGATTAGAAAAAAAAAGACTTTTGTTTAAAAAACAATGGCTTGTTATCGAATTAAAAAAAAAAAAAAAAATCAAACGTTGTTAATTCTTTTGAGTAATGTGTATGAATTTGAAATAATTCATTTTTGAAATTGTAATATTTTAAAGAAGGTACAGCAATGTCCATTTTTACTTTTTTGTAACAATTAGAACAAACAATTATTATTTAAAAAAATGAATTTTCAGAAGAGTAAATTTCCTTAAACTTTCAAGCGAATAATTATTGTTTCATTTCTTATAAAAACAAAGCGAAAAATGTCTGTTATTTGTCTCTTTGAATATCTACATTTATGGAGTTTTAAGGAATATATCCAAAAGATCATAAGGACTTTTGTTATTTGAAATTACTCATCAATTTATTGATTTATGAATTTTCTTTTGATTGGTTTTTTACATTAAACAGTATTTTCTTATCTTTTAAAGTTCGTAATTAGGAAGTAACAACTTTAATTTCAGAATTTTTTTGTTGATTCTTTTGGTGAATATGTTTTTTTCTTTCAACTTCTGAGGATATAATTTGGAACTCAAGTTTATAGGTGTTGGTTTTTTGACCAAGAAAGGAATGTCAAATCTAAAATGAAGAATTATTTATTTAAAGAATTAATATTTAAGGGATGGTTTTATAAAAGTAGATGTAATTTGATCAAAAATATTCAGATAGAATTTAAAGAAAGGTGAAATATCAATTTGTTAATTTAATTAGAAAATATCATGAACCAAATTCTAGAGTTATATTATTTTGAGATATCTAAGCTATCCAAATTGAATTCATCTATTATATAGATAGTGATTTGTTGTGGAAAATTTCTTTCTGAAAATGACCACTTTTTTTCATCTTTTCAAAAACTGGATGAGTTAAGGGAGTAGGTACATTCTACCAATTTTAAGTGCCACCATTTCTCCAAAACCTGATTATTTAAATCATTTATTTAACTAAATACTTTAATATTTTGGTACATATGAAAGTTGGGATATATAAAGGTTTAAGATATTTCCATACCAATTTCAAAATTGAAATTGAAAAAATTATAAAATTGAGCCAGAATAGAAAAACAAAAAAAAAAAACTTTATTTATAGATTTTATCTGTAATATTTCTTAGAATTACTTCCCCTTTCCCCGGTTTTTTCATTAATTCTGAATTGAAAAACTTTATTTTTGAAAATTTTAGAGAAATCAATTACTTCCTATATCGAAAGAATTTTCAAAATGATATTTAATTCCTATTTTCATTTAATTGATCAAATTTTGATTCTGGTTAAGAAAATAGGATACTTTTATACTTCTTTTTTTGAAATGTAGATTTATTGGGTTGAATTTTTTAATTTTATAATTATTTATTTTCTGTTTATGACCATGGAAAAAAAAACTGCCAAATCAGGTATATCTATTAAACAGTAGTAAAAGTTTTCATTTTCTAATATTTTATAAGGTATTTTCACCTCCATTCAAAAACGAATGCCAAGTTTAAAAATGAAATAAATTTTATAATTAAAATAGAATTTAATTCTTATATTTAAATCAAAATTTAAACATGTCCAATTTTCAAAAGTTGAATTGTCATTGTAAACATTCGTAAAAAATAACTTTTTTGGATTTTTAGAGGCTATGGTTTTTTTATACCAGTTTAATTAACATTAAGATTTTAGCAATAGTAATTATATAAGTTTGAGGGGGGGGGGGTTAATTTCCAGGTATCTATCTTGATCGGTGAAAAAATAAGCAAAAAATATTATGAAAATTTTAATTTTAGCTTGGTTTGTACGATTGAAATTATTTTTGCATTTGTTTTTCCTTGGGATGGTTTTTTTTTATGAATTGTTATTGTGAAACCCAAAATAATGGGTATTTTTTTTTACATTTTTGAATCTTGTATTCTATTTTCTTGTTCAGCTTTGTTTACTGTTGTCAAAATAATACATAAAGAAAAGTTTAATCTGTTTTTCTATAGACTACATTTAAAAAATAAGGGCATATTTTTAATCTTAAAAAAATTTCTTTAATTATTTTTTTTTTGAATAATAATCTATTTTCCTAAAGTTTGAAGCGATAAGAACCAATATAGATTAATAAATAAAAATAGAGTGTAATCATTTTATTTTTTGAAATACAAATGAAAAAATAAAATAATAATAATAAATAAATTTGACTTATAAAAAAAGTGTTTCTTTTTTTCTAGAAGGCCTAAACATCCACTGATCAAAGAAATCAGTCATACATAATAATTAAAGTTGGTATTGATTTCCGAAAGTTTTATTAATTAAAAAAAAAATGAAAAATGAAGTTTCAAATTTGAAATTTTTTCTTAAAAAATAGATTTAAATTTTCCCATAATTTTTAATCAAAAACCCAATTATTTCAAAAAAAACTGAAAAATTTCAAAAATTATGAACATGTTTAATTCCTTATTTAAATAGACTGAGAACATTAAGGAGTTTTCGATCAAAATTGATTTGAACTTCAGTATATTATTCGAGTGTCTTAGATCTTTCATTGAAAGAGGAATATAAAAAAAGCACTGATCAAATTTTGAAGCAAGGATTATAGTCTTTAGGTATATATTATTTTGATATATACAGTTACTTTTTGATTTGGCAAATTATCTTTTTTTACAGATGTCTTTGAAAACTATTCTTGGGTTTGGCTTGGTTTTGATAAAAACATAAGAAAAAAGAATTTTGATCGCAAACAGAGTTGGAAAAAACAGGTTTTGTGAAAATAATTATGAATACTGTAAATTGTAAAATAAATCAGAACAAAATTTTCATTCAGCTTTCAAAAAAAAAAAACAAGAATTAAAATAAATCATCAAAGATCCCCAATTCCCAAAGGCAAAATAATAATTTAAAGTGATTTCAGTGTTTAAAAATTGAAAATGTTCCATGATATATAAAATTTTTTTATGGAAAACTGAATGAAAATATTAATCCTTTAATTTTGAAACAAATTGTAGTAATGGGACAAGAAATTCAATGTTATAATTTGTTTGTATACTTTCGTATAAATTAAGAACAAAAAGAAAAAAATCTTAGTACTTGGGACTACTTTTGTTGAAAAAATTTATTTCAATTTATTTTCAAGAATGTATATAGAGACCAAATCTTTCGTATTTGGTCTTCAATAAGAAAAAGTTTTCTTTAATATACACACTTTCTCAAGTCTATTTTTTTTGTTGATTCACAAGACTATTTTCAAACATTCCATAAACACATTTCTAGATCCAAAACAAAATTTAATAATACCAAAAATGGAAACAAAAAAAATGTTTAAAAAAAGAAAAATGAAAGATTTTATTCTGAATTATCAGGTTTTTTTTCTTTTCATATATAGAGTCAGGGACGGTATTTGGGTTTCTAATTTTAAATCACTAGACACTCAAAAAATCTTTTCAGTAAGGTTCTATCAATTAAAATTCATAAATGGTAAATTTTATTGACTTTCTTCACTATTCACATTTATCAAATAAAAGTTTTAAAATGGATAAATATTCTCGATTGATCTGTAAAGAAGGTTTCTCAAGAAATAACCCTCAAAAAAAAACATGACATTTGGATAATTACAGTTTTTTTTATGAGACTAGCAAGTTTTTTCCCCAAATAAGTTAAAGTTTTTTGATAAAACTTTAGATTCTTGACAAGAATTCATTAACTTTCAATCCTATTAACAAGTCTACAAATAAAATGGTAATGTATTTTCTTCATGTTTGAGTATATGAACAAAAGTATCAATAAATCGAAGTTAGAATTCTTCAGATCAGATAGCTCAATAAAATTTTATTTTTTTTTATCAAATATTAAGAAAAATACAATAGGAAAAATAATTTAAAGATTATAATTTAATTATAAACTTTATTGGTATGTATTTTTTATAAATTAGACAATGTAAAACTTTAGAATTAAAAAAATTTTTTAGAATCTCTGATTTTTCTTGATTTTGTAAAATAAACCAATAATTTTCCGATTTACTATTTCAAAACTTGAATTGATGAAATTCACAAATTCAAAATGTTCTTGAAAAGAAATCCCTCAAAATACCCTCTTAAGAATCTAATTGACTGATCTCTGAAAATCAAAAACTTATTATGAAAAATTATTTACAAAGTTATTAAAATAAGGTTCATTTGAAGATCTTTTTCAAAACGATAAAGTTCCATTGAAACATGCCGAAAAATCCAATTTCTTCCAAACACAAACCTTTTAAGCACTCACAGTTCAAATTTGGATATTTCATTAAGAAAAATATTTAATTTGTTAAATTGTTTTTTCTAATTTTTTGTTGAACTTAAACTATAAAATAACTTGTTGTGGATACTCAAAATTCTATTTTTGTTATTAAAAATCTGTGATATATTAAAAAGACTATTTTTATTTGAATCAAAAAAAAAAATTTATAATTCATTTTTTTTTAATCAAAATTTATTAAAAACTGTAACTTTTTAAATCTTCCCTTTTTTTTAATTTCGAAATTTAAAAATCTTTTATTTAATTATTATTGACTTTCTCTTTCTTTTCCTTCTTCGCTTTTTGATAATTTGAAATATTTTTTAAAAATAAAAAGAAGCTTAAATGTCATTCAACAAAGATAAACCAAAAAAAAATAGAAATGCATGGACATTTTACTGCATGGAAATGAGACCAAAGATCCAAAAAAAAAACCCAGATCTCAATTTCAGAGAGGTATCCAAAAAAGTCAATGAAGACTGGAAAGAACTTTCTGAAAAAGCTCAAAAGAAATGGAAAAAGGAAGCCACTGAGGACAAAAAAAGATATGAAAAGGAATTGAAAAAATGGCAAGACGAACAAACCTCAGAATCCTCTGAAGAAGAACTTACAAGAACAAGATACAATGGAAGAAAGAAACCAATTCCAAGACCAGTTGGTGCCCGAAATAGTTACCAATTCTTTATGATGGAAAAAAAGAAAAAACTTAAAAAATCAAACCCAAACATGGACTCTAAAAAAGTTAACCAAAAAGTTTCTAAAGCCTGGAAAGATGTTTCTGAGAAAAACAAGAAAAAATATGAAAAAAAGGCAAAAGAGGATAAAAAACGTTACGAAAAAGAATTGAAGCAATATGAAAAAGACAGACCAAAAACAACCTCTGAAGAATCTTCTTCTGATTAATTTAAATGATTTTACTTTTCCTTTTTGAGAAATGACTTCATTTTGGTTTACTTTTATACTTAATTCTTGATACAAACTCCTTAACTCTTTTTTTTTTTTAATTAGAAGAGAAAAAGATAATTTTTAAGATTTTTTTTCTTCTTGTTGATTGCTACTTTTTAAATATTTTTTGAAATTAAACTGTAACCCCATTCTTAAATAAGAAATAAAAAAAAAAATCTTTTCAATTCATTTTATTTATTTTTTTTTTTACTCTTTAACTTTAACCTTCCTAGTAAAAAAATTGTCAAAACTATTTTCATGGAGTAAAATTTTTTAAAAATAATTTGAAATCATATTAAACGATTAGATTCTATGAATTAGAAGTCTAAGAAAAAGTTTCTTGTTATTGGGTGTAAAATTCAAATTGGTGAGCTATTGTTCAAATGTCTCAAGAAAACGGTTTAGTAAAGTATGCAATATTTGTTGATTTATTCAATAAAAAATTATCATAGTATTAGTAAAAAAAACCCAATAAATCCAGAATAAAATCTGTATTTCACCATAAATTTAAAAGTTGAATTATCAATATTCAGACTCCAAAGTTGCAAATTCTCTTTCTTAAATTTTTCTCATAATTTTGATTAGTTGCGAAATTATTCAATTTTTCAAAAAAAAACTAAATAATTAACCAATAGATTATTGAAAAAATTATGTCGCAAATCTGAAAATATATTTATGTTACAATGGGCTTTATAAAAAAGAAACAAAACTAATTAGTCTTTTGGGGTTTTGGGATGATTATTATTAAGTTAATCCTTAGTAATTAAAAAAAAGTAAAAATACATTCTTGGAAAAGTTGGAAATATGCTTTAGTTTTTACTGCAATAATATTATTTTGATTTTCTATTCTTAGATTTGGAAAAGGAATTAATAAAAAAAATTTCCAAAATGAAAATTTTTAATTATCATAATTTGTAAAAAATGTAATAAATTATTCAGCAATTATATTTATAATATTTTTTTTTTTAGATCCATATAAACTAGGCAACTCTAATAGGATATAACCCCACTCATAATATAATTTGATTGGAGAAGAATCCATGTTATGTTAAATATTTAAGTTTCTAAATATTTTTTTATTTTTTTATTTTATTTTAAATTACTTTTTGGCCGATGAAATAGAAGAGTAAACCCCATTTAAAAAATTTATTACTTTGGTTCGATTTTTAAATTCCAAAAGTTCACACCTTTTTAATATAAAACGAGAAAAAGTAATATCTTATATTTTTATTAAAAAATAGGTTAATTCTTGACTATTTATGTAATTTATTTTTAGTTTTAGGTTGGAAAGTCTCAATTTTAGAGAGTAAAATTTTTTATTTTAGTATTTTTTTTCATTATTAATATTTCAATACAGACCCCAACCAAATAAAACCGGTGGATGTATTAACAATCAAATAAATATAATTTGATAAACAATTAACAAAAGTTTAGAAATCAAATTTAGATCTATTCTGTTTTTTTTTTTTTTTTTTTTTTATTCTTTATGGTTTTCAAAAAGTGTTTTTTTTTTATTTTCAAAAAATGAAAAAAAATTGCAAAATACTTTTATATTTTTAAAGAAATTTGTAAAGTTAACTTAGATATTGTGTTTATGTTATAATATTAAATTCGATTTTCTGAAATCAATTTTCCATGGGGGTATTTGTTAATAAGGAAATTTTATCCTCGAAATTCAATATTAGTTTTTTTATTCCGAAAATGATTTGAGTGTTATGAAGGTTCTTGTGAATAATGAAAACCAATTTTTTTAAATAAATTTCAAAATTAATAGCAAAAACTGCACCCCCCCCCCCCTCCTCACCCTTGTGGAAAACGAGAATTTACTGGATATATTCCACGTATTCAATTAGTTTTTAGATACCATGGATCACCATTGGAGTATTTTAAGACCAATGACCACCACAAGAAAAAAATTCCACCCTTTCAACATTTTCCAAGAGGATTATATATATATATATATATTAATTTTGTTGTATCTCTTTGATTTTTCTTTTTCAAGATAAACCCATTTCAAAAATTGTGACATACCTGAAATAATAAACTGAGATATATATATATATATATATATATATATCCTTGAGTACCCGAGAACTAATAATAAGCAATTCATATTTACAATTCACTTTTTAATCATCTTAAATCTAAAAAAAAACTCTAATATTTTAAAAAACAAAAAAAAAAAAAAATAATTTACAGAACCTAAAAAAAAAAAAATGTTTCAAAATTTTTGAAATGAGCATTACCAATTTTTTATTACTGAACTTTCAATAAAAAAAAAATTAACAAGAAGATTTTTTATGAATAATTAAATTTATTTTAAAAGACATTACAGAGCCTCATCCTTGAAAATATTATTTTACCTTTTCAAAGATCTTTTTTTTTCCACACGATCTTATGCTTAAAAAAAAGCACCCAAAAAAAAAAAAGGAAATAAAACGGAAACCGAAAAATAAAAAGAAAAAGAATCACAAAATAAAAACAAAAATGTGAAAAAAAAAAATAAAAATTTTCAAAAATAGAAAAAATAATACTGACCACATACTTTGAAAATATTTTTTTGGTAATAATACATGTTAAACTCTCAAAATAACTTATATTAAAATTATAAAGCGGGACAAAATTTTTGAAAAATAGTTTAAAATTTTAAAAACAATTTATTAATTTTTTTAATATAAAATAGAATGCCATCAGGGAATGCCATGATAGAAAGCTTAACTAATTTACCTTTTGTTCTTATTCCAATATTCTATTTTGGTATTTGATTTTATATTTGAAAAATTAATTAAAAATTTTGTTTTGAAAAAAAAAATGCTAAATGGTAAAAAGCAAACCAATGGAGAATTAAATATAAAATTCCCCGACCAGAACAGATTTAAAATCAAGATAAAAAAAGAAACTTTTGACTTCTAGAATAGAAATTCTATTATACTGTTCATTGTAAAATGAAAAGATGAAACTTTTCATTTAGCTTTTTAAAAAAACCACATCACGGAAATTTTCTATAAATTAAAAGCCCCCAATTCTAAAAACAAACTGAAAAATTTAGCTTCTTTTAATAATTGGAAATTTGAAAATTTTCATTTTTATAAAATTTTTTTTTTTGAAAAGATGTATGAAAACCCCGTTCAATTTAAACTCTTTTTCAAAAATTGTGACTCACCTGAAATAATATATTGAAAAAAAAAAATTATCTTTTAGTATTCAAAAACAATTAATAACTAAATATCATTTGTAATTCTCTTTTAAGTTATTCTAAATCTATATAGGCCTGATATATTAAAAATTAAAAAAAAATAAAACCAAAAACTAAAAAAAAAGTGAGTCACAATCTTTGATATGAGCATTACCCATTTTTTATTACTGAACTTTCACTGAAAAAAAGTTGAACAACAAGATTTTTTATGAATAATTAAATCCATTTTCATAAACATTACATAGTCGAAATTTTCTTAGTGATTATTTGTCTTTTCGAAGATCTCTTTTTTTTTTCCACATGATCTTTTTAAAAAAAAAAAAAAAAAAAAAAAAAAAAAAAAAACATAAAAAAAAAAAAAAAAAAGAAAAACAAAAAGAAAAACAAAAATTTGAAAAAGCAAAAATGAAAAATTTGCAATATTAGAAAAAATGATTCTGATCCAAAAATTTGAAAAAATTTTTTGAAAAGAATACTGGAATAAACCTTCAAAACAACTTACATTAACATTATAAAGTGAGTCAAAATTTATGAAAAATAGTTTAGTTATCAACTATATAGTCATTGTTAATACTCTCGAATCTGAACTGATATAAACGGATTAGATCAAAAAAAAAAAGACTACAATGAGTGAGATAGTACACACATACACCACTATTGTACCATTTTAAACATTTTTAAGAATTATTTTTAATTGAAAATGTCAATTTCCAAATACTGGAATAAACCAAGAAAATGATTAACTGGTAGATAATTAAAAATATCATATGCATGTATTGATTTGTAAATCATATATATTTTTTTATTTTTAATTAAATTAATCAGTAAATTAGTTAAGATTAAACGATTATCCCTTAATTGATAATTATTGCCCATGTAAATGTTCTTTCAATCAACAACTCAATCAAAAACAAAAACATTACATTGAATCTGATCATAGATTTAAAAACTTTTTTAATTTTTTTTTCAAAATTATAGTTGTGAAAAAAATATCTGAAAAGAAAAAAATCATAGAAAAGATTTTTAATTGTGAATATTAGGAAGATTGCTGTGGAACTTTCTTTACTATAAATCAGATTTTATTTTATAAAAAAAAATATTTTTATAATCAACCAAGCTATACATATACCGAAATTTCATCAAAACAGGGTTTCTCTAGAATACTCATTTAATTTTTTGATAACATAAGTAGATCTACTTATTTTGAAAAACAATAGAGTTTTTATAGAGGTTTACTAGAGTTATAAAAATGATATTTTTATTCTTTTTTTTTTGATTGATTGAATGATATTTTCAACAACTATAATTTCATTAATCATCATTCTAATAATTTTATGGATTATAATTTAAAAAACATAACTCTTAAATAAGGGATTTGAATTTAAATAAAAGAAGGTACACAAAAATTTTCATAATATTCACTATTAAAGACTGCCAGGTGTTTTTTTTCAAGTCGGTCATTTTTTTCACTACCTTAATTGTTGTTTGTTTTGAAGATCTAAAGGGTCGATCCAAAATATTATTTTTCCAGATTTAAAATATACAAAAAGTATCTGATAATTTATAAACAATTAAATACAAATTATTCTTTCATACTATAACGAATAGGAAACACATCTTTTACAATTTAAACCTTACCCAATAAAATCTCAAAATTTACAATTATTAAGCCCTTTTTATTTAAAATTAATATAAATCGAAAAAAAAAAAAAAATTAATTACTCTACAAGATTCCATAGAATAATTCAAATAAATTCAATGTTTTTATAAAAATTTCCATAATAATATATTTAAAAGATTGGGAAAGTATTAGAAAAAGTTAATTTTGATTTTATTGTTCATGGATATATTTTAATAATATTTTGGAGTTAAAATATAGAAAATATTTTAAAAAAAGTTTCAAATAAATCCGACAAAAGATGAAAAGTTCTCACAATCTTTATATTTTTATTGAAGAAAATTCAAAGGAATTATCTAGAAAATATATTAAGTACTTTTAAAAGATAAAAAAAAAAAAAAAAAGACATTTATCATTTTATTTATAGTTAATACGTTCCCTAAGCACCCCGAAAAAGATAAAGAAACCACCTTTTAGTTTATTAGCTTAAAAAAAATCTTAATAACCGTTGTGGAAAAAAAGTGAAACTGGAAAAAAAGTGAAACACGGTTTTTAATTGGGAACATTACTGAAAATGAAAAGTAAGATCAACTAAAAAAAGAATAAATAAATAATTCAAGACAAAGTGAAGTATTCGCCACAATAACAGTTTTTTTAATACTATCCTTTGGTATTGGGTTTTTCTTTGATTGATCAATTATTTTCAATTTGTTCAAAAATTCGACTATTTTTGAGATCTCCAAAACCACACCAACAATTTCTATAAATCAAGTAGATTTGAATTGTATTTTTTGGGTTGATTGAAAATAATATAATGGGTTATTATTTGAAGTTAATTGGTTTCTTCTTTTTATTTATTTTACTTTTCATTTTCAGTAATGTTCCCAATTAAAAACCGTGTTTCACTTTTTTTCCACAACATTTTACTTTTTTTCCACAACAGTAATATTAAAATTATGTTACCATCTATAATGAATTTCCTTTTAAAAGATATGAAAACATTAACTAAAAAGATATAAAAGAAAATACCCATAAAACCCAAAGTTTCTTTTCTCAAATAGAATTTTAAAAAAACATAATAATTATTATAATTATTTTTTGACATCTCGAGAATATTAGGATTTGAATAGCATTTATTGTGAAAATTATTTTCAATAATTACTAAATATAATATTAATAAAATCATAAAATATAAATCGAATGGAGTTTAGGATTAAATCTTTAAATAAATATCTTATCCAAAAAATTCAAATAAATTTCTCAAAAATAAAATTTATTATTAGTGTTTTCAGTATTTTGACCACAATCAAAATTTCAGATAAAATCACGACAAGAATAGCACAATACATACAAATACTTTCAAGACTTTTTCCAACTTTCAGACTGACAGTCTGCAAGATTTCAGTCTCTGATATTCTTTCATTTTTTATTAAAATTTCAAATACTTGATACAAACTTTTGTAAGCCAAAAAAAGGGTTAAAAATAATAATTAACAAAAGATAACATTTTGAATTTAATTGAAATTTCTGAAAGTTATCTAAAAGAAAAATATTTGTAAATTTTCAATAACCTGAAACTCTTTTTATGAAAACCAAAAATTGGAAAGTTGTTTAAATTACATGTTTTTAAAAGTTTCACTTGTAAAAACATTTAAATTGAAAGTTGTTGATTTGTGATCCTCTAATTCCTTTCAAAATTTGGATCAATTTCAAAAAAACAAAGTGTTGCTAAGGAAAAAAAGTGACTACAATTTTTGTGCTATTCTTGTCGTGATGATTTTTAAACTTTTTCATTTTTTTTAGAATTTTTCAAGAATCTTGAACTTCAAAAGTACATGATATAAATGTTTATAAACTAATTCATATCATTCAATTTCAGTGACTTTTATGGGGTTTCAGCACCTTAAAACTTCATTAGTTTTCTTTATTTTCGAAAAATCTTGATTGTTTAGTTAAAATAATGATCATCATTCGATTGATCAGATAACCTTGAAGACTGGTTTACAAATAGATTTTTTCAACACATTAAAAATGTGGTGGTCCCAATTTGATTGACAATTAATACCCAGATAATTTTATTTTTCACTTCAAAGTAATGTGTACCAAACACTTCCTGAGATAAAAAGTTCGAAATGTAAATTGTGTATTTTAAAAAGGATAAAAACAAATCAAAACTGTTTCAAAAAAAATTCTGACAAACACCTAAACTTGGGGTTTGGAGTCAAACGTAATCAAACCAAAAGTATAATCTTTGCTTTTTAGATAGAAAATAAGATAGAATTTATTCTCAATTCTATATATAATCCAAGAGCCAACCACCATTCAACAAGCCAAAGAAAAGATCTGTTAAAACAAGAAGTTCAGTAAAAATTGTTCCCAATTCATTGTAATTTTGAGTTAATGAATTAAATTTTTGTGAACACAATTTCCTCAATAATTTTTCCTAATTATTTCGATAAAAAAAACAACGATCTTTTGAAAAGATTTGTTGAATAAACATTTTTAGAATTCAAATTTAGTTTGTCTTTCTTGGTGTACGAGAGAAAATTTTCGTTTTGACTCTTATTTAAAGATACACTTTGACTAAAAAATTCGGGGTTTTGAGAATTCATTTTTAATAAAGTAATTTCGTTTTTATTAATGAAAACTTCTGATGTTCAACTAAAACTAGTGCTATTGGGAGACTCTGCTGTCGGGAAGTCTTCGATCGTTCTTCGATTTTGCAAAAATCAATATTCTGATCAAGCAGAACCTACTATTGGTGCAAGTTTTATCAACCACGATTTAGAGTTGGAAGAGTCTGAAGTCAAACTTCAAATATGGGTTTGTTTTTAAGTTTACTTTACTTTTGCTTCTCCACAATAAAATGTTTCTTCGAAAAATTTTAAAAAAAAAAAATTTCAGACAAACAAAAATTTTATTCTTCTTTTCCAAACTGCTTCTTTCCTTCCAAAAATAACAAAAAAAAAAACACTTTTTTTTTCAAAAAAGGACACCGCAGGACAAGAAAGATTCCATTCTTTAGCACCAATGTAAATATTTCTTTTTAATTGTTTTTATTTTTATTTTGGGGTTTTCACATTTGCAATTCCCAATATTTTACCAACAAAAATTAATTCGATCAATATTTTTTCAAGACAAAAACAACAGGAAGAACAGATTTCACTTAATTTTCAATGAAAATTTTGTTTCTTTGAATTTTATTCCTCTCTTATTTCTTATTTTCTTCTTTTTTTCTTCATTTTTCTTAATCTTTCTTCAATCTTCTTCTTTTTTTTATTTTTTGTTTTTTTTTTGTATGCCTTATCTATTTGAAATCATAACAGGTACTACAGAGGTGCGAAAGGAGCTGTAATTGTTTATGACATCACAAACATTGAAAGTTTTGAAAGAGCAAAAGACTGGGTCAAAGAAATCCAAGAGAAGGGATCACAAAATGCAAAAATAGCCCTTGTGGGAAACAAAATCGATCTTGACGAATATCGGGTTGAAACAGAAATCGCAGAAAAATATGCAACTGAAAATGGGCTTTTATTTTTTGAAGCCTCAGCAAAAACAGGGATCGGTATTTCAGAAATCTTTGTGGGTCTTTCCAAAGTTTTACCAAAAACATCTCTTGAAGACGATCTGAATTCAAGCGAATTGTCTTCTGATGAGGTTGTAAATCTTGAAGATCCTGAATTACAAAAAACAAAATCTGGGGGTTGTTGTTAAAAAATTTAATTTTTTGACTTTTTTTTTTTGAGTAATAATAATAGAAATAGCACATTGCCAATTTTAAACATAACAACATTTTCACAAATCTGGTTGAAATTGTCAACATTTCTAAAACCAGCACTGTTATAATATTTTTCTTTTATTTTGTTGTCCAAGTGTATATTTCATTGAAAATCGATCAACGATCAAACAAAGATCAAGCAGAAAAAAAAATCAGAAGAAAAAATTAACAAATGCACCCTAAAAAAGAAATTAAATTGTTTTTATGATTCTTGACAATGAGTTTGCCTGCCTATTTAACCTTCTAATTTCATATAACCTAAATTTGATACCTTGAATTAAAGTATTTATTATTTGAAGTTTAAGATTATTATAGAATTGCATAAACCTTTAACTCCCTATTATTTTTAACGTCTTGCTGGGATTCTTTTTAAATAATCCATTCAAATGATTTCCGATGGGATTTAAATCTTGTGATTTCGTATGTTAGTCAAGAACTGGGGAATCTGTTTCTCACAAAAAGTTATGTGAATATTTTGATGTGAGCAATTGAGGTATTTTATTATTAGAGAAAAAAATATTTATTTTTTTTTCTTTGATTTTATATCTATTGTTAATCAGGAGAGCCGATTTAACACAATTACCTCATAAGATCTTTCCAAGGGTACCATGAGATTTTTTATCAAACAAGTTTCATATTTTTATTTATTTTTTTCAACCAGAACAAGAAAGTTGATATTCTGTAGAAAAAAATCAATAAATGAGCTATTTATTTTTTGTAAGGGTCGAGTCATTATGGTTAAAAATAATTTTCTGAAATGGATTAAAAAAAATGTGTAATTTTAATGAGCGCCTAATAACAATCAAAAACTAAATAACATGAGATATGAAATTGATCTATCACCTAAAATCAACAATCAAAAAAGAGGGCATTTTCAGAAAAAGTGCCCAAGAGAGAAACTCAATTTCTTATTAGAATGGCTGTGATTTATAATTTTGAAAACAATTGTGTTAGTTTTGAAGTGTCTCTCTTTGGCACGTTTTTAGATCTCGAAGATTTTTTTCATTTTTTTCATTTTTTTCCTTTTTCGAATAGGTTATTTTTTTTTTCTAAAGAATGAGACATAATCCTTACTTTGTCAAATCTAGAGAGTTACAATATAACCACATATTAGATTTAATCGAATTAAATTGATTTGGAACTTTTATAAAAACAATTTGTTTTAAATTGAAGAAATTTAACCCTTTGTAAATTTAAAAATTAGAAACGATGAATTTTTTTTTACAAATTTGATTTTTTTGGAATTGAATTTTTTGCCAATAGAAATCCTAAAGAAATTTTTTTTTATTGGTTATTAGAATTAATTTTTTTGCCAATGATATCCAAAGAAATTTTCTATTTATTATTTTAATTTTGTCAATCAAAAGAAGGACAATTTGATAATACCCTTTTTTGACTTCAAACCTCTCCTTGAGTACTGAGCAAATCGAGTCTACGTGATTAATCCCTTAAACATAAAAGTTTTCTTTGTGAATATTTGAGTAAATACTTTTTGATAACTACATATAAGATGGAGATTCGTTCACTTAAATGTTAAAGATAGTATGGAAGTTGCTGTGAACAGATTTTGAATATTCTTTGTATTATAAAAGAAGTTTGAAAATTTTTTGATCTTCGTATTTATAATTCTAACAAAGCAAATTAAACAACCTTTCACTCATATGTCCCCGGGAAAAAATGAAATTTTCAATTAATTTTTATCAAGAATCAAACAATGATTGATTATCGAAAAAGAGGAAGAAATAACTGAAAAACTACCAATTTGAAAAAAAAATTGTAAAAAAAAAACGATCCAAGCAGGATTCGAACCTGCGACCTATTGATTAGGAGTCAATCGCGCTGCCACTGCGCCACAGGACCACACATTTAAATGAATCAAAAACATTAAATCAAATAAAAACTAGACAATACAATAACTCTTATAGATTACTTTTTTTATCAACTTCGCATATTTTAAGGTTAACAATCCCTAAAATAGGAAAAAAAGATTATATTTGAGGAGGATGTATTGACTACTTGTTAATTTGGTTTTTAGATGATCGATATTGAACTTAGTATGAGTTTTATAAGTGGTTAAAAATGACAATTTTTAACAATTTATTTTTTTTTTTTCCTAAAATCAGAAATGAAGAGTTTAAGATTAATAGATTAATAGTTATTTGAGAATAAATTTAAATTTATGGCTGTAGAAGAAAATTTGGATTTACTATTTAGTCAATTAACTTAATGAAAAAAAATTGTTTTCTTAAAAGCACCGTCTAAAACTAAATCAATGAAAAATTTCAATCAAGAATCCACAAACCACATTTTATTATAACTTAAGTTCCATCCAATTAATCTTACACTCTTCATTTCTGATTTCAAAAAAAAAATAAAAAATAAAATTGTCAAAAACTGCCATTTTTAACCACTTATAAAACTAATACGTAATCCAAGATCGATCAGCTAAGAACTAAATTAACAAGACACTACATACAACACAAGATAATCTTTTTTCAAATTTCAGGGATTGTAACCCAAAAGGATTATATCTAAAATTTAACAATTTTTTAAGCGATTAGTCTCTATTATTTTATTTTTGACCAATTTCTATATAAGGAATTCTTATATAGAAATATGTTTAAGATCGACAATAAACAGGGATTTTCAAATCTACGTAAATGGCAATTTTTTTTCTCAATCTCTATTAAATTTAGGTAAAAAAATTTAATATAGATTAGTCCCTTAACATAATTCTAATCAACATTACATTAAAAAGACAAACTTATTGACATATTGTACCCCTAATTAATCACAAAAAAATTTATTATGGTTTTCAAACGAAAAATCAATAAAATTGTTTTGATACATAAACTCAAAAAATATTATAAAACAAGAATAAAAAACAATGAGAAAAATAATCACGATTCATTGGCCAAAAAAAACATGCCAATTACAAACATACCCAATAAACAAAATTAAATTTAAATGATCGTATTGTCTATGATTTTGAACTATTTTACTTTGTTGAAATTTTACAACTCCCAAAAACCATATTAATAATTACAAAGGAATTGTGATTGTATCTTTTTTTTTTTTCGTTCTTTTTGTTTTTACTCGAATTAAATCTCCATTCAATAATTACGAGGAGAATATTTACTTTGAATTATTATTGTAACACCATGATCCATCACCAAATTCCTACTTCATATTTGTTTTGTCCTTTTTCAATAAAATGATTTTTTGTTTGGAGGATTTCTCTCAAAACGCAATTTTTTTTATCAAGAGAAATTGAGTTGAGGTTGTGTGTGTAAAAGGTTTTGAAGAATTTTTCATTAAAGGATCTTTTGGAAATTAACTGTACAAAACTTCTTTATTTTTTTTATTTTAAAAAAAACATTGTTTTGGTTGAAAAAAATGACTTTTCTTTTTTAGGAAAAGGGAATGTTAGTGAAGATTTAGGACAATACCAAATCAATTACTGTGAAACTATACAAAGATATCTTTATTTTAAAATATCAACAACCTTTTCATCCAAAATTTTCACTTTTCTCAATTATTGATCTTCTATGTCAATTTTTAAAAACATCTTAACTTGACCCACATATGAAAAATAAAACCTAGAAAATTCTACAAGGTTCGAGGTTTGTCACTTTCAAATAAATAGAAATTTTCTCAAAAAGCATATCTTTGTCATCCTTCGTTATCATTTTTTGATAAGAAGTTGACAAATTGAACAAAAGCATGTCATTTTCCCCTACTTAGATCTCACTGACTAAAAATTTATCAGATTTAACAACAATAAAACCATGATCATAGATGTAATGCTTTGAATTTCAATTCCAAACATATTCGTGAAGAGACCAACGCTTATGTTGAAAAATATTTTTTTTAAAAATGTTAAAAAAATCAAAGTAATTTGTATGAGTACCCAATAACAATTAAATAAACTCTGTTTCAGTCAAAGGTGACCAAAGTTTTTTTTAAATATCAATTATTTTATATAATTGACCTTTAAATAAAAAATAAGAAGTAAACAGAATAATACACATCCAAGAATTGTTGATATATGTCTAAAAGAAAACCAATTAATCTATAAATTTTCTTAAAAATTGAAAAACTCAAATTCTTAGGTACTATAGAGAAACAACAACAATGTTTGTTTTGAACTTCTACTTGAATTTGAATAATAAATAGGAAACATTTTTCACTTCATTTTCCATACTTTTCTGTTCGAAATCAAGTCCCCAAACGAAGTGTGTTGGTATTTGTGGTCTCTATTTGAAAAAGGAAATAAAAATGAAGTGAAAAATTTTCACATTTATTAAACAAATATCAAGATCAAAGATCGAATAGAATTCCAATAGAAATCAATATGATTTCTCAACAATGATTTCCACAGTTTCAATAACCTTAGAATAACAAAATTTTACCAAGTGACTATTGATCTTGTAATAAAAAAAATTTTGGCAACTGAATAACGTTTTAAAAAACAAAAAATAAAAATGTGTAAAAATGAGAAAAAATGATTTCAATTTTGAAAATTTCCCATATAAATTTTTTCTTCTAATATCTTTGCAAACCCTTTGAACACATTTATTTCACTCATTAAAACTGGGCCCCTTTGACTGAAAAATAGTTTACAACCAAACTGTGATGTTCGTTCGATCTCGAAAAATAAAAAATCAAAACTCCAACAAATTTTTAGAAAAAAAAAGCCAAAGAAAAAAACTCAATTTCTTATTAGAATAGTTGTCCATTTTAATTTCGAAAACAACTATGTCGGTTTCAAAGTCTTGATCTTAGACACTTTTTGAGATTTGAAAGATTTTGTTTTTTCATTTTTTTTTCATTTCTCAAATGAGTTATTTTTATCTTGAGAATGGTAGAAAATCTTTACTTAGTCAAATTTAGAGAGTTACAAAATACACACAATTTAGACTAAACCGAATTAAATTGATTCTGCACTTTAATAAAACAATTCCTTTCAAAATGAAGAAATTTAACACTTAAGAAATATAAAAGAAGAGACAGATAAATTAAACTAAATTACATAATAAATGACCCAATTTTTTTTTATTTTTTTTTTACTTTTTTTTATTTGTTTTTTTAATTTTCTTTCTTTTTTTTTTTTAAAATTCAATTTGAAAAAAAAAATGTTTGAAACTCAAAATTTACATTAAGAAAAGTTAGGCTTTGTATGTTCTTTTAAAATTCATAGATTTACAAGTAAAAAATTTTGTTGTAAACAATTTTAATTTCCTAAAGAAATTTAGAACTTTTATACGAGACGTAACAATGAAAAGGGCCCAAAAAATTTTTTAACATTTTTTTTTTTTTTTGAAATTTATAGTTTGTTTCAGGTATTTCGTTTGATGAATCGACTCTAATATGAAGTTTATTATTCCTCATATTTCTAAACAATCTTAGTTTGGTTGATTCTGAAAAATAAAGCAACTTTTTCATTTTTGGCTGAGTCCCTTTGAGAAATGAAGTTTATATATATATATATTGTATTTTCTGTTTTAAGATGAAAAAATTACCAATTTAAATAAGAAAAATTAAAAACTACATTAGAATTATTATAATCTTATTAAATAATCTATGTTATGGTGAATGTAAATTCTAAAAAAAATTTTGGATGAATTTTGTTTTTGAGTTTTTTGAGAAAATTCAAAGCAAACACCATTTTAATAAAACATGTATTGTGTGATTTCATTACATCACCTCAAATTTCATCCCATTTAATATACCATAGAAAAATTAACACCACTTTAAATACAAAAATACTAGCAAAAAAAAAGTAAGCCCACTTATTATTTTGTTAAATACTTTCATTTTAATTTTTCCTTGTTATTTTTTTTTCTCTTCTTGGTGTCTACAATACAGTTAATTAAAAAATTGAAAGAACAATTTTCATTTAATTGATAATAATTTACCATATCTCCAAGTTCATCTTCAATATCTTTAATAGTTTTAAAGTCTTTGTATATTTTTTCTGTATATAAATATCTTAAAAAAATCTTTAATGATTGAATCGATTTACCAGTATAATCTGTAATCTGGCAAAGATCTTGAGCATTTTCAACATTTAAAAACATACCTCTAAACAATCCACTTCTTGATTGTAAAATAAATTTATGAACTTTAATTTTATAGTATTCGTCATCATTATCTATTTTTTTTGTTTCATCATCATTTTCTTTTTCATTACCATTATCATTATCATTTCCTTTTTCATTATCATTTTCTTTTTCATTATCATTTTGATCTTCTTCTTTTTCATTTTCGCCCATTACAATTTCAATTTCAATTTCCTTTTCCTTTTCAACCAACCCTTTCCCCTCCCCCTTCTTAACTAAAATACAAAAATCTTTTGATTTTTCATCTTCATATAAGGATTCTAATGCGGCCTTTAAACTATACCTTTTCTTATTAATATCCCTATAATCTATATCAAAGTCTTTGAACATTTGTTTAAAATCCACATCTTTATTCTTCTTGGGATCATGCTCTCCACAATAAACCCATCTGAGAAACAATCTAATATGTTGACTTGGGTATTTGTTTAGAATGTTAGTAATTTCATCTAAAGATTTCTTTAATCTACATTTCAATAAAATGGAATGACATTTTATTCCATTAATTTCAGAATCAGTGAATTCTTTTCTTTTGAAATATAATTGAAAATCATCTTTTAAAGCAGTCCAATTTATCTTAAACATCGCCCCAACAAAGAAATAATCTCGTACATCTCTGATGCTCCTCCCTAATAATTGTAAAGGAGTACATCCAAAAGACTATTAGATTTGTTTAGTTATAATATTAATAAGAAAAATAATATTTAATTTTTTCAGAATAAAAAAACAGAAAAATAATCTCATTTTTTTTTTTTTTTTTTGAGATTTTGGATCATAATTTATTATTTTATTTTTTGTTTTTTTACCAATTCATTTTAATAAACCATTTTTCAGCCAAAGGAGTTTAGTTGTAATATGAGTGAATTACATGTTTTTAAAGGGTTTGAATGTATATTAGAAGAAAAAATGAATTTTGGGAAATTTGAAAATTGAAATCATTTTTTCGCATTTTTTCACATTTCGCTGTTTTTTTTTTCACTTGAAATTGTTTTGCACATAATTCAGTTGCAAAAAAAGTTTTTATTGCAAGATCGATATTCGATTGGTAAAAACGTGTTATTCTAAAGTTATTGAAACAACAGAAATAATTGTAAAAAAATCATTTTGATTTCTATTGAAATTTTGTTTGATCTTTACTGAAATATCGAAATGAACATTGGTTATTTTTCTCAATGGTAATCTCAATAATTTTTGCTTTTAAATTTTTAAGAAAAACTATGGTTTTATTAGTTTTATTCTATTTGGATATAAACTATTCTCATATGTGTATTATTCTACTTATTTCCTCTTTGTTCTTCAAATGCCAATTATAAAAAATAATTGATATTTAAAAAAAAAAAATTTGGGAACTTGTAAGAAAAAAAAAGTTTTTAATATTAAAAGAACTCTTACAAAACTGTTTAATAAATGAGACTATTTATATGATTAAAGGAGAAAGTGTACATACCAAATAAAAAATTAGCATTTAGGATGTTTGGTTAGAGAAAGTAATAATAAATATAATTTCAAAAACATTTTCTAGTTTTTCTTTAGATCAATTTAAATAATCCTTAAAAATTCCAAAAAAGTGTTATTTATTAAAAGAAAACATTAATGAATGATAATATAGCGGAATATAATATAAAACCACACACCCCTCTTTTACAAGGATTAACCAGTTATTGGAATATTTAGCAATTCAGAATAAAAAAATTTTTTTATATCTCTTTCTCGATGTTTCAGTAAGAAATCTCAAACCATCTATTTTTAAAAAAATATAATTTTATTTCCACTCTTTGAGAATAAAAAATAGAATTCATTGTATGATTAATAATAATTATATAAATCAATATTTTCATATTTTTACTGAACAATGTTTACTTGTTCAAAAGGTAACAAAAAAAATTCAAAAAAAAAAATAGGCAAACCAAAAAAAAGAGATAAATTTTTCAGAAATTATTTTCTAGTTTCTGTGATTTCCCACTTTAAGGGAGTAAGTACATTTTTCAAATATTGTGTGTCGTCATTTAATTGAAATGGAATATTAAAAATCATGCCTCTATACAAACAAATTAATATATTAATAAAAAGAGAAGATTCAGGTATGTTTCATAGTCTATGATATATTTTCTATACCAATTAAAAAATGAAAATCCAAAAAATTACATAATTGGTCAAGAAAAAATAAAAAAAAATCATTTATTTCTTGATCTTATAGGTAATATTTAGTGTACTTTCATCTATCCGAATCAATTTTATTTTTAATTATTCAGAGAAAAAAATTGAATAATTTTTCTTATTTTATTTATTGGGGGAAAGGAGCAATTAAAAAAAAATTATCAAAATAAAAAAAAAAGAAGAAAAATAATTAAAATATTTTAAAATAAAAAAAATATTATATCATTTGCATGACCGAAATCAAAAATTAACCGGCCCTAAATTTATAAAAGAAAACAAAATACTTTTTATTAATAAAACAAAAAAAAAATGTCGTTATATTTTCTAGAATTTATAATAGAAAACCTAATAAAACGATTATCAATAATGAGGAAAAATTCCAGAAACTGTGATTAAAACTTGGGTATTCCACTATCACTAGATTTTTTTTTTTTTTTTTTTTTTGATTTAAAAGATTAGAGTAAAAATGCCAATTTTTTACAATTTTATTGAATTAAAAAAAAAAAATATTCAATATTATTAGCTTTTCGAGAATTTAAAATAATAGAGTAAAATCTTTTATTTTACTCAATTCTCTTGAATATCATTCAAAATGTTGTTAGTTTTTTTTTTTTTAATTTAAGAAATAAAAATAAAATTTAAGAACCTTTCTTTTTATTTCTTAATTTTAAAAAAAAAAATTGACAGTTGATGGCACCCTAAGGCGCTCTAACACACTCTTCCTGAATTCACAAGAGGGATAAAAAACCGATAAAAAGTTTAATAGTAATAATTAATGATTAGACAATATGTAATTAATAATTGGATATTCCATTACCAATAACATTCTCAGAGTTTTCTGTTTATTCAGAAAATCAATAAATTTTCTGAATCAAACAGAAAACCTCAGGAAGACCGTTGTTCGCTTTTCCAGAATTTAAAAGAATAAAGTAAAATCATTGGTTTTTTTTTCTCTAATCTTTTGAATTCAGGGGAAGCTAACACTCGATGCCACTCTATGGCACTTTACGACATAATGTTTACTTATATTGTTATTATACCTAATATTTTTTTTTTTAATATTCTTGACTTTTTTTAATTTGGTCATGTAAATGATATAATATTTTTTTACTTAATATTTTAATTATTTTTCTTCTTCTCTTTTTTATTTAGTAAATTTTCTTTGATTACTCCTTTCTCACAATAAATAAATAAATAAATAAATATTCTTTACTTTTTCACCCAGAACTATTTATTATTAAATTTCCTTTAAATTGATTTAGATTTATTTCTAATAATTTTAAGTTGTCTATTATCCGTTAATATTTTCATTATCTTTTTTTAAAAATTTAAACTTTTTTGATCTAAACTCTTTTTCAAAAATTGTGACTCACCTGAAATAATAAATTGAAAAAAAAAATTTATCCTTTAGTATTCAAAAACAATTAATAAATATGATTTGTAATTCTCTTTTAAGTCATTCTAAATCTATAAAAGCCTGATATATTAAAAATTAAAAAAAATAAAACCAAAAACTAAAAAAAAGTGAGTCACAATTTTTGAAATGAGCATTACCGATTTTTTATTACTGAACTTTCACTGAAAAAAAGTTGAACAACAAGATTTTTTATGTATAATTAAATCCATTTTAAAAGACATTTGATAGTCGAAATTTTCTTAGTGATTATTTGTCTTTTCGAAGATCTCTTTTTTTTTTCCACATGATCTTTTTAAAAAAAAAAAAAAAAAAAAAAAAAAAAAAAAAAAAAAAAAAAAAAAAAAAAAAAAAAAAAAAAAGAAAAAGAAAAACAAAATAAAAGAAATTGTTATGATCCAAAAATTTGAAAAAGCAAAACAAAAATTTGCAAAATTAGAAAAAATGATTCTGATCCAAAAATTTGAAAAATATTTTTTGTAAAGAATACTGGAATAAACCTTCAAAACAACCCCCATTAACATTATAAAGTGAGTCAAAATTTATGAAAAATAGTTTATGTTCAAAGTCAAGAATTTCTAATTTCTTTTTTTTTTTTGGGTTTAAATCTTTTTTTATAAATAAATTTTAATTTTTGTGATGAATTCTCAAAGGATCAAGAAAGTAAAAATCAAAATGTTGATAAAGATTCTTTAATTCATTCAAATTTGGTTTTAAAAATCAAAATAGTAAAAATATTTTAAAAAGTGTGGCAATTGTCCTGAATGTAAATTTTGTGATAAAAAACACTACATTTAAAAAATTAAATTTTATCTTTTTATATTTTCAAAAAAAAATAAAAGGTTATTATACTAAAAACCAATTTAAAATCCATTCTGATATTTAAAAATATTTTAAAAGTTTCACAAAAATTTTTTTAAGGTATTTAATAGGATTCTACATTTTACTTTCAAATTTTGATATTATGATAATCACAGAAATCACAGAAACCAATTTTGAATGATCAGAAACTTCAAAATATTAACCACACCCATAAGAATCTAAATTTTGACAAATTAATAAAGTTTCAAATTGAAGATAAATAAGAAAAATAATTTACTCAAAAATAGTACGCCAATTGTCTAAAACTACATATATTCACAAAAAAAAGCAAATGACACTTTTCAAACAAACCCCTATTTTTATCATTTTGTAAGTTCTCTTATTATTTATTCTGGGTTGAATTCCAAGTTTTTAATATTTAAAGTATATTTGGACCTAAAAAAAAAAAAAAAAAAAAAAATATTTTTGAGTGTAATTTACACTTCTTCCTCAATAAAAAAAATAAAGATTTTTTTTTCATTTAGGAAAAATCATATTCTCCTACCCAAAACCAAAATTAACTTGAAAATATTTGAATTAAAAAATTCTTTTGGATCTTCCCCTTCACTCAAATTTATTTTCAAGTAATCATAGAGCTATGGCAAGGGTATAAATATTCTGGCTTTGATATAATATGAAGCAGAAAAGAAGCACGAAGTAAACACAATTACTTTTAAAATTTGCTCTTATTTTTTTGATATTAAAAGCAAGATTTACAGAAAAATCCAAAATTTGCAAAAATTATAAATTTCCTTCAACAAACACTTAAAAAAAAATTGATTAATGATATTTTTTTGAAATTACATCTCAAAAAGAAAATCCTTTATATGAGTTTCTGAATAAAATAAATCCACAAAAATAAAAAAAAATAAATAAAAAAAAAAATAAAAAATAAAAAATAAAAAATAAAAAATAACGTCAAAAGAAAAAAAAATAAAAAACAATTTAAAAAGAAAAAAATTCTCAAAAACACTTACATGTTTAGCTTCTTTATTAGCACCATTTTCTAAAAACAATTGAATTATTTCAGGGGAAGGATTTTGTTTACATAACACATGGAAAACATTCCACTCGCTTCGATTTTGTATACCAATATTACCACCATTGTCAAGGAACAATTTCAATATATTAAAATTCAATTTTTTTTTTTGACATATTAAATGTAAAGGTGACTCAACATATTTATCCAACGCATTAACATCTGCACCGTATTTGATAAATAATTCAACTAATTCAAAACTTGGGTCAGTGTACAAACATAACCCGTGTAAAGGGGTTCTGAGCATAAGGTCCCTCTCACCAATATTTAGACCACTCTCCAATAAATAATGGAAAGTTTCTTTGCTCATATTACCTTCAGCTAAGAGATGAAACAAACTTTTACCACGTTTACCAAATTTTTGATTAACATGCAATCCAGAACCCAATAAAAATTTTATCACTTTTAAAGATGCTCCCCTTTTAAATAAAGGCTTTACTGAATCAATTTGGGACTTTGTAAGTTCAACTTTTTTCTCGTTCTTGTTCTCGTTCTGGTTCTGGTTCCGATTCTTATTTTGTGTATTCTCATTTATGTTGTTCTTTAAAAAAATTTTTAGAATCTTAATAGTTGGCAGCGGGATACCCTCTTTACAAATATAATACAATGCATATTTTCCTATATAATTTTGCTTAATGCAATTAGGATCATTCTTAATAAAAAATTGAAGTATTTTAAAATCAATTGAATTGGAACAACAATAAAAATAAAAAGCATCTAATTTACTTTCGGTAAGGATATTGAGATTGGCCCCGTTTTTGACACATAATTCAAGCATCTCTAAAGTTACATTTCCAGAACACAGCATCATAAATGGCGTATACGAGGAGCGAGTTTTAAGATTCAAATTTGCTTTTTTCTTTATACACAGTTTGAGTAATTCCAGGCTAGGGTTATGAGAACAAATATGATAAAACGGTGTTTCCTTTTGCTCGTTTTTCAAATTGAGGTTGCCACCCTTTTCAATGCACAGTTTCATTATTTCATCAGAAGTAATCTCACATGCAATTGCATTGAATGCTGTGAACTTAGAATACAGGAACTTATTTAACTTCAAATTTTTGTTTATAAAAACTTTCAAAATTTCATTTCTTTCTTCTGAATTTCGTTTTTGCCCATGATAGGCAAAATGGTGAATTATATAACAGCATGGTGTTAAATTATTCTTATCCGCGATGTTCGGATTCCCCCTTGCATGGTGAAGACAATACCTTATTATTTCCAAACTGGCGGTTCCTCTGCAAAGATTGGAAAATGGGGTGAAATTCTGAGAATCCTTTTTATTGATCATATTTTTATCCCTTTCGAGAAACCATTTGATTATTTCAAAATCAGGGCGAAGCGTTTTACAATAAAGATGAAAGGGAATTTCTTTATGGTCGGATTTGGAATTAAATTTTGCTTTCATTTGCAGAAAGGTATCCAGCAATGCAACACTCACATGATTACACTCACATAAATAGTGAAGCGCAGTTTTCCCAAACTCATCCCGAGCATCAATATTTATCTCTAATTTTCGAACCAGAAAACTTACACTTTCAACACTTGGTTTCCCTTTGCATAGAGCATGTAAAATTGTTTGTTTGGACCCGTTTGTTGCCAGGAGTCCAATTCCAGCTTTTTGAAAGTATTTTAATATTTTTTCTGAAACCTGTGTAGAATGGTGACAAAAACCATGCAGCAGAAATGCACCGGATTGGCTTTTTAAAAGTTTAGAAAGCGACAGTCCATTTTCTTCCAAAAAAACCAGTAATTCCAGGGTTGGGTCACGGGATAAAACAGAAGTCAAAGCATTCTTCCCATATCTATTCGCTTGTTGAAGATCACATCCATCTTTTTTGAAAATTTTAAACAATTTTAAACTTGGCTTACAGAGGCAAATACATTGCAAATCTTGTTATTGTTAATATTTTGAAATTTTAAATTATAAAATTAACATAAATTATTATGGAGTTGAGTTTTTTTTTTTTTTTTTTTTTTTTTTTTTGCACTAATCCATTCTAAATCTTATTTGAGACTGGAATTTTAAATTTTGAGATAACAACGCATGGCACAACCCAAGTCTTGGAACACAATTAATTAGTATGTTGGCCCATTCTTATTAATATGTGATGAGTTTTGAGTTTTTTTGATCTTGACAAAGTTTAAAAAATATAATTTCAAATTTTTTATGAAAGTTTTACTTTTTTTGTTTTTGTTCAGAGTCTCGAAATTTATTTTTGTTCTTATTTACACAAAAGACTTTTTTCTTTTCTTTTTTTTTCGAAATTTCTATTCCATTCAAAATAGTCACTTTTTTTTTTTTTTTTTGTTCCACTCTTTTTTTTATTTTGATAAATTTTCTTTAAGAACTTCTTTCTCGCATCAAATAAATAAATTAAAAAATTACTTTTTACCAGATTCTCAATTTGTTTTTTCAAAAAAAATTAGATACAAGAATAACTGTTCTAAATTCATTATTCGAACTTTGAAAAAAATAAAGAATTTTTTATTGTCATAATCGATATTAAAAAATGCTTTGATAAAATTAGTCATATATTAGTTTCACGATGAACTCAATAAATATATTAAAAATACAAAAATAAAAATTTGGTTACAAAAATATTATAAAAAGAAGGAATAGGAGTTTATCAAGGGGATCCTCTTTCCCCTTTGATGTTTGTATTTATCAGCCATTTCTTTTTTAATTAAAAAAAATAAAAGATTAGTTCATCATGTTCAAATTTTTACAGATGATTTAATTTTAATAAAGGAAGACCCTATTCCAGTAATTGACAAAAAGTTTATAATAAATTTCGAAAATTATCCAAGAATTTGGAATGAACCCAAATATTGATAAAACCTATAAAACCAAATCAATTATCAGAAATAAAATATTTAGGAATTTGGCTTGATAAAGAGAAACATTTACAAAAAAAATTTTAAAAAAAGTAAAAGATAATTTTACAAAAATCAAAATGATTTTTAACCAAACAAAAGTTAGCCAAATGGAGCAAAATTACAAATTTTTAAATCAATATTCATTAGTCAATTATTTTATGGATTGGCTATCTTTAATTTAACCCAAAAATATTTTAACCTGATAGATGTTTGTATAAATAAAAACGTCACAAATTTCTTAGAAATTAATCCATATTTCCCAATAGTAATTTATAAAACTGAAAAAAAAAAAAGATCAAGCCAGAAAATTTCAATCTTTAAAAAAAGATTTAAACCCAAAAAAAAAAAAAAAAATTCTGGGGTTTGAACACATTTCAGACCAAGTTCAAATGTTCAAAAATAGATAATCAAAATATCAACAGAAAGTAGAAAACTTAGATTTATTAAATAAAAAAATTAATCAATTTATAGAAAATTTAATAATAAATAGTTATGGATGGGAAGGTCAAGAATATTTAAAAAATTATTAGATATAGAACAATACAAATAAATAGTTATGTATTTAAGTGCTACCAAGTGCCTAGATTTCCCAGAACCCAAAATAATAGAGAAAAATCTTTTGATTTAACTCAATTATTTTAAATTCCTGAGAACCTAATAATGTACAGTGTTTTTTTTTTGAAATTGAGAACTGAAAAGAAAATATCAAGCAATTTTTATTTGATTTAAGAAATAAAGAAAATCTAATAACAAGAAATAGTTTAAAATGGAAAGGGTCTACTTCCATATTAAAACTTAGAAATTTCACAAATTACCTAAATAGATATTCTTATGTTTATGATTAGAATAAAAGAAAAACAAAATCTTGTATTTTGTGCAAAAAAATATTTGTACTTAGAAATCGATGAAGATATCGATAATTTTTTTTTCAATTACCAATAATATATAATAACGGGATTAACGTTTTTCAAAATTGTTATTAATAATAATGTTTATAATGCGAGTGTATTTCAAAAATACTATAATTTAGAGATTTTTTTTTTATTTACTGGTATTTGAATTAAAATTGGGAAAAAATTTCAGTTCATTTTCTATTTATCTTTAATAGAAATACCACAAATTGAAACCTACTTCTTTGAGACGTATACTTACAAAAGAAAAATATGAAAAGGAAGTGAAAATTTTGTCCCATTTATAATTCAAATATCAGTCGTTAATTGCGGAAAAGGGAACAAAAATTTCAATTAAACAACACAAAAATCAAAATTTTTTTAATACCTTCCAGTATATGTCCTTAATAAAATTCAGCACTATTTTTTTCTGATTAATATTTTTCGAAATTAAGTTTATAACTTAATTCAATTAACCACTGTGATAAAATTTTTTTAGAATAAAAACACTCTCAACTTTTGAATATCGAAAATATTTTTTGGAATTAGTGTGCACTTTTTTATTTTTTTTTGAAAAATTGGGGTTGAGAAAAGCTTGAAATCAAAGAATAAGTTAATATATTAAATTAGAATGGTTTTCCAGAGAGTTTATGTTTTTAGTTTAACTTTTTTTTAATTTTACCATTTAAAACTAAAAAAAACATTTGAGGACCAAATTCGTCCCTTTTATGAAAAGAAAATTCCCATAATTTAGAATTTGTTTTAGTAAATGAGTTAAAACAAGATACTGTATCTAAAAATATACATAATACAAAGTGAGAATTCAATCATTTTGGCAAAAAGTGTTTATAAGAAAAAGTTAAATGGAAACTTTATTTATTTTTATTTTTTCATTTTGTTTTTTTAATTGTATTAATGGAAGGTATTTGATCAGTTTTCCATTTTTTAGTGTTTTTTGGGTCGTAGGGACATATTAGTCTTATGCCCTTCAATTCTGATTTCGGTAAAAAAAATTATAAATTGTCAAAAATTGCCTTTTTGAACCACTATTAAAATCCATACAAAGTTGAAGATCGATCAGCTAAGATCCAAATTAACAAGTCACTACACCCAATACAAGATAATCCATTTTCAAATTTCAGGGATTGTAAACATTAAAAAATACCATCCCTTTTTTTGTACGAGGTTTAACTGTTGAGAGAAAAATGTTGGGCACTGAAAAACGGTTGTATACCATTTTTAATTGGGAACATTAGTAAAATTGAAAATCAAATCCTATTGATAACTAGGTGAATTTTATATAAATTCAGGTTTAAATGTGTTACAAGTTCATTAATCTCTGGTGTGTGTAGAATACTCATTTGAATGGTTGATAACTAAAGTAGATCTTGCTATTTTAACAAAAATCCAAGTTGTTGAAAAGTTTACTATTAATTCTGAAAATGATAATGTTTATACTTGCTTCAGATTATAAGAGATATGGGTTTTGAAAGGGTAGAATTACATTAATCCTTATTCTAATAAGTAGATTATTGTTATTTTCTTTAGTTATTTCACAAACGAAAGAAATTAAAAATCATTTTCTATTAATGTTCCCAATTAAAATTTCTGTCCAACTATTTTTCTCTTGACAACATTTTTCTCTCAACAGTAAATTCACTCTTACCAAGGAAAACAATTTTAATTCGTTGAGTGTTTCATGTTATTCTAAAGAGACAATAAGATCGATGAATTTAACAGTGTGTAAACATAACTTTGGGAAAATGAAGTGTGTTGTTGTTGTTTCCAATTTAAAATTCGATGTGCGTACTGGACGTATAAAAAATGTCGTAGTTTCTTTTTTATTATCCCTTATTCAAAGGATCTTAAAAGACTTGGTTTTTATCATCATAATTGTTCAAAAAACTTTTGAATAAAAAAAAAAATATGCAACAAGAATTTGGATACCGACAAAATTGTTGATTCGAAAAGGATCGAAATAATTTGAGTGTCTTTTTTTCAACTCAAACAGAACCAAAATTGTTTTTGTTTATTGTTTTATTCGTTGAAAGATTTTTACCTTGCCCAGATGGTGCAACAGAAGTAAATTCTTTTTTTTCAAGGTTATAAAACCATTGACGATTTTTTTCATGCTCATCCAAATTAGAAAAGCAATGTGAACAAATACATTTTTTTATTTGCGGACAATAGATTGTTGGACTATTCAAGCAGCTGATACAGTGTTCCGTTTGATCTAAATCTAGAAAGGTCATTAAATAGTCCATTTTTAAAAAAATGTTTTAAATGTTTGCACAAATGAAATCCTTTTGTGGGTTCATATAAACTTTAGGTTTGGAGTGTTGTTCACAAATTCCAATTTTTTTGACAAGATTTGAATGAAAAATTTGATTTAATGGTTTAGCTAACCAAGAAAAGACAAGTTTTGAGAATAAGATTTATGTTTCAAATTCAAAACAGCAGCTTTTTTTTTCTTATGAATATGACATAAAACCTAATTGACTACCCCATAGTACATTTAAGGACAATTATTTTTGAATGTAAACTCTTCGATATATTAAGTGAATTTTAAAGTAGGGTTTAAAATTTGTAAAAATTTTTCGTAATAGTCACAATTTTTTGATAAATATTGATTTGTTTTTTTGAAAAAATTTTCATAAAAGGAACATTTTTTTTTGAGAGATAAATATTCATTTTGATCCTTTGATTTTTAGAATTTCTTTTGATAGTAGATCTTTATAATACAAATAACATATTTACTATTATTTATTATTCGTTTCTTGGATCTTTTAATGTATAAAACCTCCCATAATATAAAAAACATACATTTTCTAACCAAGTACAGATTAAACTTTACTGTATGTGTTATTTTGAACCCAGTAATAAAGAAAGTCAAGTGGTCAAAAATATAATTATTTTATAAATGTGAGGACTTTTTTTAAAATTTTTATCTGGTTTTCTATTTTATAAAAGTTTTCACTTTACTTTATTATTATTTAAGAGAGGGGTTATTAACTTCTCATGCATGTTCTGAAGTTTTCTTGAGTTTTTTGTTTTATTTGTAAAATCTATTGATTTTCGTTAGATTTTTTTTACTTTTAGAAATAAACCGAAAATTTATTAAAATTTTCTATTTATTTCAAAAAGTAAAAAAAACCTAGAACACTTAACAAATAAAACAAAAAAAACACAAGAAAACCATCATTAGTTTTTTTTTATTTTTAGGAATAAAAAGAAAATTTTTGATATTTTCAATTTATTTCTAAAATTAAAAAAAAAATCTAGGTACTTTACGGCACTCTACAACACCACACCAAATCCTAAATTTTTATATTAAAAATTTAATAAAGAATCAAAAATAATTTTTATTGCCTACTAAGGCTAATAAGTATACTGAATCTTTTTTGTTATACTATCAAAAATAAGAAATAATATTATTTTTTAATATATTAGGTAAATTAATTTTTTTAATTCAGATATTGAAATTTTGTGATTATTTTCATAGGCTTGGCAATCCCATAGAAAGTTGTAAAAAATCACCTTTTTATGAAACAAATTCAATGTGTGTTTTTTTTTTTTTTTTTTTTCATTTTATTTCAAATAAGACATATAGTTCAACAGAAAATTAATACTGACGGCTAACCCAATTTTAAACTATAAATCATGGAGGTATTTATATAAATTTTCAATTATGTATTGAATTTGTTTAAATTTTCCAATTATTATCACAATTTTTGAGAGTATTTTTTGTTTTTTTTTTAATTAAGAAGATTTAATAGGTAAATTTTTCAATCCTTGAAACTGAAAAAAAAAATAATAATCTTGAATTAAGTGTAGAAAAATATTATTTTGGTACTTAACTGATTAATCCTGTACTTCGTAAGGATTGATAATAGTTATTCAAAAGGTCATTTTTTTGACAATTTATATTTTTTTTTACCGAAATTCAAATTGAAGAGATAAGACTAATATATCTGAAGTCATTTTAAAAAATTTTATTTTTGATTTTTCAATTGAAAATTTTATTTCCCTTTTACTCAATTTCAGAAAAAAAATTTTTTGACAAGCTCCTAATAAAAACAAAATTAAATAAAAATTTTGATCTAAACCTCACAACCAAAAGTTGTTGAACCTAGCTGTCAGTATATTAATCTAATCACTAATAAATTTGGATTTTAGAAATAATATAAAAAATATTATTTAACAACTATGAAACTACAATTAAAATTCAAATCTATTAAAGATCAATCTACTCAGAACTAATATAAAATTGCTAAAAACCTTATTCATTATAATCTTCTTTCCATTATTTAGTAGTTTTAGACCTTAATATATGTAATATTTCTAGAAATAAAGAGTCCTATTCATTTATTTCTTAGACATTTTAACTAAGAATGTCGAGTAATGTTGAGGGGCGGATATTTTTTCTTTATTCAATGTTACAAATACTTTTTATAGTGTGGAAATAAAATATTAATAAACACTGAAAAAAACCAACTTTCAGTCAAAAAAGCACATTTTTATTAAATATAAAACATATTCAAAGATTTTAATTCATTATTAATTTCAAACTAAAATTTCAATTTTTGATCAAAATATTTTTTTCTAATTTGATCAATTTTTTTTTCTTTTATCTTTTTTGATTTTCCCTCCTTTTCTTCTTTTTTCTCTATTTTTTCTTTTAAAAATATTCAATTTGAAAAAAAAGTTTTGAAAATCCTAATTAGCATTAAAAAATTGATGTTTTGTAATTTCTTTCAAAATGCCTGTATTTACTATTTAAAAAGTTTTATTTTAAACATTTTTTCCTTTTCGAAAGAAATTGAGAAATTTTATATCAACATTCCAATGATTCGGAACAAATTTTTTTAAATTTTATTTTTTTCGAAAATTATAGTTTGTTTAGATATTTCTTTTAAGAATATCAACTTTAATCCAAAATTTATTATTTCCCTTATTTCTAAACAATATTATTTTGGTTGATACTAAAAAATAAGGAATTTTTTTTTGGCTGGGCACCTTTGAGTGAAATGGAGTTTAGAATATGATTGTTACCATAAATGCCTAAGGTCACATTATTTTTATCTATGGGTAAAGTCTATTGTACTGGAAAGTAAATCCTATTATTTATCTAATGTTCAATAAGTAATTGCAATCTAAAAAATTCCATTTTAATTATTATAAAAAGATAAATAATTCATTTTTTTTTCCAAATGATCACAATTACAAATTACAATTTTTTGAATTTTTATTTTAATAATTTTTCCAAACATGATTTAAAATAACAAAATTGAAAATATTTTAAATTTCATATTAAAAACCCCAAAGAAACTATTTTTCAATAGTTTTTTAATTTCAATATTTAATCCAAAAATTTTTTGTTTAAAAACCCAAATACTGATTAGATTAGTTTCGTTTTTTTTCTATTTAAATAAACTGTTTTATATTCACCATATATTCAATCTCTGAAAAATAGTTTTTTTAACAATAATATATTGAGAATATTGTTTAATTATTTAAATCAATTGAAATTTTTAACAAGGATCTACATTTCAAAACTAATTTAAGAAAGATATTTTGCAACTTTGGAGTCAGAATATTGATAATAAAACCTTTAAATTTGAGGCGAAGAGCAGATTTTTTTCTGGAATTTACCAATACAATTGGTTGTTTGAATTGATAAGATTAACAAATTTTTGAAATCACATCTTGACTAATCGATTTTTTAGATAGGCATTTGAAACATCAAGATCACAAATATCTTGTGATTTACACCCAACAACAACTTACTTTAATTGTAGGTTTCTCCTTGGTAGAAACACATCCCTTGATACTAACCAAACCCGAAGTAAGAAGTCAAAAAATTTTATATATTAGCACGACAATAAAACCTATTTTGGACAGATCGAAATAAAGGATATTTCAAAAATGAAAGGATTTCTCATTTTTTGTCTTTTATTCACAAAAATCATTATGTCTGGATTTAAAAATAAACTAAATAGGCGACAAAAACTCTTTAAACAAAAAGTAACAAGTGACATTTCTCGAAATAAGAGACAAGAATTGGTTGTTAATATTTCAAAGAATAAAAGAGATGAAATTTTAATGAAAAGACGAAAATTATCCTTTACAGAAGGAAAGTCAACTGAAAATCTTTCTTTTGGGATTGATGAAAATCCGACTGTAAATAAATTTTTTTTTTTTTTTTTTTTAAGGTCAGTTAGCTTTCACTTATCAAGTTATTCAAAGGACAAAACTTTTTTCTAATCCAACAACCTTGATCAAACCTTGAAAAGTTGGACAATTTGGACGTTTTTGTAAATGGAATCAAATCTCAAGATGTAAACGTCCAAGAAGATTCTGCAAGAATGATAAGAAAAATCATCAGTTCCGAAGAAGAGCCACCGATTACTGAGATCATTAAAACTCTTATAGTCCCCTATTTTGTAGAATTTGTTCAAGATTTTACAAACCCAATACTTCAAGTAAATATCCCTTTGCATTCTTGGCATAAATTATTCTTCTTAATAATCTGAGGTTTTGTTTTATTCAACTTTGCTTTTTTTACATTACAATTTTATTACACACCAAAAAGCTTGAATCAGCTTGGGTTCTTTCAAACCTTTGCTCTGGTAATTCTCTTGAAACTCGTTATGTTTTAGAATTAGACGTGGTTCCAATTTTCTTTGGCTTGTTACAATCTGACAATGTCGATCTTTTAGCACAAGTAAGTAAATTTTTTTTATGATATTTATTCTCCTCGAAATTAGCAACAATGCAAAATTTCTACTTTAATCCAAGTAGATTTCAGGACAAATTGTTCTTTTTTTCATGGCTGGTTCAACAAGTTTGCCAATAAACAATCAAAGGTATCTTTGACGAGAGATAATAAAACAACTTTGTTGGTTTCTAACCAAATTTTAAAAGTGTCAACACTAGAATTGATTGAGATCCTTTTGAACAAACATTTGCTTCATTGGTTTTTCTGATTCTTAGAAATACCTTTAACCAAAAAATAATTCAATTTTGAATTTATCTTTTAAGGTTTACAATCCCTGAAACTTGAAAAAAAGATAATCCTATATTTGACGTGGTGAAATGCTATTTTGGTTCTTAGCTGATCGATCTTCAACTTTGGATTAGTTTTAATAGTGGTTCAAAAATACTATTTTTGAAAATGAAATTTTTTATTCCTAATATTCCAAATTGAAGACTGTAGAACAATAGGTTGGTTGGTATTTAAAATTAATTTTTGGGTTAGAAAAAATTCATTTTCTTTAATAATAAGGGTTGTACAGAATACTTTTTTAATTTTGTTTTTTAACGCTTAACTACTTCATACAAGGAAATAATAAATTCTGAAAATTAAAGTTAGCCAAAACTACATTTTAGATTTCAGTTAAACATCTTTTATAAATTATTTTTTCAAAGTTATGATAATTTTATGGAATTAAGAAAAGATAGCTTATAAACTCATTAAGATTCGAATACCCTCTTTTTAAAAATTATCAACTTTTCAAAAATACATTTATTTTTGGAGTATTTTGTTTTTTTGAATTTAATTGCAATGAATGAACTTTAGACTGAACATCAAGTAAGAAAAAATAATAAATATTAAAACAATTTGCAGAAAAAAAACATGGAATATACATTAAAAATTAAAAAATGGAAAAAAATAACATAATAAAAAATATTCTAAAAACAGATAAAAAAAATCATTTTTTCAATTTAATTTAGCGATATCTTTTGAAAGAAATATTTGATTTTATTATATAATTGAAAAATATGATTCTTTTTGGACTATTAAAAACAATAGATTAAAATAATCTCTCCACTAAGTCAAATAAAAATTTCAAAAATTTTACAATTAAAACTGATTAAAAGATTACTGAATACTTTCATTTTTTTTTTTTTTTATTGAATAAGTGTAAATTACTCTCTAGTTGCCCTTATACTTAAGTTTCCTTTCAGAAATTTAAGTGGGGAATCATAGATTCCGCGATTATTAATCAGTGAAAATAATTTCAAACTACCACAGTTTAAAATTAATTCATTAAGATTTAATTCTTTTAATTTGTTATGAAATATTAATCTATCTTTTTCATCAGAAGGACATATCCATAAAAAATGTTCAATATTTTCTATAATTTTCCTCTGTATATACTTTAAATATAAAGGAAAAAATTGATTTGAATTTTTATTGATTACATAGTAATGTCTATTTAGGCAGTTAGTAAACGACCTGAATTTTAGAATTGTTGGGCTTGACGGATAACTTAGATATTTTTGAGTTTGAAATAAGTATTTTTTTTGGTTTTTAATTATTGTGGAATATTTTCGTGGAGTGTCGTCAAGTGCTGCCAAGTGCCCGAGAGTGCCATAAAGTGCCTAAACCTTTCAGTATTTAAAAGAAGAGAAAAATAAAAGATTTTACTCAATTCTTTTAAATTCTGGAAAAGCTAACTGCAGTTTTTTTTAATTCCACAAATTAAAAGAAAATTTAAGAAATTTTCTTTTTTTCAATAAGTAAAAAAAACCTAACAACACTTCCAACTTGTAGAATTCAGCAACTCGTTATATGTATATTTATATATTTCCTTTTTTATTTCGATTAAATCTTTTGAATTCCAAGTGATTTTATTATTTGTTAGTTGGTTAAATTTTAATAGTTTATTTTTCTAAATTAGGCAGAGGAAAAATTTACAAATTATATTTTTGAATTTAAATTTCTTTTTATTCACTGAAATTATCATATTTTCGAATTTTAAATTCTGTTTTGTAAATAAGAATTGGTGTATTTCTGTTTATTTTGCTTACTCCAGTAATGCATGAATTAATTTAAGAATTTAAATAATTTATTGTTTTTATTTCATAATTATATACTTCTAAACCATATATTAATTGAATAAATATAAAAGATTTAAATAATCTAATTTTTAAACTATTGTTCAGAGAATTGTTATTGAATAATTGTTTACCGTTGTTATATGTTTTTTTAGATTTTTTAAATTGTAAACTATATGTGAATTTTATCTAAATAAATACTCAAATATTTAATTTTTGATTTAAAAATATTTAGATACAATTGTTTTATCTTTATTAGGTTTTAACCCAAATTGGACAATTACTTGATATATTGAATTTAATTTTTGATTTATTTGATTTGAATTTCTTTTTATAATTAAAATTAAATTGTATGCAAACATTTGATAATGATTTGTTAATTGTATAATTTTTAATAAAAGAAAATGGGGAATTTGAGCAAATAAAATAGGAGATAATGGGTCTCCTTGGAATACACCAAGCCATTCTCGATGATAATATTTAATATAAAAAATTTTAAAAATTATATTTAAAATAAATTTTTATATTGTTTTTCTAATTATTTTAAAATTAATTGAGTCAAAACATTTTGCTATATCAATCATTATAATGTATGTTTTATCATTTTCCCTTTTAATTATTTGATTTTATCGTATTATAAGTATTTTTGAAATTTAATACTGCAATATGAAAATCATATTTTTTTCTTCAACTCTCAAAATTTATCAATAAATTCCCAACAAGGTTCAATTAATTTATATAACATTTTTAGAAATAATCTTGGTAAACTTTGGTTAATAGATATTGGTCTATAATTTAAAACTACTCTTTCGTTTCCCTTTTTATGGATAAATAAAATTGATCTTTTTTTAATGTATTCGATAATATTATTATTAGGGTTAATCAACCAATTATTAAATATTTTCTTGAATTGCAATAAGATAATTTTTATAATTTATATTTTGAATTTAGTTTAAATCTCTATTATTTTCATCATCAATAATATATTTTAAATTTTCAATTTTTTGAAATCCTTTAACAGATTATTTTTTAAATTTTTAATAGTGTTTTTAATATTTTCAATTGGAAAAAAATTATCAATTTTAAAATTTTTTAAATTTTTAATTTTTAAATTTTTGATATAATCTAAAATATTTTTACTTGGTTTAATTGAATTTTTTTTTTTTTTTTTTTAATACAACTAAAATAGTTATCAATCATTTTTTTATTATTTAAAATCATTTTCATTTTTTTAGACCTTATTAATTTTTTTCCATAAATTTTTGTTTTTAGTAAATTCGAAGTTTATTTCATCTACGAATTTATTCCAAGCTTCTTAGTTTATTTTTTTGATACGATGAATTAAGTTAGGATTACTTAGAATGTTTTTAATCAACGGTGTAATTATATGACCATTTTTATTTTCTTTATAAATTATATCTGTATATTTGATAAATTTATTTTTAAAATTTTTCATAGATTTATTCTTTAACATAAAATTTTTTTCACAGAAATAATTAATAGATTCTTTTTGATAAACATTATTATAAGAAATCCCATATATATTTAATATTCCAGTATGCTTAAACATTAATATTATGAATTATCATTTTGTGGCCCGATAGATTGTTTTCTATTGATTTTGAAATTTTTTAACATTTTTTTATTTTTAAAATTAATTAATATATGGTCAATAGTATTTGTTCTACTATTTAAAGAATTTGGTAAAATTTTAAAGAATTTCGTAAAATTTTAAAATTTTTTAAATGAAATTTTTTTATTATCTTAAAATTAATAAAATTGAAATCCCCGGACATAATGGTTTTAAAATTATGATATTGTATATAAAAATATACATAATTTCAAGTTTGAATTCAATGATTTTGACAAAAAATGTTTTCAAGAAAAAGTTAAATTAGAAACTTTATTTATTTTAATTTTTTCATTTAGTTTTTTTTAATTTTTTTAATCGAAGGTATTTGTTCAGTTTTCCATTTTTAGTGTTTTTTTTTCGGTCATAGGTACATATTATCTTCTAAAGTTGGATTATTATTCAAATTCTGTTCTTTTACTAATTGAAATAATTCAATATTTTTTTAATTAACATAAAAACTTTTTATTTTTATTTTCTAATCTATTTTATGTTAAGAGAAAAAAAAAAAATTAACAAGAAAAAAATATGAGATAATAAATTTCTAATTCTTTAATTTTATTCAAATCATTTTAATATTTGAAAAAAAAATTGATTTTAATAAGAGGAATTAAAAAAAAAACCCGTTAAATAATAATAATAATAATAATAAAATGTTTTTCGATCAACTTTTTGTGTAATTATTTTTTATTAATTTATTTTAATCTTTTTTAATTTGGATAATAATTTTATTATTTTTATCAATTCAAAAAAAAAAAAATAAATAAAAAATAAAAATAGATCATATGGGCTTTAGGAAATATAGGTAATTGGTTCAAATTAAAATATTCTATGTACATCTATAATTTATTATTATTATTTGTTTTATTGTTATTATTCATGTTATTATTGAACATGGCTTATTTAAATGTTTAATCTAGGGTGCGATTGTGCTCAATTTAGAGATGAAATATTAACCCATACAAATTCAATTGAAACGATAATTCATTTAATAAAACAATATGAAAATAATTTGGATTTGGTGAAAATTTCTTCTTGGACTTTGTCAATTTTAGTTAGAGGGGAACCTGCTCCTTTATTAAAAAATGTTAATTTTATTCCTTTATTTTAATTATTTGCAAAAATCGATTCATATCCAAATTCTTTCTAATATTATTCATTCCTATTTTTTCTGTTTCCTCTTCACTTTTCTTAAAAACAAAAAATAAAATAAAAACTAACACTAATAAACGATTAATTAGATCTCTAAAACTTTGCCCATTTTTTCAACTTTACTGAGCCATACTAATGAACAAATATTATCTGATATTAGTTGGGGCTTGGCTTTTGTTGCCAAGGTTAGCCAAGAAAATATAAATGCAATCATTGATAATGATTGTGTTCCAAAATTGATTAAACTTTTACAGTAAATTTATTTGCTTTTTAAAAATCTTTTAAATTATGAAAATATTAAGATATTTTCTTTCTTTTTTTTTTTTATCGCCAAACTGTTCGTTCAAAAAAATTTCAATTTTTATTTATTACACATTCAATATTGAAAAACAAAATTATTTTGATCATTCTCAATAAGTCATGAATCGAGAGAAGTACAACTGCCAGCAATTAGAACGATAGGTGATATCGTCACTGGGGACGAAAAATCAACACAATATATTCTTGATTGTGGATTATTAAAAAATTTTGATTTACTTTTAAATCACAAAACTCTAAAAATTGTTAAATTTTCTTGTTGGACATTATCTAATATATGTGCGGGTAATTATGAACAAATAGAATCTGTCATTGAACATAATTTGATTTCCACATTAATCAAATTGATGGAGCATGATTTGAACCCAATTAAAAAAGAAGCCTTTTGGGCTATAAGCAACGCGATTTATCGTGGGTATGATAAGCAGGTGATGTATCTCTATGAAAGGGGGGTAGTCGAGAAATTGTTACCATTTCTTAAATTCAAACACAACAAAATTGTTGTATGTTGCTTAGAATCGTATTTAAAAATTTTAGAAGTGGGCAATCAAATCGCTACTGATGAAGGAACTGAGGAAAATGTTTATGCACTTGAAATGGAAGAAAATGGCATTAGAAAGCAAATCGAAGATTGTACAGAAAATCACAATAAAAAAATTTTCAAAATATCAAATACAATTTTAGAAAGTTTTTTTGATAATGATGATGATGTGGATTTTGATAATAATTTTGAAGAAATTGATTATAGTTTAACTAATTTGTCCAAAGAAGAAAAAGAAATATATAATTTATAAAGCATTTTTTTTTTATTGATTTATTTATTTTTTTTTTTAAATATAATTTGAATTTGAATAATCAAGAGATAAATTTAATTATTCATTTGCAATAATAAATTAAATTTTAATATATATATATATATATAATTGAAATAATTACATTAATTTATTTATATAAATTTATTTTCAAATTCAATTTAAAGGTTATTACAATTTTTATTTTTTTTTTTTTTTTATTTTTTATTTATTCTAAATATACCCAACTATAATTTCTTTATTCTCTCAGGTTTTGAAAAGAATAAATCATTTTGATGTAAAAATTCATAATAATAACTTAATATTTTAAATTGTTCAGTATATTGCATAGAGGGCATGATTAGCACATTTTGGGCAAAAAAAAAAATCTTTTGCTACAATTTAAAAAATATCACCACATATCAACTATATATTCCTTAATAAACGTGTTTAATGAAATCAGAATAACAATAAAAATTCCAAATAAAAAAAGAAAATAAAAATCTTTTTTTTTTTTTCAAGTTTCTTTTTCTTTTATTAAATAAATTAGTTTTTCAGTAATATGAACATGAACAAAACAGTTTTTGTGATGATGCTCATGATTTTTATTATTCAATGAATGAAGTGCCAGAATTTGAATTTTCATTTTACATTTTGAAAAAAAAATAACAACAAAGCCTTATTATGTAATTGCGGGTAAAGATATGTTTACAATTAATATCATTTCTGTGATCGGAATTTATATTTTTTATCAATTCAAACAATAAAATCAACATTATTTTTTGTTTGATGAACCGATTAATTCCAAAATCATCTTTGTATTTGGTATTAACATTTTGAAAGTAATAATATAAAATATACAAAATTGCTTTCAAGAATAAATATGTAAGTTTAAAATTGGTAAAGATTTGTTATTGGTTAGTTCTATTAACAAATAGAATATGCGAAGCTGTATTTTATATTTGTTGGTTAGTCGATTGTTTTGAAAATGTTGAATTTTGTTTTTTAAGATTTCAAATATTTGTATAGATTTTCAGTTTGGAATGTTTTCCTTTCATTTTTTTTTTTTTTTTTTTTTTTTTGGGGGGGGGATGCAGATTCCAAATATATATCAATCATGTAAAAGGAAAACCTAAGGTGTAAACCGTTTAATATTGGGCTATCCAAAAAAAGAAAAAACTAAAGAATAAAGGAAAAATAAACTCATAAAAGAAAATCAAAAATTTTGATATCAACACAATCTCCAAAAAAGATACTGATAAATTTATAAGTAAAATAAACACATAGAAAATCTTGGATATTGTAATAGAATAATTTTTGATAAATATTAATTAATATTCTCTCAGTAAAAAGTATGCAAAATCTTAATAATCTATAAAAGGCTGAAACATACAAATCCACATGTATACTAAAACTGTAAATATTCTCCAACTACTTATTTTTAAAAACACTAATACAAGTACAATAGTAAAAAATGGTCATTTTTTCCCAATTTAGGAATTTGGATAAATAAGAGGAATTAAAAACTCCTCCATTAAATAATAATAAAATAAAAAAAATCTTAATTTTTTTAAAATTAACTTTTTTATAATAACTCTAAAAGTTATGGTTATGAACCAATTTTTTATCTATGTTTGAATAGTAATCATTTTTACATTTCAGGCAACCTTTTGTTCTTGGGGTTTTTGAAAAAGGAGTATGAAAATAAATGACAAAAAAAAAAAAAAAAATAGACATTTTTTACTTTTGTACTTGTACTAGTGCCATAAAATCTTTCTTTTTCATCGTTTTTTTTTTTTGCTTTTTATTAGTTGGCATCTTGATTTTAATTTTAAATTAGAAAATTAAATTGAGTAAAAAATTCTTCCAATGACTGTACTTAGACGAATATCTAGACACACTTTGAATTGGAAGTAATAAATGTAGTCACTTCAAAATTCCCTCCTTATCGTATTAAAAGTTAGAAAACTTTAACCCTATACAATAAATTTCAAAATAATAACAAAAATAGAGACAATTGGGCTGAAAACTTTAAAAGATCTATAAACAAATTTATTTTTAAATTTGGTAATGAGTTGATATATCAAAAAAATGTTAAATGTTAAATGATGAAAGCATTATAAATATTGATAAAAAAAAAACATGAATAATTTTGATAAATATTCACAGATTATCAAATCTGATAATGTAGATATAAACAAGCAAAAGTAACGATAGTTAAAACTGAATAACTGGACAAAGAATGCAAAATGCAGATTAAATAATTGTTATAGTTATACCGATATGTCTAGTTTAATGTCATTAAGTCTGATCTTAGGAAAGGTTTGACTTTTTTCCAATTTCCTGAGCTCACTAATTCGACCCAGTCGGGGTTCTTGATGAGTGCACGGCCAACAGCCAAAAGATCAAATTCACCATCTTCAATTAATTTAAGGAAGGGTTCTGGGTCCTGGATTGTTGTTGGCTCGTCTTGAGAAAAGCTATATCCAGCGTTTTGTGTGTAGCAAACGCCACCAACTGCAATTACTGGCAATCCAGTTAATTTCTTGTACCACCCGGCTAATGTATGCTTTTCTCCGCCTTCTCCTTGGCCTTCAAATTCCAGTTTGTAAGCACGGTTGGTTGACACGTGAATGATATCAACACCAGCATCCTTAAGTGCATTTCCCCACTTTCCAAGATCTTCGATAGTGTCCCATTTTTTTTCGTTAAAATCGGTGTTTGTCCATTGGGATGTGCGGTAAATGATACAAAAGTCTTGGCCAACTTCTTCTCGAACTGCCTTAACAACTTCAATAGGGAAACGGATTTTGCCTTCAAAGGTTGTACCATACCCGTCAGTTCTCAAGTTCTTCTTTTGGATGAATTCGTCAAGGAAAAACTCGTGAGCACCATGGATCTCGACAGCGTCACAACCTGCTTTCTTTGCAATGCGTGCGGCATTCACAAAGTCACCTTTAATTCTTTTGAGATCTTCAAGCGTTGCAACCTTAGCTTGCTTGTTTCCAACAGTGGCTTCATAAGGGCAAATTGGTGTGTCTGCAAATTTGCCAGTGTGCCACAATTGGACAGCAAATTTCCCATTGTTCTTATGGACACCCTCACAAATTTTCTTTAATCCCTCCATATGGTCGTCATTATAGACACCACAATCTAGGGTGCCGTTAATTGTCCATTGCGCTTCTTTAGAAATGTATGTACCTTCAGAGATAACAAGTCCGACACCTTTCTCGGCTCGGAGTGTATAATATTGGGTATACTTGTCGTTGTAGACATGCTTTTCATTAGAAAATCCTCTTGCCATAGGTGGCATCACAATTCTTGTCTGAAGATTTAATTTTTCACTTTGGTATTCTTGAAATGCTAATCTTTTTGTCATTTGGGTTTTGGTTTGATTAAATTTATGAAAAAGGGAAAGATGGAAAAAAAAATAACTGAAATTTTTCGACAATTATTTTAAAGCTCTTTTTCACTTTATCAAAGTGACAAAGGTATCGATTCGTTTAGTGCCTTTCTAAATTTCGAATTGTTTTTTATCAGCAAATAAATTACGTTTAAATTTTTTGATCTTCGCTTTTTAGGTTAATTACTGTATTTAATCTTTGTAATCAATACAAACCTTTTTCTTCTTTTTTGTAAAAAAAGAGGAATTTCTTTAAAAATCAAAATTCACCAATTGTTGAGATTATACAATGGTATTGAACCATCAAGAGAATTCCACCTGTAAGAATTTAAATATTTTGAATTTAGTCTCTTCTATTGAATAGAAAGACCATAAATTAAAATCAGTTAGAATTTTTTGACAAGATAAACAGTAAACGGATTTATGGTGGAGGAACTTAAAACATACTCGAACTGGTTGTGGTTGTCCTCCAAAATTCCAATTGTACTTTTTAAAAACAAAGTTCTCCAGTAAAACAACAAGAATTCGTATGGAAAAAAAGCAAATTTACGGATAATTGTGCCTGATTCAGAAAAAAAGAGTATATTGTTCCAAGTGTAAAGTTTTGTTGTTCTTGTTCTTTAATCGTTGATCTTTTAGCATGTTTGAATATGTTATCTTGTTAAAATAATTTGATTAAAAGTTTAATCTTTTTTTCAAAATAAAAAGCATGCTTCTTTTTTATCGAAGACCTATACATTAACTGGTGAAAGAAATCTAAAACAAACCCTAAAAAATATGGTATTGGTTTCATAAATTTATACATCTAAAATCGAAATTCTGAAAATAAAGGATCATTTTAGAAAATTTTATCTCAAATAAGAGTTAATTTTTAAGTGTTATCTCTCATCAAAAAAAAACGAAAAATTTCAAAAAAACTGAGAATATTAAGGGACTAGTCTCTATTATTTTTTTTTTTGACCAATTTCTAAATAAGGATTTATTAATCTAGAAATAGGTTTAATATTAAAAATAAACAGGGTTTTCAAATCTAAGTTATTTTCAAAAAATTTTCTCAATCTCCATTAAATTTAGGTCGAAATATTTAATAGAGATTATTCCCTTAAAAATTGTTATAAATTTGAGAATATTTTTCTTCAAAAAAAACTAAAAAGATTTACAAATTATAATAATCTATCATAAATTTTAACCAAATTTCGATACATATTGAAAATTTACTTTCAAAATCAAAGAATTTACTCTCAAAAATGATTTGAAATTAGGTATACTGTAGTGAAGTGAATTCAATATTACATTGAAACAATAGGAAAAAAAACCAGAGATTTTAAATTGGAAAAACTAATATCAGGAATTGGCATATATTATTATGATCCCTGTACAAACACCAAAATGTGAAAAAAAAAAAAGATTATCACGTTTTGGGTATGTTTTGGATTGTTATTTTGGTTTTATGCTGATCCATCTTTATATTGGAATGAATTTTTAATAGTGGCTACAAAATAATGTTTTACTTTTTGTTTCAATTCGCAAAATTTATTTGTTTAAAAAGAAAGGTTGATAGAACATGAATAGAAAAAAAATTCTTTATTTGAGGATTTTAAATTGATATTTTTAATTTGGTTTTGTTTTATTTGGATCTTTAAATTTATATATATATATATATATATATAAATCTATTTATATATATTTTGTAAAGATCAAGAAAAACTAAACCATTTTTCATAAATTTTGACTCACTTTATAATGTTAATGGGAGTTGTTTTGAGGGTTTATCACAGTATTCTTTACAAAAAATTTTTTCAAATTTTTGGATCAGAATCATTTTTTCTAATTTTGCAAATTTTTGTTTTGCTTTTTCAAATTTTTGTTTTTATTTTGTTTTTCTTTTTCTTTTTTTTTTTTTTTTTTTTTTTTTTTGTTTTTCTTTTTTCTTTTTTTTGTAAAAGATCATGTGGAAAAAAAAAAGAAATCTTCGAAAAGACAAATAATCACTCTGAAAATTGTGACATATGTAATGTTTATGAAAATGGATTTAATTATTCATAAAAAATCTTATTGTTGAACTTTTTTTCAGTGAAAGTTCAGTAATAAAAAATCTGTAATGCTCTTTTCAAAAATTGTGACTCACTGTTTTTTAATTTTTGGTTTTATTTTTTGTAATTTTTAATATATCAGGCTTTTATAGATTTAAAATGACTTAAAAGCGAATTGAAAATCATATTTAGTTATTAATTGTTCTTGAATACTAAAGGATAATTTTTTTTTTCAATTTATTATTTCAAGTGAGTTACAATTTTTGAAAAAGAGTTTATTTGTTGAAAACTAAATGGAACAAAATTTTGATTCTTCTTGCATAAAATGATTTTTTTGATCAAAGTAATTTTTCAATATACAGATCGCCAATGAATAATATTTTGGTTATTTCCCATCAAATTAGGTATTTAGATGTTTCATAAAATCTCTGCTAATTTTTGGAATATTATAAAAAAATATTGTTCCTTTTTTTGTCTAATTAACAATAAGCACAGGTTGAAGGGATAAATTTGAAAAAATATTTTTAGTTTAGTTGTTTTTTTAACTTCCTAGAATCATCAAAGAAATCAATTTAACTTATCTAGGGTGAAAAAAGTTCAAAAGCATAATTAATTGGAAAACTTACTAAAAATAAAATCTTAAATAAAAATAAAAAAGAAACAAATTAAAATCAAATATTAATCCATTTTATTATTAATATTGTTTGCAAAATAAATGGAAAAATATTTTCATTCAGCTTTCCAAAAAAAAAAGATTTATAAAATCATGTAACATTTTACTTTTTTAATTCCAAAAAGAAGCTTACGATTTGGTGTAAAATAAATTAAACAAAAATTTGATTTAACTTTAGATTAAAAAGGGTTTTTCAATTATTGGAAATTTCAATTTTTTAATTCCCAAATCAGTTTAAATTATTAATCTACCTTTAACAATAATGACTTTTAATATTTGTTAAAATTATTGAGGTGTGATTATTTATAAAAAACTTAATGAAAATTTTGATTTTTTTATTTTACAATGCAAGATAACGAAAAGAATGAGAATAAATTTCATTAATATTGGAGATTCAAAAAATGAGAATAAACTTTTCTAATTCTCTTCTACCGCCAGTTCCACTTTTAAGGCACAAAATTTGGAATTTTTTTTTACACAAATTATTTTACCAGAATTCTGGATTTCTTACCTTAATTTGAGATTTTTATTGTGCCTGAATTTTTGTTGAAGTTTGTGCCTTAAAAGCGGAACTGACTGTATTTTTTTTTGTTTAACCAAAAGAATGATCTTAAAAGAGAAAAACAATCTGAATACCGATATTTGATAATTAACAGACTATTTTATAGAATAATAAATTGTGTGATATTTCCCTTCAATTTTGTAAATACTTATGTTTAAAAAAATAAATGTAAAACTAAAAAATCTTTTTAACTTTACATTGGTATGTTATTATGATTTTACACTTTTTTAAAGGTAACTTTATTGATTTATGCACTCTAAAATAGATTTTTTTTAAAAAAAAATAGTTGAAAATTTTTTAAATTTATTTTTCTTTCAACAATTTTGTTAAATTCAAATAAATATTTCACTATTTTTTGCTTGCTTTTTGATTATTAAAAATTTTTTTACCTTATTTTAAAAAATGTATTTTGTTGATTTAAATACAAAGAAACGTTTTTCAAATAATTTGATCTTGAAAATATTCTTAAAAAAAAATTCTTGTCAAAGTTTAGAGTTCTTAGATTTACAAAAAGTTTAATTGGGCTAACTCTTTTTTTTAAAAAAAAGCCCAAAAAGATTTTTAATTAGTAAACTTAATAAAACTAAAAGAAAAACCAATTAAAAGAATAAAATAAATTGATTTGAAAGATTAATCCATTTCATAATAGTCAATCAAACCAACAAACAGACTTTAAATCTACTTTCATATCGAAATTATTCATGTTGTATTGGAGATCTCAAAAATAGTTGATTTTTTCAACAAATTAAAAATAATTGATCAATCAAATAAAAATCTTTAATAATAGGTAGCATTATAAGTTATTTTGTTTAGCTAAATCCTCCATTTTGTTTATTTTAATTTCTTTTTTTATTTCTTTATAAATGGATTTAATTTTGAATTCTAAAATAATTATCCCAATTAAGATAATTTATTGAATTTTTTTTTACTGTTTAATTTTTTTTATTTCACAGTAAAAATTTATTCCTCTTTTTTTTTTTGAATTTTCAGTATTTATAATGTTAAAAATATGAAAGAAATAATGGAAGTGTTCAAAAAATTTTATATTGTGAAGAAATAAAATGAATTTAATAGTTTTCTTTTTCCGAACAAATGGAAAAAAAAATGTGATCTAATGAAAAAATTTTCTTTTCTTGGTTTATTTGTAGAGAAAACTTTTTTGACACTTCTGATCTATTCAATATTTGTAAGTGTGAATATCACCAAAACCACATATTAAAATTTTTTCCTGTTGTTGTAAAAAAGAGAGATCTTTTAACTGTCAATTTGGTTTGTAAAAATATTACCAAAACAAAAAAACAAAGACAGGATCTTTATTTATTTTATTGTTTTGGTCCGAAATTTCTACCAAAGAGGATAAATAAACCAAACTTTAGATATAAATCTTTCACTTTATCAAGATTTCTTCAATACAAAAAAAATTGCAACAAATGCAATTTAACCCCTTACACCAAAAAGTATATTTAAAAAATAATACATTTTTTCTTTCAAAATTAAATGATTTTTTATCCTATTTAAAATTACTTTTTGTGAAAATTTCATGTTCCTCCCCATGCAATTTTATTTATTCTTTTGTTTTAATTTTATTTAAAAGATTCTTTGAACTTCTGAAAGAGAAAAAAAGTAATTCCCCTTTTGAAAATTTTTGAAAAATTATCATTTTAGTTTGAAATGTTGAAGATCAATCAAGTTAAAAACTATTTATAACTCTAAATCCACCAACCAATGTTACAGTGTTATTTAAATTATCATTTGTATCAGAGTCTGTCTTATTCAAAATATAATTTTTTTCGCAAAAAGATTTGATAATTATTTTCTTATTGAAAAATTTTTATTGAATGATTAACCTATATTTCTAACAAAACGAAAAAGTGAAAAAATACAATAACAGTATGATTTCCAACACAATATGTTTTTCGAAATAAAGGAAACCCATTTTTTTCATCTTCAATTTATCTTATAATTCAGAACAAACACTTCAATGAACAAAATTACAGAAAGAATAGAAACATTCACAGATTTAGAAGGAATAAAACACAAGTCTGCACTACACCCAAACGAGTGGACGCTCGTTACTCTTGCAAAGAAGGAAAAGGTATCTTCCACCAAATCTGGTTGTCCAATTTACACCTTTAGGTTTTCTTTTCCTCAGGAAACAGATCAACTAGGATCTTTTTCTGGCCAGTACATTGCCATACAAGCAAAGATAAACAATAAAATTGTCAAAAGGTTCTACTCCCCTACATCAACACCTTCAGATCATGGCTTTGTTGAGATCTTAGTCAAGGTTAATTTAGAATCTACAGGTATGTCAGGTTATTTAAGCAAGATGGAAATTGGCGAGAAAATTAAAATGATGGGACCTGTTGATGGGTTTATTTATAAACCTGGCAATTTTAAACAGATGGTGCTTCTTTCTGCAGGTTTGTTTTTTTCTTCTTTTTAAACAAAACAATTTACTTTTAATCCCTTGTCTGTTTTTTTTTAAAAATTTTTTTTTCTCAATTATCGAAAAAACCTTTCTTTTACATTTTTTGAAAGCTTTTCAAACTTTTTTTACTGAAAGTTCTCAAATAAGGGTTAACTTTTTTTTTATTCGTTCACAAACAAACCCTGAAATAGTTTTGTTTAACACAAAACCTAAATCCCTTCAACAAAAAATAAAAAAAATTTGTTGATCTGTAGGATTTTACTTTTTAAGGGGTTATCTTTCACCATAGATTCGTCTATTCATTAAAGTATGATTTAATCGAAAGTAAATCAAATAAGTGCTCGATGGTTCAAATGACTTTTAAAAAATCTATATTAAATATTATTGAACAAATAAATTATTAAGGATTTCCCCCTAAAGATCATAATTAAAAATTTTCATTTTTGAAATTATTTTTTAATTACTGTTTCAAAATCCAAAAATAGAAACCAATATAATATTATTCTAGTATTTAATGGATAAGTGTCTACCATGTAAAAGTCCAAAATAAAAGTACGCTACTATTGAAGGTAAAACACATTCGTGATCCATGGTTCAAATATCTCTAAAAATTCTCTGAGTAAAATAGTACCAAAAGTTTATCTCATCAATTCAAAAATGAAACTTTGTATTGGCAAAAAACCCCAAGAATTCAATTAAAAAAATCTGTATTTCGCCACAAATTTAAATGTTCAGTCACCAATCTTCTGATAAATTAAAAGTTGAAAAATATCTTTCTTAAAGTTGTCTTAAAATTTAGATTAGTTGGTAAAAAATTATATTTTTGAAAAAAATTATAGAGTTTACAAATATATATGTCTTACTGTCAAATCTAAAACCCGGAAATTTCTGAAACCCGGAAATTTCTGAAACCCGGTAATTCCATTTTTCTGATCAATTGTAAATATTAGTAAAATGTCAAAAATATACTCCCATTTTACAGACAAATAACCCAATTACCCAGCAACTTATAACCGTTTCAATTGGGGTATTGGTTAAATATATGAATCCATCATTTTTAACTCTTTGGTGAATTCAGAAATCAAAAAAATCCAAAATTTGTAAAATTAATTGAGAACATGACTGAAAATTGAAAATCCACTTTTGATTTTAAATTTTGAAATAAAAAACATTTTCATATTTTTAAATATTTTTAGAGAATTTGAATTTGAGAGAGGTGTTTGATTATTGTAAATTTTCATGAAATTATGAAAACCATTTTGTAAAAAAATAAATCCTCTAAGGTTCCCAATAGAAATTTAAAATTTTGAAAAAATTATTAAAAGAAAGATATGAAGTAAATAAAACTCTTATTTCATAAATGCAATAACAAAATAATTCTTATAAAGATGATTCCTAATAAATTTAGAATTTATCTAAAGGGAAAATCGCAATAAATTTGATTTTCAATTTTCAGTAATGTTCTCAATTAATTTTACAAATTTTGGATTTTTTTGATTTCTGAATTCACCAAAGAGTTAAAAATGATGGATTCAGAATATTTAACCAATACCCCAATTGAAACGGTTATAAGTTGCTGGGTAATTGGGTTATTTGTCTGTAAAATGGGAGTATATTTTTGACATTTTACTAATATTTACAATTGATCAGAAAAATGGAATTACCGGGTTTCAGAAATTTCCGGGTTTCAGAAATTTCCGGGTTTTAGATTTGACAGTTACGTTACAATGTCAGTACTATTTTATTTTTTTTTTTCTTTTGGGTATTTTGTTCAATAAAGCAATCCTTCAATTTTTAAATGAAGTGCTTTACGTTTTTCAAACATATTTTTTTCAAAAATACCAACTTTGTAATGTGTAATTTTTTTCTCGTAAAAAAAATTTCAAGCTAATCAGTTTCAAAACAAAAGTTTTATCATTAGATGAGGGATGAATGGAATGGGACTTGTTTTTGAAAATTAACAAAAAAAATTTTAAAAAATTCTTAAAATGTGATTTGAGTCAGGTGATAATGTACTAAAATAAGCTATTGTTTTAGCAATAAATAAAACAATTCAAGAAGTAAAAGGTATCTATTGGTTCTTTTTAGATGACAATGAAGAAATAATGAGTCTTGAAGTTGAAATACTTTAGGTATTTCAGGTTGATTAGAGGACTTTTATTTTTCTAAAAATGGATTATGAAATTTTAGGTTACATTTACAGTTCTTGAAAAGTGAGAGCACTAACGTTTTAGTTTATCATTGGGTGTGTACAACCCTCTCTGTACTAAAGCGAAATATAAGTCTAAAAAAAAATAAAATGAGAAATGGTGAATAAAATTTTATTTTTGTAGTGAGTGGTAAACTTGATCAATGAAAACATTTTTTATCTTTACCTTCTTTCTGGTTCTATTAACTTGATCTTCACTACCAATCATTTAAACAAACAACTTGGCTCTACTAAATATTGCTTTTTTTTTTCATTATGAATCGATTTTAAGAGTTGGGTAAAGAGTACATTATCCCCGGATTCTAAGTCATATTATTTTTACAATTATTTTCTACATATTGGAAATATATTGAAAATATAACTAAACCCCGTTTTCACTCATAGGTTTCCCATCCAAAAATAAAATATTCATTTTCTTTTTTTAAGAATCAACTTATATAAGATTAATTAGAAATAAGAGAAATAATAATCTTTATATTTGAGTTGAATATTCATCAATGAAAAACCTGAGCAAACTAAACTATATTTCAAAACTTTTGACTCACTTTATATTGTTGATTGGAAGTGGTTTTGTTTGGTTTGTCCCATATTTTTATCAAATAATATTTTCAATATTTCGATCAGAACCATTTTTTCTAATTTTGCATTTTTGATTTCCAAAATCATTTTTCTAAAAATTTTTTATCAAATTTTTTTTTTTTTCTTTTTCTTTATTTTTAACAAGTCAATTTAAAAAAAAAATATTTGAAAATCCAAATTAATTTAAAGGAAATTGAGGCAATGTAATTTTTTTTAAAATGAATACTTACTATTAAAAAATATTATTACAAATAATTACAATTTTCTAAAGAAATTAAGAAATATTGCATGTGAAGTTATATTGGTATGTAAGGGTATATTATTAGATTTCAAATTTGGTCAAATTTCAAAATTGGTCAATTTGAAATTTTTCATATTTTTGAAGAGTTTCTTGATTATTATCATTGGTATGAAAGTTTTTAATGTTTTTTTATAGTTGTGGGAGGAAAAAGCAAAACGATTATTTTGCGATTGGTAGTATTTTATTACTAAATTGTAGAAAATCCAAAATTTTGAAATCATCAATAATAAATATTTTTAAAAATTTGTTCGAAATCCAATTTTAATCACCAAAGTTAAGTGTAAATAAATTTCTCCCTTAAAACAAGTTTCAAAAGTCTAATTGGTCAGTTAATAATTTTTTTTTCAAAATCCTTCCCAAAATTTTCTAGTATACCATTCAAACACCAAAAACCCACTCTATCATACTCTAACCTACCCTAATATACCTTAACCTACCCGTAAAGATGTTTTTAAATACCTACAGTCAATATATTTCAACGGAATTAACTTTTTAGAAAAAAATGTGAATTTGACCAAATTTGAAATTTAATAATTTTCCCGTATGTAACCAATTTTTTTTTAAATTTTATTATATTTGAAAATTTATAAAATCCATTTCAAAAATTGTGAATCACCTGAAATAATAAATTGAAAAAAAAAAAAAAAAAATTATTATTCAAAAACAACAAATAAAATTAAATCTGATTTGTAATTCACTTTTAAATGATTTCAAACACATAAAATCCTGATATTTTAATAAAACCAAAAACCTCAAAAAAAGTGTTACACAATTTTTGTAAAGCGTATTACCGATTTTTTATTACTGAACTTTCACTAAAAAAAGTTTAACAACAAGATTTTTTGGTTAATAATTAAATTCGTTTTAAAATACATTACATAGTCTCAATTTTCTTAGTGGTTATTTGTCTTTCCAAGAGTTTTTTTTTCAGCTTGAATTTTGAAAAAAAAAAAAAAAAAAGTAATGAAAAAAAAAAGTCTCTAAAAAATATAAAAAAAGAAATCGAAAAAAAAAGAAAAAGAAAAACAAAAGAAATACAAAAATTTGAAAAATTAGAAAAAATGATCAAGATTCAAAAATTTGAAAATAATTTTTTGGTAAGAATATTGGAAAAAGCCTCAAAAAAACTTCCAATAACAATATAAAGTGAGTCAAAAGTTTTGAAATATAGTTTAGTTTGCTCAGGTTTTTCATTGATGAATATTCAACTCAAATATAAAGATTATTATTTCTCTTATTTCTAATTAATCTTATATAAGTTGATTCTTAAAAAAAGAAAATGAATATTTTATTTTTGGATGGGAAACCTATGAGTGAAAACGGGGTTTAGTTATATTTTCAATATATTTCCAATATGTAGAAAATAATTGTAAAAATAATATCTATTTGTATCCTTGATAATTTTTTACCAACTAATCGAAAATTTGAGACAACTTTAAAAAAGATATTTTTCAACTTTTAAGTCTTCATATTAGTGACTGAACATTCAATGTGTATCAAAATTCAGATTTATTTTCAAAAATTGTTTAATTTTTTACGAATATCAAATCATTTTTAAATTGAAGATATAAATTTTAGTGCTATTTTGCTCAGAGAATTTTTAGAGATATTTGAACCATGGATCACTAATATGATTTACTTTCAATAACAATATATTTTAATTTTAGACTTCTCAGTAGTATACCCTAACCACTTAAATTAAAATAATTTAACAAAAAATTGGCATATTTTATATTCTCTTTTTCTTTTTCTTTTCTTAGTTTTTTGTTTTATTTTTGATTTTTTCTGATTTTTTTTTTAATAAATCAAAAAAATTCTGGAACTATTATTAAGCCACTTTTTTGTTGTATATTTCATCTTGAATTATTAAATAATATAATATTCACTGTTTTTTTTTTTTTTTTTGAAAAAAAATTTTGTATAAAATAGGTGTTGGTCTCTCACCAATGATTCAATTAGCCAGAAGCATTATGAAAAACTCTAAAGATAAAACAAAAATTGTATTTCTACATGGAAATATTTCGGAAAATGAACTTGTTCTCTTTGATGAAATTAAATCGTATCAAGAGAATAGTCCGGAACAATTTACATACACTTATGCATTGGAAAAACCTGGCGAAAATTGGGATGGTGGCGAAGGTTATATCTCAAAAGAAATTATTGAAAAACATATTGATTTAGAATTAGATCCACAAATTGTAATGTGTGGGCCAAAAGGATTTACAAATGCAATGACAAAAATACTTAAAATTCAAATGAATCTCCCCAAGGAACAAGTTTTCAGTTATTGGTAGATCTCAAACACATTCACTCAATATTAATAAAATATTTTTCTTTCATCAATTGATATCCTTATTATTTTTTCATTTATATTATACTTGCATCATCTGTTTCAGAAACATTTCAAACAATAAATTATTTCTTCCTTAAATTTTCAATAACTTGTAATTTTCTATTATTTCTTATTATCTCTCAATTTTTTTGCACAAATTTTTGAAAATTACTGTTCTGGAAAAAAAATGAAAAAAGAAAAAAAAGTTTCAAAATTATTTGTATTTGGTGGCTTTACTGAAAATAAAAAATAAGATGTATTAATAAAAGATAAAATAAATAATCAAAGGCAAAATGGAGGACTCAAAACAATAAAATTTTTTTTTAATACTATCTTTTGAAGGGATTTTTCTTTGATTTGATCGATTAATTTGTTCAACAAATTGACTATTTTTGAGATCTCTCTAAAACCACACCAACAATTTCGATAAGAAAGTAGATTTAAAATTTATAAAAGTTGGTTTGGTTGGAAATAATATTATGGATTATTATTTGAAGTTAATTGGTTTTTTCTTTTTATTGATTTTACTTTTCTTTTTCAGGTTCTATTATTATTCCCAATGAAAAACCATGTTTCACTTTTTTTCGAGAACAGTTAAATATTTTTCCATTTTGGAGACTGTTATGAAATGGAAAGTCCCATCATAGTCAAAAAAGAATTCAGAAAATAACCCCAATGTCAATTTATTGGAGCTAACTTAGTTTTAATTTTATATCTTTTACCTTTTAAGTTTTTTAAATAAACCATTTTTCAAAAATTTTGATTTACTTTATAATGTTAATAGAAGTTTTTATGAGGGTTTATTTGCTATTCTTACAAAAAAATTATTTTTAATTTTTTGGATCAGAATCATTTTTTCTAATTTTGTAACTTTTTATTTTGCTTTTTTGTATTTTTGTAATTTTTTTGTTTTTTCTTTTTATTTTTCTTTTTGTTTTTTTGATTGAAATATCTTCAATTTCGTTTTTTTTTTAGTTTTTTATCTTTTTTTTTTTGATACTTTTTTTTTAAGAAAAGATCATGTCGAGAAAAAAAAAATCTTTGAAAAGATAAAATTATCACTTGGAAATTTCGACGATGTAATTTCTTTTAAAATCAATTCAATTATTAGCCAAAAATCAGCTTGTTAAACTCCTTTCAGTGAAAGTTTAGTAATAAAAAATTTATAATACTAGTTTTCAAAAATTACATTCATTTTTTTTTTTGTTTTTGGTTTTAATTTTTTTAATTTTTGTAAAATATCAGGTTTCTGTAGATTTAGAGTGATTTAAAACTGAATTATTAATCAGATTTTAGTTATCAATTGTTATTGAATACTAAAGAGTATAGATTCTAATTTCAATTAATTATTGAAGGTGATCCACAATTTATGAAAAGTATTTTAGATTTTAAAAAGTCAAAATTTATGTTTATTAATTTATATTTTGAGTCTTTCAAATATTTAAATCGTGTTACAGTTAAAATTTACCAGTTTTAGTGAGTTAATTATCCAAGTTTAAAGAGATATTCGAAGAGAAAATCAATTTTGGAAAAATAAAAATTTTAATCTTTTTTTCGCAACTTTTTTTTTTTTATTTTTTGGTTTTTATTTTCGAACACGATCTTTAGTCACTTCTTTTAAAAGTGTTATTCTAATGTTACTGAAAAAGTAAAAATCATTGCCTAGAAATTATATGGATTTCTATTGGAATTTTATTTGGATCTTCAATTCCAGATCAAAAAAAGCATTGTTATTTTTCTCAATGTGTAGCTAAGAATTTGAGATTTACTATTTTTAAGAAAATTTAGATTTATTATTTTTACTTTAGACAGATATCAACTATTCTAGGGTGGGGATTATTCTATTTTATATTTGTTTTATATTCAACGGTCAAAGATAAAAAAGAATTTATATTTGAAAATATTATTACGCTTATATACTTTGTACTGAAACAAAGTTTTTATATATTTATATAAACATTAATTCAAAATTTTTCAAAAATCAATTTGTGAAAAAAAAACTTTTTTAATTAATTCAAGAAGAAATACCAAATTAGAACCATTCACTAATTGAAATGTAAACACTTTTTCTATAGATCACATTACTCATAAAACAAAAAATAAATAATTATCAATACTAATAAAATATTGGTGTGTGTTGAAAATTTTGGAGAGAGACTATAACCAAAAAATGCATTTGTAAATTTGTTTACATTCTAAATAAGAAATATTGATCGATCAAATGGTTAGATACTACAAACTAATTTTATTTGAGTTCTTCTATTTGGAACAACTTGGCTTTAACTTAATTTCAATTGTTTCAAAAAAAATATTGTGATCAAACGAAACAAGTCACGTAATTCAAAAAATGAAATGAAAGCAAAAAATAAAAGAAGAATAAATGATTTTCATATTTTATACAATTGAAAATTATTTCCAATTTGAATGAAATTGTGTATTGTGATTCTTTATTCCGTTTTAAAGGTGTTAAAAATTATGAATTTTAGTTTATATTTATTTGGCTTGTATTGTTTTTTTTTTAATTCTTATTTTATGTTAAGTTTTATTTCTTAAAATTAATTACAAATAAACAGAATAATTTATTTTATATCTTTTCGATTGTTAATATAGTATCCATCCTAATTCAAAAATACTAAATTAAAAATCTTGGTACTTTAATAAGATTATTTTTAGTTTCATTGAAAAAAAAAAATAATATTCCTATTATATTAAGTAATATATTATTGCAAATCTAAGTATTTCTACTAAAATAACTAATATTTCCAATCAAAAAATGCTAAAATATTTTGAATACCAACTACCTTTTGGAAATATAAGAAACAACATTATTCATGTTCACATAATTTATAAAGGTACCAACAGACAAAAAATAGAACCAAATAACAAAGTCACAGAATAAATAATAAATAACAATTTTGATATGCAAATTAAACTCTTTTTCAGTTAAAAGTATCAAGTTTTATTAATATAATAGGACATATTATATGTGTTTAAATAATTATTCTTCTCAAAATAAATTTTGATCCTTTAGTAAAAAATTTTTTTTGATGTTTTTTGTTTTTTATTTTTTTTTTTTGTTTTTAATTAAGTCAATTTCAAAGAAATAAAAATATTTGAAGCTCCAAATTAATATATAGAAAAGTGAATCTTTGTATTTTCTTTTAAAAATTCATAAATTTATATTTAATAAAATCTCCATGTCAACGATTTTTATTTTCTGAAGAAATTGAGAAATATTGCACGATACATTCCAAGGAAAGGTGCCCAAAATTTTTTTTTTTGAAATTTATGATTTTTTCAGGTATTTATTTTATGAATCTCAACTTTAAAACACATTTTATTATTTTGCTTATTTCTAAACAATCATATATTGTTTAATTCTTTAAAAAAAAAAGCAAAAGTTATCCTTTTTGGATGGGCCCCTTTGGATGAAATGGATTTATGTTATATTCAAAGAGGGACTAATAAAGATATTTTTAAATAAACTTGTCATTGGTTTTTGGAAATAATTGTGTGGATTTCTAAACAAAAGAAACAATCATAAAAAAAAATTATATTTTTTTTGATCAATTAAATTTATTGATAAAAATAGATCTTTAAAAAGTCAATTGTGAAGAAATTAAAAAAAAATCAGAATAAAAAAGAAGAAAAATATAATATAGATAATAAAGTAGAATTTTTAATGGGTGATACCTTCCGTGGATAATGGTTAAATCCATAATTTTGGACTTAAATTTCAATTTAAAAGTGAAATACAAGAAGAAGAATATCTAGAGTGCAATTTGAATTTCTTCAATAATGATAATACTCAAGTAGACAATTTTAGCAAAATATTAGAAAAAAAAAGATAAAAACAATTAATCAGACTCAAAATTTTTGTATCTTACTCCATATTGCCCTTCTTCAAACTGGTGGTTATAATTATGATGGTTACCATGATGATGTGTCTCTTCAAATAGGTTTTGGTGGTGATTCTTTTTGTTAGTTTGTAAATAATTTAGAAAATCCTGTATATTTGTTTTTATTGAATTTAATCGATCCTTATTATTTTTATTTTCAGTGAGTAGATCATGATCGGTACAATAATCATTTAATATCTGGACAGCCTTTTGATATCTCTCTTTAGTATTTTGTAATTTTGTAATTTCCATTTTTTTGGTTTGTAAAGTTTGTTGATTTAGAAGTAGCCTGTTATGAAATTTCTTTTTGTGCTTTTTCTTTTTATGGTATTCGGCTTTCTTTTTTCTCAATTTCTTTTTTGAAGAATTATATTGTTTTTCTAATTGGTTTTTATGAAATAAATTACTTCCTATAATCTTTTCAAGTGAGACAATTCTAGATGTATTCATTTCACATATCCGATTATTATTTTTTATTTCTGCTTTTTGAATTTCCATTTTTTCATCGATTTGTTTATATAACAATTGTTGACTCTTTAAACTGTTTTCAATTTTTAAAATCTCTACACTAATGTCATATTGTATTTTATTAACTTTTTTGAATTCCTGTTTCTTTTCTTTTAATTGGCATTCCATTGTTATTTTTTTTTTTTTTGTTTCTTTCATTTTTTCTTTGTTTCTTTGATTGGTTTCTTTTAATTTTGAGAGTGCTTTTTCAAGTTCTTTAATTTTTTCTTCTTTTTTCTTTTTAATCTCCTCAAGATCTTTTTTAGCTTTTATTTCTTTTTCTTTTTCATTTTTCTTTTCATTTTCTTTTTTTTGTTCTTGTTCTTTTTCTTTTTCTTTTTCTTTTTCTTTTACTTTTTCGTGTTCTTGTTCTTGTTCTTGTTCTTGTTCTTGTTCTTGTTTTTGTTGATTTTTTATTTCTTGTTCTTTTTCTTTTTTGATTTCTTGGCCAATTTCTTTATTTCTCATAGAATCTTGAATCTTTTGGTATATTTTTTTTTCAATCTTTAAATCAATTTGCTCAACTTCATTATCTAAAGTTAATTTAATAATATTGTTTTTTTTTCTTTCTGTTTCTGATTCCTTTTCCCTTTCCCTTTTCTTAATTCTTTCTTGGAATAAGTTATTTCCATCAATTTGGTAAAGTCCTAAAATTTTCTGATATTTTTCATCTTCCAATAAAAGTTTTTTATTTTCGAGATCCATCTCTTGATTCTTCTTGTTGTTTAAGATCGTTTGTCTTCTTAAACCTGAGATTTGTTGTTGTAGTTTTGCCAATTCTTTTTTCTTTCTGTTGTTGATCAATTTTTTCTCTTTAATTTTAGTATTGGATTCTTTTTTTCTCTGGATTACACTATTGGCTTGTATCTCAAGTTCTTTGATTTGCTTCTTGTATGTTTCTTCATTCGTCTGGGAACCCTGAATCTCTTTTTCATAATTACCAATTTCAATTTTACTTGTATCGAGATCCATCTTATGGTTTATATTTAAATTTAAATAATATTCCTTTTCGCTGTTTAAATTAACATTCTTGTCATACAAACTGTTAAACTTTTCTTTGAGCGCAGATAAATCATTATTTAATTTTTCCTTTTCAATAAATAGTATCATTTTGATTTCATCTTTTTGTGCCAGAAGAAAATTAATCTTTTCTTTTTCTATTTTTTTTTTTCTTATTTCCTTGAAAAGATCTTTGTTGAGATCAATTTCTGTTTTTTGTTTTTTCTTTTTTTTTTTTTTTTTTTTTTTGTTTATGACTTTTTTTTCTTTTTTATCTTTTTTAACACTTTTTTCTTTTTTTTCCTTTTTACCATTTTTTTCTTTTTTATCTTTTTTTCTGTGGCTGTGCTTATGAGACATTATAGGTTTGTGTTTTAAATGAGTTTGTTGGACACTTGTTTTTTAATTAAACAATAAAATGAGTTCTAATAAACCAGAATCAAATAAGAAAAAATGCTTAAATTTTTTAATCTTTGGATATTTTTCGTATCGAGTATTTTTTTTTTTTCACTTATCAATAGTAAAGTGAACTAATTCTTAACATGGAACATGTTAAAAAGTTGGTATCAGTGTTTTGAAATTTTAAAAGAATTGTGAAACAGATAAAATCACATTTTGTAAGTGTGAAAATTTACTGGTTTTGAAGTCTTCAAGAGACACTTATTATTAAATTTTTTGAATTATATTAAGCATTTTTCAGATAGTTTAGTTCACGTTTCCAAAAAGTGATATCTTAATATTTTCAGTTTTAAAAAGAAATTTTTCACTTTTCCAAAAATTATTCAATTTTTCATGTGCAGCTTCACAGGAAAACTTTTTTGACAACTAATCTGAGATTCAAAAAGCAAATTTAAACAATTTAAAGAAAGAATAAAAATACTCGTGTTGTTTTTTTTGGATTTCTGAAAATTATTTTCAAATTGTTATTTCTGTTTCTTTTGTGAAACATATTTATTCATTTATTAAATGTAATTATTTTGCTATTAGAAATTCAAGGTCCACTGACGAGTAACCCTTCGGCCACAGCGCAACCGAAAGGTTTGATAATTTTTGGATAAATCACAAATTTAGTTAAAAAACTGAAAATATTATGATATCACTTTTTGATCGAGTGAAAAGTCATTTGAAAATTTATACAAAGAAAGTATGAAAGACAAAATTTTTGTAAAAAAAAATATTTTTTATTTTTGATGATAGAAAAAAGTGTAATTTCCACTCTAAATGTACTTAGACTTAAATTTTCTTTCACGGTTATATAATGATCAGAAAATTTTTGATTTTTCGATCATCATTTAACGAAAATCATTTTAAACTATCACAGTTTAAAATTATTTTAAGAAGTTTTAATTAAAGTAAATTTGTTTAGAAATATTAACCTATTATTCTCCTAGGAAGGACAGATCCATTGAAAATGATCAAAATTTTCTATAATTTTCTTCTGTTTATATTTTAAACAAAAAGGGTAATTATTTGCTTTTTTTTTATTTCATTATTGTATCTATGTTAAGGGGGGTAGAAACATCATAACAACCCCCGGAATTGAAATATATGATAGTTTATTATAATTTGTATTGATTTTCTCAAGTTCAAGATTCTCTAAAAATTTTTAAAAAGAATAAAAATTGATAAAACTTTAAATTTATATTGGTTTAAAATTAAAATTTCATAGAAAATTAGATTAATATAAATAATTAAATTTTGAGAAATTTAATGAATTTTTTTCAGAGATTATTTTTTTGAGATATGATACTTCCTTTAATATTTTCAGATTTTATTTAAATACTGTTTTGTTATTATTTTATTAAAATTTCAACGTTAAATATTCTCCAAAACCAAATATTCTAGAGATCTCAAAAAAAAAAAATTAAAATAATAATTATTTTTTTTTCAACATTCTTGTTTTAGAAAAAAAAATTTTGGGGTTCCATGTTATTTCTTTTATAAAACTTTATTTATTTCATTCCTTTAAAAAAATATAATTTCATTTTATTTGTTAATCATAATTTTAATATTTTTAAACATATTTTTTTTTTAATTACTTTTTTTTTTTTTTTTACCTTTCTAAAAAGTTTTTAGTAACTGGTTTATAATTTATAAAAAAAATAAACCACTTTTACATGTATTTTACAGAATAACCTCATATATTTTCTGGATAATTCTTTTGAATTCTCTTAAATTTAATTATTAATCTTTTTAGAACTTTTAAACTATTTTTAGATTTATTTAAAACTTTTTTAAAAAAATTTACCAAATTTTAACTCTATAATGTTACAAAATATATCTGAATACCAAAATCAAGAAAATCTAGTTTTTATTACTTTTCCAATCTTCAAAATTAATTATTTTGGGAATTTTAAAAAAACCTTGAAATAATTATAATTATTCTTTTCTGATTATAAAAGATTACTTATTATTTTGATTTCAATTTTTAATAATTTTTTTTAAAAATATGATATTTTGGAATTGTAAGATTCTATTTGATAATATTGAAAATATACAACTTGGTATCAATATTCTACCAGTATTAAATCTTTATTCAAATTAAATACTTTAAAATAAACTAAATTTCATAATAAATGGCCCATCTTACATTTGAATAATGAATTGCTTTTGTATCGTTTTGAAGTTTTTCCTCGCACAATGAAAAGTTTGCAAATAAATCATTTTTTCTCTTTTTTATTTTTTCAACAGTGTTTTGTTAAAATGGAAAATGAAAATGAAAAATTTGAAAGAAGTAACAGATTAATTAATGCACAATTTGGTTTCAAATATGAAAAAGAGATTATATTTAGTTATTCAAATTAAAGGAGAATCGATAAATGGGTTTTTTTACTTATTTAAATTGTCTATTTTTCATATAATGCTTCATTCAAAATAAATGTCCCAATTTTTTTTTAACAGTTTTTTTTTTTCTTTCTTTCTTTGATTTTTAGACAAAAAATAAATATCTCTTGAGTATATTATTGAATATTAAAATCTAAATTTTTATATTATCATAGATAACTTCAATTATTAAAAATATTTTTATTTAAAATTTGATTTTTAATGGGCCAATTATTATGAAAGATAGTTTATATTAAAATAATTTGAAAAGTTCTCGAATTTGAAAATTAATAATAAGGATCTACCCAAAGATCTTCAATAATATATATATATATATATATATATATATATATATATAATTAAAAGAAACAAATTAAACCAGTGATTAGATCAAAAGATATTTTTCTTTTGGTCTTATACCTGATAAACTTGATTTATGGGTTGATTGAGCATTTACATACACAATACATATCAATTATGGAATTTACCTTTAATCCCAATTTTTGTCATTTTATACTTACTTAGAATATAAATACTCGGGATAATAGATATCATTAAACAAATTGTATATTTTCAATTATCTTCAAGTAAAAAATAGCTTTCCACAATTATTTTAGAAACAACAATAATATAAATTCAAATATTTCAGAAAAATAGGGTTTAAAAGAAAATGATCTATCTTAAGATTGTTTATCATTTCACTTACTCTCTCTCTCTCTCTCTTTCTGTTAAGCCAACATTGCTCCTTTTAATTTTTGGAGTAGATTCAATTAGTCTAAGAGTATTATAACAAATACTAATGATTTCAATGATTTATATTTTTACAATTAGATCTGAAAACTTATTATTTATTCATTTGAGGTTTAGTTTGATTTTTATTATTTAAATTTCCTTCTTTAAAAATGATTTCATAATTTTCTTTTCAAAAATAAAATAAAATGTCATTATAGAATGATGAGATAAGAGTAAAGGGTCAATAATTTAAAATTACTCAAAGTAGATAAATTTTAACAACTCAAAATAATCTTTTTTCATATTCCATTGTGGTATTTTAATTTTACTTTTGTAATTAAAAATAATTATAGCTAGTTTTTGAAAAAGCACTTTGAGTGTTAAAAAGCAACGAAACACAGAAAAAGAGAAAAATTTTTGTTTTCAAATCTTCTTGGAAAATGTAAAACAATTAAAAAATTTGACTTATTGGCGGTTACCACCTTAAGGTTTACAATCCCTGAAATTTTAAAAAAGATTATCTTATGTGGTTTGTTACCACTTGTTATTTTGGTTCTTAGCTGATCGATCTTGTACTTTGTATGGATTTTAATAGTGGTTCAAAATGGCAATTTTTGACAATTTATTTTTTTTTTTTCCGAAATTCAAATTGAAGAGTTTAAGATTAATTGGCTGGAACTGAAGTTATAAAAAAATGCGGTTTGTAGGTTGTTGATTGAAATTTTCAATTAAGTTTGGTTTTATTGGGAGCTTTTAAAATATTTTATTTTTTCATTTGGTTAATTGACAAAAAAGTAAATCAAGATTCTTTTCTACAACCCAAAATTCAAAAGTTATTCTTGAACACCTATCAACTAATTAATCTTAAACTCTTCAATTCGAATTTCGGAAAAAAAAATAATAAATTGTCAAAATTTACCATATTGGACAACTATTAAAATCCAAACCAAGTACAGGATCTATCAACTAAGAACCAAATCGACAACTCACTAACCCTACATAAGATAATCTTTTTTCAAATTTTAGGGATTGTAATCCTTAATTGGTTTGTAATTGTCTCAAAATTTTCATTGGTAAACTTGAAATATAACTTCAATATTTTTAGGTTGCAAAAAAAGAAAATACAGTTTTTTCTATTTTAAAAATATTCGTGTGGTGTGTTTTCGAGGGTTATAAAGTGCCTTAAAGTGTCGTAGAATGATATAGAGTACCGTCATATGCCTAGGTTTTTTTTTTAATTTATGAAATTGAAAAAAAAATTAAGAAATTTACTTTTTATTACTGGAATTAAAATAAAACCTAACGGCACTTTTCTTAAAGTTTTATGTCTTATATGTAAAATATATTGATTTTCCTTAGGTTTTTTTTACTTTTTGAAATAAACTGAACATTTTAATAAATTTTCTGTTTATTTCAAAAAGTAAAAAAAACCTAGAACACTTCACAAATAAAAAGAAACCTCAAGAAAACATAACGACATTTCCAGCTCATGGAATTCAATGTTCATTATCATCGTATAATTAAAAATTTCTGTTTGTGGTTGGATTAATTACAGTCAGTTTCACTTTTAAGACACAAACTTTCAACAAAATTTAAGGCACAAAAAAATCTCAAATTAAGGTACAAAATTTGGAATTATTTTTTCTACAATTTATTTTTCCTAGAATTTGAATTTTGTGCCTTACTTTGAGATTTTTATTGTGCCTTAAATTTTGTTGAAAGTTTGTGTCTTAAAAGTGAAACTGACTTTAAAAATTTTTTTGGAATCCCAATTACTTTTATTGTTTTTTGATTGATTATTATTATTTACTTCGTAATTAGGCATAGAAAATTTTTTTAATTTATTTTGAATTTAAATTTATTTTTTAGACTGAAATTGTCTTTCTATCGAAACTAAATTTGGTTTTATAACCAAGAATTTATATATTTCTGTTCATTTTGTATATTTCATTGATACATAAATTAATACAAAAATTTAAATATTTTGAAATTGTTTTTTTTTTTATATTTATATATTTTCAATTCGTCTGTTAATTGGCTTAATACAAAAGATCAGATAATCTAATATTTACATCTTTTGTTTAGAAATTATTAAATGTTTCTTTTTCTATGTTTAGATTATCTAATATAGCCCATTCCACTTTTAAGACACAAACCTTCAGTCACATTTAAGAAACCTAAAAAAAAAATCAAATTAAGGTACAAAATTTAGATTCGAGTAAAATAATTTGTGTAAAAAAAAATTACAAAAAAGTTACTTTAATTTGAGATTTTTTTGTACCTTAAATTCCTTGAAAGTTTGTATCTTGAAAGTAGAACTGACTGTATACAAACTCCATTTCGACAAAATTTCACAAGCTAAAAATAAAAAATTCAATTTTTTTTCTAAGTTTCAATAAAAATAGGATTCTTTTAGAATCAAGAAAAATGCTAAATTTTAAAATATATTTTTACAAATTCATAAAAGAAATACTATAAAAAATTCCAATTTTTTTGAAAAAAATAAAATGTTAAAAAAATTGTACAAATATTATTGGAACATTGCATAGAAAATTACTAAATTTCCTTAGAAAATTAAAATTGTTGAAAATAAGATTTTTCAAGAGAAAATATATTGATTATAAAAAGAATTACAAAGTCTAGATTAACTTAAAGTTAATTTGGAATTTTTAAACATTTTTATTTTTTTTCAAATTTAATTCTAAAAAAAAAACTAAAAAAAAAAGAAAAAAAAAACAATAAGTAAAAAAAAAAAAAAAAAAAATGAACTCAATAAGAATAAATGATCTGAACTGAAAATTGAAATTTTCGTTTCAGAAGAATAATGAATTAAAAATATAGAATATGTTCAATTTCTCTAATTAAATAGTGTCCCATTTCACGCAAAACTGGTTTATATTAATATAGCAATTGATTTATCAAATTGGTATAAGATAGAAAACAAATACAGTAAATCCAATCTATTTCAAAATTTCTTTTTAATAATTTGAACTTTAAGTCAATTTTTTTATTTAAAAAATTTATCATTAGTGGTTTTTTTTATTATTGGTTACTTTTTTCAACAAGTTGGGTTGGTAATTTTAATACAAAAAAAAATAAGATTATATTGATTAACTATTACTATTTTACAAATGATATTGTTCGTGATTTTTTTTTTTTTTTTAATTTAATACCATTGGTGTTGCAATATCATTGATACTCCTCTTTTTTTTTTTTTTAGGTATATTCCAATAGTTTGTTCAGAATGAAATATTGTTAATTATAATTTTTTTTGTTGTTAATTGACTGAAATGGGGAATTATTATCAAAAATATAATTAAAAAACATAATAGTCTACAAATTAGAGAGAATCTGTGGAAATGAAAAATAAATTGTAAAAAATTGAGTCAAATTTAGATTTTAATTTATTCTTAACTGTTTGGTAATAAAAATTCAAAACACAGCATGGAAAAGCTTTTTATTTTTAGATTGGTTATGGTAATTTTGAGATGATCAAAAAAAAAAAAATGAAACTTCTTTTTTTAAGTTTACTAAAATATTGAAATAAAGACACAAGTGTAAATAAGGAATGTTGTAAAAAATAGATTTTTTAATATTTTAGAGATAAATAAAGAGTTCCATGTATTTATCAAAATTTTGGTAATAGTAAACAAAATATCCGTTTTGATTTTTAATCTCAGAGGGATTTTCAATATAAAATCGTTTGGCAAATACCAATACTTTGTTTTAGAACTATTTTTTTTTTATATTTGAAAGATTGTTGTTTGCCAAACTATTTTACGTTTAAAATTGTTCTTAGTCTATTAAAATAATCTGATATTATATTTACTATTACCAAAATTTGGATAAATGAATGGAACTCTATATTTATCTCTAAAATTGTAAAAACTCGATTTTTTACAACATTCATATTTACTCTTGTGGAAAGAATAAATCTACAAAAACTATTTTAAATTGTTAAAAAAGTATAATTGAGTGAAGTCCTCTACTACTCCTGATAATCTCTTTTTACCAGAAAAAAAAATATATTGATTTTTTCTCAGAGTGGTTTCAAAATCAAATAACAAATACAAGTATATGGATACCGTCCATTTTTAATATATATCTTGGTAGTCAAATTTCAAGACAATAATATTCAAAAAACTAAGTTCTCTAAAATATTCTTTCCCTGGTTTTCAGTTATAATCCTTTACTTCTTGTCTTTTTTTATCAATATATATATATATATATATATCTCATTTTAGAAAAGCAAATTTTTGACCAGTTTCTGTCGTGTTAAATTCATTTGAACGAAGGAAATAGGATTATTTCATACCTATATTATTTTGAATATTAATAAAATTATTATCCCATCCTAATATAAACAGAAATGGTGTTTTAAAAAAAAAAAAAAATGCTCATATTTACAACGTGAAATTATTAAACAAAGGAAGAAAATACTCGATTTTTTAAAAAAACAAGTTTTTACAAGTTGTGTTATAATTAAGAAAACACCCTTGCTTCTGATCACAAAAAAAACAGTAATTGTTCCATGTTGTAAATTCAATTTAGGAAGGGTGGCTTCTGAACAATCAGAAAATAGATTTTTTCGTCAAATTTGTTAATTATTTTTAAACTCTGTCTCAAAGTGATAACACTGCGATTTATGTTCCCCTTTTATTTGTATTTCTATAATTTTCAATTTCTGAATCGTTAAAATCATCAACTATTATATTTTTTATTTCCACCTTACACGAAAATTTTAGGTATCAAAAATCGGAAAATCAATACCAATTTTCTAAAGACAAAAATTTATTATATTTTTGCTTTGTTCGAAATCTAGATCGCTTGTGGTTCTCAATTAAGGTAATTTGTCTTTAGTTTTATTTTTGTCTTTAATGTTACTCTCTTTTTGTTTCAGTGTCAAAAAAAGAAAAAATGAAGAGAAAAGAAACTTGAAAAAGCGATCCAAAAGATACACAAAGTTTAAACTTATTATGTACAAAATCTGTTTTTTCAATTTTCTCTTGTTCTTAAACATTATTTTCATTTTACTTATTTATTGAATTGATCTCAAAAAATTGATTTGAAGAATCAACTTAAAGTATGTATTTGTAGTCCTTCTTTCTTTATTTGATTTTCTCGAAAAATGATTACAGGTATTTGAAAAGTACTTGGAAAAAATTTTTCTTAATTGTATTTGTTAATTTCTTCTTATCAAATAATTATAAAGAATTTTCTTATAAAATGTTTCCACTGGTTATTTGTGTGTACTTTTTTTGTGCTCTAAATTAGATGATCTAAGAATCTGAAATGAATTGAATTATAAACTTGGTAATCATTGCAAAAATAGATAACCCAACTGAACAGTTATCCCTTTCATGATCAAAGAACAGTATTAAAAATAAATAAAGTCTCATGGTCGATTTCAAAGAGATCAGAAATTGATCTATTTTAATACAAGTTCATAAACAGTTCGGTGTCTCACTTGATCACTAACATTTAAAATCTGTCAAATTGAAAAAATTAATGAAATTCTGAATTTTCCAATTTCTTTTCAAAAATAAATACTTTAACAATCAAAGTATTCTCCAAAGACACTTGATGTGTCATACAATAAATAGGTTTTTGGTTAGGTATTAAAAGACTGGAAATTTCCTAAACGTGTAAAAAAATTTTTTTTTGTATTTTTCTACTGGTTCTTTTTCTTTAATTTGGAGAAAATTTCACATGATTTTCTTTTTCACTTCTGAAATCTTCATTTCCCAACTTTGATTTTGGATTCTTAGATCACCCAAAATATCCGGTTTTATCACACTGAAAAAGGGTAAAGTATTTAATCAAATCAAAATCACTAACTACAATAAATTTCTTTGCAAACTCTTTTTGGAAAAGAATAAATTCGGAAATGAAGTTGTGATTTTTCCAATTTTATTTACAAATAATAGTATCTAACAAACAGTAAATTTTTAATTCATCTTCTTCTTCTTCTTCCCCTTTTCAAATTTGTCCATAACCACACCCAACGCCACTTCTATTAAAACTTCATTTGGAAAAGAAAAAAAAAGGAGAAAGAAATTTAAAATTTTTCCCATTTATTTCCAAATAAAAGAAGACTCATAAAGGATCAAAAATAATGAAAATAACCTAATTACAACTCTAAGGCTAAATTCATTTTTCTTTTTAAAAATAACCTTTTGGAAAAAAAGTAAAAGAAGAAAAAAAGTTTTTAATACTTTTAAAGTATCAACCTGACTAAAAATGAAAAGTAAGATCAATTATTAAATTAAAAAAAAAATATCTAAAGACAAAAAGAATGACTAAAAACAAACCAATAATTTTCTTAATACGATCTTTTTGAAAAAGTTTTTATTTTGCTCGATCTTTTATCAAAAATTGATTTAAAAAAAAGAATTATTTTGAGATCTCTAAAAAACAATTAAGCAGATTTTTATAAAAGAAGATTTAAATTCAATTTGTTAGTTTTCGAGTGATAGTAATCTAATTAATTAGTCTTACGGTTAATTTCTTTCTTCTTATCATGGAATCTACCTTATATTTTCAAGATGTTTACAAGTAAAAATTTTTTTTCATTACGTTACTAAAAAACTTTATTTGTAAAAGGCAAAATTCTATTCACACTTCTTTTTGAAATCTCTGGAAAGAGGCAAAGTAAAAACCAATAAATTGATTAGACTCATCTCACCAATTCGAAATAAAAATTTCGTCCAATTAAATATCGATTTGCAAGCAAAAATTTTAATAAGACTTTTTGAGAAAAATAATTTATACTAATCGAGAGCAAAAAACCTTAAAATCTTGACAAAACAATTAAAATGGAAAATTATAATTTCTTATAGTTCTCATGTGTTGAGATTTGCTTTTAAAAAATTCTCAAAAAATAGAGTTTGGGTTCTATAGATGAAATTATCAACCAAAACACATCAAATTTATTATCTGAATGATTTTATCGGATAAAATATTAAAAACATTGTCAGATTTGAAAAAGTGAATAAAACATCAAACAGAAATCATTTGAACTCTGTCAACAACTAACTCAATTGATCTTGGGGGTATATTTCCTTCAGACTTTTTTTCAGAAAAGATCTTTTGTTCATTCATCATGACGAAAACAATTACAACAACCGAAAGTTTGTCAACTAAGCATTTTTCCGGTTTGTTTCGAAAAAAGAAATCTTCAAAAAACCAAAAAAACCTTTTGAGTAAAAGTATTTATTTTTCCATAAAATTTTACTCTCTAATCTGAGTTATTGAATCATTTTTTCGTATTCAATCAAAACAATCTTTTCTTCAGGACTGTGTTTATTAATAGTTTCTGTTTTGAATTTAAAATCTTTGACAAACCAAAAACTTACTCAAAAAAATAGAGTAGCAAAAAAAACTTGATGGAAAAGCCCATTAAACACAAAAAAGGATACAAACAAGAAACCAAAAGGAAGAACACCAACAGAAGGTTCACAACACAGAAGGAAAGAGATTACTTGCGAAACAAATTCCTGATCCACCAACAGCCAAATAGGAAAATGATTGCGTCGATGGCTGAAGAGTTAAGCTGGCCAAGGCAAAGAATTGCAAGATGGTTTTCAAACCAAAGAGCACGAACTCCTTTGCAGTCGAAATTGCTTGAAGAAATTGAAACACAAAAGCAAATAGTGTTTGAACAGGAAAAGATGCTTTATTATTCGATCCAAAACTCTATTGATCAGAACCAATTTTTAAAATGGCTTGGAGGATCATTAGTTGATCTCCAAAATGAAATAAAGATCGTGAAACAAGAATTTCAAAATCGGAAAATGGCTTCAAATTCGCTTATGGGGCTTGAAAACAAAGTTATGGAAATAGAAAAACAATTAAATATACAGAAAAGTGATGAAGAGCAATCTTTGGGTTATCTAAACCCAAAAAATATACAGCTGTGGGGTATTTATAATGAAAAACTCAATGGGGGCCGGAAAGGAAAGGGAAATGAGAATCTCAAGCAAATACAAAGAAAAAGGTCAATTGAAGAGACTTGCGTGAAATTTGATAAAACACTTGAGAGGGCGAATCAGAATAAGTGCAATTTCAATAGTTCCACCTTCAGTGTTGAATCAAAAAATTTAAAACACCACCTTTCACAAGCCACTGTTTCTTCTGCACATAAGAATAGTCCCAAATTTTTTGAACAACCCACCAATAATGATCAGAAAAAAAAATCAAAGAAGAAGAAAAAAAAAAAAATTTTGGTCTTTAAACATAAAAACAAAACCCAAAAAACTATGTCTAAGAAGAAAAAAGAAAATCAAATGACTCAATATAGTTGGGAGATCCCTGATCTTCCAATCAATGAATTTAATAAAATACTCAACGAATTTAATCAAAACGTGTTTGGAAAAGAAAACGAAGAAAAACAAAAAGAATTAAACAAACAACAACAGCCACCCCCTAAGAAAAAAAAGAAAAAAAATCCAAAGGAAATCACCAAAACTTTGAGTTGGGGGATACCAATCATAAATCTAGACGAATTTAACCAATCATTTTTAGATTTCAATAATTCCTTTTCGAAGGAAGTTAAACAAGGGCAAGGACAAGGACAAGGACAAGTACAAGAACAAGAAAAAGAACAAGAAAAAGAACAAGAAAAAGAACAAGAACATGGGCAAGTACAAGAACATGGACAAGGGCAAGAACAAGAACAAGAACAAGAACAAGAACAAGGCAATGGACAAGAAGAAATCGAAAAACAGCTATTTAAAAAACAGATAGAAAAAGAAAAACGAAAGCCACCAGAAAATCAAGACAACAAAAACTTTTTGTTGGATTGGGGGATAACTAACATTGACGCTGAATCCCTTTATCAATATATTTCTATTACAGAGTCAATGTCAAATATTTAAAAGTTTTACATTTTTATTAATTCTCATTTAATATTTTAATATCAAATTGTAATGATTAGAAAAAGTAACATCTCCCCATTTTTTTAATTTATCTTTAGATATATTTTTACGTAATTTTTTTAATTTAAAAATATATTCTTAAATTAAATAGTATTATTTAAATTTTAGAATTAAATAAAATTTAATAAATTTAATAATCATTTTATTCATAATTTTGAAAGTTCTTTATCTATTTTGAATTTTTTTTTTATTCTTATTCGTTCAAGAATTAGTCCTCAGATATCTAAAATGATCTGGTTGGTAAAAAATAATTTTTCTTTGATTTTTTTCAGAATATACATTCTTTTCTTCTTTAAAATAAGAAGAAAGATTTGATAAATTGTATTCAGTGCCATTTTGAATACATAAGGCATATCAAATTTAGACAAATTTTTCGAATTTTTTATTTATACTAATTATTAACATCAAAATAAAAAAGTGTATATAAATTGGGAAATTTTTTCTGGCTTAAAAATGCACAGGGCATAAAGATAAATTGATTTTACAAGAACAATTCAATCTCTTTAAAACTTTTGAAAAAAAAAAGATTAAAATGGAATGGGGTGGGGTGAATGATTATTTTATCCAAAAATTTCCATAATTTTATTTAAAAATAATTTTACCCAGGCTTTGAGATAGTTTTCAATTACCATCCCCCCCCAATAAATTTCAAATCCTAAAACGTTGAAAAAAATTTTTGTTACATTATTTTTGACAAAGAAGACAATTTCTACATTTACTTAAAATTAATTATGCAATTTTGTTTTGAAATCCAAACAATTGGTATAAACCAATATAAAATTCATTTGATAATCCTGACCAGTTATATAAATATAATCATTTTACTTCATAATATAGAATTACATTAAAGGAAATTTTCAAATTTCGTTATTCCAAAAAAAAAAATCAAATTAGACCCTTTTATTATAAAAATAACCTTTGTTGTTCATTTTCACAAGATTTTATTTTTATTTTTAGTAAAAAAAATGATTTTTACTTTTACAAACAGGCTAAATAGATACTCTTATATTTTAAAAAAGAAATCATAATATGATACATTTAAAAAAAAAGAAAAATACAAAAAATGTGATTATTGTACTCAATATTATGAAAATATAAATCACTTTATTTGGTATTGTGAAAGATATAAATTTAACGAAACCAAATGAAAAAAAAAATTAGCAAAAATTTTAGATAAGAAATTATATAAAAATGTAATTCTTAGAAAAAATGCTCAAAAACACTTTAATCTGGCTAATCAAAATTACGAAATTTATTTTTCTTGTCAATAATTTTTTTTATTTATTGTGAGAAAGGAGTAATCAAAGAAAATTTACTAAATAAAAAAGACAAGAAGAAAAATAATTAAAATATTCAGTAAAAAAAATATACAAATTCGGGTACATAGTGCCCCACTTTTCGGAGTCGTGGAATACCAATTTATTAATCAAGGTTGTGGAATCTTATTCATTAATAATCTTTCTATTGGTTTTTTACCCCTCCTGTTTCAGGACGTGGATAATTTCTAATTTGGCCATGAACATGATATAAATTTTTTTTACTGAATATTTTAATTATTTTTCTTCTTGTCTTTTTTATTTAGTAAATTTTCTTTGATTACTCCTTTCTCACAATAAATAAAAAAAATGATTTTTCACAAAAAAATAAGAATTGATTGATTTATGTTTGCGAAAAAATAAAAATATCTAGCTTCAACTGTTTTAAGATTTTATAAAATTAATGATAGACTCACTTATAATTTGTGAAAATTATCGTAAAAAAACTATGAATGAATAAATAATAATCCATCCTATTACAAAGACTTTCTTAAATTAATGTACAGAAGAAATTTTCTTAATGGTATTTTATAAATTATTTATTTTGATTTTTATTTTTTGGTAAGAATAAGCTCAAAAAGAGAGAGAAAGAGGGAGGGGGGGTATTATATTATTTTTATTGAATAAAATCCTAATATAACTGTTTGAATATTAAAAATTAATAATAATTATATCACTGTCCTTAAAAACTATTAAATTTGGTTATTTAAAAACTATAATTTAATAAAAAGATACCAAAGTTTCTCATCTCGATTTGATATGACTTTTTTATAGATGAAAATTGACGATTTCATAGTTTTTTTTTTTTTTTTTTTTTTTTATAATAAAAAAATATTTCCTCATAGCTTTAATCTTGGTAAATTTTCTTATAGAATAGAAAAAAATCATAACTTAATTGTATTTTTTTGAAAAAAAAATCCTTTGTATTATTACTATATTACCATTTTTTATGAAATTTTATTTCAACCCTTTCCTCATACAACTGTTTTTTTTTTTTTCATTATTTATCGAAATATTTTGACAAAAGCTATCTAAATAAACCCAATATTTTGATTAATTTAATTTTAATGTTTCACTTAATTTAATGCAATCAATTATACAAATACAGCCTTCAATAAAGTTCTTTTTTTCTATATTTAAAAAAAAATAACTTTTTTTGGAAATACCTGGTTAAATAACTTTCTTTAAATTTGGTGTTTAAATATATATTGTATTAGCAATTCAAATAAAATTTAATCATTTATTTTCAAGTTCCTCTCATTTTGCTTTGTTAGTTCTCTTAAAAATATTTTTTTCACAAAAGCTGAAAAAAAAAAAGTTTAATAGATTTTTTTAATAATTTAGAATAGAATAAATATTTTTCATTTTCAACCCTTTATCTTTTTTATGAAAAATTATTTCATTAATTCACAAATTACTTGTAAAAACTTGTGAAATTTTTCCGTTGAAAATTTTAATTTCAATAAAAACCTTTTGAAATGAATTCCTTAAACCCAGTTAAATTTATCCACTAGGAATTTCTTTAACAGAAAAATGGGACCTTTTCACAATTCCAACAATTTTTGCTATTTTAACTCTTCTATAAGTGACACTACCAAAATTTGATTTTACAATTTTATATTTCCATTTCAAATCTTTAAACACAAAATAATTTCTTCAATAACTCTGAATATTTTTAAGAGTTAACTTTACAAATTTGAAATGCTTTAAATTATGTACTGGTACATGAAAATCACTTTAAGTTATTTTTTTTTAAATCTACATTCAAATATCTACATTGATCAAAATAATGCGTGCACAGAGACTATAATCTGTGTTTTATAATAAACTATCTTTCATAATAATTGGCCCATTAAAAATCAAATTTTAAAGAAAAATATTTTTAATAATTGAAGTTATCTATTATAATATAAAAATTTAGATTTTAATATTCAATAATATACTCAAGAGATATTTATTTTTTATCTAAAAATAAAAGAAAGAAAAATAAAAAAAAACTGTTAAAAAAAATTGGGCCATTTATTTTGAATGAAGCATTACATGAAAAATAGAAAATTTAAAAAATTAAAAAAACCTATTTATCGATTCTCCTTCGATTTGAATAACTAAATCTAATCTCTTTTTCATATTTGAAACCAACTTTTGCATTAATTCATCTGTTACTTCTTTCAAATTTTTCATTTTCCATTTTAACAAAACACTGTTGAAAAAATAAAAAAGAGAAAAAATGATTTATTTGCAAACTTTTCATTGTGAGAGGAAAAACTTCAAAATGATACAAAAGAAATTCATGATTCAAATGTAAGGTGGGCCATTTATTATGAAATTTAGTTTATTATCTGTGCTTTTTTTCTTCTTGTACCAAGACAACATCCAATTCACAACCAAATAATCTACCTAAGTTCAAATCAATTTTAAAAGTAAAGTTCTGGTTATTTTCAGTAAAATTTTAAATTATTAATGTAAATAGTTGAAAATTTTCCTTATATTCTCAATTTTTTTAAATTTTTTTATATTTTTGAAGATTAAAATTTTAGGAAAAATTTACTCTATTTTTTAAGAAAAATTTTCTACATTCGATCCTTCATTTTTAGAATTTATTTTAAATAATAGAACTTTAAGTAACTAATCCCATATTTTTTATGTTTTATTGTTCAGTTTATTTGATTTGTTAATATATCGGACATCTATAACAAAAAAACACACTTTTTATTTCGAAACACACATTAAATTTTTTTGCACACTTTATTTTGACTACAGTATTTGCAAGTTTTTTTTTTGTTTGGATTTTTTTAACTTTGGGTTAGTTGTTATTTTTATGTCCAGTTTCTATTAAATTTAAATTCTTTGTGAGAAGTGAGTGTAAAATAATACAACAACTAAACAACCTTCAGGGTGGGAAGTTAGTCCTTAAAATTAAAAAATATAAACTGTTTTTAACTATATAAAACAATAAAACACGATTAAATCTGCCCACAAACCAAAAACCCTGAACAATTGCTTCAGGGATCAATTACACAAAAAATTAATCGATTAAATTTTTTTTTAGGAATTTGAAAAAAAGAGTCTCTTTGAAAATTCAAAAATAATTTCCAAAAATAGCATTTTGGTCATTAAAAAATTATAACTGTCTCTTTGAAAAACGAATTAAGGGATTTTTTTTGAAGTAAAGTCTGCTGTTTTCAAAATTATGAAGGAAAAACATTTTTGTCTTTTTCTTTTTTTAATCCTTTTTGAACTCTTTTGATCCCTCAGGAAAAACAATAAAAAATTTTGTTTTGGTTATTACATAATTGAAGGAATACAAAAAAAAAGCTGAATCCAAAAAACAGAATTAAAAAACAATTTTTTTTTTATTATTATTTCCACCCACAATAATGACCGATATCAAAAACAGAATAAGAAAGTTTGAGAATCCACCAACAAACAAAACGAATTCTTATGTAAAAACACCAAACAAACAAACTCGTAAATACCAATCGCTCTCACCACAACCGTATTCGAGATCTAATTATACCACAAACAAATCAAAGACAGCTCAAACAACAAAAACAACAAACAAAAATTATCCTTATAATCGGTATAATAGTAATTACCAATTTCAAAGATCAACCACATCAACAAAAAGAACTCAAACCACCAAAAATGTCACACCAAGTAAGAGCCCGAAATATTCCTCAGCGTATGGGAACAAAAAAATAAGTCCAAACACTCGTTATATAAATACAAAGAACACAAAACAAAACACGTACAAATCAAAATTGGTTGAACCAAAAAACCCTAGTTTAAGCTTACAAAAACGATCAATAATCAACAGAACAAGAAACACACAGAATTTTAGCCGAAACAATTTATTGCCAACAACCCATCTCTCTTCTGGTTCTTCATGGAAAAAGAAAGGAAAAAAATGGGAAAATGCAAAAAAAGCACCAATACCAATAAAAACAACAGGAAGAAACATAGACACTTCTCCAAATATTTCTAGCACAAATAAATCTTCAAATATCCGAAACAAAAAATCTTATCAGCCAATCGGAAAAACGTACAGCCTTGTAAAAAAATACAATTCAAATCTAAATAGGAACAACAGTAGCAATACAAGTCCAATTATAAATTCAAAAACAAAAAATAAAACATCAACAAAGACCTTTTTAAAACCACAAACATACACTAAGGCCTTGAATAAATCTGCAAACACAAGCCCAAATCGAAATTTAAATTACAAACAAAAACAAAAACAAAACCAATATCGATCTGGAAAAAAAACCCTTGACAACACAAAGAAAAAAAATGGAGTGCTTTCTAGGTGGCCACCTGCTAATAATCAAATCCAAAATGAAAATGAAAATGAAAATGGAAATGGAAATGGAAATACAAATGAAAATAAAAATGAAACCAGAAATGAAATTCAAAATGAAAATGAAAATACAACCAAAAATAGAAATGTAAATAAAAACGAAAACAACAGCAAATCAAATAGAAAGAAAAACAATAACAGAACAAATAAAAATGACCAAGTAGATAACAAGCAGCTTGAAAATTCTGAACAACGAAGATCTTTGTCGCTAGGTGATATTAAAAAAAAGGATATATCAATTGGCAACAAAAAGAAAAAGCCAACAAAAAAGAATAACCTTCCCAAAAATTATTATCTTTTGGATTCGATCAGACTAGTTCAAAAAAAAATCCACATCAATGACAATTATTTTGAAAATCTAAAAATTGACAATTCATCTAATGGTAATGATGCCGTCATTGATTTGTTGCAGGATTCATTAAAAGAAAATAGAAGAAGAAGAAAAACAACAAACAAAGTTCGATCACGTATAAAATTTGGAATTACTTCGAGGATAAAGTCCAAAAAAAAAATGAATAATACAGATAACAAAAACAAAGACGAAAATGAAATTACTGATCAAACAACAAATACCAAGAGTAAAATAAATACCAAAACAAAGGTTAATACTCAGACAAGTACAAGTAAAAGTACAAGTACAAGTACAAATACCAATACACAATCAAATTCAAAGCCTAAAAAACAAAGAGTAAGTGTTAAAGTTGATGAATTAGATTTACAAACACAAGAGGAAGATGACTTCTTATATGATCACCAAGATGATCCAAAAGGAATTGCAATTTGTGATTACACTGCCACAAAAGAATCTGAATTATCATTCAAAAAAGGAGAAACCATTTTCATTATTGGACAAGCTGAAAGTGGATGGTGGCAAGGAGAAACCAGAACAGGAATTGGAATATTTAGATCAAATTTGATAAAAAAAGAAAATGAAAAAGAAAATGAAAATAATAATGAAAATCAAACTAAAGTTGAAAATAAAAACGTAAAAGAAAATAATCCGAATCAAAATTCAAATAAAAAACCAAAAAGACAAAGAATAACTGTTAAATTTGATGAATTAGATTTACAAACACAAGATGAAGATGATTTCCTTTATGATCACCAAGATGATCCAAAAGGAATTGCAATTTGTGATTATACTTCAAAAAAAGAATCTGAACTATCATTCAAAAAAGGAGAAACCATTTTCATTATTGGGCAAGCTGAAAGTGGATGGTGGCAAGGAGAAACCAGAACAGGAATTGGGATATTTCGAGCAAATTTGATAAAAATGGTTGATGAAAATGAAAAAGAAAATGAAAATAAAATAAAAAATAAAAATGAAAAAAAAAATAATATTTCAACACAAAATCTAAACCCAAATACCAATCTAAGCACCAACCCAAACAAAAAAACAAAAAGAAAACGTATAAGTGTCAAATTTGATGATTTTGAACTTTTGCCCCAAGACGAAGACGATTTCCTTTATGATCACCAAGATGATCCAAAAGGAATTGCAATTTGTGATTATACTTCAAAAAAAGAATCTGAACTATCATTCAAAAAAGGAGAAACCATTTTCATTATTGGGCAAGCTGAAAGTGGATGGTGGCAAGGAGAAACCAGAACCGGAATTGGGATATTTAGATCAGATTTAATAAAAATGGAAGGTGAAAACGCCAAGGAAAAAGAATATGAAGATGAGAATGAAAAAAAAAACGAAAAAAGCAATCAAAACGAAAAAGTAAATAATTTAAATCAAAATCAAAATCCAAAAACCAATCCAAACCAAAAAAGAAAAAGAATAACTGTCAAATTTGATGATTTTGAACTTTTACCCCAAGACGAAGACGATTTCCTTTACGATCACCAAGATGATCCAAAAGGAATTGCAATTTGTGATTATACTTCAAAAAAAGAATCTGAACTATCATTCAAAAAAGGAGAAACCATTTTCATTATTGGGCAAGCTGAAAGTGGATGGTGGCAAGGAGAAACCAGAACCGGAATTGGAATATTTCGAGCAGATTTGATAAAAATGGAAGGTGACAACGCCAAGGAAAAAGAAAATGAAAATAATAATGAAAATCAAACTAAAGTTGAAAATCAAAATGAAAAAAAAAATAATATTTCAACACAAAATTCAAATTCAAATACCAACAAAACAAAAAGACAAAGAATAACTGTCAAATTTGATGATTTTGAACTTTTGCCCCAAGACGAAGACGATTTCCTTTATGATCACCAAGATGATCCAAAAGGAATTGCAATTTGTGATTATACTTCAAAAAAAGAATCTGAACTATCATTCAAAAAAGGAGAAACCATTTTCATTATTGGGCAAGCTGAAAGTGGATGGTGGCAAGGAGAAACCAGAACCGGAATTGGAATATTTCGAGCAAATTTGATAAAAATGGTTGATGAAAATGAAAATGAAAAAGAAAATGAAAATAATAATGAAAATCAAAATGAAAAAAAGAATCAAAACGAAAAAGAAAATAATCCGAATCAAAATTCAAATAAAAAACCAAAAAGACAAAGAGAGTCTATTAAATTTGATGAGATTGATTTCCAACCAGAAGATGAAGATGACTTCCTTTATGATCACCAAGATGATCCAAAAGGAATTGCAATTTGTGATTATACTTCAAAAAAAGAATCTGAACTATCATTCAAAAAAGGAGAAACCATTTTCATTATTGGACAAACTGAAAGCGGATGGTGGCAAGGAGAAACCAGAACAGGAATTGGAATATTTCGAGCAGATTTGATAAAAATGGTTGATGAAAATGAAAATGTCGGACAATTTAATGATATTTCTGCAATAAATTTTAATGTTAAAACAGCGACAACAACAACAACAACAACAACAAATGAATTTAATGATAATCAGAATAAAATGGATGTTTCTCAAAAAACACAATTTCAATATGGAAGTAATATTAAAGTACAGGAATTAAAATCAGTTCAAGAAAACAAGGAAATTGGAAAAACTAAAAAAAAAGTCCGAGTATCAGTCGAAGTAGATGAAATAGATTTAAATCGACCTGACGAACACGAAGGTGATCAAAAAGCACGTTTAAAACAAGATTATACAGATCCAATAAATATTGATTTCAAATTTGCGAAAAATGAAATAATTTATGTATTTGGAGAAATGGGAGATAAGAAAGTGCAAATTGAAAAAAAAAATGGAGAAAATGGTACAATTCCAATTTCAATCATTGAATTTATCGATGATGATGAAAATGTAATAACGAATCCTTTTGAATCGAAATTTTTATAAATTTAAATTAAAGACTATACAATTTAAAAACAATACTTTTATTTTCTTGAAAAAAATTTTTATTTCGGATAAGAACCTTAATATTTTAGAAAATTATTTTTATTTTTAAATTTTTTTTTTTATATTTTAATTTTGAGTTTGATTTTCATTACATTGAAAAAATGACATTTTAGATATACATTTTTATTTTTTTTTTTTGACAAATAAATAATCAAAATACTTTTTAATTTAATGTTTTTTTAATTTATTTAAATTTATCATACAAATTTTATCGTTAAAAAAAAATGATTAATTAAATTGATCTATTTTTGTTTTGTGCAATTAATGTATTTTCTTTGTTGAAAATATTTTGAATGATTTATATTTAATTCAAAGGTTAATATAATATATTAATAGTACAACTTTTATTATTTTTCTATTTACTCTTTTTTCATATATCAAAAAAGAATTTTTTTTATAGTTTTTTTTGTTTTTTCTTAAAAAGTCGAACAAAAATAATCAGAGATGTGATTTTAATTTAATGTGTTACTATTGAAAAGGAGAAATGGTGTTGGAACTCAGCTTCTGATTACAAGAAATTGACTTATACAGGTATTAACTTTTGAGTATAACAATAAAAAGGTCTTGTATTGATAGTGTAATCAACTTGTGTCAAATGAGGTTTTTTATAAAAATAGTTGATATTATGATGTCAATCCATAAATTTTAGACATCAAATTAAATAGTCAACATCCTATTCAATACTTATGAGACAAAAAAATAAGTTTTTATTACAGTAAGTTTCACTTTTAAAATACAAACTTTTAACGAAATTTAAGGCACAAAAAAATCTCAAATTAAAGCACAAAATACAAATTCTAGTAAAAATAAATTGTAAAAAAATAATTCCAAATTTTGTGCCTTAATTGGAGATATTTTTGTGACTTAAATTTCGTTAAAAGTTTGTGTCTTAAAAGTGAAACTGACTGTATTTTTTTTTTTTTTACTTTTTTTTTTTCTTTTTTAAAATCATTGATTATATATATTTCTATTAAAGAATGATTATCAGAAAATTTTTAATCTTTCCTACATTATTTCTAGGGTAAAAAAATCTAAATAAATTTACTATTTTGATTAAAGACAAAGTAATATTGTTGAATCGCCCCACTTAATTAAAACTATAAAAAAATAAAGAATTTGTATTTTAGGTTTTGAAATAAAAAAAAAATCGAATCCTTATAAATATGAGGAATTAAGAACCTCCAGTTAAATAATTATAAAAAATAAATATAGATATATAATTCAATTGGGTTAATTATTGAAAGTTTATAAGGTTAGTTTTTTAATTGGTTATCACATTTGTCAAATATTTCTGAAAAAACACATATTTACGCCCTCAAAAAAATTATAAACTTAAAACTATTAGAATCTCATTTTGAGCTAAAGAAATTTTTTTTCAAATCATCTTTTTGATTTTTTTTTATTAAGAAATTTAAATTAAGAACAATTGATCAACGTTTTTAAGCTTTTTCACATTAATTTACTTTTTAAAAATTCATGCTGGAATAACAGGTTCAGTATTTCAAAAAAATTACATAAAACCTTTCTGATTTTCATTGAAATTGTCAATAATGATGTCTTTTTATTTTTAGAAATTAATTTTTATTATTACTTTTTCACTATTTGTTTGTACACTAGTTTAAATATAAATTTTGTATAAAGAAGAGTTTTTAAACTTGTGCAAGTGTAATTTTATTTATTTATTTTTGTTATTTCGACATCTATTATCCAATTTATGATTTTATTATTTGAAAAAATCAAAACAAAGGAAAATCAAGAACAATACAATAATTATATCCACAGTAATATATAATTATCAATTTAATGAGTAGAGTGATTTTTGGTGGATGTTGTATTCATAATACAGTCAGTTTCACTTTTAAGGCACAAACTATCAACAAAATTTAAGGCACAAAAAAATCTCAAATTAAGAAACAAAATTTGGAATTTTATTTTTTTTACAATTTATTTTTACTAGAATTTGAATTTTGTACCTTAATTTGATTTTTTTATTGTGCCTTAAATTTAGTTGAAAGTTTGTGTCTTAAATTTGAAACTGACTGTAACTAAATGTACTGGAATTCTAACTCTTTTCAGAGTTGAAACCAAAAACATATTAAAAGTTCTCAATGATAGACATCATTTCAATATATATATTATAAAAATTTCCACTTTTTAACAAAATTATATTTTAAGAATAAAAATTATCCCAAATCAAATAAAAAAAAATCAGACTTCTCTTTTTTTACACCATATAGTAAAAAATAATTTTGAAATAGAATTTTACTTGATTTAGGAAAAATTGAAAAAAAAAAAACACCAAAGAAAATTAAAATTGGTATGGTGGTAAGAATCACAAATTAAAACTAGAAATATTTACATATTTTTTCGATTTCAAGTAAAGAATTGTAGTGAATAATTCAACTTTTATTATTTTATTTATTATTATCTTTAATTTTTCTTTATATATTAGTAAAAATACAATTTAGTTTACAAATAAATTATTTAATTAAAATACCAATAATTAAAAAAAGAAACTTCACAAACATCAAGAATGTGATGTTTTTATTTTTTTTTCGAAATAATTATTTACTTACAACGTTATGTATTTTTTGATGAATAAATATTCTATTTTAATTTTAAAAATAACTCTTTTTAAAATTATCTTTTTCTTAGATATATAAGAATTTTTGAAATGATGTTAAAATTAAATTTGTTATCAAGTAAAAAAGATTATTTAAGCGGTGTATCATAATTTATTTCCTCTCGGAGAAGATTAAATAATAATGAGAGCTGATTGGGTATTTATTTTTGATTAACATTTATTGACGTGAGTAATTGAGACTTCTTCTCAACGTAATCAATTGAGTAAAAAAATAAACAGAAAACAGCTTTAAAAGATCAATATTTAACTTTTTTCGAGAGTTTAATTATGATTAAATAACGAATAAAAAATAAAATAATCATTAATTTAATTATTTTTGATTATCTCAGGATTCGATATATATATATATATATATATATATATATATATATATATATATATGTATGTATGTATAATTGAATAATGTTTGTAAATATTAATTCAACCGATAAAATTTTAAAGGTGCTTTTTTATACTCTAAAAAATTGAAAATTTTTAATTTTGAAATATATTTTTAAAAGATGTTGTTTTAATCTTTAATCCAGATGTTTTATTAATCAAGAATATTTAATAAAACTTTACAAACTATATTAAACTACATTTAAAAGGGTACCATTAACTATTTTTCAGCCAAAATGATCACAATTAGTGAACATATTAAAGAAAATTATTTCTTTGAATCGAGATTAGAAGAAAAATTATACTTGCAAAATTTTAAATTAAAATTATTTTTTCAATATTTTTCTATTTTTTTTTATTTACAATTTTTTGAAAATATTATAGCTTTGTAGAATTAGATTATTTATTTCAAGTTTGATAGAAATTAGTAAAAACAAGTTATTCTAATGTTATTAAAAATTGAAATCGATTTTTGAAAAACGCTCTTAATTTCTATTGAAATTGTCTTTGTCTCTTAAATTGTAGATTAAAAAGTAAAATGCTGTGTTTTTCTCAATAGGTCAATAAGAATTTTTGTTTTTCAATTTTTAAGAACAAAAAAAGACAGATTATATTCACTTTAGATGATCATAAACTATTCAGGTAAGAGGTGTATACTTGTTCTTATCTCTGCTTTATTCATCAAAGGTCATTATATAAATTATTAATTAATAATTGATATTTCTTTTGGTCACCTTTGTCAGAAAACAAGCTTATTTAGAAACCCCCGAATTCATAATTTCTAAAATAGTCAAAATTGAAAGAAACATTCCCCAATATTCTCAAAAAAAAAACAACAATGAAAATGTATTTTTTTATTTTCAGCTTTTTTATATTTTCAATGATTAACAAAGTATCCAAAAATATTCAATTATGGAATTTTAGAATCATAAAAATTTGAAATTTGAAATCATTTTCTAAAATAATTCCAATTAAATTTGTTTTTGTCGACATATTCTTATTAAAGTACCTTTAGAGAATTATTTTTCAAAAAGATTAAAAAATTGTTTTATTCTGTTTCCCTAAAACCAAAAAAAGAATTTTTATTTTGATATAAAAACTATATTTAAAAAAAAAAAGATTGTTGATTCCATTCTGCAATAAAATAATTTTCTTACAAATAATAATATATAAAAACATCAAGATTGACGAAAAGATGATTTCAACTCAAATATCCAGAAGAAAAAACTCAAATATCTATTTTTTTGATAAAAATAAAAATTCTATCTAAATAATTTTTAGGAAATCTATTTATTAATTATTAAAATTTTGAGAATGATGAGATTCTATGAAAAACCAAATTTAAATAAGAAATTAGTTGAAAATTATCATTGAAATAAAAAAGTATTATTTGATTCCATGTTATCAAAAAAAGAATTATTTGAGGTTATTTTGGAAAAAAGAATCAAAATGTGAACTCTGATAATTCAGCAAAAATGAAAAAAATGAAAAAATAAGATCGAAAAAAACTTTATTTCTTTTAAATTGATAATTGTCCCATTCCAAATAATTTCTGGATTCGGTCAAATAATTTCATTTGTTTTCTATTGTTTGTAAAACTGATTCGTGGATTAATCAAAAACAAAAGAAATTAATAATAGATAAACAAAAAAAGCCAAAATAAGAATGAATATCAATAAAAAATTAAAAATTAAAAATCAAAAATGAAAGATAAACGATAAAAAGAGAAAAAGAGAAAAAGAGATCAAAGAAAGAAAAAAAACTAAAGGAATTAAATATGTTCTATCGTTTCTGATATTAATTCACCTGTTGTCAAATCTATGAAATGCTTATATCTTTCGGGAACAGGTATTTCTTTATCCTCCTTTTCAAGGTCTGTCGAGTCCCACCTTGCTGCGTGTATATACATTTCCGAAGATTTGTAAGTCTCAATTTCTGTATGCAGACTGGTGATGGGCAAGAATATTTTAGCGCCCGATGTTCTATTGACCTCTATGCTTGGTATTTTCAATTTGATTTGGAATTGGATGTCTTTGGAATTCAAAATGAATGCTCCAATGATAACCTGCTTTGCGATTATGCCGACGTTTTCACAATTGTCAAGGAAGATTTGCCCAACGACACCATTTATTTTGATCACTGAGGTTTTACAATTATGGATATAAATGATTTGCTTTGAATTTGTGTCGTATTCCTCGAGCACAATTCCTTCTGTTTCATTTTCAAAAAATTCAATGATCCATTTTTTTTTTTCAAGTACCTTTTTTGGCTCTCTTTTTTTGGTTACTCTCTTGCTTTCGTTTCCTTTTTCATTGCTGTTCTTGCTTTGCTCGACTGCTTTTTGCTTTTGTTTTTGATTTGTTTTTGTGCCAATTTGTTCATTTCTTTCAGAGACAATCTTTTCCACTTGCTGTAGGGACACAACCTTTGGTATGATAATTTTGTTGACACTTTTCTTTGTTTCTAATTGCTCCTTTGCTTTGTTTGTCTTGATGATGAAATTTTTGTTTGAGGTGCCAAATTTCATTCCAAATTTGAAATACTCGACGACATATTCTTTGGTGTCCTGTAAAAAGGTATCCAGCATGTCGCACAGATCAATGCAATCCTTGCCCTTTGTTTTGTATTCGATTTTCCCTTTCTGTGTCAGAAACTTGACAGACTCGATCGTTCGGTTAATCCAATCAAGTGCTCCGCCTCCTAACTCGCTCCACATCACGACATTTGCGGTCTCGTGGATCGCCTTAATTAAAATTGAATAGTTTGAATGACGGTTGTTGTCCGCTAGGGTTTGAAGGTTTGTCATGTGCTCATTCATGGGATCCAAGAATTTTTGCATTTCATCAAAATTTGTTGGCTTTTTTTTGGTTGTTTTTTTTTATAATTTGTTTCAAACATGAATTTGGTCAGTTTTCGTTTTTTGGTTCAATTGATTTTGTGGAAGGAGTGAAAAATTAACAATAGAAGTAGAAAAAAATTGTTTTTTTTTTTTTTTAGAATGAAAAAGTTCTTGGTTTAGCTCAAAAGAATTCCCAAAAGGGAAAAAAAAAATAAAAAAAGATTTTAAAGTAAAAAAACTAGTTGTAACAAACCTTGTCTGTGTCATAAGACTTGATTATTAAATGAAATTGTGCATCAATTACATTCAAAAAATATTTCAGTGCTTGGTGAACAACTTTTTCAACTTTCGTGCTTATGAAGATCATTTTGTTGATTGTATTTATAAAAGTTCTAAAAAGAAGAATCTCTGGTCGATCTGGTTTTTTTTCTTTTTTTACTTGGGTAGTTGAAGTTGTCATTACATTTGTTGCGGTTTTTTCCAATTTGGTAGTTATTTTTTCAAGTCTTTCGACTAATTGATCTAATTTTTCCATTTGTGTTAATTTTATTCAGGAACGAAGTTAAAAAAAATGATTTTTTATGGATTCAAAACAGATTTTTTGGTTCCTTATAATTCTTGAAAATGACTTTTTACATTTGGTCTAAACTCTTTTAGTGATTATTTTTTGAATTCAACTTTTTTACAACAAAGAACTAAACTGTTTTTTTTGTTGAAAGATAGAATAATTTTTTATGATTTGTTTCATAATTTTGAGCAACAATTATTCTTAACTTAAGATTAAGGTTTATGAAATGGTAAAAAAGGTTGTTTTGTGTACACAAAGATACCATTGTTATTTTTGTCCCAAACGATCAATAGACAATTTGGCCTGAAATTTATACTGGTATTTGAATAATAAATGGGATTTTTTTTCACTTCATTTTTAATTTCTCTTTTTTAAGAGAACATAGATCGAGAACCTTAAATTGTAACCTAATCTCTTTGAGAACTATATTTATAAAAAAAAAATATGGAAAAGGAAGTGAAAATTCTTTCCCATTTAGAATTCAAATACCAGTAGGTTGATAAAAATTTGATTTTCTTTTCAAATTTGTTTCCAACACCTGCATTTAAACAGAATAGTAGTATAGAGATTCCGAGATAATGAGTCATCTGTAAAATGTGGTTCTAATGTTTGAATATTGTGATTTTTCTTGAGTTTTGGTTTTGTTTCTATTTTTTTAAAAATATTCAAAAAGTCCTTTTACTTAAATTTCCTCAAAGTTAGTTCAAAGGTAATATCAAAGATTCAACAATTTTTAAAGGACAAGACTGACAGATTTTTATTTTTTGTCTACTGAGTCGAAAAAAAAAATTTTTCATTCAGCTTCCAAATAAAGAAATTTAATAAGGGTTTATAAAAAATAATTGGTAAAAAATCAAAAAAAAAAAAACCAATAATATCTTTAATCAAAGACTCCCAAAATCATAATCATTATATTTTATGTTTAATTTAAAATTGACAATGAATTTTCATTTGGGGATGTTGTAGTTAAATTGCTGAAATTTCTTTTTTCTTTTTGCTCTGATTTGTTACAAACCTTTTGGTATTTTTAACCTTTGTTTTGTATTTTTTATTTCAAAGTTACACATGATTTTGTGTTTAAGTGTCTGGGTATTATCAAGTAACTACTTGATATTCTTCATTTTTATCTCTTCTGACAAATATAAAGAAGTTTCAGACTTTGAGGAAATGGAAAAAATGAAAATTTTTGTTTATAACTCTCTCTTTCCTATTCTATTATATATATATATATATATATTTCCTTTTCTTTTCTTTTTTTTTTTTTCCTTTTTTTAAATTTCTTTTTTTTTTAATTTTTTTTTTCTTTAGATTTTTTTCTGTTTTTTTTTGAAACTTTTTTTAAAAAAAATAGATCTGGTGGAAAAAAAATAAGATGCTTAGAAAATACCAACAAAAAATAAGAAATTTGAGACTATTTGGTTTCTTTCAAAAATGAATATAATTGTATTCTAAAAAAAAGCTTTGTACTAATCATTTTTCATTGAAAATTCAGTAATAAAAAATCAATATTGTTCATTTCAAAAATTGTGACTGGCATTTTTTTAGTTTTTGATTTTATTTTTTTTTAAATATAAAATATCTGGTGAATATATTTTTGGAATCATTTAAAAGTGAATTATAACATAGATTTCAATAGTAGTTGTCCTTCAATACTAAATGATATTTTTGTTTTTTTGTATTGATTATTTCAGGTGAGTCACAATTTTTGAAATATTATTTCGTTGAGTAAACATGGCGAGCCTTTTATTTTTGTATTTATTAATATTTTTTTAAACTGTTTTGTTTGAACTTATTGTCAGTAAACCTTCAAATATTATAAAAAACATTTTTTTTGAATCTCAAAAATTCGAATATGTTAACATTATTAGAATTAATCTATTTTTATTTTAGATTTTATTGAAATTTTTAATATACTTTTACCTTTATACGTGTTCTTGATATTAATCTATTTAGTATAAAAGCTAAACATTTTGAGTAATAAAAAACTATTAATTTGAAAAATAAATTTGAAAATGAAACCGAAAGTTTCAATAAAACAATTTCCATATTGGATTCAATTCGAGCATTGATTTAACTTTACTTGAGGATTTAATTATTTATATATATATATATATATTATAAAGTTGGTGTATCTTGTTGTAATTGGTAAATATCTATAAATAGGTTTATTTACAGGGTGTTTTAATATGTTCTAAACAATTGATAATCACTGCTTTATTTTGCCATAAAAGTGTTTTGTTTTTCTATTTATAAAAACAAAGTAATTCGAGAATTGAGATATATCTCACTCAATACTTGGGATAACAAAATTTTCTAAAAGAAGATATTTCATTTATCTAAAATCATACATTAAACCACACCAACTTATTTACAAAAGATAGAGTTTCCTAAATGAAAGATGTAATGAAAAAATTGCATTTTTGTGAAAGTTTTTTTGAATCATAAAAAAAAACAAAAAAAAAGTTTATTTAATGCTTGATGAAAAACTGTTTGACAATTCTTTCTATTTTAAAAATAAAAATAACGATCCTTTTTTAAGTTCCTAAAATCTTTAGATTTCATTCAAAACAAATCAAAAGAAATAAATTTGTTCATTTTTTTGAAGTTGGGTTTGAAAAAAAGACAATTACCCTTATTGAAAAGTGGTTTATTAGTAATACGGTTATTAATTTGAGTGTGTGTTTATAATTTCTGTTCACTATTAGAATGCAAGTAATTTTGTCTTTAATTCTTATGTTAATTTTTTCAAGAATTTTCTTTTTGAGTTTGTTGTTGTTTTCTTGACTTTTCTTTTTGAGTTTTTTGAAATTTTGGGTAATGAAGTTTGACAAAGTCTTTAAACCACAATTCTCAGGAATCCCAAAAACATAAGGAACAAATTCTTGTTTTTGAAATTAAAAAGCGAGCTTTTGGTTGCGAAAAAAGATAAAAAACTTTAAAAAAAACAAAAATATAAAAAATGTTTTTAAAAAATATTCATTTTTTTTTTTATAATGTCTCAAAAAAACAAATGTTAAAATCACCCTCATACAAAGTTCATGAAGAATAGCTGTTAATCAATTCAAAAAAAGTTCGAAAAATCTTGAAAAAACAATAGATTTCACCAATTCATTTTTTATCACTTTAATAACAATTGTTTTTTCTTCTCTTTTTTTTCAATCACTTATTCAAATTTTTTGCTTTTATGAGTAGCGAAGATCTCGAAAACCAAAATGAACAAACTCTTAATGTGGAAGAAAAAGAAGTTAGTGAATCGGAAGAAGATTCTGAAGAGGAATACAATGAAGAAGATGAAATAAAAATCTTATTAACCTCTGATACGCATTTAGGCTACAACGAAAGGCATTCGATCCAAGGAAATGATTCCTTTTCGTCGTTTGAGGAGATCTTGCAGATCGGAAAGCAAAAAGGGGTTGATTTTATTCTGCACGGTGGCGATTTGTTTAATAACAACAAACCGAGCAGGTCGACATTGTATCGAACTGTTAAGCTCTTAAAAAAGTATTGCTTGGGATCTGGTGACATTAAGTTTGATATTTTTTCGAACCAAGAGATCAACTTCCCATCGAGCAAATCTGTGAACTTTGAAGATCCGAATTTAAATGTAAGAACGCCGATTTTCATGATCCATGGAAACCATGACGATCCCTCTGGTTATGAGTCTTTGTCGATTAATGACGTTTTGGGCGTCACGGGGCTGGTGAATTACTATGGGAAATGCACCGATTTGGATGACATTCAAATCAATCCCATAATCATAACCAAGAATAAAACAAAAGTGCTGTTATATGGCCTCGGTTATATCCGAGATGAGAGGCTTCATCGGAATTTTGAACAAAACAAGGTAACCTTCAAAAGACCCAGGCAAGGTGCCGACGATTGGTTTTCAATTTTTTCGATTCACCAAAACCGTGTGCACCATTCAAGGAAGAACCTTGTTGAAGAAGAGCAGTTACCAGACTGGTTAGACTTTGTTCTTTGGGGGCACGAGCACGACTGCCAAATTGTGCCACAACGATCGAAAAATGGAAATTCCTATATCGTGCAAACAGGATCGTCTGTTGCAACTTCTCTCTCAGAGCTTGAGAAAGTACAAAAGCAAGTAGCAATTTTAACCATCCGCGGCAAAAATTTTAAAATTGAAGCAATTCCTCTTGAAAATGTAAGAAACTTCATGCTGAAGGATGTCCAACTTAGCAATTTTGAAGAGCTTGTTGGGAAAGAAAAAAATCTAGATTTTATAAGTAAATTTATCGAAAGAAACGTCAACCAAATGATCAATGAGTGTAAAATTTTACATCAACAAAAGCAAAGACAGTTTAGAATCAGAAAAGAAAAGTATCAACAGTTAAAATTAGAAGAAAAAAAGAGGAAAAAAGAAAAAAAAAACAGCATTCAAGAAGACGAAAACAATTTGAACGCCAATGAAGAAAATGAAGCAGAGGAATCTGACGAATCAGACGAATCAGACGATGAAGATGAAAAGTTGTATCCATTAAAGAACCCTGACTATCCATTAATTAGATTAAAAATCGAATATACAGGATTTGAAGTCCCCACCCCTCAGCGATTTGGCCAAAGATTTGTAGGAAAAGTGGCCAATCCTACAAATTTACTTCGAATATATTGCAAAAGACCGACGGGGTTAAAATCTACGGACGGATCTAACAATTCCAATATCAATCTTGGGATTGGGGAACAATCTACCGAAATGGAAGGGTTTTTAGATCAAAATTCAGTCCCGAATTTAATTCGTTTATATATCCAAAAATCAAGCCTAAATAATAACTATAACAACAAGAATAAGAATAATGAAAATAATAATGAAATAAATCTTGAAGAACAAAACTCTAAAAGCTCACTGTTAGTTTTATCGGAAAGCGATTTAACAAACGCAGTTATTGATTTTGTTGAAAAGCATGATAAAACTTCAATAACTGATTTAATCGAAAAGACAAGAAAGGAAAGCGTAACTTTCATTCTAGACAAAATTAACCAAGAGGGTCCGCTTTCCGAAAAGGAAATAAAATATTTTTTAAACCGTAGGAAAATATCTCTTGATCAAGTCGTGCCAACGGGTAACATAAATAATGAACAGCTCGAATTTAATGAAGAATTGAAAAGAGTTGCACAAGAAGATGATTTTGGTTTCAATCCGATGGAGACAGTTTTAAATAATATTGATTCAATTGAAAATAGAGGAAATACACAAAATAATTCCAAACAACTTTCAAGAAAAAATAAACAGCAATTTGGTAATGATGAAGAAGACGATTTTAATTTTGATGATGATGAAGATGATGATGATCAAAATATCGAAATTGAAAATCCATTTGGTAAATCAAATAAAATGGCACATGTGAAAAAAAGAAAAACATTATACGAAGATAGTGAAGATGATGAAAATGATTTTATTGATCTTGAAAATATTACTAAAGAAAATTCAATATTAAATAATAAGAAATATAAAAATAACAATAATAAGGGAAGCGATGATGATGAAATAAATATGGAAATAATATTAGATGATGGCAATGAAAATAATTTACAAAAAGGTAAAAAGAATAAAAAGGGGAAAGAAAGCGAAAGAAAAAATGGGGGGAAGGGCAAAGGTAAGAGTAAGAAGAAAAGCAAAAGTGAAAGTAAGAAGAAAAGCCAAAGTAAGAGAAAGAAGAAAATTACAAAGAAAGAGTCAAATAAAAATACAAAAAAACAAAAAAGAAAAAACATTTCCAATACTCAACCCCAATTCGCAAATTCGCAAAGTCAATATAGTTTTTTGAATTTAAGATCAAAGCGTAAAAGAAAATAAATTAAATGCAAAAAAAAAATGTTTTTTTTAACATTTCTATTTTCTTTACTAATAATATATATAATTATTTCTCAAAAATTTATTTTAATATCATTAAAAAAAAGAAATAATTGATTACAATTATTTTGATAAATAAATCTAATTTTTTTTTTTTTTAAATTAACTGATCAAGATGAACAAAAATTATTTAATTGTTAACTTTAAATTTTATTTTAAATAATGATATCTCTCTTTAAATATAAAATTCAAAAAAGTATCACTTTGGTTATATATCTTGAATAGAAATTTTTTATAATAAACTCTTTTTCAGTCATAATTGCCCAGTTTTATTGAAGAAATAGAACACACTCTATGAGTTTAATTCATTATTCTTCACAAATTAAAATTTATATTTTTAGATCAAAATCATTTTTTCTACTTTTGTAAAATTTTTTTTTTTTGTACAATTTTTTTTTTTTTTCTTTTCTTTTTTCTTTTTTATGCTTCATTAAAAAAATGTTCAAAACTCCAAATTAACATTAAGAAAAGTTAGGCTATGTATGTTCTTTTAAAATCCATTCATGTACTAGTAAAAAATATTATTGTTAACAATTTTAATTTCCTAAATAAACTGAGAAAGGTTGCATGAGACTCTCCAATGAAAAGGTCCCAAAAAATTTTTTTTAACATTATTGTTTTTTAAAATTTATCGTTTGTCCGGGCTTTTCTTTTATGATTAGTAACTCTAATATGAAGTTTATTATTTCTCGTATTTCTAAACAATCTTAGATTGGTTGATTCTTAAAAATAAAGTGGTTTATTCATTTTTGGTTGGGCCCCTTGAGTGAAATCGGGGTTATTTATTATTTTTTTAATCTATTTATAGTCTACGTAGGCCAAATGGTGAAGGGGTTTTTTGATAGATTTTTCATCTTTTTGTTTCTTGATTTTTATAGATTTTTTTTTTTTTTTTTTTTTTTTTTTTTGGGGGGGGTTAAACAGATTTTTAAAGGAAGATTATCTTTTTATTCTTTGTTAGGTTTTTTATTCTAAATTATTATTCAAAATTTTTGACAGGATTTATAAAGTTTTTTCAAAGTTATTTTGTTGGGTTTTATACTTGTATTCTTGGCAAAATAAAATTTTACATTATAAAGATCTTTATCTTATTTAATTTCATCATTTTTTTTTTTTTCCTTTTTCTTTTTTATTCCTTTTCTTGTATTTTTTCATTTCTTATATAGATATAAATAAATTAAAATATAAAATTTTTCACGCAGTTAAAACGGTCCATACAATAGCAATAATAAAATTTCATTCAAATTGGAAATAATTTTGATTTTTAAAAAATATAAAATCATTTTTTCATCTTTTAATTTTGGTTTTCATTTCATTTTTTCAATTAGGTAACTTTTTTCAGTTTCGATTGGATTTTTTTTTCAACTATTTATATTAGATTAAAGTAAAGTTGTTCAAAATAGAAGAACTCAAATAAAATCGGTTGATAGTATTTAAACATTTGATTGATCATATAGTCTATTTAGATTTTAAACAAATTTATCAATGTATTTTTTTGTATTGCTCTTTCCAAATTTTTAACAAATAAAGAAGTTATTTGTATTAATTATTATTTATAGTCTGTTTTTAATAAATATTGTAATTGATAAACAATTGTTAACATTCCAATTATTGAATGGTTCTAATATGATATTTCTTTGGGAATTAATTAAAGGATTTTTTTTCAAAAATTGAATTTTGTTGTGTTAAAAATTTTTGAATTAGGGTTTATATATATATGTATGTGTGTGTGTGTGTGTGTGTGTGTGTGTGTGTGTGTGTGTGTGTGTGTGTGTGTGTGTGTGTGTGTGTGTTTGTGCGTGTATATATCAGAACTATGTTAGAGTCAAAGGGGGTTAGTATTTTTTTCAAATGTGGAGTATTTTTTATACTTGAACTTTGAAGATCAACGAAGAAATAAGTAGAATGATAATAATCAAAGAATAGTTGATATTCTTATGAAATATAATTAAAAAAACTAAAGTCGATTTCATTTTTAAGGCACAAACTTTCAACCAAATTTAAGGCACAAAAAAAATCTCAAATTAAAGCACAAAATCCAGATTCTAGTAAAAATAAATTGTAAAAATTAAAATTCGAAATATTGTGCCTTAATTTGAGATTTTTTTGCGCCTTAAATTTCGTTGAAAGTTTGTGCCTTAAAAGTGGAACTGACTGTATTAATTTTAACTAAAAATTGAAAATCTCAAATCCTTAGGGCCCATTAAGAAAAATGGTAATATTTATTTTAATCTTTAATTTAAGATCCATATAAATTTATAATAGTTATAAATAATAATTTACACAACCATTTACATTGTTTCGTTAAAATTTGAATAACTGGTTTTTACCAAGTGACTATAGATCTTGTAATAAAAAAATTGCAGATGAATTAGGTATCAAAAAAAAAAAATAACAAATATGTAAACAATTTGTAAAAATGATTTTAAATTTTGAAATTTCTAAAATAAATTAGTTCTTATAATATACATTCAAACACTTTAAAAACATGTTTATCACATACCAAAACTGAATAAATTTGACTGAAAAATGGTTTATATATATTTCTATTATTTAACTTTTGTTTTTGATTTAGTTTTTTCTTTCTTATACTTTTTTTAAGAAAGTTTTTTCAAAAAAAAAAAAAATTGTAAACCCATTTACTATTAATAAAATTGAGTAATTACAATTTCTTATAAAAATGGCTACATTTCCTATTAATATTATTCTTTTCAACAATCCCGGTTATCCAAAAAAAAAATTGAGAAATTATTGAATGGGGAATTCTAAGGTACATTCAATTTTTAATATGATATTTTTTTCCGAAATTGGTAGTTTTTTCATAGATTTCTCTAAAATATTGGCTCTAATTTGAAGTTTTTTATTTGTATTTTTTCTAAAAAATCTTATTTTCGATGATTCAAAAAAAAATTGAATTTTTTCTTTTTCGCTCTGTTGTATTGGATGTGGTTGGGTTTGAAGTTATATTTACTTGGTTAAAAGTTGTTAACAAATTTCAAATATATATTTCCAATTTAGATGGTTAAAAAACTTTATTTAGAAATTTTTTGTAATTCCAGGTGTTAATAGCTTGATTACTTGTAATAGAATAGAATTTTCATTTTTTTTTCTTTTTTTTGTTCCTTTCCTTTTATATTTGGTTGATTTTTATGGAAAAAATAATACAAAAAAAAAAAACGTTACCTTATTAAATATAGATGGTTATCAACCTACCAAATTCTATTTTTGAAACGAATAACCTTTTTTTGGTATGAAAAAAAATTGTTTTAAATTGAGTAATTTAAAGCTTATGTACTATTAAACAGTTTAAATTTTTTTTTATTTTTTCAAAATCTGAATTTTTGTAATTCTGATCTTTTCAATTTTTTTTTTTTATTCTTCAAGTTTTTATCATTGAGATTCTCCTGTGGATTATATTTTTTTTTGTGAATTCAATTTTTTGTAATTGGGATATTTTAATTTTTTTTTTTTGTTTTTGGGTTTTTTTCAACTAAAAGAAGCACAATTGCATGTATTTATTTTTCTGGTAAATTTTTCCTTGTGCGTGGATAAAACCCACAATAAATAATTATTAACTTAGAATACAGTCAGTTTCACTTTTAAGACACAAACTCTCAACGAAATTTAAGGTATATTAAAATCTCAAATTAAAGCACATTTTTTGAAATTTTTTTTTACAAATTATTTTACTAGAATTTGAATTATATGCCTTAATTTGAGATTTTTTAGTGAGTTAAATTTCGTTGAAAGTTTTTGCCTAAAAAGTAGAACTGACTGTTTAATTTTCAATTCATTATTATTTTCAAAGTTTTCGAAAAGATTCAATTTATTTTATATCCCTTAGAGTAACATATCGACCAACTCATATTTTCGAATTTTTATCCTAATATTTTTTTACAATGAGAGTGTGACAAAGGTACATATATCCCAGTGGGGCAGGCATATGTAGATTTCTCTATCTTTTTCAAAAAACAGTAGATCGCAAAATTTTTAATTTTTTCAATATTATTTTTGTACTTAATTGGTCCAATGAAATGAATTTTCGAAAATTATTTTTCAAAAATTTGAATTTTTTTTCATTTGAAATGTTTTTTAATATAATTTTTCTACAATTAAACACCATATCACAAGTATAAATTGAAAAAAAATGAATTTACAAATATTCAATCTCTGGGTGAATTACTCATCGTTCCAAAATACAAATAATCTGAAAAATTGATTTTTCAAGTTTAGAGCTCTGTATCTCCTCTAGTTTAGAAGTTATTCTCAATTTTAGATTTTTTATCAAAAAAAAAATTCTTTTTTTCAAATTTTGAATTTTTCATTTCTAAAAAAGGTACATTTTAACACAAAAATAATTTTTTTTTGGTATTTTAAAGATCATCTTACTAAGGTAATTTTTGATCAAAAATATGATTTTGGTGAAAAAAATTGAATAAATTAGGTTTTAAAAAAAAAAATTTTTTTTTTGAAATTTTTTTACTACTCTTTTGATTTTCCCATTTTTGATTTACTCAAATTTTATATTTAATATATTTTAAACTACAAAAGTTATAAATTTTTTAATTTTGCTTTTTTTTTTTTTAGATTAAAAAAAAAAATATTATTATTTTCACTTTTATCCAAGTTAATTATAAAAATACATAAGTTACTGCGAATATGAGTTGATAAAATGATATATAAAAATCTATTTGACATTTACAAAAAAATTTTTTTCAAAAATTCTTTATTTTGATTTTTTTTGTGAATTTTTTAAATTTAAACTTTATGAGGGTTAGTGGTTTCGAAAATATTTAGAATTTAAAATGTGTGTTTTTGACTTTTTTTAAAATATTTTTTAAAGTACTAAAAATTGGTAACTTTGAAAAAAAAATTTTTTTTTTACAGCCAATTTCACTTTTAAGGCACAAACTTTCAACGAAATTTAAGGCACAAAAAAATCTCAAATTAAAGCACATTTTTTGGAATTTTAATTTTCACAAATTATTTTACTAGAATTCGAATTTTGTGCCTTAATTTGATATTTTTTTTGTGCCTTAAATTTCGTTGAAAGTTTATGTCTTAAAAGTGAAACTGACTGTAACATCTCAAAAAAATGGTTTTTATTTTTATTTTAACTGAAAAACAAAGTTTAAAAAAAAAAATTTTTTTTAATAGGAAAACTCTAGTAAAATTTCATTTTTTTCTAATTTATCATAAAAAATTCACATTATCAAAATTTTGAAAAAAAATATTTAGAACTCATCTTATTTTATCTAAATATTCATTTTTTCAAATTTTTGATAGTGTAATCACTAGAAAAATATAAAAAAATGCTAAAACAATTAAAAACAAATTTTTACTAGAGTTTCCAATTAAAATGATTTTTTCTAAAAAAATTTTTTTTATATAAGTTTTTTTCAATTCAATTTTAAATTTGTAAATTTTTTTACAGTCAGTTTCACTTTTAAGACACAAACTTTCAACGAAATTTAAGGCACAAAAAAATCTCAAATTAAGGCACAATTTTTTGGAATTTTAATTTTCACAATTTATTTTTACTAGAATTTGAATTTTGTGCCTTAATTTGAGATTTTTTTTGTGCCTTAAATTTTGTTGAAAGTTTGTGTCTTAAAAGTGAAACTGGCTGTACAATGAAAAAAAAAAAATTTGTTTTAATCATTAAAACTTTGAGTTTTTTTAAAAAAAAAAAATATATTAGAAAAATTACTCAATTAAAAATTCAATTTTATTATCTTCAGAATTTTATAATTTTAAAATATCCAATAATTATTCATTAGCTCAGCTGTAGAGCACCGAGATCTCAAAATTTGAAAACTGTGTAGCCAAAGTTCGATTCCTGATAAAATCAATTAAATTAATAGTTTTTTTTTTATTTTTTTTTTAAATTTTTATATTTAATTTGATCAATTAAAGTATACATGTTTTCTACCTGAATTTACCTTTAAATCTTTTCAAAATTTTTTTTTCAAAAATTAAAATCCTCTTAAGGTACCAAAATTCGGATAAATACTGGTAACTAAGTATTTTTTTCCGTGTGAGGAGTAGAAGATTTTAAATTATTTATATATACTAAAACCTACAATTAAAAAAAAATTTTTTTTTTTTTCAAAAAAAAAAAACTGTAAAATTCATTTTAATCTATGGGGGTTACTATATAAAAAATATAAAAACAATCTCAATTTTTCGTTTTTTTGGGGCTCTTATATTTTTCGAGTTATTGTCCAAAATAGTTGTGAAAAATCACTATTAAAAAATTTGTATATAAAAATCGATTTTGGGTAATATCTCGAAAACTAGACGTCCTAGAGACTTCTAAACACCAGAAATCAAAATTTAAGAAAATTTTGAATTTGTTGAACAATAAAAAAATTTTTGATCCCAGTTTTATATTTACTCTTGTGATTGAAGTTCAAATCAAATTCACAATTTTCAAAATTATTGTTAGAAAAATACATTTGAATTTGAAATACAGTCAGTTTCACTTTTAAGGCACAAACTTTCAACGAAATTTAAGGCACAAAAAAATCTCAAATTAAGGCACAAAATTGGGAATTTTTTTTTTTTACAATTTATTTTTACTAGAATTTGAATTTTGTGCTTTAATTTGAGATTTTTTTTGTCCCTTAAATTTCGTTGAAAGTTTGTGTCTTAAAAGTGAAACTGACTGTAATAACAGATAAATAGTTTAATCATAAAGGGGTGGATAATAACAAAATAAGAATCATTTATGTTATCAAAAGAGATTGGTGGTTTTTGGGTGGGCGCGCGAAGCGCGTGCACCCTAAAATCCCAAATTCTTTTGATAAAATTTATAATAATAATTTTTTCTATCTCCACCCCCTTCATGTATGAATGAATTGTTTAAAGGTTAATTAAAGTGTAAAATTTGGCAATTGTTAAATTTTTTAAAATTTTAGATTTTTTCAATATTTTTTTACAAATTTGAACCATACTAAGTAATATAAAAGAGGCATAATCCATAAAATATCACTTGATGTAAATATCACTATAAAATAAAAAAATCATTTTTTTTCAAAAAAAAATTCAAAATTTTATAATTATTCATCAAATTATACTCAAAAATAATTATTAAAAAATTAAAAATTTACATAGGCCTGCCCCGCTAGGATATATGTACATATGTCACACTCTCAGAGTACAAAAATATTAGGATAAAAAATCGAAAATCTGGATGGGTCGATTGCGGTCCTCTAAGGGATATATATATATATAATATATATACAAAAATTGTAATTTTGATATTAAATATTAAAATGATTATAATGGAATAGGTTTTTATCCGTATTTTCGACTTATTTAAGTTAATTTTTGAATAATTTTTTAAAAATAACAAAAATTATTTTCGACTGATTTCACAAATCATAAATAGTATTTTTTATTTGACAACAAAACTCTATTTAAAAAAAAAACAGATTTTTTCATTTCATTTTAAATTAAAGAATTTTTATACAAATAATAAATATAAAAAGGTCAAAATTGATGAATAGGTGGATAAAATTAAAATCTCAAGAAGAAAAAACTCAAATCTTTATATTTTTTGAAAAATATTCAATATTTTTAAATAATTTTTAAGAAAAAAATATTTATTAATTAAAACAATTTTGTGGAATTATGAAATTAGATGAAACCTTAAACTTAAACAAGAAACTTTAGTTGAAAATTATCATTGAAATAAAAAAGGATCATTTGATATTTTTGAAATATAAAAAAAATTATTTGAGGTTTTGTTTGAAAAAGGAATCAAAATGTGAACTCTGATAGTATATTTTAGATTTTTCCAAGTATTTAAAAAAAAAAAGCCCGTTCAACAAATCCCAAAAAAAAAAAACAAAGCATAAAAGGTTTAAAAATAAAAATGATGATCTTTGCAGTAAACGGTTTCTTGTGGATATTTATTATTTATATTATGATGATGAATAATCGATTTAAAATATTATTTAAATTCTTTTCAAATCAGAAAAATAAAATCATTTAAAGAAATTAAAGATATAAAAAAAATAATTATTAATTGAAAGTCTGTGACACCATATTTATGATATCTCCACTTGGTGTTTAAAAAAAAAATAAAAAGAATTGAATCTTAGTGATTAATAGTTTAGTTTAAAAAAAAAGTCTGACCAAGTTTTAGTTTTTTCTTCTTCGGGAATAAAGATTCTATTCAAAATTATTAAGATTAATAGAACCATCGTAACTATTAAAACTACTGCAAAGGCAAGAACCATTGCGATGACTGCCAAAACTTCCGAAACATCGGAATCGTAGTATCCGTGCCATTCAAGGACTGCGATAGCAAAGGCGTCCAAGGGGAAAGTGAATGCTAAGTATGTCGAGCAAGGGGGTTGCTTAACAATGTCAAAGGTCAGGGCAAGCAATACGGCATAGTTTGCAACGGTGATCCAGAATAAGATTTTGGACAAAAGGTCCCATTCTGGGACGAGCACCTTATAGCAGACCAACGAGATGGCCGGTGGTGCGACGGCGATGTAAAGCGCTGGTAAGAATTTTTTTGGCAGTGGATCGTCCCAAAGCATTCTTACAAATAAGGCCACGATCATCAAAATCCAAAAGAAGAGCCCAAAGGATAAAAAGAACCACGCGGCTTCGGTGTACTTGAGCTTTGCCATTGGGATCCCGACTAACAGAAGAGACACGATCGGGATAAAGCCCGTTGGGTTAAAGACTTTCCTTTTCATGGGCAAGATAAACCATTTCCTGAGCGTAAACAGTGTCAATGGCAACTGAAGGCCAAACGCGATCCACATCAAGATCTCTGCTGCAGTCTCGTGATCGGGGATCAGTGCGATTGAGAAAATTAACAAGCTAATGTTGATGCAAGGGTAAAAGTTGTTTCGAATCGGGTGCTTGAATTCCTTAATGACAGCCTGTGGGAAACGGATCAATTTGATGAGATAGATAATAGAAATTAATACAAAGAATCCCATCGCGATAAAAAGAAAGACCCAGTACCAGTTGTCACTTAAATTAAAAAAATCCGTAGCCTTTTTTAAAACTAACGAAAAGCCCGCAACACCCATAACGAAGGCAAAAAGGGGGATTGGGAAATGCACCAGCCACGAAGACGAGGTTAAGTGTGGTTTCATTTCAGTGTATTGCACCTTCTTGCCGTGTTTGACTTCCATCAGCTCGTTGTCAGACTCTGATCCCGTTGGCAACTCGGGATCAATCCCGTTGTCCGAGTAGTTGCTTGTAGATGACGTGCCACTCTTGTCCATCTCATCGTCCAAATCCTCGGAATCGGATTCATGAATTAAATTGTTGTCTTCGCCACCGTTTTCGCTACTAGACTTTGGTTTCTCGTTGCCTTCGTCGGAATTTGATTTATTGGAGGAGGTTACATTATGAGACGAATCAGATTTCTCAGAAAAGCCAGATTTATGAGAAGTGTCGCTTTTGTGTGATTCGTCGGATTTTTGTGACGACACGGGTGGTGTTTGAGATTTGTTGGATGTGTTAGATTTGTTGGATGTGTCAGATTTATTTGACATGTCAGATTTATGGGAAGTGTCACTTTTGTGTGATGTGCTTGATCGATGATCGCTCGAAGAGACGTTTTCTTTTTCGTCGTTAGAATGATCAGAGCTCGATGAAGTTCCAGATTTTTGGTTTGAGGATTTTGAATCAGAATTACTCATTTTGGTTTTTATTCGTAAGCGCTATAGTGAAATTTTTTTTTTTGGAAATTGAGAAAGGGTTTTTATTTTCAGTTGAAAAAAAAAAAAAATTGAAAAAGAGAAAAAATAAATTTTTTTTATTAGTTAGATGAAATTATTGTAACTTGCGAAATTAATGACACTTCTTGTTTTAAATCATGACGTAATTCGTAATATTTTAAGTAAAAGGGAAAAAACCCAAGAATTAATCCTGATTTAATTAATACATTCCAAATGGATCCTGAAGATAAACTGCAGATCACATCCTTTCTTTTTGGTTTCTATGTTCACGATCTTTTTGAAAAAGCTAAAATAAATTTTTTTTTAGAAGTTAAAACGGGTTTTTTTTTAATGCTTTTTTTTTGTTCTTTAGTTAAACTTGTTTTTTCAGAAAATTGTTCTGATGGATTTGGTTGGTTTATAACAAAAATACTGTTTTTTTTTCGGTTAGTATGTAAAAAGCATGATGGCTGACTTCAATGAAAAAACTTATTCACAAAAAATATCTTCTAAGGTGTTGTTAAAAGGAATTGGTTGGAGAATTTTCAAGTAGAACAAAAAATAAAAACACCAAAAACACTGTTTTGGAAATAAGAACGAGATTCCAAATTGGTTTCAAATAGATCATATTTATTTTTATCAAAAGAAAAGAACGAAAATTCCTATATATGCCTAGAGACTTTATTTTACAAGATATTATCAATAATCTCACTTTTTGATCTGTAAAAAAGGATTTTGATCCGTTAAATTTTTTTTTATAAAATTTATTTCTTTTAGTTAAACAAATTGACAAAACTCTTCAAGAACGAATTACCAACAAATTAGAAACCGTATTGTAGTGTGTGTGAAAAAATATGTGTTATAATAGTTCTTTGTGTTTTGTAATTTTTTCTGAGATTTTCGAAAATTGTTGTTGTTTTTGGATTTTATTCCCTTGTGAATGAAAAATACAACATAGAAAAAAAGAAGTTTCAGAATCAGTTGTGTTTGCTGTGATGAAAAATTATTTCATTTAAAAGACATTTATCTGTTTTTATAAAAATAATACTTTTCTTTTTTTTATTCTTGTTCCAATGTAACTTATAAACAATTAACCAAGCGTTTAACGAAGTTCAATTCATTTTTGAAAGTAAAGGTCGGGTTATTTTCAGTAAATTTGTCAATTAAGAATCAAATGTGTAATTGTTTTTAATAATTTTCTCAGTATTTTTGTAATTTTTTGTTTTTTGATGAATATAAAATATTCTCCAAAATTTACTTTTATTTTTTAAGATAAATTTTGCAATTTTCCAAATTTTTTCAATTTCTTTTTAAATAATAGAACTTTAAGGAACGGTTACACAAATTTATTTACCGTTTATTGTCAGTTTCTATGATCGGTTAATGTATAGGTCTTCTATAACAAAAAAACACACTTTTTATTTTGGCATATAATCATTTTTCATCAAGAAAACAAAAATTACGAAACAAAACAAAAAAATTGTAAAAAAATTTAATAAATTCTTTTAATTATTGGAAACTCTCCCAAAATACCAAACAATTTTACCTTCAAAAAAATATTGTATTGTAGATATACTATTAAATACTAAAATAGATTTTATACAAGCAAAAAAATAAAAAACATGGTTTTTATCCTAACAATGCGTTTTATACCCATAATAGGGAAAGTTTGACCAAATGTAATTATTTTAAAAAATTGAACCCATTTGATAAGAAATTCAAATAGGATTTTCTCTTATATTAAATAAAAATTGTAAAATATTTAATTTGTGAACATTTTTGAGGAAATTATTTTTTTCAATTTGGAAGGTTTTTTTTTAAAACCATAAAGTAAACAACACAAATAAATTACAAATTATGAATTGAAAACAAACCAAATTCAAAAGGATAAAGAAAGATCGAAAATAATAAAAACAAAATTAAAAAAAAAATAAAAATTATTGATTATACAACACTAATAATGGTGTTTTTTTTTTTTTGATAAAGAAGACCTAGATACAAATTCTTACCCTTTTAAACACACAATATTTTACTTGTAAGTGATTTACATTGGTATTTTTTTTTTGACTTAAAATCTAGATCCCCAACAAAAAACAAATTTCGGGATTTATTGATTCAGAAAACAATTATAAATTAAATTTTTTAGTTTGGATTGTCATAAGATTTAAGTTCTGCAAATAGAAGTGAATATAAGTGTAAACAGATATTAATCTATAAAAACCCCAATATAAGCTTGTTATTATTATTGGTAACCTTTAAAAATACATTCTAGACTTTACTTATTATATGAAAAATGTAATATATTACCACGAAGTGTTTCGATACTTTTCATTTTCTGTATATCCTTTTTTTTTATTTAGAAAAATAGAAAACTAGATAAAATTTTTTATTTTCTTTATTTATTTCTACTTAGGATAATTATTCTGATATTTAAAAAAGTTTAGAAGTGGTTAAATAGTTGATATACAATTATATTGTTATAAATAACTTGGAAAATAGATTTTTTTAAATTGTGTATATCTTATCTTGGATGATATATTTCCAATAATTTAAAATAATTTCTCAAAATAAGCTAAGAGTTGATAATTTAATTTATAAAAAAAACCAAATTTTTTAGTAACTAATACACATTTTGAGAACAATTGATTCAAGATATTTTGTAGCTTTGAAATTAGGAGTATTGGAGGTTCCACCTTTAAATTAATCTTGAAATAAGATACTTTTCTAAAATTAATGCTTTTTTGACACAAAAATATCTTTTTTGACTCAAAAATATCTTTTTTAATTGATAAGTATCAACAAATAGTACTATTTTTTGGCGAGGTATTTCTTGAGATATTTGTATTCTTGGATACTACCCTGATTCACCCATAATAAAAAGATATTTTAATATTAAACATCTCTTTTTAAAAAATCCCCCCCAAAAAAAAAAAAAAAAATAAAAAAAAAAAAAAAAAAAAAAAAAAAAAAAAAAAAAAAATATAATTTTTTTTTGTAAAAGGTTAAAAATTATTATAAAATGTTAAAAATGAGATTAACAACATCTTTATAATATTATTACCTTTAATTTAAAAATTTAAAGATCAAAATTTTCATTCAGTTTTTCAAAATAATCATTTTCCAAGAATTAGAACAAGTCTATAAAGTCCCCAATTCTCGCAAGGAAAATTAATAATTTAAATGAATTTATGAAATGAAGGTTTACAATTCCTGGAATATGAAAAAATATTATGTTTTTTCATATGTGGCGACGGGTTAATTTGATTTATTGTTGATCGATCTTGTGCTTAGTATGGGTTTTAATAATAATTCAAAATAGCAATTCTTGACAATTTATTTATTTTTTTTTCCGAAATCTGAATTGAAGAATGTAAGGCTAATTGGTTGGAACCTAAGTTATCAAAAAATGTGGTTTGTGGGTTCTTGATTGAAATTTTTAATTAGGTTTGGTTTTCTCGGGAGCATTTTCAAAAAATATTATTTTTTCATTTAGTTAATTGACTAAAAAGCAAATAAAATTTTTATTCGGCAACCTAAAAATCAAAATTTATTCTTAAACACCTACCAATCTATTAATCTTACACTCTTCAATTTGGATTTCGGAAAAAAAAAACAAATAAATTGTCAAGAATTTCTATTTTGAATCATTATTAAAACCCATACTAAGCATAGTATCGATCAACAAACAACCAAATTAAGATGTCACCATATCTGACACAAAATCATAATCTTTTTTCAAATTTCAGTGATTGTAAACCTTAAGAAATTTGAAATTCTACACGAATCAAACCTTTTTTTGAAAATTTTACTGAAAACTTGAGACATTTATTTTACAACAAATAATAATCAGTGTGCATATATTACACATTTAGAACTTTCCTTTGTTATAAGACTATTCAATTCAATTAAGGATTAGTCGAATTTTATGGTTAGTGAATACTATTTTTCCACCTAGTAACATATTTATGGGCTAGAAAGAAACTTGATTTAAGGGATCTTGCTAACTTGAAAAATTTTATTATTCGACAAAAAACACTTTTCTTTCATCAAATCCAAATTATTCTCAACAAATTTTGAAGAAAAAAATTTCATTAGGAAAATGTCACTAGACTTTCTTTTCAAGTATGTTAGAGTGTCGAGAGAGAGTATAAATACACTCGAAAAGAAAGTGGAGTAGACTTTTCTTAATATCAAAAAAATAACTTTTTAGTTTTACCTTGTTTTGTTTGGAAATTCAAAAAGTTTTTGGATCAATAAATGATTTTCAAGCAAAATCCAAAAAATCCCAAAAATTGCAATATTTTGACTTTTCCTCAATTCATTGCCTTTTAAAGATTTTTTTCTGTTTAAAGTATTTTGTTTCAACCCCCACAGTGCATAAAATTCGAATAGTCCTGAATACAAGATAAGCCTTAAAAATAAAAACTTTTACATTTTCTCTCATTTTATTCAAAAATAATGTCTCAAGAAACTGATAAAAAAGATATGACAACAAAAGAAGAAAAAGGTACCAAAACTAAAAAGGAATTAAAAGAACCAGAACAAGAAAACAAAAAAGAAAAAAACCAACAAACAAAACAAACAAATAACGAAAAACTGAAAGAACCAACCAAAACATCTAAAAAAAAAAAGCGATCAAGCAAAAAAAAAGATAAAACAAAATCTAAAACAAAAACAAAAAAAACGACTGGTAAAAAAACAAAAGAAACTGAAAAAAAGGAGAGTGACAAAGGAAATGATCAACAACAAAAAAAAGAAACAGAAACAGAAACAGAAAAAGAAACTCAAAAAGAAACAAAAACAGAAAAAGAAACAAAAAAAGAAAAAGAGAAACAAGATGAAAAAGAAAAAGAAAAACCAAAATCAAAAAAAGAACAACAAAAAGAACTTCGTAAAAAGAAAAGAGAAGAGAAAAAGAAATTAGAAAATATGACAAACCAATTACAAGAAGGCGTCTTGGATTGTTTACAAAAACAGCTTCTCCTAGGAATTGAGGATTTTGTTCTTCTCGAAAAAATGAACAAAGTAACAGGAGAAAAATATGATCAAATCTATAACGACACACAAAAAACACTTGAATTTTTATCGTCACTCGAGGAAAAAAGTAATTTTTTTTTTTTTCTTGTTTTTTTTGATTTCATTTTTTTTTGCTTGCAGATTTTTTCGATTCGATTCCCACTTTAACCAATTAGCTCTTTTGAAAAAAAAAGAGGACAACAAAAAGTTTATCGAAAATAATTCAATCTTCGATCTATCAATTTGATGTACACGCCTCAACAACCTTTTTGTGTCCTCTGTTTCAAGAACAATTCCAACAATCCTCTCATGACATTTTGATTATTTATGTTTTTGTGTTTTTTTTTTTTATTACAATTTTTTCTTTTTTATTTTCAAACAATAGAATCAAAATTTGAACCATATATCGAAGAAGCCAACCAAATTATTAAACAAATGGATGACTTGGAAACGATTGTTGACGAACTTGACGATTTTTCTCTTACACTTGAAAAAACCTTTAATGAGATCTTGACTAATGAAGAAATATAAATTTTCAAATAAATTTTGAATTTTGAATTACTTTTTAACAAAGTTTCAAATCCCTCACCAAAAATAAATAATACCAATTGTATATTGGTGTTAGCTTAAATTTTGATTCACATTATTTATTACTGTTTGTTTGGAAATTTGGATACTTGCTCGATTTGCAAGTAAAAAAAAAAAAAAAATATAATTCTATTTTGTTTTTAAATTTAAATAACAAGAGCATATAATCAATAAACAACCAACCAAACACTTTTGGTATTTATTCGTATTATATCATAATCATTAAAATCAAATCTTAATACTGTTATAATCAAATTATCATAATTAAAAAATTTATATCAAAGTCCAATAAGAAAGCTTTATAAATCTCTCAAAGTATCATTTTCTAATTGACTTTGTAAAAATCTTTCAGTTTGTTTCACTAATAATTCAAGAAATTATCTGGAATTTCAAATAAAAATTTTCCTTTTTTAATTGGAATAATTTTGTAATTATCCCACATGAAAACCCCAAAAAAACAATTTAATTTTAATAAAATAATTAAATTAAAGGTAGAAAAAAATATCAAAAAGCCTATATATTATTTAACCGAATTGGAATATTTTGGTTGTTATTTTTTTTTTCTTTATAAGATTAAACAACAAAAAAAAAAAGATTTTGAGAAGGATCATCAAGATTTTAAACAAAAATTTCCTTTTTTTTTTCATTTTGCTTGCTGATCTGCCAGAATTTAAAAAGGCAAAATTTTATTCACAATTTATCAATTGAAGAAAATATAGAGTTAGTATTATTAATTTGATAAAGATCTCGAATTGAATAGAAATTTTTATAAAAATATTTGGATTCAATTGGCTATTTTGTTACTTTGACTCTTAAAAACAATATTTTATCGATTTATAGTAATGAAACAGAGTTAGACGACAAAACAATCCAGACAGGAAGAAAAATAATACCAAAAAGATAAAACAAGTATAGATATTCAACTGTCTTTATCTTGTCTTGAGTTTTTTTTTTTTGTTAATTTACAGTCAGTTCCACTTTTAAGGCACAAACGATCAACGAAATTTAAGGGATTAGTGTCACCATAGATTTCTCTATAATCAAAGTATGTTGTAATTGGGTGTAAATGGTATTAGTGCACCATGACTCGAATAGCTCTAAAAAATCTATTATAAATCTTATTGCACAATAAATTATTACATTTTTTATACAAACGATCACAAATAAAAAATTTCATTTTGAATAAATTTTTTTTTAATTCCTTTTCCAAATCTAAAAATAAAAACCAAAAATACAGTATTTAATAATTTAGATTTAGAACTTCCAAAAGTAACTATTTTTTCATTTTTGAATTTCAAAGATTAACTCAATAATCACCAACATAAAAGTACAAAGACTGATTAGTTTTGTTTGCTTTTGATAAGTCTACTTATAGTATCAATATATTTCCATGATTTGAGAAATAATTTGACAAAAAACTTTATTCGTTAATTATTTAATTGTTGAAAAAAAAAGAATTTTTGAGGAACTAATCTACATTTCGCCACAAATTTAAGAAAGATATTTTATGACTTTGTAGTTTGAATATTGATAATTCAATTTTTAAATTTATGGCGAAATGCAGATTTTATTCTGGATTTGCTGGGTTTTTTACTAATACATAGATCATTTTTTATTGATGAGATCAACAAATATTACTACTTTGCAATCGATTTTTTAGAGACATTTGAACCATGTAACACTAAAGTGGTCAAGTCCAATAACAACATATATTGATCCTAGGCTTCTCCTTGGTAGACGTTGATCTCTTAAGGTACAAAAAAATCTCAAATTAAGGCACAAAATTTGTAATTTTTTTTATACAATTTATTTTACTAGAACCTGAATTTTGTGTCTAATTTTGGGATTTTTATTGTACCTTAAATTCCGTTGATAGTTTGTGCCTTAAAAGTGGAACCGACTGTATTTCCAAAATTGATTGATAACCAGAATAAAATAGAAAAAATAAAACAAACAAATCAATTTTTTTTTTTATTGTAATTTAAGGGAGGAGTTTAGGTTTCCTCTTGTTTACAGTTATTTTTTTTTTTAATTTGAGAAATAAAAAAAAAAAATAGTTAGCCTAAACATAATTTAAAAGAATTAAACAAAATCAAAGATTTTTCTCTATTCTTTTGAATTTTGGAAAAGCGCCGTTTGATTTTTTTGAATTTTCTCTTTATTTGTGAAGCGTTCTAGTTTTTTTGAGGTTTTCTATTTTATTTCTGAAGTGTTCTAGGTTTTTTTTTGAGTGTTTCTATTTTACTTCGAAAATCTATTGATTTCCTACAGTCAGTTCCAAACTTAAGGCACAAACTATCAATGGAATTTAAGGCACAATAAAAATCTCAAATTAAGACACAAAATTCAGATTCTAGTAAAATAAATTGTAAAAAAAAAAATTATCAATTTTGTTTCTTAATTTGAGATTTCTTTGTGTCTTAAATTTCGTTGATAGTTTGTACCTTAAATTTGAAACTGACTGTAAATAAATAGAAAACCCAAAGAAACTAACAGTCATTTCCACTTTTAAGGTACAAACTATCAATGAAATTTAAGGCACAAAGAAATCTCAAATTAAGGCACAAAATTTAGTAATTTTTTTTTTTACAATTTATTTTACTAGAATCTGAATTTTGTGTCTTAATTTGAGATTTTTATGGTGTATTAAATTTAGTTGAAAGTTTGTTCCTTAAAAGTGGAACTAACTGTATATTCAGATAATTATTTTGTATTTGTTTAATAATTTCTATTATTTTAAGTATTAACTTCACCCTAGGTTGGCCTATAAACAAAGTATGCTTTAACTGGGTTTAAATGATATTAGTACCAAAGGATTTAAATAACCCTAGGACCGTAAAAAAGCTATTCTAAATATTTTGGTATAATAAATTATTGTATTTTTTTATTATGATCACTATTAAACATTTTCATTTTGGAAATATTTTTTAAATTCCTTTTCAAATCTAAAATAGAAAATCAAACTAAAAGTATTCCAGTTAATAATAATTTATCTTTAGAACTTCCAAAAGTTATTATTTTAATAATTTTTGAAATTTAATATATTAATTCAATAACCATCTTGTTAAAAACACAAAGACTTTTCATTTTTTTTTTCCTTTTTATAAAACCAATTGTAACATTAATATATTTTGAATCTTTGAAATAAATTAGACAAAAAAAACAATCTTTGGGTTAATTATTTAATTTTCTAAAAATTTGAATTTTTTAGCACAACTAATCTACATTTCAAGAAAATTCAAGAAAGATAATTTGCAACTTTGAAGTCTGAATATTGATAATTCAATCTTTAAATTTGTGCCAAAATGCATATTTTTCTCTAAAATTGTTGGGTTTTTTTTATTAAATGAATGATCATTTTTTATTGATGGATCAACAAATATTACTACTTTAGTAATTTAATTTTAAAGGCATTGGAACCATCTAGTATTAATTTGATTTGTACTCAATAACAACTTATTTTAATCTTAAATTTCTCCTTGGAGATGCTAATCGGTTAAGAATCAAACTCTGAAAATTGAAACTTTCGAATTATTCGAATGATGATCAATTATATTTCTCTTGTTCAAAACACTATACAATCAATAAAAGAGAAGAATATAAACTATATGTGCCCAATTTCATCACAAATTTCCAAACACATCTTAAATCTCAATAAAACTCTATGGTTTTATCAAAATATGGAGATCTACTTAGGTTATCAAACAATAAAATGATTATTCTATAAACACCCCACTAATGAACCATGGGTAGGTTTAATACAGAGTTCATAAAAAATTTGTTTAGTTATAAAAAGGATTTGATTTTACTTGAAAGAAATTTACAAAACAATTTTCTTAATCTAAAAAATTAAAAATCGAGTTTTTACTTATTTCTATGTTAGGAATTTTTTTCAATTCTTCCTAATTCATTAACTTTTAAATATAAATCTTCTCTAATTGAATAATAATTATTGCTTAACCAAGTTCAGTTTATTTGAGAAAACTTTGTTAGTTAATTTTTAAAGTATCTACGAGAGAACGAACCCTCCATTACCCTCAATAATTAAGTTTATCTCTTCTCGAGATAAAAATCTTTCACATATTTTGTTTTTGGCTTTTTGTTCTCAAGGTTTTTTTCCTAAATAACTCCATGAGGAATCGGAACAAGTTAAAAATGACCAATTGTGTGAGAATGAGGTTGGTTCAAAAACCACCCACATAACATGAAAATTATGGGTTTATAATTAAATCTTTTTTCTCAAAAAGATCGGAAAATATTTTTATCCTATTATTTTTTCGATTTTACAAAATAAAGTTCCAATTGTTGGTTCAAACAAAAATAAGCAACACGAGTTTGAATCGAAAATTTCTTCAAATATTAAAATGTAAAAAAATTTATTTTTTTTCTAATTCACCTTTGTGAAAAAGTAATTATCACTTTGTTTTTAATTAACAAAAAACAAAATTTGTAAAAGTTCCAAAACAAACAAATGTCTTTAGAAAACAAAAAAAAAGAAGAAACAGTCCCTGAAACAGAAAATGAAACTGGGAAAAAGAAAAACAAAAACAAAAAGAATAAAACGAAAAAAACAAACAGAAAAGAAGAAAAAAGTAAAAAAAATGTACCAACCGAAAACGAAAAAGAAAACGAACAGGAAAACAAACAAGAAATGAAAGAAAAGAAGAAATCCAAAAAAAAAAAGAAAAAGAAATCCAAAAAGAAAAAGAAAAAAAATTCCAAACAAACCAACAGCGAGAGTTCAAGTTCTTCCAATGAAGAAACAGAAGAATCGTCTTTCAGTTCTTCTCCGAAAGTTTCCAAAAAAACAAAAAAATCCAAATTAAAAATTAATCAAAAGATAGAAAAACAAGATTCATCCAAGCATTCAAAAAAAAAATGGTTTAGTGCAAAAAGTATGATGAAAAAAATCTCTTTTAATAACCTTAAAACAAAAAACAAAAAAGTCAATAGCGAAGAAGAGCAAATAGAAAAAATTGAAAAATCAGACGGGGAAGAAATTAAGAAAAATCAGAATGATCAAACAGATGAAAAGATGGGAACGGAAGTAAAAAAAGACTCGGCAAAGTTAAAAAAAAAGACACTTGATAATGGTTTATTAGAATTAGGTGTTGAAGTTGTTAAAGAAAAGACCGAATTAAGCAAAAAGGAAAATGGGGATGGAAATGGAAATGAAAATAATCAAGTAAATAAACCAAAAAACGATAAAAAAGAAAACGAGCAAGTAAATAACAACAAAAATAACAACAAAAATAACAACAAAAAAGATGAAAACAAGAACAAAAGTAAAAACACTGGTAAAAACAACAACAAAAGCGAAAGTAAAACCAAAAGTGAAAATGAAAATGAAAATGCAAAGCAGAACGAAAGTGCAAGCTTAAATGGAGAAAAGGGAAATGTAAATAACAAGGACGAAAACAATAATTTAGGATACAAAGTAGTGAAAGTTTTCCGTGATGAGGGCAATAGTATTAAAAATAAAAATTATCCAAATTTAATAAATATATTAAAACAATTAAACCACAAACCAATCTCTGTTTTTTTCACACCTCAGGATAATAATATAATACGGAAGGATTCTCATACCTTTGTGGCATCCTATTTAACAACAATCGATAAACACGTACCGTCCATTGATGCAAAGATATTTTCTGAAAAGCACAGTCTGTATTCTCGTTTCAATAAAAATTATTTGAGCAATGGCAACGGTTCGTCCAAGTCCAATTCTTCACAGAGCCATAATAGATCAAGAAGAAGATCTAAAAGCCGTATTACATTTAGAGCATCTCAAAGTTCATTAAGGTATTTTTTTAAGGGATTTAATGGCGCTGATCCTGAAAAAAAAGTTACACAGATTGTTGATCAAATTAAAAATTTAGGTAAGGAAATTAAGATTATCGAGGACGCCTATTTAAATAAAATTGCTCGACAAAGAGATCAGCTTTCACAAGAATTAAAGGAAATTGATCAAAAGATTTTAGAATTAAAGGGGGAATTTAATTTGTCAAATTTACAAAATACCAACAACAATAAGGAACACGAAAGCAAAAGCACAGACACAAACAGCAACGAAAATAATAATAATGTCAAAACCAATAATAACAACAAAACCAATAATAACAAAAATCAAGAAAATAAACCAAAAAGCGAAAAAAAAGAAAACGAGCCAGTAAATAACAGCAACAATGATAACAAAAATAAGATCAATAATAATATCAACACAAAAAACAACACAGGTGACGGCGATGATGGTGCTAAATTAAACAAGATCTCAAAAGGGAATAAAATAAAAAAGGAAGATGAAAAAAAGAAAGAAGAAAAAAGCAAAGAAAAACACAAAGATGAAAATCAAGATATTGATCATCGAAGAATCGAAAAAAAACCAACCTCAAATAATATTAAAGATTATAAACAAAGGATCAACGAAATATTTATTTTAGACCAACACTACGAAGAAATTGAAAGCAATTTAAGGACACGTTATAAAATTACCATTAGACAAATCCATGAAAAAAAAGAAATCTTAAAGAATTTAAAAAGAGAAATTTATAAATCTCATAATATAAAAAACAAAAAAAGAAATACCAAAATTCGAAAAATTAAGATGAAGAAAAAACGAGCGAAACAAAGAAATAAAAAACAACAATTCCAATCAAAATACCCTTTCATTTCTGAAATTGTTAATGAGTGTGTACAGGTTGCAATGAACAAAATAGATTATGCTGAAAAAACTGTAGATCCACTTGTGAAAATGGAAAGGGGTCAAATCCAATGCATCACGGAGATTGTCAACGCAATGATACTTGAGGATGCACATAGAGCAAAGGAAATATTGACAGAGATATCTGAACGGATCAAATCCAAAGAACCCTGGGAAAACTGGGAAGTGGAAGAAATTCAAGAGAATAATGACAAAAAAACTGACAAGAATCAAGCAATACCACCCCCACCCCGTAAGTTAAATATTAATTTTTTTTCTAAAAAAAAATTTAGAAATTCGAGAAGCGCTGCCAAGTATTCTATAGTGATACAGAGTATTTGTAAAATCTATCGATTTTCGTTAGGTTTTTTTTACTTTTTGTAATAAACCGAAAATTTATTGAAATTTTCTGTTTATTTCAAAAAGTAAAAAAAACCCTAGAACACTTAGCAAATAAAACAAAAAGCCCCAAGAAAACTCAATGACACTTTTCCAGAATTCAAAAGAATAGAGAAAAATCGAAAGATTTTCGGAAATTATTTTAAAACTTCGAAAAGCTAATGCTGACTTTCTTTTACTTTTTGTTTTTGTTTCGGAAATCTATCAATTTTCTAATCAAAACAAAAATTAAAAAAAATCTAAGGACGGTTTTCCATAATTCAAAAGAATAGAGTAAAATTAAATATTTTACTCAATTCTTCAAAAATTAAAAAAACCTAACAGCTCCTTTCTTGAGGTTTTTTGTTTTATTTGCTAAGTGTTCTAGGTTTTTTTTTACTTTTTGAAATAAACAGAAAATTTCAATAAATTTTCGGTTTATTACAAAAAGTAAAAAAAACCTAACGAAAACATCTTGCTTTTCTAAATAAACTGAAAATTCATTAAAATTTTCTGTTTATTTCAAAAAGTAAAAAAAAACCTAGAACACTTCACAAATAAACAGGAAACCAGAGAAAAGATAGTTGTGGGTTTTCTTTAATTTCAAAAATTAAAAAGAAATTTTCTTTTTGTTTATTAAATTAAAAAAAAAACCTAGGCACTCTACGGCACTTAACTGACAATCTCTTTAGATTTTCCTGAATTCAAAAAAATAGAGAAAAATTCAAATATTTTGCTCGATTCTTTTGGATTATGGAAAATCAAGTTCCTAGGTTTTCTTGAGGTTTTCTGTTTTATTTGTTAAGTGTTCTAGGCTTTTTTGAGGTTTTCTTTTTTATTTGTGAAGTGTTCTAGGTTTTTTTGAGGTTTTCTATTTTATTTGTAAAATCTATTGATTTTCCTTAGGTTTTTTTTACTTTTTGAAATCTACAGAAAATTTTAATAAATTTTCGGTTTATTTCGAAAAGTAAAAAAAACCTAGAACACTCCACAAATAAATAGAAAACTCAAAAAAACCTAACGAAAATCTATCGATTTTACAAACAAACAGAAAACACAAGAAAACCTAACGGCTGTAAGAGGAAATTTATTTCATTAGTTTAAATTATAATGAACAAAAAAAAAAAATGTTAATTTTTTTAAAAATTTTATCAAATTTGTTAAAGATTAAAAAATTCAACTCTGATTTGTTTTTGTTTCTTTTCACAAATAGAGAAATTAACGATATTTTGTTTTCAAAAATTTTCAATATTCAAAACCTTTCAATCTTGACTTTTTTTTAATTTTATTTTATTATTTATTTAATAATAATTAGCAATGATGCAAATCCCAGAATTCAAAGTGAAAACATCAATAAAAGAAAATACAACTCAGGAGCCATTAAAACCCAAATTTAAAATTTCAAAAATTCAGAAATCAAGTTCTATATCAAGTATTGATTTTTTAAATGCGAAAAATAAATTAAAAAAGGTTTCATCTCTTGATAAAGAACAACAGAAAGAATACGAGCAACAAAAAATGTCGAAGAGAAGAGGTAGTTTATTGGATTTGATTAATTCGGGATTAAGACAAAAATTTTCGAGAGCAAATATTTGGATGGATGATAATGATTCACAGAATTCTGATAGTAGCGAAACATCAGATTATTCTGATGAATTTGATTAACCTTTTTATATTCGCTTACAATTTATTAATAATTCTTCATTTTTTTTTATTTATTTTTTTTTCATTAAAAAATAATTCTATTATTAAATTCAATTTATGTTTTTTTTATTATTTTGATGGTCAAAATTTTTTTGGATACTAGTTTACAATTTGTAAAAATTAAATTTATATAAAGGGGTTTGTTAAACCGCCGATTTTAAAAAAAAATACCGAAACAACAATACTACTTCGATCTACCCACTGTTTTAATATTTCATTTACTTTTGAAAAGTCAATGAAAAAAAAATGAAAAAACATTAATTGTCTATTTATTGACTGTTAAATGATTTTTTATTTTAGTTGACATCATTAAATCCAAATTTATTGATATTGAATTGGTTATTTCCTAATTGTTTGTTTTATCATTTTCAAAAAGATGATTTAAACTTTGTTTCTGTAAAAAGTTCGCCAAAAAATTTTACAAATGCCAATTTTTTTTATTTTAATCTTTGGAGAATCAATAAGAAATTAGTCAAATTACACACACCTGAAGAATAATAGATGTCGGTATGAAATAAATCTAACCATTCAATTTTTTTTCTTCAAAATTGAAAAACTATAATTCTTAGGTTATACATTTGAAAAACACAACAATTCCCATTTTTGATCTTACAAAAATCAAAGATCAAAGAAAATTATATCTGAAATCAATCTGATTTATTGAAAATCATTTCTATGTTCAATAACATTTGAAGAAAATATTTTTACAAGTGTCTATAGATCTTGCTTGAAAAATTTTATTTTTATTTTTTTTTCTTGATTTTTGAAGAGAGAAAATTATTTTTTATTCGGTCAACAAAGATTTTCCAGAATTTAAAAATAAGGGAATAAACTCCTATATTTTACTCAATTCTTTTAAATTCTGGAAAAAAATCCTTATATTTTATTTTATTTTTGTTTTTATTAGTAAATCAAAAACTTTTGGAACATAAAACAAATATTAAAAAAAACTGTAGTTAGTTTTTTCAGAATTCAGAAAATAGAGAGAAAATATAGATTTATTTGCAAAAAAAAAAAAAAAAAAGAAAAAAAAAACAGCAACTCAATTTTGAAAAACCAAATCTTATTCTTAAAACCTTAGCACATTATGGATTCAAACCATCTATAAAGTTCTAAAAAACCTAATAATCTAACCTATTTCATTTGATCTATAATCGTTCAAATATTTAGATCTCTTTCTTAAAACAAGTAAAAATTGAAAATATTGATCATTTTTTATGGGTCTATCCTTCCTATGAAAAAGATAGATTAATATTTCATAACAAATTAAAAAAAAAAAAATCTTAATGAATTAATTTTAATACAAAAGTTTGAAACCATTTTCATTAAATAATAATCGTGAAATCTATGATTTTACGGAAAAATTTCTCAAAGGGGATTTAAGTAAAAGGGTATCCAGAGTGTAATATACACTTCCTCAACAATAAAAAAAAAAAAAGAAAATATAGATTTTTCTCTATTTTTTTTTTTAAAATTAAAAATCAACTTTTATGGTTTTATTGAGTTTTCTGTTTATTGGACAATCTATAAATATTAAGAATAAAACAGAAAACGACAAGAAAACCACAGTTAGTTCTTTTTCAGAATTTTAAAGAATTAAGTAATATATTTGTTTTTGCTTTATTCTTTTGAATTTTGGAAAACCTAGACACTTGATGAAACTTGACGAAAGTCTATGAAAGTCTACACCATATGATGAAGTGACTTTTAGGAATTGTGATCTTGTTGTCTTATAATATTTAGATATTATTGGACTTTTCAACTAGTCAAATTCACCGAATTCGATTAAATGAAAAATCGAAAATTCCAAATATACCAATTTTAATTCCTCAGTATACCAATAGACTTTTCTTTTTTCCACTTTCCCAAAATTTATACCTATTTTTAAATTTATTTAAATTTAAGAAATCATTTTTTTGTATCATTATATATATATATATATATATATATATATTATATTTTAAACTTGTAAAAAATATAATTTCTTTATTCAAAGAGAAGTTTAAATCAATTTTTTCTAGAGATTGAATAAAAAAATCCATAGAAAAAGAACCAAAAAATGAACAGAAAAAATTCTCCCAAAAGACTTTTTTAAAAACCTAGAATATTCAACTTATAATCTATAGAAATAATTTTTAATTTGATTATTTATAATCAATAATTAATTACCCATTCTTAATTTCTTCACTATTTTATTTATAACAAGAAAGATTAAATGTATTACTAGACTTTATTAATTTTTCATCTTTTTAAAGATGTTCAAATAAATAAAACCAATTCAAATTAATATTTCTAATATAATATATATATATATATCAAATAACTGATTTTAATAATAAAAATTGTGTTAAAGACTCTAGGTATTTGAAAAAAATAGTACCTAATCTTTTAAAAATTACAAAATTTAATAAATATTTGTGAATAAAATAAATGATCAATTTTTTGAGATCTTTAAGGTTTCAATATTTTATCTATTTCACTAATTTTTAAAATTAGACGAAAGTTTCAAGATTATTAGTTTATAAAAATTCTCAGAAATTACTAAAAGTCAGATTTCTTCAAAATAAAAAAGTTTTGGAAATTTTTCTTTTTCTTTTAGAATCCAAAAATCCAACAAAAAAGAATCTGGATCTTTTTGATTGAAAATTTCATAGGAATATAATGAATTCTTTTAAAAATGATAACTCTTTCCTCAAAAGCTGATAAATGAATTCGAATATCGTGATTTAATCGAACCTTTGTGTATATAATTGCTCTATTAACATTTGGGAAAAAAAATAAATAAGACACACATGGTACCTTATTTCATTTTTTTTTTATCCGATTTTTATCATTTTTTTTTCTCCTTGCACTTACAAAAAAAAAATGTTGTCAAAAAAACCATCTGAAATTGTAAAAGGATTAGCAACAAAATACACAAAGAAATTTACAAAATTGTTCAAAAGAGAATTTTTGATTGAAGCAAATTTTGATGGAGAAGATTTTGTTCTTCAAACAATAAGCACTTTAAATGGGCATTTTATTTTTACAACTCTCTATGACATTTTTTATGAGTTAGTCCAAACTTTTGATTTACAAAAACACTTGGATCCTTTAATTAATTCGATCATAATTTTAACAAAAAAGATCGAAAAAAAAGAAGAAATAGAAGAAGAAAAAGAAGAAGAAGAAGAAAAAGAAAAAGAAAAAGAAAAAGAAACAAAAACATTTTTGATTAAATTAAAAGAAAATGTCCTGTATATCCAATTGTTAGTTGAAAGTGGGATTGTAAATTTCCCGAATAAAAGAAATTTATTAAAAAACATTATGCTGACATTGAGGTTAATGCCAGGATTTTCGAATTTTTTAAATAACATTTGCTTGGCAAGAGCACAAAAGTCTTTGGATGAATTATTTGAAAACAACACAAAAGTCAAAAAAGAAAAGACAAAACAAAAACAAAAACAAAAACAAAAACAAAAACAAAAAGAAGAAGAAAAAGAAAAAGAAAAAAATAATATTAAATTAGAGCTGGATTTGGATTCCTTTTTGAGAATGTCGAATAATTCCGATGTTTATGATTGCTTTGATCGGGTGTGTGCAGGCAATGGATTTGAGTCGTTCACGAGTGTTGTGGCAGCGTTTCGGTTTGTGATTGAAGTTGAACAGGTTGATCCAAGGATCTTAAAAAAGATGATTACGAAGGTGGTTATCGGCAATTTACCGTTTTCGAGAATCGACAAGCAACTGTGGATCGACTCAGATAAGATCTTACATTGCCGAAGCTCCTTTTTGAGCTCAGCGGGGACATTAAAATATTATGAAATATATCCGCTCTTCTTGCAATTGGACAAATTATATAAATTAAATAAAAAACGAACAAAATTGGGAGAAGCTTTAACTGAAAAGTTTTTTAATCAAAAAATTGAATTTCTAAGGGACGTGACTAACAGTTGCATTATTCGAGATTTTGGATGTCATAAATATTTGCAATTTATTTTTAATTATCCAAATAAAGAAAACCCATTATTTTTAATAACAGAAAAGGAAAATTCGCAATACCAGAAAGGAGGTGAAAAGTTTATTAAGGAATACTTGATCAAATTGGATCGGAATCTTGAAGTGCCTGAAACTTTGATTTTCACTTGGCCGATTTACAAAGTGAACAAAAGAGGCACAATCCAAGAAAGATTGATGGTCGTTACCAATAAATCGTTTTATTCCACAGCCTATAATTACAAAACTAAAAAGCATAGCCCCAAAAGGGTTCATAGATTTGGGCATGTCTATTATGATTTCTTATATTCGGGCAAACTGGTGCCGGAAGGTGCAACCGAAACGCAATTGACAAAAATAAATGATCATGCAATTCGATACATTACCACAAAGAGGTTTTTACCATTGAGCCAAAAATTAAAAAAAAAAATGGGCCAGATTCCACAAGAAAAAATACTAAGTGTCTATCAAAAGCTTTGCCAAATCCAATTCGAGGAATATTCTATCAATTTTAAAGACATATTTATCCCCGATGTTCAGCGTTATAACATTTCGTATTGCTGCAGACAAATGATCAATTATTTAAAAGAATTAGAAACAAATTTCAATGATTCAAAGCCTTTGGTCACTTTGAATCTTGGCCAATATAAGAATATTAATTTAAGAAACCTATTGTTATTAATTGAAGAGAAATTTGAAAACAAACAGGAAGACGTAAAAATCAAACTGAAAAATGGACCCATTTTCCAACCAAAGTCAATTTTTGAGCAATTGTTTATCATTTTACAAAAACACCCTTTTTTTTTGGATTATAAGTACCCAAGAACGCCTTCAATAATGAAATTTTTAAAAGAAAGTTTACAAAAAATTCGAAAATATAAACGTGAAAATTCGAAAAAAAAGAATTATCAACCAATTTATTTCCAATTCCCCAAACCAAAACCGATCCTATTTTCAAGTTTAATCGATAAAATATATCACGCTATTGAAAGATATGAAAAAATGGATTTGACTCGAAAAAGAACAGTCAGTAAACTAAAGGAAAAACAATTAAAAAGAACCCAAAAAACTCAATTATTTCAAATGGAGGCTTTAGATGATTTAGGAACTTTAATAAACTCCAGCACAGACTCCGGCTCAGACTCAGATTCTGTTTCTGTTTCAGTTTCAGATTCTGATTCTGACTCTGTTTCTAGCTCCCGTTCGGATCTGAATTCGAATTCTAATAAAAAAATACTAAAGGGGAAGAAAATAAATTCAATTCTAAATGACAATTCCTCCGGTGAAGATGAATTAAAGATTGAAAAAAAGATTGATCTCAAAACTAAGAAAAAAAAGAATGTCCAGGACGAGAAGGAAGATGATGAAGACAATCTTAATTACTATGTAGGGGTTTCTGAAATGAATTTATCCGGATTAAATGATTTGCCTAGCTTATACAAAATTTTGAAATTAATGAGCAAAGCTGCCAAAAAAATTAAGGCCCCTTTAAAATTCCCCGATCCAAAGAAAATAGATATAGAAATAGTACTTAAACAACTAGCTTTATCTATTGGGAAAGCAGATTTCCCGCCGATGAATTTACAAGATATTGATGAAAATATTGGAATTACAGAATTTGAAGAGGAAGATGGTGGTGGCTTTACACAAGTGTTTAAACCCGCTAAGGACCCCATATACCTAGAATTGACTTTTACCCCCAAAATACCTGAAATGTATTTAAAATTGTACCCTGAATTTTCGAAAAAGGACTATTCAAAATATCTTTCCCTGCAAATGGCTTGGATGATGAGAGGAATTTCTTTATCATACAACGCCCCTATATTTCTTTCACAGGTTTATGAGCATGACGTTTATTATAAAAAAACAACAGCTGGTGGGTTAGCTAACAGTCTTGGGTTTGGGTCCGCCGGTAAGCAATCTAAGAAAAAATAATAATTCAATAGATTATTTAATATTTTTTTACTTGCGTTTTTTGGTTGAAGTGTTGAAAAGAACCAATTTTTGTTTTGTACGTAGTTAGTGAGTACTATAAACATAATTTTGGTTATTGTTATCGTTGAAACAAAGATAAGTAGTTTTTTTTTGATAAAAAGACATTTTTTTTTTTTATCTCGAACTTTTCTTGTTTTTGACTTGAATACACAAATAATAAAAAAATGAAAAATCTTTTTTTTTATTCATTTTGTTTTTTAATAAAAAAAAAATATTTGGATTTGTTAATTTATTAAAAAAAAATAGATATACACAAATAAAAAATATTATATTATAGTGTCGTGTTTATTGATTGTATTAAGATACTTCTTTGATGAACTGGCCTATGCGAGTTATTTGGTTATGAAATGAGCCAATTTAATTATCTATATTAGTGCAGTTATTTTTTATCTTTATCAAAAAAAAAAAAAAAAAATATCTGTCTTGTTTTCTTAAAAACATTTTTTGATTTATTTGTTTATATTATTATTTTATATATATGGAAGAAATTATTAATCAAAATTACAAATATCCAATAAGGGTTGAATAACTTTTATTAATTTATTTATTTCCCCCCAGAAGGAAATAGAACACTTATTTCCATAACGATTCAATTAAATCTGATAAATAAATTATTTTTTTGGCTTTAGTGAAATGATTATTATTTTTTAAACGAAGTTCATTTTCCCCAATGATAATATCAGTTTGAAATATCTTTGTCTTTTATTTGGATTTTGGGATCAAAACAGAAAAAAGAAAAATTTGTAAACATTTATATTTTTATGAAATCTCACTTTTCAGTAATTTCTGATTGTTTTTATTTAGAAATAACATTGAAATTTGAAGTTTATTTTAATACAAGAAGAAAAATAAACTAAAAACTGAAATTATTAAAAATCTGAAAAAAGTTTTTTTTTGTTATATTCTCAATAATTGATGAAATTTCTTGAAATTTATAAGTTCAATATTTTTTTTCATTTATTCAGAGTTTAACAAATGAACTTTTATTTCTTCGAATAAGTTATTTGATAATATATATCTCATATAACCTTAAATTTCTTTATTGTCTTGGAAACAAGATGTTTAATTTGAATGGTTATCCAAAGATTATAAGATATAGAATGTATTAACAATTATCTTAGAAAGAAAAATATATAATTAAAAAATATATAGTTACCGAGAATAAAAAGATAACTTGCAAAAAAAATTTCAACATTGAAAAATTTTTCTTTGGTTATTGCGAAGTTATTATTTTTCCTAGGAAATTTTGTCAAAAAAATTTTTATTTTTGATTTTTTTTTTAACAAAAAGTTTGTCTAGACATCAAAAACCTCTTAGTTTTAACGTTTAAAAAATTTCACACTTTAATCGAAATTATTTTAGGGGTACTTGAGACCCCGAAATTGCCAAAATACTTGATAAAATAATTTATTCATTATAATATATTTTGATATCTTATAGAAAAAAATGTTTTCTATTGATTACAATTCAATGATAATATATATATTTATTATAAATAATTTATAATAAATAAAAATATAAATTAAATAGGAAAAAAAATAATTTTTTTTTTCATTGTAAAATTTGACAAATTCTTTCAACAAGATTTTCTTTCTAATTTTAAATGATTTGGTTACTATTTTGAGTCAGATTAATAATTGATTGCTTTTTTCATTTTTATTATTTTTTAATTTTTCACTTTTTAAAATCTATATATAGAATAAATAATTTTATTGAATAAGATACCTTAGAACTAAAATTATTTTCTAACTTCTGTATTAATATAGATTGAAAAATTCAAATTTGCACAAAGATTTTTTTCAACTTTTTATTAAAAAAGAATTCAAAAATAATTTTTATTGATTTCGAATATTTGCTGTATTGTCTTTGGATAATATTTAAAAGTTACATTTAATTTTTTTTAAAAAAATAAAATTGATTACTTTATCTCATATAAAAGTAATTTATATTAATTTAATCACAATTTAATAAATAGAAATTATTTTACAATATTTATTATGTTGTTTTTTTCAAGGCTTTTTTATTATTTAACTTGCAGTTTTATAAAATTATATATACATAAAACTTTTAATTATTGAGTAACCAAATGAATTCCTTTTTTCTCTTGATTTTATTTTTATTGAATTTTTATCTAAAATAAAAAAATTAAAATTTCTCAGTTATATATTAATTTATTTTTTTATCTCAAATTAAACAAATTAGTTGATTTTTATTAATAATAAATCAATTCATTGAGTTTTGAATTACTTTTATTTTAATATAATTTATTATTTAAAAAATTAAAAAATAAATAAAAATCTTTAAATAAAAATATAAAAAAAAATTATTAATTATTATTTTTTTTTCCACTATAAAAAAAAAAAAAAAAATAACTAATTTATCTTTGAACTATTTGGCTTTTTATTAAAATTAAAATCTGGATTAAAGAAAAAATTTAAAATAAATATATTAGTACATCAATATCATTGTAAATTTTTTCTTTTAAACTTGGTAAAATTTATATAAAAAGGGATGCCAAGGGATATATAATAAACAATTTTAAAGTCAGGGATGATCATTGGTCTTTAGTAAACTACCTGTTTTACAAGTATTTGGATCAATATCTTAAGAAAAAAAAATATTTGAGTATTTTAAAATTGAAATTTTTATTTCAAATTTTTTCACATTTTTGTGTTTTTCTTTTTTTTAAATGCTCTATGATGCCTAATATATTTGTCAAATTTTTTTATTACAAAATCAATAATAATTAGGTAAAAATGTGTTATTCTAATGTTATTGAAATGAGGTTAATAAGTACATAATAATAATATTGATTTCTATTGGAATTTCGTTTGATCTTGGTTTGAAGATCAGAATTTTAATTGTTCTTTTTTTTTTTCAATTGGGTAAAAAGAAGAATTTGAATTTTTCAATTTTTAAGAAAATCTATTGATTAATTAATTTTCTTTCAGATGGATATCAAAAATTCTTTATCGTGTATTATTATTCTTAATTCTTAAATGTTTAATTCAACTATCATTTATAAAAATAATAATTGATATTTGAAAAAAAACAAGCTAGAGCTCTTTGACTGAAACAAATTCTATTTTTTTTAAACAAATTATTTCCAAATTGATTGTCAAGTGTAGTATTTTTATTATTTTAACAGTTTAAAATGTGTACAATTTTTGTAATTTAGTTTAGATTCATCAAAAAATAAATAAAATAATCATTCTTTTGGGGGTTTCTGAAAATAATATTGTATCCAAATCCTGAAATTAAACAATTATAAAAATAAACTACTCTTGTGAAGTCCAGATACTAATTATTGAAAAATAGAACAAGTTTTTTTATTTTTTTATTTATTTTTTTGAATTTGGGAATGGAATTAAAAAAAAAAAATACAAAAATGGCAGTTTTTAATTAAGATTCATTTGTTAAAAATATAATAATTGATTGTGAAATAAGAATTATAATTGGGTTTTTAGATTAATTTGATCACCAGTGCAAGAATATGATTAACTTTTATTATTGCATCACACTTTGATTATGAAAATATCTAATATGACAATAATATATTATAGTTATTATTTATTTATAATTAAACATTATTTTTGGATCATGACCCAATAGATTAAAAGGATACTTATGAATCTAAAAATATTTTTTTAAGGGACTAGTCTATGTTATTTTTTTTTTTTTTTGACCAATTCTAAATAGGGATTCCTTATCTAGAAATATGTTTAATCTTGAAATTAAATAGGATTTTCCAATCTAAGTAATTGTCAAATAAATTTCCACAATCTCTCTCAAATTTAGGTACAAATTTTGAATGGGGATTATTCCCTTAACTTTGGGTTCCCTTTATATTTTTTTATTTCTTGTAGATTATATTTTAAAACATGTTTTTTTTTTTACAAGAAAATTCTTGTTATTAACTAATTTACAAGTTTTCTTTTTATTTCGAAATTAAAATTCTTTCTTAAAAACACATCAAAAATAAAAATAATTGGAAGGTAAACTAAATAGTTAAAAGCATTTTTATGAATTTACCAGTAAAAGAAAGAAAATTGTTATAATTATGCAAAACAAAGAAACATCAACAGTTTCTATCAAGACTTCACTCTTCCTTAAATTGAGAAGCCCAAAGTGCCATTGTATATACCTCAATTTTTTTGGAAATTCTTTGATAATGAACCAATTTTGATAAAATTTTATATTTGATTTTATTATCCCTAATACTACTAGAATTATAATATTGAAAATACCTAGTCTACCAATTCTTCAAACTATTAATTTAAGTGGTTTTTATTTTTAAAATAATCCAATTTGCCAAATACAAATAACAACCAATAATTTTTATTATTCATTATCTGAAATAATTCTGTTTTATATATTAATTCAATTTCATCTTGGTAGAAATCATTTTAAGTCTTTTATATAACTAAAATTCAATTTTTAAATTTATTTTTCAAATAAAAAACCTATTTAAAAATCAAAAGTAATTATTGACAAATAAAAAAATCATAAGAAACATAAATTTTCAAAGAGAGACAAGAAAAAGAATCTCCAAAACACATAATCAACAACAACTATAATAGTAAATCTCTTGAAGTATTGCTTTAGTTTTGAAACATTTACAAAGATAAGATAAATTATTACATAATGAAGAAACACTGAAACAAAGAAAATGTGGTGAAAATATTTTAACCATTTATATTTCCAATACCAATCATGATCAACTTATTGAAGAAAAGAAACTCACTCAAACATCTTTTCTTTACAAAAATAACAAATTAATTCCAAACAGAGAAAAAATGAATCCAAAATTATAATCTAGTCCTTTTCATTCATTTTTTCGTATTTCTTCACAAAAAAAAATTTGTTTTTTTAATTCTTTTCATATTATTGATGTCAAAGCTTAATTTAAATACAGAACCAGATCCAGACTTTAACAAAGTTCCTGAAGAAAAATTAACTGATTCAATTTTCAAAACAATAAATGAAAAAGCTTCAGTTGCCTATGATTATTTAACAAAAGGCGTCTCAGTTGGCGGCAAGGTTCTTTGGGTTGGCGTAACAAGCGCAGCAATGATCATCCTTCCATATGGTATTACAGTTTCAACCGAAATGAGTCTTCAACAAATGGATAAATCAGAAGGTGCAAGGCTCGGTTTAAACAAACCTATTGACTCAACATTTGGTACAGGATTTCCTCCTCTTTTTGATCACTAAAGAAGGTTGATCCTTTTCATTTAGTTTTAAAACAAAAACACAAAAAAAAACATTTTTTTTTTTTATTTTCTTTGGCTTTCAAAATCTTTTTTTTTCTTCATTGCTTTTTTGTTATTTCACCTTTTAAAAAGCAAATTATAAAATAAATATTTAGTTAAAAATTCAAATTTTGTTAAACTCTTTGTTGTTGTGGTCATGAGCCACCGTTAAAATTGTTCAAACTTTTGACAATTACTGGTTTTGTCAAATTGTTATTTTTTTTTATGAAGAACCAAATTTGAAGAAGAAAGAAACTTTTTCTTTTAATTTGGTTTTTGATGGAAAGTCGTTTTTGAGAAATATGGTAATTGCCAGTTGTAGCTACGTTTTTTTTATCATTGGAAGAGATCTGTTGAGATTGAGTTTATTTGATTCTTGTCAAAGAAAATCTGAGCGAAAATTTTGATTTCCAACTGTTTAAATTACTGGAGTCAAAAGACTTTTAACTTTTTTTATATTTTAAGGTCGAGCTGTTCTTCAAGAATTCTTTATATACATTACAAATACTCTCCTTTTATTGTGGTTAAGGTTTTTGTGATCTTTTATTCAAAGATTAAAATAAAATATTTTTTCAAAAAAAAGTGTTTTTTTATTATTTGTTTTCTTAGACTTTTAATGTTTGTTATACTTTAGAACGAATACTCACTGATAAAAAGTTGCAGTAAAGTAGGGATTAAGTGTGGCATTGATTTATAATCAAATTATTAAATTTGATTGATTTATTAGTATGAAACTACTGTTACAAAAACAATCCTTTCATACTTGTTTAACCCATTCTATAAAATTAAATCCTAAGTAACTTTTTTATTAAAGATCGATGCATTAAATGATCAAAGAAACCCAAAATAAATAAAAAGTGAAAATAGTATTGGTTTCTTGGTGTTCTATTCTTAAAAAAGAAAATTAAAATTGATGGATCAAATTGGAAAATTGTTCGTAAAAAAATAGTTTAAATTTTCCAGAGATAATTTCTCTTAAAAAAAAACCAAAATATTTCTTAAAAATTAAAAAATTCTCAAGTAAAAAAATATTAAATTAATTCAATTCCTAATTTAATATTTTTAAAAATAATGAAGGGTTTAACTTTCAAATTAAATTATATATTAGGTATACTATTGGACAGTAATTTAGATGTTTCATTGGAACAAGAAGGTAAAAAAACCAGGTGTGTTATTTTGAAATGGGGTATAATACTCTGAATCGTGTACTTTTAACTAATACATCCTTAATAGGCTTATTTTTATTTGATTAGAGAATGGGAAAAAATTTCCAATTCATTTTTATTTTCAGTTTTTTTTAACTAATTGGGGAATTTAAATTAAAGGATTGTAATTCTAGATTCCTATTTCTTTAGTTGTTCTCTTTTATTCTTCATTCGGTATATTGGTATACTTTGTTACTACCAACAATCCGAAATGAAAAAAATGTTGAATAATTATAAAAATATATAATCTTATAAACTTTGGTCAACGTTAAATTTCGAATACAGACAAACAAACAAAAAATTACATCATTTTCTTCTTAGGTATACTTTTGAGGATTAGGTCAGCTTCACTTTTAATCACAATAATAATATATATAACCACTTTTTTTTTCGAAAAAAATATTGTATTATAATTCTTTTGTATAAACGTTTATATTCTCCTTAAAGAACTAGTAACCTAAAATATACTGTTCTGGTAAATTAAACAAGGTATTTTAAAAGTTATTTCCACATCTTGAAAATGAAAAAAGAAAGTAAAAATTGGATTAACATAAAACCAAAATTACATAAATTTTATTTTCAAAAATATAATATATTTTTATTTTAAGTTTAATAAATTTTTCACATTTTTTAAAGTTCAATATCCAACTTTTTCGCAAATTATTGAAAAAAAAATATTTTCTTTGAAAGAAGATTGGAATTTTATTCCCTGTATAAGAAGTTTTTTACAATTACACTTGAAAAATAAAACCAGATAGTGTTTGGAAAAACAATATCCAAAACAACTACTCCATTTTAAAAAAAAATACTATAATTAATTTCTAACTTATAAAAATATAAAATTTCTTTTTTTTTACATTATTTATTATTTTTTTCATTTTTTTTTATTTCAAAAAAATTTATAATAAAAAATAACAAAACAATCTAATGAGAAATTCTGGGTTAAATACTTTTTAAAAAACCAAGAAAAGTCAAATTATAAAGTTGAGAACTACTTTTTCGTTTTATTTTTAAACAATAATTATAAAACTATTTTTAATTAGAAAATTAATTATCCACAATAGAAAGATTAACAATATCAATTGGCTTTAATTTTATTTCTCAAAATTTATAAATATTTATAACCTTAAAACAATCTCCCATTAATAATTATCTTAGAATAATAATAATAGATATTATCAAATAACTAATTTTAATAATATTTATTTGTTGTTTATACACTTAATAGTATTTGAATAAAAAAATATTACATAATCATTTAAATTTCAAGAAATTTGATATAAGCTATTTCCCATAAATTGGGGCAAATTTATTTTACAATAAATTTATTAAACTCAATTATCAACAAAGTATTTAAATATCCAAAATCATTAACAGTCATTTATTTATTCTTGATAATAATTCAATTTGTTTCTTAGTATTGTCTAACATAAATAAAAAATATTTTAAATTTCTGATCTCGGTTTTATCTGATATTTTTAGGGGTTAAAATTGATGTTTATTAATTTATTATTGATCGAAAAAAACCCTTTCCACAACTTATTTAATCTCAATGATTTTTTTAATAGAATTTAAAGAATATAAATGCATTTAATTATTTAAAAATCAATTGTACACTTTCCATATTTCCAGTTTGTTTTCGAAATTGGCCGTGCATTGTTTTTCACCAAAAAAAGTGAAATTTTTTTTTTCATTTTTTGGAAATATTTTAACTAACATATTTTTTGATAAATATCATAGTCATTGATTTGATCGGATTAATATTAAACTTAATTTGGTATTGTTAATTAACAAATACCTTCACTAACAAGATGATTTTTTATGAAATGTAAAAAAAAAAATACCCAGCTTTTTTGGCGATACATTAGTATTTGAAATAAAATAAATTTAATGTTTTTTTTTTTTCGATATTCATTGATTAGATGCTTGATTTATAATTTATTGATAAGGGTTTTCATTTTTGATACAAAGCTATAATATCTAAATCAGGGAATTTTGGTGTGGCTCAATGGGTAATTTCTAATTCAAAGTTTCTGTAAAAAAACCATTCAGAATATTTTAGACTTGTTTCAATTTTCAAAAATAATCTAAATTAAAAACAGTACAATCAGTTCCACTTTTAAGGCACAACTTTTCAACGAAATTTATAGGAACAAAAAAATCTCAAATTAAAGTACAATTTTTGGAATTTTTTTATCTAATGAATTTTACCAAAAATTGTATTATTGTGCCTGAAATTTGAGACTTTTATTGTACTTACAATTTTGTTTAAACTTTTCGTCTTAAAAGTAGAACTGACTGTATATAAAAAAAAGTTGAATAATTGAAAAAAATAAATAAATAATTTATAAATATATAAGAAAGAGGTTTTATTTCTTGTAAATGTGTGGAATTTGTGTGGTTATATCATTCTGAATCATTCTATTTGTGTGTGTTTTTTTTTTCCTTATGGCATGTTGATTCATATTATTCTTATTAATATTCTCTTACCATATTAGAATTTCTTTTGTGTTATTTTTCAACAACAAGAGAAATGATTCTTCTTGGTAGAATAATAATAAACTATCTTTCAAAACCATTGACCCATTTAAAATCAAATTTTAAAGAAAAATATTTTTAATAATTAAAGTTATCTATTATAATATATAATTTTAGATTTTAATATTCAATACTATACTCAAGAGATATTTTTTTGCCTAAAAATCAAAGAAAAAAAATAAAAAAAAACAAAAAATACTGTTAAAAAAAATTTTACCATTTATTTTGAAAGAAGCATTATATAAAAAATAGAAATTTAAAAAATTAAAAAAAAAAAATTTATTGATTCCCCTTCCATTTGAATAACTAAACCTAATCTCTTTTTCATATTTGAAACCAATTTTTTCATTAATTCATCTGTTACTTCTTTCCAATTTTTCATTTTCATTTTCCATTTTAACAAAACATTGCCGAAAAAATAAAAAAGAGAAAAAAATGATTTATTTACAAACTTTTCATTTTGAGAGGAAAAACTTCAAAAGGATACAAAGGCAATTTAAAATTGAAAGGTAAGCTGGGCAATTTATTATGAAATTTAGTTTATAATCAAAATTTTGGATTATTTTGAAATCTTTTTTTCATTGTTTAAAGGTTTGATAGATCTCTGTTTTACCTCCATATAAAGTGTGTGAAATCATCAATTTTTTTTTTTTATAGAAGGAACAAATATTATTATTACTCCGTTCTTTCACTTGTCTGGTGATATATCCGAAATATTTGTAAAAGATTATAAATTGAATAGCATGAATGACCTTATCTAGTTTAAGTATAACAGTTTTTCTTTGATTTTATCTGGACATTAGATTTTTTTAAATTATCTTTTCAAAGTAAGGTTTGTTACTTCGTATGAAAAGTATACTTTGTCTTGTATTAAAATGATATAATATTCATGGAGTTTTTCCTTTTTTTCCTTTCCACTATTTTCCTGGTCTATGTTTTGAATTTAATTCTTTTTACAACTTTGGTTAGATTATCAAGTCGGGTGATTTAAGTTTTTTGAAAAAATTCGCTTTCCTTCAAAGTAACTTAGATAACGTGTGAATGACCATATTGCTTTTGTTAAATTAACCGATGTAAACTTGGTAAACCCCTTATTTCAAATTAAAAGTCATACTTCTTTGTTCTCGAAATTTTACTTTTTTATAAAGCGCCGATAGATAAATGGTAAAAGTAACTAACAATAAATAAAAAGTAAATATGAAATTGGTTTCTTAAAGTTCAAAGTTTAAAAAAAAAATTTGATAGAAGATCAAATTGGAAATTTTTATCAAAAATAGATATTAATTGAGATAATTTTGTAAAGTTATAAAAAGAACATAACATTAATCAAAAAAATGAAATATTACAAATAAATTCAATTCCTAAATTACAAATTTTTTCAAAATTCAAGAATTTAGTCTTAAAAAATAATTTGAAAGAATATATATTATTGAATAGCCAACCATTGAGGTGTTGTGTTTGAACCACAAGAAAAAAAAACATAGTTTATAATTTGAAAGCGGAACTTTATTCCCAAAAATGGTAACTTTTTTTTGATCTTTTGGGCTTCAATATTTGACAAGAGAACATTTTTCTTGTATTTTTACAATAATCTTATATTTCCAATGTTTTTTATCTCTAAAAACAATTTGGAAATCAACAAAAGTGAAATTTCCTATAAATAAAAAAGTTTTGAAATATTTCTTTTTTGATTTTTCAATCAAAAATCCAAATAACAGGATCAGATCTTTTGACTAAAAATTTATTTGCCACAACTTATTCTTTTAAAAATGATAGCTCATTTCTCTAAGTTGATAAAAGCTGTTTGTTTATCGGGCTAAATTTAATGTTTGTTCAAATCAGTATTTTATTATATTTGGGTAAAGGATTAAATCAAAATCATGCAAACATAAAGTTTCCAAAATTATTCAAGTAAATTCTATTTAGTGTTGGAAAAAGAACTCAATTCAACTTATTTTGTATTTCTTTTGTTTGACACCAAAGTTTCAGAAGTGTTTAAATCTTTAATCTTTGTTTTTCATTAAAAAAAAAAATTAAAATAAAACAATTCTTTTGATCTTATTTGAAATCAAACAATTGTTTTCCCACTTTGGAATTTGGAAATAGGACTTTCAGGAATGAATATAAAATCCTACACAAATAGTATTTTCAAAAACTCAAGAACAAGAAAAACACTTTGAACACTAAGACTTGCAATTGTTAAAAGTCCTGATTTATTTGAAATAGAATTGCCAAAAATTTATGATTAAAACATTTTTTACACAAAAATTCTTTTCTTATAATTTCATAAATTTGCAATTTTAAAAAATTGGATCTTTGTTTATGAGCACCTTTCCTTCGAAACCAAATCAAAAGTCGAAGAAAAAGTCTAAAAAATCAAAAAAAAAACAAACAAAAAAAAAAGAAACAAGTAAATCAAAAAGTATAAACAAGAAAACTTCAAAAAAAAACAAAAGAGAGAAAAAGAAATCAAAAAAAGAGATCCAAAATCCAAAATATTTCAAAGTGAAACACCCAAAATCAAAAAAAACAATGAAATTTTTAAAACTTTCTTTGTTGAGTGAACCCCTAAGCTCGATCTCAAGTTCAAGTTCAAGCGAAGGAGAAAGAGAAAGAGAAAGAATAAAGTCGATCTCTAAAAAAGAAGAATTTTCAAAAAAAAAGAAAATTCTCAAAGAAGAAACAACAAAAAGTCAAGGTAATAAAAAAGCAATAAAAAACAATTTTCAACAAACTTCAGGATCAAGCAGTGAATTAGAAAGAAAAATTAAAAAAAAAGAAAAGGAAAAGGAAAAGGAAAAGGAAAAAGATAATACAAACAAAAAAAAAAGGATCAAATTAGTATTGGGATCAGAGAGCGATGTTGAAAATGGTAATACAAAAAGAGAAGATGAAAAACAAATAAAATTAAAAAACACGAAAAAGAAAAAGATAGAGAACAAGAACGATCACAAGAACAAGAGCAAGAAAACTAGAAGTAAAGAGACAACTACAAAAAAAAACAATCAAAAAACCAAAACAACAAATTACAAAAACAAGAGCACAAACACAAAAAAGAAAAAGAAAAATAACAAAAAAACAACAATCGAAAATAAAAACAAAAAAGATAAGAAAAATAAAACGAGAAGAAAAAACACTACTAAAAAAAAAAAAAATCAAAAACCCGATACAACAAATTCAAAAAAGAAGACCAAAAAAAAAGACAAAAAGAAAAATACAATTGAAAAGCAAAACGATAAACAAACAACAGAAAAAAGTGTTCTTGGTAATAAAAAGGCAAAGAAAAAGGAAAAGGAAAAGGAAAAGGAAAAGGAAAAGGAAAAGGAAAAGGAAAAGGAAAAGGAAAAGAAAAAGGAAAAGAAAAACAAAAACAAACACAAAAAGAAAGATTCAAAAAATAAAAATAAAAAAACAAAAACCCAGTCTACAGAAAAGAAAACCAAACCAAAACCAAGCACAAAGCGCAAGCCAAAAACAAAAAATAAAAATAATAAAAATAAAACCAAAAACCAAAAGAAGAAATCTAAAAGAAAACGGCTTTGGGGCATTTTCACTCGAAAAAACAGAAAGAAAAAAACCAAAAAACAAAAAACAACATCACAAGTTAATGAGGTAATTGATTATAAAAATATAAAATACGAAACACCATTTTTTGGTGTACCATTGACCGAAATTGAGAAAAAATTAAAAACAGGTGGTGAAACCCCACAAGTTTTGGTTGAGTTAACAAATGAATTACAGAAGAAAGGTATTGTTTCAATTTATTATTATTTCCTATTTGATCTGATAATAGTTGCTTCTCTATTCCTTTTTTTATTTCTTTTTATTTATAAATCTCCTTTTATTTCAATTTAATATCAACCATTATTCAAAAATTTTGATGTACTAGTTGTTTTTAAAAATATTTTTAAATCAAACTAATACACAGGTGTAAGCATGGAGTCTCATTTTTTAGAGTTTTTTTTTTTTTTTTGATAAAAATCGAATTTTTTTTGGCTTTTAATCACCATTTCTAGATATATTTCAGAAACTCTTTTCCTTAGATCATCCTATTTTCCAACTTTACCCCAATTTTGAAATAAAATATTTTAGGATCCAAGCAACAAAATTCTGTTGCAAAAAGAATATTTATTTTCAAGATAAAGTTTTTTCTTTGATCTTTAACAATAAAAAACGATGGGCACTTGAAATTACTATCTCACAGCAGTTTTTGTGACAAAGAAGACCAAAGAGAAAATCTTGAAATTCTCAAGAATTTTAAAAAAGTGGCTTTTTCGAATTGTTTACAAATCAATAAAAAAAAAATAAAAATAAAAAATATTTTTGTTTAATAAGAACAAATAGGCATTAAAGACGTTTAACAAAAACAAAAAAAGGTAGCATTGTCAGAAAAACGTTAAAATTTTATTTTATAAAATGCGCCAAAAAAACCTTTTTTATATACATCACCTATTATGACATACGAACTCAGAGATCTATCACTGAGGTAACTAGAGTTAAATGATACACCATTCAATTTTTTTCAAGATCTGTGACGATGTACCGAATGGGATATACATAATACCACTCTCCATTTATTTTTTTTCTTTTTCATAGTATTTGAGAAAAGTGTTTTTTTTTTAATGAGTTTTCATTTTATTTTTTTTTTATATTAATTTTCATTTTAAATTCAATTCCAATATTAATATTCTCATCTTCTAATTGTATCTATATACTAAAAAGGGTTACTTGAGGTGGGTATTTTTAGAGTGCCAGGAAGTGTATCACAAGTTAATAAAATGCGACATGAAATTGATTTGACTGGGAATTTTGATTTTAGTTCTTGTAAGGATCCCAATGCGCTTTCAGGGCTATTAAAATTATTTTTGCGTGAATTGCCAAATCCTTTATTTACTTTTGATTTATTTTTACAATGGGAAACAGTCAGTATGTGAATATTATTATTTACACACACACACACACACACACACACATAAATACATACATACATATATATATATATATATACTTATTTTTTTTTAAACACTAAATATTTATTTAATTTAACATCTTATTAAAATAAAAAAAAGAGGAAATTCACTTAATACGTGAATTAGTTTATGAATTACCAAAAATTCACCGATCTGTTTTGAAAACATTTGTTGAATTCTTTGTAAAAGTTAATGAAAAATCAAAAATCAATAAAATGAATTCCAATAATCTTGCAAAAGTTATTGGGCCAAATTTATCACGTTCAAGGGTAAATTATGTGGGATATGGTGCCGTTAAAGCTTTTGAAAAAATGATTTTAAATTATGAAGAAATATTTTGTAAGCCAATTAAGAAACGAAAAAAAACTGAAACGAGTTTTATTTCTGGAAAACTAGAAATGGGCACAATTTCTGGAACGAATAAATCAAAAAAAAATAATTATAATGTAAGTTTAATTAATTTTTCCTTTTTGTTTTATAAATTAACCATTCTCTAACTTCTATACATGTGTGCATATAAATGCTGCATACATACATACATATAGATAGACTAATTCAAAAGTTTTGAAACACATGCAAAATTCAATTTTTGAGAAAAAAAAAATTCATTTATAATTAATTATTTAGGAAATACTAAATTAGAACGACTTAAGGACTATCTGAATTTTATGCTCTGTGAGCATTGCAATACAAAGCAGTAAATAGATTAAGACCTTTAAAATATAGTGAATTGAGGGAAAGTCAAAATATTGCCAATTTTTAGCAATTTAAAATTTTGACTAAATTCATTTATTGATCCAAAAACTTTTCAAAAAATCCCAACAAAGCAAGGCAAAAATAAAAAGCCATTTTTTTTGATATTGGGAAAATGTCACTCCACTTTCTTTTCAAATGGGTGGCTACACTCACCACCAACTCTAACATACTTCAACATAAAGTGGAGTGACATTTTCCCAATATCATTTTGGAAGTCGAAAATTTTGAGTGAAAAATTTGGATTTGGAAAGTAAATTTTTTTTGCCTTCCTCAAAAACAACCTAAATTTTACATTTTAACAAGATCTATTAACTAAACATTCTTTTGAGTTCATAATTCGTGTTGTGGGTATAAAAGTAATAGCCATTGGGAATAAAATTCGAATAATCCTTAATGAAATGTTATCGATTTTTTATCATTTGGTTATATCTAGAAAAAATAAAGAATTAAAAATTCAAATAAAAAACATTTTATCATTAATTTTGCAGTAAAAAAAAAAAAAAAAAAAAAAAAAAAAGTATTTGTAAATATGATGATATTTTACTAATAAATTTAGGTTGATCAAGGGTTAGTAACACCAATTGATGTTATTTGGAATTTCTATTTAAAAAGAACTCAATTATAGCCTTATATCAGCTGTTCGAAACAAATTTATTGTTTGGATGAAAAGGATCACATAAACAGAAAAAACAAATAAAAAAAATAAAAAACAAAAAAATGAGTAAAAAAAAATGATTTATCAAAGATATTTTTCCAATCTTTCTCTCTCTGGAAACTATCTTAAAAGAATAATTTGTTTCACCATATCACGGTGTGCAATAATTTTTTAAAAATAAATTAGATTTAAAAAAAAATTTAATTTTTCATTCCAAAGTTATTTAGCGTTGCTAAAAACCTATTATTGTTTTCATGGACTAATGACTTGAAATTATTGATTTTTAATCGAATGGAAAATTTATATTTTAAGTTTAAAAATACTTTTTATTTTAACTAAAAGAAAAAATAGAAAGTTTACTTCCCTTAAAATAAAATTAATCAATTTAAAAAAATATGTAAATTTTGATGAAAAAAAATAATTTTCATTAATTTGAATTACCTATGTTTATAATTTTAACTTTGAAATCATTTTAACCCAACAAAAAAATTAAAAAAAAAAATCAAGAAAATTTTATTAAATATTCTCTATTTTTTCTAAAATTTATTCTAAATTCTATATTAATATCTCAATATTTTTATTTATAGCAAAATAATTTTGTTTTAGATTTTGAAAAATTATCTCAATTAAGAAAGGAAATAAAATTATCTGAAAATAAATCAAATCAAAAAAAGTATGTTTATTATTCCAGATTTTTTCGATATGATTAGTCTTTCTTTTTCTTATCTTTAAAATTTCTTCTTTTTATTTCGATTTTTTGCTTTCTTGATCATTATTTTTAATAATTATTAGTTCAAATTCAAATAATTCGCCAGAAACAACACGAAATATTCCGAATATTAGGATTGCTGGCACTTCATATAATTTGAGAAGGAAAAAAACTGTCCGGGAGATCGTAATTTCACAAGAACTAGACGAAATTGAAAAGGATGAAATTGAAAAAGATAAAAGCGAAAAAGATGAAATCAAAAAAGATAATATTGAAAAATCTGAAACCAAAAACGATAAAATAAATGATATAACTTCAAAAAAATCTAAAAAAAAAAACAAAAAAAAAAACAATTACAACCATAATTCAAATACCGACTCCTGCTTCAGTTCAGAGTACGATTCCGATTCCGATTCCGATTCCAAATCCAATGTTAACAATAAGCCTACACTCAAAAAACATTCGGATTCTAGTTTGAGTGATAAATCTAATTTAATAGTTAGTAATAAAGATAATAGTGGGGGAACTAAAACGACAAGCGAAAATGAAAAATAGGATAAGGTTAGTAACAATGACGGATATCATTTGGAAAAATAATAATTATTAAATTAAAAAAATAAATGTTAATTCTAATTTTTTAAAAAAAAAAATTAATTTAATAATATATTAATTCTTTAATAACTTTCAATTTTTTTTAAAAAATGATATGCTTTTTGTTTTAATATTAACAAGAAGTTTATTTATCAATCATTTTAGTATTCGTCAATTTTTATGAAACAATTTCTATATAATTCTTTTTTTAAAATCTTTTTGTTGTAAAATAAACACTATCATAGATTCAAATGCTTTTTTTTTTTAAAATTTTATTGCTTATTATAATAACTTTTATTGTTTTTAAAGAATAAACAAAAACATATATCACAAAGAATTTTTGTTTTTTCGAATTAATAATTTGATAAAATAAAAATATTTAAAAAAATTTTTAAATAAGTCAAAAGTATTATATCGTCAGATAATTTCCTAAAATGAAAGGATGTTGTAAGAAGAAGTAAATTTTATATGTGTTTGATAGTTCGAATGAAACTCATAAAAATCTATGATAAATTCTATTGATCAATAAATTAATAATTATCTTTTCTAATTGAAAATAATAAATCCTCTGGTTAAATGGATTGCCTTTGAAATTTTAATATCTTTCAAAAAAGTTGGCTCACTTTATAATGTTATTAAAACGTGGTTTGGTTCTTTTTTATCCCAGGATTCTTTTCAAAAAAATATTTTTCAAATTTTTGATTTAGAATCATTTTGTTTTTGATTTTTCAAATTTTTGGTTAATTTTTTTTTTTTTTTGATACTTTTTTTTTTTTGAAGAAATTCAAGTTGATCTTTTTTTTTTTAAATAAGATCTTGTGGAGAAAAAAAGAGGATCTTCACAAATATCATTGAACATTAAAACAATTGAGAATAAGTAGAATATTGTAATTATTACTTTCATTAATAGTAAAAAATCTTGTTTTTAAACTTTTTTATTTGGGCAACCTGTAATAATAAATCTGTAATACTCATTTAAGAAATTCTAATTCTCTTTTTTTTATTATTTGGTTTTATTTTTGATAATTTTGAAAATATGAGGTTTTGATATATATTACAATAATTCAAAAGTGAATTATTTATAAGATTTTACAATTATTTATTCTTGAATACAAAAGAATAATTTTTTTTTTCACTTTATTATTTCAAGTTATTCACAATTTTTAAAAATAAGTTTTCTGTTCCAAATATAAGAGATAAAAAACTAAATATTGATTAAAGAATATTAAAAATGTTTAATGTTATTAAAAAAATATATTTATTATATAAATATAATAGTAAAGATGGGAAAGATCAGTTATTTAATCAACCTTTTAAATAAATCAATCTCTTCTAATGATTTGTATAATTTTTGATAGATGTGGGGATTACAGACTTTATATTTAATTTCAAAAAATAAAAACAATTTTATTTTTAAAAATACTTAAAAAGTGGAATTATTTTTTTATATGTATTAATAAATTTTAAAAAATAAATAATAAAAATAAAAATAAACTCTTTTTCAAAAATTTTGACTCACCTGAAATAATAAATTGAAAAAAAAAAATTATCCTTTAGTATTCAAGAACAATTAAATACTAAATATGATTTGTAATTCACTTTTAAGTCATTTTAAATCTATAAACGCCTGATATATTAAAAATTAAAAAAAAATAAAACCAAAAACTAAAAAAAAGTGAGTCACAATTTTTGAAAAGAGCATTATGGATTTTTTATTACTGAACTTTCACTGAAAAAAAGTTGAACAAGAAGATTTTTTATGAATAATTAAATTCATTTTCAAAAACATTACATAGTCTCAATTTTCATAATGATTATTTTTCTTTTCGAAGATCTCTTTTTTTTCAACATGATCTTTTACAAAAAAAAAAAAACAAGAAAAAGAAAAAATTTTCAAAAAAAAAGAAAAAGAAAAACAAAAGAAAAAGAAAAACAAAAGAAAAACAAAAATTTGAAAAAGCAAAACTAAAAATTGCAAAATTAGAAAAAATGATTCTGATCCAAAAATTTGAAAATATTTTTTGTCAAGAATACTAGAATAAACCCTTAAAAAAACTCATATTAACATTATAAAGTGAGTCAAAATTTATGAAAAATAGTTTAAAAGTACAGTAATTACTAGAGAAATACAATAATATTTAGTTTCTCTACAGCTCTCTTTAATAAATCAATCTATTAAATTATATAAAAAAATCAAATAGAGTAGTGAAAAAAATACCCAACATGAAAATATACCAGTACAAGATTTTTAAATGTGAATGTTAGTAAAATTGATGAATAATTCGATTTATTTACAATCAAATCCTTTTTTTTAAGAATCAAAATTATAAAATTATAACTTATTCACTTAATAGAATAATGATTAATAAAATTTTACTTGTTCAAAAGACCATTCAATCTATCATTAAACAAAATAAAAAATTATCATTTTCCAAACTCTAGTAAACCTCAATAAAACTCGATTGTTTTTTTTTTAAAGTTGATCTACTTAGGTTATCAAACAATTACTTGAGTATTCTAGATACACCCTACTTTAATTCACTTTAAGTAAGTTTTTTACTTGTTCCATAAAAAAATTGGTTATTTATATAAAGGGTTTGATTGATAAAAAAATGAAATTACACATCAATTTTACTAATATTCAATTTAAAATCTTGTCCGGGGTTATTTTGATGCCCGGTATTTTTTTCCCTGCTCTACTCAAAATTTTACTTTTTAAAAATATGATCGGAAAGATGAAATTGGGGTTTACAATCAATTCCAATTTTAAGTACAAACTTTCAACAAAATTTATGGTCAAAAAAATCAAAATAAGGTAGAATTTTTTTCGGATTTTTTAATAACTTTTGAAATGAATTTTTTTACTAGAATCCAAATGTTCTGCCCGAATTAATATTTTTTTTATGTTTTAAATTTTGTTGAAATTTTATGCCTTAAAAGTGGAACAGACTGTATTAATAGGATAATTTTTACCAACTCTTTTTCCCTTTATATATATATTTATTTACGTAAAAAAAAATCAGTCAGTTTCACTTTTAAGGTACTAATATTCAACGAAATTTAAGGCACAATCGAAAATCTCAAATTAAGGCACAAAATTCAAATTCTAGTAAAATAATTCGTAAAAATAAAAATTCCAAATTAATGTGCCTAAATTTGAGATTTTTTTGTGCCTTAAATTTCGTTGAAAGTTTGTAATTAAAAGTGGAACTGACTGTACAACAATTATTTACAGCTATTTTTTGATTCTAGATAATAAATTAATTTTTTTCTTAGTATTGTATCTTTAGATAAAAGATATTAAATTTTCTAAATCTCCATTTTATCTGATATTTTTTTGATGTGAAAATAGCTCTATATTATTTTCTTTTTGATTCAAAAAATCGTTTTTATAACTTGTTTAATCTCAACAAATTATTCAAATCGAATTGAATACATATAACTGCATTTGATTGTTTAAAAAATCATTTTTACCCTTTCCTTATTTTTAGATTTTTATTGAAATTGGTAATACATTGTTTTCACCAAAAATAGTTCTATTTTTTTTTTCATTTTTTGGAATTATTTCAACTAACATATTATGAAATAAATAAATATTGATTCAATTGGTATTAATATTAAACTTAAATTTGTATTGTCAATAATCGAATACCCTCACTAACAAAGATGATTTTTTATGAAATGTATAAAAAAAATAACCACTTTTTTGGAAATACCCTATAGTCAGAATTCATTTTGAGTATACATTAATCAATTATTTTTCTGAAAATAATCAATTTTTGAAATTATTATCAGCATGAAATAATTTTAAAGAACCAAGCAAATTAAACACATTTAACAGTTTAAAAAAAAAAAGAAAAAAAAATGAACTTTTATAATTTATTTACCTTCATGTTTCTGAATATTTATGAGTTTTTGGGAAATTCAATTCAAAAAACAAAAATTTTATGTTGTGATAATATTGAAAAATAAATAAAAAAAAAATTAAAGTTTGTATTAAGATAAGAGAAAAAATTAAAATATAATATAAACTTAAAAAAAGAAATAAAATGAGAGAGAGAAATTTAGAATTCAATATTCCAAGATTTAATTGTAGCATCAGCACCTGTTGAAAGTACAACATTTGAATTTTTCCATTTAACATCGGATACACCACCAATATGTGCTGTTTTAATTTTAATTCTTTTTTTTGGTTGTTCAATATTCCAAATAAAGATGGCACTATCTAAAGAACCAGAAACTAAATGGATGTTATCTTCATTCCAGTCAACACATTCAACACGTGCAGTATGGAAGCACCATTCTCCAAGTAATAGCTCCTTTCCTTTGTAAATCATTAAATAGCGGTTAGAATCAGTAACAGCTAACATTCCTCCATTTGGTGAAAATTTAACATCAGTAATTTGGCCTCGATGTCCTTCAAGAACATATAAAGTTTCAAGTTCGTTATTACTTATTACCATAATTCTTATCTTTTGACATTCAAAATAAAAATTTAATATAAAATATTTTAATAAAAAAAAGTAAATCAAAATATTAGGACAAAGTCAGTGAAAAAAAAAAAAAAAAAATTCAAAAATAAAAAATAAAAAACAAAGTTACTTTTTTATCTTTTCCACCAACTGCAACAGTTTCTCCATCAGGCGATACTGCAATACATGTTGGAATACAATCAATTTTAGTTGTTCCTTTAACATCACCTTGGTTGAGTGTTTTAATTGTGCTATCTAAGAATCCAATGAAGGATAAGCCTGGTTGAGCTTTTGAAACACCCAAACATGTTGGAGAGACATCAAATGTTGTTTGAATACCATTAAACTCTGTTTCAGTAGTTGGAGTGATTAAGAATTTGTTATCTTTAGAAAGACTGTAAATTTGTTCTTCGCATACATCTAAGCCAATAACTGTGTTTTCATGTGCTTTTTCTTTAAATCCTTCAAGTGATCCTTCGTCATATTTCCAAGATCTGATATATCCATTGGATCCTCCAGTATAAAAGTTATCTGATTTTTTGTCGACAGCTAATTTTTTGGAAAGTTTCATGTGTCCCTTTTAATTATTGTTTTTTTTTATTTTTTTATTTTTTGTATTTTGTGATATGTATTTTGTATTTTTTATTTTTGAGAATTTATTTTTAGTTTTTTATTAAAATTTATTTTTGGTTTTTAAAATAATTTTTTTTTGGTTTTTAAAAAAAGTTATTTTTTCAATAATTTGGTATTTTTTTATTAATTATGTTCATTATTTTTCGTAGAATATTCGTAAATTAGCAGTTTTTTTTCATTTCTTTAATAGATAAAAAAATAAAAATATTTTACAACCATCCACCCAATTCACTTTTAATTTATTTAGTAGATCGATTTTAATTAAGGTGTTTTTTTTTTTTGCAAAATGAAAGGAAATATACCAAAATAAATTTGGTAATAATTATATTATTTCGAGTTAAAAAATTAAACATGATTTTTTGTTGATTTTAAGAAAAAACTTTTTGAAACAAGGTTTGGTGTTTTTAGTAAATAAATATCTAAAAATTCAAGAATACTATTATTTTCCAATTAAAAAATGAAAATTTTTAGTTCTCATCCCAAAATGTTTTTCTGTTTTATAATTGAAAGAAAACCCAAAGATCTTTACAACATCATTTAGAAATGAGATTTTTTCAGACAATAATATAAACTTCCTTAGTTAACTCTAAGTCAAAATATTTACTCTGCTAATTTGATTGTAGCAGTAATAATTAATATTCATTTTGGAAATTGAAATAACAATTTTCATTTATTAATTGGAAAATAACAGTAATATCGCAACACTGAAACTTGTTTTTAAAAACATAGCGTAAGTAGTGTTTGAAAAAATTCAATAATTTTTAAATTCGAATAAAATTATTTTTACTATTTTATTAAATCAAGTAATATGATATTAATACTGTTGTTTGTTTTTTTAGTTCATTTAGTGAAAAAATTATTATCTTAAATTGAAAGATCTAAGATGTTTTCAATTCAATTTCAATATATTCATTGTTTTATATAACAAATGAAATATCAAAAAAAAAAAAAAATTAATTTTAAGTTGTTGATAATAGTATCTAATTTAAAAAATTTTTGATTCGGAAAAATAAAATTGACAGGAGAGAAAGAAAAAAGAGGAAAAGGGAGAGAGGAAAAAAAAAAAAAAAAAAAGCAAACAAACCTTGATAACTTTGTGTGGGGTATTTGGATTCTGTGCATCCAGATAACTAATATCACCACCAAGATTGACAGAAAGCATATGTTTTCCTTGCCATAAAGTACCAAGTTGTTGATGTTGAACTGTTGGTCTTTCAGAAAATGTAAAGGTTGTGACGACTTTAGATGTCTCGATATCCCAAAGCTTACAAGTTTTATCAGCTGAAGCTGTAAGTACCTGTGTTGAATCTGGACTCCAAGATAATGAATAAATACCACCTTTATGTCCATTTTCGTTATCTGAAATTTCTTTGACTAAGGTTCCTTCTTTTCCATTATAAAGGAAGCCCTAATTAATTTTTTTGTGAATTTTGTGAATTTCAAAAATAAATAAATAAACGACAAGAAAAAAAAATCTTAAATGAGGAGAGGATTAAAAAGAAAATAAAAAAAAATCAAGATAATTACCTTTCTATCTGAACCAACAGACATGAAGAATTTGCCGTCTGGTGAAAATCTTGTACAATTAATGAATTTTTCATGTTCACGAAGTGAATGGGTAAATTTAAATGGTGGTCCTTTATAGAAATTACATTGTTGATCTTCACTTGATGTTACAAGTTTAAATGGTCTGTTTGGTTTAAATGAGACAGAAGTAATTGGCTTGGAGTGTCCTGCAATTGTTCCTACGGTTGCACCTGTATCCCAAAGGAAAGCACATCCAAAACTTTTGATCGGGTATTAAAACAATTTGGAGTATCAATAAGAGAGTTGCATTTTTAAATTAAAATTTAAATTGAAAAGTTCTCATCAAAAAAAAATTTCTTATTTACAAAAAAAAAAATTGTAAAAAAGGAAAAAAAAAAATAAAATAAAAAGAAAAAGAAAAAGAAAAAAACAAAGATTATTATATTTACACATCTTTTCCATCACCACCAACAACAATACGTTTAGAGTCAAATGTCCAATCAATATCGTAGATAGCACCTGAGATTGGTCTGATTTCAAGTTTAAGAACATGTTCTTGGTTGATTGTATCCCAAATTCTGACATAACCTGCAGAATCACCAGAAGCAATATAATATCCACTTGGTGAATAAGCTGCAACGGTGGTGTTGTATTGATGTTCTGTATATTGATCACAGATTAAAGGGTTCTATTTATTTTTTATCATATAAAAATTAAATAAAAATAAAAATTAAAAAATAAAAAAAAAAGAAAGTAAAAAAAAAGGAGAAAAAAGGCAAATAACGATTAAAAAAATAAAAAAAAATGTTAAATGAGTAGAAGAGATCTTTTTATTGAAGAAGGTTAAAAGATAAAAAAAGAAAAGGAATAAATTGACAAAGTAAATTACTTACATCAATATCGATAATAAATACAGAGCTACCGTTACAGTACAAAAAGTTTTTTCCTTTTTTTGGATCTCCCTTAAGATGAATAGCTCTACCTCTTTCAACACGAGGGGAACTTGAGTAAAAGTGTCTTTTTGAAAATGACATATTAAAGCTGATGTTTGAATTAATTGTCTCGAATTATTATTGAGAAAAAAATGATTTTAAAAATCGGAAAATAAGATTTAATCTGTTTATTTATTAATTTTCAGACTTTAGAAGAATGGTTTTCAAGTGTGTTTCCATAAAAAAGTGAGCTTGAGAGGAAATATTTATGGATAAGCCTGAATGGTGTGACAAAAGTAGATTTATTTTTTGGTTCTTTCATCTTTTTTATTATCAAAGTAAATTAAAAATGTTTATTGCAAAAAAGATTTTCAAAGCTCTCTCCACATTGTTATGAAATTTGTCAAAATGTTTCAAGTATCATCACACGAATTTTTTTAAAACAATCAATATTTACCAAAATCTATTTTTAATCGCACACGAATAAATGCTTATGAATTTAACACCGATCATACTTGTTGAATTTTTTTATTAATTTACTTTGGTGTATAACTTAAAGGTGAAAAAACATCTCTAATGGTACTGTTAATTTCGTTTTATTTCGGCCGTTTTTTTTATTTAATATTCCAAAAAAAAATGAAAATTTTGGCATGGGGCTTCGCAGTGGGAAGGTATTTTGATCTAAAAATGATAAAAATTTTAATAATTTTAACTCAAAAAATTCAATCAAAATACCTTCCCATGTGACCAACCCACCCATAAATATTTACTATCTAACCCATTAGGTCACAATCCAAATAGATAGTAAAAATATTTGTGACTATTGAAGTGTTTCTCTTTTGTTTTCGGTTAGTCACTCGACTCACAAATTGTGATCATCCCACCACATATAATTTAACTATTCATACCCATTTGATCACAAAACCATAAATAGTTAAATAACAATATACCAAAAGTTTTTTGAGATATTGTAAAAAATATTTTTTTGACAACCCAATCCCTCTTTTATACTCACTCTTTCTGTCAATTTCCCTTGGAGTTTGGTAATCACCCACCCAGAAATTAATTATTAAATCATACATCGATTACCATTCCCATGATTTAATAATTGTGTTTTTATTTTTATAAGAAATGTAGAAAAAATAAACAAAAAATAAACAAAAAATAAACAAAAAATAAACAAAAAATAAACAAAAAATAAACAAAAAAAAAAACAAAAAATAAACAAAAAATAAACAAAAAATAAACAAAAAATAAACAAAAAATAAACAAAAATAAACAAAAAAATAAACAAAGAAATAAAAAAATTAACAAAAATAAATATAAATAAACAAAAATAAACATAAATAAACATAATTAACAGTTTTTCTACAATTAATAAACAAAATATATTCAAGTGTCCAATATCCAGTATCAATGATCTGAGTATCCGAGTATCCAGTATCCAGTATCCAGTATCCAGTATCTAGTATCAAGTATCAAGTATCAAGTATCAAGTATCCAGTATCCAGTATCCAGTATCAAGTATCCAGTATCCAGTATCCAGTATCCAGTATCCAGTATCAAGTATCAAGTATCCAGTATCCAGTATCCTAGTATCAATGATCTGATTATCCGAGTATCAAGTATCCTAGTATCCTAGTATCAATAGTCCAAGTATCCAAATATCCAGTATCCTAGTATCAATGATCTGATTATCCTAGTATCCTAGTATCAAAGATCCAAGTGTTCGAGTATCCAGTATCTAATTATCCAATTAAAAGTGTATCTAGTATCCATTTCAAGTATCTAAGTATTTAGTATCTATGTATCAAAATATTCAAGATCGATTATTTAAGTATTTAAGCAACCAAATATCAACAATCAATCTATTCTAATATCCAAATCAAATCCCAATAAACCAAGTTAGAATGACATTTCTTTTACTTATATTATTTTTTTTTCAATATCACTTATTTTATAATTCTTTTTTCATTTCAAAATTTTAATTCATAAAATATTTAGATAGAGATATAAAACTTTGAGACAATCAAAAGTTTCAATCAAAATTCATGTGTTTCAGTATGTAAAAAATTAGTTTTTCAATTGATTAACAGAGAATAGATGTTTTTTCTTTGTTTTTTTTATTAATTTTCTTTTTTTTTCTTTTTTTTTTTTTTTTTTTTTTTTTTTTTTTTTTTTTTTTTTTTTTTTTTTTTTTTTTTTTTTTTTTTTTTTTTTTTTTTTTTTTTTTTTTTTTTTTTTTTTTTTTTTTTGTTTTTTTTTTAATTTTTTTCTTTTTTTCTTTTTGTCTCTCTTCTTCTCTGTTAATGATATCTTCAATTAAACGACTGAGTATGATTTTATCATCTTTATCATCTTTATTTGAATATTTTACCCTACAATAAGGTAATTCACATTTTTTAAATTGATTTTTTACTTGTTTTGATGTAATTGTTTTCCATAATCTGTTTACTGTTTCTATTTTATCAAAATAATTTGCAAATCTCCTACCACCATTTGATCTTAATTTATCTTCCAATATTTTAAAAACTGAATTGTCGAGTGGAGATAAATGTGTAGCAGAATAAGGATGGAGGTATTTAATTTTTATACCCTGATCTTTAATTTTTTGAACACCTTTGCTGTAATGATGAACCCCTAAATTATCCATTATCAATATATCCCCCCTTTTAGCATATTTTAAGAATGAATCGGCCCAATCACACATAATTTCATTATTCATACCACTAACTTTTCTTTGTGTTTTTGAAGCTTTTTTACTTTTTATCCAAAATAAATCTTTCGCTTCCCCCTTAAAAGAAACTGTTGCTGCTATTGTATCTTTTTGATTGTTTGATAATTCTTTGACATATGGCATAGGATTATCTATACTGGTATAAGTTCTTCTAGATGGATGATGATTCCATATACCCTTTTCGTCCATTACCCAAATATTAAAATTGGGATATTTTTTGGTTTTATCAATTACCAATTTATTTAATTCAAGTTTAAAATTTTCTAGCTTTTTATAAAAATTTGGTTGCAACTGGGTTGGTTTTTTTTGAAATAGTCTTGTGTGAAGATATCCTTATTTTTTTTAAAATTCGAGATATTGAACTTTTACTTGGTTTCCATGCATATTTTTGATATAGATAATCGATACATTCATTCCCGCCACAAATAATACCCTTTCTGTTTTGATTTAGAACCCAATTTTTGAAATCTTGCAACTCGCTCTCAGTTAGATTACTTTTTCCTACCTCTTTGTTTTAATCTTTTTATCTGTTCACTTGGTAACATATTAGATCTACACCAATCAGAAAGTGTTGATTTTGGTATATTATATTTTCGAGAAATATTTCTAATACCAAAAATTTTTTGCTTCTTCAGCAATAAGATATTTCTGTTCATAATTTGGATTATTTATTATTGATTGATGAGATTTTGTTTCCCAAATACTTTCAATTTTATTAAATTGATTTCTTTTTTTCATTCTACTAATATATGAAAGACTTACTTCGATGTTAAATTTTTTTCTTACAGTCAGTTCCACTTTTAAGGAACAAACTTTCAACGAAATTTAAGGCACAATAAAAATCTCAAATTAAGGCACAAAATTCAGATTCTAGTAAAATAAATTGTAAAAAAAAATATTTCAAATTTTGTGCCTTAATTTGAGATTTTCTTGTGCCTTAAATTCCGTTGCTAGTTTGTGCCTTAAAAGTGAAACTGACTGTATTAAATCTTGTAAATCAGAAGATTTAAGATATGATTGTTTCAAAACTTCTAATTCTTGTATTCTTGATAATTTTCTTTTTCTTTTACGAACACTTAGGTATTTTTTTGGTTTTTTAATCCAATTATTCACAGTCCTTGGATTAATTTTCCAATAAACACATTCTTCATGTAACCTTTTTTTATTATATTTTTTATTAATATTGAGAAAATGTTTGATTAATTTTTGTTTTCCCCGCTCGTCAATAATTTTAAATAAACTAATTTTTTTTTTAATTTTTTTAATTTTAATTTTTCACTTTCCTTCGTTTTGATTTATTTCATGTTTTATTTTATTTTTTAAAATATTATCCATTTTAAATTCTATTTTTTGATTTTTATTAATTTGTATATTTTTAATTTTTTCAGCAGAATTTTTTATAAATATATTCTCTGATATTTCTTTTGTTTGATTTTTTAATCTCAATGTATTCTTAATCAATTTTTTTTTAATTTTCTTTTTTATTATTTCTATGTTTTAAAAATATCTTCATATTTAATCAATTTAGAAGATAAATTTTCAAAAAATTTTCAATAATTTATTATTATTATTATTATTATTATTATTATTATTATTATTATTATTATTATTATTATTATTATTATTATTATTATTATTATTATTATTATTATTATTATTATTATTATTATTATTATTATTATTATTATTATTATTATTATTATTATTATTATCATCAAAATCATCATTCAATATCTTTATTGATTTTTTGATTTTTGTTGTTTTTTCCTTGAAGAAAGGTGATACATCCCAAAATCTTCCTTTCATTGTTTGGTCATTTTTAATTAATTCCTTATAATTTTGCTCTTTCTTAATTTTAGCTAATTTTCTTTTTATTTTTATTGGTGAAAATACTAATTTTTTTTGTATATTTTTATTTAAAGGGGGTGCTAATTTTATTGGAGTTATAAAATTGCAATTGTCAACTAACTTCATAATTTGGTTTTTTTTGGAGTTATTTGATATTAATTGTTTCAATATTTTTTTTTTATAAATTAATAAATAAATATTTTGGTTATTTTTTTTTTGATTATAACCACAGATAGTTTCAAAATTAATTTCTTTGACACTATTATCATCACATAAAAACCATTTATTTGAATTATTTTTAACGGTCGAAAAATAATGTCCGGATTGTAAAGATGGCCCGCGATGAAAAACACATCCAGTCAAGTTATATATACACGATTCATTGTTTAATATTTTTTTTGAACAATATTTATCCAAATTTAGGGTTTTTTCAAGGGGTATATATTCATTTTCTTTCAATAGATGATTTGAATAATTATCAGATTTATATCTTTTCAATTGAATAATCAAATATTTTGGTAATGATAATAATGAAATTTTTGTTCTGCTTGAACATATTTTTTACATTTCTTACAATGATATTTATTCTTGAAATCAAGTATATTATTTAAAAAAAAATCATCTAATGATTTGTTTAAAGTCTCTTTGATGGAAATAGATAAAAAAAGTATCTGTTATCATTTTACTAAATTCTTTATGTTCAGAAAAATTACACTTAATTGTTTGTAATAAATTTAAATTAAATAGATTCAAAACTTGAGTATATAAATTATTTTTTCCAATTGTTAAGATTTTTTTTTTTTTTTTTTTTTATATTTCTACGGATATTTGTTGATTTCATATCTAAATCATTAAATATTGAACATAAAAATTCATGAGCATCTTGTTGTTGTTTTAAATTAATATTTTCACCCCAAAATTTATAATCTTTTATAAATGATTTTAAAAACTCCGAAACATTACCACCATTCTTTAGTTTTTTAAATAATTTTTTTAAATTATTTTTTTTAAGACGAAAAACAGAATCTTTAAAATCGGATAAATGAAATAGTTGTTGGATACAGTCAGTTTCACTTTTAAGGCACAAACTTTCAACGAAATTTAAGGCACAAAAAAATCTCAAATTAAGGCACAAAATTTGGAAATTTTTTTTTACAATTTATTTTTACTAGAATTTGAATTTTGTGCCTTAATTTGAGATTTTTATTGTGCCTTAAATTTCGTTGAAAGTTTGTGCCTTAAAAGTGAAACTGACTGTAATTGCATTTATATAACAAGTAGAACCAAAATTTATCAAACCAATTGGTGAACCGGTCGTAGATGAGTCTTTTTTTAATGTTTTATCCTTATCTTGAGTATTAATTTTTATTTTTTTTTCTTGATTTGCAATAATTTTTGATTTAAAATTTATATTTTTTAGAATACGAAAAGTTTCGACGATTCTTTTAAAATCAATTCTTGAAAATTTTATTGTTTTTTGGTTAAGAAAAAAGTTTTTAATTTTTTTGTTAGTCAAAGATTGAAAATTTTGTGGTGATGAGATATATTTAAATAAGTAATAAATGTTATTAATTAAAAATAACCCACAATCATAATTATTATTTTGTTGTTGTACCTCAACGTGAAAAGTACGATAATTAGTATATTTTTTTTATTATTGATTTTTATTGTTGATAATGTTTTAAATAATGAATAAAAAATTTGTTTTTGTTCATTTTTTAAATAATTTTGCAAAGAATCAAAAATATAAATTGAATACGAATTATTAATTTTTGAAAATTTAATAAGTATAAGAAACCAATGCTCTCTCATATGAATAGGAATTATCCAAATATTTTTATTTTGAGAATTGTTTTTATATATCCATTTTTTTGGATGAAAAGTTGGATTTTGCTCTACAATTTTCGAAATGAAAAAACTATTAAAAATTGAAATTTTATCTAATAAATTTTCGTCTAATAAACAATAAAAATATTTAATAAAAAAATTAATCACATTATCCTCAATCATTTGGTTTTCATTCAATGTATTGATTTGTTTCTGATTCATAATAAATTTAAATAAAGACGAATATTTCTGAAAAAAAAATCTCTTGATTTTTGAAAAAAATAATTTATGTCAAAATTAAATAAAGAGGTTTGATTTTGTAAACTAATTATTTTACCTTTTTTGTTGTTAATTTTTTCTTTTCTTATATTTAATATCATCCCCTGAAAATTTATATTTTCTTTTTTTTCATCGTTTATTGTCTTCATTAGAACATTGCTTTTATCCAATAAATCAAAATTTGAGTTAATAAGATCTTCGTTCTTGTTTTTTATTTGAGTTATTCTCAAGTAACTTCACATACTTTTGATAAACATGAGTGTTGAATCTTCTTTTTTTTGTTGAATTTTTTGTTTTCGTGCTCTTATTTTGTTTTCGTTTACGATTTGAATTGTTTAATTCCATGAAAGTAATTTTTTTAATAAAGTTAAATGACAAAAAATGATTTTAACATAATTTTGAAATACGTCATTTTTTCAGAAAATTTAAAATCCTAGAAAACTCAATTTTTTAAGATATTCCAAAAACTCATTTTTTTTAAGATATTTCAAAAAACTCAATTTTTTACAACATTATATTCATTAAAAATACAGATCCGATAACTCATTTTTTGAGTTTCCAAAATTGACCAAATTTATCAAAAATAATCAATAAAAACTAGCTTCCTCAAACCTTACTTCCCCTCATTTTTAAACTTCACTTTGCAATATCTCAGATCAGATTTGTTCTTTCACTTGATTTATTTCAATAAAGTTATAAATGATTTAAGAAGTAATTCTTAAGCGTTCTCGACTTGGTATACCATAAGTTTTTAAGGTTTAGCTTCGTTTGACGTTATCGAAAAAAGTTTGAATTCGGTGGATTCGAACCCCTACCCATTTCTCAAACCAAGTGGTCGCGCGCTTACCACTAATCTCCCTAGGCTAATTCCTAAGAAATTAAAAACAAATTTTGATATATTGCTTGAAAAAAAAAATTGGAATGGTAAATGAAATTTTTGTCCGGTATTTTTTTTATTTAACAGTATTTGATTAGTAAATTGTTAATATTTTTCACTTCATTTTTACTTTGTTTTTTTCTTAAGAACAGTATGTTAAATTATCCGTGTTTGGTTTTTAATTTGTGTTTTTGAAAATTGTTTGTATTGTTTTTGTAAATAATTGTTGTTTTTTTTTTTTAAAGAGTGTTTTTTTGTTTTTAATTGTTGTTTTTGAAATTTATTCTATTGTTTATTAAAAATACAGTTAAGTTAAACTTTCTTTTCCAAATTAAACAGTATTTACAATAGTACTTTTTACTAAATCATTGTTCCTCAATATTCCAACTTCATTCATCTATTTTTGAACTAACCCAATCAAATTTATACAAACTTGTAACCCAAATCTACAACCACCAAATCTTTCAATTTGATCGAAAAAAAAAAACAACAGTAAAAAAGATAAAAATTTTTCTGAAAAAATGTTTTGTAGCTATCGAAATGTGCAGAATGATTTCAAAATTTTTCAAGTTTTTTGAAAAAGAAATGATCCCAAAATTTTCACTTTATTTTCAATTTTTACCTTTAGCCAATAGCCTTAAAATAATCTCTTGTAATTGGTGAACTTTTATTTATTTAACTGGTTCTTTTTTGTGATGTTTATTATCGGCTAACCAAGAATCCTAGATGAAACAATATTCCAGAATAGAAAAAAAAGTTAATCCGCTGAAATTTTATACCAATAAAATTCAACATGAGTTTTAGCTAAAAAATTACAAAATAACGTTTTATAACGAGAGTGAATTATATCTCTCAATATATCAATTCTCATTGATTCCAAAAAGATCTTTGGGTTTTTTATTCTATTCAAAAAAAAATTATTTTGTAGTATTCTTTGAAAAATTTTTTTGATTATATCTTGATGAAAGTACAATACTATTGTCAATACATACTTCACTGTTAAAAATCAAGACACTCTAGAAAACTTTCCATTGAAACAACAATTAATAACATAAAACACCATTCAACAATTTTCGAAACAACAATTTAAAACCAAAAAATTCCAAAAACAACAATAAAAACTTGAAAAAAAATATTTATTGAAGTCAACTCGGATTATTGAACAAACTGTATTAGTATCTCTTATTTATTTTTTTTCCAAAGGTAATAGAGTAATTCTTGACACTAAAATCGAATACTATTTGTTACAAAATACATTGAACAAAATTTTCATTCAGCTTTCCAAAAAAAGATTGCATACATCTAGCTAAACTTTCAAATTGTTAATTCTGAAAAGAAGTTAAATTATTAATTTATCCTTTTAGAATTAGGGACTTTGGATAATTAGTTTACAGTCAGTTTCACTTTTAAGGTACAAACTTTCAACGAAATTTCAGGCAGAATAAAAATTTCAAATTAAGGCACAAAATTAAGATTCTAGTTAACATTAATTGTAAAAAAAAAAATTCCAAATTTTGTGCCTTAATTTGAGATTTTTTTTTGTGCCTTAAATTTCGACGAAAGTTTGTGCCTTAAAAGTGAAACTGACTGTAGATTCTTCGAATATATTTTTTTTGGAAAGCCGAATGAAAAAATTGATCTTTTTATTAGACAATTAACAGTAAAATGGATTTGTAAGATATTTGTCGACTTTAGAGAAATGAGTTATCATTTTTAAAAGAGTTCATTTTTTCCCAAGGAATTTTCCATCAAAAGATCTGGATTACTGTTTGATTTGATTTTTGGAACTAATTTGAAAAAGAAAAATTTGCCAAAGATTCCGATTTTGAAGAAATCTCACTTTTAGTAATGTCTGAGAGTTATTATGAACAAACAACCTTGGAAATTTAATCTCATTATAAGATTACAAAAAATATAAATCAAATATTGAAACCTTCAAGATCCAGAAAAAATGGATCATTGATTTTATTTATAAATATTTATGAAATTTCTTGAAGTTTAAAAGGCTTGTCAATATATTTTCAAATATCAAGAGTATAAAGAAATAACTTTTTGTATTAAAATCAGTTATTTGGGAATATCATTTATTATTTTTTTTCTTATATAATTCTTAAATTGAATTAATTTTTTTTGTTTGAAAATCTTTAAAATATTGAGAAATAATAATAAATATCTATTAATAATTTAAATCCACCCTTTATTAATAAATCACCAAAAAAAAAAAAAAATAGATTGGGGCATTAATTATTGATTAAAAATAATCCAATTAAACAGTTTTTCCTTGACTATTTAAGTAACATTACTCATTTTTTAAAAAAAGGATTTTTTAATATTATTAATTTAATATTTTGGGTGTTTTTTTCATATTTTTTATCCAATAAAAAGAAAAAATTGATTTGAATTGCTCGTTGAATAAATAAATTTATATTTTTTTCATGTTTAAAATTATTATTGTAGTTTTTTTTTTTGAAATTAAGTTGATTTTTATCACGAGTTATTCAAAAATCGAGCGGTTTCATTTTTAATGTTTATTTTTGGACAACACCATTGCATATAATTTTACCCTTTCTTCTTAAACTAATAAATATATATTGGAATAATTTGTAAATATAAGTAATTTTCTACTTTTCAAAAATACAAAAAATTGAAGAAATATTTTGAAGAAAATCATTTATTTCGGAAAAAAATCAACATTCTGGAAAAAAAAAATTCAAAAAATAAAAAAAAAACAGTGGAATTGATTTTTATTGAAAAAGGGTAGTAATATTTCACATTTTTAACTACATTCAATGTCTTTTTTGTTCATTTTAAAACAAAAATAAAATGTAATAAGTTGATTGATTATTTGAATCAAAAATATAATCCAAAAAATCACATAAAACAAAAATTAGAACATCAGTAATTTTTGAAATTTGGATATAAATTGTAAACCTAATAAAAGTTATTTTTTGTTTTTTTAATACTAAATATTTCCAATTCGGGTGAAATCGGCTTTATGGTTTTAACAATATGCATTAAAATAACCCCATATAATTTCATTTATGTATATATACATTGATCAGTAAAAAATAAGCAAAAAATTGATTAAAAAATTTTTCTTTTCACTTCCATTTTAGAATTAAAACCAATTACATGATTTTTATCTAGAACAGTTAAACTGATACTGTTAATGTATAAATATATCTTTTATTTCATTTTTCAATTTAGTGACGATATTAATAATTTTTTTTCGAATTTATTTTTACAACCACAAAAAAGATCCATACACGAACTATTAAATAAAGTTTCCAAATAAAAAACTTGCCTTTATATTCTGGTTAATAAATAACGTATAACTGATATTTAATATTATACTTAAATTATATTAAAATATGAATGAAAATTTCATGATTCTTAGTGAAAATTTTTGAATTACGGACTTAATTTGTTGAAAAATTTTTGAATAATTTCAAATTTTTCTGAACTTTATTTTTTTTTTTAAATCAAAATTGACTCTATAATTTTGTTTTTTTTTTGTATTAGGAAAAATTTTAAGACTCATCACTCATTTTAGAATTTCATTTTTAATATTTAAACTTTGATGAGTTGAATTCTAACAATGAGAAGTCTAAAATCAAAATGTGTTATTATTTCATGTAAAATTTATCGAAACTCAAGTGGATAAACACTAGTAAAAAATTGATTAGTCAAGTGGTATTATTTGTTGATTCTTACTAATTAAAAAAGATCTAAGTAATAGTAAAAAAACCCAAGCAAATTCAGAATAAAATCTGCATTTCACCATAAATTTAAAGGTTGAATTATCAATATTCAGACAACAAAGTCACAAAATATCTTTCTTAAATTTTTGGATAAAATCTAGACTAGTTACTAAAAAATCCAATTTTGATATGAAAAATTAAATAATGAACCAACAACATATTATTTTGACAAATTATATTGACAAATCAGAAATAGATTAATATTACAACTAGCTTTATAAAAGGAAAAAATAACTAACTAGTTTTGGGGTTTCAAGTTTAAGATTATTATGTTAACTACGTACTTGTAGAAAATTCAAAAATAGTTACTTTTACAGGTACTAAATAACATTTACTAAATAACTGAATACTGTATTTTGGGTTTTTATCTTTATATTTGGAAAAGTAACTTAAAAAAAATTCTTAAAATTACAATTTTTAATTTGTAGTATAAACAAAAAACCTTAAGGGACTAGTCTTCTATGATAACAAGGCAAAATTTTAAAATATGTTATTGGCGGTATTCTCTACTTACAACTTTTGTATATACCAAGTATTAAAAAATTCTGATCAACTAAGAAAGCCATAAAAGAAAATTAGTTTAGTGAGATCAATTTTTTTTTTCCATTTTTTCTGAAAAAGAAAACTATTAAATTCTTTTTTTTTCTCACAATTTATCTAGTTTTTACCCCATTTATTGCACTTTTGATCATTATTATACTATAACATTTCTTTGTTACCAGTAATATAAATATAAAGATTTTTTTTGTTTTTTGAGATAAAACTTTTGGTTAACCAAAAAAAAATTATATATTTAACGGATTAATTAATAATTGTATTTTTTTTAAGAAGAGTAGTTATAATAATCAAAGTTTTGTGGTCATTTAAAAATTTTACTAAGAAATTTTGTTTTTGTTTTAAGATGAAATTGGATTTTTCAAAATAAAATTTTCTTGAAGATATTTGGGAATTAGTTAATTTTAATCCTCAAAATTCAAAATCATTTTTTTTCTGCCAAAAGTGATTTGAATTGTTATAAGGATTCTTGTGAATAAGACCAAACAATTTGTTAAAAAAATTTTTAAAAAATTGAAAATTTTTTTGCAATTTTTTTTCATTTTTTGAAACCAGATAACAACTTTTTCAAAACCTTAAAGAAAAAAATTTTTTTGCATAATAGATCTCAATTTAATTGATAAAATGTAGTTAAGCTTCTGCCGAATATTCATTTATTAAATCACCTAAACCACGAATAGTTTTAATGGCTAAGATTTGAATTGAAATATTAATCAAAGAAAGAGAAACCAAATAAAAAATTTGCTTTCGAAATCAATACTTTCCAATATAAAACGAAAAATATGCTTTCCCATTTTCAAGAACTAACTTAATTCTTAAACAAAATAATAGGTTACTTTTTTTCGTTTTATATTGGAAACATGGAAATTTTGAATTTCAAAAAAGAGACTCAAATCAATAAATTGTTTAAATGAGATTTACTCATCCATTTCATAAGCCGAAACACAAATTACAATAAAAAAAAAATTTCAAGATCTTGACAAGATTTCATTGTTTTTTCAAAAATGACTACTCCCTTAATAATCTCTTTTTCAATAATATCGATAATAAATTTTTTCGAGCCATGTGAGCCATGTAATGTGAATATAATTTCTCTAATTATGTCACACTTTGATTATAGCCACATCTATGGTTCGACTAATCCCTTAAGAAACTACTATCATATTTACTTATTATATATTGATTATTTCTTAGATGGTAGAATTCATTAATGTCAGAGAAAAAAAACACTTTTTCTAAAATCTAAACAAGGGTTTTCGAGTTTAAGGGGGTTATTTTAACACCAGCTAAAAGATTTTTTTTTTCCTTTAAAGTCTAAAAGTATCAACACCTTAAACTCTATCTATTCCCAAAAAGAGAATGAATTTTCTTCTCTGATTAATTTCAGGAAATAGTTCCAAATTGTGGAACTACTTTGATTCTTTTATTTGGTAACATATTTGTGGTTAATCATAAAATATCAAATAAAAAACATATTGGAGAAGTAATTCAATCATTTGAATCTAAATAAGAGAAGGAGATAAAATCAAACCACTTTCCTCAAACAGTAGATTACTTCTAATTTTTAAATTAGTTACTTGAAACTTTTTACGTCTTTATGTATTCAATTCTTTCATTTTTTCTTAACCTGCATTTACTCTTTTTTTTCTCCATTTGCGAAATAATGTTCAAAAAAAAAATACTTCGAGTTGAGCTTGAGGATAAAACATTCAAAACAATACTTGTTAATTCTGATTCAACAACAGAACTTATTAAAAAAACTTTAGTTTCAAAATTGTCTTCCATTAAAGATCCAAGTTCTTATGGGTTGTTTTTAAAAACATCTGTTTTTAGTTTGTTTTTTTTTTTTGTTTCTTGTATTTTTTTTTGTTTCTTGTTTAAATTTTTTTTCTTGTTAAATTTTACATCATAAATGGTATAATAATATTGTGACTTTACAAAAAACTTATAATTTAACTTAAACAGAAAGATTTCTTGATCCTGAAGAAAAACCATTGGTACTCGCAGAAACCCTTTCAGAAAAAAACCCAAAGCTACGATTAGCAAATTTGGGATTTGAAAAAAAAGAAACAAACAATATTGTTTTAAATCTATTACCATTTGGTGAATCTGAAATCATGGAAGTCGTTGTACCACAAAATTCAAAAGTTTCTGACATTTTATTGAAAATCGTGATGAGTGGTAAAACTTCGTCAATAGAAGATACTGGTCTTTTTCAAAAATTCCAAAATGAAAGTTTGTCTTTTTTTTTCTTTTCTTTAAAACTTTTTTTTTTCTTTTTTTTTTTCTTTTTTCTTTTTTCTTTTTTCTTTTTTCTTTTTGGTGGTTGCTAAATTTAAGCACCAATCTTTTTTCATTAAAAAAATCAAACACACGCTAATTAGAGAAATTATTTCAAATTAACAAAAACTTTTAATTCAGCACTTCTTGACAATTAACTCACAAAATTGGAAAAATTTTTTTTTATTCTTTCCATTTTTGATTTCTAACAAAAATTTGAAACACGAAGAAAAATTGTGACAACTTTTAAAAGAATACAAATAATAAGAAATAGTCACAGGGGAAACAATTAGATCAGCTACTTTGTAGATATTTGAAATATTTTGAAAATTGTTCCTAAAAAAAATAAATCGCAAAATCTAAATGCTTTTGCTTCAAACAATTTCCAAACATTCTTAAATTTTCAATTTTGTTTTATTGCAGGATCTCTGGCTTTACAAAAAGATCTAATTTATTAAATTCACAAGAAAATTGCGACATATTTCATTTTAATTATAATAAAAATATATCACTCAATTTCCTAATAACTATTTTTGGATGAAATTCAATATAACCGTTCCAACTCTACCGTGAAAATTTATACTCCATAAAAATTGATTTTCTATTATAAAATTATCTTTCATGAAATCAAAATTTTAATTTCTGTCCTACTAACCCTAAAAATTTGAATTTCTGTTAAATCATACAGTCGTTTCAACTCTACCTTGAAAATTTATAAGACATAGAAATTGGATTCCTATTCTAAAATTTAACCTGTCACACTGCAAATTGGTAATGATAATTACTGTTAAATCGTAACTTTTATAATATCGTATAAAAAAAAGCACCCACCATGAAAATAATCCCGAACACGATTTTTAATTTTTAATATTAGGAAAATTGTTTTGTAATTGCTTAATAATTTTCTTTTATTTAAGAATCAAAATTATAAAATTAAAACTATATACTGATTAGAATGGCGATTAATTAAATAACACTTGTTCAAAATAATATTCAATCAATCAAAAAACAGGAATGAAAAATATAATTGTGCCAAATTCATAGCAAACCTCCATAAACCTCTATTTTTTTTTTTTTTTTTGAAATAAGTAGATCTACTTTAGGTTATCAAACAATTAAATGAGTATTCTATAGACACTCCACTTTAATGAACTTTAGATAGGTTTATTACTTAGTTCCTAAAAAATTTGTTTAGTTATAAAAAGGATTTGATTTTAACCCTCATAAAAAAAAATTTTTTTACAACATCTCTATAACATTTGTATAACAAAATTTCCTTTTACATGATGATTTTTTCAATATTTTTAGAAAAATTATTCTTATAGCGAGTTTATAACATGTTACAAATTTTATAACACGTTTTATAACAAATTTTTATGTTATAAAAGTTGTTATTATAAAATTTTATAACATTTTAAACTTTTCTAACACCTTTACAACACGTTTATAACATGTTATAAAACAATTTTTTTATTAGGGTAAATAAAAGAAATTTGATTTTAAATTTTGATAATATTAACAATTAAAAACCGTATTTGGATTTATATTGATGTCGGGTATTTTTTTCAATTCTAAACTAAATTCCAAAAATTTGGACACAGTTTAAACAGTTGAAAGAATAACAATACTACACTTTACATTCAATTTGGAAATAATTTTGATTTTACGAACAATTTCATTTTTTGTTCTTTTTTGTTTTGTTTTCATTTCCTTTTTTCCAGTTACGTAATCTGTTTGGTTAGATCTGGAAAATTTTTTTCAATGGTTGATAGAAGATTAGTGTTGAGTTTGTTAAATTGAAAAATCACATAAAATTAGCTGATGTTATCTTATCATTTGATCGATCAACAATTGTTGGTGAAATTTCAACAAATTAACCAATACATTTTTTGTTCTGATCGTTTCATTATTTTGGACTTATCGATTATGATTTTTTCGTTTTATATTTTTTTCTTTTATTTGGATGAAAATGATTACTTATAAAAACATTAATACTGGGTTAACTTAAATGTGGTTTTATATTAGGTTTGGAAAAATATAATAAATTGAGTTTTATTTTGCATATTTTTGATTTTGGGTGTGTCCAAATTTTTGGAATGAGGTTTATAAAGTGAAAAAAATTCTTTATTAAACAATTTTTTGGTTTGTGGCATCACTATTATGAAAAAATAAAATTGAAAAAACCTAAGTTATCCAAAAATAATGCTTTAATTAACATTTCTTCGGCAATAATAAAGTTTATTTATAACATAATTAACATTGCAGAACTTCAAATTCTTTATGGTTATTGTGTTTATTTATATTTACGCAGTACTGCCTTTTTTAAAAGTCTCTAGTCAAGAAAAATAAGTCTATTTTGGAGTAAAAAAAGTCTAAATCGAAGTGAAGGATGAATTTTAGTTGAATTCAACTTTGAGATATTTGCTTTAATAGATAATAACTAATAGTTTTGAAATGATTTTCATCGTCTAAGAAAACTGGAATAATAAATAAAAATTAATACATATGATATTTATTATGTGTTCTTTGTTTTCTAGGATTCAAAAGAACAGAGTAAAATCAATCTTTTTTCACTATTCTTTTAAATTCTGGAAAACCTAACGAAAAGTGTCTGTAGAGTGCTAGCTTTTCTTGAGTATTCAGAAAAATAGAGAAAAATATTTGATTTTACTCGGTTATTCTAAATTCTGGAAAAATTAACGGCGTTTTTTTTTACTTTTTGAAATAAACCAAAAATTTATAAAAATTTTCTGTTTATTTCAAAAATTAAAAAAAGCCTAATGGAAGTGTCCGTCAAGTGCCTAGCTTTTCTTGAGGTTTTCTGTTTTATCTGTGAAGTGTTCTAGGTTTTTTTTACTTTAGAAATAAACCTAACAAAAATCTATTGATTTTACAAATAAACAGAAAACTCAAGAAAAGCTAACGGTGGGTTTTTTTGATTTTGAAAATAAACAGAAAACTCAAAAAAACCTAACGGTGATTTTCCAGAATTTAAAAGAATAGAGTAAAATTAAAGATTTTACGCAATTCTTTTAAATTCGCGAAAACCCAACTGCAGTTTTTTTAAAATTTAAGAAATAAACCGAAAATTAAATAAATTTTCCTTTTATTTTTAAAATTAAAAAAAAAAACCAACGGAAAAATCAAAAAAAAAAAAATTTTTTCCAATACTAAATAATAAACAATTCTTTAATAGTCAAAATAATTGATTCCCCATTTTGGAATAATGTTATTAAATTTAAAATACTTTTAAAATATATCATAAACTGAGCTTTTAACTAGAAGAAAAAAAATTTTAAAATTTTTTACTATTAAATTTGAAAAAAATCTTAATCTTAGATTGGATTTTTCAACTTTAATTGTAAAATACCTCCAAAAATATTTTTTGATCCAAGATCTTTTATTAACCAATAATGTTTATTCTAAGCGAAGTTATTAAAAAGAGAAAAATTAGAAAATGTTGAATTTTATTTGTGAAAAATTTTTTTCATGATCTTTGTTGATAAACAAATTGATAAAAAAAAACGTACATTAATGTAGATCTTCAATTTCCAAAATTGTAAAAACCAAAAATTTCGACAATTTAAAAGTCATAACTCAGAAAAATACTTTCAAGTTTTTGTGATTTCTGTTCTTTTGTCATTCAATTTTTTTTAATTGGATTCTTACAAAATTAAAATATTCTGTCCTGATGTAAAAAGAAATTGAAATTTTGATTTTTTTCCATTATTTTCCTGACTGAATCTTCTTTATATTGGGAAGAAGAATTGCAAAGGAAAAAGATTTAGTGGCTACTTGCTAATACTGAGTGACTTAAACACGAAAGTATGATTAACTTGGAAATAAAATCGAAAAAACAAAGGCAAAAAATGTTCAAATGTTTAAAGCAAATCAGATCAAAAAGAAATTAGAAATTACAACAATTAAACATCTACACCAAACGAACATTCATGATCAATTATTAAATTAAATTAAATCAACCAAAAGTATCCTCGATGTGATTTTGGGAGTTCTTAATTAAAGATCGCATTGATTTTTGGTTTTTTTTTTTGATATTTTTTACCAATTTCTACTTATAAAAACTTTATAAATTTCTTTTTTTCTTTTTCTTTTATCTTTTTTCTTTTCAATTTTTTGCTTTTGCTTTTTAAATATAAAAAAATTTGGACAGTGTCTTCCCCTTGAACAATCGTGAAATCTATGATTTTACGCTTAAATTATCTTTGAGGAAATTTAAGTCAAAGAAAAACAAGTATAAGGACATTTAGAGTGTAATTTACACTTCTTCAATTATAATAAAAAAAGAAATTGAAATTTTTTTATGATTGTAGGATACAAATTAAATTTTATATTTTATAAAATATTAAAATAGATAACCAATTTTCTATGACTTCTAAATTTTCACGGTCGAGTTAGAACGGTTGTATGATTTAACAGAAATTGAAAATTTTCTCTGATAGTAGGACAGGAATAAAAATTTTTTATTTCATGAAACTAAATTTTATAACAGACAACAAACTTTCGGTTTTATAAAATTTCACGGTCTGGTTGTGTCCATTATATTGATCTTTAATTCATAAATAATACATAATTAATAAATTTAAAATAATTTTTAATAAACAATTTATAAAGTTAACCCAAAAAATTATGCATTTAAAATTTTGTTTCATATATAGTTTTATTTTTAAAGTTCCATTAGTTAAACGGTAATATAAAACGATGAGAAATATCAATACTAATTTGATCACAATACCTAACAGGGTATCTCAAAATCAATTCATCAAAATATTTCCAAAAAATGAAAAAAAAATATTTCTCCCTTTTTTTTTTTGGAGAAAACGGGATACGACAAAATTTAACAAAAAGGGGGAAATATGATAAGGATACCACACCATTTTCTTAAAATAATAAAATACAGTTCTAATTTTTTCCTTCTATTGGAAATTATGTTGAGGATTAAATCATTTAGGAAAACAATTTTGATGATCAAATAGGAAGAAACAAAGACCGACCATTTTTCATACCATAAAAAATATCATTTAAAATCGAGATCTGAAACTTTTGATATTTTTTATTTAAAGTAGTGTCTTAAAAACAAACCTATTGGTCTATTATTAAGAATCAATAAATGATGAATAACAATTTTGGTTCTTTGAATACTTTTTACTGAAATTTAGTTTAACAAACATGTTTTAAAATTAATTTGCCCACTCTTTTTTGGAAATAGATTAATTTATTCAAAATAAAATTAAATAAAGAATTTTAAAAATTAGCTAATTCTATTTAAGAAAAAAAAAAAAAACAACGAAACTTTTTACCAAAAAAAAAATTGAAATAACCAAATTAATCAAAAATAAGAAATAAAATCAAATATAAATAATATCATGAAGAACAAAAATTTCTTTTTTTTCATTTTTTATTTGTTAATATCTAACAGCAAAGCTTTGATTAACTTTTAAGTTTAAAATAATAAAAAAAAACTAATAAAAATGTTAAGATTGCTATTTATTAATTTATTTTTATTGTTGTTTTAAAAAATAATGGAAAGCAACATATTTTTTTTCAAAATTGCTCTTCTTGGATAAAAAATTAAAAAAATTGAATTTTCTTTTTAAATTTTTTCTTTCTTTTTGAATATTATATTATAGAATTAATCAAACTTAATTCAGAAAAAAAAATATTTAAAATACTCAAAAATTGGAAAAAACAAGCTGAACAATATCAATTGATATTCCAAAATTTGGGAAATATAAATATACCTGTAAGTATTTAAATTTTTTATTTAAATGTTTTTTGCTAATCAAGTTATTTAATCTTATAAAAAAGCTTTTTTATAAGGTTGAATAACATTTTTTTTTTTTTTTTTGTAGTTGCAATTGATATCAAAAAATGCTTTGATACTATTAGTCATATATTAGTACACTATACTCTTGATAAATACATTATAAATAAAACAATTAAAATATTGCTTAAAAATTATTATAGAAAAGTTGAGTTAGGTATTTATCAAGGAGACCCTCATCACCTTTATTATTTGGATTTATCGGCCATTTTTTAATTGAAAAAAATAAAACATCTAGTAAAACATGTTCAGATGTTTGCAGATGATTTGATTTTGATAATGGAAGAGTCAATTTCAGAAATTTACAAAATATTAATAATAATATACAAAAATTATTCAAGAATTTGGAATGAACCCAATATTGATAAAACACTAAAATCAAAAACAGTTATCTGAAATTAAATATTTAGGATTTATATTTCTGAAAAAGAAAAATATTTACAAAAAAAATTTAAAAAGTAAAAGACAGTTTTAAAAAAAAAAAAACTTCTTTTTCGTCAAAAAAAACACTCGCCAATGGAGTAAAATTACAATTGTTCAAAGCAATATATATTAGTCAATTATTTTATGAACTAGTAATTTTTAATCTGATCCAAAAATATTTTGACTCAAATGATGTTTGGATAAATAAAAAAGTTACAAAATTTTTAAAACTCAATCCGCATTCTCCTAGAATAATTTACAAAGTTGAAGCAAAACTTGAACAACCCAGAATCTCAATCTACAAAAGAAGAGATAAACTCAAAAAAAAAAAAAAAAATAGAACTACTGGTGTTTGAACACATTTCGGACCAATTCAAATTTTCAAAAAAAAAAGCTGAAAATATTAATTGGGGAATTGAAAATTTAAAATTATTAAATGTAAATCGAAATAATGTTAGACGCGATTTAATAATAAATAGTTCTGGGGGGAAAGGTCAAGAATATTTAAAAATTATTAGATACAATAATAATATCAACAAACAGTCGTGTTGTCAAGTGCCGTAGAGTGTCGTAAAGTGCCTAGTTTTTTTTAATTTTTGAAATATTTGTGAATTAAATAAATTTTCTTTACATTTCAAAAAGTTAAGAAAACCTAACGGCTGTTTCCAGAATTTAAAAGAATTGAGTAAAATATTTTGATTTTGCTCATTTCTTTCGAATTCTGGAAAACCTAACAACAAGTGTCGTAGAGTGCCTAGGTTTTTTTTAATTTAAGAAGAATTGAATAAAATCTTTGATTTTACTCCATTCTTTCGAATTCTGGAAAACCTAACGGCTGCAAGATGAAATTAATTTTCGCTCCTTCAAAAATGAAAAAAAAAAAAAAAAACATTTTTTTACACACCTCAAAATTAATTTCCACTTTTTTTGTATGTATATAAACGAAAAAACTTGATAACGTTGTTTTTTGGATTTTTAACAAAGGGGTTTTTTGGATTTTTTTTTTCTTGTGAGAAAAATAAAGAATAATTTTTTCAAAGATTAACTAAAGAAGATATTTTTCAATTTAAAAAACCTAATCTACACCCTTTTAAAAATACCAAAAATTCTAAATTACGTTTTTTTTTGGAAATGTGAAGAGAATTAAAAAAGCAACAGAATTATGAAATCCTTGGGCAGTTTTGCGTTAGTTTACAAGGGTTTTTGAAAAACTAACAAGGTGGAAAAAAGTTATTGAAATGAAAAAAGGAAGAAAAAGAAACATATTGGAGCCATTGATAAACCAAAATTCTTCAAATTAGTAAGAATATATATATATATATATATAGATATATATATATAGATAGATAGATAGATAGATAGAGCCCCAGTTATTAAATTTTTACATATTTTAAGTAATATAATAAAAAAGCAAAATATAAAAAAGATAGTGTATTAAATAATTCAATTATCAAAATAAATACAGAATTATTATTTTTATATTTTAAAAATTTCAAAATTATACCAATTTATTTTTATTTAGTCCAAATAATAGTTTACTTTAAAGAATTTCTTTAAATAAAAACCTAAATCAATATTTTCAAAATCTATGAGAGTGAACATTTTACTTGAAGAAATAAATTAGAACTTTTTTTGTGTGAGGAAATATTCTCAATTTTTTAAGCTTTAACTTACCTTATAAACAATACATAAGAAAAATAAAAACCATACTAAAAACAATATTACTCAAAATTTGAATTATATGCTAATTTACGTATTTCCATTTTTCAATAATTATTAATTAATAAATAACAACAAAAAAAAAATCAAAACAATGTTTTTTTATAATTAAAAAAAACTAAAAATTTTATGATTAAATAATCGAATAAATTCTAGGGTATGAACAAATTTTTTGAAGAATATGAATCTTTAGAAATAGAGGAAGAACCATTTAATGATTTCAATCGAAGGATCATGGATATTGTTGTTGCAGGTAATAAACTATATTTAAAAAAAGAAGGATTCACGGATGATATTCAAGGCAACATTGAATTAGCAAATGACAACATGGGTGTCTTAACGAGATTAAAAGAAGATATGGAAACAGAAGGGAGCAAATTTAATATTTATTTGGAAAGGATCGAGCAGATGATCAATAAGATTATTGAACAATATTTAAGTATTGTTGTACCATCAACTGCAAAATTGATAGGAATTAAGAATATTAGTAGCAATGAAAATGATGTTGCCAAATTATCTGAATGCTGGAACAAAATCATCAATAAGCACAACCAAGAAAAGCAATTAGAATACACGAGGCTGATCAAAGATTTGGAAGCCCTGCAATCAATCAAGGATGCCAAGATACAGGGCGGGATTGGTGATCTAATTAAACAGGATTTGGGTGTCTATTTTTTCACGACAAAAAATGATTTAGAAATCATGTCCATTGATCCCTTTAAAGAGAAATCAGGAGGCATTTCCTTTTGTACAAATCCCATTAAGCAAGGCTTTTTGGATGTCAAGACATCGATGTTAACAAGAAAATCGTCTTCCTATTTTGTATTAACACCAAAGTTTTTATATATTTTTACGAATCCAAAATCCAAACAAAATTTAAGTGAAATTGTGTCAACGGCAAAATCGAAGGAGTCCCTGTCGTTAAATATCATCAAAATTGAAAGATCGGTTGTTGAGCATTCTGAAAAGGAAATCAGCAAAGGCAATGAAAGCTCTGAAGTGACTGATGAATCCTCTTTAAAATTTACTTTTGATTTGGTCTTTTCTGACAAGACGTTTCACATTACTGCTTCAAACCAAGAAGAAATGCAGGAATGGATACGATTAATTAATTTAATGCAATCAAGAATCACCAAGCAAAAGCCAATTGGCGTTCATAAAATTAATCAAAATGTTAATTATCTGTATGAAATAAAATTTTTGAATGAACAATCAAAGGATAACAAAATAAATCAAAATGAAAGTGAGTTTATTCAACGATCCAACAAAAGACCAAATACAATTAAAAGAAGGAACACCCGTTACAAATTTCAAAATATTGAATCAAATTGGCATAATGAAAAAAGATACATATTTGAAATTAAAAGCTTTCACAATACATGGAAAATGAAAAAATCATTATTAGAATTTAATTTATGGATTGAAGGATTAAAAAATGAGTTAAGCAACATAATAATACCAGACTTTCCAAAATCCTTTAAATTACAACATTTCAGTTATCAAATATCTGAAAATACAAATAAGGAAAATGAAAAATTGAATAATAATTCCAAATCTAATGATCAAGATTTAGATAATAACCGAAACCCCAAAATTAATCAAATCAAGAAAAAATCAAAACTATCAAAAATTAAATTAATTAATACAAGAAAGACTGAAAAAAAAATAAAAGTATCTCAAAATATTATTCAAATTGGGAAAGAGTTTATAAGTGCATGTATCAACGAATTATTGATGAACTACCAAATTAATCAAAACATCGATACCTTGGATTTCTTTGGTATCAATAACATTTTCCAAGCAATCTTTAATCAAAATTTGGAGCAAGTCAATTACATCGCACAAAATGATTTGATGTCTTTAGAATTCACCGACAATGGGCTAAAGCCACTGCACTACGCTGCTTCAACAACTTTAGAAATAGTCAAGACACTGATCGATAACGGTGCCAATGTAAATAGTACAGATAAAAAGGGATATGGGATTTTAATATATTCCATTAAAGATAACAATTGGGAACTGTTTAATTATTTGATAGAATTGAAATCCATTAAAATTGATCAACCAGATAATAAAGGTATAACACCCTTTTTACACACAGTAATTAAAAGAAATTTTAAATTCACTACAAGCCTTTTAGAAAAGGGAATAGATATTAACCATCAAGATAATTCAAGTAATTACGCTGCTTCGCATATCACTTTTAATAATAGCGATTTCCAAATTTTGAAATTATTAGTGACCAGAAATATTGATTTAAACCTTCAAGATTTATATAACAGATCCTTATTACATTTATCTGTTGCAAAAAATAATTTTGAGATTGTCAAATATTTATTAGAATCTTCTGCAAAGAACGATAATAAATTGAATCTTAATACCATTGATAATAATGGCAAAACCCCTTTATATATAGCATGTGAAAAAATTTTCTTGCCCATTGCTGAGTTGTTGTTAGATTATAAAGCAGATCCTAATATCCCAAATAATGAGCAAAAAACTCCCTTACATATTTCAATTTCAAATAATAATGAAGAATTGGCAGAATTATTACTTAAACATAACGCAAACCCTAATTTAATTAATGGAAAAGGAATGGTAAATGTTTTATTTATTTTTTTTTATTTTTATTTATTAATCAAGAAAAAAAAATTTTTTTATTGTATATTTCGAAAAATTACCACAATCTACACATTGGATCAATAATAATATAATAGAACAGAAATAAGATAATTAAAATTTACAATAAACATACCTACTAGTATATTAAGATAAAAAGTATTTAATTCATTAATTATATCTTAGAATTATAACCCTTAAGATTGTATTTTGCGATTGTTTTTTGAAAATTATTCATATAAAAAAAAAAGAATAATACAAAAAAAATATATGTCATTCCAGAAACGATTGACGCATTTTGCAAAAAAAATTAATTTTCCCAAAATTTAAAAAAATATAACTACGTATCACTATTTAACCACCTGGTAAACATGTTGGTGAATCAAAAAAATGATAAAACGATCAAATAAAAAATGTAAATAAAAAAAAAATTGAAAAGTTTCTTTGTTTTTTACGATAAATTGGGTTTTTCAGAAAATAGACATGATCAAAACAGTTTGTGACAATGTGCTTCATATTCACAGAATAATCAATGAAGTGCCAAAATTTCTTTTTAAACATTAATAACAAGGTTTTCTTGGGTTATTGCAGATTAAGATCTGTTTACCCTTAAAATCATTTCAGTGAACAGAACTTAAATCTTTCACCAATTCAAACAAAAAATCTTCGTTATCTAATTGTATTCTGAACAATAAATCCAAAAATCATTTTTTTTTAGGAATTAACATTCTAAAGAAAAAAAAAACATCACAAATCACTTTCAAGAAAAATACTTATTTTCAAAAATACAAGCATTTACATCTTGGTAAGCATTTTGGAGGAAATTATTTTTTACATTTTCTGAATAATCATCATTTTTTAAATTGATTAATTTTGGTTTTTAGGATTTTGGATCTTTCTTTTCTCCTTTTCAGTTTGGCTTGTTTCCCATTCATAATTTTTAATTTGGAATAATTGTTGTTGAATTAATGAATTTGAGAAAAGATTTTAACTTGAAAGATGATAATTTTCCATCCGAATTTTCAAATGATATTTGTTGCATTTTTTATTCAATCATAGAGAAAAGCCTATTTGAATTTCTGATCAAATGAGTTCAAATTTTCAAACATTTTTTCTTGTTTCTTGGAAAAATCTTCAAATATGAAAAAGTAAATTGTAATTTTCTTGTTGAATTCTGAAAGGATCAAGAAAGCAAAAATAAAATTTTTGATAAAGAATCTTTAATTCCAAAAATTTCTTTTTAAAAATCAAAATAGAGAAAAAAATTGAAAAAATGCATCAATTGTCCTTTAGGTAAATTTTGTGTAAAAAAAAAAGAGATTTTTAAAAATTAAATTTAATCCATTCTTATTTTCAAAAACCATTAAAAGGCCATTAGACTAAAAAATTAATTTAAAATCCATTCTGATATATTAAAAATATTTTAAAAGTTTCTCAATTTTTTTAAAATTATCAAATAGGATTCTACCTATTTTCTTTCAAATTTTGAAATTTAGATAATCACAGAAACCACAGAAACTAATTTTGAATGATCAGAAATTTCAAACCATTAGTATATACTCAATAAGTGTCAAAATTTTGATAAATTAATTTAATTTTCAAATTTAAGATAAATCCTGAAAGAGAATTTACTAAAAAATCGTAAGTCAATTGTCTAAAACTGCATATATAATTTATTTTCAAAAAAGCAGGGTAAAATCTATTTTATAAAAGATCTTTATTAAACTGAATTCTTATATTACTATTCAAATATACAAAAATATTCTTCATCATCAATTGATTCTTCATAATAATTTAATTTTTTTGTTAGTCAAGAGATTACTATAAATAAAAGATATTAAAATTTCTGATCTCGATTTTATATGGTATATTTTTTTGATGTGTGAAAATTGGCTGATTATATTGTTCTTTTTTGATAAAAATATTTTTTTTTGAAAGAGATTTAATCCTGATAGAATTTATAATTTAATGAAAAACCAATAACGTATTTTACTTGATTTAAAAAACATGTTTGGATCTTTTGGAACATATCACTTATTTTTTATTGAAATTGGACGTATCTAGTTTTGTATAAAAAAAAATGTTTATTTTTTTTTCAATTTTTTCGGAAATATTTTGATGAACATATTTTGAAATACAAATCATAGTCATTGATTTAAATTAGTTTACTATTTAACTTGATTTTATATTTACCAATTTATAAATAGAAACACTTTAAAAGAAAATATTATTTGAAATAGAATAAATAATTCACCAATTTTTTGGATACTCTTAAATATATATATATATATATATATATAGAAATTACACAAATTTATTTTAAATACCAACATCAATTATTCAAAAATAATAGTTTAATTACTAAATCTATTTTTTGTTTACTTAATATAAAAAAAGAAATATTTTAATTTTTTAATTAGAAATAATAATTTAAAAATATCTATATTTTGGTGTATTATTGAAAAAAAAAAAAATGAAGGGGTTATAATATTGATTTCATCAGGAATTTGATGATTAATAAAGTCTCACCATTTGTAATATTTTTTAATTCTTAAATGGATAGTACACTAAGAGGAAAATGCTAAAAAAAATTAATAAATCAACCATTATAAGATTAATACAAAATAAGAGAAATAATAAACTTTGGACTAGAGTTAATATTTACCAAAGAAATACATTAACAAACTTTCCATTTTACAAAAAAAAGTAAAATGTAAAAAAATTTTGTTATTTATGTTTAAAATATGAAAATAAGGAGATAATAGAAAATATTGATCATTTTTTTATGAGTATATCCTTCTTATAAAAAATGATAAATTAATATTTCTAAATAAATTAAAAGAAATAAACTTTAATATATTAATTTTCAACCAAAATAATTTGAAACTATTTTCATTAATTAATAATCATGAAATCCAAGATTTTACTCCATAATTTTCTGAAAGGGAAATTGATTTATAAGGACAACTAGAGTGTAATTTACACCTCTTCAATAATAATATAAAAAAAATATATACGATTTTTTTTAGCCAGACAAAATATATCGATGAAACTTACTTTTACAGATACGCTATTGTATATAAATCTAGATTAAACTTTTTGTTGGAATAAAAAGTGAAAACTAGTTTGGATAAAAATAGTTTAAAATATGATTTTGTTTCAAAATTTACAACCCATTAATTTTTTAAATAAATTATTTATACGATTTAAATGATATTAATTCCGATGTGAAAAACTTTAAAATGAATTTTGGAAGTATTTACCAAGTTTTAAATTCTAAAAAAAAAAATAGGAGGTTTTTGTTAGGGTATTTAAAAGTGCCCAATTTCTTTTAAATTTTCAAATATAAGTTTTTACAAATTCAAAAAATATTTTTCAAATAATTGAATAAAATTAATACCTATGTGAAAATATTTGAAAAGAAATAGGGAACTTTCGAATTATACTTACAAAAACTTCCAATTTTTTTTATTAGAATTTAAAACTTGGTAAATACTTACAAAATTTATTTTAAAGTTAAAATAAATGTTTTCAAAGTTAAAAAAAATATTGTAAAAAGGATGAAAGTTTTCCAAACATAAATTTTCAATGATGATAAAATTGAAAGAATTTCTACTCTCTTTTCGGTAACTTCAAAAATTAAATTCATAATTTGTATATTATGATATAATTTCTACTATTCCCCGATTGCTAAAATAAATCATTTTATCTACTTAATACCTTAAATATCTTTTAACATTAACATTATTATTCTTGATATATTTGTTGTTTAAATTATTAATATATTTATTTTTTTTATTTTAGAATGGATTGCATGAAGCCATTAACACACAGAATCTTAAATTAGTTAGCATAGTTTCTAAAAGTAAAAAAAATATTAAACATGATCTTCAATCCAAAAATGGTTATTATCCTATTCATTTTGCAATTAGTAACAACTCTGCAGAAATATTACAATTTTTGATCGACGAATTAAAAGTCAATTTAAATTCAAAGACTCTTGAGGGACAAACCGCATTACATTTGGTTTGTAAAATTTCAAATATACAATTATTGGAGATTTTGCTTGAATCCGGAGCAGAGCCAGAAATTACAGATTTAACTCACCAAGAAGAAATGCCTCTTCACATCGCCACCCGTATTGGTGATCTTGGTGTTTTACGTACACTATTAAAGAAGGCAAACATCAATTCAATAAGAAAAGACGGCAAGACCTCTTTGCATATTGCTGCTCAAAACGGGTTAGAAAATGTTGTAAGCGTTCTCGCAGATCATGGTGCAGATGTGAATTTACAAGACAAGGAAGGGAACACGCCGCTTCATATGGCATTAAAAAATGGCAATGATCGTGTTGCGACCATTATCGTGCAATATGGTGCATTTTTGAAGGTAATAAATAACAAAGGGCAATCTGCTCTCGAATGCGCGAAAAATAAAAAAGTCAGAAAAATGATTAAAGAGGCAAGCGACAGGGCAACATCCTTAGGCAGTTCCAAGCCAAGACCCTCCTATCAACAAAATATCCGTTCAAAAAACCAATATTCTTCTTCTATTGAAAATACTCAATTTAGCCAAAAGATCATTCAAAAATTACAAAATTTACAACGTAGCACCTCTTTAAAGGATAATCAGAAGCAGCCAGATTTTTTTAAAATCACATATCACACCAACCATTTGGATAACAGAAATTCCACTTTAAGTGTGATGATTAAAAAAACTAAAACAGAAGTGGAATCAATTATTGAGCTTTTTAATTATGCCAAAATGAAAATCGGCTTTACAATGGATTTAGAAAAATATCAATTGCTATACAAAGACAATAATTCAGATTTTGTAATCATAAACAATTTAAATACAACTAAGGAATTATTTCAATTTGGACAATCTTTACATATCATTTCAAAAGAAATTTATCAAAAAATGTTTGATTTATAATTTTAGGGTTTTTTATTTTTTTATTTATTTATTTATTTATTTATTCGTTTTATTTTATTATTTCCTATATATGTTAAATAATCCATTATTTATTAACTCATACTTTTATATTAAAATTTATTACTAATAATGACAAAATCAAAAATTTAACTTAAATATTTTTATAAATTTCTTTTGTGTTAATTATTTTTTTTGAATATCACTTTATATTCATAATTTTTTTAATTGAAATACTGGTTTGCATTGCTTAAATCAGAGAAAAAAAAAATTATTATCCCTTATTTATCCACAAACCCCAAGATTTTTTAATCTTTTTGGGTTCTTAATTGATATTTGTTACAGTATAGTCAGTTCCACTGTTAATGGATCAGTCTTCTACACCAACAAGACAAAATTTTAAAATATGTTATTGGTGGTATTCTCTACTTACAAATTTTGTATATGCCAAGTACCAAAAAATTCTGATCGACTAAGTAAACCATATAAAAAAATTAGTTTAGTGAGATCAATTTTTTTTTTCCATTTTTTCTGAAATAGAAAACTATTAAATTCTTTTTTTTTCACAATTTAACAATCTTTTACCCCGTTTATTGCCATGTTGATCATTATTAAACTGCAAATAGTTTTTGTTACCAGTAATATTAATATAAAGATTTTTTTTCTTTTTTGAGATGATACTTTTGGTTCACCAAAAAATTGATATATTCAACAGATTAAAAAATAATTGTATTTTTTTAAGAATAGAAGTAATTCTAATAATCAAAGTTTTGTGGTCATGTAAAATTTTTTACTTAGTAATTATGTTTTTGTTTTGTGGATAAAATTAGATTTTTCAAAATATAATTTTCTTGAAGATAATTGGGAATTGGTTAATTTTATCCTCAAAATTCAAAATCATTTTTTTTTCTGCTAAAACTATTTTGAATTGATATAAGGATTCCTGTGAATAAGACCAAAACAATTTGTATACAATTTTTTTTTCATTTTTTGGAAACAAGATAATAGCTTTTTGAATCATTAAAGAATATAAAAAAATTTGCTTCATAGATCTAGAATTTAATTGATAAACAGTAGTTAAGGCTTCTACCAAATATTCATTTATTGAATCGCCTCTACTTCAATTAGTTTTATTGACTGAGATCTGAATTGAAATATTAATCAAAGAAAAAGAAATATCCAAATAAAAAATTTTTTTTTGAAATCTATTTTTTTAAAATAAAATGAAAAATATGTTTTCCCATTTTCAAGAATTAACTTAATTCTTAAATAAATAATAGGTTACTTTTTTTCGTTTTATATTGGAAACATGCTAATTTTGAATTTCAAAAAAGAGACTCAAATTAGTAAATTGTTTAAATAAGGTTAACTCATCCTTTTCAAAAGCCAAAACATAAATTACAATAAAAAAAAATTTTTCAAGATCTTAACAAGATTTCATTTTATTTTTAAAAAATACTACCCCCTTAAGGCACAAACTATGTAAAAAATTGAGACACAAAGAAAATCATAAATGAAGAAGCATTATTCCAACACAAGGAAAAGGTTATTGTGATAAAAATTTTTCCAAAAAATGTACCTTAATTTGGAAATTTTTTGTATCTTAAGAGATTAGTACAACTATAGATTCATCTATAATTAAAGTGTGCTATAATTTGGTGTAAATGGTATTAGTGCTGCATGGTTCACATGGCTCGAAAAAATCTATTATGTATATTATTGTCCAATAAATTATGTGATTTTTTATACTAATTATCATAATAAAAAATTTTCATTTTATGGAATTTTGTTACAATCAATTTTCAAAATATAAAAATGGAAACTCAAAACTATAGTATTCCAGTTTTTAAAAATCCATATTAAGAATATCCAAAAGTAACTATTTTTTTGTTTTATTTGAATTTCAAAGACTGACTCAATAATCATTAGCACAAAAACCCAGAGAATGGTACGTTTTGTTTTTATTTTTATGAAGTTAATTGTAATATCAATTCATTTCCAATATTTTTCAAAACGATTCGTCAAAAATAACCTCTGGCTAATTAATAATTTTTTTAAAAAAATGTTTTTTTTTAGCAACCAATCTAACATTCCGAGACAATTTTAAGAAAGATCGTTTGTAACTTTTTAATCTGAATATTGATTATTTATACTATTAATTTGTTGCAAAATCAAGATTTTTTTCTGAAATATATTGGGTTTTTTACTAATACGAGGATGATTTTTAATTGATGGGACCCACAAATAGTACTATCTGACTAATCAATTTTTTTAGAGATAAAGTAAAATCATGCACCTCTAATGTGATTTATACACACTAACAACCCACTTTAATCTTTGAATCCTCTTTGGAAGACTTTAACCGCTTAAATTTTAATTCAAAGTCTGTGTCTTAAAAGTGAGACTGGATGTAAGTTGATGATAGATGATTTTAAAACTTAATTTAACTCTTGATTGCTATTGGATTTAAGAAATTCACTAATGAAATATGAATTTTTTTTTTTTTTTTTTCAAACCTTTTCAAAAATATAATTCTATTTTAAGTATATTACATTCTTTTCTTATTCTTAATTTTAAACTTTATATTTGTTGTGAATTAAAAACAATTAAAATATAATTTTTCTTTAAATAAGTGGAAAAAATTATTTTTTAATGAATTATTAAAAATTGAATCTATCTTAAGTATTTAAAAAGTTTTCTACAATAGTATTGGTATATAAGAAAAAAAATATTATATTATTATAATAAACGTGTACATAAGCGGAAATTTTAAAAAAGTTATTGTATTAAAGGCCTCGAGAAATTTCAGAATTTTTTTTTTATTGTTTTGAAAAATAATAATTAACAAATTACAAAATCCATCTTGAAAAAGTTAGAAAAAAAAAATTTATAAGAAATTTGTATTTTATAAAAAAGTTTAAAAAAAGGAGAAGAATGAGAAAAAAAATAAAATTCAAACTCTACTGTTTATTACAGAATGTTAAGGATAATAAAGAGTTGTAAAAAGAAATTAAAGGTAGAAATAAGAATAAACATCCGAAATTAATTGGAAGAATTAATATTGAATTGGAAAAGTATATTTTTTGGAAAAAAAAATCGAAAGATAGGTAATTCCAAAAAATACTTTTATCTAATTAATATTTAGAAAACTATAATTTTAATTAAATTAAAGCTAAAAGTAAAAACCAAAAGAATATATATTTGATAAGTTTTATTAAATTGTTACTTTAAATAAAATTTACTAATCGTTTTCTGAAGACTTAAAAACCTTACTTTTATTAAAATCTCAAATCGGTATATTATTTTTTAATATTCGGTATTTTCTTTAAATATTGAGAAAAAAGGGTCTATTTTGGTCTTAAAATTGTTAAATGGGTGTTCCAATGAATTTTTGTTAAATTTAACTTTAGGATATTTTTTTGAATTTATAATAACTAATGGTTTTGAAAATACTCTATTCTTCCAAAAAACTCTGATATGGGGGGGGGGTAACTGATGATAAATAGTATGTTTCCGATGTTTTACAGAATTTTAAATAATTGGTCAAAATATTTGATTTTTCTCATTTCTTTTGAATTCTGGAAAAGTCTAACCGAAGTTTCCGTCAAGTACCACCGAGCGTCTAGTATTTTTTTATTCTTGAGAAATAAATAGAAAAATATTTTTCATTTTCAGTTTATTGAAAAAAATTAAAAAAAAAAAAAAAAAAACTATGGTTTTGTTGAGGTTTTCTGTTTTATGAGTTAAGTTTTTTAGGTTTTTTTTAGGTTTTCTATTTTATTTATGAATTTTTCTCGGTTTTTTTTTTGGTGTTTTGTATATTATTTCGAAAATCTATTGATTTTCCAAATAAAAAGAAAACTCAAAAAAAAAAAAAAACTAAATAGAAAATATATAGATTTTTTAAATTAACAGATATCTCAAGAAGGGTTAATTGTGGTTTTTCGGGTTTTTAAAGAATAGGATAAACTCAAGATTTTACTCTATTCTATTGAATTCTGGAAAACCTAGAACAAAAAAAAAAAAAAAAAAAAAATATTAATTTTTTTTTTTAATATAAAAAAACGATAATTAATCTATTGTCCAAATAATTGATTCAATAACTAAAAGGTATTTATCAGATTTATAATAATTTTAAAATCTATTAAAATGACGTCTTAACTGTGAAGAAAATTTTTTTATAATTTTTTGCTATCAAATTTAAAAAAAAAATTACATGAAAAATTGGATTTTTCAACTTCAATTGTAAAATATCTTGAAAAATAATTTTTGAGGAACTATTTATTATTAACATATAGTGTTTATATATAATAGAGTTAATAAAAAGATTAAAATTAGCCAATGTTAATTTGTTTTTGATAAAAAAATTTTCTGAACTTGTAAACTCCTTTTTAAAATCATTGGCCCATTACAAATCAAATTTTGAAAATAAATAGTTTTATAAATTCAAGTCCTATATTATAATAAAATAATTACTATTTTAATATTCAGTTATGTACACTAGAAATATTTATTTTTTATCTAAAAATAAAATTATAAAGAGTAAAAATAAAATAAAAACAAAAATTGCCCAATTTATTATGAAATTGAGTATACTTTATGAGGGATTTTATGTTTGGGTAGGGCCAACTTTTGGTATCTTATTAAATTTCAAAAATAGTAAAATTTATTTTTTTTCCATTTACTAAGATTTTCTTGATTATTATTATTGGTATGAAAGTTTATTATATTTTTTTATAAATTTGGGGGAAAACTAAAATTATTATTTTGTGATTGGTGGTATTTTTTTTACAACAATTATAAAAAATTAAAAATGTTGATAGGATCATTCCATAATATATTTTTAAAAAGGTATTCAAAATTCAATTGTAACAACCAATGTACAGTGTGATTCTTCCCTATTAAAACAAGTTGCACAAGTCCAAATAGTCCCTTAATAATTATTTTTTTTTCAAAATATTAGCCAAAATTCTCTATCATACCTAATATACAAACAAACAATCAAAATTTTCACTGCAATACCCGAAAGTGCTCTAATCTACCCTGATAGACTTTAAAATTGTAAGAAAGGGTGAATTTAAGTACCAACAGCCAATATATTTCAATGTTTTTGACTATTTTATAAAAAATGAGAATTTGAGTAATTTGGGTTAGTAATAATTAACCTGTAATATGACAAACTTTAAAATCAAACCCCAGAATAGAATATTTAGATAAGAACAAAAGACAAATCATTTAACCCATACAAAGTGGATAAATCAACTTAGTATTCTATTTACAGTTTGTTAAATAACCCATGTCGAAATTTTAATATGTGTTTTTGAAAATTGTTTGTGTTGTTTTTTTAAATAACTGTTATTTTTTTTTTTTTAAATGTTTTTATTTTTTCTTTCACATTAGTTTTTAGTTTTTATTTTTGGGTTTTACAAAAATACAGTTCAGTTAAACTCTAATTTCCAATCACACAATATGCAATAGATCATATTATCAAGTGTTTTTCTCCAACCTTCAAGGCTAATCTCCTGATAAAAGAGATCTAATTCAACAAAATTTAACCAAAACAACACCAAAATCCAAACAACAGACAATCTTTCAATTTGAATAAATACAAAAAAAATCAATAAAAAGGATAAAAAAGAGTTTCTTAAAACCTTTTTTACTGGTACTTTCACATGTTTCAAAATTATGATTTCAATTTTTCAAAGTTTTTTAAAAAGCTAGGAACTAAAAATTTCATTTCATTTTCCATTTTTCCTTTAACCTATAGTCTTCAAGTCATATCTTGTAATTGGTTGACTTTATTTATTTGTTTTCATTCTTTTTTTTTCCAAGTTTGGAGGAGATGTAAGAATCCAAAATGAAAGAATATTTCACCTTAAATCAAAAGTTAATTAGCAGATATTTTATCTGATTAAAATTCTACAAGAACATGCTCAAGTATCAAATCATTAATAAATCAATTCTTTTTCAACAATTTTCAGAGTGATAGTAAAATTAAATCTCTAAAAAAAAAGATCAATTTTCATTTGTTAAATCAAGATCTTTCAATTTTTCAATCAATAAGTAGAAATAATATTTTAGAAAACTAAATTTGAATAAAAATTTCTTTTACGACTTTGAGAATTACTGTATTATCGTCAAAATAGACTTCCTTTTTAAAAAATAAGCATACTCTTGAAAATTTTTCATTTCAAACAACAGATAAAAAAAGAAAACAATACCAAAAAAGTTGAAAAACAACACTTTTATTAAAGTCAACACAAGTTATTGAACAAACTTTGATCTTTAATTTTGAGGTATGAAAAACAGTAAATTATTTATTTTGCAAAAAGTCCTTTGAGTTCTAAAAACCATTGTGGTTTCAACTAAGGAAAAATATTGTTGTCTCATCGACTTAGAAAATGACAAAAACCTGAAATTTTGACTTTATGGCTGCTACTTCCTCAATGAAAATCTCCTTTTTTTCAGTCGTGTTCGAATAAAACTCTATTGAAGTTTTGACTATCAAACGAAAACTTTTGAAACTATGAATTAATATCTGAAATTTTCGAAATAGTTCTTAGAGTTTGGATAAAGAATTTGATATATTTCCAATTGTGCATCAGAAAAATTCAAACTTTAATTTTTGAAAAGGAATCTCTGAGAACACCTCTTATTGAACACTTTACAAAAATTTTCCTTGTGTTTTTCTTTTAAAAATTGAACAAAACTCTTGGAACAATACTTAACATTGTTCTTTCTGAAAACTGATTTCTGAAAGCAATTATTCGTTTTGTAATTTAGACAAAAAATCATTTTTTTATTTTTTCAAAAACTCATTTAAATGTCAAGAAGAAGAAAGAAAAATATTTCAAAAGCTGTTGAACCACGTAACTTTAGACTTTTAAGAGAATTAGACGAAGGTCAAAAAAATTCCAACACAAGCGAAGTCTCATATGGTCTTGAAGATCCTGAAGATACATACCTTTCATCTTGGATTGGAACAATCATTGGACCACAAAGTGTAAACCTATTTTCTGAATTCAAATTCTCTTTTTATTATGTTTTTTTCTTACTTATCATGCTTAAATTCTTTTTGTTTTTTTTTTTTTTTCCAAAATTTTACTTTGAATTACTTTTTTTTTTTTTTTTTTTTTTTGTTTTATTTTAAATAGACTGTTCATTATGGAAGAATTTATAGCATTAAACTTTATTGTGATGATGACTATCCAAAAAAGGCACCTATTGTCAGATTTAAAACAAAAATTAATATGGATTGTGTTAATAACGATGGAACTGTACAACTAAGAAAATTTTTTTTTTTTTTATTTTTTTTTTTACATTTTTTTTTGGTTTTTGTTAACAAAAAATTTTTTCTTCTTTTTTTTTTAATTTATTTTTTTTTTTTCTTTTTTGTCAACTTTTTCTTTTTAAATGCCAAATATAGATCAACATCACCAAATTTCCACTTCTTGGACCAAATTCATGGGATCACACCACAACTTTAGAAACAATCTTAATTCATATCCGTAACAAAATGCAAGAGTCACAAAATAAAAACTTAAGACAACCAAATGAAGGTGAAGAATATAACTAAGATTCTAAATACAATAACCAAAAAGTCGATCAATATTTACTTTCTGTTTCTTTTCAATGTTCTGTTTTTTGAAATTTTTTTCTCACTCAGAAAGTCAAAAAAACAATTTCTTTTAGTAAAATTTTTTCAAATAACGAAATATCACAAAAAGAATTGATATCACTTATTTTAATTTTATCTAATTCAAGAAAATAATAATAACAAGAACTTTTTTCTGTTTTTTTTTGACTTTTTTTCTTTACATTATTTTCAGGAGCTTTTTTTTCGAGATTTTAAGTGCAGAGAAACAAAAAATGTTATAAAATTCAATTTTTTTTTTATTTCGATTATTGATATATTTAGGTTTCGTATTTTCTTGTTCTGCCTTTAAATGACTTGAAGATGAATTATTAGTTGAGTATTTTTAATTTTTGATTTCATTTGGAGTTTTGAAAATTGCTATCTTTTACAATTATTTGGAATTACTTAAAAATAATATAGATATAAAAAAAAATGAAAATATTTTTTAAAAATGTAGAAGGTTTTGAAAGCCCTCTTGAATATTATTTTATGTATAATTCTTTTTAAATTATTTGCTCCTAAAAAAAATTATATTTTATGATTATTGAGTTTTATACCAAAAGATAATTTATACCTTTATTGTTTCTCAATTTTGTTTTTTTTTCCAATTGATCGTTTTTTAAGATAATTTTTTTTTGTTTGTTTCAAACTTGACTTTTCTTTTATCTCTGTTAAAATCAAATTGACTTAATTAAAAATTTCCCTCAAAATTCAATAAGGGGGCATATTTAAATCTCTTAAAATATGGTTTCTAATTGATTTTTGTAAAACCCCTTGTTTTTTTTTTCCACTTATAATTTAAAAACAATTATTAAATTCTTAGCAAGTTGGAATAAAAGGTTTCTTTTTTCTTTCTTCACATTTTTTGATTTTATTATTTCAGGAGGGGTTTTTAATTCATTTTATTTACTGTTAGTGTTTCCAGAATTCCAAATAACAGAGAAAAAACTTTGATTTTACCCAATTCCTTTTAAATTCTGCAAAAACTAAAAACTCTTTAGCACTCTATGAAATTCCCAGAATTCCTAAATTTAGATTTAGAAATTTTATTAAAGATCCGATAAGTCATTTATTACACACTAGTGATAATTAAAATTATTGATTTTTTTTATAATATTATTAAAAAATAGTAGGTCTCTTTTTAATATATTAGATATTTTATTTTTTTTTTAATTCAGATATCCAAATTTTGTGATTAAATTTACAGATTTAGCAATTATAAAGAAAATGGTCTAAATAGTTGTTAATATCAAATTTTTTTAAAATTTTACATAATTTGCAACATTTTGATTTATATTTGTTCATAAAATGAGAATAAGTGTTGAAAAAAATTCTTTAATTAATAAACGATAAAAATATAAGGCGATAAATAGGATTAAAAACAATTATTTTTTTTATACTAAAAGATAATTTCCAAAATTTTATTTTTTCTCAATTTAGTTGTTTTTTCCAATTGATCCTTTCTTACCTTAATATTTTTTTGGTTGGAAATTAAGAATTTGACAATAAAATAAAAATAATTTTATTTCATATACAATATTTCTTTTTAATAAGTATTTTTAGATAGGGACGTTTTACTCAAATATACATAAAAAAAGTAATTATAATCATTGAAAGGATTTATCATGTACACATTTTGAATTTACTTTTAATCGATTAATTATTGATTTTATTTGTTTTTTGTGTTGTTTAACAACAACAAACAACGACATGGAATAGTAAAAAAAATTGGTAGAGGGATCAAGTTAAATAAAAAAGTTTTTAAAAATTGAAACGTATTTAAGGACAATTCATAATTATTTTTCTTGAAATTTTTTAAAACATGAATCACTTCAAAGGGAAAATTGAACTTTTCAATATTTTGATAAAATATATCTTGATTTAATGATGAATTTTTCAAAAGAATTAATATCAAAATATATATAAAATTTTATACAAAAGTTGAATAAAAATTATTTTAACTTTCAGGGTATACAAAAAACCTTACACCAAAAAATATTATTAAAATTACAATCAAAATTTAATATCAAATTTCTTGTATAACTGTTTTAATTTAATTATTATTTTCTTTTCTTTTTTTTTTTTTTTTAATATTCTAAACTATTTTTCATTCAAAGTGTTACAGTTGTAATAAGTGAAATACATGTATTAAAAGTGTTTGCATAGATATTAGAAGAAAAATTTTATTTTGAAAATTTTTAAAAATTGAAATCATTTTTTCACATTGTGCACATTGTTTTTTTTTTTCAATTTTTTTTTCAAACGTAATTTAGTTGCAAAAATTTTTTCTATTGTAGGATCAAGAGTCACTTGGTAAAAATATGTTATTCTAAGGTTATTGATATAGTGAAAATGATTGTTGAGAAATCACATTGATATCTATTGGACTTTTATTAAGATATTTGATCCTGATATTTGTTTAATAAATGTGAAGAATTTCCACTTCATTTTCATTTCCCTTTTCAAATAGAGACTACAAATATCAACAAACTTCATTTGAGGACTTAATTTCTTTAATAAAAGTCTGGAAAATGAAGTGAAAAATGTTTGCTATTTATTATTCAAATACCTGTAGAAGTTCAAAAAGAAAATTGTTGTTTTTCTCTCTGGGATACATATAATTTGAGTTTTTCATTTGGTAAGAAAATATATTTATGAATTAATTTTAGTTTCAGGCATAAATCAACCTTTCTTTGATGTATATTACTCTGTTTATTTCTTAAATATTATTCAAATGATCAATGATATAAAATAATTGATATTTGAAAAAAAAATGTTAGGTCACTTTGACTGAAACAGAATTTATTTAAATCTTTTACTTCTTAAAGAATATATATATATATATATATATATATCCCTTAGCACCCCGGATTTGCCTAAATTTCATCAAGTTTTTTAAATTAGATTTAAAATGATATTGATCTACTAATATATTAATTTTCTTATTAGTCTTTAATCCAGATTTAAATTATAATAAAAAGTCAAAATAGTTCAAAGATAAAGTAGTTAAGTTATTGATTTTTTTTTTTGAAAATTGAAAAAAAAATAATAATTATTCATTTTTACATTTTTTTAAAGATTTTTATTTATATTTTATTTTTTAAAATCAGGAATTTTATTACATTAATCATAATTCAAAACTCAACACATTAATTTATTAATAATAACCACCAAAAAATTTTGCTAATTTTATGATTAAAAAAATAAAAAAAAAATAAATTACTTTGAAATTTAATTTTTTTTTTTAGAAAAAATTCCAATAAATATCCAATTAAGAGAAAAATGAAAATTATTTCTTTAGGCCAAAACTAAATTTTTAATATGATTAATTTTCTAAAACTTTTATTTAAGCAATAGATAATAATTGAAAATCAAAAAAAAAAAAAAAAAAATTGTAAAATAATTTCAATTTATTAAATTAGAATCAAACAAATATAAATTACTTTTTAATCGATAAAATATTTATACCTAAAATTTAAAATAAAATAAAAAAAAACTCATAAATATTATTCCAATATAATAAAATAATCTCCGAAACCAAATTTTTTATTACATTTTGTTATTGGTAAAAATTTGAATAATATAGTAGCGATATTTGGATTTTTCCTTAATAAATTAATCCAGATCTTGTTAAATAAGTTCTGATATATGGTCTCTAATTCAACAATATTGTTTATTTTATGTCTAGATTTTAAAAAGTCAAAAATTAAAAAATTGTAAAAAAATAAAAAAAAAAACAATTATTAATCTGACTCGAACTATTGGCCAAACCATTTAAAATTTTAAAAAAAAATCTTGTTGAAAAAATTGTAAAATTTTGCAATGAAAAAAAATTTGATTTTTTTTTCTAATTTAATTTATATATTTTTTTATTATTAAATTATTTAGAATCTAATATAGATATTGATATTGAATCGTAATTAGTAGATAAAACAAATTTTCTATGTGATGTTATAATAACTTTTATAATGAATAAATTATTTAATCAAGCATTTTAGGCAATTTTGGGGTGCAAAGGGCCCAAAAAAATTTCCAGTAAAGTATGGTGTGTTTTAAATGTTAAAACTAAGAGGTTTTTGATGTCTAGACAAACTTTTCAAAAAAAAAAAAAAATTTATTTTGACAAAATTTGGAAAAAAAATAAAATCACAATAACCAAAAAAAAATTCCCAATGTTGAAAATTTTTTTAAAAGTTATTTTTTTATTTTAAGTAACTATACAATTTTTAATTATAAAATTTTCTTTCGAGGATAATTTTTTATTAATTCTATACCTTATTATCCTTTGATAACATTTCAAATTTTTATTTTTGTTTGAAATGTTTTTAGGTTATTTGGGGTGCTAAGTTATATATATATATATAAATTAAAAAATATTTTACTAACTTAAATCGAATAATTTTCCTTTAAAATAGATTGAATTTCAATAATTACCTTGTATCATTTCCATGGATTAACGGCTTACAAAATTTGATTTTAAATTGAATGTAGAATTTGTATCTACCCTTTATAAGTTTTAAAATACATTTTATTTATTATTTCAAAAGAAAAAATAAGAATTAAATTTACCTTAAAATAAAATCAATTATAAAATCATGTTCAAAATGATTGACAATGACGACAACCACCCCACTATTTTTCACATTACCTATGCCATCCCCAGATGAGAAAATTGAAATATATTCTTTTTTTTTCATACAAAAATATGAAAATAATTCAATTAATTCTTCCTCATTACATATTGAAAAAATATTTTGAAAAAAAGTCAAAACAATAACCTAAATTCATTTCTTTTTTCATATTAGCGAACCAAAATGGTGCAATTCTTTTTTATTATTATAGATGGTAAAAAATTATTTGTGATCTAAATAAACATTAGTTAAAAACTGCAAATTGTTTATAAAACTTATAAAAAAAAAAAAAAAACTTCGATTAACAATCAATAAAATGGTTACTAAATGCTAACTGAAATTTGAGAAATAAATAATTTTTTATTTGATTACTTATAGATCTAATTTTGAGAATATATATATATATAAACAAAGATCATTGGTTAAAAACAATAGACAATTTGGCTAAATATAGGGTAAATAGACAAATTAAAATTTAGGAATTCTTCAGATTAAAAAATTGAAAACTATGAAAATGTACAAAATTTATCCGGTTTCTAAAGGAGTTAATTTATCTTTCAAAATAAATAAATTTGAAGAATTATTTGAAAATAAATTGAATCATCAAACGAAAATTAATAAAAATTTACAATTGAACCTCAATATCTTGTAATAATAAACTTGACCTTATATCCCCATACCGGACTTTTATACAACTTATTCTAACATTCTTTTTCCAAAATTCTTAAAAATCAATTTTAATAGTTTTCAAAGACTACCAGTGAGTGGGAAAATAAAAACAATTTATAAATACAAACACTCATTTTTTTTTATTCTTATAAGTTTATATTTAATAAAAATTATCTTGATTAGGAGTTATTATGTTGCTTTTAAAACAATTATTTAAAATTATACAGTGAAACTTTAAAAAAAAAATAAAATAAACAAAGAAAAGTGAAATAAACATCCCTACTACCAAATGGAAGTATAAAATATAAAACATACAAAATATAGTCCCAAAGAGGAAAGTCAATATCATCAAGAAATTATTTAAATTGATATTACATAGCGAAGGTTTTGAAAATATAGATAATTTCAAACATTGGTGTAAAAAATCATGTAAAAGAAGAAATCATAAAAAAAAACATAAAAAGTAAAAATTTTCTTGGAAAATAAAGTAAATTTTAATCAGAATTTTTTTTTGTTAAGAAAAAAAAAACAAATAGATTACAAAAAATAGAGAAACAATTTTAGAAATGATTTGTTATAAAAAAAAAAATTCAAATAAATTTGAAAAAATACTAAAATTATCTACAAATTCAATTAATAATTTATAATTTACTCAAAATTTCAAAGAAATAACCTTCAAAATAGGTTGAAATCGATATATCCTTGGACTCTGGATTATGTGTTCTACCAGGCAAAACAAGAACTTTTTTTAATTAGGAAAAAGGGTTCTTGACTCCCGGCACTATTTTTTTCAACACCATAAATATTAAAGTACGAAATTTCTTTTTCAAAAAATAATAGACAAGAAAGATGAAAAATAATTATTTGTATTCACTTTAAATATTATTTTTCAGCGGTTAAAAAATGACATTCATATTTAAAATTTTTATTTGTAGGTTAATATAAAAGTAAAAAAATTTGATGAATAAATATAAAAATATTTTCAACAGAACCAAATCTGTGAACGGTGGACTAAATTTCCAAGATTCAGAGATTTTCTTCTTACCAATTGAGTGCTTAAATTACTCAAGAGGAAGTGAGATTTTTGTTAAGTGATATTTTTGAATAATGTTCTTAACTCGTAACAAATATTGAAATCCCAAACAACAAATATTTCAATCAAATTTATCTGTAAAAGATATCTATGTTATCTCTCTTTCACGAATTAAAAGTACTCAAACCACACAAACAGTCTCTTCAAAATAGACTTTCAAGTATTTTTCGTACATATTTATTAAAGTTTTGATAAGTTTTTCTCATCTTCAATAAAACCTAACCTAAAAAACACACCCAACTGTAAGAAAAAATTCTCAAACTGTTATCTTATTTTAAAGTCAGAAACTTGGTGAAATTTGGATCAAGATCTCTAACAAGAGATTTAAAAAAAAGGAAAAAATCATTTTTTATAAAGTTTTCCAACAACCAAAATGACACTTGTAGAAGGATCTATTTACGAAAACGAAAGTGAAAGTTTAAGTGATTCTGTAAGCAGAAGCAAAAGTAGTGGTACTGGGAGTGATTCTGTAAGCATAAATCAAAGTAGTAGTACTGGAAGTGGATCTGAAAGCGAAAGCGAAAGTAGCAGTGAAAGTAAAAGTAGCAGTAGCGGGAGTAGTAGCGGAAGTTCGACTGAAAGTGGGAGTGGGAGTGAGAGCACAACTGGGAGTTCTTATAGTGGTTCCAGTTCAGAAACAAAGAATAGTTTGAGTGGATCTGATCAAGATAAGGGATCTGAATCTTTAGACGAAATTTCCGTTATCTGTGAAAATTGTAATAATGTTAATGCAGTATTTTATTGCAAAAAATGTAAAGTGTATTATTGTAAGCAATGTGATTCCAATATCCATGCGAAGGCACTAAGTAGCCACCGAAGGGTCTTAATCTCAGAGCTCTCAAAGCTAAGCAGTAACCTCTGTAAAGAGCACAACAAGGAACTGAAACACTTTTGCCCAGATTGTAAAAAATTCATTTGCTACAAGTGTTTCAAAAAGCACTCCGAGTGTTCTGAAACACAAAGCCTGAAGGAAGTTGTTAGCTTAATACAAAACAACCTTGATCAGACAACTTTTAGTTTTACTGAACAAAAGAATAAGATCATCACAAAAATTGAAAAATTGAATAAGATTGATAGCGGCATCGAAAAAACACTGGAAAGTTTAATTGGGAAAATCAATAAGGAAAAATCAAACATCGAGTTTGTATTAAGAAAAAAATGGTCCGAATTACAAAAGTCTCTTTACAACAGCTACCAACAGCAAAAAAGGGACCTAAACAGCAAGAGCAAATCAAAGAAGAAAAGAAAATTTGAACACGAGATCGAGAATCACAACAAGACAACCCTACAACTTGGATCCGAAATAGACGACACAACAATTCTCAGCCAAATAAAAAATATTAAATTAGAAAATATCATTGATCCTGATGAATTCAAAATAGAGACAAAGCCTCAAAAAAGGAAAATAAAATTCCATCCAAATTGGAAAATAAGCAAATCTTTTGAAAAATACCGTGGACTTGAAATACAGCTGAAAATTTATCACAAAAGTTATCCCCACGATATTCGTGTTATTATTCAAAAGCCTCTTTTCAAAAAATTTATGTATGTCTTTGAGCTCGATTTTAAAAAAAAGGGCCAGTATTGTTTTGATATTTTGTGCAATAACAAAACCTTATACAAAGGTGGTTCTATTCGTTTAAGTTAAATTATAAAATTACTTTTTCCATTCTTCTCACCGACTTTTAATGAAAAAATTTTTTTCACTATTTCCAAAGAATAGTGAGGTAAACTTTTTTTTCTTGTTTTTTTTCTGAATTCTCTAATAAATCAAAAACAATTATTTTATTATTATTTATTTATTTTTTTTCTTTTCTTTTTTTTTTTTTTTTGTTTTTCTTTTCTTTTTATTTTTTTGTTTTTCTTTCTTTTTTCTTTTCTAGTTTATATATATATATATATAGTGATTAAATATTTCTTTCTTTCTTTTTTTTTTTTTTCTTTTTGAGTATTGAAACAAATGAGTATAATACTGTTGAGAAACAGAATTTTATTTTGCATTTTAAAAAAAAAAAAAAGAAAATTTTTTTACAAGATTAATTGACAAAATTCGGGAAAGTTATAAAATTGTAATTTTTTTTGAGATACAGAAAATCATAACTGGTTGGTTTTATTCAAGAATATCCACTCTTAATAATAATTTTATTATTTTTTTTTTTGTTGTTTTTGTTGATAACCCTTTCAAATTATCAAAATAGATTAATTAAGGGGATATTCCTATTAGAAAATATTTAATTATTTTTAGTAAAAATAAGGCATTTTAAACGTGATGATCTTTATTAAAATTAATTCAAATAAAAATATTTAACCATTCAAAATGATAATTCATCACAAATTCATATTTTGTATTAATTCAATTTTTTATTTTAAAAAAAAATATTTTAAAAAATATTAGAGTTTATTATCTCAATTTTAGATTATTTTTTCGGGAAGGAAAATTGGTAGTTAATTTATTCTTAATCGTTTTTTAGAGTATTTTTTTTTGCAAACGATCTTGAATCTTTGAAAAAAAATTTAGATTTATCAGAATCAAATGAATAAACTAAATTATCAAAAATATTAGAAAGGAAAAGACGGAAAATGTTACCCAGAAAAAACTCATAAAATCTATAAAATCACTAAATAAAATATGAAATTTATTGTAATTGTCAAGATTTTTTCACCAAAATTCTTATGATTAGATAACTTGTCTGAATAAATATAATCCAATAATATAAATTCAAAATAAAAAATACTGAAAATTGTAAAAACTGAATTGTTTATAACCTTCATAAATTAAATTATTCTTTAATATCTTCCAAATTTCAATTCTATTTGTCCTTGATTCTTTATTTAAATAATTAAATATAAACTTACTTCCTCTTTAACACACAACCCTATAACAAAATTTAAGACAAAAAACCCTTCAACTGAGGGCCCCTTTTTTTAGTTTTTATACACATATTATTGTACTAGAATCCTAATCTGTGTATTAATTTGTATTTTTTTTTCAAGTCTTAATTGTCGTTTTAAAGTTTGTATATTAAAGTGAAACTGGGTGTATAAAAGTTTTTGATTTGAAATTTATATGATATTTTTAGTTTCTGGAAATTGATGGTTATTATTTCTTTTATTAATCATGAAAAAATTTCAAGTTGATTTAATAATGATAAGATTTCAAATAACCCCCATTTCAGAACTTGTTACTGTAAAGGTATGATGAAATTTTCAAAAAAAAAAAAAAAAAAGGAATTCATTTGTATCGAGGAACAATATATGGTTCAATATTATCCATAATTCACGTCTGAACTCTTCTAAATATATATAAATTTGATTTATCTTTTATTAATAGAAAAAATAATAATAAAACCAAAAACTAAAAAAAAGTATTTTACTATTTTCAAAAGAGGTCAACTGATTTTTTATTAATGAAATTTCGCTTCAAAAAAGTGAACAAGAAGTTTTTTTGCTAATAATAAATATATAATCTCTGTAAAGGAATTAGTTAATCTGAAATAATTCCTATTTTATTATAATATCAATAACAAAAAAAAATTAAATAGTAATTCTTTCAAGTTTTACTTAATATATAGGTATATTATATCTATTTTTATTAATTTAAAATTGATAAAAAATTAGAATTTACAATCATCATTTTAATGAGAAGATCGAATTTTCGAATTGGGTATATTTATTTTTAAATGGTTTTTTGTCCAGTTTTTGACACGAAATAGTTTATTAAAGTCAATTAAAAATATAACAAAATTAATGAAAAATTCCAACTGAAAAAGACAATTTTCTATTTTTAGTTAAAATAATTTCAAGGAATAATTCAGAAAAAATACCAACAAATAGAAAAAAAAATATTTATATCTGTAATAATTTTTTTCACAAAAAAAATTCGTCTATATTTGATTAAAAATAATATTTCGGTAAAAATAAAAATAATTATTTTGTTATTATAATTTTTAATCTATTTACCATTGTAGAAAAAAGTGAAAGTGGGGGGTGGCGGTGGTGGTGGTGGTGGTGAAATACTGTTTTTAATTGGGAACCTTACTGAAAATGAAAGGTAATATCAATTAAAAAAGGAATAAATAAATAAATAAAGACAAAATATAGTATTCAAAATAATAACTGTTTTTTTTTAATACTATCTTTTGATATGACTTTTTCTTTGGCTGATCTATTATTAAAAATTTGTTCAAAAAATTGACTATTTTTTAGATCTCCAAAACCGCACCAACAATTTCGATAATAAAGTAGATTTAAATTATATTTGTTGGATTGATTGAAAATAATATACTGGGTTATTATTTGATGAATATTTGTTTCTCTTTTTTATTGATTTTTTTTTTTTCATTCTCAGGAATATTTCAAATGAAAAACCTTGTTTCGCTTTTTTTTTCATGTTTCATTTTTTTTCCAAAACAGTTAATTAATTATCTTTTTTCATTTTTTTTTTTTTTTTTTGAATTGAAAAGATTTTCAATGGGTTGAAGATTTATCTCTTCTGTTTAGTTTCTTAAATTCTCTATTTTAAATTTTCAACAACCAAATGAATAACAACCAACAAAATTTAGTTCTTTCATTTGATCTGTATAAATTACTTATCTTTTGATTTAATATATAATAGGTTGAAGAAAAAAAATACATTGGAAAAGTTAGTTTGATGTTGCAAGTTATAATACAATTATATTATCCAACATGTTGTTTTTTATATTTTTTATAAGAATATATGTAATTCACAATTTTCCACCTTCTTTTGTAACTAAACTAGATTTTCACAATTTTGAATCACTTTACAAGGTAAATATAAGTTTTTTGTTGGGTTTTTCGAGTATTATTATCAAAAAAATATTTTCTAATTTTTAGATCAGAATCATTTTTTTCTAATTTTTCAAATTTTTTTTTTTTACTTTTTCAATTTTTATTTTGTTTTTTTTTTCTTTTTCCTTTTCTTTTTGTTTATCACTCATTTTTTCTCATTTTTTTTGATATTTTTTTTTTACAAAAGATCATTTCGAAAAAAAAAAGAGAACTTCGAAAAGACAAATAATCACCAAGAAAATTGTGACGATGTAATATCTTTTAACATGGATATAATTATTAATAAAAAATCTTGTTATTATCTTTTTTTCAGTGAAAGTTCAGTAATAAAAAATCCCTATGTCTGATTTAAAAAATTAGGACTCACTTTTTTTTTTGTTTTTGGTTTATTTTTTTTTAATTTTTTGAATATCCAGTTTTTATATATTTAGAATGGTGTAAAAAGTTAATTAAAAATCAGATTTAATTGTTAACTACCCATGAATTCTAAAGGGTACTATTTTTTTTTCTTTAATTATTTCGGGGGGGGGGGGTATCAATTTTTGAATTTGTGTTTAGTTATTCAAAAAATTTTACTAAAAGAATCTTGAAAAAAATGAAAAAAAAAAAAAAAAAAAAAAATGTGATTATTTACAATATAATTAAAGTCCAGAAAACAATATGTTTTTAATTTGTTTAATCAACATCAAGATTTCAAAAGTTAATAAACTTTTATACAAATAGAATGAACAGTTATATACAAAATCTTGATTTTCCAGAATTTTCGAACTATTAGGCTTACTGATAAATTCAAATAGGTATCTTAAAATTTTTACTTCACTTTCCATTTTACAAATTTTTTCCCTTATTTTGAATAAAACATTTTATTGCCACAAATCTAAAGTAACTTTCTAAAATAAGTTGATCTTCGAAATATTCCTACTAAAGAACTGTAAGAAAAGTTGAGTTGATAGATTTAAAAAAATCGAAATTGAATAAAAAGTTTTTTATGTATGTTCAAATTTATCAGTATTTAGATCTTTGGAAAACATCTTTTATTTTTTTTTTTGGTAATTAAAAAAAGATTATCTTTTTTAAAAGTTAAATTATTTATATAGTTTTGGATTATTGAAAACAATTTTAAGAAAAAATCGTGTACTTTTTTGAAAATACATTCAAGATTCAGTGAAAATTCTTTTTTCATAAAAACTATAAAAGAAAAGAAAGAAAAAATTCTATTTGTTATTGTACAATTTGTAAAAGGAAAATGGCCTGAAAAGATATAATCTCAAAACCCATTTTCAATTTTTTTTACTTCTTTTTTCTTGTTTTTTTTTTTAATCAAAGACTTTTTTTACCTTTTAATATGGTTACTGAATTATCCTCAGATCGACTGTGATTTTAAAGATCTGAAAATAATCTTTTTTTCCTTTTTTAGAGTATTCAACCTTCTATTCAAAAATACTGTGAGAAAAGAAATTTCATTTGATAAAAAGATTTCCATAAAACGAACTTATTTTAATCAATTCTTTAATTTGAAAAAAATTTCTTTCTTTACTTTGCTAAACCTAATGTGTGTTCAGTAAATATACCAAAATTGAAAAAAAATACAAAATTATTTCATGATTTTGGAAATATCTCAGTAAGAGTAAAAGGAAAATATGTCTTATCAGAGAGAGAAATGAATCTACTAGAACAAATTCCTTCAATCAAAAATATGGTTGTGATTATTGTTGGTCTCAGGTATTACAGCTGTTCCAACCCTACCGTAAAAAATTATAAGATATACAGATCCTTTGTGTATTATAAAATTTCCATTTATGAAATAGAAAATTCAATTTCTATCATATCATATGAGAAAATTTTTTTTTAATCTTAAAGAAAGAAAAAAATTGGAATTTCATAAGAAAAGAAATCACAGAAACATGAAAGTATTTTTCGATCCTTGCTTTTAAATTGTTTAAAACCGAAATACTCCTAATTTTAGAAATTCAAGATCCTTATTAATATACTTTTTTTACAATTTATTTGCCATTTTCAAAAACCAAAAATTGGATAATATAAATTTTTTTCTTCTAATAAAAATTTTTATGGTTGATAATAAACTTTCATATCCATTTTACGGTTTGTTATACATGACAAAATTTAATAATAGAAAATCAATTTCTGTGTCTTATAAATTTTCACGGTAGGGTTGGAACAGCTGTATCAACTTTTAAAAACTACTCTTTGGAAAAAAGAAAATTTTACCAATTTATAAAGAAAAAGGACTCAAAAGTACAAACCAACCAAAAAAAAATATAAAAATTCTCAAGGAGAAGATTAAAATTCCCCTCCACCATTCTGTGATTTTATTTTTTAATTTTTCATCAAATTATTCATTAAAGCGAAGAAGATGAGCCAACAATATTATATTTCTCAATACGACTACGAGCCAACAGAAAAAGACGAACTTGTTCTCCATGTTAACGACATTGTTTTGTTGATAAAAGAAATCGAAGAAGGATGGTATTATGGAGAAAATATCGAAACAAAAAAAAAAGGAGCATTCCCAAGCAATTATGTTGTCAAGCACGACTACCAGCCTCAGCCAGAGAACACAACCCAAACAGAAAACCAACCTCAATCAGTGACCGAAACCTCTTCGGGCTTACTTGATCCAAAAGCTTTTATGCAACAAACAAAACCACAAGTTGTCAACCAAATGAACAACATCCCCAAAAGCCAAATCGTCAAAGAAGGATGGCTTACAAAAAAGGGAGAAAAATTCAAAAACTGGAAAAAAAGATATTTCAAGTTGTATCCTCGTTCTTTAAAATATTTTAAACTTCCTCAGGTAAGATTCATTTCATTCTACCTTTTTTTGTTCTCGAGATTTTCAGAAAGCACTAGAACACAAAAATAAAATTAGAACAAACAAAGGAATTTTTTTTTTTTTTTTTGTTTTTTTTCCTTTCCCAAAAAACCTCTCACCTCCAAAACACTCTAATTCTTTATTTCAATGCAAAACCAAATTCTTTTTCAAAAAAAATTAAAAAAAAAAATAGGATTTCATGCCACTTGGAACAGTTTTGCTCCCAAAAGCAGTGATCGAGAAGTCTCCTAAAAAAAGACAGAAAGGATTATTTTTTATTCGAACACCTACAAGAGTTTGGCAATTTAAAGCAGAAAGCGAAACTGATAGACAAGGGTGGTACGTTGCTATTTCAAGTCAAATATCAATACTCGATGAGGTAAATGATTGAATTTTTTTTTTTTATTTCTTTCTTTTTTTTGAAAGCATAAAAACAAACACAATTTTTTTTTTTTTTTTACTTATTTAGTTCAAAACAAAGATCTCGAAACAATTTGGTTGATAACCAATTACAAACATCCCTACAAAATGAATTTTTCAATTTATTAAAAATATTTGGACAAACACATCAAACTCAAAGTCCATTAATACAATAAAAGGATTTTTCTCAATGGATTATCCTTATTTTCTTGTTACAAAATGAAAATCTTTTGTTTTTCGGTTTTAAAAAAATGCAAATTATTAAAATTTGTTAACACTAAATAAGAAAGTGATGATTGATTTTGCATGTTTTTTAATCTTTTGTAACTTAATTTTCCGAAAATTTCCTTTTCGAGAATATTTTCAAAATTAACAAATTTGACAAAGTTTGCTTGCACTTAAGGACTACGTTCCCACCCTTGAGGGGGTTGAGTAATTGTATTATTTCACTTTCGCTTCTCAAAAAAAATTTTCACACGGAAGAAATTGGACAAAAAAAAAAAAAAAAACATTTTTTGTCATCTTTACCTTTTCACAAATACTTTTTTTTTTATTTTTCAATGAAAAGGAAAATTGAAAATAACAAAAAAAATAATTGCAAAAAATTAATTTTGGGGATTTTCAAGTGAATTTCAAATTTGAGAACATTTCAAACTTGTAAAAGTAATTTTAAAAAATATGTAGAACAGCTCTAGAAAATAGTGTGAGTTCCGAAAGTTGAAATGGAAATTCTAAAATATTAAAATCAAAATTTAGCATGATCTAACCAGGTAAAAATTGTGAAAATTGTTAAAATTGTGAAAATTTCACATTTTTTCTAAAAGAAATTCCCCTTGGTCAAATATTACTTGGATTACATAATTTATTCAAGGGTGATTTTATCCATTATTTTACTGTTTTCACCTAAAAACGTAGTCCTTAAACCAATAAAATTCTTTCTCCAAAGCTCGAGTAAAATATCTAAAAAAGGAACTTGGTGTTAGTTGTTCTTCAAAATATTCGTTATCAAGAACTGTTTTAAAAGTAAAGTTATAAGATTTCAAATAATTGAAATTGAACAAAAAGTTTGTAAAATTTTTTTGAATTTGCTGATAAATTGCAATAAATGTTTGGAATTTTTTACTTGATTTTCCTTTTTGAAATTATTATGCTCAAGCTTTGAATAAAGCATTTTATGAAGTCAAGTGTTAGTAAACTCTGTAAAATTATTTCTTCTTCAAAATATTCTTTGACGTGTACTGTTTGATAAGAAACAGTTCGAAGATTTATAAAAATGGAAATTGAACTGAAAATTTTATGACATTTTATAGAATTTATCGGTATGAGTAAAAATAAGAAGATGTTGTTTGATTTTGCAGAATAATTGTTCGGTAGAGGCTAGTATTACGTTGATTAGAAAAAATGTACTAATTTTGTTTCTCTCAACATTTTCAGAATTCATAAGCACAATTCTAATTTTCTGTTCTCTTAGGGCTGGAATACAAGACGTATTAGCCAATAAATAAAAATGTTTTAAAAGTTAAGTGAATTAAAGAGGAATATCCGAATTTTAGGTTCTGTGAGAACTGAAATACAATATATTTGCAAATAATAAAAATTGATTTCAAAGTTAATGAATTAAAAAAAAAAAAATGACAATTTTTGTTTTTTGTAGAGGAAATTAAAAAAGCATTTATTCTATCCAAAAACTTTTCGAAATTCTCCAAACAAAACATGGCAAAAAAAATAATCAATTTTGTTTTACTTCTTACTTCACTTACTTTCCAAATAATCTTCAAATACAGTTATACCATTGCACTGAACTCTGTTATATACTAAAATCAAGTAGAAAGTAAGTGAACCTAAGAGGATTTTGATTTTCAGAACCTTTTCAAAGTAAATATGAATTTTGTTAGCAGAAAATGGTTTTTATCAAAATTACACATTTCCAAAAAACTTTAAATTTTAACAGGGATCCCTTGAATCAACTTGATTTCAAGTCAAGAAATATATTGTTAGTCATTAAAGTAATATTCGCTGGCCATAAAATTCGGATAGTCTTTAATACTTTCTCTAATAATCCAATTAAAAAATGAAAATTTTTAGTTCACAACCCAAAATATTTTTCTAGATGAATACTTTGAAGAAAATCCAAAGATCTTGACTACATCATTTAGAAATGATATTTTTAGACAATAAATTAAACTTCCTTACTTAACTCTAAGACAAAATTTTTACTCTGCTAATTTGATTGTAGCAGTAATAATTAATATTCATTTTGGAAATTGAAATAAAAATTTTCATTTATTAATTAGAAAATAACAGTATTTTATGAATAATATTGAAAATTATTTGCAAGTCATTTTAAAAAAAGTGTGTGACCAAAAATGTTTTTAAAAGTTAAGATTCAAGTACATGGGCTTGTCGTTATAAATTCTTTTTAAATGATATAATCTATTTTATAAGAAGACAAAAAATCAAAGATACATAAATTTATTGTTGCTTTATTATTATTGACAATATAAATCAACAATCCTAGTAATTTTTTAAACTTTTAAAAACAATACTGTTAAATCACCTATTAAAGGATAAAAACAGATTTTTGGACATTTTTTAATCATTTTTTTTTTTTTTATCCAATTTCCTTTTTTATAAACTCTATCAAACAAATGATCCATGAACTATAATATATTTTCTCTGTCGGAGATCGGTCATCAATAATTTTTGAAATTTTATCGCATTCTTACAGAGTAGATTTTGAACATGAAAAAATTTTGAAAATCGGAGATGGAAGATCTCAGAGAATTAAGGAATAATAGGGCACCAAAATACATAATTCTAAATAATTTATAAAAGAGAACTTTCAAAAATGTTATTTTTAAAAAAACAAAAATAACGATCAAAAAAACAAAAATAAGAAAATTCTCAGCGGTGTGTCAGGGTTTTAAATATTGTTCTCTAAAGAGGAATTTTTCTCAAAAAGCTGTTTTTTCCCGACCTTCTTTTTCATTTTTTAGATATGAGTACAAAATTCCGAAAAATTATAATTTTTTTTCCCGAACAAATCTCACTGAATAATATTTCGTGAGACATAACAAATAGCCCAACCCAGTTTTATTTACAAATAAATAACATTTCGTTAATGAAAATAGTCGTTAAATATGATTTAGAAATTTTGTAATCAAAAATAACTTAATTTCAGCTTTTGAAAAAAAAACAAAAAAACAAAAAAAAAATTCGTTATATTTAAGAATTTAACGCACTTTTTAAACAATATAAACAAATGGCAGAGAATTTTTAATTTTAAGGTTTTTTAACGACTACATTTGAAATTTACCAAGTTGTCTTAATACCTTTTGTTCCAATCCCATTTATTTTGTTAAATATATTTTCATGGCAATATTCTCCAATTAGGATCTAAAAATCATTTTATATGTAATTTTTGAATGAAAAATTCAGAAGAAATTTTGAGGTACCTAAAATCGAACACATTTATTAAGAAACGTGGAAATGAAAAAGAAAAAATAATCACGATTTTCCTACCTAAAAAATGAACGATCATTTCAAACACTCTCAATAAACAAAACAACTCTAACTTTTGAAGATCGCTTTAGCTATGATTTTTGGCCTTTGGGTAACTTGAATTGTTCCAATATCCACGAATCATAAAAACCCTTTGAAAGGAATAATGATTTTGTCTTAGTTTTTTTGGGTTTGTGCTGATTCTTTTTGTTTTTTATTGAATCGAAGATCACACCAACAACGCTTTCAAGGATATTATTTACTCTATTTGATATTTTGAACAGAATCCGCCCCGTACCAAATACCCAAAACATTTTTTTTTTTTTATTGACAATTTTGTTTTGTTTGTCTTGTTTCTCTCAAAACCTATTTGAAAATGAAAGAGGTAATTTTTTTGTTTGTTTGTATCGTTTCTCAGCAAAATCCAATTGTTAGTTTCAAGACAAATTGTGTTTATCCGTGTTGTGGGAAAGGTTTGGTGGAGTTTTGCATTCAAAGATCTAAAAGAAAATTAAATTAGTGAAAAATTTGTCAACATCATAAATAAGAAAAAAAAATTAAAAAAGGTAAGTTGATAAAAAATGATCTTTCTTTTTTTTGAAAATGAGTATTTTGATTAATTATATACAATGTTAAAAGACTTTGCCATGCTTTTTGCAAATATTAACCAAACCAGAAAATGATAAACAAAGATAATTCCAAAATTTTTTCATTTTTCTCAATTTTGACCCCTTAGGTGAAAAGTTCATACCCTTACAACAATTAGATTACATCAAAAAAATAGATTCAAAAATTATTAACAAGATTTCAGGGTATGACCTTTTTATCTAGGAAGGAATTTTCTGAAAAAGCTGTTTTTTCCCGACCTTCTTTTTCATTTTTTAGATATGAGTACAGCCAAATTTGGGGAAAATATGATATTTTTTCCAACTTACATCTCACTTGATAAATATCTGTGAGAATTCCCAACCACCAAACCATGATAAAAACACATAATACTTTAAATTTCAATTGCAAATGTAGTATTTAAAGATTTTAAATTTTATTTAATTTTTTTTTTTGTTATTTCGTAATTATTTTTATTTTTTAAAACCAAAAATTAAAATTGTTTTCATTCCAAAAAATAAGAAAAAAAAAGACCTTTAAACTTTTTAATATCCCATTATTATAATTTTTATTATTATTACTGTTTTATAATTTATTCAATTAAATTCACATAGGAAACTAAAAAAATTCAACAACTTAATTCCTCAACTAACAAAACTCAAACAGAAACAACAAATTTTAATTCCCAAAATAATATTCCAAAAAACAATACAATTCAAACTAATAAACCAAAACCACAATTGAAAGGGCAAAACAATTCAAAACTAGCAAGAAAATTACCACCAACACCAAATAAAAAAAAACCAACAAATAATAATCAAACAAAAGTATTCGGTACATCATTAAAAATAATATTTCAAAGGAATAAGGATCAAATTCCTAAAATCCTTCTTCAAACGACTCAATATCTGGAAGAAAAAGGTAAGTTATTCATTAAAATAATATTTAAAAAACATTTTTAAAAAATAAATAATTTGGATTTGCGTAATCCTTTTTTTCTCATTACTCATTAAATATCTAAAGATATAAAAACAAGAAAATACCTCCCTATCCCTGGAAAATGTATAAATTTTTTTAAAAAATTATTAAATAAATATTTATTTAATAATTTTATCATTAGAATTAAAGCTAAACTCTATTTTAAAATATTGTGAACAATGTTTATTTACTTTTGCGAATTTCTTTTTTTAATACTTAATATTATCCTGAATAATTAAATTAAAAATACATATAATTTCTCAGAATGTTGTTGAATTTGATCACTTTATTTTCGTAAAATCTTAAGAATTAAAATAATAATATTTTTTGGAAAAATGCTTATCATTATTGCTTTTCTTCCCTATGAAAACAAAAACATAAATAAATCCCCTTTTTTAAAAAATACTCACCACCTTGCGTTGAATTTATCAAAAATATTTTATTGATTTTTTCTCAATCTTAACAAGCCCTTTCGTTTTGCTTTTGATTATAGATTTTTCCTTCCTTTCTTTACATTTTTTTTTTTTTTTTATGTGTAAAAGTGTGCTTTTTTTTTTTGATTAACATTTTACCATTAGCAAATGGTTCAAATATTAGCAATCTTTTTGATTAAAATATTATCGTTTTGAAATGAATCTATATTTCAATAATTCTTTTTGTTTAAAAAGTAACCAATTTTCGAAATATATTTCTAAAAAAGTTCAAAAATTCCTAATTGATTGTATTATTAAAAATTAAATTTCGAAAAAAAAAACAAAAAAAAAGTATCTTTATAAACTATCTTTATTTTTCTATTTATAATATTCTTTAAACAAACAAGATAAAAAATGGGAGATAAATTAAAAAAATTTCTTTTTCAAAACTATAGTGAATAGTTAATAAAAGCTATGTCATACTAAATTTATGATTTCATTTCTTCTAGTCAATTAAAGATAATGTCATCCCCATAGATTTCAATAAAACCCAATATTATCAAATAATTCTATGAAGTAATTTTTGTGATTATTATTGATTTTTAAGGTAAAAAAAAAAAAAATTACTTACAAAAATAAACAATAATGATTCCAAATGAGAAAGAAAAATACGAAAAAGTATTTTTTTTTGAAAAATAAAAGTGGAAAATTACCTAAAAGTACAATATTTGAAATAATTTTTTCTTAGTTTTTAAAAAAAATCCACCTTTTGTATACATTTTTAAAATTAACTACGATATTACTGTGATTATTCAAAAAATATTCTATTATTATGAGAAATACATCCAAAATTCAAATTTTTCAAAATAAATGTTTCTCAAATTTTCCTAAAATTATCAATTCTACTTTAAAAATAGGATATTCTTTTTAATAACACACGATTTAACAAATTTGTTTTTGGGAAATTTCAGATCAAACTCATTTTTTATTATTATTTTTGGTGATGGCACCACCCTTAAGAGTCCACTACCTAATAAAGTTGTTTTTAAAAAAGCATATGCCAAGATTTTTTAATATAATTATGAAAACAGTCAACTCAATTTTCTTGTCTGTTTTATAGATAATTTTGAAAACTTTTTTATGTCTATTTTTTAAGATTATTATCTACAAAATGATATTTTTTTTTAATACATTTTTTAATTACTTTCCACTCAAACTGAATTTCTTTGTTCTAGAAAGAATTAAAGATCCTTAATCGCCACCATAAAAATTTGTTTTTTTTTTTTTTTTTTTTTTTTTTTTTTAAAGAATCAGTACTAAAAGTTCACCTGTTTGATGTTAGGTTTTTTTTAATTTCTTAAATTAAAAAAAACCGACGTTATCTTTTCTAGAATTCAAAAGAATTGAGTTAAATATATGATTTTATTCAATTTTTTTGAATTCTGTAAAACTGCCGTTAGGTTTTTTTTTAATTTTCAAAATTAAAACAAACCTAGGCACTCTACGGCACTTACTGAACCCCTAATTTGAATTGAAGATATTAGAGATGCTTTTGAGCCTAGTGAGAGAGGGTGAATCTGGTCATTTCTCCCAAAAATCTGATCGACTCCATAAACTGAGAGGGATTTTGTTACAATCATATTCAGGTTCGATTTTTTTTAATAGCCAAAAAGATTCAATTCTGGTCAAACGATTTCTTCAAAGAATTAGTGGCTATATAGGAAGCGTAAGACCGATTTTAAATTAAAATTACACCTTATTGGTGTTTTTTGTGGCTTTTGTAACTTTTTGAGAAAATGGTAAACAATCAGAAATAATGTGGTTAAGAGGAAACGTAACACTGGGCGCTCATATTGTAGTTGTACGTGTTACCACTGGCCCATACCGGTTCTCTAAAAATTAGGTTTATTAATTCTTTTCATAATTTTATTTGAAAAATATTTTCAGTTGAAGGACATATAAATTTAAATCAAAATATTTCTATTATAAAATATATATATATATTTAACACTTTAGGAAATAATTTCTAAAGTCTTTATTTTTTTGATTTGCGATTTCTTTCACATTCATGTTATAACAAGAAATTTCAATCAAAAATTTTTTCAAAATTTCAATCTAAAATCTCTTCAAAATTTTTATATTAATAATTATATTTATTATACCTTAATTTATTATTCTAATTTTTTTCATAAATTAAAAAGGATTAATTGATTCAGAACTTTTTATTTCAAAAGGAAACTTAAATGCAATTAACGCTTATAAATTAAAATATGATCGTGGACTCCCAGTAAATTTTGAAAATGAAAAAAACCCAAAAAATGTATCAAATTTATTAATGGAATGGATTATAAAAATACCAGAATCATTTATTCCAAAACAGTTAATTTCACAATTTATTGAAACAACAAGTAAGTTGATTTTTTTTTATTATATTTATATATTTTACTAACATTATTATTGTTTTACGAACATAAATTCAAAAATTATTTTATTGCGTTTAATAATAAATTGAATTCCAAAATTGAATTTCGATCTTTTAAAAAGAAATATACTTCAAGTAAAACTGCAATAGTTTAATTTATTTCGAAAATCAAAAAAAAAAAAAAAAAAGGGAGAGTTTAAGGACTATCCTAATTTTGTGTTCTTTAAATGTTGAAACACAATATATTAGCCAATATAAATGATTTAAAGCTGACGAATTTAAGGAAGATCAAAATATTGAAATTTTGAGGAATTTTTTTTGTGATTTTGAAGGAAAACATTTAGTGATCTCAAAACTTTTATAATTTTCCAGCAAAAAAAGTCAAATATAAATTAATTTGGTTTATTTTTGATATTTTACTTACTTTCCACTTTATCTTCAAGTATATTTATATCCTTACACTTGAAGTAAACTCTATAATACTTGAAAAGAATCTGGAATGGCCTTTTCATCAGGGAGTGGGGAATTTTGATTTTTGAACCTTTTCGAGGTAAATTTCAAATTTGTTGGAGAGAAAATGGTTTTACAAATTTACAAATATTTTGAAAAAAAAATTTATCTAAATTTTAAATTTGAAACAAGATTTCTTGACTCAACATTATTTAAAGAATAGAAATATGTTGTTAGCCATAAAAGCAATTTGAATAGACCATAAAATTCGGATATCCCATAACATCGCAAAAAAAAAAAAAAAAAAAAAATCTTATTTTTATTGATGAAGGGACAGATCAAAAATCCTCTTACAGTCCTTGATAACTGATATAAAACTATCAAATTGTAAATTAGCAATTTAGATAGTTAGAAAAATAAATATTTTGTAATCGGGAAAGTTCCAAGGTTTTTATTCTGAAAAAACAAAAAGAAGAATTAAATAGAAAAATTAAAAAAAAAAAAAAAAAAAAAAAAACAAATCTTTGACTAATAAAATCATATTTTTTGTGTTGCTCAAAAGAAACTATTGTTAATAGATAATTTCTGTTATATACTATTCCTTTCAAAATTTAATTAACAGTAAATTATTTTTTAGGGAAAATAATATTATTTGAGATAATTTAGAATTTTAAATATTTTTTATTTTATTTTTAATTAGGAGAGGTGAACAAACAAAATTACCGTCGATTTGCCGTTAGGTACTTTTCATTAGGTTTTTTTTAATTTTTGTTTTGATTAGAAAATCAATAGATTTTAAAAACAACAAGTAAAAAAAAACGAAGTACTCTACGGAACTTGACGGCACTTGACGACATTTCGGTTCGGTTTTCTTGAGTTTTTTGTTTTATTTAGAAAATCAATAGATTTTCGTTAGGTTTTTTTGGATTTTCTGGTTTATTTGTGAAGTGTTCTAGGTTTTTTTGACTTTTAGAAATAAACCGAAAATTTATTAAAATTTTCTGTTTATTTCAAAAAGTAAAAAAAACCTAACGAAAATCAATACATTTTCTAAATAAACAGAAAACTCAAGAAAACCTTCATTAGATTTTTTTTAATTTCAGAAATAAAAAAATTTCAAAAATTTTTTTATTTCTGAAATTAAAAAAAACCTAGGCACTTGACGACACTCTACGGCACTTCCTGAAATCCATAGCTTGTATTTATATTTTTTTATTCTCAGTTATAATATATGCAATATTATAACTCATGGGATAGCTTTTCCTATAAAAAATGAAAAGAAAAAATTTTAATTATTAAAAAAAGACAACAAAAAGAGAAAGAAAAGCGATTCAAAAAATAAAGCAAAAAAGTCTAAACTTAATTAAAAGTTTTTTTTGCACCTTGTACTCCTAGTGTTGAATGGGTTGGAGGTTTTTTCCTTTTATGTTAATTCTGTAAAAAATTTTTAAAATATCCACAATCGTACCATCTGGTTTACGTAATTCCGTACTTCACAAAAGTTGATCTCAATGCAAGTCATTATGGCCTTACTCGCCAGAAGTTAATCCCAGTACAAGGCAACTACATATAATAAGAAGCTAAATTGTCACCAGCCCTTCTCTTCTTCAATAGTTTGCTCACCCAAATTAGAATCACACTGTTGATTATTTTTCTTCTTCTCGACTTTTTCATTCAAAAAAAAACAAACTAAAATTCTTAAAACAGAAAAAAAAAAGTAAATGGAAAAATAATAAAATTTTAAATAATTGAATAAAAAGATTTATTTAAATCCCTAATAATTGAAAAGAATTTTATTCAATCATTTTTTAATAATCAAATAAAAAGAATTAAAAATTGAAGTAACATTCCACTTTGAATAATGCACATTTTTGTAGATGTTCGTATATTTTCAACATTGGTGAATTTTTTCAAGCTAGTTGATTTCAATTGTTTAGCACAGTAACAAATGCTATACCCCAACTTGAGACATTTTTTTTTTTTAGTCGGATTTATTCAAAAATTAAAAACTAAATACATTTGCTTTGCAAATATCAACAATTTTAAAACAAGATTTAAAAGAAGTTCTAATAAACGAAGAGACTGCTTCACAATTTTTTTTTTTTTCTTTCTGAAGATGATTGTGAAAAAACAATAAATTGTCTACAAATGAACATATTTTACAAATATCCCCTGCTATCTATTGGAAGTGATTTAAAGAAAAAAATTATCTTAGAAATGTTAGATTAAGGATGTACCTTCCAAATGAATTCTTCAGATACATTACAAAAACCCACCTTTTTATATTGGTTAGGGTATTTACAGTCTTTTATTCGCAGATAAAAATAATTTTTTTTTGTTTTTTATACTTATTACTTTTTTCAAATTCCCATTTCAAGTTGTTTGTGTTCCCCTCCTTTTTTTTTTTTTTAAAGTACTTGGAGGGAGGGGTAAAAGATAGAAAATCATTCCAAGAATTGATAAACTTGTTCATGATCCGATCTTTAGAAAAATAGAGCTTGTTCTGATTAGAAGTAAAACAAATTGAACTGAAGTAACTGAATCGAGCCTAGCTAAACTTAAGAAACCAAATCGATATGAAATGAACCGAACTTTCGTTACAATATATCTCATAAGGTATATTGTAATGGGTTAAATCTGTCAAGTTGATATCTCATAGTGGTATTTTGTGAAAAAAGGATTAGCGAAAATTGCTATGAAAAAAATAAATAAAAAAAAAAATAATCAACAAAAAGCATATTGAAAAACCTAAGAAAAAGAAACTTAAAAAAAAAATTCCTATTTTTAACTCACGTGTTATAGGAATGCCCGGCCTATTACTGAATGTGTCTAATAAGGGTAAGATATCTCGGTAACCACTGGCATACAATAAACAAACAAAATGAAGCTTTTTTTTCAATACTTCAAGATTTTAATATTGAATTTCGAGGGATTATATAAGCTATTTCCTAAAAAGTGGGGCAATATATTTTAAAATATTTTTAATCAACTTAATTCCTCATATAACTATTTAAATATCCAAAATTGTTATACAACCATAATAAATTGATTCTTAATAATAATTCAATAGGTTTGTTAATATGACATTACTTCAATAAAAAATATGAAAATTTTCTGATCTCAATTTTAACTATTTTTTTTCAAAGGTGTAAAAATTGGTTGGTATTCCTTTTCAAATGAAAAAATTGTTTTTTTAAATGAGGTTTAACCTCAACAAAACCCCGGATAGAATGAAAGAATTATAACTGTATTTTATTGTTTAAAAAGATCATTTGAATCCTTATCATATTTCTTGTCCTTTTTTTTTTGGACTTTTATCATATCTTGTTTTCTCTAAAAAAAAGTGTTTAAATTTTTTTTTAATTTTTTTGGAAATATTTTGAAAAAAATATTTTGAAATATATCCAAGTGTTATTGATTTAATCAGAATTAATATTCCATTTAATTTGATATTTACCATTCAAGAATCTAACCACTAACAAAGAGAAAATTTCTTAAGGAAATATAAAACAAAATGCTACACTTTTTTGCAAATACTTTATATATAACTTGCTGGAAAGTGTAAATTAATTAAAATTCGAGAGGCATCGAAAATAGCCTACAATATAACATTATTCAAAAAAAATTAAAATTTAAATAAAAATAAAAAAACTAATCGTGGATAATATTTAGATTAATTGTTTACATTTTAACAGTATAAATGCTTTTTATTAAAAATATTTTGTATTGTATTCTAATTTCAAAATTAATAAATATTTCTATTAATATATTTTTATTTTATTTTGATTTTAATAATAAAATTCTGTAGATCAAAACGAAAGCAAAGAAAAAATAATGGAAATTAAACAATTAATCGAACAATTGCCCTTGGAGCAATTCAAAATACTTGAAAATATCATAGGGTTTATCAAAAAATTAATAAATCAAGATCAATCATTAATTTTGAATATTTTTTCATCAATCCTTTTTTTTAAGAAAAGATTTGATTTGGAAAATGGGAATGAAAATAAAAATTATGTAGAATTATTGCAAATCTTCATGAATTTTTATGATTATTTATTCTTGAACGAAGAACTCGAATGGGAAGAAGATAATGAAAGTAGCAACGATAGCAACGATATTAATAATGAACAATATGAAGTTGAAGAAAACGAAAAATCAGTTATTAAAACATCTAAAGGTTACGTAGAATTATTCAAAGCTGTAGCATTATATGACTTTGTCCCCGATGGCGAAAGCCCAGATGATTTACCAATTCAAAAAGAGGAGGTACTTTCAATTGTTTCAACTGAAGATTCCGATTGGTGGTATGGATCAATTGTTTTGGATTCAAATGGGAAACAAATTGACGAAAAATATGGATATTTCCCTTCTAATTATGTTAAAAAAATTTCTGAAGAGGATTGGCAACAAATTTCAAACAATATATAATTTGATTTTTACATTCATATATTAATAAAATTTTAAGAATAAATAGATAATAATAACACTTAATATTAAATCATAAAATAAAATAAAAAAATCAAATATTATGTTTTATTAAATAAAAAAAATTGTGTTTTTTTGAACAAAAAAAACTCATAATCTTTAAATATTATTATTATCATTATTTGAATAATTTATTTATTTTTTTTTTTTTTTTTTTTATTGCCAAACAAAACAAAATTAAACTTGTGAATATTATAATTATAATTCTATTATAATCTTGAAAATTTTCAATATTTTTTTAAACAAACTCTTTTATAAATTAAAATTTTATTTCGCTCCACCTTAATTTTATTTTATTTAAAATTAATTAATATATCTATCAATAATTATATAAATATAAATTCAAAATGAAATCTTAGAATTATTAATAATCAATAAAAAGGTTTAAAAAATAATTATTTTGGTTTATTTTATTTTATTTTAGAATTACGATTATTCGGAAACGTGAAAATAACAAAAATAATTTTTATTTTAAATTATATCTCTTTTCAGCTAATCTATGGGATCTGACAAGTGATCAATTGAAAAAATAACATATTTATCAACTTATTGGGGAAGACAGTACATTTTCCCACTTATTGCAAATTTTAATTATGACACTCTTATTAAAAAAAAGATTTGTTGAGAAACATGAAATATTGATATTTTGAAACAAAAATATCATCCATTATTTTATTTGTGAAAGGAATAACAGAAAATCAAAGTAATTCAGAGTTGAAACTAAAATTTTTTGAAGTTTTTTTTTTTATAATTTTGGTTTTTATTAAATTTGGTTTTTGACATAGATAAATATGGTTAAATTGTTGAAATTTTACCCAATATTAAACTAAAAGGGTAGGCATGATAAGGGAAAGTGTGAATTTTAAATCTATATTTTCTTTTCGAAAACCAAATAAAAATGAGCATCCTCCCCAGATAAACTTGTAGAATCAGGAATGGAAAAAAATTTATTAATAAAAGTCTATTTCAAAGTGATTTTTAACTTCTTTTCCATTCTTAATTAACTAGTTAATATCCTTGAGGAGTATAAAATGAAAATATGATGTGATAAAGGTAAATTATGTAAGTGTTAAATGTATCGAATATCACAAAAAATTCTATTAATAAAAAAGTACCTATTTGTTGATCTTCTGAATTAAAAATGATCCTTGTGATTAGGTAAAAAATTGAATAATTTTTTAAAAAATCTTTATTTTTGACAAATTTAAATGTTGAACCATCAATATTCAAACTCCAAAGTTAACAAAATATTCTTTTTTATATTTTTCTCGAAATTAAGATTAGTTTCTTAAAAAATTCAATTTTTTTTTTTTTTTTTTTTTTTTATTTTTGAAGAGAGAAAATTGCTTTTCTCCTGTGTGCCCTAATTTCTAAACTTTTTTTAGAAATTTTGTTAAAGAATCACAAATTTTATTATCACTTACTAATGATAATATATATGATGAATTTTTTTATTAATAATATCTCCGATATTATTAATTTTTTTAATTTTTTCAAAAAATTCAGATATCCAGATTTTTTCGATTTATTTTATAGGCCGGACAGTCCCATAAAAAAATGATCGAAATCTTCAATGATATCAATATTTAACTTTTCTTTACATAAATCACAATTTTTATTGTTATTTTTACTTGTTACATAAGAGTACCTATTTAAACAATTAGTAAAATTTCGAAATTTTAGAATTGTTTTTGAAGCTTTTCAGTTTAAATATTTTTGTTGTTTGAAATTGCAATTTTGTTGTTTTATAATTTTTAGATATTGTTGAACTTTCCAACTAGGTGAATTTTCCAATTCGGTTAATCGAAAAACTTTTAATTCTAAATCTAATAATTTTAATCCCTTAGTGTGCCAATTAATATTTTCATTTTCCAATTTTCGAAAATTTAGTATTATTTTTAATTTTTTTAAATTTAAGAAATCTAATTTTTCTATCAATTTATATTTTCTTCGGTATACTTTTAATCTAGCAAGATCAATTTTTACTTCAGTTTTATAAATTAATCGGGGTGAATGGATATTAATTTGTAATAAATTTGTGTCTGATTTATTGATAAATCTATCAATTCTTTCAAAATCATTTTGTTTCAAGTCAAATATTTCAAGACCATAATAAAGTTGACTTAAAATGAGAGCTTTGAAAGAAGTTATTTTGACTCCATTGTTGAGTTTATTTTGTTGAAACAATCGATTAAGTGTTTACAAGGACTTTTCTACCTTTTTTGAAATTATATTCAAGATGTGTGTTTTTTTCTAACCAAATCCCAAGATAAAAAATATCTTTTAATTCTTTTTTATATTTGGTTTTTTTATTATGTGGGTTCATCCCGAATCTTTTTATTATTTCCAAAATCCTTTCTAAATTAATTTTTAGAGAGATTAATGGCCCTTTCATAATAAGAATAAGATCATCTGTATACATTTGAACATGAACAGCTAAAGTTTTTAACTTTTCTAGTAGGAAATGAGATAAAAATTCGAAGAGAATTGGTGATAAAGGATCTCCTTGATAAACTCCAATTCCTTCTTTTTTGTAATATCTCAAGAGATAATTTTTAATTGTTTCATTTTTGATAATTTTTTTAATAGATTGATATATTGATGAGTGTTGTATAGAGTCAAAACATTTTTGTATGTCTATAGTAACTACAAAGTATTCTGTATTTTTATTTTTATTTTTTATTTTTTAAATTTTCTTAATATATTTAAAACAGCAATTCTTGTTCCAAAATATTTTTTAAATCCAAATTGTTTTTTTGAAATCAAGTCCCATGAGTCTTGAATTCCAATGTATATTAATTTTTAAAAAAATCTTATAAGAGATTGATTTATAGAGATAGGTCGATAATTGAATGGTTCGCCTTAATCCCCTGATTTATGAATAAATAATAAATTTCTTTTTTTAATAAAATTTATACTTTTTTCAGTTTCGTCTGTTATCCAATTTAAAAAAATATTTTGAACTGTTTTAATAAAATAATTATAATTTAATAAATATTGAATTGGTTGGTTTTTTATAAACTTATAATGATTTATTTTGTCAAATTCTTTAACTGATTTATTTTTTTGAAATTTGATTATTTCAAAAAATTCAATTTTTGTTAAAAAACTCAATTTTTTTAAAAAATTCAAAACATTAACCAATAAATTTTTTGAAAAATTATTTTTATCTATTGTAAATATTTTGGTGTTACAACTAGTTTTATATGAATGGAAACAAAACTAATCAGTCTTTGGGTTTTTATGTTGGTGACTATTTATTTAATCTTTGAAATTAAAAAAAAATAATCAAAATTTACTTTTAAATGTTCTAAATATGAATTATTAAATACTAGAATTCTCTTTATTGGTTCAAAAATTTTAAATTTAGAAAAGGAATGAAAAAAAATACAAGATGATAATTTATAATTATGATCTTAAATAAAAATTTTTTAATTTAGTGTTTTACAATATTTAAATTGACTTTTTTCAAGTATATTTAAAGCATATATTACAATACAATTCGGTTACTAAAACATATATAATTTAATTATTAGTGAATATCTGATTACAATTCCCACTTATAATGGATTTGTTTTAAACAGGATATATATGGAATATTTTTAATAATGTTTCTTTTTATTCTTTTTATATTGAAAAACTTATCTGAATCTTCTTTATGTTTAAAAATTTTGTATTTCAATATTTTTATCAAACTGAGTTAAAACTGAAAATTTTCATTTTTTAATATTTTAATCAAAATTATTTTTTACAGTTATGAATTGTTATTTTCAACAAAAATAAAATGAGTATCCTTATAAAAAAAAACTGATAAAGATATCATAATCAAAAAAGCCCAAATATTAATAAAGAAAAAAACTTGGAATTAAATTGAAAAAAAAATAATTTGTACTCAATAAAGATCTAGTTTTAGTGAACAGATATGGATTTATCTTTAGAAAAATCGATTTTATTCAAATAAATCGTTTTTTTTTTAGAAATAATAAAAAATTTTATTTGAGATAGAGTTTATGACACTATTAAAATTTTGGAGAATCCAAAGTTAAATTTGAAATTTTAATTTACTTATCTGATGTCTAATGATTAATTTAAGTCTTTAATTAACAAATAATCAAGTTTGTCTCCAATACACATAGTTATAAATGTCGTAACTAAACTTGTTTGAAAATTTTTTTTATTTTCTACGAAAAGTATTAAGTTTTCAATAAAATAACAGATTCTGAGATTTCGCTGTTAATATTCATAAACTGAAATTACAGAAACTTGGAAGATATTTTACTTTTATAAAGAACAAAAGGAATTTTGTAACAAAGCTATTGTTTTAATCGTAAATTGAAAAATAATTTTCATTTTTTCTTCATAATGTCTACCACTGGACCTTATAATTTATCGTTTCAACTGAAACTTAGTAGCAAATTTTTGTCTTCAATTTCAACATTTATTTCTGGTAATATTGTAGCGGCTTCTGGGAGTAAAATTTTTCTTTATATCCGAAGTGCCAATTCAAATGATTTTGAAACGATGAGAGTTTTTCAAGGTGATACTATTTTTGTAAGAAATTTATTCTTTTTCTTAATTACAGGCCAACAAACACAGCCTTTCAGCAGCGCTCATCTTAATAAAAAATCTAAATAATCTTTTTCTTTTTTTTTCTTCTCTTTTTCTCTTCGTTCTCCCAGCCCAATAATTTTTTTTAAAAAAACACAGCAAAAAATAAAAGAAAAAACCAATTTTATTCCCTTTAAACCAAAATAAAACAAAATTACATAACGATGAATAAAAACAAAATACAAACAAATAGCACCTGAAACGATCAGTATTGTGTATGCAATTGAAAAAGGTGCAATGCCAGGATTAGAAGAGGAAACTTTTTTAGCGTGTAGTGGTCAAATGATGATGCTGTATTCGATTCAAAGCATCCTCAAGATGAGCCCTAACCAAGAGCCAAAGGCCATATGGTGGATCTTTGGGCACAGCGCAAATATTAGTTGCGTTACTGTCTGTCCGAATGGGCTGATTTATTCTGGCTCGTATGATCAAACTATCCATGTCGACCAGTATACGAACAAAGAAAAAAAGATTATTCTCAAGGGCCACACAGGGACGGTCAATAATTTGATCCACATAAACAATACTGTTATCTCCTCGTCAACTGACGACACCATTCGAATTTGGAAGAACTTTCAGCAAGTGAAGGTAATAACGAATGAGATGACAAGGAATGTGAGTTCGATAGCGCCCTGCTATGACTATGGCTTTTTCAGCACCAACAACACTAACGAATCCGTTTGCTTTGATCTTAAGGGCAAGATCTTTTTTCGGCTATTTCTTGGCAACAGTAAAGTCAATCGTGTTTCTTCGTCACCATTGGGGCTCAAGGAGTATTACCTTTTTGGGCAAAATGCCTGCCATTTTTTGTCTTATTCTGAAACAATTGCCACCCCAAAAATGACCCAACACCCAAGGTTTATAATCCCCTACACAAGACCAAAAGCACAGCAAGGGAAAAATGTGGATCCGAATGATCACAAAGATCTGTATGAGAAATGCTATGGAGAGGATGTTCTTTTAGCCTTTTCGGATGGTGACATCTTGTTTCTGACAAAAAATAAGAATCGCACCACCCATCTCTTTTCACATTCTGGCAGACACCCTATTGAAAAGAGACACAAAATTAGGGATGTGAATTCAATTTTGGAAAGATCGATTAATATCAACAACCAAATACGTGTTGGATATGACTTTAACAAAAGAAACAATAATAACCAAACGGAATTAGATGTTTTGTGTTTTAAAAATAAAAGCCAAACGTGGGCTAAGATTGGTAAGATAACCTGTAATTTAGATTTTGTTGATATAAAAAAAAGCGTGCAAAAAAAGATTGAAAAAAAAAATAAGAAAAAGAATCAGAATTATGGTGATATGGATGAAAAACATTTGACAAACACTTTACAATTCTTACAAAATCAGCTTTTAAATATGAATGACAATGTCGAGTATGAAAGAACAATTGCAAAATTTCCTTACAATTCTTCAGAATATCTTCCAATGATTAAGGAATATGCCTTGCATGGAAAAGTTTCAAAATCAAATAAATACAAATTAAAAAACCTCCAGAAATTTGCTAAAAAAGAATTAAGATATTTTAAAAACAAATTGAAAAAAGGTTTGTTCATTAATTCAGAATCTTCTGTTTGACTTTAATTTATTCTTTCAATTATTGTTTTCTGTTGTTCAATTGTAATGCGAAAATCTTTATGTAAAAAAATAAATAAAAAATAAGGGTTAAAATTCTAATATACAGTTAATTATCTATTAATAATACTATCAGTTTGTATTTATTAAATGAAAAATATTATTTATTGTTATACAATATTTTTTACTCAAATTGGATGAAACAAACCTCAACATCTTCATAAAGCAAATTAGAAATGAAATCTTGAGATTTAATTTAGCTCTTCCTTATTGAACTTTTGGCATTAAAATTTATTTTTTTATAATTGAATGTAACATGATATCTAATATTTATGACATTTTTTTTTTTAGTTGTTATTTTTTTAAGTAATAGTCAAATATTTTATTCCCCTTTTATACCACCCCATAAAACACCTAGTATCTTTTCTTTTACATACAGTGGAGAAATATAAATCATGTTAAATGTAAAGCGAATATTTCTATAAAATTTTAAATATTTTTGTGTCATAAAATTAAATTTCGATTTTTGAAAAAAATAATTTATCAAAAATAGTAAAAAAATAATTTTTTTGTTTCAGGTATTATTTTCATCCTAGATTCATCTATAATAAAAGTCTGTTGTAATTGGGGGTAAATGATATTCATGATCTAATGGGATCGAATAAAAAATCTATAATGAATATTACCAAACAATAAATTATTAGATTTTTTGTAATGATCCAGATTAAAAATTTTCATGTTGGAAAATATTTTTTTTTTAATTCCCTTATCCAAATCTAAAAATAGAAACCCAAATAAATAGTATTCAGGTCGTTAATAATTAATATTTTAAACATTCAAAAATAACTATTTTTTTTTAATTTTATAATTCCAAGATTACCCCAATAACCGTCAATATAAAAACCCAAAGACCAATGAGTGTTGATTCATTTCAATGAAACTAGTTATAGTATCAATCTTTTTCTAATATGTGAAAATAATTTGTCAAAAGAATCTATATTTGTTAATTATTTAATTCTTTTAGAAAAATTTAATTTTTTGGGCGATTAATCTACATTTGGCCTCAAATTTAAGAAAGGTGTTTTTTTTTAACTTTGGAGTTTTTATTTTGATGTTTCAACCTATAAATTTATCTTCGAAGTGTACATTTTTTTCTGAAATTCTTGGGTTTTTTACTAATACTGTGTATCATTTTTAATTGATAAAGATCAACTTTTAGTACTATTTTATCAATAAAATTTTTAGATGCATTTTAATCATGTAGAACTTATCTGATTTGCCTTCAAAAGTTAGATGTTTTATTTTTAACTTCTTTATGTTCGATACTAATCCATTAAAGGTTGGGTTTTTAATTCGTATTATTTTATTTTTAGATGTTTTTTTAATTTGTAAAATAAAAATAAATTTGAAGAAATTTTCTTTGTGTTTCTTAAATTAAAAAAAAAACACTGTTCTATTTTCTGAATTTAAAAAAATTGAGTTAAAACTTTGATTTTTCTCTCTTCTTTTGAATTCTGGAAAAGTGTTGTTAGGTTTTCTGGGGTTTTCTGTTTATTGGGGAAATCTAATCATTTTGTTAATAAAAGGGAAAACTTCTATAAAAGCTATGTAATCTACGACACCCTACAACACTTCCCGAATTTATAAATTTTTGTTTAGAAATTTCAATAAAGAAACATTATTTTATTAACCAATGGCAAAATAAATAATGATTCTTTATTTTGAATAATATCAAAGATATTATTTTAATTATTTTTGTTAATTTAAATTAAATCTTTATTCCAAATTATTAGATTTACTTTATAGAAATAATAGATTTACCGAAAAAATGATAAATTTCTTCATCTATTTCTAAAGTTGAAATATTTTTTGTATAAATTGCAAGATTTTGTTTTTATTTTATTCTTATCATCAGCATAAAAATATCTGTTTAAAAATCACTTTTTATTTTTTTTTTTAAATATTAACTATTTGATCATCTTTTATTTAAAAAAAAAAAAACATTAACTAATTATTATTGAATGATTTATTTATTTGGAAGAGAAGAATAACTTATTATTTCTCTCAAGTGGTGAAATAAAAAAAAAATTAAATAAATTCTCTTTGCATAAAAAAGAAAAAAAGAATAATTTTTTTAATTGACAAGTTTTTAAATGCAAAGAAAAGTCATTTAGAAACTTCCAACCCATTGAAAAATAATCTTTTTTTTTAGTTTTTCAATTATTTATCATTTAAGAAAAAAAATTGATGGATTTTTGTTTTTTAATCACCTCCAATTCTGACACCAATATTTCAATAAAAAACCGCTCACATAATAACCTTACTCATCAGATATCTTGTAGTACAATATAATCGTTCTAAAAAGATTTGAAGTGGATTCGAATCAAAACTATAACCAGTCAAACCATTTTATATCTTTATGCGTCTTCCATTTATATAATCATTTTTTTACCTTCAATTTTAATATTTGATAAAAAAAAAAAAAAAAAAAATTAGCTAAAATAACTTATAAAGTCAAAAGTCTATAAAAAAAAAAAAAATGGTCCTTTTTGGAATACTTTTAAAAGAAATAATTTTTTATGAATTGAATTTAGCACAAGATAGTTTGTAATTAATTTAATTGATTCATAATCATGAAATCTGTTATTTCCTACTGAAAATTCCATTTAGAGGATTACCTACAAGTATATCTAGAGTATAATTCAATTTTTTTTTCAAAATAATTAAAAAAAAAACAATAATAATGCTTTCAACAAGCTGGTTTACTGTGATAAAACAATTTAACAAAAAAAAAGCACAAAAAACTTTGGAAGGCTATTCGTTTAAATATTCAAAGAAAGACGTTATATTTGAATACCTTTTGAAAAAATCAATTATCATCTCAAAGTTTGAAAATTTTTTGATTTTTATTTCCCACAAAGAAATTCATTCGCTATGGTGCTTTACTAATTATAACCCAGTGATCTAATGTGTAATCAAAAATAATAACTATTGAAATTGTAGTTTACTGGGTATTTTTGTAATTATTATTATTTTTATTGGTTTCCAGTAAGAGTTTAAATAGGTAAAATATCACATTTTTCATATTGTTTAAAATACATTTTTTAACAAAAAATACTAGTTTAATAATAAATGCGAAATAATCCCAATTTTTTTTGCAAAGATTGAGAATATTTGATTTAAATTAACAGATAAAAGTCTTTAATCTAAAAAAAAAAAAATGATAAACTGAAAAAAAAATTAAATTTGAGATTCAACATTTCAGTATATATATATATATATATATCACAAATATTAAACATAAAGAATTAAAAAGGTTTAAAAATGAATTTTTTGAACGAAAAAATATTTTTTACTCATTTTTCTCAAATAATTGATAAATATTCAAATTACAATTTAATATTTGAAAATAACAAACAAAATGTAATGATCGAAATGATTTTTTAGTTTACTTTTTTGTGGCAAATCAACAATGAATAATAATCAGATTAGTGTTATTTATTTAATTAATATTATTTATACCACCAAATTTAATAAATTTCAAAATCATTATCAAAATTTATCAAAAATGCAAAATAAATTCCTATACTAAATAAACAATAAAAATGAGTTAATTTATCTTGAAAAATATTTTTATAAGTTTGAATTTACGAAACAAAATATGGTTTCATCAATGTATTATTAATAGATGGAATTTAATTATGAATATTTTATTTAATAAAAAATATTATATATATATAAAAAGGTTAAATTTTGTCAGATAGCAATTAATTTGAATTCTTAAAATAAAATTTTAATTTTAATTCTAATTAAATAATAATAATAACAATAACAATAATATTAATATTAATAATAATTTTGAATTATTATAATAATAGTGAAAGGGTATGAAAGAATTTTATCAATAAAATATGCAATTTCAGGTGGTAGTGTTTGGATTGGTTTTAATATTGATGAAGATACTCAAGAAACGGCTATTAGAGTTCTAAATGAATTGGATTTAGAACTTCATCATCTTCCTTCAATTTCTCAAAAAATTGACCAGCTTAAGGTTCGATTAAGGCATTATAATTATTTTGGAAAAACTATCCCAAAAAGGAAATTTGAGTCATTTTCAATGGGCAACATTGAACAAAGTCTTAAACAAATAGAAGTATTAAACACTTCAACTAAAACAAATCAAATAACAGAAAATGAAATGTTGTTACTCAAAAAGATCTCAAATAGTAATTTAAGATCTCAAAATAATATCCAAAAAACAGATTATCAAATTTTAGCACAACTTTTAAAAAAATGCACTGGGTTAATTTTACCTACCTTGCTTGATTTATACCGGTTATTAATACTTGATTCGGCAATATGTAAAAAAATATCAAAGAATCGAAGTTTGATAAAGATACTTTTAGAACAATTACAAACAAACATTAATGATCAAAATGTAAATTTATTATTAGCATACTTAAATATATTTTTAAATATGTTTTCATCTTCTAAATCTAGAGAAATAATATTCTATAACAGATCCTTTCTTTTAGAAGGGTTGAAAAAGATCTTAAGTGGTTTCACAGATTACAAAATACAAAAAAAATGTCTTCAAATACTTCTTAATTTATCAATACAATGCCAAACCAAATTGAAAAAATATCACAAATATCAATATCAAAAGAAAATAAAAAAGGAAATTAAATTTTTGTTACCTCTGCTTGAATGTTTAGTTGGTTATCTTAAATTAATAACTGATGAAGACCTTCTATCCATTATTTTTTTATCTTTAGGGACGTTAATATACGCTCATGATTCGGTCATTTATTATCTCATTAGCAAAAATTTTTTATATACTTTACAGAAATATCGAAAACAATATGGTTTATTATTATCAACAATCATTGATGAAATTATTCAAAAGGTTGTGAAATTACAGTTTAAATAAACCAGGAATAATTCATTGTGTTGTTTTCATATTTAGATTAATATATATCTCATTTGGGACTAAGATTGTAATCTTGAGGAAACTATATGGTATATTACCCAACTATTGGTACATTATTAAATTGTTTCTTATCCGATTTCTGGTATATAGAGTTATTGAATTTAAAAATTTTTTGATCTTGCAAATTTTTTAAAATAAAATTTTATCTTTAATAAGTTACTTTTACTTTTTTTTTGTTACTATTAAGTCTATTTAGTATATTTTATTTCTTATTATAAACAAATTTAATGAATTTTTTTTTTTTATTATTGATTTCATACAAAAAACATCTTTTACAAAAATTTATAAACATACCTTTTGCTCTTATTAACTTTTTTCCGAAAACTTTTTCTTCCAATAATCAATCAAATTTCCCGATATATATATAAACTAAGATCAAAACAAAAACTTTCTGTTAAAATTCGTGTAACATTTTAAAACTATTTTTTTATCTTTTACAGGGTATATTTTATAGAATTTATATTATCTAAATAGTTTTAATGTAAAATATATTAGGAAATTACTGTTCCAAAATACAATTTTTTGATAATTCTTTTTTTTACAAAAATTAAATAAAAGTAAAAATGGTAAACTCAAATAATTTAAAAGTCAAAAAAAAAAATCGGATTACCCCCAAAAACAGATAAATCTCTGAGAAGAAATATATTTTAATAAAGAAGAGTTTTAAGAGATAAGTAAAAAGTTTTAGATTAACATACTAAAGTGAAGAACACATTATTTATTTTTTCATACTGTATATAAAAATATCAGTTAATTAAAATGATATTTTTGATAAAAAATGATGTGAATTAATAAATTATGATACTAATTTGGATAAAATGTGGTAAAAGAAATAATGAGAGTTAAAAATATTATTTTTTTATTTTGTTACAATTTTTTCAATTAAAATACTTTATTGGTTTTTTGGATCTTTTTGATCTTTTAACAAGTATTTAAGGGAGTAGTCATTTTTGAAAATAAAATGAAATCTTGTCAAGATCTTGAAATTTTTTTTTTTTGTAATTTGTGTTTCGACTTAGGAAATGGATGAGTTAATCTCATTTAAACAATTTATTGATTTGAGTCTCTTTCTTGAAATTCGAAATTTACATGTTTCCAATATAAAACGAAAAAAAGTAACCTATTATTTTGTTTAAGAATTATTTTAATTCTTGAAAATGGGAAATCATATTTTCCTTTTATGTTGGAAAGTCTTGATTTCGAAAGCAAATTTTTTATTTGGTTTCTTTTTCTTTGATTAATATTTCAATTCAAATCTCAGCTAATAAAACTAATGAATAATAGGTGATTCAATAAATTAATATTTGGTAGAAGATTAACTACAATTTATCAATTAAATTGAGATCTATTAAGCAAAAAAAATTTTTTATTTAGGGTTTTGAAAAAGTTGTATCTCTGATTTTTTGAAAAATGAAAAAAAATTACAAATATATTTTTTTAATTTTGAAAAATTTTTTGAACAAATTGTTTGGTCTTATTCACAAGAATCCTTATAACAATTCAATTCATTTTTGTAGAAAAAATTGATTTTGAATTTTGAGGATAAAATTAACTAATTCCCAATTATCTTCAAGAGAATTTGATTTTGAAAAATCGAATTTTATCTTAATACAAAAACAAAATTTCAGAGTAAAATTTTTACATGACTTTAAATATTTGATTGTTATTACTACCCTTCTTAAAAAAATACAAATATTTATTAATATGTTGAATATATCATTATTTTGGTGAACTAAAAGTTTTATCTCAAAAAAGAAAATAAATCTTTATATTAATATTACTGTCAAAAATGACTTTTTATTTTATAATGATAGAAATCGGAATAAACCTAGGTAAAAAATTTTTTATCATGTAAGAAAAAAAAAGAATTGAATAGTTTTCTTTTTCGGAAAAAATGGAAAAAAAAAATTGATCTCACTAAACTAATTTTCTTTTATTGCTTACTTAGTTGATCAGAATTTTTTAATACTTGGTATATACAAAAGTTGTAAGTAGAGAATACCACCAATAAAATATTTTAAAATTTTGTCTTGTTGTCGTAGAAGACTAGTCTCTTAATTTGGAATTTCAGTTCCTTAATTCATCTGTTTTGGAATTGTTGTCCAGTAATTCATATTCAGCAAAATTATTTCCTCAAACGACAAATGATCCTGAAATTTTCCACAAAAAATTGTTTTTGGAATTTCTATTCAGTAATTTATTGTATACAAAAATATTTCATAAAAAAGCCAATATATATATATATATATTCAAGTTGACTTTAAATGGGTGAAATACAATATATTAATTTTTTAAAAAACTTTTAAAAGTTGTTAAATAAAAAAAAATCAAAATTTTTTCAATTTTTTTTTTTTTGAAAATCAAAAAAAGAGGTAAATTTCTGAAGACCTCTGTAGATTTTTGACATTTGTTAATTTTTTATTCATGGTAATATAGCTATAGGCGTTTTATCAAAGTTTGATTTACACCAAGAGTTATAATTCTTCGATAAAATATTTGTAAATGAAAAATTATTCACAATAACTTTCTAAATATAAGTATTTTCAAAACAAATATTAAAAGAAGTGATATAATAAATGATATATCTCATTCAGTCAGGAAAGATTAGTAATTTTGAACTTGAATGTAAAAAAAATTTTTCACAGTAAATTAGATCTGATATAAATTTTGAGAATCTACAAATATCCAAAAATGATAATTAGATCAAAAACTTGTTGAAATTCTAGCCCAAAAAAACAAAAATTAAAATCAATTTTGTATACATCTTGATTGGGCTACTACCGACTGTATCTTCAAGTATATTTATAAGAATTAAATATTTCAGTTATATTTTAAAATGGTGGTTGAAAGCAGGTGAAAACAAGAATATTTTGATTTTGGAACCTTTTCCCTAGAAATTTTTGATTTTTTTTTTTATAAAAAGTTTTTCTCCAATAATTCCCCAAAAAAATTATTTTTTTTTTTATTTTGAACAATATCTTTTAACACTACATTCTTTTAGGTCGATAAATATACCCTCGGTAATAAAAAAATTACACACTACTCATAAAAATAGATATCTCTTCATAGAAAAATGAAAAATTTCAGATTCAAAAAATTTTGAAAATAAAACTTGAAATTGCAAACTTTTAAACAGATCTTTTTTCACAATATTATTTAAAGTCGAAAATATATTGTTTCACAAAAAAAAATACTCAATAGCCTTACAATTAGAATACCTTGATCTTTAAAATTCATTCCAAGAGCCTTTAATTCCTGTTTCAAAAAAACAATCCGTGTTTTTTTTTCTTTTTGATTTAATGTGACTTATCTCAATACCCAATAATATAACCAAAAACTAAATCAATTTTGAAGGTCAATTCTTTGTTTTTTTTTAATATATTTTTTAAATTAGGAAGGAAATTTGTTCAAAATTTTATATAATTTTCTCTATTTTTATGAAATTTCTTTGTTTTTTTTTTGATTTGAAAAATATTTTTCTTCATTTTACTTTTTTTTTAGATTAATTTTGCAATTTGATCCTTTATTTTTAGAATTTCTTTTTAAATAATAGAACTTTAAGAAATCATTACCAGCTTTATTTAAGGTTTAGTTTCGGTTTCATTGATATTTTTAATGTTTAGGTCGACGATAATAAAAAAGCATGTTTTTTTTTTTTTTGAAACATGATTTTAACTTTTCAGCACTGATCATTTTGAAAGCAAAGTTATTTGTAAATATTTTGTTCAAATTTCAATTTTAGTAATTTTAATTTAAAAGTTGAACACAAACAAAACTTTGAATTGCAAAATAAAAAGATCAATATGTTCATTCACCTTACTGAATAAAAAAAACACCGTCCCAATAATTAAAATAAATGATCAAAGTTTCAATTCTATCAGAAAATTAATAATTTAAACTTCTATTGAGAATATTAGAAATTTTAAAATGTTACATAATTTATAAAATCTTAATGAGGAAAGCTAAATGAAAATTATGTTCCATTTATTTAAGAACAAACAGTATAGACAAATACAATTTGGAACTATTTAAACTTGCAATCTCCTGTTGAAAAAAGGTGAAAAGTATTTTTATTTTTTTGCTTTTATACTTTGTTGTGAAAATGATTTTTCACAAACTAAAATCCCATAAAAATTTAATTTATGTAAGCTTAGCCTTTTCTTTAATACTTGGAATCTACAAGTCAACTCAGCCATTATTAACAAAGGTTCAGAAGGATCTTGGGTATTACGCACTATCGCTCTTATACTTTGTGTTTGCAATTTCTTTGTTGTTAATTGCACCGTTGGTCAAGAAACTTGGCCCAAAATATTCAATGATTTTAGGATCATTTTTTTATATAGCCTTTCAATTTGTTCAAATCAAAGTTGTTCCTTGGGTATATTTAATCGTTTGTGGTTTAACAGGCTTTGGTGCTTCGCTCATTTGGACTGGGTTTGGGACTTTTATTGTCAACATTTCGTCTGGAGACAATATTGGTAAAAACACAGGCTTTTTTTTAGTAATTCTTACACTTGGAAACATCCTTTCAAATTTGTTGTCGAGCGTTTTGTTGAATGTGAACAAAATCTCATTTTCGACTTTGTTTTTTATATTTGGTCTCTTTCCTTTGGTCGGGGTATGTTTCTTTTTACTTATTGATCGAAACATTAAGGAAGAAATTACTCACAAAGGACAAAACGAGAAAGAAAACTCACCAAATACAATTATTGAAACAAATAGCGATGACTGTTCCATATTACCACGCCAAAGCAACAATTTCGATACAATTAAAAAAAAAGAAAATAAAAAGAAAGATAACACCAAAGAAACAAGCAGTAAGAATGACAATAAGGAAACAAAATACAAGAAGAAGACAATCCCATTCTCAAAATCAAAGCAAAAACCAAATAACCGCCTTGTTGAAGAAATTACAAACAACAACAACAACAACAAAAAAGAGCAAACAAAAATGGGATTATTAAGATCTTTATTGCTAACTTTTCAACTACTCTTCACAAAAAAGGGATTGCTTTCGGTCCAAGCAGAAATTATTTTAGGAATCTTCATGGCATTTTCTCAAGGTTTTTTGCCAATGTTAATGCAAGAAAGGCATATCTCAATTGTGGTCTTATTCTACAGCATCACCTTTGCAATTTTTTCTCTTTTCAATGGAACTTTAATGGACAAGATTGGGAAACTAAAATTATTTTTGACGTGCTTTATGATCTTGATTCTTGGTTGTGTTTTCTGTTTTTTTTTGCCACACCCAAAACTATATTTTTATATCATTATTTTTGTCATTTTTTCAATTGGGATCTCAGGTTTATCAATTATCGACTACCCCCTTACAAGTGTACTTTTCCCAGATAAAGTTGAAAGCGGAATTGCTTTATTTAAATTTGTGAAAAGTATTACTTCTTCAATAGGTTTCGCTTATGTTGGTAAAATCTCTTTGTTTCAAAATTTATATCTGATGATGGTTTTAACATTAATTGCAATGGGCTCCCTTATTTATTTGGATAAAAAAATTTGTCCAATCGACCTTCAATTAAAAAATAAACGAAAGAAGAAAAAGTTACAGCAACAAAAACAATCTTTAGAGTGCAGAAAAGAAGAAAAAGAGGAAGAGGAAGAGGAAGAGTTTTTAAAAACGGAAAATTCCCTTGACTTGGATTTGAAAGAACATTAAATAGTTAGTGATAGTGTCCTTATCGGTTTCCAATTTGGTATTTTTTTTTTTTTTTTAATTTTAACATCAATCTTTTCTTTTAGATTTAACAGTATACAGTATAATTAATACATTATATAAATTTATTCTTAAATATATATATTTTTTTGAGGTATGTATGTATTGTTTTATTTTATTTTTTATAGAAAATTATTAAAATAAATTTTGTTAATAGATTTACATTTTTTTAATTATTTTGATTCATTAATATTTTTATAAATTTTGATATTCAACATGAGTAAATTAAAATATTCATATTTATTAGATATTTCCAAAAAAGTGGGGCATTTTTTTGATATTTCATAAAAAATCTTTTTTTTTAGTTGGGATATTCGTTAATTTAGAATACCAAATTAAGTTCAATATTAATACTGATTGAATTAATATCTTGGGTATTTATTTCAAAATATTTTGGATGGAATATTTCCAAAAAATGAAAAAATAAATTGTACACTTTTTTTGGTGAAAACAATGCACAACCAATTTCAATATAAAACTGAAAATGTGGAAAGGGTATAATTGATTTTTTTAACAATAAAGCACAATAATATGTTATCAATTCTATTTGAAAAGTGGTAAGATTAAACAAGTTATGAAAACAATTTTTTCGGTCAAAAATAAAATAATTAATACCGATTTTCACCTCGAAATCCTATCATATAAAATCGAGATCAAAAAATATAATTTTTTTTATTTATGTAATACAATACCTTGAAACAAATTGAATTATTCTCAGGAATTTATAAAGGGTGTTTAATAATTATGTATATTTTAAAATACTTTTTTGAAGATTGGGTTTAATAAATATATTTGAAAATAAATTTGCCCAACTTTTTTGGAAATATCTTATAGAAATTTGTTGCCATTGTTGTAAGAATGTCCATAATCCCATTAGTTAATAAATTCATAAGTAATGTTTTTAAATGAGGTTCTTGAATTTTACAATGATAGTTGAATAAATAGAAAGTAAAAAATATTGAAATATATTTTTTTCATAAATCTGGGTCCAATTTATAATTTGAAAGGAAGGTGTTTTGTAGGGGTTTGTATAATATTTTAATTATAGAAATTTTTAAATTTAAGAACAAAACCATTTTTTTTATTTTTACAAATTTTTAATTTTAGTTTCTAATTTTTTCTTGGTTTAACTTTATTAAATTTTTGTTTTTCCTTTTTTTTTTTTTGATTCTTTTTTTTTTTGATTCTTTTTTTTTTTTGATACTTTTTTTGATTTTTTTTTTCAATTTCTTTTTAATACTTTTTTTTTCAAAAGTTTTCTTTTTCGTTTTGTTATTTTTTTTTTTTTGCTTTTTCTTTTTTTTGAAAATTTTTATTTTCTTTTTTTTTTTTTGATCTTTTTTTTTTTTGCTAAAGCCAAGTTGGAAAAAAATCTTCCAAAAGACAAATGATCACTAAAAAATTAAGAATGTATAATTTATTTTGAAAAGACTTGAATTATTAGAAAAAATTTGATATGTTAAATTTTTTATCAGTGAAAGTTCAGTACAAATAATGGATAATTTTCTTTTCAAAAATTGTGACTTTTTTTTTTTTTTCGTTTTTGATTTTATTTTTATAATAATTTATTCAATATCAGGTTTTTATATGTGTGGAATGATTTAAAAGTGGTGTTTGAATCGGATTTAACTATTAGTTGTTCTTAAATACTAAAGTATTTTTTTTTTATTTTAATTTATTATTTCAGGTTAGTCACAACTTTTGAAATAGAGTTAATGTTAATCAAAGATTCAAGCCCCCAAAATTTAATTAAATTTGAAATAATTTTACTTATTATTTGATTTTTAAAATAAATAATTAATTAGAAAGGATATTTGTCAACTTTTCTATAATTTTCTCTATTTTTATGAAATTTTTTGTTTTTTTTAGAAGACAAAAATATATTTCTTCAATAAATAACCTTTTTTTGATATTAATTTTGCAATTTGATCATTTATTTTTAGATTTTAATTTTTTTTTATAAAACTTTTAGAAATTAAGACCAGATTTAATTTTGCTTTATTTTTGGTTTATTGGGTGGACAAATTAATAAATGTTTAATAAAAAAAGAAATTGTGTTTTTTATTTTGAAAAAATGATTTTTCTTCTTGCGTTGTGTGATTTTAACAAAAGTATAACTTAATTTTATTGAGAAAATTTTGTTAAAATTCTATCAAAATAAGATTTAATTAAATCACTTCTATCAGAATTGGTTTAATTGTTGAATATTTGAATAGAAATATTAATAATTAAAAATAATAATAAAAGAAAGATTTATCTTTCAAAATCAAGACTTCACAACATAAAACTAAATATATATTTTACCATTTTCAAGAATTAGTATAATTATTAATAAAAATAAAAAAGAAACTTTTCAGGTGTTTTTCTTATAATATCAGAAATATATGATTATTTGGAATTCAAAAAATAGACCCAATTTATCAAAATGTTTAGATCAGGCTAATTCAACCTGTTTCATAATTCAAAACATAAAAATTAAAAAAAAAAAAAAATAATTAGGATCTCAACAATATTTTATTTTGTTTGTAAAAAATACTGTTTCAAAATATTTTTCTTAACATATATTGTTGCATTGAAGATCAAAAAAAATTAATTAAAATTCAAAAAGTAAATTTAAACAAAAAATTCCAATTTTGATCATGTTAAAAAAGGAAATTTCATTTTAAATACAGAGTTTTTATTTTATTTTATTTTTTTTTTTTTTTTGATTAGTTTAATTTGTATATCTCAATGAATATATAAGATTCCTTTCAAAAAAAAAAAAAGTAAAATAATAAAAGTGTGTTTGTCTGGTTGATGGATCTGTGGGTACAAATGTTATAAAATATTATAAACTGTTGAAACGATAAATGAAGTATTTTGTCCATTACTTTTGTGGTTTTAGTCTATCCTTTTTTGAATTTTTTTTGTTGCAAATTTTTTTTAAATTGAAAAATTCTTGATGAATTTCATTATGGGGATCTTGGGTTTTGTTTCTTAAAATATTTTAATTGAAATTCTGAACAATAATATTAATTTTAGACTGGTATATCTTTATTGGTTTTTTTCGAATTCTTATATTGATAAATACAAAAAAAAATGACAGTTAATAAAATATTTTTTAAAAGGGAATATTTTTTTTACAATGATATCCAAAGCTATTAAGTTATTAGAACTCTTTTTTGATGAAAAAAATATCTGAAAATATGAATAATTTGTAATTTGCAGCCTTCTGATAGAAATAGTTATTGATATAGGGTATAATATTATATGTGTTGGTCACCTCTCTGAAATTGTTCCTATCAAAGAAGCTGTTTGGTATTAATAATTTGTTTGTGAAATTACCCTTCTTTGGGTTGAAATCTTTACTAGAATAATTATAAAAAAAATAATGATTTCAATTACAGAAAAATCAATTGAAAAAATAAAAAAAATAGAATGTGATCCCCCCTTGGCAAAAAAATCAATCTAAAGAAAAAGGTTTAAAAGCATTATTCAATTTGGCAAATTAAAATAATAATAAAAAAAAACAGGTTTTTGATGTAAAAAAATAAGATATTTCCAAAAAAGTGGGCAATTTTTTTTTTACATTTCATAAAAAATCATGATTGTTAGTGATAGTATTTATGAATTGACAATACCAAAACAAGTTTTATATTAATACTGGTTAAATCAATGACCTAAGGTATTTATTTCAAAATATGTTAGTTGAAATATTCCGAAAAAATGAAAAAAAAAATAGCACTTTTTTTGGTGAAAACAATGTACAATCAACTTCAATAAAAAACTGGAAAAATTGAAATAGTACAAATGATTTTTATAACAATAAAAATTCAGTTATATTCTTTCAATTATATTTCAAAAATTAGTTGTTGAGATTAAACAAGTTATGAAAATGGTTTTTTCGATCAAAAAGAAGAAAATAAACACCAATTTTCACCTCTATAAAATATCAGATAAGACCAAGATCAGAAATTTTAATATTTTTTATTTATGTAAGACAATAATAAGAAACAAAATGAATTGTTATCAAGAATCGATAAATGGCTCGTTAATGATTTTTGATGTTTAAATACTTTTTTCAAGATTCAGTTTAAAAAAGATATTATAAAATAAATTTGCCCCACTTTATTGGAAATAGCTTACAGTTAAAAAGGAATTAAATTAAACTATATTCCAAAATTTTGGAAATGGTTTAAACAGTGGAAAGAACATCGATACTGGACTTTAAATTCAATTTGGAGAGAATTTTGATTTTACAAACTATTTCATTTTTTGTCTTTTTTGTTTTGTTTTCATTTCCATTTTTTATAGTTACTTAATCTGTTTCATTAGATCTGGAAATTTTTTTTCAATGGTCGATAGAAGATTAGAGTTGATTTTGTTAAATTGAAAAGTCAGATACAATTAGTTGATGTTATCTTATCATTTGACCGATCAACAATTGTTGGTGAAAATGTCAACAAATTTACAAATACATTTTTTGTTCAGCTTGTTTCATTATTTTTGACATATCAATTTTTTTTTTTTCGTTTTATATTTTTTTTCTTTTATTTGGATTAAAATGATTACTTATAAAAACATTAATATTGGGTAACTTAATTTTTTTTTTATATTAGGTTTGGAAAAATAGAATAAATCGGGTCTTTTTTTATATTCCTATTTTTGATTTTGGGTGTGTGCAAATTTTTGGAATGGGGTTTAAAAAAAAAAATTGTTTTCATAGATCTGAAATTAAAAAATTCAAATTGAAAAAAACAATTGTTCAATCTTAGTTGATATTTCCAATGAGCAGGTATATCTTCAATTTAAAACTAATTGTTTTCTTTAAGCACAGAATCATTTTGATTCTATTTAATCTAATTTATGGTTATTTTGGAACCCTCTCAATCCGAAAGGGTAAGGATTTTATATGATTCTTTCGGAATAATGAATAACTCATTTATAAATCAAAAAAATGAAAAAAAAAATATTCAAGATCTCAAAAAACACCAAAGAGCAAGATTATAAAAAGAACACAGTTGTTTTCAAAATTATAATTCTAATCATCAAAATTGGAAAATGACCTCAATTCTTTCATAATATTTGATGTTTGATTTTTAGGAGATTGATCTCAAAAATTTCTATAATAGAAATTTAAAAACAATTAATCCTTTGTTTTCAAAATTATATAATTTTGAAAGATTTAAATTGGAAATTGTGTTATGTTCTTTAAGTGATTCTTTTGAAAATTTTCTTCATTTTTCATTTCTGATTTTTTTGGATCAATTGTACAATACATGTTGATTTGTTTTTTATTGTTATTTGAAACCCAAAAAAATTGTAGGTTAATTATTTTTTCTATTTCATATAATTTTTTTTTCCCTAATTACTCAAACCTTAAATTAAAAAAAATTTTTAAATTTTTTTATGGTGTCGAATAGAAATCCTTAATAAAAACATGTTTTTTTCATGTTTTAAAAATTTTTTAGATCTTTCTCACTTCACAAAAAAAGATATTCTTTTCAAAAAAAAAGGGCTCTGGGAATAGTGAGACTCGAACTCACGACCTTTAGATGTCTTATTCATTGATTATGAGGCTAACGCGCTACCGACTGCGCTATATTCCCAAGCTACGATTTTATTCGACTTTTGGATTTGATAAAATTATATATATGCAACTTTTGGGATTCAAAAATTTGGTGAATTATTTTCAAAAAACATTATTAAAAAAAACACTCACTAATTATTTCACAAAATCAGGTTAGTGTCTACTCAAAGATCTTAACCAACTTTATGTTTTTCTTTTTTCTTCAAACTCATTTGAAATAATAATTTTTCTTCTGCATTTTATAATTGAAATTAACTGGAAAGAGATTTCTTTTTCATGAATTTTTTTCTTTTTCTAGTCTTCTTTTATTTGTCTCCTCTTTCGAAAATGTGACAGGTTTGGAGTTGATTAACACTTTGGAAATTGGCTTGTGTTGTATGATACTTTGTGTTTGTGAATAGATATCCCCAATAAACACAAACATATTCTGAAAATCTAATTTAAATAAAAAATGAAAAGGTTGTTTAAAACTTAAATTGACAAAATTAAACAACAAGTCTGATGACTAAATTCAGAAACATTTTTCAAGATAACATTTACAAATTAAAAAAAAATATCTTGTTTCTCTCTTTATCAAAGAAAAAAAGAAATTTGATAAGGGGAATAAAAAACAAATTACAAATAAGATCAAATTCACAATGAGTGTTTTAAAAACACACTCACTTTATTTCAAGTTGTTTTTCCAGAATCAAAATCTTTCTTTTTATTAATATTTCTTTCTTCATAATCCAAAATTCATTGATAGGTCTCCATTATCTTGCAATTGCATTTTCAAATTGAGTTTCTTTCGTGGTAATTCTAAAAAAACAGTTTATGTTGAATTTAGAAAGTTTTTATGGTCAAAGCAAATTAAAAAGAAAATAATTCAGACATAAAAAAACAACCTGCTTTAAATTTCAAAGACACACATATTATAATCAAAGTAAGAATAAATATTTTTCAAAAAATTCTTTTCATTTTTTCGATTTTTGCAAATTAAGTTTTGATTTTCTCCAAAAATCAAAAACAGAAATGTGTAACTAGTTTCAAAATTAATTCTTAAAAACAACAAACACCCCCCACTTTAACAAAACACAAACCATAAAAACAAAAACAAACTCGACTCTTTTTTCTATTTATCAAAAAATAAAAATAAAAAACAAAAAAATGAACCAAACTTTTGCTTGAATGGTAACAAACAAATTTTTTTAGCAAATAAAATCCAAAACCACCCACTGACACCACAGCCACGTGTCAAAAAAATCAAGCCTGTATTACCGGTTCTCCAAAATGGGATCCTTTCTGTGACGCCAAAATTCACACGAGGTGGCTCGAAGAAAAATCTCAAATCGAAAAATACAAAATACCGAACCAAGCAAATTAAGGATGGTATTGGAAGATTAAAAAGGTGCTCGCAAGAATCGAAATCGTTTAAGAAAGTGATTTGGCTATTAAACACAACCCCAAACCAAACCGAAGAGAGCCGATCGTCGGTGGGCTCATTCGGATCTGAAAGCGACTTGATGCAAACCATCGACAAGGGTATGCTCTCCAAAATCAGGGAGCCCTTGACCCGTTACGAAATCCAAGATCGCTCGTATCGCTTCCTAAGGACACTGTCATTAAAGCAACGCGCCAAAATCGTATCGGCTTGCGTACAGCGCACAGAGCAAATGGGCCTAATGGCTGGATACCAGCCAATAGGAATTAGAACCAACGAGTGGGTTTGGAAAACCGATTTAAAAGAATTGTTAAAGTATGAGATCCTTGCTTTTTTCTTTCTATTTTTGTATTTCCCAATTTTATTCTTGTTTCTCTTGAAACACCTTGACGAGAAAACGGTTATTTGAAAACCAATGATTTGAAACGCCTTTCTTTGTCTTTTGCTTTACTCGCACTGTCGCCGTCACTGTCACTGTCTTTTTCAAATTTCTGGTATTTTCAGAAAAAATGCGAAAAAATTTTCGCTTCATTTTTCTTTTTTTTTAACCAGAAATTTGCAAAGAAATCGATTGTAATTCCTGTAAACTCTATTTAGAGTGCTGGTCTCTTTTTTGTACACTATACCATGTAAGATAAGAATCCTAAATGAACCCAATCTTGAATAAAACGAAAGAAGATAACCAACTGAAATTTTATCTCCTTTATTAACCAAATATCAGTAAAAAAATAATAATTTTAGCTTTTGAAACAATAAACAAGCACTTCTTTATTTTGAACCAATTTGTGATGCGTTGTGTCTTATTTCGATTGTGAATGGTAATTAAACAGAATTTTTGGGGAATTGAAAAAAAAATTTCTTTTCATTTATGAATCGGAAAACTAGACTACACTATCATGAAAAAATAAAATTGAAAAAAAAAAAAGTTAGACCAAACTACTATGTTCATTAAAAAACCTTTCATCTTGAATAAGAAAGTTTACTCACCATATAATCAAAATTACAGAACTTCGATTTCATGAGGCTATTTTACTTATTGTTGTTAGTTTAGCCACCTTTTTCAAAAGTCTCTAGTCAAGAAAAAAAGGTGTTTTTTTAGGGTAAAAAATTTCAAAAAATGGAAGGATGAATTTTAGTTTAATTCAATGTGAAGATATTTACTTTGATAGATAATAACGAATAGTTTTGAAAATGTTGTAATCATTCATTAAAACTGAAATAGAGAAAAAAAATTCCTGTTGATAATTTTTGCTGTGTCATAGTTGGTCCAGAATTTAAAAGAATTGAGTAAAACCCATAGATTTTTCTCAATTCTTTTGAATTCTGAAAAACCTAACGGAAGTGTCCGTAGGGTACCGTAGAGTGCCTAGGTTTTCTTGAGGTTTTCTGTTTATTTCTAAAGTAAAAAAAACCTAGAACACTTCACAAATAAAATAGAAAACCTCAAAAAAACCTAGAACACTTCACAAATAAAATAGAAAACTTCAAGAAAACCGCCATTAGGTTTTTTTTAATTTAAGAAATAAACAGAAAATTTCTGATATTTTCTTTTTATTTCTTAAATTAAAAAAAACCTAATGGCGGTTTTCTTGAAGTTTTCTATTTTATTTGTGAAGTGTTCTAGGTTTTTTTTTACTTTAGAAATAAACAGAAAATTTATTAAAATTTTCGGTTTATTTCTAAAGGAAAAAAAACCTAACGAAAATCTATTGATTTTCCAAATAAATAGAAAACTCAAGAAACCTAACGAAAATCTATTGATTTTCCAAATAAATAGATAACTCAAAAAAACCTAACGAAAATCAATAGATTTTCTTAATAAAATAGAAAACCACAAAAAAACCTAGAACACTTCACAAATAAATAGAAAACTCAAAAAAACCTAACGAAAATCTATAGATTTTATAGATAAACAGAAAACTCAAGAAAATCTAATGGCAGTTTTCCAGAATTCAAAAGAATATAGAAAAATCAAATATTTTACTCAATTCTTTTGAATTCTGGAAAATCAAAAAAAAAATAGTTTTTTTAAGTTAAGAAATAAATAATTCTTTAATAGTCAAAACAATTGGTTATCCATTTGAAAGATATTTATTAAATTTAAAATGCTTTTAAAATATAACAATTATAACGTCTTAACTGTGAAAAAAAAAAATATTCAAATTTTTTTACTATTAAATCTGAAAATAAACTTAATAGAACCAGGAAAATTGGATTTTCCAACTTTAATTGTAAAATATCTAGAAAAATAATTTTTGATCAAAGATCTTTTATTAACCAATATTGTTTATTATAAGTGAGGTTATTAAAAAGTAAAAAAATAGCAAATGCTTAATTTTTTTTTCAAAAAATTTTTTCAGGTTTGTATACTGTTACAGCCACTTTAAAAAAGCTCCAGAATTTTTTAAAATTAAAACCTTTTAAAAGTTTTCTTTTTTAAAAAGCACTGCTCTTCCCACCCCATACTCTACCACCCATTTAAAGGTTGTTTACCCGATTGTTTAAAATAGAAAACTCTCAAAATTTTTTTTGCTGTTTTAAAATCTCAAGAAAACTAGAAAAAAGTTTTCAAAAATTCTCGAACTTTTTTAAAGTGGCTGTAACAATAAATGATCATGAAAAAATTTTTTGAAAAAAAAATTAATTTTATCTCAAAAGTTGAATCAAAAAGATCTAACAAGATCAAGAAATAAACAAATTAAAATATTATTATTTCATAATCATTTTGTGAAGATCCTGTTTTTTTCATATACCAATTAATTATGATGAAACAAATTTCTATGTAAATTCAAATAAAAATTTAAAAGTTATTAAGGGACTAGCATCTACTACAAAAACATTTAAAATTAAAGTATATTGCTATTAAATATAAACCATATTAGTATCCCATGGTTTAACTGTCTCTAAATAAAGATTTATAAAATAAAGCAAATTACAAAAATTTGGACACAGTTTAAACAGTTGAAAGAATAACAATACTACACTTTACATTCAATTTGGAAATAATTTTGATTTTACAAACTATTTATTTCATTTTTTGTATTTTTTGTTTTGTTTTCATTTCCTTTTTTTCCAGTTACGTAATCTGTTTCATTTGATCGGGAAATTTTTTTCAATGGCTGATCGAAGGGTTAAAGTTTAGTTGGTTAAATAGAAAAGTCACATACAATTAGTTGATGGTATCTTATCATTTGATCGATCAATAATTGTTTGTGAAATTTCAACAAATTTACCAATCCAATTTTTAATTCTCGCCCGTTTCCATCATTTTGGACTTATCGATTTTTATTTTTGAGTTTTATATTTTTTTCTTTTATTTGGATGAAAATGATTACTTATAAAAACATTAATACTGAAGAACTTAAGGACTACGTTTCAGATTTATCAAATAATCTCAACACCATTATATCCCAATATCATTTAAAATGTGAAAAAATGATCATCAAAATATTCTCCAATTAGGATCAATAAATCATTTTATGTTTTTAATTTTTTAATGAAAAATTCAGAAAAAATTTTGGGATACCTAAACTCAAACACCCTTGCTAAGAAAGGTAAAAATGAAAAAGAAAAATAACCGAAATTTTCTACCTGAAAAAATGATGATTATTTCAAACGTTTTCAATAAACAACTCTAACTTTAAAAGATCACATTGTCTATGATTTTTGATCATTGGATTGCATGGATTGTTCTATTGTCTCCATAAATCAGATTAATTCCTTACAAAAGAGTTGTGGTTTTCCCTTAATTTTTTTGGTTTTGTGTTGATTCTTTTTGTTTTTTCAAAAATTGAAGTTAACAACAACACTATTGTGAGATAGTATTTAATCGATTTGGTTTTTGAACAGAAAAAATCCTTCCATACATAAAAAAAATCTTTTTTATTTTCGTGTAATATTTTTTTTTTTTTTTTCTTATTTCTCTCAAAATCCATTTGTTATTATCAAGACAAATTGTTCCGAGGTTGTATGGGAAAGCTTTTTAGGAATTTTGCAAGCAAAGATCTAATGGAAATTAAATTTGCAAAAATTAGTCAGTTATTTTTTTTTAAAAAAAACTTTGTCTCAGTTGAAATAAAAAAAAAATGATCTTTTTGGGAAATGGGAATTTTCGTTAATTCAATAAAATACCAAACCCATCCCGTATATTCTTAACAAAAAAAATCTTTGTAGGAAATAACAAAGGATTAGTCATCAAAAATTGTCAATTTGCTACATTTTGATCTTTTAGAACACTTTTTAAAACCCTCTTAATTTACTTCCTTTATCTATAAAAAAAAATATTGGAAAATTCTAGACAAGGTGACAGGGTTTTAAATTTTGTTCTAAAGGGAAATTTTCTCAAAAAGCTGATTTTTTCCAATCCTCTTTTTCATTTTGTGATATGAGGATTGACAATTTTAGGAAAAATATTTCATTTTTTTACTTCTTAGATCTAACTGGACAAAAATTTTTGAGATTTACCAACCCCTAAATACTGATTGAAGCATACAGAATACCTTGAATTTTCAATTTGAAACGTAGTTCTTAAATGAGGTTTAATATCAAGTTTGGAAAAATATAATGAATTGAGGTTTTTTTTTGCCTATTTAGATTTTGGGTGTGTCCAAATTTTTGGAATGTGGTTTAGTATAAAAAGTTGATCTCATCAATAAAAAATGATCTTTGTATTAGTACAAAATTCAACAATTTCAACAAAAAATCTACATTTTAGAAAAATACAAAGATTGAATTATCAATATTCAGACTTCAAAGATGAAAAACATCTTTCTTAAATTTGTCTCGAAATGTAGATTTGTTGTAAAAAAATTCAATTTTTCGAAAAAAGAATTGAATAATTAATGAATAGATTATTTTTACAAATTATGTTCACATGTTGGAAATATATTGATAATACAATTAATTGTATAAAAAGTAAACTAAAAGAATCATTCTTTGTGTTTTTTATTTCGATGATTATTGAATAAATCTTGAAATTTCAAAATTAAAAAAATAGTTACTTTTGGGTTTTCTTAATATTCATTTTTTATATATTGTAATACTATTATTATGATCTCTTTCTTTAGATTTCGAAAAAATTAAAAAAAGAGAGTTATAATTTTTGGAATAATTTTTCTCAAATTATTACTGGGATAAAAAGTTTTGGAAAACAATTTCGTTTAAAAATAAAAACACAAATATTAGTTTGAAAAAATCTTATTTTTTAAAATTTCAATAATTTGAACAAAACTGAACAAAATCCAAATAAATAAACTCCATTTCACTCAAAGTATCCCAGCCAAAAATGAAAAATTCACTTTTTTTTTAGAATCAGCCAAAAGAGGATTGCTTAAAAATAAGAGCAATAATAAACTTCAAATTAGAGTTGAGGTTCATAAAAGAAATACCTGAACAAACCATAAATTTCAAAAAAAAAAAATATTAAAAAAATTTTTGGTTCCCTTTCATTGGAAATGTCTGGTACAAAATTTCTCAATTTCTTTGGAAAATTCAAATTGTTGACAATAAGATTTTTTTAATTATAAATGTATGAATTTTAAAAGTAATTACAAAGCCTCAATTTTCTAAATGTTAATTTGGAGTTTCACACATTTTTTTTTTTCAAATTGACTTTTCAAAAAGAAAAGAAATAGCAAAAAGCAAAAAACAAAAAAAATTTAAAAAGAAAAAAAAAAAAAAATTTTTTTACTAAATTAGAAAAAATGATCAGATTTAAAAATTGAAAATTTATTTTTAGAAGAATAATGAATTAAACTCATGGAATATGCACTATTTCTTCAATAAAATTGGGCACCTTTGACTGAAAAAGAGTTTCGAACACCACAAAAAAGAAAACTTTGATTGAACATCATTATTGAAATAATTTCATTTTAATAAGATGTACTTTTATGCTTAAAAAAAAATAAATTCAAAAAACTTTTTGTAAATTCATAATTTATATTTCCTTTTTTAAAAAAAAACAAAAAACAATTTTCATTTTTTTTTTTTCCATCTATTAAGGCGTGCTTTAAAAAGAAAAAGTTTAAGTCACTTTGATCCATTATTTTGCAGAAACGTTTTAGCAGAGATCGTAAAGACAATTCCAAGAGATCGTAAGTATTTGAAAATTTTTTTATTATTTTCATTTTTTATTCTTTCCTATTTGTTTCTTTTTCTGCGCTCTTTGTTCTTTATTCTTTTTTTTTCAAACCCAAATTTCTAATGTATAAAAAAAAAATAATAATAAAGAGAAAAATAAAAGTATAAAAAGAAAAATAAAAGTTTAAAAGGAAAATATGTTTATTATGATTAATATAAAACCCAAAATAAACCATTCTAAAAATATATTTTAATATTTATTTTGAATTTTTAAGAATTCGATATCTTAAAAATAAATCTTAAAAATTATTTGATTTTTGTTGAGTTGATGTGATTTTCCGATTCTTTGTCTTTTAATGATGTGTAATCTTAATAAATTAAATTGTATTTTTAAAATCTTTTCTGATTTCATTAATTCCAGACAAAGGTTTCTCCGGCCGATAAATTCTTAAAAACAAATTATTTATTTTTATTTAAATATCCAATTCTATTAATTTAAGTATCAATAATTTAATATTATATCTCTCAATTCAACCATTTCCCCTTTAATTTGGCCGGAATAATAAAACTATTAATTTGTCTATCAATAATTTAAATCCAATCCTTCAATTTTTATGCGAAATCAAAATTAAAAAAAAAAAACCCAAATTTTCTTTCATAAAAGAGTTTTTTTTACCAATAATACTTTAATGAAATGATTACATTATTTGTGTTCTTTTTGTACTTAAAATAAATTTAACATAATTATGAATTTCAAACAGGTAAATCAAATCATATAACAATATACGGATCATTTTTTAAACCTTATTCTAGAAATGAATTTAGTCAAATCTAGGGAAAATTGAGAACTTATTGAATTTTTTTATTTGAAAAGTAATTTAATTTCATACAAAAGACATTAAAAGAAATTTTTCAATTTTTTTTCAAAGACAAAAAAATAAATATAAGACATAAAACGAAATAACAAAAAAAAAAAAAACTATTTGAAGACAAAAAACTAAATAACAAAAAAAATATCATTTTTAATGAAAATTCTTTTGTTTTTATACCTCATTAGGATTTTTAGAAAATAATAATAATAATTTCAAAATTTATTATAATATTTGTTCACTTGGATATAAACTAAATTTCATCATAAATGTACCAATTTTTTTTTTACTTTTTTATTTATTTTATTTTTAGATGAAAAACATATGTTTCGAGTGTATAGAAATGAATATTAAAATAGTAATTTTTTTATTATAATAGAGAACTTCAATTTCTAAAAATATTTATTTTCAGATTTGATTTGTAAATGGGCCAATGATTTTGAAATATAGTTTACTTTAATTTATCTATATATTCTATAAAAAAATACAACCCTTCCTAATTTAATTAAGAATTATACATCATATGAAAATATGTTTTAAGGATAACTTCAAGCTTCTTGACAGTTTTGCAGTCTTTGCCTCTATACCAAATTAAACTTGTTAAAAATTCCACAAAAGAAAATTTCTTTTTATCTAACTAAATAAATTTTCTCAAAGAGAAATTCAAATCATTTAACCATCATTTCAAAAAGATATCTTTTAAAAACCCCATTATTTTTTTATTTTTAAAGTTAACTCCAAGATTGTTTTTATTCAATGGTGAGAAGTTTTAATTTGCACTAACTTTGTCAGATTGTTCATTCAGGGACAACTCAATTTGACAAATTTTTTGTAAATTATTATTTTTCAAAAAATTTAAATAAATCCACAAAAAACTACTTTTCAAAACAAGATTTTTCCAATTGTAATTTTGATTTGACTAAGTCACTAATTTTTAGAAATTAGAAGAAAATTTGGAATCAAGAAAAAAATTATTTTAATACAAATTAATCAAAAATGAAAATTTTCGATTTTTACAACATATCTTTGACTTACAAATCAAAGAGACAACTTTTTAACAACCATATACAAAATACAAAATCATTTTTTCATATTGTGTATAATACAATCCTTAAGAAGAAAACTTCCTTATTACATACTCTCTGAACTGTTTTCATTTTTTCAAAATTTTTATATACTTTTTTACAAGATATTTTTTGATCTGTCTAGAAAGAGTAAGGAAAAATTTGTTCAATTTATTTTTCAACGAACATTACAAATAATTCTGAATTTTTCCCAAAATCAAAATTTTTTTTTATAATTTAGTGAGTAAACAAATCTTTAAAACAATATCCTAATTCATAAAGATTGGCTTTTAATGTACAAAAAAAGTAATTAAAAAAAAACAATAAACAAAAAATTTCTTTTGATCAATTATTTAATTTCACCATTCACATTTTCACCCAGAAACAATCTAATTACTTATATATTTATTACAATGGACTGTTTTATACAAATCCTTTTTTTCTTTTTTGTCTTGTTTTTGAAATAGTTTTTTTTTTAGGGGCTTTAAAAATATATATAAACACTATTATTTAATTAATATTAAATATACCATTAGGATATTTTTGTCAAAAATAATTATTTCCTTAAAAATTATCATTTTTTTGGAGATTATTATTATTTTTTACAATTAGTTTCGACACACCCTTTTTACAAAAACAATTATTTTGGAAATTTTTTAGAATACAAAATAAACCCCATTCCAATAATTTGGACATACCCAAAATCAAAAATAGGCAAAAAAAAAAAAGACCCAATTTATTGTATTTTTTTCAAATATTCTATAAAACCACATTTAAGTCACATAGTATTAATGTTTTTAGAATTAATCATCTTTTATCCAAATAAAAGAAAAAAAATATAAAACTCAAAAATCAAAATTGGTAAGTCCAAAATAATGAAACGAGCGGAACAAAAAATGGATTGGTAAATTTGTTGAACTTTCTCCACCAACAATTGTTGATCGATCAAATGGTTTGATACCATCAACTAATTGTGTCTGACTTTTCTATTTAGTCAAACTCAACTTTAACCTTTCTGTCAACCATCGAAAAAAATTTCCAGGTCAAACGAAACAGATTATGTAATTAGTAAAAAGGAAATGAAAACAAAACAAAAATTATATAGACAAAAAATGAAATAACTAGTTTGTAAAATCAAAATTATTTCCAAATTGAATGTTAAAGTGCAATATTGTTATTCTTTCAACAGTTTTAAACCGTGTCCAAATTTTTGGAATTTAGTTTATTTATATTTATTTTTAATTCCTGATAATTGATAAAAAAATTTAAAGAATAAAAATTAATTTTAAAAAAATAATAATAATAATAATATATATATATATATAATTACTATTTGTTTTAAACCTCTACCCACCATCATTTTTTTTTTTTTAAATTTATTCTTTTATAGGTATGCTACCTGTTGATTTTTTAGCGAATGTACTTCTTGAAAATGATCGAACAACATTTGAGGAATTTAAAAAATATATCAAAAATAAAAACATTTTACAAATTTGGGAGAGTTTAATGCGCTATTGGAAACACTGTAGATCTGCGAGGATTTATGAAACAATTGAATTATCATCAATTTTCGGCAAGATGATTACAAACTCAACTGTCTCAGAATTTGAAAAATTGAATTTAAATGCACAAAATTCTGTAGAAGAAAATCTTGTGAAATCAAATATTAAAGAAGAAAAGGATTTAGAATCTAAAATCAAACCTGAAAAAAAAAAGAAGAAATTTGAAGGCAAAGTCTTATTATCAACTGAAAAAAAAATAAGGCAACATTATATTAATGAAAAAATTAAATATCAATTAATGTCTTTAGGCTCGGAAAAAAATAAAAATCTTAAAAGCAATAACAAAAGCAAAAGCAAAAGCAAAATCAATAAAAATAAAAGATTTAATGAAATTTCAATCAATGATTTTTCTGTCACAAATGTCTCTGAAAATAGTGAAAATGATAATAATATTTGGTATAAATGCCATATGGTGCTCACAAATAAAAAAATAATTTTTTATAACGAAAAGAAAACAGAAAAAATGGGATCGATACTATTAAAAAAATTAATGGTTTATCAAAAATCTTCTTCATTAAATCAATCTTATATCTCCAGGATTGGCGGTAAGGACAGAACAACAAATAAAAATGAAAATAATCATAAACAATCGTCGTCAATTAATGAGAAGCAATCATCAAATAAAACTAAAGACACAATAACCGAAGATCAAAATAATAATGAAAAAAAAAACTTTTCAATACCCAATCCAGAACAAGAAAAAATCTTTTTAATCGGGGAAAATAGTTTGTTTAATGCAGTTTTAGTTAAAGTACAAAATAAAGAAGAAGCAATTAAATGGATTTCGCAAATACTAACTCGCAAAAGAACAAATATTCATGATTTACATTATATATCCAAAAAGCTTTCCTTGAAGGATCCAAATAATATAATATTACACAACCTATTGGTATCAAAGAATTTGTCTTTAGTTTCAGCAATAATCGAAAATTTTGATACTAGAATTCATCAAGGAAATTTCGAATCAGGTGAAGCAATAGCAAGATCTTTAGTAATAGCTTTTTATTCTAAAAACAGAGTAATGAGGATATTAAGATGGATGATTTATAATGAAACAACGAATGGGAAAAGTAAAATATTTTTTTTATTTTTTTATTTTTATTTTTCTTTTCTTTTTCTTTTCTTTTCTTTTTCTTTTTATTTTTATTTTCTTTGATTTTTATTCTTTATTTTCTTTTATTTTTATTCTTTATTTTAATTTTTATTCTTTATTTTTCAAAATATTTTTTATTTTTGTAAATTAATTTCATTTTGTAAATTTTATGATTTTCAAATATTGTAACTAAAAAACTAAATATTAAAAATTTTCATAGATCATGCAAAAACATTATTTAGATCAAGTTCATTATCTGCAAAGATTATTCCAGTTTTTGTAAATCTTATTGGAAAGGAATTTTTAAAATCAACTCTAAGTTCAACAATTGCAATGGTATCAAAAATTAAATCTCATTTAGAAGTTGACCCACACCGGGTAGGTGAAGAAGCAGCAGAGAAAAACAAAAATGCGTTAATGCTATTAACAAATGAGTTTATTGGAAAGATCATATTATCAATTAGAGAAACCCCCTTTTCATTTAGAATTATTTGCAGAGCAATGAAAAAAGCTACCCATAGAGTGTTTCCAGAAAGTACCTATAAATCATTAAATAATATTTTATTTTTAAGATTCTTTGTGCCGGCAATTGCAACCCCAGAGGCATATGGGATAATGGAAAAAAAGGATATTGATATAACTTTAAGAAGAAATTTGGTATCAATTTCTAAGATTATTCAAAATGTTGGTAATCAGAGTAAAGGAATGATGGGCACTCTAAGCTGCCTAGATACCTTCGTAAACCAAAGTGGAACCAAAATAATTAATTATTTTAAAAAAATGGCAAAAGTTCCTAAAAATATTGATGAAATAAATGAATTGAATAAAATTGAAATCTCTAATGAAGAAATTACCGAAGCTCTTCAATTATTAAGAAATCATATTTCAAATAACTGGCAAGATCTTAGAGATGTATTATTAAACTCCGATTGCCGCTCTAATTATACAGTTTTTGTAACTGATTTTATAGAAAATTTACTTGAAAACTAAATAATTTTATTTTTTTATTGAATAAAGATTTTATTGAATATATATATATATATTTAAAAAAATTTACAAATAATATTTTTTTTTCATTTGAAAATTTGACAGTTTTTTCAACTAATAACTTTTCAATTAAAGAAATAAAATATAAATTAAATTCATTCAAATAAATTAATTTAAAAAACAATAATCTTAATAATAAATTTTTAAGAATTATCTACAAAAATTTTTTTCTCTTTGCTATTTGATATAATCTTTAATACTGTTCTAATTATTATAAATTTGATTTACTTTTGCTTCTAAAAAGTATTTTCTTTTTTTTTTTTTATTCTAATTAAAGAGGGGGTGGTTAATTCCTCTTATTTGCTGTTAGGTTTTTTTTCATTTGATATAATTGAGTAAAATCTTTTAAATTAAAGAAAATTTCTTAAATTAAAAAAACTGCCCTTAGCTTTTCTTGAATTTAAAAGAATTGGAGTAAAATCAAAGATTTTTCTCTATTCTTTTGAATTTTGGAAAATCTGCCGCACTTCGAAGCACTCTACAGTACTTGAAGGAAACCCAATTAGCCTTTTTTTACTTTTTGAAATAAAATGAAATTTTTTTTAATTTTCTTTTTATTATAAAAATTATAAAAAAACTAAGGCACTCTAGGGTATTTGACAACACTTTCCTAATTCCTAAGCTTCTATTTAGAAACTTTATAAAATAATTAAAATAAATCTTGCCATTCCAGAAAAAAAGTTCAACCAGGCTTTTAACTGAGAACCTTAATAGAAACTGAAAATTCAAAGTATGATCAATTAATATAGGAAAAAATAAATGGAGATAAAATGAAGGACTCAACAGAATAATAGTTTTTTTTAAGACTATCTGTTGGTAAGTGTTTTTCTTTGCTTGATCAATTATTAGAAATTTGTAGAAAAAATTGACTATTTTTGAGATCTCCAAAACCACTTTAATTTTTCGATAATTGATAAGAAAGTAGATTTAAACTGTGAATGTTTTTTTGATTAAAAATACTATAAAGTTTTATTGGGATTTAATTTGTTTTTTCTTTTAATTGATTTTGTTTTTTGTTTTTCGGTAATATTCTCAATTAAAAACCCTATTTCACTTTTTTTCTGGAATGGAAATCATTCTTCTGACTAATAAAAATATTGAATTTTGTTATTTTCTCAATAGATAGAAGATTTTATTCTTTTTTTTTTTTATGAATTGGAAATAATTCTTTAATTTATATCATTTGATTCTCTTTATAGGAAAGTAACTTCCAATGAAAATAGTAAAAATATTTTATGATATCTAAATTTTGATTATTTTTTGCATAGTTTGAAAAAATTTGTTTTTATTCTTATTCATAAGAAAAGAATATATAATGAAATTATTTATAAAATTTATATACTTTAAAATTGATATTGAACTTTTGACTTTTAAATATTCTTTGGTGTTTATTAATTGATTTATTGAATTCCAATTATTTTCAAATGCTTTTATATTTTCCAACTTGTAATAAATCCCATTCCAAAAATTTGCACACACCCAAAATCAAAAATAGGTAAAAAAATCTCAATTCATTATATTTTTCCTAACTTGATATTAAACCACATTTAAGTTACATATCCTAATGTTTTTATACATAACCAATTTCACACAAATAAAAGAAAAAAAATATAAAATGAAAAATAGGAATCGATGAGTCCAAAATAATGAAACGAGCTGTTTAAAAAATGTATTTGTAAATTTGTTGAAATTTCACCAATAATTGATGATCGATCAAATGATAAGATACCATAAACTAATTTTATGTGATTTTTCAATTTAAAAAGGCTCAAATTTAATCTCATATGAATTATTGAAAAAAAATTTCCCTAATCTAACCAAACAGATAAAGTCAATGGAAAAAAGGAAATGAAAACAAAATAAACAAAAAAAAAATGAATTAGTTTGTAAAATCAAAATTATTCCCAAATTGAATGTAAATTATAGTATTGCTATTCTTTCAACTGTTTAAACCTTGTCCAATATCTTTGAATTGAGTTTATTTTCAATTGTTTAATTTGGTAATTACTGAGGTCAATTTGTATTTTTTTAGATTTTCAATTGATAGTTTGTGGTTCTTTTTTTCTAAAATGAAGAAAATAAAATAATTCATCAAAACCTAGTAATTATTAAATTCTGAATTAATTTAAATTTTATTTTAGATATTTTAATCCTAACTGAATCAATTTTATTTTATTTTTTTTCAAAAATTCTTGGGGAATGTCGGTTAATTAATCAATAGATTCTGTTTTTTTTTTTTTAATCGATTTACAAACCAATTCTTTATTTTGATAATATATATATATATATATATCAGTTAACACCCCAGAATGGCCTAAATTTCATCAAGTTTAAAATAAAAGTTTTAAAATGATATTGATGTTCTAATATATTTATTTTCTATTTGTCTTCAATCCAGATTTGAATTTTAATAAAAAGTTCAAAGATATAGTATTTATATTATTGATTTTTTTTTGTTTTTAAAAAAAAATAATTATTATTCATTTTTGTAATTTTTTTTCAAGAGTTTGATTGTTTTTTTCATTTTTTAAATTAGAAAATTTATTACAATAATAGTAACCCAAAAAACAATACAGTGATTTAGTAAAAATAAATATCCATCAACTTTGCTAATTTTATGATAAATAAAAAAAATAAATATAAAAATATATTAATGAGTAATTTTCATTGTTTTTTTTCTACAGACAAAATTTCAATAAATATTGAACCTATAGAAAAAAATGAAATTCATTTCTCTAGTCCAGAATTAAAAGTTTAATATGAATAATTTTCTAAAACTTCAATTCAAGCAATAAATAATAATCGAAAAAAAAAAAAAAAAAAAAAAATTCAAAGATTAAACTCCCTATATAATACCGATTATATGAATATTTGGAGATTATTATTTTATTAATAATTTTATTTTTCTTTCAACATTAAAAAAAAAAAACAATAAATATATATATATTCAAAAAATATTTAATATATAATTTCAAATAATTAATTATTTTGTTAAAGTGTTCTTTCAATGTTCATTAGATATAATATTCAGATTCGGTTGTAGTTGTTGATGCTGTTTCTCCACTTGATAATAAGGATGCATTTTCATTTTTTAAAATTCCTTTTTTTTTTAAATAAAAAAATATAAAAGAAAAAAGAAAAAAGGTAAAAGTTAAGAATTCATTGATTACTTCAGGATTATTAAAAAAAAAATAGAAAAAAAGGCTCTTTTTTTTATTGATTGAAGAAGTGTAAATTACACTCTATATGCCCCTTCACTTAAATTTCCTCAAAGAATAATTTAAGCATAAAAGCATAGATTTTAAGATTGTTCAAGGGAAATACATCCACACCAAATTTTTTTATGTTTAAAAAGCAAAGCAAAAAATTGAAAAGCAAAAAGGAGAAAGAAAAAGAAAAAAAAGTAACTTTTAAAAGGGGTTTATAAGAAGTAATTGGTAAATAATAATAAAAAAAAAAACAATGGTGTCTTTAATTAAGGACCCCCAAAATCACAGCCACGATACTTATGGGTAATTTAGTTTAATTTGATAACTGATCATGAATGTTCACTTCGGGGGATCGTTTATTTAATGGCTGTCAATTTTAATTTTTTTTTTTATATGATTTGCTTTAAACCTTTGCACATTTTTAGCCTTTGCTTTTTCGTTTTTATTTTCAAGTTAACCATACTTTCGTGTTGCAGTGTCACCAAGTATTAACAAGTAACCACTTGATCTTTAAGCTTTGTAACTCTTCTTCCCAATATAAAGATGATTCAATCCAGGGAAAAATGGAAAAAAAATAAAAAATGCTCTTTTTATATATTAATCAATTTGCTTAAAATAGAATAATTTTTCACACTGAAAATTATTATTAACTCAATATAAACCCCAATTTAAAATTTTTAAAACACCAAAATTCGATTTGTGAAAAAAAAAAACTTATTTAATCAATTCAAGAAGATTTACTAAATTAGAGTCATTCACTAATTGAAATGTTAAAACTTTTTTATAAATTACAATACTCACAAAACAATAAATAAATAATTATCAATATAAATAAATCATGGGTGTGTTAAAAATTTTGGAGAGAGCAAAACAAAAAAATACATTAGTTAAATTTGTTGAAATTCTATTAGGAATATTGATCGATCAAAGGTTAGATACTTTCAACTAATTTTATTTGAGTTCTTCTATTTGGTACAACTCAACTTTAACCTAATATCGATGGTTGAAAAAAATTTTGATCGAACAAAACAAATTACGTAATTCAAACAATGAAACTAAAATTCAAAATTTTCCACACAGCTAAAATGTTCCAAACAATCACAATAATACAATTTCATTGAAATTGAAGATAATTTTGATTTTTGTAAAATATGAAAATCATTTTTTCATCTTTTAGTTTTTATTTTCATTTATTTTTTAATATATAGTTTTTTGAAAATTCAATTCATTATAACCAAAGAAATAAAAAAGTTTAAATTTTCTTGCCATCTTATGTATTGACAAACTGAATACTTTAATTTGAAAACATAATTAGAATCATATATCAAGAAATTTATTATTTTTTTTTTTGATTTTAAAGAAAAAAACTTAAAAGGTAGATTCAGAATCTTTACAATTCCCCATTTTTTCTTTTCTTTTCCTTTTCTTTTTTCTTCTTCCTTTTACATAAAATTAAATTAATAAAAAAGCTATAAATCGATGAAAACAATATTTATGATTTTTTTCCTTCCACTTTTCTGATAAAGGCCAAGCGCAATTCAATTTTAAATTTAATAAAAAAACAATAAAAATACACGATTTTGCGTTGAATTAAGAGCTATCCGTTTAAAACCCATTGAAAACTTTAATTTTTGTTTTTTTTTGAACGCCAAAAAATTAAAAAATGATTATTCTGCTTTAAACACATAAAAAATTTTTAAAATTTAAAAGTTTATTTTTATTTAATTTTCTTAAATATCTATGCATAAAATACCATAACTCAGAAATAGATGAAGATATCGATCATTTTCTTTCGGAATTCTCCTTAGATTAAAAAAATCTAAAATTTTGGATTAAAAAATGAATCCAAATTAACAAAAATAACATCTAAAAAACAATATCAAAGATAATATTCATAATGTAGATTTATTATTTATCTTATCATTAATTAACGATAAAGAAAAGTATGACTCTTTAATCAAATTTCTAAACAAAAATTTAGAAATTAGGGAAGTGCATTAGAGTACCGTCAAGCACCGCAGAGTACTTAAGATTTCCAAAATCCAAAAAACTAGAGAAAAATCTAAGATTTTACTCAATTCTTTTAAATTCCGAAAAAGTTAAAGGATAAGTGCTGTAGAGTGCCTAGGTTTTTTTTTAATGTTTGAAATAATCAGAAAATTAAATAAATTTTCTTTTGATTGTAAAAAGGAAAAAAAAACTAATCGTCAGGTTTTTTTTAATTTGAGAAATAAAAAAAAAATTTCTTGAATTTTGTTTTTAATTTCTAAAATTAAAGCCTAATGGTGATTTTCCAAAATTAAAAATAATTAATTAAAATAATAGATTTTACTCAATTCTTTTAAATGCTGAAAAATTTAATGGCACTTTTCCTGAGATTTGCCTTTTTGTTTTATTTTATAAAATCAATTGATTTTTCAAACAAACAGAAAATTCAAAAGAATAAAAAGAAAATAAAAGTAATTTGAATTTTATTTCTTAAATTAAAAAAAACCGCCGTTATTTTTTCCTGAATTCAAAAGAATATGGAAAAATCTAAGATTTTACTCAATTCTTTTAAATTCCGAAAAAGTTAAAGGATAAGTGCTGTAGAGTGCCTAGGTTTTTTTTTAATGTTTGAAATAATCAGAAAATTAAATAAATTTTCTTTTGATTGTAAAAAGGAAAAAAAAACTAACGGAGGTTTTTTAGAATTTAAAAGAATTGAGTTAAATCTTTTGATTGTACTCAATTCTTTTGAATTCTGTAAAATATAACAACTGTTAGAGGAAATTAATTTCCCCCTTTCAAGATATTCAATATATAGATATATATATATATATATAAACTCTGTTTCAGTCAAAGGGGCCCGACATTTTTTTCAAATATCAATTATTTTATATAATTGACCTTTGAAGAACAAATAAGAAATAAACATAATAATACACATCAAAGAATTGTTGATATATATCTGAAAGAAAACTAATTAATCAATGTATTTTCTTAAAAATTGAAAAACTCAAATTCTTAGGATGGCCCTATTGAGAAAAACAACGATGTTCGTTTTGAACTTCTACTAGTATTTGAATAATAAATATGAAACATTTTTCACTTCATTTTACATATTTTTCTTTTAGAAATTAAGCCCACAAACACAGTTTGTTGGTATTTGTGGTCTCTATTTGAAAAAGTTAATGAAAATGAAGTTAAAATTTTTCACATTTATTAATCAAATATCAGGATCAAAGATCCAAATAGAATTGCAATAGAAATCAATATGATTTCATAACAATCTTTACATGGTCTCAATGACCTTAGAACAACAAGTTTTTACAAAGTGACTATTGATCTTGCAATAAAAAAATTTTTTGCAACTGAATGACGTTTTCAAACAAAAAAAAAAAAAAATGTGAAAAAATGATTTCAATTTTCAAAATTTCAGAAATAAAATTTTTCTTCTAATATCTATGCAAACCCTTTAAACACATGTATTATACCATTAAAACTGGGCCCCTTTGACTGAAAAATAGTTTATATATATCTAAATTTTTATGAATAATTATAATATGTCCATGAACAAAAATTATACATGATCAACAATTTTTGGTGTAAAAAACCACTAAAAAAAGAGCTGGTTTTCAAGGTGTTTACAACTCTTTGAATTTGTTAAACTTTTTAAATTTCTAGTTTAATAGGGATTGTTTTTTTTCTTTTTTCTAAATATCACTAAAAAATCTCTAATTATCTATAATAATATTATAAAAAAATGACTATTAATAAATACAAATAAAATTTCTAGAATAAAATTACTTTCTTCTTCTTATTATTTAATTACCAAACAAGTGACAATGAACATTTTACAAATTAAATGAAGAGGTACAATTTTTTAATTTAAAGTAAACATAAAAAAAAAATTATTCGATCAATCAATTAGGAAAAACTAAAGAAAAACCAGATAAATATTTAATACTAACCCCAAGCCAAATAAAAAGTTATTTACATTTTGATTAATTTGAACAAAATTAATAAATTTATAAATTCAGATTAATCTAACAACAAATATTTATTGGAAATTTAATAAAATTTAAATATTAAAAATAAGAAACAAAGAAAGAAAATAAAAGCTTACGTGATGATGGGGGTTTAAAAACAGAAAACATTAACCAAGTTAGTGGAAAAATGTCAACAAAGCAATAAAAGAAAAATATATAAAATTTCCATACATATATATTTGTGAAATCAACAAAATTACTAATAAATCCTAAGGGCACTCTTAAAAAAAAGATAATTGTTGTGACAAAAACAAAACGATAAAGAACATTGACACTTTTAATTTTTTCAGAATATATATTATCATTCAATTTTGTTTTTAATTTTTTTGCATATATAATTAAAACAGTACCCATGAAAACATAGCTACACGAAGAAATGATAAACCCTACAAAGAACTGTGAACAGAAATCAATGATAATTTCTGTAATTAAAAATGAGCATACAACTAAAGTAGTACCAATTTTGATTTGTTTACGAATCTTCGCCCTTTTTGTGTCATCAATTTGAACAAAATGATAATATAATTTTGCACTATAAATTTTATCAAAAAGAATATTTTGGTATAAATTAAAATATTTTCAATATATTTAGAATGATTTTTCAGATGAAGAAAAGATCAATAAAAAAGATCCAAAAAAATGTAATTTCTTTATCACATGCAGCAGAAAATGTTGATCTTGAAGAAATCATATGGAGGTATTACACTGGCATTGATACACTATGAGTGAATGTCTTGGTCTATTGGTATTAATATTTTATGGGGACAAATGATGTTTGATCTGGCTAAAATTTTAAAATAAAATTTTATCATTATTGTAAGAATTTTACGTACTTTTGTTTTTATTAAATGTATTTAATTTATTTTTTGATATTTTTTATAGCTGATGTTTATTGTTTTGATTTGTTCAACAATCTCCTTGTTATAATCTGAGTTTTGCCTGGAAAAACGAGAAAAATGATATTGTTCGAAGTGATATAAGATGATATTAAGAAGTTCGAAGAACGATGATTAATATCCTTTTAGCACCAGAACAATATCATATTTTAAGTCTGGAAGGTGAACCAAAACGAATAATTATAACTAGGTGATTGCTGAACAAATGAAACCATATGAGTTACTTTTTATTTTTATAACACCGGATCTAACTCGGCAAAACTAAAAATAAATAAAAAAAATTTAAACAAAAAAAAACTAATTTGCTATTTTTAAAGGCAATTTGAAGAACTTTTTCTTCAAAGGATCTTTTTCTATCAATGGAATTAGAGAAAATATTGAAATTAAACGTTAAATTTTACAATTGGAGATAAAATTTGGTTTAAATTTTTTACTGAGACAAATTAGATCGCTCATCCATTCAATGAAATCTATCTATCCTTTTGCTTTCCTTTTGTCAGCCAATTCTCCAAAAAGATCATACTTTAAAATCTGTTTTTATCTGGCGTTCTTAACAATCAATGATTTTGAACATTCCTCTCCAAAATTTCTTGACTTGACGTAGTAAAAAAAAATGTTTTTTTCTTTTTTTTTCTTAAATTATAATTTGTTTTTTTCCTTTCAAAATTCTACTATTATGATCTTTTTTCTCTTTTTTTGATGAAAAAAAGAACAAACAATTTTTATTTTTTTTTAAAATGAGATTGTGTTTTGTTTCGAAAACGAGAAAAACATTGTTTGTATTTATACATTATTTTTCAATAAAGAAATGGAATTTATTCGATTTCCAAATATTCCACAAATTTTCAGTCGCTTTTTTTTTTTGCTTTTAAAGAACAAGTATTTTGGTCCCTTGTAACAAAATATGTGTTTAATTATATTAATAGTTGAGACGAGCCTTTTTTGGAATTAATGAGATTTAAAGTTGTAAAAAAACTGTCAAAGTGCTCGAAAATAACTTTAAATATCATATTAAAAGTCAAATTTCTTTGTAAAATATTTCTTATTTTCCTTGTATAGAATTGAAAATAAGAAGATCAGAAAATTTCCAAACTTTGCCTAATAATACCAAATGATTTCCTAAAATATTTTTCACAATGACTACAATACTATCTTAAACATTTAAGGGTTCTAATCTCTTTCTTATCGGTAGTTATCAAAACTTATTTACATTTAATTTCACAAAGAAAAAGTTTGATGTTTTAAAAAAAATAAAGAGCTTGTATATAATTCTTTTCTTTTTTCTAATGATGATTATTTCAATATTTTTTGAAAAAAATATTCTTATAAGGTGTTTAACATGTTACAAGTTTTATAACACATTTTATAACAAACATACATGTTATAAAAGTTTTTATTATAAAATTTTATAAAACTTTAAACGTTTATAACACCTTTACAAAACGTTTATAACATGTTATAAAAACCCTTTTTCAAAAATTTTTACTCACATTATACTGTTGATGGAAGTTGTTTTGTGTGATTTTATCCCATATTCTTATCAAAAAAATTTTCTAATTTTTGGGATTAGAATCTATTTTTTCTAATTTTGCAAATCTATCTTTTGCATTTTCTTTTTTTCTTTTCATTTTTTTTTGAAAATCTAAATTTCTTTTTTTTTGATATCTTGTTTTTTTTTTTTTTTTCTTTTCTTTTCTTTTTTTTTTTCTGGTTAATTTTTTGTTTTTTCTTTTTCATGATAAAAATAATTTTTGTATATCCTTTCCACGAATAACCATGAAATCTTTGATTTTAATATGAAACCTGCTTTGAAGAAATATAAGTAAAAAAACATCTAGAGTGCAATTTACACTTCTTAAATAATAATAATAAAGTTGATTTTAGAAATGTTCTTTGATATAAAATGTTTTGGAAGTAAAGTTTCAGGATCTGAAATAACCCGTATCTTTGTGTTTTATTATTTTTCAAAAAAATTTTAAATGTTGATTTGGAAAATTTGTTGAAATAATTATTTGTTTTCGGGTTTTTGATTTGTTGCTGTTTGAAATAATCGTGGTTTTTTATTTAGGTTTTGAAGCCCTTCTACGTTTGCTTGGTAAGGTTTAAATTTTATTTTACCTTCAGGGTTTTATCTTATCAAAAGGAAAATTTTTTTAAAAAAGTGTACCAGGAATGATAAAAAGGAAATTGGACAAAATTTTTTCAAAAAAGTTCATAATTCAAAATAAAAATTTAGAAATGTATGTGTTCAATTTAAAGTTTATTTTTATTTATAAAACCCAAAATATATCATAATTATAATACATTTTAAAAAAATAAAACACCACTCTAAAATAAAAAAAACCCAACAATTATCGATTTTGACAACATTTTAAAATTTTTAAAATATAATGAGATTAGAAAACAGATATTATTGCACTACTATAGTAGTTGGAATTTTGATTATTCTCTAAACAGTTTCAAGTAATTAGAACTTAATATTTTTACTTCCCAAACACAAAATGATGCTTTGATTTTTGAAATTGTAAATAAAATACTTGTAAACTTTTTGGTTTTTTCATTGAAATAAAACACAAAATCTCACAAACCAAAGTTCGTTTAATTTTTTCCAAAATTTAAACACTTGATTCGGAAAAATTAAACTACTCGTGTTTAAAATTTGAATATGAGAAAAATTAAGCTCATGACTGGTTTTTTTCAATTCTGAAATCTGACTTTTCATGAAGGATTCTTAGTTCGCCTCACATATAATAGATCATAACAAATATTCAATAAAAAAGTACCAAATAAATAGAAAGTTATAACAAATTATAGTCGTTTCTTGGGAAATTTTGTTTGTAAAAGAACAAAAAGGAAAACAAAGTGAAAATTTACCCCCACTTATTATTCAAAAAATGTAAATGAGAAAAAAATGTATAAATTTTATTAGAAATTGGAATCTTGCAATTTAACGAAATTCTTTATTTTTGAAACTTTTTGAAGATTTCCTCAACTTATAGATAACAAAAAAATGATAAAAAAGTCAAGGATCTTTTTTATTAAATAAACCCAATGAAAAAATATCAAGTAAAAAAAAAAAAAAAAAAAAAAAAAAAAACTTGAATAGACTTACAGCGAGAAAATCAGCATTGAAAATGAAAAAAGGAAAATAGATGTTCCAATAAATGATAAAAGCCTAATAGAGCGATAATTTTTTTTGCCAAAAAGATAAGGATCAAACTCAATAACAAGGAGAAAAAAGATTCTAAAAAGACAAGCAAAGATCGTAAAGAAATAAAAAAGCTAAAAAAAAACAAAAAAAAAACTATTAAGTCAAGCATCCAAGAATTATTTTGAAAGGAATTATTACTTTTTGATTTGTAAACCCAGCGATACGAAACAGTTTTTTAAGACGATAAATTGAAAGAATAATTAGCATAAAATAAAAAGTTGAGAGGAAAATAATAAAAAGGCTGGAATTGCTGAATTTTGTCATTTGAATAACAAAAAATGATTTTTGCTTTAATTCTTTTTTCAATTAACAAGTCAGTAATAATTGATTTTAAAAGTTCAAATTGGTTGGCTTTGTAATTTTGAATCTTTTGAATTTTCAATTCTGTCGAAAAATTTTAAGGAAAAATCTTCACAAGTTAAAGACTAATTGTGAAAATATTATTCTGAAAAACAACTCCCTGTATTTTGTTGAATTGAATAATCTAAAAATAGGTTGTTATCAATTTGTTCGAAAGAAAAAACAGAGAAAAGGATAATGTATTAAAATAGTTAAACAAGAAATTAAATTAAGGGAGTAGCAACCATAATGTTAAAATTTTCACTTTTTTTTTTTTTTTTATTTTGAAGGGAGGAAATTAATTTCCTCTTACAGGTGTTAGGTTTTTATTATTTTAAGAAATAAACAGAAAATTTAAATAAATTTTCGGTTCATTTCTTAAATTAAAAAAAAAACTGCCATTTTCTTTTCCAGAATTTAAAAGAATTGAGAAAAACCAAAGATTTTACTCATTTCTTTTATATTCTGGAAAAGCTAAGCACTCTACCAAACTTTACCTAATTTATAAATTTTTGTTTAGAAACTTCAATAAAGTACCATAATTCTCTTTATCATTCACTAATGACAAGATGAAATAATGAATCTTTATTTTAAATAATATATTTGATATTATTCTGATTATTTTTGTTAATTTTTATTAAATCTTTAATACAGATTGTAGGATTTACTTATAGAATGGAAAGTCCTATAAAAAATGTACGATATCTTCATCTGTATCTAGGTTTAATTATTTTTTTTATAAATTGCAAGTTTTTATTTTTTTCTTATGATAAACAAAAGAAAATCTATTTAGATAATTTGTGAAATTTTTTTCGTCTTAAGACGGAATAGAGTCCTTTCATTTTAAATATTTTTTGTCGTTAGGTTTTTTTAAATTTGGGAAATAAAAAGAAAATTTTAGAAATTTTCTGTATATTTCTTAAATTATAAAATCAGCCTTTAACTTTTCCAGAATTTAATGGAATAAAGTAAAATCTTTGATTTTTCTCCATTCATTTAAATTCTGGAAAAGCTAGGCACTTGATGATACGACGGCTTGTTTATATTGTTATTATACCTAATAATTTTTTAATATTTCTGGCCTTTCCACCCACTACTATTTATTATTAAGTTTTCTCTAAATTGATTAAGATTCGTATTTAGCAATTTTAAATTTTCAACTTTCCAAACAATATTTTTATTGTGGTTTTTTGAAAATTTTAAATTTTTTGATATGTGTTCAAAACCAAGATTTTTTAATTTCTTTTTGAGCTTAAACCTTCTTTTATATATCGGAAAATTTCACTTATTAACATTTTCAAAAAAGCTTTGTATATAACATTTTTTTACTTTGGATATGACTAGTTGCTTTATTGTCTTCAAAATGAGTGTTGAAAAAACAATTTATTACAATTTATTTCAGAGTCAAAATTTACTACCACAATAGAATATTAAAAAGATTATTTTGAGTTGTTAAAATTTATCTACTTTGGAAAATTTTAAATGGTTGACCTTTAGTTCTTATCTCAACATTCTATTGTTACCTTTTATTTTATATTTAAAATAAAAAAATAATAAATTATTTTTAAAAAAGCACTTGAAAAGGTAAAAATCTAACAAAATATCTTTAAATAAACCCGAGAGTTTTCAGAGAGAATTGAAAATTAAAAAAAAATGCAAAAGTTTTGGGTTCTGGTATAAGGCTCTTATTCTAATTGAACTCATTCCAAAATATAAAACGAATGTATCGAGTTTTAACAAAAAAAAAAAAAAAAAGATAAAGATATCCATAAGTATCTTAGGATCTATTACTTTATGGGAAACCTTTTTTGTAAATATTTTGAATTTTAAATCGTAAATTTTTAAACTGGATTTTTTCGAAAAAAAAAGATAAATAAAAACATACAATATGTTTATTGATATCTATCATCCTAGGTATTAGCATTGTTATTGAATACAATATGTATATAAGTCTAGATTCAAGAGAAATTCATTATGTGATATGTGTTGTCTGTTTAGGTCCAATAAAGCAGCCAACAAAGTCTAAGACCCAAAGAAAATTATCTTTTGATCCGATTACTGATTTAATTTGTTTTTTTGATTTATTTTTCAAAATTAATAATTTTTTTGAGATCTTTATATTTATCAAATTTTTATTTTTTCTGATTCGAAAATATTTTAAAATTAGGAGAAATTTTACCCAGACCTAAAATTATAAGGTATTTCCAAAAAAGTGTGGCATTTTTTTTTTTTACATTTCATAAAAAATAATCTTTTTTAGTGATGGTAATCATTAATTAACTATACCAAATTAAGTTTAATAGTTATACCGATTGAATCAACCACTTATGAATTTAATTCAAAGCACCTTAGTTGAAATATTCCCAAAAAATGAAAAAAAAAATAGTATTTTTTTTTGGTAAAGCAATGTACGACCAATTTCAATAAAAAACCGGAAATATGGAAAGGGAACAAATGATTTTTTAAACACCAAAAGGCAGTTATATGTTTTTAATTATATTGTAAATTTTGTTGAGATTATACATGTTATGAAAATATTTTTTTCGATCAAAAAGAAAATAATAAATACCAATTTTCACCCTTAAAAAATATCCGATAAAATCGAGATCATAAATTTTAATAAATTTTATTTCTGCAATACAATACTAATAAACAAATTGAGTTATTATCAAGAATCTATAAATGGTGGTTAATGATTTTATATATTTAAATCCTATTTTGAAGAATTGTTTAACAGATATATTTTAAAATAAATTTACCCCACATTCTTTGAAATAGCTTATACAAATTAATGTTTAATACTTGAATAAATACCACTACAAAGTTTTGTAATTTAAATATTATCTAATAGATCATAAATTCCAAATAATTATTACATTTTTATAAAATTGTTTAAGAATTGAGATAAAAATAATAAATTAATCTTACACATCAAAAAGAATAATTATTATGAATTCATGGATTCTTTTCAAAATTCACAAAACAATATATTTTTCAAAGATTGTAACAATTATAGAAAAAGATATTTTTTTGATTTAATTCAAAAGATAATTTTTTAACCTAGTTGGGTTGAAGTTGTGAAAATATTTTGTAAAAAAGTTATAAATAAATGAAAAAACAGGTAAAAAGTTAAATAAAAATGGGATATTTCATTTTTTAGACTATTTAAGAATATTATCTACAAAAAATCTGTTCAATTCATTTGTATCATACAAAAAAAAGTTGTTTATTATTTTATTAATTATAAATAAGTTAAGAAAAAATTTCAAGAAAGGTAAAAAAAAAATAATAATTTAATAAATTAAAATACAATCTGTTTAATAACATTAAAAATATGATTAGCAAATAAAATGAATTAAATTTAATAAGATATGAAATATTTAATAAATATTTATATATGAATATAACTAATCAAACCGTTAAATCTTTTTTCTAAAATCAAATTTTAAAAACAAATAATTTTTATTTAATTATTTTGTTTTGGGATCTCTAGAATATTTGTATTTGGGGACTATATGTAGATCAAATATAAGAAAATATTTAATATTTATTATATAAACCAAATCTGAAAATAAACAATGGCAAGTTTTAGTCTTATTTCAGGAAATCTAAACAAAATAATCAGAAGAAAAAAATGTAATAAATTTCACAAAATTGAATTTTTTTTTTTTTAAATATATTATCCTCTCAAATTTTAATTGTTTGACTAAAGTTTTATATTTTTTTTTTCAATTTTTTGGTGAATCTAGAACTTAAGTTTACACATTTAATTATTAATAAACTATCACATGTTCCAATTCTAGTGATTGCTATCTTGTTGCAACTCGATAAATATGATATTAAATTTTGAAACTTTTTAGAGAACTTCAAACAAGGCTAATGAATAAAAGAAATAATAAAGTACTCAAAATTAAATAGAGGATTCAATATAATAACAGTTTTTTATTACTACTTTTTAGTAATGTTTCTTTTTTGAGAGATATTTCATTAAAAAAATTATCAAAAATTTGATTATTGTTGAGATCTCCAAACCACTCTCTAAGGTTGTATTAAAAAATGAGATCGAAATTTTTTTTTTATTGATTGTATTGACAATATTATAATGAATTCCTTTTTGGAGTGAATTTTTTACTTCTTTACTGGGTTTTACTTTTTATTTTCCTCTCAATTCTCTCTTAAAAATAACATTGTGTTTTTTTATCTAAGTATTAATTGAAAATTGTAAAACTTTTAATTTAGTGTCACAATTATTTCAAAAGTGATTAAAATCATAGAATTTTCATTATTTGAAGTTATTTAACTCTTTACAATTTTTTGGGAAGAGAGGAAAAAACAAATGTATTACTGAAATGTTAAATTTATAAAAACTTTTATTTATGAATAAAAAAATATGATACCTCGATCTATTCTTTTCTGATTTTCTCTATTTAAACAAAACTCAATTTTAAGTTTAATGTTATCTAAAATAAAGTCACCAGAAGGTACATCAGATTTAAAATTAAATTGGAATTATTTCTTCAATTTCAACAGATCTAGAAAAAACTTAGAATTTCACAATTCATGGCAAATATGAAATTATTTCAAGATCAGATTCCTAATCTATTGCTTGCACTAACCTACCACAAACACATTTATTTTTGATAAAGATTCATTTTTTTAAATATTTATTTAGAAACTAGATAACCATAGTCTTCAAACAACTATGGTTGATTGTCGAAAACACTACTAATTTACAATTCAGAATCTGATCTTTGAAAAATACAAAAACCGAAAATTTTGAAATAAACTATCTTTCATAATAATTGGCCCATTAAAAATCAAATTTTAAATAAAAATTTTTTTAATAATTGAAGTTATCTATTATAATATAAAAATTTAGATTTTAACATTCAATACTATACTCAAGAGATATTTATTTTTTGTCTAAAAATAAAAGAAAAAAAAATAAAAAAAACAATTAAAAAAAATTGGGCCATTTATTTTGAATGAAGCATTACATGAAAAATAGACAATTTAAAAAAGTAAAAAAACCCATTTATCGATTCTCCTTCCCTTTGAATAACTAAATCTAATCTCTTTTTCATATTTGAAACCAAATTTTACATTAATTCATCTGTTACTCCTTTCCAATTTTTCATTTTCATTTTCCATTTTAACAAAACACTTTTGAAAAAATAAAAAGGAGAAAAAATGATTTATTTGCCAACTTTTCATTGTGAGAGGAAAAACTTCAAAATGATACAAAAGCAATCCATTATTCAAATGCAAGGTGGACCATTTATTATGAAATTTAGTTTATAATCGATCTTCTTGATCTCAAGATATATTGGTAATAATTTAACTATATTTTAACTTGTACTCACCCACTGTGGTGACTTTAATTTATAATCCTAAAATTTAGTCCTTAGTAGTAAAATTTTAGTGTCAAAAGGAAATTGATTATAATATTGGAAAAATCAAACGAAAACAAAAAACCTAAAAATTAAAAAAAAATGTTAAACGAGTTCAAAAAATCAAAATTATTATCAAATTTCAGCAAACTTTAGTATTAATATTCTTTGAACTTTATTAACAGTTTGAATTCTTTTTTAAGATGATTTATTTTTAGATCCTATTTTTTTTTATCAAAATTAAAATTCTCAATACAATTGAATTTTTGGAAATTTAATTATAAGTTTTTTCTATCCCTCATCTTTTTATTAAAAGTTACTGTTTATTCTTATTTTGTTTAAACAATCAATAAGTGATAGTTTAATAATTTCAAATTATCTAAAACAGAAAAAAAATTGAAATTAAAAGTAAAAAGTCATTATATAATCAAATGATTTTACATTATCAAAAATAAAACAAATTCAAACATTTAATTTTATTATTATTCTATCAAAATATATAGATTTTTTTCATTTAATATTTATAATTAAAAATATAGTTGTATATGGAAGAAATATACAAATATTTTCAAGCTCAATTACAAATATTAATGGACTAAAAATTGAATAATAATGATAAAATAAATTTCAATGGCTAGAATGAAATAAAACAATTATTTTATTTTTTTACATCTCCCCCAGCTGAATCTTCTTTATATTGAGAAGAAGAGTTACAAAGGAAAAAGATCAAGTGGTTACTTGATAATACTTGGTAACACTGAAACACAAAGGTATTTGTAACTTGGAAATAAAAAAGAAATTAGCAAAGGCTAAAAATACCTAGTGTTAAAGCAAATTCAATCAATTAAAAAAAAAAAATTACAGCAATTAAATAACGATCCCTAAATAAACATTCATGATCAATTACCAAACTAAATGAAATTGAACAAATGTATAAGGTATATTTTTTGGGTGTTCTTCATTAAAGATAAAAATTTGTTTTTTTTTTTTTTTTTGATTTTTTAACCAAATGCTTCTTATAAACCCTTTTTAATTTTTTTTTTCTTTTTTTCCTTTTTTCTTTTCAAGTTTTTATTTTTGTTTTTAAAACATCAAAAAATTTGGGTGTGTCTTTTCCTTGGATAATTGCAAAATCTATGAATTTTACAATTAAATTAGTTTTGAGGAAATTTCAGTAAACGAATATTTGGTGTGTAATTTCTACTTCTTCCATTAATAATAATAAGACCATAATTTTTCAAAATAAAAAATAATTAATTTTTAGAAATGTCAAATTTCAGAATTAAAATAAAATAAAGTAACCAATTGCGAATCATTCATAAACACACCCCAATAAAGTATTAAGTAATATATTCTTTTAAATTTATTTGAACAAATTTTTAATTCTGGAAATAAAACAACACAAATGGTAATTATAACAACAACAATAATAATAACAATACCAACAACAACAATAACAGCAGCAGAAATAAAAACAACAACACCAACAGTAAAAAAAACAACATCAACAACAACAACCATAAAAAATTTTAATTAAAAATTAGAAAAAAAAATATTTTTTATTATTTTTTCCACAAAGTCTTTTAATGTGAAATTTGATTTAATAAAAACTGTCTTCTAGCTTTCAAATTTCTAATAATTGTTTTTTTATTATTGATACCGTCTTGTTCAACTTGTAATAAGTTTTTTTTTTTTTTATTAATAGAATTAAATGAATTCAAATTTTTTGGATCTTGATGTAATAAATTTTTAATTTTGTTATTTTTTAATTGAATTTCATTTTCTAATTGTAAAATCTTTTTTTCAATTTGCGAAATTAAATTTTTTTTTTCATTTATTGATAGTTTAATTGAATTATTTTCTTTTTTTTTTATTTGTTGAATTTGTTCATTTTGTAAAGTGAATTTATTTATTTGCAATTCAAGTTGTTTTTTTAATATTTTGATATCCTTTCCATCATCATCATCATCATCATCATCATCATCATTGTCGTCGTCGTCATCATCATCATCAGAATTATAATCCTGCAAGTTTTTGTTTTTTACATGATCTTTCATACCCCCAACATTAAAACAAATTTCGTAATCTTCGATTTTGTCTTGCAATTTCAACAACAATTTGAGTTTCCTTTTATTATTTAAAAAATTTAAAGATAAAAAGCGGAAACCAATTTTTTTAAAAATGTTTACAATATCTTGAATTTCCAACACTTTATTAAAACATGAACAAATTTCTTTAAATAACACTTTATTAAAACTACCCCCTTCATTATTATTTACAAATAAGCAGAAAAAAATCACTGAAAATTTCCATAAATAAACTGCATTTTCATTATGTGTAGAATCGATCAGTGTGTTTTTATTTAACTCGATACATTTTATAAATTCTTTAATAATGATTAATTTTTTATGGAAATTTATATCGAAATCATTTAATAATAAAGTTAATCTAAAGAGACTCTGTGACAGTAAAATAGGGCTTATACATTTAATAGAATAAATTTCATTTATTAACAACCCCAAACAAATTTTCGGATTAAGGTTATCAAATAATATTTTGGGAAAAATTTTATTGAATAATTTAGTATAAAAAAAGGGGTTGGTTTTGTATTGTAGCAATAATAGTGAAATGGAATTTTGTTTAATGGGGTTTAAAAATTTCCCACAAATTCTTGTCTCGAAATATATTAATGTAGTTATTAAACTATATAATCTTAAATATAAATTAGGGTTAATATTATCAATTTTCGAATGTATTAGATCTAAAATTTTCTTTTTTTGGTTGATCTTTAAAATTTTTAATAAGATTAATTTTTCAAATCCATTACATACCATAGTTAATAATTCAATATCCAATTCTTCAGTAATTTCAAATACACTTTCAATTAGTTTATCAATAAATGCATTTGTAATACTTTGGTTTGCAAATTTAATAATCAATATAAAACTCAAATGAAGAATTTGATTTAAATGCTTATTCATAAAATATCCAGAACATAATTTCTCAATTAAAAATTCATATAAGAATGTTAACGCCGGTTGGAACGGCAAAAAAATTCCGCCATTTAGTAATAATAAGAATCCATTTAAACAATTGATTACCAAACTTAATTCTTTAGAATCTAAACCATTTTTTAGAACTTGAATGATCGTTTCATTTTTTTCAATATTCCCAAGTATTGCAATTGAATAGCAGATTCCTAAGATTGAATATTGTTTAATTATCGGGTCATTGACTTTATTCCCAAATGTTAACGCCCTTTTAAATAAAATTAATATTGCTTCATATTCTCTTTCCGTTAATAAATCAATTAATTGTAAGAAACTATGTAAATAATCCTTAATTAGTATCGAAGATTGTTTTGAAATATCGTTTAATACCGTTTCAAAGTTAGTAAAAATTATTTTTCTATTTTTTTTTAATAATTTGGTATTTTTATCTTTTAAATTATTCCTTTTTGAAATAATATTATATGTAAAAACTCGATCCAAGTCTTTATTTTTTCGATTAATTAATTCTTTTTGATATAAACTTTTCATATTTTTCTTTTCCTTTTCCTTTTTAATATTTTTATTCGTGTTAATTTTTTTATCCTCAATATTTTGATTTTGATTATTATTTTCGTCGGTATTATTACTATTAATACTGTTACTACTACTACTACTACTACTACTATTGTTATTATTATTATTATTATTATTATTATTATTATTATTATTATTATTATTATTATTATTATTATTATGATTATTCTTATTAATATAATTACCTTGGTTTTTATTCTGATAATCATTCTTATTGTAGTGGAATTCTTTTAAGATAATATTCTTTGTGATTTGAAAATCAGTAGTATTATTTTTTTTAGAATATTTAATTATCATATTTTCAATGAAGATTCTAATAGGGATTAAAGTAGGTATTTCCCATTTGATCGGGATTGAAAGTGGAGAGTAATATACCCAAGGGGAATCTGGATTGCCTATTTTCTTTTTTAAAAACAATAATTGTAACGAAATCAAGCATTTTAATATTGTAGGTTTTAATTTCCAATAATTTATAATATTTTTAAATTCCCGCTCTTCTTTCGAATTTAATAATTTTATTAGTTTATCTGAAATTAATTTAAATTCTTTTATTGAATTGAAACCGATAATATTTATAATTTTTAATAAAATCTCAAAAACTTGTAATGGTTCATAAAAATCACCAATTGTAAAATCAAATTTTTCATTATCTTCTTCAAATAATTTTTCTAAGATTGGATTTTTTAAAACCAATTGAAAGTTTTTTCTCAAAATGTTTTTTAACAATTTTACCAATAATTTATTTTCATTTATGGTTAATTGTTCATTAAAAATTAAATTTTTATAATTTTTTGATTTAATAATGAGATTGAAAAAATAATTTATTGGCAAATTTTCATCATTTTTCTTGTTATAAATTGTGTTATTATTTGAATTTAATATTTTTTCAATGAAAATTTTGAAAGATTTTAATAAAGTTATATCTATTTTAAAATTTAAAACCAAATAATTCGTGAACTTTAATAATAAATAAATAAAATTTGGTATTTTTATTAATATTTCTAAATAATTAATTAGATTTTGATGCATTATAGCACATAAATTAATTAATTTATCATCATCATTACCATTATTATTATTATTATTATTATTATTATTATTATTATTATTATTATTATTATTATTATTATTATTATTATTATTATTATTATTATTATTATTATTATTATTATTATTATGATTATGATTATGATTATGATTATTATTATTATTATTACCACTATGAGTTAATTCAATGGTTTTTAATAACAAAATTAATTTTGTTTTTAATTTAACAAAAATTATCCAAGAATTATTTAAATTATAATTTTTGTCATGAACATTATTTAAATTTTTTTCAATTTTCTTAATCAATATAAAGGTTTTCAATTTTTTCTTATTTTTTTCATTTTTTCTTAATTTTTCATTATCATTTATTAAAAATTCTTTCGTTAATTGATTTTTTAAAGATTTAAATTTAATTTTTGTTGCAATAATTTTTTTCAAATTTATAATATTTTTGTTATTTTTTGGGAAAATTAATAAAAATTTGATTAATTTTTTAGTATTAGTAAATGTAAAGTTTTCATAATTTAAATCAATTAAATAATTCGCGATTAATTGAATAATTTCATTTTTGGAATTGATTTTGTCAAAAACAAATTTTAAAAAATTAATTAATAAATCATTATTTAAAAAATTTTCATAAATTAGATTTAAAAAATATTTTTCACGAAATAGTTTTTCAATTATTGGATTATTTTGTTCTAAATTACTATTATTAGTATTATCATCACCATAATTATTACTAATCTGATTACTCTTTATGGATAATAATAGTTGTTGTAAGATTAATTTTGGAATTTTATTTGGAACATTTAATTGGATTATCTTAAACCAAAATTTGAGATTTAAATAATTTAGTTGAATGAAAATTAATAAAATTAAATCAAAAAACTTTCGTATTTTTTCATTAATTAAATTTAATTCTAAATTTTTTTTTATTAAAATTAATATTTTTTGATTTAATGTGTTTAATAATTGATTAAAAATTAAAGAATTATTAATTTTGATATTTTTTATTATATTTAATAAAGAATATAAAAAAGATAAATGGGTAAAATTTATTTGAATATAATTAATTGGGATTAATTGATTAATCAAATGAACCAAAACTCCCATTAATTTAATAAAAATCTTATTATAATCATCCTTCTTTACCATTTGATCTTTCTTTACTCTACTCTTATTATTATTATTATTATTATTATTATTATTATTATTATTATTATTATTATTATTATTATTATTATTATTATTATTATTATTATTATTATTATTATTATTATTATCATTATCATTATCATTATGATTATTATTTAATTTGAAATTATAAGAGCTTAGAATTATTGTAAAAAACTTTAGTTTAAATTCAAAATTATCATTCTTGATTAAATTTATTTTTAAAATCATTTTTTTAAATTCTCGAAATGAAATTTTATGTTGGTAATAAGTTGTTATTGAATTTACAAATCGATTATTAGAAAAATTAGTTATCTTAAATAATGATACATAGATAAATTTTGAAATTTTTCTTTTGATTTTTAAATTCTTATTTCTTTTCAAAATCAATAAAAATAAATCTATAAAATAAATATTGTTTGTGTTTGAAGTAAATAAATTTATAATTTGAATTTGATGAGCAGTTATCATTTTTTGCTTTTTTTTTGAATATTTTTTTTCATATTTCAAAAAAAAACAGTAACATAAATGTTTTAAGGAAGGAATTAAATATTTTATATTATTATTATGAAAATTATTATTATTATTATTATTATTATTATTATTATTACCATGATTTTTTAATATGATCGAAAAAAAATTAATTATTATATTCGGATTTAATTGCTTTACGTTATTCAAATATATTCTTCGTATTAATTTACATATAGAATATAGAATTAATTTAGGATTTGTAGAATATTTACCGGATTCGATATATTTTTTTATTATATACAATAATAAATGATAATATTTCATTTTAAAATCTGTTAAAAATTTAATTAATTTACTCATCGATAAGATTAATTTAAATTTAATTTCTAAATTTACTGTCTTTTTAATTTTTAAGATTATTTTTGACATTATTGGATTGATATATATTAAAAATTTCTTATAAACACTTGATTTCTTTCTTTCTTTTTTTGGAAAACTATTCAAAATATTAAAAAATAAAACAGTAATTATTTCGATAATTAACATGGGTTCAATATCAAATAATGGTATTAATAGATTGATTATATCATTCCAATACCAAATTATTGAACATCCCATTTTTAAAATGATAATTTTTAATAATTTTAAACATTCCTTTCGAATTAATATGAATTGGTTTGATTTTTCATCAATTATTTCAATTCCGATTTTTCTTGTCTGATAAAGTGATTTAAATAATTCCAAATATGTTGAAGAATATAAGTAATTTGTTACTTTAGTCGGATTTAGATATAATTTGTTATTATTTTTAAAATTATTTCTATTTTTAGAATTTTTATAATAATTAATAATTATTTTTTGAATGATTTCATTATGATTTAGATTATATCCATTGCCTTGATTATCATTATCATTTTTTTTACTTTCGTTGTCGTAATTATTATGTTCTATATGATTATTTATCTCACTTTGGGTATGATTATTTTCGTAATTGTCAATTAATGGTTCTGGTTCGGTCCCAGAAGATAAATCATTACAAATACAAAGCACTTTTATCAAATGAAAGAAGATTTTTTCGTATTTTTTCATTGGATATTTATTATTTATTTTTTTTAGTCTTTTACTTCTAGTACTATTGTTATGGGTATTGTTGTTGTTGTTATTATTTTTGTTGTTATTATTGTGATTATTATTATTATTATTCTGACCAGGTGTGTTATTTTTGATTTTATTATTGAATTTCAGAATAAAATTTAAAAATTTCAATGTTTTTGAATGCTTTTCATGTTCAATAATAAATTGAGTGTCTTCAATTAAATTTAAAAAAATTGGCTGAAATTCATTAAATAATATTGACAAATAATTATATTTGTTTTTATATTTGCATTGATCAATCAATTCTATTAAGATATCAAATGCAAGGGTTATATTACATTTTGAAGAGAGGCCAGTTACTGTCCGTAATAATAAATCAATTGACCAATAAAAGAAATTTAAGGATTTTTTTTCATTTCCTAAAACAGCTCTAATAAACTCAATTGTAATCTTTTGGCGGATTTTTTCATCCTTTGTATCACTGCCGACGATTAAAAAGACTTGTAATATTTGATAAATTATTTTGCTGTTCTCATTATTATCATAAACAATATATTCACTTAGGGTTTCAATCAATGAAACCATTACAACAGTGCCAAGTTCATTTTTTTGGTTTATCATTAATGATTTGCATTTTATTATTATGCTATTAAGAAAATATTTATAAGTGTTTATTTTTGATATCACACAAATTAAATCTTTTATTGATTGCAAAACTGATTTTCTTAGTAATTTCAAATCAAACAATTTTTCATATATCAGAAAGATTGATTTAATTTTATAATTTGCCAATCTTAAACCAATAATTTTTTTTAATATTTTCCCAAACCCAACACAGATTTTTTTTTGTATTTGTGGATCTTCTTTTTCTAACAAATTTAAAATTAAATAATTTCTTTGTTCACCTTTTTGGTTTGATATCTTTTTGTTTACTTTTTTTGTTGTTGGTAATTTGAATTTTTCATTTTCTTTGAATTTTTCCTTTTCATTTTCATCTTCATTTTCATTTTCTTTTTCTGTTAATTCTGATCTTTCTTCAAATTCTTTCGTTTTTTCTTTTTTGATTTTTCTTGGTTGTTCTTTTTTGATTTCTTCCTCATCCTCCTTTAGTTTGTCTATGGTGCTAATTTTTTTTTTAATTTCTTCTCTTTCTTCTTCTTCTTGAAGCCAAATATAAATAATTTTAATTGGCTTTAAATCCAATAAACTCATTAAAATTGAAATTGCCAAAATTTTTAAAGAGACTTTCTGTAAATGAGGATTATTTTTGTTATTTGATTCAAAATTCTGAAAAACAACACTGCTTAAGAATTGATAGAGGTTATTATTATTTAATTTTTCTTGAATCGTCAATATTGAATTACAATTTTGGATTAAAGCTAGTATGTTTTCCATCGCAATGGCCCGAACAGGGGTTTTGATTAATGAACAGGGGTTATTGAGTGTATTCCACGAATAATCCCAAATCCTTACAAGAAAAGGTATCAAATTTTTATGGTTATGGAACTGTTTAATAAACAACAAAGTTGTTTTAAAGGAGCCCATTAACCAGTTGTGGTTTTTGAATTGTAGATGATTTTGATCGCTCTGCTGAATGCTTTGATTGAGATTTGGGCTTGTATTACTAAAAATCATCCCAAGAACTTGTGGGATTGTCTGATCAGGTGTGCAATGGCAGCAAATTGAACAAAGAGTAAAAGAGCAAGTTCTGTTCCATTCAGAATCTTTGTCTTGCAATCTATCAATTAGTGTCGAAATTAGTTGTGCTTGTACGCCAAGATCTAACCCTTCAGAAAAGATCTCAAATATTTGAGACAAATCTGTTTTCAGGATTGCTGTTGCAATTTGCCCACTTTCTAATTCAAGAACATTACGAAAGGACAACCAAAACGATGATCCTAAACTTGTGCATTGTTTGATTGTAATATGATTGACAACCCCTGGTAGCAATTTGATACATAATTGCTTACCACGGTTACCAACTTTTGATTGCTTTGATAAAGCATTTATTAAATTTAAACTCAGTAAATACCCATTCGAATGCCTCGTGATCTTGATAATTGAAATTATACAATTTGTTGAAATTAATTGGATATTCAAATTCCGATCTTCACAGGTAAGAAGTAAACAATTTATTGTTTTTTCAAGTCTTGTAATTACATTTTTTTTATTTTTTGTTTTTGAATTGTTCCGATCAGATACCGACAAATTCTTAGATGTTGAAAAAGTTTCGTTATTTATGATCGTTACTAAATTTTTACAAGCTTTAAGTATTGTGTTTTCGTTTTGTGAGCCTGTTAGTGTTTGTTTTTTGTGCCTTTGTTTTAGTAGATCAATACATGTTCGCCAATTCATTGAGGATTGAACTCGAAAAAAATAAATTATTACTTTATTCCAAATTAGTTACTTGTTTTTAACATTCAGAACCACATTTTCTAAACTGTTCATCCGTTTTTTTATTGAAAAGTATCTTTTATTTTTTACTACAAAATATTCATGTTTAATGGTCTATCTGAAAAAACCGGAAAAAATTTTCACTTTATTTCGTAGATTGTTTTTTTTTTACAAAAAGAGTTCATCATAGTTAAGGTTGACAATCCCTGAAATTTGAAAAAAGATTATCTTGCTTAGGGTCTAATAAGTTGTTAATTTGGTTCTTAGCTGATCGTTCTTAAGCTTGGTATGGGTTTTAAGAGTTGTTCAATAGGGCAATTTTTGACAATTTATTTTTTTTTTTTCCGAAATCCAAATCGAAGAGTTTAAGATTAATTGGCTGTAAGTTAAGATATAAAAAAATGTGATTTGTGGGTTTTTGATAGAAAATTTTGATTAGGTTTGGTTATATTTGGATCTTTTTATAACATAATTATTTTATTTCATTAAGGGATTAGCGTCACCATAGATTTCTCTATAATCAAAGTATGTTGTAATTGGGTGTAAATGATATTAGTGCACCCTGGCTCAAATAGCTCTAAAAAATCTATTATAAATTTTATTGCACAACAAATTATTACATTTTTTACTAATGATCACTATTAAAAAAGTTTCATTTTGAAAAAATTTTTTTTTTAATCTACTTTTTCAAATCAAAAAAAAGAACCCCAAATATACCGTAAGCTGGTTTTTAATAATTTAGATTTAATACTTCCAATAGTAACTATTTTTTATATTTTTTGAATTTCAAAGATTAACTCAATAATCATCAACAAAAAAGCACAAAGACTTATTAGTTTTGTTTGCTTATGATAAAAATACTTGTATCATCAATATATTTCCATGATTTGAGAAATAATTTGTCAAAAAAATTTATTCGTTAATTATTTAATTTTTAAAAAAAAAAATTTTTTTTCGCAACTAATCTACATTTCGCCACAAATTTAATAAAGATATTTTGTGATTTTGTTGTCTGAATATTAATAATTCAACCTTTAAATTTGTGGCAAAATGCAGATTTTATTCTGAAATTGTTGGGTTTTTTACAAATACAAAGATTATTTTTAATTGATGAGATCAACAAATATTACTACTTGACTAATCGATTTTTTAGAGACATTTGAACCATATAGCACTGATGTGGTTAAACTCAATAACAGTATACTTTGATCTTAGGCAACTCCTCGGTAGACTCTAATCCCTTAAAACCGTTGACCATTTTGGAAAAAAAGTGAAATAGGGTTTTTAATTGTGAACATTACTGAAAAAGAAAAGTAAAGTCAATAAAAAGAAGAAAGTAATTAAATTCAAATAATACTTCATTATATTATTTTCAATCAAATCAACATAAACAGTTTAACTTTACTTTCTTATGGAAATTATAGGTGTGGTTTTGGAGATCTCAAAAAATAATCAATTTTTTGAACAAATTTTTGACAATTGAGCAATCAAAGAAAAGCTCCTACTAAAAGATAGTATTAAAAGACCTGTCATTGTGCTGAATACTTCATTTTGTCTTTATTTGTTAATTTATTCTTTTTTAAATTGATTTTACCTTTCATTTTCAGGTTCTATTAATGTTCCCAATTAAGAGCCGTCTTTCACTTTTTTTCCTGTTTCACTTTTTTTCCACAATGGTTAAAATTTTAATCTCCTAATAATCTTTATATTTTTTTTCAAAATATTAAATTACTAAATAGGATTTATTTACTTTAAATTCGATTCTGTAATAGGAATCTCAATAATCCAATTTGTTCACATCTTTATTGATCACTATTTTTCTTTTATACCTCTGATTTGTTTTTATTTTTTTTTTAAAAAAATCGTTTAAGGTATAACATAAGAGAAATTAAAAAAAAAAAGATAAAATTATATAATGTTTATATCTTGTGTTAACAATAAAAAAAAAACTACTTTTTAAATTAAACACAAATAAAGGAAATTATATGTTATTAAATTTGGTCTTGTTATTTTTAAGAATTATTGGATTCTAGGGTCAAAAAGTCATCTTGAAATTGTTATATTTTTATTTATTTCAGTTTATGAAATATGCAATTCTAATTGTTTTAGGTTATAAATTCAGTTAAAATTTGATATTGAATAGCATTTTTTAAATTGTAAATTATTAAATAACCTTTTTCAATTTAAAGTTAATATAATTAAATAATTTTTTTTCCAATTACCAATAATAAAAATATAAAGTTGTGAAATCTTACGTAAATTCAATAATTAATAAAAATAATTCCTTTGATCAAAATTTAATTTCTTTATGAAATTAATTTTGAATTTTAAAAGTCTAGAAAAAAATATAAATGTCTATTTTTTGAAAAATCTTTTATCATTTTATACTTTTTTCATTTTAAATAATTTAATTTTACTGTTCAAGACTTTCATAACGAAATTCAAAAAAAAAAAAAACTTTTTACAAGTAAAAAAATCAATTATTTTATGTAATATTGATGTCTTTTTCAAAAATTAATAAATGGTATGTTGTTTTGCAATCTGTGGGTTATTTTAATTTTTATTGTAATCGTAAAAAGACTAAAAAATATTATTATTATTATTTATTGATTGAAGGGAGTAACCAAAGATCCTCGTACAGCTATTAGAAATAAGAAATTGGGTTTAAAGTATTTTAGATGAAAAGTCCGTGTTCGAAATGTAGACTGTTATTAGGTATTTCCCTTCAACATCTATTCCAGACATCCACAAAAAGTAGAAATTGAAAAAAATTCAAAAATTTTATAAGGATTGATCTGAAAGTTTGTTTTTTATAAAAAAATTATTTCTTTTCAATACTCTAATATTCCTCAACGGGTTGTTTCATTTAAAAAAAAAATTTAATTGTTCAATACCAACCCTTGAAAATTAGTTAAAAAAAATTATCAAAAGTAACCTTATTTTTTTAAAATATTAAAACAAATTTTCAAGGATTATAACACCTTAAATCTTAAAAAATGGAGTATAGAGTATATTAAAAGATATTATTGAGATTCTAGTTACTCTTCATATCAAATATAAAACCAAAACTAAGATCATTTTTTTTTTAATTATTATTTTTATTCATATGTAAAATCTTGTTTTAATACAATTTTTTTTTTCTCTTTTTGTTCTTTTTAACTGATCCAATTCTTAAATTCTAACCTTAACTTTCAACAAACAATTATGTACAGAACCTTATGACAAATCAAAAGCAGGAATTACAAGACTATGATCTTATTCAAGAAATGGAGAACCAACAAGATCAGCTTCTTATTGATCCAAAGGAGAAGAAAATTGGTATCCACTCAACAAGTTTCAACGACTTTCTTCTCAAGAGCGAACTCAACCGTGCAATTTCACAACTTGGATTTGAACACCCCTCTGAAGGTAATTACATCAACACAATTTATTTGAAAAACACAAAATAGTTATAATGGTGCATTGTTAGCAGTCGAAATTCTCGTAAAACAAAAAAAAAAAACAATTAAGCGATTTAAATCCCACAACTTCCTATTTTTGTCGAAGAACTCATATTTGTAGATTGATCATTTTGAAATATTAAACCTGGAAATTAAAAATCTACCTCCTCAATCACATTTTTTATGATGATAACTTATATTTTACAAAGAACATTTCTCAAAATTTCTTTTTGTATTTTAATACAGTACTTTGAAAATTAATTGGTTCAAAATTTCATCTCATTATCTTTTTTTCGATTCTGAAACCAGAGTTTCATTTTGGATTCTAAATTTTCCAACACGTGCAATAAAAAAAGCAGCAAACAAACAAATAGAAAGTACAAATTACAATCTAATTCATGAAATTTATTAATGGCATTTGAAATTTAAATGAGATTAAGTATCTGCTCTTGTTATGGTTTTTTACAACTCTTCAAGATTTAGTTGCTTAAGAATTGCAAATTAGCCCAAGATCTATCAACACAAATTCAAAAAAGTTGCAACTTCTCGAAAAAATATCACCAATTTCGAAATAATTGCCTTGAAATTTGTAAGAATAAAACAAAATATGAAAATGAAGTGAAAATTTTTTCCAATCTAATATCCAAATTGCAGTAGAACAAATACTAATCAATGAAATTGAAACAAATGGCTTTTTTTACACTCTACTCAAAGCGTCCTGAGTTGGTTATTCTGATTTTATTGCTAATGTTAACAGGAATGAAAAATAACTTTTTCTTTTTTAACCATACACAAAATGTTGTAGAAATTGTAAAGAAAGCGAATTGAAATGATCAAAGAAACCAAAAACCATAAGTGCACTAATTAACAAAATTAAAGAAAACTTTAAAAAGCTTGAAAAAGATATTATTAGAATGAACGATAAGTTTTGTTTGGCCAAAAATTGATAAATATAATAATGAATAAATTTTTTTAACAAGTTTACCCAATTCACAAAAATTTTGAATTTAATAGCAAATAAACTCCAATTTAATTATTGACACACCAGAATTTAATTTTTGATGAAAAAAACTTATTCAAATAAATTCTCAAAGAAATACTAAATGATAACTACAAAGAATTGAAATATTAATAATTATTTATTATTTATACTAGCCATAATACAAAAAAATAAATAATTATCAACCAAAATAAAAAAATGATTTTTCAAAAAAATTGGAGAGTATATTTATTGTAAAGGGGTAAATGTTTAAAAAAAACATAATCTGTTGAAGAGAGGATTTTGAAGTGACTAAAATTATGTATTCTAATTCAAAGAGTATTTTATATTAGTGTTTAGAAACACAGCCATTAGAATAATTTTAAACTGAATTCTAATTTTTCAAGATTTTGAAGTGAGCTAACAAAAAAATGTCTTGGATTTATTGTTAAAGGTTAGATGAAACCTCAGTTAATTTGTTAAAGAGAGAATTTGCAGAGAACTATAAAAAAAAAATGAAATGGTAAATTTGTTGAAATTTCACAAACAATTATTGATCGATCAAATAGTTAGTTACCACCAATGAATTTTATTTGGGTTCTTTTATTTTAAAGAAATCAACCAAAACCAAATACCAATCATATTAAAAAATTTCGAGATCTACCGAAAAAGATTACCCAATAGAAAAAAAGGAAATGAAAGCAAAAAACTAGAAAAATAAAAAAAATGATAAAAATATTTTTCAAAAAATTAAAATTATTTCTAAATCTAATAAAAGTGTTATAATTGTTATTTTATTCACTTTTTTCGCTTTGTCACCAATTTTTAATTTTTTTTAAATCATGTGCAAAAAATCCATTAAAAATTTCAAAAATTGTTAATGATTCAAAAATACAATTGATTTAAAAACGACACTTATACAAATGTTTTAGTAAAATACAAAAATAATTTTGTTTGCAAAATGGACATTGGGATAACTGTTATTAAATTTGAAAAGATTATTTTTGAAAAAGAATTTGGTATCATATATTTTTCTATTTGTAATTTAATGGGTGCAATTTCACATCTGACTCTCTTTTTTATTATCAAAATAATCAGAAAATTCAAAAATATAAAATAAAAAATGCGTTGATGGGTTAAAAAAACATGTTGATATTATTATGGATCTTGTTATTAGAATTATAATGCGTACACATTTATCATATTTGAATTATTCCAGAAAGTGGTGTTAATTTTGTTTTCTTTAATTGGTTCTTTACAGATTAAAAAAAAAACGGAAATAAAAATAAGGTTATCTTAAAAATGTGAGAAAAAAAAAACGCAAATGGAAAAAAAAGAAGGTTAATAAACTATTTTCTAAATAAATCCCTTTTTTTAAGCATTTTCGGGATGTACATCTGCAAATCATTGAGATAAACAGACGAATAGGAACAATTGGAAATTTGTACAAAATGCAAGAAGAAATATATTTCGAAATGGTTCTTTGAACACAATTACAAAAAATTATTTGAATAACTAATGAAAAAAATTGATGGGTTTTCAAAAGAAAAAATCAAATATATTGGAACGGTTGATTGGGTATTAAATTTTAGGATTTCAAATCAAATTCAAATTCAAATCTATGGAAAAAATTATCTTTCAGAAAATACAAATATATAATTTCCTTATTTGATTTTGAAGTACAAAAAAAAAAAAAAAAAAAAAAAAATAGAATAAATTTTTTGATCAAAGTATTTTTTAAAAATGGGGAATTGAACCAACCAAATTCCATAATTACTAGATTATATCTTGCGAGGATAGTTCATTATTGTTTTAATTAATTATTAAATTAAATTATTGTTTTTTTATTTTTATTTGATTTATATTAACAAGAATATTTTATTCATTAAAAGTATTATATAACATTATCTTCAAATAACAATTATATGATAACTCTTAACTTACCCTTTTTTAATTATTCTGGAAAGTTCAACAAGAAGCCCTGCCACAAGCACTTTTAGGATCTGATATTATATGCCAAGCCAAGTCGGGAATGGGTAAAACTGCAGTTTTTGCTTTATCAATTTTACAGCAATTAGAGATTAGCCCCGTTGAGAATGATTACAAGGGCCCACAAGTGATTGTAATTTCGCATACAAGGGAGCTTGCCCACCAAAATACACATCAATTCCAACGATTCTCAATGTTTTTGCCAGAGATCAGAACAATGGAAATTATTGGGGGTATGCCTATCCGTGGACAACACAAGGAACTAGTCGAAAAACGGCCACACATCGTCGTTGCAACGCCTGGGCGGCTGTATCAATTTGTTCGGGAAAAAAAGATCAATTTGAATGACGTCGAATTTTTTGTTGTTGATGAATGCGATTGTATATTAAAGGAGTTTACAATGAGAAGAGATGTGCAAAAGATCTTTTTAAGCACGCCATATGATAAGCAAGTCATGATGTTCACGGCAACTTTACCCAAGAGTACAAGAAAGGTTTGTAAGAAATTTATGAATAACCCGATCGAAATTTTGGTTGACGATGAAACAAAGTTGACGCTTCATGGGCTGAGTCAGCATTATGTTAAATTAGAAGAAAAGCAAAAAACGCAAAAGTTAATGGACCTTCTTGACGCACTTGAGTTTAATCAAGTGATCATCTTTGTTGCCACAATCAATAGAGCTGAGGCGCTTAACGAGCTGCTAAATAAAGTCAATTTCCCTTCAATGGCCATCCATTCCAGGCTCCCACAAAAGGAACGAATTGAACGATATCAAAAATTTAAAAATTTCAATGCTCGAATTCTTGTTTCAACAGACGTCTTCGGAAGAGGAATCGATATCGAGCGTGTAAATATCGTGATCAATTACGATATGGCTATAGACAGCAACACATACTTGCACCGAGTTGGGCGCGCAGGGAGATTCAGTACAAAGGGGCTAATAATCACTTTTTGCTCTTCTCAAACCGATTCAAAAACTATTAATCAAGTTCAAGAAGTATTTGAAGTAGGCATAACAGAATTGCCAAAATCCATTGACGTTTCTTCATATATGTAATTATCTATATATATATATATATATATATGAAATTTCAAGTTCTTTTTTTTTTTTTATCATTGAACTGGTGGTATTAATAATTTATCTTCTTATATACAAAATTCAAAATAAATTATTCACAAAGATTCTCTAAATGATAACTTTTCATCAATATGATATGAAGATCAATAAATTATTATATATTTTATTTTTCTGGGATTTTTTATTTTTTCAAAATTTTTTTAAAAAAAGTACTGGATTTTAAAACTCAAAATTAAAAAGAATAATAACAATTGTATGTTAACCTCGAATATTTTACTTTTTTTTTTTTACAAATTTTTACTTTTTCATTATTTTCAGAGTTATATATTTTTGAAATTGTAAATCAGATCAAAATTTAGAATTTGATTTTATGATATTTTGATTATTAAATTCCCTTATACCCAACAATTTTTCAAAATTAATTTTTAATTAATATATCCCTTAGCACCCCAGATTAGCCTAAATTTCATCAAGTTTAAAAGAAAAAAATTAAAATGATATGGATGTATTAATATATTTATTTTCTTATTTGTCTTTAATCCAGATTTGAATAATAATAAAAAGTTAAAATAGTTCAAAGATAAAGTAGTTAAGTTATTGATTTTTTTTTTTTTAAATTGAGAAAAAAAATAATAATTATTCATTTTTACTATTTTTTTTAAATATTTTGATTTTAATTTTTTAAATGATAAATTTTATTACATTAATAGTAATTCAAAACTCAAAACATTGATTTATCAATAATAACTATCGAAAAGCTTTGTTAATTTTATGATAAAAAACATTTATAAAAAAATAAATTACTGAAAAAATTTCAATAAATATTGAATAAAGAGAAAAATGAAATTTATTTCTGTAGGCCAAAATTAAAAATTTAATATGATTAATTTTCTAAAAATTTTATTTAAGTAATAGAAATTTCCTTAAAAAACAATAAAATAAAAAAAAAAATGCATAATAATTTCTTTTATTAAATTCGAATTAAAAGAATATAAACTTTTTAATCAATAAAATAATTAACACTAAATATAAAAAAAAAATGAAAAAATAACTTTTAAATATTATTCGAAGATAATAAGATAATCTTCGAAACCAATTTTTTTTTTTTGAATTTTGATATTGGTAAAAATTTTGAATAATATCTTAATGAAATTTGAATTTTTCCTATCGAAATTAATCCAGGTCTTGAAAAATAAGTTCTGATTTATGGTCTCTAATTCAATAATATTGTTTATTATATATCTAGATTTTAAAAAGTCAAAAATTAAAAAATAGTAAAAATTAAAAAAAAAAAATCAATTATTATCTGACTCAAAATATTGACCAAATCATTTAAAATTGAAAAAAAATCTTGTTGAAAAAAATGTAAAATTTTGCAATGAAAAAAAAAATAATAGTATTTTTTTTTCAATTTTAATTTATATTTTTTTTATATTTAAATTATTCTAATCAAATATAGATATTGTTATTGAAGGGGGATCAGTAGATAAAACAAATTTTCCTTGTGATGTCAAAATAACTTTTGTAATGAATAAATTATTTAATCAAGTATTTTAGGCTATTTTGATGTGCAAAATGTACCGGGAAAAATTCCAGTAAAATATGATGGGTTTTGATTATCAAAACTAAGAATTTTTTGATATCTAGACAAACTTTTCAAAAAAAAAAAAAAAAAAAGTTTTTTTTTGACAAAATTTGGATTAAAAAATAATAAAATCACGATAACCAAAAAAAAATTCCCAATGTTGAAATCTTTTTTTGAAGTTATTTTTTTTATTTTAAGAAACTATACAATTTTTAATTATAAATTTTTCTTTCTAAGATAATTGTTTATAAATTCTTTATCTTATAATCCTTTCATAACATTTAAAATTAAAAATTTTGTTTGAAATGTTTTGAATATATTTGAGGTGCTTAGGGGTATAGAATACATCGTTGAAAAGAAACTTTTAATTCTAACTTTCAAATGTTACTGATAAATGTAGAGATCTTAGATTTTTCTTTTTTTTTTCTTGGAGGGAGTAAGTATATATATATATATATATATATATATAAATTTTGATGACCACTGTTTATACTAAACTGTATTATTATAAAATTTCTTTAAAAATACATCAATAACGTTTTTGATGATAATAAGTATTATCACGATATTTGCTATAAATTTGTGATAATCTGAAAAAAATTGTAGTTAGTCCAATTTTTCTTAGGAAAAGTCATAAAATCACAATAAAATAAAATCTTGAGAAAAAGAAAATTATTTTTTCAAAAATCACCTTAAAATATTTTCATTAAATTTATAAAGACATGGGGCTTTTATAACACTTTTCGGCTTTAAAATGTTATAAAGTGTTTGAGGGGTGTTGTGAATTGTCTTCAAGTCTTGAAAAGTTTTAAAACAAAAAAAACTTTGGTAAAAGCATGAGACTGTTCGGAGCAGAAAAAAAATATTTTATTAGAATTTTTATTTTTTTTATTTTGTAAAATCTGTTATGACTTTTAAGATAAAACTAATAATGATTCATTTCAACAATATACTTGAATATAAAATGGTTGCGTTTTTAAAATGTAGTTATTACAATCACAAGTTATGATAGTTAAAAAGAATAAAGAGAAATTTTCCTTTTTATTGATGATTAGTGATCGATCAAAAAAAAACCAACAAAACTTGAGTTGTATTTTCTGTCCAGTACATAGATAAAAGAAGAATAAGATAAAGATAGCAAATATCCAAACAATCTTAATAATATTTGATAATCTGGCTCCGTTATTGTGAAAGCTTTTGAAAAGTTATCCTAACTCCTTTTAGCTTTTAAAGAAAATATTGAAAATGTTCAAGTCCACAAACATATTCTTTAAAAATGCGTTAAGGGTTGGTTATTTTAGAAGCCTTTTTACTCAAAACAATTTATAAAACGACGATTGATAGAGAAAGTATGTACTTACCCTTTTTATTACTTTTATTGAGGTAAAAGATCGATGGAACCTTTAGTCAATCAAATTAAAATAAGGTAAACTCAATTCCAAAACTGGGAAATAAAAAAAAATTAAATTAATAAAAATATACTCCAAAATACATAATACTTAAACATTAAAATAATAAAATACCGGAAAATATTTAATTAATACTATTTATATATTTTATAGTAAATTTTAAATTCAATTCGAAAAATAAAAAAGAAAAAATAAAAAAAAAGTGTGCCCCTATTTTTTGGAACACGGTTACCAAAAAAATCCATTTTTATTGAAAGAAAAATTAATAAAAACTATTAATAGATTCAACTTGTCTTTTGATAACTAAATCTATCGTTTTAAATATAGAGTTTACTAATTATCTTAGGTTTCCCAACTCAAAGTATTTCATACATTAGTGAAAATTTTAAAAATTCTTCTTCGTTTTTTGGTTACAATTTTTCAGTTTAGTATCCATAAATTCCCAATTGGATTTAAATTTGTGGAATTGGGGGTCAAGGGTCCAGAACATTACATCCCCGATTTAAGTAGGTTTGGGGTTTTTTTTTGAAGTATGTGGACAAGCTCCATCCTTTTGGAAAATCCATTTCAACTCACCATATTCTGAATTAGCGAGTTGAATTACATTTGATTTTTTTGATAATATCATTAATAATACATTCAGTATTCACACTTCCATTAATGATAATAAGGTCTGTTTGTAGGCATGTACTCTAGCACCCCATTTCATGATTTTTTTTCAAAAAATTTTTTTCTCGATAAAAAAAGAATCTTTTTTCTTTTTGAGAGAAAAAAAAAATTTTTTTTTTTGTGATCAGAAAGGTAACTTTTAAATTTCATTTTAAAGTGATTTTGAGATTGTCGAAAAGTTTTGAAAAAAAAAGAATCCAAAAAAAATCAAAACAATTATTGAAAATCAAAAATCAAAAAATAATGAAAAAAAAAAATGATAAATAATTAACTTTAAAATTATTTACATTGATTGTTAATATCTAATGTTTCTATTTAAGAGTCAAATACCACTTTTCTTGGAATTAAATTGATTTTGAAGGTGTGCCTTAATTTTTGGAATTGGGTTTATTTCCAAAAAATTATGGCATTTTTTTTTTACATTTACTAAAAAATCATCTTTGTTATTGAAATTATTTCTTAATTTAAAATACCAAATTAAGTTTATTATTAATAACAATTGAATCTATGACTAAGATATTTCTTTCAGAATATGATTCCTTGATATATTTCCAAAAAATGAAAAAATAAATTGTTAACTTTTTTTGGTGAAAACAATGCACCACCAATTTCAATAAAAACTGGAAATATGGATAAGGTATAAATATTTTTTAAACAATAAAATGAAGTTACACGTTTTCAATTTTATTTGAAAATTTGTTGATATTAAAAAAGTATGAAAATGGTTTTTTCAATCAAAAAGAAAATAAAAAACACCAATTTTCACACATTAAAAAACTATCAGATAAAACCAAGAACATAAAATTTAATATCTTTTATTTATGTAATACAATAATACTAAGAAAACAAATTGAATTATTATCAAAAATCTATAAATTCTGGTTGATGATTTTGGATATTTAAATAATTTTTATATGGATTGAGTTTAAAAGATATATTTTTAAATAAATTTGCCCCACTTTATTGGAAATAGCTTAAATGCAATGAAAACCTTGAAAATAGCATTGAATGATAGAATAAAAATCATTTTTGTTGTTTTTGATAAGAATAACTTTTCTTTTCAAGATAGGGGCTCTATTTTTTTATCAAACAAAATTTTACTTTTTAAAGATATTTTTTAATTAGTTCAAGATCCATCAACTATTATATCACGATTACTTTTTAATCTCGATTTATTTTTTTTTATTAAGATTTTTTAGATAATAATCTTGATTTTATTGAATATCACAATTTGCCATATTATCACAATTTTCCGCAACTACCCCACGATTTTTAAATAATTATTGCGATTTTTTAATATATCATGATTTGATCAAGATAATGGGGATTTTTAAAACTTTCTAGTGGATGTACAAGGATATCTCAAATCCTCAATGTTTTACTAAATATGAGAGTGTCATATATATATCCTAGTATAAGATATTTTCATACCAACTAAAAAATGGAAATCAAATTTTTTAAAAATGATCAATAAAAATAAATAATCTAAATTTCTGATCTTATATATAATTTTTGATACAATTACTTCTTCTTTTATTGTTTTTTTTTTTAATCTTCATTGAATACTCTTTTGTTAGTGAAATATTTGATAAACAAATTACTACTAGTTCAACAAAATTTTCAAAAGGAATTGTAAAATTATATTTTCATTTAATTCAAATTATTTTTATTTGATTCAGAAGATAGATATTTTTATCAAAAAATTTCTCTTCTGAAATAAAGATTTATTGGATGTATTTTTTTGATTTGAAAATTATTTATAATACATTTAATTGAAAACTTAAAATAATTCTGAATCTGATTGAAATTTTTTTGAAATTTTTATTTTCTTTTGTGTTGAATATTTTGTAGCTTTTTTTTTGATTTCATGAATTCAATCATTTTACTTGAATCTTTAGAATAATATAATTTTTTATGGCTTGGTTCGATAAAAATATTTTAAAATTGAATATTGGAAGCAAATTTATAAAAAATCTTTTGTAAAATAATCATAAATAGTAAGGGTGCAATAATTCCAAGATATAAAAAATGTTTGGGTTCATCCAGATTAATAAGATAAAAAATAATTATCCTATAAATTAGATTTATTTAGATTTTTTTTTTTTTCATTCTTTTTTACAACAAATTTATTAGGAAAAATTATCTAACGTTTTTGGTTTTCAAATTAAAAAGATTTGTTATTAAATATACACATTTTCAGGTCTATTTTTTGTTTTATAATTATATAAATTTTAATCGTTCCTATGCATACATTTCTAGATCCAAAACCTAATTTAATAAAACCAAAAATTTAATCACAAAAAAAATGTTCAAAAAAATCGAAAAATTATATTTCACTTTGGTTTACTTTGATATTATTTTCTTTTCACAAATGGGACAGTACATTGTAGTTTGGTTTCAAGGTTACAATATACAAGTGCATTCAAAGAAACTTTTTTCATTAAAGTTGTTGCAATTAAAAGTTTTCAAAATAAAAAAATGTTTCTACTTCCTTAGTTTTATTTTTTTCTTTTTTCAATTCTTAAAGATCTATTATTGTTATTTTTATTAGATAGAAAAGATAGAATTTGAAAATTCTGTTAAGGAAATGATACAAAAATATCTGTGGGTTGTAAAAAATACATCCATTCCAAAATTACACAATTTTTTTCATCATAATATTGATATTCTTTCCTTTGTAAGATACAAATTTTCAACAAAAATTGAGTCCCAAAAAAATCTAAGTTAACGAAAAAAATTCAGATTCGAGGAAAATAATTTGTAGAAAAAAAATTCCAAAAGATATGCTTTTATTTGAGATTTTTTATGTAGTCTTACATTTGGTTCAAATTTTGTCTTTGAAAAGTGGATACAAGTGTAAAGGAAAATTTTTTATCAGTTGAATTTTTTTATAATGGAGGGGAAATAACTTAAATTGTAACAAAAATAAATGAAAAATCTTTTAATAAAAAAATAATTGTATTTCTCCTTTAAAAATAGTGAAGAATTAAAATCAAATAAATTCCACAAGTAAAAAAACAATTTTAAGATTGATATATATCAATTACAGTATTTAAAAATTTTCGCTGTTAATTAATATAATGACTAATATCTTTTTTAAACTTTAGTAGTTTTTTTAAAACAATAATTAATGGATTTTTGTAAAAAAAAACAATATTAAAATTATTCAACCAAAAATAAATAATAATAATGACAAAAAATCTCTTAAAATAGGTAAATTGTTTTATTCTTACAAAACAAAAGAATCAAATTTTTGTTCATTTAACAAAAATAATATTTTTTTTTAGCATTGAAACTAATAATAGGATTAAATTAGAAAAAATGATAAAAAAAAATCAATTTTTGTTTTAATAGTTAATATATGGCCTACTTGTGAAGAAAAACATGATTAACAGAATATAAAATTTTTTGGATATTCATGTTTGAATCGGGTATTTATTTTTTTTTTAATTTTTTTAACCATTTTTTCCCTTAGTAAATCTTCATTATATCGGGAAGAAGAATAACAAAAGAAAAAGATCAAGTGGCTACTTGTTAATATTGAGACACTGAAATATGAAAGTATGAGCCAATTGAAAATTAATCTCAAAAGTTAAGGCAAAAAATTCCTAAATGTCTAAAGCAAATCAGATCAAAAAAAAGAAATTACAACAATTAAAAAAGATCCTCAAGGCAACATTTATTATCAAATAACATTTCAAGATAAATCAAAATGATTACTCAATCATCATTTCCGTCGTTTCAATAACACTAGAATGGTATATTTTTAAAAATGAGTATCAATCTTTCAATAATAAAAAAAAAATAAAAAAAAGAATTAGGTATCAAAAAAAAATCGAAAAAAAAAACAAAACTTTGAAAAAATTGATTCCAATTTTCACAATCAAAAATTATAAATTTTTCTTCTAATATATATATAAACCATTTATACACAGATAATTTACTCATTTATAACTTAGCTCCTTTGACTGGCTAATATTTTAAATATCTCCGAGCATAATTAAACTAGAATAATTTTTTAACATACAGTCAATCCAAGGCTACCGTGAAATTTTATCAATATCAAATTTTGATGTTGATATAAATTTCCAAAAAGTTCAATATTAGAATAATAAAGCTAATATTGAAAAAAAAAATTCCTAAATGAGCCAATATTCAGGAATTTTTTCTGATTTTCAAAAATAAATCTTCAGAACCAAAAATGACTCTAAACATCAAAAATTCATTAAGAAACGACATAAAATCTCCTCTAAAAAATGAATTTATTTTTCGATCACATTAGAAAAATATTTTGCATATCAACTCATTTATGAAAGAATATTTTCAATATAAGCTTTCTTATTCACATATTCTTCGATTTAAAAATCTATATCAACATCAAAATTTAATATTGATAAATTTTCACAGTAGCCTTGGAACAGCTGTAATTTAAAAATTGTTTTTCCCATGATAAACCCTAATAAAAACAGTTTTTATATCATGATATAAAAGTGTTGTAAAGGTGTTATAACGTTTATTATGTTGGTTTATTTTATAATAACAACTTTTATTATATAAATATTTGTTATAAAATATTTAATATTGATATAAGCCTCTGTTACAAGAATATTTTTCAAAAAATTATTTAAAAAATCATCATGTAAAAGGAAATTTTCTTTTTAAATTGTTAATGAGATGTTATAAAAAAAATTTTTTTTATATGGGAAAATTCCTTTTTTTAATACACTCTTAAAAACTATAGGATTGAAAACAACAATAAATACAATAGTTTCAATTTTTTGAATTTTGGGGATTTTGATGATAATATACATTAACTTTATTATAAAAAGTTAACAAGATTATTCGAATAATAGTTTTGTGTAACTCGAAATTTTCACTTTTATTTATTGATAATAGTATTGTATATCCTTAACCTAAAATAAGAACAGTTTTTCAATTAGGTTGTCAAAATTGAATTTATAAATTAGAGTATTCAGGGTTGATAAAATTAACATATTCTAACCTCAGATCAAGCTTGTCATTTTAAATCTTTTTGAAAAGATCAATACCCTCCTTAAAATTTATCTCAAAAAAATAACATTGAAGAACAATAAGATCACTTGGAACTGTTATTTTTTTTCCAAGATCTTGAAGTCAATTGCTTTGTGCATCCAAAAAATTATTCCAAAGAAAAACAACATTCTAACAAATATTTATATTCCGCTTTTATCAATTAATTTTCAAAAATAATATCAATCCAACAAAGACTGTTTGAAAACAAGAAATTAACTGCACTATCACCAGCTTATCGATATTTGTTTCGTGTGAATCAAAAAATCAAAATTCTTCGAATAAAGAATCTCATTTTTTCTATCTTAATTATATTTATACTTTTTGACAATCCATTATCTTTGACTCAAAAAACCAAAATGAGCAATCAAAAAAATAACAAACAACAAAAAAAAGGTTTTATGGTTGGGATTAAAAAAGGTAAAAATCCGCCTCACAAAAAATTAATTTCCAAAAAAACCTTCTCTTTATTACAAAAAATTAATAAAACAAAAACACAACAAAACCCACCAATTTTGGAATATACAACCTAACACCATTTACCCCAAAAAATATTAAAATCCTTAAATTTTTTTTTAATCTCTAAAAAATTCTGTTACCAAAAAAATGCAGTAGTCTTAAGAAAAAAAGACAAAATGGACATTAGTCTTCCTTATAATTTCAAACATAATATCCATGTTGATTTTAATTCTGAAACTGGCTTTACTGTAAATTTTTGTTCTAACCTCCTTTAGCTTCTCTTTTTTTTTTTTTTTTTTTTTTTTTTTTTTCTTTACTTATTTTCTTTTTTATTAAAATAAACAAACAAAAATCTCTGATCCCTTTTCTTTCTGAAAAAAAAAAAACAAATCACTAAAATAGGGTTTACCTGAAGAATGGGAACAGAGAATTAAACAATCTGGTATCACTAAAGAAGAAGTCCTTGAAAACTCGGAAACTGTGCTAGATGTCTTAAAGTTTCAAGACCAATCAACAATTAAGGGACAACAATTAACAGAAGAAGAAAAAAACCAATCACAAACAACCAATGTTAAGAGGACCTTAAGTAAGTTTTTTGCAAAAAAAAAAAAAAAAAAAAAAAAAAAAAAAACCTATTCGATAATTAATTGTTGTAGTTTTTAATTTTATTTGTTTTACCAAACGAAAAACAAGAAATAAAATTTATCCCATTTTCAAGAATGGTACTCAACTTTTCTCGAATGATTAAAAAGCCCATTTCAAATAAATCCACTTGTTTATAAAATACCTTTTTGGTTTTGAATGTTATATAAATCAGTTTACTAATACAAAACTATAAACCTTTTTGTGTGAATTACAGATTTCTTTTTCCGTTTTCTTTTTTCCGTCTTCACTTCTTGTGTAAGTCGAAAAGCAAAGCCTAATGCCATTTTTCCGCTTTTTTTTTAAAAGAATGCTTTTGGGGTAATTTTAAAAAAACTGTGTCTAAAAAGCATTCAAAAGTATTTTTAAAACAACCAACAAACCCCAGTAGAGAAATTTAAATCAAACAGGAATTTTAGGACTTTCTTCCAAACTTTTTTATCACAATATTTTGTAAAAGGAATTCTAAATTCTTGTTTCTAATTAAAGGGTTTTTTGAGTTGATTTTCCTTTTCAAAAAGCGAAATCCAAAACTTTTATTAATAATCCAGAAAAAGTTTCAACAACTTCAAAAGAACAATTTAAATCAAACAGGATTTTTAGGATGAATTATTAAAAGTTTTCGTTTTTGCTTTTTGAAAATGTCTTTACAATAATATTCGATTGTCTTTTTCAGAGAATATTTGTGAAATTTGAAAATTAAATTTCAAAATTTCGAAATAGGTACTACTATTAATTGCAAAATAAATGGATCAAATTTTTCATTCAGCTTTCCAAAATAATCAAAACTCAATAATTAAAATAAATCCATAAAGCCCCAATTCTCTCAAAGGGAAATGAATATTTTAAGTGATTCTTGTTTTATGTTTTAAAATTTAAAATGTTTAGACTTGAAAATACTTTTGGAAAGTTTAATTAAAATTTTGTTCAATTTATTTTTCAACAAATAGTATTGAATCGGTATTAAATCTTTCAAGTATAAATTTTTTTTTTTGTTGATAATGGTAAAATAATCACAGGGCACTGATAAATTCCAAAAAAATGACAAAAAATTTTTAGTCCAATGAATTTATTGTTAAGGATTCCTAGGTTAAAAAAAAAAAACACTTTATCTGTTGATGAGAGAATTTTGAATTAGTTAAATTCATAACTTCTAATTCAAAGGGTGAATAAACACAGTAAAGAGTGGATATTACAATCATTATGAGCAATTTAAACTTAATTTACTTTCCTAAAATCAAATAAAGAATAAAAACAAATGAAGAAAAAAAGAAAAATAAAGAATTTATAAATAGATAAGAAAAATGTTTAGGGTTATTGGGATTGGAATTTCGATGTATATGTGGGGATATCTGATCTAGAATCATTTGAATTTAAGATCTTTTTTCTCTATAGCATGTTGAGTAATATTATCCAGAAAATATTCTCTAGTAACGCCATAAATTTCTTTTATGTTCATTTTCGGACAGCAATTCATCTGTATTTTCTTTGACTACCAACAATCTTAAAATCTTTGATTTTTTTGAGTTCCTTTTTTCCATTGTTTTCTCGGGGTTTTCATATCTTGTGGCTTCCCCATATGAAGTGATCGATGCTATCAATTTTTTTTCCATCATCATGAACATCTCTTGGAGTTCACTCCCAGCTTTCCATCTGTGTGTATATATATTTAAACCATTTGAACAATGTTTTGGTTTTGAATAGACTTGTTTGATAATTTCCAGTATAAACAAGTTTGTTTTTCCCAAAAGGTGTCTGGAAATTATCTAATTTTACATATCTTTTTAATTTCAACCTTTCTTCTCCTTGTGGAGATTCTATTTTGTCTTTTATTGACGTAATATGATTCTCATGAAGTTTTTTTCCTTGATATCTTTTCTTTTTCCATGTTTTTACAGTCAATTTTTTCTATTTCATCCATTTTTAAATCCTTAGTTAGGCGATCCAGATTCTAATGATTTTCGTTTTTTTGATGAAATCAGCTTTCCTTCTTAGAATCATATATAGAGTGGGACCAGTTCTAAACTCCCATTTGAGTAAATTAGGGGTATTTATGCCGGTGTGTGTCTCTTTGAAATTTGATTAGATTTTTTTAATTTTATATTGATAAAGGTATCTATTGTTTTGATATCTGTCTTTACTAGATTAAAAATGTCTAATCCATATAATACCGAGGTAAAAGTACAACTTTGAAAAATTGGATTCTGAGAGCATATGATAAATTTTTGGTTTGAATAAATATATGTATATATGTATATGTGTTTGCGTACCTGTAGAAATTATCTTTAGCTTTTTCCAATTTTTTTTTTAATATATTTTTTTATTATTATTGAGCCATATTCCGAGATATTAGATCTTTTTTAATTTTGTTGATTTTTCTGTTTTATCTCATTTACCTTTAGTCCATATTTTGTGATAATTGGATAAATAAACTAAAATTCAAATTTTTTCACACAGATAAAATGTTCCAAAGAATCACAATAATACAATTTCATTCAAATTGGAAATAATTTTGATTTTTGTAAAATATGAAAAACATTTTTTCATCTTTTAGTTTTTTGTTTTACTTCATTTTTTGAATTACGTAACTTATTTCGTTGGATCAGAAATTTTTTTCAACAATTGATATTATGTCAAAGTCAAGTTGTTCAAAATAGAAGAACTCAAATAAAATTAATTGGTAGTATCTAACCATTTGATTGATCAATATTCCTAATAGAATTTCAAGAAATTTACCAATATATTTTTTTGTTTTGCTCTCTCCAAAATTTTTAACACACCCATGATTTATTTATATTGATAATTATTTATTTATTGTTTTGTGAGTATTGTAATTTATAAAAAAGTGTTAACATTTCAATTAGTGAATGGTTCTAATTTGGTATTTCTTCTTGAATTGATTAAATAAGTTTTTTTCTTCACAAATCGAATTTTGGTTTGTTAAAAATTTTGAATTGTGGTTGATTTCCAAAATTTGAAAACCCAACTTTTCAAGCATTTCAAATCAAGCAAGTTTTCGAAAATCAACTTTTCTCTACAGATTTTTTGAATTTAAATGAAAAGCGTTCTGTATTTACAGCGAGTAAAAATTTACAAAAAGGAAATTGAAATAAAAAGTCTTGTATATTTTCTTGGATTTATCAGTATTTATTCGGCTCTTATTTATTAAAATCTAAACATTATTTTTAAGAAAGCATTTCAAACACAATGATATTTTATTATCACGACTTAAACACCAACCAAATTGATTTTAAAAATTAATATGAAAAAAGGGATTACCATCAAATTCTTTAATTTAAGCATAATTCCAAAACCAAATCTCTTTTTTTTGGAATACTATAATTTTCCAATTTCAAAAATGAAAATATTTAGTTTCAATTTCATCAAAAAATATTTTATCACAATTTGGAGAAAAAATAAAAACATCTGATCGACAGAAAATTAATTGAAAATAAAGAATTTAGAGAAATTCTAATGAAGTTCTTCCTTATTTAACTTTGAGATAAAATTTAAATTTTTTTTTGGTTTGTATAAAATAGTAATATTTCAAAAAAATAATTGGAAAATTTTTTTTTTAATTGAAAACATAAATTTTTAACAAATAATAATTCTAATTAATTTGATTCACAATACTAAACAACACTGCATTTTTTTTAACAAATCTATTTTGAATCACAATATTATAGATGACTTAATTAGCCAAGAAGATCCAAACAAAATCTTTAACAATCTTCAAAAAATTGGTGAAGGGTAAAATTTTCTTTTTTCTTTTGTTCTAAATTTCTTTTCTCCTTAATCTTTGCGTTTTTAATTTTGCTTCTATTCTAATTGTTTTTTTGAACTTTTAAACAACAAAAATAATTTCCTCTTCTTTATTTTATTATTTTGTCTTTTATATTTTGATGTTTATATATATAAATATTATCAATTATTAATTTTTTTTTTTTTTTTTTTTGAATAAATAATTAGATCTACTGGCCTTGTTTACAAAGCTACTCATATCAAAACAAGTAAAGTTGTGGCAGTCAAAGTTATGAGCAAAATCGGAGAACAAAACATGAAAATGATCCAAAATGAAATTGCTATGATGAGATCTTGTAAACATAAAAATGTTGTAGAATATGTTGGTTCCTTTTTATCTGGTGATAATCTTTGGGTAAATCAATTTTCTTTATTTTTTTTTTTTTTCTTTTTTTAAATTTAATGTCTACCTACAAACTAAAAAGTTCTCAAATTTATTAGTTAAAATATTTTCCGAGTAATATAAATTTATAATATGAATATTTCAACTGTATTTTATTACAGAAATCAATTTTGGTAGATACTAAATTTTCAAAAATGGTCAAATTTCAAACTTTATCAAATTAAATGTTTTGATATTTTTGAAGAGTGTCTTGATTAGTTTCATCATTATCAAAGTTTTTAATGGTTTTTCATTGTTTTAGGGAGGAAAAATCAAAAAGATTTATTTTGATATCAGTATTTTACAATTTATTGAAGAAAGTCCAAAAGTGTTGAAATAATCAATACTTTATTGTAAAAATCTGTCCAAAGCCCAATTTCAACCACCAAGATTACGTGTAAAATTTTTACCCATTAAAACAAGTTGTACTGGTTTCGATTCCAGTCTTAATTATTTTTTTTTCAAAATTTCTAACCTAAATTTCCTAACATATCATCCAAACCACCCTGGCTGAGCATATCCTACCATGCTCTAAACTACCATACTATACATTAGCCTACCCGAAAAAAGCTTTTTTAAAATACCAATAACCAATAAATTTCCAAGAACTGACAATTTTTGAATTGAAAATTGAGAATTAAACAATTTTGAAAATTTTCCATTTTTGAAAATAAAAAATATTCCTCCCAATTTATCTCTAATTCGTAATACTTGATCAAATAAACCCCATTCCAAAAATTTGGACACAACCAAAATCAAAAATAGGAAAAAAAAACTCAATTTATTTTTTTTTTTTTTATTGTTGAAGAAGTGTAAATTACACTCTGGATACCCTTTTACTTAAATTCCCTTTCAGAAATTTAAGCGTAAAATCATAGATTTCACGATTATTATTTAATGAAAATAGTTTCAAACTGTGTTGTTTTAAATTAATTCATTAAGATTTTTTTTTTTTTTTTTAATTTGTTATGAAATATTAATCTATCTTTTTCATAGTAAGGATAGACCCATAAAAAATTATCAATATTTTCAATAATTTCTTGTTTTAATAAAGAGATCTAAATATTTGAACAACTATAGATCAAATGAAATAGGTTACTTTATTAAGTTTTTTAGAAACTTTATAGATGGTTTGATTCTATAAAGTGCTAAGGTTTTAAGAATAAGATTTGGTTTTACAAAATTGAGTTGCTTTTTTTTTTTTTTTTTTTTTTTTTTTGAGTTGCTTTTTTTTTTATTTTTTTTTTTGCAAGTTTCCCAAATCTTGTTTTCGCAAAATCCCAGTACAAGATACCGACTCGACAGCAAAAACCCAGTCCAGGTAACGACTCAACAGATTGTACGTAAAGTCCAATTCGGTTCACTTTGGTTGGCTTCAGATCGCATTCGTTGGATTCAGTTCTCCACAGTTGCATAAGTCCAGCTCAATTCATTTTAGATCTGATCATTAACAAGTTTGGTTAGGTTAGTCATGACCAATTCCACCAATTCTTATAATGATTTTTTATTCCTTGAACCTCTCCAAGCACCTAAAAAAACAAAAAGAGGAGGAACCCAAACAACTTAAAAAGGGAAATTTGGAAAAGGTAAAAAGTATAAAAAATCAAAAACTCAATTTATTATATTTTACCAAACTTAATATAAAACCACATTTAAGTTACACAGTATTAATGTTTTTATACGTAATCATTTCAATTCAAATAAAAGAAAAAAATATAAAACTAAAAAATAAAAATTGGTAAGTCCAAAATAATGCAATGAGCAACCAAAAAATGTATTGATAAATTTGTTGAAATTTCAACCAACAATTGTTGATCAGATCAAATGATAAGATACCATCTAACAATTGTATGTGATTTTTCAATTTAACAAACTCAACACTAATCTTCTATCAACCTTCGAAAAAAATTTCAAGATCTAACGAAACAGATTACGTAACTGGAAAAAAGGAAATGAAAACAAAACAAAAAAGACAAAAACAGAAATAATTTGTAAAATCAAAATTATTTCCAAATTGAATGTAAAGTGCAGTATTGTTATTCTTTCAATTGGCTTAACTGTGTCTAAATTTTTGGAATTTAGTTTATTTTAAAAAAATTTTTTCTTTGGTCAAAAAAAAAACTAATTTGATTTTGAATCAATTTTATTTTGATTCTAATAATATATATAAAAATTTCTTTCGCTTTAATTATTACCTCCAAATGAATTATTTGATGAATAAAAAAATTAATTTTTTTTATCATATAGCTTTGAGTGTTTGTCAATCTAAATACTACCGATTAATAGTTTAAAAATTGAAAAAATAAATCAAATAATTAACAATTAAGGGACTAGTATTTTTTAAAAATACAATGAGATCTTGTATAGATATTCTAAAAATATTTTTTTTGTAATTTGCGTTTTGACCTATGAAATGGATGAGTTAACCTCATTTAAACAATTTATTAATTTTAGTCTATTTTTTGAAATCCAAAATTTTCATGATTCCATTTTAAAATAAAAAAAAGTAACCTATTTTTTTTTAACAATTAAGTTAATTCTTGAAATAGTGTAATATATTTTTAGTTTTATGTTGGAAAATCTTGATTTTGAAAGAAAATCAAAAATTTATTTTTTGTTATTATTTTTAATAATGAATATTTCAATTCAAATCCCAAAGAATAAAACTAATTGAGGTATAAGTGTAAAAATAACCCTATATTTGGTCGAAGGTTAACAAAATTTTATCAATGAAATTCCATATCTATAAGGCAATAATTTTTTATTAGTTAAAAGTTTGGAAAAAGTCGCTTTCTTGTTTTCTGGTTTTTGAAAAATGAAAAAAAATTAATTTTGGGAAATTTTTTTAACAAATTGTTTGGTCTTATTCACTCGAATCCTTATTTCAATTCAAAAAACAATTTTGATCATTTTTGGTAGTAAAAAATTTGATTTTGAATTTTGTGGATAAAATTACCGAATTCTCAAATATCTTCTAGAAAATTTTATTTTGAAAAATCAAATTTCATCTTTTGAAAAAAAGCACATTTTCTTGATAAAATTTATAAATGACTTGAAAAATTTAACTGATATAACTATCCTTCTTAAAACAATAAACAATTATTTTTCAATTGGTTGAATAAATTAATTTTTTTGGTTAACCAAAAGAATTATCTTAAAAAAAGAGAAAAAAATATCTTTACATTAATATTAATTACAATAAAGACTATTTAGAGTTTAATAATGATGATGAAAATTGCAATAAACAGTGTAAAAATTTTTTATAATGTAAGAAATAAAATTAATTGAATAGTTTTTTCATTTTCAGAACAAAAGGAAAAAAAAATTTGATCTCACCGAAAAAATTTTCTTTTCGGAGTTTCTTTGTAGGTTATATTTTTTTGGAACTTGGCATCTACAAAAATTTAAAGTGAGTAATATCACACCAATAACGTATTTTAAAATTTTGACAGATTGTCGTGAAAGTACTGATCCCTTAAAAAAATTTTTTATTTTTTTTTATATTTTTTTTGTTCAATTTTTTCTTTTTGCTTCACTTTAAAAATAAAATCATGCTTTTCTTGTAGCTTTCTCTATTTTCCTTTTCCAATCTTTTCAAGAAAAGTTATCATTTGATTTATAATACTGTCAAAGTTATAATGAGTATAAAAATCGTTAGATAAAGTTTGGCTGATTTTCATAAACTGGATAAAGTTCTATCTTTTGATATTACCTCTTTTCTGTTCAGTTATAAAAATTAATGTTTTTTAGAGAACTGATAGTGGAACAGTGATAAGTGTCCAAATAACAATATGAATTTCCAGTGTTACGTTTCCTGATAACTACATATTTTTGATGCTTTAATTGTTATCTCAAAAGGTTACAAAATCCACCAAGGTTTAATTTTAATTAAAAAATGAGCTTATGATTCAGAGAATTGCTAATTCTTTGAAGAAATCGTTTGACCAGAATTGAATCTTTTTGGCTATTATAAAAAAATCGAACCCGAATATGATTGGAACAAAATAACTCTCAATTTATATAGCATATCCGATTCTTGAGAGAAATGACCAGATTCACCCTAGGTTTCACTCGATTCAACAGCATCTCAAAATCTTCAATTCAAATTAGGGATTTAGGGAGTACCGTAGAGTGTCTAGGTTTTTTTTTAAATTTTGAAATAAAAAAAAAACTAACGGCTCTTTTCTAGGATTCACAAGAATTGAGAAAAATTTAAAGATTTTACTTAATTGTTTTAAATTTTGGACAAGCTAATGGTGGTTTTTTTAATTTTTGTTTTTATTACGAAAAATTATTGATTTTCCAATCACAAACAAGAATTAAAAAAATAACTAAAGATACTCTTCTTGAGCTTTTCTGTTTTATTTGGAAAATCTATTGATTTTCCAAATAAAATAGAAAACCTCAAAAAAACCTCAAAAAAACCTCAAAAAAACCTCAAAAAAACCTCAAAAAAACCTCAAAAAAACCTCAAAAAAACCTCAAAAAAACCTCAAAAAAACCTCAAAAAAACCTCAAAAAAACCTCAAAAAAACCTAGAACACTTCACAAATAAACAGAAAACTCGAGAAAAGCTAACTTCAAGTGCCGTAAAGTGCCTTAGAGTGTATCCAAGTAACTGGTTTTTTTTTTCCAGAATTTGGGAGAATTGGATAAAAAACTTTGGATTTTAGTTTAATTCTTCTGAATTCTGGAAAAAGATAAATGTGTTTTTTTTTAATTTAAAAAATAAAAATAAAATTTATTTTAATTCTCGGTTTATTTCAAAAATTAAAAAAAACAAATGCCAAATAAGTGAACTTTTACTACTCACTTTTTAATGAAAAAAACAAAAAAAAACATTAATTTTTTTTATTGAACTCGATTCAAAAACCAAAGACCAGTGTCAACAATTTTATATTTTAAAATCATATTTAAATTCCAAGTATTTATTTTAATATTGTGTCATTAATTTTTTTGATTTTTTTTTTTCATGATAATAATTTAAAAAAATAATAATAAAGGTTGCAATGGAATATATGGATGGAGGGAATTTAACAGAAGTCATTTCTGTCTGCAAAATGTCTGAACCACAAATTGCAGTTGTATGTAAAGAAAATTTAAGAGCATTGAATTATATTCATGGACTAAACAGAATCCATCGCGATATCAAATCCGATAATGTCTTATTAAACACAAATGGCGCAGTCAAACTTGCAGATTTTGGTTATTGTGCACAATTGACAGAGGAAGTAACAAAGAGAAATTCCGTAGTTGGTACACCTTATTGGATGTCACCTGAATTAATCAGAGGACAGGATTATGGTGTTAAAGTGGATATTTGGAGTTTAGGAATCATGGCTATTGAAATGGCTGAAGGCGAACCTCCATATTTAGAATATCCTCCACTTAGAGTAATAATTTCCATTATTTGTTTTTAATATATTTCTTGGGATATTATTTTAAAAAATTATGTCATTCATTTTCTAATTTTCAAGTTGGAATGTTGTTAATTATTTACTATTTTGGAGATAATGAGAGAAATTTTCTCGTCAAAATTATAAAATATCTTTAGTAAAAAAAACAATTACAACATATTTTAGCAATATTGATAAATTCAAAAAAATGTCACCAAAATTTTTTTTGTTCATTTTCCTTTTTGTTAAATTCGAAGACACTGTTGTCATTTCAAAGAATATTTCAAAAATCAAGCTTATAGTTTGTAAAAGTTTCTTTGAATTTAAACAAATATAATTCTTTCTTCTCCTTTGTCCAGAGGTGAGTTAGTAAAAAAATTCACAAAATGGAACTTGAACTTAAAATTTTTGTTTATCTCAGTATATTGATCTTTTAATCAATTCTGTTAATATGTTGTTCCAAAAAAATTTTTTCGATAGTTGGTTTTCGTCATTCAAAATATTTTAATAATCATCATTAAGAAAAAATCAGTACAATTTCTATAAATAACTTTTGACGTTACAAATTTTATTATTGTCATTTATTATTTTTTTTTTCATTATTAACCCTAATAAAAAAAATTTTTTTATAACGTCTAAATAACATTGCTAAAACAAATTTCCCTTTTACCTGATGATTTTTTCAATATTTTTTTAAAAATAATATTCTTGTAACAGGTTTATAACATGTTACGAATTGTATAACCTTTTTTATAACAAACATAAGTGTTATAAAAGTTGCTATTATAAAATTTTATAACATTTTAAACGTTTATAACACCTTTACAGCACACGTTTTTAGAATGTTATAATTCTTTTTTTTTATTATTAGAGTAATCTTGTTTAATATTTTTCCATTATAAAATATATAATTTTTCATAAACTTTAAGTTTATTTTTAAAACTCCAAACTAATAATTATTTTGATTATTTTTTTTTTATAATTAAATTGGTTATTTCATTTAAAGGCATTATTTTTAATTGCAACACATGGCCCACCAGAACTGAACGAGCCAGAAAAATGGAGTGACGAATTCAAAGACTTTTTATCAAAATGCTTAGATCAAAACCCTGATACTCGGGCTTCAGCAGACCAATTACTTCGACATCCATTTATTCGTAAAGCATGTTCTCTACGTGGATTAGTCCCTCTCGTTAAAAGAGCCCAATTGGCTCAAAATGAATATGAATATTAAAATATTGGTTTGCTTCAGAATGATCAATAGCAAGTTTATATTATTATTAAATAAACTCGATTATTTTTAATCACATTTTTGTAACAGTTTTTATTCTGAATTATATAAACCCAAACAAGTTAAAAGAAAAAACACAAGCATAAACCTACAAATAAATCAAAAAAAAAAAAAATTATCATTTTTGTCTAAAAACTTTCTTTTTTTTAGAAGGTTTAAAGATAAATAATTTATTATTTTTTCCGTTTTGAATACATTTGTTTATCTTACTTACCATGCGTTTAAAATAGACATACAATCAAAACAATCTTCTTTTTCTTGTTTCTTTTCCTTTCTTTTCCTTTTTTTCTTTTTTTTTCGTTTTTTTTATTCCTTTCTTTTCCTTTCTTTCTTTTTTTTTTTTACAAAAGTATTCTATTTTGGATTTGAAATAATTTCAAAAGTCCAAAAAAAAATAAAATCTATCTTTTTCTAAAAAAATTATATTTTAATTTCAAAGTTATTTCCAAAAAAGTGTTCTAATTTATTTTGAAATATTTTTATTGAACGGAATTTTAAAATAATAATTTGAATACCCATAATTGTTATTCGCAATTTATCAAGTCTTAATAGTAATCTAATGTTTTTGCTTGTAAGATATTACTTTTATTGAAAATATAAAAGTTTCTGATCTAAACCCCAATTCAAAATTTTTAACTCACCAAAATTCAATTTGTGAAGAAAAAAACTAATTTAGTCAATTCAAGAAGATTTACCAAATTAGAATCATTTACTAACTGAAATGTTAACACTTCTTTAGAAATTACAATACTCACAAAACAATAAATAAATAATTATCAATACAAATAAATCATGGGTGTGTTAAAAATTTTGGAGATGAGCAAAACAAAAAAATTGATTGGTAAATTTGTTTAAATTCTATTAGGAATTATTGATCGATCAAATGGTTAGATACTACCAACTAATTGCATTTGAGTTCTTCTATTTGGAACAACTTGACTTTAACATAATATCAATTATTCAAAAAAATTTTGATCCAACTAAAAAAGTTACTTAATTCAAACAATGAAATGTTAACAAAAACTAAAAGATGAAAAAATGATTTTCATATTTTTCAAAAATCAAAATTATTTCCAATTTCAATGAAATTATATTATTATGATTGTTTGTAACTTTTTAGCTGTGTGGAAAATTTTGAATTTTAGTTTAGATTTTTTTGATATTTTTCAAGATATGTAAATTAGTGTTTATATTTCCCATTTTGATATTAAAAACTTTTTTTCAGAAGAGATTCCATCTTGATAAATTACGAATAGAATGTCAATCGTAGAACTGTATTTTATTGTTAAAAAAATCGTTTTTTTATTTTTATCTGTAATCGATAATCTTTCTATTGGGTTTTTTCTCATCCTGTGTATTCAGGACCCTGGATAGTTTCTATTTCGTCATGAAAATGAAAATAGTTTTTTATGTATATTTTAATTATTTTTATTCTTCTCTTTTTTTTTATTTGATAAATTTTCTTCAATTACTCCTTTCTCTAAATAATAATAAAAAATATTTTTTTCCTTAATATAGTGGTTATATTTTCTCTAAATTATCTGTACTTTGTTTTTTACAAAAAAAGTCATATTTTTTGAAATTTGTGGGAATATTTCGAAGAAATTCGTTTTGTGTTTTTGTCTTGTTGATATTTGGTTATAGAATTTTCTCAGACCTTATTGTCTTAAAGAAAAATTTTGATTCTAATACTATTATATATATATATATTGTTGAAAATAAATTCAATTCCAAAATTTTTGAAACAGTTATAACAGTTTAAAAAAATAGAAATAAGGCGGTTTCATTCAGTTCTCAAATACTTGTAATTCTAACAAGAATTTGACTAATTTGATTTTATTTACTGTTTTTTTTTTTATATTTCTTTTTTTCAATTAAGACTCATTTTCTATTTGATCATGATTTTATTTACAATGAGTGATAGATGTTAAAATTGAGATGGTTAAATAAAAAAAAAAATAGAAAAGGTAAGTAGATTATCTATCCTTTTGTCTATATATCATTGTAGGTGATATTTCAACAAATTTATCACTATATGAATTTTTTTAGTTTACTTGTTTCATCATTATGAATATTATTAAGTTATTTTGTTTTATCTTATATTTTTTTAAGGGATAGGCTACATATAAAAACATTAATAATTGGTAACTAAAATGTTGGTTTTATAGTATGTGTGGAAAAATATAATAAATTGGGGTATTTTTTTGGTCTATTTTTGAGTTTTGGATTATCTATTAAATTTTGAAATTATCTTTATTGCAATTTTCAAAGAAAAAAAAATTTTAAAACCCCCAAATAAAACCAAACTGAAATCAAAATTTTGATTGATAACCACAAAATTCAAATTTTATTTGTACTTACCTCCACATCTATTTGGCTTAGACTCTGTAATTCCAATTATGGAAAACAAAAAAAAATATTCCATTTTTAGCTACTATTAAAATAAAAAGTTGAATATTGATCAGCTATGGCCAAAATAAACATAAATAGGCACCTAATATAAACTACTTTTTTTTTATTTCAGTAATTTATAACCTTAATCTTTCAATAAAGAAAATAAATTTACAGTGATCAAAATAATGTGTACACAAAGACAATAATCCTTGTTTCAAATTATTATCCGTGCTTTTTTTTCTTCGTATAACAAGGCAACATACAATCTTCATTACTAAATATTATACCTAAGTTCAAATCAATTTTAAAAGTAAAGGTCTGGTTATTTTCAGTGAAATTTAAATGATTCATGACAATAGTTGAAAATTTTCGTTAATATTCTCATTTTTTTTGAATTTTTTTGTTTATTTTTCAGAAAAATTAGATTTTCATCAAAAATTTACTTCTATTTTTTGAGATAAATTTTCTAATTTTAATCCTTCGTTTTTAATATTTCTATGCAAATAACATAACTTTAAGAAACTAATACCATATTTAATTAGGGTTTATTGTTGTTTTATTTGATTGGATAATGAATTGGTTTTCTATAACTAAAAAACACGCTTTTTATTTTGAAACACACATTAAATTTTTTTACACACTTTATTTTGACTAAAGTAATACTCGTATTGGGGGATAAAGTGAAACATTTCGACTAATTATCTTTCTTTTTTCTCTTCTGAAATCAGGCTTTCATGTAAGGATCTATTTTCACCCAATATAACAGAACGTATATCATGATGAAGTTTAAGACAAATAAATATCGATATTTGAATTATAAATGGGGAAAAATTTTCACTTCATTTCAATTTTTCAAATAGAACATAAATTTCTTCCTTGTTCTTTGAGAAAACTCACTTTCTAAAAAGAAAATAAAGAAAAAGCAAATTGTGAAAATTTTTTCCTATTTATTATTCAAAAATCAACAAACCTATGTTTTTGAAAAATGCATTAGAAGTTCTCAAACTCACAAAAACAAATATTCTCAATCTTTTCATTAAGCACATTTTTTTTTTCCTTCAAATTAAGATTTTTTTGTTCAATATTTCAAGAAATCGTGAAAAAATTAAAATCATTTTTTCCAAATTTAACTTTCTCTTTTTTTTTTCTCTTTTTCAATATTTATGTTAGGTTCTTTTAAAAAAAAACTTTTATCGTTTGATCACGACATCCGTTATATGGCAATTTCAGATCTTAATAATAGTTTAGAAAAAAACAAACTAACTCTTGAACCAGACTCTGAACAACAATATTTGAATTTAATTTTGGAAAGATTAGAAGATTCCTCAAGCGACGTAAGAAGTCTTTCAGTCAAAATGTAGGTCGTTTTAGTTTTTCTCTTCAAGTGCTTTTTAATTCTCAAAACACAAAGAATATTCTTTCCACTTTAATTCAAACCCCTTTTTTTTCTTTTTTTTATATTTTTTTTTATTATCCCTTCAAAATTTCTCTTTTCGCTTTACCAAAATACAAAACACATCAAATAGACTCAAAAACTTTGTTGCGCACTTAAACCATAATTTGGTCAAAGAAGCACTTGCACATTTGCATGAAAAATTATTAAAAGACAAGTCTGAAAATAAAGATATTTACAACTTGGCTATTTTTAGTATAATTTCTGGTATCACCCAAGACAGATCAGACGTTCTTGAGTATATTGCCAAAACAACGATTCCTAAACTTATAATTGGAACACGAGAGGTAATGTTACTTCTTTTGAGAATATTTCATTTTCGATCTAACAACCAAATAATTATTTTTTATTTTTATTAATATTTTTTTTTTTTTTTTTTTGACTTCGCTGATTTAACGTTAATAAATTACTTTTTTTTTTTTTTTCTTTTTTCTTCATTTTTACTTGGAACAATTCAAACATAATTACAATTTGCATAGGCCGAATCAAATGAAGACAAACTTGTTGCGATTGATATCATTAGAGAATTAATTGTAAAATTTGGAAAATCACTTCCAGCAGACCAATCTTCAATTCAAAAATTGCTACTTGAGCATTTAAGATTTTCAGCACCAAAAAGATCGATTGAATGTTTAAGTTTGAAATTTTTTTATCTTTTTACTTCTTTTCTTTTCTTTCTTTTATTTTTATTTTATAATTATTCTTTTTTTCAAACAATAGCCAAACTGTAGTCTTTAGAATTTTTTTACTTTGATTCACAAATCGATAAACTTGAAAAATTTGGTATTTTCTTTTACATCTTTCTTGAATGAAATATCATTGAACAATTCCAAAAGTAATTTAATTGAAAATTTCATAGATGTGTGCAATAGATTGTCATTCGGAGAAGTGAAAAAAAATCACCAATTTAATTTCATCAGCCGATCGCACAAATATACAAATAATATTTTTGAAACTACAATTATCACAAAGTGTAAAAGTTGTTTCCACAATAATTGTCCAAAGGATCAAAATACGATTTAAATTTTATCTAAAACAAATACTAAAAGGAGAAATTGTGGCTAAATATTTGGTCAATTGAAATTTGTCAACTGTTTTATAGGTAATGTATTGAAAAAAATCCCCGAGATGAAAATAAGTCCTAAAAAGATTTTTATTTATTAACATTATTAATTGTTTGAATAGTAAAATTTACAATCAAATCCTTTGATAAATAACCAAACTAATTTTTTATGAACCCAGTAATAAACCCACCCAAAATTCATTAAAGTGAAGGCTTCTATGGAATACTTATTTAATTGTTTGATAATACAAGTAGATCTACCGACTTTTTAAAAAAAAAATTATAGTTATATGGAGGTTTGCTATGAATTTGGGACAATCATAATTTTTATTCTGGTTTTTTTGATTGATTGAATATTATTTTGAACAAGTATACTTTAATTAATTATCATTCTAATAATCATCGAGTTAGAATTTTAAAACTTTGATCTTAAAATAAAGGATTTGATAATAAAGAAAAGAACTACACACAAAAATTTTCATAAATATTAACAATTAAAAATCGTGCATGGGTTATTTTGATTTCCGTGATTTTTTTCAATACTATACTTTTGAAAACTTTTAATGTAACGCTTCTTTTAAAATACAGTAATTTAACTAACCCCTCCAATTCATTTTAACCCGTTCTAAAAATATTGGATTATTCGAAGAAATAAAGAAACATGCCAATAGGTTGAATACAATACACAAACAAGAAATAATGTTCTTTAAATCAATTTAAAAAAAAAAGCATTATGAAGATATTGGAAGATTAAAGTGTAATTTTTTGATCTAAAAAATGAGAAAAATTTCATATTTTTACAAAAATCATTTTATAACAGACATTTTGTAAATTATGACAAAATTTTATTAACAAAAACATTTAAGATTTTTAAAATATTTTACATTAATTCAAGATCTAACCTCAAAAGTCAATTTAAATTTGAGAGAGTATTAACACGTGCCTTCCTATCTTTAAATAATTAATCTGAAAAAAAAAAAAAAAACATGGATTAAATTTATTGTTCTGAAATAAAATAGTATCATTATTTATTTATATCTAAATTAGATCTTTTTTTTTTCCAAAACAAATACCAAATTAGAATCTTTCGATAAATATTAGGGTTATTAATGTTTATTCTAATCATTCGATGGAAAGCTCAAGATTAATTAAATTATGAGCGAGAAAAACTTTGTATTAAATTTTTATTTGAAAATTTTGAAGAACTATGAAAAGGAATTCAATATGAATCAAAATATTTAAAAATTAAAAGGAAAAAAAAAGATCTAATTTAGATATAATTAAATAGTGATACTATTTTATTTCAAAACAATAAATTCAAAAAATATAAATAAATTTTTGGTTCATTTGATTCATTGTTAATGATTAAGTGCTAGATAACACTTTATCTAATAAAGAGAGAATTTTGAAGTGGATAAATTCATAGCTTCTAATTCAAATCGAAGATAAACACAATCATTAGAAGCATTTTAAACCTAATTGAGTTTTCTAAAATAAAGTTGAAATAAATAGGTAATGAAAAAAAATATAATTATCAAAAAAAAAAAAAATTTAATTTTTTTGAATTTATCAGCATTGATGAACTTAATATCATAAATTTATTTATTTTTAAAAAAAGCCCTAAAAGATCAAAAAAATAAAAATTTCATTATCCTTGAAAAAACTATTCAGTATTTATATAATTTAACAATTAATCCCAATATTCTAAAAAAAAAAAATAAAAATCTAAAATAATTCCACTTCAATTCTATGACTTTTAATTTTATCATTTCAGAAAATCAACTTTTTAAGTTTCAAAAGATTTAGATTGCAAGATTTTGTTTTTATTTTCTTTTTATCATATACATAAGAATATATATGTCTAAAATATCATAACTCAGAAATAAATCAAGATATCGATCATTTTTTATGGGACTCCCCACCTTTTCTATGAAGAAAATCGACGAATTTGGTTTAAAGAATTAATTCAAAATAACAAAAATAATAGGAATAATATCTTTGGTATTATTCAAAATAAATTCTCATTATTCATTTTATAATTGTTGAATGATAAAGAAAATTATGATCCTTTATTACAATTTCTAAACTAAAATTCGGATATTATGCAATTGCCATAGAGCGTCGTCAAGTGCCTATGTTTTTTTTTGATTTCAGAAATTAAAAAAAACCTAAAGGTGTTTTTTTTTAATTTTTGAAATAAAAAGTAAATTTCAAAAATTTTCTTTTAATTTCTAAAATTAAAAAAACCTAATCGAAAGTGCCGTCAAGTGTTTAGTTTTTTTTTAATTTTTGAAATGTAAAGAAAATTAAATAAATTTTCTTTACATTTCAAAAAGTAAAAAAAAAACCTAACGTCAGCTTTCGAGAATTTAAAAGAATTGGGTTAAATCTTTTGATTTTACTCCTTTCTTTTGAATTCTGGAAAACCTAATGAAAAGTGCCCGTCAAGTGCCTTCAAGTGCCTTGCTTTTCCAGTATTCAAAAGAATAGAGAAAAATCAAAGATTTTGCTCAATTCTTTTAAATTCTGGAAAAGCTAAAGGCGTTTTTTTTTACTTTTTGAAATAAATCGAAAATTTCAAAAATTTTCTGTTTATTACAAAAATTAAAAAAAACCTAACGGCTGTAAGAGGAAATTAATTTCCTCCCTTCCTAATAAAAAAAAAAAAAAGTTTCAAAATATTAAAAATCTTATAATTTTCTACTATATGGAATTTTTTGGTTAAATCTGAATAAGATATTTCCAATAAAATGTGGAGAATTTTTTTTTAAAGCAAATCTATAATATTCTCTTTGGAAGTGGTTCTATTTGTAAACTGGTAATATCAAATTCAGAAAAATATTGATTTTGCTGAAATCAGTATATATTGGATATAATTCAAATTGATGTTCTTTTAAATATTCCCAAAAAATGAAAAAAAAACAATTAAACATTTTTTTTCTGAAAAATAATGATACGACCAATTTCTATAAATAATGGATAAGCAATATGTTCAGGATCCAAACAATTTTTTAAACAATAAAATACTGTGTTTAAACTTTTCCTTTATTTGGAATTTTATCGAGATTAAACCTCTTTTAAAAAAAATATTTAATTACGAGCAAAAAGGAAAAAAAAATAATCACCAATTTTCACAGCTTGAAAAATATCATATAAAATTGAGATCAGAAACTTTCGTGTCTTTTATTACAATAACATCTTACTATCAAACAAATTGATTTATTATAAAGGATCAATTTATGATAAATATCAATTTTGGATATTTAACTAGTTTAATTCGGATCGGGTTTAATAAAGATATTTTAAAATAAATTTTTCATACTTTTTTGGAAATAGCTTATACTTATTAATTTAGAGATATCTTTTCAAATGTTATACAATCTTTTTTTTATTGAATGTAAGAGAGGTAATCTCAAAAGACAGAACTTTATGGTTGTCAAAACCACTAAACTTTACTAAGTAATTTTTATCCACATTATAACTTTGGCCTTCTTATAAATCAAAGGAAAAACACATATCTTTTTTTAATATTTATTTCTAAATTTCACTCGTTTTAAAGACAAAATTTTCTAAATTTATATTTTTATTAGCAAATTACGAATTATTCATTTCATAATTATCAAATTTTCTTTTATTTATTTTTCCATATTTAAATTTTATTATTATCTTCAGGTCAATTAACTTTTGTAGTTAGTGATGAATTATTTGATGATACAATTGAAAAATTAATTGACAAATTGATAAATGAAAAAGAAATCAAATGGATACAGGTATATATTAAAACACTTACCACGATTACAAATGGGATTGGAGCAAGATTTGGAAAGTTTTTAAACCGTTTAATACCTTTAATTGTCAAATTTTGTCAAGAAAAAACATATGAAGAACAAGACGATCTTCGTGAAAATTGTCTCCAGGTAATGTCATTTTCTTCTTTTAATTTTTCACTTAAAATATAAATTATTTTTTCAAATTAAATATAAAATTTCATTATCAACCAACCTATAATTTCTTTATGAAAAAAAAAAAAAAAAATAAATTAAACAATAACTAAATAAATATATAGGCACTAGAAAGTTTTCTTTATAAATTCCCAAAAGAAGTCTCACAATATTTAGAAACATTTTTAAAAATTTTTTCAAAATTAATTCATTATGATCCAAATTTAATTATTGATCATTCACAACCTGAAAGCTATGAAAGTGAAACTGGAAGTGAATCTTCTGGATTCAGTTCAGATAATGATGAAGATAACGAATATTTAGATATGTCAGAAGATGATAAAGATGATTCTGAAAATGATGATTTTGGGTAAATATTTTACTAAAACAAACCAACAAACAAACAAAAAAAAAACAAAGTAACAAATATTCTAGAATTAAAATTTAATAAATCGGATACTCTTACTTTTATAAAATAATTTATGAAAAAATTTTCAACTTTGTCACTTAAATAAACTGAAACATAAAAATAGATCGACAGATTTTATTAAATAAATCAAAATCCATTTAAAGTTTGACAAATTAAGATCAAAATTCAAAGATAATTTCAAATTTATTTAATCAAATCTTTAGAAAAAAATTTAATTTCAAAATTTATAGAAATAATTTTTTAATCTGAAGTATTTAAAAGTAAAAAAAAAAATAATATTCTTATGTTTTTGAAAGAAAAACCTAGGCACTCTACGGCACTTCCCGAATTCCTAAATTTTTATTCCTAAATTTTATCAAAACCATTAATTTTTTAAAAAAACCAATTATTTTTTAAAACTTTCAATTTTTAAAAAATATTTTTTAATTTATTTTTCTTTTTAAATCTAAAAAAAACAAAACAAAACAAAACAAAACAAAACACTAAATAAACCAAAAATACATAAAAAAAAAAAAACAAATAAATAAATAGTGATAGTGATTATGATGTTGTAGATAATGATGATTTAAGTTGGAAAGTTAGAAGGGCAAGTGTAAAATGTTTTTTAGCATTAATCCGAACCAATCCTAGGCAAATAGTTAAGAATTTTGAAAATATTTTTACTTTGTTGATCTCATGTTTTAAAGAGCATGATTCGAATGTAAAAAGTCAAATTTTCGAAACCTTTTCTGAATTACTTGAACAAATAAAATTAATGAATATCAATCATTCTGAAAATCCAGAAATCCATGACATTGTTAAAAAGCATATTGAGAAGATGATAAGATTATTAGACGTACAAAGCATTTACAAAAATAAAAACAAAAATAATAAAAATCAAAATCTTATTTCGTGTTTGAAAATCACTTCATTATTATTTGAATTATTTCCAAAATTAAATGAACCATTTTTAGATAAAATAATAGAAGGAATTCTCTTCATACTTGAAGAAAAAAATAACACAAACACTGATATCAAAATGGAAGCTTTGCACTGTTTAAAAATTGTTATCGCCAAGGGACAAAGGAAATTATTATTTAATTATTTAGAGCAAATATTTCCAAAGGTTGTAATTTCGATTAAATCCCAATTCCAGCGTATTGCTGTCGAAGGACTACAAGTTTTTAATAAACTTGCCTTAAAAATACCAAAACAAGACAACAACAGCAACGGCAACAACGTCAACAACGGCAATGAAAACCAAAACGAAATTAACATTGAAGAAGAAAACACTGATAATGGCAATGATGAAGACGAGAAATCTTGGCAAAATTATGGACTTAAATTACATTCAATCACTTCAGAAGTTTTAGGATCCAAAAATACAGATCCCATTGTTAAGGAATCTTCAATTATCGTCTTGGGTACAATCATTTCAAAATTTGGTAATATACTAACCAAGGATCTTCCAAAAACATTTGAATTGCTTTATGAAAGATTAGTTAATGAAATTACACGTTTAACCACTTTGAAATCTTTTAGGATTATTGCAATTTCAAAACTCGATTTTTCAATGAAATCAATAATCAATAAATTGATTCAACAATTAAAGACTTTCCTTCGCCAAAAGAAAAGAGAATTCAAAAGCTGGTCTCTTAGAACATTAACCGCCATTTTTAAACACCATTCAAAGGAAATCACTGAAAACACTTTTGATGAATTGTTTTCTGAAATGAAAAAATTAATCAGTGCCAAGGATATGCATTTATCTCATATTACAATTCGTTGTGTATATACCATATTGGAGCATAATAGAAACACTATTGATTTAGTTTTGGAAAAAATTTTACCCAAAGTTCATATTATAATTCAAAGTCCTTTATTCCAAGGAATTCCTGCTCAAGTAATTGCTTTTTTTTTTTTTTTTTTATATATTTTTTTTTATATATATTTTTTTTTTTATTTTGTAATTCCTTTTTTTTTTTTAAAAAAAAAACCCATCATTTGTTTAATTTATCATGTTATTTTCAAAAATTTAGAGTTCATCAATTTGTCTCTTTTTATCGTCAGTATATGATAAAGAGTTGTTTTGTATAATTATTTTTTAAAAAAACTTGGAATTTCCACTTTATTAAACTAACAATGATTATTTTTTTTTGATTTTTTGAAATTTGCTAATTTAATTATTCCATTTCTTTGAAATTTCTTTTACTTATTTATTTAACAAACACAAAAAAAACTTATGAACAAACTTTTTTAAAAAAATAGACAACTTTAAAATTTTTTGAATATTTAGTTAATTATGATCCTAATGTTTTATCATTTGAAAAATTAAAAAAACCACTTTATGAAATTATTAAAAATCAAGAAGACGAATCATTATTAGTTCCACAATTTTTTAATTCAATCGCAAAAGTTTTAGCAAATTTAATATCTAACATTCCAGAAGAACTAGGTAACAAGGAAATCATTAAGTTAACGAAGGAAATCAACCACAAGGAAGAAAAATATTCCTTATTTGCAATTTACTCAATAGGGGAAATTGGGAAATTAAAGGATTTGTCAACACATAAAAATTTACAAAAGCTGCTGCTATCATGCTTTGAAAATGAATCAAATCTCATCAAGGCGGCTGCTTCGTCGTCATTTGGAAATTTATCTTGTGGTAATATCAAATTCTTTTTGCCATTTGTCATCAAGACGATCCAAGAATCAACGAAGCATCAATATTTGACTTTTAGATCTCTTAAGGAGATCATTACCAACATTGATCCAGAAAATCCACAGTCAATAAAAAAAATTGAAAATCACATCGGCATCATTTTAGAATTGCTATTCAAGAATTGTGAAAACGAAAACGAAGGAACACGTAAGGTTGTATCGGAATGCCTGGGTAAATTTTCTTTATTAGATCCAAAAAAGTTCATACCAAAATTAAAAGAACAATTGGAAACACAATCGCCAATCACGAAGCAAACAATAATCAGCGCAGTGAAATTTATTATCCATAAAGACAAAACAGGCGCAGATCCAATCTTGAAAGAATACATGGAACATTTCCTGTCAGGATTAAAGGATGAAAATTATAAAGTGAGACTTGCAGCTTTAGAAACCTTTAACTTCACTTTGAATAATAAGCCAACCATATTAAAAAAGGTCATTAACAAATTTTTACCGACTTTATATGAAGAAACAAAGGTGAAGAGGGATTTGGTACAAATCGTTAAAATCGGCCAACTTGAAAATGTTATAGATAAAGGGTTAGACAATAGAAAGTCTGCCTTTGATACAATGATAATTCTATTAAGAAATTCTTATGAATTATTGGATCTTTCCCAATTTATTGAAGTCATCATTAATGGTCTATCAGATATCAACCACGAAGTAATCGTACTAATCAATGATCTAATTTTGAAATTAGTCCAAAAAAATCAACAAATTATCAAAACTAATGTAGACAAACTAGCAGTGGGATACAAACATATCTTATTGAAAAAGGTAGCCAGATCAGCAGTAATAAGAGAACAGCAAAAGCATGACGAAATGGTTTACTCATCATTAAAGGTCATTTTCCACATTTCACAATTGTTTGAATCAGAAAAATCAAAATATTTTAATGATTTAATAGAAAATACCATCAGAACTGACGAAGAGATGAATAATAAATTCTCACAACTTGAGTCCTCCTTTGAAAATAATTATGACGGAATAGAATGGTCGTCAAACGAATTTAATGAACCAAGTTTACTTCCTTCTTATTATTAATTTTAATTTATCTTTTAATCTATATTTATTTTTATTTATTATTATTATCGTTTTTTTATTCTAATTTTTTTTTTTTATCATTCTTTGAAAAAATTAATTCTACTCAGTTATTAAATTTTATTTTTCATTTTTTTTTATTGTTAAATAAATAAAATTCTAATTAAATTTAATATATTAAATATACTTTGATAAATTATATTAATCTAAACTAAAATTCAAAATTTTCCACACAGCTAAAACGTTCCAAACAATCACAACAATACAATTTTATTGAAATTGGAGATAATTTTGATTTTTGTAAAATATGAAAATCATTTTTTCATCTTTTAGTTTTTTTTTTCATTTCATTGTTTGAATTAAGTAACTTATTTCGTTGGATCAAAATTTTTTTGAACAATTGATATTATGTTTAAAGTCAAGTTGTTCAAAATAGAAGAACTCAAATAAAATTATTTGGTAGTATCTAACCATTTGATCGATCAATAATTCCTAATAGAATTTAAACAAATTTCATAAATCAATTTTTTTGTTTTGCTCTCTCCAAAATTTTTAACACACCCTTGATTTATTTATATTGATAATTATTTATTTATTGTTTTGTGAGTATTGTAATTTATAAAAAAGTGTTAACATTTCAATTAGTGAATGACTCTAATTTGGTAAATCTTCTAGAATTGATTAAATAAGTTTTTTTTTTTCGCAAATCGAATTTTGGTGAGTTAAAAATTTTGAATTAGGGTTTACTATTGTATTAAATAAAATTCCATTATTTTTCTTTAAGAAACAGTTTATTTCAAGAAAAAATTTATACTTATAAATTGTTTTCCATTTGAACTTAATTTTCATTTTTTATACATCATTTTATATTTTTTACCAAAGAATATTTGTTTTTTTTTATTATTATTCTATTTATTGAAAAAAGTAATTATTTGAAAATTTAAAAATCTTTTACTTTTTAAATTTTATTAAATTTTTTTAATCTAATTAATTTCTTGAGAAACAAAACACTAATTTATCTATTATCATGATGTTAATAAATAAATAAATTATCTAAATACTTTATTGTGAATACCAATTACACTAAAAGAGAAGTAAATATGCTTTTTTATCATTAATTGGATCTTGAGAACCAGTAATGGGTAAATAGTAACAACATTTAACTACAGTCGAGATGCCTATGCTCGATTATTGGTAACCATATTATTTTTGATTGTTTCTCATTTTCACAAAAAGTTTCAAAAATTATAAAGTGGTAATTTTTAATTAAAAAACAAGGTTTATGCTTCAGAGAATAACTAAATCTTGAAAAAATCATAATATTTATATAAGTTATATTGAAGATCAAAAAAATAGAACATGTATAAGAATTTGAATATAATCCCTCAAAATTTATAGAGAAGATCTGTTACATGCGAGAATCGAAGGACTTTAGATAGTCAAACAATAACTCACATTCAAATTATAAAACACGAAGTTGTCAATAGTTCCATATAGCACCTAAATTTTCCAGGATCTAAGGATATATCTCCTTAATAAAATTAAGCACTATTTTTTTCTTACTGATATTTTTCAAAATCTAGCTTATAACTTAATTCAATTAAAACCTAGGATAACTTTTTTTAGAATAAAAACACTCTCAGCTTATGAATATCTGAAATATTTTTTGAAATTACTGTGCACTTTTTTATTTTTTTTTTGAAAAATTGGGGTTTAGAAAATTTTTAAATCAAAAAATAAGTTAATTTATTAAATTTGAATACTTTTCCAGAGAGTTTATCTTTATAGTTTAACTTTTTTTTTAATTTTACCATTTAAAAATATAAAAAAAACATTTGAAGACCAAATTAGTCCATTTTGTAAAAATAAAATTCGCATAATTTAGAATTTGTTTTAGTAAATGAGTTAAAATAAGAGAATGTATCGATAAATATACATAATTTCAACTTTGAATTCAATTATTTTGGCAAAAAATGTTTTCAAGAAAAAGTTAAATGGAAACTTTATTTATTTGAATTTTTTCATTTTGTTTTTTTAATTTTTTTAATGGGGGGTATTTGATCAGTTTTCCATTTTTAGTGTTTTTTTGGGTCATACGGATATATAAAACACAAAATCTCAGAAAAAAATTTAAAAAAAAAAATTAAACTTTTACTAATTTTTCACTATTTCATAACTTAAAATATAATAAACACTATTTGTTAAATGGAGATCTTTGGTTAAACATTATTTTTGAAAATATTTTACAATGATATTTGGAAAATCCAATTTTCGGGTTCTATTAAGAATTTTTTCAAATTTGAAAGTAAAAAAATTATCAACTTTTTTTTTTTCTAGTTAAGAGGTTATTTAATATTATCTTTGAAAGGTATTTTCAACTTGATAAAGGTATTTAAAATGTGAAATCAATTATTTTGAATTTTTAAAAATCCCTTATTGTTTTCAATTGAAATTTTTTTTTTTTGATTTTCCGTTAGGTTTTCTGTTTAGTTGGAAAATCAATAGACTTTACAGATAAATCAGAAAATCTCAAGAAAATATAGGCTCTCTATGGCACCCTACGGGCACTTTCCATTAGGTTTTTTTTTTAATTTTTGATTTGATTAAAAAATCAATAGATTTTCAAAACAAAAAAAAATAAAAATAAAATTTAACCCACAATTGGCTTTTCCGTAATTTAAGAGAATTGAGTAAAAGAATATAGATTTTACTCTAATATTTTGTATTTTTGAAAAATAGGTACTTGAGGGCACTAGAAGATACTAGACCAACACTTTCGTTATATTTTCCAGTATTCAAAATAATTATGTAAGAATCTAAGGTTCTGCTCGATTACTGTTAAATTTTGGAAAGTATATTACAAGATTTCTTAATATTCAGTATTTTTTACCCTATATAAGTTTTTATAGAGAAAACTACAATATTTTCAAAATTATTATTTATTATTTATTCAAGTATATACCCAGAATTGAGTCAAATATTACACAATACATGGTCACACCCATTGATTTCAGTGTTTAATCTCAAAAAAAAAAAAAATACCCTTTTTTCCCAACTAGGGTGTTTTAAACATTCTGGTACTATTAACGACAACAAATAAACTAAATTTCATAATAAATTTCCCAATTTATTTAAATGTTTTTTTTTACTTTTTTTTTTTTTTATTTTTAGATAAAAAACAAATATTTCTAGTTATTAGAACTCAATCTTAAATAGTAATTTTTTTATTATAATAGATAAATTCAATTGATAAAAATATTTATTCTCAAAATTTAGTTTTTAATGGGTTAATGATTTTGAAAGAGAGTTTACATAGAAAATTTAAAAGATCACAAAATAGTTATTTTTGATTAACTTTCAAAATCAAAAAATCCAAAAAATTAACAATTTAAATTCATTTTTGTAACAATTGAAGATTCTTGACTTTTTCTTTAATGTTGGGTGTTAATTCAATTTTGATTTCAATACTAAATCAAATTTTCTGAACTTGTTTTTTGTTTTCAAAATGTACAACAAAAAGATTAAAAAATTATTTGAGATAATGAATTTTTACAACGACATTTGAAATAAAATCAATTTAACAATTGTTTTTTAGAAGACAATTATTGAACCGAAGATTTCCCCCAAACATCAGGAAATAAATATATAATGTTGGTTTAGTAAAAGCAAAAAAATATTTTATTTTTTTATCTTTTTGACTTTTGCAATTCGTCTTTAGATACAAACAATTTAACACCCGATCAGAAAATAGCAATAAAGAATTTGAAAGACTTGCCTCTCCCTGAAAATATTAAACAATCAAAGAACCTAACGGACAAACACTATTTGCCAATTTATGCTATTTCCATACTACCGAAAAAGAGGATCAAGAAAACCAAACCAAATAAAGCTCAAAGCTGTAAGCTTACAAGTGGACACCTATTTTGCTCAGTTACGACCGATCCACTTTCAAGTTAATAAGCTCAACCGATGGAAACAAACCCAGCAAAGGATCTTAAGGTTAAACAAATGGGGCATTTTAATAATCCAACCAATGCAAAAGAATCGAAGTAGTGTCTTTTCCAATTATTTTGATGAGCAAGATTCCAAATTGGGCCAAATTTTGTATTACTTTTGCTATGACAACATCCAAGAAATCCAAATCGTAAACTCTCAAATTTTTCATTTACTCTATTTAAACGGAGAACAGCACACTTACCAGCACCAATTTGCCTTGTTAATTACTGAAGAAATCTCTTCACGTTGTAGTGTTTGGGATGCTCGTTATATGTCCTTGATGGAGTTTACTAAAAGACCTTATTTAAGTTTGTTATTTACAAAAAATGAACAAATGGAGGAACAAGAAAAACAACAAGAAAAAGGAAAAAAGAAAGAAAAAGAAAAAGAAAAACAACAAAACGAAAAACAAAAACAAAAAGAAAAAGAACAACAACAACAACAACAACAAAACGAAAAACAACAAAAAAAGGAAAAAATAAGAAGAAATCAAAAACTAATTGCAAAACAATCCTTTGAAGCCGTTTTTCTTCGAAAAAATATCAGAAGAAGAAGAAGTCAAAATTCTGAAAATAGACAATCAACACCAAAAAAAGAAAGAAGCAATCAGAAACCATGGAGATCTCCAAAAAAAAATCGAAAAAATATAAAAACAAAAAAACAACAACAAAAAAAAGAAAAACAACAACAACAACAAAACCAAAAACAACAAAAAAAAGAAAAAGAAGAACAACAAAAAACAGAAAAAGAAACAGAAAAAGATAATAAATACCAAAACGATCAAAATCAAGAAAAGGATCAAATAAATACACAAAATAACCATAACAACAATGAAAAAGTTCAAGAAAAAGAAACTGAAAAATATCAAAATCAAGGAAACGAACACAAAGAAGAAACAGAAAAAGAAAAAGACGATGAAAAGAAAAAAGAAATTTTAAAATTAAGAAAGAAATTAAGAAGAAAAAAACAAATAAGATTATTAAGGAATTATAAACAAAATTTCAAAAGATTGCAGTTTATCAATTGCACATATCAAATCTCAATTGAAAAAAGTAATATTGACTCAACCATTTTGAGGTTGTTAGTTGACGAAATAATCTTTAAACCAGAACAAGACATTCTAGAAAAAGTTACTTATTTTACTCAGAATTTCCAAAAAATTACCAGCAATTCAGAGCTAATTTATACAAATATAACAAAATTCATTGCAGGACTACAAAATAAAATAATTAAAGAGCACATAAAAGAACTGAATTTTTTGCCTCCAAAGAAATATAATAAAACTCGGTCTAATGAATTAATCATCAAAATTATTAAAAAAAGAACGGAACAAGTTCTATTAATTCCTGTATATGATAAAATAATTAATTTAATTAGCAAAACCACAGTTAAAGAGCAGAAGAAAATTAACAAGAGTTTAAAAAAGTTACGACCGATAATTACTCAAGATTTAGCCTTCATCCCAAAGCAATTGCAAACATCTACAAATTGGAAGGCGGCAATTCGAAATTTACCAAAATTTATTGAAGAAAGAATGCCATCAAAACAATTAAAAATTATTTCAGAAACCGGCGACATGATCACACAAACTGTGAAAAATGGAAATTTAGATGAAAAGTTGTTAAATGCAGACAATTTTATTTTTATTTATTTCTTTATTTTAATTAAAAGTAATATTCCCAATTTGGAAGCCCATCTTGTATATTTGGAAAACTTGGCAGCAGAAGAACAATTAAATGATAAAGAGGGGTTCTTTTTCACTTCGATAAGAGCTGCTGTAGATTTATTAAAAGACTTTGCAAACAAAGATCCAATCATCCAAAATAATGTATTAAATTCTTCTTCCAATTCCAATCCCAATTCCAATTCCAATTCCAATTCAAATTCTAATTCGAATTTTGATTCGAATTCCAATACTAATTCTGATCCTAATTCAAATAAAAATAAAAATTAATCTTATTTTTTTATTTATTTTTATATTTTTGCAATTTTATAATAGAAAAATCTCAGAATATAATTATATGTCCTTAATATTAAAAAAGCACTATTTTTTTCTGATTAATATTTTTCAAAATCTAGCTTTATAACTAAATTCTATTAACCACTGGGATAATTTTTTTTCGAATAAAAACAATCTCAACTTTTGAATATCGGAAATATTTTTTGAAATTACTGTGCACTTTTTTATATTTTTTTTTGAAAAATTGGTGTTGGGGTAAATTTGAAAATCAAAGAATAAGTTAATATATTAAATTTGAATATTTTTCCAGAAAGTTTATCTTTTTTAAATAACTTTTTTTATATATTTTACCATTTAAAAATAAAAAAACCTTTGAAGACCAAATATGTCCCTTTTGTGAAAATAAAATTCCCATAATTTAGAATTTGTTTTAGCAAATGAGTTAAAATAAGTTGTTGTATATAAAAATATACATAATTTCAAGTTTGAATTCAATTATTTTGGCAAAAAATGTTTTCAAGAAAAAGTTAAATGGAAACTTTATTAATTTTAATTTTTTAATTTAGTTTTTCAAATTTCTTTAATGGAAGGTATTTTATTAATTTTCCATTTTTAGTGTTTTTTTTTTTGGTCTTAGGTACATATACATATAAGAAAAGAAAAAATAAAAAGTTTGATTTTGGGTGATATTGTATTTCTTTTTAATATTTTTTTTGATTTTTGTGGATATTTGTATTATTCTTTTTAGTTAGACGTTTTATTGTTGTTTCTACTTCTGTTTTTTTTGTTTTAGTTTTTATTCTTGACTGACTACTTTTTTGGAATAAGAAAAAAAAGGGGGGGTAAAAAGGATTTTCTTTCACTTATTTCATTCAATAAAAAGAAAATCAATTTTGAAGGAAATTTAGAAAACAAAAATTGTTCACTAAGATGTTGCCAACTACACCCTGAAGATTAATATGGGACAAACTCATCTATACCCTTGGTAGTAACTTGATCTTAAATTGCCACTAAAGGTTATCCCTTTAATCCTATTCATCTTTTAATAAAGGTTATTTACAATCTTCATAGATTGCCTATAAAAAATGAAACCTTTTTTAATCAATAAAACCAAACAAAAATCATTATTTATGAAATTTCACAAACGAAAAAGAAAAACTTTGCTAAGGGATAAAAAAAATTCCTAGATCTCAAAAACTAACCCCTCTCCTTTTGTGGTTACAATTAAAGATACTTGAAACTGTTACAATCTTTTTTCATTTATTCTTTCATTCTGAAACAGTACCATACTAGAAGAGATCTTGAAAATGATGATAAAGAGAGATTTGAAATTCATTTTTTACACTTTTTGCTTTTCAACGCAAATATTTGATGACAGAACAAAGTAACAAAAACGAAAATTCTGAAACAACTTCAGAAAGTTCATCTTCTTCTGGCTCAGACTCTGAAGAAACCACCAAATTTGAAGAGGTCTCTGTTATTAGCGAACAAAAAACAACTAATACCACAATCATGAAAAGCGAAAAAAACATAAACCAAAAAAAAGAAAAAGAAAAAGAAAAAGAAAAAGAAAAAGAAAAAGAACCAAATTTGAACACGTTCCAATCAAATTTGCAAATCAGTGTTTCAAAGCCAATTTCACGAGGATCTGGTCGAAATAAATTCACGTCTTATCAAATTAAAACAAAATTAAAAGACGACAAAGAAAAGGAATTTGTTGTAACAAGAAGATACAAAGATTTTCTCTGGCTACACAGCAATTTATACGAAGACTTTCCGGGTGTTGTTATTCCTATCTTACCAGGAAAAAAATTAATCTCCAAGTTTAAAGAAAGATTTGTTGAGTCAAGAAGAGCCAAATTTGAAATTTTCTTGAACCAAATTAAGGTTCATAAACTTTTGCATTCTTCCCCTTATTTTAAACAATTCTTAGAGAAAGATGTGTTTAACATTTTTAAATCACAAGACAACAAAAAGAAAAAAAATAAAAAAAGCAACCAAGACAACATAATCCTAAACGAAGCCTACAAAAATATAAATTTCCAACCAAGTGATCTCGAATATATTCAGAATGTAATCAAAAGATGGGAAACAATTATCCCCTTTTTGGTAATCATTTTTTCCCATTTCTTTTTTTTTTTTGATTTGTTTTTTTTTCTTTTTTTATTTTTCTCACTAATAATATCCCTTAAGGATTGGGTAGTTACAATGAAAAAAAAATTTTAGCCATTTTTATGATTAAAAATAATAAGGAAAAACTAATAATCGTGTGAGAATATAAGATCAATTTCCAAAAATCAACAATCAAAAACTCTAATATTTTCAAAAAAAAAAAACAACCTACGAATAACAATCAATTTTCCAATTTAAATTGTTATGAGTTATCATTTTGAATCTAACTGTGTCGGTTTTGAAGTGTCGCTCTTTGGCATTTTTTGAGATCTCGAACATCAAATCTTAATTTTTTTCAATACTCAAATGAGTTATTTTTAACTCAAGAATGCTACAAAATCCTTACTATGTCAAATTTAGAAGGTTACAAATCAACACAAAATTAGATTTAATCGAATTAAATTGATTGTGTACTTAAAGAAAATAATTTCTTTTTAAATTGAAGAAATTTAACCCTTTGGAAAAATAAAATACTGAAACAAGTAATTGTTTTTCGATTTTGAGATTTTGAAGATTTTTTTTTTTCATTTTTATCTTTTTTTAATTTTATTGAATTTTTTGCCAATATGATCCAATGAAATTTTTTTTACGTTATTTGAATTTTTTGAAATTGAAGATCCTCTCAAAATTTTTTATTTGTTATTTGAATTTTGTATTGAGATTTTGGTAAATTTTTTTTTTTACAGCAGTTCCACTTATAAGGCACAAACTTTCAACGAAATTTAAGGTACAAAAAAATCTCAAAATAAGGCACAAAATTTGTAATTTTTTTTTTTTACAATTTATTTTTACTAGAATCCAAATTCTGTACCTTAATTTGAGATTTTTTTTGTTCCTTAAATTTCGTTGAAAGTTTGTACCTTAAAAGTGGAACTGACTGTAATTCAATTTTTTGTAAAAGAGATCTTTTCTATTATTTTTTTTATTTGGATTTTTTGTATTGAAATCCTTGTAATTTCACAATACCCTTTTTTATCAGCAAGCCACTTCTTGAGTATGGGTCAAATTAACCATAGATAATTCGGCCCTTAACTACTCATTAAAAAATTTTATTGAGAAATAACTTGTTAATTGAGAAGAAATTTGAATTCTTAAAAAAGTAAAATAGAACAATAAGACCAATTCTTACATTAAACTTTTTACAGTTATTCTTGAATAAAATAGAGAAATTAGGTATATTTACTAGTAAACTTTGCTTCTGTCAAATAGCCCAAACATTTTTTTCCAAATATCAATTATTTTTTATAATTGATCTTTAAAGAACAAATAAAAAACAAGTAGAGAAATACATATTAGATAATAGTTGATATCCATATGTAGTTAACCTAATAAGCCAATACATTTTCTTAAAAAATTGAAAAAAAGAAAATTCATTATGGCAACATTGAAAAAAAAAAAAATGTTCATTTTGATCTTCAATCAAAGATCCAAAGAAAATTCGAATAGAAATCAATATCATTTTTCTACAATCATTTTTACACTTTTTCAATAACATTAGAATAACATATTTTTACATCGTGACTATAGATCTTTCAATAAAAAAAAATTAAAAAATGAATTAAACTCCATTTTACTCGAAGTTGTCAGCCAAAAATGAAAAATTACCTGCTTTTTTTATTATTATTATTTAAGGGAGGGGTTATTAACCCCCTCTTTTTTGTAGTTAAACTTTCTTTAATTTCTTAAATTCTGGAAAACCTAGGTACTCTACGGCACTTCACGAATTCCTAAATTTTTATTTAGGAATTTTATAAAAACTCAAAAATAAGTTTATTACCCACTAAGGCTAATAAGCACGTTGAATATTTTTTTGTAATAATATTAGAAATATTATTATTATTTAAAATATTAGAAAAATTAATTTTTTTTAATTCAGATATCCAGATTTTCCGATTATTTTCATAGGCTGGACAGTTCCATAAAAAATGGTATTAATCTTCAATCATTTCTAAGTTGAAATATTTTTTGCATAAATTGCAAGATTTTGTTTATATTTTATTCTTATCATAAACATAAGAATATCTATTTAGGTAATTTGTAAAAATTATGAGTTTTAAAATTCAAGTTGAACCCTTCCATTTTAAATATCTTTTGTCGTTAGGTTTTCCAGAATTCAAAAGAATAGAGTAAAATCACAGATTTAAAATAATTCTTTTAAATTATCGAAAACCTAATGGCGGGTTTCTTGTGTTTTTCTATTTTATCTGTAAAACGTTCTAGGTTTTTTTGAGGTTTTCTATTTATTTGTGAAGTGTTCTAGGTTTTTTTTACTTTAGAAATAAACAGAAAATTTATTAAAATTTTCGGTTTATTTCTAAAGTAAAAAAAACCTAACGAAAATCTATTGATTTTCCAAATAAATGGAAAACTCAAAAAAACCTAACGAAAATCTATTGATTTTTCAAATAAATAGAAAACTCAAGAAAACTTAACGACACTTTTTCTTAATTTCTTAAATTAAAACAATAATTTCTTCAATTTTCTATTTATTTCTCAAATTAAAAAAAAGCTAACGGCATTTCCAACTCAGACTATTTTCTAAATTTTTAATTCTAAAATTTTCTTGTTCATATTCTAGTTGTTTTAAAATTTTTGGAATACCAATTAATATTTAATGATTCTTTTTTTCTAAAAGGGAGATAATTAATTAATTCATCAAAAACGAGGATTTTTAATTTTTGAATTAACTTAAATCTTCTTTTATATATCGTTATTCTGACCGGATCAATTTTTGCTTCAGTTTTATAAATAAGCCTAGGGTAATGTGGGTTGGTTAATAAAAATTTTTTAATTTTTTTATTCATACAAGTATCAATATCTATAAAATCTGTTTTTGTCAAATCAAATATTTCAAACCCATATAATAATTTGCTATGTAAAACAGCTTTAAAAAACTGAATTTTTAATCCATTAGAAAAATTTTTTTGTCGTAAGATATTGATTAATTTTTTAAAAATTGGTCTTAACTTTATCTATGTTAAATTTTAAATGAGTTTTTTTATCTAACCAAATACCAAGATATAAAATTTCTTTTGGAATTAAAGTTTTTTTACTTTTATCATTGTTGGAATTCATTCCGAAATCTCTTATTATTCTATTTATTTTTTATAATAGAAAATTAATTTCTATTAATGATCCTTTCATAAGTAAAATTAGATCATCTGCAAAAATTTGGACATGTATTGTCAGTGATTTGATTTTTTTACAAGAGAAAATGAGTAATAAATCCAAATAATAGACGAAATAATGGATCTCCTTGGTAAACACCAATTACTTCTTTTGAGTAATAAGCAAGTCGATATTTTACAATAATTTCATTTTTTATAAATTTTTTAATTGAATAATAAATAAGTGAATTATGAATATAGTCAAAACATTTTTGTATATCTATTTTATTGATATAAATATTTTTCTTTTTTAAATTTATTTTTTATTTTTTGATATTCATTCAATAAGTTTAAAACTGCAATTCTGATATCTAATTTTTTTTTAAATCCAAAATGGTTTTTTGAAAATAAGTCCCAAGAATCTTTGATTCCTGAATATAAAAATTTAAGAAAAAATCTTTACAGAGTTTGGTTAATTGAAATTGGACGATAATTAAGTGGAATACCTTCATCATCAGATTTATGAATGAATAAAAATTGACTTTTTTTTTTTTTTTTGAATCAACCAAACTAAGATTGTTTATAAATAAGAGAAATAATAAACTTCAGAGTAGAGTTGATATTCATAAAAGAAATACCTGAACAAACCATAAATTACAAAAAAAAAATGTTAAAAAATTTTTTTGGGAACCCTTTCATTTGAAACATCTCGTTCAAAATTTCTCAATTTCTTTGGAAAATTAAAATTGTTGACAATAAAATTTTTTCATTATAAATGTATGAATTTTAAAATAAAATCTATAATATCAATTTTCTTAATGTTTATTTGACTTTTCAAAGTTATTGTTTTTTCAACTTGATCTTTTGCAAAAGAAAAGAAATAGCAAAAAACGAAATACAAAAAAAAAAACGAAAGAATTAAAAAAAATGGAGAAAAAAAAAAAAAAATTTAAGAATGTGAAAAGTTTCACAAAAATGATTTTTTTTAATTTATATTTTCAGAAATTAAACTAAAATTCAAAATTTTCCACACAGCTAAAACGGTTCAAACAATCAGAATAATACAATTTCATTCAAATTGGAAATAATTTTGATTTTTTGTAAAAATATGAAAATCATTTTTTCATCCTTTGAGTTTTTTGTTTTAATTTCATTGTTTTGAATTATGTAACTTTTTTAGTTCGATCAAATATTTTTTTCAAAAATTGATATTAGGCTTAAAGTTGAGTTGTTCCACATAGAAGAACCCAAATAAAATTAATTGATAGGATCTAATCATTTGATCGATCAATATTCCTAATAGTATTTAAACAAATTTACGAATATATTTTTTTGTTTTTCTCTCCAAAATTTTAAACACACTCATGGTTTATTTGTATTTATAATTATTTATTTTTTGCTTTTTGAGTATTGTAATTTATAAACAATTGTTAACATTCCAATTACTAAATTGTTCTAATTTGGGTTTTTTTCGAGAATTGATTAAATAAGATTTTTTTTTTCAAAAATTTAATTTTGGTGTGTTAAAAATTTTGAATTAGAGTTAATTTTTTTTTTAAATTAAAATATAACAACATAAATTAACTGAATTTGTTACTAATTAAGACTGTTCAACATATAATATTTTTAGTTATGCCATTTATTTAGGTGGTTTTAAAAAAAAAAAAAAAAAATCGAAAAAAAAAACCGATAATTGTTTATCTATTATATTGAAATAATCTCTTTCAAGCAAATTACCATATTTAAAATCTCAATTTGTTTTTTAAATTTATATAAACCAAAAAATTAAAATTAAATTTCTACAAAATATTTAAACCATTAATTAATATCAAAAAAAAAAAAAATTAAAAAAGAAAGAAATTTTAAATGAGTCAAATCGATTTCGTAATGAAAAAGAAATAATTGGGAATTGTATAACTAGGCTTGGGGGAACAATTCAAAAATTAAAAAAGTCAGAAAAGGATAACCAATTTCGAGATATGGAAAATCTATTTTCAAAAAAAATTGCAAAAATTGGTGATTTGGTAATTGGTGATTTTGAAACAGATCATTTAGAATTCAATGACTCGATCCAAGATCATTTGAATTTATCGATAGCAGTGATCAACTCCGAAAAGACGAGGAAGAGTGTTGAATCAAAATATAAAATTGCTACTGAATATGAAAAGTATACTAAAGGAAAAGTTGATAAGGCTAAGAAATTAAAAAGTAAAAGTGTTGTAGCATTTGAAAAGGAATACAAGAAGGCAACAAAACGAAGAAAAGACTTAAAAAACAAAACGGAACAAATATCGGCTGTATTTGCAAATGAATTAAAAGTATTAAAAAGAAATCAAGAAAGGGGGATTAGTAATACTTTTTTGTTATTTTCTCAAGCACAATTTACTCTAGCTAAAAGGAGTACCAAATGCTGGGATGAAATCGTAACAAAAATCGAAGAAATTAAAATTTAATTTATATTCTTTAACTCAGTATTTTTATTATCAAATCAGTTTTAATTATTTAAAATTTTATTCATTTTTTTTTTTTTTGATATGATTTTTATTTAAAGTATCCTACTTCTTCTTCTTTTTTTTTTCTATTTTAGTTTTTATATTTTTTTATTAATTATTTTGAAAAAAAAAAAAAAAATGATTAAATATTGAATTGGTATTAACTAAATCAGTTTATCTTTTTTACTTTTCAATTAATTAAAGAAAAGGTAAATAAAAGTCAATGAAAAATCTTTATCTTCAATCAACAGTCATTAGAATAAAAAAAAAATGAGTAATTTAAAAATAATTAAAAAAATCCGAATTTCAAGGTATTCAATTGGTGATGTATCTGTACAACCCTAAATTAATGGCAGAAAAAATTACTTGAGTGGTAACCGATTCACCTGTACATCCTGTGATAGTTTAAAAAATTAATATTAGGGGATATTGATTCATAGCTCTTGAAAAATTATGGATTTTTTTGTACTAAAAAACCTTTTCAATCCTCAAAACAAGATATTTGAAAATATTAATCCTTGAAAAATCAAAGTCTTAGAATATAAATTGATTGTCATTACTTTGATTTGGAAATTCATGGATCTTTGTCCAAATTCATAAATATTAGGATTACTTATTTGTTTCAAGAAAAAATAGTTTATTCTTTTACAAATCAGTTCCAAAATGGATCGATCTGAAAAAAAAAATGAAACAAAAAAGAGACATTCTAAAACTTTATTTAAAAAAGAATATAAATAAGCGCCATAAGTTCCTTCAAAATCCTGTTTTTAGTATTTTAAAGCATTTTCAAATTGAAAAAAACATGATTCATTTTTAATATTGGATGTAAGAAAGGTATAATAAAAAGATAGAACAAAAGTTTGTCAGAAACCACTAAACTTCATCAATTGATTTTTATCGACATTATAACTTTGGCAGTATTATAAATCCAAGAAAAAAATATCTCGAAGAGATTGGAAAAGGAAAATAGCGAAGAATCAAAGAAAAGTATGAAATTATTTTTAAAGTGAAGAAAAAACAAAAAAATTGAACAAAAAAAAAAATAATCAAAATTCATATTTTAAATTTAAAATTTTATTTTTTTTATTTGTAATTTGATGTGACAAAGTATCAAAAGAAATCTTTAAAACTTTAAAAATTAGTAACTTGTTGGTAAATTGATTTGAAAGGATTAATCCTTGAAATGAATGATATTATTATTTTTAAAAATAAGTAGTTTCGATATTTTTATACAATATCATTAGAACTGATACAGAAAAATAAAACATTGTTTATTTTATAATAATAATATTATAAAATATAAAAAAGAATTTATATTTTTCTGTGATTTTATGGAATTTATTTAAACAAATTTCGATAGAACAAAAGAAAATTTTAATCATTTTCTTCAGTTTTGTTTCCGCCTCCTTGTAGTTCTTTGATAACCATTTTATGGATAAAATTAGAATTTGTAGAGATTTTTTCGTCAAGTAAATCTAAATTCTTTGCAAGTCCAATTACTTCCTGAATTTTGTTATTAAGTTCAAGAGATACTCTGACTGAATCGTATGGCTCTGGATCAGCATGGAAAGAAATTTGACCTTCTTTTTGATCTATTGTTGCAAATACTTCTCCTTGTTCAATCTATATTTTAAAAAAGGAATAATTTGATGGAAAAGAAAAAGTAAAAAAAAAAAAATATTGAATATTTAAAAATGATTTTTTCATCTTTAAAATGATTTTTTCATCTTTAAAATGAAAAAAAACGTTTAGAAGAAATAATATAAAAGAAAAAAGATAGAAAATCAGATGAAAAAAAAAAAATATAAAATGAAAAAATAAACGAACCATATCTAATAAATAAAATTCAGCTTCTTGAGTTGAATTCATGTTTAATTGTTGGGACACATATTCTAAAGAAAGAGTAATATAAGTTTTTGTTAATCTTTGAATTTTTCTTCTGACTAAATTATCTCTAACAAGTTTGACAAGACCAAAAGTTTTGTCTTTTTCATAAACTTCCATATATGTGGAAATACAAATGCCGACTCTTTCGATATCCATGCTTCTAAATGCCTCAACAAATTCTTCATAAGGTTTGCTCACCTTTTTTAACATTCCTTGGATGGACATACTTGTATTTTGGGGAATCAAAGGTGCCTTCCCAGTGGATAAAATGGACGTTAAAAGATATCTTCGATAGGCTTCTAACATTATGGACGAAAGGGTATCTGCAGGGATGGTAACTGCAAGTTCAAAATAATATGTTGCTTCATCATATTTTTTTAGTCCCGTATAGATCATCCCTCCATAATAAAAATATAAAAGTACATCTTTAATTTTAATTTTGGTGTGTTTTGTGTCAATTTCAAAAACATCACTTTCAATTACTATTTTTATTGTTATTTTTATTGTTATTGTTATTATTATTATTATTATTATTTTAGAATTTCAAAAAAAAAAAAAAAATTTTTACAACAACAAAATTTTGAAAAAGAAAAGATCAGACACACAAAAAATAAAGAAAAATTTGTAAAAATTAAAGATCGATTCCAAAGAAATAATTTTAATATTGTGAATTTTTAGAAAGTTATTTCAACCTTTTAAATATTTATAGCTGTATAAATCTTTTTTAAATAATAAAAAATAATAAAAAAAAAAATGTTAAATAAGATTTCTTTTTCTATTTTTGAACTTTCAATTCAGTTCTTGATTGAATAGTTGTATTTTGCTAAATTTTGTTTTGTTTAGAATCTCAATAGATTTTCCTGATCAAAGGAATACTCAAGAAAGCCTAACGGTGGTTTTTTGTAATTTAAAGAAACAAAAAAAAAAAAAAGATCACGAAGATTTTCCAAAATTCTAACCAACTGAGTAAAATAAAAGATTTTACTCTATTCTTTGAAACCCTGAAAGCCTCAAGACAAAAAAAATATTTAAAATGGAAAGGTTCAGCTTCTATTTTAAATCTCAGAAATTATACAAATTGTTCTAACAAATAGTCTTATTTTATGAATGGACATAAATCAGAATTTTGCAAATTGTCTAAAAAAAAATGAAAAGTTGGATATAATGAAAGATTTGTTTGTTTTTCGATGGAATTGCCATTTCTATAAAAAATAATCGTAAAATTTGGAAATCTGAATTTACAAAAAATAATAATATTTTATATATTTTTGATATTTTTAGAAAAGCAAGATTCAATATCTTTATTCAGCCTAAGTTGATAATAAAAATATGTTGAATTTTTTAAAAAATTTTTAAATAAAAGTTTATGAATTATGGAAGTGACTTCAAGTGCCGTCAAGTGCCTAGGTTTTCTTGAGATTTTCTGTTTTATTTGTTAAGTGCTCTAGTTTTCCAGAATTTTAAGAAATGAAAAAAAACCTAACGACGCTTTTTCAGAATTCAAAATAATAGAGAAAAATCTATGATTTTACTCCATTCTTTTAAATTCTGGAAAACCTAAGGAAAGTGTCCGTAGAGTGCCTAACTTTTCCAGAATTCAAAAGAATAGTGAAAAATCAAATATTTTACTCAATTATTTTGATTTTTGGAAAACCTAAAAGAGATTTTGTTGAGGTTTTCTATTATATCTGTTAAGTGTTCTAGGTTTTTTTGAGGTTTTCAATTTTTATCTGTTAAGTGTGGTTAGGTTTTCTTGAGCTTTTCTGTTTTATTCGCAAAATTTATCGATTTTCGCTAGGTTTTCTTGAGGTTTTCTATTTTATTTGTGAAGTGTTCTAGGTTTTTTTACTTTTTGAAATAAACAGAAAATCTATTGATTTTCCAAATAAATAAAAAACTAAAAAAAACCTACGAAAATCTATTGATTTTCCATATAAATAGAAAACTCAAAAAAAGCTAACAACAGTTTTTTTTATTTTAAAAGAAGTAGTAAAAATCAATAATTTTCCTTAATTCTTTCAAATTAAAAAAAACCTAACTGCAAATAGGAGGAATTAAAAACCCCTTCCTTAAAATAATAATAAAAAAAAAAAAAAATTTACTTTTTTTTTTATTATTTATTGTATAAATTATCAGTGTTAAATAATTATCTAAAGACCAAAACGTGATCTCGTGCAAAAAAGTGTTATTTTTACACTTTTTTGAAATTCAATATAAGAATTAAATTTCATTGAGTAAGTCAATTTTGTGTTAAAACATTTACTTTCAATAATTTCAAACCATTAAATTAAAATTGTTCGATATTGGAAACCCCTTTAAGGATGATTCGAATTCCATGCTCTGTAGATACAACTTTTATGATTAGCAACTGATTTATTGACTTTAAATCAGGCTGAGTTAAGAGATCTTGTTAAAATTTAAAATTTAGGTTATTTTTTTTTCGAAAATTTGTTATTTGGAATAAAATCATTTTTTCCGATCCAAATTAGAAATTTGCCTTTAAAAGGTTCAAAAATCAAAAAAGGTTTCCCTTATGAAAAGATCACTCCACTTTCTTTTTAAAGTTTTTTAGAGTTGAGGGCGAGGGTATAACTATATACTTGAAAATAAAGTGGAGTGATCTTTTCATAATATAGGTAAAAATCGATTTTAGTTTTGCCTTTGTTTGTTCTAGAATTTTGTAAAGTTTTTTAGATCCATAAATGTTTTCATTTCAATCAAAATCCTCTAAAAACCGAAAAATTGCAATATTTTGAATTTTTATTGATTGAATGTCAAAACAAATCATTTTTTCTTTTTACGGTATCTTATTTCAACACATACAGAGAACACAAAATTTGGATATCCCTTAAATCTATACTACTGTTATTTTCCAATTAATAAATGAAAATTTTTATTTCAATTTCCAAAATGAATATTAATTATTACTGCTACAATCAAATTAGAAGAGTAAAAATTTTGTCTTAGAGTTAACTAAGGAAGTTTTAGTTATTGTCTAAAAATATCATTTCTAAAAGATTTTGGTGTTGTAAGATCTTTGGATTTTCTTTCAACTATTAAACTTGAAAAATATTTTGGGAATTGAAATAAAAATTTTCATTTTTTAATTGGAAAATAATAGTATTCAGAATTTGATTTTTCTAGGTGTAATTCACAAAAAAAAGGTTTAGTTTTTCAATAAAAATATACTTTTTTAGGGTTAATTTTTACATTGTATGATTGTCTCTGTTAATTTCTGTAACTTGTTTTTTGCTTTTTTTGATTATTCATTCATGTTTTCATTGAAATTAGAAAATTAAATGACATTCGTTTCAAAACGTTAATAGAATTGATTAGATCAAGCAATTATAAATCTTCAAAACAAATGGAAATCATTTGGGAATAATTCAAATACTAAGATCCAAATGAAAAGTGTTCTCAACAAATTTAAAAAAAAAAAAAAAAAAAAAAAACAAGATGCCAAAGTTTAACAGAATTAAATTGCTTCCAAATATTCGACTGTAAGGTTTCAAAAAATAATTTTTTTTAGTGATCTTATTTGATTTGTTTTTGAAAAGAAAAATAAAAGATCTTCAAAAAAAAGGAATAGCCTAATAAAAAGGAGAAAAATAAAAAAAAAAAAAAAAAGTCAGAAAAAAGTTTCTTTTGTTTTTTTTTTTTCTTTTGTTTTTTTAAATCTTTTTGATTTTGATCTGATTATAATTTTTAATGGTCTGTCTTTTTTTTGAGGAAGTGAGATCGAAAAAAAGGAATAAAAAAAAAAGAAAAAATAGATTATTCTTACTTGGTAAAGCAGCAGAAAAATTTTGAGAAGCTAAACATGCTTGAAGGAAATATGCATGGGTAGGTGTTAGTTCTCCAGATCTTCCAATTTTTTCGATTGCAATTTTAAGAGGATAAACTGCACCATGAGCAAATTTTTCACGAATAGATATAGTTACGAATCTACGACACAAAAAAAAAACTATTGTTCAAAAAGTGTTTCAAAAAAAAAGTCAAAAGAAAGAAAGAAAGAAAGGTATTCTTTTTTTGTTAATTTTGTTTGTCTTTCTTATAAAAGAGAATTTTATGATTTTTTACATTTGTCAATAGACATCGATACTTGAGAAGGATCGCATTGAAGTAAAAAGGTTTGGATTTGCATTAGGATAAGTTCAGGGTTTTGGAATCTTTTAAGTGAAGCCTTCGCAGCAAGTAAATACATATAACCAAGCGAATATTTTGTAATTGGAAGTTGCTTCATTACAAGATCTAGTTGGCCAATAAAGTTGGTTAATTGTTCATCAATTTTGTCAAGGTAATTCTTTAATTGTTTCCGTTCTTCTTTTGTATCCGAATATTGAAGAATTATATTAAGTACCTTTTCCATTTTGTAAAAATTTGAACAGAAATTATGTAAGAAAAAATGAATTGAATTAATAAAAAAAGGGAATAATATTTTTAGAAATTTCATTTTATGAATACGAGTCTTCAATAAGAAACCAACAAAAGATAAATTTTCAAAAAACCTAATACTTGATTTCTTTTTGCGGTTTTAAGAGAAGAAAAAATATGGATTCTTTTAAATTAAGGACTATTTTTTCTGGTGAAATAATGTACAAAAACACCCTTGAAAGAGTTTTGTAATCTCAATAATATTTACACACTGAGAATTTCTTTTCGAAAGAATGTGAAATTTTCACAATTTCAACAATTTTCTCAATTTTTGCCTTGTTTGATCATACCAAATTTTTATTTTAATATTCTAGAATATCCATTTCAACTTTCTGATTCTACATTAATTCCTCTGACTGTTCTACATATTTTTTACATTTACTTTTACAAGTTTGAAATGTTCTCAAATTTGAACTTGTACTTGAAAATACACAAAAGTTTTTTTTTATTAATCATTTTTTTGTAATTTTTGATTTCCTTATCATTGAAAAAGGAAGAAAACATGTGTTCTCGGTGAAAAGGCAAAGATTACAAAAAATGTTTTATTCTAATTATATTTTTGTCCAATTTCTTCAGAACAAAAATTCTTTTTTAGAAGTGAAAGCGAAATAGCACAATCATCAAACATTCTTAAGGATTGGAAGGTACTCCTTTAGGGATGGGAATCATTGTAAATTCAGTATAAAATGAAAGTAGGCCAGTAATTGAAAATTAGTCATATTAATACTCTATGATTTAAATTTCTTTTAAAAATCTTTGGTAAATCTTATGGAAAAATTAATTATTAGATTTTTTACTAGTGATCCCAATTAAAAATTGTTATTTTTGAAATATTTTTTTTATTAATTTCGGGTATCCAAAGATTGAAATCAAAATAATAGTATTTTCAGGATTTAATAATTCATATTTATAACTTTCAAGAAGTAACTATTTTTTTAATTTTTTAATTTCTAAGGTTAACCCAATAATTCTCAACATAAAAAATAAAAAACTAAAAGATTATTCTTTTTTTCCTTTCTTGAAACAATTTTTTTTTCCATCTATTGTCAATTGCGGAAATAATTTGTATGTCAAAATAATCTTATTTTGTTAATTATTTAATTATTTAAAAAATTGATTTTTTTAGCAATTGATCTACTTTTTGAGAGAAATTTACGAAATATAGTTTTAAACTGATGTCTAAAAGACTAGTATACATCACTATGTAATTATTTCAAGTAAATTCCAAGTATTTGCAAATAATTTATGTTTTTTTGAAAAGATTTTTTAATAAGAAAAAATTTGTTCTATCAAAAAAGTAAAACTTAAACTCAATTTTCTGAAAAAAAAGAATGTTTTTTTTATTATTGTGAAAGACATATAACTTCTACTTATGATACCCTTAGCTTTTAATTCCCTTTAAGAAACCTGATCATACAATCATAATGTGGTCAAATATTAATTAACTAAAAAAGCCTTTGGTTATCACAGTTTGAAATTATTTCATCAAGTTTATTTCGTTAAATTTTTTAGAAATATTAATATATTATTTCAATAGAAAGGGATGAAAATATAAAAAAGATAAATATTTTCTATTATTTCTTTATAATTGTATTTTAAACATAACATACAAGTTTAATTTGTATTTTTTTTAGTATAGAGTAAAATCTCTATAAACAATTATTCAATATTCTGAATTTTCAAATTGTTGAACTTGATGGATTCAATTTATTTTTTAATAAATATTTTTTTTATAAATATTATGAAATCTCTAGATTAACCAATTCATCAATTTATAAATCAAAAATTAAATAAAACCCCGATGTACTAAGAATTTAAAGTTCAACAACAAACAGACCTTTGCGAAAAAAAATAACCCCTGCTTTTTCTCAATGTTGTTTCAATACTAAATCTAATTCACTTCTCTATAGTATATCTAGGAACAAATTAATTAGAAAGATAAACTACTTGATGTGTATAGTCTATTATTAGTAATTGAATTCGTTCAAACTTTTTGGATATTTTTGTTATTTTTTTATAATCGAATTTACTGGTTTTTTTTTTCATTGAAAGGGTGTTTTTTATAAATCCTCTCTATTTTTAGAGAAAAATTTTCAAAATAGATAAATCCATTTTGAGAATTTCTTATGAAATTGTAGAACTTTAAGAAACTAAGATCATATTCTTTTTATGTTTATTTTGGGTTCTTTTATTTTTTAATATGTCCTTAATATATTTAAGCACTATTTTTTTTATGATTAATATTTTTCGAAATCTAGATTATAACTTAATTCAATTAAACACTGGGATATATTTTTTTAGAATAAAAACACTCTCAACTTTTGAATATCAAAAATATTTTTTGAAATTACTGTGCAATTTTTTATTTTTTTTTTAAAATTGGGGTTGAAAAATTTTTGAAATTAATTAAAAAGTTAATGTATTGTATTAGAATACTTTTCCAGACAGTTTGTCTTTTTAAATAACTTTTTTTTTAATTTTACTATTTAAAAATAATAAAAAACATTTTAAGACCAAATTAATCCCTTTTTTAAAAAATAAAATTCCCATAATTTAGAATTTGTTTTAGTAAATGAGTTAAAACAAGATAGTGTATATAAAAATATACATAATTTCAACTTTGAATTTAAATATTTTGGCAAAAAATGTTTTCAAGAAAAAGTTTAATGGAAACTTTATTTCTTTTAATTTTTTCATTTTGTTTTTTTAAATTTTTTCATGGATGGTATTTGATCAGTTTTCCATTTTTAGTGTTTTTTGGGTCGTTGGAACATATATAAGTTATTTCCAAGAATGTGGGGCAAATTTATTTTAAAATATATTTATATAACCCATTCTACAAAAAAGGATTTAAATATATAAAATCATTAACCACCATTTATAGATTCTTGATAATAATCCAATTTGTTTCTTAGTATTGTATTGCAGAAATAAAATATATTAAAATTTATGATCTCGATTTTATCTGATATTTTTTTATGGTGAAAATTGGTGTTTATTATTTTCTTTTTGATCGAAAAAAATATTTTCATAAATTGTATAATCTCAACAAAATTTACAATATAATTAAAAACATATAACTGCGTTTTTGTGTTTAAAAAATCATTTGTTCCCTTTCCATATTTCAGGTTTTTTATTGAAATTGGTCGTACATTGCTTTAACCAAAAAAAGTGCTATTTTTTTTTTTCATTTTTTGGGAATATTTCAACTAAAATTCTTTGAATTAAATACATAAGTGGTTGACTTAATCGGTATAAATATTAAACTTAATTTGGTATAGTTGATTAATGATTACCATCACTAAAAAAGATTATTTTTTATGAAATATATAAAAAAATGCCCCACTTTTTTGGAAATGCCTTAGATTTTACTGAAAAAAATTTTGTATTAGAAACCACAAATTAAACTTTTCTAAGCAAATTATTTTGACAACCGAAGTAAAAAATCTAATAATTTATTATCATTAATGGAAGAGCAATTAGGGTTAAAAATTATCTGCTGAAATGGAAAAAAAAAATTTGCAATTTTAATAAGTACCTAATAACAATCAAAAAATACCAACATGTGAAAGGTGATCGATCTCCAAAAATCAATAATCAAAAAAGACAACAATTTTAGAAAAAAGTGCCAAAGAGTGGCACCCAATTTCCAATTAGAATGGTTTTCATTATAAATTTCAAAACAACTATGTCAGTTATGAAGGTTCACTCTTTGTAACTTTTTGAGATCTTGAATTTTTTTTTTTTTCTTTTTTTACTTTTCCCAAATAAGTTATTTTTTTTCTCAAGAATCTTACAAAAACCTTAGTCTGTCAAATATAAAGAGTTGAAATCTAACCAGAAATTGGATAAAATCAAATTAAATTGATTGTATACTTCAAGAAAACATTATGTTTTAAATTGAAGAAATTTAACCCTTTGAAAATTAAAAACTAGTAACAAGTAATTTTTTTTTTTAATTTGATTTTTTTGGAATTGAGAATCTTGAGAAAATTCTATTTTTTGAATTGAATATTTGTCAATGAGGGCTTGTTAAATTTTTATTTTAATAGATTTTTTTGCAAATTAAGATCCTCTCAAAATTTTTTGAGGTTGAATTTTGTCAATCAAAAAATGGGGTAATTTCACAATACATATTTTGGTTTCAAGCCACTCCTTGGGTATGGAGTAAATTCACAGTAAATGGTTAGATCCTTAATTTCTCTTTTTTTATCGATAACAATTCTATAGATCACTAATTTCCTTTTCCCACAATTATAATATATTTTAAATCTAGATTTAAATCTCAGATGACACTTAACCCTTAAGAAAAAAAATACATGAGAAAGATTAATATATGCTTAAATCTCAATATCTCAAAGATTATTTTTATAACTGAAGTAAAATTGAAATATATTTGATATCCTTAATAAGTTGTTAAACAAAAAAAAGTCAAAACCAAAAACAGAAAAAAGGAAAATTCATTTTTTCTTCGTTAATTATTAGGATGTCAAATCTCCACTTAAAAGGATTTTATACTGGAGAAGAAACTCTTCAAGAAATAATTAAAATTGGAACAAACAAAGCCACTCAAAAATTCCCCAAGCACATGTTACTTGGTTTTCTTGGTGGGATTTATATTGGGTTTTCTGGAATACAAGTTTCAATAACTATTGGTGGTTCTGAAGGACTTAGAAACACAAACCCAGGTGTAACTAATTTAATTTTTGGTACTTTGTTTTCTGGTAAGTGATTAAAGAAAGTTCTATTTTTTTAGTTTTATTAGGAGAATCAATTAACACTAAAAAAAAACTTTTTTTTTTAATTTTTATTTCTCCTTTTTTCTTTTTTTTTTCGATTTTTTTTTTTTGATCCTTAAAAAAACAAGACCCCTAACAAATTGTGTATTCTTTATTCAAAAAAATTGTTTTTTATTTCTGATTCTGGTGGTTTAAACAATAAATCTTGTCAAAATTTCACGACAATAATCCGTTGAAAAGATCTTTAATAAAATAACCCCTTTGAAACTGATCTGTCAAACACCTTTTTTTAGTATGAACCAACATTCTATTTGTAAAGACTAATTGTTGCGAAATAAATGGAACCAAAATTTCAATCAGTTTTTAAACAATCTTTTTTATAAATTGAGTAAAATTTCAACTTTTTAATTCATATTTTCAGTTTAAATTATTAATTTCCTTTTGAGAATTGGGGATCCTTGATGACTTTTTTTTAATTCTTGGAATATCATGTGATTTTTTTGGAAAGCTGAATGATAATTTTGATCTTTTTATTTTATAATTAACAGAATATTAAATAAAAACACTTTTGATTTAATCTTTTTTCCATGATCAAATTATATTTTTTTTCTGATGAATGGTATTTAAATTGACACTATCTTCAAGAAACCAAATGAAAATTCCAAAGAACACCCCTACTAAACCTTTCTCTATCTTTTGTATTCTATTAAATAAAAATAAAACACTGAACTAACTTTGTGGTTTGTGATAATTAATCAAATAACAACCATAAGTTGGCTTTATTTTTTCTGTTGTGTGTGGAGGAGAAATATTTACTGATGGGCTTGTTTATATGTTTCCATCCTTTTTCGGAAAGCATATCAAATTACGAAACATCACATCTAATTGGGTAACAACCTACCTTATGAATTTCTTGGGCGCTTTTATTTCTGCATGGTTGCTGACCTATGAATCAGATCTTTTAAACAAGAATCCTTTTAATACATGGATCAAACAATTTACCTACGAAAAAGTTCATGAAGGCTGGTTTGTGTTATTGCTGAGAGGTATATCTGGCGGCTATTTAGCTGGCTTGGCATTTTATCTGTCAGTTTCAGCACAGGATGTTATTTCCAAAATCATGGCCATTTTTTTCCCGATTTTGATCTTCGGCGCACTTAATTTGGAACATGTAACAGCGTCCATGTATTTCATATTTTTAGGATTGCTATATAAGGCGCCAGGTGTAACATTCTTCAATTTCTTATTTCACAACTTACTGCCAGTTACAATTGGCAACATTATTGGTGGCGCACTGATGGTGGCTTCCGTTTATTATTATCTGTATCGCAGCAGCCCTCGTTATAACGATTTGGACGATGACTATAACGAGAAAAAGGAAGAAGAATTCAGCAACATGATTTTAGATGATGATGACGAACTTGAAGTTCCCTCAAATGTTACTCGTGTTTTTAGAACACGAAAAGTAACCTCGGTTGTAAAATCAAAAACTCAAAACAAAAATAATTCTTCAACCGAAACCTCTCAAATCGGTCAGTCTTCAGACTAAATCATATTATTAACATATAATGATCAAGTTTAATTTTTTGAAATTAATAAAGAATTAGTGAAGAAAGATAATTTGAAGCAAATTAAGGGTAAACGAAATTGATATAATTGAGATAATTTACTATTGTTTGGAGATTTTATTTGTTGATTAACTTTTTCTTTTTCTTTTTTTCTTTTTTTTCTTTTTCATTTTTTCTTCTTTTCTCTTTTCTGTTTCTTTTTCTTTTTTATTAGTAAATCATTTTCTTTTTTTAAATTAATGGTTTTTTTTTTTTTATATTTTTTTCGAATTTTTGAAGAGGTACATCGGTTCTTATTAAGATTACTATACCCAAAACTTTGTGTGCACTGAACTTTTACTTGTAAATTTCTTTTTTAAAAAATAAAATATTTCTGTATAAACTCTTACAATATTTTTTGGAAAAAAAAGTTACAGTCTTTATTTCAAGATTATTGTTGTGAAAAAAAAGTAAGTAACCAAAAAAAAGTGAAAAATTTTTTTTTTTGAAATTTCGAAAAATTTAATTGAGAAAATCCGCAAAAATGATTAAAGTCACCTAGATTATAATGAAAACATAGTTAGAATCCAAATAGGAAATGAAAACACTTTAATAAGTAAAATATCGAATTTAAATTTTCCATAATTTCAAATTCAAAAAGATAGTTTAAAAGGAATGTATTAAAACTCTGAACTTTATTGTACAAATAAATAATGTTGACAACAAAGAATGATCATGATTCTTTATCTTTGATGTTTCAATATTCCGAAAAAATTTTTCAAATAGATTTTAAACTTAAAATGGCAGTATTTTTTATAAAATTTTTCAAATATTTTTTTTCTAATTGTGGACTGATCAATAAAGATACCTGAAACAGGAATTTCTCAAACTGGAAAAATATTTATTGTAAAATTGTTAAATCTAATTTCATATGTATAGGAAAATTATACTAATACAAAAATCCAAAAAAAAAAATAATTTTAACTGAGGTACTTATTAATTTAAATCTTGAATTTGGAAAATTAAACCAATTTAAATTTTGGTTTAATTTAATTATTTATATTTTTTTTTAATTGCAAAAAAGAATACAATGTTAGTGTTTTTTTTTTTTTTTTTTGTTTAAAAATGAACAAAAAAAAGTGTAAAAAAATATAAAAAATGAGAATTTTTACTGTTGGACAATTAAAATCAATTTGATATTTTTTTCTATTTAGTATTTTTATTTTTGGAATTGTTAAAGTTAATTTTAAAAATATTTTTTATGGTCTTAAGTTTTTGAGATTTTATTTTAATTCTTTTGTGTATAAATTCTTCATCTTGGTATTTACCATTATTTTGAAAATAATTGATTTTTTTTGGTAAAGTATACGATAAAAATGGAGAAATCACCATTTTTTCATTTTCATACTTGATTTATCTCAATAAGAAGAGTGTTTTTCATAAAAAAATCTGAATAAATATTAAGAATTATTTATAAAAGTCCCTAAATTCCAACATAATAATTGACCTAATAATGTTCATTTGACCAATTTTTGATACTTTTCAATGTAAAAAATGATTTTTTGTATTTTTAATACATCCTCATTGAAGGAGCACGATAAAACACTAGTGTAAATATGAATGTTGTAAAAAATAGAGTATTTACAACATTCCATATTTACACTTGTGAAACAGAAAACAATGAAAATCTAAACGATATTACAGTCATTCCCGCTTTTAAGGCACAAACTGTTACAAAATTTAAGGCACAAGAAAAATCTCAAATTAAGGTACAACATTTGTAATTTTTTATTTTGACAATTTATTTTATTATAATCTGAATTCTGTACCTTAATTTGAGATTTTTATGGTGGTTTAAATTTTATAACATTTTGTGCCTTAAAAGTGGAACTGACTGTACATTTTTTTCTAAATATTTTAAACAAAATTTAATTTAATATAAACTTTTAAAAAGCTTCATGAAATAAATCATTTTTGGAAATGGTCTCAATCATCTTTTTTAAAATTTCAAAAACAAAAATTCATCATTTTTTTTATTCAATTTTCATTTTTTTAAGTACTATGATTCAGTTAAATTATATACACAAACACTAAAATTTAATTGTTTTTGTTGTGATTAAAACTTTTACAGTCAGTTCTACTTTTAAGGCACAAACTTTCAACGAAATTTAAGGTATCATAAAAATCTCAAATTAAGGCACAAAATTCAGATTCTAGTAAAATAAATTGTAAAAAAAAAAAAAAAATACAAATTTTGTGCCTTAATTTGAGAATTTTTTGTGCCTTAAATTTAGTTGAAAGTTTGTGTCTTAAAAGTGGAACTGACTGTATAATAATCACACAATAATATAGTTACTTTCATATTTTATTAATGTGATTTTTTTTCAAATAGTTATACAATTTTTTCATTTTTCCAGTTTTAGATATCATTTCATTTTTTTCATTAACATAATCAATAAAGTTCAATTGAATAATGATTTTTTTTTTTTTTTTTTTGAGCGGAATGTGATTTTTTTTTTTTAAAGTTAAGTTCTTTTAGATTAAAAAATCACAATAATTTTAGTTGATATTATGTAATTTTTTTAATTGTTTAATAATCGTTAATTAACTTTTTAAAACTTTATCAATGTGTTTTTTTATGTTTTGCTCACGTGAAAAAGTTAAAAATGACTCTGTATTTTGTTTTCATTGATAATTTGTTTTAATTTTGTTGGTATTCTAGCTTTTTAATAATACTTAATAAATTAGCTAGTTTATTCTTCTAATTTATTATTTATTTGAGAATTAATCAGATAAGATTTATTTTCAAAAAAATTGATTTTTGGTTTGTAAAGATTTTTATGGTGGAGTTACATACAAGAATTCTATTATTATAATGTGTTTTCAATTTAAAATAATAATATTTTTGTTTCATGATTTGAATACCTCTAAAAAATTGCTTTATAAATTAGTTATTGAATATGATCTCATCAAATTAAAAATGTTTTTCATATTAATAAAAAATAATTTGATTTATTTTTTAATTTATTTTAGCTTTTTAAAAGTTTAATTACTTTTACAATGATGCTTTTTAAAATATAAAATCAAAATATAGTGAATATTTTTGAATATATATATTAGAAGTGACAATCAAAGAAAAATTAATAAATTAAAAAAATTGAAGAAGAAAAATAAAAAAAAAATATTAATAAAAATTAAAATAATAACAGAGATAGTTCTACTTTTAATACACAAAATTTTAACAGAAAATAAGGCTCAAATAATATTTAAAATTAATACAAAAAAATAAAATTAGAGTAAAATAAGTTGTGTAAAATAAAATTCCAAAAAAATGTGCCTTAATTTGGAATTGTTTTGTACCTTAAAATCCTATCAAAATTTGTGACTTAAAAATAGAAATAACTGTTTATTTACTGAAAAAATTAAAAATATATCCAATCCGATTTGTTTTTACATGTTTTTAAATAATTAAGTAAAATATTTGATTACTGATAAATTACAATTTGTTTTTGGAATTTTTTACTTGAATTTCCTTTTTGAAATTATTAAGCTCAAGCTTTGAATAAAGTATTTTATGAACTCAAATGTTGATAAACTCTGTAAAATTAGTTGTTCTTCAAAATATTCTTTGACCTAGACTGTTTGATAAGGAACAGTTCGAAGATTTATAAAAAGGGAAATTGAACTAAAAATTTTATGAAATTTATTAGAATTTATCAGTATACTAAATTCTATACTCTTAAAAGGCACTGGTGACTTTTCTGGAGTTTTCTACTAATTTCAAAAATATTTATATTTTCTTTAGGTTTTTTTTTTTTACTTTAGAAATAAACCTAAAATTTTAATAGATTTTCTGTTTATTTCTAAAGTAAAAAAACCTAGAACACTTCACAAATAAAATAGAAACCCCCAAGAAAACTTCAAGATTATAGTACTTGGTTTTTTTTTAATGTTAGCAATTAAAAGAAAATGAAATAAAATTTAATTACATTTCAAAAATTGGAAAAAAACCGCCGTTAGGTTTTCCAGAATTGAAGAGAGTAGAGCAAAATCAAAGATTTTACTATTTTATTTTGAATTCTGGGTAACCTAGGCACTTGACGGTACTCTACGGTACTTGACGGGAACTTTTGTTAGGATTTTCATTCTTCAGATGAATAGAATAAACATCACTAATTTCCAAATAACTTTGAAAATCAGAAAACCTATAATATATAATATTTCTCTTGTAAAAATTTTTTTCTTTGTAATGTTTGAGTTTTTTGAGATTTAAAGAGTGTTTTCAACACTATTAATTATTATATATTCAACAAAATAACTCAAATTAACTAAAAATCAATTATTTCATTTCTTTAAAAATTGTTATGCCAAAAAAACATGTTTTTTCTCGACTCGAAACTTTTAAAAAGGGGGACACAACTGAAAACAATAAATAAACTAAATTTCATAATGAATGGCCCAATTTTTATTTACTTTTTTTTTTATTTTATATTGAGATGAAAAATAAATATTTCTAGTTTATAGAACTGAATAATAAAATGGTAATTGTTTTTACCATTATAGATAAATCCAAGGATAAAAATATTGATTTTCAAAATTTGATTTTCAAAATTTGATTTTTTAGTGGGCCAATGATTTTGAAATATAGTTTACAATTGCCTCAAGATTTTTAAGAACGGTACTATTAGTTTATAAAGTAAAGAAACTTTATCAATTCTAATGAAATGTTAATTAAAGCAACTTTTTGTCTAACTTTAATTTTCCAATTTATTTTTTTCCTAGATATGTTGTTGCCATTTTAAGACTATTCTTTTTTTTTCTTCGTGTACCAATCCAACATCCAATTTTGATAGAAAATAGTATATACTTTAATTTAAATCAATTTTGAAGATTAGCATATTGAAATTTTATCAAATTATTTAAATAATGGATTGAATTTGAATATTAATATGAATCATCAATTCAATTTATTAAAATATTTTTGATTCTTGCAAAAAATCAAAATTGTTTGAGCAATTTTTTCATATATAATAATGGAATTGTGGGATTTCCTTTTTTAAATAAAAGATGTTTAAGAAACACATTTAATTTTTATAGTTATTTTTTTTTTTGTTAATTTGATGGATCGATAAAGTTTAGAACTTCTATGTAAAAGTTATAAGCTTTTAATTTGTAAAAAACTTTTACAATCCTACACATTTTTGAATTACACAAGTAGCCTCAAAATAAAATAAATTTACCAAATTTTTTGATCAAAATTGTTTTTTTAAAGCGACGTTTTGATTGCATACTTCTTGGCAGATCGATCTGAATTTTTTTGAATTAGAAACATAAAATAATTTTTTTTCCAAGTGCCTTTGCCCAATTTTTTTGATTTACTATTATTTTCCTATTAAAAAATGAAAATTTTTATTTCAATTCCCAAAATATTTTTCTAGTATAATTGTTGAAAGTAAACCCAAAGTTCTTTACAAAATCTTATAGAAATGATATTTTTCGACAATTAATTAAACTTACTTGGTTGAATTCTTGGAAAAAATTTTTACTCTTCTAATTTGATTGAAAAGTTAATATCCATTTTGGAAATTGAAATAAAAATTTTTCATTTTCTATTGGAAAATAACTGTCTAAAATTCCAAAGCTAATTTATTTGTCTGTCAAAAGATTTATTTTACTCATTAATCATAGATCGGAATAATTATAACAATTAATAATCATTGTAGTCTGTGTTTGGTCTTTGGAATTCATTTTGAGAGTTATTCCTTAATCAACAAAAAAACTTTATGAGAAATTTTTATTTTATTTCCAATTTACATGTTAAAACCTAAAAAAAGCAAAATAACGATGGAATTGAAACTATTAATGAAATTAGAGTGTTTTCTCAAGAAATTCAAAATACAAAAGGTGGCATTATTAAAAAGTTAGAATTTTAAAGGAATAAAATCCAACAAGAAGCAAAATCAGGAGATTGAAAATTTTGGAAAAGGTTATGAAAGACAAATTTGATAAATGTGTTCATCATCATGAAGAAATTCCATCCCTATTATTTTGCTTTTTAGCTTTTTGTTCTTTCTTTTTTGATCAACTGACAAGTGATAAAATATTTTCCAACAAAACAGTTGAATAAGTTAATAAAAAAAATCTACGTTTTTTAAAGTTGTCAAGTTTGCAAAAAGTTTTCGAGATAACCTTGTAACCTGTGTGTTGTTGCTTTGATAAATAACTCTAAGATTAATGTTCCAAATTTTTTGTCAAAATACTTTAAAAGTAACAAACGAAAAATCTGTGAAATTTTTGAATGCATTAAACTACAAGAGTTAATCACAAAAAAAAATATCTTCTTATTAGAATTTGTAATTAAATTCGAGGGGTTATTACGTCTCAACTTGAAAACTTTTTTTTTTTTCGTAAATTGTGAGGGATACAGTCATTTTACAAAATTATTGTATAATTCCAATCTTGAGAAAGTTGACTTTAGGTAATTTTACAAAAAGTCCTACAAGAGTTTTACATACCTATTTGAATATTAGACAGGTTTTCTCTTGAGATAAAAATAAAGAGAATGTGAATTTTTTGTTTTGTTGATCAATTTTTTTTTGTTTTCATTTTTAACAAATAAAAAAAAAAAAAGGAATAGAAAAAAAATATTTCTTTAAGTGATCTTTGTTTTCAATAAAAAGGTTGAGGTATCCAGGAAAAATTATATTTTGGAAACGAACAAAAAAATAAAGAAGTCTAGTTTTTACAAAAACTCTTGGAACAACCCATTTACCACGAGAGTTAAAAAATTTTTAAAATGGTGATTAGTTGCTTTGAAATCTTACACACTTGTTGTTCAAGTATTAAATAGTTCAATCTTCTTTCTTTTTTTTATTTTTTTAAATATTTTAGAATATCCTTTATTTTTTCAAAAAGAATTAGAAAATAGCAAATCTGAAAAATCAAATAACTAACGTAAAGATCTCAACAATACTTTGTTAAGTGTGACTATTATAAAAAAAAAATAGAATTTTTTTAAAAAGTTTAGTTTTCAATTAAGCAACCATTTCAATGGCAAAAACTATTCAAAGAGTTCTTATAAGAAACCAAATGACGTGTGTGACAACGAATAATTCTTCTACTATTAATGTTCTTACATTTCGCTGAATAATTTAAAGGAATTTAATAAAAAATTCAACAGAAAATGCCCTAAAAGAAGTGTTTTCTCAACAGATTTGAAATTTTTGTAAAAAATTTTATTCTCTTCTTTTAGATAGTAAAGTTGTTCTCGAGAGTGAATCAAATCAATCTTTTTCATAATTTTGTTTCATTTTACTCTTGATATTTTTTTACACAAGATGGAAAACGATTTTATTTGCATTGGTTTTTAGAAAACTTTGTAAAACCAGATGGGTTTTGGAGTATTCTCTGTAGTAAGCAATTTTGAATATATTTCTCTTGAAATTTAATCGAAAAAATCCAATTATAAAAATTTTATAAACATTTGTGGGAATTTAGAGAAACCATAAATTTCAGGATAGTGATTATTTTGAATTTAAGTCTTCCTTTAATAAAATAAATTGATGATGAGCTTTGTTTAACTTTTTTTAATATCTGAAGAAAATCTCACTTTTGATATTTCAATAAAGATTTGAATTTAAACTTCTTTTGTATCAACCAACTCTAAAATTAAAGAAAAAAATGATATGTATGATAAATTTCAAGTGAAAAGAAGATAATGTGTTTCTAAATCTGAGAAAAAGATTTTTTTTTAAGACTATTTTTGATGATAAGACCGCAATAAAGTATTTTTTAAAGAATTCAGATTTGAACTCTTTTATTAGATATTTGTAGGTATTTACTTTTTGTTTTTTGTCATTTCTGAACATTAAAAATGTAAATTACACAACAAGTAGAAATTTTTCTCAATAAGCCAAAAGCTTGTTTTGCTTTTGATAAATTTAGTAAGGAGGAAAAAATTTGGAAATTTTTAATTTTGATCTTGTAAATTAAATGTTGAAGAAAGAATTCTCTAAATGCCATCAAAAAAAATTGTTACCTAACTTCTGTTCTTAAAAAAAAAAATGTTTTCAAAAATCAAAACAGTACGACAAGAAGTCAGAATAACTTAAAAAAAATGATGAAAAAGTTAAAAATTTTTTATTTTTGAATAGCTTTGGACCAAAAATTATATAAAATAAAAAGTCTAAAAAATGAGAAAAATTACACCAAAAGAAAGAAATCAGTGCGAAAGAGTAAAAAAAAATAAAAAAAAAAAAAAACAATTAATAACAAAAAAGAATACTTGTAATCGAAAAACAAACGAAAGGTACCTTAAATTCTTCTCCGATTTACTTGAGTTGATTTCTTACAAATGTCAAGTTTTTACGTGTATATCTATCTTTACGAACATAGCCAAGTTTTCTCAAGTACTCCTCAATTCCTCGTTGTGATGATTTGTAAGCCTTGACCCAGTCCTTGTGGTTGTTGGATTGCTTTGTCAAATCAGCAGAAAGTTTGATTAATCCCTTTGAGACGATTATTTTCTCGTTTACAAATGCTTTTTTGTCTTTCGACAAGATTTCTGAGAGACCACAAGACCAGCCCCTTAGTAAATTTGGTTGGTATATATAGAAGGTTTCGATTCTTAATTTCCAGGAGGGTTTTGGCCTTTGGTTCAAGAACTGTTTTAACTCTTTGAGACTGATCCCAGGCTTGGGCTTCTTGTGACAACAATTAAGGTTTGGTTTTGTTTTGATCTGTTCGGATTTGCGATCTTTTGTGGAAGAAAAGGCTTGTGACAATTTTTGTTTTTCATATGACAGAATAAGGTTTGTTGATTGGATCGCAAGTATCATCAGTTTGTTTTCCTTTGCATCCACATTCACAGAAAGTGATTTGCATTTTTTTTGTTGATCACTTTTTTTTACAAATGTTACTGATGTCTGGTTGGGCTTTGAGAAACCTTCACGATCATTTCTTTTGTTGTCCCAAGAGCCCTTAGAGTTATTGAGCTTTGTTCGTAATGAAAAGCCTTCAAAATTGGACATTTGGATTGGGAATTCTGAAATAGAGAGAAGAAAAAATAATGAAAATAATAAAAATAATCCAAAGATTAAAAGATTTTATTTTTTTAACAAGTATTATCTCTTTCAAATTTAGAGAGACTCTCTCTCTCGAGAAAAAAAAACACACAACAAGGCTTTAGATTTGCATTCCAAAAATTGCAAAAAAAGTTTGAATATTCGAAAAAGGAGAAATTCAACAAAAGGGAAAATTGTTTTGGTGGTGTTCAAAATTTTTCTACAAGAGAAAATCAGATCCAAGTGAAAACCCACTTGTTTATCTCTTGGGTGGCTTGATTTGATCTTTAGTTTCTTTCTTCTAATCAAAATACAACTTTGTAAAAGATACAAAAAACTTAAATTATTAGATCCAAATTCCGTTTTTTGTTTTTTTGTTGACTGTCATTTTAGGTTGAAGGTGGGTAGGAAGAAAGAAACTGTTGGTTTATTCACACTTTTTATTTAAAAAACTTTTGGAAAATTACCTTATCAAAAAACAATGAAACAGGGAGAAAAAGGAAAGGTTAGTTTTTTAATTGGGAAATTTCATAGAAACTAAAATCAATAAAAAGAAGAAACCAATTAACTTCAAATAATAACCCATTATATTATTTCCAACCGAACCAATGAACACAATTTTAATCTACTTTCTTTATATCAAAATTTTTTATGTGGTTTTTGGAGATCAGTAAAAATAGTCAATTTTTTTGAACAACTTTTTAATAATTGATCAATCAAAGTAATATCTGAACCTAAAATTGTGTTTTAAAGACTCTTATTATGTTTTAACACATATGTTGTCTTAATTATTTTTTTTTTCGTTTATTAATGGATCAAACTGATAAATTCAAACAAAACTCTTCAAAATTTTATCTCAAAATACCTTACCGAAGCTTAATAAAAGATCTAACAATAATTGTTTCCAATTGGGCTTGTTAAATATGTTTACGTTATTACACCAAATAATTTTTAAATATTTGGTAAGGTGAAATAAAAATTTTGTGTTTATTAATTGGAAACTATTATTATTTATCCCTTTCAGTAATGGACACCATAAAATATTCTTTCTAGTTTTATTACTTTAATGGTTAAATTCTTCTTGATTCGAGTATTAACTACATGAGAAAAATTTTCTATTATTCTGCCATGTTTTACAACTAATTTTTCTCAAATTCCATGAGACTGTTAGACATTCTTGATTTGAATGGTCTTTTTAGGGAGAAATTTCAAAAAATTTTGATCAAATAGAGTTTTTTATTTAGACTTTTCTCAAAAGCACAAAAAGTTTAACAATCATAATGATTTAGCTTTCTGGATAACATTCGACATGAATTTGGTGTTGTTGGAACACGATGAAAAAATCTGTTAATTTGTTAACTTAAGGAGAAATTCAAATTTATTTTAAAAAATTTTAAGTTCAATTTCCCTTTTTGTAATCTTCATATCTCGACTTATAACACAACTCAGGAGAAAATTCTTTACAAAACCAAACCAATTTTACAAAGTTTCTTCACATTTAAACAGCAAGAATGCTTTATTGAAAGCTTGTATAAAAAAAGTTGTAAAATGGAAAATGCAGTACAGTGGTTTAAATAACCCGTGTTTTTTATTTAAACCCATTACGAAAATTTAACTCATGCAAAAAATATTGGTTGACTGTAGAAATAAAAGAAACAAATCAATGGGGTGAAAGTAGTATATAAACAGGAAATAGTGTTCTTTAAATAAATATTAAAAAAGAATTATGAAGATATTGAAAGATTAAAATGTGATTTTTTGCCTAAAAAAATGAGCAAAATTTCATTTTTTGAATTCGAAAAAAAATCATTTCTTCTCTGAAATTTTCTATAAATGCTGAAATTTTTGAAACAAAAGTATTTAATATTATTGAGTCATTTAGATTAATCAAAGATCTAACCTCAAAAGTCAATTTAAATACAAACCAAGAAGCTATAAGTTCTTCCTGCCTTCAAATACCCAAGTATGAAAAAAAAACATGAGTTAAATTTTAGTAATGGGTTAAAGGATGTCAACACGGGTTATTTACACCACTGTAAAAACTTTTTCAGATCTTTCTTAGAATTTATCCGTAGTATTAGACTTAAAAGAGAACTAATTTTAACTGGTGGTGTGTTAAGGGATTTATTTGATATAAATTTCAGAATAAATCCCCAAACAACAAAATAACTTCAACATATTCACTGATTTACCATTTCCCCAGATTCTCAAAAACTGAGAAAAAAAATGAATTCTAAATTATTATTCCTAATTCCAAATTCAAAATTTGACAATTTATTAATATTACTGATAAATTCAAAATAAAGAATTCAAAACTTTTTGATCAATTTCAATTTTTAAATAATCTTTCAAACCTACTTTTATACCATTTTTATTCCAACAAAAGTCTTGTTTCCAACTAATTTACAAATTTTCTTTGTATTCCGTAAAATCAAATAATTCAAATCTCATAAAAAAATTTTCAAAAATAGCATAGTGAACAAATAAATTAAAAACACTTTTGTGAATTTATCAGTATTTACTTTCTTGAAATTTTTTTTCATATTTTCGTTTTTATTTTTCATCTTTTTTTTCTTTTCTTTTTAATCTTATGGTAAAGAAAATACAGACAATTGGGTTCAAAATTATCAATTAAAAAGAAATTAACTCCATTTTTAACAATATACAAGGAAAATATTCTTCTAATGAACTTTTTACTAAACATATTATATTGTTATTTTTTTTTCTTGAATCATTCCTCTAAAATTTGAACAAAGTCAATCTTAAAACTTATTAATTGTATAAAATCATATGAAAATTCAACTTAAAATTGATAAAATTGAAAATTTTTCTTCAAATAGCAACTGAATTCTAAAAAAAAAAATCAAGAGATCAAAGAAAATATTTTATTTTGGTTACGAACAATAAAGAAAACAATGAGTTTCTAAAAGATTTTTCTTTTTTAATCTTGAATAATAATAGATAATAAGCTGTAAAAAAAGCTATTATTTGTTCTTTTGGTTGATTTATAAAATATAGTTTTTATTTTACTTTGCATCATTAAATTGTAAAATATTGATATCCTTTTGTCTTTTCTGGAAATAATTTGATTAACAATTTTCAAAATGTTATTTTTGTTGTCAAATAATCTTTTTTCAAAAACTGTTGATCAATTTGGAAAGTAAACTCATTTTTTTAATAAATGACCCTATTTTTTTTTTTATTTTATTTTAAGTTCAAAAATAAATATTTCTAGTGTATAGAACTGAATATTAGAATAGTAATTTATTTATTATTATAGATAACTTTAATTTCTAAAAATATTTATTTACTAAATTTGATATTTAATTATCCAATGATTTTGAAATATCGTTTACTTGACAATAAAACTTGAATCTTGGTTTTCTAATTAAAAGTGTTGTTTTTTATTACTTCTTCATCTTAAAACCAGTCCTGTGAAAATATAACTCTCATTAGATTATTAATTCAGCCAAGGTATTCTATAACCAGTAAAATTAAAAAAAAATCTTCTATTTAATCAAATATTAAAAATTCAGAAATTTTTTACAATATCCTGAAATTGAACAATAAAGCAAAATATCTTTTAACTAAACTAATTAGTTACTTGAAATGTAATTTTCAGAAAAGAATTCTATCTTGTTCAAAGTATAATCTATTTTTCATTTGTCAAAAGTTCAAAATTTAAAATATTTTCCCAATTATTTAAAAACAATTAAATTCTTTGATCTGAAGAAAGAAATCTTATTTTTTGAAAAAAAAAATGGATTCAAAATATAATATTTTTTTAAAAAAACTCAAAAGTATAAAATCAAATTACATGAAAAAATGGACTTATTTTTATAAATTATTACTTTAATCATTTTAAAATTGAAAAAAATATAGTAAATTCAACTATATACCCCCCCCACGATTTTTCCTTTTTATTGAAGAAAATAAAAGCAACAAATAACCAAACATTGAAATTAGATATACTCCCAAATAATTTTTTGAAAAACTGATATAATCAACTTAAAATTAAAAGAAATACTTATCAATTAGATTATTTCAAAACACTACAGTCATTTCCATTGTTAAGACATAAACTTTCAACTAAATTTAATGCAAAGTAAAATCTCAATTTAAAATATATATTTTGGAATTTTTTTGACACAAATTATTTTACCAGGATTTGAATTTTGTGTCTAAATTTGAGATTTTTTTTTGTGCCTTAAATTTCGTTGAAATTTTGTGTATTAAAAGTGGAACTGAATGTAATTAATAATATAGTTTTGATCATTTCTACCAAATAATCTATACCCAATGATTAGTTAGCATCAATGACTATTACAATTATTTCTAAAAATTTTAAAGATTGCCAAACTAATAAAATTATTTCCAATTAATAATTCTAATAAAAAAATTGATATTATCAAATAACTCTTTTAAATAATACCTTTTTGTTGAATCGTCTTTGGTTGATTTTTTTTAAAAAAATAAAACTTATTATTTTAAATTTCAAAAAAATTAATAAATAATTGACAATTAACATTAAAGGTCAATTATTTTGCATATTTTAAAGGTTTTAATATTTAGTTTATTTTATGTGTATTTTTAAAATAAGATTAACTTCTAAAATTTATTGTCTAATATAAATTATCAGGAAATTCTAAAAGTGAAATTTCATAAAAATTATATAATCCCAAAATTTTCTTTTTTGAAGTGAATCCAAAATATAAACATTTAAACAGATCCTTTTACTAAAAATTTAATATGAATATTAAAACTTTCATGAATGACAATTAATTTCAATTCAGTTTATGAATGTATTAAATGATCAAGTTTAAATTAAAAAATATCTAAATCAGTGTTTTCTCAATTCTGAAAAAAAAAAAAATAATAATAATTTGAAAAAAATTCAAGAAAAATAGTTTATACTTTTTTATTTAAGAATTTAAAAGAGGTTTATACAATAAAAAAAAGATTAATAAACAAAAATTTTTTTCAAAAGAAAGCTACAAAATTCCTTCAACAATCTGTTTCAAGTTTTCAGTTAGGAGTTAATAGATAATTTTTACATATATCATTTTGTTTAAAGTCATCTAAAGCAAGTAGAAAAAAGGGGGAGAATCAACCTTATGTAATATAGTTTAATTTTCATTTCCATTTTCTTGGAATTGAATATCGACAAATTTAAAGAAGTGGTTAATCTTGTTTGATTAATATATATATATATATACATCCCTTAGCACCCCGGATTTGCCAAAATTTCATCAAGTTTTTTAAATTAGATTTAAAATGATATTGATCTACTAATATATTAATTTTCTTATTTGTCTTTAATCCAGATATTAATTATAATAAAAAGTCAAAATAGTTCAAAGATAAAGTAGTTAAGTTATTTATTTTTTTTTTTTTGAAATTGAAAAAAAAAATAATAATTATTCATTTTTACATTTTTTAAAGATTTTTATTTTTATTTTATTTTTTTAAATCAGAAATTTTATTACATTAATAGTAATTAAAAACTCAACACATTAATTTATTAATAATAACCACCAAACAATTTTAAAAATTTTATGATAAAAAAAATAAAATAAAAAAATAAATTACTTTGAAATTTAATTTTTTTTTAAGAAAAAATTTCAATAAATATCCAATTAAGAGAAAAATGAAATTTATTTCTTTAGGCCAAAATTAAAATTTTAATATGATTAATATTCTAAAACTTTTATTTAAGTAATAGATAATAATTGAAAATCAAAAAAAAAAAAAAAAATTGTAAAATAATTTCAATTTATTAAATTGGTATAAAACAAATATAAATTACTTTTTAATTTATAAAATATTTATACCTAAATTTAAAATAAAATAAAAAATAACTCATCAATATTATTCCAATATAATAAAATAATCTTCGAAATCAAATTTTTTTTATTAAATTTTGTTATTGGTAAAAATTTGAATAATATATTTGCGATATTTGGATTTTTCCTTAATAAATTAATCCAGATCTAGTTAAATAAGTTCTGATAAATGGTCTCTAATTCAACAATATTGTTTATTTTATGTCTAGATTTTAAAAAGTCAAAAATTAAAAAATTGTAAAAAATAAAAAAAAAAATCAATTATTAATCTGACTCGAACTATTGGCCAAATCATTTAAAATTGAAAAAAAATCTTGTTGAAAAAATTGTAAAATTTTGCAAAAAAAAAAAATTTGATTTTTTTTTCTAATTTAATTTATATTTTTTTTTATTTTTAAATTATTTAGAATCTAATATAGATATTGATATTGAATAATAATCAGTAGATAAAACAAATTTTCTATGTGATGTTATAATAACTTTTATAATGAATAAATTATTTAATCAAGCATTTTAGGCAATTTTGGGGTACAAAGGGCCCCAAAAAAATTTCGCGTAAAGTATTATGTGTTTTAAATGTTAAAAATAAGAGGTTTTTGATGTCTAGACAAACTTTTCAAAAAAAAAAAAAAATTTATTTTGACAAAATTTGGAAAAATAATAAAATCACAATAACCAAAAAAAAAAATTCCCAATGTTGAAATTTTTTTTCAGTTATTTTTTTATTTTAAGTAACTATACAATTTTTAATTATAAAATTTTCTATCTAAGATAATTTTTTATTATTTATATATCTTATTCTCCTTTGATAACATTTCAAATTCAAATTTTTGTTTGAAATGTTTTTAGGTTATTTGGGGTGCTAAGGGATAGATATATATATATATATGGATTTTTGAAAAGTAACAATTTTTATTTAAAGAAAATTCATTGTTTAATTTCAACCATAACTATCAATTTATAGGAAAAATTTCAGGATTTAGAAAAACATTTCAAAAAAATCCCAAATAAAAAAAAGATATTAGCATTTCATTCTGAAATACTTTTTTTTTTTTTATTTCACAAATAAAAAAACTAATGTTCAAGTATTACATGCTTAAATATCAAATGTTATAACAATAAAATTCCCTATTTATTAATGGTTTCACAAGAAAAATTCTCAAAAAGAAGAGAAATGTACTTTTCAATATAAAATAGAAACCAAATGAGGTTTTCTCTTGTATTAACTCTATTAAAAATATAAATGATTTGCAAAAAAATCATAAAGTGATTGCTAGTACTGTTTTAAATATATCCATTTTAGAGTGTAGACCATGTTTCAAATAAAATATAAATTCTTTTTACTCAGTAAAACTTCCACATTAAAATGATCAAAGAAATTAGACTATATCAACAATTGTGATATTGGTTTCTTATAGGTTCTACTTGAAAAAAACGAAATCATTCAAAAGAATGATAAAATACCAAATTTTTCTGAAAAATAGTAAATAATCCTGAAGATAATTTTCAGTAGATGATAATAAAAACAAAACAATATGAACAAATTTTAAAACCAATTATCATTAAAATTCAGTTACTAATTTAATATTAAATCAAAAGATCAATAAATTAACCATTCATAATTTACAAAATTTTTGATATACTTTTAATATATGAATTAAATATTGTCTGGAAACAAGTAGAAAAAAAAAACATATGTTTAATTTGAGAAACAATATTTAATTCAAGAATATGAGTTATTTTTTATCAATTATTTTTAAAATTGGAAATAAATTTTTCTTTCAAAACCAAATACCTTTCCTTCTCTAGTGAAGTTATTTCGATAAGAAACCTGGATTTTTAATTAAATATATTCTTTTAATATATTCAGGAAGTACCTTAAATGATTAACTTTTTCATTTTTTTCAAAAAAGCTTTTTTCCAATTTTTTTTATTTTTCTCTTTTTGCAAATTGTTTGTTTTCCCTTTCCACAAAAATAAAAACAAAAACAAAACTAAACCACAACAAAAAAAAAAAAAAGAAATCAAATGACTGAAACGTGGACCCCATTGGAGAAAATAGGAGTGTCAATGTATAAATACATTGCACAAGAGAAATACCAACTTCCATTATCATTTGGAACGATTGTTGAAATAACATCTGGACACCGAGGATGGTACTATGGCAAATCTTATGAAAGCAACAAAGTTGGAATTTTCCCATCGAACTACATCAAAATCTTTGAAGGAGAATTACCCGATAAAAAAGAGTTGGAAAAAAGTGAATTCCATCCGTTAATCGAAGCAGACCCAACAACAAAAGAACTAGACACCTCTTTGATTGAATACCATTACTTGATCAAAACTCGATCAATTCCTAATTTTGCCATCCAGTTCCGATTTTTTTGGCAACAAATTGAAAACTTGTTAAAAATTAGAAAAATTTTCATGACCAAAGGACAGCCAAAAGTAAAACTCTTTTTGTTTTTTTTTTTTTTTATTATTTAACTTTTCCTTTGATCCTTTACTTAAAAAAAAAAGGAAATACCCCGAAAAACAAACACTCTAATTCAATTTTTCAAAAGAAGAAAACCAAAACCCAACAAATTTTTTCAATCAAAAATCAGAAAAATTTCTTTTCTTTTCTTTCCTTCTCTTTTTTTTTTTCATCAAAAAAAAAAAACTTTCAAATTATATCCCACTCATTTGTTTTTGGAAACAATATTCATAAAAATTTTTTCATAAAATTAAGTTTTTGTTTCCCATCCAAAAACTAAATTCCCAAAATCAACCCAAAAATCAAAATAACTAAAAAAAATGATAATAATGAAAAGAAAAAAATGCTGAATAAAAGTTTTATCAAGTGTTGCTCAAACTGCTTAAAAGAGCGAATTAGATAGTTTGGGCAATCATAAAACTTTTTTTAGACACTTTTTTAAAACAGCTATAATAATGAAAACAAAAGACTTTATTATTTGAAAAACGAACAAACAAAAAATGATTAAAAGGTCTTAAAAACACAAACTTCAAGGCAGCAAAGACAAGAACTGTTTTATTCTTAGCTCTTGAATTAATTATAATTTCAGCTTGTTTCTTATTTACTTCAAAACAATGATTTCTTTTTCCGATTTAATTGAAAAATTTTTTTCATTCTTTTTAATTCCAACCAAAATCTTCTTGATTAAAATCATTCTTCTTTCTTTGATTAATTTGCCATGTTTAAAGAAACACTTTTTATTCACTTTTATTTCTTTGCTATCTCGAAAAGTATTTTTATCACTCATAAAGAAGAATTTTCCAAGAATTTGGAGTGAACTCAAATAACGCAAAAACTTTAAAATCAAAAGAATTTTCCAAAATTCACCATCATTTTTTTTCACTTTCCTTTTTTATATAAACTCCACTATAATAATTGTTGATTGAAACACAAAAATGAGTCTTATTATAACTAAACAAAATGTTTAATTCCAAATTATTTCTAAAGAGAACTTTCAAAAAACCTCAATTTATTTAAAATTACAAAAGGCATAAATTTATTTAAAATTACAAAAAAATAAACACTCATTTTAGTTTATATATTAACCTTTTGCATTGAAGATTGAATTTTTTGAATAATCACTATTTAAATTGATTATTACATTTCTTTTTTCTTGATATTTTCTTTTTGTCTTCTATTTATAAAGAAGGTAAAAAAAAAAAAATTGAGTAAAAATAAAAACAAATTTTTTTGTATATTTATCGATTGCCAATTAAATTATAAACTCTATTTCAAAATCATTGGCTAATTAAAAATCAAATTTTAAAGAAAAATATTTTTAATAATTGAAGTTATCTCTTATAATATAAAAATTTCGATTTTAATATTCAGTTCTATACTCAAGAGATATTTATTTTTTGTCTAAAAATAATAAAAAAAAAAATTAAAAAAAAACAGTTAAAAAAAATTGAGACATTTATTTTGAATGAAGCATTACATGAAAAATAGAAAATTTAAAAAATTAATAAAACCCATTTATCGATTCTCCTTCCATTTGAATAACTAAATCTAATCTCTTTTTCATATTTGAAATCAATTTTTTCATTGATTCATCTTTTAATTCTTTCCAATTTTTCATTTTCATTTTCCATTTTAACAAAACACTGTGGAAAAAATAAATAAGAGAAAAAATGATTTATTTTCAAACTTTTCATTGTAAGGGGAAAAACTTCAAAACAATATAAAAGCAATTCAAAATTCAAATGTAAGATGGGCCATTTATTATGAAATTTAGTTTATATATATATATATATAAACTCTTTTTCAAAAATTGTGACTCACATGAAATAATAAATTGAAAAAAAAAAAATTATCCTTTAGTATTCAAGAACAATTAAAAACTAAATATGATTTGTAATTCACTTTTAAGTCATTCTAAATCTATAAAAGCCTGATATATTAAAAATTAAAAAAAAATAAAACCAAAAAACTAAAAAAAAGTGAGTCACAATTTTTGAAATGAGCATTACCCATTTTTTATTACTGAACTTTCACTGAAAAAAAGTTGAACAACAATATTTTTTATGAATAATTAAATCCATTTTCAAAGACCTTACATAGTATAAATTTTGTTAGTGATTATTTGTCTTTTCGAAGATCTCTTTTTTATTTTCCACATGATCTTTTTAAAAAAAAAAAAAAAGAAAAATTTTTCAAAAACAAAGAAAAAGAAAAACAAAAGAAAAAGAAAAGAAAAACAAAAGAAAACAAAAATTTGAAAAAGCAAAACTAAAATTTGAAAAATTAGAAAAAATGATTCTGATCCAAAAATTTGAAAATATTTTTTGTTAAGAATACTGGAATAAACCCTCAAAATAACTCCCATTAACATTATAAAGTGAGTCAAAATTTATGAAAAATAGTTTATATATATATATATATATATATAAATTCAAGAGACCAACAATAAATCGACCCTATTAGTCGTGAGGTTTTTCTTCATTTAAGATCTGATTAGAAAATTTAATAAAATATTATATTTTCCACAAGTTTTCTTAATATTTCTCAAATAAATAAAAGACCTAATTTAACCAATTATATACCTAATTTTGAATTGGATATATTGCAGAATCGATGTGTATTGTTCAATTCTCTCAAGAATCCTACCCACGCCATAAATTGACAGACGTTTTGTTCCAATTCTTATTCAATTATAATAATATTCAAAAAATATTTAAATCAGTCAGACAATTTCTTCAAAGTGTTTGAGGTTTTATGAAACACAAAGCTGATTTATTTGATTAAAATATCACTTTGATGACTTTTTTGAGAAAATGATAAACAATCAAAAATAATATGTTTACAAGTACTTGAACCTTCTAAATTCAGATTTTCAATTGGACAGTTTACTAATGGACCATTCTCTGTTTTCAAGAACATCTATAATTAATACTAAATTATGAAATAGATTAATATTAAAAAATCACCGATATAATTCAATATCAGGTTTAATTTTTAATTTATTATAGATCCTTACTATATAGTTCTTTCGCTATAATTTCGTATATATTTATTTTTTCTAATTTTCAGCTAATTACACCAAAAATGATGTTAAATCTTATTTGTATATTAAAAAAACAAAAGAGAATTGTTGATCAATTAAATAATAAAGAAAAAAATAATACCAAAGTTAATAAACTGAAATGATATTAATTTATTTACAACATTAAAATAAAAAAAACATATTAATTTGAAATTGAATTAAGAGTGCAAATAGAAATTTGAATTTGACAAGGTTAAAAAAGTTTAGCTAATTTATTTTTTGATCATAAGAAATTAATCCAAAATGGATTAGGATTAAAAAACGAAATTTACTGAAAGACTACAATTTTAAGAAACATAAGAAATTATTTATTTTTTTTTTTTTTTTTAATAATATTTTTGGGAAAACACAACCATTACAATTTCAAATTCTAAAAGATAAAAAACTTTATTCAGTTTAAGACTAAGACTGGAAAAACAGTATTTAATTGCCGTTTTTTTACAAAGAAATTTTATTTAAAAAAATTAGATCTTCAATACAAATCCGCGGATTTGGTACCCATTTTCCTTAATGAGATTTACTTTTTGAGATCATTTGTTACCACTTGAGTTTGAAAAATTACAAATATACATCTCAAAAATAAAACCGTTTTTAACTTGAATGTTTTGGTAGTAGCTAAAATTTATCCTTTTTTTTCTGATAATAAAGTAAAAAAAAAAAAAAAAAGATAAAGTTTATACCTCAACTCAAAGAAAGAATAGTTTAATTTCAATTTTGGTATTAAAATTATTTTGTTTTGGTGGTGTATATTCTGCTTTGTACGAAAAAAAAAATGAGTTGTGTTTTGTTGGTAAACAGTTACAATTAAATTTTATTGTTTTAAAAAAAATAAAATTATTTTTAGATATTTGTTCAATCACATAAGAAAAACACCAGCAATCTCAAACCTTTATTGACTGATCTTTAAATTATTTTGATTTTAGAAACTAAGAAATAATACAAAGTTCAAAAATTTTTTTTTTTATTTTAAATTTTCAGAAAAATATTCTGGAGGTTTGTTGAACCCAAACTGTGAATCAAGAGCCGATCCAAACTGTATTTAAATATAATTAAGGTGTTTATATTCTTTAAAACAAATTTTTCAAAAAATATATTACCTCTGTAGATTAAGACAAATAATTCAAATATAGTAATATATATATATATATATATATATATATATATTACAAAAAGTCTCGAAAAAACATTTAATTATTACTTTTAATACATATAATATAACTATTAATTTTAAAGATTAAAAAAAATATTGTATAACATATAATTACCATTTTTTCGTTCTTATTAGATTTTTAAATTATTTAAACATAAAATAATTGATATATTAGACTTTTCCATCTAAAAATATCGAGAATACATCATAATGTAATTCTTTCATTTAAATATCCATTATTTTACGAATAACTTATCTTTTCATCAAAGAATATTTTATCACTAAAAAGTCAATTATCAAAAAAGTAATCTGGAGGGGACAACTTTGAAAAAAAAAACAAATGATCATTTTTTCAACACAATATTGATCTGTTCAAAATCTTAGAATTTTTCAAAAGTATCAAGCAATTATATTAATCAAGTTCTTTATTTAAGATGAATATTTAGAAGTTGAAAATTTTTGTTGAACAACAAACTGATCTCCAAAAAAAAATAAATTGTTTTTTAAAAATGAACAAAACAAAAAACAAAAATACGACAATGATGAGATCAAAACAATTATTAAATTTTATTTTGATTTGATTGGTAAATTTATCTATTCTTTTTATCGACTCAAACAACAACTTAAGGTAAATTATCATTGTCAATTCATCAGAACATCATGTGATTTTATGAAAATAAAATACTTTAGATACTGATCAACTCTATATTGGGATTATATATTTGGTTGTCAATCAGTTAAACAATTTTTAATTGTTTCTTAAATATTAAAGGAGGTGTTTCATTTTTTAAAATTTCAACAAACGTTAATAACTTATGGATAAAAACACAAGAAAAAAAAATTCCAATTCTTGAATTTACATTTTTTTTCAAACATTTTTTTAAATATAAAGAAAATAACAATATTTTTATTCCTAAAAAATTTATTTAAAAAAAAAAAAAAAAAATTTATTTCATTGATTTCATAAATTTATATTCAATAATTAATAAAAACAAAAACTAATAATAAAAAATGATAAAATATAATAATAACCACAATAGCAAGTATACGAAGGATATAGAAAAAACATTTTGGCAATTATTGATTTAACGAACAATAGATTAAAAAAAACGCAACTTCGTGATTCTAATAGCAACAAGTTAATTGATGAAAGCACTGTTCCTATTTTGGAGCTTCATGATCTGTATGTCAACACAACATCAGAGGGGATCAGCACAAGTAATTCGAGCAAGAAGTTCACTTCTACTGTGAACTTTCAATTTGAATTCAAACAAATAATTACACCGATTGAAGAAGAATTGGAATTACATTTTTTTTTGTATCAAAAGGAAAGTAAAACTGTTTTGAGTGAAGAATTTGTAATCTTTTTAGGAAAAGATAAAAACCCGATTTTGGAAAAAACAAAGAAACTAAGTGCATTATTCATTGACATTAGCTCTGAAGAGCAGCATTCATTATATTTAGTTTGTCGAGTTATTCGAATTGGAGCATTGATATTCCAATCGAAAAAAGACAGCAACAAAATGTATCGAAGACCATATACTTCTGGTGTTGAACAATTGGCTAATCGAGGGTTTATGCTAATTGGCGAAGAAATTTCGACAAAGGAGTTAAAGACGTTTATTCCATCAAGTGAAAATACCTTTATCAATTTACATGATTTACTTTTGGATGATAATTATAAAATTGATTTGGATTCTTCGACCAAGATCAATGTGTCGTTAAGAGTTATTTCTGATTCATTGGATACGTTATTATGCAAAGACAAAAAAGACAATTTAGTTGACATTAGCAATAATTTAATAATTCCAAAACTAAGTTTACCAAAGATCGTATTACCAACATACCACCGAGACGATCTATATTTAGAGTTGCACAAGGGAGATTTCCCATCGATGAAGGCTAAGAATGTCCAACTGCTCATTTCTGTTATCAAAATAAATGTGATGAATAAACACCGTTGTATCATTGTGCCTGAATCGGAAGATCCTGTCAATGAATACAAAACAGTGGTATATTACCATCGAACTGATCCGACATGGAATGAAATTGTGAAATTAAGGTTCAGTGAAGAAATGTACAAAACATGTGAGATTTATTTTGAATTAAAATCATGCACTCATGACAAAAACAATGATAAAGTGTTTTGCTTTGGATTTTTAAAATTATGGGAAAATGATAACATCATTGGACAAGAGACACGAAAGATCAAATTATACAAATTAAGGAAAAAAAAAGGACAAAGAAATCATTGCACCAAATGGAGACTTTAAGGATACAAAGAATTCAATTGAATTAAGTGTCCGAGTGTGCTCGACTATCCAGACACAAAATAAAATCTTGAACAAAATATTAAAATTAAGGAAATTAGTGAATAATTCAACAAACATCAAACAAGAAGAACTGGAGCCCTATGTTTTCATTTTGCAACAATTAAAGACAATTCCCAAGATTATTATCAATTATTTGGATAAAATTTTAGATTCGTTATTTTATGCACTAGTTTTGGGCTCCAATAATTTATCATTTGCAGCATTCCAAGCGATGGCGTCTGTGTGGGGCTCAATCATTGAGAATAAAGATTTGAATTATCAAGTGCTAATCCAAGCATATTTACAACATCGATTCACATTGAGTGAGAACAATGAAGAAAGAGATGACAAAATGGTTAATATCATTGCTAGCTCTTATCAATTTATGATTGACCATTTGATGTATGTATTAGAAATTGTGATCAAAGAAAATGAAAAAGAAAAAGAGATGTGCACACAGAATTTATCTGCGTTATATTTGTTCATGACGTTTATCATCCATTCCAAACTATTGGATGATGCGATCATGTTGGGAAATACAAACAAAAAATCAAAAAAAAAATTAGAAAACAGAGAAAAAAAAAACAAAAAATTTGGAAAGGATTTGAATAAATTATGGGAACAGCTTACACAATTAATGGAAAAAACAGCACCTGTATGGATTGTTTCAATCCAAGAAGCAGCGCTGAAAAATTATTATCAATCATATTTACAATTACCCAAGGTATTTTCGATCAACGAAGTTGCAAGAGTTATTGGAGAATCGTTAAGATCAGTTGCAAGAGGAAGGAAGGCATTAGATGAAGAAAAAATGAATATTCTGATCAACATTTCTACAGGACCATTATTCAAAGCCAAGACATCAAGACTACAAATTGTCGAGTTGGTTATTAATGAAGTCCGAAAAAGTTACACTCTGGGAGAAATTGAATTGAATAAATGTACCAAAATCATTGCCAATTTGTTATTTGCAATCAAAAATAATGAAAATTTAGAAAAAGATTACCCTCAGTTATATAAGAAATTTTTGAATTCTGATTGGGATTATTTATCAACAATTATTACAAAAAATATTAAGTTAAATAATAATAATAATAATAATAATAATAATAATAATAATAATAATAATAATAATAATAATAATAATAATAATGATAATAATAATGATAATAATGATGATGATTTTGAAGAAAAGAAAACAAACATTAATAATATGAAGAATAAAAATAAATGGATTTATGAATTAGTCAATTTACCAGAAATTTTAATTCAAATGTTTAATCACAATAAAGAAAAACTAAGTGATATCAATTTTAAAAGTGAAAACAATGAAACATTAAATCAAAATAATTTGGAAAATGATTTACAATTTAATTCATCACCAAAATTTGCAGAAGAAATATCTAGAAATGAACAATTGTTTATCAATAAATTACAAAACCCATTAATCAGAGATTTATCCACATTTGGAGACTCAAACGAAAAATTAATTTCTGGGAAAACTGGAGAACATGAAATGTCATTCCGAAAAAAAATAGGTTCAAGAATTGTTTCTGTATTATTAACCTTACTTGATTTATTGGATGAAAAAACATTTTGGTCATTTTTCAAAAAACGAACTTGGTCTCGGCAATCTAAAAGACAAAGACTAACTTTATTATTTAGATTGTTCTGTTCATTATTAGATAAAGAAAGTTACTCTATTGATTGGACTACCTTGATTTGGATTAAATTCACTGTTATCTCGAAAGTATTAACATTTTCTGAACCTATATTAATTAAAAATTTTTTGAAATCAAATAAAAAACAAAAACAAAAACACAAACAAAAGCACAAACACAAACACAAACATAATGATGATGAAGATGAAGATGAAGATGAAAATTCTAATTCTAATGAAATTGAGATGGAAATTGAAAAAGAAAAAGAAATAGAAATTGAAAATGAAGATAAATTAGAAATAGAAAATGAAAAAGAAAAACAAAACGAAAAAAAAAAAGAAAATGAAAAAGAATTGGATGAATTCTCACCGAAAATTTGGAAATCTTATTTCAAAGCATTAATTTATTTCATTGGAAGTAGCTTTTTACAACAAGAAGAAGAAGAGAATAAGGCAAGGTTCACACAACTTTATTTCAATTTTGGTGATTTACGATTGATCTGTTGTCGATTATTAAGGAAGACATGGCCATTATTAAAGGAGCACCATCATCATTTTATCAAGAGCTGTGCAGATAATTCACTATCATTTTTATTATTGAGAAATGAAACTTTAGCTGATCTAGGATTTAGCTTGTATTATTCGTTGTTAATAGCAGAATACCAAAAAAACACAAAACTTTGAATTAGTTACTCAGGGGGCGATTCAAGTAATTGATAAGGCGATGAGAAACCAATTATCAGAAAAGTTTCAAGGATACTTTTTTGAAAAAAATCTTGGACAATTTTGATATTTTAAATGTGAAACATACTTTAATCACCTCAGGAAAGGGATTGGGATTTTTAGCAGAAATTAAAACAATTTTGGATTTAATTTTAGCATTAAGACATTATCCACCTATTTTGAAATATGAAGAAGAAAGAACACAAATCTTGTTGGAATTATTTGAGCAATTACGAAGAAACAAACAATTCAAAATGTTGATCAGATATTATCACACATTATTTGATTTAAATATTATCTTGAAGAATTATGAAGAAGCAGCTAATACCCTGTGTTTGTATGCAGATATGCTAGATCTGTCAAAAAAACGAACACTATGAAATTGAAGAGCTCACATACCCAAGAGAGACAACAGCATCAAGAAAAGAAAGGGTGTTGAAAAGAGCTATTTTTTATTATCAAGAAGGAGGAGCTTATGAAAAGGCTATCGAATTGATCAAAATCTTGGAGAAATATCATGAAAAGATCACATTTGATTATCCATCATTAGTTGATCTTGGAGATTGGAAAATGAAACTATTGCAATTCATTGTCCAAAAGACACGAGTGTTCCCAACTTATTATCGAGTGGGATATTTTGGAAAGGGATTTGAAAATACAGACAAAAAAAACTCGATTGGCAAATTATTCATTTACAAGGGACAATTGTTAGAACAACTAACAACATTTGTTCAAAATTTGAAAAATAAATATCCCAAGGCAACGATAGATGGTGCAGACCCCACAGAGGAACAAAAAAATGGGAATAGCCAATACATCCAAGTTGCCAAATTAAACCCATCAACGATGGAATTACTTGAAGGGAAAAATTCGATCCTAAATTCAAATGCACCAGACTATATAAAAAATTTATAAAAAAAATTATGATCTTACTGTCTTCTTTTCTGAAAAGAGTATCAAAAAGGGGAAAGACAAAAACAACGAGTTTAAAGGATTGTGGGTAAAACAAGACTATTTCATTGTTGATGGAAAATTCCCAACAACACACAGAAAGCTTCCAGTGATCAAACATATCACAAAAATGATCTCACCAATCCAATGTGCGATCAATACAATTCTAAATAAAAACAATTCACTCAAAATGAAAATATTATACTTTTCTTCAAAAGAACAAGACAATTCACAACAAATGAGTAACTTCACAATGGAACTCAATGGAACAATAGATGCAGCAGTTAATGGAGGTGTGTTTAAATATCAAGAAGCTTTTTTAACACCGGAATACCTCCAAGAAAATCCAGATAACATTGAACTTGTCACAATATTAAGAACAGGATTAAGAGAACAATTACATCTACTTGACAAAGCATTAAATTTACATGACGGACTGGTTACTCAAGATTTCAGAGCCTTACATTCGAAAATGAAAGACCAATTCAGACAAATGAAAACTATCTTGGGTCCTATTTTAGCTAAAAAAAAAAAGAATGAATCTATTAATTAATTTGTCATTTTATTATGATATCTTTAATATTTTCTTTATGCTTTCATTGTTTTTTACATAATTTAATATTTTACACACTTTTATTTTTTTTTTTTTTATTTTTGAGATTTATTTTTTTTTTAAACAAAAATACAATTTCTAACATTTTATTCAATTTTAATATTTTTAATTAAAAAAAAAAAATAGATTCAAAAAAAAGATTTTCATAAATTTTCAATTTTTAATTTAGATTTAATTAAATAAAAAAATTGAATATTATTTTTTTTAATAAGTTCATTTTCAAAAAAATTGAAAATCAAAAAGTTTTCATAATTTAAAACCAAACTGTTATATTTATATTTTTCATACTTTTTATTGATTAAATTTTAAATATTTTAGTTTTAGCATTTTAACAATTAATGTTTAACAATTATTTATATTATTTTCAACAATTACAATAATTAATCACGGATTTGAACTTTTTTACTACACAAGAGTAAATATGAATGTTCTAAAAAATAGAGTTTTTGCAACATTAGACATAAATAAAGAGTTCCCTTGTTTAATCCAAATTGCTGTAAAAGCCAACCAAATATGCATTTTGATTTTTGATCTCAAAGGGATTTTCAATATAAAATCGTTTGAAATATAATTTAGTACTTTGTTCAAAATTTGATTTTTTTGAAAAAATTGAAAGATTGGTACACAACAAGACAAGGAAAATTTTTTCAAAAAAAAATCTCTAAGTTTTGTATTTTTGAAATAGACTCATAAAATAAACATTATTATACATAACAATTTTCAAAAAGGTTTACAACTTTAATACACAAGTATAAATTGAAAAAAATCAAAATTTTAAATTTCGGATATCTTGACGAATTATTCATTTTTCCAAAATCCAATTAATCTTAAAAATTTATTTTTCAAGTTTATAGCTCTGTATCTCCTCTAGTTTAGAAGTTATTCTCCAGTTTTGATTTTTCGTCAAAAATAATTTTTTTTTGAAATTTTCAAATTTTCATTTCTAAAAAAGTTCCTATTTTACCACAAAAATAAATTTTTTTAGTGTTTTTAAGATCATCCAACTAGGGTATTTTTTGATAAAAAATATGATTTTGGTAAAAAAAATTGATAAAATTTTATATTAAAAAAAAAATTTTTTTTGAATTTTTTTTTACTAAAATTTTGATTTTCCCTTTTAATTTTAACTCAAATATTATATTAGTAATATATTTGAAAATAAAAAAGTTATAAAATTTTAAATTTGAAAATTTTTTTTATTTTTTTTTCACTTTTATCCAAGTTAATTATAAGAATACATAAGTTTCACTGTGTATATCTTAGTTGATAAAATGCTAGATAACAAATCTTTTTAATTTAGTCACAAAATTTTTTTTACAAAAATTCTTTATTTTGATTTTTTGTCAAGTTTTTAAATTTAAACTTTATGAGGGTAAATGGTTTCGAAATTATTTAGTATTTAAAATGGGTGTTTTTAACTTTTTTCAAAATTGAAAATTTTTTAAAAATGTATATCCCTTAGATGACCATATTGACCCACTCCGATTTTCGAATTTTTATCCTAATATTTTTGTAATCCGAGAGTGTGACAAACGTACATATATCCCAGCGGGACAGGCATATGTAAATTTCTCTATCTTTTTCAAAAAACAGTAGATCACAAAATTTTTAATTTTTTCAAAATTATTTTTGTTCTTAATTGGTCCACTTAAATGAATTTTCGAAAATTATTTTTCAAAAATTTGATTTTTTTTTTCATTTGAAATGTTTTTTGATATATTTTTTCAATAATTAAACCACACATTGAAGCTCAAATAAAATTCAAAATTTTCACAATTTTCAAAATTATTGTTACAGTCAGTTTCACCATTAAGGCACAAACTTTCAACGAAATTTAAGGCACAATAAAAATCTCAAATTAAGGCACAAAATTCAGATTCTAGTATAAATAAATTGTAAAAAAAAAAAATTCCAAATTTTGTGCCTTAATTTGAGATTTTTTTGTGCATTAAATTCCGTTGAAAGTTTGTACCTTAAAAGTGAAACTTACTGTAGAAAAATACATTTTAATTGGAAATAATAACAGATAAATAGTTTAATCATACAGCCAGTTCCACTTTTAAGGCACAAACTTTCAACGAAATTTAAGGCACAATAAAAATCTCAAATTAAGGCACAAAATTTAGATTCTAGTAAAATAAATTGTGAAAAAAAAAATTCAAATTTTGTGCTTTAATTTCAGATTTTTTTGTACCTTAAATTTCATTCAAAGTTTGTGTCCTAAAAGTGGAACTGACTGTATGATTAATCATATGGGGGTGGATAATAACAAAATAAAAATCAAATATTTTATCAAAAGAGATCGGGGGTTTCGTCGTACACGCTTCGCGTGCGCCCTGAAACCACCTAATTCTTTTGATAACATTATTAATAATAATTTTTTCTGTCTCCACCCTCTTTTGATATGAATGAATTGTTTAAAGGTTAATTAAAGTGTAAATTCTAGTAATTGTTAAATTTTTGATAATTTTGTTATTTTTTCGATATTTTTTACAAATTTGAACCATCCTAAGTAATATAAAAGAGACATAATTCATAAAATATCACTTGATGTAAATTCAACTACAGTCAGTTTCACTTTTAAGGCACAAACTTTCAACGAAATTTAGGGCACAAAAAAATCTCAAATTAAGGTACAAATTTTGGAATTTTTTTTTTTACAATTTATTTTTACTAGAATTTGAATTTTGTGCTTTAATTTGAGATTTTTATTGTGCCTTAAATTTCGTTGAAAGTTTGTGCCTTAAAAGTGAAACTGACTGTATCTCTCTTAAATAAATTTATTTTTCAAAATTACAATAACATTTAAAAAAACTTTATCATAATCATAATTATTATTCTTATTCTTATTATAATTATTATTATCATTCTCATTATTATTATTATTAAACATAACTATTTCTTTTTAACCATTAACATTATTATTAAGTGAAAGTTTTAGTATCGAATTATGGGGAGGGGGGACTTGAAGAATTCGATAAACAAATAAATATATTGATCACAATTAACAAGTTATATGCTTTTTATAATGATATTTATTTTAAAGTCCTGAAAAAAAAATAAATTTTATCAAAAATTCGTGTTTCATACTACATTTGCCTAGATTCTTATTTATTAATTGATTTTAAATTGATTGAGATTTTTTTCTTTTCTCTCTCTTTTTTTTTGATTACTGAAATATTTTTTATCAATTTTTTCTTACTTTTCATACTTTTTTTAGTTCAATAATCATCAAGATATATATAATAATTGATTAAAACAAATAAACAACAACAAAAACTAGTAAATAAGACAAAATACTAAAATATAAACTCTTTTTCAGTCAAAGGGGCCCAGTTTTATTCAAGAAATGGAAGACATACTATGAGTTTAATTCATTACTCTTATCAAACTAAAAATTTCAATTTTTAGATCAAAATCATTTTTTTCTCATTTTGTTAAATTTTGTTTTTTTTGTTTTTTGCTTTTTGCTTTGTGCTTTTTTTTTTTTTTTTTTTTTTTTTTTTAAAATTAACTTTGAAAAAAAAAATGTTTGAAAAACGAAATAAACATTAAGAAAAGTTAAGCTTTGTATGTTCTTTTTAAAATTCATACATTTACAAGTAAAAAATCTTATTATCAACGATTTTAATTTCCTAAAGAAATTGAGAATTTTGCACGAGACGTTCCAATGAATGGGGCCCAAAAAATTTTTTGATATTTTTTTTTTTTTGAAATTTATGGTTCGTTCAAGGGTTTCTTTTATAATTATGGACTCTTATAAGAAGTTTATTATTTCTGGTATTTCTAAACAATCTAAGTTTGGTTGATTCTTAAAAATAAAGTGACTTTTATATTTTTGGCTGGGATCCTTTGAGTGAAATGGAGTTTACTTATTTCAACAACAACGGCCACCAAATTCCAATAAGATTTAACAAATGATTTGCTATTTTATATATTATTTTATATATATTAATAATTTTTATTATTGTTTGGTTTTGATTTTCCCCCCTTTTTTTCATCTCATTTTAGAATTAAATAAAAGTTTAATACAAATAATTTTAAATGTTTTTGAGCGATTTTTAGTAATTTTAATGTGATCAAAAATTGAAAAATTATAATTAAAATTGAGGTAACGGCTGCCAAAAAAAATGAATTTTTTTTCTAAAAATTTTCAATCGACACCAAATCACTTTATTTTTGCACTTTTTTTTTTTTTTTTTTATGTTTTTTTTATATATGGTATTGGGATATTCTGAGCCATGTGCGCCATCATCAAAATGTCTTTAGTAAAAAAGTTACAAATCGCTAAAAATAAAAAATACAATTTTTTTTAATTTTTTTATATTTTTTGAAAGTTCAAAAAAAAATTTTTTTTCACAAATTAGAACAAAAATTATCAAAATTAAATAAACTTCTAAATTAATCTCGAAAATACCATTTATTTTTCTATTTTACACACTTAAATGAATTTTTTTCCTAGATGAAAACCCCCCCCTTTTTTTTTTTTTTTTTTTTTGAAAACAAAAAATATTAATTGAAGTCAAAAATGTGATATCAAGATGATGTTATAAAAAATCCAGTTAATAAATTAAACCCCTCTAAAAATTACATATTTAAATTATTTTTTATTATTTTTAAAAAAAAAAAATACGATAAAAAAAAAAATAAAAAATCTAAAAAAAAATTTTTTTCTAGTGATTTTAATAGGAAAAAAAATTTTTTTTTTTTCACTTTTGGTCAATAAAAATCGAAAAACAAGAGATATATGAATTTAAACTTCAAGGAGTAATATGGTAATATATTATGTCGGGGAATTTCACCTTCAAACAAATTTTAAATTTTTGAAAAATCTCTAAAAAAATTTTGCACATGTGTATCTAATATATGAACCAAAAATTTAAAATGAATATTAAACAATCAATCCCAAAAAATTATTGAACATAGACGAGCTGAATGAAATAATTGATCAAGGAGAATTTTTCTCACATACTATTTTACAAATTTTGGAATTCCAATGAATTATGACAAATAATTTAAAATTATTATCTCCACATATTAATTCAATATTTTGTGATTTAATTCAAACTGAACAAAATGAAAATGAAAATGAAATTGAAATTGAAATTGAAAATGAAAATGAATCTAATAATGAGTTACAAGAATTTTCAAAATCAGATATTGATGATTATATCATACCCATTAAGTTCTCATTAAATAAACCAATTATCTCTTTATAAAGAATTGGAAATGAAAAAAAAATTAAAAAAAAAAGAAGAAGAAGAAGAAGAAGAAGAAGAAGAACAACAACAACAACAACAACAACAACAACAACAACAACAACAACAACAACAACAACAACAACAACAACAACAACAACAACAACAACAACAACAACAACAACAACAACAACAACAACAACAACAACAACAACAACAAGAATGGGTACAAGACATAAATAAATTGATTAACAAATTTAATAATCTAACAACAATGAAACAGCAAAATAAGAAGTTACTTTTTAAAATTAGAGTAGTTGCGGAAAAGATATACATAATTGTGTAAATTTACAATACATTGTGGAATAACTTTCTCTATTGATTAATATATTTCTATTGAGCAATAAAAAATTTTACGCAATTGATCAGTTTTTACCCAATCATTTGTACAACTGGACAATTCAAACACCTGTTGTGTAATTAATAATCAATTATTTAAAAGAGGTAATTAAATTTTGAAGATCTAAAATTCAAAATAGTTTTTTATTGATATTTTTCAATTATTTTAATAAAATTCAATTTTTACAAATGATTTTTCGATAAATTTAAAATTTATGCGAAATCAAATTTGGAAATTTATTTAGTTTATTTGAATTTTTTTTAGAAAAAAACAAATTTTATTCGAATTCTAAAAATACAAAATATATTAAAAGGGGAGTTTTAAAAAGATACGTTTTTAACTTTTTTCTCATCAAGAATTTCAAAGTGAAGTTTGGTTTTTGCCTTTTTGGTAGATATTACTTCATTGACTTGATCCTTTTTGTCTACATAATCTTTTCTTATAGGAAGATCAACAAACACAAATTCTTTTCTTTATATGTGTTAAATTCAAATCTCTCTTTTACTGAATTTTATACTAGGTCCTTTTTCACTAAATTTATTATATTCGAATTTTTGGTTTTTCTCCAAAACTAATTATTTTTTTTTTTTTTTTTTTTCAAATTTTCATAAAGAAAGGAAAAGTAAAGTCAAATTCATCCATAATTTTGAGTTCAAACTAAAATCTAAACAAAAATAAATCTGAAATTTTAACAAACAAACATACAGCCGTTCCATTTGACTGATGAAAAATTTTCAATTTTTTGAGAGAACCAGTATGTGCAAGTGGAAACACAACCCAGTGTACAATCTGAAGGCCGGGGTTCTATTCCCTTAACCATTATTTCTTATTGTTTACCATTTTCTCAAATAGCCACCACGGTGTAATTTTAATTAAAAATCGGGCTTATGCTTCTTAGAACCACTAATTCTTTGAGGAAATCGTTTGACCGAATTGAATCTTTTTGACTATTATAAAACTGAACGGAATTGGAACAAAATCCCTCTCAATTTATGGAGCGGATCCGATTTTTGGGAGAAATGACCAGCTCTCACTTGGTTCAACAATATCTCTAATTCAAATTAGGGATTCGGGCAAACAGGTGGACTTTTAGTACCCACTCTTTAATGGAAAAAAAAAAAAAAATTTTCAATTTTTTAAAACATTTAAAAAACTGATAAAATGTTTTGAACATCCATTAAACTTCTTTTAAATTTGCTTTAAACTTCAATTTTTTAAACTGTCTTTATTGTTTCTTGTGTGAATAAATAACAAAAATAATTCTTTATAACACATTTATAACATGTTTTATTAAAAAAATTTCTAAATGGGGTATTATTAATATTAAAAATATTAATATTATTAGTATTTATTTAATTATTAATTTTTTTTTTTCTTCTTGATTTATTATGTTCTTAAAATCCAAGATATTTAATTCCAATTTTTGTGTTATTTTTTCAATTTGCTCTTTGTTTTTTAACATTTTGAAATTTTTCGGAAATTGATCATAATATAAATAATGAACAATTGCTTCTAAAACTTTGAATTTTAAATTTTTAAATTTTATTACAGAATCCTCAATATTTTGATTTTGATTTTGATTGTTCTTATTCTTTTTCTTTTCTTCTTTATCCTTTTCTTCTTTAAAATACTTTGATCTACACTTTAATACTATTTTATGAATTCTTATCTCTTTCTCTTTCTCTTTACCAGTGCCATTTAAAATTAATCGAAAATCTTTAGATTTGTCATTATTAAACGCCCTTTTGTGGTCATTAAAAATGCTCCCACGAGTCTCAATATTATAATTAAATTGGTTTAATAAAAATTTTGAAAAAACTTTCGAAAAAGATTCTTGTGTTGGTAGTTCATCAGTATATAACCATTTTATAAAAGTCTTTATATTTATTGAATAATGAGATCCATTAAATTCAAATTTTTTTTTTAAAGTCTCTCCTTTCATTGTTCTGGTTTTCCCGATTCTAAATTTTAGAATTTCAAGATGATTTGTAATTAAATGATCCAAATATTCTTCTTGTCTGTTTAGTTGATCTATTTGGTTTTGAATCTTATATTCGTAATAATCTTTATAGTTTTTTTTTAACTGTTTTCCAGGTAAATTATTTTCATACCTTTGAATTTCTTGATTGAAAATTTCTTCAAATTTTATGATAGATTCTTTACCAGATATATCTTTTTTTTTTTCATTATTTATTTCAAGTTCTCGAAATATTATATCTTTATATAAATTAATTTTATGAGAACATGTTAATTCTATTTGATTATTCTTAGTTGTTGTATTTGGCTTAATAAAAAAATTTTCAGAATTAAAAAAATCAAAATTAAATATAATTTCTTCTTCATTAATCATTTCAAAACCATTCTGAGGGCCATTTTTAGAAGAAAAGGGAAAATTAAAACAAAGTCTTATAATTTGTTTTGTATTAAAAAATGAACATTCTAAAAATTTATTTCTAGTTTCGGAATGGTTAATATTAATACGAAATTGATTTCTCTTATTTTTATTTTTTTTTTTTTCTTTATGATTTGGAGAAATTTTCAGAAATTGGTGTTTAAAATTAGTCGTTTCAATATTATCATAACTTTTTATTGGATTTACAGAATTCGTATAAAATTTCGCACCAATTATAATAAAACAATTATTTCCTAATGGTATTATTCCATCGCACCTCATGGTATTACTTGGCAAATAGAATGTTTGTTTATTATCATTCTTGGAATAATCAATAAGATCAGGATTATTAAAGCTATTAGTTGTTAAATCATCATTTAATTTTTTAATAATTTTAAAATCATTCATCGTTATATTAATATCATCATCATCAATCTTATTATTATAATTTTCAGATTCATTAATTATTTTAAAATTTGATCTTATATGTTTTATATTTAATTGTTTTTTATTCATCCAATCAGGTAAAGTGATCTTTTGATTATCTTTATCTTTTAAATTTTTTAAAAAAGGCAATTCACTAATTTTTAATCCATTAAATTCTGTTAATTGGAGTGCAATTAAATGTTCAAAACTTTTCCCATTTGAAATCTCATGAATATAATTTGCATCCCATAATTTAAAAATAAATTCTTTACATAACTTTGGAGTTGAATAATAATCTGATAAAAATTCTAATTGATAATAATCATAAGCTTGATAAAAATATTCTGATTTTAAAGTTTTTTTAAGATAAAAAAATCCTTGATCTAAAATTTTTACTTCGTTTATTTTTTCAATTGCAATTGTGATTTCAGGTTTTTTTTGAATTAAATATTGATAAACAATTTCTTTTAATAATTTTTTAACTTTTATTAAATTTTCAGAATTATTTATTTTGTTCATTTTTTTTTTAAAATCTTTTTTTGCAAAATTATCAGTTTTTATTAAAGCTTGGATTAAAATTTGATTTTTATTTATTTCTTCTTCTTCTTCTTTTTCTTGTTTTACTTCTTCTTCTTCTTCTTCTTCTTCTTCTTCTTCTTCTTCTTCTTCTTCTTCTTCTTCTTCTTCTTCTTCTTCTTCTTCTCCCTCTTCCTCTTCTTCTTCTCCCTCTTCCACTTCCACTTCCACTTCCTCTTCCTCTTTTATAAATTTATTTTTATTAAAATATTTCTTTTTCTTTTTATTCTTCTTTTTCTTATTCTCTTTCTCTTTCTCTTTCTCTTTCTCTTTCTCTTTCTCTTTCTCTTTTTCTTTCTCTTTCCTTTTTTTAATTTTATTTTTTTTATTTTTTTGGGAGATCATTTTTTCCATTTTCAATATCATTTCTTTTAATACAAATTCCAAAAATCTACAAGAAATTCGAGGCCTTCCAGATAATTTTTTACAAATTTGAACAATTAATTTAGGATCAACATTTTTTAAATCAAGATAATGTTTAAGAAAATTTTTGACATCTTTAGGGAAAAATGGATTAAAATTACAACAAATTTTATATTTTTCTTCTCCAGCCAATTCAGATTTTAACTTGTAACTTGCTGATTCCAGAATTTTTCGATCATTTAAAGATAAAGCAGTTCCAGAAATAATTAAATTAAAATTTTTAATATTTTCACAAAGATCAAAAAGAATATATACAATTGGTTTAATAATGCCTCTTTTTGGATTTTCATTTTTTGTTTTCTTTTTATCATTTTCATTTTGATTCTCCTTAGAATTATTAATAATATTGTATGTTGATGATTTTGAAAGAATAGTGGAATTTTCATCAATTTTTACTAATGTATTAGCTTCATCTAAGGCGATTGTAATTGTCAATTTTTTATTGTTAGTTGTTTGTATAATTTGATTGTAATAATAATTTATCAACAATTGTGGATTAAAATCAACTTGGCAAAGTTTATCAAATAATTCTTGACATTTTTTATTTCCTGAATTTAACTGCCAATGAAAAAATTGTGAAGGTTGAAAATTTGCATTTTGGTTTTGGTTTTGGTTTTTTAAAAAATGGTACAAAAAGCATAATTTCACTAAAATTAAATATAAAATCATTTTATTTGTATATTTTCGAACAAGGTAATCCATACAAATTTCTTTAATTGTAAAGGTTTTGTTATTAATTTTTTTTTTCCATTTTTTTAAGTGTTCTTTTAATTTTTTACAAATATTTTGATCCTTGAATTGCTTTTTATATTCTGTGTCAACAAATTTCTTGATATAAAACATTAATCGAGTAAATGAGAGATCAAGTGAAGTATCGCCTATATTACAACCAATTAAATAAATTACAAATTCTTGATTACCATGTTCATAAATACTTCGAGTTTTCCCACATCCAGAAACACCAATTAAAATTATTTTATTGATCCCTCCTTCTGTTAAAATTTCACTTAATTTGGGATTTTTTTCTTGAATAATATATTCACCTAATGTAAAATCAATAAACTTATCACAGTCATCAAAATTTTCAAGTTTAAATTCTTCTTTGTATTTATTAAATGGATAACAATTTTTCGTGAATTTATTCAAGACTTGTTTTTGAAGATTCTTAATTTTTTCTTGAGTTGATTCCCGAGGAAGTACTACTTTACCAAGAAATTTATTTATTTGATTTGAAACTGTTTGTTCGTTGAATTTTTTTTTTTTTTTTATCAATTTAGTTGTTTTTATTTAGAAGAAGGAGAGAAAGAGAGAGAAGAAAAAAAAAAAAAAAATGAGTTACATTGAACTTTAGGGACTAGTAAACTAAAAAAAAATCTTCAAGTAAATTTACTAACAAATTTTAAAAAAAAATTTACCGTATCTTGAAATTGAAAAATAAAGTAAAAATCTGATAACTACAAGACATGGCTTACTTTTAATACTATTTCCAGAAATGAATTATTGTTTTTAAAAGACTGATCCATTTTTCCCATTTTTGAAAAGTTCAAAATCCAACATATTTCCAAATTATTTAAAAAAAATTATTTTCAAAGAAAGAAGATTGAAATCGTATTGCCTGTAAAGGAAGTGTACAATAATACACTTTAAAAATGAAACCACTAAGTTCTAAAATAACCAAGTTTAAAAAATCTACTTAATCTCAAAAAAAATACAATAATTATTTTAAACTTGTAAAAAATATAATTTTTTGATTCAAAGAACAGACCAAATCTATTTTTTTCTAGGGATTAAATGAAAAAATCTGAGAAAAAGAACCAAAGAATCGAATTAAAAATTCTCCCATCAAACTTTTTTAAAATTTCAGGGAAATTCAACTTATTATCTCAAGAAATACTTTTTAATTTGATTATTTATAATTAATAATTATAAACCAAATCTTAATTATTTCAGTAAGTAATTAACAACCCAATGATTAAATGTATCAAATAGGTTTTACATTTATTTCTCAATGTTTTTCAAGATTTTGCAACCAATAAAACAATTCAAATGCATATATCTAATAATAAAAAAAATAATAGATATTATCAAATACCTGATTTTACTACAAAGAGTTCCTTGTTTATACTCTTGATATTTGAAAAAGTATATTGGCAAGTCTTTTAAATTTCAAGAAATTTCATAAATATTTGTGAATAAAATAAATGTTCAAATTTTTTAGATCTTCAAGGATACAATAATGATTTATTTTTCATGTATTTTTAAAATAATATTAAAGATACAACGTTACTTGCTCATAAAGAGTCTCAGAAATTACTAAAAGTGATATTTCTTCAAAAATAAATTTTTTTGCAAATTTTTATTTTTCTAATTTGATCCAAAAACCCCAAACAAAAAAGGATCAAGATCTTTTGACTGAAAATTCCATTGGGAATATGAAATATTTTAAAAATGATTATTCATTTCTCTAAAGTTGACAAACGAAGTTTTTTATTGGGTTTAATTGTATCCTTATGTAAATAATTACTCTATTACCTTTGGGAAAAAAAATAAATAAGAGTTACTAGTTTATTAAAATAATTGGGCTTTACAATATAAAAATCAAGAAAAAAAAAAATTAGAGTTTTACCTTCTTCTTGAGATAATTTTTTTATCAATGAAAAATCTGGTTGATTCAAACTTAATACTATTTGATTTCAAAAAAAGATAAGATTTTTTTTTTTTTTTTTGTTTTATTTTAACGAATACTTGATCCCTTCTTTTTTAATTTTGTTTTTTTGTTCGATGGAACCGAAGGAACCTAAGGAACCAAAGGAACCAAAGGAACCAAAGGAACCGAAGTTAAAAAAAATCTAAATCTAAAAAAATTGAAAAAATATATTCCTTACACTCGCTTTGTTTAAAAATTTCAAATTGCACTTCAAGAGAATTCTCGTTTAATATTTGTTCATTACTTATTTTTATCGAGAGATCTTTTGTTTTTCTTGTAATCATATTTATGCTGTAAATTGATTGTTGTTCATTAATTAGAAGATTTTGTTGATCGATCCTGTTGTTTTGTTCTTTAATTCGTTTATCTTGCTTATCGATCTGTTGGTTTTGTTCTTTTATTTGTTCATTTTGTTTATCGATCTGTGCATTTTGTTTCTCGATTTGTTGGTTTTGTTCTTTTATTTGTTGGTTTTGTTTATCGATCTGTTTAATTATCAAGATTTTCTTTTGAATTGTTTTGATTAATGATTTTACTTTTTTTTTTTTTTTTTTTTCAATATCTTCTTTTCCTTGCTTTAGTACGTTTTTCAATTTCTGATATTTTTTCAATTTTTTGATTAATTCTTCCACTGTGGAAAGAAATTGGATTTTAAAAATAGACTTTTGATTAAGTTCCTCAAGTTCATTTTCCATTACATTTCTTCTTTTCTTCTGTTGCTTCAGTTCGTCTTTCTGTTGTTTAAGTTCTTCTTTCGTTTCATCAAGATCTTCTTCTAGTTTGTTTCTTCTTTCCTCCATTTGTTGACGTAACTTGATCATTTCGTCACGTTCCTGATCAAGCTTTTTCATTCTTTCTTCCATTTGTTTTTCTCTTTCTCTTTCTCTTTCGCTTTGTTCTTGTTTTGGGTTCTTTGACCAATTGATAGATTGCTTTTACAAAATTACAAAAACCAATAAAAATTAAAATGAAAATTGAAAAAAATGAAAATCTGAAAAATCACAGAAATCACAGAAATCACAGAAATGAAAACTTATTGTTACAGTTCAATAGATATTGAATAATCAAAAATTGCTGATCGAATGATACTTTAGAAGAGAAAGAGAGTTTAGTGTAATTTATTTTGTTTTGATTTTAAAAAAAATTGTAAAATTAATTTTTCTTATTTCTATTATTTCTGGTTCACTTTTGGAAATTTAAAGCCAATAGGAAGGTGAAATTTGACTGATTTATCCAAGAATCCTTAATTTTATCTGATGTTGTGATTGTTTTTCTTTGTTGAATTTTCAAAATTCAACAAAGAAAAAACAAAACAAATAAGAATAACAAAAAACAAATAAATCTAAATTGAAAAATTAAGATTTATTTCAATTTTTAAATACACTTCACTTTCACTACTAACAAAACACTAACACATAAAATACCACACACACAAACAAAGGTGAACCAAAGGATCCAAAGGAACGAAAGGAACGAAACTCATCTTAATCAAGCTCTTGAAAGATAAACCAAACCCTTACCAAATTCGATCTCTCTTGGAATGAAATAGGAGAAAAGGGATCCAAACAAAACAATGAAGAAGAGAAAGAAACATTTTTTCAAGACTTTCTGAAATTTTTAAATATCAATAAATCCCTTTTCCAAATAAATATTTTTCGAAAAAAAAAAAAAGAAAAACTACAAACAAAAATCCAAAATTTAATCCAAAGGAATCTGCAATCCAAAAATAAATTAACCAATTCAATCAAAGAAGGCAATTTACAATTCTGAAAACAAATTAATTCAAATTGAAAAAATCACCTTAATAAATCAATCAACAACAAATCGTTTTGAGAAGAACTCAAAATTCAAAAGAAACAAGAAGCAAATAATGTTTTCCAGACAGCCATTTTTCACAATCAACAAATTGAAATTTTCTTTTATTTATTATTTGCCTAACAATGAAAAAACCAGATCAAGAAATCATTTCAAATTGAAATCTTTTGTTGAATTTAAAAAGTCCAAAAACAATAAAATGCACCAATTGCTTTAAATCCAAATGAAATTGAAATCCCAATGAAATTTTGAAAATTATTTTAATCAATTTATTTCTGATTCTTCAATTTCTTCCTCTTCTTTCTCACTCAATTTCAATAAGAATAATAATTGAAATAAATCAAATAATTTTCAAAACAAATTAATTTCACAAGTTGAAATAATCTGAATGAGATTTGGGGAAAGAATGACCAACAATCGAAAATCAATTTCAAAATCAATTAACACAAAAACAAAAAAACAATTGTTTTTTAAATGGTTTCCTATTGTCCTGAATCTTTTAATTTGAAATCAAAACAAATCTTGATTGAAATCATTTAAATCTTTTCCAAATGCAAAAACAAGACCAAACCCTTAACACAACAAACAAATCTAAAAACAACAACAAATCAAAATTAAATTAATAAACAATCAAAATCAAGAAGAAGTTGAAAAAAATCAATAAGAAAGAAGATTGAAATAGAAAAAGCACAAGAAAAAATTGAAAAAAATTGAAAAAATGATATTTTTAAAATTAATGATGAAATAAATTTTGTCTCATATTAATTTACTCTATTTTTTGAGATAAAATTCTCTAAAATTTCAAAGTTTATACTTTATTTTGGGAATTTTTTTTAATAATAGTACTTTAGAAATTCAATACAATTTTTTCTGATTGTTTCTTGTCATTTTCTTTGATTGTTTGATTTATAGACCTTCAGAGAAAAGAAACATGATTTTTTATTGTAAACATGGGCTTTACTAAGCTATTTGGGTTATTAGAAAATTGGTTCATTTTTATCACCATTACTGCACTACAAGGAAAATTTAAATACCGAAAATTAAAGTTAGCCTAAACTATACATTGGATTTCAGTTATACTTCTTTTATAAATTATTTTTTCAAAGTTATCATAATTTTATGTAATAAAAATTGGATAGCTTTTAAACTCATGAAAATCTGAATACCCCCCTTTTCAAAAATACCGACTTTTGAAAAAAACACCTATTTTCAAGGTATTTTTTTATTGGAAAAAGTTGAAATGAAATAATTTTTGATTGAACATTAAGATTGAAAAAAGAATATATGTTAAAGCAATTTGCAGAAAACAACCGGGAAGGTATATAAAAACTCAAACAGGGAAAAAAATAAAATGATAAAAAATATTCCAAAAACAGATAAAAAATCGTTTTTTCAATTTAATTTAGCGATATCTTTTGATTGAAATATTTTGTACTATTTTCAAATTGAAAAATATGTTTCCTTTTATACTATTAAAAAAAATACTTGAAAATTATCTCTCTACTAAGTCAATTAAAAAAATTCAAAAAATTTTACAATTAAAAATGAAAAAAATATTACTGAAAACTTTCATTTTTTTTTCAATTCCTATTAATATCTATTAAAGTTGTAAACCTCATTGAAAATTGTTTTATATAATAATGTTTATTATATGAGTGTATTTCAAAAATACAAAATTTAGAGATTTTTTTTTGAAAAAATTTTCCTTGTACACTACAAGGAAAATTTAAATACCTAAAATTAAAGTTAGCCAAAACTATACATTGGATTTCAGTTATATTTCTTTTATAAATTATTTATTCAAAGTTATCATAATTTTATGTAATAAAAAAGGGATAGCTATTAAACTCATGAAAATCTGAATACCCCTCTTTTCAAAAATACCGACTTTTGAAAAAAACACCTATTTTCAGGGTATTTTTTTATTGGAAAAAGTTGAAATGAATTAATTTTTGATTGAACATTAAGATTGAAAAAAGAATATATGTTAAAGCAAATTGCAGAAAACAATCGGGAACGTATATAAAAACTCAAGCATGGAAAAAAATAAAATGATAAAAAATATTCCAAAAACAGAAAAAAAATCAGATTTTCAATTTAATTGAGCAATATCTTTTGATTGAAATATTTTGTGCTATTTTCAAATTGAAAAATATGTTACCTTTTATACTATTAAAAAAATACTTGAAAATTATCTCTCTACTAAGTCAATTAAAAAATTCAAAAATTTTACAATTAAAAATGAAAAAAATATTACTGAAAACTTTCATTTTTTTTTCAATTCCTATTAATATCTATTAAAGTTGTAAACCTCATTGAAAATTGTTATGTATAATAATGTTTATTATATGAGTGTATTTCAAAAATACAAAATTTAGAGATTTTTTTTTGAAAAAATTTTCCTTGTAGTGTAGTGTACACTACAAGGAAAATTTAAATACCAAAAATTAAAGTTAGCCAAAACTATATATTGGATTTCAGTTATACTTCTTTTATAAATTATTTTTTCAAAGTTATCATAATTTTATGTAATAAAAATAGGATAGCTTTTAAACTCTTGAAAATCCAAATACCCCTCTTTTCAAAAATACCGACTTTTGAAAAAAAACACCTATTTTCAGGGTATTTTTTTTATTGGAAAAAGTTGAAATGAATTAATTTTTGATTGAGCATTAAGATTGAAAAACGAATAAATGTTAAAGTAATTTGCAGAAAAAAACCGGGAACGTATATAAAAACTCAAACATGGAAAAAAATAAAATGATAAAAAATATTCCAAAAAACAGATAAAAAATCAGTTTTTCAATTTAATTTAGCGATATCTTTTGATTGGAATATTTTGTACTATTTTAAAATTGAAAAAATATGTTTCCTTTTAGACCATTAAAAAAAATACTTGAAAATTATCTCTCTGCTAAGTCAATTAAAAAATTCAAAAATTTTACAATTAAAAATGAAAAAAATATTACTGAAAAATTTCATTTTTTTTTCAATTCTATTAATATCTATTAAAGTTGTAAACCTCATTGAAAATTGTTATGTATAATAATGTTTATTATATGAGTATATTTCAAAAATACAAAATTTAGAGATTTTTTGAAAAAATTTTCCTTGTACACTACAAGGAAAATTTAAATACATAAAATTAAAGTTAGCCAAAAGTATACATTGGATTTAAGTTATACTTCTTTTTATAAATTATTTTTTCAAAGTTATCATAATTTTATGTAATAAAAAAAAGGATAGCTTTTAAACTCATGAAAATCTGAATACCCCCCCTTTTCAAAAATACCGACTTTTGAAAAAAACACCTATTTTCAGGGTATTTTTTTTATTGGAAAAAGTTGAAATGAATTAATTTTTGATTGAACATTAAGATTTAAAAAAGAATAAATTTTAAAGCAATTTGCAGAAAAAAAACTGGGAACGTATATAAAAACTCAAACATGGAAAAAAATAAAATGATAAAAAATATTCCAAAAACAGATAAAAAAATCAGATTTTCAATTTAATTGAGCAATATCTTTTGATTGAAATATTTTGTACTATTTTCAAATTGAAAAATATGTTTCCTTTTAGACCATTAAAAAAATACTTGAAAATTATCTTTCTGCTAAGTCAATTAAAAAATTCAAAAATTTTACAATTAAAAATGAAAAAAATATTACTGAAAAATTTCATTTTTTTTTCAATTCCTATTAATATCTATTAAAGTTGTAAACCTCATTGAAAATTGTTATGTATAATAATGTTTATTATATGAGTGTATTTCAAAAATACAAAATTTAGAGATTTTTTTTTGAAAAAATTTTCCTTGTAGTGTAGTGTAGTGTACACTACAAGGAAAATTTAAATACTTAAAATTAAAGTTAGCCAAAACTATACATTGGATTTTAGTTATACTTCTTTTATAAATTATTTATTCAAAGTTATCATAATTTTATGTAATAAAAAAGGGATAGCTATTAAACTCATGAAAATCTGAATACCCCTCTTTTCAAAAATACCGACTTTTGAAAAAAACACCTATTTTCAGGGTATTTTTTTATGAAAAAAGTTGAAATGAATTAATTTTTGATTGAACATTAAGATTGAAAAAAGAATAAATGTTAAAGTAATTTGCAGAAAAAAACCGGGAACGTATATAAAAACTCAAGCATAGAAAAAAATAAAATGATAAAAAATATTCCAAAAACAGAAAAAAAATCAGATTTTCAATTTAATTGAGCAATATCTTTTGATTGAAATATTTTGTGCTATTTTCAAATTGAAAAATATGTTACCTTTTAGACTATTAAAAAAATACTTGAAAATTATCTCTCTACTAAGTCAATTAAAAAATTCAAAAATTTTACAATTAAAAATGAAAAAAATATTACTGAAAAATTTCATTTTTTTTTCAATTCCTATTAATATCTATTAAAGTTGTAAACCTCATTGAAAATTGTTATGTATAATAATGTTTATTATATGAGTGTATTTCAAAAATACAAAATTTAGAGATTTTTTTTTGAAAAAATTTTCCTTGTACACTACAAGGAAAAGAAAAAAGTGCTATATACTCTAAAATATTTACCAAACCCCCTTAAAAATTTTTAAAACTCAAAAAAAATATTTTTTTGGGTGTAGAAAAAAAATTATAAAAAATTTTCATTTTTACTCTTAAATTCGCCTAAATTTTAATACCCCTCATTTCAAAAAGACCGACTTTTGATTTTTTCGACAAAATTTCATTCAAAAATTTAAACTTTTTTAAAAAATGAAATTTCACCTCTGAAAAAATGAAAAAATGTCAGAAAAATTTTTTAATAACACAATTTAAAATTTCAAAATGCTATCTCGGATCAATTAAAGAAATTATTACCTATTTATTATTTTTACTACCTCTTTTGTTAATTTATTCATTTTTAGAGTAATTGAATTTTTTCTTTTTTCCAAAATGTAAATTTATTTTTTTTAATTTATAAAAATTTTTTAGAAGGTCATTAGACTGAAAAAAGTTGTAGTATCAGTTCTACTTTTAAAAAAAGTAATTTCGAAAGCAAAATATATGAGTTATCAAATTTGATCAAATTTCCAAATTGACAAAATTTTTATTTTTTTCAAAATATTTAATTTAATTATAATATTTTACTATAGGTATTCAAAAAACCCTTTCCAGGCAGGTTAAGGTACAGCCTGTTCCTCTTAAAAGGTCCAAACTGCAAGGGAAATTTAGGACACAATAAAAAACTCAAATTAAAGCCCAAAATTCAAATTCTAGTACAGTCAGTTTCACGTTTAAGGCACAAACTTTCAACCAAATTTAAGGCACAAAAAAATCTCAAATTAAGGCACAAAATTCAAATTTTTGCAATTTATTTTACGAGAATTCAAAATTTTGTGCCTTAAATTTGAGATTTTTTTGTGCCTTAAATTTCGTTGAAAGTTTGTGTCTTAAAAGTGAAACTGACTGTATAAGAAACTCATTTTGCTGTTTTTTATCCATTTTATTTAATAATTTCAATATTTCTTGTTTTGATTGAATTTTAATGGATAATTTGATAAAATAATTGATTTTTTCAGTATATTAAGTAATATTTAAATTTTTATATGATATATATTTTTGATTTTATTGATCAATTCTATTGAATTATTATGTTATTTCTTAAATTTGTGGAAATATTTTAAATATTAAGTAAAATAATTCGTTTTTATGAAAAAAGTAATATTTAAATATTTATAAGAAACTTATTTTGTCGTTTTCATGCATTTTATTTAATAATTTCAATATTTCTTGTTTTTATTGAATTTTAATGGATATTTTGATAAAATAATTCAATTTTCAGAAAAAAAGTAATTTTTAAATATAGATTTAATACCCATTTTTGATTTTATTAAACAATTCTTTTGAATTATTACGATATTTCTTAAGTTTGTGGAAATATAATTAAAAATTAAGAAAAATAATTCATTTTTATGAAAAAAGTAATATTTAAAATTTATAAGAAACTTATTTTGGTGTTTTCATGCATTTTATTGAATAATTCCAATATTTCTTGTAGTGATTGAATTTTAATGGATAATTTGAAAAAAAAAACGATTTTTAAGAAAAAAAGTAATATTTAAAATTTTATAAGTAACATATTTTTTCATTTTTCTTAGATTTTAATTATTAAATAAGAAAATTCACATTATTTGACTACAGTCAGTTCCACTTTATAGTACAAACTTTCAACTTAATTTAAAGTACAAAATATCACCAATTAAACTCCATTTAATGGAATTATTTTTTTTACACACATTGTTTTACTATAATTCAACTTTTGTGCTTTAAATTGGGATCTTTGTATTTCTTAAATTTCCTTGAAATTTTGTGTATTTAAAATAGAACTGACTCTTACCTTTATTTTTTTATTTTATTTATTCTTACTTTAATTTTAATAAATTACAAATTAAAATTTAAATATTGAAAAAATCGAAAAAGAGTAATTTTTTCATAAAAAATTGACAATAAAACTTGAATTTAAAAGACTTTTTTTAAAAAAAAAATATGATCATCTTTTTGAATTTTATTTAATAAATTTAATCTAACTAAATCAAATAAAGAAATTAATCTAATTTGATGAATTAAATAAAATTAATAATATCAACAATTAAAAAATGTAGTGAATTTTTAATTTTTTAAATAATATTCAACTTATTAGTGTTATTGTTGGTGTTATCATTAGTAGAATTTAATTCAAAAAAATTAAAAAAATCAATAATTTTCATTAGAAAGAGTTAAAATTATGGTGTTATTTAAAAAAGAAAAGAAAGAGATGAAAAAAATTAAATTAAAAATAATTTAGAAATGAAAATAATGTAAATATAAAAGAAAAATCTCTAAAAAAAGAAAAAAAAGAAAAAAATAGAGAATTATCTTTTAAAATCCAATCTGAGCTCTTCAATTGTCTGTAGTGTTTTTTTTACTTTAAAGTACATATTTACTTCTGTTAAAAAATTGTCAAAATAATTATTAAAAATTATTCTTCTGTGTTCTACTGGATAAAATTTTAAACCAAACGTTTTCATATGATTAAAAGCTTCAATGATGGTTTCTTCCAAGTTTAATATTATTTTTTCATATTGTAATTTTTTTTCTGTAAAGATCATTTTATTTAATCCTGTGAGATTCATTAAAATGATCTTTCTAAAAATATTTCCTTGATCCGGTGTTATAGATTTTATCATAGTTTTAATACTTTTATTTTTAATAATCTGTTCAATGAAATAAATTACAAAACAACCACAAGATGAGGAATCTACTTGTAATTTTTCGTGATATGGGTCATTAAATATTTTTACGTGATATACCCAGTTTTGAATGTTTTTTTTCTTATTCAGAACTATTATTAGTTCTTTCCCAACATTACGGAAATAGTCTGAATAGAAAAGTATAGAAATAAAAAAAAATTGTAAAAATAAATATAAATATTTTTAAATCTAAAAAATTATTAAAAAATTAATGAAAAATAATTTATAATTTACTTTTTTGATAAATAATATAAGAGTTGAATTCTTCTATTTTATATTTTGTAAAATCTATTACAAAAAGTGAAAAATACATATGAGCTCCCACTATCAAAAAGCATTTATCTATTGTGTTGGCATTTTTTTGAGAATAATCATAAATACTTGATATTTGTTGAAAAACTTCCTCTCGTTGTTGAGTATTATCACTTAATTTTATACAAAAATATTTTGAATCACCTAACTGGATATCATTCAAGAGTGGAATTTTCAAAAATTTACAATAATTAATGATATCTTCTTGATCTAACATTACATTTTTTGTTTTTATTCGATACCACCAATATTCAGTCAGTTCTAAATTTTCAATTGAAACACTCTTATATAAATTAATTAAATGGTTTTTAATCTGTCGAATATTTGTCCATCTTTCAGGAATTTGAGGAAAATTTTCTCTAAAAGTGTTATTATTTATTTTATTTTGAAATAAACTTTTAAATTCCACAATTTTATCATTAGAATGAATATTTTTTTGAATATTTTCAAGAGGAATGATATTTTTTCTCTAAAAATTTCTTGAAAAAAATATCATCAAAGGAATTTTGATTTAATGAGTGTTTGAAAATTTCAAGTAAAATTTCTTCTCTTTTTTTAGCAATTTCAATATGAGTAATGTTTGATAAATTATCCGAATGTTTTTTCAAATCTTTATTGTTGTATTTTTCAGGTATAAATTTTAAAAAAAAATCAAAATTAATCAGTGTATATAAACCACAATTATAATTATCATCTTGTTTTTGACATTTTGCATAGTGGATATCAAATAACAATAAATTATTATATGAATTTAATTGAGAATAAAATTTTTTCATTTGTTGAATATATTTTGAATATATTTTTTTATTTTTTATTAATAAAGAATCAAAAATTATAAATAAAATGTTTTTATTGGTATACTTGTAAGTTATCATTCCAATCCAATGATTATCATTAATATGAATAGGGATAAAAAATAAATATTTTATATTTAAAAATTTTATTTTAGGTTTGTTTTTGGAAATCATAAAATATGTATTAAAAAACATAATTTTTTTAATTTTCTTTTGATAATTTTCAAATATTTTCAAACATTGGTAATTAATAATTGAATCATCTAATGAACATTCATTCAATAATGTCAAAAAACTCTTAAAAGTTATTTTAATTTTACCTATTTTATTATCTTTATGATTTATTTGGTATTTGAAAATATTATATTCATTTAAATCATTTTTTAATGAATTTATAAAATTTTGATTTAAAATTTTATTTAATTTTTCTTTTAGTTCCTTTTTTGAAAAATTAAATTGATTTATTTTTATGGATTTCTTTTGATTTATTAAAATTTTATCATCATTTATAATGATTGGATTATTTAATGCAGTGTTATTTGTTTTGAATTTTTTATTTATTTGTTGAATCGAATGATTATAATATTTTTCAGATTTTATATTATTTTTTATTACTTGTAATTTTCTCTTTTTTTCATTTTCTTTTGAAAATTTTAAATTAATTTTTTTTTTCTTTTGAACATTTAAAATCGGTAAATTCGGATCAATAATGGGTTTTAAGTTTGGGTAACGTTTATATTTAAATTTTAAATTTAAGGGTTGGTGTGAATGGTAGTTATTGTTCAAAACCCAATATTTATATTGTTGTGAAGAATTTTCAAAAAAATGGCTTATATAAATGAACCCTTTTTTTGTAAATCATTTATCGATCTGATAATTTCATTATGATTATCATGAATAAAGGTATTTTTTTTTGAAATAAAAAAACATTTTGATTAATTTTTAAAGGTATTAATTTGACTTGAATTTTTGGATTTTTAGTTGTTGATACTGAAATTTCCTTTATTCGATAATATTTAGTATTTTCATAAAGAGTAACGAAATTGTTTAATTTAAAAATATGATTATTTATTATAAAAGTCTGTAATTTTTGGCCTTTTCTTAAAATTCTGGGTTTTAATTTTTTTATTTCTTCAACCTTTTTCAATTTTAAATATTTTTTTTCATTTCTTTGAAACATAGATTTTTTAATAATTGGGATTTAGCTAGTTTAGCATTTCGATTACGAAAATTTTGATGAAATTTTTCAAAGGGAATAACAGAACAAAAAATTCCACCATTTAGTTTAACATTATCAGCGAAATGTAAAGATCTATGTAAATTAGGTTGATGAATTTGTTTATAAATCTCATGAAAAAATTCTAAATGTTGTTCTAAAACTTTCTCGTTTAAAACACCCAGATCATCATCCATTTTTTTCATTTCTAAATGGATAATAAATATTTTCTAAAAGTTTTGAAAACAATTTAAAATAATTGAAGAGATTTACATCCAGATCTATTAATAAAATCGGAAGAATTTGGTAAAATTTATAAAAATTGTCACCTGATGATTTTAATTTAAATTTTCTTAAATTAGGGAAATCAGGGGGGTTTTGATGTAATTTTTTCCTTTTCCGTTGGAAAAAATTTATCTAATCTTAATAAAACAACTTTCCATATTTTTTTCCGCTTTTCAATTAGAAATTGAACACTTTTTTTACCTATTCCAATTAAATATAGATGTAAAGGATCTAAAACAAAATATTCATAAGATGTGGGATCAAAATTTAAAACTTCAATCCATATATTACTTTTTTGTTTCAAAATTGCATTATCTTTAAAATTTTTAGCTATTTTTCTGGCTTCTTTGGGATTTTTTGAATTTTTTATTTTTTTCCAATTTTCTTTGAATTCTTCAACATTTCTTTTATGTCTTTTTATTTTACTTGAGTAGTATTCATTATTTTGTAAGTTTTTTTTTGGAATACTCACTTGATCACAATAAGGGCATTGATTATGGGCATTTGGATCCTTTCTCCCAACTGCTTGGTTAATCTCCTTAGAATCTGAATAAAATTTTAGAAAAAATACTTTATATTTTTGTTTTTCAAAAATAAATCCCCGTTTTAAAGATAATAATTCCTTTTTGTAAATTCAATAAATGTTGGTAAGAATAAAAATTAAATTCTTCCAAAATATTGGAAATTAAAAAAATTGATTCATCTCTTCTTGCCCACCAAACAGGAAGATTCTCGATAAAAAAATAAAATCCGCCAACGTTTTGTTTTTTATTAACTTCGTGGTGATCATAAAAAAATGAAATACATATTGGTATTTCATCTTCCTCCAAATTATTTAAAACTTTATTTTCAAAATTTTTTAAGGAAGTGAATTGTTGAGGTGAAAAATTTTTATTATTTGGATCACTTCCATGATCCGGTTTTAAAATTAATTTTTTTCTTAAATAGTCAATTGAAAGGAATTGTCTTAAAGATTCGTTTAGTGGTATGTATGGATGTTCAACTAAGTTTTTTTCATCATCAATAAAATTCGCAATTCGAGTTTTTACAAAATCAAAATTATTCTTCACATAATTTGATAATCCTTTTTCAGATCGATATAATGTAGTTCGTGGTGGATTTCTCAATAGCAAAGAATAACAAACTTTTAAAATTTTATCGAGGGCTGCTAGTGGTATATTTGATTCAATGCAAATATCAAGTAGATCGATCATTGAAACATCCAATTTATTATCAAAAGACATTTTTTTTAAAATTAATTTTTTTAAAACAAGTGGATCAGACTTTAAATCAAACATAGTTTCATTTTCATTTGAGGGATTTTGAAAAAAATTTAAAAAAACATTATTATTCTCATCTTCTGTTTTAAGGCTATTCTGATTTTTATTTAACTCTTTATCCCCGATGAGAATATTTTCTTCAGAAGAATCATCTGAAAAATTTTTTAAAAAAATATAATCTAAATCGTTTTCGTTTTCATCACAACTTAAATCAGAAGAAAAGGAAGCATAGTCTTGAATTTTTTTCCTTTCTTTTTTTTTCTTTTTTTTTTTTTTCTTTTTTTTGTTTCTTCTTTTTTCCCTTTTTATTAATTAAATTTTGATCAATTAACTCAAAATTTTCATCATTTTCATTTGAAATATTTATTCCTGAATTTTCACTTATAACTTCATTTTTTATAGTTTCATGATATGATAAAAAAAAAAATTGATTTTTTTCATCAAAATTTAAAATGGGAAAATCACAAAGAAAATTCTTAATTTTGCTAATTTTTAAATTTTTTAAATATTTATTTTGAAAATTAATTAATTTTTCAAATTTCAGGGATTGAATCAAAGTTCTATAATGTTTCCAAATATACGGTGTTAAAATTAAAAGTTTTTGATCATTATTAAAATTATATTTTCCTATTTTTTTAAGGATAGAATTATCTAAAAGTGCTATACCAGACATTGAATTTCTCTTAAAAACTTTTTTATCTATACAACATTTTGGATCATAAAAATAATTGAAGCAAAATTGAAATATTTTATTATTTTTATTTCGAAAAATAACTGGAAATTTTACATTACTTTGGATCAAATATTGTTTTTTACGGTTTAAAAATCCTGGAAAAGATTTTAATTTACCAAAACCAGGTGATTCAATATTTTTTGTAAAAAAATTATGTAAAAAAAAACAACATTCAGATTTGTGACTTTTTGAAAAAAAATATGAAAATATTTATTTGGAAACGAAGAATAATAAAATAATAATAAAAATTTTAAGATAAATAAAAAAAATATAAATAAAAATATTTTATGATTAGTGTAAAAATGAATTAAAAATATTGATCAAATTTACAAGTTAAAAAAATCAACATTCTAAAGGCGCTAGTCTCTATTAATTTTTTTTTTTTTTGACCAATAACTAAATACGTAATCCTAATCTTGAAATATGTTTAGAATTGAAAATAGACGGGTTTTTTAAATATTGGAACTTTTAGTTTTTGACTTTTTTTTAAATTTTACAATTCTAAAAAAAAGATATTTTTAAATATTTATTTTAAAAAAATATCTAATTGAAGAAGAGTTTTTTTGATTAATTTTGGATTTAATTATTTTCTCAAAAATAATATTTATTCTCATTTTTTATAAATTAAAAAATAATTTAAAACTAGTGAATATTTTCTCTTTTGCTTCTGTTCATCCAACTTGTCTCTATTCAGAACTCAATTTGTTTTTTCATAATTACTTTTTAAAAAAATAGTTCTTATTCTTTTCTTTTATTCTTTTGACTCTGACAAAAACTTTTGGGATGGTAATTTGGGACACTTAAAAAAACTTCAAATTCAACAAAAACAAAAGAATATAAATTAAAAAGTAATTTCATAAAAAAAAGAATGGTACAAGAAAAAAAAAGGAAATCTTTTATTTTAAGTAAAGAATAAATTGTATACAGTCAGTTTCACTTTTAAGGCACAAACTTTCAACGAAATTTAAGGCACAAAAAAATCTCAAATTAAAGCACAAAATTCGGATTCTAGTAAAAATAAATTGTAAAAAAAAAAAATTCCAAATTTTGTGCCTTAATTTGAGATTTTTTTGTGCCTTAAATTTCGTTGAAAGTTTGTGCCTTAAAAGTGAAACTGACTGTATTTTTTTCGAGTCGAACTGTTTTTTCATGGAAATCGAAAAAAACCTTTTCAACCTATTTTTCAAACTATTTTTTCGTCGATCTACCACAGAAACAACATGGTTTTGCTTTCTTGCTCATTTTTTTGTATTTTTGAGAAAAGATGAAAAAAATCAATTTTTCAAAAAAGTGAAAAAATGGAAAAATTTTTTTTTTTTTATTTCTAGAAAAACAATAACTAAATTTAATGAATGTCATTTATTGAGATTTCATTACTATACTAAGAAGTTTTTCACTTTGATTTCAAATCTAAGTAATTGGCAAAAAAAGTTCTAAATCTCTATTAAATTTACTTAAACAATTAATATAGAATAATCCCTTAAATAAAAAATAAAAAAATTGAAAAAAAAATTAAAAAAAAAAAACTGAAAAAAAATCCAAAATAAAAATTGAAATAGAAATTGAAAAAAAAATTGGAAAAAAAATTGATCAAATTATTACGTTTTAATTTTTGGGTTTTCTTTATGATATTTCAGGGTGTCTTCCCTCCCAAGTTCTTCTATAATCAAATCTCCCCAGTTCATCTTCTTTTCTTCTTCTTCTATGGTCTCAATGGCATTGACACTAAGCATATCATTTTCCAAAGTGGTACAATTGGTGACGCTGCTCGATTCTCTAATCTGAGTAGACATAAGGCTTTTCAAGATTTAAAATTTATAAAGAGAAATAAAAACGAATAAAGTTAAAAAAAATGATTAAATTAATGTCAATTTAATCAATTTAACTTTATTCTAACTCATAAAATAATCTTTTGTTAATTATCCTAATTTTTTTTTTTTTTTTTTTTTTTTTTCATTTTTTCCTTTTTTTTTTTTTTTTTTTAAAGTTTATTCATTTTCTTATTTCTTTTTCTTTTTTTTTAACTTTTTTTATTTTTCTAATTAAAAATAGAACAAAAATAGAAAAGAGGCTCGTAATTGACTATATTGGATTCTGGCTTGAAGATTCTCAACCAATGATTTTCAATATAAAGAAAAAAAAAGGGTCTCCTAAGCGGAGGGCAAATGCACCTACTTTCGGCGCATTTAGTTTTATTTATTTTACCTCGAATTGAAGTAAAAATTTCCTTTTTATTTATTCTTTTGTTTCTTTTTCTTTTTTTTTTTCTTTCTTTTTTTTTCATCATTATTCCTTTTTTTTTTATTTTTTAAACCTTTAAAAAAAAATTTAAAAAATAAATCCTGATCTAAAAAGTCAGGTAAACATTAGGGACTTACTAGTCCCTAATGTTAAAAAACTTCCCCATTTGGCCTAATTAGGCAGTTTATTTTGTTGATGTTGCTACTGCCTTCCAGAGTTGGGACTAACCCAACTCTGGATCATCAACAACCAAGGAATCACAGCTACACTTCACACACACCCACACACACAAATAAACCACACACACACACACAACACAAATAAACAACACACACACAACACAATATTTGCCTGTTTAAGCTTAAACAGGCAAATTACAAAAAAAAAATTTAAAAAATAAATCCTGATCTAAAAAGTCAGGTAAACATTAGGGACTTACTAGTCCCTAATGTTAAAAAACTCCCCCATTTGGCCTAATTAGGCAGTTTATTTTGTTGATGTTGCTACTGCCTTCCAGAGTTGGGACTAACCCAACTCTGGATCATCAACAACCAAGGAATCACAGCACATGAACTCCACACAAACCCATCGTAGCACACGATGTTATTCAAGATATTTCTATTCGGATGATAATGTGAATAAAGAAGAAAGGTGAATTATAACATGATTTATATTTGGGGTAGATTTAAAATGATTCTATTAATACAATTAATTCTTATTTAAAATTTTTTATTTTTTTTTCTGGGCCTTGTTTTAATTTACTAATATATAACAATAAATTAAATAAATAAATAAAAAATCCAAAAAAATTTTTTTTTTAATTTTTTATTTTTTTTTTTACTTGGTTAGATTTAAATTTATATTAAAAAATATATATTTAAATATCTTTTAGAAATTTTTTTATACAATATTTTTGTTTACAAGTCGTAGTTCAATACATATTAACTGATTTTTTTTAATTAATTTTAATTTTTTTTTTTTTTTTTTTTTTTTTTTTTTTTTTAACTCTCCAGGCATTCTTGCGATTTTCAAAATAAAATTGAAAAAATGAAAATTTAACTCTAATAAAACTCTTTTTTCTTCGGCTCAGGTCTCTAATTCTAGAAATTTTATCTGTAAAAGGTGTAGAAGTTTGAATCATTTTTTTTAGTAGAAAAATCATGATTTTTCGACTAAAAAAAAAAAAAAAAGTTGAAATCAATTTTTTTTTAAAAATGCTTTTTATGATGAAAAATGAATTTTCCTGGTTGTAAATATTGATTAAAAACCGGGAACGGATATTCAAGTGCCATCATTGAAAAAAATATTATTAATAAAATTTTTGAATTTTTCAAAAAAAGTTCAAAAATTCAAAAATTCAAAAAATTCATTAATTTGATTTTTTTTAATTTTTCTATAAACAAATTAATTTTCACTTAAACTCAGTATATTTAACCTAAACTTTTAAAAAAAAATCATAAAAATTGATTTTAAATCAAAAAAAAAAAAATATCTCAGTAAAAAAAAAAATTACTATTAAAAATTTTAGTAAAAAAATTTTTTTTTATAGTTAGCTTTTTTCATTTTTCATTTTTTTTTTTTTATTTTTTGGGTGCAGATAATTTTAAAATAGAAATTTTTATAGCACATAATATGTGTGTTTGAAAAAGTTAAAAACTAGCTCTGAAAAAAAAATTTTTTTTTCCTTGTACACTACAAGGAAAATTTAAATACCTAAAATTAAAGTTAGCTAAAACTATAGATTGGATTTAAGTTATACTTCTTTTATAAATTATTTTTTCAAAGTTATCATAATTTTATGTAATAAAAAAAGGATAGCTATTAAACTCTTGAAAATCTGAATACCCCTCTTTTCAAAAATACCGACTTTTGAAAAAAACACCTATTTTCAGGGTATTTTTATATTGGAAAAAGTTGAAATGAATTAATTTTTGATTGAACATTAAGATTGAAAAAAGAATATATGTTAAAGCAATTTTCAGAAAAAAACCGGGAACGTATATAAAAACTCAAACATGGAAAAAAATAAAATGATAAAAAATATTCCAAAAACAGATAAAAAATCAGATTTTCAATTTAATTGAGCAATATCTTTTGATTGAAATATTTTGTACTATTTTCAAATTGAAAAATATGTTTCCTTTTTATACTATTAAAAAAATACTTGAAAATTATTTCTCTACTAAGTCAATTAAAAAATTCAAAAATTTTACAATTAAAAATGAAAAAAATATTACTGAAAAATTTCATTTTTTTTTCAATTCCTATTAATATCTATTAAAGTTGTAAACCTCATTGAAAATTGTTATGTATAATAATATTTATTATATGAGTGTATTTCAAAAATACAAAATTTAGAGATTTTTTTTTGAAAAAATTTTCCTTGTAGTGTAGTGTAGTGTAGTGTAGTGTAGTGAGTGGTGTGGTATTTGAATTCTAAATGAGAAAAAATTTTCACTTCCTTTTTCGTATTTTTTTTCTTTTCCAAAAAGAGTTTTCAAAGAAGTAGAGGGTAATTTTTGGCAATGGGATCTCTTTAAAAAAGAAAATTGAAAAGGAAGTGAAAATTTTTTCCCATTTAGAATTCAAATACCAAAATGAAAAATAGAAAATTTTAATAACAAATTCCTATTAATTTTTAAAGACTTTATACATTATGAATCAAACAGGATCTAAGATTTCCTTGTTAACTGACCCTAAAAATTAAAAATAAAATTCATAGAAAACAAAGTAAAAAATAAAAGAGTCATTCAAAAAATCCGAAATAAGATAAATCTTAAATTCAATCACACTTTCTTATACACTAACCAATTTCAAAATTTACAAATCCATCCCCAAACTTTTAAAGATAAAAATTTATTATTAAATTTCGAATTGTTCTGATGAAAAAAAGAAAAATCCTCATAGTTTTTTACTTTTCTTAAAAAATTGATTTAGAACTGAAAAGTAAAAAGTTTATTTTCCGCTTAGTTTGTTTGTTTTATTCGTTTTTTCAAAAACATGCACAAGCATAATAAAAAATATTGTTTTGCTTTTTAGAAAGGATTTACTCAATTAGAAAAATCTATTTTCCATCTAACAACCAATATTTGTTGAAAACAATAAGTGAATTTATTCTACATCTTTGAGAACAAACCGACACTCAAACCTTATTGTCAAAGAAATTGTTTTTTTTATTTTTTTTTATCGCGAAAAATTATCTGAAAAAATCTCTAACAAGGTTAACATCTAAGAGTGTGAATGTAGGATCAGGTAATTTACTTTTTTCTCAAACCCATAACATAACTTTGATCTTTGGCTAGTAAAGAAAAAAACATAACAAAAGATGACATGACTTTGACAAATCTTTTGGATTTTAAAAACCTATCGAATATAATGATCAATTACAAAATGCTCAAATAACTACCGTCAATTTTAAAGGGAAAAAAACTTTATTTAACCCAATAGATTTTCCTAAGAAAAATATGAATGATTCTTATTTTTATTTTTTTTGTCTTTTCTGGAAAATAAATGAGTTTTTTAGTCTCAAATATCCAAAGGTTTTCAATTCATGATGGGCCAGGAATAAGGACAACTATTTTTTTAAAAGGGTGTGGCTTACGGTGCTTATGGTGTCAAAACCCCGAATCTATACGATCAAAACCAGAATTATTGTTTGATCAAAAAAAATGTCTTGGGTGTCGCAAATGTATTGAAAAGTGTCCGTTCAATATTGACAACACAGAAGGATTTCTGTCTTCGAAAGAAGCGTTTGAGAAATGTAACGACTGCTTTGAGTGTGTGAAGGCGTGCCCAACAAATGCCCTAACACAAATAGGTGACAGAATAACTATTGATGATTTGATGGCGCAAGTGTCACGAGATCGTCACTACTACAAACACAGTGGAGGGGGTATAACTTTCTCTGGAGGGGAGCCCTTATTGCAGTCAAAGCCTCTCAAGGCGTTTTTAGAACTCTGCCAAATGGAAAATATTCATACTTTGATTGAAACAGCGGGATATGTGAATTGGAAAAATTTTGAACAAGTTCTGCCCTTTGTCGATCGGTGGTATTACGATTTAAAAACTGGAAACACAAAGCTACACCAAAAAATTGTTGGGGTGGATCCTGAATTGATTTGGGATAACGCGTCGAAATTAATTAATGAGATCGGGCTTGAAGAAGCGAAAAGAAAAATCAATTTCAGAATGCCAGTTGTTCCAGGTATAAATGACACAATGGAATCTCTGGAGGGTTTAAAACATTTGTTATTAAAATTAAAAATTCCCAAATTAACCCTATTGCCATATCATAACTTTGGGGAAATTAAATTACAAAAAATTAAGCCACTACCAAAAATCAAGCAATTAGGAATCGAAAACGAAAAATCAAATTTGGCTCTTTCAAAAGTGGAAAAATTTTTCAAAAATAATGGAATTGCCATTAGCATAGAACAAGGTCTCTTTAACGATCAAACCAAAAACGAAACCCAAACAAAAATAAAAGTTGAGAACCGGATTAAAAAAATTAAGAATAAATCTCTGATCAAGCATAATCATCATGATTACACATTGTCAACAAGAATCGAGAAATTAAAAAGGGATTATTTTTCCTTAAAACCCGGGATTTGTACAGAAAGGTCTGACAATTTATATAGGTATTATAAAAACGAAGAGAATTTAAAAAAGCCCATCATTATCCAGAGAGCGGAATCAATCATTTCAATTTTAACAAACTCGACAACAAAAATATATGACGACGAGTTATTGGTTGGCTCATGGAACAGTAAAAGGGTCGGTGGCTCCATTTATCCGGAAATCTCGCATATTGTCGCCTTATTAAATGAGTTATTTAAATTTGATTCTCGAAAGATCAATCCATTACGTATCACAAAAAAGGAAAAGTACAAATTATTAAAGCAATTACCGTTTTGGATGAAAAACTCATTCATTTCGAATTTTATTAAAAGATCAGGAACGCATACGGTTTCAACATTAATTGACGCGCTTAAAGTTGAACGATTCTTTATTAACGAATTGGGTGGCATTGGGCATTATTGCCCCGATAATAAAAAATTAATAACCTTGGGCACGACTGGGATCAAAAGGCAAGCATCCAAGCTCCAAAAAAAAACTGACGATCTCAATAGAAAGAATTTTTACGACTCCATTATTACGGTGTGCGACGGTTTAGAAAAATGGGCAGGTAATTATTCCAAATTGGCGAAAGACCTGGCAAATAAATTGGACGATAACAATCCAAGAAAAAAGGAGTTATTCAAAATATCAAACATTTGTGATAGGGTACCAAAATACCCAGCAAGGACCTTCCATGAAGCCCTGCAATCAATTCTTTTCATCCAAATTGCATTTAATATGGAATCCCTCGATAACGGTATCAGCCCCGGCCGACTGGATCAGATATTGTATCCATACTATAAGAGCGATATTCAAAAGGGCATTTTAACAAGGGAGCAAGCCTTTGAGTTGCTGTGTAGCTTTTCAATTAAATTAAGTGAATTGGTCCCAGTGATGGACACAAACACTGGGGACATACACGGGGGGCATCTTGCTGGGCAGGTTGTGTGTATTGGCGGTGTTGACCCAGAGGGTAACGATTCAACCAACGAGTTATCGATGATCTTTTTAGATGTAATGAACAAATTAAGGATTCGACAACCAAATTGGTGGGCTCGGATTCATCCTAATTCCCCAGAGGAGTTTTTAAAAAAAATCTCCACAAATTTAATTGATGAAGTGCATTCACCAGCATTGGTTAACGACGAGAAGGCGATCCCCATTTTGCTTAACAAAAATGTAACTTTGAGAGACGCTCGTAATTATATCCCGCTGGGATGTGTTGAGTTAATCCCCTCGCATCAAGTGGTTGGTTCAACAGATGCAGGGATGATTAATTTGGTGTATCCTTTGGAGTTGACTTTGGGATTGAAAAAAAGAGGCAAAAGGAAAATTAAAAATAAAAAAAAGCAATTATACAATTGTAAATCAATTGATGATCTTGTCGAACTATACGCAATCCAATTAGACAAATTAATTGACGACTTTATGATCGATTTAACATTAATCGAAAGGGTGCATTCAGAATTGTTCCCAACTCCTTTGATCTCCACATTTTTGGAGGGTTGCATCGAATCTGGAATAGATGTGACACAGGGCAGCACAAAGTATGTTTGGAGTGGTGTGCAGGGCATTGGTGCGCCAGACGTTGCAGATTCACTAATAGCAATTGATCAAGTTATATTTAAAGAAAAATATTGCGATTTGAAAATGTTAAGAAGGGCTTTAAAAAGGAATTTTGTTGGCTACGAATGCCTGCGAAACAAATTATTAAATGCTCCAAAATATGGCAACGATATACCAGTCGTTGATAATATGCTTTCAAGAATAATGAAATTATATAATGACCTTTTAAATCGTAGAATAAATACAAGAAATGGTAAGCTGTGTGCAGGGTTTTATTCAACAACAATACACACCGTCTTTGGTACAAATTCTCATGCCTTGCCCAATGGCTCACTCAAGGGCACAACATTGTCCAATGGGCTATCACCTGCCGTGGGGAATGATAGATTAGGCCCCACCGCCGCCTTAAATTCCGCCAGTAATCTCGATGTTAATTCTGCGGAAAATGGACTCACTTTTAATTTGACCTTAAATTCAAATGTTTTATATGGAGAGCAGGGTGTCAATAATATGCAATCCTTAATACAGGGTTATTTTGAGAATGGGGGATTGCAAACTCAAATTAATGTTTTTGATGTCAAGCAATTAGAAGACGCTTATGAAAATCCTGAAAAATACCCCCATTTGTTAGTAAGAGTTAGTGGATATACTGCATATTTTAATGACTTAACTCCTAAAATGAAAAGAGAAATTATAGATCGTGAAAGAAAAAGAAAATTATAATTGTTATTTTTTTATTATGTGACTTTTTTTTTAAAGATAAATTATGTGTGTCAGAAATGTAACAAAAAAAAAAAATAAAAGAAAAGAAAAACAAATACAAACCTAAAAAAACACACACTTGATTACCATTTTGATAAAATTTGAGAATAAGCAGTATTTTTGTTTGTAGTGGATATATTTATTTTAATATTATTTTTTAAAAAAAGGTAAAAAAAGATATTTTATATTTTATTTTTAATTTTTTTCACAAAAAAAGGTGAAAATATAAATCACCCCTTTTTATCATTCATTCATTACTTTTATTATGCTTATATTACAATAATAAAACTAAAACTACCCTTTACGTTTTTTTAATTCATTTTTTTTTTAAAAATCTTTACGAATTTTTAAATTCTAATAAACCTATTTAAAGTTATTATTCTCAACTAAAAAATTAATTTTTTCTAAATTATAATATTTTTAAAAAGTTGTTTTCATCACACTATTTAAACTCTTAAAATACAAATCACCTTAGCCAATAACAAAACCTTTTGAATTCTAATTTTTTTTAATAAATAACATAACTTGTGAATTAAGATCTAGAAGTAGTTTACATTTCCTATACACATCTATATAGTATATTTTTTATATTAAAACTGCTTTTCAAAGGTCTTACTATTTATTTCTCAAAAAAAAAAAAAACAAAAAATAGAGAAAAAAACAAATAATACTTATGAATAGTAGAGTATTATCTACAAAAGATCTTTTTTAAGGAAATTGCCTGTATAAATAAATAGAGAAAGAAGGTTGTTTATTAACTTTTTTTAGCTTATCACCCCCCCCAAAAAAAAAAAAAAAAAAAAAAAAAAAGTAATAGTAATAGTAAAAATAATAATAATAATATATATCCCTTAACACCCCAAATAACCTAAAAACATTTCAAACAAAAATTTTAATTTGAAATGTTATCAAAGGAGAATAAGGTATAGAGTTAATAAACAATTATCTTAGAAAGAAAATTTTATAATTAAAAATTGTATAGTTACTTAAAATAAAAAAATAACTTGAAAAAAAATTTCAACATTGGGAATTTTTTTTTTTGGTTATTGTGATTTTATTATTTTTCCAAATTTTGTCAAAATAAATTTTTTTTTTTTTTTGAAAAGTTTGTCTAGACATCAAAAATCTCTTCTTTTTAACATTTAGAACACATCATACTTTACGGGAAATTTTTCTGGGGCCCTTTGCACCCCAAAATTGCCTAAAATGCTTGATTAAATAATTTATTCATTATAAAAGTTATTATAACATCACATAGAAAATTTGTTTTATCTACTAATGATTATTCAATATCAATATCTATATTAGATTCTAAATAATTTAAAAATGAAAAAAAATATAAATTAAATTAGAAAAAAAAATCAAATTTTTTTTCATTGCAAAATTTTACAATTTTTTCAACAAGATTTTTTTTCAATTTTAAATGATTTGGCCAATAGTTCGAGTCAGATTAATAATTGATTTTTTTTATATTTTTTACAATTTTTTAATTTTTGACTTTTTAAAATCTAGGCATAAAGTAAACTATATTGTTGAATTAGAGGACATATATCAGAACTTATTTAACAAGATCTGGATTAATTTATTAAGGAAAAATCCAAATATCGCAACTATATTATTCAAATTTTTACCAATAACAAAATTTAATAAAAAAAATTTGGTTTCGAAGATTATTTTATTATATTGGAATAATATTTAAGAGTTATTTTTTATTTTATTTTAAATTTAGGTATAAATATTTTATCGATTAAAAAGTAATTTATATTTTTTTTATACCAATTTCATAAATTGAAATTATTTTACAATTTTTTTTTTTTTTTTGATTTTCAATTATTATCTATTGCTTAAATAAAAGTTTTAGAATATTAATCATATTAAAATTTTAATTTTTGCCTAAAGAAATAAATTTCATTTTTCTCTTAATTGGATATTTATTGAAATTTTTTCTAAAAAAAAAAATTAAATTTCAAAGTAATTTATATTTTTATTTATTTTTTTTATCATAAAATTAGCAAAATTCTTTGGTGGTTATTATTAATAAATTAATGTGTTGAGTTTTTAATTACTATTAATGTAATAAAATTTCTGATTTAAAAAAATAAAATAAAAATAAAAATCTTTTAAAAAAATGTAAAAATGAATAATTATTATTTTTTTTTTCAATTTCAAAAAAAAAATCAATAACTTAACTACTTTATCTTTGAACTATTTTTGACTTTTTATTATAATTCAAATCTGGATTAAAGACAAATAAGAAAATTAATATATTAGTAGATCAATATCATTTTAAATCTAATTTAAAAAACTTGATGAAATTTAGGCAAATCCGGGGTGCTAAGGGATATATAGTTTTGAAGGTTTATAATTTAGCTATTTTTTTTTTTCTTAAAAAAAGTTTGATTTTTTTTTAATTCATCTTTTACTTTTTGTAAGAATTTATACACCTTTCACTTCTTCTAGCCAGAATGACTTAGAGTGATTCTCAGTACATAAACCAAAAAAAAACTAGAATATATCATCTTTATAACAAAAAACTTTTTTATATTTAATTTTTAGAATAAAATTATTTTATTACGGAATTGGGAAAATTTAATCATTTTTATTATTTTAAAATATTTCAAAATTTACTATCAATTTCTTATTTCAAAAAAATATTTTAGAAAAAATATAAAATTAAAAATAGTAATTTACAATTCGTTTCAAAAATAGTTTTTTATGACAATTTTATAATTTAAACTATTTTTCGATTGTAAATTTTTAAATGTTGAAACATTTTTGTGATGATATATTATGTATCAATTTAATAAATAAAAAATTATCTTTAATTTATATTACCTTTTATAGCATGTTTTATCCAAGATAAAACAAATATGATATGCTACAAAATATTATTATACCCTTTACAACAAAAAAAATGTTATAAAATTAGTATATTTTTTTAAAACATGTTCTATAAGTTTTTTATTATTATGATATCAACCCATTTTTCATGATAGAGAATACATATCATTTTTTTCTTTAATTACAAAACATGAGAAATTTTTCCTCAAAATTTTTTTATTTTGTTTCTTGATATAAAACTTAGAAATAAATAAAAATCCATTTTAAATTTTATGAAGTAGCTTATAACTTTTTATATTATTTGAAATAATTACATTTGAATGGAAAAATAATAAAAAAAAAATTGAAGGAAATTGAAATGGGTAAACAATGAGTTATGAGAATTCTTACAAAATATCTTATTTTTGATAAATGATTTGATTTTTAAGTTTTATCAAATTTGATTTATTTGAAATTTCTTGAATAATTTTAAACATTATAACTAATTTTTTAAAGATTACTTCTGGTAAATTTCAGTGTACAATCGGATTATTCATGATTATTCATAGAAAAAAAGTTGAAAATTATCTTTATGGTTAGAAATAAGTAAAAAAAAAAAAAAGAATAAAAAAACTAAAATATAAATAAAAAATAAAAAAAAATATCAAGTTTAAAAAAGAGTTCAAGATATATCATTTGTAAAAAATCAAAATAAAATCAAAATGATAATATAAATTAAGAACACTAAAAACTATTGAACCAATATTTTTAGGTTATTTATTTTAGTTTGATAGGTGATCATAAATTTAACTTTACAAGATTGCACTTTTATTCTTGTAATTTCTTTTTTCTTATTAATCTAATTTGCTTTAAACCGTTCACATTTTTTGTCTTTGCTTTTTAGATTTTATTTTCAAGTAACTCCTCTCATTATTATAAAGTATTTAAGTATAAACAATTTATAACTTAATCTTTTTAAATAATAATTCCTCTTCATAATATAAAGAGATTAAGTCAGGCTAAAAATAGATTATAAACAAAAATTAAATAAGTTTCTATTTGTAAAAAAGTTCAAATCCGGGAATAATTTAAGTAATTGTTGGAAAAGAAATTTAAATAATTGTTAAAAATTAGATGTTTTGATGATAACATGCTAATATTCACGATAAAGTTGGACTAATCGCGATTTTTTTTTAATACTATTGCGATATTATTGTTAATATCATGATAATATATGTTATCATCAAAACCTCTTTTCATTGTTAAAATACCAAAACTAAAATATTTAAAATTTATTCAATAAAAAGTATGAAAAATATAAATATAACAGTTTGCTTTTGAATTATTAAAACTTTTTGATTTTCTTTTTTTGAAAATGGACTTTGTAAAAAATAATATTCAATTCTTTTATTTAATTAAATCTAAATTAAAAATTGAAAATTTATAAAAATCTTTTTTTTGAATCTATTTTTTTTTTTTTATTAAAAATATTGGAAATGAATTAAATGAAAGCAATTGTATTTTTGTTTAAAAAAAAAAATAAATCACAAAAATAAAAAAAAAAAAAATAAAAGTGTGTAAAATATTAAATTATAAAAAAAAACAATGAAAGCAAAAGGAAAATATTAATGGTAAAGTCGTTTTAAAAAGGTGTTACAAAAATGTTTTTAAAAAGATCTCAAAAATGATTTATGGAAGTTTGTTAATTGTTTTAAAGATACTTTTGAAAAGTTTTTTGTCAAACTTTTTTAAAATTACTGTATCATAAAATAATATAAAATTAATTAATAGATTCATTCTTTTTTTTTTTAGCTAAAATAGGACCCAAGATAGTTTTCATTTGTCTGAATTGGTCTTTCATTTTCGAATGTAAGGCTCTGAAATCTTGAGTAACCAGTCCGTCATGTAAATTTAATGCTTTGTCAAGTAGATGTAATTGTTCTCTTAATCCTGTTCTTAATATTGTGACAAGTTCAATGTTATCTGGATTTTCTTGGAGGTATTCCGGTGTTAAAAAAGCTTCTTGATATTTAAACACACCTCCATTAACTGCTGCATCTATTGTTCCATTGAGTTCCATTGTGAAGTTACTCATTTGTTGTGAATTGTCTTGTTCTTTTGAAGAAAAGTATAATATTTTCATTTTGAGTGAATTGTTTTTATTTAGAATTGTATTGATCGCACATTGGATTGGTGAGATCATTTTTGTGATATGTTTGATCACTGGAAGCTTTCTGTGTGTTGTTGGGAATTTTCCATCAACAATGAAATAGTCTTGTTTTACCCACAATCCTTTAAACTCGTTGTTTTTGTCTTTCCCCTTTTTGATACTCTTTTCAGAAAAGAAGACAGTAAGATCATAATTTTTTTTATAAATTTTTATATAGTCTGGTGCATTTGAATTTAGGATCGAATTTTTCCCTTCAAGTAATTCCATCGTTGATGGGTTTAATTTGGCAACTTGGATGTATTGGCTATTCCCATTTTTTTGTTCCTCTGTGGGGTCTGCACCATCTATCGTTGCCTTGGGATATTTATTTTTCAAATTTTGAACAAATGTTGTTAGTTGTTCTAACAATTGTCCCTTGTAAATGAATAATTTGCCAATCGAGTTTTTTTTGTCTGTATTTTCAAATCCCTTTCCAAAATATCCCACTCGATAATAAGTTGGGAACACTCGTGTCTTTTGGACAATGAATTGCAATAGTTTCATTTTCCAATCTCCAAGATCAACTAATGATGGATAATCAAATGTGATCTTTTCATGATATTTCTCCAAGATTTTGATCAATTCGATAGCCTTTTCATAAGCTCCTCCTTCTTGATAATAAAAAATAGCTCTTTTCAACACCCTTTCTTTTCTTGATGCTGTTGTCTCTCTTGGGTATGTGAGCTCTTCAATTTCATAGTGTTCGTTTTTTGACAGATCTAGCATATCTGCATACAAACACAGGGTATTAGCTGCTTCTTCATAATTCTTCAAGATAATATTTAAATCAAATAATGTGTGATAATATCTGATCAACATTTTGAATTGTTTGTTTCTTCGTAATTGCTCAAATAATTCCAACAAGATTTGTGTTCTTTCTTCTTCATATTTCAAAATAGGTGGATAATGTCTTAATGCTAAAATTAAATCCAAAATTGTTTTAATTTCTGCTAAAAATCCCAATCCCTTTCCTGAGGTGATTAAAGTATGTTTCACATTTAAAATATCAAAATTGTCCAAGATTTTTTCAAAAAAGTATCCTTGAAACTTTTCTGATAATTGGTTTCTCATCGCCTTATCAATTACTTGAATCGCCCCCTGAGTAACTAATTCAAAGTTTTGTGTTTTTTGGTATTCTGCTATTAACAACGAATAATACAAGCTAAATCCTAGATCAGCTAAAGTTTCATTTCTCAATAATAAAAATGATAGTGAATTATCTGCACAGCTCTTGATAAAATGATGATGGTGCTCCTTTAATAATGGCCATGTCTTCCTTAATAATCGACAACAGATCAATCGTAAATCACCAAAATTGAAATAAAGTTGTGTGAACCTTGCCTTATTCTCTTCTTCTTCTTGTTGTAAAAAGCTACTTCCAATGAAATAAATTAATGCTTTGAAATAAGATTTCCAAATTTTCGGTGAGAATTCATCCAATTCTTTTTCATTTTCTTTTTTTTTTTCGTTTTGTTTTTCTTTTTCATTTTCTATTTCTAATTTATCTTCATTTTCAATTTCTATTTCTTTTTCTTTTTCGATTTCCATCTCAATTTCATTAGAATTAGAATTTTCATCTTCATCTTCATCTTCATCATCATTATGTTTGTGTTTGTGTTTGTGCTTTTGTTTGTGCTTTTGTTTGTGTTTTTGTTTTTGTTTTTTATTTGATTTCAAAAAATTTTTAATTAATATAGGTTCAGAAAATGTTAATACTTTCGAGATAACAGTGAATTTAATCCAAATCAAGGTAGTCCAATCAATAGAGTAACTTTCTTTATCTAATAATGAACAGAACAATCTAAATAATAAAGTTAGTCTTTGTCTTTTAGATTGCCGAGACCAAGTTCGTTTTTTGAAAAATGGCCAAAATGTTTTTTCATCCAATAAATCAAGTAAGGTTAATAATACAGAAACAATTCTTGAACCTATTTTTTTTCGGAATGACATTTCATGTTCTCCAGTTTTCCCAGAAATTAATTTTTCGTTTGAGTCTCCAAATGTGGATAAATCTCTGATTAATGGGTTTTGTAATTTATTGATAAACAATTGTTCATTTCTAGATATTTCTTCTGCAAATTTTGGTGATGAATTAAATTGTAAATCATTTTCCAAATTATTTTGATTTAATGTTTCATTGTTTTCACTTTTAAAATTGATATCACTTAGTTTTTCTTTATTGTGATTAAACATTTGAATTAAAATTTCTGGTAAATTGACTAATTCATAAATCCATTTATTTTTATTCTTCATATTATTAATGTTTGTTTTCTTTTCTTCAAAATCATCATCATTATTACGATTATTATTATCATTATTATTATTATTATTATTATTATTATTATTATTATTTAACTTAATATTTTTTGTAATAATTGTTGATAAATAATCCCAATCAGAATTCAAAAATTTCTTATATAACTGAGGGTAATCTTTTTCTAAATTTTCATTATTTTTGATTGCAAATAACAAATTGGCAATGATTTTGGTACATTTATTCAATTCAATTTCTCCCAGAGTGTAACTTTTTCGGACTTCATTAATAACCAACTCGACAATTTGTAGTCTTGATGTCTTGGCTTTGAATAATGGTCCTGTAGAAATGTTGATCAGAATATTCATTTTTTCTTCATCTAATACCTTCCTTCCTCTTGCAACTGATCTTAACGATTCTCCAATAACTCTTGCAACTTCGTTGATCGAAAATACCTTGGGTAATTGTAAATATGATTGATAATAATTTTTCAGCGCTGCTTCTTGGATTGAAACAATCCATACAGGTGCTGTTTTTTTCCATTAATTGTGTAAGCTGTTCCCATAATTTATTCAAATCCTTTCCAAATTTTTTGTTTTTTTTTTCTCTGTTTTCTAATTTTTTTTTGATTTTTTGTTTGTATTTCCCAACATGATCGCATCATCCAATAGTTTGGAATGGATGATAAACGTCATGAACAAATATAACGCAGATAAATTCTGTGTGCACATCTCTTTTTCTTTTTCATTTTCTTTGATCACAATTTCTAATACATACATCAAATGGTCAATCATAAATTGATAAGAGCTAGCAATGATATTAACCATTTTGTCATCTCTTTCTTCATTGTTCTCACTCAATGTGAATCGATGTTGTAAATATGCTTGGATTAGCACTTGATAATTCAAATCTTTATTCTCAATGATTGAGCCCCACACAGACGCCATCGCTTGGAATGCTGCAAATGATAAATTATTGGAGCCCAAAACTAGTGCATAAAATAACGAATCTAAAATTTTATCCAAATAATTGATAATAATCTTGGGAATTGTCTTTAATTGTTGCAAAATGAAAACATAGGGCTCCAGTTCTTCTTGTTTGATGTTTGTCGAATTATTCACTAATTTCCTTAATTTTAATATTTTGTTCAAGATTTTATTTTGTGTCTGGATAGTCGAGCACACTCGGACACTTAACTCAATTGAATTCTTTGTATCCTTAAAGTCTCCATTTGGTGCAATGATTTCTTTGTCCTTTTTTTTCCTTAATTTGTATAATTTGATCTTTCGTGTCTCTTGTCCAATGATGTTATCATTTTCCCATAATTTTAAAAATCCAAAGCAAAACACTTTATCATTGTTTTTGTCATGAGTGCATGATTTTAATTCAAAATAAATCTCACATGTTTTGTACATTTCTTCACTGAACCTTAATTTCACAATTTCATTCCATGTCGGATCAGTTCGATGGTAATATACCACTGTTTTGTATTCATTGACAGGATCTTCCGATTCAGGCACAATGATACAACGGTGTTTATTCATCACATTTATTTTGATAACAGAAATGAGCAGTTGGACATTCTTAGCCTTCATCGATGGGAAATCTCCCTTGTGCAACTCTAAATATAGATCGTCTCGGTGGTATGTTGGTAATACAATCTTTGGTAAACTTAGTTTTGGAATGATTAAATTATTGCTAATGTCAACTAAATTGTCTTTTTTGTCTTTGCATAATAACGTATCCAATGAATCAGAAATAACTCTTAACGACACATTGATCTTGGTCGAAGAATCCAAATCAATTTTATAATTATCATCCAAAAGTAAATCATGTAAATTGATAAAGGTATTTTCACTTGATGGAATAAACGTCTTTAACTCCTTTGTCGAAATTTCTTCGCCAATTAGCATAAACCCTCGATTAGCCAATTGTTCAACACCAGAAGTATATGGTCTTCGATACATTTTGTTGCTGTCTTTTTTCGATTGGAATATCAATGCTCCAATTCGAATAACTCGACAAACTAAATATAATGAATGCTGCTCTTCAGAGCTAATGTCAATGAATAATGCACTTAGTTTCTTTGTTTTTTCCAAAATCGGGTTTTTGTCTTTTCCTAAAAAGATTACAAATTCTTCACTCAAAACAGTTTTACTTTCCTTTTGATACAAAAAAAAATGTAATTCCAATTCTTCTTCAATCGGTGTAATTATTTGTTTGAATTCAAATTGAAAGTTCACAGTAGAAGTGAACTTCTTACTCGAATTACTTGTGCTGATCCCCTCTGATGTTGTGTTGACATACAGATCATGAAGCTCCAAAATAGGAACAGTGCTTTCATCAATTAACTTGTTGCTATTAGAATCACGAAGTTGCGTTTTTTTTAATCTATTGTTCGTTAAATCAATAATTGCCAAAATGTTTTTTCTATATCCTTCGTATACTTGCTATTGTGGTTATTATTATATTTTATCATTTTTTATTATTAGTTTTTGTTTTTATTAATTATTGAATTTAAATTTATTAAATCAATGAAATAATTTTTTTTTTTTTTTTTTTAAATAAATTTTTTAGGTTTAAAAATATTGTTATTTTCTTTATATTTAAAAAAATGTTTGAAAAAAAAGAAAATTCAAGAATTGGAATTTTTTTTTCTTGTGTTTTTATCCATAAATTATTTACATTCTTAAATTTTAAAAAACTGTGAAAAAAAAAAAACCAATTCAAAAGAATAAAGATCTTTTCAAAAAGTTTATTTAATAATCAGAAAGTTCAATATAGTTTATTTAAGATTAATAAGTTTTGTTCTTGAATTATTTATTTATATTTTTTCCCTTTTGAAAAATATTTTAATTTTATCAATATTTTCAAATAAATTTGATTTTTTGAAAATAAAATAAAATTTTTTTTCAATCACATATATTATAAATATTACCAATTTAAAGATTTTGATTTAGTTTTGTTTGAATATTTGACTAAAATCAAAATAATGATAGATTTACAAAAATAAGTTCAAATTTTATTCAATGAAAAATGTCAAAAGTGAATTTTTCCAAAATAAAACTAAAAATAGAAAAAATGAATTTGTATTAATCAATTTATCATAGAAATATGAAAGTTATTCAATTGTTTATTCTGTAAATAAGAATGTTTAAATGAAATAATTAAAGAAAATGAATTTTTTGGTATTCAAATATTTCTAATTTTGATTAAATTTTTTTGATTTGTATTTTGTTTAGAAATTATATTTTAAATATTTTTTAATTTTGTAGTATTAATCATTGGAAGTATAAAAAACTTGGAAAAAAATAGGAAAAATGAAAATTATATGTTAAACAATATTTTTTTTAATGTTTAAAATTGGTAGTTGTACCATATGTATTAAAATTAATAATTAAATGTTTTTAGAGTCTTAATATATTATAATATATATATATATATATATATTTGAATTATTTGTCTTAATATATGGAGGTAATATATTTTTTGAAAATTTTGTTTTCAAGAATATAAACACCTAAATTCGATTAAAATACAGTTTGACTCGGCTCTTGATTCACAGTTTGAGTTCAATAAAACTTCAGAATATTTATCTGAAAATTGAAAAAAATAAAAAAAGTACCGAAATTATAGCGAAAGAACTATATAGTAAGGATCTATAATAAATTAAAAATTAAACCTGATATTGAATTACATCGGTGATTTTTTAATATTAATCTATTTTATAATTTAGTATTAATTATAGATGTTCTTGAAAACAGAGAATGGTCCACTAGTAAACTGTCCAATTGAAAATCTGAATTTAGAAGGTTCAAGTACTTGTAAACATATTATTTTTGATTGTTTATCATTTTCTCAAAAAGTCATCAAAGTGATATTTTAATCAAATAAATCAGCTTTGTGTTTCATAAAACCTCAAACACTTTGAAGAAATTGTCTGACTGATTTAAATATTTTTTGAATATTATTAAAAATGAATAAGAATTGGAACAAAATTTCTGTCAATTTATGGTGTGGGTAGGATTCTTGAGAGAATTGAACAATACATATCGATTCTGCAATATATCCAATTCAAAATTAGGTATATAATTGGTTAAATTAGGTTTTTTATTTATTTGAGAAATATTAAGAAAAATTGTGGAATATATAATATTTTATTAAATTTTCTAATCAGAACTTAAACGAAGAAAAACCTCACGGCAAATAGGGCGAGTTTAGTGTTGGTCTCTTGAATGAATATATATATATATATAATTTAATTGGCGATTGATTAATATAAAAAAAAATTTGTTTTTATCTTTCCTCAATTTTTTTTTTTTAACTTCTTAAAAAAAAGAAGAAAAAAAGAAGAAAAAAAGAATATATCAAGAAAAAATTAATGTAAATTTTGTTTCTGTCAAAGTGTTATCCAAAAAAAAAAACATTTTTTTCAAATATCAATTATTTTTTATAATTGACCTTTGAAGATCAAATAATAAATAAGTAGAATAACATATATCCTCAAATAATAGTTGACACATGTCTGAAAGAATATTAATAAATTAATAATTATATTTTTCTTAAAAATTGAAAAAAATAATATTTTTAGTTCCTCCCATTGAGAAAAACAACAATAATGTCAATTTTGATATTTAATTGAAGATTAAATAAAATACCAATAGAAATAAATATGATTTTTCAAAAATCATTTACACTGTTTCAATAACATTAGAATAACACGTTTTTACCAAATGACTTATCGATCTTGCAATAAAAAAAATTCTTGCAAAAGAATTAGGTATCAAAAAAAATAGAAGAGAAAAAAGCAAAAATGTAAAAAAACGTGAAAAAATGATTTCAATTTTGAAAATTTCCTTAATTAAATTTTTTCTTCTTATATCCATTCAAACCCTTTAAACACATGTAATTTATTCATTACAACTGTACCGCTTTTGACTGTAAAATGGTTTTATAACCAATTTAAATATTTATTTTTCAAAAATCAATCTTAAAGGCAAAAAAGTTAATATATAAACTAAAATGAGTGTTTAGTTTTTTGTAATTATAAATAAATTGAGGTTTTTTGTAATTTTAAATAAATTGAGGTTTTTTGAAAGTTCTCTTTAGAAATAATTTGGAATTAAACATTTTGTTTAGTATAATAATAATCATTTTTGTATGTCAAGGAACATTTATTACATTGGAGTTTATATAAAAAAGGAAAGTGAAAAAAAATGATGGTGAATTTTGGACAGTCGATTTGATTGTAAAGTTTTTGTGTTATTTGAGTTCACTCCAAATTCTTGGAAAATTCTTCTTTATGAGTGATAAAAATACTTTTCAAGATAGTAAAGAAATAAAAGTGAATAAAAAGTGTTTCTTTAAACATGGCAAATTAATCAAAGAAAGAAGAATGATTTTAATCAAGAAGATTTTGGTTGGAATTAAAAAGAATGAAAAAAATTTTTCAATTAAATCGGAAAAAGAAATCATTGTTTTGAAGTAAATAAGAAACAAGCTGAAATTATAATTAATTCAAGAGCTAAGAATAAAACAGTTCTTGTCTTTGCTGCCTTGAAGTTTGTGTTTTTAAGACCTTTTAATCATTTTTTGTTTGTTCGTTTTTCAAATAATAAAGTCTTTTGTTTTCATTATTATAGCTGTTTTTAAAAAAGTCTAAAAAAAGTTTTATGATTGCCCAAACTATCTAATTCGCTCTTTTAAGCAGTTTGAGCAACACTTGAGAAAACTTTTATTCAGCATTTTTTTCTTTTCATTATTATCATTTTTTTTAGTTATTTTGATTTTTGGGTTGATTTTGGGAATTTAGTTTTTGGATGGGAAAGAAAAACTTAATTTTATGAAAAGATTTTTATGACTATTGTTTCCAAAAACAAATGAGTGGGATAGAATTTGAAAGTTTTTTTTTTTTTGATGAAAAAAGAAAAGAGAAGGAAAGAAAAGAAAAGAAATTTTTCTGATTTTTGATTGAAAAAATTTGTTGGGTTTTGGTTTTCTTCTTTTGAAAAATTGAATTAGAGTGTTTGTTTTTTCGGGGTATTTCCTTTTTTTTTTTAAGTAAAGGATAAAAGAAAAAGTTAAATAATAAAAAAAAAAAAAAAAAAACAAAAAGAGTTTTACTTTTGGCTGTCCTTTGGTCATGAAAATTTTTCTAATTTTTAACAAGTTTTCAATTTGTTGCCAAAAAAATCGGAATTGGATGGCAAAATTAGGAATTGATCGAGTTTTGATCAAGTAATGGTATTCAATCAAAGAGGTGTCTAGTTCTTTTGTTGTTGGGTCTGCTTCGATTAACGGATGGAATTCACTTTTTTCCAACTCTTTTTTATCGGGTAATTCTCCTTCAAAGATTTTGATGTAGTTCGATGGGAAAATTCCAACTTTGTTGCTTTCATAAGATTTGCCATAGTACCATCCTCGGTGTCCAGATGTTATTTCAACAATCGTTCCAAATGATAATGGAAGTTGGTATTTCTCTTGTGCAATGTATTTATACATTGACACTCCTATTTTCTCCAATGGGGTCCATGTTTCAGTCATTTGATTTCTTTTTTTTTTTTTGTTTTGGTTTAGTTTTGTTTTTGTTTTTATTTTTGTGTTAGTGGAAAGGGAAAACAAACAATTTGCAAAAAGAGAAAAATAAAAAAAATTGGAAAAAAGCTTTTTTGAAAAAAATGAAAAAGTTAATCATTTAAGGTACTTCCTGAATATATTAAAAGAATATATTTAATTAAAAATCCAGGTTTCTTATCGAAATAACTTCACTAGAGAAGGAAAGGTATTTGGTTTTGAAAGAAAAATTTATTTCCAATTTTAATAATAATTGATAAAAAATAACTCATATTCTTGAATTAAATATTGTTTCTCAAATTAAACATATGTTTTTTTTTTCTACTTGTTTCCAGACAATATTTAATTCATATATTAAAAGTATATCAAAAATTTTGTAAATTATGAATGGTTAATTTATTGATCTTTTGATTTAATATTAAATTAGTAACTGAATTTTAATGATAATTGGTTGGAAAATTTTGTTCACATTGTTTTGTTTTGATTATGGTCTCCTGAAAACTTTCTTCGATTTAATACAAATTACTTTCTTTAAGTACACAATCAATTTAATTCGATTTAAGGTTTACAATCCCTGAAACTGGAAAAAAGATTATCTTGTATTGGGTGTGTCAACTTGTTATTTTGGTTCTTAGCTGATCGATCCACAACTAAGTTTGGATCTTATAGGTGGTTGAAAAAGGCTATTTTTGTGATTTTATTTTTTTTTTTTCCAAAATCCGAATTGATGAGTCTAAGATTAATTGATTGGAAGATATTTAATTAGTAATTGAGTTTTTTGTTTTCTATGTTGAAATTTTTATTTACGCTTTGTATTATTTGATCCTTGTAAAAAATTTTTTTTTATTTACTCCTAATTCTGTAAAAGGAAAATGGTAATTTCAATTGACAACCCAAAAATTAACACTTTCAATTCAATACCTTCCAATCAATTAATCTTAGACTCATCAATTCGGATTTCGGAAAAAAAAAAAATAAAATCACAAAAATAGCCTTTTTCAACCACCTATAAGATCCAAACTTAGTTGTGGATCGATCAGCTAAGAACCAAAATAACAAGTTGACACACCCAATACAAGATAATCTTTTTTCCAGTTTCAGGGATTGTAAACCTTAATCTAATTTGAAGTTATTTTGTAATTCTATAAATTTGAGAGTATGGATTTTGTTACATTCTTAAGGGACTAGTCTCTATTATTATTTTTTTTTTGAGTAAGTTCTAAATAAGAATTTCTTCACTTGAAATGTGATTGATATTTAAAATAAACAGTGTTTTTTATATCTAAGTAACAGGCAAAAAATTTTCTCAATCTCTTTTAAATTTAGGTAAAAAAATTTAATATAGATTAGTCCCTTAAGGGAATAAAATAACACATATGAGAGATGAAAAAAATGAAAAAAATCAACTAGATCTCAAAACACCCCCAAGAACGAAACTTCAAAACGAACATATTAGTTTTCAATTTTATAATTTACAACAAAGTAATTATTAAGTTTCTCTTTGGTAGTTTTTTCTAAAAATGTACTCTTTTTTGATTGTTGATTTTGGACCGACCACACCCCACATGTGGTTAGTTTTTTGATTGTTACTAAACACTCATCAAAACCACAAAATTTTCTTTTCGATTTCAAACAATCTACAATCATGGTAATAACTTGACGCTCTAATAATATTTAAGTTAATTATCATTTTTTTCAATTTTGAAATATTACTTACGTTTTGGATTCTTAACTTGCTCACCAATATATACAATATTAATAATACAAAACACTCAAATAAATTAAACAATAATCAAAATTTCAATATATTTCTTTTGTCATATTTTGTAAAAATTAAAATAAGAAACCAAAATACCTTATAATTTATTATGAGTATCTGATGAAATCAAAAATCTCAAGAATAATTGATTTATTTCTTATCGTCGATAACCAATCATAATTATTATATCAAACACTTAGAACTGCATCTGTAAGTGAATAGAATTTCAACTTCTCTACAAAATAACCAGGATAAGACATTTGAAAAGATTGAATAATCCAATTATTTTTTTAAAAGGGCTTTTCAAATTTATTTTAAAAACGATTTTTATCCTTATTTTAAGTATGTTTAGTTTAAATAAAAACTGAAACCAGACTTTTGAGAAATTTTTGACTTATATTACCATAAAAAAAGTAGATCATTTTTTTTTAAACAAATTTTTTCAAATTTTTTTTGCAATAAATTTATTCAAGAACTAATATTTCCATTCAAACAAAAACTATTCAAAAGAAACAGGAAAAAGTAACTTTTTCAAGAAAAATTCTTTGGGTTTATGGTTGGATCAGGACTTCGTAACAAAAAAACAAAAACTCTGCTGCCTTTAAAAGGAATCTTAGTTAATGCACATATTCGGGATTTTGTTGCCCAAGTAACTGTTTCTCATAAATACACTAACAACGAAACAAAATCAATTGAAACAATCTTTGTTTTCCCAATAAGTAAATTTTTCTTATTTTTCAACTTTTTTTTATTTACTTCTTCTGTTTTTCAATTTTCTTCTTTTTGGAACCATTTTTTTTTTATTATAATTTTCCTTGCAAACAAACGGTGCCAAAATAATAACCTATTAAATTTTGGCTTTTTTAAATTCTCTGTTATTTTTCAAAAATAAAAAGACTCTCGTTGTATTGTGACGAATTTTCAAGTTTCGAAAGAAAACAAACAAAATGAAGGCAAAATAGGGAACAAAGAAACAAATCGAGAAAATTATGAGGACAGGATTGCCGAAGGGAACAACCCAATAAAATTAGAACAAGAAAACAATAATCTATTAATTCTAAATGTGGGGAATTTACAACCCAAAGAAAAATGTGTTATTGGGATAATTTATACATTGGAACTTGATGTTGAATCAAAGAATTCCTTTAGATTTCATTTACCTCAATCCACTTATCCAAAACATGTTCCATTACAATCAGAAGAAAACTTTTATGATTCTGAACTGAGCTTTCAAAAATTTACAAAAACTGTGCCTTATGGCACCGTTTTTGAATTCAAATTTAAAATGAAATCAGAAATTGAAAACATTACTTCAACTAACCACAAAATTAATCCAAAAATCAAAAAAAATCTTGCAAAATTGAGAATTATACCAAATGAAAACGAGATCAAAAATGATCTAAATTTGATTATAAATTTAAAAAAAGAAATAAAATCAGGATCAATGATTGGGATTAGTACAAAATTTCTTCAAAAAGAATTAAAAAAAGAAGAAATTAAACAGCAAGAATTAAAAAAACAAGCAGACGAAAGAATAAAACAAAAAGACAACAAAGAGGAAAAAACAACAAGAATTTTAAAAATAACAAGAATTAAAAAAAAAAAAGAACTAACAAAACAACAAGAATTAACAAAACAACAAGAATTAACAAAACAAAAAGAATTAAAAAAACAAAAAAAATTAACAAAACAACAAGAAAAAGTTAATGAAAACAAAAACAAGAAAATGCAATTTTGCACCATTAATCACAAAAATAAAAATACTTTTACGAAATTAAAAAGAACAAAGTATTGTGCAATGGTAACCTTTTGTCCTGAAATCACAGAAGAATTATTAAACACAGAAATTATTTTTATATTAGATTTAAAGAACTGCTTTTGCGGAAAGAATCTTCAACAAATTAAAAATTTATTATATTTTTGTTTACACTCGCTCCAAAGATCATGTCTTTTTAACCTTGTTTCAACCAGCTCTAAAATTCCCTTTTTATTTAAAAAAAGTCAAAAATATAATAACAAAACATTGGACTTGGCAAAAACTTTTGTAAAATCATTGCGATCAACGGTGCCATTCCGGGAATTAATATATACCATAGATAAAGTTTCCCAAAAAAAATTAATTAATGATTACTCCAGACAAATATTTGTATTCACAGATCGAAATGAATGGAACGCAAAGCAGACTTTATCTTTTGTTAAGTGAGAATTTTTTTTTTATATTTTTTATTTTTTTTATATTTTTACTTAATTTTTCATTTTTTTACTCTTTTTGACAAATCCTGTTTATTATTTCAAGTTTTAAAATTTCAAAACCAAAATCAAAAACAAAATCAGAACCAAAAAGGGCAAAAAATACACGAAAAGGTAAAATAAGTGACAAAAATGTGTATATTATTTTTTAGTTATTTTCAAAGTAATCAAAACAATATTTAGTTAATAATATCAGGTTAGAATTATTTTAATTTAAAGTTCTTCTTCACCAAAAAAAAAAAAAAAAAAAAAAAAAAAAAATGAACCGACTTTAAAATGGAGAAAACATCAAAATTCAAGAGATTTTAGTTCTTTTATTTTGAACATGACCAATAATTTGAAAATGAATAAATAGTATGATAGTTGACATTTTTTTTCTAATCTCTTTCAATAAAACAATTAAAATACGAAAAAAGTGGTGAAATTTAAAAAATTATGTTTAATCGCTTTTTAATGGCTTTAAAACCATCTAGATGAAACATATTATCTTTCAAATCATTACCACAAAGCGTGATTTTTGTAAAAAAATGATGTAGTGTAAACATAACTAAAAAATTCAATATTAGATTCTTTTCATTGAAAAAGAAAGAAAAAAAGTGTTAGTGCAAAAATAATGATGATAAAAAATTTTATTTTATTTTTTTTGTTTATCCAATTTCTTCAGATTGAAAATTCTTTATGAGAAGCGAAAGTGAAATAACACAATAACCAAACACTCTCAATGGCGGGAATGTAGACCTTAAAGTGTGTAGGCTTCATTTGGTCAATTTTGTATTCCCCAGTTTAAAAGAAACTGAATAATTCAAATCATTTCATTACCTTAATTCATTTATCTTTAACATTTGATACAATTACTTCTTCTTTACTTGGCTTTATTATTCATTCTTCATCGAAATACTTTTGTTTGTAAAATTTTTGAGAAACGAATTACTTGTTATTCCTAAAGAATTTCCAAAATGAATTTTAATTCCAAAATTGATCAAATCCATCTAATTCTGATTTGGTTCAAGAAAACCGAATATTTTTTTCAAATAATTCTTCTTCAGAAATCGAGATTTATTGGATGTATTTGTTTGATTTTAATATTGTTTATTTTCCAGTAAAATGAAAACTCAAAATAATTTTGAACACATGATTTCAATTTATTCTTAAATTCTCTTTTTCTTTGAGTTGAACTTTTTTGTAGTTGTTTTTTTTTGATTTTACGAATTCAAACATTTTACTCTAATCTTTTAAATAGTATTCTTTATTTTGGGTTTTGTTTAATAAAAATATTTTAAAAATTGAATTTTGAAAGCAAATTTGGAAATAAATCTTTTGATAAATAATAATAAATAGTAATTAGGCTAGAAATTCAAGATTATGGGTTGTTTGGATTCGCAAAAATTTAGAAGACAAATATAAAAAATCTTGGAAAGTATACTTTGTATTTTTTTTTTTTCATTATTGATTTCAACAAATTTATTTGGAAAGGTGATCTTTCGTGTTTGGTCTTACTAAAAGAAAAGATTTATTTCAAATACACACCTTTTCATCTCTATTTTTTTGATTTATTCGATGATTAATTTAAACGATCCAAAGGAAAATATTTCTATATCCAAAACCTAAATTAATAAAACCAAAAATTTATTCAAAAAAAATGTTCAAAAAAATCGAAAGATTCAACTCTAATTTACTTTTTTTTCTTTTCTCATATAAGAGTAATTAAATGATATTTGGATTTCAAATTTCCAATATCTCAGAGTACTCAAAAAAAAAAAAAAAACTTTCAGTAAGGTGCTCACAATTACAAATTTCAAAAATGGTAAAATGTATCTACTTTCTTAAACCATTAATTTTTACATTATTTAGAAAACTTTGATGATATTTTTTTTCAAGTCTTACTTTTTTTAACGATTAGTTGAACATTCTCAATAAAAAAAAGGTTTTTAAAGCTTCTGATTGATATTTTTAAAATAAATTATCAGTGATTTTTAATTACCAACAAATCTTCAAAGTTTAATTTGAAAAAAAAGATAATAATTTTATCTTCATAATTTTTTTTACTAAATAAATAATTATTTTCAACAGCTAACTAATTAATAAAATAAATAAATAATAATAATAAATAATCTATCTATCTGTTTATCTGTATGCATGTATATATATATTTATATGAATAATTATAGAACAATATCTAAAAATACAAGGTTTTTTACATTTGGTATTGGCCCGAGTGTTTCAAGAAATTTAATAGAAGGTATTGCAAGAATTGGGAGGGGCTTTTCTGAAATGATTTTAGATAACAATAATTTGAAAACCAAAGTGATTTCTCAACTTGATCGAGCACTTCAGCCTGAAATTACTGATCTTCATTTAAATTTTTATGATATGCCTGAACCAGAAATGATTATCCCGAATAAGATTCCACCGATATTTAATGGATCTCATTTACAAATTTTTTTATTTTTAAATAAGAATTCCCCAAAAGGGTGTGTTGAATTAGGGGGGAATGGTCCCAAGGGGAAAGTGAAATATACTGTAAAATTAAATTTCGAAAATTCATTTAAAACGGAAATAATCAATTCTTTATCGATAAAAAGAATTTTAACCGAATTAGAAGATGGATTGTCTACATTAACATTGAATTCTGAGAATGAAAAAAAAGATCGTAATTACCGAAAAAGCATTGAAAAAATTAGCAAAAAATTCAATGTTCTTTGTAATTCAACAAGTTTTATTACAATGAACGAAGTTATTCTTAATGGCAAACAAGAAGAAATGTACACTCAAAGAATACCAACTGTAACTCCAAGTAGAATCCGATTAAATTTCTTAAAAAGTGATACCATTCAAAATATAAATGAGAATGAAAAAGTAAATCAAAAGAAAAAAAAAAAATATGTTAGTAATAGAATCGGTGGGAAGAGGAAAAAGAGGAGGAAAAAAAAGAGGAAAAAAAAGAATATGGAAATCGAAGTTAAAGAAAAAACTGTGATAGAGGATGATGATGATGAACTAAATATCGAAGAAGAAAAAAAAGATCAAATAGAAGAAGTAGAAGAAGGAATTGTAGAAGAAGACGAAGAATGGGGGGTAGATGAAGAGATAAAGGGAATTATGAAAAATGATATGAAATTTTTTGATAATTATAGATCAGGCTTTTTCTTCCAAAAACAAGCAAAAAAAATTCAACAAAAAGTTTTTGGAAATAAAAAAAAAACACCAAATATAATAAAAAATCATAATTTATTTGATTTTAGAAGTAATAAAGATACAATAAACGGCAAGTATCCCAATAATATTCAAAAACAAGGAAAGATTGCAAAAAGGGAAGAAAAAGATAATATCTATCAAACCGGAAATACCTTTATACTCCCAAATGAAAAAGATATTGGCGCCGATTTGGAACCAAATAGGATAAAAACAGAAAGGAAAGAGAAAATAACAAAAAATACAAAAAATGAAAAAGAATTAAAACTCCTGAACAATGAAATAAATGTATATCGAAGAATGAAGAAAGATTTGCAAATAATACAAAACCAAAAAAAAAAAGAAAATTATGAAATAAATATTAATAATAAAAATGGTACACCTTCAAGTAATATAGTCATAAACGATAAAGACATAATTAAATTTCGAAGATATCTGGAGATAACAAAAAATGGAAAAACAGAGAATAAAATGGAAATTTTAAAAGAGGGAAGAAGAAGAAGTAGAAGAATAAAGAGGGGTAGGGGTAGGGGGGTGGGAAGGGAGAGGGAAAAGGAGAGGGAGAGGGAAATTCAAAACAAAAGAAAGGGAATAAAAATGGATACGAGACAAATAATACTATTCGGTAAAAAAAGAAGAGAAAAAAATAATGAAAATGGTCAAAATATTTTTGATAGGGGGGGTGAAATAACAGGTAAAAAGTTTAGTAATTTTTGTGAAAAAAAAGAGGAACATTCAATTTTTGAGGGCTTAACAATTCTAGATAATCAATCAAAAAATGAAAACACTCAAAATACCCCAAAAACCTCATTTTCGCCAACAGTATCTAATACAAGTATTTTGAAACCCGCCCTTGTTAAGCAGCCAATACTTGCTTCTCAAAAAAATAAGAATAATGATGAAAGTAAAACCACTATGGAAATATTACAAAATCATGAAAATAAAACAAATGATTCAAATACATTAGAATGGAATCTTTTAACAGAGAGACTTGATGATCTAAATAATGAAAATATTTTAACAAATAGAGGCAATGGATTAACTGATTTCATTGATCATGATAACAATAGTAATGATTCACATTCAAAAAAATATAGCTTGGAAAAAATAAAAGTTCGACAAAATAAAAACAATTGTTCTCGATCAAATAAAAATAAAAGGATTGATGATAATTGTCCTGTAAAAAATAATACTGATAATAAAACCAGTATTTCTATAAATAATACAAACTCATTCAGTTCTTTAATTTCAACAAATTATCAAAATACACAAAGTCATGATCAAAAATGGAGCGTATCAATATTTAAGCGGAATGAAACACCAATTACGATGGAAACAAAAACCGTTAGTTCAGAAATAGATTCAATATTTGATGATCTTATTCTTCATAATCGCCCTCAAAATAATAATAATGAAAATAATTTCTTCAAAAATAGTGAAATCATTAAACAAAACAATACCGAAGAACAGCAGAAAGAGCAACAAAAAGAGCAAGAGCAACAACAACAGCAACAACAACAGCAACGACAACAGCAGCAGCAGCAACGGCAACGGCAACAGCAACAAGAAGAAGATCATATAGACTTTGAAATTCGAACAGAAGAGAACAAAAGATATAGCCCTAAATCTTCCCAAAAATTTATATACACATTGCCAATTAAACAAAGAAATTCATTAATAAATAAAGAAAAGAAAAAACCTGCCTTAATTGATATTATAAAATTACAATCTGCAAATGGTAATTTTATTACTTCGCCCAAGCTTTTCTCATTAATAGGAATTACAAAAGAAAAAATTAATTCCAAGCTTATTACTAAAATTACTAATATTGATTTTAAAATAACCTTAATTGTAATTGCTTTTTTACAAAAGCATTATTCAGAGTACTCAAAAGAACTGATCTTAATTTTCAAAAAATCTCTTTTTTGGATTAAAGAAAATTTTGGAATTATTGATATTGATTTTTTCTTAAATATTGCAAAGACTCTAATTTAAAAAGTCTGTATTCGTTTGTCTGGTACAATGTTATTTATATATAATGTAATATATATTTTTTTATTCTATACATTTTTATCGTAATACTGGAAAGTCATAATTAAGATATTTTAATTTGTATTTTATTCAAAATAAAATTTCTCTTTTTTTGAATTAATTTAATTATTTTATACAATTCATTTTATATAAAAAAAAATGAATCTATCAAATATTACCGAAAATACCCGAAAATTTTCCACTAGTTAAAACCGGTAAAAGAATCACATCAGTAATACATTCGAATTTAAATTAATTTTGATTTTTGAATCATTTTTACATCTTTTAGTTTTTTGTATTCATTTTATTTTTTGAATTACTAACTTTTTTCGTTCGAACAAAATTTTTTTTCAACTATTGAGATTCTGTTAAAGTTTGAGTTGTTCAAAATAGAAAAACTCAAAAAAATTCGTCAATAGTATCTAATCATTTGATCAATTCATAATCCTAATAGAATTTAAACATTTTTATCAATGCGTTTTTTTTGTTCAACTCTCTCCAAAATTTTTAACACACAGATTTTTATTCTTTGGAGTTGATATTTTTTCCTTTTTCGTGAGAAAAATGATTACTTATAAAAACGTTTATTACTGGGTTACTTAAGGATGTATCTACACCATAAGACATGATAATAATTTGATAGAGATGAGAGAAGAGTATTTTATTTTAGTGGTGTATGATCGTAGATTCTCTAAAAATTATTTTTAAATAATTATTTCAAACTTTTTTTTGAAAAATGTTAAACAATAAAAAATAAGAGAAAAGAATTGATAAAATTGGTTTGTTTTTTATTTTTTTATAATAAATAGGTTTTTTTTTTTGGGAGAAGATAATTTTGGAGAAATAGAATATAACTTATAGCTATTTTGTGGTTTAAACTTTGATAAAATATAATCCTATTCACTTCTCCAATTCCACCAATTCCAAGTATTTAAAACCCCTGCAGATTTGCTTTGACTTAATTATTCTAATTTTGGAATTCTTCTAGCTATTTAAGCCCTATGAATGTTTCCTTTTTTGGTTTTTCAGATTGTAATGGGGTTGTTCATTTTAAACAAAATCCATTAATCCCAAATGCCACTGATAAAAAAATATTTCTAATTGTTTTTACTGTAATGATTAAAAAAATTCAAAAAGGATTAAAGTATAAAATGATGAAAAAAATAAATACCACAATAGAATATGAGATAAGGATAAAATATAAGTCATTCAACATCCGAAACACTATTTTAAGCAATTCAACTCAACATTCTATTGTGGCAATTTCTTTGAGACTTTAGAAAAAAAAATTTAAAAAATCTAATGAACGAAGTACTTCAAATAATAAAAATCAATGAGTATAACATCCAAAGTAAAAAATGTTATTTTCTGATCCTCTTCAAAATTGTAAAAAAGTAAAAGATTTTCCTTTACCATGGCTACTTCGTTAAATGAATTTAAAAAAAAAAAATTTGAAAAATACATTTTTTTTTCGTCCTCTTTCATCATTAAGACAACAAATTTTTATTTTTGAGTTTTATATTTTTTTCGTTTGTTTGGATTAAAAATGATTACTTACAAAAACTTTAATACTGAGTAACCTGTACGTAATTTAATGTCTTGGAATTACATTTGGAAAAATTGTTATAAATTTAGATTTTTTTTTTACCTAATTTTGATTTTGGGTGTGTCAAAATTTTTGGAATGGGGCTTATATATATATATATATTCTTTCTAGTGTGAACAAACATGGAAATGTTTTGATTGTATATGTTAAGATTAAAAATCGTTCCTTACTCCAGTTTTAAATTTGGAAATTTTTGAAATTTAATTTTTCGAATTTATTTAAAAAAAAACAAAGAAAGAAAAAAAAAAAAATTTTTAATATATATCAAAAATATAATTTCTGGGATTCATTTTAAAGCAATTAATACGAGCCATTTTTCGGATTATTAGTATTAGGGAAGTTCTAGATTTGTGATCTTGATGATTGATATCAATTTTATATTCTATCAACAATTTAATGATGTCAATAGGCGGGCAATATTTTGAACAAATTATATGCAAAAGTGATTGGTTTTTTTTATTTACGGTATGGATGTTAGCGCCATATTGGAATAATAAATTTAAAATATCCAACGAAGGGTTTTTTTCACATATCCATTGTAAAAGATTTTTTTTCTTAAAAATTGGTTGATTCAGATTGTTGATAAATGGCACGAGCAATTTACAGGTATTAATATTTGGATTCTCGTTTAAAGCCAACAAGTGGAAAGGGGTTATTTTGTTAAAATTGAAATTAAACCCGATGTTTATTAAGTAAATTAAGCATTTATTAGATGGAGAATTTCGATTACAAAAATAATGAATGGGTGAAAAATTGTTGATATCAGATAAAGATAAATTTGCCCCCTTTTTGATTAAATATTTGATTATTTTGATTGGTGGTTCATTAGAATCAAAAAGAAAATGGAGCGCAGATTTACCAGTATAATTTTTTTTATTAAGACTGTTGATATTAGTATTTTGATTCATATAAAATTTCTGACTGCGGGCTAGAATTGAATTTGAATATGTTTGCATATTTAGATCTATTCCTCTTTGAAGGAATAATTTGATGATCAAAAGAAGAGATACCTTATCATCATCATTAATATTTGAACAAAGTAAATGAAAGGCAGTTTTCCCATCATTATTTCTAGCACCTAATATACTTCCATGATCTAAGAATAATTTAATTATTTCAAATGATGGATTTTTTTTTTTGCAAATATAATGTAAGGGTGTATTATAATAATGGTCTTTCAGATTAATATTTGCATTATTTTGGATAAAAAGCTTAATTGATGCAATTGATGGGTTTGGTTTTAGACATATTAAATGCAAAGGCGTTCTGTTAATATTATTATGAATATTTAATTGAATTTTTTTTTGAAAAAAATTTTTTATTAATATTATTGAAGGGGTTGAATATTGGCATATTAGCAAAAAAAGAGAATTTGTATTGGAATGTTTCTTATTTTTTGATAAATTTCTTTTAAATTTCAAATACAAAGGGAATATGCTATTATTTTCAATAAAAAATTCAATAATTGGAAGTTTTTTAATAATTTTTTTAAAAGATTCATTTTTCAATAAAACTTGAAGAGCGTTTAATTTTTGTTCATTTAATAAATTAACACTCATATTTTTTTTAATAAAATATTGAATAATATTGAGAGGTGGGTTTGTTAATCCACAAAGAGAATGCAATGGTGTATTTATTAATTTGTTACAATTCTTGTTATTATCAGTATTAATAGCATGCTTTGTGTTGTCCATATTATTATCTAAAAATACAAGATCTGTATTTTCAAATAAAAATTTAATAATATTAAATTTCTTCTTGAAATCTATATAATTTAATCCGCAAATTATATTTAATGGTGTGCGATTTAAATAATCTAATTGGTTTAAATTAACTCCTAAGTCAAATAATTTTTTTATAATAATTAGCGAACAATTTTTATTTTGTAAATAAACGTGTAAAGAATTCCATTTTTCTTTTTTTGAAATTAAATGTATGTTAACTTTACATTTAACAAATTCTTCTATAATTTTTAATTTACAATCACTTCTTAGTAAATAATAATTAAAAATAGTTTTGCCAAATTTGTCACTTTGTTTCAATTTTGGTTTAAATTTCAAAAATAATTTAATTAAGTCACCAGAAAGGGCTATTTTAGGATTTTTACATATCAAATGAAACATTGTTTGGTTATGTGAATTTTTTAAAAGGATTATTTTGTTCATTTTCTGCCCATCAACTAAATTTCCAAAATCTCGAATTAAAAAATTTGTATTATAAAAATTTTTACAAATTAAATGGAAGGGTGTGTTTTTTAAAATATTTTTACTCTTGAAATTAGCCCCGTTCTGTTTTAAAAAAAGTAAAATTTTGAATGGTAATTCTTGATTTTTACATAAAATATGTAAAATTGTTTGCTTTTTATTATCTTTCAAATTAATATCCATCCCATTCTTAATTATTAATTTGATTATTTCAAAATTAAATTTATATTTACTTTGATTACAATATAAGTGTAGGGGTGTTTTGCCTTCGTAATCTTGATGATTAACATTGGATCCACTTTGAATTAAAATTGACGTTGTTTCAATTGTTGGATATTGCCTATGCTGTAAATGTAAATGGAGTGGTGTTCGTAATAGATTATCTTTATTATTCATTTTACTGTTATTATCAATTAGCAACTTTAGCATTGGTAAAGAATTTATTTTCTTATTGCATAGACAATGCAATGGTACTCGTTTTATCTTATTTAATTGGTTGACTAAGACACCGTTTTTTAATAATAGTTGGAGCATATTAGTAGATGTTGGATTTGATAAGCATAAACAATGCAAGGGGGTATTTTGATCCTTTCCAAAGGCATTGTTAAGATCATATCCTTGATCTATTAAAAATTGAATAAATTTTAAATTGCAATCTGGATTTTGATATAAAATTGTTTGCAATAAATTGTAATCGTGATGGATTATTTGATTATAATCAATTTTTGTTTTTAAATATAAATATTTTAATAATTTAAATGTTGAATATTTGTTTTGGCAAAGTAATAAAAAAATAAATCTCTCATTATTAGAGGTATGGTAAATAGTCGCACCTTTAATAATTAAGTATTCTATTGTTTTTATTGAATTGGCATTATTATTTTTATTTTTTAATAATATTGCCAATGGAGTGATCCCATTTGTATCTTGTAAATTGATATTTAGATTTTGTTTTATAAAAAAATTAATAATTTTTAATTTTTCATTTTGATCATAGTTATTCAAGTTCTTATTGTCGTGGGAATTTTTATTATAATTATTTTTGTTTTTGTTTTTGTTTTTGTTTTTGGTGGTGCTGTTGTTGTTTTTGTTTGTATTGTTGTTTTTGTTTTTGTTTTTGGTGGTATTTTTTTTGTTTTTGCTTTTTTTGGTGTTCTTTTTCTTTTTGTTGTTGTTGTTGTTGTTGTTGTTTTTTTTGCTGTTTTTTTTGTTATTTTTGTTTTTATCATTATTAATCTTTTTGGTGTTGTTACTGTTGTTGTTGGAACTCTGATCAATGTCATTGATATTACAAAAAATGTCATCGCAATGCTTACAAACTAAATAAAGTAAATTTTGGATGGACTTCGTTACTAATAGATAATTGGCTCCGTGCTTTATAAATAATTTAATTATATCTAATGATACATATTTTGACATGCATAGTAATTGCAATGGGGTATAATCTTGTTTATTCTTAATAGTATGATCTGCGCCCATCTTAAAAAAGTATTTAAAAACATCTATATGTGGTAATGGGTCCAGAGAACACAGGTTGTGTAATGGTGTCGAATTATTTATATCTTCACAATTTATATTTACTCCGTTGTGAATTAAAATTTTGATAATTTTGATTGGAATATTTGGTTTTTTTTTCGTTAATAAATGCAAGATGTTTTCATTTTTATTATTCCTTTGAATCAAGTTATACCCTCGATCAACCATTAATTGTAAAATTGATTTTTTTGGTTTTGGATTATAATATAAATAATAAAGCGGAATTTGATGAAAATTATTTTTAAAATGTATTTTTTGGAATTTTGATGAAATATAGTCAAATAATTCTTCAAAATTTGAATCTTTGTGGTTGTAATGTTTGTTCAAACAGATTAAATGTAAAGCGTTATCGCCAAATTTTGTCTCGATATGAAAATTCAATTCGGTAAAAGTATTGCTCAAGATTTTGATTAAATTAAGTTGGATCTTTGGTGAGCCCAAACCAAAAATACAAATTTCATGTAAAATCGTTAAATGCATAAACATCTTTTTGTTTATTTCATTTTTAATTGTGAATTTAAATTTAATTATAAAACCTGTTAGCCAACTAAAAGTTATTTCATCCATCTTTTGAGTTTTCATATGAAACAGAAATAAAAACAATAAATGAAATAAATTTGCTTGTGTGTTTTCTTCAGTATATCCCTTATCTTTTTCTTTTTCTTTTTCTTTTTCTTTTTCTTTTCCTTGTTCTTGTCTCTTTACCATATTTGATTTTTGATAACTTTCAAGAAAAAGCTCTTCAATTTTTTTGAAATTATGTTTTTTGATTAACAAAAAGAGATACAAGTCTAATTGGTTGGTGACTTTTAACTCATGAACACTTTTGATTTTCATTTTTTGAATTTTTGTTTCAAAAAATGTGATTAAAATTTGATGTATCAAGTCTAATTCTCTCCTTTTGAACAAATACCCAAAACAGTTTTTCTTATTTGAAGTTGCTAAAAAGGGATTTCCCCCTGATTTGATTAAAAATAAGATAATTTTAATTAAATTTCTTCTCTTTTTTTCATCATCAAAAGTTTTTTGTTTGCTTAACAAGATCAATGGTGTCGGTCCTCGTTTAAAACATATATTTGGATTCGTGCCTAATGCAAACAGATGCTTGATCACTTTTAAATTCGGTTCTTTACTTGAACATATTTTGGATAACCTCGATTCATACCCTTGATAACTTTGATCAACATTCTGTTCATTTACATCTTCTTTTAATAACTCTTCCATTTTAAAGAGATCTTGTACCGACCTTTTTTGTCTTTTGTTTTGTTTCTTTGAGTTTCTTGGTTGTTTTTATTTTTTGTGTTTCAGGGTAATTACTAAAATACCAAATTACAAAAAATGATCAATTATAAAAATTCTAATAGACTTAAAATCTCACTTTTATAAATATTTCAAACATTTTATTACGGTTCAAACAGTTTTCAAAACTTTATCACTTCAATAAGACTGTTTAATGTGACATTTTTTTTTCATATAAGGGTACGATTATATCCTTTCATAAATATTTTTGTTGTAATTTAAAAGTGTCTTCTCGATAGAACATTTTTAGGATTACTGTCTTTGAAATAAGAAAAAAGATTATTTATAAATCTTGTATTTGTCAATTTATCCATATACTTTCAAACAGGCTTGTCTTAAAAGACAAAAAAATCAATTCTATTAAAAAAAAAAGATAAGAAAATGAGTCAAAATTATCAGTAAATGATTTTAAGGATCGACAATAATTTCTTTTTTCATTTCTCTTATCTGTTCAAAATAAAAAAGATTTTACCTTTTCTATTCTTTATTGTTTTAACAGAAAGGGAATTATTCAAGGTGCAGCCAAAATAAAAAAAAAGAAAATAATTAAATTCCCTAATAACAAAAGTTTTGTATAACATTTTATAAACGTGTTGTAAAGGTGTTATAAACGTTTAAAATGTTGTAAAATTTTATAATAACAACTTTTATAACATAAAAATTTATTATAAAACGTGTTATGAAATTTGTAACATGTACTAAGCCTGTTATAAGAATATTTTTCAAAAAAATATTGAAAAATCATCATATAAACGGAAATATTGTTATAAAAAGGTTATAAAGATGGTATAAATCAAGTTTTTTATGAGGGTTGTTGCTAAAAAAATTATTTGTTAAGGGTATAAGTACAATTTATGCAATAATAAATATTGAATATTGTAAAAAATAGAGTTTTTATATTTTTGGAGATAAATAAAGAGTTCCGTGCATTTATTCAAATTTTGGTAATATTAAACCAAATACTCGTTTTGTTTTTTGGGATCAAATGGATTTTAAATATAAAATCGTTTTGCGAATATCAATACTTTGAATTTTTCAAAAAATGATTGTTTTTTTAAAAAATTGAAAGATTGGTATTCAAAAAAAAACGATTTTTTGAATGAAAATTATCTTTAGTCTATTAAAATGAGCAGGTATTATATTTATAATTACCAAAATTTTGATAATTACATGGAATTTTTTATTTATCATTAAAATTTTAAAATTGCCATTTTTTATATTATTCATTGTTACTCTAGTGTTCCAATTTGAAGTTTCACAGTTTATTTAAAACTCAATTATTCAAATAATTTCTTAGACCAAATATATTAATATTTTATAGAATATGAGAATGCCAGATATCATAGCATAATATATTTATATCCCAATTAAACAATTGTAATCGACAAAATGAAAAAATTGATCAAGAGAAAATAAAATCATTTCTATCTTGATCTTATCTATTAATTATGATACATTCACTTCTTCTATATTTGTTTTTTATTTTTAATTCTTCATGGAAATACATTATTTTATATAATTTTAGAGAAAAAAATACTTTTTATTTCTCAAGAAATTCACAATATGAAATTTAATTGTCATTTATATTTTTTATTCATCTAATTCAAGTTTTAGTTCAGAAAATCAGAGATTTTTTTTGAATTCTTTTTAAGAAATAAAAATTTATTAGATATATTTGTTTAATTTGAAAATTCTTCATTTTCAATTAAAATTGAAAAAGACTCGGAATAATTTTAATTTTGAATTTTTAACCTTATTATTATTCTTTTCGAATTATTGGGCCTTTTATAGTTGTTCTTTTTATTTTGGATATCCAATCCCCTTTACTTTAATATTTGATTATAATTCTTTGTTTTGATGTTATTTATATTAAGTATTTTAAAAAATAATTTTCAAAACCAATTTAATAAAAAAAAGTTTGATTAACCTAAAAAGAAATATTAAAGAGGATATAATTTCAAGATAATGGTATGTTTGGATTAACCATTCAAATATAGAACATAAAGGAAAATACAGGAAAGTATACTTTGTTCAAATCATTTTTTTCATTTTTGATTTCAACAAATTTATTTGGTAAGAAGATCTTTCTTATTTGGTCTTCTAAAAGAAAAAAAATTCTTTAAAATATACACCTTCTCCGGACATATTTTTTTAGATTATTCTAGGATTAATTTCAAGTGGTTATATCATCACATTTCCAGATCAAAAAAAACTTAATTTAATAAAACCAAAAAATATAATCAAAAAAATGTTCAAAAAAATTGAAAAATTACTGATTCAACTTTAGTTTATTTTGTGTTTATTTACACGAAGAGAGTAATTGAACGGTATTTTGGTTTCAAAGTTTCGATATTTACTGGCACTCAAAAAATATTTTTTCGGTAAGGTTGTTGCAATTAAAATTTAGATATATTTATAAATGTACCTACTAGTTATGTAGATCAACAACATAACAAGAAATAAAGAAAAATCAACAAGGATAATTTGAGTATTTTAAATGAATCGTTCAAATATTCAAGAAAATACCTTAAAATCAAAAATATTCAATATTTTTTTAACAACTAAAAACACTTTTTAAACAATTTAGAAGAAACTCAAGTATAATATACTTAGTTTAATGATACAATATTAATATTATTCTAGAATATTTGTTTTAGAAAAATAGCAAAATGCGAAAACTTACAAATTTTTGATATAGTATTCAACTCATTTTATCAGAGAATTATTTTATTTTTGATGCCTTTGATATTTCTGATTGTGGAAAAATATTAAAAAATGGCAGAAAAGACAATTTCTAACTATTTATAATTGCCGGTAATTTTTAAAAAATAAATATAATCTGAAAGTTATTGAGTGATCTCTAAACATACATATAGTATAGGTTAACCTACCCAAGGGTATCTAGCCAAACCATACTTAACTTTCCATACCAGAAGAGTATTTAGTTTAATTTAACATGCTCTACCGGAACCTATACAAACCAAAACATAACGAAACAGCCAATCTCCATAAAAAACTTATATATTTTATTTAAAAAGTACTAAACTACTTAAATATACATCAAAAGGGTATCACAAACCTTTCAGAGTGGCTATGCTCGAAAAAAAATATTTTTTTTCTTTTAGTAAAATTTTTGTTTTACTTTATATATTAATCTTTACACTATGGTTTCTTCAAAAACAATTTTTCAGTTGTTAAAAATACTTTCAAATTCTTTTCAATTTTCAGATATTGTCTGGAATATTTCAAACTGGATTTTAAATTTTCCCAATTAGGTCAAAAAAAATTTTACCAAACATATAAATTAAATATTTAACTGGAAAATTTTAAGACTTATAGTTTGGTAGTACTTGTTGGTTTTTTCGTATAAAATTTTCTCTTATGTGGGAAATAAAAATAGTTTTGATTGGTTTTTTTTTCTGTAATATTTTAAGTTGTTTGGCTGGGATTTTTAAGTTAAATGAAATGAAAAAAATATTTCAAACAGGTCTATGAAACATACAGTAATTTAATTTTTTTCTAGTTTAAAATAATTATTGTATCTTTTTTTTGAAATTAAGTAGAATTTAAATAAATTTATTCCACTATGTAATTATTTTATTTTTAAAATGTATTTTTGTATACTTCCTTTATAAATAATTTGATTTCTTTCTTTATAAAAGAAATTTAATAAATACCCAAAAAAAAAAATAAATATTTTAAATTTTGTACTTTCTAAAGGTAAAAAAGGATGAAAAAATTCTTCAAACATTTAAAAAAAAAAATAAAGTTTCGAAAATAACATTTAAAGAAATTTGGGAATAATTTTAATAAATTTTTGAAATCGAAAGAATATTTCAAGGATAATTTTTTTTTTTTTTTCAATTTATTATAGTCATTTCTATTTTTAAGAAACAAATTTTAAACAAAAATTAAGTTTCTATAAAATGATATCCAAATGTAAGAAAAAAAAATAAATTCAAGTAAAGTTATTTATATTAAAAAACTTTTGCAGGAAAAATCTGCTTTAATTTCAGATTTATTATTGTCTAAACTAAGATTGAAGTTTGTCCCTTAAAAGTAAAATTGGTTGAATTATATTTACTGAAATATTTTGTTATGTCACTTTTACATAAAAAATAAGTTATTAAATTTTTGAATTTTAATTAATTGTTTGTTAATGAGATATTTTTACCGATGTGCATAAATACAATTTATTTGGGTTTAAATTTTTATAATTAATCTTTTTAAAAATTTTCAAAAAAAAAAAACAAAAAACATAAAAATCTCCTTGCTTCTTGAATTAAATTTTCAAGAAAAAGATCAGATTTATTATACCTCAAAATAAATTCGTAAAAAATTTAAATCTTCAAATTCAAGAAATATAGGGTGTTTTTTATAAAAGGAAATAACAAAAATATAAATCATTTTTCAGTTAAAGTCACTAGTTATATTTTTTTTAACTTATGTATTTTTAAAGGGTTTGATTGGTTAATTTAAAGAATTAATTGAATTTTGGAAAGTTCAAGTTTGAAATTATTTTTTCATATTTTTTCACGTTTTACTTTTTTTTTTTTTTGATATTAATTCATTTACCAATTTTTTTTTAATTGAAATATTTATAGCAAATATCTGAAAATATGCAATTCTAATGCAATTAAAATGGTGAAAATGATTGTAGAATTATCATATTGATTTTCTATTAGTATTTATTTCATACTAGATTGAAGATCAAAATTTAATTGTTGTTTTTCTCAATGATTTCCCAAAGATTTTTTAGTTTTTTCAAATTTTTTTAAAAAATATAAGGATTGATTAGATTAACTTGATACAAATATCAATTATTCACCAATGTGTATTATTCTATTTAGTTCTGATTTATTTTTCAATACTAAATTATAAAAAACGAGTTTATATTTGAAACAAAATTTTTTTGGGTCAGTTTTAATAGAAAAAAAGTTTCTATAATAACAAAAAGGATCAAATTAAAAAAAATAAAACTTTATAAAAAATTATTTTTTATTGATAACTAAATTATTGGATCAATATTTAGAGATGTGATAAATATTAATTTTTAACTCAACATGATTTAAATATATGTGTTTATTGGTAATATATTTTTTTCATTATTATCAAAGATCTCAATTTGGAAAAGATCAAAAGAAAAAAACAAATATTATTGAAAAATCAAAAAATAAGTAAAAAAGAGAGAAAATAAAATATAAAAAAAAAATTGGAATTTAAAATTCAACAACTCAACTACTATTTAAAAACAAAAACAAATCTTTAATTTAATCTTTTTTTTAATACTTCGACATCCATTCCTGGGAAAGGGAAAGATCTAGCAAATTCTTCAACTTCTTTTTTGATTTGGATTAATTTGGTATTACTTTTCAATTCAGATTTCAATTGCTTTTTAAAGTCAACAATTTTTTTACCCTTTGTTCTGGATTTGATTTCCTTTGTTAATTGGATACCTCTGTCTAAAAATTGTGCAATCTTGACAAAATCGAGTTCCTTAAGTCCACGGGTCGTAAGTGCAGGGGAACCTAGTCGAAGTCCGTGTGGGATAAACGCCGAGGTATCACTTGGAACTGTATTTTTGTTTACTGTGATGTCGATTTGTTCAAGTACCGATTCAACACGAGCGCCATCGATCTTTTTATTTGAGAGATCGACGAGGATCAAGTGGTTGTCTGTGCCACCTGATACAAGGTCATAGCCCATTTTGGACATTTCAACTCCCAAGATCTTTGCGTTCCGAAGGACTTGCTTTTGGTATTCAACAAATTCTGGTTTCATGGCCTCACGTAATGCAGTGGCAATGGCTGCAATGGTGTTTTCATGTGGGCCGCCCTGTAACGATGGGAATACAGAGAAATTGATCTTGGACTCTAACTTGTAGTTAATCTTCTTCCCTTTTTTGGTGACCTTTCGAAGCCCCTTGCGGTAGAAGATAAGTCCTGCTCTTGGGCCCCTTAAGGTCTTATGTGTTGTGGTTGTTACAAGGTCACACAACTCGAATGGGGTTTTCAATAATCCAGATGAAATGGGGCCAGCGGTGTGTGCCATGTCGCACATCAAATAGGCCTTACACTTGTCGGCAATCTTTCTCAGCCTTTCGTAATCCCAATCTCTTGAATACGCAGATGCGCCACAAACAATGAGCTTGGGGCTAAATGCCTTCGAGTCTTGTTCTAGTCGATCGTAATCAATGTATCCAGTTTTTTTGTTTAAAAAATATGGCATTGATTCAAAATATTTGGCTGTAGAACTAATGGCTTTGTGCCCTTCTCGGTAACCATGGGTCTGTAATTTGTATTATGTTTTGTTTTTTTTTGGGTTTTGATTTGTTTGTGTTTAGAGTTGGATGTGTTTTATTTTGTTTTATTTGAGAGTAAGTAGGGTTTTATTAGATAATTTTTGATGTTAAATGAGTTTTTTTGGGCATTTAAACTTTGGACGGGGAAAAATAAAAGAAAAAATGAGAGGTTCTAAATAAAGAACCTGTCAAAAAAAAAAAAAAAAAAATTAAAAGTAGGCTGAAAAAAAAAGAAATTACCAAATGACCACCATCTTTTAAATTCAATCCCATGAGTCTGTCGTGAGGATTTAAAATAGCTGTATAGGCTTCAAAATTTGCTGGTGAGCCTGAAAGTGGTTGGACATTGACACCCCATCGTTCAGGTGACAAATGGAAACATTTAAGTGCCCTTTCAATACAAAGGTTTTCAATTTGATCAATAATTTGATTACCTCCATAATACCTTTCGTGGTTTAGTTGTGTGTTAAATGGAATTTAAGATTAAAAAAGAGAAAGTAAATGCAAAGAAATGAAAAAAGGAAAAAAGGACAAAAGGAAAAAATTAAAAACGTTTTCTTTTGGTTGTGAAAAAACTTTGAAAATTTTATGAGCAAAATTCAAACCTATGACCTGGGAAGCCCTCGCTATTGATTTGTTTTTAAGATGAACAAATAAAAAGAAGGAGAAAAAGTTAAATCAAAAAAAATTGAGAAAAACAGAAAAAGAGAAAAAAACGTCAAAAGTTTGAAAAAAAGAAAGCTGAAAACATACGCATATTTGTTGGTAAGTACTGAGCCCAAAGATTCAAGAACTGCTTTACTAACAAAATTTTCAGATGCAATTAATTCTAAGCCACTCCATTGCCTGTGTTTTTCTTTTTCAATAAGATCATTAAGTTCAGGATCAGCATCTTTCAGACTAATATTCCCTCTTTCAAAAGTGAAAAAGCTTTTTGGTAGGGAAAAGGCACAGTTACGTAAAATTTTTTTGGATTGTGTTGAAATAACAGATGAAAGCATTAGAGAAGAAATTTTAAAAAAATGAAACAGTTGACATTAAATCTATTGATTTCTTCCAAGTGAATCGGTAAAACCAGAACTCAATTTAATGTGTTCAGACTTTTATTTTGTTGACAAGTATTTCTTTTTTGATTATTATTTTTTCTATTGAACTTTAAATGGATCAAAAGAAAATTATATACCTTGTTCCACATTCTAATTAAGAGAATTTTTTCTTCTTTTAGAATTAGTAATTTAATTTGCTCATATTTTTTTCATTCTATTTTTGAATGATTTCTTTGTGACAGAAAAAAGACTTATTTCCAATTTGTTATCTCCATTTTATGATAAACAAGTATTTAAAAGTTCAAATTTAGATACACTAATAATCTTTCCAGGTAAATAAAACTATATTTCTCAAAAGATTATAAAGTTTTTTTTTAACAGACTTTGAAAGGTTTGTTATCTTCGTATAAGTAAAATGAACTTTTTTATAACTTTCTTCTTCAAGAATTAGCTTTCGAAACATTACACTGCTTTGGGTATTTAAATAATGTGTGTAACATATCAACCAATATGGATTCCTCACATCAAGAAGAAAACTATGCTGACAAGCAATTTTCTAATTATGTCTATGATATTGGGAATCATTAAAAAATATTTTCAGAGTTCAAATTAATGTTTTGGTAAATCACTACAATCCTTTAAAACAGAATATTTCAAAGTTCTTGATTTTTATTTATTTCTTGCCATTTAAAGATTATGGTTCTTGAAAAAGGAAAAAAGATTATTTTGTGTAAACTATTATTATTCTAGTTTTAGGTTGATCGATCTGCAACTAAAAATGATATTTAGTGGTTTTTGAAAATATAATATATTTTTTTTTTTGATTAAGGCCTCAATAATGTTTGATAACAGTGAAAAATTTTAAAAAATGTTTTTGGTGATATTATGCACTTTAAAAATTATGTATAAGTAATACCAAAAAATTCTGATTAACAAAGAAACCCTAATAAAAAAGTTTTTTTTGTTAGATCAATTATTTTTTTACTAAATTGTAAAAATATAAATTTATTTTATTTCTTACATTATAAAAATAAATTACCTCATTTATTGCCATTTCCATCATTATTAAACTCACAAAAAGTCTTTAATGCCATTAATATTAATATAAAGATTTTTTTTCATTTTTGAGATAAATTCTTTTGGTTGATCAAAAAATTGTTTTATTCAACCTAGTTAAAAATTTTTATATTATTTTACAAAAGGAGAGTTGTGATTATTAAAGTTTTAAAATCATTTTCAAATTTTACTCTGAAATTTTGTTTTTGTTCTAAGATAAAATATCGATTTTTGAATAAAAAATTTAGTTGAAGATACTTGATAATTAAGTAATTTTATGATAAAAATCACAATCAATTTTTTTCAGACAAAAATTATTTAAATTGTTATTAAAGTGATTCTTGAGAATAAGACCAAACAATTTGTTAAAAACAATTTCAAAATTGAAAATTTTTTTAATCATTTTTTGATTTTTCAACAACTCGAAAAAGTTTTTTCTAACTTTAAAGAATAGAAAAAAATTACTTGATAGATTTCAATTTAATTGAGAAAATTTGGTAAAACTTCTATCAAATTTTCATTTATTTAATCATCTATACTCCTACTTATTTTATTTGGCTGGTATTTTAATAGAATTATATAAAAAAAAAAACAATAATAATAAAATCAAAAATTTTCTTTTGAAATCAAGTCTTTCCAACATCAAAAGTAAAATATGTTTTACACAATTTTCAAGAATGAACTTATTTTTTAATATGACTAATGGGTTAATTTTTTGAGTTTTATATTTGAAATATGCGTATTTTGAATTTCGAATCATAGACCCAAATTAATAAATTATGTAGATGAGGTTAACACATCTATTCCACAAGCGAAAACACAAATTAACAAATAAAAAGAAAAAATTTTTTTAGCATCCTGAAAAGATTTCATTTTATTGTTAAGAAATAATATTTGCTTCAGGAAGGATTTTTTTGGATTCTCCGACCCCCTAATCCCCAAATATTTATTTTGGAATTTTTTTAAAGATTTCAGCATTTTTATTATCCACTGGGCTAAGAAAAATATTGGGCTCTTTTTTTTTTTTTATAATAAATTAAAAATATTATTATTTTTTAAATTTACAAGATAAACTATTTTCCAGTAAAAGTGCCCTAGTTGTATTGGGTGAATTACAAATTTTTAAAGGGTTTCTAAGGATATTAGAAGAAAATAATTGTTTTGGAAATTTTCACATTTTAATCATTTTTTTTTTTTTTTCGATTTTTTTCTTTTTTTTTTGAAACCTAATTGTTTTGCCAAATTTTTTTTTTTATTACCTGACCGAGAGCCACTTGGTAAAAAAGTGTTATTATAATGTTTATTGAAAGGGTATAAATGCTTTTTGAAAAATCCTCTTTATTTCTATTTGAATTTTCATTTGATCTTCAATTAGAGATTGGAAATCAACATTGGTGTTTTTCTCAATAGAGTCTCATAAGAATTTGGATTTTGAAATTTTAAAGAAAATTGTTTGATTAGATTTTCTTCAATCCGGATATCAACAATTCTTGAACGTGTATTATTCTACTTATTTCTTATTTTTACTTCGAAGTTCACTTATAAAACAATAATTGATATTTGAAAAAAATGTTTGGTCTCCTTTGAGAGAAACATAGTTTATATTGTTTTATTTTTTTTAATTCTGAAACACAATTCCTCAATTATTTTAATAGACTTTATAATTCAAGTAAAAATTATTCAAATCTTCTTTGATACCCAAATCATTTATTTTTTACATAATAAACAATATTTTAAAGATGTATTTGTTCATGTTATAAGAATATATGTTTTGAAAATTTGTAAAACGTTCTAATTTATACAATTGAAGCTTTATCTTATCTAATGAAGTGAATTTTTCATTATTTTTTTGATATTACAAAGTATAGATTAAAATCTTTTGTATTACTCTATTCTTTTGAATTCAGGAAACCCACCAAAATATCCAACTTTAACAATATTATATTTGAATAATCCAGCGATTATCCAATTCAATATCTAAATATTTTAGTATTTTTGATTGCCAATTTAAGTTTTACTGATTCTATTTCTTTTAAAAGAATATATTTAATTAATTTATCAAAAAATAAATATTGTTATTTTATATTAATTTATATCTTATTTGATATATTATTAACTTTCCTTAATCAATTGTTCTTAATATATAATAATAATAAAAAAAAAATATGAAAAAATTATATTTTTTTCCATTTTTCCCCTGGCTGAATCTTCTTTATATTGGGAAGAAGAGTTACAAAGGAAAAAGATCAAGTGGTTACTTACTAATACTGTGACACTGAAACACGAAAGTATGTGTAACTTGAAAATAAAAACAAAAAAGCAAAGGCTAAAATGACCAAAGGTTGAAAGCAAATAAGATCAAAAAAAAAAAAAAAAGAAATTACAACAATTAAATAACGATCCCCAAGTGAACATTCATGATCAATTATCAAATTATTAAATCAACCATAAGTATCGTGGCTGTGATTTTGGGAGTTCTTAATTAAAGATAGCATGGTTTTTTTTTTTTTTTTTTTTGATTTTTTACCAATTGCTTCTTATAAACCCTTTTTAAATTTCTTTTTTTTTTTTTTTATTTTTTTCTTTTTTCTTTTCAGTTTTTGGCTTTCACTTTTTAAACATAAAAAAAAATGGGTCTGTCTTTCCCTTGAACAATCGTGAAATCTATGATTTTACGCTTAAATTTTCTTTGAGGAAATTTAAGTAAAAGGACATCTAGAGTGTAATTTACACTTCTTCCATCAATAAAATATGAAAAAATTTTATTTGATATCTGAATCTGAGAAAAGACTTACATAAATTGAGAGTCAAATAAAAATATGAATGTATCTAAATAAAAAAAAGATAAATCTTGTTCTCATATTCAAAAAGGAAAAAATAAAATAAGAGTAAGGATATTTTTATTTTTAATTGGTTTTATGAAACTTTTTTTGAACTTTTTCAATAAAATATTGATTCAATATATTGTTGATTATAAATTAAAAATTTTCATTGGTTACTTGGAAAATGATTTTAAACAAGATTTGATTTTTTTAAATTTTGATGATTTATTTAGTTATGATTTTATTTTATTTTTGTAAAATAATTTCAAAATGTAGATTTTGTTCTGTAACTATTAAATTTCTGTCTAATACAAGGATCATTTTTGATAGTTTATATTAATAAAAAGTACTATTTTACAAATCAATTTTCTATATACATCAGTAATACGTAACATAAATTTCAGTTTACTCCAAATATCCACATAGCTTACTTTTAGGCTTCTCAGCCATCGACTCTAATACCTTCAAGATTATCAAAAAAAAAAAAAGGACATAGTTCCAGTTTATAGTTCAAAATATTGGTTGAATGTGTCATTTATCTCTTAAGATCCAGAAGTTAAATTAGAAAATCACAAAATTTGGGAATTTGATTTTTTTTCCCTCATCAGATTTTGATTTATAATTAACACACAAAACCACAACTCAGTCATTATTGATAAGGTCTAGTTATTTCAAACGTTTTTTATTGGAAACTCGACAATATTTTTCTTCGAAGACTATTTATTGGGCTTTTGAGACACTATAATAAAAAAATTAAGAATCTAATCAAGAAAAAGTTCATAATCTAAAATTTTGTGATTTTCAACATGTTTCTGAATCTTAAGAGATAAAGAGTGTATTCTCAACAACACTTTGAACAACAAACCGTTACCTTGTCTTTTTTGGATCGTCCTTAATAATAAAAAGCTAAAAAAAACGAAGAATTATTTCAATGTTAAAAGAAAAAAAAATAATAATGTTGTTCCTTTGAAAATCGATTTCTTAAAAACTCATGTTTCTAAAATACCATTCTGATCTAAAACAAAAAGTCCTTTTCGAAACCTAATTCTTAGAATTATAAAAAAAGGGAGAGAATTTTCATTTTTTTAATCATGGCGAAATTAAACTTTTCAAATTTTTTTTTGTTTTTTACTTTTTTTCTTCTTTCTTTTAGTTATTCTTTTGATCAATTCTCAAAAAACATTGGAACCAATTCTAATAATGAGTCTGAATGGTCTGCTATTCGAACAGAGCCTATTGGCTTGGGATCACAAAAAGAAGATCTTAATAGGTAATTAAAAACAAAACAATTCTAACTAATTTATTTTTTAAATTTTTCAAAATTCTTTTTGTTTCGTAGTTTAGAAATGAAAATAAAAATTTTTTGTTTCTTTATTTGGAACTCAAAATAAGAAATGAGATCAGAATAAATTTCAAAAGTAACAAAACTTTTGTTCAACATTCAACAAAACCAAAAATATATGTTGAAAAAAAAAAAAAAAAAAAAACAAACCAAACAAGCCAAGCTCTTTTAATTTTTCTTTCTGTGCTTTTGATTTTTTTATTAAAAACAAAAAGTCTTCAGATCTTCTTTTTGAAACTTCTTGTAACTAAATGGTCTTAATTCAAATTTTCTTATAAGTGAATCTTTCTGAATTTTTAAAACAACAAATAAAACAAGCTCAATAGTGTCAATTACAAACACTAATAATAACCATTTAATTGCTGTATGCTCAAAAGATGGGATCATTAATTTTTATAAGGCGGTTGGGTGTCCAAATCTCTATCCGTACTGGACGCATTTGTATTATGGCAAATTGACACTTGGCAAAGGAACAGTGATCAAAAGTTGTGAGCTCTCAAAGGATTATTTCTCATTATTTGTGTTCCAATCCAACCCACTGAAGAACAAAAATTTCAAATTGAAAATTTATAATCTTTATCGGATAATTAATGTTAATAATCGAAAAAATTACTTCAATGATTATCCAGATATCAATTCAAAGATATCAAAACTCGGATTTGAAATTGTTTTACCATTAGACAATTTCAATATTATTTGGTCGACATCCAAAAAAATTTCAAAATACAACATTGATGTCAAGGATTCTAATTTATTAAAAAGAAAAGAAAAATTTGATGCGAAATTAATAACCAACAGCTTATTAAATGTAGCAAAAAAAGAAAAGAAAATCGAGAACGAGAAAAAAGGAAAACAATTGACAACAAGCCAAGTTTATTTCAAAGAATTATCATCAAACTATTTATTAATATCCAATGGAGATAAAATTAATCTTATTCACAACAATTCTATAATTGATCCTAGCCGTAATGAAATTATTGATATTAATTTTTATGATCATCTTGGTAAACTTTTAATTCTCGAACCAAATAATACGTTATCGTTCTATCATAAAAGGGCCAATTCAAACAAAAATGGAGCTATATGGAAAAGCAATAAAATTAATTTACAAAATATTCAACATCCAAGTAAAAATCAAATTCAAAAAATTTTTGTTTATGAACTTGAGAAATGTAACTCTCCAAGAAAAGAATTAAAAGAAAGAATAGTTTTATTGAATACAAAAAGAAATTCGGAATCTTTAATAATTGGTAAAATAATTTTACAAAAGAATAAGAGGTTCAATAGATCTGAACAGACTAAATTCCAAACCATCCAAGAAATTCCAATTTCGAAAATATTACACAATCATTTTTATCACAGCAACAACAACAACAACAACAACAACAACAACAATAATAATGATAAAAATAGCAACAACAACATAGATCATAAAGATCTTTTATTCAAAATATCACCAGATGGAAAATATTTAGCAATTACTTTCATAAATTCAACAACAATCAAATTATTTAAATATGATCGAAATTCTAAAAATTATATAAAAAATGAAATACTTGATTTGAATTTTAATAATAATGAAAAAAATGACAAAGTAATATCCATAAATTTTTATCAATATCAATATTATTATTTACAAATCGGAACATCGAATGGAAATTATTATATTATGAAGACAAATAATGAAGAATCCTCAGAATGCTACCAATATGCACGATTAATTATCTCACCGGCAAAAATCAGAAGTATCCAACCAAAAAGAAAACATTTGTATCAACATGGCAATCAAAGGTCGAACTACATCATTGATGGTATTTGGAAGCATCCGTTGTTTTTATTATCAATTTTAATATTTTTGATCTTGTATTATTTTTTAATAATAGTTGATCGGTTTGAAAATTATTTTGTTAATAAAATCAGAAATAACAAATATTATCCCAAAATGTCAAGCTTGATCCATAAATTTCTATATTACTTGCCATTTTATTTAACAATTTTCTCCATTTATGAAATTATCACACAGCAAACCACTTTTGTTAACGATTGGCCAGCGCACATGAGCCACATCCAACAATTTTTAAAAGAAAAAACACTGGATTATTCCCATTACATGCACCACCATGGCCCAAACACATACCCAGCGGGGTGGCAATACCTCTATTCTGTCTTTTATTTTATAACGAATTTTGGGAGCATAACTCTCTTCCAAATCTTATTTGTCGTCTTTGAATTGCTTTTAATGATTTTAATTTTTAGAACAATCTCTTTAAAGCATTTGAAATTGCCCTTAGCTATCGCCATTTTGGCAATCTTTTCAAATAGACTGCATCTGTATAACATAAGAGTCTTGACCAACGATTTCCCTTCAACATTTGGCCTATACATTGTTTTTTGTTTGTTCTTAAATAAAAAATGGTTTTGGGCTTCGATAGCTTATTCATTTGTAGTAGCCACCAAATTAAATTTCATTTTTTATTCTCCGGTGATTTTTTTAATATTACTCCATTCAGTTGGATTTATGAGAACAATATTGCTATGTCTGGTAATGCTCTCTGAGCAAATTTTATTAGCACTGCCTTTCATTTTAGTGAACCCCATTGGTTATTTACAAAACGCTTATGATGTTAACAGAATTTTATTTTGGGAAAAGTCCAGGAATTTTAAATTCGTTGGATTGGAAATTTTTGATGACTCTCGTTGGCATGTTCTTTTATTATGCTTTATTTTAATAATTTTGGTAATGTTTCTTAAAAAAATTAATATACTGTTACAAAAAATTCAAGTGGGATCAGATTATTGGAAAAGACTGATCATTTTCTCTTTAATGTTTTCCAACTTTATATTTATAACTTTTTCTAGAGGCCTGCATACACCCTTTTTTGTTTGGTATTTTTATTCGTTTTCAACAATCTGTTATTTCTCAGGAATACCCAATCTTTTTATTATAACCTTTTGTATTACTCATGAAGTGTTTTTTAGATTTTGGCATTCTCATATTTTAGAAATGTGGATCACCTTTTTCTATTTCTTAATAAATTTGTTTGTAATCATTTCAACATTTAATAATGAAAAATCGTTATTAAATATTATTAATAATTTAAAATCAAAAGATGAAATGAAAAAAAAAAATATTTAATTCTTTAATTTTAATTAATTCGTTATCTTGACAACAGAATAAAAAATTATTTATTTCTTTTATTTTTTATTATTTTTTTTTCTTTTAATTTTATTCACTTTTAAAACAATTAAAAAGAGTCATTTATTTGAATTTATACAGTTAATAGAGTAAATAAATATGGTTACTGATAACTAACCTAGCAGATTAAGAAAAAATGATTATAGTATCTTAAATTCTCAAATTCTTCACAAGCTCTCAAATAAATCCAAAATTATGAATTGAAATAAATCTTTGAAATAAACTTTGTTTCAGTTAACGGTGCTGAATATTTTTTTCAAATATCGAATATTTTATATAATTGAACTTTGAAGAACAAATAAGAAATATTAAAAATAATACTCATCATAGAATAGTTGATATGTAAACCCCAATTCAAAATTTTTAACACACCAAAATTCGATTTGTGAAAAAAAAAACTTATTTAATCAATTCAAGAAGATTTATCAAATTAGAACCATTCACTAATTGAAACGTTAACACTTTTTTATAAATTACAATACTCACAAAACAATAAATAAATAATTATCAATACAAATAAATCATGGGTGTGTTAAAAATTTTGGAGAGAGCAAAACAAAAAAATACATTGGTAAATATGTTGAAATTCTATTAGGAATATTGATCGATCAAATGGTTAGATACTACCAACTAATTTTATTTGTGTTCTTCTATTTTGAACAACTCAACTTTAACCTAATATCGAGGGTTGAAAAAAAATTTTGATCCAACGAAACAAATTACGTAATTCAAACAATGAAATGAAAAGAAAAACTAAAAGATGAAAAAATGATTTTCATATTTTACAAAAATAAAAATTATCTCCAATTTCAATGAAATTGTATTATTGTGATTGTTTGGAATGTTTTAGCTGTGTGGAAAATTTTGAATTTTAGTTTATATCGTATAAAAAATAAAAAATCCATTGATTTTCAAAAAAATTGAAAAACTCAAATTCTTTTAGATATTTTTAAGAGAAAAAATCAAGAATGTTCGTTTTGAACTTCTACTGGTATTTGAATAATAAATAGGAAACATTTTTCACTTCATTTTTCATACTTTTCTTTTATAAATCAAGTCTCGAAACAAAGTGTGTTGGTATTTGTGGTCTCTATTTGAAAAAGGAAATGAAAATGAAGTGAAAAATTTAAACATTTATTAAACAAATATCAAGATCAAAGATCCGATAAAATTCCAATAGAAATCAATATGATTTTTCTACAATCATTTCCACATTTTTAATAAACATTAGAATAACACTTTTTTACAAGTTACTAGAGATCTTGCAATATATATAATTTTTTGCAAATGAATTACGTTTCAAAAAAAAAATTGGAATAAAAAAAAATGCAAAATAAGTAAAAATGTTTGCAATTGTGAAATAATCCAAAATAAATTTTTTCTTCTAATATCGATTCAAACCCTTTGAAAACAGGTATTTCACTGAATATAACTGGTTAACTTTGAGCAGAAAATGGTTTATATTTGCTTTTTTGGACAATTATGTACTATTTTTTTGATAAAACTAATTTATTTTTTAAAAATTTCGACCCACTTTATAATGCTAATGAAAGATATTTTGAGATTTTTATCCCATATTCTTATCAAAAAAATATTTTCAAATTTCTTATAAAAAAAAAATTTCAAATTTTTAGGATCAAAAATTATTGTTTCTAATTTTGCAATTTATTGTTTTGGTTTTTAAATTTTTGTTTTTCTTTTGTTTTTGTTTTTGTTTTTTTTTTCCCATTCTTTTTTTTTTTCTTTTTTTATCTTTTTTTTTTGTAAAACCCAAGTCAGAAAAAAAAAAGATCTTCATAAAGAAAAATAATCACTAAGAAAATTGAGACTATGTAATGCCTTTGAAAATGGATTTAATTATTCATAAAAAATCTTGTTATTCAACTTTTTTTCAGTGAAAGTTCAGTAATAAATAATTCCGTAAGGATCATTTCAAAAATTGTGACTCACTTTTTTTTTTAAGTTTTTGATTTTATTTTTTTTAAATTATTAAAATATCAAGCTTTTTTAGATTTAGAATGATTTAAAAGTGAATTATTAATAAGATTTAAAAATTAGTTATTCTTGAATACTAAAGAATATTTTTTTTTTTTCAATTTTTTATTTCAGTTGAGTAACAATTTTTGAAATGGAGTTTATAAATAATTTTAATCGTAATATTTCTTGTAAATTAACCTGTTTACCAGTGATCATTTTGACAAATTGTTCTGAAAATAATTTAAAGATATTTCTGATAAACCAAGCTTTTCAAAATGAATAAATAATATTAAATCTCAGGATTATCTAAAAAATCAGTGAATCAATACAAAAAATGATCTCATTTAAAAAAAAAAAATAATGATGAGAGATATAAATGAAGATAAAGACAAAAATAAAAATAAGGATACAAATTCTTAAAAACTATTATTAAAGAAGAAATAAACACTTCAATTTCATAAACTTTTCTAGGGGTTTTTATTTACAGAATGGTAAAGCCATTGTTTAATATTTTTTTATTTTTGATTAATTTTCCATTTTCATGTTCATTAAATTTCTATGGATCGTTTGATTTCTGATGTTTGATTAGATTATGGTAAAAAACTTTAAATATAATAAGTTGTGAAACAGCCATTTTTAAAAAGTGAAGAATATAAGTTTTTAGAACTGTCACACTACTGCTTAAAAGAGTGAGCAAAACAGTTTGAGTGATACTTTTGAAAACTTTTGTTTCATGCTTTTTTAAAACAACTGAATTATTTTTTTTGATCTTGTTTGATGTCTGTTCTTCATTGTTTTTAGAATTTTTGGAACAAAAAAAGTCAAATACACAAGTGTAAGCATTATTTCTCTATTTATAGGATTTTTTGGTAAATCTAGATTTCTAGAAGAAACTACTTATGTCAGACGTTTTTTTCAAGCCACTTTCATAATTCTATTAATTAATGAAAAAATAAAAAACCCAAAAAAAAGAAATACATAGCACTATTAAAGTCACAATTATTGGGATTTTTAATCTGTTTCCCCAATTGCTGTAATTTGTAACTACCCCTTTAATTTGATTCTTTCCGAGATGACAAAATGAATTTTTTGAAATGCTGATGGCATCTTGGATGCTGGTTTCGATTGTATTATTTTTAATTTTGACATGGCCGTTATCATAGACATAAATCCCAATATTTGTGTTATTTGAAATGACGTTTTTTTTAATTTTACATTTTGAATTTGCGGAGACAACAACACCATTTTTTACGTTTTCAATAATTACATTGCCGTCGATTACAGCAGAAGAAAAAGTATGAACAAAGATCCCCGATTCTGTGTTTCTGACGATCAGGTTCTGTCTAATGGTGGCTTTACCTTTTTCTCTGACCACTAACCCGTGCTTGCTTTTCGTGATTTCGTTTCCTTCTATCAGGATGTCATTACCCGTTTGTTCAAATATTTTAATTCCTGCCTGCCCACAATCATGAATTCTATTCGAGTGCAATCTTACCTTCGATGTGTTCCGAATGCCCACACACGCTATCCCATTCGAGCTCAGATCGCAAGTATTGATTTCAGCACCCGACCCAACGATATAGACAGTGAACACGGTGCCACCACCAAGTTGCGAAATGAGCAAATGATCCAACACAACATTCTCTGATGCAATCATTATCGTAGGCTCTACCCTTGAAAAGATGTGCACTTGTAAATTTGTTGAGGTGCCGCCCGTAATTGTGATGTTGGGCTTTGTTATCACAAAAGAGTCTTCATAAATTCCTGGCGAGAGCAAAATGGTATCCCCTGGTTTCACTTTTTGAAGGGTTCGGGATATTATCCCTTTCTCTGCTGATTTAATTTTATGAACTCTACAGGAGTGAAGAGAAAAAATACATACAAACAGTAGGGCAAATTGAAAAAGATTCATAATGTTTTTTCGGTTTTATTCAAAATGATAAAAAATGAGTTTCAAGTTCAAAAAATCTAAACAAGAAACAGTGTTTATTAGTAACTGAAGAATCAATTCTAGAGTACTCTTTGGTAATAAACTTTAATTAAGACATTAATTGTATCTTGAAGTTAGTGTATGAAAAGATCAATTAGTTTTCGTTTTTCCAATTCAATATTACTGTAGTCAAAATAAAGCGTGCAAAAAAATTTAATCAGTGTTTCAAAATAAAAAGCGTGTTTAATGTTATAGTTGACCTATTCCTTAACCAATCAAAGAAACCAATATAAAACCCTAAAAAAATATGGTAATGGTTTCTTAAAGTTCTATTATTTAAAAAGAAATTCTAAAAATGAAGGATTAAATTGTAAAATTTATCTCAAAAAATAGAGTTAATTTTTAATTCTATTTTTATTATCAAAAAAAACAAAAAAATTCTAAAAAATTGAAAATATTATGGAAAATTTTCAACTATTGGCATGAATAATTTAGATTTTACTGAAAATAACGAGTCCTTTACCTTCAAAATTGATTTGAACTTAGGTATACTATTTGATAGTAGATTGGATGTTGCCTTGATACAAGAATAAAAAAAAAGTACGGATAATATTTTGAAACACGGATTATAGTTGTTGGGCACGTTTTATTTTGATCACTGTAATCTTTTTATTGAAAACTTTCATCTAAACAAAACAGCTCTATGAACAACCAAATTCACGAGCCCAAAGATCTTTTCAAATCCAAACCTATTTTCCAACTATTTCTTTTGAAAAGAAGTTTTATTGATGTATAAAATGGCGAAAAATTTTAACTGATTATCTTTATGATATTTTGAAATATGAACTGAGTTGAGGATTCAATGTTTACCCAAAATATTAGAATTAAAAAAAAGGAACAAAGAAATAAATAGAGATCACAAATTTGAAGGTACTTTTTCGTAAAATCTATTTCTGATTAAAAAAACATGTAGAACAAAGTCAAAATTTTTACTTTTTCTAGTTTAAACACAAACCATAAAAGAAACTTAAAAGTAAATGAAAATTTTCACCCGTTTACATACCAATACAATTTTACAAAATAGAACTTTTTAATAGTGATTATGAGTGACATAAAAAAAAATAAAAGTAATTTGATCGAAAAACTTTTTAAAAAATCCATTTTTCGAGATATCTAAAAGAAAAAGTAAGCTTTTCAGTTAATGAAAAATAAAAAAATTATTATCTTGAATTAGACGTACAGCCATGTTATTTTGGTTATTTGTTGATCCTTCTTTGACTTATTCTTATTTCTAATCATTATAATATATATATATCTTTTTTTTTTTTTTTTCATATAGCTACATTTTGGTGAAGAAGACTAATAGGTTGGAATGTATTTTATAAAAAAATGTGGATTTTGAGTTGTCAATTGAAAATATTATTAATTCTCTTTTTTATTCAATTTCTTAATAAAAAATTACTTCTTTTTGTTTGGCATCTAGAGAAAATGTTTTATTTATTTTTGGGTTGTTTTTTAATTCTGCAAAATATAATTATTCTATCTAGAACACAATTCAATAATGAACTATAAAATTTAAAATGGGTACTTTTAAAAATAAAAAAAAAACAAAAAAAGGAAACAAAATAGAATAACGAAAATAAGAGTATGGATATATAAGAAGAAAAATTAAACCCTATAGGTGAAAAAAAAAGAAGAAAAAAAAAAGAAAAAATGTCAATTGGAAGTGATCCAGTTTATAAAAATTACAGAGAATTAATTATTGATATTATTGATAACAAAAAAACCCTAGTTATAAGTTTTAAACATACATAACCATCTTTAAAAACTTTAAAACGAAATATAAATTATACAGTCGTTCCAACCATATTATATAAATTAATTAGAAATTACAATTGATTTTCTATTGGAAAAGTTTATCCTGTATGAAAAACAGTATAAATTGGCTCTAAAAGTTTATCATAAACTGTAAAATTGTATAATTTAAACCAAAAAATAATTTGTCATAATAATAAATAATTTTTATTTTTGGGTTTTTGTAATAGAAAAAAAATTCATAAAAAAACTTATCTGAATATATACCTTCAATTTCCAAAATTCCCAAAATATCAGGTTTAAGGTACTAACCCCTATTAATTTTTTTGACCTAAATTTAAAAGAGACAGCGAAAATTTTTTGTCAATTATTTCGATTTGTAACCCCTGTCTAATTTCAATATTAAACATATTTCTAGATAAGGAATCACCGTTTAGAAAACGTTCGAAAAAAATAAAATAATAGAGACTAGTACATAAAACAATTTAATAATAACAATCGAAAAATAATTTCAAGTTTCGGTGTTTTTTTTGATTTGCAAACTTTGGAATTGAATTTTTGTCAATGTTTATTACCAAAAAAAATCTTCTTATGCTGCAATAGAAATTGAAATTTTTATTTTATGTTAGTGTGATAGAGATTGAATTTTTGATTTCATAAAAAACAATTTAATAATATATAACCAATTTTTATTTCTTATCAATTTTCATCGTAGTGTTGAAAATACAGTAAGAGAAATAATAATATAATTACATAATTGATTTTTAATAAAATAAAAAGAAAAGAAAAGAAAATTAAAAACCGTCAAGAAAAATAGTAGAACATGTGATAAAATCCTTTTCAAGTGGCAAAAAAATTTTAAAAATCGTGATTATTATACTAAAATTGTTATAGTAAATAAAATCGTGATATTCAATATGGTTTTTACATGATCTTTGAGTATAAAAGAAATGTCTCATAAAAATTGCCCATATATATATAATATATCTGGTTTAAAGTTTCAGGATAAGTCATCTTTTTAGGTAATATTTATACTGAAGATGTCTACTAGAAAATGAATCACTGAAAATGATTGGCAGAACAGAAATTATAAAATAGATATTTATTTCAAAAATTAAAAGATTAGTCATCTTTTTGGTAATAGTTTTGCTGAAAATGAATGAAGGAACATAAAATCTCAAAATAGATGATCACTACAATTAAAAATATCAAAGAATCAAAAAGGGTATTTTCAAACATTGAATAAAAACAAAAAATTAGAGTTTTAATGTTCATTATTTCTTTTAATAGGTTTTCTCATGATGTTATTCCTAATTGATTAGATCATTGCAATTTTTATTGAATTTTCAATTTTCGTTTAGAGTTTCTTCAAATAGGGACAATATAACATAAATAATTTATTATTGACTTTATTTTACTCATATAAAAGTAATTTTTTAAACTTGTAATTCTTATATTATTAAAATATATTTATTCACAGATAGTTGATGTGTTTTGGTTTTCATATTTGCATTTTTACCTTCAAATTATTTTTGTTTACTAGTTTTTATTTAAGGTTTTAATCTTGTAAAAAAATATATATCAAAAAACTTTATTTTGGACAATGATTACATGATACCTTATATAGAATATAAATTTCGTAAAAATTATTCACTGAAATAAAATTTGTAAAAGAAATTAAATAGAAAAATTTCGAGAAATATAATTAAAACTCAAAAATCGAGGAATATATTTTGATTGTTAAATATAATTTTCTGTTTTCGCTTGGGATATTAAATCAAAACAGCGGTCATAATTTCAATATATTTTCTATTTATTCATTATATAAATAATGGAAAATATCTATAAAAACCATAATACCATAAATCAGAGTTTTATTTTAAAATCATAATAAGTCACTAAAAATCACGATATTCAATAAAATATAACTTAAATTAATTCGAAAAAAAATGATAAATGTTAAAAAAAAAAACATATAATAAATTAATAACTCAATTTTAGTTAATTTTTTTCGAATAATACAACAATTTTAAAAAGTAAAATTCTTATTTGATCAAAAAAAAGATTATCTGAAAAAAATTAATTCTTGTAAAAAATAACAAAAAAAAAAAAAGAAAAAAGAAACTTGAATCAACCAAGGATCAGATCAAGATTTTCATTATATGTTATTTCTGTTTTGGAAAACAAATTGATTTTAACCCTTACCTAAAAAAACCTAATATAAAAGGAAAAAGAAATAGTTTCTCAGTGATCTTTTGGAGTCTTATAATTTGTTTTGAATAAAAAAATATTCCAAAATAACCTACATTTTACACCCCATTCATGAATGTGTTTTCAAGTTAAAATGTTTTCTTTATTTTATAAAAGTTTAAATTGGATCGATAACTTTTTATTTGCTTACTCAACTGCCTTGTAATATTATAACTAATTATTAACATTGTTTGAACACTTACTTTATTCTTCATTTCATATATTTGTATTAGACAGAACTTGTACCACTGGGTTTAATTTATTTTTTAAAAGATATCTTCAGTTAGATATATTTTCCTTTCCTTGCTTTTACCCATTTTTTTTTTTTATTTTCCTTTTAAATATTTTCCAATTAAACAATAAAAATTAATAATTGAAATAAAAAAAGTTTTTGGAGAGATCTATTTTTTGTTTCGAACAATAATGAATTGTCACCAGCAAATACAACTTTAATAAAACCTTTTGTTAATTATTTTTTAAATATCTTTTATACTCTTCCCATCTTGATTTTTAATTGTTAACAAAAAAATTATAAATTTCAAAATAAAAAAATAAAAATAAACGATCAATAAATAATTAAAGTTTTTTTTTTTCTGCAAGGGTTTATTTTGATTATTATTTTTGACGATATTGTTTTTAAAAATAATTTTTACTTATATTTAAAGAATATCCACAAAAAATAAAATTATAAAAAAGAAAGTCAAATAAAAAAAAAAAACAAAAAAAATTAAAAGAGAAATTTTATAAAGTCAATACTATTAATAGAAAAACAAAATAAACAAAATTTTCCTACAAAAAAAAAAAAAAAAAAAAAAGAAGATTTACAAGAAATCAATAAACGTTTCCCATTCTAAAAGGTGAAATTCAACCAAAATACATACAAAGATTTAAGAACTTGTGGAGTTTAAATTTTCTTTCGATCGTTTAAACTCTACTGGTATTTGAATTATAAATTGGTAACTATTTTCACTTCATTTTCATTTTCCTTTTTCTATTTTCAAATAGAGTAATAAATTACAAATTTCTTCTTTGGGAAACTGTGTTTATTGAAGACAATTGAAAATAAGGAAAAAGTTGAAATGTTTTTTATAATTCAAAAATCTTTATTCCAAAAGATGAAAGAAAATTTTGATGTATTGATTTTTCAGCAAATAGTATTGATTTTGGTTGCAAAAGAGGCGAGTCTATTAATTACTAAAAATCTAGAAGGATATTTTGTTTTTCGATTTGTTGTTGGTCCTTTTCTAAAGAGTTCTCATTTTCTTGGTCGTTGTTTTCGGTCTTTGTAAAATTTTCGTCAACAGACTCTTTTGGCGAGATTTGAAGTTGCCGATTAAACTCATTTGATAGCATCATTTCATCGTTCTCATTTGGTTCCGAATCATTTTGGATTTCTGAATTTGGAATTGTGTTATTGAAAATGAAGTTTTTAAATAAGGAAAGATTACTTTTCTCGTCTCGAAAAGACGATGTTTGGTTTTGAAAATTACTCTTGCGGCTTAAATAGTCTCTTGACCACTTGGGCCCAGAGGTTTTGAAAAAATGGCTTTCTGACTTTATAAATTTATTGGATTTCGTGCCACTTTCAAAGCTGTTTCGATCAGAAGGAATTTTCTTAGGGTTGGAACCAATAATTTTTTGATTTGAAAACAAAGTTTCTTTCTTTGGTTTGATGGCTGTTGGTAAAAAGCCTGCATTTTTGGCATTAAATAAAAATTGAAGGTGATCAAAAGCATTGTTTTTAAAAAATTGTATTAATTGGCTCGATCCTAATTGCGAGCGGATCATTATGATCCTATTTTTCCAATTGTCGGCAACCACTTTCATTACTTTAATTGTTTCTTCGTCGAACTTTGTTAGTTCGATCATGCTTTGGATTTGCACTTGGTATGTTTCAATTTGTCTGCCTCCATATTTCGACAGGTCAAAGGAGCAGCTCATCAGTTGCTTTAAATTCTCCTTGAACCATTTAACAACCTCTTGGTTTTTCATTAGCGTCACGAAAGTTGCCTTTTCCTCAAGGAGATAGCTATCGAAGTAGCTTGAAAGTTTCAATGGAACAAAATAAGGATGTTTTTTGGAGTTGTGATGCCCCTGATGGTGTTTTGAATAGTTTTGTACATTAGGGAACGATTTCACAAAGGACTGATATGAATCGTTCACAGAAGTTCCATAGAGGGGATCCAGGCTTTGTCGAATATTTTGTGGGATTCTACTTTTAATTCGATCGACTATTGGTTAAATGTTCGGCAAAAGACAACAAAAGTGGTCGAGATAGTGATTAGAAAATTGAAATTAAAAAAAAAAGAAAAATTTTTGATAAGCATGAAGAAGGTTAGGTTAGGAGTTCGTTATTGGTACAACACTCTGTTTTTTTTCTTTCTGTGTTTTTAAGGTGTTACTGGTACATTTCATTCAAATAATGAAAAAGAAAGAAAAAAGTCAAAGGTTGTTTTTTTTTTGTTATTGCTGATGTTTTTGTGTTTTTAGGTGGTTTAGTGTAGATTTAAATTGTTTGGTGAAAAACAAACCCTTGGTGATTGTTAAACGAAAAAGCGGATTTTCTTGTTGGTTAAAATATTTAATCGCTTCTTTGAGTTCATACGTCGAAGCAAATAAGATATATTCTTTTTCCTCATCTTGGTAATGTAATTGATATTTTTCTCGATCCTCCAGAGGGATCTTGAGAACTTTGTGGAACAAGTCCCACAATTCGTCGATTTCGCAATCGATTGGAATCGAAAATCTTCGATACTGATGATTAAAAAAAGCTTTGCCTTTGATAGTTTCTGTTGTGTTATTATTCATTTAGTTTTTTGAAAAAAAATGTTAATGTGTGTTTGGTTTTTTTGTTTGTTGCAATTTTGAAAAAACGAAGGTTTTAAAATAAACGAAATCCGTGCTTGACTTGCAAATTTCTTCACTTTTTTTCAGAAAAGTCAACTTGGTATTAATAAAAAAAAAATAAATTGGTTTTTTGAGTTTTTTTTTATAAGATCTCAAAATTTTGAAAAATGGTAACCAAGAATTTGACACTCCAAATCCAAGGAAAAAAATCAACTTTGGGGTTTTATTGAAACCTATTTAGAACAAATTGTTCATTTTCTTGAATTATTCATAATTTCTTTTGATGATTTTCTTCCAATAAAGAATTAGTAAAACTATATTCGATCAGTTTTAAAAAATCACAAACTTTGTTGTTGAAGGAAAAGAGTTCTAATCAAGGACTTGTTCATAAGGTTGTGATTTTAATTTTCTTCAAGGTATTTTGTTTTTGAGTAGGGTTTTCTCAAAATTCTCGTACTTTTTTATTTTTCAAGATTTGGTGTAATATTTTAATTTTAAGGATCCCTTTTTTCAGAATTTTCTTATTTGAGGGGAGAAATACCCTTTAACAAAAATTGTAAAGATCATTAAAAATTTGAAGCCAAAAAATAATACTTGGAAAGAAACAGTTTTTAAAATCTCACATCAAGAATTGGTAAACCAATGATAAAAAACAACATTTGTCATTTTTTTTTGTTTCAAGAAAGCTTACACCTTAATAGATCCAATAAAATGACAAAAAAAAAAGAAAGTTGTGGATGTATTTCTTTTTTGAATAAAAATTCGAAAAATCTCATATAAAATGAAAAAGTTTCTGTAAAAATAGACACAATTTCGATAGAATTTTTACAAAAAAATAAAAGTTTTCTTCTTTTTTACCAAATAATTTTATGAGTAGGTTTGCAATTGAAAATTTTGGTAACAGTATTTTCCAAAGAGTGTTTGAAGGTTGGTAAATCTCACAAATATTTTTTCAGTGAGATAAAAGAAGGAAACAATTTGAGTATTTTGTCAGTCTCATATCCAAAATGACAAATAAGGATGGTAAAAATCGACTTTTTGAGAAAATTTCAAGAAAAGTGAAAACGGAAAACCATTTGGTCTTGTTGAGAATTACCTATATTATTTTTTTATATGTGAATTACGATTAAATGGTTTTCTTTTTTCGCATAAAAGTTCAAAATGAAGAAAATTGTAAATTTTTGAGGTAATATTCTCTGTTATTTTAAAACAAAGAACAAGTTGATAAAATGTTCAATAATGTGTTTGGTATTGTATCAAATTCACCAAAATACCACAATTCCTGATAAAAAAAGAAAGATCATGTAGTGGTGTAAATAACCGATGTTTTTTATTTTAACCCATTACCAAAATTTAACTCATGAAAAAAATATTGGCTAACTCTATAAATAAATGAAACAAATCAATGGGATAACAACAGTATATAAATAAGAAATTGGGTTCTTTAAATATATTTTAAAAAAGAATTATGAAGATATGTAAATATTAAAATACAATTTTTTGACAAAAAAATGTAAAAAAAGATCATTTTTGAATTTTTATAAAATAATTATTTAATATAAGAAATTTTATAAATTTGATGAAATTTTTGAAACAAAACCATTTAATATAATTGAGTCTTTTCGACTAATCAAAGATCTAACCTCTAAAGTCAATTTGAATACGAACCAAGAATCTATAAGTGATTTCTGGTCTTTAAATACCCAAGTCTGAAAAAAAAACACGAGTTAAATTTTTGTAATGGGTTAAAGGTTGTCTGAACGGGTTATTTACACCACTTTATATTGAAATTTTAATGGAGCAGTCATTTTTAAAAAGAAAATGAAGCCTTGTAAAGATTAAGAAAAATTTTTTTTTTGTAATTTGTGTTTCAACTGATGAAATGGATGAGTTAATACCATTTAAACAATTTATTATATTGATTTGAGTCACTTTTTTGAAATTGAAATTTGTTATGTTTCCAATATAAAACGAAAAAAAGTCACCTAGTATTTTGTTAAAGAATTTAGTTAAATCTTGAAAATGGGAAAACGTTTTTTTTTTTGTTTTATGTTGGAAAGGATTTATTTCAAAAGTATAATTTTTTATTTGGCTTCTTTTTCTTTTAATAATATTTCAATTCAAATCATAGCCAATAAAACTAATTGTGGTATAGGTGATTCAATAAATGAATAAATGACATAATCTTAACTTCAGTTTATCAATTAAATTGAGATCTATTATGCAAAAAAAAATTTTGATTCTTAAGGTTTTGAAAAAGTTCTTTTCTGGTTTCTAAAAAATTGAAAAAAAATTGCAAAAAAATATTTAATTTTGAAAAATTTTTTTAACATATTGTTTGGTCTTATTCACAAGAATCCTTAAAACAATTCAATTTACTTTTGGCAGAAAAAAATTGTTTTTGAATTTTGAGGATAAAATTAATTAATTCCCAAATATCCTCAAGAAAATTTGATTTTGAAAAATCTATTTTTATATTAAAACAAAAACAAAATTTCAGAGTAACATTTTTAAATGACCACAAATATTTGATTATTTTAACTATCTTTCTGAAAAAAAATACAATTATTTTTTAATCGGTTGAATATATCAATTTTTTTGTTAACCAAAATTTTTATCTCAAAAAAGAAAACAAAATCTTTATATTAATATTACAGATAACAAAGAAATTTTATTGTATAATAATGTTCAAAATGATAATAAATGGGGTAAAATCTTGTTAAATTGTGGAAAATTAACTGGATTTAAATAGTTTTCTTTTTTATAAAAAACGAAAAAAAAAATTGATCTCACTAAACTAATTTTCTTTTATGGCTTTCTTAGTCGATCAGAATTTTTTGATACTTGGGATCGACAAAATTTGTCAGTAGAGAATACCACCAATAACATATTTTAAAATTTTGCCTTGTTGCTGTAGAAGACTGATCCCTTAGCTTGATAATTTTTTTTTATATAAGTAAAAGCTTGGCTCGTTTTTGTAAAATTTTTAATATTAATTAATTTATATAAAATTCACAAAACCTTTCCCAGAGCTACTCCAACACAATTTGTATTGAACTCAACAATTCAATTTTTCTAGAGTAACAAAATAAACAAAAAAAAATGCCACATAAAAATGAACATAGTGTTTCGAGTATATTCGGTAATGTAAATTCTTTCAAAATATAAAATAGAGCAAACAATATCCCCAAGATCCTAATGGGAACTTCAATCCAAGAAAAAACAAAGACACCAAGAATACTAAGAGAAAATCACAATTCCTTTGTAGGAATTATTCTGATTTATCGTTATAATTGAAAATTTAAACAACTCAATGATCAAAACTCATATACAAACAATCTTTTAATGTTATATTCGTTTATTAAGACTGTTTAAAAGGATCTTCATTTTTCAAGTTCTAAAAATATCTCTGGACATTTTTCTTTTTCATTTTTCAGTTTCTTCATAAGTCTATTCGAGTTTAAAAATCTTTTTTTTTGTTCATTTTTCTTAAAATAATAAATATCAAACGTAATTTTGATACGAATTGGAGAATATCCACATTAGCACCCTGTCAAAATTTTAATGGAATTATATCAAAATCCTCTGAGACCATTTCGTGAATTGCCAACGTGGCCCTTAAACAAATTCAATATATCATTTTTGTTAAAAAGTCCCCAATTGTAAATTGGTCATAATCCGACTAAAATGTTCTCCAAAAACAATTCCTATAATCTAATAGAATCCAATCCAATAAGTACAAATATCTCTCTCTCTCTCTATCTCTCACTCACTCTCTCTCTCTTTTATTTTTGAAACAAGAAATTTTATTTTGTCTTACAGCTCTTAGGTTTTACAGAATTCAAGAAATAAAAAGAAAATTTCTCGATTTTCAGTTTATTTCTTATATTAAACAAATTCATGCATGTTAGATTCTCCAGAAAATAAAAGAATTGAGGAAAATGTTTGATTTTACTCTATTCTTTTGAATACGGGAAATTCTAGGCAGATTACAGCACTCTACCACCCTTGATTGTAATTGCCTAATTTTTAAATTCTTGTTTAGAAATTTCAATAAAGAGTCATGATTTTCTTTTATGATTTACTTATGAAAAGATGAATAATGAGTTTTTATTTTGAATAATATCAAGAATATTATTCTTTAATTGCTTATTATTTTTGTTTAATTGAATTTATTTTTCATCCAAAATTTTCGATTTTTTCCTTAGAATGGACAGTCCCATAAAAAATGATTGACACCTTCAATAATGTCTTTGAGTAGAATGATTTTAGGATAAATTGCAAAATTTTGTTTTTTAATTAATTTTTAACATAAATATATGAATATCCAAATAGATATTTTGTGAAATTTTTTAATTTTATAAATAGAAGTCAAGCCCGATAAATTGCAAATATTTTTTGTTGTTGATATTTTTTTTTCATTTTGTTAAATAAAAAGAACATTTTAAATTTTTCTTAATTGTTATCAAGATATAAAAAAAAAATATTTTAGATTTCAAAAATGTACATGATTTGAGTTAAATTTTGATTTAACCAAATTCTTTTGAATCCTAGAAGATATGGACACTCTACGAGATTCGACAACACACCATAAGACTCTATTTTGATATTATTGATATTATATATAATTATTGTTTAAATATTCTTAACCTTTCCATGCATAATGTTTATTATTAAGTTTTATCTAAATTTATTTAAACTTATATTTAATAATTTTCACTTTACATTTCCCCAATTAATATTTTTTTTCTTTTTTTTTAAGAAAATTAAAAATGGAATGATGTGTTTTGTGAAATGTGATAAAACACCAGAATTTCTAATAAATTTTTTAGTTTATAACTTCTTTTCTAAACTAAAATTAATAAATTTTAACAGATATAAAACATTTTAAAGTATCATTATTATTTCATTTTCTTGAAAATTGGACATAATTATAATGTTGTAAAATATGAAAATCATTTTTTCATCTTTTTATTTTTTGTTTAGATTTAATCTTTACAGTTGTTTCAAATTTAAGGCACAAATTTTCAATGAAATTTAAAGTACAAAAAAATCTCAAATTAAGGCACAAAATTTCGAATTTTTTTTATATAAATTATTTTACTAGAATCTGAATTTTGTGCTTTAATTTGAGAAATTTTTTATACTTTAAATTTCGTTACAGTTTTTACATTAAAAGTGGAACTGACTGTAGAATTATATAACCTACCCCATTCAAGTATTTTTTTCGAGATGTTGATATTCCAGTACTACAGAGTTCAAAATTGAAGAACTTAAATAAAATTAGTTGATGTTATCAAACCATTTGATCAATTAATAATTATTAATAGATTTTTTATAAATTCAAAAATGGATTCTTTTTGTATTTTTCTCTCCAAAATATTTTTTAAAAAAATTATTAATTTATTAGTATTTACAAATATTTATTTTTTTATTTATTAGTATTGTAATTTATAAAAAAATATAAAAATTCCAATTAGTGAATGGTTCTAATTTAGATCTTTTTTCAAGAATTGACTAAATTAAGATTTTTATTTTCAAAAATTCGAAATTTTGTGTGTTAACCATGTTAATTGGTATTTAGATTGATATTATAGCTTGAATCAGCTTAATTTCATGTTGTAAAATTATTTTAGTTAATGTGTATTGATTTTAAAAATGACCTCTTATAAAAAATTTTTTTTTTTCATATTTATTTGTTTGTTAATTTAAATATAATTTGAAAAAATGAAGATAAGATCTTAATTATCATTATTGTTGGGAATTTTAACAATTTTCTTAAGAAACCAAACAGAAAAAAAATTAGTATAAACCACAGGAGGCTTTTTCCATTTTAAAAAAAATTGGGACAAATACAATTTACTAAATTTGCGTAAGATATATGTAGAGAATAATAAAATTTTTATTATAACTTAAATGATTTTTTATCACATTTATACACACTTTTTATGAAAATACCGTGTTCAAAAAGACATAATATTATTTAATTCCTTTTTTTATAATTTTTTTTTAAATATTTCCTTAACTTTTGAAATGAAAAAAAAGAAATTTCCGTTTATAAAATGATGTTCGAATTTTTAAAATTTTTAAAATTATTAAAATTATACTTTAAGTTTCTGATTTATTATTGACTTTTTTCTCCAATATTTTTACTTTAGATACTATAATTTGTATTTAAACCCTCATCAAATCATAACCTTTACGAGAATATAACGAGTTTAAAATCGGAACCTTTCTTTCAAATAATCATTATTCTGAAATTACACATAAATAAAGAAATTAACCTCCAAAATAGATTTTTAAAAAAATAAAATATCTATTAAAATTTATACAATAAAGATAAATAGAAGTATATATTAAGATAATTAAATAAATATAAATTTGATGGTAGGTTAACACAAAAATTTATCCTAAATTCAGATTCTATTAGCAATTTTTTTTATTATTTAAAGTAGTAATAAAGCTGTTTTATGGTTTTCAACATTGAAAAAACTTTTGAAAAATTATTAACAAATTGTTTGATATTATTCACAAGAATTTTTTTAAAAAATAAAATGATTTTTGGCAGAAAAAAATTGATTGTAAATTTTTAGAATTAAATGACTAATTCCCAAGTATTATCAAGAAAATTATATTTCAATAAATCTAATTTCATCTTAGAACAAAAGCATAATTTCTTATAAAATTTTATAATTCCTGTAAATTTTGAATGATTATAACTACCCTTCTTAAAATAAAACAAATATTTTCCAATCAGTTTATAAAAATTATTCCCTTTTTGAAAATTCAAAAGAATTATCTCAAAAAAAAGAAAAAAAAATCTCTACCAGATTATTATTAATTACAATAAATACTATTTTTGGTGAAATACTGTTGAAAACAGTGATAAACAGAGTAAAACTTTTTTATAATGTAAGAAATAGAATGAATTAAAGGTTTTCTTTTTCAGAAAAAATAAAAAAAAAAATTTGATCTAACAAAAAAAAACTATTCTTTTATGGGTTTCTTAGTTGATCATAATTTTTTGAAACTTGACATATACAAATTTTGTATAGTACATAATATCACGAATAACGTATTTTAATATTTTGCCGTGAAAAACTGATCTCTTAAACATTGATTTATTAATTTAATTAATTCTTGGTAATTTCTATCGAACTAAAAAAATAAAAGAAAATAAAAATAAAAATAAAAATAAAAATAAAAATAATTCAAAATGTTGTAAGGGAAAATAAAAAAGAAGAAAAATAAGAAAGAGAAAGAAGAAAAAAGTAAAAAGATAAAATTCAAAAGAAGAATTTGAATATGGGTATTTTCTTAATAATAAAAGTATTTTCTTTACTAATAAAAATTAAAATTTTGATTCAATTTTTCTGTGTATTTGTATTAAAAATTCATTGAAACTTTTGCCACCATTTCTATCTTGTATTAAATGTGCTAAGAATTCCTTTTCACTTTTATCTTGTCTTTTGATCAAAAGAAAATTTTGGAAATTAGGGTTTGATTCTCTTAAATTGTGAATCAAATTGATTAAAAATTGAGCCAATTGGTTCTCTGTATTATCTATTGTCAAATAATTTAGGGCTGTTTCTGAATTGATAATTTGCTTAAAAAGCAGCTGCAAAAACTCCAATTTGATGTTATCACCAAACCAGAGGTAAATATCCAATCCGTTGTCTAATAAGGTAATTTCTGAGAACCCAAGGTGCTCGCTTGATAACGCGATTGCGTTGCCTATTGCGAACGAAGTAATTTTCATTAATTGCTCGTTATCCGATTGATAAAATTTGCTTTGCAAATCAAGACCCTTTATGGTATTATTTAAAGAGAGGAATCTGGGATAAATGAATTTTGAGCAGCATCTAACAGAGCAGTATTGTAAATAATGCATTAAAAAGACCTTTTCGTCGATATTCACTGCTGGTCTATTTCTTAGCAGTTTTGATTTCATCAGGCCTAAGATATACTGGGGGAACAATCTTAATGCTGTGGGTATGTTTAGCTTGGTGTTTCTTAAGAGGGAATCTTCGTATTTATTCACACGGAATAAATGAAGGATATTATATATTTCGTCAAAAAGCTGGTCTCTGATTTTACTGCTATTAATTGTTTGCAATTGCAGAATTGACTTCCTCGTATAATAATTAATGAGCGCCTCTTGATCTAATTTGGTATATATGGTTGAAATGTCTGTTTCTGGTGTGAGCCCCAAGGTGATTACTCTAATTCTTTTTGTTTTGCTATCTGGATCATTGTGGAGCACGGCAAGTTGGATGCAAACGGGTGATTTTGATTTTCTCCCGCCAATGTTGTCATAGATCTCAAGTTCGAATCCAAAGCTTTTATCGCTGTCCATACTTGGCAAAACAATTTCCTCCTTCCCATCGGATCCAATTAGCTGCTCCGGCAGCAATGCCCTTTTAACATTGATACCTATGGGGCAACGCAGTCTCATGACCACCGGCCCAGATACCCTTTTACGTTGAAAAAATCTCGTTATTTCATTATCTAGCCTTATTTTATCTTTCACACTCTCAAACGTTGGAAAATAATGGAATTCTCCACAGGTCGATGTACACAATTGATAAAAAGTTGTAATTAGATCTGAATATTCAAATTTAAAAAGAAAGCAGTGTAACGAAATATTGTTCTTTCTGAATTTATCTGAAATGTTCTCCCAAAAGGGGGATTTCTGTGGCTGTAATAGACTAATTTCTTCTTCAGTTCCAAATTTTCTTGAATCGACACGGTTGGTTAATCTCCCGATACCTAAATTACAGAGCCCAGTGTTAAATAAAAGAACGTGCCCCTGGCGTTGTGTTATTTGATAAGCGACTTCAATAGCTGCGCCTAGTGCTCTTTTGATCGGCTTTTTTTTTATCTTATCCTTTTCATTTTCTTTTTCTTTTTCTTTTGTAGAATATTTTTCTTTCAATAGATTTAAAAATGTGACAACAGATTTTTTACATTTAGATAATGGCTGAATCCAATTTGTGGAAATGGGATTAAATGGATCGTTCAAATCAGTCATTTGAAAGATTTTGCAAACATTTTCTATATTTTCTTGTTTTTCTTCGTCAAATTCTTTTTCTTTTTCTTTTTCGTTTTCGTTTTCGTTTTCTTCACTTTCGTTGGGGTTATTTGGCAGGTAAATACTCACTTTTTTTTCAAAAGTTATAAACGAAACATAACTATTTTCAGGCATTTGGCCAACCAAAACAATTAAGTTTTCGATTATTGTTTCAAATACTTTGGAAACAACTGACGTTGTGCTACAATCAATCACAAAGGTATAGAATTTTGAATAGTCCGTAATGCGTTGCTTTTGAAGATCTTGATTATTACTATAACCGTTTTTGGTTTTGCTTTTCTTCTCATTTGTTTCGACTTGATCTTTTTCGTTAATTAAATAATCAACACTACCTCGGTTTAATTCTGGTCTTTGTTCGTGATCTCTTCTTTTTCCATTTGTTGTCAAACTACAATAATATTCACTTGGTGTTTTATTTTTCATCGTACAAAGTGGACACACCCACACATGTCCTGATTTTAAAAACCTTTTCATTTGTTAAGTTTTGTTTGTTTTTAAAAAAAGGTTGGTTGTTTGTTTGTTTATTTATTATTCATTAGAAAAGAGAGGTATCGAAAAAAAAGAAATTATATGATATCGTGAATATCCTTTTTTTAGTTTTTGTTTTTGTTTTTTTTTGTTTTTGTTTTTGTTTTTGTGCTATTTCTTTTAATCCTCTTTTTTAAAAAAAATTTAGAAGAAAAAAAGAAAAAATTTACTTGGCAAAAGCATTAATAAACCCGCCACAACGAGAACAACGAATTGGATCAATCTCCCCAAAATTAAGTAAAGGAATAGGTTTTTCTAATTGGTGTAATTTCGCAAATGGTTGAGCAACAACATAAAAAGGAATTTGAATTTTTTTTTGAATTTTTTGGTTTTTTGGAATGGAATGATAAGTAGATCTGATTAATCTTGGGTTTGCATTGTCTTGCTCAATGGAATAATAATTCGAGTAAGATGGTGGTGCAACTAAAGAGCCATTATTCGTTACAAATTCAAATGGTTCTTGAGTAAAATTATTTGGTGAGTGTATATTTGTGTTTGATGTCATAACACTGGAAGAAAATTCTTTATTTGAAGTTCGTGATTTAAAAAAAGAAAAAAAAAAAATGAAACACTACTCATCATTTTAGAAATGTTGAATGATTTACTTCATTAGAAAGGGTTGTTTTGTAATTAGTTTTCTGAAGAAATAAATAGATTTATTGGATTTAAGGTGGTGGATGACAATTAAATCTTTCAATTGCTTGTATAAAAGTTTGTCTTAACTAAAAGAGATAAAACTAATTTTATGGCCAAGTCAAAATAAGTTTTAGTACGTTATGAAATTGAAAATCAAAGTAGAAATCTAATAGCCACAACATCAAACTTACGCTAACATGCTCTTTTCTGAAATTACTTTTTATTTTTATTTGTATGATCCTTTTTTATGACAAAGGTTGTATAGATCGGGAGAGCAAAGAATTCTAAATGAAACAGATTTTGGAATTCACAAGAATAATCAATAAAAATGTAAGACTTTATAATTTCAGACAGCAGTAAAATCTTCAAAAAAGGTTTTTAGTTTCTTCACTCCTTTTTATTTCCATAGACTTTAATCCCTTTGTTCATAACTTTTTTCAATTTGTTACTAAAATATAGATTGGTTGCTATAAAATTCATTTTTTTCAAAAATTAAATTATAAACCCATTTATTCTTTTTGCAAATTATTATGAAATCTTGGTAATATATTGATGCTACAATTAACTTGAGAAAAAGTTAACAAAACTAATCATTCTTTGGATTTTTTTTTTTTGTTAATGATTATTGGGTTAATCTTTGGAATTAACAAATTGAAAAAATCTTGACTTTTAAAAATACCAAATATGATTAATTAAATACTGGAATAATATTATTTTGGTTTCTATTTTTAGATTTGGAAATGGAATTTTAAAAAAAATTTCCAAAATTAATATTTTTAATTATGATCATTAGTTAAAAATATGCTAATAGTATATAATAATATTTATATCAATTATTTTGAAAATCAGTTAGGTGATTGGGTAACTAATATAATTTACACCCAATTTTTACTTAATTAAATTATAGGAAAATCTATTGCGATGCTAATACATTAAGTTCTAGAAATATAAAAATAAAAAATAACTATTCTAACCTAAAAAAAAAAAATAAAATAAAGGTTTTTTTTTTATTCAAAAAACGTACAAGTTATTAACAACAAAAAAACATGTACTTGGTTTCAATTTTAAGACACAAACTTTCAACTAAAATTAAGACACTAAAAAAATCTTAAATTTAGGCACAAAATATCAATTCTAGTAAAATTGTTTATAAAAAGAAAATTACAAATTTTCTTCGATAAATTTCAGTTTTTTAGGTTCCTTATTTTTCGTTGAAGTTTGTAACTAAAAAGGGGAACTGACTTTAAAGTGGTCTAATTATTTTTGTTTAGAATTGGAACTGATACAAATAAATCATAATTTCTTCATTGCAGCAAATGTTTAAATTGAAGAAAATAATTATATAAAAAAAAAGATCTTTAAATCAAATCAAATCTATTTAATTTTAGAGAAATTATATCAATTTTTGAAAGGTAACTTGAAATAAAAAACAAATTAACATTTTGCCAAACCCAATGAAAAGTTGATAATAAGAATAATAATATAAATAATCATAATTATAATGATAATGATAATGATAAAATAATACAAGATAAATAATAATAATAAAAATAATAATATAAAAGAATAATAAATACTAGAATAATAATAAGAATCATGAAAAAAAAAAAAAAAGAAAAAAAAGTGAAATTGTAAATTTATATTAACTTATAACAAATATTGATCACGTGGATAATAGTAAAACAAAATTATTTGATGATAACAATAATAATTATGGTCAAATGAATTGATATGAAAACAAAAAAGTAAACCATATAGAAAAATGCAAAAAATATCATCAAAGAAAGAAAAAAAAAAGCAAATTATAACAATCAAATCTCTTTTAAAAAATAATTATCTAGTCAAGATTTACAAAGAAAGTTTTACTCGAACGAAGATCACATGAGAACTTGTTAACACTGGATATTTATTAGAAGATCTGAACAGATAAAAATTTATTATTTAATATTAATTCAATATATATATATATATGTGTGTGTGTGTGTGTGTGTGTGTGTGTGTGTGTGTGTGTGTGTGTGTGTGTGTGTGAATTTAATTGAATTAATAGTAATTGATTTTAATGAAAAATTGATTTTATATTAAAAATCAATATCAAAATTAAAAAAAAAGAAGGGAAATAATAAAAAAAAACCTTTTCACTAGAAGGAAAAATAAAACATTGATGATATTTTATTGAAATTAGTAAAAAAAATGGCATTTATTCATCATTTTTCAATGGCTATTTCAATTTTTTACATGATTTATAAGATCTAAAAAATAAAAAAATTGAATTTGAAAGATCATTTATGGAAATCATATTATTAGAAAAAAAAATACATGAGATATTTGATTTGTAAAATTTCCAGTACTGTATTTATCTTTTTACCTTTTATTATTAAACCAATATAATTAAAAATATGCCAAAAATTGTGTCAATAGTTTTCTAATTTTCAGAATTCGTTAATTGGAGTTAATAAAAATGCTGATTCTGTCAATCAAAGTATAATTGATATTTGATAATATAACATTTTTTTTTGAAATGAAAATAAATTAAAAAAATCCTGGAATTTTGTTTTGAATTAAAAAAATTTTTAAAAAGGTTATGAAAATAGATGAAATTATTAAAATCAATAAATGTAAATTAATTAAATTTAATCTATTTTTTTTTATGAGTAAATATTAATAGTAAAGCACAAAATTAAAAAATATAATTCAAAAGAAACGATTTTTTGTTATTGGAAAAGAAAAGTATTATTTAAAGATAATTAGTAAAACAAGAAATTTTAATTTTGAAAAAAAAAATGGTGTTAATAAGGAAGTTATATAAATCTAAGGAAATATATTAAAATAAAATAAACCAAATATTTAGAGTATTCGGTAAAAAAATAAATATAATTCAACAGTGGATTTTATGAAATAAAATATTTGAAAAAATAGAATTTAAAAAATTAAGAGAGGAGTAAATCTTATATATGTTTCCAACGGGTATAATAAATAACTTATTAAATACAAGCGTGTGATTAAACCAAGATAAAGAAATCCGTTTTTAAACTTTATAGAAATTAATTATTTTTTCTAAAAGAATATATTTGATACAATTAATTTAACATAAAAATTATCTCTTTTTTCTATGGATTTTTGGATCACAATTAGAAAAATAAAAATTTAATAAACATTTTTATTATTAGTGAAATCTCACTTTGAGTTATTTTTGGGTGTATAAGTGCACAAATAATTTGAAACTTTAATCTTATCTTAAAAATATAAGAAAAATACATTAAAAATTGAATAGTTAAAGATCAAAAAAAAAAATTAATCATTTAATATTTTATTCAAAAATATTTGTGATATATCCACAAATTTTAACAGATAAATTTATATTTTCATTCAAATATTAATGGAAGAAACAATGAACTGTTATTGTTAAAAGAAGATTATTTGATAATATTTATTCATTGTTTTTTTTTAATCATTAATTGATATAATTATATTTACTTGAAAATATTTAAAATTTTGAGAAATAAATAATGAAATCACATGATACTTTTAATTTTTGTGTTATGACAAACCCTTTAAAATAATTAAGATCTGATAATAATTATTGATTAACATAATCAAATTAAAATTAATTACTTTCAATTTCTAATTTCACTTTTTAAGGTTTTTAAGAATATTTTTAGGAGAATTTTTTATTTAAGAATTCGTTTTTTTTTTCTCATTTTTTATGTACAAAATAGAAAAAAATAATTCCAAATTTGTTTTTTAATAAATAAATTATATATTTTCAAGTTTAAAATAATTAATGTAATTTTTTGGAAATTTAGTAGATTTTTTATACTGAGTTATTTGAGAACTTGATGGTTATTATTTTTTAAAACATATTTTTGTAAACTTCTTTCACCTATTATAATATTCCTTTCTTCTTCCCAAAATCTGTTTTTTGAATTAAATAATTCTAAATAAAGTTGGATTTTTACTAATTTTACACTTTTAAAAGTGAGAAAAAATAGATCAAATATTTAAAAATAACAATTCATAAATTAGCAAAATTGCTTTTAAAAGATTTAGTGAAAGGTGTAATCAGATTTTTACTTTACTTTTCAATTTCATTAGGTTCTAATTTTTTTTGAATTTGCTATTAAGGGACTAGTCTCTATTATTTTTTTTTTAACCACTTTCTAAATAAGGATTCCTTGTCTCGAAATATATTTAATATTGAAAATAAACAAGGTTTTTTCAAATCTAAGTAATTGGTAAAAAATTTTTACAATCTCAATTAAAGTTAGGGAAAAAAATTTAATGGAGATTGGTACCTAAAATATAATTGAAGATTTTTTTTAGTTGGATATTACCTCAAAAACAAAAAATTTCTATAAAATTGAGAATATTATGTAAAATTTTTGACCAAATTTCATTCCTATTTTAAAATATAGTAGGGAAAAAAATACCGGACAAGAAAAAAATCCCGGACAAGATTTTTAATTCTAAATATTAGGAAAATTGGGTGTGTAATTGCAAATATTTTAAATCAAATCCTTTTTTATAAATAACCAAATTTTTTTATCAACTTAGAAATAAACCTACCTAAAGTTCATCAAAGTAAGGTGTCTCTAGAATTTTCGTGTAATTGTTTGATAGCCTAATGTTGATCAACTTTTTTTGAAAAATAATTCAGTTTTCTAGAGTTTTACTAGAGTTTGGAAAATTATAATTTTTCTTCTTGTTTTTTGATTAGTTGAATGGTGTTTTGAACAAGTGTGATTTCAACAATCATCATTCTAATAAGTGGGGGGGTTATAATTGAAAAAGTTCGATTCTTAAAAAAAGGAATTTGATTGTAAATAGCTGAAATTACATAATAATTTTACTAATATTCACAATTAAAAATCTTGTCCGGGATTTTTTTCATGTACGGTATTTTTTTCACTGCTCTACTATTAAAAATTAAAGAATTTATATTCAAAATTGATTTTCACAAGGGGATACTAATGGGTTGTAAATTAGACCTTGCATTAAAACCAGAAGAAAAAGCAACAAACATTATATTTAGAATAACTGATTTTATTCTCTTTTCACACTTTTTTTTTTATTACAAAAATTAAAAGGATTTGATTTAGAATTGTCAACAAACAAAAAACAGAATACTCATGGAAAAAGAAAACAAAAACTTCAATTTAGTTATTTTGAAATTAATGAGTAACAGAGAAAGGGTAATGAAAGAAAAGTTGTTTAGCAATTGTAACTACAAAGAAGAGTTTTTTTTTTTTTTTTTTTTTTTTTTTGGATGGAAACAATCAGAGAGATTCTTGACTTAAAAGATGACGTTATAAATTATGTGGAAGTTAGGTACCACAAATAGTTGATGGTGAGAAGGATGGAGGTAAAATGATCAAGGCATGTTATTGTTTTTAAAAAAGAACTAAAAGGAATTTACTTAAGATGTGAGAAAACATTTCAAAAAACAGACTTTGTAAAGAAAAAGAGAAGATCAAATTACAAATTTTGTAATTTAAACTTGTTCTTTTTTCGAGAAAAAAAAAAAAATTAGAATTTTTAATGATTCGGCACATATTTTTGTGAAAGTATAATGTTCTTTTGTTCCTTTAAACGTCCAAATTAGACAACAAATAACACATTTTAAAAATAAGAATTACTATCAAGTGTCGATTATTTTCTTTTAAGACTTGAGAAAAGATAGAAAAAAGAAAATTTAAAAAAACAAACTTTTTTTTTTTTTTTTTTTTTGTCGGATAAATTTGGGTGGTGGGAATGAGAAACAAATCAGTAGCTATTTTATCTTAATTTTATTAAGGGCTGTATTGATTGTTTAAAAAATTAATTTTTTCTACTAGATTAAGGGATTTACTTTTTTTTAAATATCACACAAACTACAAGAAAACCTTTTTTAAAGAAATTTAAAATCTCAAAAAAGCAAGATCAAAATAACCAAATTCAGTAAAGTTGATCAATTTTTGTAAATTGACAAACACTTGAATTGGAAAGATTTGAGCGATTGGGAGCTTCCTGAAAATATACAGTTTTGGAAATCAAATTAGTGGTATAAAAAAGAAAAACCCAAATCAAGAATCATTTTTATGATTTTAGTTTTGAATTGAAGTAAAACCTTTTCAAAATTTTTTTTTTCTTACTAATAACAAAAACTACAACAACCAAACAATAAATGTTATCCCAAACCATACCAACAAAAAAACTAAGTTTTTTTATTTTTCATAGCCTAGTTCCAAAACGAGTGTTCAGCAGTTCGCAAATATTTGGCGATTTCAACCCAAATCCTACGAACAACAAAAAAACAAAGCCAAAAATAAAAACAAAAACAAAACCAACCCTCACCCTCAGCCGGAGCCAAAGCAAAAATTCGAGTCCGAATAACAATTCCCTTTCAAAAACGAACGCAAAAACGTGCTACCACCCAAATTACTATTATTTGTCTCGCTACACAAACCCAAACACACAGACGAAATTCAACAAATGCAACATCACAAGACACAAAAACTGGATCAACATTTCGAAGGCAATTTTTAATGATCACATTCAAACTGGGACAAAAAATTTTCTGAACAACATGCCTACAGGTGCACTAAGTGAATACGAAAGCGCACTTGAGCTTGCGATTTTCAAGCAACAAAAAACCCAGTGTTATGGGCAAATCGTGTCATTAGTGCAATCCGAAATCAACCAATTCTCTGATCTGAACAGGGTTTTGGATCTCTTAAAGAAAGCAAACCACTTTTCGCTGCTCAGCAAAAACCTATCCTTGTCGATCAATGCCACGATTTGTATGTCCGAAATTTTTTCTCGTTTGAAAAAAAAAAAAAAGGCGATCAAAGCATTGGAAACGATCCCGATCACGTTCCGCACCCATGAGGTGGATTTGGACGACATGCCCCCGTTCAACGAAACTGACAACCAAGTAATCAACCTTCTGGACCTTGACAATCCACCAGATTTGCTTCAAGAGATCATTGCACTCAACCGATTGGGTGTCAGGTGGGATCAATTAGGGTACAAAACAAGGGCGATCGAGGTGTTGTTACAAACCTTCAAGTGCATCAAGGTCATTGAAAACGGCACGCACAATATGGTTATTCAAAGCAAATCACAAGAAGAAGATAATTACCGCACCTTTTTTGAAAAAAAATATCAAATCTCCAAGTGCTTCTCAAACGCCAAGGCCCAAGACGTGATCGTTTTCCAATCCCAGGCAATAAATTTAATCACCGACATGATGGACATTTATCTGAAAAATCAGGCCTTTGACATACTACCGATTTTTTTGAAAGAGCTTATTAATAGATCGCAATATGAGAATGTGATCTATTATTTAAAAAGGATTTTGCAGACAATCACAAATAACCAAAATCGCCTTCAAATTATCGAGCAATATTCAGTTTATGGAATACCAGCGTTCATAGAACGAATGCGTGGATGTATAAAAATCGGTCTACAAGACGAACTTAATTCGCTCAAAGAACTATCCGAAAGTGTCTTTAATTAATGTTCTTTCATTTTATTTTTTGGTTTCTTAATTTTGAATAATTTTATTATTATTAAAATTAAACTTCTTTATCTTTGTCACCATTGTTGTCTTTGTTGGTACCATTATCATTGTTTTTTAATTTTGAATATTTATTGCTTAAATATGTCCAATAATAATATATCGAAATTTTTTTGACATTTTTTAACTTTTTAATTTTTTTTCTAAATAATTACACCCACACTTTTTATTTTGAGACCTGAGATATTTTTTTAGAATGTAGTTAAAAAAAGAAAAAGAATTCTAAGAACCCTTAAATAGAAATTTTTTTTTGAAAATGATCAATAAAATAATAAAAAAAAAATCGATAATTTTTTGGTTTTAGATTTAATTTTTATATGTCGCTAATTCTTCTTTCTTGATCACTTTTATTATTTATTCTAAAAGAAAAAATTATTAAATGAAAAATTATTTGTAGAAAAAAATTCCTGACATTTTTTTGAATTATTTTTCAAAATGAATTTTAATACTCATTTTCTTTTGGGACTTATAAATTTTCTTTGATTAAAGAAAATATGATTTTTTTTTGAGTTATCAGATTGCCTGAATTATAGCTGGGATAATAACTTTAAATACAAGTTTAGAGTTTCATGAAGAGATGTTAGGTACTGTAAAGTACCATAGGGTGCTGTAGAGTACCTAGGTTTTTTTTTTTAATTTTTGAAATTAAATTAAAAAAATACTAAGGGTGCTTATTTTAAGATTGCCGTTTTATCTATTAAGTGCCAGGTTTTTTTGAGCTTTTCAATTTTTATCTGTTAAATGTTCTGGGTTTTCTTGAGGTTTTCTGTTTTATCTGTGGAGTGTTCTAGGTTTTTTTGAGGTTTTCTATTTTATTTATGAAGTGTTCTAGGTTTTTTTTTTGAGGTTTTCAATTTTATTTGAAAAATTTATTGATTTTTGTTAGGTTTTTTTTTACTTTTTGAAATAAACGGAAAATTTCTTAAAATTTTCAGTTTATTTCGAAAAGCAAAAGAATCCTAGAACACTTCACAAAGAAATAGATAACTCAAAAAAACCTAACGAAAATCTATTGATGTTCCAGATAAACAGAAAACCCAGGAAACCCGAAAAGTCACTTTTCCAGAATTCAAAAGAATAGAGTAAAATCTTTGATTTAACCAAATTCCTTTAATTTTTTGAAAAGCTCGAGGTATATATTTTTTTTATTTGAGAAATAAACTGAAAATTCAATAAATTTTTAATATATTTCTCAAATTTAAAATGTTAAATATATATAATGCTGTTGAGTGCCTTCCAGTGTTGTAGAGTACCTTTAAGTGTCTAGGTTTTCCAGAATTTGACAGAATTGAGAAAAATCTTTGATTTTTTTTTTTTTTTTTATTGATGAGGGAATGTAAAATACAATCTCAGTGCACTTTTATTTAAATCCCCTTTTAGGAATTTAAGCTTAAAATCATAGATTCTACGATTATAATTAATGAAAATAATTTTAAGCTTCCACGAATTGTTATTATTTCATTAAACTTTAATTCTTTTAATTTATTTTAAAATATAAATCTATCTTAATCTAGGAAGGGCATACCCAACAAATACTATCAATATTTTCTATTATCTCTTTATGTTCATTTTTTAAACATAAAGGATAAATTTTATTTGAGTTTAATTTATTACATAGTAATATCTATTTAAGCAGTTAAAAAACGTTCTGAATTTTAGAATGAATGGGTTTGATGGATAACTTAAGTATTTTTGATTAATAAATATTTTTTTTTTCGTTTTTAATTATTTGAAAATATTCTTATAAATTTTGGAAAACCTAACGAAAAGTGTCTAGGTTTTTTTTAATTTAAGAAATAAACCAAAAATTTCTTAAATTTTCTTTTTATTTCTCTAATTAAAAAAAACCTAAGGACATTTCCGACTGGTAGAATTTAACAACCCATTATGATTAATATTATAAATTTCCTTTTTAAGAAGTTTTAAATTCTTTGAAACCCAATTACTTTTTTGTTAATTATTAGGTTAAATTTTATTAGTTTATTCAGATAAAAATTTTTGATTTAACTCTAATTATTTTAAATTCTGGAAAAAATTAACTTCTTTTTTTTTTTTTTTTACTTTATGTTTTGCTTTGAAATACTATTGATTTTCTAATCAAAACACAAATTAAAAAAAAATTAAGAGTAAATAGGAGGCAATTCTGTTGAATAACCTCTTTTAAATAATAATAATAAAAAAATTAAATATGATATTTTTTCGATCTTCTTCAGAGATATGTAATAACCAGGAGTACTGGTGTCCAGAGCCAAAACCCCCATTTCTTATAAAAATTGTTTTTTTTTCTTACTTTTTCATTAGAACATTTAATTCAAAGAATAAAAAATTACAAGTTTAAATTGTTAACATACTGAAATTCAATTTATGTAAAAAACAATTTTATTTAAATAAATTCTAGTAGAAATAAAAGATTAAAACCATTCACTAGATCAAATGTTAGCAATTATATATTACAATACTTGTCAAAAAAAAATAATTAATTAACATTACCAATAAATCCAGAGTCTATTACAGTCAGTTCCACTTTTACAGTCCTGTACCATTTTAAGGCACAGGAAAAATCAACATATAAGCCACAAAATTTAGTTCACTTTAACGAACAATTTTTTGATTTAAGACACTTTCTCAATTTCAAGATATAATTTCACCGAATAGTTACTGAGTAAGTTTGAATCCTTTCACAATATAAATATATATAGAATATTACATTATGAGTAATCTTGGAAATTTACACATAAAAATTGTGCCTTATTTTGACCACTTTGATTTTGTGCCTTATTTCTTGATTTTTCAGGTGCCTTAAAAAGGCACAGGACTTGTAAGGCACAAACTTTCAACAAAATTTAAGGTACAAAAAACTCTCAAATTAAGGCACAAACTTTCTAATATTTTTTTTTACTATTTATTTTACTAGAATTTGAATATTGTGCCTTAATTTGAGATTTTTATTGTGCCTTAAATTTCGTTGAAAGTTTGTGCCTTAAAAGTGGAACTTACTGTAATAAAATTTAGAGAGAACAAAAGAAAAAAATATATTGTTTAAATTGCTGTAATTCTAATTAAGTATTATTGAAAGATCAAATGGGTAGATACCATCAACAGATTTAATTTGAGTTTATCTATTTTGAATAACATATCTTTAACTCCATACAAATGGCTCAAAAAAAAGCATTGTTCAGACCCAATATGTTATTTAATTCAAAAAAGGAAATTTAAAAAACAATTCAAAGATGAAAAAATGATTTAAATATTTTTCAAAAATACAAATTATTTCGATTTTTTAATGAAAATTGTATTATTGTGATTCTTTGAACTATTTTAGCTGTCTGGAAAATTTTGAATTTTAGTTTAGTATAACAAAACAAAAACCAATTTTGAAATTAAATTACTTTATATTTTGAAAAAAATTAAAATTATGAATGGAATTTATTTATTATTTTCTGTAATATTTCAAATTTTTTAAAATTTTTGATTTTTAAAAGTTTTAAATTTTCAAAAAAATTAACTCAATTTTTTGAGATAAATTGTCTAAATTAATCCTTTTTTTTTGAATTTCTTTTTAAATACTAGAACTTTAGGAAATCAATACCATTTTTACTTAGGATTTATTGTTATTTTCTTGGATTTTTTTCATGGATAGGCCAACTATAAAGTTAGTTCCAATTTTAAGGTACAAACTTTAATGAAATTTAAGGCACAAAAAAATCTAAAATTAAGGCACAAAATTCAGATTCTCGTAAAATAAATTGTATAAAAAAAATAACATATTTTGTACCTTAATTTGAGATTTTTTTGTGCCATATATTTCGTTTAAAGTAAGTGCCTTATATTTGAAACTGAATGTAACAAAAAAACACACTTTTGATATTAAAACCCAAATTATACTTTAATTTATGTATTATTTTGACAACAATAAATCAAATGAGAAACATTTTGAATATACAATAAAAAAACAAATGTTATTATTATTATTTTATTTCAACTTTTTAAAATTAATAGAAATTTCAAAATAGAGTGATGTAAATAACCCATGTTGACAATCTTTAATCCATTACTCAAAGTTAATTTTTTTTTTTTTGATTTTGGTATTTGGAGATGAGAAAGAATGTATATATTACTGGTCTAGATTCAAATTGTTTTTAGATGTTTGATCTTTAATTAATTAATGGAAATGGTTCAATAAAATTAAATATTTTATTTCAAAAATTTAGTCATATTTTCAAAATTTTTGGGATAAAAATATTTTTTATATAAATTCAAAAAATGAAATAAACTCTTTTTCAAATAAAAGGGCACAAAAAATTTCAAGAATTATTCATAAATGAATCAAATTAATTATAGTATCATTCTAAAATATAATAAACGCTTTAAAACATAAAAAACACTCAAATAGTTCTTTAAAACTCATTAAAACAAAACAATAAAAAATTAAAATTCAATATTTTAAAAATTGATGTGCCCTTTTATTTGAAATGAGAAATCTCTTTTTGTAAATTGCAATGAAAAAAAATTATAAAACCCAATAAAAACCTTTGAACAAGGCGAATTGGGAAAAAGTTCTCAAAATTTTATTGATAATTCTTTACATGTCAAACTTTTGTTCTTTAAAGTCTCATTTTCAATATAAAGTTGCAATTCATCTGGGTATTTTGTTGGAATATTTTTTTCTTTATTTCTCTTTTCTTTTTTCCATGCATCAATCCAATAATGGTCTTTCTTAATTCCTCTTTCTATCTTGATTCGAAATCAAACTTAAACTGTTTCCATTTATACACAGGTAGATTATTTCCAAATTGGTTTCTTCTGATCTTGCTTTTTCATTTTCCAACTGTTCAATTCCAAAAATAAAAAAAGCAAAAAATGAAAAAATGAATAATTAAAATGAAAATCACCAATAAGTAATTATCTTATTAACAATCAAATTTGATAGTATTGACGATTTGAGAGGTGTGTCCTTTTGTTTGAAAAATAGTTTATATCTCATTTTAAAATTCAATAAATTACATTTTAATCTTTCAATATCTTTATAATTCTTTTTTAAATTTTCTAAATACCCTATATCTTATTTATCGGCTGTTTTCACCATATTAATTTGTTTCTTTTGTTTCTACAGTCAGCCAATTTTTTTTGCATGAGTTAAATTTTTGTAATCGGTTAAAGTAAAAAAAAAAATGGGTTATTTACATCACTGTGGAGACAAAATTTAGTTCTATTGATGTTATGTGGTTAAAATTAAGATTTTTAAAATTAATAGATCAAACAAATCCCTGAAGGCCCAAGTCTTTACTGTTAAAAAATAAGTTTCTTAAATGGATAAAAAAATGTTTTAATTTTAATGGGTGCCTAATAACTATCAAAAACTAATCAACCTATAATGTGATCAATCTCCAAAAATAAACAACAAAAAAAGAGGAAATTTTTAGAAAAAGGATCAAAGAGAGACACCCATTTTTCAATTTGAATGGTTAAGAATTATAAAATTGAAAACACATCTGCCGATTTTGAAGTGCCGTTCTTTTGCACTTTTTGAGATCTCGAAGATTTTTTTTTTCATTTTTTGACTTTCTCAAATAAGTTTTAATTTTCGAAAAAATCTTACGAAATATTTAATATGTAAAATATAGAGAGTTGCAATTTAATCACAAATTAGATTAAATCAAAGTCAATTAGATATGTACTTAATGAAAACAATTTGTTTTTAATTGAAGAAATTTAAAACTTGGAAATTTACAATAAAGAAACAAGTAATTTTGATTTATTTTTTTCCCTTTGCCCCTTACTAAATCTTCCATATATTGGGAAGAAAAATTACAAATAAATAAAGGTCTAGTGGTTACTTGGTAATAATGTGACACTGAGACACTAAAATATGAGTAAATTGAAAATAAAAAGAAAAAAGTAAAATCTAAAAAAGACCAAAGGTTTAAAGCAAATAAGATCAAAAAAAAAAAAAAAAAGAAATTATAACAACTTAAAAGACTAGTTTCTATTTTTATTTTTTTGAGCAATATCTAAATAAGGATGTATCATCTAGAAATAAATTTACTATTCAAAATAAACAGGTTTTCAAATCAAAGTAATTATAAAATAATTTTCTAAATCTCTATTAAATTTAGTTAAGAAAATTTAATAGAGATTAGTACATTAAACATCGACCCTCAAGTGAAGATTCATGGCCAATTAACAATTATTAAATTAACCAAAAGTATTGTGACTGTGATTTTGGAAGTCCTTAATTAAAGATAGCATTTTTTTTTATTGATTTTCTATCAATTGCTTCTATTAAACATTTTAAAAATTTCAATTTTTTTTATTTTTCCTTTTTAATTTGATTTTTTTGCTATTTGCTTATTAAAAATTAAAAAAATTGGGTCTGCCTTTCCCTTGAATAATCCTGAAATCAATGATTTTATGCTTAAATTACCTTTGATAAAATTTAAGTAAAAGAACATCTAGAGTGTAATTTACACTTCTTCCATCAATAAAAATATAATCAAGTATTTTTTTTATCTAATTTATTATTTTGGAATTGATAATTTTTTGAAACTTTTGTGTTAATTGAATTTTTTGATAATAAAATCCTCTCAAGATTTTTTTTGTGAATTGAATTTTTTGATAATAAGATTTCTTTCAAATATTGTTTTTTTTGTTATTCGAATTTTTTCAAACAAAAGAAAGGCAATTTCACAACACACTTTTTGAGTACAAAATCACTCCTTGAGTAGGGAGCAAATTCAGGATCAATGACTGGCCCTTAAAGGTAATTTTCAAGAAAAAAAAATTTCTCGAGATTTCCCATTTTTTCTTTCAAAAAAAACACTGTCTACTCTAATTGTTCAACAAAAAGATCAAAATTTTCCAACAATTCCGAAAAAATCACAAGAGTCCCCAATTTATAAAGCAAATTAATAATAAAAGTTTTTTTTTTGGGCAAAAAAAATTTGAAATATTACATTATTTTTATAAATCTTTTTTTTGGAAGGTTGAATGAAACTTTTATTCAATTTATTTTGCAACACCTACTGTGTTTGGGAATTCTTAATATTTTAGATAGTGGATTAAAAAAAATGATATTTCAAGTTCCTTTTCTCAAAATGATGGATTTTATTTCTTCAAAAATTTTTCTGACTTTTATAAAGTGTTCCCCTTTAAATGTCTAGAAGTTTGTTTGTAAATTGTCTGGAAGTGTTTGGTGGGTTTAAAAAATATTCAATAGGTAAATTTCATGAGATTAATTCTAGTGTCTTTTTGTTGTAGAAAATCATTTTTTCAACTTTAACCTTGATACAATGTATATATATTGTCTCTTTATTGTCTGCTTACTTGCTCAAATTGCTTCTTCAAATGCAATAGTGGAATCTGATTGGGAGGTTGAGTACGATGGGTATGGTTATGGTAAAAATTTTTCTTTTTTTTTTTTTGACTTTTTATACTTTCTTCAAAGAGTACAACATTTAAATTTTACCTCTTCAAACCAATTGTTTCAAAAATTGAAATGAAGAATAAACAGTTTTTATCGTATTTTTTTACAAATAGAACAGAGTTGATCAAAGATGTATTAGGGAGTTTGAATTTTAATTAGGATAAAATTTTCACCTTTTGAATTTTTTTTTATTAATTATTTTGAATTACAAATTGCATTTGAATAATTAAGTCTGTATAATTACTTTACCTTTTCAAGAAGGAGGTTATTCATAGAAAAAAAAATCTTCAATTTCCCTAAAATGGTTTAAAACACAAAGAAGAAAGTTCAACAAAATTTTTTCTAATTTAAATCTCAAACATCACTAATAATTTTATTAACCTTTACTTATGAAAGAGAAAGAAATCAGAACACCCTTCCAAAAACAAATTACCATTTGACAAAAAAAGAACAACAGGAAAGAAAGCCAAACACGATTTATAATTGGAAAGCTTTACTTAAAACCAAAAAATAAAATCAATAAAAAGAATTAACAAAATAACTTCAAAGTATAATCCATTCTATTATTTTTAATCAAGCTAATTAAAACAATATAAATCTCCTTAATCGTATGGGATTCTTAAGAGTTAATTCGGAGATCTCAAAAATATTTGAATTTTTTCAACAAATTTTTTCTGATTGATCAATCAAAAGAAAAACTCCTACAAAAGACAGTTTTAAAATAACTGTTATTGTGTTGAACCCTTCTTTTTTCTCGAATTATTTGTTTTTTCTTTTATTAATTGATTTTACTTTTCATCTTCAGTAAGGTTCACAATCAAAAAACGTGTTTCACTTTTTTTCATGTTTATCTTTTTTATCCAAATGGTAAATTTCTAATACCAGCTTTTTTAGACTATCTTTTGGTATTGATTTTTTCTTTGATTGATCAATCAGAAAAAATTTGTTCAAAAAAAATTCGAATATTTTTGAGATCTCCGAATTAACTCTTAAGAATCCCATACGATTAAGGAGATTTATATTGTTTTAATAAGCTTGATTAAAAATAATAGAATGGATTATACTTTGAAGTTATTTTGTTAATTCTTTTTATTGATGTTATTTTTTGGTTTTCAGTAAAGCTTTCCAATTAAAAATCAGGTTTGGCTTTTTTATCCAAATTAAAACAGCTGTTACAACCCACCATGAAAAGTTCTAAGACACCGAGAGAATTAATTGTCTATTATAGCATTGTCTTTTATGTTATAGAAAATTTAATTTCAATCATATTATAAGATACTAATTTCAATTTCTTTTTCTGTGATTTCATCAGAAGAGATTATTTTTTTTTGGAATAAAGTCCTCAGACTTTTAGTGAACACTGAAAGATAATATATAAGAGACAAAATATACAAAAGGTAATAAATCAAAAAAAACACATTTGTCAGAATAATAACACATTCAATTTTTTTTCAACTCAAACAATAATCTAAAAAAAAATTATGTGCTTTTTATCTATAGAATTGTGCCTTAAAAAAAAAATTTTTTTTTGTGAATTTTTTGATTGTTTTGGGATGAGTTTTTAATTCTTCTTGTTTACACTAAATCCTAAATTTTTATTTAGAAATTTTTTTAAAGATTTCCATAAAAAAAAAAAATGAATCTTATTTTTTTTCAAGTTTGCAGATATAAACACTATTTCAAAAATTGTGAATAACCTGAAATAATAAATTGGAAAAAAAAAAATATTTCCTTTAGTATTCAAGAATATCAAATAATTAAATCTGATTTGTAATTCGCTTTTTAATCATTCTAAATATATAAAAGCCTGATATATTAAAAATTATAAAAAAATAAAACCACAAAGTAAAAAAAAGTGAATTACAATTTTTGAAATGATTATTACAGATTTTTTATTACTGAAATTTCACTGAAAAAAAGTTAAAAACATGATTTTTTGCTAATAATTTAATTCATTTTAAAAGATATTACATAGTCTCGATTTTATTAGTGATTATTTGTCTTTTCGAAGATCTTTTTTTTTTTTAACATGATCTTTCTTCAAAAAAAAAGTATCAAAAAAAAGAAAAAAAAAAAAAAAGAAAAACCAAAAAAAAAGAAACGAAAAAGAAAAACAAAAATTTGAAAAATTAGAAAAAATAATTCTGATCCAAAAATTTGAAAATATTTTTGTGAGAAGAATACTAGAATAAACACTCAAAACAACTTCCATTAACATTATAAAGTGAGTCAAAATTTTTGAAAAATAGTTTATTTTCATAAATCGCAAATATCATCATAAATGTCTTTTAATTTGTGAAAAAAATTCAAAGGGCTAAAAATTGAAAGAAGTTCTTATAATAACCATCTTTCACTATAAAATTAAATTCATTTTTTTTTTTTTCACAAATTAAAAGACATTTATGATGATATAATTCGTTTTGTGTTTATTTGTTTATTTTTTAAGACTAATTTTGAAATTAATTTTTATATTTTTCTTAAAGTTTTAAAAAAAATACCAGTTCCAATGATGTAGTTGGAATAAAAAATAATAATCTGATAATTATTATCAGCTAATTCGTTATAAAAACTGTATTAAAAATAATTAATAACATTAAATATTGTATGTTTGTTTCAACGTTAAAATTTTTGATTTTGATACTTAACACTTAGATAATCTACAAAATAACAAAAATTTCATTTTTTTTTTTTCGTCAATTATTCATTTTTAATCTAAACTATTTTTCAAAAATGTTGGCCCACTTTAGAATATTATTGAAAGTTTTTTTGTTGGGCTTTATCCCAGATTCTTCTCAAAAAATATTTTCAAATTTTTGGAAATTTTTGTTTTGTAATTTCAATTTTTTTTTTTGTTTTTCTAATTTTATTTTGTTTTTGTTTTTTTTTTCTTTTTTATCTTTTTCTTTTTCCTTTTTTTTTTCATTTTTTGCAAAAAAAAAGATCACGTGAAAAAAAAAAAGAGATCTTAGAAAATACCAATAAATATTAAAAAAAAATGAAGACCCGGTAATGTCTGTTAAATAGGTATATTTATTAGAAAAAAATCATGTTTTTAACTTTTTTTCAGTTAAAGTTCAGTAATAAAAAATCTGTAATGCTCATTTCAAAAATTTTAATTCACTTTTTTTGAGTTTTTAAATTTTACTATTTTAAAAAAAAATATCAGAGTTTTTTATATATTTAGAATAATTTAAAAGTGATTAAATATAATGTTTAAGAATTAGTTTTCATTTAATACTCAATAATAATTTTTTTTTTTTTTTCAATTTATTATTTCAGATTGGCCACAATTTTTAAAATATTGTTTCTTTTAAATCTTTTTGTTCAATACTTGTAAAAAAAATATGAACTAAAAGGATTAATTTTAAATCTATTTTTTTTTTTTTCAAAAATCCAAGATTTTTATCTCTGATTTTAAATAAAAACTCCTTAATCTTCGAAAAAAAAAAATGAAATTGATTTTCTTTATCACAATAACAAATTTCTCTGGTTGAAAAAATGTATTTTATAAGCCTAAAAAGGCGATATTATGATCCCGATTAAAAATCTTATTTGAAAATCAATTTCAATATCAACGCTAAAATTTTCTAGTTTATCATAATTACATTGCTTATCATTTTAAGTAAATCTTTTATCACTGCTTTGACCTTAACAAAACACCAAAGTGATTGAATTGGTATCTGGGGAATAAAAATCAAAAAATTGGTCAAAATTTAAGATTCAGGTTTTTATGATTGACTTTTTCAAAAAGAAATGAAAATATTCTGTCTTATTTTGAAACTTTCAGAATAAATTATCTTCAAAGATCTTTGCTGTTTTTTTTTTTTTTTTTGTTCTAAAGTTTGGTTTGTAAAGGTAAGACAAATAGTTGAAAGAATGAAAAACAATTTTTGTTTTCAAAAATTATTGTTTTTTTCTTTTTTTACTTCTGAAAATTTTATAAAAGATCAAAGTTTTGTAGATCTTGATGCTTTATCAAATTTGATGTTCTTGAATTCATGGATTTTTTTTGTTGGGATTGTGTTGTATTTTTTCTAGAATCACAAATTAAAAGTCTGATACAATTTCGCTTTTGATTTATAATACGAAGGTTATGAAAAATTAAATATGAGAAGAAAGCAAAAAAGGGTTCTAGTAGTTTCACATTTGCTATTTTATGCTAAAGATATGTAAAATCTTCATTTGGGTTTTCTCATCTTTTTTTTCATACAGCTCGTTTGAAAAAATAACCAATATTTATTTCTTTTGAATTTGATATGTTAACTGAAAAGATAGATTTTATTGAAAGAAATCTGTTAATTGAGATTCAATTTAAAATTACAATTTCTAAAATGGAAAAGTAACAAATTTTATATTAGATCCTTCTCATTAATTAAAATCAGGATTAATATGATTTGATTTGACTTAAGATGATTTTTCTAAATTCTTCTTTGGCTGTGATGAACTTTTCTTTTAATATCAATAACCAAAATAGGAAAAAATATTTAATTTTCAAAATTTGTACCAAAAAAAAAAAATCGAAATATATCAAATAAAAACATTTTTTCAAAATCTAATATTCATTTAATATTTTCTTCAATAATTTCATCTATATATTAGTCGAATTCGGAGACGGACAAGTTCATTTTGCCCCAATGGTAATTTTCTTTTTTTTTTTTTTTATTTTTAATATTTTTTAAATACGAATAATTTAACATTTTGAAATATTTTTATGAGATAAAATAATTTAATTTTCTAAAGATTTTTCTGGAGAAAAATTTTTTCTGTTGTTATTTCTTTTTGACAAAAATTATTTTCAAAAATTAGAATAAAAAACTTTTTGCAAAAATTTTTGGTAACTTGATACTTTCAACGAAGAAGATTTCTTTCTTAATATTTCATCTTATGGTGAATAACATTAAAAATGAATACAGTGTCTCTAAATTTATTATTTGAAACGAGATCTTTTGTCATTTGAAAACTATTAATAATTAAAGAAATAATACAGTTACAAAAAATTTTGAGTTCCTAATTTTTAAAAATAGAAATTTTATATTGATTTTTAATTTTGTAACAAACAAAAATTCAATAATTTATGTTTTTTGAAATACTATACTCAAGTAAAACTTCTTGTAATACTATATTGATATATAAAATACATTCTTAAAAAAATTGATGGTTTTGTTATATATTTATATTAACAGCTATTTCACAAAAAGCAGTAGAACATTATTTTAAAATATCTTTTTTAAACTTAATTCCAACAAAACTATTTCAATATAGAAAAATTTTTATTCATCGTAAATTGATTCTACATAATAATTCAATTTATTTGTTTTTCAGATATTACCTTATTTAAAGATGAAAAGGTTTTTGATATCGATTTTATCTGATATTTTTTTGGTGAGATATTACTTTAATAAAAGATATCCAAGTTTAAGATCTTAATTTTAAATGATATTTTTTAAAGTTTGAAAATTGGTTGTTATTTTTTTTCTTTTTGATCGTAAAATTTTTTCTTCAAGGGTTAATCTTGAAAAAAATTAGAATAGAATAGACAAACTTATAAATGTATTTTATTGTTTAAAATATTGTTTGTATCCTTATTATTTAGTCTACTTTGTATTGGAATTTGGCACAACCTTATTTTGTATAAAAAAATGTAAAATTTGTTTTATTATTTTTTCGAAATATTTTGATATTTCAAATAATATTTTTTAGTACTTCTATTCGTAAATTAGTAATTATAAAATGAAGTTAAATATTAAACCTAATCAAATTAGTACTTATTTTTTATATTTCAAATTATATTCGTCAAAAAAAAAAAAAAAAATCCAGACTTTTACAAAATAGTTTATATACATCTTATGTGCCAAAGATCAACCATCTCTGATTTTTAAAATTTTTGAAAGATTTAAATTCTACTCTGAAGTAGGACAAAAGTTAATATTTCTGATATGGTTGATGGTGTGCACATCAGGTACATATATTTTGCAAATCTCATTGTTATTTTCTTTTTTATTTTTTTTGATCTGTGTAAGGAAAAATTGATTAATTTTTTTTTTTTAATTCTACCTTTGTAATTTACTTTCTATATTTCCGAAATATTTAATCCAAAAGCTTGTAATCAAACTGAAATTCATTGTTTTTTTTTTTTTTTTACAAATCAAATCTTATTTCCTACTATAACCTTTCAATATATCATATTCAATTATGTGTTTTTTTATTATTTCCAAATTACAACTTTGAACTTTAAAAAAGGAATTATGAATTTTAAATACTAATAAATACAAATTAAAGTTTTACAAATTAGACTTCATTTACCCCTTTTAAAAATTTAATACTCAGTGTTGAATAAAGAATTTTTCTTCATTTAAATACAAAATTTATAAATAACTTGATTTTTGAAATAAAATATTTTGAAAGTATAGTTATCAATTCGAAAAATTAAATTGAAGTAAATTTTTTTTTTTGATATATTTTCAAATTTGCAAGTAAAATGAGAAAGAAGTGAAAACCTTTTCCTGTTTATAATGTAAATGCTATTAAAGCATTTATGTTCACAAAGAATCACTTAAATTTGATAAACCATACCCCTTTATCAACTTTAGAGAAATGAATTATCATTTTGAAAAGAATTCATTTTTTACATCTTTTCCAATTCTACCATAAATTTTTCTAGTAATGAGGCTTCATATTTTAGATTTATTAATTTTTTTTAAAATCAGAAAAAGAAGGTTGATATTCTGAAAAAAAAAAAAAAAAAATCAATAAATGTGCTAATATTCAAAAAAGTTGACTAAAACATTTGGATAGAGATTTTCCTTTTTTCATAAGTACATTTTAAGGATATTGTAAATTGTCCGTCAATTTTTGAAAGCTATTATGAGATCTTGAAATTTTTTTGATGGTTTTGATAAAATTTTTAAATATGGGCTTATTGATTGTTTTTTTTTTAAAAAATATCAGATTTCTTACTCTGATTTTAAAAAAATGAATTTACTTATCAAACTTGATCCATAAAAAAAAATACATTGGTCTTGGGGTGCTAGGTTAGATAATAAACAAATAAAAATTCATTTCTTGATTGGTTGATTGATTTTATTTAAGTGAAGTAAACTTCATATTTTTCTACAAAAAAAAACAATAAAATAAAAAGTATGTTTAAACATAAAAGCGGGAGAAAGAAGAATTTTTCATTTAATTAAAAATCAAATTTTCAAGTCATTAATCCATGGAAATAATAACATTTTTTACCAAATATTAAATAACTTTTAACGAAAAATTAACTCCAGGGGTTCTGCAAATTACTTTTAAAATGAATTTCTTTAAATTTTGGCTTTTCTTAAATATTAAATAAAAAAAAAAAAAAATTACAGATTTAAAATACAAATAACAATATTTTTTTGCTCTTATTTCACATTTTCTATTATTAAAAATTATACCATTAACTGATCATTGTAAAATGCTTGCAGATGATTTAATTTTAATCATAAAAGGGAATATGAATCAGATAAATGGAAAATTAATTTTAATATATCAAATAATTGTCCAATTTGGATTAAAACCTAACAAAGACAAAACAGAAATTCCTCAAGATTTATCAAAGATTAAATATTTGGGAATTTATTTGTCAAAATATTTCACATTTAGTCCATAATCTGAAAAAGGCAAAAGAAACTTATAACAGTTCTAAACAATTATTCAATAATAATTTACTAACAAATAATTTAAAAATTAGATTATTTAAATCTTTTATATTAAGTCAATTAACATCTGGATTAGAAATATATAATTATAAAATAGCAACCCTAAACTATTTAAACTCTTGTATTAATACATGTATTACTGAAATATGTAAAATAAACAGAAAAGTGCCAGTTCTTATTTATAAAACAGAATTTAAATTCGAAAATTTGGCAATATCAATCAATAAAAAGAAATTCAAATTCAAAAACAAAATAAAAGAATTTATCTCTACCCTATCTGAAAAATTAATAAAAATTAATCAAAGAATAAACAATAAAATTAATTGGAATTCGGAGAATTTAAATCTTCTTAAAAAAGAAATTTCTAATTATAATTATAATGAGTTGTTGAATTCTACCAGTTGGAAGTGTCGTTAGGTTTTCCAAAATTCAAAAGAATTGACTAAAATCTTTGATTTTACTCTATTCTTTTAAATTTTGGAAAACTGCCGTTATCTTTTTTTGAATTTTAGAAATATAAAGAAAATTTCTCTAATTTTCTTTTTATTTCTTAAATTAAAAAAAAGCGCCGTTAGGTTTTTTTGAGTTTTCTGTTTATTTGGAAAATCGATAGATTTTCGTTAGGTTTTTTTTACTTTTTGAAATAAACCGAAAATTTATTTAAATTTTCTGTTTATTTCAAAAAGTAAAAAAAAACCTAGAACACTCAACAAATAAAACAGAAAACATCAAGAAAACCTAGGCACTTGACGACACTCCACAAAATTATTTTACAATAATTAAAAATCAAAAAAAAATATTTATTAATCAAAAATACTTAAGTTATCCATCAAGTTCGGCCATTCTAAAAATCAGAACATTTACAAATTGCTTTAATAGATATTACTATGTCATCAATAAAAATCCAAATAAATTTTGTCCTTTATGTTTAAAATATGAACAAAAGGAAATAATAGAAAATATTGATCATTTTTTATGGGCATGTCCTTCCTATGAAAAAGATAGATTAATTTTTCTGAAAAAGTTAAAAGAATTAAATTTTAATGAAATAATTTTAAATTATGAAAGCTTAAAATTATTTTCGTTAATTAATAATCATGAAATCTATGATTTTACGCTTAAATTTCTGAAAGGGGATTTAAGTAAAAAGGAACCTAGAATGTAATTTATACTTCCTCCTCAATAAAAAAAAAAAAAAATAACAATATTTTTTTCCATGTTCTTAATTTGTTTTTAAAAATAAAATATCGCAATAAAACAATTCAAATAATTAAATACACAATATTATTTTGTAAAAATTACTTACTTCTTATTATACAAATTTTGATTATTATCTATAATATTATTCTTATTTAACAATAATTAGAATTCTACACAATCAGATGAAACACATGCGGTATTGATTCTTAGTAAAACGAAGTACCAGTCTTTTGATATTGAAGTAACTGCTAGAACTGACCGACAACTGAGAGAAGGGGATGACCCAAATACATGGGAAGTTTTTTGGACATTTTTTAACTATATGAAAACGACTGGTTTTGAAAAGGAGGCCAATTATTTTATATTAAAGACAAATGGAATTGAATTGGGTACAGCAGATAAACTACTTGGCCAAAATTTTCTTGTTACAGATTCGTAAATAATACACTAAATTTAGTTCTTCTCTTAAATTTTCAGAATCAATTTTTTAAAAAATCAATTAATTTTCTATATTTTTATATATTCTATTTCATAATAATCAATATATGGGAAATGTTTTTGTGAATATCAATTATTTTCTTCTTCTACTTCTTCTTCAAATCTAGTCAACCCATATGTAAAATTGGCAAAGATTACACTTATAGAATTAAAATGTCTGAAGATTTTCTCTTATCTATTTGGATAGATGATACTCTTGTAATAGATAATTATAAAGCAGACCAAGACGATAGCTCGAAATCTCTTTATAAGCATGATGGATATTTTGGTCTTTATACCGAAGATGGTGAAATTACAGTAAAAAGTTTTAAAGATAATCAGGATGATGATGATGATGATGATAAAACATCTTCTTCATTTAAATTGCAATATTCTTTGATCTTATTTTTAATTTCATATTTTTTCCTTAATTTTATCTAATTTTAAATGCTTCTTTTTTCTTTTTTTTTTTTAAATATGGTTGTTATTTTTTCTTCTTTACTCAGTAACACTGGTCATATCTATAAATAAACTATTTTTTTAAAAAAAATTAACTCACTTTAGAAAAATTATTGGAAGTTGGTTTGTTAGGTTTTATTCTACATTTTTATTGAAATACAAATAAAATTTTTATATCAGAATCTTTTTTCTTCTTTGGTTAATTTTTGTTTTATTTTTTTCTCTTTTTTGTTGATCTTTTCTTTTACTTTTTTTTGAAAAATTTTTCCATTTTTTTTTCTTTTTGTTTTTTTTTTTTGTTATTCTTTTTTTTTCTTTGATCTTTTTATTAATTTTTTTTGCCCCAAAGTTAAAAACAAACAGATCAAGAAAATGCAAATAATCATTAATAAGAAAATTGTGACTATGTAACATCTTTTATGGTGAATATATTGATAGATAAAAAAATCAGAAAAGTTACTTGTAAATTTTTAACAAATTCAATTCCGAATTTAAATTTTGCTCAAAAAATAAATGAGTTAACATTTAAATATTATTTGAACTTAGATTAGTGATTAGGTAGTGAATTACGTATTGTGTTGGAATAGGTGAAAAAACAGGTTTAATTTGAAACTAAGTTTTTTATTCTTTAAAAAAATGAATTTTTGGCCACTATATCTATTGAAATAAAAATATAAATATGATTAAATGAAGTTTAAAAATAAGTTTGAATTGTTTTATGTAATTTTAAAAATTTGATATTGGTTTTAGTTCTAATGATCAGAATAACTTGATTTTTGAAGTTAACAATAATTTAAAATAGGATTAAAATCTTGTCATAAAAATGATATATAAATTAGAATATATTAATTTTAATTTGATCATGATCCTTCCAGTAGAATCTCTATTGAAGCATCTTCTTAATTTATGACTGTAAAGAGTCGCAAAAAAGAGTAAAAATTTAGTTTTATTACATAATCAATATCTCAAAAAAAAAAAAAATAGTATTCAGAAATATCCCTGAATATGTAATCATACTATTTTTTGATTGTTTATAATAACACCTATGCTTATTATGAGATAATAATTGTTGAAATGATCAGTTAAGAATTTTTTTCTTTTTTATTGTAATTATAAATCGGATTTTTCTTTTTAAATAAAATTGATTGGGCTAAAAAGATTAAGAGTTAAAATTAAAAAATGTTGATGAAATAAAATTCAAATTAATTAACATATAAACTCTTATTTTTTTAAGATAAACTAAATTTCAAAAATAAGGGTAGATTTTTCATTAGGAAAAATTTTATTTAATTATTTTTTTTTTTAGAATAATAAATTATATACTTAAATGGATAGAGATAATAACCACTAGTGTCTTTTATAGATAATATATACAGTCAGTTCCACTTTTAAGGCACAAACTTTCAACGAAATTTAAGGCATAAAAAAATTTCAAATTAAGGCACAAATTTTGTAATTTATTTTACGATTTATTTTTACACGAATTTGAATTTTGTGCCCGCATTTGAGATTTTTATTGTGTATTAATTTTTGTTCAAGTTTATAACTTAAACGTGGAACTGAGAGCATTAAATTTTTGAAAATATTTTAAAAATGGGAAATATGATAATCCTTAATCATATTCCTACTCTTTGGGTTATTCCTAAACCACATATAAAAATTGAAATTGGTTAATTAATTATTATTGATAAATAATAAAATTAAAAAGTATTTTGTTCTCCTTTAATGTTGAGATTTATTCGGTTTTAAAAGAGTATTTTGGGAGAATTATTAATTTTATTGTTTGATAATTTTTCTCAGTGTTTTTTTTCGTAAAAAGAAAATTTAATCGAATTTTAATTAGACACAAGAGTAAATATAAAACTAGGATCAAATTTTTTTTGCTCAACAAATTCAAAATTTTCTTAAATTTCGATTTTTGGTGTTTAGACGTCTCTAGGACGTCTAGTTTTCGAGATATTGCCCAAAATCGATTTTTATATACAAATTTTTAATTGTGATTTTTCACAGCTATTTTGGGCAATAATTCGAAAAATACAAGAGCCCCAAAAAAAAATGAAAAATTGAGATTGTTTTTAAATTGTTTATATAGTGACCCCATAGATTAAAATAAATTTTAAAGTTTTTTTTTTTGAATTGTAGATATTAGTATATATAAATAATTTAAAATCTTCTACGCCCCATACAGAAAAAACTACTTAGTAACCAGCATTTATCCAAATTTTGGTACCTTAAGAGGATTTGAATTTTTGAAAAAAAATTTTTTTGATAAGATTTAAAGGTAAATTCAGGTAGCAAACATGCACACTTTAATTCATCAAATTGTATATAAAAAATTTAAAAAAAAATAAAAAAACTATTAATTTAATTGATCTTTCAAGGAATCGAACTCCGGCTACACACTTTTCAAATTTTGAGATCTCGGTGCTCTACCGCTGAGCTAATGAGTAATTATTGGATATTTTAAAATTTGAAAAAATATGAAGATAATTGAATTGAATTTTTAATTGAGTAATTTTTCTAATATTTTTTTTTGAAAAAAAAACTCTAAATTTTAAGATGAAAAAAAAAACTCTAAGTTTTTTCCGATTAAAAAAAAAATTTTTGTTTTTTTATTGTAAAAATATTAATAAATTTAAAATTGAATTGAAAAAAAGTTATATAAAAAATTTTTTTTTTTTGAAAAAAATCATTTTAATAGGAAACTATAGTAAAAATTTGTTTTTAATTTTTTAGCATTTTTTTAATATTTTTCTAGTGATTACACTATCAAAAATTTGAAAAATTGAATATTTAGATAAAATAAGATGAGGTATAATAATTTTTTTTCCAAAATATCGGTAATGTGAATTTTTTTTTCAGATAAATTAGAAAAAAATGAAAATTTACTAGAGTTTTCCTATTAAAAAAAATAAATTTTTTTAAACAAGTTTTTTCAGTTAAAATAAAAATAAAAATCATTTTTTTGAGATGTTTAAAAAAAACTTTTTTTTCAAAGTTACCAATTTTTAGTACTTTTGAAAATATTTTGAAAAAAATTTTTTATATACATTTTTTAAAATTTTCAATTTTGAAAAAAGTCAAAAACACCCATTTTAAATACTAAATATTTTCGAAACCTCTAAACCTCATAAAGTTTAAATTTAAAAACTACACAACAATAATAAAAATAAAAAATTTTTGAAAAAAATTTTTTGTCTATATCAAATAGATTTTTATATTTCATTTTATCAACTAATATTCACAGTAACTTATGTATTTTTATAATTAACTTTGATAAAAGTGAAAAAAAAATAAAAAAAAAATTTTTTTAATCTAAAAAAAAAATTTCAAAAATAAAAAATTTATAACTATTGTAGTTTAAAATATATTATAAATATAAAATTTGAGTAAATCAAAAATATGGGAAAATCAAAAGAGGAGTAAAAAAATTTTTTAAACCTTAATTTTTTCAATTTTTTTCACCAAAATCACATTTTTAATCAAAAATTACCCTAGTAAGATGATCTTTAAAATACCAAAAAAAAAATATTTTTGTGTTAAAATGTACCTTTTTTAAAAATGAAAAATTCAAAATTTCAAAAAAATTTTTTTTTTGATAAAAAATCGAAAATTGAGAATAACTTCTAAACTAGTCGAGTTAAAGAGCTCTAAACTTGAAAAATCAATTTTTCAGATTATTTTGATTTTGGAACGATGAGTAATTCGTCCATATATCCAATATTTATAATTTCTATTTTTTTCAATTTATACTTGTGGAATAAACAAATTATATTTTTTTTCAAAGAAAGAAATAATATATTTGTTGTTTTTGAATATAAGTATATTTTCGAAATTTCATAATTTTTAAAGTTAATAATTTTAAAGTATTTTTTGAGAAAACCTTTACAAAAATTGATATTTCCTACTTCTACATAGACATTCTTTTTTTGAAATGATTGGGAAATAGTTTGAAATTTTGAACTTTTTCAAAAATGAATAAATGAGTCAAACTTGTAAAATCCTAAAATTTATTTCCTAAAATTGACCTTAAAAAATGAGTTTGGTTTTTTTAGAATCAGATTTTAACTTCATTTGAGAATTTCAAGATTTGGTAAAAATATTCTGTTTGATTTTCAATTAAATATAAAAGTATATTTTTTTGTTGTTGTTAACACCTTAATAATTTTCGATAGATTTAGAATTCTTCCAATCAAGTTTCAAGGATTATTTTTTTTTTTCACTTCCAACACACAAAAATATCAAAAAAAGAAATTGAGAAAATCAAATAGTTTTTTTTGATAAATTGTTTTGTTAAAAATGGCCTTTTTCAAACTTCTGAATATTATTTCGGTTTTACATTTTTTCAGTTATTTTTTTCAAATAAGATTCCCAAATCAGCAAAAATCATTCTTAATTACTGAAATAAACACCACAACACGAATAGCCTAATCTTTTGAATTTTTTTAAGACTTTTTGGAACTTTCAACCAGACAGTTTGAATCCTTTCAAGATTACAGATTCAGATCCTATTTCAACATTATTCAAATTTCAAATTCTTTTTAAACTTTTCAAAGTTCGAACAGGGAAAAAAAAGATATTAAAAAAAAAGTGAAAACAATTAGCATTATTAGAAATTTTATGAAGTTATCTAAATTAACAATATTTGTTGACTTTCGAAATCCTGAAACTGTTTTAATGAAAAAAAAAAAGAGGAAAGGTGTTTAAATTGCAAAAGCTTCAAGTTTATAAATTTAAAAACTTTTAAATTGGTAATTCTAATTTTCAGTTTCTAATTTTGTAACACTAACAAAAAAAACAAAGCTTCTGAAATAAAAGGAGTTACCAACAATTTTTGTGTTATTCTTGTTTTGTTTGTAATAAAATTCTTTTATTTTTTCATGCTTTCATTCGTTCCACTTTTTCTAAAAAAAGATGAATAAAAAAAAACATAATGAGTGTATCAAACCAAAACCATTATACACACTGAAGCCACCAAAAAACCTTTTAGCAAGTAATTTTGAGTATGAAACAGATCTTCATTCGATCCAATTATCACATTCAAAATATTTTGGTGATCTCTTTGAAATCCCTTTAAATGAGCTGCGTGTCTTAACAAAGCCACAACATTTGCGAACCAACAGGGTCCAAAAGTTATTAAATTGTGAACTTGACAGCACCCAAAAAATCATCTTACAGAGCATTTGCTCATCATACCATATTGCTCATCACCAGTACCGAAAGTTTTCGCAGCCGCCGTTGTTTGGTGATTACGTACAAAAGAAACCAAAAATTGATCGCCTGATACCCAAAGATCTTTTAAAATTTTCTGTAGACAAAAAAAAAAAAACCACCAAGAAAAAAAAAGAAATGGCCTCAACACTCAAAATAAAAAAATCCAAATCAATAGCTTCTCCAAAAAGCGATCCATATTTTTCAATGACTAGATTTAACAAAAAGCGCTTTAATAAAAACAAAAAAAAAAACAAAAAAAACACTGGAGTTAACAAGATTGACAGCACAGAAACGAACCATTACTCCGTCTTAATTAAAAACAAAGGCCAAAACAAAAGCAAAAGCAAAAGCAAAAACAAAAAGAAAAACAAAAACAAAAAGAAAAATCAAAAAAAGATAAAATTTGAAAATCGAGTGTTAAAAAAAGTACGAAGCTACTCAAATCCAAAAATATTAAACACAGTTATATCTGAAGACTTGAATTTTGAAATTGATGCCCCCCAATTATCGCTATTGATGAATTCAAACAAAAACAATTCCTTCCATTCATTAATGAAGCAGATTAAAAATTATGAATATGAAAATAAAAAAATTGATATTCAGCCCAAAGATCTTTCTTTCAATTTTTTAAAAGATACAAACATATCTTTTTTAAAGAAAGTTAAGCAGCAAAGAGAAAACATCAAGGTTGATTTGTGTAATTTTTTCCCAAAGAATGGTGCAGAAATTATACCCAAGAATAATAATGATTCAAGAATTCATTGCAGACACTACCATTTTCCAAAAAGTATAATTTTTGATTTTATTTATTTTTGTTTTAAAAAAAAAACTGTTTAAACCCCTTAATAGAAAAATATTGGTTCACAGGAGTCAATCATGATATTCGGAATTGTTTTTTTATGAAAAAAAAAAAAAAAATCTATTTTTAGAGAGACCTCTATTTACTTGTGTGCTGTTAATTATTATTAAAATATAATTTGTTTTGATGTGAATTGATGGCAAAAAAGGGACAATGGGCAAAAAAAGTATCTAATTTTTTAAGTTGAAAATAATCCAAGTTACGATAAATGGATCTAATTCCCCTTTTTTTCCTGTTTCACTTTTTTTTAAAATGGTAAATCGTTATTTTGTTCATTAACTGTCAAACTTAAAACCACGAAAATTTCAAAAACCAGGAAATTCCATTTTTACTAATATTTTCAATTGAGCTGAAAAATGGAATTTCCTGGGTTTTTGGAATTCCCATGTTTTAGGTTTGACAGTAATAATAAATTGGAAATTTATCTTATTCTTCATTCCAAAGACTTTAATTGGATCCAAAGACAATGATTACTTTTATACCCCAAAAATAATATTACACTCTTTTGTTAATCCCCAAATCCTTTTCGTATAAACACAATAATCCGAATAAAAAAAATTAAAATATAAATCTAAAGTATCATAGATAAAAGAGAAATAAATTATAATTGATAATACTCTGAATAAATTTTATAAATACTAAAAAAAAAAATTTTAAATTAAATAAAATTTCAGATAAAGTCTTAAATAAATATCAACAACTAATGAAATAACGTTTTCAAAGAAACTTTAAAGTTTGAATTAAACAATCTTTTTATTCTATGTTTTTCACAGAAATTATTCAAAGCATAATTAGGTAATGAGTTATATATATATATATATATTCCGAAAATCTCCTAATGCGCTATGTATGTCTTAATCTACAGAGGCAATGTATTTTTTTGAAAATTTTGTTTTAATGAATATAAACACCTAAATTCGATTCAAATACAGTTTAGATAAACTCTTGATTCGATGTTTGAGTTCAATAAATCTAGAATCTTTAGCTGAAAATTTTGAAAAAACAATAAAAATATTTTTACCATTTTATTATTTTTTCGTTTATAAAATCAAAATAAACTATTTTTCAAAAAGGTTAACTCGCTTTATAATGAAAATAGAAGTTATTTTATATTGTTTTGTCCATATTCTTCTCAAAAAAATTTTTCAAATTTATAGAACAGAATCATTTTTTCTAATTTCATTAAATTTTTGTTTTGCATTTTCAAACTTTTTTTTTTTCTGAATCTATCAAATGTTCCCGAAAATACCCAAAAATCGAAAATACCCGAAAATTTTTTAAACCACGAAAAAACACTTTTTGAACAACTTCTAAAGAAACCCTAGTGCCAATATACTCAGTTTAAAGGTAAATTTGGAATTTTATTTTTGAAAAATTTTTTTTTGTTTGAAAATATCAAAATTCAAAAAATTTAAATTTTAAGGAATAGTACTCAACCCATTTTGTGTGAATAGGGATTGATATCTTAGATGACTGTAATATTTTTGACCATTTCGAAATGGTATTAACTAAATGAGAGAAAATGTACTTGTAAAGAAAATTTCTAATTGTGTATCATTACTCTTAATTCTGAAATCTTAAATACAATCCAAAAATAACCGAGTAATATCTAATCGTACAATACATACCCATACCCTACACAGATATCCTACATAAGGTGACCCAAGCCAAACTTTATTTAACTTCCCATTCCATAAAAGGAACTGGTTTAACCAAAATATACCAACACATACCATACCAAACCTAGCACAACCCATACCAATACCCTGACATACATACACACTTACCCTAATAAGTACCAAAAATTACTCAAATATACTCAAAAGGTACCAAAAACTCTTTATAGGGAATTAAAGTAGAAAATTTAAAAAATATATTTTGTCTGAAAATAAAATTCCAAATTTACCTTTAAACTGAGTATATTGGCCCTAGGGTTTCTTTAGAAGTTGTCCAAAACGTGTTTTTTCGTGGTTAAAAAATTTTAGTGTATTTTCGGGAATATTTCAAACACCCAGTTAGCTTATATTGATATAATAAATTCCTAAACAAAAAAAAAAACACCCAATATCTTTGAAAATCTTCATTCTAAAAGTGAAAAAGAATTCAGAATATTTTCATTTCTTTTTGAAAAAAGAAATCACAGAAATCCTGAATCTTAAATTTTGACCAACTATTTGGTTTTTATTTCTAACGAGTAAATCCAATCCAGTAACTGTAGTGTTTTACCAATTCTCAATTGGTGATACAAGTTTTACTCAAAATGAAAAACTTTGTAATCATGGTAAACTAGAAATTTTTGGGGTTGAAATTGATTTTCAATAAAGAGTTTTAATCGTGGCAAAAGTATTTGTTTTCCATACTTGATAAAATACATTTATAACCAAAAATACTACTTTCATGCTAAAAAGAAAATTTATACCAATTTTTTTTTGCAAAGATTAAGAAGATTTGATTTAAATTCAGAGATAAAGATCTTTGAGCTTTGGAAAAAAAAATGATAACTGAAAAAAAACTTAAATTTAAAATCAAACTTTTTAGTACGTATATTTTCTTTTCTCAAATATTGAACGAAAAGAATTCAAAAAAACCATTTTCCAGTCAAAGGGGCCCAGTTGTGGTGAGTAAATTACATGTATTTAAAGGGTTTGAATGGATATCTGAAGGAACATTTTATTTTGGAAATTCCAAAATCGAAAATCATTTTTTCACATTTTTGTTTCTTTTTTTTTATTTTTCATTAATAACCTAATTCATTTGCAAATTTTTCTTTTATTGCAAGATCGATATGTAATTTGGTAAAAACGTGTTATTCTAATGCTATTTATAAATAGTAAAAATGATTGTAGAGAAATAATATATATTTCTATTGGAATTTTATTTGGATCTTCAATAGGAAGATCAAAATGAGCATTGTTGTTTTGCTCAATATTACCTAAGAAATTTGGGTTTTTCCATTTTTAAGATAATCTATTGGTTTATTAATTTTATTTCATACACGGATATCAACTATTCTTTTATGTGTTATTATTCTCCTTATTTCTTATTTAATCTTCAAAGGTCAATTGGTAAAAAATATTTGATATTTGAAAAAAATGTTTTTTTTTTTGGATACCACTTTGACTGAAACAGAGTTTAGATTAAAAATGAATTCTTTGATGAAAAAGAAAAAAATTGGAATTTTTGTTCTTTTGTAGATTACAGAAATTCTCAACTATCAAAATCAAAATTTTTAACTTTTGAAAAAAAAACAGAAAAAATTTAATGAATATAAATTATTTTTTAATATTGTTTTTTACAATGAATCAACTATTAGTAATAATCGGTTTATTAATATTGTTTATTCAAATTTTTTTATTCTCAAACACATTTATTTCTTAAAATTCTGAGTTAAAAACATTAAAAATATAAATTGAAAATCCCTCTTTAAAAATTAAACAAAAAAATACAAAATAAATTGTAATGAATAGGTCGAAAAATATTAATTGTTCCACAAGAATTACGATTTATTTACACCTTAGAGCCATTGTTTTGTGAATTGTATTTATATGATGTGAAATTGAAGCACAAATTATCTGAATCGTTTTATTTCTGTTTAGATCCTGAAGAATTATTTGAGCAGTATGAAGAATTTTTTTTATCGAATCCGCATTCTACGACGGTTATTAATAAGGCGCTATTTGTATTAATTGGCAAGCCAAATGTGAACGTTTATTTAATGTTAAGGGTTAGTAAAATATTACAAGGTTCCTATAAAAAAACAATTGAACCATATCTTAAAACAATGAATAACACTTCAACAAAGAATTTATCACAGTCATATTTAAAGGAATTGAAAAATAAAATCAATCATTCATTTACGCAATATAATCCCTTGCATCAAGATTTTTGTTGGTCTGCTGAAAGGTTATTTAATGGGAAGGGGAAATTCCTTAAAAATAAAAACAATGAAAAGATTTTTTCAGATCTGTTTTTATATAATTCTGATATAAAATCTGATAAAGATTTTTGTAAAATTATTTATAACAGCAAAAAAAAGAATTTAAATAATGAAAATTGGAAAGACAAATTAAAAAAAATTCCTGGTTTTTTCAAAATAAAGATTCAACTAATTAATGAAAAAAAAATCCCTCATATTGTAATTGATACAAATAATGATTTAATAATTAATTCAATTATTAATTATAAAAAAAAGCAAAAAAAAAATAATCTCAATAAGAATAGGAAGCGTAATAATAATGGTGGCGGTGGGAGTGTGGACAATGATCAAGTTAGAAATGAAAATAAGAAGGATGGAAATACAGATTTAAATGGTCTGGAGGGGGGGGGAAAGAATGATGAAAATTTTAAAGCGAATCCAATACACATGGTGAAAGAAATCCAACCATTCCCCTTTGTGATTCCATTAATCCCACATAAGGCATTAAATAATAATATGTATTTTTTACCAAAGAAATTTAATTTAAATATTAATAGCAAAAGAAACATTTTAATACGAATTTCATTTAAAGATGATGATCGAGAATTAAATAATGAAGGTGAAAGTTTGTTTTATGGTAGGCAATTTGAAAAGGAATTTAAGTCTTCTATTTTTTCAAAGGTCTATTATTCAACAAAAAATGAAAGGCTTTCTGAAGAGTTTAAATTATTGTTACCATTAATAATTAAGCCAACCCAGCATTTTTTGATTGAATTTTTTCATATCCCTTGTAAAAATACAAGAAGAAGAAGTTTAAATTTAAATAATAATCTAAATTTAAAAAAAAATAGCAAGAATAATAATTTGAGTCTCGATAATAGTGATATTAGGAATCTTAATTTGGAAAAGTTCAATAATCATCGAATAAAAAAAAAGAATTTGAATCCCTATGAAAAAAAAATCGAAAGACTTGGCTATTCCATTATTCCGTTAATAGACCATAGGGGATATATAGACAGAGAAGTGAAGGTGCCTATTTTAAGCAAAATTAAAAAAGCAAATTATTGTTCTTCCTTACGAAGTGTTTCGCAAGATTTACAAATTGGAACTTTATTATTTAGAATCAAACTTGACAGTTGCTTTTTATCAACTGATCCAAATTTATTATCCTTTTTATTAAATTATTTAGAAAGTTATTCCAATTATTCAAAGAGCATTGAAAATTTACAAAATTTGAATTCTGTAGATCCCAGACAATTAATAAAATTTTTCCCATCTATAGTTAATTTGTTACTAAAAATTATCATTAATAGAGAAAAGGATCTACAAATGAATGCATTTGTTATGATGTTAAAAATAGTTATTTCAATACAAAAATATAAATCTGAATCAAAATTCACAGTTATTAAACCCTTTGTTGAATATTATTTTTCAAATAAATTTGCTTTTTTCCCCTTAATTAAATTATGGAACCAGTTGATAATAAATAATTATAAAGATTTGAATATTAATTATTTTGATGATATAGATATTTCCTATTTTTTATTTTCATTGATCATCAAATCAATGTCTCTTTATTTAGCTGGGCAAAAATTAATAAAGTCCCAATTTAAAAAAAATAAAAAATTAATCAATTTTGATTTAAATAATAAATTTAATATTAATTTAAATACAGAATTAAATTCTGATTTTATAACAGAATCTTCAAATTTTGATTATACTTTTGGAAATATTAAAATCAATTCAAAAATTAACCAGAATGGGGATAATAATAAGAATAATAATAATAGTAATCAAAATAATAATAATAATAGTAATAATAATAATAATAATAATAATAATAATAATAATAATAATCAAAATGTTAATGTTAATAAAAAAATAAAAATTACACCAACTCAGTTAGTTAACAAAAAGGATAAAAATGGTAATAATGTTTATTTAATTGATAGAACAAATTGGTTCCCAATGTCTTATGTTAAAGATATAAAATTATTAATTCAAAATATTTTAAAATTTGAATTAATCAACATAAAAGATCCATTAAAAATATTAGAATTAAATGAAAATGTTTCTTATTTTTTTAAAGATTTATTTTCAATTTTTGATCGTGGTCAGGTATTTCAATTAATTGAAATTTATTTTAAAAAAATCGAAATCTATTCAACGAAAAAGAACTTATTTTTAAATCTTAATAATAACAATTTCAATAATAATAATAATGGTGGTGGTGATGATGATAATAGTGATCGTGATAGTGATAGTTATAGTGATAATAGTCGTAATAATAATAGTGATGATAATGATAATCCTAAAGAAAAAAATGTTAAAAAAATGGTTAATACTGATAATAATTTACAGATTAAAATAAATTATTTAGATTTGCAATTTAATTCATTGAAAATTATTTTGAATTATAAATTTTTTATTCAATTAAATCTGCCCATTTATTACCATTTCAATTCAAATATTTTAAATTTGAATGAATATTATTATTCAAAATACTTTTTAAGTGCCTTAGTTTTAAGACAAATTGAAAAAACCTTTTTAGAATTTAAAAATGATAACTATTATAAAGGAATAAAGTTTTTATTTTTATTTAAAGAATTGTTAATAAATTATAATGAATTAAATCAGAAGCAAAATAAACAAATTTTAAAAGAATCACTAATTATTTGGTTACCGTTTTTCAATTTATTAATAAATTTTAGGCCCTATTGGTCAAATTTTAAAATTGAAGAAAAAAAGGAAATTTTTTTTTGTTTTCTTTATTTGATGGAGAATTTAAAAAAAAAATATTTATTTGATTGGTGGTCAAGGGAAAATATATTAAATAAAATCCTATTTTTAAAAATATTAAATGATTCCTTATGGGTTTTTAATTACAGAGGCAAAAAAAAATTAAATAAATTATTCCATGACGATGTTAAAAATGAAATTTTAAAAAAAGAGAATGCTCTTATACAATATAATAATAGTTTAAATAATTTTAATATGGAAAGGTTTTCCTATTTAAAATCTTTTCATTTAAATAATAATGATAATAGTACTGATATAAATAAAAAATTAAATAATAATAAATTTCTCAATATTAAAAATTCAAAAAAAATTGGTAGATTTACCATAAATTCAAAAAAAAATTATTTATTTAATGATTTTGAAGATTCATCTAAAAACTTATTTAACTCTTTGCGTTCAGTTGGTAGTGATAATGATGATAATCATCTTAACGATGATGATCATAATGAGAATGATCTTTGTAATAAAAATAATCATTATATTTTTGAAGGTAAATTATCTAATCAAACTTCAATGATTATTTTAAATTTTTTAGAAAAGTTTATTATTAAAAATAAAAAAACGATTTTGCAAAAAAAAAAATTAATTCAAAATATTTTTAAAATCTTCATATCCTTTTTGAATATTAATTCTTCTAACAAATTAATCCCATTAATTCTGTCTACATTTAGAATATTTCTAAGTTTTTATCGTACGCAAATCTTTACTTCTGAAAAGCGTTTTATCAATACAGTTTTATCATCAGTTCTTCCAAAAATTTCTTCATCTAATATTAAAATACGTTCTTTAACTAATGCATTTTTATATATATTACTACGTGAAAGTTGGGAAGAAAAAAATGCATTTGATAAATTAATTGTAATAATGACAATTAATTATTCAGAATTAATTGGGGATATTAACCAACAAAGTTCAACTTATTATACAGAAAAAAGTTTAGAAATAATTAAACATTATTCATATTTGGAATTAAAGAATGCTAAAAAGCCAAAAAGAAAACAAAATAGTAAAAAAGAAAACAAAATCAATAAAAAAAAGCAAAGAAAGCAAAGGGGTGGAAAGAAAAAAAAACGGGAAAAGAAAATGGAAAGAAAAGAGAAGCGGAAGAGGAAACGGAGGCGGAGGCGAAGAAAGAAAAAGGAAAAGGAAAGAAAAAGGAAAGAAAAAAGGAAAGAAAAAAAGAAAAAAAAAAAGAAACAGAAGGATGAATCAGTGGAAGGAAAGAAAAGGGGAAAGGAAAATGAAAATGAAAATGATAATGATAATAAAAATGATAATGAAAATGATAATGAAAATCATAATGAAAATCATAATGAAAAAGGAAAAACAAAGGTTACACAGCCAAAAGAAGAAAAAGTGAAAAATGGAAGACAAGAAAAAGAGAAAATGGGTACAAACACGGATACAGGCACAGATACAAAAGAAAAACCAGAAACGGAAACAGAAGCAAAAAAAGATGAAAAGGATGAAAAGGTTAGGAAGGGTATGGAAGAGAAAGTAAAAGAAGCAAATGATTCCAATCAAAAATCAACAAAATGTTCATCGCTGTCTTCAGATTCCTCATCGGAAACTTCATCAGTAACCTCAGTCTCTTCCCCGTCATCGCCGTCATCTTCATCTTCATCTTCGTCATCTTCTTCAAAATCTGATAGTGAAAATAGTGATTCTGAATCATATTTATTATTATCTTTGAAAAAGGAATTTGATTATCGGATTAAAAGTCAAATTGTCAAAAACTTGGAAATGTTTTCAAATAAAATTAATACATTTGTAAATAATTTAAAATATTTAATCAAAAGGTCAAAAAAATTAAATAAATACTCCTATGATTCAGAAATTATAGTGGATATTTTTTTACAAATCGCAAACCATTATAAAAAATCGCCAGAAATGAGGATCATTTGGTTAAAATCGTTATCTAAATACCATTCGGAAAAGAATAATTTTATTGAAGCAGGGGTTGTCTTAGTTCATGTTTCGGCGATCATCTCGGATTATTTATATAAAACGAGAAAGGATCAAATCTATTTGCCCAAGGGTGTCAAGCCCTTTTTAGAAATTGATCAATCTTGCAAGGATGAAATCTGCAATATTGAAGATATTTCAAAATTAAAATTGATTTATAAATCTTCAAACATTATTACACTCAAGTATTTAATTAATACTATTAATGAAGCGATCGGCTATTTTAAAAGGGTGAAATTATATGAATATGTTAATATTTTGTATAAAATCAATTTAAAAATCTGGGAATTCGAAAGGAAATATGCCGAAATTACAAATGCGCACGAAGATTTAAGAAATTGTTATAATGATTTAAATTCGTTGTCAAGCAACCACGACGAGAGGGTCTTTTCGATATATTTAAGAGTGGCCCTTTATGGTAAATTGTTTGGGAAAGAGAATGGCAAGGTATATGTTTATAAAATGCATCCCAATATCCATGTATTAAATTTCAGTAAGCAAATCATTGAAAATTATGAATTAAAATTTGAAGAAAATTGTATTACTAATATTAACGATTCAGAACCCATCGGCAATATTTCACAATTGGATCCTGAAAAAAATTATTTGCATATGATCAAAATAAATCCTTATTTTACGAAGGAGGAATTAAAATTAAGAAATTCTGATTTTTTAAAAAGCCATTCAATTGATTGCTTTTATTTTGATGTTCCCTTCTATTTAAATGGTAAGCAGACAGGATCGGTCGATGAACAGTGTTTAAAAAGATATGTTCTGACTTGTGAAAGGCATTTCCCTTATTTGACAAAAAGAATCGGGGTCACAAGTACACAAACAATCAAATTGAACCCGATACAGACCTCGACAGAGATGATCAGAAATAAAAAAGATGAACTGCAATTTGAAATAGATATAGGATTTGTTAATGAAAAAAAAATACAGGCAATATTGCAAGGCGTGCTATTAACCACAGTGAATGCCGGTACTTTGGAAGTGTGTAGAGCGTTTTTAGGCCAAAATAGCATCAAGTATGAAAGCCATCTTGTCACAGAACTAAAAAATCAATTTAATCAATTGCTGGAGGTCTTGGGTTATGCCATTGAACTAAACGAAGAAAAAATTTCCAATAATCAAATTCAATTCCAAAGAGCACTGAAAAGTGCACATAGTGTTTTATGTAAATATTCAAAACCTTATTTAATAGACCAGATTTCGAAACAATCAAAGATAAAAATTGAAAATATTAAAACAGTTTCGAGTGTCGTGGAAGCTCAAATTAGAAAAGAAAAAAAATTAAAAAAATAATGCATTATTTTGTTGTTTCATAAAAAAGTGAAAACAAAAACTGTTAAAATCTGTCATTAATCATGTTCTATTTCTTATTTTGATCCCTTTTATTCATATTTTTCTTGTCATTCTTTTTGGCCCTTCACTTTTTTAAAATGTTTTTTTTTGTGTAACGTTTTTTTATTATTGTTGTTTTGATTTATTTCCTTTCTTTTTCATTTCCTTGATTTTCTTTTCTTTTCTTTTCTTTTTATTTTATTTAAATTTTGATTATTTATTTTGTTTATTTTATCGTTAGTTGTATTGCTTAAATAAAATAATGTTTTGTATATTCATTTTATTACTATTACGTTAATGTATTGAAAACACTTTTGTCACCCTTAAATAAGATGTGATATTTAAAGAGTCATATAAGCTTTCGCTTGTAAAATGTTTTGGAAATTGAAATAAAAATTTATATTATAATTTGAAAATAACAGCAGTAACTAGCCTAGATCTAAAACTAATTTTGAAAATATTTTCTAAGGTCAATTTTTTAGTTCTTTGTGACAATCGTCTAAATTTGAATGTTGTAAAAAATATAGTTTTTCCAATGTTAGAGATAAATAAAAAGTTCTATGCATTTATCCAAATTTTAGTAATAGTAAATATAATATCTGATTATATTAATATACTAATAATAACTATAATCAAACAATTGTTTGGTAAACATATCAATCTTTTAATTTTTAAAAAAAAAATCATTTTTCAAACAATGAATTTGTATTTACCAAACGATTTTATATTTAAAATCCATTTGATCCCAAAAATCAAAATGGTGATTACTTTTACTATTACCAAAATTTTGATAAAGGCATGGGACTCTTTATTTATCTTGAAAATTGTAAAATATCTATTTATTACAATATTCCATATTTTGACTTATGAAGTGATGGTTTTTTTAGTAGAGTGGTTATAAAAATGCCCAACGTGATAACTACCTCAGGAAATATTTTTAATTATTAATATTAGGAAAATTGTTGTATAAATGCAAATATTTTCAATCAAATCTTTTTTATAAATAACCAAATTTTTTATGAGCATAATAATAAACCTACCTAAAGTTCATTAAAGTAGGGTACATATAGAATACTCAAGTAATTGTTCGATAGTATAAGTAGATAAACTTTTTCTGAAAAAACAATATTGTTTTTTAGAGGTTTATGAGAGTTTGGAAAATGATAATTTTTTTTCTTGTTTTTTGATTGATTGAATGGTGTTTTGAACAAGTGTAATTTCATTAATCATTATTCAAATAAGAGGGTGAGTTATAATTTTAAAAGTTTGAATCGAAAAAAAAAGGGATTTTATATTAAATATAGAAAAATACACTAATTTTCCTAATATTAAGAATTCAAAATCTTGTTCGAGGATTTTTTTCATTACACATGGGCAAAAATGATTTCTGAATTCTTCATGATTTTTTATTAAAATTGTTATTTTTTCATTAACTCTGATGCTTTTCTGTTATATCTTTAAAGTTCTGGGTACTTATAATTATATCTATTGTTTAAAATGACAACTTATTCGGTTTAATCAATTATTTCTGATATTTGGGTTTGTTTGAATTTGAAAAAAGTATTTTCGATTTTCTCTTAACATTTCTATTCTAAATTACTTCCTTTATTTGTTCTATAGAATAGAATGTTGCTAAATACATCAAATATATGGTCAAGTTTCTTGACCCTTGGGGGGCGTACCTGAATAGTATCATTGTTAATGAAAAAATCACAATTTTAATAAAAAATCATGAAGAATTGAGAAATCATTTTTATGTGTGTACTTTTCAACATAACATAAAAAAATTTATCAAAAAATTAATTTTTTGAAAAATAATTTATTTTAATCTGTAGAGAAAAGATCGGAAACAGGTTGACTTAGATGAAAGGGGAATTGTTCTAGTGAGTTTCTAGAATTCATTTGTTACTTTCACCGTTAAAAATAAAAACAAATTGTTGGATAGTAAAAATCTAAACCAGCTAAATATTAAAAATTAAATTGATTAAATTCCATAAGGATCAATAACTATTCAATCACAAATTTATTCGAAACCCAAGTTATCGATTAATTAGCTTATATTAAATAATTTTAAATTAAAATATATTAATTTTCCTATACATTTCAACTTATTTTTGAATAATGAAAATTGTCATATTTATCATTATTCAAAATTTTTTCCTTTGTGTATTCTTAGTTCACTCAAAGTTACCAATGTAAAGAACAAAAAAGGACCAACGAAAAAATTTAAATTAAAAATCCCAATTTACTTCATTCAAGATCTCATTTTGAAAAAGATTAGAGCAGGAAAATTAATTACAAGAAAAAATTTTAACTTATTGAGAATAAAACGTCCAATCATTCAACTTTTTCAATAAATAGATTTGGTTTTTGATCATTTGATTCAGAGATTTGTTGAAGAAAATATTTTTTAATTCGAAATCTTGGAAAAAAATTTTTTGTGAATAAAAAAATTTTTCTTTTTTTTTAACTTTTCAATATTTCCTTTTTAAAAACAAATTTTCAAAGTAAAAAAAAGTTTTAAATTGTTCTAAATTTGGTTTTAATTCAAAAACCAATCAAAATTAAAAATATTTTTAAACTAAATACTCTAGATTTTGGTAATTTTTTTTATGGTTTTTTAAAACAGTTTGAAACCTAGATCTTTTAAAAACATCAAATTTAAAGGCTTTTTGAGTTGTTAGGAGAATTGTGATTTTCAAGTTACTTTTTGAATTTTAAAATAAATTTTTTTTGAATAAATTTTCATTTTTTATTTCGTAACTTTTTTTTTAAAATACAAAAACAACTTTTCAATTAATGAGTGATAATTATTTTAAAATTGCTGTTGTTGGAGGAGGAGGTGTTGGAAAATCATGTTTAACCATTAGGTTCCTTCGTGATATGTTTATTGAAAAATATGGTTTGTATTCTCTTTTTTTTTTTTTCTTTTTAAAAAAATTGTTTTTTCAAACACTTAAACTTCAACCAAAAAAGAGAACCAAACAAAATTTTCTTTTGTTTTCTTCTTTTTTTTTGAGTTGTATTTTTAAATGAAAAATTTGGAATAATCCAAAAAAAGAAAGGAATTTTTTCATTTCCAAAAAAAAACAAAAAAACTTTCTGAAAAACAAACGAAAAAAAAAAAGAACAATTCAAAATTGAATTAAATTTAATTCTTTTTACTTTTTTGTTTTTCCCTTTTAATTCGATCTTTTCTCATTTACCTTCTTTTTTTTTTTAACCTTCAATTCTTTTTTTTTTAATACAAAAATCTCAAAATTCCAAACTTTTCAACCAAATAGATCCAACAATCGAAGAATCCTACCGAAAGGATGTGATGGTTGATGAACAAGCTGTCACACTTGAAATTTTGGATACAGCAGGGCAAGAAGAATACACATCGATTCGAGATCGATACCTCCGAAAGCAAGATGGCTTTGCGTGTGTCTTCTCGCTGACATCTAAGGCGACTGTTGGTGAAGTCAAAAGAGCCTTTCTCCATATCCGAAGAGTGAAAGACGAAGACGACATTGTAGGTGTGCTGATTGCAAACAAGTGTGATATCAGCGAAGAAGAAAGAGCTGTTTCCTCTGATGTTGGAAAAGACCTTGCCAGAGAATTCAATGTTCCATATGTTGAATGCTCTGCAAAGACAGGTGAAAACGTTCACGACTCCTTTTACACAATTGTTCGAGAAATTAGAAAAGCAAGAAAAAAACAACATTGGCAAGCCAGTTAAAAAACAAAGCAAAAAGAAAAACAACAGAAGAAGAAGAAGAAAGAAGAAGAAATCAATTTGTCTTGTATTTTAAATGAAATAAATATTAATTAAAGAAAACAAAAAAACATTTTTAATTTCTTTGACAAATTTTTCCTTTATTCTTTTTCCTTTCTTATTTTCTCATTAAATTTTAATGAAACAATAGAGGCCAACATATTTTGGAAATATTTTTTTTAAATCATCTTATTTTGGCCAATAAATAAAAATTTTTTGTTATCCTAAATTTTTTATGATTTTTTTTTGAGATTGATCATTTTTATTCACATAGAGTTTTGAAAAGAATCCTGATCACCAAAATAAGTCCTATCATTATCACTAATTGTTAATATTCAAACAATTATTTTGTCATGTCATAATAATTTCTTTTATTTATGAATCAAACTCTGAAAGTTCGAACTATATACTTTAAACTATGATGACTATTGACTAATTTAAATTAGACTTATTCAAAATAATATTCAATCAAACTTAAAACAAGAATAATAATTATCATTGTCCAATTTCATACCAACCCCCTTAAAACTTGAGTGTTTTCAAAATGGTAGATCTATTTTCGGTTATCAAATAATTAAATTAGGATTCTCTAGACAATGCACTTTAATTGACTATTTATAGGTTTATTTAGTATTCAATAAATAATAAACTTTCGTTATAAAAAGGATTTGTTTTAAATTTTCAGAATATAAACAATTTTTAACGATACCTGTACCCATTTTTATAATATTAACTTATAAAAATCATTTCAATGATTATTTTCCATACATTAATTGACAAAAATTTAAATCTCAAATAAATTGTTTCAAAGATTTTAATCTTTTTATACTTGTTTATTTCATAAAAAGAGGAAAGAAATTTCAAAAAATGTAAAATGCTAATTTTTATGACAAAGAATATATATATCTGTTCTAAGGTTAGCTGTTTTTTTTTTTTTTTTTTTTTTTTTTTTTTAGATCAAGAAACCTGTAATATAATATAATTTAAGTCTACCTTGGGAAGAATGTACACAATCAATAATATTTTATTTAACTTTGGAATTCAATTTATCATAATTTTTTTGGTTTGGAAATCTAATAATTTTTTTAAAAAATATTGTTAAAAAGTCCATTTTGATGAAAAATTTTAGGAAATGTTCTTAAAAAATTCATAAATTTCTGATGAATATTTTTAAATAGTTTTTTTCAATGAAATTTCAAATAAAATTACCACTATTTTCTTAAAATACTTCATTATATGTTTTTCAACTTTTTAAAGAATTAAATGGTAATTGGAGTGTACAAATTAATTCGTATTCCGAATAAATATTGTTAGCAACAGTGTAAATTACTTGGAATACTTTATAACTTTAAATCCCACTTTTAAAGTAGAGCAATGTTTACTATTAATAGATGTTGTTTTTTGATTTAGACCACAATTATAATAAAATTTTTCAAAAAGTATCAGAAAAAAAAATCAATTGTTTTATTATTTTGACTTTTTATTATTGTTCTTTGTTTTTTGTGTGTACTTGAGTTAAAATATTTGGTTAAAATTTGTCTTCTTATTTTATTTATTTTGAGTTTACATTTATTTTCACACTTACACATACATATACACATGTATGCGTGCACATACACACACGTAAATAAAGTTTGTTTCTGTCAAATGTACCCTACAATTTTTTTTTTTACTTATATTAAATCATTTTTATAATTGAACTTAGAAGAAAAAAAAGAAAAAAGTTGACTAATACACATTATAAGATATTTAATACCCAGATGATATCGAACTAATCAATCAACACATTTTCATAAAAAATGAAAAAGTTCAAAGATCTCAAATTAATTTGTAATTACCTTTGAAAGAAAATTTATAATTAAAAATTAGATAAATTCTTACAATAAAAAAAATAACTTGGAAAATATTTTTCAAAAATTTTAAATTTTTCTTTATTTTTGTCATTTTTTTTATTATTCTAACGAAATTTATCTCTAATATATATATATTTAAAAAGTTTATCGAAACATCAAAAACTTCATATTTTTAATGATTAGAAGACATTATTCTGCAGAAGAAATTTTCCAGGAGATTTGTACCCCAACATTGCCTAAAAAACTTTAAATTATAATTTATCCATTTTATATAAGATATTTTTCTTATCATATAGATAACAATTTTTATCTATTAATTTACATCAAGGGGTCTGTGATTAAAAATTGATATTATACCAACAAAAATATTTAAATTTTGTCAAAAAATACTATTTTTTTTTAATTTGTAAAATTTGAAAAGTTTTTCAAAAACGAATTTTTTTTCAAATTTAATTTTTTTGGTCAATAGCTCAAGTCAGATTAAAATTTGATTTTTTTTTAATTTCAACTATTTTTTGATTTTTGACTTTTTAAAATCTAGGTATAAAATTAACAATATTATTGAATAAGAGAACACACATTAAAAATTATTTTCCAAGATCTGGATTAATTTAGATGAATAAATTCAAATTTTGGAAAGATTTTTTTCAAATTTTTACTAATATCAAAATGCAATGAAAAAACAATTTTGGTTTCGAAGATTATTGTATTATCTTTGAAAAATAATTAAAAGTTATTTTATTTTATTTTATTTTTTTTAATTTAAGGGTTGAATACTATATTCATAAAAAAATTTTTTAACCAAATTAAATTCAATTTTCTCTTGTTCGTTTTAATTCAATTCCAATAGGCAACTTTCATTCAATTCTAAATTAATACTTTTTTTTTTTCAGATTAAAGCAATAAACCAAACTCCTGTTTATTAAATCTTTTGTTTTCTTTCAATGTTTATTGCACAACAATTCTCATACTCTTTTTTTTATTTTTAAATAGGTAATAAGATTATTTTTGGTGTAGTTAGATTTAAATATTGAAACCTCAAAAAAAGAGAATTTAGTGTGATTGAAATTAAAAATGTTTTTTTGTTTTCTTTAATTAATATTTATTTCATTTAAAATACAAGACAAATTGATTTCTTCTTCTTTCTTCTTCTTCTTCTGTTGTTTTTCTTTTTGCTTTGTTTTTTAACTGGCTTGCCAATGTTGTTTTTTCTTGCTTTTCTAATTTCTCGAACAATTGTGTAAAAGGAGTCGTGAACGTTTTCACCTGTCTTTGCAGAGCATTCAACATATGGAACATTGAATTCTCTGGCAAGGTCTTTTCCAACATCAGAGGAAACAGCTCTTTCTTCTTCGCTGATATCACACTTGTTTGCAATCAGCACACCTACAATGTCGTCTTCGTCTTTCACTCTTCGGATATGGAGAAAGGCTCTTTTGACTTCACCAACAGTCGCCTTAGATGTCAGCGAGAAGACACACGCAAAGCCATCTTGCTTTCGGAGGTATCGATCTCGAATCGATGTGTATTCTTCTTGCCCTGCTGTATCCAAAATTTCAAGTGTGACAGCTTGTTCATCAACCATCACATCCTTTCGGTAGGATTCTTCGATTGTTGGATCTATTTGGTTGAAAAGTTTGGAATTTTGAGATTTTTGTATTAAAAAAAAAAGAATTGAAGGTTAAAAAAAAAAAAGAAGGTAAATGAGAAAAGATCGAATTAAAAGGGAAAAACAAAAAAGTAAAAAGAATTAAATTTAATTCAATTTTGAATTGTTCTTCTTTTTTTTCGTTTGTTTTTCAGAAAGTTTTTTGTTTTTTTTTGGAAATGAAAAAATTCCTTTCTTTTTTTGGATTATTCCAAATTTTTCATTTAAAAATACAACTCAAAAAAAAAGAAGAAAACAAATGAAAATTTTGTTTGGTTCTCTTTTTTGGTTGACGTTTAAGTGTTTAAAAAAACAATTTTTTTAAAAAGAAAAAAAAAAAAAGAGAATACAAACCATATTTTTCAATAAACATATCACGAAGGAACCTAATGGTTAAACATGATTTTCCAACACCTCCTCCTCCAACAACAGCAATTTTAAAATAATTATCACTCATTAATTGAAAAGTTGTTTTTGTATTTTAAAAAAAAAGTTACGAAATAAAAAATGAAAATTTATTCAAAAAAAATCTCATTAAAATTCAAAAAGTAACTTGAAAATCACAATTCTCCTAACAAATCAAAAAATCTTTAAATTTGATGTTTTTAAAAGATCTAGGTTTCAAACTGTTTTAAAAAACCATAAAAAAAATTACCAAAATCTAGAGTATTTAGTTTAAAAATATTTTTAATTTTGATTGGTTTTTGAATTAAAACCAAATTTAGAACAATTTAAAACTTTTTTTTACTTTGAAAATTTGTTTTTAAAAAGGAAATATTGAAAAGTTAAAAAAAAAGAAAAAGTTTTTAATTCACAAAAAATTTTTTTCCAAGATTTCGAATTAAAAAATATTTTCTTCAACAAATCTCTGAATCCAGTGATCAAAGCCCTATTGTTTTTTTTTAAAAAGTTAAATTAAAGGTCTTTTTAAGACTAAATTTTTTTTGTATAAAAGTTAATTTTTTTAAATACAAATAATAGGTTGTTTAAGTCTCAAAATAATTAGTGTCTGATTCACAGAGAGGGTTTGCTTTCAAAAAATCTTGTACTTTTTTATATTTAACTGGTTTCAATTTCAAAGTAAAAAATATTCAGTAATCGATCTATCTCAACTATAGGAAAAACCATGAAAATATAAAATTAGTTATATTTTTCACTCGTTTATTTTGGACAAGGAAACTTCAAAAAATGAGATCTGTTCAAAAACCGAACGAATTGAAAAATTTTTAAAAAAAAATATAACAACAATAACGTTTACAAATTTTTGTTCAAAACAAGTCAATATTTAAAATACTTTTTTTTAACCCTCCTATTCTCTTACTTTCTTTTTTATTATCCAACACATTTCTACTATTGCCCCATGGTTTAATATATTTTAAAATGAAGTTGAAATTCGCAGATTTCAAAGTTTTTTTAATTTTCAAAATATTGTAAGTGATTTTTTTAGTTAATATTTTTGAATTTTATTTGGAGTAGGATCCAAAATTTAAAGTATTCTTTTCGAAAAATTTTTGGTTTTGAGGTTTAAAATAGTAAAAAACTGATTTTATTTTTTGCTTTTTATTATTATTATTTATTTTAGATTTAACCTTCTGGAGATAAAGTTAAATATATATAAAACAACAAACACGATTTTTAATCCGTAACCTTAATAAAACCAGGAAATTCAAAGTAAAATCAATTCATAAATTATTAAAAGTAATTTCAAATGATAATTCATTATAAACCAAATTTCATAATAACTATCCCAACTTTTTATTTTTTTTATTTATTTTATATTTAGATGAAAAATAAATATTTCTAGTGAATATAACCGAATATTTAAATAGTAATTTTTTTATTATCATCGATAATTTTAATTTATAAAAATATTTCTATTCAAAATTTGATTTTAGATAGGCCAATTATTTTAAATATTGTTTATTATTTTCAAAAGAATCAACAAAAACAATTTAAATGCAACTTGAATATAGAAAAATAAGAGTAGTTTTGGAGATCTCAAAAATAGTCAAATTTTTCGACAATTTTTTATTACATTAATCAATCGTAGTAAAAAACCTTACCAAAATATATTATTAGAAAACTCTTTTATTATATTTAGACTGACCATTGGCCGTTGATCATTGTTTTTTTTTTCTTTTATTAATTGATATTACTTTGAATTTTCAGGTTGTATTAAATTCCCCAATTAAAAACGAGGTTTGACCTTTTTTCACTGTTATAACTTTTTAATCTATTTGTTTATTCTTTTTTATCAAGTAATTTTTTTTTAAATTATGTTAATTCTGAAAGTTTTGTTTTGTTAACTTCAAAAAATATACAAAATCTTTTAATTACTGATTTCGGTTGGCTTCACAGAACTAAAAAAAACAAGTTAATTCCCAAAACCAAATTTGAAATATTTACTCAAGTACCCTCTAGTACCTTTCAATATCTAAATAAACAAAGTCTAAACAGCTTTGAATTGGTGGCCGAGTAACATTTCGATCTTTTTATCTTTGGTATCGTAACATAACAAGACAAATTTGATTCCAGAATTGTGATCAAGAAAGAATGGGTGGAATTAATTGTATACCACAACACATTTATCTATAAATATATCTCATTATTAGTAATTACTGTCATATTCATTGCTTAAAGGATAAAAATGTCTAGAAACAAAATCCCAATTTCAAAGAAAAAAAAATAAAAAACATAGATCTCTAGATCTCAAAAAAAAAAAATACCCAACACTGAAAATCTTAATTAAAAACAACTAACAAGTATGGTGGGTTGTAAAATATCTTTATTTGAGAATTATATTATATACAATATATATATATATATATATATATATATATATAGATATAGATATATATAGATATATATATAAACTCTTTTTCAAAAATTGTGACTCACCTGAAATAATAAATTGAAAAAAAAAAATTATCCTTTAGTATTCAAGAACAATTAACAACTAAATATGATTTGTAATTCACTTTTAAGTCATTTTAAATCTATAAAAGCCTGATATATTAAAAATTAAAAAAAATAAAACCAAAAACTAAAAAAAAGTGAGTCACAATTTTTGAAATGAGCATTACCCATTTTTTATTAATGAACTTTCACTGAAAAAAAGTTGAACAACAATTTTTTTATGAATAATTAAACCCATTTTCAAAGACATTACATTCTCAATTTTCATAGTGATTATTTGTCTTTTCGAAGATCTCTTTTTTTTTCCACATGATCTTTTGAAAAAAAAAAAAAAAAGAAAATAAAAATAAAAATTTTTCAAAAAGAAAAAAAAAGAAAAAAAAAAAAAAAAAAAAGAAAAATTTTTCAAAAACAAAGAAAAAGAAAAACAAAAGAAAAACAAAAGAAAAACAAAAGAAAAAAAAAATTTGAAAAAGCAAAACTAACATTTGAAAAATTAGAAAAAATGATTCTGATCCAAAAATCTGAAAATATTTTTTGTTAAGAATACTGGTATAAACCCTCAAAACAACTCCCATTAACATTATAAAGCGAGTCAAAATTTATGAAAAATAGTTTATATATAATCAAAAAGTTAAAAGTAACCTTTTTTTTCAGATGTGCCATACTCGGGGTTGGAAAAGGGAAGTTCTAACTTTTAAAAACGAACAATTCTGAAAACCAGATATTTAAAATTCTAATTAAATCACCCAAAGACACCGAATTGAATTCAAAAAAAAAGAAAACCATTTGTTAAAAAAGAATAGAACTAGGCACTACTTGAATGAAAGAAAAAGAATACTAATTGTTTTTCCAGGGTGGTTATACCATGCCTCTCTTCAACATGGTTTCCAAATCAAAAAATAATTTATAATAAATCGAAATTGTCAAATTTATTGTTTATATAGGAAATTTTTCATCATATTTCTAATCGTTACAAAGCCCGAGTAAAACAAGAAAAACAAATATTAAAAAATGCACAAGAAAAAATATTTAAATTAGTAAAAAAAATATAATTTTGGTTATCTACTTTCGACTCTTTAGAGTTACACAATACCAATTATTAACCAAAGATTGTTGGATTTTTATTTATTATTGGTAATCCAACTATAGTGTTTACCACCAGCTTTAACTTTACGAAAGATTAACAATAATGTTTACACTTTGAATTTGGCCATGTAAGCCATATAATTATTTTTTATATCAACACCTATTTTTTTTCTATTTCTCTTTTTTTTTATTGTTATAAAATATTCTTTTATTACCCATTTTTTTCAATAACAATAAATAATAATTCTATTTTGAAAATTTTCCAGGAAATATTAAAAATTGATCTAAAAATTTTTTTTTCAGGATTATAAGAAAAAATGAATTGATTGTTACAAAAAATCCTGAAAGTAATAATAGAACTAGTGGTGAATTAGAAAAAGTATATCACTGTTTGGTAAAAAAAGTGAAACAATGAAAAACCAAAACATTTTTTTTAATCTGAAACATTACTGAAAATAAAAAGTAAAATCAATTATTAGAATTAACAAATAAAGTTTAAACATTTTTTCATATTATTATTTTCAATCAATTGAAGAAAAATAATTTAAATTCCTTTTATTCTCAACATCTAATAAGTGGCTTGGGAATTCCTAAAAACAGTCATTTTTTTTAACAAATTTAAAATGAAAGATAATTCAAATTTAATACACATTACAATCATTTCCACTTTTAAGGTACAAACTTTGAACGAAAATTAAGGAACAAAAAATAGTCCCAATAAAGGCACAGAATAAGAATTTTAGAAAAATAAACGAAAAAAAAAAAATACCAATAAATGTATCTTAAATTTCTAATTTTTTTTCGCCTTAATTTTTATTGAAAGTTTGTTTATTAAAGATGGAACTGATTGTATTAAAAGAGATTATTAGAAAAAATGCTATTATTTTGAATTCTAAAATTTAATTTTAATCATTTATTTTTATTCATTGTTTAGAAATCTTATTTTTCATTTTCAGTAAGGCACCCAATTAAAAACTGTGTTGAATTTTTTGATAATTTTACTTTATCTCCCAATTACATAGTTATTAATTGAACTTACTATTAAAAAAGAATCTGGTTCAAGATTTTTATACCCGATAAAAAATATTAAGGAATGAAAAATGAAATTTGATTGAAAGAAATTCTGGGATAATTAATCATGTGAAATAATTTGGTTGTAAAAGAAGTGTTGTACTATTATGATCCCATATATTGTTTTTTATGAAAAAAAAAAAAGGAAATATTCAGTTTCCTTTGCTGATATACTAATAACCAAAGTAATTACTTTATATCAGAATATTCTTAATTTTATGTAGGAACAACGAAAAAAATAATAACCAAGATTCTCGATTGGTAGTTTTTTTTAGAATCTAAAAGTGAAAAAAGATAGAAAATACTTCCAGCTTACACAATTCATAGAAAAAAAGTATTTCAAAATACAGTCAGTTTCACTTTTAAGGCACAAACTTTCAACGAAATTTAAGGCACAACCAAAATCTCAAATTAAGGCACAAAATTTTGAATTTTATTTTTTACAATTTATTTTACTAGAATTTGAATTTTGTGCTTTAATTTGAGATTTTTTTTTGTGCCTTAAATTTATTTGAAAGTTTGTGCCTTAAAAGTGAAACTGACTGTAAGAATATCAAGGAAAATAAAGAAAATCTTCTAATTTTTATTTGTTTGAAAATATATAAAAAATTAAAAAATAAAAATATAACCTCTTAATACTTTTTTTTCCTTTTTTTTTCAAATTATTACAAATCATCAAAATAATTAAGACTGTTTTATTAATTATTGAGTAAAAATAATATTATTAAAATGTATTTATTTAGGTTATGTTGTAAATTACGGGTTTAAAAAAGTTATTTTGGAAAAATTTTTATTTTATTTTTTTTATTTTATTGTTTTTATCAATTGTTTTGTTAAAACTTTGAGAAAAAAATGATTCAAACTGTTTTTTGAATAAAAGAATTATATTTTTGTGGTTTAAAATATTTTTTATTTTTTGGCAATGAGTTGTGCTTTTTGAAGAATTATTTAAAAACTTAGTATTCTTATTTTCGAGGTGTATTTCTTTTACGTCTATTCATATACAATAATATTTTATTCATATGTAAAGAAAATATTTTTAATTGAAAGAATTTAAAAATACATTGAGATTTAAAACTTTTAAAAAGATGGAAAAAATTGATCAACTTTAAAAAGTTATAATACATTATTCAAAGGGGATTATTAGTCATTTTTGCCTTATAGCAATCACATGTTTACTTCTTTTTTCAATACAAGATGAAGTATTTTTATTTTTATTTTTTGAATTTAAACTTACATTTACTCCAGATTCTTTTTTGGTTACTATCCCCTAAAGCAATTCTCAGAATAATATTGTTTTCTTATAAAATTTTAGAGATATTTAAAATTTTTTCAAGATTGAATAATTCTACTATTTTCTAAACTTGAAATGAGAATTTTCATTTATTAATTGAATAATAGGAGCATAAATTCCCAAAAAAAAATATAAAATTTTATCCAAAATCGAGATAATGTTAGTAACAATTTATGTACCACCTAAAAAATTCAAAAAATTATTAAAAATTGAACAAAAGAATTTTTGAATGAATTTGGTAATTCTTCTTAGTCAATAATTTTATTTAAGGGCAGAACCCTACGGAAAAAATAATTTTTGAAATTGATTAAAAAAAAATTTTTAACACTTTTTTATCAGTGTCTATTAACAATAGAAAAAAATCCAACCAACATGTGAAGTACGATCGATCTCAAAAAATCACCAATTAAAAACTAGGTAAATTTTCGAAAAAAAAAGACAAAGAGTGACACTCTTTGTTTCAAATTTAAATTTATATGAATCCTAATTCCTAAAAAAGATATGTATATTTTGTGGTGTAGGTAATAGGCATTTTTTGAGATCTCTAATATTTTTTTTTTTCAGTTTTCAAATAAGTTATTTTTATTGTTGAGAATACTAACAATCCTTACAGTGATAATTTATTGTCAAAAAAACTGGCCCAAAAGAGATTAAATTTAATTAAATTGATTTTGTGCTTTAAGAAAAACCAATATGTTATAAATTAAAGAAATTTAACCATTTGGGAAATTTCAAAAAAAGAAACAGGAAACATTTTTTTTTTTAAATTTTTGAATTTTTTAGAATTACCAATAATTCAAACTATTTTTTTGTTAACTGCATTTTTTGCCTTTAAGATCTTGTGATTTATTTTTGGTTTGATTTTTGTTATTGAGATTGGTGCTCATTTTTTATATTTATTGGAATTTTTAGCTTTGGTATACTCAAAGATTAGTTTTATCTCATAAATGGGATTGAGCTTTCTGAGAATTTGTTTTCTGTTCTTAAAATTTTTTCAATCGATATAAGGAAAATTTCACAATATCCTTACTTAGTATCAAGCAAGTCACTTGGGTATGAAATAAATCCAGGGTAAATGACTAGACCCTTAAAACTATTTTAGATCTTCCTTACAAACATTTGATAAAGTTTCAGATATTTAGTCTTTCTTTGAATCCATTGAAGCTTTTCTAATTTTATTATCCTTCCAAAAATACCCGGTTAAATAATTTTCAAGTCGACTTCAAATAATTAGACTATTAAAATTATCAAACTTAACAGGTAGATTCAGAAATAACAAAGTTCAGAGACAAAATATTAAAAACACAAGTTAATTTTAGGGAGGGTAAACTGTTATTGAAGATGATTGGAAAATGGGTTTTATTTCACTACTAAAAACATTTTTTTTGTTTTTATTCAAACAAGTATCTCACCAAAAATGGATTTAGCAACCTTAAGTACCTATTTCGAAAAAATTTTTTTCTATAAACAGGCTAACGGAACCTACGAACATGGTCCTAAAGATCTGATCACATTTTTCATCCTTGCTTTTTTGACTTTTTTTTTAAGGCAATTAATGGTTGGCCCAGTTTCTAATATTTGGATTAAGAAAGTTACAAAAGATAAACAATTAAAATTTAGACACTTAATGTTCCAGTCAAATTTCCGAACACTCTGTATTGTTGTTATGATATGTGCAATGTGGAACGTTTGATTCTTTTTTTTCTTTTCATTCTTTTTTTTTTTTAATTTTTTTTTTTCTCTTGAGACTCTTCTCCGTTAAAACAAAAATTAAAAATTACAAGATCAAAGACTAGCAAACAGAAAGTCAAATTGTAGTTGTTTTTTTTCTATTTTCCAAATTTTTGATTGCCTTACTAATCATAATTTTAGCTTGTGGTTGTTATGTAGCACATTTGAGTATTTTTTTCTCTTTTGTTTCTTGTGAACTAAAGAACACAAAAACAGTGGGAACCGAAGATTGGTATCGACTCTTTTCCTGAAAAGGATTTCTTTATTCGTTCATAAACAAAATCTTTGATTTAGTTTTTTTCTTCAATGGTTCAAAATATCTTCCACTTTTGTCTTCATATTTGAAATACTAATCACAAGTTTCATTAACAAAATTGTTTCAAAGCTTTTTTTTTGTCTGGTACATTTTTTCTAGATGACATAATCACTTTACTTTTCACTTTTTCTTCTCTATAAAAAATCTTTTCATTTTTTTTTTTTTTTTTTTTTTTGAATTCTTCAAGATTACCAGATCGAAAAACAAACAAATAACGAGTCACTAAAATTTAAAAACTCTCTAGTACAAAATCTATCAAAAAATAATTTATGATAGTTTTTTCCAAAAATAACATTTTTTTGGAAAATTATGAGATTTTTTGTTATTTTTATTTTCGAATTTTTTTCAAGTCACCGCTTCAAATTACAAACTTTTCAGTAAAAAAAAGCAATACTTAATTATACCTTCAAACTCAAAAGACTCATTAGTGTTTTGAGAAAGCAAAGTTTCTTCTTTTTTGAAATTACTCCTTTCGGGACCTTTGCCTAAAAAGTTTTTGATCCTTTTTAGGAAAAAATTCCCTTTTAACTTTTTTCAATGTTTTTCAGTACCAAGCACTTTTTAAATAAATTGGTGCTCTTTCTCTATCAACTTGAATTTATTAATTAAGGGATCAGTTTTTCACGGAAACAGGGTAAAATATTAAAATATATTATTAATGATACTGCTATTTTACAATTAATAAAAGAAAATTTTGGGTATATTATTAAATTTCAAAATTGGTCAAATTGAAAATTTTTCATATTTTTGAAGAGTTTATTGATTATTATCATTAGTATGAAGGTTTTTAATTTTTTTTTGATAATTGTGGGAGGAAAAAGCAAAAAGATTATTTGGGATTGGTAGTATTTTATTACTTAAAGTGTAGAAAATCTAAAAATTTGAAATCATCAATAATAAATATTTTTAAAAAATTGTTTCGAAATCCAATTTTAACCACCAAAATTAAGTGTAAATTTTTTTCCCCTGAAAACAAGTTGCAAAAGTCTAATTGGTCTCTTAATAATTTTTTTTTTAAATCCTTACCAAAATATTCTAGCATATCATCCAAACACACAAACCTACTCTAACACACTCAAACCCACTCTAGCATACTATAACCTACCCTAACATACCTTAACCTACCTGTAAAGGGGTTTTTAAATACCTACAACCAATATATTTCAATTGAATTAACTTTTTAGAAAAAAATGAGAATTTGACCAAATTTGAAATTTAATAATTTTTCAAAAATTTTTATTTCAATTTCCAAAATTTATCTTAATTATTACTACTACAATCAAAGTAGAAGAGTAAAAAATTTGTCTTAGAGTTAACGAAAGAACTTTATGTTATTGTCTAAAATATCATTTCTAAAAGATTTTGTAAAGATCTTTGAATTTTCTTCAGCTTAAAGAGAAAAATAATTTTGGAGTGTAAACTAAAAATTTTCATTTTTTTATAGAAAAATAATATTATTATTTACTTTATTATTTTCTTTATGTTTTTTGTGAAAAATCCTGTATTTTGAAAAAAAAAGTATTTTTTCAACAAATAATTACTTAAAACTCTTGTTTGTAACCAAAAATTTTTTGTAATGGGTATTTGACTTTTAAAATGTGCTTTTTTGTTGAAAAAACCTTCTCTTATTAAAAAAAAATACACTTTGGGACTGGCCCCTGTCGAACCTTTTTTTACTTAAAATCTCAATTATTAAAATAGATGGTATCAAATCTTGGACCAAACTAATTAGAACACGGAAGTATAAGTACATTTGTTTTAAATTTTAGAGAATTTGAAACTTTTTTATTGTAATTTTAGCAGTTTTATTTTGGTAAAAAACCTTGAACTGGTTATTCTCGATTGAATTGGAATTCAATTTTTAGATTGTTGAAGTAATTTAATTGTTGACGTTTAAATATATATATATATATATATATATATTGGAATGATTCTATGGATGACTTTAATAATAGATTCCCTGTTTTTTTTTAACATTTTTCCAATACAACAATCTTTTTTTTTTTTAAATTGAATTAATCTTGAAATAAAAATTTCATATTTATTTCACAAAACAAAAAATACAGGTACCTGTCTGTGAAGATACATTAGAAGCACCAAAAAATTATAGTCTAATCAGAAGCCCAAAAATGAAAAAGTTTTTCAGTTCGATCAACATTTTTTTACCACTTCATCAGTCAAAACACAAATTACAAAATTTTTTTTTTAGCACCTTGACAAGATTTCATTTAATTTTTAAAAATTTACTAGTATCTTAAAAAGATTTTTTATTATATTTTGAAAATGAACGACTTTTTTAAAACTTTAAACAATTAAAATTTTTTACTAAATTGATCTAAATTTCATTGAGAAATTATAATTCAGCTTTAATCAAATTTAGATTTATTCTTAATCACTTACACCACTATTTATTCTATTTGTTGAGATTTTATATGAAATATTCTCAATTAAGGATTATCTAAAAAAATGTCAATGTGAGGGGTGAATTAAATTCTGAAAAAAATTATAACAAACAATTTGAGTCTAAAAAAATAGAATGAAATCTATGATTTTACTTTTTTCAATTTCAAATAAAAAATCCATTATTAGGTTTTGTAGAGTTTTGTTTTTTGTTTAGAAAACCCTTTGATTTTACATGTGCAAAAAGTGATGTCTTAATATTTTAAGTTTTTTTACTAAATTTGTCATTTTTCCAAAAACTATAAAACTTTTCCTGTGCGCCTCGACAGGAAAGGTTTCTTGTTAACGAACCTGGGGTTTCCAATAGCAAAAAAAAAAAAAAAAAAAAAACTCTACAAAACTCAAACACACTACACTACTGTACTAAACATACTAATTTTTCTATTGAAATGTACTCAACTAGGATCAAATACCAGCCATTCAAACAATATTATATGATCTCAGGTAAACTCTTCCGTAATTGGAAAAAAAGAAATTAAAGCAAAAAACAAAAAATAAAAAAATGATTTTTATATTTTTTATAAAAATCAAAATCATTTCCAAATTTAATGAAAATTGTGAGATTGTTATTGTTTTCACTCTTTTAACCATGTCCAAAGTTTTTGGAATTTAAACCCCCTTTCATCCAAAGGTAACCCAGCCAAAAATGAAAAATTAATTTTTTTTTAAGAATCAGCCAACATACGATTGTTTAGAAATAAGAGAAATTATAAACTTCACATTAGAGTTGATGTTCATAAAAGAAACACCTGAACAAACTATAAATTTCCGAAAAAAACAAATGTTAAAAAAATTATTTGATCCACTTTCATTGAAACGTCTCGATGCAATCTTTCTTAATTACTTTAGGAAATTAAAATTATTAACAATAAGATTTTTTAACACTAGTTGAATTGATTTTAAAAGAAATTCCAAAGAATCGCTTTTCTTAAAGCTAATTTGGAGTTTTAAAACATTTTTTTTTTTCATATTGACTTTTCAAAAAGAAAATAAAAAAGAAAAAAAAAAAGCAAAAAGCAAAAAAAAAAAATCAAATTTTGATCTAAAAATTGAAAATTACTTTTGAGAAGAATACTCGATTAAACTCTTAGAATATACACTATTTCTTCAATAAAACTGCCCCCATTTGACTGAAAAAGAGTTTATGTTTATAATATCTATAATGTTATGAAAATGAGGATAACTTGAGAAATATAATTAGAAAATTTAATATATTTTTTTTCCTCTTCATAGAATAAATAAAGAAAAAAATTAATGGCAAATGCCTTTTTATTTTATAAAAAAGATTTAAATTCTAGGGAAAGTAACTACAATTTTGTTTTTTTCAGAATTATTTTGATTAAAAAATCAATATATTTTCGAAACAAAATTAATAATTAAATTAAAAAAACTTAAAGGCGAATTTATTTCCAAATTTAATGTTTTTTAATTCAAGTTATAAACAATCATATCAGTTAATTTTGTTCATAAAGATAACTTCTCGAAAAACCAACAAAATGTTTCCCATTTTTTTTTTTTTTTTTTTTATCAGGCAAAAGTCCAATATTTTTTGAATTATGTTGAAATAAACTAAAATTCAAAATTTTCCACACAGTTAAAACTGTCCAAACAATCATAATAATACAATTCCATTCAAAATGGAAATAATTTTGATTTTTCAAAAATATAAAAATCAATTTAGTTTTTTGTTTTCATTTTATTTTTTGAATTACATAACTTGTTTCGTTCGATCGAAATATCTTTTTCGGACAATTGATATTATGCTAAAGTTGAGTTATTCAAAATATAAGAACTCAAATAAAATTAGATGATGATATCTAACCATTTGATCGATCAATATTCTTAATAGAATTTTTAACAATTTTACCAATGTATTTTATTTTGTTTTGTCCCTACTCCAAAATTTTTAACACTAATCTTGATTTATTAGTAATAATAATTATTTGTTTTTTGTAAGTATTGTAATTAATAAACAATTGTTAACATTTCAATTAGTGAATGGCTCTAAATTTGGTGTTACTTCTAGAATTGAATAAATAAGTTTTTTTTTCTCAAAAATTGAATTTTGGTGTGTTAAAAATTTTGAATTGGAGTTTGGAATCTTAATAACAATTTATTTATTTTTGTGTTTTAAATAAGTTTTAAAGTATTTATTATAATAATATTGCTGATAGTTTATTTCTACTTGTAAAAACATTCGCCACAAATAAAAGGAATTTTCTTCTCAGCATCTTATTTATTGTATAATAATGATGAAATCAAATCCAATAAAAAAAATCTCAATGATATGCTTTTTTAATTGATTTTACCAATAATCCTGTGCTTTAAATTGCCCTTTTATTCATACCTTTTGTTTCTTCTTTTCTCAGCAAAGAGATAAAAAATTTTTTTCTCATATAAAACATTCTCTTAATTTTATACCAAAATTTTTGTTATTATATTTGTATAATTTTTTTGTTTTTAATCTTTCAAAATTATTATTATTTTTTTTTTTAACGAATAGACACCACTTTTAAAAAGAACGATTGTCCCATATCTTGATTTCCAATTTTTAAAACATATTGAATTATCACATGGATTTACTCTGGGAACAAAATTTATCTATTTATTGCAATTATCATATATAAGTATAATCTTACCAAATCTTCACAGACTTGAGAATGGAAAAGGAGTATACTTGATGTATCTTCACCATTTTGTTACTGCTGTTGTTGTGCTTACATCGTATTATTATTATTTTGATGAATTTGGTGTACCAATTTTTTTCGTAAATGATATGGGAGTAGTTCTTCTTTATTATGGAAAAATCATTAGATACCTTGATCATGTAAAAGCATCTAAAGTAATGCTTTGCTTTTTATTATTTTTCTATTTTGCATTAAGAGGGCTTGCTTATCCATTACATGTAGTTACCGCTATTCTCCAAGGGCCGAGTGTATTCCCCACCCCAAATGGTTTGGTTGTTTTTTATGCTGGCATTATTATACCATTAGTAGTCTTAGAATTCATGCAAATAGCTTGGCTACTCATATTATTAAAGATGTTCTATCAATTAATCTTTTTAAAGATTTTACCTGGTGACATGAGAAGCGATAATGAAAAGCTTTCGCAAGAAAATAAATCGAATAAAAATAACGAAAATGAAGACAAAAATAAAATGAAAAATCAAGAAAAACAGAAAAATAAAAATCAAAACAAAAAGAAAAATAAATAATTTAAATCTATTTATTTATCGAGTTATATATCGTATTAAATTGAAATATTATATCCAGTTTTTAGAAATTTAGAATCGAATTCATCATAAAGATTAATCTTTTTTATTTTGAAAGAAAAAATCTAGATATTAGTATTTATTTTTATTTCTAATCAAGTTTTTTTTAATTTTAAAAAAATACTCGGTATTCTTCATATAAATAAAACTTTATAAATAAATAATTGATCAGTCATAAACATTCCACCTTGAATTTTTATGTTATTCTTATTTTAAGTTTTATTTGTCAATTCATATTTTTCGAATGGTAAAAACACAAAATTTGTTTATATTTTTTTAAAAAATTCAACTCAAAAAAAATTCATTCATATTTGGAAATAGTTAGTTGTGGCAGTTGATACTTTGATTCGAAAATCTAAACCCCATTTCAAAAATTGCGACTCACCTGAAATAAATAAATTGAAAAAACAAATATATCCTTTAGTATTCAAAGAACAATAAATAATTAAATCTGGTTTTTAATTCACTTTTAAATCAATATAAATCTATAAAAACAGAGATTTAAAAATTAAAAAAAAAAATAAAACCAAAAACTAAAAAAAAGCGATTCACAATTTTTGAAATGATCATTACAGATTTTTTAATACTGAACTTTCACTGAAAAAAAGTTAAAAACATGATTTTTGGCTTATAATTAAATCCATTTTTAAAGACATTACATAGTCTCAATTTTCGTAGTGGTTGTTTGTCTTTTTGAAGATTTTTTTTTTTCCACATTATCTTTGATCAAAAAAAAAAAAGAAAAAGAAAAATTAAAAAAAGAAAACAAAAAAGAGAAAACAAAAAAGAAAAAGAAAAAAAGCTAAACGAAAAAAAAAGAAAAAGAAAAACAAATGAAAAATAAAAATTGAAAAATTAGAAAAAATAATTTTGATATAAAAATTTGAAAATATTTTTTTGATAAGAATATAGTACAAAAACCCTCAAAACAACTTCCATTAACATTATAAAGTGAGTCAAAATTTTTGAAAAATAGTTTAGTTTTTTGAATTTAAATATTTTTTACATATTTCAAATTAATTTTTAGATATACTTTTAATGACTTCAACTGAAAATTTTTGAAAATTATATGTTTAAAGATTCTTTTTGAACTTTAATTTATGCCACTATGGTATTTTTCAAATCCTTATGTTCAATATTATTTTAATCATAAAAATAAAAATAAAACCCCCCTTTTGAGTATCAGAAATCGCTGTTCATATGTTATTGGAATTTTAATCCTTCATCAATACAAGACATTTTATTAGTTCTTAGTTGAAGGAAATTCAAGAAGATCTTCTCTATAATTTTGTTATATATATTCGATTTTTCCAGTAGTTGGCAATATATAAAGAATTTTGGTTATTATATGAATATTAGAAAATGTGTGGGAATTGTTGGTTAATAAACAAATAAAAAAAAAATCAAATCAAATCTAATAAACTGGAATGATTTCAATTTATTTTGGTAACCTAATTCAAAAAATATTAATTTAGATTTGTATTAAGTGTAAAAATAGAAATTTGAATACAAAAATGTTAATCAAGTTGTAAAAATATATTTTTTGGTCAAGAGAGATATATCAAAACCAGATTTAGATTGTAAAATGAAGGGTATTGTAATAAAAACTTTTTTTAAAAAACCAAAAATTATGAGTATGTTTTAAAAAAAAATTATTTATTGCTATTATAAATAATTTCAAAATATAAAAACTTTATTTAGTTTGAAGTGAAGCAGAAAAATAATATTTAATTGTTTTTTTTTTTTTTTTAAGATAATTTTCTTTATCAAATTTAATTTTTTGATGTGTAATGCAGATTTGATACTCGTTTCCCTTAATGAGATTTACTAACTGGTAATATTTATTTACAAGTAAGTTTGAAAAAAAAAAATATAAATAGAATCTTCAACGATAACCGTGTGTAACTTGAATGTTTGGTAGCTGTTAGATTTTATATTTTTTGGATTGAAGAAAATAAGAAAAATGAGTAATTTAATTTCTCAAACAATTGATATAATGATTTAATTCCAGTATAAGTTTTCGAATCATTTTATTTTGATAGTAGATATCCTATGTTATTCAGAAAAAGTGGGCCCTTTTTTTCATAAGAGGGTCTAAATCAAATTTATATTGATATTTGTTCCAAATATTGCTGAAAACAAGTTATATCCAACATTAGTAGCTTATGTTTCAAATATTCTTAATTTTAGTAACTACAAAAAACTAAAACATTTTAAAAACATATATATTTTTTTTTAATTATTAAGAAGATACTGGACGTTTGGTGGCTTAAAATCATTAATTAAGAAATGAGTTAAACTTGTTCTAATCAAAATTCACTTTTTATATACAAAAAAAATAATTACAAAAACATTATTCCTGTCGAGTAAAATATATCAGAAAACCAAAATTTTTTTATTTTTTTAAATAAAAAACGTTAAATAATTCTTTAATAGTCAAAATAATTGATTCCCTATGATATAGATATTCATCGGATTTAGTGTACTTTTAAAATATATTATTAGAACAGCTTGACTGTGAGAAAAAATTATTCAAATTTTTGGTTATTAATTTTGTAAAAAATCTTAAGAAAACAAGGAAAATTGGATTTTTCAAATTAAATTGTTAAATATCTTGAAAAATAATTTTTATCATAAGATCTTTTATTAACTAATAGTTTTTATTATAAGTGAAGTTATGAAAAAGTGGAAAAATTAGCAAAAATGTACTTTTTTTTTGATAAAATTTGATAAGGATCGTTTTTGGTTAAAGAAAGATAATAAAAGACTGGTCTTAATGAATTTGAATTGCATTGTGATATTTTTTTCAAAATAACTCAATTTCAGACATGTTTAAATCAAATTGTTTTGGTCAAAATTAAATAATTCAAAACATCAAGTTATTTTTTCTCAAATTTTTTTCTTTCTTTCAAATTTGAAGAGTAATCAAAGTCAATATTTTAACAACAAAAACAAATTTGTGTGAACTTCATCTTTTTATTTGATTTACTTGCATCAATTTTCTTTATTTTAAATAACAAATGGAAGAAACAATAAAAATTTTTCTCACAGAAACCTTAATGTCAACTCTGACTGGGGGATATTTTTATCATATCAAACATCCTAAATTTATGAAAGTTCTTCAGATTTATTTGTGGTCTTTTTTTTTTCTTGTTCCTTTTGGACTTCTTGTTTTTGTATGATTTTTTTTTAATTTTTTTGGATCTTTTCTTTTGAAGTGGGAAGGTTTACTTCAAAAAAATCTATCTCTCATTGACAACTAAAAAAAAATTCATCTTTTTTATTTCGCAAAAAAAAAAAAAAAAAACAAAGGAAATTAACAAATATTCTTCAGCAACAATTTTTGCAATTCTGGTTTTTATTCTATTCCTTGTTTTAAAATTATTAAACTATAATTTTCATGAGCAATTTAACCACCGACAACAATTAAACGAAGAAGAAGAGGAGGAAGCAGAAGACACTGATGAAAACGATAAGATGAAAAAGAAAAAGAAAAAGAAAAAGAAAAAGAAAAAGAAAAAGAAAAAAAACAAGAACAGAGGTACTTCTTCAGAAAATAGTGGAGGGATTTTTTCAAATCTTGAAAGCCAAGGATCTAATAACGAAAACGAAAACGAAAAAGAAAAAGAATCAGGATCTTCAAAAAAAGAGAAAAAAATAGTTATTAATAGTTCCTCTACCACCTCCTCCACCACAACGGAGGACTATGAAGAAGAAAAAGAAAAAAGAAAAAAAAAGGAGAGAGAAGAAGAAACTTCAATAGACGAAGAAGACAACAACTTAGCAGATGTAAAAATTGAGGAAACAAACGAAAAACCTAAAAAGGAAAAAAAGCACGAGATGGTAACAAAAACTAGAACAACAAAGCATTCTTATCTTGATGAAAACGGTAGGATTCAAACATATGAAATCGATGAAGAATACCAAGAAGAAGTAAGTTATAAAACAATTAAAAAAAAACAAAAAACAAAGAATTTTTTTTTTTATTGATCGAAAATTTTAAATAACACTCTAACAGTTTTTCATCCATATGAATTTGACTTTACTTTTCACAGATTTTTCTTAAAAATAAAAATTTTAGACAAATTAGAAGGCGTGTCTCGAAATAATTGGGATGTAAACGAGCACTTTTCTACACTAAACAATAAAAATAAATTTTCCAATCCCTTTATTCTGATTGAAATGAAAAAAAAAAAACCTTTCGAAAAACAAGATTAATTATTCTGAAATTATACCTTGCTGATCTGATTAGACTTTAAAGATCATAACCACATTGCATTGATTGTTTCTAGTGCTTGGTTAAAAGAAAAGAAATTGTAATACTGATAAATTCTAATAAATTTCAACAAATTTTTAGTTTGTTTTCCATTTTGATAAATCTTTGAACTATTTCTTATCAAACAGTCCAGAACAAAGAATATTTTGAAGAACAACTAATTTTACAGAGTTTCTTAACACTTGACTTCATAAAATGCTTTATTCAAAGCTTGGATATAAAAATTTCAAAAAGGAAAATCAAGTAAAAATTTCCAAACATTTTTTTGAATTTATCAGTAAACAACATTTAGGGATCTTGAATTTATAAAAACTGTTATATAAAAACATTTGGTTAATTCATTTTTTTGGATTTTATTTCACAATTTCATTGTGAACCTCAACAAATTTACCATCCGCTCGTATCGAATAATAAAATTGAAAATTCCAAGTTAGACAAACCTATTACTACAATTATCATTTCATCCTTGTTAATAGAGTTTATTCACAATATAACCAACATTTCAGAACTTAAAAATCTTAGGATGGTTGTTTTTATTGTTGTTAGTAGTACGACGAATTTTTAAAAGTCACTATTCGAGAAAAAAAGGTGTTCTATTTTGGGGTAAATATTTTTAAATGTGATGTGACAATGAATTTTCTTTAAATTCAACTTTAGGATCATTTTTTGAAGAGATAATAACTAATAGTTTTGAAAACACTCTACTCATCTAAAAAAAACCTGAAATACAGAAAAGAAATAACTGATGATAAATATTCTGTGTCCTAGGTTTTCCAGAATTCAAAAGAATAGAGAAAAACCAAAGATTTTACTCAATTCTTTTGAATTCTGGAAAAGCTAACGGAGGTTTTTTTTACTTTTTGAAATAAACCGAAAATTTCAAAAATTTTCTGTCTATTTCAAAAATTCTCAAAAATCTAATGGAAGTGTCTGTCAAGTGCCGTAGGGTGCCTAGGTTTTTTTTAACTTTTTGAAATAAACCGAAAATTTCAAAAATTTTCTGTTTATTTCAAAAATTAAAAAAAACCCAACGGAAAATCAAAAAAAAAAATTTTTTTCCAATTTAAAAGAACAAATAATTCTTTAATAGTCCAAATAATTGATTCCCTATTTGAAAGATATTCATCAGATTTAAAATACTTTTAAAATATAATAAAATGACCTCTTAGCTAGAAAAAATTTTTCAAATTTTTTACTATTAAATTTGAAAAAAATCTTAATAGAAAATTGGATTTTTCAACTTAAACTGGTAAAATATCTTTAAAAATATTTTTTGATCAAAGATCTTTTATATAACCAATTGTGTTTATTCTAATTGAAGTTATTAAAAATTCTAAAATTAGCAAATATTTAATTTTTTTTTGAAAAAATTTTTTCATGATCGCGTTCTGGATTAAAACTTTCAAGTCGGGTTTAATTGAAAAACAAGTAGGGAAAGATCTCATTTTCGAATCAATTTTATAATTTCTTTTGTTCTTCATTTGGAAACAAAAACCAAATCCTAAAATTAGAATGATTATTGGAATCAAAATATAATTCAAAACATCACATTAAACCAAAATTTAAGAATGTTCATTTTTCCCAAATTGAGAATTTAATTATAAACCTTAGTAATAGTGAATTTTTTTCGGATTTTTTCAGGCTATGATTTCTTCATTCATGTGAAATTGGCTTGAATATTTCAACAATAGGTATTAATCCAGTTTGTGAAATTTCAGTTTCATACATTCTTTATTGATCAGTAAATATACAGTAAAAAAAATAATTCAAAATTTTTCCTTTTCATAACAAATTTTACTATTAAAAACCAATTGTACAATTTTTTTCCAGAATAGTTAGATAAATTAATAGAAGAAATAAATTAACTTCAAAGAATAATTCATTATATTATTTTAAATCAAATCAATTAAAACAATTAAAATCACCTTGATAAGCAAGATCCAATAAGCTGTTTTTTGGAGATCTCAAAAATATTCACAATTTTTTCAACAAATTTTTAATAATAGATCAATCAAAGAAAAAGCTTTATGGAAGGTTATTCAAACTAATCCATTTTTTTTTAACATTCTCAATTTTTTACACAATAGCAAATTTCTTTTTCACAAAAATTATCAATTAATTTCTAAATCATTAATTAATTGAGTAACTACATTTTACCAATTTTGAGTTCCATTAATTTATGTGAAACTAAAATCATTCAAAATCATTTCTTTAACCAAATACATTAATATTTTAATAAATATGAGAGTGCCAGATATATCCTAGTATAATATATTTACACACCAATTAAAAAATGGAAATCAAAATAATGAAAAAATTTTATCAAGAAAAAATAAAAAACAATCATTTATTTCTTGATCTTATCTGTAATATTTGATAGAATTACTTCTTTACTTGGGTTTATTTTTCATTCTTCATATGGAAAAACTTTTGTTTGTAAAATTTTTGATTAAAAAATTACTTGTAATTTCGAAAGAATTTCAAAAATGAATTTTATAAATTACCATTTTCATTTAATTCATCTAATTCTAGTTTTGGGTTCAAAAAAAAAAAAGTATATTTTTGAATTCCTCTTCAGAAATAAAGATTTATTGGATGTATTTTTTTGATTTGAAATTTATTTATTTATCATTTAAATGAAAAAAACTCAAAATAATTCTGAATCTGATTGAAATTTTTTCTCAATTTTTTCTTTTACTTGGGGTTTATTATCTTTTGTAACTGTATTTTTTGATTTCGATAATCCAATCATTTTCTTTTAATCTTTGAAATTAAATTATTTGTTTTGAATTATTATGCTAAAAATATTTGAAAAAAGAATTGCGAAAGCAAATATGTAAAAAAATAGTTTTGTTAAATAATAATAAATAGTAACGGTGCGAGAAATTCCAAGGTAGATAAATTGTTTGAGATTCATAAAAATTAAAAAGAAAAAGAAAAAAAATCTTCGAAAATAGGCTTTGATCGAATTATTTTTTTTTTTATTCTTGATTTAAACAAGTTTATTTGGAATGGTGATCTTTCGTGTTTTTGGTCTCCGAAAAGGAAAAGATTTGTTTGAAAATACACACCTTCTCGGGTCTATTTTTTTTTGGATTATTTGATGTATAATTTCAAGTGTTTAACTAAACACATTTCCAGATCCAAAACATAATTTAATAAAACCAAAAATTTAATCAAAAAAAATGTTCAAAAAATTGAAAGATCCCACTCTTGTTTACTTTATTTCTTTTCACAAATAGAACAGTTGTTGATATTTTGAGTTTAAAATTTTCAATATCTTGTGACACTCAAAAAATCTTTTTTCAGTAATGTTGTCGCAATTAAAATTTTTCAAAATGGTAACATGTACCTACTTCCTAAAGGGAATATGTTGAAAAAAACAAATTATTAATCCAGTAATTCAAATATCAACCAGAATCCAAAAATTTGGGAGCACAGCTAAAACAGTTAAAAGAATCAAAATACTACACTTTCATTCAATTTGAAAATAATTTTGATTTTACATAATATTTTTATCATTTTTTTTTGTCTTTTTTGTTTTTTGCTTTCCATTCATTTTTTGAATCGTGTAACTGTTTCTTTTAATCAAAAAAAAATTTGAAACTTTGATAGAAGATTAAAGTTGAATTTACAAAATAAAAAGAAAAATCATATACAATTATTTTATGGTATCTAATCATTTGATCGATTAATTGTTCATGAAATTTCAACAAATTTACAAATACAATTTTTCGTTTTCCGATCTCTCAAAAATTCGTGACACAGCCTTGATTTATTTTGATTTGATAATTATTTCTTTTCTGTTTTTGTGAGTATTTTAAATGATAAATAATTGTTAACATTTCAATTAGTTAGTGATTCTAATTTGGTATTTCCCATATATTTGGGAATTCATTTAAATAAGATTTATTTTTCAAAAATTGAATTTTGGTGTGTTAAAAATTTTGAATTGGGGCTTAGTTGAAAAAAAAACATTTTATTTAAAAAAAAATCCTTAATAAATTTTTTGAAATTGAATTAAATTCCATTATTTTAAAAATAATTTCCACCAAAATTTTCATCAAAAATTGAAACCTCATTCTTTCTTTTCTTTTAAAAATTTATACTTGATATTAAATGGGTGTAATATAGTCTTTTTAGGCTTGTTCAATAACAATTGATTGCTTTTGTTGTACTTTTGATATCAATGATTAAAATATATATATTAAGCAAACATCAAATTAATTTCAAATTATTTGACTAATAAATTAATAAAATAAATATAAAGTAATTTTAAAAAGATGCAACAAAAATTTTCAAAAATGAACTCTATTTCAAAAATTGTGACTCAATCTGAAATAATAAATTATAAAAAAAAAAGTTTATTCGTTGGTATTCAAGAACAACTAATATTTAAATCTTATAAACAATTCTTTTTTTAGTCATTCTAAATTATAAAAACCTGATATTTTAAAAATTATAAAAAATAAAACCAAAAACTAAAAAAAAGTGAATTACAATTTTTGAAGAGTATTATGGATTTTTTATTACTGGACTTTCACTGAAAAAAAGTTGAACAAGAAAATTTTCTTGCTAATAAATATCTAAATTCATTTTAAAAATGTATTACATTGTAACAATTTTCTTAGGGTTTATTGGTATTTTATATGATCACTTATTTTTTCAACTTGAGTTTCTTAAAAAAAAAAACAAAGAAAAAAGAAAAAATCAAAAAGAAAGAAAAAGAAAATTTAAAAGGGGGGGAAGAAAAAGAAAAAGAAAAACAAAAAAAAAAAAAAATTTGATAAAATAGAAAAAATTGATTCTGATCCAAAAATTTGAAAATATTTTTGTGAGAAGAATACTAGAATAAACACTCAAAACTACTTTTAATGACATTATAAAGCGAGAGAACATTTTTAAAAAATACTTTATATTGAAAACAGTTGATAATTTTACAATAGAACTCTTTTAAAAAATGGAATTAAAACTTTTTTTTGATCATAGTTTTTTAAATATAACTTGATTAAAAACGCAACCAACGAAATAAACAATCAGAGTTAAAATTTTAAACTCTTTTTTTTAAAAAAAAATCTCTTTGAATTACAAACTTTAAACATAATTTAATATACCAATAAGTTGAAGGTATAATAATAGGAAACGAAAAAAAAGAAAAAGAAAAAGCAATCAAAATACAAAATATTTACAAATATTTTATTCTTTAGTAATAATTAGAAAAAAAAGTCAAAATTCATAAAATAAAACATATCCAAAAATAGTAACATTTAAATAAATTAAATTATTATTTTTATTCTCAATTCTAATTTTTTCTATTTTTTCTTGAAAAATAAAACAAAAAAAAAAAAATCCAAATAAAATAAAACATAATAACTTCAAATTAAAAATTCAGGTTACAATTGATTCCCAATCTGATAATCCATTAGAAAATTTAGAAACCCAAAACCAAAGCCAAAACCAAAGCCAAAACCAAAACCAAAACCAAAATCACAATCTTGGCACTTTTGATTATGTGAGGGATGATCTTACTATTGAACAAATTAACCAATTAATTACACAATCTGAAAGGAATACGTAAAAAATTTTTTTCATAATTGATATTTTTTTTAAAATCATTCTTCTTATTTCTTTGATAACATTTGTTATTAAATTTATTTGATATAGTAGAAATTTAGAACCACTTGTATTACTGAATAATAGAGGGGGAAATCGGCAAAATGAAGAAATTTTACAGCCAGAAGAAGATCCTGTAATTTTATTTTTAATTTATTATACATATTTTTTAGATTCGTTTTACTTTCTTTGTTTTTTTTTTTATTATTATTTGTTTATTTTGAATCTCGATTATTGTTACTATTTTAGAAAAAATTAATAATATTTTTTTTAGTTTGTGCTGATAAATTCAAAAAAATTGTATTCAACTTTTTTGATACAATTCCATATTTTTTTCGTTTTTCTTAAGGGACTAGTCTCTATTAAATTTTTTTACCCAAATTTAATAGAGATTGAGAAAATTTTTTGACAATTACTTAGATTTGAATTTCCCTCTTTATTTTCAATATTAAACATATTTCTAGATAAGGAATCCTTATTTAGAAATTGGTCAAAAAAAAAATAATGGAGACTAGTCCCTTAACGAAAGAATTTGTTTGGTTTAAATAAAAAGATACTTTGTAAAATTATTTGATCTCAAAATATTCTTTGAAATGAAATGTTTTGAAAGAAGAGGCTTAACTTTCTATAATGTGAATTGAACTAAAAATTTTGTGAATATTTTTTTTTGGATTTTAGCAGTATTTCAAGAATTTATAGATTGAAAAAAGGATGCCACCACTACAAAAACAATAGAAACGAAAGCTAAAAAATTTAAATTTAATTTTCAATGAAAACATATGAAAATGTTTTCTTTTTGGAATTAAAAATCTAAAATTATCGAGATAAGATGTGATCAAGTTGGAATATTTGAAAAATTACAAAAATAAAAAGAAAATAATAATAATAATACTTAATTATATTTTGGAGTTTGTCAATATTTAAAGCATTAGCCAGAATATAAAAAAAAATAAATCACTCAATATTTGAAACTATTTTTTTTCTAACAATTTGTTTTTATTAAACTCCACACAAAAGTTGTTTACTTAAATGTACTGTTAATCGTTATTAAAATGTATTGAAATACCCAATCTTGTCTTTATTAAAATATAAAAGTTGTTATGGTTATCAACAAAAAAAAAAAAAAAAAATATTCTGTAAAATTTGTATAGACTTTCTTTTTCAACTGTAACTACGATTTAAAGAATTACTTGATAAATTTGAAATAAATGTAACATAACTTTACCAAAAAAGTAGAAATAATACTTTGAAACAACATTTATTATTTGTCAATTTGAATATCAAAGCTATATCCAGAAAATTGGGGAAATTTTACTTTTAAAATATCTTTATTAAACTTGAATTCCTATATTACTTGCTAAATATTCAAAATTATTATCAATAATTAATTCTATATAATAATCCAATACGTTTTTTTTGAAAGAAATTACTTTTAAATCAAAGATATCAAAGTTTCTGATCACAATTTTATATGACATTTTTTAAGTGTGGAAATTGGTATTATTTTCTTTTTGATAATTAAAAAATTTTTTCCTGTAGGGATTTAATCTTGATAAAATTTCAAAGAGAAAGGAAAAATCAGATAAAATTTTTATTGTTTAAAAAATCTCTTTGAATCCTTATCAAATTACTTGTTTTTATTGGAATTGTCCGTACCTCATTTTGCACAAAAAAAGTGTGTAATTTTTATTTTAAAAAAAATATTTTGATTAACATATTTTGAAATATATCTAGTAACCTCTAATTCAATTAGTATTAAAAATTCACTTAATTTTGTATTACTGATTTATGAATAGAACTACCAACAAAGAAAATATTATTTGAAATATAAAAAAAAAATGACCCTAACTTTTTTGGAAATGCCTTTTATTAAAAATAGATTCCATTTTTACTTTCTTGTTCAAAAAAATTGAATGGTTCTCTAATTATGCCAATATTAAAAACATTTTAAATAATTAATTGATTTGAAAAACAAACCTTTTGAATTTAGGGAAAAAAAACCAATCTTTAATAAACTTTTTTTTTTTTGACTACACAGCATTTTCAAATTTTGGAAAAGAAAATGAAAGATCAATTTTTTTTAGTTATTTCAGTGATATAATCCATACCTTTAAAATAAATATTTATTTTTGTTTGATTTGCTAATATCATAAATGTTGAAATACTATCTGACAAATCCCATTTACAAAACCAAGAACATTTTTTCACTAGATTTCACAAAAATAATTAAATATGTATATTTTTATAGCCAAAATTTTCTTGATCACAGGTATGGATTTAATAGTGTGTTTGAAGCAATATAAGATTCTATTTTTTACTTTCGTTTTCCAAAGATTTTTACAAATAATTTGTGTATTGGTAACAAAAATCCACAAAATGAAATAACAGCCGAAAGTGGGCAAAACTTACTAGATTATCAATTGCTAAAAAAATCAATTCAACTTTTTTTTATTATATTGAATATTTTATTCTTTTTGTTACCAATCAAAATGAAAATGCTGTATAACAATCTATAAATTTCAAATTAAAATATTATCACTATGATTTAAATATTATCAAATTCTTGGTTGTTAAAATTAAATATAAGTAATAATTTGTATTTAATCCTTTAAATAATATCTTTTTCTCCATTTATTTATAAAAAAAATAAAAAAAAAATGTTTTTAGTCGTTTGTTCGAATAAAATTATTTGGCAATGAATATTTCTTGTTTATTGATAGATTAACTTTAGAAAACCTTTTTGATCGCGATTGGAATAAAAAACAACTCTATACAGGACTATTTTTGGCGACTGTAACTGCATTTGTTTCACTTATTGTAAGCGAATATTTTTATGGTACAGAAAGAATTTTCTTATGTATAACAATAGCAACGGGACTATATTCTTTATTGAAGAGTGTACAGCCAGATTGTTCATCGCCAGAACCAAATGTGAAAGGTGTGTCTTATTCGAGATCGTTTTATTTGTCGCTTTTTTCAATATTGTATCTCATTATTAACGCAGTTGCTGATTCTGTAGAAGAAGACCATTCCATTGAGCTTTACTCTTTAACATTCCATTTTGATACGGTTTTTAACCTAATTTTGGATTCCTTCAAGATTATAATACTTTTTTCACCATTGATATTTTTATTTGGCTTATTTGCTCAGCCCTTAACATTTTTGATGTATATTTGTGAACAATTTAATATTCAATTTATGGGAGGAACGGTAAAACTTTCTTTTTTTGTTTACTGTTACTTTTTATTTTATTATCATTCTAATTATTTATATAACCCTTTAAACAGCCAAAAAAAAAACTTACTAAAACCCAACATTCAAGATTTTAAACATTTGCCTATTGCAAAACATTTGATATAATCAAAATGGAATTACAAAAAAAAAAAAAAAAAACACAATTTAATTTTAGAATTAAAATTATTATTAAACTGTATTGATCAGCCTTTTTTAATTCCACATTTATAATACTAGATAGTGATTAAAAAATTTTCAAAAGGCCTATACTGACATTAAAATTTTAATTGATATCTGTTAAAAATTAATTGATACAATTAAAATTACATACATCAAAATACTAATTTTTAATGAAATTTTTTATTTTGATCAAATAGATTTTTGGATATTTTCAAATTGTCAGGTTGCATGTAATAATAGTAGAGAAATACAAATCAAAGATTACATCCGAAGCAATTTGAATCAAGGGATATTCATCGGATTACATCTTTCACTTTTTTTTTAATTTGTAAAGAAATTTAAAAGTGACTAATAAAAAACTTAAAAAAAAAGAGAAAGTTGAAAATCATAAAAAAAAAAAACAAAAAAACTTTTGAAAATAAAAAAATAATCAAATTCTCATATAAACAAGTATTTTTCTTCAACAAATCCTTGAAAAATATTCAAAATGCTAAATTATATTTGAACCGATAATATTGGTGAATATCTTTTTTTAATTTTTTTCTTTTTATTAGCTAATAATCATTTTTATGTGAATAAGTTTGCATTTTTTATCTTACCTTTTAAACATATATATTAGCTTTTTTTGAGAATTATATCAAATGTTTTTTAAATAATTTTCGATATTATGAACAATACGATTTTGAGTAAACTAAATTAAAGCAAATTATTGATTTAATTTAGGGATCATGATTATAAATATTTACGGAATATTGAAAAAAAGAGTCATTCAAAATGTGTAAATGTTTAAAATTATGGATCTATTTCAAAAAATGAAAAAAAAAAAGAGATTGTATCTTAATAACTTTTGTACTAAAAATAGGATAGTGATGAAATTCTTCGTTTTAAAAATGTGAAGGTGAAATAAATTATTTCAAAAAACTAATTTTTGCTTTTTTGATAATTTAATCAAATCATTATTAAATTTTGATTTATTTTGATAGGATTAAAAAAATTAAATTTATTTGAATTCTTTCTAAAAATAAATCCATAGACGGTTTTTAACCATTGTTTGGTATTATATACAAGCCGACTACATTTTCTCCATTAGCCCACTCCCAAGAAAACAGATTCCAGAACACAAATATTCATGACTTTTTTCAAAAATTCAAATATTTTGATACTGATAAATTCAAAAAATGTTTTCCAAGTTTTTGATCAATTCCCATTTTTCAAGAATAATAACGAAATGGATTTTTTTTTAACTCACTTTTAATTAAGAATTTTTTTGGTTTAAATATAACAATCAAACCTAAAACCCGGAAATTTTCAAAACCAGGTAATTCCATTTTTCTGATCAATTGAAAATATTAGTAAAATGTCAAAAATCTACTCCCATTTTAAAAGACAAATAATCCAATTAACAAGCAACTTATAACCATTCCAATTGGGGTATTAGTTAAATATTCTAAAACCGACATTTTTAACTCTTTGGTGAATTCAGAAATCAAAAAAATCCAAAATTTGTAAAATTAATTGAGAAAATGACTGAAAATGAAAATCTACTTTTGATTTTAAATTTTAAAATAAAAAACATTTTCATCATTTTGAAATATTTGAAAAAATTTGAATTTGAGAGAGGTGTTTGATTATTGCGAATTTTCATGAAATTAAGAAAACCATTTTGTAAAAAAAATAAATCCTCTAAGGTTCCCAATAGAAATTTAAAATTTTGAAAAAATTATTAAAAGAAAGATATAAGGTAAATAAAACTCTTATTTCATAAATGCAACAACAAAATAATTTTTATATAGATGATTTCTAATAAATTTAGAATTTATCTAAAGGAAATCAGAATAAATTTGATTTTCAATTTTCAGTCATTTTCTCAATTAATTTTACAAATTTTGGATTTTTTTGATTTCTGAATTCACCAAAGAGTTAAAAATGTTGGATTCAGAATATTTAACCAATATCCCAATTGGGATGGTTATAAGTTGCTTGTTAATTGGATTATTTGTCTTTTAAAATGGGAGTAGATTTTTGACATTTTACTAATATTTTCAATTGATCAGAAAAATGGAATTACCTGGTTTTGAAAATTTACTGGCTTTAGATTTGACAGTAAAGACACATTTGTAAAAAAAATTATTTTCGAAATGTTCTTTGATATGAAATGTTTTGAAAAAAGATTCATCAAGATTTTTAAAAAAGGAAATTTAACCAAAAATTTTTTGATATTTTTTTGAGTTTAAGGCCAAAAGCACAAAATTCGAAAAATTGCAAAATGCGAAAAATCTCAAATTTTTCTGAAAATTATTCTTCTCATTTTTTATGAAAAGAATTGGTATATTGAACGTACATAGCATTTCTTACCATATCTAGACGGTATTTTAAAAAAAGCGAGAAAATGACATTGCAATGATAATTTTTAATTGTATAACAATACTGAAAATTTTGATATGGCATTTTTTCATCCTAATTACAATTTTGTAATCTTTATGAACTTTCAAAAAAAAAAAAAAAATAGACTAATATCAAATCTTACACATACCCACATTTACATACACGTGCGAATCCAAACATTACCTTATTTATCCATAATATCATAAAAGCTATTGTACTTAACCCACCAGGTATATCCTACCCAACTCAAACATGTTTTACCATTCTTACACAACCTTGTCATAACATAAACCTTAACTAATAATACCTAACATATTCAAATATATTAAAAAGATAACAGATACTTTGAAAAGAACCTTATTTGACCCTGACATACCCCCCCAATTAACACTACATTATCTTCTCATGTAACTTAACAGTATCAATATGAATCAACCTCAAAAATAAAATAACATAGAGATGACAAAATGCCATATCAAAATTTTCATTATCGTTATACAATTAAAAATTGTTATTGCAATGTAATTTTCTCGCTTTTTTTTAAATACCGTCTAGATATGGTAAGAAATGTTATGTACTAACAATATACCAATTCTTTTCATAAAAAATGAGAAGAATAATTTTCAGAAAAATTTGAGGTTTTTCGCCTGTTATGTAAACTCCCGAATTTAAGCGTATTTTTAAAAACACCTCGTGAAATTTTCCAAAATCAAAAAATCTTTTAAAATTTTTAAAATAAAATTGAAATTAATAGAAATCATTTTCTTGCAAAATCATAATTAAAAAAAAAAAAAAAAAAAGTAAACAAATTTATCATAAAAAAATTCTTCTCATCAATTAAATAATTACAACTTTCTCATTTTATCAATAGTTCCATTATTCTCAATTTTTTTCTAATAGATCCTTTTACTAATAAATTCTTTTTTTTTTTTTATTTTTATTCTTTGTACATTTACAAATTGTCAACTTTTTCTATCTGATTAAGAGATATTTATATTTTAAATCAAAAAAAAAAAAAACAATTGTCTTTTCATACTCAATTATTATTACAAATATTAACCATTTCACAATATTATTGATTTCTCAAAACTTATATAAACCGATAACGATTATTATTTATTTTCTCTATTATTTTTTATTTTATTTTATTCTATTTTATTCAATTCCATTCTATTCTATTCCATGTGATTTTATTTTCAACTATAGGCTGCAATTTCAATATTTTCCTCAATTTTATCTGTTATTCTTGATTTAATTGTTATTGGTATCATGTATGGTGTTGGTATTATATTAATTGATCCAAATACAGAAAACAATGCTAATAATGATGATTATAAATTTTATTTATTTACTGGATTATTAATCTTTTTTTCATATTTCCTAAGTATTTGCCCAACTGATCCAAAATATTATAAAAAGTTAATTATTAGGAAATATGACGCCCTTGTAAAAGAAGATTTGGAACCAGAAGATAAATTTGATTTTTTGCCAATAAAAAAATTTTTAATAGATATCTTGCATTCATTGATACTCTTCATTATCTATTTTGTTCTTCAATTTAGTAAAATATTTCAAAATTCGGATTTTTATTTAACCTTCCAAATAATTGGAATATCCACTGGATTTATTGGCCATTACATAATTAATCAATCAAGAAAATCCTTCCCATTTATGATTTTTAGTGATCCCATACTAAGATCTTTAGATGAAGATGAAAATTTTGAGCCCGATGGCCCTGCTCGAAAGTTATTATTTGAAAGGATCTATAGATTTTTCATTTTATTTGAAAAATTTATAATCTTCCCAGTTATTGGGTTAAGTGCCATCAGTCAATCTATTAATGAATCAATTGATTTATTTGGAATCCATGTTACAATATTATTAAGCATTTTCGCGATTATTAAATTTGTAAGATCTGGATTTAACAATGGGCAAGAGCATTATAAAATATTATTTTTTTTACTCTTATTTTTTCGATATGATTATAAAAATATAAGTGAATTTGATTTAATTAATTTACTTTTGGTACAATATTTGATTGAAAGATTAAATGAAGCCTTCTTAAAATGCAGATTTCTTTTTATTTATAATGCGCCCTGGACCCTAGCCATTGCCTCATTTGCCCATGTGATTTTATCTGTGTTGTCTATTGCTCACACCGCATTAACTGCTGTTACCATTTTCATTTCGACCATTTTTTCAATGCCACTAAGCCCATTTATTGGGTCCGGTTGGTTCCTATTGTCATATCCTAGAGCTGTAAGATATTGGGAAAAATCCTATAGAACGAGACGGATGGATGCCTCGAATATGAAATTAAGCAAAACTTTAAGTTTAGATGCTGGCAGCTCTGCAAATTTAAACAATTTAAATTCCATTTTTTATGATCACCTATACGTTTCCCTTAGGGATACTCTCTACGACGATATCAAATTCGGTAGATTAGGCAAAGTTAATCAAGGAGATGTATTTTTATTATCACACGAAAAGTTAACAGCGCTGCTGCATATTTCTAGCTTAGGCAATGGTTTCTGCTGTTACCAACTCCGGGGATTAGAATTTAGAGGCACCTATTGTCAAGAAAGAGAAATTGAAGAAGTAAAGGCAACAGCAGATAATTCTGATGAAAATTATCTTTTACCAAATTTCCCAATTTTGTCATTCAAATATTTATTTTTCCATCGGTGGAGAACTTGGGAAGTTATAAATAAAGGCTTGATTTGTAGGAGTTATAATGTGCTAATGAACCCAGCTGAGCATAATTTTGAAATGTATGATTCTAGAAAGGTTTTATTAAAATATTATGTATCGTCTGCTATTTATTATCTGTTTACTAAAACTAACGTTTTAAGTTTAATTAAAAATGATACAGTTATACAATCGATTTTCAATTTCCATGATCCAAATTACGTTGATGGTGACATTTTAACTTTTTCTCAAAGAGTTGACGAAGATTTTGATTTGGCTTTCCAGGGTATTACAGCAAGATCCTTTGAAAGGGTTTATGGTGATTTTATTAGATATTGTGTTGAAAAATATAATTCCAAATTACCAGAAAATGAGCAGGTGCAATATATTTCTTTAGATGAATGGCAACAATTAAATAAATTGAATAATAAAGGTAATAACAATGATAATTTCCATAATTTAAATGATAATAATAATAATAATAATAATAATAATAATGAACAAAATGATGAGAATAAAGATAGTAGTGATACTGATGATATTGATTCCGATGATCAGGACAACAATTTAAATCAAAATAAAAAAGACGAAATACCAATTGCACCTTTGGTTTTAAATTTGTGTTTTGCCATAGCCGTAGCAGCTAGAAGGGTTTTAGCCTCGGCTAGTTTAACAACAAACAATCGATACCGAACCAATAGCTTCTTGGATAAATATTATGCTCTATTTAAAGGTGATTTGCGGCTAAATCCTAAAGACGACTGGATTGTAACCGATATTTCAATGCTAGAAAAGGTAATTGGAAAGGCATCCAAGGTCTCATTAAGTTTATTCCAATATTACTTTATTAGCCCAGAGGAATACAATGAGCCCAAAAACCTCTTTGGCGCTTTAGAAGACCTCGAAGATCTAACAGTCATCTGTGCAGAAACAGATCCAGAATGGAGAAAGGGAATAATCAAGGAAAAATCTAGTTTATTGTCATTAAGAAGACAAACAGAAGATAGGGACGAGCGCGGGGCGTCATATTATGTCTTGCAATTGGAATTGAGACATATCAAATGGACAGCCGTGAAAATAAATAAAGAATGTGTGAGAGGGTTATGGTCCAGTCAAATACAAGAATTGGTATATTTGAAAAATTTAAATGCAGAAAGAGGCAGTATCCAAAGATGCGAAAATGTATTAAGAAATTTGCAAAATCAAGCTTGTGATATACCTACAGGCTATCCTATATCAATATCTCCAATTTGTACTTCTTATTCAAAAAATACTTCAGATATTTTTTATAAATCTTTTGTTAAAGATTTTTTTAAACAAGATGAAGATTTTTAACCCTTAAAAAGAATATTTATAAATCATTTTTATTTTTATTTAAATTTATGACTTTATTTATATTTATATTTATTTGAGAATAAAATTTTGATTTTTCATTTTCTTTTTTTTTTTTTTTTTTTCAGAGATTTGTAATTTAGATAAACATTTTTCCAGTCAAAGGGGTCAAGTTGTCATGGGGTGAATCACATTTGTTTAAAGGGTATGAATTGATTTTAGAAGAAAAAATTTATTTTGAAATTTCAAAATTTTAATAATTTATACTTTTCATTTTTTTTTTGTTTTTTTCAATTTTTTGATGCTTAATTAATTTAAAAAATATTATATATTGTAAGACCAATAGTTACTAGGTAAAAATATGTTATTCTAAGATTACTGGAATAGTAAAAATGATTGTCAAGGAATCTTATTTATTTCAATAGGTATTTTATTTAGATCTTCAATCGAAGATCAAAATAAACCTTATTCTTTTTCATAATATGGCGAGATAATATTTTTGAGTTTTTCAATTTTTCAGACAATCTATTGTTTTTTATTTATTTTTGTTTTACAGATGTCAACTATTCGTTGGTCTGTGTTTTTCAACTTATTTCTTATTAGTTCTAAAAAGGTAAATTATCAAAAATAATAGATATTTGAAAAAAAAGTTGGAGCTCTTTGTTTACAATATAGTTTATTATTAACATTAAATTTTTTTGATAATTTTTAACATTATTTTGTTTTATGGTGGGTAGTTTTGATATCATTTAGTTTATTTTTTTCATGTTTTTGTATTGACAGAGGGTAGGGGTTGTTATCGCTCTTTTTTTAAAAAAATTCCAAAATTTATATCTTCACAATAATGGTATTAAAAAATAATATCGGGAATTGTGAGTTTTATAAAACTATTATATTAATTAACTTTTCAGACATTTGAAATAAATTTTTTTTCAGATATTATTTTTCCCAGAACTTATAATTCTTGTGGGTAGTGTATTTGTTGTTGTTACTTTTATTATGATTTTTAAAATCTCTCTATAAATATATTTAAACGATTTTTTAACGAGGGGGGGGGGGGGTGAGTGAATCATATTTGTTTAAAGGGTTGAATGAGGATATTTGAAGAAAAAATGTATATTGTGAATTTCAAAATTGAAATAATTTGTTCACAATCAAATTTGGTTTTTCATTTTGATTTTTTTTTTTTTGATTTTTGGATAATTTGAAAATTTTTTTTTTATTACAAGATCTTAAGTCATTAGTAAAAAAATGTTATTCTAATGTTATTGGAAGTGTATAAATGTGTCTAGAGAAATAATATTTATTTCTATTGTTATTGTATTTGATTATTCAATAGAAGATCAAAATCAAACATATTGCCTTTCTCAATAATATCATAAGATTTATAATTTTTCAAATTTTAAGAAAATATCTTGATTTATTAGTTATAAGGTATTTCCAAAAAAGTGGGGCATTTTTTTTTTAGATTTCATAAAAAATAATCTTTTTTAGTGATGGTAATCATTAATCAACTATACCAAATTAAATTTAATATTTATACCGATTGAATCAATTCATAAGGCATTAATTTAAAACATGTTAGTTGAAATATTCCCAAAAAATGAAAAAAAACAATATCACTTTTTTTGATGAAAACAATGTACGACCAATTTCAAGAAAAAAAAGGAAATATGAAAAGGGTATATATTTTTTTTAAAACATCAAAATGTAGTTATATGTTTTTAATTATATTGTAAATTTTGTTGAGATTATACAAATTATGAAAATATTTTTTTTTGATCAAAAAGAAAATAATAAACACCAATTTTCACCATAAAAAAATATCAGATAAAATCAAGATCGGATAAAATCAAGATCAGAAATTTTAATATATTTTATTTCTGTAATACAATACTAAGAATCAAATTGAATTATTACTAAGAATCGATAAATGGTGGTTAATGATTTTATATATTTAAATCCTTTTTTGAAGAATGGGTTACCTAAATATATTTTAAAATAAATTTGCCCCAATTTCTTGGAAATAACTTATTCCAACAGGGTGTAAACTATTCTTTGTTTATATTCTACTTATTTCTTATTATTTTTAAAGGGTAAATTATAAAAAAATTATTGATATTTGAAAAAAATATCGGGTTGCTTTGACAAAAATAATTTTGAGTTGAGAACAAATGTTTTTTTTTTGTTTTAAATGTGTAAAATGAACAAATAAAGGATATTTAGTTGAATTCATCTTCGTGATATTTATCTGAATAGAAAATAGCTAATAATTTTAAAAATGCTATGGGGGTGTAATAATACAGAAATATACAAGAAAAAAAACTGCTGAAAGTATTCTATTTTCTATATATTCTTGTGTTTGGAGAAATGGCTCGAAATCGAGTATTTGACTCTATTCTTTTAAAATTTAGTGTCTTAGTGATAGTTCTACTTTTAAGTGGCAAACTTTTAACTGGATGTAATATACAAAAAATTCCAAATTAAGATACATTTTTTGGAATTTTTTTTTAACACAAATTATTTTACGAGAATCTGGATTATGAGTCTTAATTTGTGGTTTTTTTTTGTGTCTTAAGGAACTAGCTACAACATAAGGCATGATAAAAATGTGAGAGGGTGGGATAAGAGTATTTTATTTTAGAGGTGTGTGATATTAGATTCTCTAATAATTTTATTTAAAAAATTATTTCTAATTTTTTTTTTCAAGTAAAGATTAACAATAAAAAAAAAAGAGAATATATTGATAAAATAGTTTTGATTTTTTTTTATTTTTTTTTAGATAAACTTAATTCAAAAATTTTGGAACAGTTCAAACTATCGAAAGAATAGCAATGTGATACTTTACATTCAATTTGGAAATTATTCGATTTTACAAACTATTTTTATTTTTTGTCTTTTTTGTTTTTTTTTTTCATTTCCTTTTTTTACAGTAAATAATCTGTTTCGTTAGATCTGTAATTTTTTTATCGATGGTTGATAGATGTTAGCGTTGAGTTTCTTAAATTGAATTATCACATACAATTAGTCCATTGGATCTTATCTATTGAATGATCAACAATTGTTGGTTTAATTTTAACAAATTTACCAATACTTTTTTTTTTTCAGCTATTTTCATTATTTTAGACACACTGGTTTGGATTTTTTTGTTTTGTATTGTTTTCTTTTATTTTGATTTTGAGGATTACTTATAAAAACATTAATAATATGTCACTTATATGTGGTTTTTTATTAAGTTTGGAAAAATATAATAAATTGAGTTTTGGTTTTCCTATTTTTGGTTTTAGATTTGTCCAAATTTTTGGAATGGGATTTAGTTTTTTTTTTGGAAGAAGATAATTTTAGATTCATAGAATAAAACTTATAGCTATTTTTTGGTTTAAATTTTGATCAAATATAATCATATTCACATCTCCAATTCCACTAAATCCAACTATTTGAAATCCTAACAAGTAATGTTTTGTGATAATTATTATTTTTTTAGAATCCTATAACTATTAAACCACATTTGTATTTTCTTTTGTGATTCTCTCAATTGTAATGTTGTTTTTCATTTTAAACATAATCCGTTAATTCTGGATGGCTTTGATAAAAAAAATAATTCTTATTACTTTTTGTTATCATGATTAAAAAAATCTAAAATGTTGAAAAAATGAAAAAATTAAATGTCACAATAGAATGTTGAGATAAGGACAAAAGATAAGTCATTCAACATCCGAAACACTATTTTAAGCAATTCAGCCCAACATTCTATTGTGGAAATTTCTTTGAGACTTTTATAAAAAATTATTTTAAAAATCTAATGAATGAAGCTACTTAAATAATAAAAATCAATGAGTTACAGTCCAATTAAAAAATGTTATTATCTGATCCTTATACAAAATAGCAAAAAAGTGAAAAATTTTCTTTTACCATGGCTACTCCCTTAAGAGTGTAACTGGCTGTAAACAAAATATCCTACGTTTTACTGAATCAAAAATGATCAAATAATATGAGATTTTATTCGATTCCTATGAATTCTTGAAAACCTGGTAGGGGGGGGGTGTTCTTCAAATACCCTCGATCTGTTGCAGAGTTTCTAGGTTTTTTTTTTTATTTGAGAAATAAAAAGAGAAATTATTAATTTTTCTTTATATTTTCGAAATTAAATGAAAAATAGGGGTGATTTTCTTGGAGTCCTAAGTTTTATCTGTAAAATCTCTCGCTTTTCAAAATAAACAGAAAATTACAAATAACCTAACAAAAACCTATCGATTTTTCAAATAAACAGAAAAATCAAGAAAAACAAGGCCAATTTTGGCAAAATCAGAAAAACGGCTTAAAATCAAATATTTTTACTCAATTCTTTTAAATTCTGGAAAATATAATTATAATTTATATTTATTTTGAAATATACCGAAAATTAAATAAAGTTTATATTATCCATTAATCCAAATCATTGATTCTCTGTTTTGAAAGATATCTATTAAAATTAAAAATCCTTTTGAAACATAATAACTGCGTGGCTTCAATCTGAATAATTTTTTTTATTGTTTACTTTTTTATTTAAAAAAAATCAGAAGTGAAAATTAGGTTTTTCAGCTTACAGTGGTGTAACTAACCCTTGTTTTTTATTTTAACCCATTACTAAAATTTAACTCATGCAAAAAATATTGGCTGACTCCAGAAATAAAAGAAACAAATCAATACAGTGACAACAGTATATTAACCAGAAATAGGGTTCTTTAAATAAATCTTAAAAAAGAATTATGAAGATACTGGAAGATTAAAATGTAATTTTTTGACAAAAAAATGAACATAATTTCATTTTTTGAATTTTTATAAAAAAATCATTTAATCTCTGAAATTTTATAAATATGATGAAATTTTTTAAACAAAAGCATTTAATATAATATTGGGCTATTTCGATTAATCAAAGATCTAACCTCTAAAGTCAATTTGGTTCTGAACCAAGAATCTATTAGTGATTTTTATCTTCAAATACCCAAGTCTGAAAAAAAAACACTAGTTAAATTTTAGTAATGGGTTAAAGGTTGTCTGAACGGGTTATTTCCACCACTGTACTTTATAAAATATATTTCAAAATAATTTTTGATTCAAGATCTTGTTTTCATTAATAGCTTTTATTATGAGGAAAGTTATTAAACAGTGAAAAATGAGTAAATCTTTAATTTTTTTTTTTCAATTTTTTTACTGATCAGAAAGAACATTTTTTGAAATTAAAAACATCTTTTTTTCCTATTTTTCCGAGATAGTTCTCTATTTCCTATTAGATATCAAAAATTAGAAGACTCGCTTGATTAATTTCGATATAACTTGATTTCTGTAACCTACTTAAAGAAACTTTAAAAAAAAGTACAGTAAAACCAAAACTAAAAAATCAGCAGCATTTAAACTTTAAAACCTTATTTGTTCATTAAATATTTATTAATCTATTTGTGTTTCAATACCAGATTAGGATTTTGGAAACATATTTTTAAAAAAATTCCCTTTTGAAAAATATAACAAAATCCTCTTTAATTGTTGATGGATCAACGCAGATCGTAGAATAGAAAGAGTTTACGCTTTATATAATCCAATCATTTTTCCCCTTTTTCAAGATAATCCATCCATAATAATTTTCCAACCCCTTCAGAAAAACAATAATTGAAAACAACTCATTTCAACCTTACCTTTTAAAGACCCAAGGTGTTTATTCTTACATTGAAAAAAAAAATTCAAGCTCTTTTTATTCTTCATAAAGAAACCTCAAAATTGTATCTTTTTTCAAATCATTTTTTTTTACTTAATTTTTTTTGATAAAAAGTTTCTTCAACCTTATCAAGAAACAAAAAAAATAATTCTCCACCATTTCCCTTCACGAGCTTTGTGTTTGAACTTACAACTTTATTTTCTTCTTTTTTATACCCAATTTTTTTAATAGCAAAATATTTTTCTTTCTCAATGTTTTCCAGATAATTTTTTCAACTAGTTCGAACAATATCGTCGCATTTCACAACTACACCTTAAGTGGTAATACAAACTTTGTTTCTCTTTTTTCAAAGAATTCGATAAACCTCAAAAACAATAGTTTTGTTTTTTGAATGTGATTTTCTGTAACCCAGATCTATATTTTTTGATTTTTTTTGTATTTTTCGAAAAGAGAATTGATAATTTTTTTGACGAATGGGTGAAAAGGGAATTGTTGTTGTTGTTCATTTTTTACAAGCTGTGATCATTATCTTTTTTACAAAAATTAAATGTTTTTTTGATGTTGGTGACTTTTCGAAAATGACAATACTCCAAATTCAATGATAAATTTCAAAAAACTTTCTAATTCTCACTATTTAGAGGATTTGAACAATAAAAATTTGAGTTAATTTTTCTGTATTTATTCAAACCTAAAAAGAAAGATTTGTCAACAAAAATAATAAATTTCAAGAGTTTCTATTGATTGGTTTGAATAAAAACTAAAGTAATTCAATTAATTTTCAGAAAAAAGATTCATTTTTTTATTTTTATTCTAAAAATACAAAAACAAAAACTTTTTAACTTTATTTTTTTTTATTTTATTTTCTTTTTTTTTTTTTCTTTTAATCACAAATTCCTTCCTAATAAAAATGTCACAAACTAAATCTGTTTTAATGTCTCTTTCAAGTTATGAAAATCTTGAAAACAAATTGTCTCAACTGCGGGACAATATAAAAAAAAAACAAAGTAGTTTGCAACAAGATGAAATTTTTTTAAGAGGTTTGATTTCCGTTTCTAACAACAATTCTTTTCATAATAATAATAATAACGCTCGATCTTTTTCTATTTCACAAACTCAAAGGAGTTTAGAGGACGGTGGACAAATAATGGTTGATAATAAGGAAATGGACGATTCCATTGAATTGGACTTTGACTTCACTTCCAAGGACAGATCCGAAGATTCTTTCGGCGGCAATAGCCAATTGTTCGAAGAATCTGATTTTGGTGCTTTTGAAACGGCAAATAACGATAGTTTGGAAATTCAATTCGAGGACGTTGATGAGGATGAGGACGAGGAAGAAAACACACGACAAAATTCCAACCTTCACTTTGACTCTTCATTCGACCTATGTCCCACACTTATCGAAACAAATAATTTCCAACAAGATCAAGATCAAAAGCAATGGCCAAACGAGCATGAAAACGATCAAACGATCAGCTTTGATACAAAAAGCCAGAACAATCAACAATTCCAATCCTTTGAACACGGTTCTGGTTCTCGATTTTCTTCATTTGATTTTGACAATGATTTAAATTTCGAAGAAAATGATCAAAGCCATTCTCAAACACAAATCCTAAATGATCAGGAACATTACCAATACCTCGATCAAGAACAAGAGGAAGAACAAGAGGAAGAACAAGAGGAAGAACAAGAACAAGAGTTTTTTCTTGAATTTAATGAAGCACTCTCTTCTTCACCACAAACAAACTCATTTGATTTAATGAATCAAGAATTCGAAAGCTTTTTAGATTTAGAACAATCAGAAATGTTTGGTTATAATCATACAGAAATGAATTAAATTAAATTAAATCTATGTGCTTTCTTGATATTTTTCTTTTTCTTTTTCTTTTTTTAATCCCTCTCACTTTTTTTCTTTTTGGTTTGTATAAAAAAAAAAAAAAAAAAATGGAATTTTTCACTTTTGTTTTGAAAAAATTCAAATCAGTTTTTACTCTTTTTTCCACCTTTGCTATTTTCATCAAATTCTTTTTGATGAAATAGGAAGCTGTAAACAAAAAGAAAATTACAAACAGAGGGGAATAATTGTTTTTGAAAAGATTCAAAGATATTAGTTGGACTAATTTCTTTAATTTCTTGATCAAAAAATAATTTAACACATTAATAATTAATAAATAAAACTTTAAAAATTAAATTTGTTTTTTTCTTTTTCGTTTTCTTTTCTTGTTTTTTTCATATATTTGAGTGAGTATTTTGACGTTGAAAGAGATTTACTTTTTCCAAGATTTCTTTGGCATCCATTTATGTTGTAATTGGAAGTAAAGTAGTGAAAAAAATAACCGACATGAAAAAAAATCAACTGGCAAGATTGTTAATTGTGGATATTAGGAAAATTGTTGTGTCATTGCATTTATTTTCAATCAAATCCTTTCTATAAATAACTAAACATTTTATGAAGCGAGTAATTAACCTCCCTAAAGTTCATTAAAGTAGGGTGTCTCTAGAATACTCAAATAATTGTTTGATAACTGTAAGAAGATTTTCATATTTTTCAATTTCAAAGAGGTCTCAATTGAGAACTATGTTGAAAATTTACCAATTCATCCAAAGACCATTTGATTCAATCCGACTTAAATTGTGAAGTCAGAGTCTTGGAAACAGTCTCCGATTCGGTTCAAAAAATCATTTTATGTATTATTTATTTTTAATGAAAAAAAGAAAAAGAAATTTTCAGAGATATTAAACACAAATACCCTTATTATGAAAAATGGAAATGATAAAGAAAAATAACAGAGATTTTAAAAAATAAATAATTTCAATCATTTTTGAAAATTTTCTCACTATTCAACTCTAACTTTTGCCGATCATATTGCCTTTGATTTTAGACCTTTGGGCTACTTGAATTATTCTATTGTGTTACATACATAAGAACAATTCTTGTAAAGGAGTTGTCGATTTCCCGAAGTTTTTGAGTTGATTCTTTATGAAGTTTCTTTGATCGAAATTCGATGCAAGGCTTTCAAGTATGGTGTTTAGTCAATTTGATTTTTGAAAATAATCTTTATTATCTAATACCCAAACCATTTAGTTTTTTTTTTGATAAAAAAATTTTTTGCTTGTTAATATTGTTTCTATCAAATTATTATGTTTTTTTTCATTATAAATTGTGATGGGTGTTTTGTGAGAACATTTTTTTTATAGTTGGAAATCTTAATATGTCCTTAATAAAATTAAGCACTATTTTTTTCTGATTAATATTTTTCGAAATTAAGAACTAACTTAATTCAATTAAACACTGTGATAATTTTTTTTAGAATAAAAACACTCTCAACTTTGGAATATCAAAAATAATTTTTTGGAATTAGTGTGCACTTTTTTATTTTTTTTTGAAAAATTGGGGTTGAGAAAAGTTTGAAATAAAAGAATAAGTTAATATATTAAATTAGAATACTTTTTCAGAAAGTTTATCCTTTTAGTTTAACTTTTTTTTTAATTTTACCATTTAAAACTAAAAAAAACATTTGAGGACCAAATTAGTGCATTTTGTGAAAAGAAAATTCCCAGAATTTAGAATTTATTTTAGTAAATGAGTTAAAACAAGATAATGAATCGAAAAATATACATAATTTCAAGGTTGAAATCAAGGATTTTGGCCAAAAAAGTTTTCCAGAAAAAGTTAAATGGAAACTTTATATATTTTTATTTTTCCATTTAGTTTTTTTATTTTTTTCCATCGAAAGTATTTGATCAGTTTTTCATTTTTAGTGTTTTTTGGTTCGAAGTGACATATACAGTGATCAAAATAATATGTGCACAAAGACTAAAATCCGTGTTTCAAAATATTATCCGTGCTTTTTTTTCGTTCTTGTTCCAAGGCAACATCCAATCTACTGCCAAATAGTATACCTAAGTTCAAATCAATTTTGAAAGTAAAGGACTGGTTATTGGTAGTAAATTTTAAATTATTCATACAAATATGTTGAAAATTTTCCATAATATTCTCAATTTTTTTTGAATTTTTTTGTTTTTTTGATGATTAAAATTACTACAAAAATTTACTCTTTTTTTTGAGATAAATTTTTTAATTTGATCCTTCATTTTTGGAATTTCTTTTTATATAATAGAACTATAAGAAACCAACAACATATTTTTTAGGGTTTATTATCAGACTCTTTTATTGGTTAACGTATAGGTCTTTTATAACAAAAAAACACGCTTTTTATTTTGCAACCCGCATTAAATTTTTTTGCACGCTTTATTTTGACTACAATATAAATGTAAATTAAATTTGAAAAATTTAGTCAATTTTTTTTTTAAATTAAAATAACTTCATTTAATAAAAAAAATAATCTTTTTAGGAATTGAGAATTTTGGTGAATTCTATTCAATATCTTAGAAAATTTCAGGCTTTTTGCAAATATTAATCTAACCAGAAAATAACATTTTGTAATCAAAATAAAGCGTGCAAAAAAAATTATCGGGGTTTCAAAATAAAAAGCGTGTTTTTTTGTTATAGAAGACCTATACATTAACTCATCAAAGAAACTGACAATAAACCCCCAAAAATGTGGTATTGGTTTCTTATCGTTCTATTATTTAAAATGAAATTCTATTAATATAGGATCAAATTAGAAAAAATATCTCAAAAAATAGAGTAAATTTTTCATTCTATTTTTATTATCAAAAAAACAAAAAAATTCAAAAAAAATTGAGAATATTATGGAAAATTTTCAATAATTTGCAGGATTAATTTAAATTTTACTACAAATAACCAGACCTTTACTTTCAAAATTGATTTGAACTTAGGTATACTATTTGGTAGTCGATTGGATGTTCCCTTGGTACAAGAAGAAAAAAAAACCAAGGATTATAGTCTTTGTGTACTCATTGTTTTGATCACTGTAGAATAGTTCCAAATTTTTTCCATTTTTCTCAATTTTAAGTTATTAGGTGAAAACGACATACCTTCTTAACTCAACTCGCATATCCAAAACAAACAATAGAAACTTACCGGTAATCCTTGATGTTTGTTACTTTTTCCAAAAGAGGAATTTCTCTTAAAAGTCGTTGTTTACATCCTTCTTTTTCGTTTTAAAGATATCAGTATTGATACATTGAGTAAAAATTTGTAATTCTTTCCTTCTATGACATTATTAAAGAGATATTTGTGAGTATTACCAATCACCAAACCATGATAAAAACCCACAATACTTTGAATTTCAATTGTAAATATAGTCCTTAAAAATCTTTAAGAGGCTTTTTTTCTGTTTTATTTTGTTACATTAGTTTAAAGAGATTTATAATTTTGAAAAAAATACATCTACATAAAAATAATACCTAATATGTTTTTTCATTGTTAATACTATTAAATTCAAATAAATGTTTGAAAATTTTTACTTCACTTTCCATTTTATAAAATTTTTAATCCTTTGCTTTTGATTTGAAAAAAGCATTTTATTTGGTTAAATGTTAAGAAATTTTATGAAAATAGTTGATCTTCAATATATTCTTTGTCAAAAACTTTTTTAAAAAAAGTAGGGTTCTAATTTGTTAAAATAGGAAAATTGAACAAAAAATTTTGTAAAATTTTTTAGAATATATCAGTATTAGAGAAATTGTTGGTAATTGATTTTATTTAAGGGGGTAGCTACACCATAATGCATGATCAAACTTGGAAAGTGAGAGAGAGAGATGAGAGAAGAGTATTTTATTCTAGTAACGTGTAATCGTAGATTCTTTAAAATTTTTGTGATATTTTGTTAATAGTAATGTTAAATAAAAAGAAAGAGAAAAGAATTGATAAAATTGACTGATTTTTATTTTTTTATAATGAATAGTTTTTTTGGGAGAAAAAAATTTTAGATATTTAGAATAAACCTTTTAGCTATTTTGTAGGTTAAAAGTTGATATTATATAATCATATTTACTTCTCCAATTCTACCAAATACAATGTTTATAATCCCTAACCAGATATATTTGGGATTAATTATTCCTTTTTCGAATCCTTCAAGCTTTTAAAGCCCCACTCGTATTCCCTTTTGTTATTCCCCCAATTTTAATGTTGTTGTTCTTTGCAACCAAAATATATTAATCCCAGATTTCACTGATAAAATGATCTTTCTTATTGCTTTTGGTTGTCATGGAAAAAATAATTCAAAAATGATTAAAAAATTTAAAAAAAAATACTCAAATGTTACAATAGAATGTTAAGATAAGGATTAAAAGATATGTCATTCACCATTCGAAACACTATTTTAAGCAATTCAACTCAACATTCTATTGTGACTATTTCTTTGAGACTTTAGAAAAAAAAAAATAAAAAATCTAATGAATGAAGGATTTTAAATAATAACAATTAATGAGTTTTCCAAAGTTTTTAAATGGAATTATCTGATTCTCTTCAAAATTGCAAAATAATAAAAAATTTTTCTTAACCGTGGCTACCCCCTTATAATCCATCCCTGTTTTATTATAACAAGTTGAAAATTTTTATTCGCCCAATGATTCTTATGATGACTATTTAAATGTTACTTGAAAAACTAAATTAATCAACCTTAAAAATATATTTACAATTATCATTTTTCAAACTCTGGTGAATCTCTAATAATTGTTAATTGTTTTCAATATATATTTATATAATTGTTTTATCAGACAACAAAATGATTATTTTGTAGACAGTAGTTTTTATATATTTGAATAATTATTGCTAATAAGTTATGTTAATATTGTATTTTTTATTAGTGTAATTATATTTTATATATTTTGAAATTTTGTGATAATAATTATTATTTATGTTTTTTTGTGAAGATTTATTGTAATTATTTTTTTTAGATATGTATTTAATTTTTGATTTTGTTTTTATTGGTGGTTAAAGTTATTATATAAAAGTTTTGTTTGTGATAAGTTTGAAAATTGTTTATGGAGTAAATTTTTGTTAATATTCTTGATATGTAAACCACATATTTTAAATATAACAATACTGAAATAGACATTTTAATGTATGGTCCTGTAGCGCAGTGGTAGCGCGTCTGATTTCTAATCAGAAGGTCGTAGGTTCGAGCCCTACCTGGATCGATTTTTTTTTATGATTTACCAAACGATTACTTTTTTATTCTTCTTATTCATCTTGCGACAAATCAAAAACGAAGAAAAACCAAGCAAGGACACACTGAGATTTTCCAAGATCTTCAAACTCTCATCAGCGAAGCTAATGTGTTATATTTTCTTTTTTTTGTTATCTTTCAAAGAACAAAAACAAGCAATCAGACATTGAATAATCTGATTATTTCTAATTTTTTACTTTTGCAAAGGGTGTATTGAAGTTGAAAAAACTCAATTTATTCAAAATAAAAGATAAAATACGAAAAAAAAAAGGAAATTTTTGACCAACTCTTTAGATGACGTAGTTAACATTTGTTTTCGATAATTGAAACAAGGAGATAAAATAATTAATTCAAACATCTGATTTTATTTGATTTGAATTAGTTTGAACGGAATAACATTCTCATTCTCATGAATCGAAATTCTATACAGTATCTATTGGTTCTAAACAACAACTCCAATACAGAAAACTTCACCTTTGTATTGAAAATTAATACAACCAATATAATTTTCGAGTTTTTATCTTTAATTATTTCTTTGTAATTTTTAATAAAACTTTTTTCAATCTTGTCAGATGTTTTGTTTTGTCTTCAAAAATTGTTTTCAACTTATTTCCTAAAATAGAAAAGAATCCCAACACATGATATCAATTGACTTCAATAAATGAAAATTTGTAAACTTAATTGTGAAGAAACTATCAATTCTGAAAAAAATTTCCAAAATAAAAACACAAGCTTTACCCCAATTCTTCCCACGACTTTACTTTGGTCAATAATTGAAACCTCTCTCATCATTTAACAGAACTTAGCTAGACTAAACTTTTAATTGAATCACAGACATCTCAAAAAATGTTTAGAATCAAATTTAAAAACTCGTACGTTTGTTCCTATTTTTAATTACTTGGTCAGAGACTTTTTTGGGGGAAAAAATATCCCAAAACTAACATTTTTTCGTTTTTTACTTTATTGATTTTTTACTTGAAAAATAAATTTCCTTTTCTTATGTTTGAGTTTGCAACAAAAGAGGGTTTGTTAAAAAAACAAGGAGGGTATAATTCTTAACTTTTTCTTTTTTTAATTTTTTCTTTTAACATCTTTGTGAATTTTTTTGGTTCAAACTCAACAACCCAACCTTATTACAAAACAAATATTACTCGTCAACTGTTTTGAAAAGAAAATACAAATCGTGGAAGAAAAGATGGTTCAAATTGTCTGAATGTAAATTGTTTTATTATGAAAATCAAAAAAAAAAAAAACAAAAAGGCTTTATTTATCTTGAAGACTGCAGTATAACTGTTCGGAATGTGCACAAATTTCATTTTGAAATTCATGTCCGAGACAAAAATCGACGATACTTGATCCAGGCTCTTGACAAAAAAGATATGTATGATTGGATCGAGGCAATTTTTTTACATCGCGATCAGATCTATTTTGCAAGGCAGTAAGTACACTTATACTCTTTTTTTCAATTATTTGAAATGACAATTACACTCTTTGGTTTTTTAAGCCAATTTTTAATTTTTAAATTTTTTTTTTTCTTATTTTGAAAGAGAAAATAGAAAAAGAAAAATCATCATCTTTTTGAGAATAAAATAGTTTTGAACAAGTGTATCACCGTTAATTGGAAAACAAAATCAAACCAAAGTTTTCTTTGTCTTTGCAAAAATGCAAATTATTAGTTAAATAATAATTCATTTTAATTCCCACAACCAAAAAAAAAAAAAAAACAACAAAAATCTCCGTACCAAGTAATTCAAAAGTTTCATACCTTTTCAACACTCCAAAAACATTTTCAAAGTTAAGAGAAATGAAAATTTTGTTTCATTTAATCCACAAAGAACAAAAACACATCAAAAAATAAACCGAAAAATGAAAATAAAAAAAAAAAATCACAAGTGAAATAAAAAAGTTCGAGAAACAAGGTTTTAAACACAGCTCTGAAAAAACGTTCCAAATGAGTCTGACAACTGTTTTATAATTACCTTTAAGGCACTAGTCATTTGCCGTGTATTTGCTCCATACTCAAGGAGTGACTTGAGACTCAAAAAGGATATTATGAAATTGCCCTATATCTAAATAACAAAAATTCAAATAACAAACAAAAAAAAACCCTTGAGATCCTCATTTGCAAAAAAATTCAATTCACAAAAAAAATCTTGAGAGGATCTCGTTATCTAAAAATTCAATTAACAAAAAAAAGTTTAAAAGTACATTCTCTATTTCTAAAAAATTCCAATTTAGAAAAAAAAAAAATACTTGTTTCTTTATTTTAAATTTCCAAAGGGTTAAATTTCTTCAATTTAAAACAAATTGTTTTCTTTAGGTAAACAATCAATTTAATTCGATTTAATATAAAAATTGAATTTTTTGAAATTGAGATTACCATTCGTGAAAAAAAAGTTAAACAGGGAAAAAAAGCCCAACACGGCTTTTAATTGGGAACCTTAATAGAACCTGAAAATTCAAAGTAAGATCAATTAATACAGTCAGTTTCAAATTTAAGGCACAAACTTTCAGCGAAATTTAAAAAACAAAAAAATCTCAAATTAAGGCACAAAATTTGGAATTTTTTTTTATACAAATTATTTTACTAGAATTTGAATTTTGTGCCTTAATTTCAGAAATTTTTTCTTTTACAGTCAGTTCCACTTTTAAGGCACAAACTGTAACGAAATTTAAGGCACAAAAATTTTCTCAAACCAAGACAAAATGGAGGATTCAAACACAATAACAGTTTTTTTAATACTGTCTTTTAGTTTAAGGTTAGGGTTTTTAGTTTGATTGATTTATCATTAAAAATTTGTTGAAAAAATTGACTATTTTTGAGATCTCCAAAATCAATCTTTATCCGATTTTGATAATCAAAGAGATTTAAATTGTGTTTATATTGATTTGATTGAAGATAATATAATGGATTATTCTTTGAAGTTAATTTGTTTCTTCTATTAAGAGATCTTACTTTTAATTTTCAGGTTCTATTAAGGTTCCCAATTAAAAACAGTGTTTGGCTTTTTTTCCCTGTTTCACTTTTTTTTCACGAACGGTAATCTCAATTTCAAAAAATCCAAATTTTTAGATTAAATTGAAAAAAAATTACTCGTTTCTTATTTGAAATTTCCAAAGGGTCAAATTTCTTCTATTTAAAACAAATCGTTTTCTTTAAGAATACAAAATCAATTTAATTCGTTTTAATCTAATTTGTGGTTATTTAGTATCTCTCTATATTTGGCAGGGTAATGATTTTGTATAATTCTTGAGAAAGAAAATAACTCATGAAAAAAATGAAAAAAAAAAACTTCGAGATCTCAAAAAGAGCCAAGAGCGATAATTCAAAACTAACACTCAGTTGTTTTCAAAATTATATTTCATAACCATTCAAATTGAAAATTTAGTGTCGCTCTTTGGCGTTTTTTCTAAAAATTTCCTTTTTTGATTTTTTGATTTTTGGAGATAGATCGTTCATCATAGTTTGTATATAGTTTTTGATTGATATTAGGAACTTTATTAAAAATTCCAAAAATTTTTCTAATCTATTTCATAAAATTATTTTTGACTTTAATTACTCGACCCTTAAGAACTTTTTTTGGTCACACCCCTGGTAAATACAAGAAAATGTCAACAATTTTTGTATTGCTTTCCGTTTTTTATATTTGTTAACTTGGCTTTGATTAAACATGAAGAAAGAATGTTTTTGGCTTCAATAGAAAAAAGATTTGTAAAATTAGTTGATTTTGGGTATGTTCTTTGAAAGGAAATTTATTCAAAGAAGAGTTGTAGAGGTTTTATAGATAAGAGTGAAAACTTTATGCCACGCTTTTTTAAAACATTTGTTAAACTTAAAATATTAAGAAATCACTTTTTGCACATATGTAGTTGATTTTTTTTGAAAAAAATAATACACTTTATAGCAGTTACCTTCAATGTCAAAAATGCACATTGTCTCAATAAGATCAAGTTACCTTAATTATGGAAAATAGAAAAGTTATGTTCAATTTTTTAAAGAAAGATTCTTTGGTTTGACATCCTTAAAAACATAAAATAAACAAATAGCAATCCTTTAAACTTTCATAGAAACTGATCAGGAAAATATTTATGTTTTATCATTTTATTATCTTATTTTTCTCTTTTGAGTTAAACTTTTCCATTTGTTCAAAAAATTTTCAAACTAATTAACCTTGCTTTTATTGTCAAAAAGAGATTTATGAAATTAATTGGTATTATAATTTCATGAAACATTGTTCAACAACTGTCAAACACAACAATTATGTTTAAATCCAAAAGATTGTTGAATCATTTACCTTTTTTAATGACAAAATGTTTTTAAAAAGCAACACAATTTCCAGAAAATGAAAATCAAAAAGAAAAAGAAAAAGAAAAAGTAAAAGAAAAAGAAAAAGTAGAACAAAAGGAAAAAGAAAAAGGATTTAACAGACATTAAAACAATTATTTAGAACAAATCAATTAAATAGAAATGAAAGTTTAAAAAGAGATTAGTATTTCAGAAAAAAAAAAACAATTTTTTACATTTTTTTTGTAATACAAAGATAAACGAAAATGGGATTTCTAAGTTATTGCATATTTTAAAAAAATATGCATTATAATTAACAAGTTTTTTCAAGTAACAATATATATATATATATATATATATATATAAACTAAAATTCAAAATTTTCGACACAGCTAAAACGTTCCAAACAATCACAATAATACAATTTCATTGAAATTGGAGATAATTTTGATTTTTGTAAAATTCTGAAAATCATTTTTTCATCTTTTTGTTTTTGTTTTCATTTCATTGTCTGAATTACGTAATTTGCTTCGTTCGATCAAAAATTTTTTTTCAACCATTGATATTAGGTTAAAGCCAAGTTGTTCCAAATAGAAGAACCCAAATAAAATTAGTTGGTAGTATCTAACCATTTGATCGATCAATATTCCTAATAGAATTTCAACAAATTTACTAATGTATTTTTTTGTTTTGCTCTCTCCAAAATTTTTAACACACCCATGATTTATTTGTATTGATAATTATTTATTTATTGTTTCGCGAGTATTGTAATTTATAAATAAGTGTTAACATTTCAATTAGTGAATGGTTCTAATTTGGTAAATCTTCTTGAATTGATTAAATAAGTTTTTTTTTTCACAAATCGAATTTTGGTGTGTTAAAAATTTTGAATTGGGGTTTATATATTAATGATAAATAGAGATATTAAATGTATTATTATTATTATAATGCATTGCGATGGAATAATATGAAATAAATTTTCTCAATTCAAAAAATATGGTGCCAAAACATGTTATTAAGGAGCTTACTTGATCTCCTTCCTCATCAAAATTCAAAAAAAGAAAACTAATTACGAATAAATTTGAAAAAATTATGCTAAAATGAATCTGAAAACAAAGTAAAACGATTGTCATTGTTATGACTTGACGAGAAAGATTTAATCCTAAACACAAAAATTAAACAAAATACAATTAACATCAAAAAAATTGAATATCGTAAAAAAAAAAAAAAAAAAAAAAATTTGTTTTAACTTTAAATAAGTAAGGTAATTTCAAAAAAGTATGAATTTTTTTGTTAAGATTTCATAAAACAATCCTATTTTTGTAAGTAGTTCTATTCATAAAACGGTAATAGAAAATTACGAGAGAACATTAATACTGATCGAAACCGTATCAATTGTTTATAAATTTCAAAATTCATTTCATCAAGAATATTTTCCCAAAAATGAAAAAAATTACAGACTTTTTTAGCAGAAAGCGAGTAACAACTAAATTCAATAAAAAAAACTGGATAATATGATAAGGACAAAAATGATTTTTTAAACATAGAAAATATAGCTATAATTTTTTTATTATCTTCAAAATTGTATCAAGATTAAACATCTTTGGAAAACAATTTTTCCAAGATCAAAAATAAAAAAAATAACAACCAATTTTCAAACTTTAAAAAATATCATCTAAAATTAAGATCTGAAACTTGGATATCTTTTATTAAAGTAATATCTCCCAAAAAAAACAAATTGTATTAAAACTGTAATCAAAAATTTTCATAACTTTTAAATTATGTAATGCCATAATACTAACAGAAAAATTGGATTTTTATTAAGAATCGAGAAATGGTTAATTACCATTTTGAATATATTAAAAAATTCCATTAGAATTGAGTTTAATAAAGATATTTTAAAATAAAATCTGCCCTGCTTTTTTGAAAATAATTTATTACTGTTCTTCAAAAAAAACTGACAAAAAAAAAATATAGCCAATAAAATTGAATATTTAATTTGAATTTTTAGAATTACTTTCTCTTCCAACCATTTTAATATTTACTCCTTTACTTAAACAAGATAGAATACCTATTTGATAAAAATTTTAAATTCTAAATATTCTATCATTTTTTTTTTTTACCCCATTTGATTTATTAAATTGTTTTTACTCATTTAATAAACAATCCAATTCAAAAACTTTGTAAGCCATGAGATTAATAAATTCATTAAAAAAGAATTGTTAATTTAAGGATTTAGTTTGAAATTTGCCGAGTTGCCTTAAAAAGCTTTTGATACAATTCCATTTAAATCGTGAAAGTCAGGTTAATCAAAATATTCCCCAATTAGGATCAAAAAAATATTTTCTATGTATTTTTTTAATGAAAAATTCAGAAAAAATATTTTGAGATATATAAACTCAAACACCCTTATTAATAAACATGCGAAAATGAAAAAGAAAAATAACAACGATTTTTATAGTATAAAAAATAAATAATTTCTTCTCATTTCAAACACTTTCAATATACAACTCTAACTTTTAAGATCACATTGCCTATGATTTTTGATCATTGAGTTTCTTGAATTGCTCCACTGTAATCACAAATTATACAATTCTTACAAAGAAGATGTGGGGTTCTCTTTGTTTTTTAGTTTTTATGTTCACTTATTTTTAAATTGAAGTTCTCAAAAACTCTTTTACGATATAGTATTTTGCTCTATTTGATTTTTGAACAGAACTTCAACTACCAAATACCCAAAACATTTGGTTTATTTTTGTTTAACAATTTTTTTGTTTGTATTGTTTCTCTGAAAATTAAATGGTCAGTTTCAAAACAAATTGGATTGGGGTGTTGTGAGAAAGGTTTTGAGGAATTTTTCACATTCAACGATACCTAATGAAAATTAAATTTGGGAAAAATAGTCAGTTTTTGTTAAATTTAAAAAAATTAACTTGATTCATCCGATAAAAAATGATCTTTCTTTTTAAAAATGGTGGTTTTGGTGAATTCCATACAATACCAACCCCATTGTAGTGTCTTTTTATCAAATATGTCCTTTTTTTAAAAAATAGCAAAGGATTCGTCATCAAAAATGCAAATTTCCTATGTTTTGACCTTTTAGAACAATTTTTAAAACCCTCTTAATTTACTTCCTTTAACTATAAAAAAAAATATTTGGAAATTCTTTACAAGGTGCCAGGGTTTTAAATTTTGACCTATAAAGGGAAATTTTCTCAAAAAGCACATTTTTTTCAATCCTCTTTTTCATTTTGAGATTTGAGGATAGACAAAATTCTGAAAAAAATTTCATTTTTTCTTCCTTAGATCTTACTGAATAAAAATTTTTTAGATTTACCAACCTCGAAATCCTGATTAAAACACTTGATATATTAAATTCTAATTGTAAACATAGTTATTAATTTGCATTAATCAATATTCACAAATATTTAAAACAAATTAATTTCGAAACATTTTTTAATAAATAAAATAAAAAATATTAAAAAAACTCAAATAATAACTCATATATACATGTAGATATATAAACCACACATACCAATTTATTAAAAAAAATAAAATTCCAAACAACCAATTAAATAAAGAATAATTAACAAAAAAAAGAAATTGGTTCAAAAAAATATTAAAAACTATTTTTTATTCACAAAAATTTGAAATTAATTCTTTAAAAATAAAAACACCAAACGCCAAAGACCAAGCACTTTTGTTATTAACAACAGTTTTTTTCAAACAAAATTCCTGAGAAAACATCATTATTAAATCGATAAAATTCAATATTAAATAAATAATACTCAATATTAAATAAATAATTAAAAAAAATAAATAGCATTTTATCAGAATTTTCAAAAAATGAAAACAATTTACCAGAATTAGGATTAAATTCATTTAACTTGCCGAAATTATTTCAGGATGATGACATCATATCATTCGAAGTCGAAAGGGTTTACAAGGCAAAAAAGAACGCGCCAAGATGCTTTATTGTTGATCGCAAAAAAAAAACTGTTAGTATTATTAAAGGAGATTTGAAGACGAGGACAAAAAATGTCAAGTCGTATTCCAAAAAGCAAGCAAAGGTCCAAAATAAGAAAAATAAAAAAACCAATTCGCTTAGTGTCACTGTACCTAAAGAAAACGAAAAGGAGATTCAAAAGGAAAGCCAGAGTGTTGAGCAAGGTGTCAAATATCACAAGGTTTATACATCATCCTCTTTATTTACTTACCAACGTACAGTAGGCGAGGGAAACAAATTAAGAATCAAATGGGAATCTACTGATTTAGATTTTAACACATATTATTTCACCTCTGGTGTTGTACGGGAAAGATTTATAAATGAAATCGAAGACTTGAAAACTTCGACTTTAGGTAAAAGGGCGACATTGGCGCTATTGAAACCGCAAAAATTAAAGGTGTTTACCTTCACTTGGAATTTAGGCGATGCGCCGCCACCAGAAAATTTTGATGACGTTATACCCAAGGACCATAAAATTGATTTGTTTGCCTTTGCTGTGCAAGAAAGCGATTATCAGCAAAGGGAATTGATGGGCTCGACAGAGAATGATTGGCTAATTACAATTAGCAAGGCCCTAGGGACAGACTATATTCTGCTGTGCAAAAATAATTTGCTGTCGATCCGATTAAATGTATTTGTGCGAGAATCCTTGTTAAGCCAAATCCATACCATTGATACGCAGACCGAAGCAACGGGCCTTGGGCATGTCATTGGCAATAAAGGCGGCGTTGGTATTAGCTTTTACATTCGAGACATTGGCTTTTGCTTTGTAGGCTGCCATCTAGCTGCAAGAACAGAACGGCTCTTGATCAGGGCAGAAAATTATCGCGAAATCATTTCGGGCTTGCATTTTGGCGTTTCAGAATTGGACGTTACGCAACAATTCCATTATTTGTTTTGGTTTGGAGATCTCAACTACAGAGTTGAATTGCCCTACGACCTTGGCGTCAAATTAGCTAAAAAAAACAAAATTCAAAACTTATTAATGCACGACCAATTGAATAAGGAATTGAAAGCTGGAAGGGTGTTTGAGGGTTTCAAAGAGGGCGAGATAAACTGGAAGCCCACTTACAGATACGATCGGGACAATTCTGGCGAATTTTCCAAAACAAAGTTTCGGACGCCTTCCTTTTGTGATCGCATTCTATGGAAATGCTTGCCCGAAGTCAAAATTATGCAGCTGGCCTACAAGCCCCATTTTGATTTTAATACAAGCGACCATAAGCCAGTCACCTCCATTTTTCAAATTGAGATCCCTCCCTGGAAATCTCTTGATATCTTGGATACCAGATCCTTTTGCGTCATCGAATTCCCCGTTTTAAAAGGATCAAATATTGGTAACAAAACAAACTCTTCCGACCAATCCGCTCTTCCAATATCTATTGAGTTTTTTGGTAACATGATAGAGCCTGGATCAAAAACAGAAATTAAATCGCAAAATGAGCCAATCTTTAAGGAAATTCCAAAATTATATCCATTCGTTACCTCGAAAATTTTATTAAAACAGCAACACGTCTTTTTCTTAGTGAAAAATAAAACTTCTTTGATCGGCGCAGGTTCAGTCGCATTAAAGCACGCCTGTAAAAATAAACCAATATACTTTGAATCCACAATTCGGAAAAAGGGGCTTTATATGGGCAAACTTTTCGGTGAGGTTCATGTTAGATGGCCCACTCTTGAATGGTTTGAAAAAAAAAATTTATTGAAAAATCCTAAAAAGAAATAATTTATTTTGAATTAATTCTTAATAATAAATTATTAATTATTTTTTTCTTTTGATTGTTTTTTTTTTTCGAATTCATTGTTCTTAAAAATTCATTAGTATTATTTTTTTTTTTTTAGGTTGGTCATTAGAACTTTGACATTAATTTTTTTTTATTACCAGTTAAGTTGTAGAATTATTTCATAATTTTATTGTTTTGAAAAAAAATAAAATGTTATAAAATAAACTTCAAGAGATTGAATTATATAATTTTGTAAAACAAAAATTCAACTTTAAGACGTCTTGATCAAATTTAATTAATTTCAAATTAATTGAATAAATTTATGAATTAAGCTCTTATTCTATATTTCACAGAGAAAATTTTGGTTTGTTTCTAAAATGTTAATTTTTGATTTAAAAGTTTCTAATCCCAATTTATAATATTATTATGAAAAAATGACTTTGAAAAATAATCTTTATTCATAATTATATTTTTTTTTTTAGACTAATACTAAAATATATTATTCCCAAGTTGACAACCATAGTTCGAATAATTTCTTAAATACAAAATTTTTGAAAAATGCTTTTATTTTTGAATAAATTTTCTAAAAATAACATAATTTATTTTATATATTATTAGAATAAAATTTTAAGATATTTTCAAAAGGGATATAATAAAATTTTAAATCTAAACCAAAATATTCTTTAATACAAAAGTGTACGCCTCTCAAATCTCCAATACCATCGAATTTGATTGTTAATAAGATGATTACTTTATGGTGATTTGTATTTTAATTATTCATTTTTTATTTTTTTATTTATGTACATTGAACAGTTGGAAAAAAAAAAAAAACAAGAATAAACCAATTTGGAAATAATCTTACAGTGTATAAAACTGCAAACAGTTTAAGTTTGATTTCGAATGAGTTAGAAATAGGAATTAAGAAAACTCATTATTGGATTTATGTATGGAACAAATAAAAGAGAAATAAAGAAAACACATTTCCAACAAAATACCCAGATCAATTGTGGCTGGACTTGAAAAGGGGACTTTAAAGAACAAAAGTTTGATGTATATGGAATTATCAATAAAATGTAGAGAATTATTTCTCAATTTACCTTGTTCAAAGGTTTTTATTGTGTTTATAATTGTTTTTCATTACAATTTTCAAAATGAGATTTCTCATTTCAAATAAAAGGGCGTACCAATTTTTAAAATATTTAATTTTAATTTTTATTGTTTTGCTTTAATGAGTTTTAAAGATTTAGTTGAGTATTTTTTATGTTTTAAAGCGTTTCTAGGATTTTAGAATGATACTACAATTCATTTGATTCAATTATGAATAATTCTTGGAATTTTTTGAGCCCTTTTTATTTGAAAAAGAGTTGACAATTCAAAATTTTTAACACACCAAAATTCAATTTTTGAAAAAAAAAATCTTATTTTACAGATTCTAGAAGAAATACCAAATTTAGAACCATTCACTAATTGAAATGTTAACAATTTTTTATAAATAACAATACTTGAAAACAAAAAACAAAAAAATATCGATACAAATCTATAACTGGTTTTTTTAAAAAAATTTGGAGATGGGCAGATAAGAAAAATGTATGGGTAAATTTGTTGGAAATTTAACTAACAAATATTGATCGATCAAATAGTGAGGTATCATTAACCAACTAATTTAGTTTGGGTTCATATCTTTAGAGGGGCTCAACTTTAACCTAATATCAATGTTTGAAAAACAATTTCTGATCACACGAAACAAGTTACATAATTCAAAAAATGAAATGCAAATAATAAACTAAAATATAAAAAAAATCTTTTTAAGATTTTAATATAACATAATTTATTTCAGATTTGAAGGGAATTGTATTACTGTGATTCTTGTTTTACTTTTTTTAACTGTGTGGGAAATATCGAATTTTAGTTTATTTTATTAACTTTCGTACTTATGGATAACATTTTTTGATGAAAATTGTAAAATTGTATATAAAAAAACTCTTGAAAAATTTGTACAATCTAGTTAAATTTACCCATTGATAATATCTTTGTGAAAAAATAATTAATTTTCAAAATTTCAACAAATTTAACTATTTACTCTTCTTAGATTCAAACCAAAATTTGTTTTACGATTTAATAATTTCCTTTTCAAATCTATAAACACAAAACAATTTTTATTTATGTTCTTTATATTTTTTACGTTTCCTTTTACAAGTTTGGAGCTTTCAAATTTGAACTTGTACTTGTAAAAGCACTTTATGTGATTTATTTTTTTTTATAATATTTTTTTTAAAAATCCAATAATAAATTGTTGATGTTTATAAATTAATTTTGAAATTAGTTTCTTTTTTTGTACAATCCCTTCCAAACAAAAAGTTTTTTTAGAGAATTGAAAGGAAAATACCACAATAAATAAACATTCTCAATAGTTTGAAAGTAGTCCTTAAATTAATTTTTTATCTCATTAAAAATGTAAATTAAGTTAGAATTTTGACAAGATACTGCTAGTACAGTCTAATAATTGTTTCGGGTTTTGTGAGTCAAGACATAATTTGGAATGTTAAAGAAAAAAATCATTTTTCTCTATTTTATTTTTTTTCTTTTAAACAAACCCCCTCAAGATGATGGTTTATGGCTTGACATGGTTATTTTTTGGGATTTTTTCTCTTGTGTGCTTATTAATTTCAATTTTCATTGTCTTTTATTACTCTCACAAAACAGAAGGTGAAAAATTAACAAAAGTTGTTTCAATACTTTCACTCTTTTTGCCCATGATCGTAAATTTCACTTTTTTTTTCTTATCTATTATTTCCAAAAATTAAATTGAATGCTTTTTTCTTTTTTTTTTTTCTTTTGAATTTTTTTTGATTGGAAATTCATTTTTGTAAAGGTCTTTTGTGTAGTTCCGTTAGATGTTTATAGTTTAGATGGGAAAGCAGATCGAAACACGTCATTAAAAGTAGTTTATTATATTATTTTTTCCTTGATTCTGGTGCTTTCTTTTATTCTCATCCCTTTTGCTATCTTCTTTTTCGAAGCTGAAGACGAAGACACAACAACTAAAAAGAAAGTCATCTCAGCACTGAAATTTACAGCCTGTACAGTTGTTATTGTTGTAATACTGCTTTTAGTTGGGCTTCTGGTACAACCCGGTTCGGTTCCTTCTGATCAAAAAAATGAAGAATGGGTGACAGATTTATTTGGCAATGAGAATCGTAAATATTTTTTTTCCTTTTTTTCTTTTTTTTTTTCGTTACGATTTTTTGAAGATCATTCAAATGCTTTTTGAGGGAACAAGTCAGTTTGTACAAAACAAAGTTTTTTTTTGGGAATTGAAATTCAAAAATTTTTTTCTTTTTTTTTTTTATTTCATTTTCAAAAACTGTTTACCAAAAAATTTTAAAACCATTCCAAAAATTTAGTCAACTGACATTTTTGTTGAATGTTTTGAGTTAATGAATGAAAAAATTTTTAGTATTTTTTCTTTAAAATGACTTGGATTCTAATAATTTTGTTACAAAAGCATTTTATAACAAGCACACCAATCGAAACGAAACAAAACAAAAAATCGATTAATTGGAATTACCAATATCAATAATCTGCGAAATATGATTTTTTGGGGAATTGGGTAATACCAATAGGTTCAAAAAAAAAAATGACACAATGTTTTACTTGATTGGATTTATTTTCGAGGGTTAAGTGTTAAAAAAACACCTAACCTGTTAAAGAGAGAATTTTGAAGTGATTAAATTCTCATCTTCTTATTCAAAGAGTGAATAAACGCAGTAATTAAAATCATTTTAAACTTAAATTTAGTTTTCTACAATAAGGCTGAATAAAGAATCTTTACAAAGAAGAAAAAAAATTAAGAAAAAAAAACAAAGAATAAAAATAAAAAAAAAATAGAAAAGAAAACAAGTTTAGAGTTATTGAAATTGAGATGAATTTGTGTGGCTCTATGATCTAAAATAATTTGGAATTTGAGAGTTTTTTTTCCTTATAGCATGTTGAGTCATCTTGGCCAAGGATATATTATCTAGTAATTTTCATAAATTTCTTTTGTATTCATTTTCCTCTGCAATTCGTCTGTGTCCTATTTTCATTACCAACAATCTTAAAATCTTGAATTTTTTTAAGGGTTTCTTTTTTCCATTATTTTCTCGGTTTTTCATATCTTTTACATCGACATATAAAGTGATCAACATCACCAATTTTTTTTCTATAAAATGGGCATATTTTAGAATCCATTCCTTTTCCCCATTTATATATGTGTATCTATTTAAACCATCTGATAAGATATTTTAGTTTGAATAGAGTTGTTAGTGATTTCCAGTTTAGGTATGACTGTCTTTCACTTTAACTTGTCTGGAAATTATGCAGTTTTAAGGTATTTTTTCAGTTTCCTATTTTCTTCCTTTGTGATGATTCCACTTTGGCATTTATAGATTTGCTATGATTTCATGAAATTTTTTTTTTTTTTTTGTTGGATTTCTTCTTTTCTTATGTTCCCCCTAAAGTTGACTTTAAATTGATTAATTTGAAGATATCTTTTTAATTTCCAGTTTTCTTCTCCTATGAAGATTCTACCTTGTCTTGTATTGACTTAATATGACTCTCATGGATTTTTTCCTTGATCTTTTCAAATTTTTTACTTCATTTTCCTTTTTTTTATTTTCAAAAACTTTGCTTTCATAACATTTCATTTCAAAGAAAGTTTCGAAAATCAACTAATTTACAAAGTTTCTTTGATTTTAAAGCCAATAAATTTTGATCATTTTTTATGGGTATGCCCTTCCTATGAAAATTATAGATTAATATTTCTATAACAAATTAATAGAAATAAATCGTTAATAAATTAATTTTAAAACTGATAGTTTAAAATTATTTTCATTAATTAATAATAGTGAAATCTATGATTTTATGCTTAAATTTCCTTACAGAAATTTAATTATAAGAATTCCCAGAGTGTAATTTGCACTTTATCAATAATAAAAAAAAAAATAACAATAAATTTCTTTCTTCATTTTTATTCAAGGAATAGTTAAAAACTTTTTAATAAAAGAAAATAAATTAAAAATTAATATGTATTTTTTTGAATTTATTAGTAGTTAAATATTTGTGAAAAATAAGTAAAAAAAATAAAATTGAAAAATTAATTTTTTTATCAATCTATAGGTAATGAAAGAACACTTTCTGAGAATACTATTAAAGAGATATTAGAAAATCTGAATTCTTCATTAGATTATTCATAATATAATTTGATTGATTTATAATCATTTGTCTATTTTTCAATTATTAACATTGCTGGTAAAATTCATATAATGAATGTATAAATATTATAGATTTAACTTTTATTCAGATCTAAAACATCAATTTTATACAAATTTTCATATTTTGCATGATTTTGATCCAGTTGAACAAAACGAAACGAAACGAAACGTAAAGAAACGATCATAATTGAAATGTCTTGTAATACTTTCAATATCTTATTTTTTTTTTTTTACCGTTTTTTCACCAAAGAGAGTAAAAATGATGAAAAATAACGAAAAAAATATCAAAATCTATTATTTTAAAAAAAATGAAATCTCTCAAGATATAAATTTACCCTTAATAATACAAGTTTCTTTTACTCAGATTCGCTGAGATTAATTTTTAATTTTTTACAAGGTTGTTAATGTTACCATGATTTTAAAACAGTAAGTATCAAACTTTTTAAAAAGTGTTTATCAAGCTGGTTGGCTCACTCTTTTAAAATGACTGAGTATCACTTTTTAAAAATTTTATTCAACACTTTTTTTAAAATAGCTGGAAGATTTTGAAAGAGTGTATAAAGAAACAACACTCCTGATTTAAAAAAAAAAAATAATTAGAATTTTTTTAGGATTTAAATTCATAAGGTTGAAGTGATTATAAAAAATGATAGATATTTTCAAATTCCTATTTAGAGAACCAATTGAAGTGTATTACACAGTTTTTTTGTTATTTTTTTTTTTTTAAAAATTAACTTTTTTTAAAGTTCTCTTTTATAAATTATTTAGAGTCAAGTATTTTTCGATGTTTCTTTTAAAAACTTTGTTTTTGTCAAAGAGTTCCAAAGCAATTTCCAACTATCAATTATTTTTTTTATAATTGTCCTCAAAAGAATAAATAAAAAATAAGTTGAATAATAAAACATTAGAGGGTAGTTGGTATCAGTATGAAATAAAACTAATCAATTTATATATTTTGTTAAAGAACCTGTGTAGGTATAAAAACAAAAACTCTGGAGTTTTGCATTTTTTTTTTTATTTTCACTTTTTTGAAAAGTTCAATTCCAATTTTTTTCCAAAGAAAATTAGGAAAAAAATAAAAACAAATAAAGAAAAAAATTACATTGAAAAATCTCAATGACAAAACAAAAGTTACTTGGAATGGAATAATAAACACCTGAAATTCCAAGTAAATTAGATCTTGAGCCACACAATAAAAATTATTATTTTTCCACACTTTTGCTCTTTTATTTTTTTTGGATTTCTTTTTGATATGTAATCGTTTTGGGATTTTTTTTTATTGCAAGATCTATAGTTGCTAAATACATTTGTGTCATTCTATTCAGTTTGCAAAAAAAAAAATTTGTTCTTTAATTTTTCATTTACGAACTAAAATTTCTTTTTTTTCTTTTCTTTTCTTTTTAAAAAATTTCAACTTGCGTTTTATTGTGTTTGAAAATTTCAATCATTAGTAAATCTTGTAATGATAAATTGTTACCCATTTTTAATCCCCCTTTTTAATTCTCTGAATTTTTGACCCATTTGCTTCGTAACATAGATTACTGTTTTTTCATGCTTTTAAAAAGACTTTTACAAAAAATGATTTTCAAAATCCGGATTTTTTCCTTTTATTCTCAAAATACCCCTTTAAAAAATAAATAAAAAAATAAGTAGAATAATACACATCAAAGAATAGTTGATATCTTTATGAATCAAAAGTAAAAAATCAAAATACTCCTTTAAAAATTGAAAATCTAAAATTCCAAGTGAACAAATTGAAAAGAAAAAACAACAATGTTCATTTTGATCTCCAACTGAAGATCAAATAAAATTCCAAGAAAAACCAATATGATTTTTCTACAATCATTTACACAATGTTTAAATAACATTAGAATATCATGTTTTTATTTAGGGACTATAGATTCTTACAGTATAAAAAAAAAAATTGCAAAGCAATTAATTAACAATGAAAAATAGAAGAAAAGTAAAAATTTGAAAAAATAATTTTAATTTTTAAAATTAGATTTTTCCATCTAATATCCATTCAAACCCTTTAAACACACGTAATTTATCCCATCTACAACTGTGTCACTTTGACTGGAAAATGGTTTTGTTTATATTATCTGTCAACAAAGATCTGTTTGATGAGGTTTATAAAAAAGCAAAATAAAAGAAAAAAAAATTTTGTTTTTTTAGTAGTTTTTGAAAAAATGATGTTTTGATCATATTCCTTTTCTTATTCGCATAAAATTATTTCACTAAAAAAAAATAACTACTACTTCAATATTCAATAAAACCAATTTTTTTTTTTTTTTTTTTAATCTTTAATCTGTTTTTTTATTTCAATTATTTTTAAATGATTGGATCTAATAATGAATTTAAATTTCAATTTCAATTATTTTTTAATAATTTAATCTGATAATTAAATTAATTAGGTGGAGATTCTATGCTTTTATTTCCCATTTCATGTATGTCATTTCTCGGAGTATTATTATTCTTGCTCTACATGCCAGTCGGATTTGGATTAACTCCTGTTAGCATGATTAAAAAGGGAGACGAAGGAACAAAATTCGGAAGTGAACAATCGAACAAAGATCTCACACGTAAAGAGGCCTTAGAAACAAAGCAAATGATTTCTGGCAAGACGCTTTCCAAAAAAGAAAAAAAGGAACTCGACACATTAACAAAAAAAAGCAGGCTTTTGGAACACGATCGGGAAAAGCAAGAAGAAAAGCCACAATCAGGAAAGATGAACAAAGTCATTAGCTGTTTATCGATCAGCGAAAGGATATTTGGCGTAATTTTTATTATAATATCCTTATTTATCTTGGCATGTTTCATGACCTCACTAATTGAAAAGCTTATCAGTTCTAAATGTGGCTGGAGATGCGGCTTCTTATTAGATAAACCTTCAAAAAACCCATTTGATCTTGCGCTCTTGGCAATGTCTAAGGCATTCCCAGTCGATATGATCTTTCTCTCAATAATCTCTGTTTACTTTTTATTGACAGCTCTCTCTGGAATTGTAAGGTGGCAACCACGTATTTTGTGCTTCAAATTATGGAGATTGAAGGGAAGAAGATCAGATGACCAAGCCATTTTGATAACAGCACTTTATTTACTATTGATCACAATAATGGTTCTATTTGAATACCACTCCATTGCACCGCAATACACCACTTTTGGTAACCAAAAAAATAAAGCAGGAGAATCGTGCACACTTGATGATGTCGGCGCATACGATGGTTACTGCAGAATGTCTGAAATAGCAACAATTTTTGCTAGAATCTCAGTTAAAATGCCTTTCTTTGCAATTTTATATTACGCATCCGATTGGCTGTTTGTTATACTCACAATCATTTACATGGTAATGGCAATCAAGATGAAAAAAAAATCTAGCTTTGCAGGTAACGAAGACTCAGACGACGACTTTTAATTTTTATCATATTTTCACTTAGATATCCTTTTCTTTCATATTTATTAAATATGACTATTCTTTATTTATTTTAAATGATTTCACTTTTAATTCTTTTTTTTTTTTTTTTTTCTTCATTTTTTTAATGATTATTATACATTTTCATTTCTAAATAAACAAGAAATATTTTGAAGAATTCAAAGATACTTAATTATCAATTTTTACCATTTTTGCTTTTTCCCTATTAAAATTTTTACTTTTATAAACTATCACTTTTTTTTCACATTTTGTAACAAAAAAAATTACTAATTTGTGATAATTAAGGAAAAGAGTACAGTCAGTTTCAAATTTAAAGCACAAACTTTCAATGAAATTTCAGGCACAAAAAAAATCTCAAATTAAGGTACAAAATTTTCGATTCTAGTAAAATAATTTGTAAAAAAAAAAATTCCAAATTTTCTGCCTTAATTTGAAATTTTTTTGTGCCTGAAATTTGGTTGAAAGTTTGTGCTTTAAATTTGAAACTGACTGTATCAAAAAAATTGCTTTTTAATTTTGTAATTTTTGCAAGACTTTTCTGAATAGAGGTAGAAATTTACCTTAAAAAAATTTCAAAAGTGATCATCAGTTATAGAAATTTACATAAAACAAAGAAATCTATTTTTTTTTATCATTTTTTTTTTTTATTATTTTTAAAATTTTCTTCATAATTTCAGAAATAATCAAAATTACCAAATCTACAAGGATTTATGTAATTTAGGATTTCAATAAAAATAAGATCTTTGATAAATAAATAATTTTGAAAATGTTAGTTTTTTTTCCTTATAATTTAAAAACCCTTTGGAGAAAAGATATTGCTAAATGTTTTCAATCAGTTGTTTGGAACTAATTAAAATTGTTGACTAAAAATTTATCATAAATTTTATTCAAAAAAGTCGTCAAGTGTGTGTGTGTGTGTGTGTGTGTGTGTGTGTGTGTGTGTGTGTGTGTGTGTGTGTGTTTACACCAAACAGATTTATTATTTTATATCTTATTTTGTTACATAACACCTTCCCCTACAGAAAGAATCAAGTTTACAAGTAAAAATATTTAAATTTCTATAGAGAATCTTATTTTAATTATGAAAAGAAACATTGGTAATATAAAACTTTAAATCTTTGGACTATATCAAAAAAGTAAAAAATTTTTTAAATAGATCAGAGTTAAATTAAATTTTTATGAATTTGATTTGAAAAAAAAAATTCAAAACGCTTTTTAGATGCACATATATTATATTAAACAGTCTCAATTATCAATTAGGTGTGTATTAAGGTAATTGAAAAGAGTTGTCTTTTTTTCAATTATAAACTCAATTCCAAAAAATGGGACACATGAAAAAATTACACTAATAAAAATATACTTCAAAATACATAATAATTAAACATTTAAATAATAAATTTTCCAAAAATATTGAATTGTTACTATTTATATATTTTATAGTAAATTTAAAATTCAATTCAAAAAATAAAAAAGAAAAAATAAAAAAAAGTGTGCCCCTATTTTTGGAACACAGTTATCAAAAAATTCATTTGTATTGGAACAAAATTAATAAAAATTATTAATAGATTCAGATTGTCTTTTGATAACGAAATCTATCCTTTCATATATAGAGTTGATTAATTTTCTAAGGTATCCCAACTCAAATTATTCCTTACATTAGTGAAATTTTTAATAAATTCTTCTACGTTTTTTGCCTTGTCATTTTTCTGTTTAATATCCATCGCAATTCTCAATTGGATTTAAATCTTGTGGAATTGGGGATCAAGGGTAAAGAATATTACATCCCTGTTTTAAGTAATTTTTTTTTTTTTTTAAAGTATGTGAACATGCTCAATCCTTTCGGAAAAACCATTTCAACTCACCATATTCTGATATAAACGAGTTGAATTACATTTGATTTTTTGATAATATCATTAATAATAAATCCAGTGTTCACACTTCCATTTATGGTAATAAGGTCTGTTTGTAGGCAATGTGCTATAGCACCCCATATCATGATTTTTTAAAAAAAATTGTTTTCTGGATAAAAAAGAATCTTTTTTCTTTTTGAGAAAGATAAAATTTTTTTTTGTGATCAGAATGAAAACTTTGAAATTTCATTTTAAAGTGATTTTGAGATTTTCAAAAAGTTTTGAAAAAAATTTTGAAAAAAATTTTTATTTTTGTTTTTCAATGAAAAAAAAGAATACAAAAAAAATCAAAAAAATTATTGAAAATCAAAAATCAAAAAATAATTAAAAAAAAATGATAAATAATTAACTTTAAAATTATTTCTATTGGTTGGTCATATCTATTGTTTCTATTTAAGAGTCAAAAATCACTTTTCTTGGAATTAAATTGATTTTGAAGGTGTGCCCCAATTTTTGGAATTGAGTTTAGTATGGATTAGAAATATTCAAATATTCAGAAAAAAAAAGAATTAAAAAGTCTAAATACTTATTAAGAAAATATTTGTATAATCAATATTAAAAAGTTCAAAAATGAATCGCAATAAATAATAATCATAGTGAAACTTGAATTTTTTCCAGTAATTTTAGTATCAACACAAGAAAAATAAACTTTTTGAAAAAAAGTTGTGGGAATGAATTTCAGAGATAACCACCCAATAAAATTTAATATTGTTCATATTTGGTGAGAAATTATTGATATAAAATGGAATCAATTGAAAATAAGGAACAAATTAAAAATACAGAAACTAAGTAATTGGTCAAATTCTTTGGAATGAGATATCAAAATTCTCTAAATTCAAATAAAGGTTTGTAAACTTGCGGAAATTTTAAAATAATTCTTAAACAGTCAGAAAAAAACATATTTAATAACAAAGATGTCACATTTAAGAAATACAGAGCTTCATTCCTGAAATTTTGATCATTAATCAATGAATTAAATATATTTTCATATTTTCTGATTTGGAATAACTTTAAATTCTTACTCTTAAAGTTTAAAATCAATAAAAACCAAAAAAAAAAAAACAATATTAAGTTTAGGCCCATTCCAATGATGATTGCATAAATATAAATATTAAAGATTTGATCAGAAAGAATCTATTAAAAAAAAAAATTCAAATAAGAAAAACAAAATTATAATCACCAATGAAATACTGATAAATTCTAATAAATCTCAAAAAAATTTAGATCAATTTCCATTTATATAAATCTTCATCCTTTTTCTTATCAAACAGTCCAGGACAAAGAATAATTTGAACAAAAACCAAATTTTTCAAAGTTTCTTAACATTTAAACCAATAAAATACTTTTCAAAAAGCTTGAACTTAATAATTTGAAAAAGGAAAATCAAGTAAAAATTTCCAAACATAAATTGCAATTTATCAGTAAATAAAAAAAGATAGTATTTCTATAATTTTAATTGATAAAAATGATGAATTTTTTTTATATAAGATCTCCCGCTTTTAAAATATTCTTTAAAGTCATTAAATATCATCACGGTTTTCTTTGGTATCCCCATCAATCTTTCTGTACATCTTTTCTTTTCTTTTTTTTTTATTTTTTTTCAATTTCCCCATCCCATATTTCACTCATTATTTTTTTTCTATACTGGTTATACTGATATATATATATAAAGTGGTGAAAAGAATATCATAATGAAAATAATCCAGGACAAGATTATTAATTGTTAATATGAGTAATATTGTTGGGAAATTTCAAATATTTTCAATCAAGTCTTTTTTATAAATAACCAAATTTTTTATGAGCGTAGTCATAAACCTACCTAAATTTCATTAAAATAGGGTATCTATAGAATACTCTAGGAATTGTTTGATAGCATAAGTAGATAAACTTTTTATGAAAAAAACAAGAGTGTTTTTAGAGATGTTTACTAGAGGTTGGGTAATAATAATTTTTATTCTTGTTTTTTAGTTGATTGATTAGTATTATTTTTGATACACGTAAATTTTTATTAATCATCATTCTAATAAGTGGGTAGGTTATAATTTTCAAATTTTGTTTCATAAAAAAAAAGAATTTTATTTCAAATAAAAGAAATTACACAACAATATTCCTAATATTCACAATTAACAATTGCGTTCATGATTATTTTCATGCTCTGAATTTTTTTAATTACTTTAAACAATTTTTTAAATATTTTGACTTGCTTTATAATGTTAGTGACAGTTATTTTGACGGTTTATCTACATATTCTTAACAAAAAAATATTTTCAAATTTTTAGATCATAATCTTTTTTTCAAATTTTGCAAATTTTTGTTATTTTTTTTTCTAATTTTACTTATTCAAATTTTTCTTATTTATTTGTTTGACTTTTTCCCTTTCTTTTTCTTTTTCTTTTTCTTTTTCTTTTTCTTTTGAAATTTTCTTTATTATTTTTTTTATATATTTTTATTTTATTTTTTGGAAGATAAGTAGTAAAAAAAAAAGATCTTCAAAAAGACGAATAATCACTAAGAAAATTTCGACTATGTAATGACTTTTAAAATGAATTTAATTATTAGTAAAAAAACCTAGTTGTTATATTTTTTTCAATTTATTATTTCAGGTGAATCACAATTTTTGAAATACAGTTATATCCCTTATCACTCCAGATTCGCCTAAATTTTAGCCAACTTTAAAATATAAGATGTAAAATAATATTGATGTACTAATATATTTATTTTCTTATTTGTCTTTAATCCAGATTTTAATTATAATAAAAATTCCAAATAATTCAAAGAAAAAGTGGATATATTTTTGCATTTTTTTTTGTTTTTGGTAAAAAAAATAATAATTATTCATTTTTTGATTTTCTTTAAAGATTTTTATTTTAATTTTAATATTTTTATTAAGAAATTTTAATTTAATAATTATAAATCAAAATCTAATGTATTGGTTTATTAATAATAAAAATAAAATAATTTTGTTAATTTTCTGATAAAAAAAAAAAAATAAATAAATATATTACAGAGAACTTTATATTTATTTTAGATAAAAGTCTAATAAATATTAAATCAAGAAATAAATTAAATTCATATTCTTGTGCCAAAATTAAAATTTTAATATGAATAATATTCTAAAACTTTTATTTAACAAATAGAAAATTCTTGATAAAACAAAAAAAAAAAAAAAATGTAAGATAATTTCATTTATTACAACGGAATTAAATTAATAATTTTTTTTTAATATATAAATTAATCACCCCTCATAATATGAAAATAATAATAATAACTTTGAAATATTATTCCAAGATAATACAATAATCTATGAAACTAAGATTTTTTTTTTTGAATTTTGTAATTAATAAAAATTCCAAATAATATAATTTTAAAAATTTGAGTTTTCCAATATAAATTAATCCAGATCTTGAAAAATAATTTTTAAAATATGGTCTTTTATACAATAATAATGTTTGTTTTATGTCTTGATTTTAAAAAGTCAAAAATCAAAAAATAGTAAAAATTAAAAAAAAAATCAATTGTTAATCTGACTTGAGCTATTGACCAAAAAAATTTAAATTTGAAAAAAATTATTATTGAAAAAATTAATAAATTTTACAATGAAAAAATATCTTTCTTTTTTAAATTTAATTTATATTTTTTTTTTTTTTTTTTAATTATTTAGAATCAAATATAGATATTGATATTGAAAGTAATAAATAGATAAAATAAATTTTCTATGTGTGGTTAAAAGATCTTTTGTAATGAATAAATTATTTATTAAAGTATTTTAGGTAATTTTAAGGTACAAAGGAACCTAAAAAAATCCAGTATAGTATGATGTGTTCTAATCATTAAAACTAAGAAGTTTTTTATGTGTATACAAACTTTTCAAAAAAAAAAAAATTTTTTTTTCAAATGTTGGATAGAAAAATAATAAAATCACAATAATCATAAAAAATGTTTCAAACATTGAAAATTTTTTTTCAAGTTATTTTTTTATTATTTTTAACTTTACTTGTTTTTCATTATGATTTTTTCTTTCTTAAGAATAATTGTTTATAATTTCTAGCATTTAGTACCCTTTGATAATAATTAAAATTAAAAAAAAAATTCCAAATACAATTCCTTCATTTGGGTATCTAGTTGGTGAATAATTTTATCTATAAGTAATCCACACACCCAAAGATGCCGAATGTCTCATTAAGTGTTATTTAATAATTTTAGAATTTAATGTGCATTCCCATTGATTTACGACTTTAAAATTTTGATTATTAATCGAATCAAATCTTTTTTTCTTCCATAAACTCCATTATATTTTTAAAAAATCTAATTTATTTATTTTATTTCAAAGAAAAAATAACGAGTTTACTTCCCTAAATAAAATCACATCAATTTTTATTATTTTGTATTTTTCTCTAAAAAAAACCAAAAATGATATTTTTTTGAATTTCTGTTGATAAATAATCTTTTATTTTATTACTCTCTTTAAACAACATTTTATTCCAGTTCTGTCAGAGAATAAAATCCAGATTGTAATTAATTGATAATAATTTGATTCTTGTTTATTTTATATTCCCATAAATGGTAACACATTTTTAATATAATGTTTCCAATCAATTGGTTGTGCTGCCCTTATACAAACTTTTTGAAAAAAAAAATATATTCGGGAATAAAAATTCTCTTTCATTTAAAGATTAAAATGGTATAAAATATCACTTCATTTTCTTTTTTTTCTTTTATAAATTTACTCAACTTTTTTTTTCCTTTTTTCGGTTTTTTGTAATTGAAAAAAGTGATTTTTAATAATTAAAAACAAACGATCAGAAAATAAAACGTCAAAAAAAAAAGTTAAGAATTATTTATCGTTTTTTTCGGGGTGGATTGATCTTTAAAGTCTTTTTGAAAGAAAAATACTAAAAAATTAAAGTTTGGTTTTAAAGTTTAGTTTTTTATTTCTTCAGAATTAATTATTGATATTTGGATTTGAAAGGGGAGTGTCCTTTCAACTAATCATCCTTTTTTTTTTTTTTCGTAAATCTGAAATTTAATTAAGGGTTCTTAGTTCACCCAATTTATTAGTAGAAAAAAAGACCAAGAAAATAAAGTGAGTTAACACCGATTAAAACCTATCTATATAAAAACTCTTTTTTTAATAACAAAATAGTAAAGGGGATCAAAAAAAAATCTTATTAATTCATCAAACGGCAATATTGGTTGAATAAACACTCCCAAAACTTATTTATATTATGTATAGAAACTAATTTGATATTTTTCAAAAATATGTTTTTAAAAATTTTGGTTTTGTACAGTAAAAAAAAAAAAAAAAACATGTTTTACAGATAAAACCCGTGCAGTACTTATTTTTTTCTTGTTGTTTCAAGACATCATATAATTTGGTACACAGCAGTAGACCTCAAGATAAAAGGAATTGGAAGGTTAACACATTAAATTTTTGAGAAAATTTTTTGTATTATTATGATGATCAAAATAAGGTGTGAACAACGATTATGCTCATGTTTCAAAATAAAATCTATACTTTTTGTTCTTCTTGTTCCAATACAGCATCCCAATTTACCTATCCCAATATATATATATATATATAAGTTCAAATCAATTTTGATGGTAAACTCCTTGATATTTTCAAATAAAATATAAACTAAGGATGAAATATGTTGAAAATTTCTCCAAATATTCCCCACTTGTTAGAATTTTTTGTTTTTTAGATAAAAATTTTATTAAAAATTAACTTTATTTTTTGAGATATTAGTTTCCACTTTGATCTTATATTTTTAGAATTTTTTTTAAATAATAGAACTTTAAGAAACCAATACCATATTTAATTAGGGTTTATTCTTGGTTTCTTTGATCGGTTGATGTAGAGATCTTCTATAACAAAATAAAATCTTTTTATTTGGAAACACTGATTAAAATTTTCTGCACGTTTAATTTTGACAACCCTACAATAAAAATAATTTTTTTTTTTACCGAGAAAAATTATTCTACAGTGGTGTATATAACCCTTGTTGTGGCTTCCTTTAACCCATTACTATAATTAGCTTTATTTTTTTTCTCTGTATTTTTTTCTCTTTTTTCTTTTAAAAAGTAAATTAAGTTTCAAATCCATCTGATGGCTGAATCTATTCTTGATACTCTTTGAATTAGAAGTTTCAAATTTAGTCAACCCAAAATTCTCTCTTTACCAAATTAGATGTTTTGTCACCTAACCCTTAACAATAAATCTTTTGCTCTATTTTTTGAGACATATTTCCTATCTATTTAATTTCTTTTTGAAGAGTCGACTCTAAAAAACAAAACCCAACTTGCCATTGTTTTATGTTTACTGAGCACTTCTTTGATCCTTTTCTGATGATGTCTTTTTGAAAAAAAGAAATATTACCTTTATTTATAAAATATGGGTTTCCAGAGTATGAGAAGATTACTAGTTGTAACAGTAGATTTGGTAATTTGAAAATTGCAGTTTTTTCATTTACCTCATAATCCCTTCAAATTAATTTGATTAAATTCTGAAACTATTTTCCAAAATAAACAAATTTCAATCCAAACTCACCTGAATAACCTTGAATTTGATAACAAAAAAAAGTTTTAGTGCAATCAATACATTGAGTAGATCGATTGAATGTATCGTTAGATCAAACAAACATAGAGTTCTTCTTTAAACTCTCAAAACTGTTCATTACCAACAAAGTGAGATTGGAATTTGGAAAAAAAAGTTAAGAAAAATTGTCACTTACTTTATTTTTTGGTAATGAATGGACAAATTTGCTAAGTAACTTTTCCCAAGAATAATTCCTTCAGGATCACTACAAAAAAATTTCGTTTGGAAAAGAGTTGTATTTTACAAATTTTATTTATTAATTTTTCTATTTTTTTAAAAAAAATGTCTTTATTTGGCAGTTTGTTCTTGTGATATGAAAAACTGGACACGTTTAAGTTAAACTTTAAATAAGTGAAAGAATTATTTTTGATGAAAAACATACAAAGTTTATTTTAATTTGTTCACTAACTGTAAAATTGTAATTTTTGAATGGTACACTCTTCATTGTTTTTTAAAACTCTTTCGAAGAAGGAATGTCTAAAATATTTTTTATTTTACTTTTTGAAAATTTGTCAAAAAACTTGAAATTCGGAAAGAGGGATTGTTTTCAATTTATATATCTATGAAAATAAATTACTCTAATTTTTGCAATTTTTTCTTTGAACATTTCAAAAAGTTAAAAAATTTTTCTTGATTGATCGAAGGAACAATATGATAGGCTTTATAGTTTTGTTTTCAATTTAAGAAAATTTGTAAATTTTTCTTTTTATTTTTTTTTCTTTTAGTTTTTTAATTCTTGACTATGAGGTATGAATTTTTTTTTTTTTTTTTTTTTTTTTTTTTTTTTTGTTTTGTGTGTGTGTGTTTTGTATGGTTTAGTTTGATTTGATTTTATATGTTCTTTTTCTTTTTTATTGCGTTTTCCAAATTCTTTAACTTTTCTTTTCTTTTTTTATTTATATTTTTTATTCTTTGAACCAATCTTTATTTGACACAAAATTGTGTTGCTTTTTTTTTTTTTTGTTTTCTTGAAAAAGTGAAAAACCAATACATTCAACAAAAGCAAACCAATTTTATTTGGACGCAAAAACAAAAAAATGGAAGCCCTTATCAGGAGGAGTATCACCAATCCATCTTTATCACCATTCTGGTAAAAAAACTTATCGGGTTATTGGGATGAGGAAAGATAAAAAAGTTTGTATTTTTTTTTTTTTTTTTTTTTTCTCCCATTAGAAATTTTGGTTTTTAATGAGAAAGACAATTCTTTCGAGATACTTTTTTTTACTGAATTTAAAACTCATTATTTTGAGAAATTTAATTCACTTAAAAGATCTACAATAATGTCAATTTTCTCAAATTAATTTTTACAAAAGAGCAATTTTTCAATGAACAATTTCGTGTTGGATTGCTTCTCTCTTTACAAAACAAAAAAATACTCACTTGAATTTTCTTCAAAATAAAAAAACCGATGACGCCCCTTTTCATCAACCCAACAACAAAAATAAATTTATAGGTCTGTATCAACTCAAATTTGTTTCCAACAATGGCCCCTAAAAAAAACGGAGATAAGCTTGTTTCATTTACCAACGAAAAAAGGGTAACATATGGGATCAATTTCGCAACATCTAAAGAAGCTGACAAATTTTTAGCACAACTCGAAAAAGGCATCAAGGCCTTGAACTCCAATTCAAAAAAAGAAAAGAAATCCAAAAAGGAAAAGAAAAAATCCAAAAAAGAAAAGAAATCCAAAAAAGACAAAAAAAAATCCAAAAAGAAAGATAGCACACCACCCCCACCAAAATCAGGCGGACCACCACCACCATCCGGGGGACCACCACCACCAAACTTGGGAGGACCACCAAACTTGGGAGCACCACCAAAACTTGGGGGAGGGTCACCACCAAAACAAGGAGGACAAACAAGAAACGCACTCTTGGACTCGATCCAAGGCTTTTCAAAGAATGGTTTAAAAAAAGCCGAAACCAATGATCGATCTGGACCAAACGTCAACAATAAGCCCAAGTCAAGCGGCGGCGGAGGCGGTGGAGGAGGGCTCATGGACGCCATCCTTAGCAGAGGCAGAGGGTTGAAAAAAACTGGTGGGTTTGGAGGAAGTCCCAGAGGCGGTGGATTTGGAGGAAGGCCAAGAGGCGGCTTACCAAGAACCCCCAAAAAAACTGAAGAACCAAAAAAGGTAGAAGAAGAGGAAGATGATGAATGGTCTTCAAAACCTAAAAGAGTTACCCGTGGATTTGGTGGATCTTCACCTAAATCAGGCTTTGGCGGACAACGAAGAGGCGGATTCGGTGGTGTTAAAAAACAAGGGTTTGGCGGTTACCAAAGAAAGGGAAGCTTTGGAAATAAATCAAATAATACTCCAAAACCTTCAAATAATAAGTAATTAATTGCTTCTTTTTTCATTTATTTTTCAAAAAATTATTTCAAAATCCTCACTCACAATTTTGATTTATTTTTTTTTTTTATTATATTTATTAATTTTTGTATAATAATAATACTATAGCTCAAATGATGTTCTTGGACAACTCAACGATCTCCAACAAAATTTGATTCAATACATTAATAGCGAATTTGAAAAATTAAAAGAACAAATTAAAAAATAAATAATTTTATTTTTTTAAATTTTGTGAAATTATTTTTATGATAAAAAAATTAAAAAAAAAAAAAAAAAGAATATTTTTTAAAATCAAAAACCTAAAAAATTTAATTCAGAATTTACATTTTTATACTTTTCAGAAAAGGTTCCATTTTTTTTTTGTTTCAAGTTTTTGTGTTCTTTCTTTCTTTCTTATTGTTTTTTTTTTCTCGATAAATTGTCTAAATATTTTATTATTATTTCTTAAAAAATATATATAAATGTTTTTTGACAACAATAAAATTTTATTCTAATAAATGTTTTGTTTGTTACATTTTTTTCTTTATTCTCGATCACTCTTTATTTTTTTTTATTGTTTTTTTTTGGTTTGTCCATTTTTTTCATCATAAAAAGTTGGAGGGTAGATTTCATTGAAAATCTGCCCATTTTCACTTTGAATTCATGAGGATAAAAAAATCTCAGATTTTTAATATGACTACGAAAATAATGTTTCATATTGTAGGTTTATCAAATGAATCTTTCTGTCCAAAGAGATTTTATTGAGTATTGTACACCCGGTCCAGAAATGACTAACCACTCTTTATGTTTTAACATGAAACACTGTCATTCCAACCACATTATAAAAATTTATAAGAACTATTGAAACTTATTTTTGATTTTAATATTAAGTTTTATGAAATTAATGATTTTTAACTTCTCTCGTATAATAAAACAAACACTTCAATTTCTCCCACACCATCATGTAAAAAATTTTTTTGTAATAAATGTAAGAATTTGAATCTCAAAAGAAAAGAAATCATCACTAATTGAATGTTTTTTTCTATCTTAATTTTAAAATTTTTTAAATCCGAGTTTTTGTAGGAATTTTGGAAATTAAAGATCCATATTAATGTATTGTTTTTTTTATAAATTTTTTCAATGTTAAAAACCAAAAAGTGGAAAAATAGATATTTTTTTAAAATTTTAAATTTTTGGTTACTGTTAAAGTTTATCAAGTAAACTCTGTTTCAGTCAAAGGGGCCCGAAGTTTTTTTCAAATATCATTTATTTTATATAATTGACCTTTGAAGAACTAATAAGAAATAAACAGAATAATACACCTCAAAGAAATGTTGATACATGTCTGAAAGAAAACTAATTAATCAATAGCTTTTCAAAAAAATTTCAAAACTCAAATTCTTAGGGCCCTATTGAGAAAAACAACAATGTTCGTTTTGAACTTCTACTGGTATTTGAATAATAAATATGAAACATTTTTCACTTCATTTTCCATACTTTTCTTTTAGAAATCAAGCCCCCAAACAAAGTTTGTTGGTATTTGTGGTCTCTATTTGAAAAAGGAAATGAAAATAAAGTGAAAATTTTTCACATTTATTAAACAAATATCAAGATCAAAGATCGAATTGAATTGCAATAGAAATCAATAGATTTCTCAACAATTTTAACATGGTTTCAATGACATTAGAATAACACGTTTTTACCAAGTAACTATTGATCTTGCAATAAAAAAATTTTTTGCAAATGAATTACGTTTTTAAAAATAAAATCGAAAAAAAAAACAAAAATGATTAGAAATGTGAAAAAATGATTGTAATTTTGAAAATTTCCAAAATAAAATTTTTCTTCGAATATCTATGCAAAACCTTTAAACACGCGTATTTTACCCATTACAACTGGGCCCCTTTGACTGAAAAATAGTTTATTTTGTGGTTAATTGTCTGTGTAAAAATTTTATATTTGAAAATTATTTCTATATCTTTTATATTTTCACCACATGACTCCAATGATTATATATTGCACTTTCGTAAATTTAATTATACTTTTTTTTTTGTATTTCTTCTCTCAGATTGAACTCTAAATTAGAAATTACTTTAATTTATCAACAACTGAATTCTTATTGATTATTGTTAGAAGTTTGGAATTTATTGGTGTGAAAAATTTGTTTTTAAAATTATGAAATTCTAAAATAATATTAAAAATATTTGTTTTTTAATATTAAAGAAATTGAGCAACTTTATCTTATTTATAAAAGATAGAAATTTGGTAGGGAGAGTTTTTTAATCTTATATTTTTGATTTTTTATCTGAAAAAAAGACAAACCCCCTTTCAAACAAAAGGACACAGATCTAAAACTATCCATACTATTGAATTTGATCGTGGATAAGATAATTACATATTGGTGATTTTCATTTTAATTATACATTTTTTTATTTTTTGTTTTTTTTTATTTATGAATATTGGAAGAGTTGGTAAATGAAATAACAAAAGAAGAAGAAATCAATTTGGAAATAACCCACTAGTATAAAAATGGAGACAGTTTAAGTTTGATTCCAAATGAGCCCAATATAGGAATTAAGAAAGACCATTGTTGGACTGATGTCTGGAACCTAAAAAGAAAAAAGAAAATAAAGAAATTAACAATACAAACACAAGAACCAGATGAATTGCTGTTTTACTAAGGAAAGTGAGACTTTAAAAAACAAAAGTTTGCTGTTTAAAGAGTTATAAATAAAACATCGAGAACTTTTCCCCAATTCACCTTTTTCAAAGGTTTTTTTGACTTTATATTTTTTTACCTACAATTTAAAAAACGAGATTTCTCATTTCAAATAAAAGGGAACATCAATTTTTAAAATAAAAAATATTTAATTTTTATTGTTTTGTTGTAATGAGTTTTAAATCTTCAGTTGGTTGTTTTTTTTTTTTATTTTAAAGAGTTTCTTTTATTTTAGAATGATACTATAATTAATTTGGTTCGATTATGAATACTTTTTGAAGATTTCTGTCTTTTTGATATGAAAAAGAGTTTCTATCAAAAAAGTCCTAGGTGACCTAAGAAGGAAAATTCAAAAAAAAATTATTTAGCTAAAAAATATAATTTTTATTTCCCCATTAATTAGAATTTATGAACACTAGGATTTCTTTACAATTCTTTAAACCGCATTTTTAAACCTTTATAGGATTTTCTAGTATTTTCATTTTTATGGTATTTTTGAGAATATTTCAAATAACTCAATGAAAATTTATTACAAAACATGTACATAAAATATTTTTATTAAAACAATAAATATCAATTTGCTAATTTTTGACTTTTAAAAAACTTAAATTATAATAAAAATGATTGACTAATCAGAAATATTTGATCATTTATCATTTTTAAAGACATTTTTCAATTTAAGATGGAAAATACATTTTTTCTACACAAGTGTAAATAAGGAATGTTGTAAAAAATAGAGTTTTTTAAATTTCCATGATAAATAAAGAATTCTAAGTATTTATCCAAATTTTGATACAGTCAGTTCCACTTTTAAGAGACAAATTTTCAACGAAATTTAATGCACAAAAAAATCTCAAATTAAGGTATAAAATTTGGAATTTTTTTTTTACAATTTATTTTATTAGAATCTGAATTTTGTGTCTTAATTTGAGATTTTTATTGTACTTTAAATTTTGTTCAAAGTTTGTGTCTTAAAAGTGGAACTGAATGTAATAGTAAACCGTATAAAAATTTTTTGATTTTTGATCTCAAATGTATTTTCGATATAAAATAGTTTGATAAATACCCATATTTTGTTTAAAAAATGTTTTTTTTTTAAATTTGAAAGATTGGTGCTTGTCAAACGTTTTTTTGATCAAAATTGTTCATATTATATTAAGATAATCGGATATTATATATAATATTACGAAAATTTCGATAAATAAATGAAACTCTATATTTATCTCTAAAATTGTAAAAACACTATTTTTTACAACATACACATATACTCAAGTATAATAACAGTTTTTAAATTTGAAAGTTAAAACTTTTGGAAAAATTTAAATTTTTATTTTTATGATAAGATATTCCTTTATTGTTTTTCAATAGCATTTAAAAATAGGTAACTATCTTAAAAATAAGCGAATAAATTGTTTAGACATTTAAAGAATTATTTATTGATCTAAATTACAAAAAAAAAAAAAATTATTTTTCGGTTAGGATTTTTTAATATTGGAAATAAACTGGAAATTTGAGTAATTTTCTTTTCATTCCAAAAAGTAAAAAAAAAAAAACAAATCTTGTTTGGATTTTTGTTATATTTCCCAGAAATTAAAAGAAAGGAGTAAAATAATTGAAATTTCCCAATTCTATTAAATCATAAAAAAAATATGACACTTTGATAAATGTTCCCCGAATTTAAAAGAATTTGATACAATCAAATATTTATGAATTGGTTTTAACACTAGAAAACATATTTAACTTCCAATTTGTTATCCGTTTTTTCTTGAATAGAGTTAAATAGATTTATTTCGATCGACTCTTTTAGTTCTGTAAAATCATAGAAGTAATTCGGTAGGTTATATAGAATATTCATAATTAATATTTTTACTCTTTATTTCAGTTTCATTTGACAAGTACAACAAATCCAAAATTATTCATTATTATGTATTCAAGTAAATATTACAAAGTGGAATCAACTAAAAATTCATAATAATTGATTTAAAAACATTAACCCCCAACCCCCAACCCCCCTATTAGATACTTTTATAAACTGAAGTACTAGAATAAGCAATAAATAGAATAGCATCAAGAATTTGAAATTTAGAGATGTTCATTATATTGTGAATAAACTTGATTATGAATGACGGAATTTAATTTTTGAAGTTAATTTTAAAATAGGAAATGGAATTTGTTAAACATTTTTCATATTTTTTTTAATTAATAAAAAATTAATTTTTTTTGTTCTAAATTATCAAAAATTTCCAATTTGATCCTACATTTCTGGAATTTCATTTTTCATGGTTCAACTTGGAGAATTCAATATATTATTATCTTGTCATCCATTTTTTTTTTTAATTTTTTTAACTGTCTCAAAAAAAAAAAAAAACTGTTATTTGAAAACCTAAATCTACAAAGCGTTAGCTGATTATTGTTAAAACAGTAGAAAAACAATATAGTATTTGTATAATAAATGATAATAAATTTTTATTTCTTTCGTTTTTTTTTTTTTTTTCTACAAATAGGGTTCAAAAAGAAATAGATTGAATCATGTGATCTCTTTATTAATTTGACCCTATTCTATGATCCCTTACTTGTTTATATTAGGTGATCTAAGAACTTCAAGGAAAGTTCTATTTCAGAATGGAAAAAAAGATAATCATCGGTTAAAGTTTCTCCCATTTTAATTTCAACTAATAGTATATTGAATTTGAGTAATGATCTGATATTGAACCAAAGTTATTTTATTGCCAAAATATGTTATATAAGACAAATCTAAATAATAAAATGTTTTTCAACACTTGTTTTGCATGTATATTGAATTATTAACATATAAATTAAAATTATAGCAAAAAAAACTAATTGACTAATAAGTGATGAAATTAATTAAAATTAAAAAATGAACTTTACAAAATTTATCGATTAATCTGCCATATTTAAACCACTGAAATAAAAATTACATTATGAGATTACTAAATCTTATTTACACCCCCCCCCCCCCAAAGATAACAGAAATACCAATTTCCCCAAAGAAAGAATTAAAGCCAATAAAAAAAAACTTATTTGTAAACTTTAAAGAGAAATGAATTATCATTTTTAAAACATTTCATTTTTTCACAATTATTTCTTCAGTCAAAAGATCATGATCCTTTTGTTCTGGATTTTTGGATCAAACCCTCAAAAGAAAAATTTGTAAAAAGATTTTATTTTGAAGAAACCTCACTATTAGTCATTTCTGATCGTTTATCTGAACATAAGACTTTAGAAATTTACTCTTTTTCAAAATATACATAGAAAAAATAAACACAAATCTTAGATCCTTGAAGATCAGAAAAAATTCATCATTTCTTTTATTGTCAATAATTTATTAAATTTCTTGAAATTTACAAGATCGAATAATATTTTTTTTCAAATATTCAGAATATAATCAACAAAGGGCTCTTATTAAGTCAGTTATTCGGCATATATTTATTATTATTATTTTTCATTATGAGAATTTTTATTTTCAATTAATTTTATTTGTTTGAAAATATTTAAAAAATTAGGAAAGAAAAATAAAGTCTATTGATACTATTAATAATTGGGATGTTACTAAATCATTGAAAGCATTAAGATCGAGTTATTTATTATTGATTAAAAATAAGTAAATTAAAGTTTTTTCCTGGGGTTTGAAAGTTAAAATTTACAGATTTTCCAAAAAAGTATTTTGAGAGAAATTTTAATTTGGTTTGTTTCTTTGCTTTTCTTAGATTTTTTTTTTAGGGGACTAGTCTCTATTAATTTTTTTTTACCTTAATTTTAATGAGATTGAGAAAATTTTTTACCAATTACTAAGATTTGAAAACCCTGTTTGTTTTCAATATTAAATTATTTTCTAGATAAGGAATCCCTATTTAGAAATTTGTCAAAAAAAAATAATAGAGACTAGTCCCTTAAATAAAAAGAAAAAATTGATTTAAACTGTTCTTTAAACCATAAATTATATTTTTTTAAAAGTCTAAAATTATGATTAACTTATTTTTAATGAAATTAAGTAGAGTTTTAATACTGAGTTCATTTTGTTTTAATGAGGTTTGGTTTGAATTTTAATGTGTATTTTTAGACACTTCCTTCATAGATAATAAAATTTCTTTCTTCTTTCAACAAAAATATTTTTTTTTGAAGAATTTATGAGTATGTGGGATTTTGAACTTTTACAAAATTTGAATAAAAATGGGATCAAAACTTTTCAAAATCCTTCCTTCTTTTGGCAAATCACATTAAAAGTAAGTTTGAATATTTAGTAATGAGAGTTTGACTTCATATTTCAATTACAAGAGGTTGTATAATTTTTTTAAATTTGTTATGAGATTTACTTGAATAATTTTTTTCGTTTGCAAGTCCCTTATACAAAAATTAAAATAACACTATAAATAAAAAAAACCTTCAGAGTTTATACCAACCTTCAAAGCCCATCGATAAAAAATGAATGAATCACCAAAAAAAATTTCTCATTTTTTTGAATTTTATGCAAGACCTTCATCAAAACCTCGATCAAGAATTACTTGTTTGTTTTCAGCAATACTCGAGCCTTGAAGAAATAAGAAAAGAGCTGTTTAAAAATTTAAATTCGGGACTTTATTATCTTAGCCAAGCACGATTCCAAATGGGAAGAAGATCACACATTTTAAATCCACTCTCATTAGGAAACGATCTTGTTGCAAGCCAAAGAATAAAAATAAACCAAGAAGAACAAATAAGTCTTCAAGACCAAGAAGAGTTGGAGAATCAGGAAAAGATAACTTCTCCTAAAATGATCCTTTCTCGCTTTGGTTCAACAAGGACACCACGATCTTTAAATAACTCCCAAAAAAGCTTTCAAGAAACTTTAAAAGTTATTGTGAAACTTGGAGAAAAACAAATAGAATTGGACAAACAAATCAAGAGAATCAATTCCTTAAAAAAAAAAATTGTAAAAGAAAAAAAATAAAAATATAAATAAAAAAGAATTTAAGGAAGTAAATTTCCTATCAAACAACACACCCAACACACAACCAAAAAGAGTCTTCCTTTTTTTTTTGCTTGTGAATTTTTTACTATTTTTTTTTCATTTCGATCGGTATCTCTTTCAGGCCATTCTTGCACCAAAAAAACTGAAAAAAATTACAAGCTCTAAATTTTTTCCCGTTGAATGTTAATACCATTCTGTGTAATTTCAAATAAAGGAACACTGACGTTAAATTCCATTTACAAAAACACTCCATACATATATTTATCTCTATAATGAAACACAATTGTCTTTTTAAGATTTACGAATCATGGGGATTGTGAAAATATTTGAATTCTTGAAACGAAAACTTTTTTAAGGGAGTAGTCATTTTTGAAAATAAAATGAAATCTTGTCAAGATCTTGAAAATTTTTTTTTTTGTAATTTGTGTTTCGACTTATGAAAGGGATGAGTTAGCCTCATTTAAACAATTTATTGATTTGAGTCTCTTTTTTGAAATTCAAAATTTGCATGTTTCCAATATAAAACGAAAAAAAGTAACCTATTGTTTTGTTTAAGAATTAAGTTAATTCTTGAAAATGGGAAAACAAATTTTTCGTTTTATGTTGGAAAGTATTGATTTCGTAAGCAAATTTTTTATTTGGGTTCTTTTTCTTTGATTAATATTTCAATTCAAATCTCAGCCCATAAAACTAAATGAAGTATAGGTGATTCAATAAACGAATATTCGGTAGAAGCTTAACTACAGTTTATCAATTAAATTGAGATCTATTATGCAAAAAAAAATGTTTTTCTTTAAGGTTTTGAAAAAGTTGTTTTATGGGTTTTAAAAAATGAAAAAAAATTGCAAAAAAAATTTTTTAAACAAATTGTTTGGTCTTATTCAAAAGAATCCTTATAACAATTCAATTCATTTTTGGCAGAAAAAAAATGATTTTGAATTTTGAGGATAAAATTAACTAATTCCCGCTAATCTTCAAGAAAATTTTATTTTGAATAATCGAATTTTGTCTTAATATAAAAACAAAATTTCTTAGTAAAATTTTTACATGACTTTAAAACTTTGATTATTATAACTACTCTTCTTAAAAAAATACAATTATTTTTTAATCCGTTAAATATATCAATTGTTTTGGTTAACCAACAGTTTTATCTCAAAATTGAAAAAAAATATTTATATTAATATTACTGGTAACAAAGAAATTTTATAGTATAATAATGATCAAAATTGCAATAAACGGGATAAAAAATAGATAAATTGCGAGAAAAAAAAAGAATTTAATAGTTTTCTTTTTCAGAAAAAATGGAAAAAAAAAAATTGATTTCACTAAACTTATTTTCTTTTATGGCTTTCTTAGTTGATCAGAATTTTTTGACACTTGGGATCTACAAAATTTGTAAGTAGAGAATACTACCAATAATATATTTTAAAATTTTATCTTGTTTTCGTAGAAGAATAGTCCCTTAAAAGATTTTTTGATTAGTGTTTCAAAAATTTTTTTTTATAAATCCCAAAAAATAAGTATAGCGGGGTTTGGCTATTTGAAAGATATTTTTGACAAAAAATTTAGTTTTGTTTTGTCAATTCATATATTTATTGTGGTTAGATTTTACTTGGAGCTTAGAAAATTTTATTTTTATTTGGATAATGCAGAGGAAAAGGTTAATAAATTGTCAATTTCTTTTTATTTGAAAAAGAAAAAAAATAACACAAAAACTTCAAAAAAGCATAATGATTCTTAGTCACCAAAATTTAGCTAATGTAGTAAACTATAATGTTAAAATTAATATATATATTTAACAAGTAATTTTATAGATTAGTTATATTTAATCTAACTCAAAAAGATTTCAACTCAATTGATGTTGGATAAATAAAAAAAGTAACAAAATTCTTAAAAATCAATCAACCCTCTCCAAGGATAACTCTAAAAAACTGAAGTAAATATTAACAAATTCAGAATTTGGGTATACACAAGAAGATGTAAACTCAAAAAGAAATGGGAATTTCTGGGGTTTGGACTTGTATCCAAAAATTTAAAGTTTTCAAAAAAAGATAATATAAACCTTATTTGGGAAATAGAAACCTTAAAATTATTTGCTACTGAATCTAACCAGTTTAGAGAAAGTTTGATAATAAATTGTTCTGGGTAGAAAGTTCAAGAATATTTTTAAAATTATTAGATATAACAACAATATAAATAAACAGTTGTGTCATAGAGTACCGTAGCGTATCTAGTTTTCAAAAGAACTGATAAAAAATAAAGATTCTACTCAATTCTTTTTAATCCTGAAAAATCTAACCAATTTTTTTTTTTTTTTAATTTAAGGAATGAAAAGAAAATTTAAGAAATTTTCCCCTTTTTTTTTGAAATTAAAAAAAAGCCTAACAATAAAAAATTGTTTAAAATGGTAAGTTTCAACTTTGATTTTAATATTACGAACATTTACAAATTATTTAAATAGATATTCTTATATTTATGATAAGAATAAAAGAAAAACAACATCTTGCAATCTATGCAAAAAAATACCTTAACTCGGAAATACTATCATTTTCCTTTTATAAAATGAAAATTTTTATTTCATATTCCAAAACATTTTTCTAGTTTATTAGTTGAAGAAAACCCAAAGATCTTTAGAAAATCTTTTCGAAATGATTATTTTTAGACATTAAATTTAACTTCCTTGATTTGGCTCTAAGACAAAATTTTTACTCTGCTAATTTTATTGTAGCGGTTATAATTAATATTCATTTTGGAAATTGAAATAAAAATATTCATTAATTAATTGTAAAATAACAGTAGATGAAGATATCAATCATTTTTTATGGAATTGCACATTTTATGAAGAAAATCAAAAATTTTGGATTAATTAATTAATCCAAATAAACAAAAATCATAAGATAAATATCTTTGATATAATTGGAAACAAAGACTCATCATTTATTTTGTCCTTAGTAAATTAAAATTAAATTATGATTCTTTATTGAAACTTCTAAACAAAAATTTAGAAAGTAGAGAAGTGCCCTAGAGTTCCATCAAGTGCTGTCATGTGCGTAAATTTTCTAGAATTTGAAAGAATAGAGTAAAATCTTACATTTTACTAAATTCATTTAAATTCTTGAAAAAATAACAGCGGTTTTCTTGGGGTTTTCTGTTTTATTTGGTAAGTTTTCTAGGTTTTTTTTGAGGTTTTCTGTTTCTTGGAAAATCAATAAATTTTCGTTAGGTTTTTTTGAGTTTTATATTTATTATAAAAATCAATAGATTTTTGAAATAAAATAGAAAACCTTAAAAAAACCTAGAACACTTCCCAAATAAAATAGAAAACTCAAAAAAACCTAACGAAAATTTATTGATTTTCCAAGAAACAGAAAACTCAAGAAAACCTAACAAAAGTACGAGAAAATTAATTTCCTGCCTTCAAAATAACAAAAAATAAAAATTGTCAATTTACAATCCAAAAATCACTTTTTTTATTAAATGTATTATAATCTATTCATCTTACACTCGGCAATTTGAATTTCGGAAACAAAAAATATCTTGCAAAAAAAGAATCACTATTAAACGAGTCAGTTATTTCTCAATTAATAAATGAAAATTCTTATTTCAAGTCCCAAAATGTTTATTAGTTATTACTCTTATCATAAAATTAGAACGAGTAAAAATTTTGTTTTAGAGTTAAATCAAGGAAGTTTAATTTATAGTCTAAAAATATTCATTTCTAAATGTTTTTGTGAAGATCTTTGGTTTTACTTCAATTTATAAACCAGAAAAATATTTTGGAATCTGAACCTAAAATTTTCTTTTTTTAATCGGAAAATAATAGTATTCAGATTCTTATGAAGTTAAAGATAGAACAAATATGTCAAGTCAACTACACACTTAACACAGATAACCTTGTTTCCCATTTCAGGGATTGTAAACCTTAAAAATCTGTCAAAAAAACTTTATATTTCAAATGTTTTTAGGAAACTCTTTGAATTGATTTTTTCAATTTTATACTTTGACATTAATATCCATAAAACTTTTCGTTCTCGAAAATCTCATTATGGGTAGGGTGTTACTGTAATTTTGCATACTTTTTTACCAATCAAAGAGAAGTCCAATAAAACTCAGTAATTCTGCATAATTTTAACTTTGAAAATTACAACAGAGACAAATTCATTTTTTTTTTTTAAACTTTTTTACAATTTTTTATAATATGCTTTCACTCCAAAATAAAAACGTTACAACAAAAACATTGAGCACCTTACTTAAGTGCAACTTAACAAAATACTATACCAAATCCCATGAATGGATTGATGTTAAAGGAAACAAAGGAAAATCTGGAATTTCTGTCAAGGCTGCTCACGATCTTGGAGACATTGTCTTTGTAGAACTCCCAAACAGTAAGTACTTCTTTTTATTTGTTTCAGAGATCGAATTTAATTTTTGTTCAACTTTAAAGATCTCACTTTTTATTTCTTTTGTTATGTTATCCCTTTTTTTTTTGTTTTTTTTTTTTCTTAATTTTTTTCTTCTTTTTTAAATTTTTTATTTTTTTTAATTTTCTTTCGATCGAATCAAAAAATAAAAAAAAAATAAAAATTTTAATACGATTGTTCTTTCCTCTTTCCTCTTTCCTGTTTTCTCTTTTCTCTTTCAAATTACAAAAAGTTGGTGAAAGTTTTCCAAAAGAAGAATCCTATGGTGCTATTGAATCTGTAAAAGCAGCAAGTGACATTTTCATGCCTGTTGAAGGAGAAATTGTTTCAGTTAACGAAGAATTAGTTGACACAGCTGGTTTAATTAATGAAGACGCAGAAGGTAAAGGGTGGGTTGTTGAGATTCAAATCGCTAATACTGAAGAAATTAAAGAGCTTATGAATGAACAACAATATAAAAAATTCTGTGAAGAAGAAGAACACTAATTTTATGATGTCTTTTATTCTTTTTGTCTTAACGAGATTCTTCATCAAGTTTTCAATTTTTGTTAGGTTTCTTTAGTGGACTAATATGTTTCAACAAAAAAAAAAAAAAAAAAATAAAAAAAAAAAATAAAAAAGCAAATTCAAGAAATTTAGTGGGAAAGTACACTTACTTTTTAATTCGAAAAGTATGTTCACCTATTATTGACAAAAGTTAAAATAAAAAAGGTTAGTCACTAATTTTTTAAAGTTTCTTTTTATGTGAATCCCAAAGTAAATATGATTTTTCAAAAGTAAAATGTGACAATTCTTTCAATCGTTTTCGAAGAATAAATCGAATTTTAAATAAATTTAAGGAACCATTTGCTGATAATTTAAACAATAATAGTGATTGAATTTTCAGATCCGAAAATCAATTAAAGATTTAAATTCAACCATTTGTGAATACAAGACACAAGCATTTAACCAGGTTTCAGAATTTGATGGCTTGAAGCATAATCCAGAAAATATGAAATTTTGTAAAGGTTAGAACGATACTGGTTAAATTTTGAATTGGTTTGTCTCGAATGGTATTTGAAGAATAAATGGGAAAAATTTTCACTTAATTTTCCATTTTCCTTTTTTTTTTTGTTACCAAATGGAGTTTTCAAAGAAATAAATTTTAGTATGTGCCTCTTTTTGATTTTTGGATACTTTTTTTATGCTAGATTCCTTATCACCCAGAATAGATCTGGATTTTGTCAAGTTTAAAATAAAAGATTTAAGGGTGTGTTATCTAAATGAATTCAGAATCTATACTACATATACTATCCTTTTATCTTGGTAAATGTTTTTCTGATCTTATTTCCAAAGATTAAAATTAATTATTTTTTCAAAAAAAAATTTTTTTGGTTTTAAATTGTCGGTAATAATTTGAAAAAAATCTTTGTCGAAATTTTTTATGTTTTTGATAATCCGTAAATTAAATGTGTTCATTAAAGTCAATTCAACTTTTAAATCACAATTTTTCAATGAAAATTGTGGCACAAAAAAATCTCGAAATTAAATCACCAAATCCGGATTAAAGTAAAATAATTTCTGTAAAAAAAAAATTTTGAATTTTGTGCAGAAATTTGAGTTTTTTTTGTACCCAAAAATTTCATTTAAAGTTTGTACCTTAAAAGTGAAACTGACTGGTTAAGATGATTTTTGATCTAATGTCTCTTTTTGAAAAACGATTAAAATGTTCACTAGGTCCATATAATAAAAAGGATTATTTATTAAAAACCTTAAATAATTCTTTTTTTTGTTTTTATAGAATCAATTATTTCTTTTAAATTTTGATTAAAATTTTCAACTTTTTTGTTATGTAAATTTGATGTTTCATAGAATTACATCATTCTCAGAGTTTAATAAATAATAATTTGATTTTTAAAATATTTTTTGGCTATATTAAAAAGAATTTAATATTTCTCAAAAAAAAAAAATATTTGAGGTTTTTCTTAATAATATTTTACTTTTAATCATGTTTTAACAAATATTATTTTTATGTTAATTTCCTGTAAGAAAATCATTTTACTTTGAAATTGAATCAAAATAAACCCTTTTTTAATGGATTTTTGGTTATAAATAGAACAAATATTTTTTTTTTTGATTACCTACAAAATCAGAATAAAATAATTTTATAATTTTTTTTTGAAAAAAAAATTCTAAAAGGGACTTAATCAAGTCAAAAATATAGATAAAAATTAATTACATTGTGATCAGTTTAAATATTATTTTTTCAAATTTTTAAATTTTGAATCCCTCAATCTCAAAAATAGAATTATTTTCGAAAATCTGATTATAATATAATTTTTGATCTACTGTCTCTTAGGAAAAATATTTTTTCTTTCTATGACTCATTATTAAAATCATAAACTATTAATTGAAAAAAAAAAAAAAAAAATGAAAAAGTAAATCAAATATTGATCATTTTTGATTTGCAAACAGTACTTCCTATAAAATGGATAGATTAATATTTCTCATCAAATTAAAATAACTAAATCGTTCTGAATTATTTTTAACTCTGATAGTTTGGAATTATTTTCATTAATTAATAATAGAGCAATTTAGAATTTTATGTTTTAATTACTTTTTTGAAATTTAACTAAAAGAGATCTAAATTATAATTCTACGCCTTTTCAAGAATAATAACGAAATGGATTTTTTTTTAGTATAAAATTTGGCGTTTTTTTAAAGAAAATAATTTGAATTTACTGTTAAATCTAAAACCCGTAAATTATCAAAACCCCAGTAATTCCATTTTTCTGATCAAATGAAAATATCAGTAAAAAGTCAAAAATCTACTCTCATTTTACAGACAAATAATCCAATTACCTAGCAACTTAAAACCGTTCTAATTGTATAATGGTTAAATATTCCCAATCTATCAAATTTAACTCTTTGGATAATTCAGAAATCTGAAAAAAAAAAAAAAAAAATTGTAAAATTCTACCGAACATGTCTGAAAATTTAAAATCAAATTTATAGTGATTTCCATCATGTTAAATTCTAAATTTATTAGAAAGCATCTATATAAGAATCATTATGTTGCCAAATTTATTAAACATGCCTTTTATTTGCTTTAGATTTTTCTTTTGTTATTTATTTCAAAAATTTAAATATCTTTTGAGAGCCTTAGAGGATTTATTTTTTTTATAAATAGGTTAACTTAATTTCATGTAAATTCACAATAATCAAACACCTTTATCAAATTATAAAGTTTTCAAATATTTCAAAATGATGAAAATGGTTTTTATTTGAATATTAAAATCAAAAATAGATTATCTTTTTGAGTTATGTTCTCAATTAATTTTAAAAATTTTGTTTTTCTTTCAAATTTCTGAATTATCCAAAGAGTTAAATTTGATAGATTGGGAATATTTAACCATTATACAATTAGAACGGTTTTAAGTTGCTAGGTAATTGGATTATTTGTCTGTAAAATGAGAGTAGATTTTTGACTTTTTACTGATATTTTCATTTGATCAGAAAAATGGAATTACTGGGGTTTTGATAATTTACGGGTTTTAGATTTAACAGTAAATTCAAATTATTTTCTTTAAAAAAACGCCAAATTTTATACTAAAAAAAAATCCATTTCGTTATTATTCTTGAAAAGGCGTAGAATTATAATTTAGATCTCTTTTAGTTAAATTTCAAAAAAGTAATTAAAACATAAAATTCTAAATTACTCTATTATTAATTAATGAAAATAATTCCAAACTATCAGAGTTAAAAATAATTCAGAACGATTTAGTTATTTTAATTTGATGAGAAATATTAATCTATCCATTTTATAGAAAGTATGTATGCCTATCAAAAAAGATCAAAATTTTCAATTATTTATTCAAATTTGTAATTTGAACATAAAGAACAAATTTTATCTAAATTTTTATTAATATACATAATAATATCAATTATGGTTTTTAGAAAATGAACTGAATTTTAGAAGTGTTGTACTTGATTGGGAAACTAAATACCTTATAGGGAGAAATTGAATTTTTTGTATACTGTTAAATTGAAATAAATATAATAAAATTTTTCGTTCACAATTTCCCATTATTGTAATCTCATTTATCTCAACTTTTAAAAAAACTCAAGAATAAGAATCTTTTGAAAGGAAACCAAATTTTCAATGTTTTATAAACATTTAAAGCAATAAAAGGTGTTATTCAAAAATTGAGGAATAAAATTTGAAAAAAAAAAAAATCAAGTAAAAATTTACAGTTATTTATTTGAATTTATCAGTTTATTATATTTTCATATTAGGGTTTGAAAGGCTGTAGTCTGTTTTGCCAAAGGCGAGAATACTTGCTTTTTAGATTTTCTTTTAAATATTTAATTGATTCTTGATATGGAGAAATTGTCAAACAGTCTAGATTCCAAAAAGAAATAAAGGAAATGAGTTAAAATTTCCAACCCAGGATTAATAAAAATCCAATAATTAATTTCATTTCCTTTGCGTTTGAAACCTTTAATCACTTTCACAACAAGTTTATATTACTGTTAATTGTTAAATAAAAAGATCAAAATTTTCAATCAACTTTCCAAAAAAAATCACATTCCCAAAAATAAAAATAAACCATCAAAGTCCACAATTCTCAAAGGGTATTAAATTAATAATTTAATCTGGTTTTACAGAAATAAAAAATTTGACAATTTACATTGATTTTTCAAATCTTTTTTTGGAAAGCCAAATGAAAATTTTGTTCTTTTTATTTTGCAACAAATAGTAGCTTTCAAAAATATATAAAACTCTTTTGCAATATTTTTTTGCCACAAAATGAAAAAACGTTATCCATATTTTTTGTAACAATATCACATTGCAGTTCTCATATTTTTTTTTTTTAACCTCCCAAAAGACTTCTCAAATGATCAATTCCTTTAATTTCTCATATTTTTAAATAAATGAAAAATTTTTTTTGAAAGTTAAAAAAAACGCAAAGATCATTGCGAAAACTAATAACTTTTTTTTAAGCAAGTTAATTAAGATTTCTTGATTAAAATTTGATACACAATTATCATCTTTCTAATTTTATTTTTCTGTGGTAGAATTACAAATGGGAAAAATTTTCACTTTGTTTCAATTTCCTTTTTAGAAATAGAGATTGCAAATTACAACCTACTGCTTTAAAAATTTTACTTTGTTAACAAAGAAAGGGAAGTTGAAACCAAAATTTTTTAACGAGTTATTTTGAAAATACCTAAAAACAAACAGCATTAAAAAAAATTATTTGTGAAAAATCAAAAGTATTATTTGTTGAATTCACAAGACCTTTAAAAGGAGAAATATTAAAGAATTAAAAAATTTTTTTCAATCAAAATGGAAAAAAATTTTCACTTAATTTTTTTTAATTTTGAAATGTAAATCTAAAATGTTAAGCATCAAGTTATTTGAAATACCCCCCCTTTACATGTCAAATTGTTACAATTTCCATTTCTCAAGGATACTCTTGTTTTTTTAATGAAAAAATATTAATATCATTTTTAGAATCTGTTCCAATATTTTACTTTTTTTTTTTTTTTTCCAACAATCAGTTGTAAAATTTGCAACAAAAAATATATCGTTATGGGAAACAAACAAATCTCATCTACACACCCAGATTTCAAGAACTATTTGAAAATAATAAAAAAAACCAACAAGCCATTTATTCTTTTACAGTCCAATGGCGAAGTAATTTTCGCAAATTCAGCAACATTCCAGTTATTACAAATTCCAAAAAAGATTAAAGATCGATCAAAATATACTTTAACAAAACTTTCACCAGACGTACAGCCACACGTTAATGTCAAAACAGTTCCATACTTTAAAAAATATTTTACCGCAATGTTAACGTAAATCAATCCTTTTTCTTTTGTTTTTTTTTTTTTGTTTTTAGGTGTGCAAAAAAAAAAGCTATTTCAAAAAGTGATTTTTTGTTAATCATTTTTAAAGTAAGGAAAACACACCAAAGTCTATTTCTGAAAAACAAAATAGAAAGAGAATTTCTTATTTCAAAAAAAACTTATTATTTTTATTTGATAACTCCACTTTTTTTATTTTTTTTTTTTTTGATTTCCTCTAATTGTTTCTGTGGCATTCAAACAAATAAGAAAAAAAGCAGGACAAGAAAACTTTATGTGGAACTACAAACCTACCAATGGAAAAGAAAAATGGGCGAAAGTTACAATGACCAGTAAATTTTTCTTTTGTCTTTTTTTTTTTTTAGGTATTTTTATTTTCAATGAGAAACCTGTCCAATCATATTGAACGGTATGATTTAGAATATTACCACATCAGTTTTACAACAAAATTCTTCTAATAATCATTTTTTCGCAACAAATTGAAAAAAAAAAGGGAAATATCAAAAAAAAGAATTCCTGTTAATCTTCTTTACTGTTGAGAGAAAAATGTTTGACACAGAAAAATGGTTGGACACCATTTTTAATTGGGAACATTACTGAAATTGAAAATCAAATCCTATTGATAACTAGGTGAATTTTATATAAATCGAGGTTTAAATGTGTTACAAGTTCATTAATCTGTGGTGTGTGTAGAATACTCATTTGAATGGTTGACAACTAAAAGTAGATCATGCTATTTGAACAAAAATCCAAATTGTAGTAAAGTTTACTATTAATTCTGAAAATGATAATTTTTAAACTTGCTTTAGATTATAAGAGATAAGGTTTTGAAAAAGTAGAATTATATTAATCGTTATTCTAAGAAGTAGATGAGTGTTTTTCTTTAGTTATTTCACAAACGATTGAAATTAAAAATCATTTTCAGTAATGTTCCCAATTAAAAATTACTGTCCAACTATTTTTCTCCCCATCATTTTTCTCTCAACAGTTATCTAAAATCAATCTCAATTTGTTAAAAATTAAGAATCTCAAATGATTTTAAATCATTGAAAAAGGTTTATTAGTCTACGGTTTCGCCATCTACATTTCTAAAGTTCACAAAAAGATCTAAGAACAATTTTCACATTATTCCTTCGAAAACAAAATTTCTTCGTTATGAAAAACAAAAATCTTGAACTGTTTTTTCATTTTTTTGATCAGAAAAGAAAAAATGAATAAACACATTTATAAGGAATTTTTGAAATTTAAATTGTTAATTTTTGATTTCTAAAGTGAATTTTTTTTTCCTCTTTCAAACCAGGTTATTTTGACTAGTTAATTAAAAATTATTAAAAATATATATTTTATGTTTACACTTCTCGAGTATGAAAAAATAAAATTGAAACATAAAAGTTAGGCAAAACTACTACTTTCATTAACCTTTCATCATTAATCATAAAGTTTATTCACAATATAATCAAAATTCCAGAACTTCAAATTCATGAGGGCTATTGTATTTATTATTATTAGTAGTATCAGCATTTACAAACATCCCTAGTTGAGAACAAAAGTGTTTTTTCAGGTTAGAAATTCCAAAAAAACGGAAGGACGAATATTAGTTTCATTCAACTTTAGAGATATTTACTTTGATAGATAATAAAAAATAGTTTTGAAAATGCTTTACTCATCTAATAAAACTGAAACAGAGAAAAAAAAATTCCTTATGATAATTTTGCCGCCCCAGTCAAGTGCTGCGAAGTGCTGTGGGGTGTCGTAGAGTGACGTGGAGTACCTAGGTTTTCTTGAGGTTTTCTATTTTATTTGTGGAATCTATCGATTTTCCAAATAAACAGAAAACTCAAGAAAGCCTAACGGCAGTTTTCCAGAATTCAAAAGAATGGAGAAAAATCAAAGATTGTGCTCAGTTCTTTTAAGTTCTGGAAAAGCTAACGGCGGTTTTTTTTTTTAATTTAAGAAATAAAAAGAAAATTTTTGAAATGTTCTTTAAATATCTAAAATTAAAATAAAACCTAACAGTGATTTTATTGGGGTTTTCTGTTTGTTCGGTAAAGTGTTCTAGGGGTTTTTGAGGTTTTATATTTTATTTATGAAGTATTCTAATTTTTTTTACACTTTTTGAAATAAACAGAAATTTTTAATAAATTTTCGGTTTATTTCAAAAAGTAAAAAAAAACCTAACAAAAATCTATTGATTTTTGGAATAAACAGAAAGCTAAAAAAAACCTATGGTGCTTTTTCAATTCTTGTTTCAAAATTCACAAGAAAGGAGTAAAATCAATGATTTTATTCAATTCTTTTAAATTCTAGAAAAGATATCGTTTTTTTTTTTTAATTTTTGAAATAAACAGAAAATTGAATAACTTTTTGGTGTATTTCTAAAATTAAAAAAAAAATTTAACGGCTGAAAGAGGAAATTAAATTCGCCCCCTTCAAAATAAAAAAAAAAACCATAATCAAGAAAATTCATATTTTTTATCAAAATTATTTATAAAACAAAGAATTTTTGTCAAAAAAATGAAAAATTATTCAAAAAATAATATTAAAAATGTGTAATTCATAAAATTAATTTTATGTATAAAGTAATTACCCTTTGTTATATTATATTGAATTTTCATCTCAATAACTTGTTATTTCAATAGATTTTTCACTTTATATTTACCATCTAACCTCAAATACACTTTATTCCACTCAAAGGATCCCAGCTAAAAATGAAAAAGTCACTTTTTTACAAGAAACAACCAAACTAAGATTGTTTATATATAAGATAAATAATAAACTTTGGATTAGAGTCAATAACCATCAAAGAAATATCTGAACAAACCATAAATTTCAAAAAAAAAAAAAAAAATCGTTTAAAAAAATTTTTAGTGCCTCTTTCATTTGAATATCTAGTGCAAAATTTCAAAATTTCTTTCAGAAATTAAAATTATTGATAATAAGATTTTTAAATTGAAAATGTATGAATTTTAAAAGAAAATACAAAGCCTCACTTTTCAGTATGTTAATTTGGAGTTTTAAACATTTTTTTTTTTCCAATTGACTTTTTTCAAAAAAAAAAACAAAAAAGAAAAGCAAAAAAATAAAAAAGCAAAAAGCAAAAAACAAAAAAAAAAATTGCCAAAATGAGAAAAAATGATTTTGATCTAATAATTGAAATTTTATTTTGAGAAGAATACCGAATTAAACTCATATAATATGTTCTCTTTCTCCAATAAAACTTCACCCCTTTGACTGAAAAAGAGTTTATAATAAACATATATTTACTTTTAGGGGAGAGATAGGGAGTGTTTTGGCGGATTGGGGAAATCAAATTCGCACTTATAGCTATAATACATAAAATAACTTATAAAAAGCACCCCTGTCTTTTTTCTCTCTTCTAAAATTACTGTGTCCCGTTTATAGGAACAATAGAAAATCAAATTGAAAATTAAAATTCACACAATCCCTTCATAAATTAGCTTGAATTCAGAAGGCGAATTGTTAATAATCATTATGATCTACAAACTTTGTCTTTAAAAAGGTTTTCAGAAGTTAAAGAGAAAAACGAAAAGGATAATAGATATATATATATATATATATATATATGCCATCTTTTTGTCAAGTTGGCTTACCTCATCAAAATAAACACTAAAACAAAAACAAAAAAAAAAAAAAAAGAACTAAATTTTAAAAGTTAAAAAAGATTACATCTTGTTTTCATTTTTTTTTGAAAAAAACAAAGATCAAAATCTTATAAAATATTGATAACTTATGAATAATTATTTAATGCAAAACAGTCCAATCTACTAATAAACTGTTTTATCAATTTTATATTAGCTATAAAAAGTTAATTTGGAAAATATTTAATTGTGAAATTATTGTAAACATGAAATTTTTAGATTGGAATTTAAAATAAATTAATCATCCAGTTAGAGTTTAATTATGTAAAAATATACCTTTTTCATATTTTTTGAAAAATAATTTTTTTTACCAACAATACATAACTATTCCTTAAAAATAAAATTTATTCCATTTTTTTGGGAATTTTGAGGCAATTTGATTTTAATTCAGAAATAAAAGTTTTTATTCCTTAAAAAAAAAATTATGAGAACTGAAAAAATTAAAATTAATATTAATCTTTTCAGTATTTTTTTTTCTTTTTTTTTTTTACTCCCACAAGAGTTCAACAGAAAGAATACAAATATTTTAAAGACAAAAATCTTTCAGAAAAATATTTTGAAATATTTTTTAAATAGTTAATTAAAGAAGTATTAAAATTGGAAATTAAAAAAAATTAACAAAAAAAAATAATAAATATAAAGGAAATTCCAAAAATTTGGGTACAGTTTAAATAGTTGAAAAGATAACAATATCCCACTTTAGATTCAATTTGGAAATAATTTTGATTTTACAAACTATTATTCCATTTCTTGTCTTTTCTGGTTTTTTTTTTCATTTCCCTTTTTCCAGTCACATAATCTGTTTATCAAGATCTGAGAAATTTTTTTACAAATGGTTGACAGAAAGTTAATGTTGGGTTTTGTTAAATACAAAAACCACATCCAATCAGTTGATGGTATCTAATCATTTGATCGATCAATAATTGTTAGTGAAAATTTCAGCAAATTTACCAACCCAATTTTTTGTTATGCTCGTTTCATCATTTTGGAAGACACACCGATTTTTATTTTTTAATTTTATATTTTTTTCTTTTATTTGGATGAAAATGATTATTTATTAAAACACTAATACTCGGTTACTTAAATGTGGTTTTATATTACGTTTGGAAAAATATAATAAATTGGATTTTTTATTGTCTATTTTTGATTTTGGGTGTGTCCAAATTATAGGAATGGGGTTTATTTTCTAATAATAATTATTTTTTTCTCAGTTTTAAAGAGGATCATCAATTATGTATAAGCATTATACTGTTTTAATCTTTATTCAAAGGTTATTTTTAAAGCCGCTTTATTTATTAAAATTTGGGAAAAAATCAAAATCAAAAATAAAAATTCTTCTTTCAAATTTAACAAAAAAAATATAAAATAAATCACCATACAACTCAAAATGTTTTATATTTCTTCTAATTATCATATTTATCATCTTGAAAAAAATATCACAATTTTCGTAATTTTAAAGGGTTCAAATTTGGAAATGATATCATTGTTCAAGTCTTTTTAGAAGAGAAAACTGATATCACTCAAATATACGAAAGTGAAGGAAATATTGATAATTCTACTGACGAACAAAGCAGCGAAGAAAACTTACCGATACAAAAATCGCAAGCATCCACCGAGGTTGACAATTTCAGTGATAATAATTCCACTGCTCATGTTGATACAAATACAACAAAGATTAGGGAAAAAATTACAATAATTAACAAACTCTTAATTGGTGCTGTTGAACCTAAAAATGATGGTGATAATATTGAATTAAAAATAAAGAAAAACAATCAAAAAGTATCATGCAATCAATATAAAAAAACTCATTCAAGAAAAAAAAGTAAAGAACAAAAAAAAATTAATTCGCAACTGCTAAAACTAACACAGCTACATTTAGATACTATGCAATATAAAGAACATCGAAAGCAGTTATTAATGGACAGAATTCAAGATGGGAATGAAATAATTCAATTAGAAATGGTTAAACTTGAAAACCAATTGTCAAGAAGAAGAGAGGGCCAGGATAATGAAACAAATCAAATACAAAACCTCAAAAAGGAAATTTCAGAAATCAAAAAAAAAATATTTAAAATTAAGGAAATTATTCAAAAATTTAATGAAAATACAAAAGAAAATGAGAATGATAAAAATCCCTTTGATCATCTTTTATTGAAAATTGAGGATTTGGTTGATTTTGAATTCAACAAATAAAATTGCTATTATTTTTAACATTTAAATAATAATTTTATTTTTATTTTTTTTTTTTTGATCAAGTTAATGGCTTGTAAACAATTTGTATAAGAATATTGTGCTTTTCAAAAATTTTCTTTTGGGTTTTAAAATAATAACATGTTCTACTATTTTTTCTATTAAATATATTAAAGAAAAAAATAAGGGTTAAAATAACAATGTAATCACTCTTCTGAAAAAATAAAGTTGAAAAGTTCAAGTTAGATAAAACTAATACATTAATTAACATTTCATCTTCTTTATACGGTTTGCTAAGAATGTAATCAACATTTCAGAAATTCAAATTCTTGAGGCTATTGTATTTATTGTTGCTGGTAGTACTACGATTTTTAAATTCTTTAACCAAGAGAAAAATTTGTTTTTTGTGTTAAAAATTGTAAATCGATATGCAGTTATTAAAAAAAAAAAAAAAAACCTAAAGTACAACCTGTATTTCAATAGAAAATCCATGCTTTTTCTTCTTTTTCATGTTCTGTTTAATATTCAATATATTATCAATTATTTTTATTAAGTTAAATCATTTTTGAAGGTAAAACTCTTTGATTTTATAGAAAAATTAAAATCCTTAATGCAATTTGTTGGAAATTTTTGATATTTTTTTCTTTTTTTTTTTTTTTTTCGAACTAATATTTTCTTACTAAAATTAACTTTATTTTTTGAGATGAATTTTAATTTTGAACCATCATTTTTAGATCTTTTTAACAATAATTGAGATTTAAGAAACCAATAACTTCTTTGTATTGTATTTATTTTTGGTTTCTAAGATCCTTTAATTGTTAGGCATTCTATGATGAAAAATGAAAAACAATTTTTTATTTTGAAACATAACTTAAAAAAGTCTAAAAGAGATCTTTTGGTAATAGTGTATATGTACTACTGGCCGTTGAAATAATGATTTTCCCAGAAATAAATAGTACTCTCTATTTCAATTTTCATTGTATAAGAAAAAATAGGAACAAATGAAAAGAAAAATAATTTTTTTATGTAAAATGTTATTTAGATATGTTAATCTATATTTGTAGAGTTGCAATTTGAACAGGGTAAGAATAAGACAATCTAAAAAAAAAATAAGACTTTTCCAAATTTCATTATATCAGTCATAAAAGTTTCAATTCTCAATTCTCTATCTTTTTCGATAATTTTCAAAACGCAAATGGTTTTTTTTATGTATAAAAAGATTAAAAATGAGACAACAGACTTTTAAAATTAAAATAAATCCTCCAGTAAAAGTTTATAATCAAATCAAAAAAAATTTTAACGCATCTTGAAATTGAAAAAAAAAAGTTAAAACATGAGTAATTTCCTAACAAACTTATTTTTAATGCGATTGTGCGAAATCAATTATTAGTTTTTTAAGAGTTTGATAAGTATTCCCATTTTGGAAAGGTTCTAAATTTCGTCTATTTCTAACTTATTTAAAAAAAAAAATATTTTCTTTAAAATAGAAAGAAAATTTTTTGTCTGTAAATGAATTGTATAGAAATATACTTAAAAAAAAAATCGATTAAAGAGGAAATAATCCAATAAAAATAAATAATAAATTAATTTTAAAAAAGGTACAATAATTAATTTAAACTTGAAAAAAATTAATTTCTAAACCCAACACATTATTATAAAAATTTTTCAATTTTTTTAAACAAAAAAAGTGAGAAAAAATACCAAAAAATTAAATTTTACTGTTTCTCGAAATATTTTTTCGAAACTTGTAACATTCCACTTTTAGCAAAAAGAAATGCTTTTTAAATATATTATTTTTTAATAAAGAATTAATAATCAAGTCGTAATTGTTCCTGTAGATCAGTAGATAACTCGATATTTAAAATATTAATAAAATTTATTATTTTTTGTCTAAATTTTAAATGTTTTCAAACAAAATTATAAGTGATATTAATATAAAAAAAATAATGTTTGATTTCAAATAACTTATTAAAATAGTGATATTTTGTTGTTTATCTTCAAGACAATTGCTAAGATTATTACATTCGTGATTTAAATTTTAAGATATTTAAATAAATTATTGAAAACGCATTAAATTATCATCTTTTTCTGGATCCTTTATTCAATATTTTGATAAAATTTGTTGTGTTTTTAAAATAAAAATTAAATTTTAAATTTTAAATATTTATAAAAACTATCAAAAATTACTATTTTGGATTTCATAAAAAGGAAAATATTTTGAATATTTTTCATTTGGGTTTTCAAGTCAAAAAATTTAAACAAAAGGGATCTGGATCTTTTAGCTGGAAATTACTTGAAAAAGATGAATTCTTTTAAAAAATAATAATAACTTTCTTGAAATTTGGAATATTCGTTGATTCATCTGCTTAATCAAAATATTTGAAAATATTTACAATATTACCTTTTGGAAAAAAAAACAAATATATCAGAATTTCTATTGCCTTTTGTTTTTAAGACGATACTCAAAATCTCAAAAAAAAAAAAAAATATTAAAAGTCTAACCAGTCACGTAAGGTTTACAAGTCTTTAAAAACTGGAAAAAAAGTTTTTTTCTTGTATAAGGTTTAAGTTGCTAATATTTTGAAAATAATTGATTGTTCTTAGCTTTGTTTTAATTTTAATTGAGGTTTAAAAAATGTGACTTTTATTTTTGTTTTTTTTTTCCAAAATTGGAATAAGACCCTAAGGCCGAATAAATCACAAGCAAAATAATTTCAAAAATATTATTTTAGGGATTGTATAACGAAATTTTTATTAATCTTCATTTTCTTTCGAGTTTTTAAATTTTTTTGATATGTGTAGATGTGATTGGTAAAAAGGGAACTGAAATATTTTATATTGAAAACCCAAAAATCAAAAATCATTTTAAATATCTCTCAATCTTTCGATATTACACTCAGAAATTAGGATTAGAGAAAAAAAAAATAAAAGGGAAAAAATTGTCTTTTCGAGCACTACTAAAATTCAAACAAAGCCAAAGATCATCAGAAATAACCAAAATAACATCGTTTTAAATAAAAGACAAATTATCTTTTATATAGTTTCAGGAGATTGTAAACCTTAAAAAAAACATACGAATCTGTTCTTGTAACCCAAAGTAAATATATTTGTAAACTTTCAAAAACCTAAAACTATTTTTAGAAAAAGCAACAAGCTTGTTTAAATGACAACTTTTAAAAATTTCTATTGTAAAAACTTTTTATGTATGAAAGTAATTGGATTTTGGTCTTTTTTCCAATTTGAAAAAATATATAATTTCAAAAAAGTAAAGTGTTGGAAATGAAAAAAAAGTGACCACAGTTTTTGTTCTTTGATTGTAGTCAAAAATCAAAAAATTTGTTATTTTTTTTCGTTTCAATTCTCTAAAAAAACAATTTTATAATATGGGTAAAAGAGTAAGAACTCAACGTAAAGGAAGTGGAACTGTATTTAGAGCACACACACATCATAGAAAAGGAGCAGCAAAACTTAGATCTTTAGATCGAGTAGAAAAAAGGGGATATATCAGAGGTGTAGTTCACAACATTATCCACGATCCAGGTAGATCAGCACCACTTGCTGTTGTTCATTTCAAAAGTGTTCTTGGAAACAAAAAACAAAAAGAACTTTTTATTGCAACCGAAGGAATGTATTCAGGACAATTTGTTTTCTGTGGAAAAACTGGTATGTTGTTTTTTTTTCCTAGTCAATGAATTTTTTTTACTTTTTTTTTGCTTTTTTGTTTTTTTTTCTTTTTTTTACTTTGAATAAAAATTTTTTTGAAAACAAAACAATTTTTGCTTTTGAAATCTTGATACTTTTTTTTTTTTTTTTTTTTTTTTTTTTGAATTCATCCTAAATGACCATTCAGAAACCAAATTTTATATTTTCAACAATTTTTCTGGATTCCGATTAAATTAATTTTACTTGTGTTTTTAATAAAAAATAACAACAAAAACAACAAACCTCTTAAATCAAAAAACAAATAATACATAATTAATACCAAACCACTATTAGCTCGACTTGAACCAGGTAACACATTACCAATTGGCGTTTTACCAGAAGGTACAATTATCTGTAATGTAGAAGGAAGAATGGGAGACAGAGGGAAAATTGCAAGATGTTCAGGAAACTATGCCACAGTCATTGGACACAAACCTGAAGAAGGAAAAACCAGAATCAGACTTCCATCTGGAACAAAAAAATTTGTTTCCTCAAAAGCTAGAGCTACAATTGGAATTGTTGCTGGAGGAGGAAGAGTTGACAAGCCTTTACTTAAAGCAGGAAGAGCTTATTTTAAAAACAAAGCTAAAAAAAATAGATGGCCAGTAGTTAGAGGTGTTGCTAAAAATGTAAACCTTTTTTCTTTTTTTTTTCTTTTCTTTTCTTTTCTTTTCTTTTACAATTACATTTGTTTTTCTTTCTCTTTAACTCTTTCTTTATTTTCAATTTTACTTGGATTTGAAAAAATCTTTGAATTATTTTTTTGTTGCAGTCGGTTTTCTTTAAATCTTTAACAACTGGGTTTAGTTTCAAAGTATTTATGATAAATATGGTCAAACTAAAAATCAATCAAGACCTTTTTTCCAGTCTCACCAATAAGATACATTTTATGAAAAAATATTAACATTTTATGTTAAAAAATTAAATAGATCTCATGATATCAAGATCAAATTTTGAAGAAAAGAAATAGGAATGTTTTCTCGCGTGTGTGAATTTATTTTGGATTTTATTGTTACAGAAATATTAATACTTTTATTATTTTAAATCTCAGAAACCATAATTTCAGATTTTAATACAATTGATTTCAACAACAGCTGTTTTAATAAAAGTGAGCACTAAAAGTTTTCAAAAGTATCTCCCAAATTATTTGATTCACTTTTTTAAGCAGTTTAGTAACACTTTTTAAAAGTTGTTGAACTTGACTTTTTTGTAAATTGCTGTATCAAATTTTGAACGATTTCCAAACATTTTCATTATTCAAATAAGAACCTTAATTGCTTTTTATATCGACGAGATTCTTTTTCGGATCTTAAATTCACTCAATTTCAAACACTAAACTCTCACAATTTCTTTAAACCGTTTTAGATCTATCTATTAATTCAATTCTATTATTGTTAAATTGATTAACATTTTTTAATAAACAATTATATGAAAACAAATTTTAGAAGTAATTTATTTAAATGATCAAATAAATTAACAGAAAGAATTTTTTTCGCGAGAAATAATGAATGTAATGTAACTAGTATTTCTTTAATTTAATTATTGTTTACAATATAAGCTATTCTAAAAAAAAAAGTGCATAGCAATGCTATATAAAAAACTAAAAGCAACAATAATAAGCTAAATTTCAAAAATAGGGGTAGATTTTCCATCATAAAAAAATTTGTTAAATTGTTTTTTTTTTTTGAATAATAATTTATTTTACTAAAGTTTTTAGAGATTATAACCAATCTAGATTAATAAATAAAAATATAGTGTAATCATTTTATTTTTCGAAAGACAAATAAAACAAGAAAAAAATAATAAAAAAAACGTTTGCCACTAATTTTGAAATTTGGCTTATAATATAATTGGCGAGTTTAAAAAAAAAATTCAAAACCTTTTTAAAATATAAACTCTTTTTCAAATAAAAGTGCACAGAAAATTTCAAGAATTATTCATAATTGAATCAAATTAATTGTAGTATCATTCTAAAATATACGAAACTCTTTAAAACATAAAAAACACTCAACTAAATCTTTATTACTCATTAAAACCAAACAATAAAAATTAAAATTAAATATTTTAAAAATTGATGTGCTTTTTTTATTTGAAATAAGAAATCTTGTTTTGTAAATTGTAATAAAAAAATATAAATAAAATCAATAAAAACCTTTGAGCAAGGCGAATTGGGTAAAAGTTCTTTACATTTTATTGATAACTCTTTATACATCAAACTTTTGTTTTTTAAAGTCTCATTTTCAATATAAAGCCGCAATTCATCTGGGTATTTTGTTGGAATTTTTTTTGTCTCTTTTCTTTGTTCCATACATCGATCCAATAATGGTCTTTCTTAATTCCGATTTCTAGCTCATTCGAAATCAAACTTAAACTGTTTCCTGTTTTATACTGGTAGATTGTTTCCAAATTGGCTTCTTCTTGTCTTGTTTTTTTCATTTTCCAACTGTTTAATATCCATAAAAAAAAACAAAAAATGAAAAAATTAATAATTAAAATGAAAATCAGCAATAAGTAATTATCTTATTAACAATCAAATTCAATGGTATTGATGATTTGAGAGGTGTGCCCTTTTGTTTGAAAAAGAGTTTACAATGTCACGCCATTTTTTATTATTTTCAAATAAGCAAATTCAACTCTCGTTCTATTCAAGAATCAAAATTTCTAAAAATTAGAACAATCAAGTTTTATTTGATAAAAAATAAATTATAAAAAAAAGGTTTTTATTTTTTTTAAAAATATATCTCTTTTTCAGAATGAAACTTAAAAATAACATGCCTTGAATTATTTTTTTTTTTTTAATTTCGTGTATTTTTTTTTTTAATTGTATTTCGTGTATCTTTTTTTATTGCTTCTTTTTTTAAAAAACCTATAAAACTTAAATTATTCATTTGAATTGAATCTATTAACTTTTATTTTTTCTTTATTGTTTTTATATTTTATTGTTATTTTCTTCACACATTTATTTGGATAAATTTTTTAATTTGCTTTATTTTTTAACTTTTAAATAGCCTGTTGAACATCCACATGGTGGTGGTAATCATCAACATATCGGTCACCCATCAACTATTAGTAGATATGCATCAATTGGTCAAAAAGTTGGTTTAATTTCTGCTCGAAGAACTGGTAGAAGATCGGGTGCTTCCAAAAAAAAATAAATTAGAACTTTCTTAAAAAATTAAAATTTTTTAATATACATACACTAAAAACAATAAATAAAAATTCTCTTTTTTAATTGTCGATCTAAAATCTAAAAATAATTAAAAGAAAAAAGGAATAGAATTCGTACTATACATCTACATTAATTTTTTTTGTTTTAATAATCAATTTTAATTTTTTTTGTTTTATTTTATTTATTATTATTTTTTTTCATAAAGTCAATGTTTTCGACTTAGAAACCAATTAATCGATACATTAAAAAAATTTTCTACAAAATTTTCAAATTGAATATTTGATCATTTTGATGATTGATCTCAAAAGAAAAGTTTTAGGACAACCGAAAGGAATTGGGAAAATAACCTTTAGAATATGAGAGTAATGAACAAACGTTTGAGAATTCAATGGAATGTGAGAAATGAATGACAGAAAAAATACAGCCGTTCCAAACCTACCGTGAAATTTGACAGACATAGTTATTGACTTTTTGTTTCAATTAAATACAAAAAAAAAATTTTCGGTTATACGCTATCATATTACATTTTATGGTTCGACATAGGTTTTTAAAAAAATTTCTTATATGAATGACTGAGAAAACAATCTTGTTGTTTTTGAAACAAATTCTAAAATTCTAACCAAAGTTTCCAAAGATCGAAGATCAAATTAGATGATTTCATTAAAATTGTCTTGCCTTTTGATTTTAAGGTATTAAGAAATTAAGGATCCACCAAAAACCTAAAAATTTTTCCAAATTATTGATCATTCAGAAAGGTTTATATACAAAAATTCAAATTCTCATATTTTCTCTTTGTGAAATTTTTGTTCTATTATAAAATTTCATGGTTTGTAATAGGCTATCACATAACCATAGAATCCTGTCATAAAAAGGCGATTATGATAAAGAAATTGAATTTTCGGTTTATCATAGATTTCATGGTAGGGTTGGAACGGCTTGATAAATATTTATTTTTTTCCATTTTTTACTTGTAGAATTTTCTTTATTGAGAAGAAGAGTTACAAAGGAAAAAGATTAGGTGGTTACTTGATAAAACTGAAGTACTGAAACTTGATATTATGTATTACTTGAAAAAAAAAAAAAAATGTAAAAGCAAAAAATATCAAAGGTTTTATAGCCAATCTGATCAAAAAGAAAAAAATTATTTCCTAAATAAAACAAAAACATAACAAATGTTATTTCGAAAAAAAAAAAACACAATAAGAAAAACTTCCAGAGCACAAATCTTAGAAGAAGGTTTTATTCCGTTGAAATTAAATAATACTTTTCAAATATTGATTTTATAAATTTTGTTTAGAAATATAATATCAATGATTTGAAATTATTAATTTTTAGTTTTTGTGTTGCATGAAAACAAAAAAAAAAAAACCCTTTTTTTACTTTTTGATATTTATCTGTTCTAATAATTAATTTTTTATAAGGCAAATTATTTTATTTTGTATTAAATTAATAAAAAAAGTTTTTTAATAACTCTTTTGAAAATTTATCAAAGGTTAAATAAAAGTCAATTTTTTATTTAAATGATAAAGAAAACTCAAAAAAAAAAAAAATAAAATTTTTTCCAGCAGATCAGAAAATGTAAAAAACTCATAAATATTTGAGAAAATTTTGTCCTTTGTTGTTTATTTACAGAATTTTGTTTTTTTTTAATAATTAAGCTTTAATAAAAAACAATATCTTTTTTAGTTATTATTGGATTTGAAGTTATTTTTTTAAAATTCATAATAAATTTTCAAATACTGTGATATTGCATGGAACAGTCATACTAAATAATATTGCGATAATATCATAATCACTATCTTCCTCAAAAAATCATAATAATTGTCTAAAAATCATGATATTTGATAAAATATCGTGATTAAACAATAATCGTTATACAATTGAAAACATGTTCGAGGAATGGTTACTTAAATTAATATTTTTAAATTGAAAAAATTTGTTTGATCAAAAAATATATCCGTGATAAAAATGTTATTCTTTGTAAAAAAAAACAAAAAAGATACTTGATTCAATCAAGTGTAAGATCAAGAGTTTTTATTTTTCTTTTAATTTGATTGGCATATTGCATCGATCCATTAGATAACCAAAGATAATAACGAAAGGATTAATACCTTCTGGGTCTATTTTGGTACTATAAATCACTTTGAATAAAAGATTTTATAAAATAATCAACCCTTCACACTTTCTAAAAAAAAATTTATTATTGGGTATTAAACATTTCCTTTATTCTATTCGAGTATTAAGAAGGGTTGAATGGCATTTTAAAAAGCTTTCATGACATACTAACCACGTTACCACGAATTTTTAAGATTGATTGTAAAAAATTTTTCTAATTCTTATTATTGTTATCCTCATCTCTTAGTATTGAACAGAAAACATTACCAGAGCTTACCATCCGTTCCACTTTTAAAACACAAACTTTAAACCAGAATTAAGACACAAAAAAATTCTCAAATTAAGGCACAAAATTTCAAATTCTAGAAAAATAATTTCTAAAATAAAAAAAATCCAAATTATGTGCCTTAATTTGAGATTTTTTTTTGTGCCTTAAATTACGTTGAAAGTTTGTGCCTTAAATTTGAAACTGACTGTAAAGGTTTTTATTTAATCGATCTCCAATAAGAAGAAATTTTACTCTTTAATTATTTTTCTTTTTTTAACTTGCTAAGGTAGTAACCCCATTTTAAAAACGCACATCTGTTATATATTCAAGTGCATTTTTAAATGAATATTTATTTGAGTGTAAATTTTGTGGATATTTGACTTATATAAAAAAGAAAAATTGAAGAGAAATTTTTATTTTAATTTAATTATAATTTATCTTTTATAAAGCTTGTATCTTTTATACTTTTAAAAAACTTAAATATTATTATCAAATCTTACAAATATTTTCTAACTTTATTAAATCAGAAAAGCATTTACAAAGTCTCAAGGTTTTGTAAAATTAAAAATAAATTTTTTAAGGTGATTTCAAAACAATAATTTTCTTTGTTTGGCGATTTTTATATATTATTATGATAAAGTGGATTATGATGATTTTATGATTTTTTGACAGTTAAAGTGGACTAATCATGATTTTGGATGATTAATCACGAATAAATTGTCCATTCCGTTGAATTACCTGTGATGATCAAAACCTCTTCTACTGTTGCCAAAATAATGCGTGACAGAAAAGTTTATTTGATGTTTCACAATAAAAATCCTTTTACTGAGTTCTAGAAGGACTTTACCATTAAACAATCAAAGAAAATAACAATAAATCATAATTAAATATGGTATTGATTTCTCAAAGTTCTATTAAGCAATAAAGAAACACTAAAAACACATATATAAATAGAAAAGTTATCTCAATAATTTGAGTTAGTTTTTGAGAAAATTTTGATCATCAATCCAAAAAACTCAGACAATTATGAAAAATTTTCAATAAATTGTATTCCTAATTCAAAATATACTTGAAAAAAGTAAGGGCTTTACCTAAAAAATCCATTTGAAATTAGGTATAGTACTGTGTAATTAATTTTATTTTACCTTGGTTGAATAAGAAAAAAAAAGCACGGATAATATTTTGAAACACGGATTAAAGTCATCGGGCTGGCATTATTTTAATCACTATATTTATTTTTAGTCTTCTTTTTTAGTGAAATAATAAAGGTAAATGAAATGTATTTAATAAAATCTATAAAAAGTAAATAATTTAAAGAACAGATAGTTTTTTTCACTCTAAATCTCGGTTCCAATAATTTTTTTTTTTTTCAATGAATAATAACAGAGTATCTTCTATTTTTCTAAGACACAACTAACAATTTTTGGGTTGTCTTATTTTTAAGATTACTCCTTAAAATAATAATTTTTGAGAAAAAAGCCGATTTTTGAAAGAGTCAATATTTTACTGGTTTTTTCTAAAAGTGTATCTTTCAAAAATTTACTCATTTTTTTCCAAAAATCTTTTTTTTTTCAAAAAAGCAAACAATAAATAAAATGAGTGAACAATGGTTAAATAATTATGAACAATTAGATCGTTTTATGAATGAAACGTCTTCTTTAATTCAAAAAAAGAAACGTTTACAAAAAGAAAACCAAAACGCATCAACAGTCTCGTCACAAATCAGAAAGAATCTCAACAAAATGAAAAAGAATTACGACAAATTAGAATCGCTCTTAGAAAAATGTAAGAAAAATCCAGATCGTTACCATCTTACACAAAAAGAGGTTGCGCGAAGGAGTGATCTTTTAGCAAACGCAAGAATTAAAAAAGAGAAAATCAACAGCGATTTTCACAACAAAGGATCAAACTTTCGACGTGAGGTCAATGTCAAATGGGGAGAAGAAGACGACGAAACTCTTGGCAAAACGAACAAAGAGATCTTGGGTTTACAAGAAGAAATGATTAACGAACAAGACGACAAATTGGACCTACTTTCGACATCTATAGGTAGACAAAAGCAAATAGCAACAACGGTTGGTGATGAACTGGATTTGCAATCAAGGCTTCTTGACGACGTTGATGAAAAAATGGACAGAACAGGTAACAAAATTAAACGTGAAGATCGACGAATGAATAAATTATTAGTTTCCTCAAGAAGTAGATGGTTATTGGGTATCGTTTGTCTGCTGCTTATTATTTTAATTGTTCTTGCTTGTACTCATTGGGGTAAAGATATTTGGGGTTAAAAAGATAATAAGTAAACTTTAGGTTATACCGATAAAATATTTTTTGAAATTTTTTTAAAAATTTTTTCTTCTTCTTTTTCTTCTTTTTTTTTTGAATTTCTTTTTCTTTTCTTTTTGAACTTATTTTACAAACTTGAATTGTGAAATTTTTTAAAAAAAAATCCTACTGAAACTTGATTATAGTGATAAAAATACAGTAATTTATTGTTTACCCTGAAATTTTTAAAGTATTCTTTTTTTTTTCTTGTTTTTTTTTTTTTCTTTTGAAATCTCAATGAGGAGACTTTGTAAAATTAGTTTGAAAGAATCCACCGCAATTGAAAGGCGGTTCGGTGAATAGAGTGGACGTATTTGAATTTCTTTTATTTATTTTTTGTTTGTCTTATTTTTTTTTTAACAATCTAATCTCACAAATCAGTAAATTACACTTAAAATTACAATTAGGGCATATTATTTACTAATTCAAAATTGAAAATAATTAAATTTTTCTCTCGAATTGTCAATTATAAATTTTTGGGAGAATTAAAACAAGGATCTTATTACCTTGCAATTTGAATGAGATATTTTTTTTGGATTTTCCTTCTTTTTTTTTTCTTTCTTAAGGTTGTAGGATATCTATAAAAGAACTAAATAACCAAGTCTGTAGTTCATAATTGAAAGTTATATTGGCCTTCTGAAGGGATTCGTGTTTAACAAGAAGAAACCTAAGATTAAAGTATGCTGTTATTGGGTGTAAATCAAATTAGTACTACATGACTCAAACTCCTCTAAAATTTCGATTAGTAAAATAGTACTATTAGTTAATCCCCATCAAATTAAAAAATGATCCCTGGTATTAATAAAGAATTCTATAAGAATTTCAGTCAAAAAAATCTTCATTTTGCACAAATTTAAATGTTGAATTATCATTATTCGGACTACAAAGTCATAAAATATCTATCTTAAATTTATTGCGAAATGTAGATTAGTTGCGAAAAAATTCATTTTTTTAAAAACATTTAATAATTAACCACTGTATTATTTTTGACCAAATTTTCTCAAACCTTGGAAATAAATTGATGATACTTTTAGTTTTATAAAAAGAAAAAAAAAAATAATCAGTTTTTGTGCTTGTATGTTGATAATTATTGAGTTAATCTTTGAAATTAAAAAAATAAAAAAATATTACTTTTGGTAATTATAAATCTTTGTTTTTTAAGCCCAGAATACTCATATTTTGAGTTTCTATTGGGAGATTAAGAAAGGGAATTAAAAAATTTTTTTAATTGTTATCATCAGTAAAAAATCGAATAGTTTATTCTTCACTATTATTTATAATAGATTTTTTAGAATTATTTAAGTCATTATACATTAATATCATTTACACCCAAATACTATATATTTTAATTATAGACAAATCTGGGGGGGGTTAATTCAGTAATTTTTCAAAATTTAGGTTATTTCTTTGATATATTTTATCTAAAAAAAATAGTAATCATTTAAAAAAATATCTTAAAAAAGTTTTATAAAGAACAAACTCACAAAATAAAACCTTCTACACACTTTTTTGATTCTTTAGAGTGGTTAAAGATTATATTTATTTTGTTAACTAAATTTTTGTAAAACTAAATTATTCATTTACTCAAGTTTTCCTTTACTTTTTTATTGATTTTAAAATCGAAAAATCTTTTCCTTTTGAGACTTTATGTTGATACACAAACCAATCAACTCCCTCACCGTTAAATTAAAACCATAACATATCTCATAAAATAGAAACAATAAATCTAACATAAAGAAAATATTTCAACAATTTAGTTTTTTTAAGAATTTTTTGTATAATTTTTCTTACTGAAACAATCTATTCCAAAAATGAAAGTGGTGAGCAAAGATTATTAGACAGTGTCTGAAATTGGATATCTCCTAAATAAAGCTTATCCAAAAATTAAATAGACTTTTAAATAAAGAGAAAAATTCAAATAGTAAACAAAAGAATGAATTTGCCATGAAAATCGTTTCTAAAGTCTATTGCAAAATTCAATTGAAAAAGTAAAGAAAAAATTTTTCATTTTTTCTTAATCTAAATTTTAATTGCTTCGATTTAATTTTAACAAAAATGAGTGAAAACCAAAACGAATCACTTCCACCACCACCACCTTTGCTATTAAAGCCACCTGATTTTGGATTTGAAAAGCCAAAAGTTGAAGGACCATCTATGGAAGAAACCCTGAGCAAAATCCGAACAAATGAAATAAGTGACGAGTATGGCGCTGTTTCTGACAAACAAGCAGGAGGAGAATCTAAAAAGGGCAACAATGGCAAGACTGGGAGTGTAAGTGTCACGTCGAATTATCAAAGTTATTGGGATCGTCAGAACTCAAAAAAGCCGGATCAGTTAGGCTTGACTGGACTGGGCAATTTAGGAAACACATGCTTTATGAACAGTGGCTTACAGTGCATGTTAAATTGTACCCCTCTGATTAAATATTTCATAAAGGGCAATTGGGAAGAAGAATTAAACCCTGAAAACCCAATTGGCATGAAGGGCGAGTTAGCGAAAGCTTTTGGTGAGCTCATTAAAGGATACTGGTCTGGGGATAAAGCTGTGATAAGACCAAGAAATTTTAAATCTATCCTTGGAAGATTTGCACCACAATTCAGGGGCTTTAGACAGCAGGACTCGCAAGAATTTCTTTCCTTTTTATTGGATGGCTTACATGAAGATTTGAATCGAGTGAAGAAAAAGCCTTACACAGAAAAAGTTGAAGATCTTGGTAGAACTGACGAAGTAGTTGCAAAGGAATCTTGGGAGGTTTACAAAAAAAGAAATGATTCTCAAATTCTTGGTAAGAAACTACTTTATTCTTTTTTATTTTTTCTTAATTTTTTTTTTATTCCTTTGCAAGCGTTTCCCCTTTATTTTTTGGCTTTCTTTTTCAGACAATTTTTTTTTCCAAATTTTTTACTTTTCCCTTTATAATTGTTTCCAACCAACCTAACTTTAAATTGTTATTAAATTATTTTTCTGTCTTTCCTCTTTCCTTCTTTCCTTCTTTCCTTCTTTTTACATTCAATAACAATTAAAAAAAATTAAATCGATTAGATACCTTTACTGGTCAACTAAAAAGTAGAGTCAACTGTCCGTTTTGTGAAAAGATTTCAATTACTTTTGATCCATTTACGTTTTTGAGTTTGCCTTTACCAAGTACAAAATATTGGAGGTTCCAAATCATTGTAAAATTAAAAGATCCAAAAAAACAACCAACCAAAATATTTATAAAATCAAAAATTATCGAAGGCGTTGATGGAGTTTTATCGTCAATTGGAAAAATTGTAAATCTTCCAAAAGAAAATATTGTTCTTGCGAAAGTATCGTTTAATCGTGTTGAGGAAATCATTCTTCGTGATCACCAGGTATTTGGTATTACAAGAAGAGACAAATTATATGCATTTGAAACTGAAAAAGAATTGAAAAAGACAAAAGAGGAAATTGAATTAGAAAAAGAACAAGAAGAAAAAAAAGAACAAGAAGAAAAAAAAGAACAAGAAGAAAAAAAAGAACAAGAAGAAAAAGAAGAAAAAGAAGAAAAAGAAAAAAAAGAAGAAAAAGAGGGAAAAGAAGAAAAAGAAAAAAAAGAAAAAAAAGAAGAAAAAGAGGAAAAAGAAAATAGCCAAAATAAAGAAAACAAAGAAGAAAAAGAAAAAGAGAAAAAAAAGAAAATCCAAAGACCTAAAGTGAAAGTACCATATTTTTCTTATGTTAAAGTTTTGAATAGAAAATTAGAATCCAGTAAATGGGTTAGTAGAACATGGATAAAGGAATCAAGTTTCACCACTCCAATTATTATTGGCTTAAAATCTGGAAAGGTTTCATACCAAAAAATCAAAGAATTAATTTTAAAAAGAGTTGGTGGTTGGATTCCTGAAAAAAATTTACCTTCAAAAGAAGAAGACGAACAAAATATGAAAAAATTTCAAGAAAATGAAAAAATAAGAAAAAATGAAATTGAAAAAAAAATAATGGAAGCAACTAAAAAAGAAGAAGAAAAAAAAAAAAGAAAGAAAAAAAAAGAAGAAGAAGAAAAAAAACAAGAAGAAAAGGAGAATAACAATAAAGAACAGGAGAGTAAAACCGAAATAAATGAAGAACCTAAAACAAATGAAACAGGAATAGAACAAAAACAAGATCAAGATCAAGAACAAGAAAAGGTGCAAAAACAAGAACAAGAACAAAAACAGGAAAAAGAAAACGAAAAAGAACAAGAACAAGAACAAGAACAAGAACAAGAAAAAGAAAAAGAAAAAACAAAACAAAACGAACAAGAACAAGGACAAGAAAAACAAAAAGAACAAAAACAAGAAGCAAAAACAGACCAGGAACAAAAACAGGAAAAAGAACAAAATAAAGAAACAAAGCCAAAACCAAAGCCTAATAAAAGAACAAAAAGAAAACGTACACGCCCAAAACGAAAAGTTTCCAAAACAACTGAAAGTGCTGGTGACGAATTTATGAGAAGACATACAAAAAACTTTATCAGTGGAAACTATGCATATAAAAGGCCATTGCCATCCACACCAACCAGGGGAACAGCATCTTCATATTCTGCAAAACATGATCCTTTTGAAACTATTTTCACCAAATGGGGATTTGCAGAAAATGTATTTAGCCCACTTTTCAAAATTGCTGTTATGAATAGTTATGGAACGATGACACTGAAAACACTTTCAGAAAATGATGAAATTGATATTACACCTAAAACCATACTTGGAATCCAGTGGAATCCAAATTTATTCGTTGGAGAAAGCCCATTAATAAATACAAAGGAAATAAATAAAGCATCAAATTATATTTTAGACGAAAGTCTGAAAAATTGGAATGAAAAACAGGAAAATAAATCCCAAAATAAAAATAAGACGGAAAGTAAAAATTCAAAAGAAACGGGTGTTGAAACCATGGAATTGGAAAAATGCTTTATTGAATTTTTAAAGGAAGAACAACTATCCCAAAATGACATGTGGTATTGCCCCAACTGTAAAGAGCACGTGCGCGCTTGGAAGAAGCTTGATCTCTGGAAGGCATCTGAAGTTTTGATAATCCATTTAAAAAGATTTGCCGTGACAACAAGGAATAAAATAACAACATTAATTAATTTCCCAACAATACTTGATTTACGAGAAAAAATAATTGGCCCAAACAAAAATGATGGTTTATACAAATTAAATGCAGTCTCAAACCATTATGGCGGGCTAATGGGCGGGCACTACACCGCCTTTGGGCATAACTCATCAACGCAGCAGTGGTTTAGATATGATGATTCAAGGGTTAGTTCAATTGAAAGCGCAGAATCCTCAAAAACGAAAGCTGCATATGTTTTATTTTATCAAAGAGTAAAGGAAGATGAAACTTTCCCAAAAATAACAGAGATATTAGGAGAAGAAGTACTTGAAAAAATGAAAGAACTGGAAGTGGAAAGGGAAAAAAGAGAAAAGGAAAGACTTGAAGAATTGGAAAAAAGAAAAATACAAAGATTGAAAGAGCAAGAGGAAAGAAAGAATAACGAATATAAAGAAAAAAGTATTTTCCATACATCAAATACTGTTGAATTTGATACAATTTTAAACAAAAATTTTGATATCGATCTGAAACTTGATATTACAGATGGCGAAAGAATAAAGATTGGAATCGATATTAAAATGCTAACAAATAATGAAAAGGAAAAGGAAACGGAAACGGAAAAGGAAAAGGAAAAGGAAACGGAAATTGAAACGGAAAATGAAAACGAAAATGAAGGAATAGGAAACGAAGAAATTGTAAATAACCAATAAAATGAAGATTTGACTTATATTTAGACAATATTTTTTTCAGACTTACTGTAGGGTAGTGAAACGTAATAATTATTAAAATTATTTTATATTTATTTATTTTATTCTTTAAATTATATTATACAGAACTTTCTTTCTTCCTCCCCTTTCTTATATATATATAAATATATATATATAAATATAAATATATATATATATATATAAATATAAATATATATATATATATATAAATATAAATATATATATATATATATATATATAAATATATATATATAAATATAAATATAAATATATATATATATATATATATAAATATAAATATATATATATAAATATAAATATATATATATAAATATAAATATATATATATAAATATAAATATATATATATATAAATATAAATATATATATATATATATATATATATTTATAAATTCCAAAAAATTGGAAACTCTTGAAACAGTTTTAAGAATAACAATACTTCACTTTCATTCAATTTGGAAATAAATTTGAATTTACAAACTTTTTCATTTTTTATCCTTTTTGTTTTGTTTTCATTTCCTTTTTTCCGATTACATAATCTGTTTCATTAGATCGAAAGAAATTTTTTTACAAATGATTGATAGAAGATCAATGTCTGAGTTTTGTTAAATAGAAAAATCGCATACAATTGATTGATGGTATCTAATCATTTGATCAATCAATAATAGTTCGCGAAATTTCAACAAATTTACCAATACCAATTTTTTCTTGCTCATTTTCTTTATTTTGGACACTGATATTTTTTTTATTTTTTGTTTGATCTTTTTTTTATTTTATTTGGATGTAAATTATTACATATAAAAACATTAGTACTCTGTAAATTGAACCTAATTTAATATGAAGTTTTAAATAATACAATAAATTAGTATTTTTTTGCCTGTTTTTACATAAGATTGTTAGAATTTTGGAAATCGGGTTCGTTTAGATATTTGAATGAAATTATTTCAAATATAATATTTTCATTTTATTTTTGAAACAATGTATTTGCTCTTTCTATTTTTTATCATAATTTATTTATTATTTTTATTATTTCCAAAATAGTAAAGAAATATATATATATATATATATATATCAACAAGAAAATTTATATTTTTATAATTACGCATTTTATTATTACAAGGAAGTTACATTTTCCCAATTTCAAGTTAATTGGTTTATTTGAAACCAATGATTAAAATCATTTCTTTAACCAAATAAATGAATATGTAAATGAATATGTAAATAAATATGAGAGTGGAATATATCCTAGTATAATCATTTCATATACCAATTGAAAGATGGAAAATCAAAAAAAAAAAAAAAAAAATGTTCACAACTAGGGGTATATTATTAAATTCCAAATGTCAAATTGAAATTTTTCATATTTTTGAAGAGTTTCTTGATTATTATCATTATTATGAAAGTTTTGAATGGTTTTTTATAATTGTCTGAGGAAAAAGCAAAAAGATTATCCACGATTGGCAGTATTTTATATTACTTAAATTGTAGAAAATCCAAAATTTTGAAATAATCAATACTAAATATTTTTAAACATGTTTTCGAAACCCAATTTAAAAACCAAAGTTAAGTCGAATTTTTTTTATCCTTAAAACAGGTTACGAAAGTCTAATTGGTTTCTTTGTTATTTTTTTTTTCAAAAACCTTGATAAAAATTTCAACATAGCATTTAAACCACCCAAACCTACTCTGAACTACCCTAACAAACCTTAACTTACCCATAATAGGGTTTTTAAATACCAAGAGTCAATATATTTCAAATGAATTGACTATTTTGAAAAAAATGAGAAATTTGACCAATTTTGAAATTTAATAATTTTCCCCTAAACTAGATTTCAAAAATTTTGACTCACTTTATAATGTCAATGGAAGCTGTTTTGAGGCTTGATTTCAGTATTCTTCACAAAAAAATATTTTTGAATTTTTAGATCAGAATCATTTTTTCTAATTTTGCAAATTTTCAAATTTTTCTTATTCTTATTCTTTTCTTTTGCTTTTTCTTTTTCTTTTTTTTTTTGGAAAAGATCATCTTATAAAAAAAAAAAAAGAACTTCAAAAATACAAATAATCACTGTGAAAATTATAAGTATGTAATATCTTTTAAAACGAATTTAATTATTCATAAAAAATCTTTTTGTTCAACTTTTTTTCAGTGAAAGATCAATAAATAAAAATCCCTAATGCTCATTTCAAAAATTGTGACTCAGTTTTGTTTAGTTTTTTGTTATATTTTTTTTAATTTTTTAAAAACCAAGCTTTATGAATTTGAATGTCTTAAAAGTGAATTACAAATCATATTTAGTTATTAATTGTTCTTCAATAATAAAGGATATATATTTTTTTTTCAATTTATTATTTCAGGTCAGTCACAATTTTTAAAATGCTGTTTAGATAAATTAAAAAAAGGTAATTATTTATTATTTATGTGTTATATATTTGATGTTACTACTTCTTCTTGATTTGTTTTAATTATTAATTTTGAATGGAAAGACATTTATTTGAAAAATTTTTGATATAGGAATTATGCTATATTTTTAATAGAATTTCCCAAAATGAAAATAAATACCAATTTTCATTTAATTTGTCTAATTCGGATTTATGTTTTAGAAAAAAAGGATATTTTTTAAATTATTCTTAAGAAAAAATAGATTTATTTTAGAAATTTATACGGTTTTATAAAAAAGAATTTTCAATTTAATTGTAAAAATTAAAAATAATTATGAATGTTGATTTCCATTTAACTCAATTTTTCTTTTTCTTGTAGTTGATTCTTTTGTAACTGTTTTTTTTTTTCATTTTAATAATTCAATATTTTTCATTTTAATTTTTGAAACAGTACTCGTTATTTTAGCTTTGTTTGAAAAAAAATGTTTGATAAAGGAATTTTGTGAGCAAAATTGTTAGAAATATTTTGTAAAATAATAATAAATAGTAATGGTGTAAGATATTCAAGGAGATAAATTGTTTCGATTCATCCAAGTTAAGTAGATAAAGTAAAAAAATCTTCTATAATATGCTTTGGTTTTAATTTTTTAATATTTTTTGATTTCAGTAAAATTTATATGGAAAAGTGGCCTTTCCTGTTTGGCCTTCTAAAAGAATAGATTTGTTTAAAAAAGACACCTTTTCATGTGTCTATTTTTTTTTTTTATTGTTATTATATGATTAATTTCAAACATCCCCTAAAACACATTTCGAGATCCAAAACCTAATTTAATAAAACCAAAATTATATCAAAAATATATTTTTAAAAAATGTTCATAAAAATTGCAAAATTAAATCATGTTTATTTGGGTTCCCTTTCTTTTCACACATAGAACAGTGGATTGTATTTTGATTGTAAAGTTTCAAGATTCAGTTTACCTCAAAAAATCTATTTTTTTAAAAAAATTATCATACTAAATATTTTTTAAAATTGCGAACTGTTCTTCCTTGCTTAAAATAAACTCTTTCTAATTAAAAGGAAACAGAAAATTTCAAGAATAATTCATAATTGAATCAAATTAATTGTAGTATCATTCTAAAATCTAATTAACTCTTTAAAATAAAAAAAAGACTCAAGTAACTCTTTATCACTCATTAAAACAAAACAATAAAAATTAAAATTGAATATTTTAAAAATTGGTGTGCTCTTTTATTTGTAATGAGAAAACTCGTTTTTTAACATATAAAGAAAAATTTATATAATAGTAATAAAAACCTTTGAATACAGTGAATTGGAAAAAAGTTCTTTACATTTTATTGATAACACTTTAAACTTCAAACTTTTGTACTTAAAAGTGTCATTTTCAAGATAAAGCCGCAATTCATCTGGGTATTTTGTTGTAATTGTTTTTGTCTCTTTTCTTTGTTCCATACTTCAACCCAATAATGATCTTTCTTAATTCCTACATCTAGCTTATTCAAAATCAAACTTAAGCCGTTTCCATTTTTATACTGGTAGATTATTTCCAAATTGGTTTCTTCTTGTCTTGTTTTTTTTTTTTCATTTTCCAACTGTCCAACATTCATAAATAAAAAAAAAAAATAAAATAAAAAATGAATAATTAAAATGAAAATCAGCAATAAGTAATTATCTTATCCACAATCAAATTCAATGGTATTGATGATTTGAGAGTTGAGCCCTTTTGTTTTAGTAAGACTTTACTTAAAAAGATTAACAGATCAATGCTATCTGTAGATTTATTTCTATTATTGATTTTTCTAAATTCTTTATTTGTAATTTATTAAATTTAGTATTATTGATTTTGGATGGGTTAAAAGCCATCTTAAAACTTCCGAATAGTCTTTGGTACTAATTCTAAAATTCAAAAAAATTAATAATTGTACTTAATTGTTTACTTTTGAATTATTAAATAGATTAATTGAGAATAATTTTTAATTCAATTTTTTTAAAAATTACTTGATAAGAATTAAAATAATCAAGTTGATCAGAATTATTTGAAGAAAAAACTAAAATCAATAAAAATATAACTAAAAACAAACAAATTAAAACTAAATAATAAATTTGTAAGTAAATTAAATATTACTTTTAAGGCTTTTTTTTAATAAAACTTCAAATTAATTTTTGAAAAAAATCAAAAAAAAAAAAAATTATTTTTAAAAAAATAATAAAAAGAATCCCTTCACGAGAATTAATCTATTCCTTTCTATTTTAAAAATAAAAAATATATAAAAGAATTTTTATGTATTTTTTAATTGTCGTTGTTTAATATTTCTTTTAATGTGTATGATAAAAAACCAAATTCTTTCTTTTGTTTTATTATTTTTGGAACTTGTACTCTATCCCAATTTTCATACTGGATATTGGTAAGATTAAGATTTATTGGATAAAAAAAGTTTAAATCAATTTGGCAATCACTTTGTTGATCTTTTTTTAAAATGATTAATTTTACAACTTTTTTTTTAAATTTGGATAAATCGTCTCTGGGTATTGCCTCTGTATCAAATTCGTCTGGTTGTACATTTTCCAAAATTTTTGAAATTAAGAGTAAATTAAGATCCGGGCAAACATCTTTACAGGCTTGGAAATGATCATCCCGGCTTTTTAAAATCACTTTATTTAATTGTAAACACTCCACAAATTGCTGTATCGGATTCAATTCGCTCGTTAAATTTTGCAGTTCGACGGATATTAGCCATTCGCGAAGTAACGCTATCGCAAGTTTTATTCTAATGCCATTGCCAGCCGTGCATAGTCTTTTTCTTTTGAGTAGCGTGTTTATTAATGCACCATTAATTAAATATAGTAATTGTTTAAATAAAATATTACTGATTTCTGTTGGTAAATAATTTGCACGGACAGAAGTTAATAAAGAATATAATTCATTTCTTACAATTCTTTTTGAAGATATTTTTACATTTTCTTGTTCATTTTTGTCTTTTTTTCTCTTTTTTCTTTTCTTAAACTTCTCATAATTTTCTTCATTGTCAATCAGGTAACTAATAATTATATGTTGCTTTATCTTTCTAAAAATCGTTTGAGTTAACATTTGAAGTATTTCAGACAATAATATAAATAATTTGTTTCTAAAATCATTAATTTTTTCAATTGAATTACTTGATGTCTTCTGTTTGTTTATATTTCCCTCTTCCTCTTCTTCTTCCTTTTCCTCTTCTTCCTCTTCATCATCTTCATCACTGTCTTCCTCTTCATCGCTGTCACCCACCTTTTTCTTTTCTTTTTTGTCATCACCATCATCATCATCTTCTTCTTCGTCGTCGTCGTCGTAGTAATCATCGTCGTCATTTTCTTCATTTTCTCTATTTTCATTATCCATTTCTTTAGAAAATGTATTTTCAACTAAACGCTGCATAAAAACAAGATTTGAAATTAACCAAAATAAAGAGTCTTTATTGTCCTTGATTGATGGAAGCATTAATCTAATTGAATTTAAATAACAATCTAATAAATCTTCTCGTTTATGCTCTTCATGAATTGAAATTGAAATGTCGCGTATCTCAAATGCTTTCCAATATAATAAAGATTTAAAGATCAAGCAGCTTGGTAAAGGATATCCATTTGAATAAATCGCTTCGGATAATAGTAAAATTCTCTGGATTAAATATTTTTCTAAATGAAGCTTTTTAGAATGAGCCAAAACTGCTTGCATTTCATTTAATTCCTCTGCTTGTTCTAATAATTGCTTGTCTTGTTTTTCAAGTAGTATTTCTTGTTCCTTAAGATTTGTTGGGATTTCTGAGATTTCTTTTTCAGTTAACAAATTTGATTCAATTTGAGACTCTTGATTTTGTTCCTTTTTTTTTTCCTTTTTTTTTCCTTTCTCTTTTTCTTTTTCTTTTTCTTTTTCTTTTTCTTTTTCTTTTCCTTTTTCTTTTTCTTTTCCTTTTCCTTTTTCTTTTCCTTTTTCTTTTCCTTTTTCATTCTCTTTTCCTTTTCCTTTTCCTCTTTCTTTTTCTTTGTGAATATTTTTCTTTTTGTCACTCCTTTTGTTTGTTTCTCCATCATTTAAAAAAGTGTTTAATGATAATTTTTCTTTTTTATTTCTTTCTTTTTCATTTTTTTTCTGATTTTTCTTTTTTTTTTCTTTTTGTGAACCTTTTTTTGATTTCTTTTCTTTGCTTACTTTTTTTATTTTTTTCTCTTTTTGATCTTTTTTAATTTTCTTTTCCTTTTCGTTTTCCTTTTTTTTGTCTTGTTTTTTGTCTTTTTCTTTTTCTGTTTCTGTTTCTTTTTCTTTTTCGTTATCATCTTCAAACTCATCATCCTCTTCGTTTTCAGAAATGATTGGTGTTTGTGCAGTAAGCTCAGAGTAACTTTCTTCGTCGTTGATTGATTGTTGGTGTTGCCTTCTTATTTGATCGAATTGCTCCAATTTTTCAACAATTTTTGTTTCGTTTAAGATTTGCTTTGGTATTTTAATATTTTCTTCAGTATTAAGTACTGCTAAGCGGGTACAAATCAATATTACTGGTAAACGGGAATGTTTTTTTTCATTTTTTATTGTTAATGACTTTTCAAACACATCTATTTTGGAATAGCCAATTTTTTTATCTTTTAAGGATTTAAATCGAGCCTGTAAAGGATTAATTTTCAATTTTGCAACAGTAACTTTTTGTTTTTTGATCCCTTTAGAATGCTTTTTGCCACTGTTGACTTGGATCGTCAATGATAAAAATGATCCTTGATATTTTTTCTTTTTGGTGTCTTTTTTTAAGATGCAATTCGCTCGAAATTCTTGATTCCATTCTGCAAACCCATACTGGTTTAATAGCGCAGTTTGTGTTTTGCCATGAGATTTGCCAATTTTCCAATTAACAACTACAGTTCGGTTTTTTTGTGCAAAATTTGAGAGCGACACAATTGCAAAATCAAAAACTGCTTTCTTTTTTTTGGTTAACATTTGAAAAAAAGAAAAATTATCAATTTTGGTTATTGAGACAATAATAAAAAAAAAAATGAAATTTTAAAAGTTAATTTTGTGAATTTAATCCGGTGGGTAGAGAATTCTTGAATTAAATATACTTTTTTATGACTTGTAATTTTAACGAAAAAGAATATTTTTTTTTACTTTAATTTTATCGGGTTGTTTGAATATTTAAAATGTAATATAAGGTTGATCCCATTTTCTTAAACTATCAGTTTGAGTTTGGACTTTTGATCCATCACTTTAGATTATTGGTACTGTATCAGTTAGCAATAGAGGAAACAGATGATCGTAAAATAAACATTGGATAAATAAATTTAAACCTTTTTTGATGATTTACATAAGTGTGAAATGTAGATGGTTTTCGTTTTTTATCCTGATTTGAGATTTTGACTCACAAGTTTAGATGGTTCTAAACAATTGAAAACGCGGCAAAAAAAAAGAATATTTGTTATTTTTGTATGTATAAGTTGTTTCTTCTAGAATTTGTTTTAAGAAAATTCTCTAAATGAATATTATGAAGAGAGGAATTTAGTGATATACCCCTACGAAAACCAAATAATCTAATTGCCTTTAAAATAAAATCTGGAATTTGAATTGTTATTAAAAGATTCTAAGATACAAAATCTGCTAAACAATTATCTTATTTCAAAAATTTTTTAATTAAAAATTGTATAGTTATTAACAATAAAAAAATAGCTTGAAAAAAATTTATCAACATTTGAAAATTTTTTTTTAATTTTTATGTTTTTATTACTTTTCAAAAGAAATTTATTCCAAATAAAATTGTCTTATTTTCAAAAAAATTATTGTTTGAATGATTTAGGTATCTTATTCTTTTCTAAAAAATTTATGGGTTTCTTTACATCTTAACATTACCTCAAATACTTGATGAAATAATTTATTTATAATTTTAGTTAGTTTAATATCATATAGAAAATTTATTTTGTCTATTGATTATCATGTAATAGTAATATATATATATAAGAAATGATAGTTAAATAAAAAAAAAACAATATAAATTCAATTTGAAAAAAAAAAATATTATTTTTTTACTTTCTAAAATTTTTCGGAGATTTTTTCAGCATATATTTTTTAAAATCATAATGGTTGGGCCAAAAGTTTGAGTCAGCATAATAATTGCTTTTTTTTTTTATTTTTACTATTTTTTAATTTGGAATTTTTAAAATCTAGACATAAAATAAACAATATTATTGAATAAGAGACTTTAAATTAGAATTTTTTTTTTCAAATCTCTAAATTCATTTAACTTGTTAATTTCAATTTTTTACTAATATCTAAATTCAAAAAAAAAAAAGTTATTTCATGATATTATTTTATTGGTTTTTTTAGAATATTTTAATGTTAATTTACATTTTATTTTATGTTAGAAATGTTTACTTTATAGATTAATAATATATTTAATGATTTAATTTGAACGTGTTTAAATGAAATTATTATACAATTTTATTTTATTTATTTTATTTTTTTTTTTTTTTTTTTTGGGGGGGGGGTTAGATTATATTCTATTGCTGAATTTAAGTTTTAGAAAATAATTCATATAAACTGTTAATTTTGGCTTAAAGAAATACATTTCTTTTTACAATTCAATATTTATTAAAATTTTAACTAAAAAAAAAATTGGAAATTTCTCAGTTATATCTTCTTTATTTATTTTTTTCCTTAATAAAATTTATTTAATTATTTTATATTTATTATTGATAAATCAATATAATATGTTTTAAATTACTGTAATTAGAATAAATTATTTAATTTAAAAAATAATAGAAAAGAAAATAAAAGTATTTAAAAAAAATTTTTAAAAATATATGATTATTCTTTTTTTTTTCGAACCAAATATATATATATATATATATATATATAAACTACACAATTTTTGAACTCTTTTAGCTTTTTATTATAATTTAAATCTTGATTAAAATTATTTAAAAATAAAAATATTATCACATCAATATAATTTTAAAAGCTTTTATTCCCTACTTGATGAAATTTGGGTCGGTATGTGGTGCTAAGGTTTATATATATATATATATATATATCCACTCACTCGTCAATATTATAAAATTGTTTATGTAAATTCAAGATCTATTTTTTTTTTTTGAAGAGTGGCCATATATATATATATAGATAGATAGATCGATAAAAAAAAATAATATTTGTAGAATCTATACGTGTCGTAAACAGAAATTATTCAAATTATTCAATGATTTCGATAACAAAAAAAATAATAGCATTGTTAAATAAATACAATATTTTTGTTTTAATATATCAAGTTGAAATAGAGAACACTATTTAAAAAAAAATAGAAAATTGTTCTTCCCTTTTTTAAGAAAAATTTTTTGTAGATATTGTTTATGTATTTAATGGATATAATTTTAGTAAAGATTTTTTATGTAAAAGATATGATGCAATTTCTTTTCTGAAATATAATTTTTGAGATAACAATTTGTAATTTTTACCAAATTAAAGTCTAAAAAAAAAATGGTAAACTCAAATAATTTACTGGTGATATTCGGAATTGAAACCCTAAAAATTGATAACTCAATTAGAAGAAACAGTTTTATAATAAAATATTTTCGAGATACAGGATATTGGTTTTCGGATTAGTACATTAACGTGGAATCTAAATTATTTATTTCATCATATCCTATTCGATCGGAGGTCTTACTTAAAATTATAAAAAATCTGAAAAAAAAAAAGATGTGTATTAACAAACTAAGATATAACAATTAGGTTACTCAGGCAAAGAAATAATGAAAACCAAAAGTAATTTTTTTTATACTTTATTTTTTTACATTAAAAAACTTTTTTTTGTTTTATTGATTTTTTAAATTTTAAAAAAAAAATCATTAATGTTTTTTTGTTCTGTAATTCATTTTATTCAAGAACCTTACTTAAAAAGGTTAGTAATTTTAAAAATTAATAAAAAGATGGGAATGGGGTTAAAGTTTAATACTAAACTAAAATTCAAAATTTTCCACACAACTAAAACGTTCCAAACAGTCATAATAATACAATTAGATTGAAATTGGAGATCATTTTGATTTTTGTAAAATATGAAAATCATTTTTTCATCTTTTAGTTTTTTGTTTTCATTTCATTATTTGAATTATGTAACTTGTTTCGTTGCATCAAAATTTTTTTCAACAATTGATATTATGTTAAAGTTGAGTTGTTCCAAATAGAAGAACTCAAATAAAATTAGTTGGTAGTATCTAACCATTTGATCGATCAATAATTCCTAATAGCATTTAAACAAATTTGCTAATTTATTTTTTTATTTTGCTCTCTCCAAAATTTTTAACACACCCACAATTTATTTGTATTGATAATTATTTGTTTATTGTTTTGTGAGTATTGTAATTTATAAAAAAGTGTTAACATTTCAATTAGTGAATGATTCTAATTTGGTAAATCTTCTTGAATTGATTAAATAAGTTTTTTTTTTTTCACAAATCGAATTTTGGTGTGTTAAAAATTTTGAATTGGGGTTTACTTATAATTCAGAAAGTATTAAAAACCCTTTTTCATTTTTTGGGTTTTTTTTTTTTCAAAATTTTTGTATCTTTTTTTGGATTTTAAAGAATTTGGTTGTCTCTTAATTTTTTGTTTTGAATTCAAAAATCTATGTTCAAGAGGCAAATAATTTAATAATAGCTTTGATCTCATTTTAATTTGATTGTAAAAATAGTGAATGAAAAATAATTTATTAATTTATCAAAAATTATAAAAAAAAAAGGGAAATTTGAAAGATAAATGTATATGGTCTTTTATTTATCTCTATGAAACATGATCATGAGAACAAAATTTATTTTTGGTTGTTTGTGAAAAAGTAATTATTAATTAGATTAAAAAAAAAAAGAATAAAGCAATATTTTACATCTTGTAGTTACCGTTTTTCCTGTTTTTCCATAATGTGGAGGAATAATCCGGCTTTTACATAGAAAATATGAAAAGATGTTTCCAGTTTATGGTTTTTTAATTGTTTTTTCTTTTTTTTAAATAATTTTTATTTGGAAAAAGTAATTGTTTGAAATATTTAATCATTCCATTCTTCACCTTTTTCTTTTTCTTTTTCGTCCCATTTTTCTTCACCCCATGCGTCTTCTTCGTTATCAGATGATGCAACTTCTTCAACAGAAGATTCGTTATCAGATTGTTCAGATTCTGGTTCGGATTCGTTTTCTTGTTCTCTTCTGGCTTCTTCTTCTTGTCTTTTTTTACGTTCTTCTTCTTCAAGTTGTTCTTCGATTTCTGATTGGTCTCTGTAAAAGAACAGATCTGGCATGACTTCCCATTCTTTTTCTCTTGACATTCCTTTTAATCTCAACACTTCTCTGGCAAGTAACCAATAAATGAACCCAATCGAGTATTTTCCTTTGTTGTTACATGGGATTGCAACATCGACAAAGTTTAATGGTGAGTCAGTATCACATAAACAGATAACTGGGATGTTTGCATAACTGGCTTCTCTAATTGGCTAATTTGAAATAAAATGAAATTTGGTTGTTTTTTTGTTTTTAGTCGTGAAGTGAAAAAGAGTAAAAGTTAGAAAAAGGAAAATAAAACAAGAGTTTGTTTAGTTTTTAAATTTGAATATCAAAATTTCAAATAACAAAAAAAAATCAAAAAAAAAAAAAAATCAAAAAAATCAAAAAAAAATCAAAAAAAAAGCAAAAATCAAAATAAAAAAAATAAAAAAAAATAAAAAAAAAAAAGGAAAATAATTACTTGAGCATCAGTTCTTGGATCTGTGGCAATAATTAAAAGTGGTTCAAGGAAAGCTTTTTGGATTTGATTAGTGAATGTACCTGGGATGAATCTTCCTGCTAAAGCCTTGACACCAAGATATTTGGAGAATTTAAGGATGGCTCTTTGTCCATAAGGTCTGGCAGAAACAAGGACAACGTCTTCAGGGTTTGGGATCGAGGCAATTACTCTGGCTGCAAACATGAGCTTTTCCCAGGCCTGTGCAATGTTGATGATATAGACACCTTCTTTTCTTCTTTTGTAAACATAGTCTCCCATTTGTTTTTCTAAATTGTGTGTTCCAACTTGACAGTTACAAGCAATCATTTTTTTGAGATCGTCATTTCTTTGCTTTTTGCTGATGTAAGTGTGGGCACTTGGTAATTCAACAACTTTTTTTTTTGCTTTTTTGACTTTCTTTTTGTTGTTGTTTTTTCTTTGGTTTTTCTTTTTGAAATTCTTTTGTGATTTGCTCATAATTGGTCTTTTTTTGTTTTTTGTTTTTTGTTTTTTTTTTTGAAAATAGAGAAATTTAAAAAAAGAAAAATTAAAATTTAAATTATTCAAAAGAAACAAGTTTTCAAAATAAAAAAGAAAAGACAAAAGAAAAAGAAAAAAAAAAAAAAATCTCAACAAAAATTAAAAAGTTTGTTTGTGTTTTGTTGATGTTTATTTTAAAAAAAAAAATTGAAATTGATTACCTTTAAAATTCTAAAAGAGAATGAAATAAAAAAAAATGAAAACTTTTTTTTAAATTTTTTTATCAGAATTTTAAGTTTTTTTTGAGATTAAACTGACAGTTGGTCATTCAATAAAATTAACTGAATTGTCTTTGAAGTTTCAAGGTTCTATTTATAAGAATATAATTCTTCTGAATTTTTGGCTTAAGGGATAAGTGTTTATTCTGGGAGAATTACAAAATAAATTGTCATTTTGTTGCAAACCATACTAGTGAACAAAGATTCAAATTTCTAAATAATTGGAGTTGACAAGTAATAATATCTTTTTTTGATCTAATCGATTTTAAATATCTTGTGATAAAAAAAAATTCAATAAGAATTTCAGAAAAATAGAGTATTTTGATTAAAAATTACAAGTTCAAATATCACTGTACACTCTTCAAAGTTGCAAAATATCTTTCTTTAAATTTATGATCCAAAAAAAAATGAATTTACTGTAGTCAAAATAAAGCGTGCAAAAAAATGTGATGCGTGTTTCAAAAGAAAAAGGGTGTTTTTTTGTTATAGTTGACCGATACATTAACCAATCAAAGAAACCAATAATAAACCCTAAAAATATGGTATTGGTTTCTTAAAGTTCTATTATTTAAAAAGAAATTCTAAAAATGAAGGATCAAATTGCAAAATTTATCTCAAAAAATTAAGTAGATTTTTAAAGAAAATTTTAATCATAAAAAAAAACAAAAAATTTCAAAAAAATTGAGAATATTATGGAAAATTTTCAACTATCTGCATGAATAATTTAAATTTTACATTAAATAACGAGATCTTTACTTTCAAAATTGATTTTAACTTAGGTATACTATTTGTTAGTAGATTGGATGTTGCCTTGTTACAAGAATAAAAAAAAAGCACGGATAATATTTTGAAACGCGGATTATAGTCGTTGTGCACGCTTTATTTTGATCACTGTATATTTGAATGTTCTTTCATAAAAAATTTTATTGTAGCTTTAAAAAGATTGTATATTTTTTTAACAACTAACCCACATTGATTAAGAAATAGAAAATTGACATACTGAAAAAAAAAAAAAAAGCAATAAAATGATTATTAGTCAAATTGATTTTAGATATATTACAAAAAGATTTCATTTTTCCCTTGGGAACTTTATAAGATATTTGTAAAATTAATCTCCTTGTTTTTATCTAAATGGGATCTTGAAATTTTTTGAATTAATTTAAGATAAGAAATTGAATAATAACGAATTTCTTGTTTTTTGTCAGTATGTTGGTTTTCTTATTCCAATCCAAAAAAAATAAAAATATAAATTAAAAGATGGAAATTGTTTCATAAAAGTGTTATATTTAGTATGGAGAAGACATAATTTTTATAATAAAATAAATAATTAATAAAAGTATTATTGAGAAATTATTTAAGATATTATTGGCAAATTGAAAATAAAACTAAATTCTAGAAAATAGAAAAATGAAAAACAGATATTAGGTTATTATGAAAAGGATTATTCATAAAAATCTTATAATGATAAAAATGATAAAATATTTTCGATTGGGTGGTTAAAATATTTGTTGTAACATGCTATCATATTATTATTATTACTTCTATTTTTATATTGGAAAAAGAATTAAAAAAATTCCAATTAGATATTTCGGATTATGGGTGTTAGTAAAAAATCTAACAATTTATTATTAAATCTAATTGGAAATGGTTTTTATCAGAGTTATTTTAACTGTTATACTGTAAGATAATTTTCTAACAATTGTAGCCAACTTTAATCAAGGGTAACCCAGAACAGAAAATATCATAGATTTCCTATTTTTTATATTTGGGAAATAGAAAGTAAATGCACTTACTGTTGAGAGAAAAATGATTGACAGAGAAAAAAAGTCGTGGACCGTTTTTAATCGGAAACATTAGTAAAATTGAAAATCAAATCCTATTGATAACTAAGTGAATTTTTGATAAATACAGGTTTAAATGTGTTATAAGTTCATTAATCTGTGGTTTGTGTAGAATACCCATTTGTTTTGTTAACAACTATGAGTAGATCATGCTATTTTAACAAAAATCCAAGTTTTAGTAAAGTTTACTATTAAATCTGAAAATGATATTTTTTAAACTTGCTTTAGACTATAAGAGATAATGTTTTGAAAAAGTAGAATCGCGTTAACTCTTATTCCAATAAGTGGATTATTCTTATTTTCTTTAGTTATTTCACAAACGATTGAAATTAAAAATCATTTTCAGTAATGTTCCCAATTAAAATTGCAACCAAACTATTTTTCTCTGCCCAACATTTTTCTCTCAACAGTTAAATTAAGTTTCAATTTCTGAAATTTAAAAAAAATGTTTTCAATAATTATCTATAGTCTCGGAAAATATGTTAGAATATGTAATTTTGCTAAATTCTTTTAGATATGCGAAAACTTGAAGAAAAACAGGTAAACCTGTAACAGGTGGTGTTTGTGGAGAAAAAAATAGATATTAATTTTTATTTTTTGGTTATATTAATATATGTTTCATTTTTAAGTTACAAACTTTGAAAAGAATTTAAGTCACAAGAAAAAGTCTCAAATGAAATAAATTTTTTAGGAAATTTTTTGTTTAATTTTTTTTTCAGAAATCTTGAAAATCTACTTCAATTGTGATTTATTTATGTGCCTCTTGTTTTTTGTTCATAATATATGCATTAAAATTATATACCATAAATTTTGGTTTTGTATGGCTATTTACAATTGGTGGTATTGTGCGTTGATCCGGCATTATTGATAGATTTGGTTAGTATATCAAAAAAAGGTTATTTTTTATCAAATCGGTTTAAATACACGCAAATTGTTAAATATGATTTTTTATTCTTTGATAAAAGTTTGATTTAATATACAAATAGTTTTATGAGATGATAAGGGTCACGTTATTATAGATTTCGCTTTTAAGTTGTAAACTTTAAACATGATTTCAGTTACACAAAAAAAAAAAAAAAAATTAATTAACATTTTTTTAAAAATATTTTTTTAAAGGATTTATGTTAACCGATTATATCTAAAAATATGAAATTTTCTTGGTCCCTTGAATTCTATTTTTAGCTTATAAACTCTTTTTTCAGTCAATGGGGTATATTTTTATTCAAGAAAACGAAAATATTACATAAGTTTAATATAGTATTCATCTCAAACTAAATTTTTTATTATTAGATCTGATCATTTTTTAAAATTAAGTCTTTTTTTTTTGTTTTTTTTTTTTTGCTTAAATATATATATATATATATATATATATATTCAGAAAAGCTAATTTGAAAAAAAATGTTTAAAACATCAATTTTGCTTTAAATGGAAACTGAATTTTTAAAATATCTTTTAAATTTGTACAATTGTAATTCAAAAAACGTATTACCGGTGTTTTTAATTTCCTAACGAAATTGTGAAATTTTAGTACAAAATGCTTCAATATTAGTAGTACAAGCATTTTTTTAAGAATTTAATTTTTTTCAAAAATTTTTAGTTGATTTGGGCATTTCTTTTAAGATTACCAAATCCTAATCTAAATTTTATAATCCCATGTATTTCTAAGCAATCATGTTTGGATTGATTCAGGTAAAAAAAAATGAATTTTTTTTTGAGCTGGATCCGTTTAAACAGATCCGAGTATACCTTTAATGTGGTCATTACTATACTCTCTTATAAAAATTCAAAATCAATTCTAAAAATTAAATCTATTATTCTTTATTTTTTAAAAAAAAAAAATATTCTAAATTTCTTTTTTCATCAATGATTTACAATATTACCTCCTAAGTTATTACCAAAACTATCATTAATTTACTTAAGAGTAAATATGAATGTTGTAAAAAAAGATTTTTTACAATTTTTGAGATAAATAAAGAGTCCCAGGAAATCGCCCACGATCTAGTTATAGTGTATATAAATTCTTATTATATTAATGGGTTAATAAGAATTTTAATCAAAAAATCGTTTGTTCAATACCAATCTTTCAATTTAAAAAAAAAAAATCATTTTTCAAACAGGGTATTAGTCCTAACCAAAAGTTTTTATAATGAAAATCTATTCAAGCTCAAAAATAAAAAATGTTGTTTTTTTTAACCATTCACAATATTTAGATAAATACATGGATCTATTTATTTATCTCTAAAATTGTAAAAAATCTTTTTTTTTTACAACTATTCATATTTACTCTTATGTATTATAAAAATTACCGAACAAAAAAAAAAGAAAAAAAACAATTTTTTCGAATATTTTAGGAATGGGGATAAATAAGAGAAATTAAAAACTTTTAACTGGAATTAAAATAAAATAAAAAAGGGAAATTTTCTTTTAATAAAGTAACTTAAGAAAAAAGTTCTATTCCCAAAAAAGTTCACTTTTTTTAATTAGGACCCAACTGAAATGAAATTAAAATCGATTAGTTGAAAAAATACATAAAAGTCAACAAGAATCAATACTATTACTATCAATGGTATCAGCTCGTTCTATTTATTTCTATCTCCTTTTTTTTGTTTCAATCCAAAAAGTTGTTTTGGAGATCTTGAAAATTCTAATTTTTTTAAATAAATTTTTTAATTTAAGATCAACCAAAGAGAAACCGTTCTAAAAAAAGATGGTTTTTGAAAAGCTGTTATTATGATGAACCTTCAATTTTCTCTAAAATCATGGATTTTTTCAAAGTTTAATTGACCTTACCTAACTATTCCCAGGTTCTATTCCTATTCTGAATTTAAAACCCGTGTAGAACTCTATGTCAAATTTAACTTTTTTTATTGATAATATTAATATAAAAAGTATAAATCCACTTCTTTACTTGAGATTTTTTTTTATTTTCTCCAATAAATCCCAATGGGCCCAGATCCATATTTCCAAAATATCTTAATCTAAGGCACCCAATAATTTCTATAATACTGATATTTGAAATTTAAATTGGATAATTTTATAAACTCTTTATTAGTGTTTGAATAATACTGTAGTCAAAATAAAGCGTGCAAAAACATTTAATGCGTGTTTTATAATAAAAAGTGTGTTTTTTTGTTATAGAAGACCGATACATTAACCAAACAAAGAAACTGGTAATAAGGCCTAAAAAATAAGGTATTGGTTTCTTAAAGTTCTATTATTTAAAAAGAAATTCTAAAAATGAAGGATCAAATTAAAAAATTTATCTCAAAAAAAAGAGTCAATTTTTAAGAGAAAATTTTCATTAGAAAAAAACAAAAAATTTCAAAAAAAATTGAGAATATTATGGAAAATTTTCAACTATCTGCATGAATAATTTAAATTTTACATTAAATAACGAGACCTTTACTTTCAAAATTGAATTGAACTTAGTTATAATATTTGGTAGTGGATTGGATGTTGCCTTGTTACAAGAAGAAAAAAAAAAAAGGGATAATATTTTGAAACACAGATATAGGATTTTATGCACACATTATTTTGATCGCTGTAAATGGAAAAAATTTTCACTTCCTTTTCAATTGTCTTTTTTAAACCAAGAACGAAACCACAGACTACAATTCAATACTTCTTTGAGAACTCTTTTTGTTAAGGGACTAGTCTCTACTATTTTTTTTTTTGACCAATTTCTTAATAAAGATTCCTTCTCGAGAAATATGTTTAATATTGAAAATAAATAGGGATTTTGAAAACCTAGGTAATTGGAAAAAAATTTTAACAATCTCTATTAAATTTTACTTAAAATAATTAATAGAGATTAGTTCCTTAAAGACAAGTATGGGAATTGGAAGTCAAAATTGTTTCCCTTGTAGAAATCAAATAACAGTAAATATCATTTTTTCAAAACTGGAATCTTAGTTTGAATTACTTAACTTTGTTCAACCAACAAATACTACTAAATGTTGTGTAAACAAGAGACCAAATAAATAAAGACAATTTTAGAATTATAATCTATTTCTGAAGGAAACTTCCATCTACATAAAGCAATAAAAAAAAAAAAAAAAGAAGTGAAAATTTGTTCATATGTTGCCTTTTCACACATTCACAAAAAGTGAATAAAAAAGAATTTAAAAAATTAACAAATCCTTTTTTACTTGACACAGTGGAAGGCTTTTCCAAAATACGGTTTACCTAACAATAGTTTTCAAATAAATAATGTGATCTTGCTTTTTATAATATTTTTACAATGTATGAAAAAAATACACGAAATTTAAAACAAGAACTGTCTTGAAACGCTGGTGGGGGTTAACTTTTTATTTCGAAATTACCATTATTGATTACATTTTTCGAAATAAATTTCCTTTTACTTTTGTTAAAGAGAAAAACACAAAACTCTATTTTCTTTCAATTTGATCCTGTATTTGAAAAATGTCAACACCTATTTTTCTTTAGTTTGTAAACTGTTAAATTTTTTAATTAATTAGCAGTGAGCTGGTGAAAAATTTCTGAAAGTTTGTATAGAAAGAAGACAAAAACAATTTGGTAATCGAAAATGAAGAAACAAAATTTAGAGAAAAGTCGAAATATTATTACTTTATTTTTTTTATTTTGAAATATAAATTTTCTTTTTCTGAAATGTTAGAAATTTTCGCTACCTACCATCCTAATCATTTTTTTCTTCAAAATTGGTAAGGTTTAAAAAAAAACTTATTTTTTTATTTTCTCTTTTTCTCATTTTCCAAAAAACAACTTTTGGATAGATTTTTTTTTTAGTCACAACCCAAAAAGTTCTTGTCTTTCTCATACTTGTCTTATTTTTTGAAAATTTTTTTTTTAATTACAAAAAGCAAAGTAGAATGATGGTATTTCCCATTTAAAAGAGAACAACCGATTTTCCTCAAGCTGAAAAAATAAAGGTATCGAAAAACATTTTTTTTTTAATCTCTTTTTCTTTCATCATGGGAAATCAAAGCAAAAAATCAATCAAAATACCACAACCTCAGATAACAACGTATTTCCAAATTTTTCATCAAACAAAAACGGCAATTATGCTTCTAGAGTTAAAAAAATTGTCGATGGTTGATCTGAACCAAAGCTGTCGAAAGCTTTTTGGGATTGAGAAAAATGATTCAAACTTCAATCAAACACCCTTCGACTATTGTCCATCAGTTCAAACAATGCATCAAAATAAGTCGAGCGACACCGTTTTTCGAGAGCAAATTGGGAAACTTGATGGGTATATACACATCTTTTTCTTTTTTTTTTTATTTATTTTTTGCTTTTGGGCCATTTAAAGGCAGCAAAAGAAAAAAGTTTTCAAAAGTGTCTTAAAAACAGTTTAACATCATTAACAGACCAATGACTTTTTTAAAAAAAACACAAACCAATTAGTAATTTCGAATTACTTCAGTAAAAAAAAAATTGAGTCCTTGAACAAATTTGGTTTGTTACACAAATTGGGGTTATGCTCTGTTTGTTACACAAAACTTTTTCCACTTCAACTAAAACGAAAAAATTTTAACCTAACCTCTCTTTTTCTTTATTTTTTTTTTTTTTTTTTTTGATTTATCTCATCATTTCTTTCTCATTTTAATAGAAAAAAAGGATTAACGGAATTTTATTTTGACTGGAAAAATACAAAAGGAAAGAACTTAAGAACCCTCTTATCCCTAAGACCAATCAATCTCTGGGGGAACTCTTTACTTCAGATAATGATTTCGGATTTAAAACATGAAACAAACAACGAATCTAATTTGGCTTTCAGAGACTATTTGCTTGAATCAAACAACACCCAAGAAATAAACAACACTGATCAAGAAGTTCAAATCATTAGCAACTGGGAAGACGTTGAATTGGAAAAGTAATGCTATCAAAAAATTTATCAAAATTAGGAAAAATTCCATTTTACTTTTTTTTTTTTGAACATTTTTGGTAAAGTCCAAAAACTCAAAAATCAACTTGAATATATGAACACAGCTTTTGTGGAAGATTTTTCTATTCTTTTTTTTGAATATATGTAAATCCCAAATATTTCTTTTTTTCTCTATTTAAAAAGAAAAATAAATATTTAATTCAAATTAACTTCCTTCTGGAAAAATTGATCTTGTTCAAAGCGCCCCGCCTACTTTTGAACACCAACCCTCTCTTTTTTTCCTTCTTCATTTTTTTTTTAATGTCAATAAAAATTTATTCTGTTTTTGAACTTTTGAATTTTTTCTTTTTAATTTTTGTCAACAAGAATTATAATTTTTTTATGAAAAATGGTGGCTTTTGATTGGTAAAGAGAGTAGTATCAGTAAAACTTGGATTTTTTTGAACAAACTGTTTATTTGTGATTGAAATGTTAAACAAATTACGACTTTTTTTCTATTTACTTTTAAACCTAAGTTACAAATTGGAATTGACAAATTCTTTGTAACCAAGTGATCCTTCGATGGGATGTTTTGAAATATTATGGCAAAGTTGTTTCTTTTCCATTCATAATTTTGAAGAATTGTAAATCTGATCAAAAGAGGAAAATTAATATTAAATTTTAAGGACAACGTTTTTAAGTGATAACAAAGAAATTATTGATAAAAACTTCCTTGAAAGAAATCTATTATCTCATTTTGATTTGAATATTGAGAATTTCTTTTCAAAACAAATAGTAAATTTTCATGTTTCAAACAATTTTCACAATTTATGATACTTCTTAGTGATTATACAAAATTTGATTTTAGTATTTATAAAACCCATTTGAAAAATATAAATACAAAGGATAAACTGTTCAAAATATTATTTATATTTGATTTGTAAGTTTAAATTGTTATAAAATTTGAAGTTGTACTTAAAAAAGGTTAAAACAATTTTTTTTTAAAATTTCAATCAAAAATCTTGGCTTCAAAGATCTGAATTGTTTTTTTTTTGCTAACAACTTTGTAACTTAAATTTCTTGTAAATGAAAATTTTTTCCGATAATTGAAAATAAAATAACCTAAGAACCCAACAGTCACCACTTCATAATATAAAATATAGTCATTAAGTTGGATGTTATTCAGGACAAAATTATCTAATTTAGGAAAATAATTGTTTTTCCATAATTAAAAATAACTCATTAACCAAAACACAAATATTAAAACGTTTAATAGACAAGAACAATGAGAAAAAGTTCAAATAAAAAAAATAATAAATAAAAAAATTTTTTTCAAGTTATTTTTTTTTTTAAATCAATAGTATCTTTAGTAGATCAAAAAATTCAAAACAGCTTGTGATTTTGTTAATCATATTTTTTACATTTTCAATTAATTATAGAATTTCCTTTTAAACATAACCATTACCAATAACAGCAAGAATATCTTGGGCCACTGTAAGTTATGATGTGCTGACCATCGAAACAATCCAGGCTCATCGAACCTAAGAATTACAATTTCCAAAGAGTGAAAAAAGATCACCATTGTGCTTGGTATATGGGTGTGTTATTTTATTGTTACAACCGTTCCAACCCTACCATGAAATCTATGATAAACAGAAAATTCATTTTCTTTATCATACGTGCCTTTTTATGACAGGATTTTATGGTTATGTGATAGCCTATTAAAATCATGAAATTTTATAATAGAACAAAAATTTCGAATAAAGAAAAAATGAGAATTTGAATTTTTCAATAAAACCATTCTAAATGATCAATATTTCAATAAAAAATTTTCAGGTTTTTGGTGGATACTTAATTTCTAAACACCTTAAAACCAAAATGCAAGACCATTTTAAAGAAATAATCTAATTTTATCTTCGTTCATTGGAAGCTTTGTTTTTGGATTTTTGAATTTATTTTGCAAACAACAAGATTTTTTGCTCAGTCTTCAAATAAGAATTTTTTTTAAAAAACCTATGTCAAACCATAAAATGTAGATGATAGCGTATAATCGATGATTTTTTTTTGTATTTAACAGATAAAAAACGATAATTTCTATTACTATCAAATTTCACGGTAGGTTTGAAATGGCTGTATTATCTACACGATACACAATTTAATATCTGTTTTAATGTTTGATAGAAAAAGTTTTTTTATTCTTTAAAATATTGTTAGGTGAATGGAAGGTCAATGTAAAAAAGGCAATTTTATTTAAAAAATAACATTTTTGGTGGTTCAATTAAAAATTTCTTTTCCTGTTTAACCAATTTCAAAAAAAAATGAATTTTTAAAAAAGTTCCAGATAAAACAAAGTCGAAATAATCTTTGTGAAACAATTTTTTTTTCGAACTTCAAATCCAAGAGTTGAAGAATAATAGAGTGTAAGATATTCACGAACAAAAAAAAACATTTTTTTTTTGTTTACCAATTGAATGTTTAGACCCTTTTTAGCCAATTTCAGACTATATTTTTTTTAAGAACACAAAAAATAGATAAATATAATAAAATAAATAATAAAAAATTTTTGTGAAATTTCCATTTTAATAAATATTTAACTCCACTTTTCAAATAGTTCTTTAAAAAGTTCATTTTGAAAGATCAGCTAATTTTAAAATGTAACTTAATTCAAACCAATCACATTCTCTACTTAAAGCAAAGATAAAATAGTTCCAGAATCTTAAACAAAGCATATAATTTTACACATTATTTAAAATTTCTATTTATACATAACCCAAAGTAAAAAATTGATTCAAAACCCAAAAAACCACCTTTTAAATTAAATACCCACCATTCCATCATTCTTCAACTTTTCAATGTAGACTTTAGAAAAAAAAAAAACCAATTTGAATTTCATAAAAATTTATTAATATATAAGGTGTAATAACCCCCCTTTTATGTTTTCTTCACAATTTGAAAAATTTAAATTTTGACAATATCAATAATTATTATTTTTTTTTATTAAAGTGATGCATCTTTTTTGAAAATTTTGGTAATAATTATTTATTTTTAAAGGACTGTGAAGATAAAAAAAAAAAAAAAATCTAAAAAATTCTTAAATTGATTTAATTTCTTTTTAAAATCTGAAATATATGAGCTATTTAAAAATTGCACCAATTATACTTTATGTAAAATTTTACCCTATAAAAATATGAAACCTTTTAACCTTTAACTTTAACTAAGTGTTATCCCCATTTTATATTTCAAAGACAACGGGGCTAAAAAACAATATAAAACCCCCTTTACAATTAAAAAATCTACACTAGTTCCACAATTTTTTTTTTCAAATTAAAAAAAAAAGATTTTACTTTTTTCTATTAACTTTAGTAATTTTATAAAACCAATTTTACATGATCAGGAATTTCAGATCTTTCTAAAATACCCACTGTTAGTTAAACGATTTGTGAATTAATTTAATGTCCCCATTGAAGATAAATACTGAAAAAATTTTTTACTAAAAAAAATATATGTGAATTATCTCAAAATATATGTTATGGGTTTTGAATTTTGAATTGGGAACTTTGATAATTCATAGAAATATTATTTTACGTAAAGACGTTTAATAAATATAAATACCTTTTTAAAACATTTTTCAAGTTTTCTCTTTTTAAAAATGCCAGGAATTTTTTAAAACTATTTTGAATCCTTTCTATTCGAAAAAAGTGAAAACTTTTTCAGAATTAAAACTTTTTAAAAGTATTCTATTTAAAAAAGGGACAACTCAACCTTTAAATTTGTGGTATAAGACGAGTATCATAGAAGAGCACATATTTCAAAAAAGTACTTATTTTATTTAAAATAGAAATATTTTAAAAAACTTTAACTTTGAGAAAATCATATAAAATAAAAAAAATCACTTTTTTAAAATGATTGTAGAGCAGTGAAAAAAATACCGGACATGAAAAAAATACCTGAAAAGATTTTTAATTGTGAATATTCGATAAATTGTTGTTTAATTTCATTTATTTTAAAAAAAAAACCCATTTTTTAAGAATCAAATTTTTAAAATTATAACTCATTTACTCATTAGAATGATTTCCAATTAATTGCACTTTTTCAAAACATCATTCAATCAACAAATCAAAAAACAAGAATAAAAATTATCATTTTCCAAACTCTCACAAACCTCAATATAACTCGATTGTTTTTTCAAAAAAAGTAGATCTACTTATGCTATTAACAAATACTTGAGTATTATATAGATACCCCACTTTGATGAACTTTTAGTAGGTTTATTACTCATGTTCAAAATAATTTGGTTATTTACAATTAGTATTTTAATTTCTTATATTTGCAATTACACATCAGTATCCCTAATATACAACAATTTCCCAAAGTTTCCAAATTAAAAATCTTGCCTAGTTTTATTTTCACTGCTATAATTTTTTTTATGAAAGGTTTAATGAAAATTTGTTTCAATTTATTTCCCTATTAACAGCACAATTCCCCACAGCAAATAACCCGAAAAAAAAAAAAAAAAAGTACTAATATTTTTTTAATAATCAGCACAAATAAATAGAGTTCACATTTTGACTCCTTTTTTGAAAAAAACCCAAAATAATTCTTTTTTTGATTCCATAGAATCAAATAATTCTTTTATTTTTCCAATGATAAGCCTCAACCCATTTCTTGTTTACATTCATTTTTACAAGGAATCACATCATTCTTCTCAAAATTTAATAATTAATAAATTTTTTTTTATTTTTCAAATAAAAGAATTGAATATTTCTCAAAAAATTAGAAATATTTGAGGTTTTTCTTCTTGGGATTTTAGTTTTCATCATCTTTTCATCAATCCTGACGTTTTTAAGTTTCTGAATGATAAGAAAATTATTTTTCTTTGAAATGGAATCAAAAGATTCTTTTTTTTTTTTTAATAGAGTTTTGTTACCAAATAAAAATTATTTTTTTGATTCCATGTAATCAGAATAAAATAATTTTTAATGTTTTTTGAAAAATTATACTTCAAAGGGACTTTAACAAGTGGAAAATGTTTGATAAAAATTAATTCCATTCGAATCATTTTAATATTATGACTCCAAATTTTAATTTTTGAGATTCTAAAAATTTCAAAAATGGAATCATTTTGGGAACTCTGCAAATAAATTTTTTTATGGTAAGAATACTGATAAATTGCAATAAATGTTTGGAAAATTTTTACTTGATTTTCCTTTTTGAAATTTTATGCTCAAGCTTTGAATAAAGCATTTTATGAAGTTAAGTGTTAAGAAACTCTGTAAAATTATTTGTTCTTCAAAATATTCGTTGTAAGTACTGTTTGATAAGAAAAAGTTCTAAGAGTTATAAAAATGGAAAATGAACTAAAATTTTTTTTTAATTTATTAGAATTTATCAGTATTTTCAGTGGTAAGTTTATTTATTATAAATTATACAATTCTTCACGATCTTCAACGCCCTTGTCAGTGATCGAAAAGAAAACTGGTTTAATTTGACCGCACCTGGGAGACTTGATTAAACAGGCGTAAGGGATTCTAGTTTTTTTTGTTAGGGAGGGTTTTGTTGTAAACATTATCCTCACTGAGGGCTGTGTTGCCCAGAATTCACCCAGGGCTGGCTTTAAATGGATAATATTGGATTTTTTTAAAGTGCTTTGTATATTTGGTTGATTTTTTCGATCAATTGTTCCATTTCCTTCCTGTACAACAGAATTGGTTGTTAAAACTGCTATTTTATACTTGACAGCAAGCTCTTTAAGTGATCTTGCAAAGCTGTCCATTATTAAATGGAAGCGTTCAGATCTGCCCCATAAGGGGCTCAGCAAAACTGAAACAGAATCGATGATTATTAGTTTTGTTGAAATTAGATTTTCAAAATCGTTATGAAATTCCTTTTCCTTTTCATTTTCATTTTCATTTTCATTTGTAATTCCACCCTTTTCTGTTGTGCTGATTTCAAATTCCATCCCATTTTTGGTTTCCTTTTCATCTTCTTTTTCTTTTATAATTTCTTCTTCCAGTATATTCTTGCTTCCTTTTTCTTTTTGTTGCAAATGGAGATTCTCTACTGGCTCCTGAAGAATCAAATTTAAAATGTCTTGCTGTTGCAGTTCTTCAAAGCCATTTTCAAAAGATGTCTGATAATTCATTTTCTGTAAACCAGAAGACAAGCAATCAGATATTCGATCTAAGATATCGTACACTTCAAAAACATCAAAGGCTTTAAAAACTTTGATTCGATCACAAAGATCACACTTTAAATCTTTTTCTTTCAAGCTTTTCTTTAAACACTTTGGCTCGTGTATTTCTTTTAGTCTGCTTGCGCTAAAGGAATTTGTTGTGTCGATCCATATAACAGATGCTTTGGGGTCATTACGAAGTAAGCTTTCTACAAGACAGAAACAGGTTTGTGTTTTTCCCAACCCATAAGATCCAGAAAATTCAGTATGCTCGCCTGTTCTGACACCACCAGACAATAGCTTGTCAATTGGCGTTCCAGTTTCGAACACAGTTGCACATGATTTTTTTGAAAGTGGCAGAATTGTTGAAGATTTGGTGGAAAGAAGATTCGGTTGCTCACGCTTTTCAAGACCAGTAGAATGGTCAATTAAGTCGACACCTCGAATATCGTAACATCGTAAAGTGTTCAAGATGTCTTCAATTAAGGAATTAACTTTTTCTTCTTCAACACCTAATTTATTACAAAGCGTCGGAACATCACACGTTATTATACCATGTATTGTAGTAATGTTGATTTTTTCGAGCTTGTGGATTAGGTTACTATAATCGATTGTCAAGTTCAGTGATTTTAAAGGTTCCATTTAATTTTTTTATTTTAAGGTTAAAAAACAAAAAAATGATTGAGAGTTTTTTGGATTTTATTTTTAAATAGTTTTTTTTCAATCTATTTTTTTCTTTGACAAGAGATTTTCAAATTGGGTGACATTGAAACAAGTTTGAAAATATGTTGAAATAAATTTGAATGATCAACAACCAAAGATAAACAAAATAATTAATAAGAACAATTGTGTGTTAATATTTCTAATTAGAACTTTAAGACAATAAGGAGGCAAACAACAAATAGGTGAAATACCCAGAATCCAATGGTGCTCAAAAGTCATCAAAAACAAAGTCTAACAAAGGGTATATTTGTCAAAGCATTTTCAAATTTTGCTCTTTATGTCTTGAGATCTCGAAGAAGTATTAAATTTCAAATTTTTGGAATAGGAAATTTAACTTGATCGGATCCTAATTTAAAAGTGGGTAGAGTTTTCCACAGCCCAACTTTTTTCTTAAAAGTCGAGAATTCTCAAGAATACAATTAAAAGCTTTTCAAATATCAGACTATATCAGAAATGAACTGAATTGGGGGTTTTAGTACCAACTTACAATTCGGAACTGGTTAGGTGAAATATCGCAAATTCCTTGTTCTTATGTATCCCAAGAGATAAAGAGTATATTTAAAAAACTTTTTGACTCATATACCCCCATGCCCCGGGTGGCTTTATTTCATGCCAATCTTTAGTTTGTAGAGAGATATTGAGAATATTAAATGATTTTATTGGAAACAATTTACATATAAATCAACACTAATCCACATTTATACCATTCAGAACAAAATTTTCATTTGAAAATCCACGACTTATTTTAACCCATTCCTTTTTAAGATAAAAAGTAATCAACTGATAACCAAAAAAAATACCAAAGAAACAATAAAAACTGTGAAAAAATTTAATAAAAATAATCTTATACTTTAATACAAATCAAAATCAAATAGTTGATTTAATTTTGTTACTGTATTGTGTATTCCTATTTTTGAATTCCATATTACAATAAAGATACCAATATGTATACCCATAAAAAAAGTCCACATTATAATCCCAAAAAACCTAATTGACTTTGAAATTGAACTTGTAATTTAATTGTTATACAAGTATTTTCAAAATTTTGAATTAGGGTTTATATATAATCATTAATACCCTTGTTAGCCCAAATTTTATAAAGTTGATAATAGAATTTTTAAAATAATAGTGATAAATTAATAAAAAATTTTTGTTATAAATCTTTAATATATATTGTAATTATAATAATAAGTCCTAATTGTTCAAAGATAAAATATCTTTTTATTTTATTTCATTTACAGTCAGTTTCACTTTTAAGGCACAAACTTTCAACAAAATTTAAATCACAAAAAAAATCTCAAATTAAGACACAAAATTTAGAATTTTTTTTTTTTACAATTTATTTTTACTAGAATTTGAATTTTAGGTATTAATTTGAGATTTTTTTTGTGTCTTAAATTTATTTGAAAGTTTGTGTATTAAAGGTGAAACTGACTGTACTGGCATTAGAAAAACCAATAATTACCATTTTTGTATTTTTTACATTTTTTATTTCTGTTTATATTTTTTAAAAATTAGAAAGTTTATTACAATGATAGTAACTAAAAAATAATATAAGGATTGATTAATAATAAATTACAAATGGATTTTTTAATTTTCTAATAAAGTAATTAAATAAAAAATCCAGAGACCAGAAAAATTTTAATTTTTTTTTTCAGTAAAAATTTTGATAATTATTCAATGAAGAAAAAAATGAATATTCATTTATTTAGGTCAAAATTAAAAGTTTAAGATTTATAATTTTCTAAAACATCAATTTAATTAATATAAAATACTTGATAATAATAAAAAAAAAAATGTAAAAATTTTATATATATGTACCTACAACCCAAAAAACTCTAAAAATGGAAAACTAAAAAATATCTTTCAATAAGCCAATTAAAAAAACTAAATGAAAAAAAAAAATAAATAAAGTTTTCATTTAACTTTTTCTTGAAAACATGGTTTGACAAAATGATTGAATTCAAAGTTGAAATTATGTACATTTTTATATAAAATATCTTATTTTTGCTCATTTACAAAAAAAAAATGCGAAATTATGGGAATTTTCTTTTCATAGAAGGGACTAATTTGGTCTTCAAATGTTTTTTTAATGGTATAATTAAAAAAAGTTCAAATAAAAAGATAAACTCTCTGGAAAAACATTCTAATTTAATATATTAACTTATTGTTTGATTTCAAAATTTTCTCAACCCCAATTTTGCATAAAAAAAAAAAAAAAAAACTACATAGTAATTTCAAAAAAATATTTTCGATATTTAAAATTTGAGAGTGTTTTTATACTAAAAAATTTTATCCTAGTGGTTAATTGAAATAAATTATAAAGTTAGATTTCGAAAAATATTGTTCATAAAAAAATAATACTTTTACATATAAAGGACATATTTTTTTTTTTATAATTATATTCAATGTATTGTAATTAAATAAATAAAAACTTTTTAATAAATAAAAAATCAACACTAAAAGTTATTATATAGATATAATAACTTTTAAATATTTTTCTGAGATTATAAAAGAAACTATGAAACCAAAAAAAAACAATTTTTTTTTTTTTTTTTGAATTTTGTTATAAGCAAAAATATGAAAAAAAATATCTGAAATTTTTGAATTTTTCAATCTAAATTAATACAGATCTTGAAAAATAATTATTGATCTATGGTCTCTAATTCAATAATTTAGTTTATTTTATCTCAATATTTTAAAAGGGGGAAAATTAAAAAATTGTAAAAATTAAAAATTAAAAAAATCTACAGCTAATTGAAATTGAACTGATGATCAAACAATATAAATTTGAAAAAGGTTATGTGTTGAAAAATACGGTTAAATTTTAAAATGAAAAAAAAAAAAAAACAAGAAAAATTTGAATATTTTTAAATTTTTTTTTAATTATTAAGAAACAAATATATATATATATATATATATATATTGCTATTGAATAATAATTATTCGATAAAATAAATTTTCTATGTTTTGTCAAAATATTATTAGTAACTAATTTGTTTATTACAGTTTTTAGATTATAACGGGGTACAAAGGGTTCCAAAAAAATTCTTGTGAAGGATGGTGTGTTCTAATAATTAAAAATGTAATTTTTAGATGTTTAGACAAACTTTACAAAATTAAAAAAATTTCGAAAAAAAATTTTTTTTTGATAAATTTTGATTGGAAAATAATGAAAATATAAAAATCTTGAAAAATTTTTTTTTACAAGCTATTTTGTTTTTAAATTAAACACACAATTCTTAATTTGAAAAATTTCTTTCAAAGATAAATGCTTATAACTTTTATATCCTCAAATGTTAGATTACAATTCAAATTTAAACTTTTATTTCAAAGGACGTTAGGTTATCAGGGATATATACAAACATTAATATTCATTAAAAAAAAAATATGATTTAAGATTAAATTTAGTAAATAAATTAGCACAAAGGAAATTATTTTGTGAAATTTTTGGTATGTAAAGAAATTGTTGAATAAGGGTTTATGCTGAATAAAATTTTCCTAGTAACTCAATAAATACAATTATGGTTATGTTTAAATGAATGAAATGTAAAATTATTTGGATTTTTAAAATAAATTCACAAATACAGCTGTTCCAAGGCTACCGTGAATTTTTATATGAATCAAATTTTGATGCTGATATAGATTTTTCAATATGAGCTTTCTTATCCTCATATCCACCTTTTGAAAAATCTATATCAGCATCAAAATTTGATTCATATAAAAATTCACGGTAACCAAGGAAAGACTGTAATAAACTGCCCAATATCAAATTGAACAGATAAACCCCCCTTTTTATCTCTAAATCTATTACAAAAAAAAAAAAAAAAGTAGTTAATATATGTTAAGGGAGTAGCCACGGTATTGAAAAATTTTTCACTTTTTTGCAATTTTGAAAAGGATCAGAAAATAAGATTTTTTACTCTGGTTGTAACTCCTGGGTGTTTATTCTTTAAACAACTTCATTCATTAGATTTTTTTAATTTTTTTTTCAAAGTCTCAAAGAAATTGCCACAATAGAATGTTGAGTTGAATTGCAAAAAATAGTGTTTTGAATGTTGAATAACTTATCTTTTATCCTTCTCTCAACATTCTATTGTGGCATTTAATTTTTTCATTTTTTATTTTTTCATCATTTTTGAGATTTTTTTAATCCTGACAAAATTAAGCAATTAGAAATATTTTAATATTAGTGGCATTGGGGATTAATGGATTTTGTTTAAAAAGAACAACAACCTTACAATTGAGAGAATCATAAAAGGAAACATAAATGGGACTTAAATCGCTAGAAGGATTCCAAAATTAGAATAATTAAGTCAAATTATTACTTATTAGGATTTTAAATAGTTGGGTTTAGTGGAATTGGAGAAGTAAATATGATTATATGTTATCAAAGTTTAAACCACAAAATAGCCATAAGTTTTATTTAAAGAATCTGAAATTATCTTCTCCCAAAAAAAAAAACAAAACCCCATTCCAAAAATTTGGACACATCAGAAAATCAAAAATAGGAAAACAAAAACTCAATTTATTATATTTTTCCAAATGTAATATAAAACCATATTTAAATAACCTAGTATTAATGTTTTTTTAAGAAGCAATCATTTTCATCCAAATATAAGAAAACAATATAAAATAAAAAATCAAAACAAGTCTATCCAAAATAAGGAAACGAGCTGAAATGAAAGAGTTTGAACAAAAAATATATTGGTAGATTTGTTAAAATTACACCAACAATGGTTGATCGATCAAATGATAAGATACCATGCACCGGTTGTATGTGGATTTTTCAATTTTTGAAACTCAACATTAACATTCTATCAAACCATCTATAAAAAAATTTTCAGATCTAACTAAACAGATTAAGTAACTGAAAAATTGAAAATGAAAACAAAAACAAAAAAGATAAAAAATGAAATAGTTTGTTGAATTAAAATTAATTTCCAATAGGATGTAAAGTGTAGTATTATTGTTATTTTTCCAACTGTTTAAACTGTGTCCTAATTAATTGAAATAAGTTTATTTTAATAAAAAAATGATAAAAAAAAAAAAAACTATTTTATCAATATAATCTCAATTTTTTTATTGTTGAACATTACTAAAATTAAAATATCAAATAATTTTTTTAAAAAAATTTTTAGAGAATCTACGAACACATCACTGAAAATAAAATGTTCTTATCTCATCTCTCTCAAATTTTTATCATGTCTTATGGTGTAGCTACTCCCTTAAAACTGCTAATATTTTTCCAATTAAAAAATGAAAATTTTTAGTTCACATTTCAAAATATTTTTCTAGTTTATATTTTGAAGACAAACCCAAGCTCTTAGCAGCACCATTTAGAAATGATATTTTTAGACAATAAATTAAACTTCCTTAGTTTATTCTAAGATAAAATTTTTACACTGGTAATTTGATTGTACCAGTAATAATTAATATTCATTTTGGAAATTGAAATAAAAATTTTCATTAATAACTGATAAATCTTAATAAATGAAAAAAAATTTTTAGTTCAATTTCCATTTTTATAAATCTGAGAACTATTTCTTATCAAACAGTCCTTTGGTTGGAATAAGATGAAGAACAACTAATTTTACAGAGTTTCTTAACACTTGATTTCGTAAAATCCTTTATTCAAAGCTTAATCAGAATAATTTCAAAAAGGAAAATCAAGAAAAAATTTCCAAATAACAATTGTAATTTATGAGTAATTGGTATATAACAGTATTTAATAAATAACTGGCTATAAAGTTGTTATAAAAAGGTCTGTCCACAAAAATCCCTATCAAAATACCCGTAAATATGTTTATTAGTTTACCAACTGTCAGTTTAATCTCAAAAAAAACTTAAAATTCTGATAAAAAATTTAAAAAAAGTTTTCATTTTTTTTATTTCATTCTCTTTTAGAATTTTAAAGGTAATCAATTTCAATTTTTTTTTTTAAAATAAACATCAACAAAACACAAACAAACTTTTTAATTTTTGTTGAGATTTTTTTTTTTTTTTTTCTTTTGTCTTTTCTTTTTTATTTTGAAAACTTGTTTCTTTTGAATAATTTAAATTTTAATTTTTCTTTTTTTAAATTTCTCTATTTTCAAAAAAAAAAACAAAAAACAAAAAACAAAAAAAGACCAATTATGAGCAAATCACAAAAGAATTTCAAAAAGAAAAACCAAAGAAAAAACAACAACAAAAAGAAAGTCAAAAAAGCAAAAAAAAAAGTTGTTGAATTACCAAGTGCCCACACTTACATCAGCAAAAAGCAAAGAAATGACGATCTCAAAAAAATGATTGCTTGTAACTGTCAAGTTGGAACACACAATTTAGAAAAACAAATGGGAGACTACGTTTACAAAAGAAGAAAAGAAGGTGTATACATCATCAACATTGCCCAGGCCTGGGAAAAGCTCATGTTTGCAGCCAGAGTAATTGCCTCGATCCCAAACCCTGAAGACGTTGTCCTTGTTTCTGCCAGACCTTATGGACAAAGAGCCATCCTTAAATTCTCCAAATATCTTGGTGTCAAGGCTTTAGCAGGAAGATTCATCCCAGGTACATTCACTAATCAAATCCAAAAAGCTTTCCTTGAACCACTTTTAATTATTGCCACAGATCCAAGAACTGATGCTCAAGTAATTATTTTCCTTTTTTTTTTTTTATTTTTTTTTATTTTTTTTATTTTGATTTTTGCTTTTTTTTTGATTTTTTTTTGATTTTTTTTGATTTTTTTTATTTTTTTGATTTTTTTTTTTTGATTTTTTTTTGTTATTTGAAATTTTGATATTCAAATTTAAAAACTAAACAAACTCTTGTTTTATTTTCCTTTTTCTAACTTTTACTCTTTTTCACTTCACGACTAAAAACAAAAAAACAACCAAATTTCATTTTATTTCAAATTAGCCAATTAGAGAAGCCAGTTATGCAAACATCCCAGTTATCTGTTTATGTGATACTGACTCACCATTAAACTTTGTCGATGTTGCAATCCCATGTAACAACAAAGGAAAATACTCGATTGGGTTCATTTATTGGTTACTTGCCAGAGAAGTGTTGAGATTAAAAGGAATGTCAAGAGAAAAAGAATGGGAAGTCATGCCAGATCTGTTCTTTTACAGAGACCAATCAGAAATCGAAGAACAACTTGAAGAAGAAGAACGTAAAAAAAGACAAGAAGAAGAAGCCAGAAGAGAACAAGAAAACGAATCCGAACCAGAATCTGAACAATCTGATAACGAATCTTCTGTTGAAGAAGTTGCATCATCTGATAACGAAGAAGACGCATGGGGTGAAGAAAAATGGGACGAAAAAGAAAAAGAAAAAGGTGAAGAATGGAATGATTAAATATTTGAAAATATTTCCATTTCCAAAAAAAAATTACTTAAAAAAAAAAATCAAATTTAGAGATTTTTTTTATTAATTTTTTTATTTAGAGACATACAATAAATAGTGAAATTTTTTTCTCTTAAATATTTAAATTAAAATATATAATTTGTTGTGTTCACATTCTAAAATTGAATAATTAGATCCGAATAAATTATTGATTTTTTTTTTTTTTTTTTCAATCAATATCCTATTTTCGATTTTTAATTGTGTTCCACAAAAATTTAGCATTTAAAAAGATCTAATATAGAAATCAATAAAAGATACTTTTTCTTTATTACTTTTAAGAAAATTTTTTTTCTATTTATTTTATTTAATATGTTATATCTTCAAGTACAGAGTATCATATTTTTTGAAAAAAAGAAAAAAACAAGAAAATAGTCGTTCGAAAATTTTTTACAAAAATATGTTTGTAAATTAACCAACCATTATGAAAATAAACTCTTTTTCAAAAATTGAGACTCACCTGAAATAATAAATTGAAAAAAAAAAAATATCCTTTAGTATTCAAGAACAATTAATAACTAAATATTATTTGTAATTCACTTTTAAGTCATTCTAAATCTATAAAAGCCTGATATATTAAAAATTAATAAAAAAATAAAACCAAAAACTAAAAAAAAATGAGTCACAATTTTTGAAATGAGCATTACGGATTTTTTATTACTGAAGTTTCACTGAAAAAAAGTTGAACAACAAGATTTTTTATGAATAATTAAATCCATTTTCAAAGACATTACATAGTCGAAATTTTCTTAGTGATTATTTTTCCTTTCGAAGTTCTTTTTTTTTATCACAGGATCTTTTCAAAAAAATAAAAAGAAAAAGAAATGGAAAAAAAAAAAAAAAAAAAAAAAGAAAAACAAATCTTTGAAAAACAAAGGAAAAGGAAAAATTGAAAAAGCAAACTAAAATTTGCAAAATTAGAAAAAATGATTCTGATCCAAAAATTTGAAAATATTTTTTGTAAAGAATACTGGAATAAACCCTCAAAACAACCCCCATTATCATTATAAAGCGAGTCAAAATTTATGAAAAATAGTTTAGTTCTAAAAAAAAACATTTTCAAAAATTAAATTAGTTCAACCGTAAAATGAATTAGATTTCAAAATACAGAAATTCATTACGAATTTTATTTAAGCGAGCAACCTTCTGAGACGATAGGTTAGAATTTTAAAGATGTTATTAGTGATATTCTCTACATACAGATTTTGTAAATCCAAAGTGTGAAAAAAATTCTGATCAATTAGGAAATCTTCAGAAAAGCAAATTTTTTTAGTGAGATCAAATTTTTTTTCCTTTTTTTTTTTCTGAAAAAGAAAATGGTAAAATTCCTTTTATTTCTTACATTATAAAAAGTTTTATCTAGTTTAACTTAATTTTCATCATTATTACACATCTTGATATTCTTTGTTGACAAAAATATTAAGATAAAGAATGGTTTTCTTTTTGTTTTTTTTTGGGACACTTCTGTTGTTTAATAACAAATTGATTTTTTGAACTATTTGAATAATAAAGGCATTATGACAAGAAGAATAGTTATAATTATTAAATTTATAAATCTATTTAAAAATGTTAACCAGGAATTGAGTTTTTATAAATAATAGAAAATTGTTTTTTCAAAATAAAATTTTCTAACAAATATTTTTCGGTAGAAATTAAATTAATCGACAAAATATAAAATTAATATTTCTCTGATAAAGATTTAAATTGTTAGAAAAATTCTTGTGAATAAGACCAAACAATTTATTGAAAATTTTTTTCAAAATTAAAAATCATTTGTTATTTTTTTCATTTTTTAAAAATAAGAAAATGGCTTTTTTCAAACTTTAAAGAATATAAATTTTTTTAAATAGATTAAAATTTAATTGATAAAATTGATTTAACTTCTATCAAATTAACAATTATTTAATCACCTGTTCTACGATTAGTTCCATTAACTGGGATTTGAATTTAAATATTAATTATTCAAAATAATAAAAAAATCAATATTTTCCTTTCGAAATCAATACTTTCCAACATAAAATGAAAAAAGTGTTTACAATAATCAAGTTTTAACATATTTCTTAATAATAATAATAATAATATATATATATATTAGTTTTATATTGAAAACACCCCGATATCGGATTTCAAAAAAATGACAAAGATTAATAAATGGTTCAAATGGGATTAACTCATCCATTTCATAAGTCATAACACAGCTTATAAAAAATATATATATAAAATCTCAACAAGATTTCGCTTAATTTTTAAAAAATACTACCTCATTAAAACAAAAATAGATTTTTAAAAAACAAAAAAACTATAAAAAATTCCTCAATTAATTTTATAATTCTGGAAATTATCATAAACTACCATAATAACTCACCTTTTCAATCTTTTGATTCATATTTTTATCCAATCTAAATCGAAAGTACATATTTTCATTTATGGAAATTCCATACAAATAGGCCGAACAATTGTAATTTATATGGAGCGGAAATTCAAAAATTATAGCACATTTAAAAGGTCAAAAAATCATTACACAATTATTTTGTGCTTAGATCAAAAGTTGAACTTATTAATTTTTGAAAAATAAATGTGATTGAAAAATCAAGATTTTGACAGATAAACCAAATTTAATTCAAAATGAATTTTTATCAAGTAAAAGTTAAAAAAAAATTATTGAAAAGATAATAAATAATCAAATAAGGTTAAGAAACAAGAAGAATTTTTTTTTTTTTGGTTTATGATTGCAGAAAATTGAAATATAATCTTTCTAAAACAAAAAAAAAATGATTTTGTATATATTCGAGAGTTTCCTGTGTTTCGAAAGAAAATTAAATTATATTGATGAACATAATATTTCCAATTTTGCAAAAATAAAAAAAAAAAAAAATGATTAAGTTGAATATATGTCATATTGCCATTAAAACGGGTGTTTAAAATATTTCCGAAAATACCCGAAAATCAAAAATACACAACAATTTTTTAACAACTAAAAAACACTTTATGAACAACCCCGAAGAAAATCTGGTGCCAATATACTCAGTTTAATTGTAAAATAACAATTTTACTTTCAGACAAAATACATTTTTTGAATTTTCTACTTTAAGTCCCGATAAAGAGTTTTTTGGTATTTTTGAGTATATTTGAGTAATTGGTGTCACTTATTGGGGTAAGTGTATAAGCATGTCAGAGTATTGGTACGGGTTGTGCTAGGTATGACATGAGTGGGTTTGTCTGTATTGGTTAGACCAGCCTTTTATGGAATGATGAGGTAAATAAAGTTTGGATTGGGTAACCATGTCTAGGTTATGGGTAATTATTGTAATATTAGATATTACTCGGTATTTTTTTCGGTTATATTTAAGATAACAAAATTAAGGGCAATGATACACAATTAGAAATTTTCTTTAACAGTACATTTTCTCTCATTTAGTCAATACCATTTCGGAATGATCAGAAATGTTACAGACATCAAACATACCAGGTCCATTCACACAAAATGGGTTGAATACTTTCCCAAAAAATTTAAATTTTTTGAATTTTGATTTTTTCTAAGAAAAAAAAAATATTCTACAATAAAATTCCAAATATACTTTTACAGTCAGTTTCACTTTTAAGGCACAAACTATCAACGAAATTTAAGGCACAAAAAAAATCTCAAATTAAGGAACATAATTTGGAATTTTTTTTTTTTACAATTTATTTTTACTAGAATTTGAATTTTATGCCTTAATTTGAGATTTTTTTTGTGCCTTAAATTTCGTTGAAAGTTTGTGCCTTAAAAGTGAAACTGACTGTAGTCTGAGTATATTATCACCAGAGTTTCTTAGAAGTTGTTCATAAAGTGTTTTTATGTGGTTAAAAAATTTTGGGTATTTTTGATTTTCGGATATTTTCGGGAATATTTGATAGATTCCATTAAAACGAATATTTAAAAAAAAGCAAAAATAAGGATAATTACAAATAATTAAAATATAATAAATTCTTGATTATTTCGGCAAAATTGAAAAATAATATTAAATATGAAAATGAAAATAAAAATAGAAATAGGGATAGAAATAAAAATAGAAATAAAAATAGAAATAAAAATAGGATTAAAAATAGAAATATAAAGAAATAACTAATCTAAATCTATCACGACTTTTTTTAAATGATTCATAAAATCATTAAAGCTTACGTCATCAGTTAAATCAGAATTTTCGTTTTGATTGTTACTATATAAATTATTAGATCCTTTTCGAGAGGAAGGGTTTAATCTCGAAAGCAGGAATCTAGCAGGGCTTGAGCCTTGGTCGCATTCAATAAATCTAGGGTAAGGAAATCTACTGGACATCAGTGTTTTCGCTTCTTGCTTTGGGAATTCTAAAAAGGTGGCAAAATCCTTATATTCTTCCATTTCATGATATCCCTGTTTGATCCAATTTTTGATTTGCTTCCCGTGGTGTATTAAGACCAAAAAAAACGAATCCAATAACAAAATGTTATCTTTTTGAATAGAATCCATTTCTAATAAAACTGGCTTTGGTGGGCCATTCATTGTAAATGAATGTAAAACGGGTTGAAACATTAAAATCGAATTAGAAATATTTTCTTTATATAGAGAATGTGAAAAATAAGTAGATTCATCTGGGCTATCTCCAAAAATATTCATAAAATGACTTCTTCTGAAATGGAACATAAATTGGGGGTAATATGAAAAATAAGGAGAAAGTTGGAAACTGGAAATATTATTTTTATTAAAATTGGCAAACTTTTGGCAAACCTGAATTAAAGATTTATCTAGCCATCTCAAAATGGTACCGATTTTCTCTGTTTTTGTTCTCATAACAGCTAATCTTGATACTAGAACGGCCGCCGCCTCTTGGTCAAATGACTGCTTTATAATGTTTGGATTAGAAGCAAAATCACTAAATTTGTGTCCTGACGTTGTCACCCGGATTTTAATATTTCCATCAGAATCATATGAAATTGTTTTAAATTGAATGATACCAACTCTTTTTGGATCGACGGGATTTTTTTCATTTTTAATTACCGAAAAATAAAATCCCAATGTCGTGCGAGAATCCAAAGTATTAAGTTTCCATCTATTTGTTTTACCATTCCCAATGGAAAACTATTTATTGTCATTTTATTTATTTAGTTTTTTAGTTAATTATATTTATAATTAATGTTTTAAATTTTCAAAAAATCAATAAAATTAATCAATAAAAAAAAATTTGTTTATTATAAATTTGAATCTAAAATTTATTTTTACATTTTTTATTTAAAAAAGATACAAACAAATCTTTTAATATAATACTATTTACCGGGTGATATATATATATATATATATATATATATAATGTTAACCACTTTAAAAAGTTTCAACCACTTCATGAAAAAATTATCATCATGTTATTTAAAATTTTAACATTAGAATCAAAGAAAGATTTTCCCCATTTTTTTTTTTTTCCTTCTTTACTTTTTTATTAATTTATTATTCAATGTAAAAAAAGAAAGAAACAAATAACCTCTAAAACCTTCTTGCTTTATTGGTTAATACATGTTATTTTCACAAATAGTGCCAATTATTTAAGCACGTGCACATTATATGATAAATGTTATGGCGAGAAAGATAAAGGTATATGTTATAAACCCATTTACTTTTTTTAAAAAATATATCACATCATGTTTTGCATAACAGTTTTAATTAATGAAAATACTAACTTCGAGTTGTATTATTTTATTTTAATAAATTAAAATGTTACATAAATACTTGGTCTGGTATATAAGGTGTTTCCAAAAAAGTGGTTGTTGTTTTTTTATTTATATTTCAAAGAATATTTTCTATGAAAGTATTTCTATTTGCAAATTTGTAATATAAAATTTAAGAGGAATATTTCACTAATTGAATCAATGACTATTTTGTTTATTTTGAAATATGATTTAAAAAATATTTCCAAAAAATGAAAAAAAATTAAATACTTTTATTAGAGGTTTTGATGATAACATATATTATCACGATATTAGCAATAAATTCGCGATAATCTGAAAAAAATGGCGATTAGTCGTAGTTTATCACGAAAAATCATAAAATCACGAAAAATCATAATTATAGTGATAACATAAAAATCAGGATATAAAGAAAATTATTTTTTTGAAATCAACTTATAAAAAATCCTTTGAATTTTACAAAGCTTTGACACTTTTACAATGCTTCCCCTTTAAAAACGTCTTCAAGTATTTGAAAGGGTTGTAACGTTTCTTCAAGTCTTTGAAAGGCATGAAATGCAGAAAACTTTAGTAAAAAGGACTGCGATTTTTTGTAGTGGAAATTAAAATTTTTCTCTTTTCATTTTTTTTTTTACAAAATATAAAATCTCCTTTGAATTTTATGATCAAACTAATAATAATCCATTTCAAAAATGTACTTGAATATAAAATAGGTGTGTTTTTTTAAAAATGGGGCTATTACCTTAACAATTTTAAGTCAACCAAAAAGAAGAAAGAGTAATTTTCCTTCTTATTAGTGAATGATCAAACAAAATCTCTTACCTCTAGTTGTGTTTTCTGTTCAATACGAAGAGATGAGAAGAAGAAGAATAACAAAAAGAAAACAAATATACAAACAATCTTAATAATTGGTTATAATGTGGGTAGGTTGTTAAGAAAGCTTTTGAAAAGTAATCCTAACTCCTTTAAACTTTCCGAGAACATTGAAAATGTTTTAACCCAAAAACACATTCTTTAAAGAACGCGTGGAAGGGTTTATTGTTTTAGAAGAATTTTTATTCAAAATAATTTACAACACCACAGTTGACTGAGAAACCTTTTATTTGTCTTTTTTGTTCTTATTACTTTTGTTGATCTCAAAGGATCGATGGATCTGTCAATCAAATCATAAGAAAATACAATAAAACTCTTTGATCTGATCCTTGATTGAATCAAGTATCTTTTTTGTTGTTTTTTAAAAGAATAACTTTTTTTTCAAGGATCTGTTTTTTGATCAAAAATTTTTCTTTTTAAAAATATTGTTGAATTAGCCCTAAAAGCCATCAACTATTATTTCGCGATTTAATTTTTATTCACGATGTTTTGGCATTTATAACGATTTTATATATTTTTTATCACGATTTTTATGAATATTGCGATTTGTGAAATTATCGTGATATTATTGATTATCGAGATTTTCTAAAATTATCACAATTTGATAAAAATAATCACAATTTTTGAAACTTTATTGTGATTTAACAAAGTTTCCGTCAAATCCTTGATGGTAGAAAATGATATTCTACCAATTTCAATAAAAAATTAGCAATATGATAAATAAGGATACAAAAGATTTTTTAAACAATAAAATACAATTATAAAGTTTCCCCTTCTCTTGGAAATTCTATCAAGATTAAGCCTCTTTGGAATAAATTTTTATGATCAAAAAGAAAGAAAATACAAACATTTTTCACATCTAAAAAAAATATCATATAAAATTGTGAACAGAAACTTTGTTATCTTTAATTAAAGTAATGCCTAACAAACAAAGAAATTTTGAATTTTTATGAAGAATCAATTTATGATGAATAATAATTCTGAATATTTCAATACTAATAATATTAGAATTAAGTTTAAAAAAGATATTATTAAAAAAAAAATTACCTACTTTTTTGGAAATATCTTATTGGGTGTTTTTATTTTTTTTTGTTAAAAAATAATTCTTTGAAACAAAATTCTTATTTGTTCTTTTTATATTTTTTTGAGAATTGGAAAGGAAATCATATCACCAAATAAAAATAATCGATCTGGGAAAAAACTGAATAAGGCAAAAAAAGTGAAAGACACTTATTTTTAATTATTAACTTTCCGGAAAACGAAAAGATATTTCAACAAAAAGTAACAATAAAATTAACTCCAAAAAATAAAACCTTATTTTTTTTATCCAACCAAACCAATAAAAACAATTTAGATCTCATTTTATATTGATAATCCATTAGGTATTTTTGAGATCTCAAAAATAGTTAAATATTCCAAAAAAACTTTAATAATTGATCAATCAAAGAAAAAGGTTGATAAGAAGACAGTTTTTTAAAACCTTATCATTGTAATTAGAAATTTCTTTTTTTTTTTGATTTTATTACCATAAATAACTTTTCATTTACAGGTTTATCTGATTTCGATGATTTCTTTGGTTATCTGAATATCTACAATTAAAAAAAAAAAACCCCCCCCTAACCAAGAATAATAGAAAAAGAGTTACATCACAAGTATATTTACAAAAATTCCACCCAAAGAGAAAATATAATTAAGATTTTTGTGATGTTTAATTAAATTTAAAAACCTTTTTAAATCTCAAAAACGAAAAAAGTAAAAATAAAAAAACCAAAATAATATTTTTTAGAGATAAAGAATGTTTTCACATAAAAATTCAATTCAAAAACAACGTTAGTAAGATTAAATCAACATATTATTTTGATTTAATTTATCAGTTTTAAATGAAAGTAGTCAATGGTCAATTCTTATATTTTATATTTATTAAAATTGAAAGATTATAAAGTCATTTTTTAAAAGCGAAATGACAAAAGTTTTTAATAATTCATTTTCACCAAACTGTTATTTAGAATGTCCAACCATTTTATATATAACTATTACATTAAATATTCATATCTGCATTCATCTCTAAACCAAAGCAAAAATAACCTAAATTATTTATTTTTCATCTTTTAGTGAAGAAATTATTTTTTTTTGATCGAATTTAAAGATTGAAAAAAAGGAAACGCTGAAAAACATAATTTTGTACAAAAAGGGAATATATTACTACATTTTTCAAAGTTGTTACTCTACATTATAACCATTTTTCATTATAATGTGGGTAATAAAAATAAAATAAGAGAATAGATTTTTTTTTCAAAATTTTTTGTATTTTCATTGAAAAAAAGTTTAACAAAAAAACAAAAAAAAATGAAAATAAAAAGATAAAATAATTTAAAGGAATATAATCAAAATTATCTACAAAAATGAAGATTAATTTGATCAATACCAAAGTATTCGAATATTTGGAACAAAATAAGCTCATTTCCAATAATGACAATCCATTTAAATATGAAAAAACATTTTTTTAATCATGCTTTTTAAAAAGAATAAAATATTTTATCAGAGTTTTACTGTTCTCTTTTTGATACCTGGGTCATTTTCTTTTTTTAAATTATTAAAAAAAAATAAAAACTGATAAACAATTTTGGAATAACGATCCTCAAATTATTACTGAACTATAATTATTGGAAAGCAGTTTTTATTGACAATAGATATGGATTTTGTTTTGGATTTTAAAAAATTTTAATTGTTTGTTTTCCTTATAAATTATCGATTTATTACAATTTAAAATTTAAAAAGTTAAAGAGCAATTATTTAATTCCAGAAAAACATTTGAAAAAAAAAAAAAAAAAAAAAAAAAGTATATGTTCATATATTTAAATAACAAAATATGAACGAAAACCAAGATCAAAAAACAAAAATAAAATATTACTTCTTCATTAATTCTTGCACTTTTAGTTTTTGGTAAATTGTTACAATTTGCAATTGTACCTAATATTTGTAATTCTGCTGAGACATTTACTTCTATACTTGCATTAAACTCTGTATTTAATAAAATGTTTTCATTTTCCTTTTCTTGTTCCTTTTCTTGTTCCTGTTCCTTGCTTTGCTGTGTTGTTTTTTTTTGACTAAATAAATATAATAAACTATTTATAAAAATTTCAGAATTAAATTTATCTGTAATTAATAAATCGCCACCAGTTTTGGATATCAAAGTTTTCATTTCATAACAGCCAACTTGATCAAAAGAGCAACCAAAAAGATCAATTGAAATTCCCAGTTTACATGCAACTTCCCCAAGATTGTCATAAAAATTAAATGCTTCTTTGGTATATTTTGTAGTTCCCTTTTGCAAATCATGATGTGATCTAATACGATTTGTTAATTCTCGATCAACAACTTGGCCTTTTCCTTTTGTACATGGGCCAGACAAAAATGTTATTATCCTTCCCCCGAGGCAATTAGTTGGGTTTATTTCATCTACGTTGTCCCAATTTAATTTTTTTAAATTAAATAATCTAGCAAATAATAATAATGCAACCTGTAGCCCCCCACCGACACATCTTTGTGGTCTTATTCCAGTTCGGGTATTCCATGGATCTTTTTGCATGTCTTCAAAAATTTCTGATAATAAAAATTCACATTCTGAAATTGGTCGAAAGAATTTGTCAATACCAATCGGGAATTCTTGTTCTTGTTCTTCTTGCTGACTAAAAATTGGATTTCCTTTAATATGGTTTTTAAAATTAAATTTTTTTCAATAAAAAAAAAAAAAAAAATTAAAGATTTAATTTTAGATTCCATATAAATATTTATATTGAAAAGATTTTGTATTTTTTATAAAATTTTCTATTTTGAAAAACAATCAATTTCATATTTTTTTCTTTAGTAACAATTTAATAAAGCATCCTTAATTGCCTTTTTTTTGTAATTTTTGTTGTTCATAAAAATTATTTTGCATTATTTCTTCATTTAAAACAAAACTTTTTCGCGAAACTCTTAGATCATTCGATATATTTTAACAATTATTTTAGATCTTTAATCTATTGTTTTTTGTAAATTTGGTTGCTAAAAAAGAGTTATTTTATGTAAAATTTATTAATAAGAGTAAATTGTTTTTTTTTTTTTTTAGAAATCAGATACTCAAAAACCTGACATAGATTTTTCTGATAATATAAAGACTTTCCATTCTTTGCCCAATTTCAAAACATGAGACAAGTACAAACACTCGTGCCAATATTAACGATATTTGAAATTTAAAAGGGATAAAATTTCGAATGATTTATCTTTTTTTCAAATTTGACATCTGACTTTCATTTTAAAATATTATTTCACCCGGGGTGTGTATACCATTACAGCCAATAAAAAGAAGCACCCAAAGAAAACAAGTCAAAAAAACAACTCAATTCATGTAAAATCAATTTGAAAACAAAAAATCCGAAAAATAAAAGTGAAAATTTTTTCCCATAAATTATTCAAGTGAAAGTAATTAATTTTAAAGAAATAGATTAAAATACGCGCACCCTATTTATGTGTTTGACGACTTTTTTATCGTATACCAGGAGAATAAGGTTGAACTTTGAATCCTAAATGAAAGAATTTTTCAGAATTGAAAAAAGACAAAATGAGATGAAATTTTGTCACTTTTAAATTTCAAATAGTGTGAATATCAGCACCAGTGTTTTTACTTGTCTCATGTTTTGAAATTGGGAAAAGGATGGGAAGTGTCTATATTGCCATACTATTTGTTTCAAAATAAATGGAACAAAATTTTCATTCAACTTTCCACAAATAGATTTTTTAAGAAATCATCTGAAATATCAAAATTTTAATTCAGAAAAGAAGACTAACTGATGAGAGAAAAATGTTGGACACAGAAAAATGGTTGGACACCATTTTTAATTGGTAACATTAGTAAAATTGAATATCAAATCCTATTGATAACTAAGTGAATTTTTGATAAATACAGGTTTAAAGGTGTTACAAGTTCATTAATCTGTGGTGTGTGTAGAATACTCATTTGAATGGTGGATAACTAAAGTAGATCAGGTTATTGTAACCAAAATCCGAGTTGTAGTAAAGTTTACTATTAATCCTGAAAATGGTAATTTTTAAACTTGTTTTAGACTATAAGAGATAAGGTTTTGAAAAAAGTAGAATCACACTAATCCTTATTCTAATAAGTAGATTATTCTTATTTTCTTTAGTTATTTCACAAACGATTGAAATTAAAAATCATTTTCAGTAATGTTCCCAATTAAAATTGATGTCCAACTATTTTTCTCTGTACAACATTTTTCTCTCAACAGTAAATTATTAATTAATTTTGAGAATTGAGGAAGTTTTCTTAGTAATCACCTTTCCAAAAATTGTAATTTATAAATCAGAGATCAAATCTAATTTTTAAATCTTAAAACAAGCATAAAATATTAATTTCCCTTTAAGAATAGGGAAGTTTGATAATTTAATATTAATTCTTGAGATGTGTATTTTTTTGGAAAGCTGAATGAAAATTTTGATCTTATTATTTTGCAATTAACAGTAAAGATCTGTGTCAAGCTTTTTCGAAATAGCACAACCTTGTAGTTCAGGGTTGTGGTAAAATAACAAAACAAAAAAAAGCAATTTTTTGGTTGTATTCGTTTTTTAGTTGAAGGAATAAATTGGTTGGTGTGTAATACTCTTTTGAGATTTGTAAAAACAATAAAAAAGGTATTTAAAGATTTCCTTATTTTGACACTCTGTTTTTTCGAAAAAGTTTTTCAAAAAAAAAAGAAAAGATCGTTTTAGTTTAGTGCATGTAGCAACACAGAACAAAAAAAAATAAAAATAAAAATTACTTAATTGCAAAAGATCCTGAAGTTTCTCGAAAGTATGATCATTTGTTCCACGTAAAATGAAAGATTTTGGGCATTCAGCAAAGCTTAAATCATAAACATGTATTGCTGTGCCTAGCGTAATTAACCCAATTCTTGATTGTGGAGGTAAGAAGGCAAGGGATTGTAAAATTGTTTCTTTAATTGAGTCGAGCTCGTGTTGTGTTGCATGGATGTCAATTAAAAACAAAAAGACTGGTGATTTTTTTATATCGTCTTTTTGTTCTTTTATTTGTTGTTGTTGTTGTTGTTGTTGTTGCTGAGGGATTGTATACTCGACTGTCGTGAATTGTTCAATAAGCTCTGCTGGTAAGCTAACTTTGGAAATGCCATAATAGCTTTCGGGGAATTGGTTTCGTTGGTAACAGAATGGACAAGACCAAAATTTACCAATAAAGTCAACTGGGCAATAGGGATTGAGAATGGCCGAACAAGATCTACATTGGATTGGAGCGTATGGTAGAGTTGGCATCGTTTTAATCTCCTTTTTAGGTGTGTAAAGACATCCCAATGGAACAATAAATCTTGATTCTTCCTCTTTTGAGTTTGGAAACACATTCCAAGACCACCTAATTCCATTTGTGTCTTCATTTTGAAGAAAATTCATCTGGTTTTGAAAAGATTTTACAAAAAGGAAAAAAAAGTTAAAAAAATGAAAAGGAAATTTTAGGGAAAAAAGGAAATAATTGTGTTTTCAACATCAAATTTGTATTCATAATTTAAATTTGGCTGAAAATATCAAGAAGTTTATGACCAAAATTGATTTAAACCTAGCTATACTATTTGGTAGAGTTTTTGGTGCTGTATCAGAACAAGAAGAAAAAAAAATAAAAGATTTTATTTGAAACAAGGATTTAAGGACTAATTTTCAAATGTAGAGAATTTTGAGTTCTTATGCTTTTTTTTTACTTCCACTTCTCATAAAGAATTTTGAATCTTATGAAATTAGGATACAAAAAATAACTAATTTCTAATATAAAAATATACTTTTTCATACCGATCTTTGATTATAAAATTTAAAAAACAAATAACATTAAGGAGTTTTCAAGTGTTAGTTCTAATTCAAAAAAAATTTTCAACTTGTTAAAGTAACTGTAATAAGTACTTAGTACAGCTTGGGTTGTTGTTTTGTGATAAATATGGTTAAAAACACTTGACCTGTGAAAGTTCAAATTTTATTATTAAAAAAAGGTTTCTTCAAATTCAAAGATTATCTAGATATATATGATATTTGAGCAATTCTTACTTATGTTTGTGTTTATATATTTGAAATGGAAATTACAGTTCTGTAAAAAAACTGAAATAGCAATTAAAAGTGAAACATATATTTTTAATCGAATTTTCTTCTGAATACAATAAGCAAAATAAATTAAAAGAAGATATAAATAAACTCCAAAGTATACCACATGATATTATTTCGAATCAAACAAATAAAAACACGATATTAATTTCATTCGTGATCAATATCTTTATGAGTGGTTTTGGAAATCTTAAACATAGTTAATTTTTACATAATTATTTAAATGGTAGATCAATCAAAGAAAAACCCCATACCAAAAGATTGTATTAAAGCAACTCTTATTGTGTTCAGTCCTTCAATAGGTCTTTAATTATTGATTTTTTTTTTTATTAATTAATTTTACTTTTCATTTTTACTAAATTTTAACAATTAATAATCATGTAGAACTTTTTTCCCCGTTTATTTTTTTTCCCAAATAATAAGACAAGATTAAATCGAAATTTTTAAATAACCAAGAAAAGATAAAATGGTCAAAAATATTGAAATTAAAGAAAAATTTAACTTTTTTGTTCAAAGAAAATCTCAGTGGGTAAATTTAACTAAGATTATAGAACTCTTTCAAGAGCGTTTTTGTCAACAATTTCCTTCTAACTTATATAAAATATAGACCAAAAGTTATTATCTGGCTCTTTTTGTCAACAATAGCATGTCAAAAAAAAAAATAAAATATCAATAGCATCAGAAATCATAAAAGTTTACATTTGAAAAGTATTATTTCAACTTTTTCAGAATAAGAATGGAAAATTTCATTGTAATCTTTTCTCTTAAGCAACCATAAAAGACATTATCTTTCGAGATCAGAAACAACTTTTTTCAAATTTCTCACTAAAGCCATCGTTAATTAGAGTACATTCTCCTTTAGAAGGAAAACTGTGTTTTTTTTTTTTTTTTAGGAAGGCTTCAAAGAAAATCGCCACTTTTTTTATGTTTTTTAAAGAGTTTGCAGAATGGATGAAAAGTGTTAAAAATAAAATGGTGACACAATTCAATCTATTTGGGACAACAAAAACTAGAAAATTTTCATTTTCAAAAAAAAAATTATTTTTTTGTTTTCTTCTTTTTTCACCTTCTTTTTTTTCAAATTTTGACTTAGTTAAAATTAAGGATGTCTAAACGATTTAAAAACCTATTAAAAAAAAAAAAAAAAAAAAAAAGAGATCTCACAAACACAACCGTAACAACAAACCAAAATACAAAAAAAATCAAGCAAGATCTTCCAATGCCACCAGAAAATGAATTAAATAATATGTTTGAGAATTTGCTGGTAAGTTGTTCCCTTTAGATCAAGGTCTTGGAGTGTGTGTTTATCTTTTGTAACACAATTTAATTAATTTGATGGTTCTTTTCTTTTTGAAATTTTTTGTTGGATAAAAAAACAAATAAATAAAAAAAAAATTTTTAACACGTAAATAGACGGAGCTTGGCTTACCAGATCTTACTAAAAAACAAATGAGACAAATGACAAATGAAAAAAAATGGATTGTTCTTTGCCAACATAAATCAAAAACAGAACTCAAGGTAATTTTATTTTTTTTTTCAGATTTTTTTACAACAAAAAATTGAAAAAATACAAAAAAATACAAAAAAAAATTGAAAAAAATTTAAAAAAAAAAAAAAAAAACAAAAACCAACAACAACAAGGAAAATGTTTTGGTTTTGTAAAACAAAAAAATTTTAAAAAAAGAAGAAAAAAAAAAAGATCAAAATACTCCAAATACATTTTTTTCTTTTTTTTCTCATTAACAAAAAAAAAAACAAGAAAAATTTCAACTGTAAACAAATACCTCTTTTCAGAAAACGTTAATTTTTCATCTCCATGATTAAAACCACAAAAAAAACCAAAACACAATCATCAAAATAAAAACCCACAAAAATAAAACAAAATAACAAAACAATTAACAAAAAACCTACCAAACAAAACACAATTAACAAAAAATCTATAACAAAAAACCGACCAAACACAAACCAACAAAAAATCCGGAATTCCAACAAAAACGAAAACACAAACACAAAACAAAAAAACACACAAAGTCTCTGGAGGCACAATCTGGAAAATCATTAGAAAACACCCCAAAGAGTTATATTGATCAATTAAAAACAAATTCCTATTTGCAGCTGATTATCGAATTAAGGACAGCACTCTCTTCAAACCCACTATCATGGATGATCGAATTTCTAAACCTTGGTGGTTTATCTATATTGGTTAACTCGCTCTCACAAACAGCGCACAAGCAATCAAACCAAAAAACAAAATCTGATGAGAGTTTAACGAACGAGTTTCTTCGAGCGTTCAAGGCGATTATGAACAACAACGTTGGCCTTGAGGCCTTTTTGTCTGACAAGAAGAGCACGATTGTAATTGCCATGTGCTTGGATCTCAAGGACTGGGCGATTTTAAAGCGAACAATTGAATTGTTAATTGTAATATCCGTTGTTCCGCCTAATGGGCATAAGCAATGTCTCGAGGCCTTAAGTTACTTCCGCGAGAAGAGGAATTTAAAATCAAGGTTTGCAATTTTGACAAATCTCTTAAAAAAGTCAATTGGCGACAAAAACAGCAAAGAGTTCCAAGAGTCATGCTTGATGTTTATCAATTCCCTAATTGACACGCCACAGGAGCCATACGCGTGTTTAGAACTGAGAAAGGAATTTGCGCTATTGGGGATCCGAAGGATCTTGAAAAAGTTTGACAATGAAAAGACAGAGGGGCTGAATATCCAAATCCAAAAATTTGAAGAAGGATGGTCAAGGGATGAAAAGACCACGGGCGAAATAATTGAAGACATACCCGAAAGGGATGAAACCAACACTGGGCAAATTTTTGAATTCTTATGTAAAAACATGATGAGCTCTGAATTCAAAGATGACTTTTTAAAAATAATAAATAAGTTTTGTGATATTTCCTTTGATACAAGCCTGACAGTTTGGTCGCAAATAGATTCACTAACTTCAAGGATTTTAGAGATGGATATTGAAAAGGATGGTGCCAATGTACAGGAATTATTGTTTGGATGTGTACAAAACCAAGATAATGAAAAAATTCAAAATTTGGAATCATTAATTTTACAACAAAAGGATGTGATCAAGGAATATGAATCAAATATTAATTTATTATTAAAGGCATCGTCATTTAAATTAATAAATTTAAAATCAATTATTAAACAACAAAATGAAAAAAAAGAAAAACTAAGCACAGAAAATAATGAAAATAATAATAACAATGGGAATAACAACAATAACAACAACAACAACAACAACAGCAACAACAACAATAATAATGAAGACAATAATAAAGAAAAATTAATTATTAAAGAATTAAATGGGCAATTGAATTACTTATTAAACGAGAGCCAAGAATTAGAAAAAATATGCATTTTAAATGAAACTGGAATTGAATGCGATGATTTAAACAATTCCGAGTTAGTCAAATTAAATCAACAAATAATCTTTTTAAATTCCGAAATCGAAATTTTATTACAAAACATTTCAAATTTACAAGGCGACGCCTTAACTTACCAACAAACCATTATTACTTTGAATACGGCCTATTTAAATTTACAAAATGAAATCGATCAACTTGAAGATGAAATGAATGAGATGAATGAAACCAAAAAGGTACCCACTTCATTTCGAGGAAGAGAGATCATTGAATTTACTGAAGAAAAGCAAATATTGGGGAATGAAATTAAAGAATTAAAGGAACAACTGAATAAAAAAAAAAAACAAATCGAAGAAAATAAAATATTATTAAATAAGGAAATCGAAAAAATGAATAATCAAAAAACTGATAACAAAAAAGAACAAGAAGAAGAAGAAGAAGAAGAAGAAGAAAACGAAAAGAAGAAAAATGATCAGGAAGAAAATCAAATGAAAAATTTGGATGAAAAAATTCTTGAATTAGAAAATAATTCAAATTTGTTAAATCAATTTTTATTATCTATGAAAACTAAAAATCAGTTAGAAATAGATAATTTAAATCAAAACCTCAAAGATTTGATTGAATTAAATAATTTAAATCAAAATAATAATGAAGAAACTGAGAATGGGAATGAATTAAATGTCACTCAATGGAAAAATAAGATCAAAGATTTAAAAAATAAAAAGCAATTTTTGGAATTAAAAAAAAGTTATATTAATGAAAAAGAAAAATATTTGAATGAAATCCAGAATTTAATTAAGCAGTTATGTGAATCTAAACTCAAAAATGAAAATTATAAAAAGGAAATTGAATTATTAAAAGAATCCTATAAGCAAAGAATAGAATTAATTAAAAATAACAAAAGCAAAAATTTTTACAATGAGAAGGATTTGGATTATAAAATTGAAAATTTAGAAAAAGGAAAAGAATATTATGTCAAAAAAATAAATAGCCTGATCGAAGATTTAAATAATGTCAAAATAATGGACAAACAAAAAATCGAAAATTTAAAAATTATAATCAATAATAAAAAAAATAATTTACAATTCGGCGAAATAAAATTGAAAAAACAGAAATTAATAATTGGAAAGCAACAATTGAACTCAACTGCATACCAGCAAACGATTACAAAATTGAAACAATATTTTGAAAACAAGATCGAAAATTATTTGAACAATATAGATGAAATTCGATACATTTATGAACAAGAATTATTGAAGCAACAGCAAGAGGGGAGCATCTTGCCCGAAATTACCAAAACAGAGGAAGAAATTGGAAAGGAATTAACTGAAAAGGATGAACAAATAAAAAGCTATGAATTGGAAATCAAGCAACAGGAGGTAATCATGGAAGAAATGAATAAGGAAATAACACAGTCGATCAAGGAAAACAATTATTTGGAAAATAACAATATCAAGCTCAAAAATGATTATGAGGAATTAAGGAAAAATGAAAAAAATATTGAAAAATCACTGGAGGTGAAGATCAACGGATTGCAATCGAAATTAAAATATTTACAAGAAAATAATATTCTTGATAATATTTTGCTTGAAGATCGTTCAAAATTAAACCAACTGGAAAACCAAATAAGAAAATTGAAAATTGAAATCTTGAAAGAGAATAATATAGGTAAATTATTAATCAGCAATTCAAAAAACATTTCACAATCATTAATTGGGAAAATCAATAATGAAATATTATTTTACCAAATGCATATGAAGGAGATTAATAATGATATGGTCTTAGAAAGGAGGAGAATCTCGAAAAAAATGCAAACAATCATGGAAACCAAGTTAACGAACAATAACAAAATTAACGAATATGAAGAAGAATTAGTTACATTATCGGAAGAATTACAGAATTATATTGAATTACAAACTGAACATGAAAAAAATGTTAAGCAGTTGGAAAATGATTTTAAATTACAATTAAATGATTTAATCGAATCCAAATCTACATTAAAAAATGACGAAAATAAGAATAAAAATGAGGAGATTGGAAAGGAAAAGGAAAAAGAAAACGAAAAAGAAAACGAAAAAGAAATTGAAAAAGAAAATGCAATAGATGGAAAGGAAGATGGTATCCATTTAACCCCCCCAAAGAACACACTCAATGATGATGATGATGATGATTATTATGATGAGAATACTTATGGCTTTGGTAAAAAAAGAATAAAATTTGAAAATTTAATTAAAAAAATTGATGAAGAAAATAAAGAATTTAATAGGCAATTAATGGCAAATTATGAAGAAGAAGATGGAGAAAAGGAATTAATGCTAAACATTCTTAATAGTACAAAGCCAAGCAATAAAAATCAAGAAAATGATCACAATAATGATAATGATAATGCTAACGACAACAAGCCTGATGAGAATCAAAATATACCAAAAGTGCAAATGAAAAATTTAAATTGGAAGCCCATCTCGCAACAGAAAATTCAGAATACCATCTGGTCAAAGATATCAATGGAGAAGGTTGAATTAAATACTGAAAAATTGGAAAAATATTTCAATCTCTCAGACACATTGAATGAAATTCTTAACAACAAGAAAGAAATAAAAGTCTTGTCCAAGGAACGATCAATCAAATACGAAACTGTATTAAACAAAATAAACATACCGTTGGGCGAATTAAAAGCAGGAATAATGAATTTTGATGAGAAGGCGATTTCAGTGCAGCAATTAAAGGACTTGATCGACTTGTCATCAACGAATTCAGAGTTTTCGAAAATCGCAGAATATAAGGAAATCAAAAAAAATGATAATAACTTTCTCAATTCAAATTCAATAAATATTGGCAGGGGAGAAGAATTTTTAATCGAAATGAGCGTTATACCCAATTTTTTGAATAAGCTCAATTCCTGGTATTGCCAGAGGACCTTCAAAGACAAAATTAAGAAAATAAATACAATGAACGAGGATATCCTGTTGGCGTGCAATGAATTGAGGTCAAGCAAATCACTGAAAACCATTCTAAGAGTAATCCTGGCAATCGGCAACTATTTAAACGGCGGCACATTCAGAGGCGGCGCGCATGGGTTCAAGCTAAGCTCGTTAACAAAATTATATAACGTCAAGGGCAACAATATTAACAGCCCCAATTTGTTACACTATTTGGGCTACTTTTTAAAGCTTAAATACCCAGACGCTAAGCAACTCTTGAGCCAACTCCCTCATCTGAGCGCAGCAACAAGAACGAAAAACTCTTTTATTAAAAAGGAATTTCTCAAAATCAATTTTGGATTGAAGGCAATCCAAAACGAATTATCTCACTTTGAACATCATCGAAATAACGACAAGAATATCATCAACAATAATGACAATAACCAAATTAATCTTTTGTTTTTTAAGATCATGAACCCCTTCTTAAATGACGCCATTAGCGAGTTTAAAAAGTGCGTCAATAGCTTTTCAAATTGTCAAAAAAGATTTTCTGAAACCATTTCCTATTTTGGTGAAGACTATAAATTGAAACCCTCAGATTTCTTTGCTCCAATTTTTGATTTCTGTAAAAAATTGGATAGGATATTAAATGAATCCGGGTTACAAAGAACCACTACCACTTTCCCCAGAGCAAAACAATCAGGTGTTGGCCTACTTGAGGGCATCTTTAAAACTTTAAGAACCAAAATTGATATTACTATGGTGAATGATGAAAATTAATTTGTGTAATTTGTCATTCTTATTCTTATTCTTATTATTCTTATTATTATTATTATTCTTATTATTATTTTGATTTTGATTTTTAAAAATTTTACAATTATATTTAATTTTACGATTAGTTTTATTTAATTTTACTTTGATAATTATTTTACAAACTATTTTTTTTCTAAAAGTTGTAGACACACATTTCTTTTGATTTAACTTGTCTTTTCTTTTTTAATATTTTATATTTTATATTACCTTTCTTTTCTTATCTTTTTTTTTTTTTAATTCAATCAATAAAAAACATAATTTTCTTTTTTTTTTTTATTTTTGAAGAGAGAAAATTGCTTTTCTCCTGTGTGCCCTAATTTCTAAACTTTTTTTAGAAATTTTTTTAAAGAATCACAAATTTTATTATCACTTACTAATGATAATATATATGATGAATTCTTTCTATTAATAATATCGGAGATATTACTAATTTTTTTATTTTTTCAAAAAATTCAGATATCCAGATTTTTCGATTTATTTTATAGGCCGGACAGTCCCATAAAAAATGATCGAAATCTTCAATGATATCAATATTTAACTTTTCTTTACATAAATCACAATTTTTATTTTTATTTTTACTTGTTACATAAGAGTACCTATTTAAACAATTAGTAAAATTTCGAAATTTTAGAATTGTTTTTGAAGCTTTCCAGTTTAAATATTTTTGTTGTTTGAAATTGCAATTTTGTTGTTTTATAATTTTTAGATATTGTTGAACTTTCCAACTAGGTGAATTTTCCAATTTGGTTAATCGAAAAACTTTTAATTCTAAATCTAATAATTTTAATCCCTTAGTGTGCCAATTAATATTTTCATTTTCCAATTTTCGAAAATTTACTATTGTTTTTAATTTTTTTAAATTTAAGAAATCTAATTTTTCTATCAATTTATATTTTCTTCGGTATACTTTTTAATCTAGCGAGATCAATTTTTGCTTCAGTTTTATAAATTAATCGAGGTGAATGGATATTAATTTGTAAGAAATTTGTGACTGATTTATTGATAAATCTATCAATTCTTTCAAAATCATTTTGTTTCAAGTCAACTATTTCAAGAACATAATAAAGTTGACTTAAAATGAGAGCTTTGAAAGAAGTTATTTTGACTCCATTGTTGAGTTTATTTTGTTGAAACAATCGATTAAGTGTTTCCAAGGACTTTTCTACTTTTTTGAAATTATATTCAAGATGTGTGTTTTTTTCTAACCAAATCCCAAGATAAATAATATCTTTTAATTCTTTTTTATATTTGGTTTTTTTATTATGTGGGTTCATCCCGAATCTTTTTATTATTTCAAAAATCCTTTCTAAATTAATTTTTAGAGAGATTAATGGCCCTTTCATAATAAGAATAAGATCATCTGCATACATTTGAACATGGACAGCTAAAGTTTTTAACTTTTCTAGTAGGAAATGAGATATAAATGCGAAGAGAATTGGCGATAAGGGATCTCCTTGATAAAATCCAATTCCTTCTTTTTTGTAATATCTCAAGAGCCAATTTTTAATTGTTTCATTTTTGATAAATTTTTTAATAGATTGATATATTAACGAGTGTTGTATAGAGTCAAAACATTTTTGTATGGATATAGTAACTACAAAGTATTCTGTATTTTTATTTTTATTTTAAAAAACATAATTTTCAATAATTTTTATTTAAAATTTTTATTATACAAAACATTAAATACATTTTACATTACAGTTTTAGATAAAATTTTTCAATACATATTAATAAATATATATTATTATTATTCACTTATAATAAATAAAAATTAGCAAATTTATTCATATAAACTCCCTTTCCAAAATTGTGACTCCTCTAAAATATAAAATTAAAGAAAAAACAAATCCTTTTGTATTCAAGAACAATTAATTTTTAAATCTGATTTGAATTTCACTTTTTAATTATAAATGAAATATATAAAAACCTGATATTTAATAAATTAAAAAAAAATAAAAACCAAAAACTTTTAAAAAAAAAGTCACAATTTTTGAAATGGATATTACCCAGTTTTTATAACTGAACTTTTACTGGAAAAAACGTTAACAACGAAAATTTTTTCGATAATAATGAAATTCATTTTAAAAAGTAAAACATTGTAACAATTGTTTTAATTATTATTGGTATTTTTTCAAAGATCTTTTTTTTTTTTCACTTGATCTTTTTAAAAAAAAAAAAAAAAAAAAAAAAAAGAGAAAGAAGATCATAAATTTGTCTAAAAGAAAAAGAAAAAGAAAACGAAAAGGAAAATAAAAAACAAAAATTTTCAAAAGTTAAAAAGTTGAATATTTAGAAAAAATGGATAGGATCTAAACATTAAAAAAAATTTTTGATAAGAATATGGTATAAAACTATCGAGCCTTCCAATAACATTTTAAATCTGTCGATATTTTTCAAAAATATTTTAGAAAAATTAATTCAGAAACTCAGATTTAATTTTTATTTGTACTACCCACCCACATTATTTAAATTGAATATTCTTTAAATATTATATTCTAAATTTAAGAATTAATTTAATTTGGTAAGTGAGAGACCTTTAATTTATTATTATGTAAAGTTTTTAATATTATAAAAAACTGCCATTGGTTAAATATTTACTATGTTTTTCTAAAAAACAAAATTTCAATTGGTTGATTCTTTAGTTTATTATTACTTAAAGAAGAATTGCCAATTTCTATAAATTAGATTTTTTTTTTGAATTTTGTAACATATGAGTGTGGTAAAGCAATTTCTTGGTATATATATATATATATATATATATATATAAATAAATATAAACTAAAATTTGAAAATTTGTTCACAATTTAAACATTTGAAAGAATAACAATACTTCACTTTACATCAAATTTGAAAATAATTTTAATTTGACAAACCATTTTATTTTTTTTCTTTTTTGTTTCGTTTTCAATACCTTTTTTACAGTTACTTAATCTTTTTCCTTAGATCCGTAAATTTTTTTTCGAATTTTTGATAGAAGTTTAATTTTGAGTTTGTTAAATTGAGAAAAATCACATACAATTGGTAGATGGCATCTTATAATTTGATCGATCAGCAATTGTTAGTGAAATAGATACGAATTTACCAATACATTTTTTATGATGTTTTATTATTGGGGACAGACAGATTTTTATTTTTGAGTTTTATATATTTTTTTTATTTGAATAAAAATGATTACTTATAAACACATTAATAATAATTTACTTAAATCTGATTTATGTTACTTTTGATACAATAAAACAAATTTTGATTTTTTTTTTACCTATTTTTGATTTTGAGTGTGTCAAAAATTTTGGAATGGAGTTTATATATCTCTTAAAAAATATACTACACATGAGAATTTAATCTAAACTTTGTTTCTGTAAAAGGGTTTCAAGATTTTTTTTAAATATCAATTATTTTATATAATTGACCTTTGAAGAACAAATAAGAAAGTGACAGAATAATGTACATCAAATTATTTTTGATATAAGTCTGAAAGAAAACTAATTAATAAATAGATTTTCTTAAAAATTGAATAACTTCAAATTCTTAGGTAACCATTGAGAAAAAAAATAAAGTTCTTTGTGACTTTCTACTGGTATTTAAATAATAAACAGGAAACAATTTTCACTTCATTTTCCAAACTTTTCTTTTAGAAAACAAGTCCTCAAAAGAAGTTTGTTGGCATTTTTGGTCTCTATTTGAAAAAGGAAATGAAAATGAAGTGAAAATTTTTACACATTTAGTATTCAAATATCAGGATTAAAGATTGAATAAAATTCCAATAGAAATCAATTTGATTTCTCAACAATCATTTCCTTGGGTTCAATAACCTCAGAATAACACATTTTTACCAAGTGACTATTGATCTTGTAATAAAAAAAATTTTTTGCAGCTGAATTAGGTGTAAAAAAAAAAATTGAAAAAAAAAAATAAACTGTTAAAAAATAATTTCAAATTTGAAAATTTCCAAAATAAATTTTTTCTTCTAATATTGGGCAAAAACTTTAATCACATGTATTTCACCCATTAAAACTGGACCTCTTTGACTGAAAAATAGTTCATATAATGTATTTTTTACTAAATTCACAATATATTGAAAAACCAAGTATCCAGGTATCCGTATATTTTGAATTATATTAATAAAAAAAACACAATTTTATCTTTTTTACTTGCCATTTAAAACGTGACGAAAATAAAGGTAGAAAATTGCTCAAATATTAAAATTTTAATTTATCTAATAGTTATCTTTAACATTGTGGCCTATTGTTTAAAAAAATCTTTTTTCTTTTGCAAATTATTTTTCATTTAAGTAATTAAAAGATTAATTAGTAATTATCATTTTTCATATTTTCTAAGGGTATTGTTTTTTTTTGTGAAAAAGAGTTAAAAACGAAAAATATCAAATGGTTACTAGATAATAAACAAGTCCGAGAAAATAAATGCCAAGAATAACTTGATCATAAAAAAATAAAAAATAATGAAAAATCGATTCTATAGTTGATTGAAACGACCGTAAAAAAAAAAGAAAATAAACCAATTAAAAAACAGCCTTGGGATAAAGATCCACTATTAACTCATCAATCAAAATTTTATTAACCAAATGTAAACTCCTTTTCAAAAATTGTGACTCACCTGAAATAATAAATTGAAAAAAAAAAATTATCCTTTAGTATTCAAGAACAATTAATAACTAAATATGATTTGTAATTCACTTTTAAGTCATTTTAAATCTAGAAAAGCCTGGTATATTAAATATTATAAAAAATAAAACCAAAAACTAAAAAAAATTGAGTCACAATTTTTGAAAAGAGCATTACGGATTTTTTATTACTGAATTTTCACTGAAAAAAAGTTGAACAACAAGATTTTTTATGAATAATTAAATCCATTTTCAAAGACATTACATAGTCTCAGTTTTCTTAGTGATTATTTTTCTTTTCGAAGATCTCTTTTTTTTTTCCACAGGATCTTTTTACTAAAAAAAAAAAAAAAAAAAAAAAAAAAAAAAAAAAAAAAAAAAAAAAAAAAAAAAAAAAAAAAAAAAAAAAAAAAAAAAAAAAAAAAAAAAAAAAAAAAAAAAAAAAAAGAAATTAGAAAAAAAAAAATTAAAATTTGCAAAATTAGAAAAAATGATTTTACAAAATTAGATAAAATGGAACTGATCTAAAAATTGAAATATTTTTTGTAAAGAATACTGGAATAAACCCTCAAAACAACACCCATTAACATTGCAAAGTGAGTCAAAATATATGAAAAATAGTTTATTATGATTGTGATTTATAATGTTGTATTTCGAGATAGATTTTTTTTTTTTTTTTTTTTTTAGATTTTTATATTTTATTTGAGTATTTCTTTTATGAATATCAACTTTCAATGGAAGTTTATAATTTATCTTATTTCTAAATAATATTTTGTCCATTATTAAAAAAAAATAAAATTTTCATTTTTCGCTTGGTCTGTTGAGTGGAATTCAGTTATATAAAAATTATTTTCCAATAAAAAAATTATAAAAGATTTGTAGATTACTCATTGTAGATCATTTATATATTTAAATAAAATAAAAAGAAAAGAAGTTAAAAATGATTTTTTCCTTTAATAAAATATTCACATTTAAAAATTTCAAGACAATAAACATTTAATTATCAATTAAGAAAAATAAGTGTTGAAACAATAGTATATAAGAGTATCTTCTAAAATATTTTATCACATATAGACAAACTCCACAGAAAATGCAAGAATTAAAAGATCTTTGTGATAAATAAAAAAACTTTTTTGGCTTTCTTGTTGAAATCTCTTTAAAATGTAAAAACTTTTACAAAAAAGAAGATTAAGAAGATAAAGATGTTTTTGAAAAATAAATATGAATTCACAATTATACTATTGAAAATACTTTACAAATTAGAATATCCCATTACATATTACTGATACTTTTAATTTTTTTCACTAAAACAACAATAAATATAGGAATTCAACAGTGTAGATATAATACAAAGTTTTTTCTTTCCATGACAACATATCATGATACAATAGATTTCGAAATACTAATTTATAATAAGTTTTTCCTTGTGGTGAAGGAAAATAAAGATAAATTTAAACAATCAAATCAAAATAAAATTTAAGAATTATTTTGTGCTTATCAGTGCATAATTTTTTTAATTATTTTATGTTCATTTTTTAAAAAAATAATAATTTTTTGATTTTTTATTTTTTTTTTAATAATATTAATTAACAATTTTTGAATTACTACTCAAGTATTTAGTATATTTAATTCGTCTTCTGCATATAAATTACTCTTTAAAGCAATATATCATGAAATTTTTTTAAAAAATAATATATTTTGTAATATCTCTTTTGTAATTTCTTTTTCATTACCACTATATTAACGATATATGACGTCAAAACTCTACGAAACCAAAAATATAAAAAAAAATCAACTAATTTGGAATTTCTGCCCCCTAATTCTCTTCATATGTTAACATATTACTTAAAATCTTCTTATTTTATTGAAAAAAATGGTAATTTTCAAATTTGAGATTCCAATTGTTTTTCAAAATTGAACGAATTTCAGAACACCGAAATTATATATATATATATTTGACTTGTCCAATAAACAAAGGGAGAACATAATTACAAATAAAATAAAATTAAAAAATAGATATAAAAAAGGGGTATTTATTGGGAAATATTATTGTTGTTATTTTTTCCAAATAACCATTAAATATTTCAAATAAATAAAAAAAAAAAAAAATAAATTCTTGAAATAAATAATTAATTTTTTTTGTATATATTTTAAAAATAAATAAAAAAAATTGAAAACTCATTTTATGTTGTAAAGTTTCTTTATTTTTTTTTCTTTTATTATTTGGTACTTTAAAACCAGAAAAATTATTTTATTTACTAGTTTTTTTTCTTTTTCTTTTCAGTGGTTTGATCATTTTTATTTATTTGCACAGTTTTGTTTTTTCCTTCTTCAATTTTTTGGTCTTTTTTTTTCTTATCATTTTTGAGTACTTCTTTTTGATCCTTTTCTTTTTTTTGTTTATTTTTTTGGTCAGAATCTGTTTCATTTTTATCAAGAGCTATTTCTTCTTCTTTCACCTTTCCGATGTCTTCTTGTTTTTCTTTTTCATTCCCCATTTTGGGTCCGGTATTGTTTTCATTTAATTTTCCATTTTCTTTTTCATTTTTTTTTTCTTGTTCATTTTCTTGTTCTTTCCCTTGACTCCTTTTCTTTTCTTTTTCCTTTTCTTTTCCGTTTTCCTTTTCGTTTTCGTTTTCCTTTTCGTTTTCTTGTTCTTTTTCCTTTTCATACTCTTTTCTCTTTTCCATTTCTTTTTCTTTTTTTGGTTCTGTTTCTGTTTCTTGTTCTTTCCCCTTGTCCGTTTCTTTATTCTTGTCATTTTCTTTTCCGTTTTCCTTTTCCTTTTCCTTTTCCTTTTCCTTTTCCTTTTTTGGTTCTTTTTTATTTTCATGTTCTTTCCTCTTTTCATTTTCTTTTTGATTTTTTGGTTCTGTTTCCTTTTCTTGTTCTTTATCCTTGTCCCCTTTATTTTCTTTTTCCTTTTCTTTTCCGTTTTCCTTTTCCTTTTCCTTTTCTGGCTCTTTTTCCTTTTCTGGCTCTTTTTCCTTTTCTGGCTCTTTTTCCTTTTCCTTTCCTTTTTCGTTGACTAATTGTTTTTTATTTGTTATGACTTCTTTTTCTTTATTTTGTTGTTGAGGTTGTTGTAGATCTTTATTCTTAGTTTTTTTTTCATCTTGTTGCTGTTCTATTTTTTGTTCTTTTTTTTCTTCATTATTTTTATTCGTTATTTCTTTATTAACATCCGAAATCGAACTTTTTCTCTCTTGAAGTTTCTTTTTCAAATCTATTTTTTCTTCTTTTTTGAGATTTTCATAATTTGTTAATAATTCTTTTTCACTTTCAAAAAAGAGCTGTGAATAATAGTAGATTTGATTTTCTGCTTTTTTATTCTTATCTTCAAGCTTTTTGTAATTTAGTTCCCAATCTAATTGCTTTTCAGATTGATCAATTTGTAATAAAACTTGTTTTTTTGATTCTGTTTTTTTTTTTAATTCCTCATTTTTCTCTTTTAGTTTCCTTGATAGATCTTGTGTTTCTGTGAATTGTTTATTGAGCTTTACGAGTAATTCTTTTTGCTCTTTAATTTGCCGATCCAAAATTTCTGATTCTTCCTGAATTAATTGTAATTCCTTTTTTTCATTGATTTCAATTAATTGTGGGAAATTGTCATTCATCGCTATTAAGGAATTTAACTTCATTATTGTCGATTCAAGATCTTGTGTTTTTTTTGTATTTTGCTCAAATATCTTCATTTTTTCATTTTTTCGCTGGCTTATAAGGATTCTTTCCTTGGCGACTTTTTTAAAAATTTTTTTATTTTCTTCAATTTCTCTTCCTAACTTTTCTTTTCGTTTTTTTTCATTTTCCAGATCTCTTTTGTTTTCCCTTATAATGCAAGTATTGTTAGTAATTTCTTTATTTAAATGTATTATGTCGTTATCAATTTCATCACAGTTGTTGTTAAGATCAGTGATTTCGTTTTCAATTGTCACTAGTTCATTTTTTATTTTTTTATTTTCTTTTTTTTTTTCAATCTCCAGTTTTTTTTCTTCTTTATCTTTTTTTTTTTCTTTCTTATTTTTTACTTTTCTTGAATTCTTGTGATTGTGTCTTCTTTTAGTTTGGCTCGAGCTTTTTTTTTTTGTGCTGCTTTTTGATTTGTGCTTCTGTGAACTCCTCTTTTTTTTTTTTTTGGTTTTTGGCGTATCGCTTTCGCTCCCTGAAGACATTGGGGTGAAAATCAAATAATAAAAAATTAAAAGAACTGTTTTTGAAAAAAATGAATTATTTGGAAAGGTCTTTTGAAAATGTTTGTAAGACTTGAAAGTACCGAAGACTTTGTCAAAGTCAAGAGATAGATTTTGTTATAGTTCGATCTTTTGTTATTTTTCAACAAGGATGAACTCTCGCTTTCATGTTCAGATTGATTTAAGAAAAGGTTGTGTTCATAGGGTATACGTAGAAAGTAGATTTGTTTCATATCATTAACAAGGCGCTATTAAAATTGTTTTTCTCGACAAAAACATGAAAACATTTCTTCAATCATTTTTTATCTCATGTTTGAAGAACAAACATTATTTTAGAACTTGTATTAATTAAAGGAGATCTTTGTAAACGATTTCGTTTTAAAGGAACCCTTTAGAAGCATATATTGCCCATTAATTATAACAAAATATTTAGAAACATAAAACAAATTAACTCAATTCAATTCATGAATTTTTCTTATCGATTACACAACAAACCAATTAGTTTCAGAACTTTGTAGTTCGTTTATCACTTAAAGTTATTGTTTTACAAAACCCAAATTGTCAATTTATTGAAAATTTACAAACAAAAAGTTCCTATTTCGTACAAAAGTTTTTTGTTTTTTTAACACGAAGATAAGAAAAAAATCGATTACTGAAATTAACTTTTAAACCCCTAACACTTTCTCATAAATGTATACTATTTTAGTGGGAACCTCTTTCTCAAAACAAACTAATTTTTTTATGTTTAAATTAATCTAAAATACAAGGATATTTTTCTTGAAAAAAGATTGATAAAGTTTTATTTATAAACTTAAGGTTTACGATCCCTGATACTGAAAAAAAAGGTTTTCTTGGATTTAGATGTGGCGAAGTTTTATTTTGGTTATTAGTTGATGGGTCTCCAACTTCCTATTAATCTTAATACTAACTTAATAGTTTGTTAATAGAATATATTTAAATTTTTTTTTCTTTTTCGAAATCAGGATTTAAGGGTATTAATCTAATAGAATGGTACATTTTTAATAATATTTTTTTGATTTATGGGTTTTTAACGAAAATTATTTATTTCCCTTTTACTCAATTACCTCAAAAAAAAAAAAATAATAAATAAAAATAAAAGCGACAAATAAAACAATATCCAAATATAAATTTCAATTAACAACACCAAAAAGAAAATTATTTATTTAATACTTATCTTCGTGTATATGAGTTGTATGCTCTGCAATTTGGAAATTGTAAAAAAAAACAATAAATTCATTTTTTATTCAATATTAAACAACTATTAATATTAATAAAAAGAAGGAGATATATCAACTCTGAATCAAACTAAAATGTTGTTACACCCAACACAAAAAGCTATTATCAAAAAAAAAGGTAAAAATTTAATTTAAAAAATCTTAATCAAACCCAAACCTAATATACTTATTTAAACATATACTCTTATTATTAACTATTTAATGATTCTTTTTAATACTTTATTTATTTTTTTTCGTTGATATGTTATTACATAAATTTCGTAAACTCAATTTCACCTAAAGGGCACAACCTAAAACGAAAAATTTACTTTTTTTTTTTAAGAATTAACTGAACAAAGATTATTTAGAAATAAGAGAAATAATAAGTTTTGGATTGGAGTCAATAATCATAAACGAAATACCTGAAATTTTAGTTTCAAAAAAAAAAAAATTTATGGTATCTTTCATTGGAACTTCTCGTGCAAAAATTTCTCAATTTCTTTTGAAAATCAAATCCGTTGACAATAAGATTTTTTTAATTGTAAATGTATTAATTTTTAAAAAAATTACAAAGCCTCACTTTTCTTAATATCAATTTGGAGTTTTAAAACATTTTTTTTTTCAAATTTTACCTTCTAAAAAAAAATGAAAAAAAAACAAAAAGGAAATTTAGAAAAAACAACAAAGAAAGAATTTAAAAACATTAATTTTTTGGATTAGTATAAGAATAAATCTGATCTACAAATTGAAAATGTATTTTGAGAAGAATATATTCGATTTTTTCAATAAAACTGGGCTCCTTTGACTGAATATGAATTTATATTAGATTTTCTGATATCGATTTTATTTGTTATTTTTTAGGGGTGAAAATAGGTTGTGAATATTTTCTTTTTTACCGAAAAAATTCATTTCATAAGAGATTTAATCTTGGCAATACATCTGATAGAATTTATAACTTATAACAGTATTTGATTGTATAGAAACATATTTGTGGGATTTCCATGTTATCTATTTTGTTATTGAAATTTGCTATGCTTTTTTTCCAAAAAAAAGTTCAATTTTTTTTTTTTTTTCATCGTTTGGAAAATATTAATTTACATATTTTGAAATGAATAGTATAACTATTGATTAAATCAGTATTCATATTAAAAGAAATTTGGTATTGTCAATTAACAAATTTTACAATAGAAACACAAACAAAGAGTGTTTTTTAATAAATATATATAAAAAAAACAATAGCCCACTTTTTTGAAAATAACTTATAAGCCTTTTACAGTTTCTAGGATAGTAAACTTGAGTGATAAGAAAAAAAGAAGAAAAAAAAACAAATATTTATGATTTTTTTTAAAAAAATTGTATATTATTTCCTGGTCAAAGTATTCAGGTTATAATATATGTATTATTTGTGTTTAATGAGTTTGGATGGAACAGATGTACGCAATCGTCTTGATAAAATAAAAAAAACACCAAAAGAAAATAAATACGGATCGTTGTCAAAAAAGAAAAAAAACTTTCAAATAATTTTTGGATTTAAGAATTTTATTTTAGATTATCTATTCTGTATATATTGAGATTTTTTATCTTACAGAATTTAAACAAGTAAACAGAAAAATAGAGTGCTGAAAATATTAATAAATTAGACGAAATTGAGAAGACCAGTGTTGTATAAACAATTCAAAATAAAAAAAAAAAAAAAACTTGAAGGATTTATAAAAATGGAATGAGTGTTGAGTGTAAATAATTTAATTTTCTTCTTCTTCTTCTTCAAAAGCTCTAATTGGCTAATTTATTAAAAAAAAAAAAATACGTTAGTAAAGGTTAATATAACAATAAATAAAAAAACAGTTAAATTAAACAAAAATCTAAAAAAGGGTTGTGAAAAAAAGTCAAAAAAGTATTTACTTCAAAAGCAACTTTAACAAAAGCAGTTCTTCCACCGATTTCAGTTTCGTTTACTTGGAGTGCTTCGTCTCTGTTTTCTTGGTCAGCAAATTCGACAAATCCAAATCCTTTTGATCTGCCATTTCTTGATTGAATTACTTTTGCCCTTGTAGGTTCGTAGTCTGTGAAGGCTTCAAGAAGATCGTCGTCAGTGAATTCAAATGGGATGTTAGTGATAAAGAGAACGGTTTCACTTGGGTTTCTTTCATCAAAATTTGGTCTTCTTTGGAATCTTCTTCCGCCAAATCCTCTTCCTCTTCCTCTTCCTCTTCCACCAAATCGTCTTCTGCCAAATCCTCTTCCTCTAAATCCTCTTCCACCAAATCCACCTTCTCTTCCTTCGAAACCTCTTTCTTCAAATCCTCTTCCTCCAAATTCTCTTCGGCCATATCCTCTTTCTCCATATCCACCAAATCCACGATATGGACTATAGTATGGATCTTGGTAGTATCCTCTTCCGTAACCCATTCTCTATTTTGTTAAATTTTGGGATTTGTTTATTGTTTTTTTTGGTAACATTGTATTTCGATTGAAAAAAAAGAAAAAAAAAATCAATAGAAAAGAGAAAAAAAAAGAAAAAGAAGGAGTTAAGTTGGAAACATTTCCTCAAAAAAAGAAAAAAAAAAAGCAAATAAAAAAAATTAAAAAAACGAAAATCTTACATAAGGGCTGAAATATCTACCTCTACCTCTACCTCTTCCTCTACCTCTGAATCTTCCTCTGCCTCTGCCTCTACCTCTGAATCTTCCTCTTCCTCGACCTCTTCCTCTTGATCTTCTTTTTGATTTGTTAGGATCTGAAAATTCAACAACAATCTCACGTTCATCAACTTCCTGGTTGTTCAGGCCTTCAATTGCTTTTTCTGCACCTTCAACGGTTTCCATTTCTAAAAATCCATAACCTAAACTTCTGTTTCCTCTTCTGATGACTGTAACTTCTTTACTAAAAAGGATTTTTAAAAAAATTTATAAGGTTTGAAAATAATATTTTTTTTTATTATTTTTGATTAAAAAAGTATTTGTTTAAAAAATTAAGAGTTTTTTCTTCTTTTTTCCTTTTTCTTTTTCTTTTTTATTTTTTCTTCTTTTTGTTATGTGTTCTTCCTTCAGGTTTGTATAAAGAAAAGAAATCGATCTTACACTTTTCCGTATTCACCAAAAGCTTCCTCAAGGGATTCTTCAGTTGAATTAAAAGAGATGTTTCCCAAGTATAATTTTGTTGTTGATTCTGTTTTCTTTTCACTCATGATACGACTTTAACTACTAATGCAAAGTAAAAATAATGATTAATTTCTGAGGCAGCGTAAGGGTAATTCTTCTCCAATGTCTGTTTTGAATAAAGCCACTACCATCACCAGAATTTAAGTCTGTTCACTATAAACTCATTTCCTGGTAAATCTAAATTATTTCTCTTTTGTTATTTATATACCTATTTGGATCTAAAACTCATTTTGAGAAAGGTTTAAGAATCGGACAAGATTTACATTAGCCAATCATTTTTCAAAATTGTAAATTCGAAAAAGAATCAAATTGGATGTTTGTTTTTACATCACAATTGGAAAAATTGTTTTATTTCTTTTCTATTTTTTGATCTCCACATTCCTATGATAGATATTAAATTCTTCAAAAACTGTTTAATTGTACAAAATAGCATCTTACAAAGTTAATAAAGTTCCAAATTCTTTTTATTTTGAGCGCAAGGACTGAATGTAAAGTGAATTGAAATAAACAACTTCCTTTCTGATTTCACTTTTAGACTTAAGGGACTAGCAACCATAAATTCAAAATTTTCACCTTTTTACAAATTTCTATTTGGATCTCAAAACTCCATATTTTACTTTGGTTATCTAATTTATTTTTATGATATAAAACTTGACCATATGAATTTATAATTTTTTTTACAAAGATAAAAAAAAATGCAACATTATACAGAATTTTAAGTTGAATTTTGGCATCTGCTTTATGAAATCTTAAGTGGTTTAACTTTGAATTCAAATCTTATCATTCTATTATGGGATTTAATTTTTTCATTTGTTATTTTTTAATCATTTTTGAATTTTTTTAATTATGACAACAAAAATAATAAGAAAGATTTTTTAACAGTGCCATTTTATTTTATGTTGGAAAAAATTTTTATAAAATATTTTTAATGAAGTACTTAAAAATAAAATCATATGAAACTCACAAGAAATAAAGAATATAATTAACTGGAACAATTGTAAAAGTAAGAAAAAGTGAAAAAATTAACTTTTCCTATTATCTTTTTATTGTTATTAAACTAACTCTAAAATTTTGAAAGGAAGAGTAAGGGTTTGATCAAAAAAAAAAAAAAAGAAAAAATTAATAATCTTCAGTTCTATTATTGTAAATTTTGCTTTTTAGGAAATATTTTGAATTTAAGTTTCTCATACTGATAAATTCAAATTAATCTATAAAAATTTATACTTTGTTTTCCATTTTATGAATTTTTTTAGACAAGCTTTGAACAAAACCCTTTTATTCTTTTAAATGTATAAAAACTTTGTAAAATTGGTTGTGTTTCAAAAATAATCTCTCTATTGAGTTGTTTTAAAAATTGAGTGATGAGATTACAAAATCGGAAATTGAACTAAAAATTTTATTAAATAAATTTGAATTTATCAGTATTTCAGAATTATGGTCTAAAAAATGGTTTAACACAAGAGAATTAAAAAAAGATGAATTTATTGATCTTTAGGACCTAGGAACTTTTGAATTTCGGTATATCTAATACAATAAAAATAAGATTCTAGGATTCTTGATTATAAAATTATTTTTGATACAAATCTCCAATCAACCTGTCAACAATTTTGAAACTCAAAGAAAATTATCTGGTAATGGATATCTCTATCTAAATCTCTAAAATCACCAAATATTCTAATTATCTTCAAAATAAAATACTTAATTTGGCTTATTATTAAAGGATTATAACACTGAGAATTTATAAACAATTTTTTTAGTAAAAAAATTTTCGAATTAATAAATGTCTTGTCCACACAACAAAAAATAACTTGAAAAAATATTTACTAACAGTTAATAATTTTTTCTTGATTAGATGAAATTATTTTAGTGAATTCAAAAAAATATGCTTATAATAGAGGTTTTGATGATAACATGCTTAAGTCACGATAAAGTTACAAAAATCTCAATAAAGTTACAAAAATCACGATAATTTCAGAAAATCGCGATATTCAATATTATCGCGATAATATAACAAATCGCGATAATAAAACAAATCGCGATATTCTATAAAATCATGATAAAAAAGTAATTGCGATAAAATAGTTGATGGGTTTTTGGACTAATTGAGAAATATTTAAACAAAAAAATTTTTTTTTTGGATCAAAAAATAGATTATGTGAAAAAAAGTCCATCTTTGAAAAAACAACAAAAAAGATACTTGATCCAATCAAGGATAAGATCAAAGAGTTTTATTGTGTTTTCATTTTATTTGGTTGACAAACCTATCGATCCTTTAAGATCATCAACAATAATAATAACTAAAGACAAATAAATATTTTTCTCAGTTAATCGTGGTGTTGGAAATTGATTTGAATAATTAGCTTCTAAAACACCCAACCCTTTATCTGCTCTTTAAAGAATTTTTTCTTGAATTAAAACATTTTCAATATTCTCCGAAACCTAAAAAAGCCCCGTAACCTTTCAAAAGCTTTCACAACACCCTTTCCAGATGATCACTAATTAATAAGATTTTTTAACGATTTGTCTTCTTGTTCTTTTTCTTTTTCTTCTTTGGGTATCTTTGTATTGAACAGAAAACTCAATTAGAGCTTAGAGGTTATTGTTTGACCGATCACCAATAAGAAGGACAATTACTCTTTATCCTTTTTGGCTATTTAAAATTGTGAAGGTAACAGCTACATTTTAAGAAAACACATCTACTATTTGTTGCAAAATAAATGTAACAAAATTTTCATTCAACTTTCCAAAAAAAGATTGGTAAATCATTGTAAAATTTTGAATTTTTAATTTGATAAAATCAAGCTTAAAGTATTCAATTACCTTTTATAATTGGTAATTATGATGATTTATTTAAATTCTTAGGCTGTGATTCTTTTGGAAAGCTGAATGAAAATTTTGATTATTTTATTTTACAATTAATAGTATTTTATATTCAAGTTTATTGTTGAAATGGGTTAATATTAATTTGATCATAAAATTTATTTGAGATTTTATATTTTATTATAAAAAAAAATGAAAAGAAAAAATTTTTGTGTTTCCACTACAAACCAAACTTATTCCCTTTATAAAAATTTTAGGTCTTTAAAAACTTTCAAACACTTGAAGACAGTTCACAACACTTACAAACACTTTTAAACATTTATTAAAGGGGAAAGTGTTGTAAAAGTCTCAAGGATTGTAAAAATCAAGAGATTTTATTAAGGTAATTTCAAAAAAATAATTTTTCATTTTTTTGCGATAATATGAATATCACTATATTATTGAATATCTCGATAAAGTTGGACTAATCACGATTTTTTAATACTATGATGATTTTATTGTTAATATCAGGATAATATAGGTTATCATCAAAATCTCTAATAATTCAGATATGTGATATTTTTTATATCACCTATTGAGATTAAAATAAACTTATTTTCGAGAAATGAACAAAATTACAAGAGTTATTATTTGAAACAGGTTAGTTAATACCAATAATTAAAATAAAATGAAAACAAGTATTATATATATATATATATATATATATATATACCATTTTTATTCTGGAAAATAAATAACAAAAAATGCAAAAAATTCTACTAATTTTTTAAATAATATTGAAAAAATTTTCACTTAGACAGAATTTCCCAAAATCGTCTTTAAATTACCAAACTCAAACAAATTGATCAATTTGATCGAAAAATTTTCGACTTTTATTTTTTATTATTAATTTTTGTTAAAAATACTCAAATTCGATGAGTCGGATGATTAAATGACTCTTTTCTCTTTCACTTTTTTCGACAATTAGTATAAGCTGCTATATTTGATCTACATAAAGTTTAATAATTTTATTTACCCCAAAACTCTTCCAATTTTAATAATTGGAAACTTTTATCATAATCCGAAAAAATTATTTTGAAAAACAAAAAATAACAATTCACAATTTGAAAATAGACAAAATTGAAAGAGTAAGCAAGTAACAATAAGTTGATCTAAAGTATAAATCAATTGAATCATCTTTGTAGATAAAATATTTTTTTTCCATTTTTTTAGTTTAGCCCAGAAGAAAAAAATAAATTACCTAACTATTTTTTCAATTGAAATTTATCCCAAAAAATTTTTTTATTAAAATGTATTCTAAAAATCAAAAAATTCACAGTTTTAATGATTAGAACACCGAATACTATACTGGGATTTTTTGGAGACTTTTAACATAAATACAATATAAAATACTTTACCAAATAATTTATTCCTTGCTAAAAATATTTTGACAAAACTTAAAAAATATTTTTTATTTATTAAAATTCAATAGCAATATATGTATATATATTTGATTCTAAATAATTAAAAAACAATAAAAAATATATATATTTTTTTTTCTTTCTAAAATTTTTCGGTTTTTTCAACAAGATTTATATTTCAAATTTAAATGATTTGGCCAATATTTTGAGTCAGATTAATAATTGATTTTCTTTTTAATTTTTACTATTTTTAAATTTTTGACTTTTTAAATCTAGATATAAAATAAACAATATTATAAAATAAGATACAAGAATAAAAAAATATTTTCCAAAATATAGAATATTTAGATTGAGAAATTCAATTTTCAAAAAGATAATTTTCAAATTTTCAATAAGAACAAAATTCAAAAAAAATAATTTCTTGGTTTTGAAGATTATTGTATTATCTATGAATATTATTTAAAAGTTATTTTATTTTTAATTTTAATTTTTTGATTTGATTCTTTCATTCAGCAAAAAAATTTTTATTGATTTAATTCAAATGTACTAAATTAATTTTTTTTTTTTTTTTTGTTTTGTTTTTTCAATTATTTTGTATTGTTGAATTATGGTTTTTGAAAATTATTCATATTAAACTTGTAATTCTGACCAAAAAAAAATAAATATACATTGTTTTTTAAATTGAATATTTCTTGAAATGTTATCTTAAAAAAAAATGAAAAATTCTCAGTTATATATTTTTTTATTGAATTTTTTTATCATAAAATTAACAACAACATTTTTTGATGGTTATTATTAATAAATCGGTGTGTTGATTTTTGATTACTATTATTGAAATAAAATGTCTTATTTAATAAAATAAAAATAAAAATTTCTAAAGAAAATGTAAAAATGAATAATTATTATTTTTTTTTCCAATTTCGAAAAAAAAAACAATAACTTAACTACTTTATCTTTGAACTATTTTAACTTTTTATTACAATTAAAATCTGGATTAAAGAAAAATAACAAAATGAATATATTACCAGTTCAATACCACATTAAGTCTTTTCGTTAAAACATGATAAAATTGAAGTAAATCTGGGGCGTTAATGGATATATCTATAAAATAATTAATGATTCGTAATTAAAAAAAACAAAAAAAACCACCAAAATTATTAAAAATTTTATATTTCTTTCTCATTTTTCGATCTGTTCAAAACAATCAAGAGTTTAACTTTTCTTTTCTTTATTATTTTTCAAAAAATGAAGTTTACGTAAATACCTTGATAAATTCTCAGATTGGTAAATATAATGTTGCTAAAAAAAAAACTTTTTTTGTGATGACAAAATTAAAATCGCCAAAAATGTTTAATAAGCCTTCTGAACTTTCTGAATATCGCCTCCAGCCTAAGCTAACCTTTCCAACAATTAACTTTTGGAAATAATAGTTAAAAAAAATTTAAAAATTTCAGGATCAAATTAAGATCTGATCGAAATCGGATACAAGTAATTTTCTCAATATAAGCCCATTTCCTCTCTCGAAATAAAAATAAAAATAAAAATAAAAATAAAAATAAAAATAAAAACAAAAAATCAAAAAAAGAATAGTTTTTACTTTAAAAAAAAAAAATTATATGATAAAATAATATATTAGAGTTAACAACTTGAAAACTTTTATATTTAATCAAATGGGAAATTCATTCTCTCTATTTTTTTTTTTTTTTTCTTTTTCTGTTTAAGTATAGAAATACTTTTAATTTGTTTTCCCTTGAAGGAAAAATAGGAAGTTTCCTTCTCTTCTAATAAAAACAAGCAAACAATAATCGGGTAATATGACCTAGAAAAATTATAATAATTAATTCTATGTTTTCCATTTAAATTAAAGAAGTTTTTTTATAAAAAGCCAGTTTAAAATTTTCTTTTGAATCAAATGGTAATTTTTTTTTATATTTGCCAATCCAAGGCAAAACTTTATTTTTGAAAGAAATATAGGCCTCTTCTAGCTTTTCTTGTAATTCTGTTTGAACATTACCAACTTTGTAAGAATGCAAATGCATTGCCTTTTTAATCCAGTTAATAAAATGAGAAAAGGTAATTTTCAGTTCATTTGTATGCACGCTCTCATAATTTTGAGGGTTTTTCAGGAATATATTAACATACTCGAGGGGGCCTTTATGCACTTGTGTCAAAAGTGTACCCAAGAGCATTCCCTGCAAGTTATTTATTCTGGGCTCAAATTTATTAAATTCAATTTCAAATTGCAAATTCTTTTTTTTAATATCCTCTATGGCAACCTGTATTGGCGAGAAGTCAATTACTTCCTTTTTGATCACCTTCAGCCGAGTTTTCAAATAAGGGAAATAGTGTTCCAATGTTAAAATGGTTTTTTTCATGCACGAATCATCAACATTTTCTGTTTGCAATTTGCCAGACAGGGTGTAATGCTCTTCATAGTAAAATTGGTTAACTTTATTCATTTTTTCAAAAGTTGTGATCCTTTTTTTACTTTCTTCTTCAGAAAAATAAGGATAGACTGTTGTAAGCAAGATATAGCATTTGTCCTTTTCAAATACAAAATTTGTGGGTATTTTACCATCTAAAAAGATTAGATTTTGATTTGTGGCCAAATATGAGAATTTTTTTTCAAAAATAGGCTTTAAATCAAAAATCATTACCTCTTCTGGGAATTTATAAATAAATTCAACATTATTATTTTCACCAAAATTTTTACCATAAAATCCTATTCGATAATAATGCCCGAATGTTCTAGGATAATCAAACATTTCTTTAATTAATGTATCATAATCCTTTTTTAATGAATTATAGGATTGTGAAATGTATCTATAGTCTCTTCTATACTGGAGTATTTGGAATAAGATTTGGAATAATTCACTCGACATTTCATAATATTGTGCATTTCTTAAATAATCAATGGCGGTTTCTAAACATTCAACTAATCCTTCTTCTGAAAATAATTCTAAATCAATAAAATTAAAATCTGGTAAAAATTGTTTGCTGCTGTTTATTTCATTTTTTTTTTTTTTCATGTCGCTATTATTAACAGTCTTTTCAAGATTATTATTATTATCATCATCATCATCATCATCATCATTTTTATTATTTAAAATATAACATTCTTTTAAAATTGAAGGACAAATATTTTTAAAAATCTTTGCACCCTTTTTAGGTAACCATTTTTGGTTGGGTAAAATATAATTAATAAATTCCAAGATCATTGCACATTTATGAATCATTATCATTGCAGCTTCACCATAATTATTTTGGCTTAACATTAACATTTCTAATTTTGTTAACCAATTAAATTTAATATTTGGTAATGTATTATAGCCATTAGCAATTCTTAATAATAAATCAGCATGCATTTCAGGTTCATTTCTATAATCATAGACCTTTAAAGAATCCAATAAAATCGCCAATAGATAATCTAATAGCCCTGTGATTTCCTTTCTAAAAACTAAATCTTTTTGCTTTAAACTTAACTTTTTAAAAATTGAAAAAAACTTTTTAAAAAATAGCAATTCTTTTTTTTCGAATTTTTTATTAAAATTACTAACTAGTTGATCCAATGCACTACTAAATTGAATTCTGATCATTGATAAATCCTTTGATATTTGATAATTAATTAACACTAGAACAAATAAAAATGTATTAGCAAAAGACCTAGTTTCATTATTATTATACAGTATTAATGGGAAAATTGTTCTACATAATTCAGCTAAAAATTGTTGATTGTTTTTGAAAAAAAATTTTTTTGGAAAAGTAAAAATAAAATAAGTCAATGTTTTTAATAAATAATTTAAGATAAAATATGGATTATTTTTTTTGAGCATAATAAATAAGATTTCGAATATTTTTTTAATTAGCCTATTATTTTTAGATTTAACAGTGTTAATATCCTTGATATTATTATTATTATTATTATTATTATTATTATCATTATTATCATTATTATTATTATTATTATTATTATCATTAGTTATTTCAATTTCTTTTTTTATAAAATTTGGTTCTAATTTAATTAATAAATCTTCTAAAATTGATACTATAATTAAGTTTATTTGTGAGGAAAGCCTTTTTTTTTTTGTAATTTTTTTTTTAGTTTTGTTTGAATTATTATTTTTAATTAAATTTTTATCTTTAAATTTTTTTGATTTTCTTTTTTTTTTTAAAGTTTGATTATATTTAACTACAGTCCATTTCCTGACTTGACTTGAAGAAACATTATTTTGATTATTTAGAGACTTTCTTCTGAATTTATTTGAACTTAAATTTTTGGGTCTTTTATTAATTGCTTCTTCCAATTGTTGAATTGGGGATTTGTTAATGCCTTTTATATTGCTCTGCGCGCTATTTAAATTTTGAATTGATTGGTGTTTTAATAAATCATTATAATCAAGGGCATTGTTATCATTTTCGTTATTGTTGTTGCTATTATTTTCAAGATTACTACTACTATTATTAATATTATTAATATTATTAATATTATTATTATTTAGGCTACTATGTTCATTATTATATTGGTCAAAAGCAAAATCATCTAAAAATAACGATCCTGGTTTATTATTCTTACTATTTTGATTATTATTTTTAAAGCTGATAGTTTTAAAGCCTGAAGTAATATTTTTATTTAATTTGGCTAAATTTTCTGTTGATAAAGTGTGCTTTAATGTATTTTGTTTATTTATGGTCTTATTAATATTACTATTAACAGTATTATTATTATTATTATTATTATTATTACTACTATTATTATTATTATTATTATCAGTTTCTAAAGCATTTTTTTCATTTTTTTCAATATTTTCATTCATATTGGAAATCTGATTGAAACTTTCTTCGGGTTTATATTCAAAAACTTTTATTGCTTTTAATAATAAGTTTAAAAATTTAATTTTTTTGATATAATTCTGTTTAAAATACCAATCAAAAAAATATTGTTTGTCCATATTGTTTAAAATATATGAAAATAATGTCAATAATTTTTTTTTCACATACAATGAGCATTCTTCAATTTTATTCGAATTTTGAATCAAAATAATAGCAAATGGGAAATACATTGTAATTATTTTTTTTCTGAATTTTTTTGAATATGCCTTATTTGTATCATGCTTAACCAATAGGGTTGTAAATAAATTATAAACGGGTGTAATACAGATGTCCAACTGATTTGTTGTAACAGTGTTTAAAATTTGAAAAAACAATTGTTGAAGTAATCCAACTAAAAAATATTTGTTACACAAATAATTTAATTCATTTTTAATATCGCCCAACGGATATAAATAGGGAAAATTTAATTGAATATAAAATTCATGATCTAAAATTATTCTTAAAAAATTAATTTTTAAATCAATTAACCCGACTAAATTTTCGTTTTTAACTTTTAAATTTTTTAAGTAATTCTTAATAATAAGTATATTTGTATTTTTATTTGTTATTAATAACAAATCTTTTATAAAATAGGCAATGTTCTTATTCAACGACTTTGAAGTTAATAATGATCTAATCGTATTCGCTTCTACTTGAATTCTTAACAGGTCAATTAAATTTTCAATATTTTTCAAGAATGTATTACTAAATACCGGCTTCTTATTTTCATTGTAATAGTTATCCTCCTCATACTCATACTCATACTCATACTCATACTCGTACTCATAATCATAATCATAATTGTCTAAATTATTCTTTAAATAATACGCCATTGATTTCGATAACAATCCGAATAAAAACCAAGAATTATATATATAGATTGATTCAATTTTCTTGATAAAATTTTTGGATTCAATTACTAATTGATCAACCCAAATTCTTAAAAAAATTGAAAAAAATAATTCATCATAATTTACTTCATTATTGTAATTATTATCATTCTCATTGTAATCATTATCGTTCTCATTGTAATCATTATTATTATTATTATTGTTGTTGTTGTTGTTGTAATTTTCCTTTAAAAAATAATTAAAATAGTTATCTAAATAGTATTTTAATATTGAATGGTTTTTTGTACTGTATTTTCTTTCTTCCTTTCTAACTGTTTTTAAAAATTGTAATAAATTATTAAAAGTATTAACTTGGATCTTTTCATTATTTATTTTCATTATATTAAAAAACATTTCCAAAATAATATGGAAATAATTAATTTTCATCAAATATGGGATTTGAAGAATATTTTTTGAGGATTTTAAAAAATGTCGATAATCTTCATTGTTTTTTTTAATCTTTTCAAAATCCAAAAAAAAGTTTAATAATAATTTATTTTTTGGCAGAATGGTACTTACTAATTTGGTTTGGATTATTAAATGATTTTTATTTAATCTTTTTTTATTTTTTTCATTATTTTTTTCATTTTGCTTTTGTTGATTTTTCTTATTATTTTCATTATTAATTAAACTTAAATAATTAACTGGATCAATTTCAGAAAATATTTTTATTGATTTCTTTTTGCTGTGGATTAAACTTCTTGGGTTTATTGGTAAAACACTATAACCAATGGGCTCTTTTGAGATCTTTTGCTTTTCAACATTGTAATAAGTAAATAATAAATGATCTTTTTCATTGAATTGCAAATTTAATTTTATTTTGATTTCATCGTAGAATTCTGTTTTTTTGGATAGGTTTTGGATTTTGTTATAGGTCTGAGACTTTAATCTTGTTTCATTAATTTGCCCATAGAATAAGGGCAATCCTGGCAATTTTAATACATCAGTATTTTTAAATTCAATTTTTATTAAAATTGTTTTTACATTTCGTTTTGATAATTTAATTCTTTTCAAATATAAATATAAATTATGAACAAAATAATTATTTGGAATTTCTTGAGGTATTCGATCAAATTCTTGTATCTCTATCGAATTAATTTCCTGGTTTGATTTTTGTTGTTGTTGACTATTATTATTATCATCATCATCATTTTCATTTTCATCATCATTTTCATCATCATTTTGATTATTCATCTTATTATCTGTGCTCGATTGATTATTAATAATTTTTTTAAAACTAGGGTTTATAGTAATATAATTATTTTTTTTATTATCTTCTTCAAAAGTTGAAAGTTCCAATATTTTGAATCTAAAATAGCCAGGAATGATTTTTTGTTTTGAGAAAGTCGATGTTTTTGAGCCCTGCTCAATATAAGCGGATAATTTTTTATCAGAATAAAAGTTTTTTGCCTTATTAATGGGGAATAAATTAATACCCTGTGACAAATCTTGTAATAAAACTTGATTTCTACCAAACAAATGGAAAACGGTAAAGGCAAAGGGCTGTTTATGCCTCTTAAAAGTCTGGCAGGATTGCTGAACTTGCTTTTGGAATTTAGTAATCGCTGATTTGGAAGTCAATTTGGAATTTGATTTAATATAAGGCACGACAACAGTATCGCAATTGCCTTGGAAATATTTTTCTATTCTAATCACTAAATAAATCGAATCAAATGGTTCCGTAACTTGGAAGATCGCCTTAGGTACTTGTGTTTCTTTATGAATTATTCTATTGTTATAAATTTCACAAGATCTTATTTCTTCAGAATTTACTTCAAAATAATAATTTTCAGATAGCTTGATCCTTTTCTCTAAATCGTATAGCGAAGCAGAACAAAAAAATGGTTCATAATTGCCATATTCAAAATGTAATTTGATTGGCTCAAAGATTATTTTTTTCTTATTAGGTTTTTGATATGGTGTTGTTGGAATCCTTTCATCAATGTTCAGTTGGTTATGATTAATTTTCATAAAAGTACCAAAAAAATTTTTTGTAGAATATTGGCTTCTTACTTTTTTATTTAGATCAATTAGTGTTTTTAAATTGGAATTTAATAAAGATAGTTTTAAATCAGATTTTAATACTCGCACAGTTGTGGAGTTTTTGACTATATTAATTGATTTTTTTTTCATTGTTTCATCAACTGTTTCTATTTGTGACTGATATCCTTCTTTTTCTTGATATTTTTTTTTTTCTTCTTCTTCTTCTTCTTTTTTTTCTTCTTGATTTTCTTTTGATTTTTCTCCTTGGTTTTCATTTTCATTTTCATTTTCGTTTTCGTTTTCATTTTCATTTTCATTTTCGTTTTCATTTTCATTTTCATTTTCATTTTCATTTTCCTTTTTATTTTTATTTTTATTTTCATTTTCATTTTCATTTTCATTTAATTGGTTATTATCAAAATTTAATAAAGAAAGAAATCCAAAATCAACTTCATCTAAAGAGATGCTTTGTTCTCTCTTTTTTTTCATGTTTTCATTTTTGTTATTGTGATTTAATCCTAAAAAGTGGTCAATAATTGATTGATCTTTATCAAAAATTTCATTTTCATCAACAACTTTATCTATTTCATAACCCCTTTCATTGGTTAATGTTAATGGTGGGAATGACCTTTTGTAAGGTATCTTTGCATTTTTATCATAATACTCCCGATACTTCCAATTTATTGTTGTAATTATCGGAGTTAATAATTCAATACAAAATCTAACAAAAGACGTGTCTGGTAATTCTTCATAAGATAACTATTAATATAAAGATTGTTTTGTTATATAATTATTTAGATATTTATTTTTTTGTTAATAAAAAAAAAATTTGCTATTTTAATTGATAAAAAGTTCAAAAAATTCAAATTTGGTCATTATTTAAGAGAGTAGTATATCTAAACTTTGTTTCTATCAAAAGGTGAAAAAAATTTTAATAAAATATTTTCCAAAAAAGTTCTTTGAATATTAAAAATCAACTAGACCTTACACAAAGTTAAAAATTTTGTTTTTTGATCCTATTTGAAATTGATAAAAAAGGGAAAGTTTTGGCTTTGTGGTTGCTAATCCGTTAATTCAAAAATAATAAAAATTATTTTTTTGAAAAAATTAAAGAAAAAATGAAAGGAAGATCTATTAGTCACAAGAACCTTGTTGAATTTTTACAGGTGCCAGTATGGTTTGAGATTATAAATAAAAATAAATAAAAATTCTAACAACTCTTCCAAAAAAAAACTATAACTTTCAGGAAAAGAAATTATAATATTCAACCTTTTGAAAGTGTGTTTTTATGTAATAGTGTTGTTGTTATTTATAAATTGCTTATGAAACAATTATAAAAACTTTTGTGTAATAATTTTTTTATATAGTTATTGTAAAAAAGCGGTTACTTTGTATTTTTTTCAGATTGATAAAATTAAAACTTTTTCAAAAAATAAAGTTTTAAAAAAGTGAGGAATATTTTAAATATCTTTTGAAGTTTTTTTTTTTTAAAAAAGTGAGAACTGTTTTCAGAATAAAAACCATGTTTTCTGAATTTTCTATTTTAATAAAAAGAAATAAATAAATAAACATTTTAAGATGTCACAGTGGTTGAAAAAGGAAGAAAAACTCTTTTAAGTTTTTTTTTTTTTATTCTTCACTCTTTTAAAACATTATTTTTTTTTGAAAAGGTCTTGAGTGACTAGTAACTCACTATTATTTTTTTTTTTTCGCAAAGGTACTTATTTACACAAGGGTTCAATCATACTATAAACAAACCCATTGCCAACTTTAGAGAAATGAGTTAATCATTTTAAAAGAGTTCATTTTTTTTCAATTAAATTTTAAGTAATAAGATTTTATCCTTTTTATTTTGGTTTTTTGAATCAAAAAACAGAATAATTTGCCAAACATTTTTTTTTTTTTATTAAATCTCACTTATAGTAATTTCTGATAGTTTGTATGAACAAATAACAGTTTTCAAATTTAATCTTATTTTAAAAATACAATCAAAATAAATCAAATATTTAACAAATTGAAGATCAGAAAAAATTGATCATTTATTTTATTTTTAAATATTTTATTTTAATTTCTTGAAAAATAAAAGACTTGTAATATTTTTTTTTCAAATATCCGGGGTATAAACAATGTACTGTTATTATTTAAATAGAGGTTTTTGATAATATCTATTAATATTTTATTATTAGAATTATTTGATTTAATTTCTCTTATCTATTTGAAAATATTAAAAAATTGAGAAATAATTGTAAAATATATTGAAACGGTTAATCTTTGAATTATTAATAACCCACTAAAATAATAAAGATTGAATTATTAATTCCCATTGATTAAAAATAATCATTTTAAAAGGTATTACTTTAAGTTATAAGTTGAATTTTACAGGTTTTAAAAAAGGTATTTTGGGAAAAATTTTTGAATTTAATGGTTTGGTTGTTTTTCTCGTTTTTTTTTTTTCAATCCCGAAAAAAAATTGATTTGGACTGTTCTTTGAATCAAAAAATTAGATTTTTTACAAGTTTGAAATAATTATTGTAAAATTTTTTTGCAATTAAGTTGATTTTTTATAATGGGTTATTCCAAAAATTGGTAGTTTTATTTTAATTCTATTTTTATACACTTCCTTGATAGACAATAATATTTCTTTCTTCTTCAATGAAAATAATTTTTTTTGAAATAATTTGAAAATATGTTGAATTTTGAACTTTTTTGAAAAAGGAGAAAAATTGATCAAAATTTTAAAAATAATAATTTTTTTTCAGAAAATAGCATTAAAGCCCTAGTCCCATTATCAAAGCAAAAAACGGCCATTTTTTTTGTCATTTTTTTTTAAATTAACTTTTTTATCATAACTTTTTTTGAAATAACTTTTTTGGAATATCTAAAAGTTAGAGTTTTGAACCAAGTATTTGGCTAGGTTTGAATAGTAATCATTTTTACATTTCAGTCAATCTTTTGTTCATGGTGTTTTTGAAAAAGGAGATTGATTAAAAATGGACATTTTTTGCTTTTATAATGGGAATAGGGCTTTTAAAGTATGACAGGTCTTATACTAATCAAATTTTTACTTTTTATTTTCTATTTCAAGAGAAAGTAATTTTTTTTGAAATTTGCTATTAAATTTACTAGATTATTTTTTTTGGTTCCGAGTCAAAGAACCAAAAAAAGTTCTTTTTTGAAAAAAGGGGCTTTTCTTCCCACTCCAACTTCGACATCACATTTAAAGGTTATACCTTTCTTTCTTTTTATTAAAATAAAAAACTTTCAGATAGCATGGTTTTTATTCTGAAAAAGTTCTCACTTTTTTAAAATAAAAAAATTCAAAAGATATTTAAAAAAATCCTCACTTTTTTAAAATATCTTTGGTGTGTTTTTCTCGAATGTTCTGTCAGAGTTTATCATTTAAATCGTTTTCACTTCATTTTTTTCGAACTTTTTAAATTTCAAGAAATTTAAGCACTCGTTTGGTTAGAGTTATTTTAAAATTTGTGCTCAAATTGTTTGGTTACTTCTTTTTAACAGTTTGGGTAAAGTCGTTTGAAAAGGGTGTTATCAAAAAAGTTTTTTTAATAATTTCCTAAAAATAGGATAATTCAAGTATGTCAACTGTTTAAAAGACACTTGAAAACTTTTATAAAACTATTGATCAACAGTTTTTTGTCTGATCGGTCGAATGAAAAATTTCTTTTTAGATAACCAAATAGGTTCCAGAATTAAAAAGATCGGGTTTTGGAAGATCCCTTTTTTCACACAAAAAACACTTAGTAGCAGTAATATTTATGATAGCTCGTTGAAGGAATTTAACTAAAATTGGGTTTAATAGTTTACCATTTTCATTTAGCATTTTATTTGTTTTTTTTAAGGCTTTTGTCTGTTGTCATTTTAAAAAAAGAAACTGAAAAAAATCGAATTGATCGAATTTGTTTTTTTGGAATTAAATTGTTGTTTTGCCGTTACTCTTATTACTCAAAGTAATTAATTATTTTTTTCTTTTTTTGAAACAAAGCTTTTAAAAAATTTGTAAAATAAAAAAAAAAAGAAAAACAAAAATAAGAAATGAAAAATTGGGATTTACAGGCAAAGGGTTTTCAATCCGACTGTTGGCCTCTATTATTGACATTTCAATAAAATCTGAAGGAATGCTACATTCTTCTTTGTGTTCGCTATTTTGTAAAAGGATCAATTGCTGATCTGTTTTGTCTTCTTCTAGTCCATTTTCAAGTGTGTCATGAATTTCTTCTTCTTGAAAAAGCTCATTTAGAACACTCATTTAAAAGTTTTATTTGAAAATAATTAGCACAATTTACAAAACAGAAAATGATAAAATGAAAATTGTTAAAAAGAGACTTGATGACAAAATTCAAGTTCTTGTTCTGTTTGTTCGATAAAATTAAGATCTGTCAAGAAATATAATTTGATTTCCTAATATAAATTTATTTTTAAATAAAAAACAAAGAAATTTTAACAACATAATTTTGGGATTCAAAAGAAGACAGAAATTCATTAAAACTTGGTTAAAAGTAAAAATTTATTCAAGTAACAAATTAAAAGAAGAGTCTTTGTTATTTTGATAAATTAGATTTCCTCAAAAAACACCTAAAAATTGAGACTGGTGTTGCAAGATTTTATGTTTGGAGAGTATGGAATTGGAAATCGTTTTTTTGAGATTTAATGAGAGTACTTTTTTTTGAAATGTTACAGAACAATAAATTCAAATTAATGTGAACACTTTGTTTATTAACTTTTCCTTTTTTAAATTTTTTTGAAAAGTTTTTTAATTAACTAACATTGTTTAAAAGTGAACAAACTTTAGAAAAAGAGTTGATCTTACAAGTTTTCTCTGTAAAGAACAATTTTGAAAGAAAAGTTATCTGACTTTATAAAAGGAGAAAAAGAAGAAAAACTTATTTTATTTTTTTTGGTATCAACCAACAAAAATGAAGGACTAAAAAAATCAACAACTAATTTCTAAAATAGCATTTCAGTAGCGTACAAGTTTTAAAATTGTTTACGATTTTGAGTGATATTTACCTAATATTGGATTGAAAATTTAAGGTTGGTTCAAATAACTAGACACCAAAATTGGTTCTACAAATATTATTGTTAATTCTATCACAAAAAAATATTAAACTGTAAGAAACAACAATGCCAATCCTCAGAAAAAAAAACCAACACTTTCTCTTCAGTCAGTTTCACTTTTAAGAAACAAACTTTCAAAAAAAATTAATTAAACAAAAAAATCTCAAATTAAGGCACAAAATACAGACTTTTTTTTTAATGAAATTATTTTTCTTGAAACCATAAGTTGTGTGTTAATTTTAAATTGTTTTTGAGCCTTAATTTTCTTTGAACGTTTATACCTTAGTGAGGAGCTGATTGTAATAATGAATGTGTGATATTATTTTCTTTTTTTTTTTGATCAATAATTCTAATTCAACTTCTTATTAACGATCCAAAAGTATACCAAAATTAAAATCAATTTTGAAAATAAACCTCTTTATACTTTCTGGAACTATTAAATTAGTGAATTGTAATTTTTAAAAATTGTCAATAATTTTAATATTTTTTTAGTTTTTTTTTTGATATAAATTATTCTCTCAAAAATTAACTCTATTTTTTATGAATAATTTCCAACTTGATAATTCCTTATCCATTAATTTAATTAATTGTAGAATGGTAAGAAATCAATGTCACGTTTACTGATCCCATATTATCATGTTCGTTGATATTAAAAATTAAAGATTAATAGATAAAATAGGTATTTGTTTTTAATTTTTTGTATTTTTTTTTTTATTGACCTAGCCGATAAGAGTTATTTTAACAACTTTAAGGTATTTCCAAAAAAGTGGGGAATTTTTTTATATATATTTTATAAAAAATCATTGTTTTTAGTGAAGGTATTAATTGACCAACAATCCAAAATTAAGTTTAATATGAAAAACGATTGAATCAATGACTAGGTATTTATTTCACAATATATATATATTGAATTTTTTTTAAAAAATGAAAAAAAAAAACCACTTTCTTTTGATGAAAAAAATGTATGACCAATTTCAATAAAAAACTGGCAATATGTTATGCCAATCACAAATATTTTTTTAAATATTCAAACGCAGATATATCTTTTTCAATTCAATTTGAAGATTTGTTGAGATTAAAAAGCCTATGAAAAATTTTTTTTTTCAATCAAAAAGAAAATAATAAACACCAATTTTCACTCCTTAACAAATATCAGATAAAATCGAGATCAGAAAATTTAATTCATTTTTATAATAATAAAATAAGAAACAAATTGAATTATTATCAAGAATCAATAAATGGTATTTAATAATTTTTGGATATTTAAATACCTTTTTGAGGATTAAGTTTAATAGAGAAATTTTAAAATTAATTTACCCCACTTTCTTAGATATAACTTTGAAATAATTTAAAAATAAATTGAAGTATGAAGAATGTGTTAATAGTAAAAAAATAACATTAAATTAGGTGTTGATTATAATTTGATATAAAAATTTCTCTCTAACCTTCTCTCACATACCTAAAAACATTTCTTAAGTTACTAAAAAACCACGTTCATAAAAGGGTAATAATCTTCCATCTAATTAACTAGATAAAGTATAAAAAAAAAAACAATATATACTCTAGTTAATTAGCTAAAATTAATTACAAACCATGACTAAGTTTTTTTTAAACTAACTTTGTATAATTTAAATGGGCTTCGATTCAATACAGTCACAATATATATATATATATATATATATATAAATTAAATACAATATTTTTTTATCTACTCTTGAATATAAACATAACATTAATAATTTTTTAAAAAATCCATCATTTCTTGGAAGATATTTTGTTATTGAAAGGAAATACTTTGTTATTTTGTTTTTATTATTTTTTTAGAGATCAAATAATATTTTTTTTTTAATCCAATTGATAATTTTGCTTGTAATACCCTTTAAAAATAAATAATTTGAAATATCTATACATTTTCTTGTAAAAAGTTATCTTTTTTTTCATGCCACATTCCTAAGTATTGTATTTCAGAAATCCCATACATTAATAATTTTATATTAATCTTTAAATTCATTGGCAATTCTTGAAAAATTTTATAAATTAAACTAAATTTCATAATAAATGGTCCATCTTATATTTGAACTTTGAATTGCCTTTGTACTGTTTTATGTTCCCCCCCTTCACTATAAAAAGTTTTTAAATAAATCATTTTATCTCTTTTTTATTTTTTCCACAGCGTTTTGTTAAAATGGAAAACGAAAAAGAAAAATTGGAAAAAAGTAACAGATGAATTAATGAAAAAATTGGTTTCAAATATGAAAAAGAGATTAGATTTAGTTATTCAAATTGTGAGGATCGATAAATGGGTGTTTCTAATTTTTTAAATTTTCTATTTTTTATGAAATGCTTATTTCAAAATAAATGGTTCAATTTTTTTTTACTTTTTTTTTTTATTTTTTTTAGATGAAAAACAAATATTCTTAGTTTATAGAACTGAATCTTAAAATAGTAATTTTTCTATTATAATAGATAACTTCAATTTATAACAATATTTATTTTCAAAATTTGTTTTTTAATGGGTCAATGATTTTGAAATATAGTTTATTTTGAATACTTTATTCATTTATGAACTGTACATATTCAATACACTAATTAGATCATCTGAAAACATTTTTACATTCTTTATTTCGAAATGAATATCCAATCTAATAATCAGTGATGATAAAGTACATATTTGATAACCCCCCTTTCAAACACCTGTACCCATACTGTTAAAAAGAATAAAACAAACAATTTAAGTAACAGAATTTATAATAACTCTAACCAATTCACAATATCTTTAAAATACGTTGAAGGAAAGACATAGAGGATATATTTAGCAACAATTAATTAATTAATTTAATCTTCAATTAATGGCAATAGATTAATTATCGATCAACTCTTAAAAAAAACATACAATCATTTTATAAAATGTGTCACCAAATATTTTTTGAATTAAGAAACTAACAATATATCAATTGAAGTATGCTATCCACACCGACAATAAGTTTAAAAGCTTTTTTTTTTTGTTACACTTGTTAAAAATGCAATTAATCGAATGATAAAATAAATAATGATAATAACAAAAATAATTAAAAAAATCAAATCTAAAAAAAATTAAAATTACATTATTTAAATATTTTTGAGTTTATAATTTTATTAGAATTATTTCATGTGATGTGAATCTTTTGATTTTTTTTTTTAATATTGGAATTCTTTTTTCTTCTTTTTTTTTTCCAATTTGTTCTTTGTTATTAAACGAGGAACAAAAAATATCAACAAAGAAAGAAAATTGAAAAAAAAAAATCAATAGAAATAAATTAATTAGAAAATAATTTATTGAAATTAGAATTATAGAATAGTACATTTTTTTTTTGGTTTTTGAGGCTTTTCTGCCCTCCTAATTACCCTTACCAATTCATGAAAGCAATTTTCAATATTCTTCATAGTTTTTGCAGAAGTTTCAAAAAATGGGATACCACAAGATTTGGCAACATTTTTCCCTTCATTTGTAGAAACTTCTCTTCCACTTTCAAGATCACACTTATTTGAGCACATCACGCAAGGAAATGATTCGGCATCTTTGACTCTTAAGACAAGCTGATATAATTCCGGTATTTCTTCAAAACTTGCGTTATCTACCATTGAATACACAATTAAAAAACCATCCCCAGTTTCCATATACTATAATTTAGAAATTGAAATTGATTATTTTATTTTTTAAATTTTTGTTTTGGTTTGATCAAATAATTGTTTGTGTTAAAAAATGAAAATTTTTGAGATAAATTTGAGTGAATCGAATTAACAATATTAGAAATATTATTATTATTTTTCATTTTTATGAAATCTCACTTTTAATAATTTTTCGGAGTCTTTATGAACAAATAATATTGAAGCTTTTAACCTTATTTTAAAAATTCAATCAAAATAAATCAAATATTAAATCCTTGAAGATCTAAAAAAAATTGATCATCTATTATATTCAACATATATTTATTAAATTTCTTGAAAATAATAAGAAATTACAATATTATTGTTCAAATATTCAGGGTGTAAACAAGGAATTGTTTGTATTAAAATCAGTTATTTGATAATATCTATTTTTTTTTTTTTTTATTATAAATATGTATTAGAATTCTTTTATTTGTTGAAAAGCTTTAAATAATTAAGAAATAATTGTTAAGTTTATTTATATATTTAATCTTTGTGTTGTTAACAACTCACGGAAATAATTAAGATTGGGTTATTAATTATTGATTGTAAATAATCAAATTGAAACTTCTTTCTTTAGATTATAAGTTGGATTTTCCAGGTTTTTAAAAAAGTATTTTGGGAGAATTTTTAATTTGATGGTTTAGTCTTTTTTTTTTTATAGATTTTTTTTCAATAAAAAGAAAAAATTGATTTGAACTGTTCTTTCAAGAAAGAAATTATATTTTTTCAAGTTTAAAATAATTATTGTATTTTTTTTTTCAAATTAAGTAGATTTTTTATATTTGGGTTATTTTAGAACTTGGTGGTTTCATTTTTAAAGTTTATTTTTGTGGGTACAATTCCTTTACACACAATAAGATTTCTTTCTTCTTCAAATGAAGATAATTTTTTTTGGATAATTTAGAAATTAGGTTGGATTTTGAAGTTTTTAAAAATGAGAAAAATGGATCAAACTTTGAAAAAGAATAATTAATTTCTGAAAATAACTTTCGAAAGTAAGTTTGGTTTTGTAGTTATCAGACTTTTACTTCATTTTGAAATTTCAAGATGCGGTAAACTTTTTTTGAATTTGCTATTAAAAATACGTCAAGTTTTTTTTTTAGTTTACTAGTCCCTAAAAGAAATGATTTGAAGAATTCAGTTTCACACAAACGGTGGAACTCAAAATTTGTAAAATGTACAAAGCTCCTAAAAAAAAAAAAAGTTCTCAATTTATTTAAAATGACTTTAAGGGATTAGCGTCTACCAAGGAGAAGCCTAGGAACAAAGTATGTTGTTATTGGACCCTAACCACATTCATGCTACCTGGTTCAAATGTCTCTAAAAAATCGATTAGTCAAGTAGTAATATTTGTTGATCTCTTCAATAAAAAATGATCCTTATATTTGTAAAAAAGTCAAAAATTTCAGAATAAAATCTGCATTTCGCCATAAATTTAAAGGTTGAATTATCAATATTCAGACTACAAAGTTACAAAATATCTTTCTTAAATTTGTTGCGAAATGTAGATTAGTTACTAAAAAATTAGATTTTTTTTTAAAAATTAAATTATTAACGAATTAATTTTTTTGACAAATTATTTCTCAAATCATGCAAATATATTGATGCTACAAGTATCTTTAGAAAAAGCAAACAAAACTAACCAGTCTTTGTGCTTTTATGTTGATGATTATTGAGTTAATCTTTAAAATTAAAAAATTATAAAAATAGTTACTTTTGGAAGTTCTAAATCTAAAATATTAAATACCAGAATACTGTATTTTGGAGTTTCTATTTTTAGATTTGGAAAAGGAATTAAAAAAAAAATTCCAAAATGAAACTTTTTTAATTGTGATCATTAGTAAAAAATGTAATAATTTATTGTTCAATAAGATTTATAATTGATTTTTTAGAGATATTTGAGCGATGACACACTAATATCATTTATACCCAATTACAACATACTTTGATTAAAGAGAAATCTATGGTGACGCTAATCCCTTAAGAAGTTGATCAATTTGAATTTTCAAGATTCGTGGATTTTTTGAGTTAGAAATTCACTAAAAAGGGTTTAAAAATTAAAGATTGGCAATACCCAAGCAATGTTTCATTTAAAATACTTTGTGAGTACTCAACAGTTTATATGTTTATCTCTAAAAGGGGGATCTATTTTTGAATTTTTACGAATATTTTCAATTGATCAAAAAAAAATAAGCATCTGGTTTTTTTTCCGCAATTAGGATTTTGGCTTTAACAAGAGTGTGGTTTTTTTAAACTGGTCTGAAACAACAGATCTGTTGAATTCATTTGAGATTTGTTCAATTTTTTTTGCAAGAGAAAAGACTAAACACAAACCTAAAAATAATCCCAACATCAAACAAAAATATATTTAGATTATTCTCTTTAACAAAAAAAAAATCGTGGATATTTTGTTACTAATAAAGCCCTAATAAAAAGGAAAACATTTTCGTTTCATGTTCATTTTCTCTTTTTAAAAAAGATCACAAATTACTCAAACTTTCTTTGAAAACTCAATTTGTAATTGAAAAAAGAAGGAAAATGAAGTGAAAGTCTTTTCCTCTTTATTATTCAAATACCTGAACTGTTTTGAGGTTTGAAATGAGAAAATTGTTTTCAATTTCTTTGTACCATTTTTGTTCTCTTTAAAGCCATGGTAATCTGATAAAATATTCAATTTTTCAAAATACCGGAAGATATTATTTTTTTTCTGGGAATTAATCAGCATATTTTGTGAAGGGTTGGGTTGTTTCCAATTTGTTTCTGGTCTCAAATATTGGTGAAGTGTGCTCGGCATGTTTGACTCTCAAAAAAATAAATCTCATCAACAATTTTTTCAAAAAAAAAAAACTTACTTGCTCACGCATTGCAGAATATTCTTCTTGACCAGCAGTATCCAAAACATCCAGAAGAACTGTTTTATTATCGACTGTTATTTGTTTTCGATAAGTTTCTTCAATAGTCGGATCTATATGATAGAACAATAAAAAAAGAAAATAGGTTTTTAATAATTTAGAAGATAAATGCTGAGAAAAGACAAATAGTGACAGCAATTACCATAGTCTGTAACAAAAAAGTTTTGAAGGAAACGAATTGTCATAGCAGATTTCCCCACACCCCCTCCACCAATCACAACAATTTTACGTTCTTCCATATTTTTATAAATAGCGCAAAACAAACTAATTTGTCAAAAATTGAAGTAAGAAAAATGTTTTATGCAAACAAACAAAATTATAAAACCCTCAAGATGGATTTTAAGAACAATACTCATTTATTTTCCTGAACTCACATTAATAATTAAAAGATAAAACTAATAATATTAGATTAATTTTTTATACTAAGAACTGTTCATATTTAATCCTCAAATGAGCTTTATTTAGTTTTATTCAATATGTGTTTTCAGAAAAAAAAAAGGAAAAACAAAAGTTTAATGTTGAAATATGATCAAAAAAAATTCCGAAATTAGTTTTATAAAACCACGACATTTTTAAAATGCAGTCATTCCTGTTTATTTCAAACAAACCATAGTGTTTCTGGTATAATAAAATAAAACTTGTAAAGAATCATGATTGAAGAGGCTATTTGATGTTCAAAAAAACTGATTTTTTTTATTGTACACAAGGAACAGTTTTTAATTTCTCTTATTTGACAATAAGTTTTTTTTAATTTCAAAGAATTGAATAAAATCTTCAATTTTTATGGTATTCTTTTAAATTAAAAAAAAAACCCTGATCTTTTTTTGAGTTTTCATTTCTCATTGGTAAATTTATAGATTTTATAGATAGAACAGTAAAAATCAAGAAATTCACCATCTGATATTCCAGAATTTAAAAGAATTATGTAACATAAAAATTTTTCTCCATTTTTTTGAATTTTGGAAAAGTTAGGCACTCTAAGGCACCTGACAACACTTGACACACTTAATGACAATTGCATAATTTTTAACTTTTATATTAGAATTTTTTCAATAGGATTTTTATTATCTACCGGATCAATCAAAAATTGAATTTTTTTTCATACAATTCAAAAAAAATATTATTATTTGAAATAATGGAGGTATGTATCTTTTTTTATTCAAATGTACAGATTTTCCAATTCTTTTCATAGGTTGGGTAATTCCAGAGAAAGTGACGAAATCTTCAATGTCATCATAATCTTATAATTTATTACATAATTTACAAAATTTTGATTTTTTTTTGTTCGTAAAATAGGATAGTCTATTTTGATAATTTGTATAATTTCTTAACCTGAAAATTCAAAGTTTATTTTTTCCATTTTAAATATTTTTCTGTGTTTTTTTTTCCAGGATTTATATTTATTTAATTGAATCAAAGATTTAAGGGAGTAATTACACTTTAGCAATGTTGAGTTACACAGTTTCTCAGGAACTGACTCACGTAAAACCATTATCTTAACAATTAAAGGAATAATTAAATAATATGAGAATGTCAGATAACCTAATATAATATATTTACATAACAACTAAAAAAATAGAAATTAAAATAATTAGAAAAATTGTTCAAAAAAAAATTAACAAAAATCATTTCTTCATTAATCAAGTCTATAATATTTGATCCAATTACTTCATCTATACTTGGTTTTATTTTTCATTCTGAGAGAAAAAAATTGTTATTGGAAATTTTTTGTTTAACAAATTATTTTCTGTTACTAAAAAATTTTCAAAATGAATTTTAATTCTTATTTTCATTAAATTCATCGTTTTACAAGATTAGTACAAAAATATAATCAACTTATTAAATTCTTATTTAGAAATAAAGATGCATCGGATCTTTTTGTTTGATTATATATATATATATATATCTTTATCATTTTAATTGAAAAAAACTCAAAATAATTCTGAATCTGATTGAATTTTTTTCTCAATTTTTTCTTTTTCTTTTGGGGTTGAATCTTTTTTAAGTTTTTTTATATTTTAAGAATTACTTCTCTTTTAATATAATCTTTAAAATAATATTCTTTGTTTTGGTATGTTTTAATAAAAATATTTAAAAAAATAATTTTAAAAAGTAATTTGTAAAAAAAATGTTTTTTTTGTTGAATTATAATAAATATTATTGTTGTGGGAATTCAAGGTAATATATTGTTTGGGCATATTGAAATTAGGAATATCAAGAATTAAAATCCTCGAAAATATACTTCTTTGATATTATTTTCTTTTTCGTTCTTGGCTTCAATAAGTTTCTGTGGAAAGGTGATCTTATTTGCCATTAAAAAAAAGATTTGTTTTTGAAATTTATATATAAAAAAAAAGAAAAAAATTCAAATCTAACAAAAAAATAAAAATCATGATGTCCAAAAGGATTAAATTAATGTAACCAAAAATTGTATTGGCGAATTTCTTGAAATTTTATTTATAATTATTTGTTAATAAAATGATTAGATAACATCAATTAATTGCATGTAGTTTTTCCACAGTTACTTTCACTTTTAAGGCACATACATTCAACAAAATTAAAAACACAAAAAAATCTTAAAGAAGACACAAAATTTGTAATTTTTTTTTTACAAATTATTTTACTAGAATCCAAAAGTTTGTAACTTAATTTGAGATTTTAAATTGTACTTTAATTCTTGTTGTGGTTTGTACCTTAAAAGTGGAACCAACTGTATTAAACAAACTCAGACATTATAATTTTATATCATTCATTTGAAAAAAGTTCAATATCTATAAAAACAGATCAAATAACTGGAAAAATGAAATGATAATAAAAAAATATAAGAAATGAAAAAATATTTAATAAAAATCAAAATTATATTCAAATTGAATTTAATGTATATTATTGATATTATTTCAACTATTTTAATTTTGTCCAAATTTTTGGAATTTAATTTACATTTTTAAAGGTAACTTAAATATTTTTGAGATAACCCAAAACGACATTGAACTATTTTACAATACATTCAGTTTCAAATTTAAGGCACAAACCTATAACGAAATTTAAGGCACAAAAAAATTCCATTTTTAAGGCACAAACTTTCAACGAAATTTAAGGCACAATAAAAATCTCAAATTAAGGCACAAAATTCAGATTCTAATAAAATAAATTGGGTAATAAAATTACAAATTTTGTGCCTTAATTTGGGATTTTTTTGTGTATTAAATTTCGTTATAGGTTTGTGCATTAAATTTGAAACTGACTGTAAGTTAATTAGTACGAATAGTGTTCTAAGTATTTTTTAATACTTTTTACTATATTCTTATCCCAATAATTTTATATCTTTTTATCAGGAGTATTTTTTCAGACTCTTTCATTTTTTTTTTATTTTTTGTAATTTGTTTTCTTTTGTTTTTGTTTTTCTTTTTTTTTTTATGTAGAATTATCTTATTTTTTCTTTTTTTTTCTTTACTTTTCTTTGTAAAAGATTAAGTGAAAAAAAAAAAAAAAAAGAAATTTTGGAAAAAATAACCAATAAGAAAAATGAAGCCCTTTAATGCGTTTTAAAATGATTTTATTTAAAAGCAAAAATATAATTATTAACTTTTTTTAATTGAAATTCCAGTAATATAAAACATCTGTAATGTTCTTTTAAAAATTGTGACTCAATTTTTTTTAATTTTTGGTTTTATTTTTTTTTTGATTTATAAAATATCAAGTTTTTATACAGTCAGTTCCACTTTTAAGGCACAAACTTTCAACTAAATTTAAGGCACAATAAAAATCTCAAATTAAGGTACAAAATTCAGGTTCTAGTAAAAATAAATTGTAAAAAAAATAATCAAAAATTTTGTGCCTTAATTTGAAATTTTTTTGTGCCTTAAATTTCGTTGAAAGTTTGTGCCTTAAAAGTGGAACTGACTGTATATTTAGAATGATTTAAAAGTGAATTACAAATCAGATCTATATTATTAAGTTGTTCTTGAACATTAGTGGATATATATATATATATATATATTAATTTAATATTTCAGGTGAGACATATTTTTGAAATAGTCTTTAGAAAATTTCAAAATTTTTCACAATTTAATCTCATTTTTTTTACTGTTTTTTTTGTTCCTTTTTTTTTTTGATAAATGTCATACATTGTTAATTTTTTTCTATTGCAAGATCGATCATCACATGGTAGAAACATGTTATTCTAATTTTATTTAAATCGTAAAAATGATTGCAGAGAAATAATATTTATTACTCTTGGATTTTATTTGATCTTAAATAGAAGATCAAAATGAACACTATTGTTTTTTTCAATAGGTCCCAACGAATTTGAGTTTTTTCATTTTTTAAGAAAATCTATTGATTTTTTAGTTTTATTCAAAACGCCAACCATTTTTTGATGTATATTATTCAGTTTATTTCTTATTTACTCTTCAAATATCAATTATAAAAAATATTTGATATTCGAAAAAAATGTTTTTTTTTTTGGATGCCAATTTGACTAAAACAAAGTTTATTTTGAAATTACACAACAATTTCCCTAATATTATCAATAAAAAATTTTTCTCCTTTAGTATTTTCATGTCCGATATTTTTTTTCACTAATATATGTCCTTAATAAAATTAAGCACTATTTTTTTCTGATTAATATTTTTCGAAATCTAAGTTCATAACTTAATTCCATTAACCACTGACATAATTTTGTAGAATCAAAAACACTCTCAACTTTTGAATATCGAAAATATTTTTTGGAATTAGTGTGCACTTTTTTATTTTTTTTTGAAAAATTGGGGTTGAGAAAAGTTTGAAATAAAAGAATTAGTTAATATATTAAATTAGAATACTTTTCCAGAGAGTTTATCCTTTTAGTTTCACTTTTTTTTTATTTTACCATTTAAAACTAAAAAAAAACATTTGAGTACCAAATTAGTGCCTTTTGTGAAAAGAAAATTCCCCATAATTTAGAATTTGTTTTTGTAAATGAGTTAAAACAAGATAGTGTATCTAAAAATATACATAATTTCAAGGTTGAAATCGATGATTTTGGCAAAAAATGTTTCCAAGAAAAAGCTAAATTGAAACTTTATTTATTTTTATTTTATCATTTTGTTTTTTTAATTTTATTAATAAAAAGTATTTGATCAGTTTTTCATTTTTAGTGTTTTTTGGTTCGAAGAGACATATAACAAATAGTATTTTGTAAATTCTAGACTCTTTTTAAGAACGACTTTTTCAACAATTTTGTATCTTTAAGAAATTACAGATCAACAATATTTTTATATCTAACACGAGATTTGAAATTTAAAGGTTATAAAATTTTCGGCTGATTATTATTTTCTTCAATTTTAACTCTCTGTCACTCAAAATTGATGTTTCACCTAAAATAGACAAAATGTATACAACAAAAAAGAAAGACTCCAAGTAAAATAATTGTGATAACATATTTCAGTGTACGACTTGAAATTTATGAGTAAAGAAAAAGAGAAAAATGAAAATTTTTTTCCATTTATGAATCAAATACCAATAAGTGGTGACACTTCCCTTAAACATCAATTTCGATCACAAAAATCACTTTCTTGGGTTTTGTATTATCGCATACTCGTGTTTTGTTGAAATCGATCAAATAAAGAAATCACTTTTGGTTAGCCACACCATAATAAATCTCGTCTAAAATTAGAAGCTTAAAAGAGTTTTGTTTTCATGTCTGCAGAATAAAGAAAAAGAAAACTTCAAAACAGTTTGAAGAAAGGATTTCCACAAAAAAAAAAAAAAAAAAAAAAAAAAAAAAAGCAAAAATTAAAAAACAAAAAATAAATGAAAAAACTCAGGATGGATCCACCAAGAGTTTTTTGATCAATTAATGCTCTTCGAAAAATTTATTTTGTTTTTTCTGTTTGGATTTTAAAATAAAAAAAAAACGTAATACAAATTTCTTTTGTTTTTCAAACCAAAACAACATTTGAGGAAATTGTAAGAAGACTCCTTTCTTGTTTATTTTTCTAACGATTGTGTTTTCATTTGTTGAACAATTTTAGCAAGTTCGTCTCTTTTCTTTCTTGCTCTTTTTTGTGTTCCAAGTCTTCGTTTACAAAATCTAAGTGCACGTTTTTCATAACCAAGTTTAAGCATTTCAATAGCTCTTTTTTCATATGGCGAAAATCCTGCAACTTCACGGATCAAATTTCTTACAAAGATCCTTTTTGTTCTTTTTCTCTATTTAGGGTTATTTGGAAACACACAGTCAAAATCAAAAAAAAAAAAATTAAAAAGTAAACTGAAAAAAAGAAGGGTACAGAGAAGAACCGAGAAGGACAAACAACATACAAAGTTCTTATTAATTTTTTTTTTTCTTTTTTGGGTTTTTGGTGGCATATTGAAAGACAAATTTTTGTGAAATCTTAAAAAAATGAATCGACCTAGATTAAAAATTTATGGTTTATTTTTCCTCTATTTGGAATTAATTTGTTATATTTATAAAGAAAAGAATGGTTATGTGAGTTTCTTCTATTTAAAGTTCTGATCATTAAAGTATGGAAAGTTTTTTTTTACCTCAAAATGTTGTTTTACAATTTCCAATTTTTAGTGTTTCTTCATTAGGTAATATATCCTCTTATCTTGGAACTATTTCAAAACTAAAGCAATATTTAAAGGGGTGTGTTGTTATAGCTCTTGTTGGGTGTGAGTTTTGGAGATCATTTATATTGTCTCTCTTTGAAAATTTCGTTTCTTTTGGATTTTTTTATTTGTCAAAAATTACTATGATTTTTAAAAAGTTTTTAATTTGAACAATAAATTTAAAAATTGAAATAGAGATAAATAAAATAATCAAAATGAAATCTACCAAGATGAAATTGAATTAGTATATAAAAAAGAATTATTTCAGATCTCTAAGAATACTTATTATTCTATATTTTTTGAGATTGTCGAATGGGATTATTTTTACTATAAAACCCCTTTATTTTATATTTTGAAGAACTGAAAGATCTTGCATTTTTCTTCTTATAATTCTTGTAGTATTTGGGAGAACAAAATCCTATATAGAATTTTATCAAAGATGGTTCATTATTAAAGAATTGCCAAAAAAAATCGACTTCGATTCAATGGTTTTTTCAGATCTAAAAAAAACTATTCAATACTTTTTTAAGGTCTCTGTCCAAAATTTACCAAGATGTCTTAAAAAGGCCTTGGCCCAATCACAGTTCTTTGTGGAGGAATGTTCATGATTATTTTCACCAATACAGAACAAAAAATCATATTGTCAGTAAATTAGAATTTAAAAAATTCAAGAACCGTTTTTGAAGTAAGGAAAGTCAAACATACTTTTTAAGAAACATGTGAATGAAAAAAAAGAATAATCACTATTATTGATCATAGTAAATTGATGATAACTTCAAACACTCTCAATAATAAATTCCAACTTGAAAAGATTGTTTTGTCGATTTATTTTTTGAGCATTGGGTGACTTAATTGATACATTTACTTTCAAAACATGTTAAATATGAAATTCAAATTGTATTTTTGTATTAATTTTTTTTTTTTTGATTTTGATGACTTTTTTTAATTCTTCTTGAATTGATGTTAACAAAGACATTTGGCGAGAGTTTTTTACTCTATTTTGAATTTTCAACCGAATTTATTATCACATTTACAAAAATTCTTTTGTTAATTATTTTGTGTGACAATTTTTTGGTTATGTAGTTTATCTGGAAACTTAATTATTAGTTTCAATATAAATTTAATTGGTATGTTGTAAGTAATAGTTTGACGATTATTGCTTTCAATAATCTAATAATTATTAAATTTGCCGGTTTTTTTTGTTATTTAAACAAAGAGATGGTAATTTTCCCAAAAAAAATTAGGTAAGTAACACTTTTAAGACACAAACTTACAACAAAATTTACGGAACAAAAAAATCCTAAATTAAGGCACATTTTTTAGATTTTTTTTTATACAAATTATTTTGAGAATATCCGAATTTTGTTCCTTAATTTGAGATTTTTTTATGCCTTAAATTCAGTTGAAATTATGTGCCTTAAAAGTGGAACTGACTGTAATCTTTCTTATTTAGAAAATTTGGATTTTGGTGAATTCTATATTTCACTAACCAAGGATTTGTCCATATTTTAAACAAATTTTATATTATGAGAATTACAAAGAATGAATAATCAAAAAATTTTAATGTAATCGCTTTTAGATTTTTAATTTAAAATTTCCAATGGTCCTAACTTAACTACCATAACAAAAAAATGGAAAAAATCAAAAAATAATCTATAATGCAGAAGATTTTTAAAATTCACCCTGGAATAAATAACATTTAAAGGGTTTTTTTTACTATTTTTATTTTTATTATTTGATACAAGGACCAAAAAATGAGGAAAATATTTTATTCTTTCCTTCTACCTATCCACTGAAAAATAAATTGTGAGATTTATTAACCCCGTAACCGGTTAAAAGATAGTAAATATTGATTTTCAATTACAAAATAGTTGTTTATTGGATTTATAGGTCTGCTTTTCTTTAAACACATAATATTTGAAGGAAGAATTATAAAGGGGGGGATACCAAATGATTACTCATACATAACCATAAAAAAAGATATCAAAACTTCTGATGACAATTTTATACCATATTTTTCAGGTCTAAAAATTGGTAATTTGTTATATATCTTTATGATCAAAAAAATTTTTTACAAAGAGATCCAATCTTGATATAATTTTAAATAGAACAAAAAAATTATAAACTAAATTACAAAAGTAGGGGCAAACTATTTAATTATTATTTTTTTACTTTTTTCATTTGCCTTTCAAAAAATAAAATTATTTACACTAGATTTTTATTTATTAATCTATATTGGTTATTATCTCTTAACATTTTAGTTAAAAACATTATTATTCAAAAAAAAAAAAATATTAAAAAATTTTTTGATGATGAAAAATCTTCCACTTTTTTTGTAATTTAGCTTATACCGTGTATTAATATTTAAAAAATTCTTATTTTCCTATATTTATTATCGATTTTTTTTGAAATTGGTAAATACTTGTTTACTAAAACAGTTAAATATTTTCTTTCATTTATTGAAAATAATATGATTAATATATTTTGAAATAACTATGATAAGTCCTATTTCAAGTAGCATTAATATCTACTAATTCGATCACCGAAAATAACCCTCTCAATTTAATATAACTTTTTTTCAAAATAAAACCAGATAAAAAAAATTATTTAAGATATATTTATACAATGAAATACAATCATGATAAAGTCTTATAGAATTGCCCCTCAAATTAATTTTTTTAAAAAAAAAAGAATTGAAAAGGAAGTATAATTCGGGAAAGGTAATTTCCAAACTATTAAGGTTAATTTCAAATTCGAATTATAAAAAATTGTTGAATGAATAAGATGTAAAAATTCTTGGAAAAAAAAAAACAAATTTAAAATTTACACCTAAAGATTTACCCCAGAATTCTTATAAATTAAAAATTATAATAATGTCAAGAAAAAGAATACCCGAATGACAATTAAAAAAAAAATCACTTAATTTATAGGTAAAAATCAATGTTAATTTTTTTTTTTACTCAATTTCGAAAAAAAAAAGTTTGAAAAGAATATTGAAAAATTAATTTTTTACAATTTTAAAGATAGATACAAGTTTAAAAGTTAAACAACTTTTTTCAGATGAAAATTTATTAACTATTTGATAGAAACTATTAAATAAAAAAAAATTAAGAAAAACATTTTTAAAAAAACAAAGAGTAGTGAATAAAATTACTAGATATAATGATAATTATATCATTTAATCAAAAATTCATGGAAGTATAAAGAATTAATTTAGAAAATTAAAAAATTAAGTTCCAGAATGTGGTATAAATTAAAAAAACAAATCAACATTGAATTTGAATTAACTAAAAAAATAAGGAAATTAATCAATACATTTAAAAAATACACCGTCAAAATTATTTTAAAAAAAATACCAACATTAATAATACCCACTGCAGTTATTATATTGAAATTAGTAAAAAGAACAAGAAATAAAAATAATAAAATTAATAAAAAAAAATACCACTTTAAAAAAATTTGAAGACTCTGAATCAATTTATATAAAACATTTTTTCTTACAAATTGAATTATTATTGAATCTAATATCAAAATAATAAATCAGAATAAAATTTTTCAAAAAAAAAATAATAAATAGTATGTAAATCACTAGTATGAAACAATAAAATTTCAAATTCAAACTTCGACAAAAATCCAACTTCAATTATCATTTCATGCTTGTTAATTGAATTTATTGAAAAGGTAATCAACATTCCAGTTCTTAATAATCTTGGGGATGTTATATTTATTGTTTTTAATAGTACTACTATTTTTTAACAGTCTTGATTCTTGAAAAAAGGATCTTTTTTTTTGTCAAAAAACTTTTAAATGGAAGTGATAATGAATTTTCTTTAAATTCAACTTTAAGATATTTTTTTTTGAAGAGATAATAACTAATAGTTTTGAAAACACTCTTCTCATCTAAAAAAACATAAATACATAAAACAATAACTGATGTAAACTATTCCGTGTCTGTTCGTAGGGTGCCTGGTTTTTCCGGAGCATAAAAGAATAGAGAAAAATCAAAGATTTTACTCAATTCTTTTAAATTCTGGAAAAGCTAACGGCAATTTTTTTTGACACTTTGGAATAAATAGAAAATTTCAAAAATTTTCGGTTTATTGCACAAATTAAAAAAAACCTAACTGAAAAATCATTTTTTCTACTTTAAAAGAACAAATAATTCTTTAATAACATAATTAATTTATTCCTTATTTGAAAGATATTCATCAGATTTAAAATAATTTTAAAATATAATAAAATGACCTCTGAGCTAGAAGAAAAAAATTTTTCAATTTTTTTACTATTAAATTTTAAAAAAATATTAATGGAAAATTGAATTTTCCAATTTAAATATAAATAATCTTTAAAAATAATTTTTTGATCAAAGATCTTTTATATAACCAATAGTGTTTATTCTAATTGAAGTTCTTAAAAAGTGTCAAATTAGTAAATATTTGATTTTTTTTTGAAAAAAATTTTTCATGATCGTGATGGCTACAAGAAACAATCTTTTTAATTTTCATTTTATTTTTCTCTCGCTCGTATGATATAAATGTTTTCAAAAAATAATTCAAGAACAACTTCTATTGAAAAAAAAAGGACTGAGATACCTACCCTAAAAGTATTGTGAAGTGTAAATAGGATAATAGTTTAACACATTTAGCATATGTTACAAGATTCTTCTTGTGAATACATCAAGAAACAGATTTGATCAAAACTGAATTATTTTCAAATTAATATAGAAAAAACAAATAATATCAAATAGGAAGGTATTTACATGTAGAAATGTACCAAGTTTATTTATGAAGATTTTTTACTTTATCTCTTTCTGGAATTTTATAAAAATATATTCTTAATTACTAAATATAACAGTTGATCATTAAAATTATGTTATTTTACGAACCAACATAATTATTTGTTCCAAATATAATATCAATATACCTTCTTTAAGAATCTATCTTCTAATTTTTTTAACTAAATTAAATTTTTATTAAAAAATAAAAATAATTTTTTCACTTTTTAATTTCGATGAATAATTTTTTGAAATAATTATCTTAGAACACCCTTAGAATCCTTCAATAACTATACACAAATGTGTTCAAGTCTAAGTGTTTCTTAATAATACCAAAATAAAAATTCATCAAAGATCTTTTTGGATTTAATAATTGAAATCAATAATTTTTTATGATTTTTATAAAAAATTTATAGTCGATTTCTTCACACTCAATATCAAATTGAGTGAACACTCTTATAAAACCAATAAAATTTATTTGATTTAAAAGTGAAAAACCAAAATTGGCTTTATTCTTGGAACCCAAAATTCCGAAAATTAAAAATAAATAATTCTAAACAAGATACATTAAAGAGAACAAATATCCACATTGAAAATGGAATAAATTATATTCAAAATAAAAAAATTGAAATGTTTGAACACAACAAATCATTCAATTTTTCAAATATTTTTTTTTAATTTCTCAAAATATCCAACCTTAAATTGGTTTTCATTGTTATATTTTTTGAAATGAAGAAATACATTAATTTATTCATTTTAAGCATTTTCTTTGCTACTGTTACTTTAAATGCATCACCAAGTAATACCTTGATTTTTCTTGGATCTTGGCAAAATAAAGATCATTTTTTGCCTTTTTTTTTAATGTTTGATCGCTTCTTGTGTTAATTATTAAATCTCCTTTCTGGACTCTTTTTTGTAAAAATAAAAACAATTAGATTATCAGGAATGCCAGCCATACGCAAATAACAATGTTTTAACACTAACAAATTCCAAAACGAGACTCCACCATTCTCAAAAAACGATGGCGCTTTCAAATGACAACCTCCTTACCGTTTGGCAATCTGGAGATCAGTTTATGAGACAAATGAGTTCTAAGGTAATCAGCAATTATGATCTTTCGTATTCCATTTCAAATGCAGACGGGGAAATTGTCGTACAAGAAAAACAACTCAATGTCAACAAAAATGTTGATCTAAGATGCGAGCCGGTACTTGAACAAATTATTGGCAATCGAGTATTTCTTGCTTGGTGCACAAATAAGAACGAGATTGTGGCATCCGTAATTTCTGATCGTGGTTCAATTATTATCCCTGAGTATCGTTTAATCAAGAACAAAGATCATATAGATCATTTTGTTAGCAATCTTAAACTAATCAAATTTGGTTTTGATTTCTTTGTAACTTTTTCAGTGGGAACAAAAGAAGAACCAATCCAAAAGATCTTGTCTCACCAGATCTTTTCAGAAGAACACGAACACAAAAAACGAGGAAAAGAAAAAGAAACAGAAACAATACTTCACATTAAAGAGGACAACAAAATTCTTTCTTTACTAAATGATGAAACAATACAAAACCTTAATCAGTCAAACGGAAAGAGCATCGTTCAGAACTTTGGAATTGAAACAACACCAAATTCGCTTTATTTGATCTTTTCGGTCGGATCAAATGTTTATTCGATGAGAGTCGCGAAGGAAAGGTTTTTGCGGGAGTATAATGCGAAGAAACAAAAAAAGTTCTTTTGGGATTTCTCAAGATTTTCCAATGAAAATTATCATCACATCCAATCAAAAATTATTCCAATCAACAAGGCAAGGACAGGTTCTCCGAATTTGAAGATCCAAAAAATTCTTCTTGTTTCATTGACTCCACAAAGGGATCAACTTTTTGTTACTTACCAAGATGTGAATGGCAAGATCTTTTATTGCTTGTTAAAAGAAACCGAAAATGCAAAGCCAAATCTTGAAACTTATAGCAATGCTGCCGATCTTAACAGCTACCTCTCATTGCATCATGTTGCACAATATTCAAACTCAAAGATCATTTTAATTTTTAATGAATATCAACAAAAAGGTTCAAGCAATCAAAAAACCCGAACAAAAAATGGCAATCGTGGTACACTCAAAGCACAAATTATTGATCTCAATAATCAAGGTTACAATACAAAGCCTTTCCAATTAACAAAAAGCGTTAATAGCTCGGGTTCCAATGCAGAGCTCGTACAAGCAGGTCATTTTAAAAAAGGTGGTATGTATGTGACCTTTAGAAAAAGGGGTTCTTTCGGAGGGAATTCTCAAATAATATTTGAAAAACTGGATACGCCAACAATTCGATGTGAAAAATTAATAAAGGATAAAAAATATTGCACAAATAGATTCTTTAGCTTCAGAATACCAAAAAGTATTTTTACACAATTCAAATCACTTAAATTAAAATTTGATGTTGTATTATATAATGGTGATTCGCTCCCAGAATGGATCAAAAGTAATAACCTTGTTTTCTGGGGACAAACTCCAAAGAAACCAATTAATACGACTCTCAAAATAATTGTTTCAAACGATTGTGGGTTTTATCTTACGATTTGGTTTAATTTAATAATTGAGAAATGTTATGTTCCAACACCTTTACCTATGCCCTCTACACTTCCAACATTCAACCCCTCAACAGTTCCAAGCTTTAGCCTGCCTCCAATCCCTAGCTTTAGCCTGCCTCCAATCCCTAGCTTTAGCATGCCTCCATTCCCAAGCTTTAGCCTGCCACCATTCCCTAGCTTTAGCATGCCTCCGATTCCCAGTTTTAGCATGCCTCCAATCCCTAGCTTTAGCATGCCCCCGATCCCTAGCTTTAGTATAAATCCATACCCAACTATAACAGCATATCCATCTTTCAGTAACCCAGTTAATCCTTCACAAGATCCTTCACCAAGCCCTAGCAATGATCCACATCCTAGCCAAAGTATAATCCCTAGTAATAACCCACAACCTTCCCAAAGTATAGAACCAAGCCAATCTCCAGAACCCAGTAAAATTATTAATCCGTCATCTTCTCCAAAACCCTCACAATTTATAGAACCTACAACAACACCCGCGTTGCCATCATCTAATCCAAATCCATCAAGAGGTAAATCAACCGATGAAGAACCAGAGGAAATATCAGGATTAATGATTTTTTTTATCTGCCTAATAATTGCAGTTGTATTAATTGTTGTTCTTATTTTGGTAGTTAAATACCAAAGACATAAAAAGAATAACAATCAATCAATACAGGTAGAAAAGGAAAACACTTCACCTGATGAGGATATTGAAATGAAAACATCCACAAGTGACAAGAGTGATTAAATATTTTGAAATATTTTTTATTGTCTTTTTTTCAATCATTCTTTTCTTTTCTTTCATTTTTTTGAACAAATTTTGTAAATATTAATTATTTAAATGGATCTTTAATAAAATAATCTTCTAGTTAATTTTAAAATAATATACAAAAAAAATTATAAAACCCTTATAAATTTTTTTTTTTAAGGTCTTTTTATGTATAAATCAGAATATATTATTATTATATTGAGTCATGTCAGAACAATTTTCAAATTGTATTGAGATATTTTTTTTTTAGTCCAGAAAAGTAAAGTCAGATAGATAAAAAAATCTATCTTTTTTGATTGATTGTTATACTTTGTTGACAATAAATAAGTTTTCTGGATGTAATTTCAATTTCGGAATGAAATTAATTTATCAAGGGTTGGACACTTGATGAGTATAGTTAAAAGTTTGACATTCATGATCATCAAAAATTAGTTTTAAAATTATGAAGTTTTAAATGAAAAAAGTAAAATACGATCTTTTTAATAAAGGTTTGAAAAAAAATGAGATACTAACCAATATTGTATGTTTTTTTCATTGTTGAGAATGGTACTTCATTCGTAATCTTCAAAAAAAAAACTATTTTTTTTATTCTTATCGTATTCCTAATCTTGATTATTTTAACCCCATTTGTTACGAATATTTTTTTAAGTTTTTTCAATTTTTTAAATATTATGAAAAATATTTTTTTATTGATTAATAGTAATTACGTTAAAACCTAAAAAAGAAAAAAAGGTCAAAAGATTTATAATTATAAGGATAATTGAAAATGAAAAATAAACTTAACCAAAAGAAGAAAAAAATTAACTCAAAATAATAATTCAGGATATAGTTATCCATAAAATCAACAAATATAATTAAAATCCCCTTTATAATCAGAATTTGTTTGATTTTTTTTTGAGATCTCAAAAATATTCAATTTTTTCAACAGATTTTTTATAATATCAATCAAAGAAAAAAGCTGTAGAAATTATTATTTTTCAAATTTGGACAAATTTCAAATTGGTCAAAACCTCAATTTTTTCACAATAGTCAATTCTATTGAAATATATTGGCTCGGTATTTGAAAACTTTCTCTGTGTGTAGCTTAAGGTATGTTCGGGTAGCTTAGAGTATGTTAGAGTATGTTAGGAAAATTTGGAATATGTTAGAGAATTTTGTCTAGGATTTTGAAAAAAGAATAAATAAGAAACCAATTAAACTTTTGAAACTTATTTTAAGTGTTTAAAAATTCCCACTTGACTTTGGTGGTTAAAATTGTGTTTTGAACATATTTTTTAAAAATATTTAGTATTTATTATACCAAAATTTTGGATTTTCTACAATTTAAGTAATTAAATACAACCAATCACAAAATATTTTTTTTTAATTTAATAAACACTTTAAAAACCATTAAAAACTTTCATAAAAATGATAATAATCAAGAAACATTTCAAAAATCTGAAAAAAATTCAATTTGACAAATTTAAAAAATTGACCAAATTTGAACTTTAATAATATACCCCAAAACGCCAGATCAAAAGAGAGTTTTACAAAAACTTTTATTTGGGTTGAATGCTTGATTTTGTCTTTAATCATTTCTTTATTCTTTTATTAAGTGATCTAACTTGTTTGTTTCAGGTTCCCAATTAAAAATCTTGTTGTACTTTTTTCCTGCTTTACTTTTTTTCCCAAATGATAATAGTTAAAATGAGAAAAACTCTAATCGTTATAAATCTGAAAATTTGTGAATTGGAAACCAATTCTTATCTCTTTACTCAATGATTTAATCTTATTTTTTGGAGAATAATTAAAAATTAAAACGAGCAATCCGTTCTAAAATCAGTTTTCAAAAAAATTGAAACAAAAAATCAACAATAATTAAAATAAAAAAGAATAATAATTCACAACACACACAAAAAAAAAAAAAACATAAAAAATAAAAAAAAAAAGAATTTAAAAATTTATATATTTGCGATTTTTGAACTGATTTAAAAAGATAGTTGTTGTTATGTGTAAAAAGATCAAAAATTGATTTTAAAAAAAAGTTGAATTAAAAAGAAAAAAAAAAGTTAAAATAGCAATAGATAGAAATTTAAAATTATAAACAAAATTAAGTCATTTAAAAAAAAATAATAAAAAAAAATCCCAACTTGTTAATTTTTCATCATTAATTCGTTAAGATGACGAATTAAAAAATTAATATTTAAAGTAATTTGTTCGTGTTGTAATTCGCTTTCGCCTGATGATTGCATTGCTAAGAGTTGTTCAAGTTCCAAATCTAAAGTTTGTAAAGATTGCCCACTGAATTTGGCTTTAACTTGGAATGCACCCGTTTTCTCTGATGAGAATTCAAAGGAAGTTAATCTTTGAACTTTTTTATTGATTGTGGAAGTAACGATGACCTTCTGTTTTAATAGCTTTTTATATTTGAAAGTTGTAGGGGGGACGATGTAGTTTTCTTGTCCCTTCTTACGTTTTTTTTTTTTTTTTTTTTTTTTGCTCTGTGAGCTTGTACCGAATTGGTTCTTTCTCACGGAGGTTAAATATTCCTCGAATTGCTCCATTTGCTCGGTTAAATAGATTTTGCTTTTGATAACGATACCTAAATTTTTTTCCAGTTGGTCAAGTTCTCTTTTATTTCTTCGATAAATTCTGGATGCATTTTTCATTTCATAAACAATATCCCTTTGGATATTTTGATATCCGTCTTCCCGATCGATATAGCCCTTTTCTTCCAATTCTGGTATATTTTTCTTGAGGGGGTTAATGATTTCTGAAAGCACACTTTTAGGGTAGTCTTCCTTTTCCCAGACTAACCAGGGCAGTGAAACATTTGCTTTTAAATGACTCACGGGAATGATTTGTAATAGCCTTTTAAACGTGTCCTTGATCAATTTATATTTTTGATCGGTTTCGGCGTCTCGGAGCTTTTCTTCTTGGTATTTGTTCTGAAGCACTAATTGGATTTCTTGATCATCGTCGATGTCTGGTATCAGGAATTGGTTCAGGTCATATAATATTTCCTTTAATGGATCATTTTTTTCTTCGGCGAGATTGTCGATAAATTTGTTTAATACCTTATGTGTGGATATGATTTCGTTTGGCGAGATGTATATCTCCGGGTTCTTATGGGTCGACAATTCTGTGTTCGGATCGATTTCCAATTCGTCTTCCAAATTTTGCACGTCTGTCATTTCGATGAAAAATTTTGCCAATTTTTTATTCAATTTCTTAATGAGCGGATTGAATCTGACCATAAAGGGTTCATTTTGCTTAAAGAGTTTCTTATTGGAAATGGATTGCAGCAATTTGGACAAAATACCTAAATTCATGACACCATTCATGTCAATTAGACCCTTTTCGGTAAAGACACCAAATTTTTCTGGTTCAATAATGGCGGATGAAATGTATCTGAAAAACACAATATTAGCCAGAATCTTGACCAAGGTGTCCTTGTCCATATCTTCGAATTTATTAGCCAACTCTCTTGCCAATTCCTTACAGGAATATCTTAAGCCAAAGGGAATTTTCTCGATCAAGTCCACTAGCTGGTCAACAAACATGGTACAGAATTTGGACATTTTTTCAAAGGATTCGTCGTAAATGTCTTTGACGTATTCCTGCTCAATGGCTTGTTCATGTGTAACATTCTTGGGCAATTCAGAAACCTTCCCTGTTTGAGTTTCTTTTTCGTTGATCATCACCCGATATAATTTCAACGTGTTGAGTTCTAAGACCTTCCTTTCCTTAATTACAGATTTTAGAACAGGCTCCAAAAGCTCTTTTAAAAAGGTCTGATATTGGAATCTTCTGAAATAAAAGACAAACATTTTGGCAATAGCTGGATCTTCAGAAATAAATTCACCTGGCTTTTTTTGCCTCTTAACTTGTTCCTTAATGGCCAAGGAAAACAATTTCAATAGTAAATATTCCTCCCTCGGGGAAAATGCATATCCAAATAATGTTAAGGTCATAGTTTGTGCAAACTCTTCCAAATCTTCTGGTTTGATCAAGTAGATTGTCTGTGCCAAATATTTTGGCTGTGTTTGCAATAAATAAAATAAATATTGATAATGCTCAATAACCCTAAGACTAAGCTCGGGTTGGTTTTCATCTTGTTCATTTTTTTTTCTTCTTCGGCTTCGGCTCCTTGTTCGATCAATTTCGTCAATGGAAATTGCATTTTTAATCAATAATTCAATTTTCTTATCAATTCCAGAAACTTGTTCATTTAATTCCTGTGTCTCCCTCACTTCAAGAACCCATTTCTTTCTTAATTCATTGATATTTGAATTGCTGTGTTCCCTATTTCTTGAAGATCTATATTTGGGATCTTTGAAATTATCATAATTCATCTCTTGATCACCAAACACTTTAAAGATTTTCCCAAGGTCTTTAACGTTAATTTTTTTTTGTGTGTTTTTTTCTATTTGATTGGGAATTTAATTTGTTTTTTGTTTTTTGTTTTTTTTTTTTTAATAGTTGTTTATAATTGAAAAGGAAATGAATTTTTATTTTATTTTTGAATTTTTATTTTGTTTTTGAATTTTTCTTAACGACGACGTTTGCAATTGAAATACTAAGTATCAGTGTATTTTGAAGAGGGTTTGTTGGTTTGTAAATCTCACAAATTTTTATTCAGTGAGATCTGAGAAGGAAAAAATGTCAAATTTTTCCTGAAAAGGTCTGAATTTTTTAGACTCGTATCTCAAAATAACCAAGAAGGTTGCGAAAAATCGACTTTTTGAAAAAATGACCTTCTATGTCATTTTTTAAAACCCTTACACATTGTTGACCATCTAAATAGTTTATTTTTCTGATTCTGAGATAAGCTGAGAAGGTTTTAAAAAATGACATTGAGCGTCAATAAGGAGAAAAGTGAAAAATTTTTGATGAAAAAGTCTGTTGTTTTACAAGAAAGACATTTTTTGAATAGTGTGTACGATAAAGTGTTTGGAGTTGGGTTAAATCCACTAAAATCCTCATTTCCCAAAATTGAATGATCATTTTTTCTCAACTGACTCAATATTTTTTTTTTGAAATAAAAAAAACTGACTAATTTTTGCAATTTTATTTCCCAAAAGATCCCAACATTAAAAATTCTTCAAAACCTTTCCCACATAACCTCAACCCAATTTCTCTTGATACAACCAATTGGTTTTGAGAGAAATGATCCAAACAAAAAAAATTTTATCAAAAAAGCACAAAAAATGTTGAAGTGCGTTTGGCATGGATCGTGTTGTTCCACAAACAATCAGAAGAGACACTCCCCTCTTAGTAATGGCTGTGAGATTTAATTCAAGGAAAAACAAAAAGAACGAAAGCCAAATAAACAAAAAGTAAAATAATACATAATCACTCCACTTTGTTAATTAATTGATATATTCGTTCCATCACTACCATGAAAATTTATAAGACCCTTGAAATTGATTTTCTATTCTGAAATTTTATTTTGTACAACAACCAGTAAAAGGGTTATTAAAGCTCATCATAAACTATAAAATTTAAAATAAAAGATTAAAAACAAGTTATCCATTTTTTGCTTTGGGAAATTGACAAACAAATTCTAAAAAATACTATACATTAACGTGGATCTTCAATTTCTAAAATTGTTAAAATCTCAGCTTTTTAAAATTGAAAAACAAAGATCGAAAAATACTTTCAAGTTTCCATGGTTTCTGTGATTTCAATTCTTGAGAGAAAATTTAATTTTTGTTTTGGTTTTTACAAAAAAAATAACTCTCAAATGAAACAAGAGAAGTTGAAATTTTGATCTTAAGATCGAAATTGAATTTTCTATTTCTATATGAGAGAAAATGAATTATCTTAGACAACCAATTTAGTTGTCTTATAATTGTTTTCTGGGGGGTTGGAACGGGTAAGTTGTTTGTGGAGACAATGTAACAATTCAAAGTAACTCAATGATCAAAAATCTTTGACAATACAATCATTTAGATTTAAAGTTGTTTATTCAGAAGGGTTTTTTTGTGTAAGAAACTCGTGGTTATTTTTCTTTTTCATTTTCATGTTCCTTAACAAGGTGTTCGAGTTCACGTATCTCAAAATTTCTTTTTCATTTTTCATCTAAAAAATGACACAAAATGATTTTTTGATCCAAATTGGAGAATATTTTAAAGATCATTCAATCATAATATAAATGAGATTGGAACATATTGGGTTGAGAAAAATTGTTGAATTGCAAACGTAGTCCTTAATGGATTAATTTTAAATTTAATTATTTTTTTTATATTAAATTTTCTTGGAACAATAAACTCCAATTCAATATTTTTAAACACACCAAAATTCAATTTTTGAAAAAAAAATATTATTTAATCAATTCTCGAAGAAATACAAAAATTAGAATCAGCCACTAATTAGAATGTTGATAATTGTTGAGGAATTACAATACTCACAAAACAAAAAAATAAATAATTATGAATACTAATAAATCAAAAGTTTTGTTAAAAATTTTGAAGTGAGCAAAATAAAAAAATTCATTGTTAAATTTGTTAAAATTCTATTAGGAATATTGATCGATCGAATGGTTAGATACTATCAACGGAATTTTATTTGAGTTCTTCTATTTTGAACAACTTGACTAGAACATAATATCAATCCTTGGAAAAAAATATTTCGATCAAACAAAACCCGTTTGGTAATTCAAAAAATGGGATGAAAACAAAAAAACTAAAAGAAAAAAAAATGATTTTCATATTTTACAAAAATCAAAATTATTTCCAATTTGAATGAAATTGAATATTTGTGATTATTTGATCCGTTTTAACTGTGTGGAAATATTGAATTTTAGTTTTGATATTAATAGAATATTTTAAAAAAATTTTATTTAATACGGAATATATATTTATTGTTTAATTTTTCTGATTTTCTATAATATTTTTGGTAAAGCGTAAAAAAATTTTGAATTGGGTGACATGTTTTCTAAGGAATCAAAAAAATGATGGAGGAGAAAGCACATCATAAAATTTTTCTTTTTATGTAAGAAATATATTTTTAAATATTTACAAAATGTACTTTTGAAAAAATTGTGTGCCTTGTTCTTATTTTTTTTTTTTTTTGTTACTTATAAAATATAAAGTCAGTTATATAACAAATATTCTTTTCAGTTAAAAACATTCAAATATCATTATAAAATGTTCTTTATTTGATTCCTCCCTAAACATGAAATCATTTTTACACAGTTAGTGAAGCTTTTGGCGAATAATTTACTCAAAAATTAGAGTGTTTTTTTTTTTTTTTTTTTTGTTCAGGTAATCATTACAATCATCAATTTGCTGTGAACGGATTACAATATAACTTATTGGTAATAAGGTGGTTTTAATATTTTTCTGTTTTTTTAATTTTTTTTAATTAACATTTCCATTTAAATAGTCTTGTTGTTCTTCTTTTAAAAATAAAATATTTTAATCAATTTTCTTTGAATGAATTAAATTTGATCAAGTTTTAAATTTTAGAATTTATCAAAAGATCAAAATAATTTGTTTTAAGATTAAAAATATTGGAGTGATTGGAAAAGAAAAAAAATAATCAATAAAATATTTTTACAATTAATTGAAACCAAATTTTCAAAATATTTTTAAAAAAAGTGACAAATTATAAAAAATTTCATTAAAATTGTTTCAAAACTCTATATATCAGATAAATTAGAAAATAATAAAAATAATATAATGAAAAAAGGAAAAGAAAAAAAAAAAAAAAATAATTAAATTTTACTCATTAAATTAACAGTATTTTTTGTAAAAAAGCCTCTAAAGGTTTTTTGAATCGTAATTGCTGATTCTATTTTTTTCTTGTATTGGCGCTGTGAAAAAAGTCTTCTAGCAAGTGATTGGACACGGACTAAATTTGTAGATGTTTTCCCAAGATTTGTTGATTTAAATTGGAAATCATTACTAAGCTTGTATGATTTTAGAAGTGATTGTAAAAGTGTAATCCTAGATTCATTTTTTTGATAATGATCAAGCTTTGATAAATGTTTTTTTCTTTCGAGTTTTTTTTTAAATATGCCTTGAAGTTTAATGATTGTATCATCGTTTACTTTATAATATTTTTTCGTTTTTTTTAATTCTTTTTTGTTTCTTCTTGATCTAAAAAGGGATTGTAATTTTGTAATTCCTATTTATTTAATTAATTGTTTTAGTTTTTATTTGTAGAGAATTGTAATAGATTAATATATACAAATATTTCAAGAACAATAATTGGTGGAATTAATTGATATAATTGGATAAAAATAATTTGTATTTTTTTTTATTTTTCTTTTTGTCTTATTCTTAAATTGGGGACAAATTTTTTTGTTTTTATTTATTTTTTTTAAAAAAATAAAATTTAGTTTTGAAAGACTTTTTCTTAATTGATTTGAATTCTTTAATTTCCAACTTATTTTTTGATTTAATCAGATTAATCTTTTCAAAAAAGACAATGAAATTATATATAATTAACAAAAATTGCTCTTTCGTTCTCAAAATAAATGATCTAATAAATCATTAGAATTTTTTTTATACAACTTTTGAAAAATTAAATATTTTTCTCTATTTGGGGAATTGATATTCAGAGAAAAGCACCACCACAGTCAAAAAGAATTCAGAAAATAACCTTAAGGTAAACATAATCGAACTAACTTGGTTTTAATTTTTCTAAAAATCAATATTTCTTGAATATAGTTTTGCTAAGGATCAATTTAAAATCTGTTACTTTTTTATTTGAGGAATTGTTTTTTCAATACACAATCATTAAAAAAATTTTTCAAAAAAAAATCAAATATTTGCTAATTTTACCCTTTTTAATGGCTTTAATTATAATAAACACTATTTGTTTATAAAAGATCTTTGATCAAAAAATTATTTTTAAAGATATTTTAACAGTTTAAGTTGAAAAATCCAGTTTTCCAGGTTCAATTAATATTTTTTTTTTAATTTAATAGTAAAAAATTTGAAGAATTTTTTTCTTCTAGCAAAGATGTCATTTTATTATATTTTAAAAGTATTTTAAATCTGATGAATATCTTTCTAATAGGAAATCAATTATTTGGACTATTAAAGAATTATTCATTCTTTTAATTTGGAAAAAAAAATTTTTTTTTGATTTTTCCGTTAGGTTTTCCAGAATTTAAAAGAATTGAGTAAAATCATAGATTTTTCTCTATTCTTTTGAATTCTGGAAAACCTAGGACACTTCCGTTAGGTTTTTTTTAATTTTTGAAATAAACAGAAAATTTTCATAAATTTTCGAGTTTATTCCAAAAAAGAAAAAAAACCTAGGACACTTTTCGTTAGGTTTTCCAGAATTTAAAAGAATAAAGTAAAATCAAAGATTTTACTAGAGTCTTTTGAATTCTGGAAAACTCCGTTAGCTTTTCTTGAGTTTTATGTTTAAAAGAAAATCAATAGATTTTCATTAGGTTTTTTTGAGTTTTCTATTTATTTGGAAAATCAATAGATTTTCGTTAGTTTTTTTTACTTTTTGAAATAAACCGAAAATTTATTAAAATTTTCTGTTTATTTTAAAAAGCCAAAAAATCCTCGAACACTTCATAAATAAAATAGAAAACCTCAAAAAAACCTAGAACACTTTACAAATAAAACAGAAACCCTCAAGAAAAGCTGGGCACTCTACAGCACTTTACAGACACGGAATATTTATCATCGGTTATTTTTTTTTTGTATTTGGATTTTTTTCGATGAGTAGAGTGATTTCAAAACTATTAGTTATTATATCTTCAAAAAAAATATCTTAAAGTTATATTTAACGAAAATTCATTGTCACATCCATTTAAAATTTTTTTACCCCAAAATAGACCTTTTTTCGAGACTAGAGACTTTTAAAAATTGTAGTACTATTAACAACACTAAATACAGCATCCTCAAGATTGTTAAGAATTGGAATGCTGGTTATATTCTGAATAAACTCGATTACCAATGATGAAATGATAGTTGTAGTAATCGGTTTGTCAAACTTTTTGAAATTTTCAATTTTATTTTTTCATTCAAGTGTAGGAAAGTTTAAATTGGATCTCAATTACAATTTTTTTCAATAGAATCTTCCTTGGAGTTAGTATATAAAGTAAAAAAGATCATAAATTGTAGTTTAATGTTCCAAAAAGAATTCGTCGATTAGAAGAAAAAAGGAGGAGAAAACTCAAAGTAGAAGAATTTTCTTGTATTCAAAAAAATATAAAATAGCCAATAAATGTGAAATATCTTGAATGGTTTTTCGATCTAGTCTGAAATTCTCTGACTCTTCGTGTTCAAAACCAAAATGGAAATTATATTAGAATATTTAATTCATTTATCAAAGAAAAATCAATAAAACCCCTTCATAAATTAAATGAAATTTATTAGAGTATCCAATTTGAAAAAGCATAAAGATTCTATACTTTGGATCTTTTAAAAAGTTTTTAACAAAAAAAGAGGAAAAAAATAAAGGAAATGAAATTTTTTACCTTTTTCATTGCTTTGATAATGTTTTTTAAGTTGCTTCAGTTTTTTTTTTTCTATTTGTTTTCTGAGTAAAGACTGAAGCTTAATAATTCCTTCTTCCTTTTTTGAAAACTCCTGTTTTTCTGTTTCCAATTTTTGAATTAAATAATAAGATTTACATAATCCTTGAATAATCGACACCATATCTAACGATTTTGAATACCATTCTGTCCATACTATTTGTGTTTTTAAATTTTTTTGTTTTATTATTTTTTATTTTGCCAGTTATCAAGTAAAAAATTATAAAGATGAAAAAAAATTAATAAATTTTTGGAATTTGTAGAATTTTTTTTTTGTTTGTTTCTGATAATTGTTATTTTTATTACCTTGTTGTGGTGATTTTTTTTGTTTAAGTGCTTTAATTTCGTTCATTTTGTCCTCGTCGATGTCTTTGATTAACTCCATTGCTTTTTTTTTTTCCTGTTCAGAAAATTCTAGGCTTTCTTCTGCAACATCACCAATGGCCTGTGCTAGCCCTCGACCATGTAACTCAATGGCCAAGTAGTACATTGTCAACAAAACGCCCGCAATATTTTTTAATTCATAAAGATCCACAGTTTCAAAAATTACACTCTTTGGCATCAGCTTTTCTTTCTTGACTGCTTTGAAAAAGAAATTCAAATTATCTGTATGAAGAAAAGACAACGGCTTTCCTGACTGGATCTTTCCAACACATTCTGGTGCAATTCGCTTGGCAACTTGTGCAAGAACAACGCCGTTTTGTAAAACCTTTCCCTAAAATTTTGAAAATTGTTTCACGAGAATTTTGAAAGGTTTAGTCTTGGTTTTTTACTTGATTTTTTGAAAAAAAATAAAAGAAAAAAAGAAAAAAAATTATTTGTTTGGAAAAAAAGCACTTACCAATTGTGTTGTTGTACCAGGCAATTTCACTTCCAAAAAATTTTCAAGCCACTCTTTGACTTCCTGGAGTGAAGTAAGGTATTCTAGAGCAAGTAGCTCTTTTCTTTTTTGATCCAGAGAAGGCTTTTTATTTGCAAAAGACATTTTTTTGTTTTTGTAAGAAAAACAATGAAATATTCGAACCAAGAGTAAAAAAAAATGATTTTCCTTTGCTCTTTGTGTTTTCTCAGAAAATCTCTGGAACATAAATACAAAATTCTTTTTTTATCTAACAAACCTCTTGAGAATTTTTATATGGTAATATTAGCAAGTAGGTTGAAAAAAGTTCAGTGTAAATAGTTTTGATATCTCAGTAATGGGAGATTTAGGAATCGCTCAGAGTAGAGTTACTTGTAAATAAACTCTCAATGTTAACTTGTAGTGTAGGGTTTTTGTTGGGTTTAATACCAGTATTTGCGTTCTAAGCAGGGAAAAGTATCTATTCATTTTCGATTTCCTTTTTCGAATAGAGATCGAAAACACAAATTACAACAATACTCTTTGAGAACTCAATTTTGTCATTGAAAAATCAAAAAGAATGTGTAATTTTTTCACATTAAGAATTCAAAAATCAATAAAATATATTGTGAGAAATTAAGATCATTATTTGATTACGGTCTTTGTTGGATCTATGGGAAAAAAGTAGAATACCACTTACAATTTTTCTTTTGTTAAGAGATTTTTCAACAAAATAGGATGATTTTTGACTCTTTTGGAAAGAGGAAAATGAAAAAGAGGAGGAAGTGAAAATTTTTTCCGTTTTTTGAGGCAATAAACAAACCATTTAGGAAAAAAAGTGAAACATGGTTTTTAATAAGGAACATTACCAAAAATGAAAAGTAAAATCAATTAAAAGAAGAAACCAATTAACTTCAAATAATAATCCATTATATTTTATTCAATCAACCCAAAAAAAAAACAATTTATTTCAATATTTATATTTGTGATTTGGACAACTACGCCCTTAAAATTAAGAATATGGTAAATTATGGCTCTCTTATTTGTCTATCAAAAGACTGAGTTTGGAGAATTTAAAATCAACTGTAAACTTCAAGAAAGAGATAAATTTTAGATAGTATCACATCTTTGTCTCAAGAGAAAACCACTTTTTAAGATTCAAAACTTATAACACCTTGTTTGTTAACAATTGTGTAAACAAGAAAAATCCTGATTATCTGTTTGGTGAGAGTTTTTTTGGTTCTTTTACAGATCATTTTTTTTCTTTTAAAATCTTCAATAATAATTATAAATGTCCCGAAGAAAATCAAAAACATTCAAGACACCACGTCGTCCATATCAAAAAGAAAGATTAGATCACGAACTTAAAGTTGTTGGAAAGTATGGACTTCGAACAAAGAGAGAAGTATGGAGAGTTCATTATACACTTGCCAAAATTAGAAAATCTGCAAGAAACCTTCTTACACTTGAAGAAAATGGTTTGTTTTTTTAAATTTTCTTTTTCTTTTTCTTTTTTGTTGGATTGTTTTTTATTGAAAGCGTTTTTATTTTTGCTTTTTTCTTTTTTTTTGTTTTTTGATTTTTTTTTTTTTTTTTTTTTTTTTGTTCTGCAAATTCCAAGAATAGTAAAAACAAATAACCTTAAATTTAAAATTTACAAACTAACTTTCAAATAAATTCTTTCTGAATAAAATACTAAAAACCACCAATAAAAAAAAAAAAAAAATAAAATACAAAAAACAAAATCAAAAAACAAACAACAAACACAAAAGATCCAAGAAGAATTTTCGAAGGAGCAGCACTATTAAGAAGATTAACTAACCTCGGAATCCTCGACGAACAGAAACAAAGACTTGAATATGTCTTGACACTTACCATTGACGATTTTCTTGATCGAAGATTACAAACCCAGGTTTACAAATCAGGTCTTGCAAGATCCATTCACCACGCAAGAGTACTCATTAAGCAAAGACACATCTCTGTAGGAAGCCAATTGGTCAATGTACCATCTTTCATGGTCAAAATTGAATCACAAAAACATATCGGATTTTCTTCAAAAAGTCCATTTGGTGGTGGAAGACCAGGTAGATTAAAAAGAAAATTAAATGTCATGAGAGGAAATAAGAACGAAGTACAAGAAGAAGATTAAATTGAAACAAATCTGATAATATTCTTAAGACGTATTTTTTTTTAAAAAATTATAAGGTGTTTTTAACAATCCTTTTCATTTTTGAAGAAAAAAGTTATGAATTAAAAACAAACTAAAACACAAAGATTCAAAAAAGAATTAAAATACTTGATTGATACAAATACAATTATCGTTGAATCTTCATAGATACCAACCATTTTTCAGATATTTTTCACAAACAATATTTGTTTTTTTTTTTTTTTTTTTTTTTTTTTTGATAACAAGGTTTTGTTGGTAAAAGTAACCAAAATAACAAATATGCTGAAGAAGTTAATACGAAAACCGAGTTTGATTATTTAAATAAAATTAAGTCTTGTTCTAAAACTCTTATTATAGTAAACTACACAAAGCGGAAAATTGTAAGTTAAAATTTAAGATAGGAAAAATTAGATCCAGAATGTCAAAATAGTGTGAACAAACTGTTTTCAAAAGTGTTGCCCAAACTGTTTAATTCACTCTTTTAAGAAGTTAGAGTAACATATTTTAAAACCTGTGGTAACCTCATTTTTTCATCTTGATGGATCAAATTCTTTTGATATTTGATCAGTGCAATAAATTGATATTTAATTATTAATATAAAGTTCTCGAATTAAAGATAAAATTAACAAAAAAAAACAGTTTAAAAACTTTTTTCTTTTTTTTTTTTGTTCAAAATGTTGAAAAAAATTTTTCAATCTTTTTCGAGTTCTTAATGATACATTTGAGAAACCAAACATGAAAACTGTAAAATTTTTTCTAAAAGCCTTTTAAGAAAATGGATATAATAAAAAAAAATTAATTTATCAATTTCATTCAATTTGAAACTTTTTTTAGATAATAAGTTTTGATTGGTTTAGACCTGATATTTAAGCAATGTTGTAAATTGAACATTCAAATCCATTTACATTTTTTTTTATAGGAACGCTTATCAATGTAAAAGACCAAAAAATCTGATAAAATAAATTTTTTTATTCTGTTACCCTCTTTGTAGTTTGATATTAACATTAATTATCATATCAAGGTTTGGTATATATGCTCATTTTTTATCAAACAATAGTCGTATCTATTTTTGATATTTTACTAAAGTATGATTGAAATGTTATTAACAAAATAAATTAATATAATAATTTTATGCAAGTGGATTAGAGAATTTATAAGATGATAAGATATAAACTATTTTTCAAAAATTTTGACTCACTTAAGAATGTTAAAGAGTTGTTTTAAGGGTTTATTCCAGTATTCTTAACAAAAAAAATATTTTCAAATTTTGGGATCAGAATCATTTTTTCTCTTTTTTCAAATTTTAGTTATGCTTTTTTATTTTTCTTTTTCTTTTTTTTTTTGATTTCTTTTTTTTTTTTTCTTTTTTTTTTTTTTTTTTTTTTTTCTTTTTTTTTTTTTAAAAAAAAAAAGATCATGTGGAAAGAAAAAAGAGATCTTCAAAAAGATAAATAATCACTTACAAAATCGAGACTATGTAATGTCTTTGAAAATTGATTTAATTATTTATAAAAAATCTTGTTGTTCAACTTTTTTTCAGTGAAAGTTCAGTAATAAAAAATCCGTAATGCTCATGTCAAAAATTGTATCTCACTTTTTTTTAGTTTTCGGTTTTATTTTTTTTTTAATTTTTGGATATCCTGTTTGTTATGTTTAGAATGATTTAAAAGTGAATTATACATCATATTTAATGATTAGAAGATCTTGAATACATTAAGATATTTTTTTTCTTTTTATTATTTCAGGTCAATTAACATTTTTGAAAAGTGTTAATATATATATATATATATATATATATATATATGTATCAGTGTGACGAAGTATCTTCATTCAAAGGCAATTTACATACTCAAAGAGTTAATTTTTTCTTAAATCATATTTAACAGCAACTAAAACATATTATCGTTCTCATTGATTAATTACAAGAATATTGTGATTTTTAATCTAAATAAAATTTATCAACATTTCTTTTAAGTTAAGAAAAAAAAATTATTTTTTCTTGTAGAATAAATCTGAAGTTTACTTAAACTTTCAATAAAATCAAAGAAAAATTAAATTTTAAACTTTCTTTAAATTCAATTTAAATGTTACTCAAAGAAATGAAACTTGAGAGAATTAAAACCAACAAGTGTACATTAAATAAATTAAAAAAAAACAATAATGAGTGATGTTTTTTTGGGATTAATGTCACAAACCAAAATAATTTTTTTTATTAAATAACTATTTTACAGTCAAAGGGATACAGTTTTATTATGTAAAATATGTATGGTAAAAGGGTTTGAAAGGATATTAGAAGTAAAAATTAATTTTGGAAATGTTCAAAATTGAAATCATTTTGCTTTTTTACTTTTTTTTTTCAATTTTTTTTTTACAAGTAATTCCTTTGCAAATTTTTTTAATTGCAAGATCGATAACCACTTGGTAAAAATCACTTAAATTTTATGTTACCAAAACAGATAAAATGATTGTTGAGAAATCAGATTTATTTCTATTGGAATTTTATTTAGATCTTCAATTGGAGTTCAAAATTAACATCTCTGTTTTTCTCAATAGTTCCCAAAGAATTTGAGTTTTTTTATTTTTTAGAAAATCTAGTGATTTCTTGGTTTTATTTCCTATGTGATATCAACTATTTTAGTGTCTCTTATTCTACTAAATTCTTATTTGTTTTTCATAGTTCAATATTAAAAAAAAATTGATATTTGATAAAAATGTTTTTATACACTTTTGATAGAAACAAAGTTTATTTTCATCCCAAAAAAAAAAAAAAAAAAAATTTGTGAAAAATGTCATTTAAATTAAAACTCCTCAATTAAGCAAACAATAAGATATAACAAAAATATTTCAAAAAAGAAATAAGAAAAAAAATGAAATGTTAATTTATTTTTTTTTGTAAAGAATAATTACCAAAGGATAATTTATTCTTGGATATTTTTTTTTTAAAAAAAATTCAGATTTTATACAAAAAATAAAAAGTATTTAAAAGCAACAACTAAAAAAAAAAAAAAAAAAGTATATAAATATATATATATATATATCAATTAATCCCTGTATTCAAACCATTCAGATTTTGTTGGTGAATAGTTTGATATAATTTGAAAGGACAGATTTTTTTTAATTTTTGTTTTTAATAAATTTTTTTGTTTATTAAATGTTGAATTTAAATTAAAGTTAGTGATTGCCTTTTTTAATTTGGAATTTTTGTTCAGAAAATTATTTTTTAATAAAGAGTTTTTATTGAGAAAATTGTTTTTTAATAAAGAATTTTTATTTGGAAAATTATTTTTTTCCAGATTTTTAGAGTTTTCCAAACCATGATCCATTTGACATTTTAAAGGAATTATTGGATCTGATTTTGAAATAGCAAGATAAGGATCTTTGATATTTGTGTTTTCATTTGAATTTGATTCATTTTTTTGTATTTTTGATGGTATTTGTTTATTTTTTTTTGTAAAATTAGTACCAGAATTGCAAGTGAAAATAAATTCTGAATTAAATTTCGATTTCAATAATTTAGGTATTCTGAAATTATTCTTGATCCTATTATTAAAATTATTATTATTATTATTATTATTATTATTATTATTATTATTAGTATTTTTATTATTTTTCTTATTGATATTATCAATTTTTTTATTATTAGACTTGAGTTGAGAATTAATCATTTTTATTTTTTCCTGTTTTTCTTCCTTTTTCTTCAATTCATGGTATTTGTAAAAATAAATTACCATTACGGAAATATTATCTGTGCTCCCATAATTTTCAGCTAAATTTCTAATTTTCAATGATGCTTGGTTTGGATCGCTAAATTGAAGTGCAATGTCTATGGCTTCTTGGTCAGACATTACATCCCATACACCATCACATGCTAAAACTAAAACTTCGTTCTGCGGACTAATTTTTATGGAACTGAAATAAGGCTTTGAGGAAATACAATCGCCAATACGAAAGTCACCAAAAGACCGTGAAATAGCGAGATGTGAATTCACTCTCTGTTCTTCACTAACATAGCCTCCTTTTGCAAAAACCCTTCTTCTTTCACTTGGGACATTTGGCTTATGATCAAATGTTAATCGAATGGCTTTTTTATTTTCAGAAATTATGGCTCTGGAATCGCCTATATTTGCGCAATAAAGATGATTATCCAAAATTAGAGAAATTACTGCTGTCGATCCGCTTGTTTCATTTCGGTTTTTCAATTTTTGATTTATTTTCTGGAATATATATTTTATTTGTTGATATATTTTTGATCGTATTTTGGTAATATTTTTTACATCCATCAAGTTATCTAATGTTTCTCTTTGCTGGCTGTTTGTGATCAAATTATCTTGGTCTTTATTTGTATTGATTGCAATTCGTTGACTTTGAGTTGTCTTAATGATTGGCTTATTATTATTTATATTATTTAAAAAGTTTTCAGAATTGGATTTTCGAATTATGTTTTCTTTTTTATAATCAAAATTTGAATTATTATTAAAATTAAGACCGACTTCGTTTCCATTTCTAGTGCTATTTCTTTTTTTATTTGCATTACAATTATCATTATTTTTTTTTTCTCCAGTTCTGTTATCTATTTCCCTCAACATATCTGTTCTGGTTTCTATTTCTGTTTCATTGCCTGTTTCTGTTTCGTTTCCTGTTTCTGTTTCTGTTTCTGTTTCTGTTTCGGTAACAGTTTTAATTTCTTTATTAATATCAATTTCATTACTAGTATCCATGCTAATGTCAAGATATGTATCGGTATTCAAATTCAAACTTTCATTCGAATTACCACTATTATTCAATATTGAATTTGATTGGATATGTGAATTTGTTTTATAAATCGATATTTTTGAATTCAATCTATATAATTCTTTTATTATAACTTTTGAAAGATTATTGCTTAAATAATTCACAACTTTTCTTCCACCTATTAATTAAAAGAAAAATATTGAAAGAAAAAAAATAATAAATTAATATGGTGAAAGGGATGAATTAAGTTTTATTTTAAAATTAGCTTTATAAATTTTAAATTATTTATTTTTTTTTACTTTGCAAGAAAAATTAAAATCAATTAGTTAGTTTTTTTCAGCTCATTAAAGAAATCAAACATGATGAATCTCTAATTCTAAATGCAATTATGTACACTTTTAAAAAAAGTTCGAATTTATTTTGTCAAATAATGAAGTTAAATTTTTGTAATGTAAAAATTTAATTGTATTAAAAAAAAAATAAAATAAAAAGATCTGTGGGTGTGTTTTCAAATTTGAAATTAAAGAGTTCCAAGACAAAAAAAAAAAGGAAAATATTCATCTATAAATTACTCAAAGTTAAAGACTACGCTTCCACGTCGGATGGTGTTTAGTTATTGTGTTATTTTACATTCATTCCTCATAAATAATTTCCATACAGAAGAAGTTGGACAAAAAAATTACTTGTTTCAAAGATAAAATCAACACAAACAAACATAAAAAAAATTTTTCAAATAGATTTTTTGAATGAAAATTTGTAAAAAAAAAAAATGATTTAATGTGTTTTCAATTATAAGTTCAAAATTTAAGGCATTTTCAACTTGTAAAAGTAACTAAAAACAATATTTAGAACAGCTTGGGGAAATTGTTTTATGTTTTTTGATCCCAAATTAAAATAATGAAATTCCAAAATCAAATTTTGGAAAGATCTTATAATAGTGAAATTGGGGAAATTATGAAATTGTAAATTGTAATTTTTAATTAGGATTTAAGAAGGGAAAAATTGTGGAAATTGTTAAAATTTTGAAAATTTCCAGTTTTTTCGTACAAGAAATTCTCAGTGTCTAAATTTAACTGAGATTATCGAACTCTTTCAAGTTTGTTTTTATCAACAATTTCACTGTTTTCACCTGAAAACGTAGTCCTTAAAAATATTAAAATATTGAAGAAATTTCTTCTTTTTATTACCCCCAGAAAATCATTTTTTTTCCAAAAATTTGTTCTTTTTTAACAAAATTTTTCTTTTAATAAACAATTGTACCGTAATTGTATATAAGTGAATCCAAAAAAATTCAAAAAAAATAGCTTGAAAACAATTTAAAAGAAGAAAAAGTTGCATTTTTTAAAACTTTCTGTTTTCACTTTTTTTGAAATTACTATTTTGATGTAACTTTCTTTTTTTTTTTTTTTGGTCAAATTTTGTTGTTAATTTGAACTTCAGAGTACCAATATAATTTTCAATAAAGAACAAAATACTCGAATCTTGAAGTGTGTTGTGGTGAACCCACCCCCGCTTAAAAATTCAATCATTTAAATAGATATATTTAGTAATTTCGAATTGTTATCTCATTATTCTTCTTATTGTTGTTTTTAGAAGTTTTAAGTCAAAAAATTAATTTAAATCTAAGGAATAAACAAATAATAAAAAATCGAAAAAAAAAAGAAAAAGAGATCAAAATCAAAATTTTGAATTATTTACCATGTCCATCATAAAGCGCAAATAAAGCATTTTTGTTTGAATTACCAAACCCAATTTTTATATCAATTGAATCTTCCATTTTATCTCTCCTTCCTATGGTTTCCGAATATCCAAAATTAAATAATTTTGTGTTGTTTGAAATTGCTTTTGAAAAATCTGTTTTCAGGTCGGAATTAACAAGGAATTCTTGAAGTTGGTGAATATTTTTTAAAAAATAAATTTTTTTCTTCTCTTTGGAAGAAAAATTAATTTTATGAGGGTTTTTAACTTTTTTAATCCTTTTTGAAAATTTGTACAAGGAAATTAAAAAATTCTTAAATTTTTGATGATAATTGTTTCCTTCAATGTGTAAAAATCGTAAAGAAGGCAATATAAAAATATTTTTTAAATCCACATTTTTTGTATTATTATAAGAAATTTTTAAGGTATTCAATTCTTTGTATTGTGAAAAAAAATCTTGTGGGAAATATGTTATTTGATTATGCGATAAATCAAGCGAAAGTAAATGGGTAAAATTCTTCCAATTTGGACTTAGTTTTGTTAATTGGTTATAACTTAGATCAATGGATATGCCTTCGTATGTATAATTTGAATTTAATTCAAAAAATTCAGTTGGTAATTCACTTATTTGATTATTACTTAAATTAATTCGAATAAGTGTATCTAATGATCCAATATCCTTGGAAATTCTTGTTATACGATTGGAGTTTAAATTTAATTCTCGAAGTGCGTTTAATGATGAAATGCCATCAGGTATCGTGTCAATGGCGCAATTTCCAAGAAATAAGAAAGAAAGTTCAGATAATGAAAAAAGTTCTCTTGGGAACGTTTTAAATCTATGATTAATTAATATAAGGAAATTATTTTTTATAAAAAAGAAATAAGTTATTATGTTTTAAAACAAGTTGTTCGATTTAAAAAAATGTTTTTGAAGATCCAAACCAATAATATATTTTGCATGTTTTTTACCAAACAATTTAATTTTTTTGTTTTATTTTTTATTTGATCACAATATATTACTATTATTAAAAAAAAAAAAACAAACGATCACTAAAAGTTTGAAAAATGGTGATGCTCAAACCATTTTAAAGCAATAATCAAGCAGTTTAAATATCACTTCTTAAAAATTTTACTCCTCTCTTTTTAGAAATAGCATCACTAGCATTTGAATTTTAAATTAGAAAAAAAAATTCATTTCAACATTTATTACTGATACTTTTAGACTACAGAAATTTGGACACAGCTCTTATTTTCTTCAAATAAATCTTTTTACAATTTATAGAGTTAATATACATATATTTACTTTGGTTTGAAGTGGAGTCAATTCAAAGAAAGATTTTTTTGTAAAATTTAAAAAAGACAAAAAAAAAAAATAATTTTGTCACATTAAGTGTGTTTCACGTTTTTTTTTCTCTCATTTTAAATCAGAATGTGGATTATCAACTGAAATCTTCATTAAAAACATTAAAAGCCATTCCCTTCGTTTAACGATTCTGAAATATAAGGTCTTTTATTGAAAATATTAGTAATAGTTAGCTGCATTTTTTAGCAAAAGCTGTGGAAATTAAATTAACTTTTAAATAGTTTATAAGAGCGAAAAATGAAAAATATAGTAAAATTTTGGACTTTCAGAGTTTATAATCTCTTATTTTGACACTTTAATATACTTGGTTATACTTGTTTTAATTTTTTTTTTCTGTTAAAAAAAGAGTTTTTTTTTATTTACCAAAAAATTAATTTTAATAATAGGAAATTCCATTTTTTGAAATAATAATGAGAAAAATTGAAAATGAAATTTCTTTTGATTTTAAACAACTTTTCAATCAAGACAAACTTTTTAAAAAAAAAATTTCCTCATAATTTTTGAGAAAATTTTGAATCAAGCGTTTGACAAACTGACAATGTTTAATTAAGTATTCGATAAAATATAACACAAATAAAACTGATTTGTTGGTTCAGAAATTTAAGAAATTGTTTTAATTTTCGTTTTTTTTTCCATTTTTTCCCTTAGCTGAATTTTCTTTATATTCTGAAGAAGAGTTATAAAGGAAAAAGATCACGTGGTTACTTGCTAATACTGGAGATACTGAAACATAAAAGTATGAGTAACTTGAAAAAAAAAGGTTCAAGAAAATGGAATCAAAAAGTCCAAAGGCTTTAAAGCAAATAAGATCAAAAAATAAATGACAATAATTAAATAACTACTTTTCAAATGAACACTCATGATCAATTATCAAATTAAATTAAATTAACCAAAAGTATTGTGTCTGTTACTTTGGGTGTTCTTACTTAAAGATATCATTTTTTTTTTTTTTATTATTCATTTTTTTACCAATTGCTTCTTATCAACCCGTTTTTTAAATTTCTTTTTTTTTATTTCTTTCTTTGCAATTTTTTGTTTTTGCCTTTTCAAACGATAAAAATAATTTGGGTATGTCTTTCTCTTGAATAACCATGAAATCTATGATTTTACGCTTAATTTTCCTTTGTGGAAAATTTAAGTAAAAAGAGAATTTAGGGCGTAATTTACGCATCTTCAATAATAATAAATTTTACAACTTGTTTTTAATTTTTGGCCATTTCATTGTCGTTAAGGAATAAAAAAAATTTTTTACTTTTAACATTATTTTTTCATAAAGAATTTCTTCAATCCAAAATTAATTCCAAGAGTGATAATAATATTTTATATAAAATACTTTTTATGAATTTTGCTTTATCTACTATTTGTTGCAAAATAAATTGAACAAAATTTTCATTCACATTTCCAAAAAAAGATTTTATAAATCAGGGAACATTTCAAAGTTTTAATTTGATAAAATCAAGTTAAATTACTAATTTTTGTTTTTGAGAATTGGGACTTTTGATGATTTATTTGAGATTCTTTGATAGATTTTTCTTTAGAAAAGTAGAAGGAAAATTTTAATCTTATTATTTTACACTTAACAGTAATATAAAACCTTTTATTACTAACATTACATTCGACTTGTGAACGGTTACGCTTTAAAAATGTTTAAAAGCTCAAAAAAAATTTCCTTTCGTCCTCTTTTAAGCATCCTTTCAACTTGTTTCAAACTTTTTACATTTTCTTTAAACTTGTGACTTTGTTTTCTATATCTTTTAAACTTCTTCAAACTCGCTTAAAATTTTTGATGGCTTTAACGAAGTTTTATAGCAAATTTTTAGAAAATGTAAACAGTTTAAAACAAGTTGAAAATTTTCAGGCTGCTTTAAGAAAAGAAAAAGGTTTCTCAAGCCAAACGAAACGGTTGTAAAAAAATTAAAAAACGTGGAGCATGTATATTTTAAAATCAAATGCCATTAATAGGTAAAGTATCAGACTAAAAAAAAAAAAAAAAGGCAAAAATTGGTGTAAAAAAAAAAAAAAAAAAAAAAAAAAAAAAAAAAAAAAAAGAGCAAATGTTACTTATTGGAAGAGAGATTTAAAAGGATTAATTGAGTGCAGTTTTCAATCTGGTGAGGTATTTCATTTATTTGGTTTGAAATTAAGCGTAATTGTTCGAGCTTTGTGCAGTCTGTGATGCCAATGGGGAAATGGTTAAAATTATTAAAGGAAAGATCAAGCTGTTTCAAATTTGAACCAAGTAAGCCAAGGTTTGGAGGAAGCTCTGATAATCTATTTTGTGAGAGATTTAGAATCTGTAAAAATTGCAAATTGAAGACTGAATTGGGAACTGAAATCAAATTGTTGTTTTGGAGAGACAGCTGTTCCAAATCGGAATTTGCATTGAAAAAATTGTCATCGATCGCAACAATTTTGTTATTGCGAAGGCTGAGTATTTGAATGTTTTCCAAGGTGTTGCCGTTTGGTAATAATTTCGAGACACCAAAAAGATTGTTGTTGCAAATTTTTAAGCATGTTAAGGAGTTGATTTCCAAGAGATGAGGATCAAACCTAGAAAATTTATTATCTGAGAGTGTGAGTTCAGTTAGCCGAGTGTTTGTCACCAACGAAGGAAAGCTTGACAAATTGTTGCGATCAAGCAAAAGGGCTTGTAATTTGACACACTTACCAATCTTCTTTGATATTTTGGTGATTTGGTTTGTTCTGAGATCAAGTGTCTGTAAGGAGATCAATTTGCTCACTGATCCATTAATTTTCGCAATTTGGTTTCCGCTTAATTTCAGTGTCTCAAGCCTTGTGAGCTGGCTTGTTAGGGAGATTTTGAAAAATTGGGTGAAATAGTTCGAAGACAAGTCCAGCTCGGTCAGGTTCTTTAATTTCCGAAACTTTGGCGGGATGCTCGTAAACAAGTTTTTGCTCAAGTTTAGTTTCTGAAGCGTTTTGATTGAATAAATTGCCTTCGGGAGATTGGTTAGTTTGTTGTCGCTTAAAGATAAAACAATCAAGTTCCGTAAGGCCTTGATCTGCGTCGGTAGCTTTTGGAGACTGTTCCCACTCAAATCCAAGATCATGAGCCGAAACAATGACGTGATTTCTTTCGGCACAGTCGTTATCTCATTCCGAGACAAATCCAATTTATTCAAAGACTTGATTTTGCAGACCTTCTTTGGGAATTCTTTCAGATTGTTGTTGGACCAATTTAGGTAAACTAACGTTCTGTTTCTTAAGAGTTTCTTGGGGAGCCTTTGAATGTTGTTGTCGTTCAAATAAAGACTTTTCACCGTGGAGTAATGTTTGTTCTCTTCTGGAAGATGATCAATCGATTGCGAGCTGATGTCAATGCTATGACTTTGCTCGTCAAGAAGAACGCTAAGGTTTGTTCCCATATAATAACTACCTCTAAGTTTTTTGTTTTGTGTTAGGGGTTGGTAATTAAAGAGAATTCAAAATATGAATCCAAAGTGTTTATTCAAAAAAAATGAAATTTATTTTTTATTTTTACACCTACGAGGGCCTTTTTTTTTAGGCTTCAAGGAAAAGCTTACAATCAATCACCTTTCGTACACTCGTTGAGTGTTGACCAAAATAAGAGCACAAACCATTTTATTTTTTGGAAAATTAAATCATGTGCATTTTGTTTTCATGAGAAGGTTTGGTTATCAAATCAAAAGTTCGCTCACTTTTCAATTAATTTCGATAATTATATCCAAAATTATTTGAGAATTTTCAAGATAACAGAGTAAGTTCATTTAGCAATAAAGCTATTAACTGTTAAGAGGGGAATCTGAAAATGATTTTTTGGACAATTCTTGTGTTAAACTTGTTTCGGATTAACTTTTGTTTGTGACTCAAAATATTTATTTTAACTTTTTTCTGGCTCCCATAAAATGATTAGTTTCTTGAAAAAAACTTAATTGTTTCACTCATCACGATTCTCCTTAGTCTTTTTAGAAAAATAAGTGATCTAAAAATTGTTTCTTCTTTTCGAGATTACTTTGCCAAAAATAAAATCTTCTTTTTATTTACCTCAAAATAAAAAATTGTTTTTTTGGATTGAAACAGGGGAAACCGGTTTATTTGAATTACCTACAAAGCCAACAATTTGACAGAAATTGATTTTAAATTTTTGTAGAAATTCAAAGAAAACAAAACGAGAGGAATTACAAATGGTGATAAATATGTTTTATTTTTCAAATTAAAACAACTTTTAGGTTTCGTTAATCCAAATTATTGTTATTTAGTTTGGTGGAAGGGTTCATCTCAATAAACAAAAAAAAAAATTAATTTTCTGAAATTTTATTAGATTTTCGACTTTATTTTGGGGGTAATGTTCTCAATGATTTCTTTGGATTTAAACACAAAAGTTATTTTTTGTTCTTTGTTTTGGTTTGAGCTAAAATAATCTTCGCTTGTCTGATTAAAATAAATTATTTTTTCACACAATGATTTTTTGGTTTTAGTTTTTTGATCTTGTCAAAAACTTATATTTAACAAACCCTTAGAAATACCCTAATATAATATTTGTTAAAAGATACAAAGAAATAATTATGACAAAATATTTTTTTATTTTGGGTTTTGATCTTTTTTCATTTACATATAAATTCTAATAAATTTCAAAAAATTTTTAGTTCAATTTCCATTTTGATAAATCTTCGAACTGTTTCTTATCAAACAGTACTGGCTAAAGAATATTTTGAAGAACAAATAATTTTACAGAGTTTATTAACACTTGACTTCATAAAATGCTTTATTCAATGATTGAGTATATTAATTTCAAAAAGGAAAATCAAGTAAAAAATACCAAACTCAAATTGGAATTTATCAGTATTCTAAAATATCTATCATTTTCAATTTAGAGTAATGAAAAGTATTTAATTTATTGAAATTATTAGTACATTTGGTCTTCCATAGGACTTTTATGAAAAATTAATCAAATAAACGCCTTCTTAGGGGTATTTCTTGGTACATGGTAGGTGAGGTTTCTGTGAATAGAACTTAATATTAAAATCAAAAAAACTCAAATAAATTAGTTTTCTTTTGGATATAAAAGGTGATTTTGTTATCTTTATAAATGAATCAATAACTTTAAGTAAGATGAAAGGAAGGAATTTCCAGTGTCCCCCGATACTCAGCCCAGAACATTCCTTTTTTAAAAGTTCCAATGTCGCTATATATATACCGTTAATATAGAATCTTGATCGAAAAGATTATTATTATTATTTTTTTTGTTCTTTATATATCCTTTCACAAGCCGAATTGACTTAAATTTTACTAAGATTAAAAAAAAAGGTTTTAGAATGATGTTGAGATATTATTAACTTTATTTGGATATTTATACATATTCGTATTTTAATTATAATAAAAAGTCAAAAATTTTGAAATATAAATTCATTCTGTTCTTGTATTTTTGTATTTGATATTAGAAAAAAAATAATTTTTTTAATTTTTATTTTTATATATTTTCTCACATTTTTTTTGAATTTATAAAATTAATGTTTTTATCATTATTCATAATTCAAAATAACTCGGATAGATTTATTAGCCATAACCATTTCATTATTTTGTTAATCATATCTTAAATAAAATAAATTTAAAAAATAAAAGATTTTAAGACCTAATATTCGTTCTTTGTTATTTTTTTTTTTTCAAGAAAATTACAATAAAAATTGATTTAGGAGAGTAATCAAATTTATTTATTTATTGTATTAAAATTAAAAGTTTATTTTGAATAGCTTTCTTGAATTTTTCTCATAAAATGCAAAATTAATGAAAAAAATAATTAAGTGATTTCTTTTGATAAATTTGAATTCAAACCATCCAAACCTTCTTGGCACGATATAAGAATCAACTCTAATTTAAAAAAAAATCAAAAATAAATTTTAAATCTTATTAAGAGATAATAAAGTAATGTGTGTATTAAACCCTTTTCTTTTCTTTCTTTTCTTATTCTTTTTTTTTTTTTTTTTTTGTATATCTTTTTGGTTAATAAAATTTGAAAATAACCTTTGTGTAAATTGGATTTTTCATCTAATTTAATACAGATACATTGATAATAATTTTTATTCTAAGAACTCTTATTATGAAATATTGTTTATTTTATTTCTAGATTTCAAAAAGTTAAAAAGTTATTTATCTTTTTATTTTGTTTTTTTTTTTAAAGAGGTTTAATAACGTAAAAAGACAACTATAAAGAATTACTAAAAAATTTTAAAAAAATATAATATTCTAGTCTGAATTGAATTAAAATTCAAATAATTGAAAATAAAAACTTCTGTATTGAAAAAACTGCCAAATTTTATAATGTAAAATAATGTTATTATGATTTTTTTTTCAAATTAATATATATATATATATATATATATATATATGTATGTATGTATGTATGTATATGTATGTATAAAAACTCTTTTTTTGGTTAAAAGGCTATAGTTTTATTGGATATTTAGATCATATTCTAGGAGTTAGGTTCAGAATTCTTATAAAAATATATTTTCATTTTTTTGATCAAAATAAATAATATTTTTTCAAATTTTATTTCTATTTTTTTTTCTTTATTTTGTATTTCTTTACTTCAATAAACCAAAGAGAAAAAAAAATGAAAATTTCAATAAATATTCAGAAATCTTAGACTCTGTAATGTCTTTTAAAGTTCATATATTTATGAGCAAAAAAAATCATTGATAATATTTTTTTAATCAATTGTATTTTATGTCAGTAATGTTAATATATATGTTGTAAAAAACCAGATTCTCATTCCAAAAAATCTGGTTCACTTTATCCATTTATTGGATTAATTTTAATATAATTTATACACTATTTAGAATATTAAATGTTTATATTCAGTAAAAAAAAAAAAATTATCCGGTAATTACACAACACTATTTCTAAAATTTCCAATTAAAAATCATAACCAGTATTATCTTCATGTTTAATATTTTATCCAAAACTATGCTTTTTTTATACAGTCAGTTTCACTTTTAATCATAAACTTTCAACGAAATTTAAGGAACAAAAAAAATCTCAAATTAAAGCACAAAATTCAAATTCTAGCAAAAATAAATTGTAAAAAAAAAATTCAAAATTTTGTGCTTTAATTTGAGATTTTTTTTACCTTAAATTTCATTGAAAGTTTGTGCCTTAAAAGTGAAACTGACTGTATGAGGTTTGTTTAGAAAAAAAAAATGAATCAATTATCCATTTTTTTGTGAAGGAATTAACTAATGAATTAATAAAAAAATATTATTTAATATAGATTTTTAATTTACACTATTGAATAAAAATCAAGTATAAAAACCTTTAAAGCTAATATTAATTTTTTTTTTTTAAATTTGTAATTTCTTTTTGAAATTCAATTTAGATTTTTTTTTTTCACAAATAGAAAAAAATATTTTAAAATCCAAGTTAAATTGTTTTTTTTTTCTTTGTATCAAAGAAAATAACATAATTTTGCTGTCTGATTGATTATTTTTTAAAATAGATAAAAATTTTCTATAACCCTAAAAATCGTTATCTATTATAAATTGTATGGTAAAATATTTACAAAAAAAGAGTAGAGATTATATTTGAGATATTTTTTTTAGGTTTGTGTTTTATAAAGAATTTTTACAATAAATTTCTCAGTTTTTTTTTTTTTTTTTTTTTTTAAATTGATCAAACTGTTAGAAAGGGCACAACAGTGTACGGGAACTTCTCTGGTTTATTTTTGAATATTTTTCTCAAATTAACAATTTTAAATTTTTTTGACATTTTTTGAAACTTAAATTAAGTGGGTAAAAAGTAAAAGGGGTGAAGTTAAAATGATTGGCATATGTACTTCCTGACTTTTGGTTTCATAAATCAAAGAAAATTTGAGCCAGATAGATATTTTTTAAAAAGAAATTGAAAAAATAAAAGTGAATCAACAGAAAAAACAATTATAATATTAAATATTCCTGATTTATTTGTTAAAGATATAAGCTAAATTTGAAAAATAGGGGCAAATTTTTCATCAGAAAATAATTTGTTTAATTGTTTTTTTTTTTTTTTTTTATTATAACATATTTTACTTAAGTGTTTAGAGATAATAACCAATATATATTAATAAATAAAAATATAGTATAATCATTTTATTTTTTGAAAGACAAATGAAAAAAGAAAAAAATATTAAAAAAAAAGTTTGCCCTAATTTTGAAATTTAGCTTATATCAACACTTTTTCAGTCAAAGGAAATAAACATTTATTTGCCAATATCAATTATTTTTTGTAATTAGCCTTTGAAGAACAAATAAGAAATAAATCGAATAATAAACTCCAAATAATAGTTGATATTCTGTACAAAGCAAAACTAATAAACCAATAGATCTTTTTAGATATTCCAAAATTAAAATTTTAAAATTCATCATTGGGGAAAAACAACAATCTTTATTTTGTTCTTCAATTGAAGATCAAATAAAATTCCAATTGAAATAAATAACATTTCGTTACAATCATTTTCACTGTTTCAGTAACAATAAAATGACACCTTTTTATCAATTAATTATCCATCTTGAAGAAAAAAAAAATTACAAACGAATTAGGTGCTAAATAACAATCCAAAAAAAAAAAAAAAATTGTAAAAACAGAAATAATAATTTCAATTTTCAAATATCTACAACCAATTTTGTTCTTCTAATATTTAACAGCCCCTCTAAACACATATAATTCATCAATAATGACTGAACCCCTTTGACTTGAAAATAGTCTATATATAGGATTTAATATTAATTACAGGCTGGGGAGAAACTTTCACCTTTTACCTTTTCTTCAAAAAAATTCTAGTTTTTTTTTTTTTTCACCATTTTTTCCATTGTCAAGCATAAGATCAACCCAAAATTACTAGAAAAATATAAATCTATTAAAACACATACCAAAAACCACTCAAAAATCCCATGTTTCGGATTAATTCTTTTGTCTCTTAAGTCCTGGGTTTTTCTTGTTCACTTAAATTAATACAATAAAAAAAAAAAAAAAAGTTTGTTCAAAAACTACAATAAAAAAATGATTTGTATGAATCCATTTGATTTATATACCCAGAGGAGTACTTTAATTTGAAAATATTATATTTGTTACAAACAATATTTTGATTAATTGTAAAAAAAAATCAAAAGTCTGTAATTATATTTTACGAAAATTTTTTGGAAAAGCTTTTTGTATTTTATAGATCAAATTTTTTCTTTATTTTTTTTTGAAAGCCAGATTTACAAAACAATTATGGGTGAATTAAAAAAAATAAAATAAAAAAAACTATTTCTGTATTTATGATTTATTTTTTAATGATATCTGATCAATTTTTGAAACATCATCAAAAGTAAATTGAATCGTATATCATTTTTTTCAAATCAAGTATCCTCTAAAATGTTAGATCAGTGATTTTTTTTGTTTATAATTGGGATTTTTTTTTTTAAGAAATTAAATTATTTTTCTATTTGTTTTTTTAAAAGAAGAAATGTGAAATCAATAATAAAGCTTTTTTAAAAAAAATTTCTATTTCCTCCTCATTTGGCTTTTCTAAAGTCTATTTAAAAATAAACTTATTCAAAGAAATTATTTAATCAAAAAGACCACCACCAAACATGTCATCGTCTGATTCGGATTCGGATTCTGGCTCTGGTTCTTCTTCTTTTTCTTCTTCTTTTTCTTCTTTTTCATCTTCGTTTTGCTTTTCCATGAGTTCTTTAAGGGCTTCTGGGTTTTCAAGTAATTCTCGGATGGATTCTGCTTCTTTGATTTCATATCCTGTTTCGATGGAAATGGCAAGAAGGTTTCTAAAGTTGTTCATAAAGGAATAAGGAAGGGAAACTTGTGTTGGGAATCCTAACTCAAGACTGATTCCTGAAACGTTTCCAAGTTCTTCTAAGACGTTTTTTTTTAGCATTTCATCAGTGATGTCAAGAACTTGTGGACCATAGACTGAACCATTGTCGTATCTTATTAGTTTTTTATTTGAGATTTTGTGGGTTTGTAGAAAAGAAACAACAAAAAAAAAATATATTCAAAAGATTTAATTGAGAAGAGAGTGAAGGGTTTGGAATAATTGAAAAAAAAAAAAAAAAAAAGCAAATAAGAAACCCAGCAAAAAACACAATTGTTTTGTTTAACAGTCTGGACAAAATTCTGAAAAGGGAGTGCTTTAGAATTGTTTTTTTCCCAAAAAAACAAAAGATAAATGAAATAAATAAAAAAATTAAAGCAAAAAAAAAAAATAAAAAAGAATAAAGATTTCTTTTTAAAAAGATAGAACTTACACTTGAACAAGTTTCATTCCATAAACAAAAGGTTTGATTCCAAGTTTACTTAAAAGAGTAGCTTCAGAGGATCCAACTTTTTCTCCTTCAGAAACGAGTTTAACATCGTAAAGGATTTCAATTTGTCTTTTGGCAATTCTTGTTTGGATATCTAATGCTTGTAAAAAAGTTGTTTGGGTTGGTTCTAAACCTGTGTCACCTTTTGGTACGATGACATCGTTTGGTGCAACTGTTCCTGCTTTAGCTGGTGCGTTGATCTTGTTTTCAACAATAATGTCACGGATTGTTCTTGGGTCTTCGTTTGTGAAAACTAATCCAATGTTTTGCTTGATTAAAGGAATTAACTCGTTGACCTTTGGGTTTTTTTCTGCATACATTTTACATGCTCTTCTGATTAAGGACTTTTTTTATTGATTATTTGGAATTCGTTTTTATTTTTGTTTTTGTTAAAGTCAGTTTAGTTAAGGAAAGGTTTTTGTATTCATTTTTTTTAAATTAAAAAGAAGACAATTAAAAAGGAAAAAGAAAAAAAAAAAAAAAAAAAAGTAAAGCTAATAAAGTAAACCAAGATTGTTTTTCTTTTTTAGCAAACAAAAAACAAAAAAAAAAAAAAAAATTTAAAGTAAATTGAGGAAAAGAAGATTTGTGACCTACATTCTTTCCCATAAGAACGACAGCTTTTTTTAAAAGAGCTTTTCTGATGATTTGAATTTGTTTTGATGAAATATTGTTTGAAGAAACAATAAGAACTTTTTGGTAAGTATCTAAAAGTTTTAAAACTTTGTCAATATAAACCTTCTTGTGTTTTGATCCTTTTTTTTCTGCACCCATCGAAGTATTAAAATAAAAATAAAATTTGTTAAAAAACTTTATAAAAAAAATGATTCATTTTTTTGGCTTTCACAACAAGAATAGAACACAATTGAAGTTACTTTTTTATCCTTCAACAACACTTTTGTTTTTTGGTAATTATTTTAAATTTTGAAAGGAATTACAAGATCAATAATGCAACAACTTTCAAATTGAAAAGTTTGTGCAATTCAAAATTCAAAAAACATGTAATTTACACAACTACCTACCCTTTAGGATTTTCATAAAAAGAGTTTAAGTTTATGAAAGTTAACAAATATTTTTCTTTTAGATTACTTTCAAAAATTTCAATTAAATAAAAAATGTTATCTTTTGGTAATTATTATTTTTTACCCTTTTTTGTCTTACAAAAGTTTGTATCAAGTATTTGAAATTTGAAAAAATATGAAAGAATATAAGAGAGGAAATCTTGCAGACTGTCAGTTTGAAAGTTCGAAAAAGTCTTGAAAGTGTTTGAATGGATTATGATATTCTTGTAGTTTTTACAAGATCTCGAGTTTCAAAAATATGGGATTGTTCGTTGAAAACGGATAATTAAACATTACCAACCAATAACTTTATTACAAATCTTAAGAAATCAAAATACTTTACTGGTTTCGAAAAAAAGTTCAGTTTGGTTTTTAATTGGATAAACTTAACTGGAAATTCAAAGAAAAAGAAAATGAAAAATAAAATCAATCAAAAAAAGAAACCAATTAACTTCAAATAATAATCCATTATATAATTTTCAATCAAATAAACAAACACAATTTAAATCTACTTTCTTATCAAAATTATTGAGAGTTGTTTTGGAGATCTCAAAAATAGTCAATTTTTTGAATATTTTTGTTAATAAAGATCAATCAAATAAAAACCTCAGAAAAAGATAGAATTAGGAAAAACTTATATTGGCTTTTGGCTCAATTTTTTCTTTAACAATTTATTTTTTCTTTTTTTAATTGGCCTTTCTTTGAATTTTCCAATAAGGTTATCAATTAAAAATTGTGTTGAATTATTTTTCTCAGATTGAAAATTTCTCTCAACACCAACTTTCATTTGTTACAAATATCAAGCTAAAAATTAAAAAAAAAAAAAAAAAGATTTTCATTTTCATTCTTATTTCTTTTTTTTATTTTAATTTTGAATTTTGACCTCAAGAATTTTTCTATCTACAATTTCAATAGTTCCGAGAACGTGTTAAAAACGACTATTTTTTCAAGAATATTATTTATATGAAAAGTTCCAGTTTCTTGTAAAAATGACCAATACGAAAAAAGTTCAGAGTAGTATGAATTGGGACGAATGTATCTTTATATATGATTAAAAATAATTTAGGATAGATATTTTTTTGTCTTATCGTGGTTTTATTCAGATTAGAGTATGTTATTTAATTGCACTATACTCAAATTCTTTTATTTAATTTGTTGATAACAAACAATATAATCAATTTTTCAGTCAAAGTAGAACGTATTTTTTCCAAATATCAATTATTCTATATAATTGACCCTTGAAGAATAAATAAAAAATTAGCAGAATAATACACATCAAAGATTGTTGATATTCTGTTTGAAGTGAAACTAATTAATTAATGAATTTTCTTAATATTTGAAAAACTTAAATTCTTCTTAACATCTAAAAGAAAAGTCTGGAATATGAAGTTAAATTTTTTTCCAATTTATTAATTCAAATACAAATAGAAGATCAAAACCAAACATTGTTGTTTTCTCTAGAAAACAAGTACCAAAACGAAATAGGTTCGGAATTGTGGTCTCTATTTCAAAAAGGAAATGAAAATGAAGTAAAAAATTTTTACATTTATTAATAAAATATCAAGATCAAAGATTGGATAGAACCTAATAGAAATCAATATGATTTCTCAATAATCATTTCCACAGTTTCAATAACCTTAGAATAACACGTTTTTACAAAGTTACTATGGATTTTACCCTAAAAAAAAATTTGAAAATGAAGTATGTGTCAAAAAAATCGAAAAAAAAATACAAAAATGTGAAAAAATGATTTCAATTTTTGAAAATTTCAAAAATAAAATTTTTCTTCGAATATCGATGCAAGCCCTTAAAAACACATGTATTTAATCCATTAAAACTGATCCCCTCTGACCGTAAAATGGTTTATATATAAATATTCATTAATGACAGACATAAATTCAAAATATTTGAAAAAAATAAGTTCTTTTTTCCATTTTTCAAATTTTAATTGTACCAAAATTCGAAAGGACTGGTGTTATCATTTTTTTTTCAACATATATAAAATATTTACAATCTTACCCACCCCCTACAATTGTGCGTCTTTCTAAACTAATTTCCAAAACGTTTTTGATAACTTTATAATGTTAATCGAAGTTGTTTTGAGACTTTATCAGATATTCTTATCAATAAATATTTCCAAATTTTAGGATAAAAAAACTATTTTCAAATTTTCAAATTTTTATTTTTGTTTTTCAGAATCTTGAAAAATTCTTGTCGTTTTCTTTTTGTTTTTTTCTTTTTTTTTTGGTATCTTTTTCTTTTCTTTTTTTTTTTTGATACTTTTGTTTGGGAAAGATCATGTGGAAAAAAAAAAAAAAGAACTTCAAAAAGACAAATAAACACTTGAAAATTGAGACTGGGTAATATTTTTTAAAATATATTTAATTATGAGTAAAATATCTTCTTGTTAACTTTTTTTCAGTGAAATTTCAGTAATAAAAAATGGGTAATGTTCTTTTCAAAAAGTGTGACTCACTTTTTTTTAAATTTTGAATTTTATTTTTTTGATAATTTTTATAATCCCGGGATTTTATGTGCTTGTAATTATTCAAAAAGTGATTATTAATAAGATTTAATTATTTGTATCCGTTGAATACCAAAAGAATCTATTTTTTTTTTTTTCAATTTCTTAAATTAGGTGAACCACAATTTTTGAAATGGAGTTTACATTTGGAGATTTTCGATAAAAAGTTAAAAAAAAAAAAACGAGGGAATAAGAAATAAAAGGAAAGAAAATATTCTTAAAAATCTATTTATTTAATGGAAATAACTTATTAGTAATAAGTTGGAATCTTTTAAATAAATTTAACACTATTACTTCAAAGTAAAGGAAAAAAAAACATTAAAGACATATTAAAATAAAAATAATCAAAAATAAAAAAATAAAAATAAAAAAAAATTGATGTTATTAAAGATTCTGATAAAGCGAATTTATACGCCCTCAAGAAAGAGGATTGTTTGATTTGTAAATCTAAGTTCTCTTAAAGTGGTATTTTTCATTTCTTTGGTAAAATACTTTTCGGGGCTTAACTGTTTGAGAGAAAAATCATTCAAATGCTCGGTCATTGATTCTAACCAACTAAAAACGGCACCCAATCTATCTGAGATTTCAAATATTTGAGAAATTGGCTCGTCAGAATCATTAACAAAAACACGGATTATGATTTTATTGGAATTGAAAAGTCTTTTTTTGTTTGATAAACGTGAACTCGAATTCCTTTTTGAAAAATTGAAATTGTTTTCATTTTCATTTTCATTTTCGTTTTTGTTTTCGTTTTCATTTTCATTTTCATTTTCATTTTCGTTTTCATTTTCGTTTTCATTTTCGTTTTCATTTTCGTTTTCATTTTCATTCTCATTTTCAATTTCATCATCATTTCCTAGTGTTTGTGAATCTTCTCTATTTGATCCAAATTCTTCTTCATTTTCACCTCTTTTTTGGAATTCATCAGTCCATTCGGTGTAAATCCATTGATCATCTTCCTCTTGTTCTTTATCATCATTTTTTTTTAAATAGTTTTCGTTTTGAATTTCATTTTGGCTTTCATCTCCCGATTCATTTTCTGATAATTGATTTTGGCTATTATCATTTTCATTAACATCTTGGTTTTCTTGTACAACTTTATCATTGTTAATTTCATTCTCATTTTCTTCTCCCTCATTTTCTTCTTCATTTTCAATGTCAAATTCATTTTTTTCTTGATCATTTTTTCTAATTTCATCTTCATTATTTTCAGTTTCTTTTCCAAATTCCACATTTTCGAATAATTGATTTTCAGAAATTAATGGCGATTTTTGATCTCGAATCCATTCATCAATTATTTCCATTTCCTGTTCTGTTTGGTTGAATTGTAAACTAGCTGTTGAATTACGATTGTAATTATTTTCTGATTGTCGATTTTCGATTAATTCCGTTTCTGAATTTTTATTCGTTGAAGATTTAGGCCTTCTATCTGATTTCTTCAAAAAACTAGAATCTTGATTGGATTTGTTATCAAAAGTTAAATTATCATAGTCATTATCAAATAATAACTCATCGTTCCATGTTTCCTTTTCGGAACTATTTTCAATTAAATTATTTAAATTTTGTTCTAATTCTAAATCATTAAGATTAGTTTGATCCCATTCTGGTAACACCATATTATTATTATTATTATTATTATTAAACGATTTCTTTTCTTTTAAATGTTCGATTTCATCCTCATTTTCGCTGTCATCTCCTTCATCATTATCGCCATCATAAGCTTCGTTTATATTGAACTCATTGATAATATTGGTTTTGTTTTGTTCTAACTCTAATTCCCTTTCTAAATTAGACTCGTCTTGTTTATTTATTTCCAGTAATTCGTCTTTAAAATAATCAGAATTTTTATTGTTATCCGTAAAATTTTGATTAAATAAAAAATCGTCATTTTCTAAAAATTGTGTATCAAAGTCTTCATTTTCTTCATCTTTAATTTCATTTTCGATATGATTTGTGTTTTCATTTTCATTTTCAATTTTGAATTCAATTTCTTCTTCTTCTTCTTCTTTATTTACATTTTTATTTTTATTTTCTCGAATTATTTCTTCATTGAATTCTATTTTTTCATCTGATTCTATTTTTTCATTTCCATTTTCAATTTCTTCTTTTTCTTTTTCTTCTTTTTGTTTATCCACAATTAAAAATTTTGTATCATTACCATTCCCATTCTCGTTTTCCTTTTCACTTTCACTTTCACTTTCACTTTCACTTTGACTTCTTTCATTTTCATTTTCATTTTCATATTCATTTTCATTTTCATTTTCATTTTCATTTTCATTTTCATTCTCATTCTCATTCTCATTTTCTATTGCAAACTCATTTTTTTTATTGTTTTGTATGTATTTTTTAGAAATTGAGCTTCTTTTTTGTTTTAATCCAAGTTTATTAATTAACCAATGTTGAATTAATTCAACAGAAAATGGCTGTTGAAGGAAATTGACTTTGAATTGATTATTTAATTCATTTTTGGTTACTAAAAGCAAATAAGGCAATTCACGATATTTTAATTTTCCTAATATTTGATTACTAAGTGTTTTGATTCGAAGATCAGCGATCCACAAAGATATATTAGAAAAAAATATTAAATTCGAAATTTTAGGATTACTTAAAGCATTAAACAATTTTTGGCTTTTTTCTTCATATAAACGATAAGTAAGAGGCACAAGAAGTGGGTTTTCAAGATTTGATATATAACTAGAAAGTGGTCTATTTGAAATTTCATATGTGAACGTTGGGTATTTGCCAAGAAATTGGTTGACTCTTTTTTCATTATCACCTATTCCTGGAATATTTCTCATTATTAAGGTATCAACCTGTGGTGTTCTAGTGAGTTTAATAATTGTATGGTGCTGTACCATTTTTGAAAGTGTAGAGCGTCTATCACTGGTTGAATGGTTCCTTTTTTCTAATCTTTTTCTGTGTAAATGTAAACTAGTAAACGTTTTATTTAGTTTATCAGTTTCTGTATTTAAGATTTCATTTTCATTTTCATTTTTGGAATTGCTACTCCCATAATTGTTTTTATTACTTTTTCTTTCTTTTGGATTTGAAACTAATTTTTGGGATCTAGAAGAATTTCTTTTATTTAAAGAGTCTCTTTTATTTATATTTGATGAGTTTGAATTTCGTTTCCTTATAGAACCTTTCTGACCTTTTGAATTTTCGGAATTTGTCAAATTGGTAGGTGTTCTTGAAAGACTGTTTCTTATAGATTTTGGTTGCTTATTGATTATTTTTGTGGTCGTTTTTATTGGTGAAGTTGTGGCTGTTGTAACTTGTTTAGAAATACCTTTCATGTTTTCTTCATTTTCAATTTTTTTTCTTGTGCTATAATTTGTTTTGGTTTGAATTGACTTGTTTGGTGTTGACACAATCTCTTTTTTTTCAATTTGAGTTGTTGTTGTTACTGTTGTTGTTTTTGTCTTTTTCGGGGTACCACTATTTGACTGAGAAGAGTTTCTGTTTGATCTTCTAATTATTCTTCTTTTTGAGTTTCTAGTAGAGCTTTTATTTGAAGTTCTATTTAGGCTTGTATTCGAAGTCCTATCGGAAGTTCTATTTGAAGTTCTATCAGAAGTTCTATTTGAGGTTCTATTATTAGACCCTCTATTCGATCGTCTGATTGAGCTATTACTATTTCGGGTGGTCTCTGATTTTTTACTACTAGATCGAGGTGAGCGATTTCGAAAACTGGAATGATCTCTGTTTGAATTGTCGGTTTTGGTAACAGAGGTATACGACTCTCTTGGTTGTGATGTTCTTCTTGAACTGTTCCTTTTGGTAATACTGTTTCTGTTGGTGTACTGTGAATCGGTACTCGTAACACTCGTCCTGTTTGTTCTGTAAGTACTTGTATTACTCGTTTTACGCGATATCGGATCAACAGGGCCAAGATTAAAAATGGTTAAAGTTGATGCATTTTCAGAAAGAAGACTTGAAATTGGTAACTAAAAATGAACAAAGAAAAATAAAATAAAAAGAGAAAAAAAGTTTTTTAAAATTAACAACAAGTTTTTTTTTAAAATATTTACAAAAAGTTTTGTGTGATATTCAAAAAAATAAAAAAACAAATCAAAAAGAATACAAAGTTTGATTGCAAAAAAAATAAATACACACAAAATAAGCAAGAAATAAAATATTTACAGAGTCGTCTTTGGAATCAATTTCAAGAATTAAGAGATTCATTGGTTCTATATTAAAAAGTCTACAAATCGCTAGTTTAATTTTTTCAGAAGGAGTGTTTGGTGGGACACTAACATTCTTTTCTATGTTCTCATAATTTAAAGTCAGAAGTAAATTTGTCATCGAGCTTGTAAGAAAAAAAAAAAAAGTATCTTGACTTTGGGAAAAAAAAATGAACGTTTTGAAAATTTCACAAAGGCTAATTATTATTTAGAAACAAGAATTTGTGATGTTTATTGTGGGAATTGGTTTTAATTATGTTAAAACACCTCAAAAATGAATGTTTTACTCTGTAACCTATTGTGAATGAATTTTTTTTAATTATTTTTAGACCGAGATTTCTCGATATATCTCAAGTTTTATTTTTGTTTTTGATTCTTCATTTTAAGGGAATATTTTTTTATGCCGTGGTCATTAAAAGTGAACTTTCAGTTATTGGATATACATGAGTTCTCTTTGATCTTTCTCAAATGTTTATAGAATACTAATTGTTGTTGAACAAATTCATTTATCGAATCAATCAAAAAAATGAGACTTTTATTCTTATATAAAAAAATAAATATTTCTTTGAAAACTTTAGAATTAAATATAAATTCGAAAGATTTGCTTATCAATTGGTTGAATTTGTTATTTAAAAATACATATAAATGATTTGATTTGAAAAGGAAGTTGTTGCTAAATCCCTTCAGTTTACATATTTACAATTTAGCATTCGAGAAAGATTTAATAACCTTTTACATGAGTTAAGTATGAACTGAAAAACAGCCAAATTGAGATAGTAATTGTAAATTTTTATACATTTGATCATAATTTCACAAATTCAATTATAAGAATGAAAATTATTCTTTTCAAAGTATTTTTTTCAATATAAATATATTTTCAATTTGCAATCTGAACCTATAGAAAAAAAAAACAGTAAACTATAATAAAAATGTTTGTGATGTTAAGAACGTTTTTTTTTTTCAACAATTTTTGAAAATATAACAAAATAATAAAATCCCGACTTTATGATATTTTTTCCAATTTACAATAAAAATAAAAATTAATACATACTATTAATAAGAAAAAAAAACTACCAGAACGTAATAGTAATTGAATTCAACTTTCTTTCCATTAAAATAACCAGTATTTTTTTCCAATAAAAATTATTTTTTATAATGGTCTTGGAGAACAAATAAGAAACAAGTTGAATAATATACAACAAATAATATTGTATATTCTGTACAAAGTAAAACTAATAAATTAATAAATTTTACTCGGAAATTGAAAGAACAAATTTCGTCAGGGAAATATTGAGAAAAATAAAAAAGTTTATTTTGAGCCCCCATTGAAGATCAATTAAAATTCAGAATATCTATCAATGGGATTTCTCTATAATCATTTTCACTGTTTTTGTAACATTAGAATAACAGTTTTTAACTTAATGGTAATAGATCTTATATAATAATAAAAAAAATTTCAAATAAATTATGTGGAAAATGAATTGAAATTGCAAAAGGTGAAAAGAGTGAAAAAATGATTTCAATTTTGAAATTGTCATATATATATATTCTTCTAATATTCATCCAAACCCTTGGTTGTAGGTAATAAACTCATCACAACTTGTCAAATTTGATTGGAAAATGGTTTATTTGACATTTCAAAGGTTCTGAATCACATATAAACTAACTTTTAATGAAAATTACATACCTCTGTTTACTAAATACATATTTTATTTATTGATTTATCAGATTTTATTTATAAAGAAATAAAGAACATTCTTTTTTTTTTTTTTTTTTCGTTTGATTTCCATATCGTATTATTTAATACAAATTTTATGAAAAAATTGCTTATAACAAGGTTGATAATAGGTATGTGACAATATTATAAAATTACAATTAATTAATCCAAATTTATTGCATACAAATATAAAATTGTGTTATTCTACACAATTACCAAAAAAAAAAGAAATCACTATAAAAAGTTATTTTTTTTTTGCAAACTTTGGACAAAAAATTCCTTAATTTTTTATAAAGCTTTGAGACTTCATGCCAGGAATAAATTTTTCAAATAAAAATCAAAAATTTTCTAAACATTTTTCACTTTTTAATAACTTCAGTTATAATAAACAGTATAGATTAATACTGTCAGTTTCAAATTTAAAGGCACAAACTTTCAACGAAATTTAAGGCACAATAAAAAATCTCAAAACAAGTCAAAAATTTCATATTCTAGAAAATAAATTGTAAAAAAAAAAATTCCAAATTTTGTGCTTTAATTTGAGATTTTTTTGTTCCTTAAATTTCGTTTAAAGTTTGTGCATTTAAATTTGAAACTGACAGTAAATTTTTCCATTTGATCGTTCATTTTGAGAATTACTTTTTAATTAACAAAACTTTCAGAAATCAATAACATGTTTACATATTATTTATTGTCGTATTCTTTGGTAGATACATGAATAAGTCTTCGAGAATTTTTTTTTTTTATTTTGAAGCTAAAAGTATGAAAAACAAAAATTTTACAAAAAAGATTTTGACAGAACTCCAACTTCAATTATAATTTCATACTTGTTGATTAGTTTATTCTAAATATAATCAATCTTTCAGTTCTTAAAAATCTTGAGCCTGTTGTTTTTATGTTGTTAATAGTACTAAGATTTTTAAAAGTCTCTAATCTACAAAATAGAGACAAGTTTGGGGTAAAATCTTCAACTGGATAATCCAATAAATTTTCTATAAGCTCCACTTTAGGATATTTTTTTCAAAGAGATACTAACTAATAGTTTTGAAAACGCTTTACTCATCAAAAAAAAACTTAAATACAGAAAAAATATTTTTGATGATAAATATTGAAAGTGCCAAAGGTTTTTTTTACTTTTTGGTATAAACCAAAAATTAAATAAAATTTTGATTTATTTCAAAAATTAAAAAAAGCCGACCGAAAGTGACCCACAAGTGCCTAGCTTTTCTTGGGGTTTTCTGTTTTATTAGTAAAATCAAAGAAAAATATTTTTTTCCAATTTCAAAGAACAAATAAAATTTTAACAGCCAAAATAATAGATTCCCATTTTGAAAGATATTCATCATATTTAAAATAATTTTAAAATATAATAAAATGACCTCTTATCTCTGAGGGAAAAAATTTTGAAAATTTTTTACTATTAAATTAAAAAAAAATATTAATAGAACATGGAAAACTGGATTTTCCAACTTAAATTGAAAAATATCTTTAAAAATAATTTTTTGATCAAAGATCTTTTATAAACCAATAGTGTTTATTCTTTAATTGGAGTTATTTAAAAGGTTAAATTAGCAAATTTTTGTTTTTTATTTGAAAAAATTTTTTAATGATTGTCATATGTATTTGATATTTTTACTTTTTGTTTTAACAACAGTATTATTTTTGTTCACAATGATGTTAAGTCTCGAAAGGGATTAAAAGAGATATATTCTATCTTAAATAGGAAAGACTTTTCAATTAAAAGAAATTTATTTATTTTGTTACAGTCAGTTCCACTAAATTTAAACAAACTTTCAACAAAAACTAAGATAAAAAAATTATTAAATTAAGGCATATTTTTTGGAATTTTTTTTTATAAATTATTTTACTAGAATCCGAATTTTGTTCCATAATTTGGAATTTGTTTTGTTTATTAAATTTCGCAACAAAGTTTGTCTCTTAAAAGTGGAACTGGCAGTATTATTGTTAATAATTAACAGTTCAATACCAATATCAGCCATTAAAACTTATTGAAGTATAGGTGATTAAACAAATGAATTTTGCTAGAAGACTAACAAAGGTTTATCAGTAAAATTGAGATCTATTTGGTAAAAATTTTTTCTTTAAAAATTTGAAAAAAAAAGTAATTTTTTGGATTTCCAAAAAAGAAAAAAAATTGCAAATTAATTTACAATTTTGCAAAATTATTTAAAAAAAATTAATTTGTCTTATCCACAAGAACCCTTATAACAATTTAAATCATTTTTGTCAGAAAATATAGATTTTCAAGTTTGGAGATAAAATTATTTAATGCTCAAAATTTCGATAAGAAAAGTTTAATTGAAAAAATCAAATTTCATCTTTTAAGAAAAACATAATTTTTTTAGTAAAATTTATTATTGACTTTAAAAATATAATGTTTATAACTGTTCTTCTTAAGTCTATATTATTATTTTTCAATATGTTGAATAAATCATTTTTTTGGCTAACCAAAAGATTTATCTCAAAAAGTTTAAAAAAATCTTTATTTTAAATATTCCTCAAAAGCGAATACCAGATCAAGTAATAACAATGAAAATGGGAATAAATATGATAAACTTTTTTTGGCAAAAGAAAACTCATAAATTCGTTTTCTTTTTGGTAAAAAAGGGAAAAAAAACAATAAAACTTACTTTTAAAAATTTCAGTTCTGATGTTTCATAGTTGATTAGAATTTTTTGACAATTGTTAACAATAAAAGTTGTATGAAGAGAATAAAACCAATAACATCTTTCAAATTTTGCCAATTTTGACGATGGGTATTAAACCCTTATAGTAAAAAAAAAGAAAATTTTGGAGGTAAAAAATCCAATAATTTCTTGATAAGAAATAAAAATAAAATTCACAAATTACAGATTTTAAAGGATCCTCATTCTTCAACAAGCAAAATTATTTCTCAAAAAATTTACCGTCCTTTTCCATCTGGATCTTTCCTTCATAAAAATTTCTAATGTTTTGTTTAGGAATTTACTAACAGATGAAAAACGTTATTTCGATAACAAAAATTAAACTGTTCTAATCCTGAATGAATTGTTTGACAGAAAAAGATTGTTCTTGTATTTTAAACACAACAAAGTAAGATTATAAGGGTACAAATAAAAAAGAACAACTAAACAGGAAACCATTTACTCGGAAACAAAAAAAAAACATTAAATCTTCATTTCAATTCAAAACAAAACTTTATGAAGAAAAAAATTGATAATCTTAATTTTCAACGAACAGTTTCCCAAAAACAATTTTGATCAATTACAAAATGCTTATTCAACCTCAAGCAAAAATGCAAATTGCCTGAAAATTAAATAAAAATAAATAGCTTTTTTTCATTACTGTTTCCTTACAAACTTTTCATTTTTTCGAATTATTTTCCATCTTGAATTGTCTTCTTAATTTTTTTTTTTAATTTAGTTTTGTGGTTATACTTCAAGGATCTTTTTATTAAAGAACAAACACATCATAAATGACTTCAAGTAAACCCTTTTTTCCCAAACAAAATTATTTTTAACTCAAACAATTTTCCTGTTGTAAAATCAAAAGCTCCTTTTTCTTTTGCTGCCAACCAAAAAAAAAATAAAAATAAAAAAAAAACCGAAAAATGAGTCTTTCTTTTGTTTTTCTTCTTTCTAAAAATTTTTTTCTTTTTCAAACTTAACAACCAAGATCTTTGACCACCTAATTTTTTATTTTGTTTGGGTTAATGTTTTTCTTTTTCTTACTGTGACAAAATCAAAAAAACTAATTTTCAATCAATTTATTTGTCTATTAATTTTTTTTTTAAATCGAAAACTAAAAAAAAATAATTTTCAACTTACAAACCATCACACGACACCTTTTCAACAAACAACAACCACACTTTTAAGAAAACGGATCAAGAAAACGATCGATTCTTCAGAACCCACTTGATGAAAATTATCAGGTAAAAGGGAAAACCAAAAAAAAACAGATTAATTACCGAAAAAAGCAAAAAGAAGAATTAGGTGAACTGGAAGAAGAGTGTAAAAGACTCGAAAAAGAGAACAAACAGTTTTTAATTAAAGAGGCGATCTTAATGACAAAATCAAAACTTTATCGAAAGCAATTAAAATATTTTCAAGATTTTTTAACAAGCGCAATTTCACTTGCGAATAGAACCAGTTCAAATATGCCTTTAAACCATTTGGAAGATATGGGAATGGGCCAGTTTGACACAAAAGGATATGATTTTATTCTTGAAGACCAAAAATTTGATTGTTAATACAAAAACATAAAATTGACAATCCATCAACCAACAAACAAAAACCAACGAACCATGCGACTAACCCGCACACCAATAAACCAACGAATAAAATGACTAACTAAACAAACAAATTAACAAAGCACAGAATGAGATCACAATTCTCAATTTGTTGAATGCTTTCTTAATTATTGTTTTGGCTTTCAATTTTCGAATAATTAAGGTTGGTTGACTTTACTAATTTAATTGAATTGATTTAGTTTGGAAATATAATTATTCCCACTAATGCAATTCCAAATTTAGCATCGAATTGGTTTATTTCATACTTTAAAATAAGAATTAAAATTCTTATATTTTATTGTTTACAAAAATTTATTAAACAATTCTTTTATGTACATTATTAAATATTTTTTCTTTTTTTCATTCTCGAATTTATTTTTCTCTTTTTTTATCAAATATTTCTTATCTCTAATAATCCCAAAATTTTATATTTTTAAATTTCATTTTTAGGGATTAAATCACAAAAATATTTTAATAAATATTTATTTATTATTATTTTTTTTTGTGAATATTCAGTATAAAAAAAGTTAAAACAGTTTATTTCTACCCCCAAATTGTGATATTTTTTTTTCTTTTTTGTTTTATTCATTTTCGTTTTTTTTTTCCTTATCCTTTTCTATTATCGTATACTTTGTGAAAAGATCTTTTTTACTCTTCTTGAAAAAAACATTATCCGCATTTTTTACAAAATACTGTAATTTTTCAATTAGTAAATGGAAATTTTTATTTCAAATTTTCAAAAAAATATTTACTGTTGAGAGAAAAATGTTGGACAGAGAAAAATAGTTGGACAGCAATTTTAATTGGGAACATTACTGAAAATGATTTTTAATTTCTATCGTTTGTGAAATAACTAAAGAAAATAACAAAAATCTACTTATTAGAATAACGATTAATGTCATTCGAATTTTTCAAAACCTTATCTCTTATAATCTAAATCAAGTTTAAAAATTATCATTTTCAGAATTAATAGTAAACTTTACTACTACTTGGATTTTTGTTAAAATAGCATGATCGACTTTTAGTTATCAACCAATCAAATGAGTATTCTACACACATCACAGATTAATGAACTTGCAACATATTTAAACCTGGATTTATATAAAAGTCACCTAGTTATCAATAGGATTTGATTTTCAATTTTACTAATGTTACCTATTAAAAATGGTGTCCAACCATTTTTCTGTGTCCAACATTTTTCTCTCATCAGTTAATTGAATGCTGTGGTAAAAAAGTGAAACACGGTTTTTAATTGGAAACCTTACTGAAAATTCAAAGTAAGATCAATTAATAAAAGAATGAATATATAAATGAAGACAAAATGAAAGACTAAACACAATAACAGTATTTTAAATACTATCTTTTGGTATGGGTTTTTCTTTAATTAATCAATTATTCAAAATTTGTTCAAAAAAATTGACTATTTATGTGATCTCCAAAGTAACTTGAATAATTTCGATATTAAAGTAGATTTAAATTGCATTTATTGGTTTGATTGAAAATAATATAATGGTGTATTGTTTGGAGTTAATTGGTCTTGTCTTTTAATTGATTTTAGTTTTCGTTTTCAGTAATATTTACAATTGAAAACAGAGTTTCACTTTTTTTACCACATTTCACTATTTTTCCACAATAGTGATATTTTATTCAAAAAAGCTTAAACTTTCATAAAACGTCAATTAGAAATAATAATTGCCTCTAATATGCCTTTTTCTTTTTAAACTTATTGTAAAAATTCACTTTTTTTCTTTAAATTGTGTGGGTAGTTTGTGATTTTTTAAAAAAATGTCAAATATTTTAGCAAATAATCTGGTGATAAAAGCCCCCCCACGCCAATTAAAAAAAAAAAAAAAAAAGGAAAAGAAATTGGTTAAAAATGAATACTTAAATTATACCTTTAATTGTGAAATAAAATACACCTCGAATTTAGAAGTTCTCCAATTCAAAAATTCTCTTAAAAGTATCAAATTAAAGGTAATGTTTGAGGTTCTAATCAATCAAATTTTTTTTTTTTAATGAATTTCAATCTTTTTTTTTTCTCAAATAACCCTACGAACTAGTAGTGAAAATTGAAAAGATATAGAAATCAATTTCCAAGCCTAAAAATTAATTCCCTATAATAAAATGAAAGTTGGGACTTAAATTTAATGTTAAAATATAATTTTAAAAGAGAGAAATCGGATATAAATTTTATATTTTTTAGTCTTTGGTTAGAAATAAATTCAAAAAAAATAATGTTATCTAAAATCAATCTTCAATTTGAAAAATTTCAAAAATAAAGGTTTAGACTGTTTTGAAACAATTTTCGAAAAAAACTTTCAACTTTTGTTAATTAATTTTTTTTTATAATCCCATTTTGTAGTTTCTTTCTTCGAAAAAAAAATTCAGATATGATTAAACAAAAATTTAAAATTTTAATTTTTCATGTTAGAGCAATTTGATTTTATATTTCATAAAAGAAACTTTTGTGAAAATAAATCATCCATCTTCACGTATCATAATTTTTAATTACAGTGTTGGAACAATTGCCAACTAAATTATTTACTAACGCATGATCGAAATTATTATGAATTAATTTAATATTTTTTAAATCTTTAGAAGTTAAAATTAATTTTTCAAGAGGTTTAATCTCTTATAGATTTCCAATAGAAATAAAAGCAGACCAAAGGGCTTCCTGTTTAAAATACATTTCAAACCTTCCCATGCGACACTTTTTATTGAATTTAGTAGTGAATCATTTTGAATTCCGATATCTAGAAACCCACTGTGGGTTCACGGAATACCATTTATTTATCACATATTGGGTTTATTTATTTATTTCTGATAATATTTCTATCCTGTATTTGGCTCCATATGAATTCAGAAAGTTTCAACAAGTGCCTGATTTTTTTTTAATTCAAGAATGTAAAGAAAATTTCAAAAACAAATATTTTATTTCTCAAATTAAAAAAAGAATAATGGTTGTGGAGACGTTTTTAACTTGGTCATTTAAACGATATTATTTTTTATTGATATTTTAATTATTTTTCTTCTTCTCTTATTTATTTCATAAAATTTTCTTTAATTATCCCTTTCCCTAAATAAATAAAAAGTATTACATCATTTTCACTAAAAAAGTGAGCATTTCTTTACTTCACTTTTTGGTGATCTTTCGATTAATATATTTTGAAATTTATGTAATTTTTATTAATTAAATAAGTAAAAACACCCCTCATAAAATTCTATTTCAATTTACTAATATATCTGATTGGAAACAATATATTCGTTTAAATATAAAAAATAATTTTATTTTTTGAGGAAATATCATCTTTGGTTGATATTTTTTGAAATACAAATATTACTCAACAATTTGCATTTTAGAGTTTTGACTTTTTAGTTTAACTACATTACTTTTTCTATTTTAATTGTTCCTTGTTTTACATGGTAAAACTTGTTATTATTGGGAAAAATATTTGATAATGAAAACTATCAGTTGATTTCTTGTTCATAATAAGAACCAAACACAAAAAAATATAATGAAAGTAAAAAAAAAAAAACTAAAAAAAGTAAAGTCAAAAATATCAAGGGATAATAAAAAAAGATATAAAGGATTAATTGGAATTATTTCATTTAAACATCCGAGTCTTTTATTAAAAATAATGGCCAATTACCAAATTAAATCAAACAAACCAAAACTATTGGTAGTGATTTTTGGGTTTTCTTAATTAAATATAATGTTATTTTTTTTTTTTTTTTGATTTTTTATCGTATGATTTTTATTAAATTTTTTTAAATTTCATTTATTTTTTTTGTTATACTTTCATACTTTTTCTTTTATATTTTTTTTTGTTTTTTAAAAATAGCAAATAATTTAGTTGTACTTTTTCAAGTAATAATCATTTGATAAATGATTTTATGCTTCAATTTCATTGGAGAGATTTAAGTAAAAAGTAATTTTGAATGTTTTTTGCTCTTCTTCAATATTATTAATTACTCTCATTTCATTTTAAATTGTAGTAAACACCATTTTACAAATTATAGCCCACTTGAAATAATAAATTGAAAAAAAAAATATATTCTTAGATACCCAAGTAATAAAAATTATTAAATCTGAATTATTAATAATTCACTTTTAAATTATTTTAAGAATAGCAAAACTTGGTATTTTTAAATATTAAAAAATAATGAAGGTAAAATAATAAAAAAAGTGAATCAATAATTTTTGAAATGACTATTATGTATTTTTTATTGTTGAAATTTCAATGAAAAAAAGGCTAAAAAGAACATTTTTTTATATAATTATTGTTAACTTTAAAAGACATTACATAGTATCAATTTTCAAATGTATTATTTTTTTTTCGAATATCTATTTTTCTTCATCTTATCTTTCGCAAAAAAAAGAGTGGCAAAAAAATTAAAATAAAAATCATAAGAAAAAAAAAATTTGAAAAAGAAAAACAAAAGAAAAATCAAAAAAAACTTTTTGAAAAAGCAAAAAAAAATTATGAATTTTATAAAAAAATAATTTTGATCTATCAATTTAAAATGCTTTTGTGATAAGAATGAGAATAAACCCCAACAAACCACTAACAGTAAAGGTTTAAATCAGGTCACACATTTGAAAAAATTACTTAGTATTTATAGTATAAAATTAATATAGTATCAGAATTAAATTTTTTCAATTTTCCTTTATTTTAGAAAAATAATGGGTATATCATGAAATATCAAAATTGTTCAAATACATTTTTTTTTTGTATTTTTGAAGATTTTTTTGGTTATTTTCGTTGATATGAAAGTTTTTAATGGTTTTCAAGGATTTCGAGAGTTATAACAAAAAAAACATTATTTTGCAATTGCTAGTATTTCATTAATTAAATTGTATAAAAAACGTAATCTTGAAATAATAAATACTAAACATTTTTAAGAATTTGTTCAAAATAGAATTTTATCACCAAAGTTAACTATAGATTTTTACCTCTTAAAATGAGTGAAAAAAGTCTAATTCCTCTCTTAATTATCTTTTTTGTTTAAAATCCTTACCGAAATTTCCTAAATGTCATCCAAACTTACCAAACCAAACCTACCCTAACAGACCCTAACCTCTACTAAAAAAGTTTTAAAATACCTACAACCAATATATGTCAATAGACTTGATCTTTTTCAAAAAATTGAGAATTTAACCAATTTTGTAAAGTAATACTTTTCCCAACCTTCGATTTTTTCAAAAAATTTAAATAATTATTTTTCAAAAAGAAATTATAAAAATTTGAACTCTAAATTAATCATATTAACTTAAGCAAAGGTATGAGAATATCCGTTTCTATATTCTCCAAAAAGTAAACAAGAAAACACATTTTCCCTTTTTGAAAAATTAAAAACAATATTTAATGAAAACTAAATTATGATAAAAATAAATTAAGCTAGAAAATGGAACGACAAAGTAAAAATAATTAAGAAATTGTATTGGAAGAATTATAAATCTAAAAACAGAAAAAAATTTAATTTTAATTTATTATTATAATTATTTCTTTAAAAATATATTTGTAAAATTTTACAATGATCGACAAATTTGTGATTTTTTATTTAAAAATAAAAAAAATTATTAAAATCAATCAATATAAAAATAAAAAAAAAAAAAAAAAAAAATTAATAATTAATAATTATGAATGTATTTCAAAGAAATTATTAATTTTTAATTGATTGTAAAAATTTTTTTTTAGTAAACCACTCAAGAGTGGGCCATCGAACATGAACTTTCCCGAAAAGTTTTCCCATATAAAAACCCTTTTTCCGAATCACTGTTTGGAAATCAATTGGTTTTTCTTCACAGGCATGTTTCAATGCGACTGAACCCGTTCCAATGATTGTATTTTTTTTTTTCACTAGGAAAAAAACGTGTTGTTGTTTTAATAAATTTTTTGAAGTAACGAATGGATATAATTTGGGAATTTCTCTAAATTCTGGTTCTATTTGTGATTTAGTTTCTGTTTTGGATCCTGGTTGCAGCATTGAGCCATAAAATTCAACATATATCGGAATAGCTGATTTCTCTAGTGAAAGTTTGGTGTTACCAATATTTAAGCCCTTTAAAAAAAGGAATTCGATTACGCAAAAGGATCTGGAATCCAAAATGTTAAGAGATTTCCAGGGAGGGATTTCAATTTCAAAAACCGAAGTAAGCGGCTTATGGTCACTTGTATTGAACCCAAAGTGTGGCTTGTAGGACAGCTGCTTAAGATTCACTTCGGGCAAGCATTTCCATAAAATGCGATCACAAAATGAGGGCGTTCTAAACTTTGTTTTGGAAAATTCTCCAGAATTGTCCCGATCGTATCTGTAAGTGGGCTTCCAGTTTATTTCACCCTCTTGGAAGCCCTCAAATACCCTTCCAGCTCTTAGTTCTTTGTTTAATTGGTCGTGTCTTAATAAATGATAAATTTTATTTTTTTTTGCAATTTTAACACCCAGCTCATAGGGCAATTCAACTCTGTAGTTGAGATCTCCAAACCAAAACAAATAATGGAATTTTTCTGTTAAGTCTAAATGGTTGACCCCAAATTTGATACCGGAGATAATTTCTCGATAATTTTCTGCCCTAATCAAGAGCCTTTCTGTTCTGGCAGCTAAATGGCAACCAATAAAGCAAAATCCAATATCCCGAATATAAAAGCTAATACCGACACCGCCCTTATTGCCAATAATATGCCCAAGCCCCGTTGCTTCAGTCTGGGTATTAACGGTATGGATCGTGGGTATTAAAGTTTTCTTAACAAAGATATGTAATCTAATTGACAGCAAATTATTTTTGCACAATAGAATATAATCTGGCCCAATGGCCTTACTTGTCGTAATAATCCAATCATTTTCTGTGGAGCCCATCCCCTCCCTGTATTGGTAATCACTTTCCTGCACAGTGAATGCAAAAATATCTATATTATGGTCCTTGGGAATGACATCTGCAAAATTTTCCGGCGGCTGCGCATCGCCTAAATTCCAAGTGAAGGCAAACACTTTTAACTTCTGGGGTTTCAACAGCGCCAATGTCGCCCGTTTGCCCATCGAGAATGTTTTAATGTCTTCAATTTCACTTAGAAATCGTTCCCGTACAACACCCGAAGTAAAACAATAATTGTCAAATTTATTATTAGTAACTTCCCATTTAATTCGAAACTTTGTCCCGTCGCCAATCGTCCGAATATATGAAAATAATGAATCAGGCTTGTAAACTTTATGGATTTTGATCATATCCTCTCGATTTTTTTCGATAAGCCGCGATTTATTTTGATTAATTTCACGCACAGAATATGCTCTTTTGACCTTTTGGTTCTTTTTTTCAGTTTGATTGATAGTTTTTGATATGTGCTTATTTCTGCTTTTTAAATCACCCTCAAGAACCTTAATAACGCATTTCTTCCGATCAACAACAAAGCACATTGGCTGGTTTTTTTTGGCCTTAAAATTTTTTTCTACTTCAAAAGTTAAAATGTGATCTTGCTTAAATACTTTTGGTATTGAAAATGAATTCCTTCCCAATTCTGGTAAAATGATCTCGCTGTTGAAATTTCTGTTTAAAATACTATTATTAGCAGAGCATATATTTACGTTGATAATAATTTAAGATAACAAGCAAATAAAGAATAATTAAATTGAATTAAATTTTGAAAATTAAAAGAATAAAAACAGTTGCTTTGATAATTTGGTCAAATTATTTTGAATTTTTGATGTCTTTTAATGTAGTTTTTGTGATTTTCATGATTTTTTTGACTTTTATAATTTATTTGATTTTTTGAAAAGATAAATAAATAATTGCGTTTTATCCTTTGACAGATTTATATTCGTTTCCAGAAAGTTTAATTTTAATTTGATTGTGAATTGAATTATTAATTTATAAAATTTAAATGAACACAATTTTTTGATTTCATTTATATTGCCATTCAAGAAAAAAAATTGTCAAATCGAAGAAAAAAATGTGTCAATTCTAAACTCTTTTTCAAACAAAAGGGCGCACCTCTCAAATCGTCAATAACATCAAATTTGATTGTTAATAAGATAATTACTTATTGGTGATTTTCATTTTAATTATTCATTTTTTCATTTTTTGTTTTTTTTTTATTTATGGATTTGAACAGTTGGAAAATGAAAAAACAAGATAAGAAGAAAAAAAATTGGAAATAATCTACCAGTGTATAAATGGAAACAGTTTAAGTTTGATTTCGAATGAGTTAGAAATAGGAATTAAGAAAGACCATTATTGGGTTGATGCATGGAACAAATAAAAGAGAAATAAAGAAAAAACATTCCAACAAAATACCAGATGAATTGTGGCTTTATATTGAAAATGAGACTTTAAAGAACAAAAGTTTGGGGTTTAAAGAGTTATTAATAACTTGTAAAGAAGTTTTCCCCAATTCAACATATTCAAAGGTTTTTATTGATTTGATAATTTTTTTTCTTTAGAATTTACAAAACGAGATTTCTCATTTCAAATAAAAGGTCCCACCAATTTTTAAAATATTGAATTTTAATTTTTATTGTTTTGTTTTAATGAGTTTTAAAGATCCAGTTGAGTGTTTTTTTATATTTTAAAGCGTTTTTTAAATTTTAGAATGATACTACAATTAACTTGATTCAATTATGAATAATTCTTGAAATTTTTTGCTCCCTTTTATTTGAAAAAGAGTTTATTTTTAATTGTAAAATGCTAGTAAAAATTATTATTTTCAAATATTTAGTTATTTATTTTTTCTCTCATTCAAAACAAAACAAAAATTTTGACACACCAAAATCAATTTTGTTAAAAAAATTTTTTACAAGTCCATTTTCCCAATTTTTGAAAAATTTTAATTGTGACAACCTTACTGGAAAATGTTTTTTTTGATTATCACAGTATATTGAAGCATTGAAATCAAAATATTAATTAAACCAAAGTGAAGAGAAAAAGAACCAAAAGTAAATCAGAGCGGAATCTTTGATATTTTGGATTTTTTTAACATTTTTTTTATTAAATTTTTGGTTTTATTAAATTATGTGTTTTGAATCGAGAAATATGTATAGTGAAATTCTTGAAATTAATCATAAAGTAATCCAAAAAAATAGACCTGAAAAAGGTATGTATTCAAAACAAATCTTTTCTTTTTTAGAGAACCAAATAAAAAAGATCACCTTTCCAGATAAATTTTTTGAAATCAATATTGAAAAAAATATTGATAAAAGTCTATTTTTGAAGATTTTTTTTCTTTCTCTTCTTAATTTGTATGGCTTCAAACAAGAGATTAAATTGAATTTCTCACCATATTTCTATATGTTATTTTTTGACAAAATCTTTTTTTTCCAAATTTGTTTTCAAAATTCAATTTTCAAATATTTTTATCAAACTAAGCAAAAACAAATAATGCCGTTTCAAAGATTAAAGTAAAAGGATTGAATTATTGAAATCGAAAAAAACCAGTACAAAAGATTCAACATAAAAATAAAAATAAAAAAATTAAGAAAAAATTTCAAGCATTATTCATAATTATTTTGAGTTTTTAATCACAGTTTGTGGAATCCTTATTTATTGCTGATAATCTTTCTATCTGATTTTTACTCCTCCTGTTTCAGAATGTGGATAATTTTTAATTTGATCATGTAAATGATATAATATTTTTGTACTTTAATATTTTAATTATTTTTCTTCTCTTTTTTATTTAGTAAATTTTCTTTGATTACTCCTTTCTCACAATAAATAAATAAATAAAAAAATTATTTTGAGTTTTCATTTTAATCGAAAATAAATAATTATCAAATCAAACAAATTCATCAAATAAATCTTAATTTCTAACAAAAAATTTAAAAAAAATATCCTATTTTCTTGAACCCAAATCTGTATTTAGATGAATTAAATGAAAATTAAAATTTAAATTTATTTGGAACATTCTTTAGAAAATAACAAGTAATTTGTATATCTCAAAAATTTTTCAAACAAGAGTTTTTTCATAAAGAATTAAAAATTAAGTAAGAAGAAGTAATTGTGGCAAATATTAATGATAAGGCCAATAAATAAATATTTTTTATTTATTATTTCTTGATAAAATTTTTTCATTTTTTTGATTTGCATTATTTAATTGGCATGTAAATCTTTTCTGCTTGGATATTTGACAATCTCCTATTTATTCAAACATTCTTGTGTTTTGTAAAGAAATGATTTTAATTATTCAATTCCTAAAAAACTGAGACACGTAAAATTGGTAAAATGTACCTGCCCCATTAAGAGAATATTCATTTGATCCATAGATTTTGAAATAGGTTCCCAAACAACAATAAAATGTTAATATAGTTCCTGAACAATGCTTAGTTTGGTGTTAAAAAGCCGAGAAAACAAAAGAGAGCCCCCATTAGTTTTGGATAGATTGATAGGCAAAAGGTTTATTTTTTTTAGTTAAACCCCTTAAAATTTAATTTACTGATATTTTAGCGTTTTTTTGGTGTTAGTTTTATTTACAATTTTCTAAAAGTTGATTGTGTTTTTTCATTTACCTTTTCTGTTTTCCCCAAAAAATTGGTTTTTTTTTTTGATAAAACATAATTTTCGATCAAACACAAATTTGAGTTTTTTAAATAAAAGAATTGTTTTTTTAATCTCTTTCATCGTTAGTAGGCTGTGAAATTTTATTACTCTTCGTTTGATCCATAATTTAAAGCCTTATTTAAAATTATTTGATTCTTTTTTCTTTGAAACATAAAAAGGATGTTATTACAAAAAAAAAAAAAATAAAAGATGAAAAATGTATTTTTCCGAAAAAAAAACAAAAGAGAACCTAAAGACTATCATCAAAAAGCAATCACTTTTGATCAGAAAATCACAGAAACCAGAAATCACCCATCATTTTTTCAGGAAACCCAAACCATCGAACTACTATGTTTAAAAAAAAATAATAAACACTCAAAAAATGATGGGTGCGATGTGATTTCTGTGACTTTTTTTCTAAACGATTTAAAATTTTATGGATTAACATTGTTAAATCTTGGTTTTTTTATTAATAGTAATTAATTTGGTTCTTTTTGAAAATTACTTTGTTAAAAAACCAGTGTTTCAAAATTTGAAATTTTCATTTTCTTCGGTTTCCCACAAATCCCTTAAGTACTTTTTAAAATTAATGGACTGTTCAGATTACTTTTAAGGTTATTGAATAGTATTTTCAGACCAACAACACATTTGTTGACTGAAAAGAGTGTTGAGTTAATAGTTCTTGTTATGTGTGAAAATTTTGGTTTTTTTTTTTCGAAAATTTGTGTCCATTTTGAGGAAAAATCATTTCTTGTGAACCAAATTCAAAATTGGCCTTGAAAAGGGTCGAAAATCAAATTTTCATTCATACCCGGGTTTATCCAGATTATTTTTAATCATTATAGCGCTTACTCGGGTGTATCAATGTACTTGAAAATAATTTTGATAGAAACAGCAACGATATCAAAAAATCAATTCTAAATTTAACTTGCTTTTTTCCAGTTTCAGGGATTGTAAACCTTAAATTTTTTTGAAATCAACAAATGTTTTTCATCCAAATCCTCAAAAATCTTCGAAATTTTGCAATATTTTGACCTTACTTTAATAGTCATTCTTTTGAAATCATTTTTATTGGTTAAGGTATTGTACTTTAATTCCTAACAGATCATAAAATATGAATAGTTCTGAATGGAAGAAAAAGTGGGATTCGATGTGAAAAAAGGTTTTTTTTTGGTTACCGAAGAGCAAAATAATAGAACCCTAATTGTAGTGGGCCAATTGAAAATTACGAAAGGAATTCAACTGTTGGTTCAAGATTTTTTTTTTTTTTTTGTTGTAAGTGTAGACAAAGCTTTTGTTTTTTTAAAAAAAAGAAGGAAGAATATTACTGTCTGGCAAAATAAACTTGATCTCGATGAAGAAAAATAGCTTCAATCCATTCATACATTTCGGTTGTCGACGAGGCGTGAATTAGATATTTTCTTCTTTTGTCACGAACACCAATTTTAAACAAATTGCGATGCACACTCACCACGTGAATATCACAGTCCTCAAGATAAACAAAGCCTTTTTGTTTTTTTTTTGTTTTGTTATCGTAGTATGAAAATTTACAGTCGTGGATTTTAAACCATCTTTTTTTCCAGTTCTTTCGATTACTTTAAGGGGAAAAAAGGGAAGCAAATAAAAGACAAAAAAAAAAAAAAAAAAGAAATTAATTTTCAATAAAAAAAATCATTATTTGTTGTTGTGTGGAGAGAGTGAAATTTCCCTTACTTTCCACGTTTTTTTAAAAACCCTTCTTTTGTAACAAGCTTAAACATAAGTTAATAATTTATTCATTTACTAACAAAAAAAAGTTTATGAAAAACAAGAAAGTGAATAAAATAAAAAATATTAAGTTTTGACTTTTTTTTGATCTTTGTTAATTGTGTTTCAAAGTTTTCCGAGTTGATTAGTAATTCGGTAAGAGACTTTTTTTTCTGATTTTTATATTAGTAAAGTTTTTCAGTCCATTGTTTGAGATTTAAATGGAATAAAAATTTCAACCGACAATCTTTTTTTTAATTTGGATATTCAGATCTATTTAAGGTTATTGGCTCTCCAGGTTTGTTGAACAGAAAAATGAACCAAAACAGATAAATTGTTGAACACAAATTACAATCTATTTATTTGGACAATTGATTTGCAAAAAAAATAACGGAAAGGAAAATGTCGTGATAATTAATTCCCATTTATTTTTATAAAATATCAATATTAAATTTGTCAAGGTAGCCGTAAAATTGCTATTTCATGTCATTTTAAAAATACTTACAATTGGTTTTTGAAAAAAAACCCTTCTTCTGGTAGGGAAGGCTTTAAGTTTAGTAATCAATATATAAAGAGAAAAAAACAAGATTATCAATAAAAGAATTGTCACTCATCTGTAAAATATAGATATTTACTAAAAAAGGATATATGAGCAATTACTTTTACAATCAAGGGGCTTTTCATTTTAGGTTGTTGAGTTAAAGCAACTCTTATTATTTTTAAATCTATATATATATATATATATATATATATATATATATTTGATTATTAACATTAAATATACAAGCATTTTAAAAAAGTGACAATTTTTTTTATCAAAAGTAATTGACAGAACAAAATTTTTTTTAAAACCTGTATACCAATATCAAAGCAAAAAATGATCATTTTTTTTGTTATTTTTTTTAAATTAATTTTTATTAATAAACAAAAGTATTTGTTTTGAACCAAATATTTGGCAAGGCTTGAATAGTAATTATTTTTACATTTTAGACAACCTTTTGTTCAAGGAATTTTTGAAAAAGAAAATTGAAAAAAAATGAAAAAAAAATGGACATTTTTTGATTTTATACTGGAACTGGAGCTTTAAATAGAAATGTTTTAATAAAGTGAAAAGGTTTTTTCAAGTATGATTTTTTTTAAAAAATGGTACTTTTCTACCGGGCCCAACTTCCACTATGCATTTGAAGGTTGATCACACTCTTTTTTAATTTGTAATAGTATCAAAATAGTTTTAATTGTGAAAAAAATTTCACTTTTTTTAAAATAGAAAACTTCAATAAAAAATTTCAAAAGTCAATACTTTACTAAAATGGTTATACTTTTTAGGTATTTTTCATTATTAAATTGATAAATTAATCAAAAAGTAAATTAAGGATTTGGTGTCTTTGGATTTCTAAGTGTATTTACTATTTTACATATAAACAAAAACAGGTACTTGTATAAATTATCTATTGATGAAATTTCATTATATTTTCAAGTTAGTATTTTAATTTAATATCATTTTTTTAGAAAAAAAGAAGAAAATTATCAATTTATCTAACAGTTTTCTGATAATTAGTTCGAATTATATTAAATTTAGAAAACTTTTATAAATATTTTTACAGTTTGAATCAGAGTGGTAAAACACCTTTGTATTTACAAACTGTATTCATTTTTTAGTAGAATTATATAAATAATTCAAATTTCTATTGTCAAAATCTAAACATTAAGAACATTTGGTTATTGAATTTCTTTTTTTCAAGATTTTCCATTAATAAAATAGGCAAAAATTTATCAATTTGCCCTTTTCTATCAAATCGAACTTCTTGATGAAATATAATATGTTATTGCCAGTCATTCTCAATCGGACCGATATTTATAAGTTTAAATTTTACATCCAAATATATGAAAGATAGGGGGGTGGGGGTGGAAAGGGATAAAACCCTGATATATAGAGTTGAATTGAATATATATCATTTTAGAACTAAAAGTCAGAAGTTATCTGGATTAGTTGGGGTCAATATATCTGGAAAAAGACAAAAAATATAAGTATTGTAGTCATTTCCACTATTGAGGTACAAATTTCAAACAAAAATTAAAGCCCAAAAAAAAAAATTCAAAATTAGAATACATTTTTTTTGATTCTAGTAAGATGTATGAAACAAAAAAAGTTAAAAAAATGTGTCTTAATTGTTGAAATTTTGCGTAGACTTGTATTTCCTTAAAATGTTGTGTCTTCAAAGTGGAACTGTCTTATAATGTTATTTTTGGTCAACCTTTCCGAAGTGAAATTGTAAAATCTAGGAAAAAATACTTGGATTTATTTTGAAAGAGTATCGGGGGAAATAATATATATAGTTTAATTAATTTTTCTTAGGTAATAATATAAATAAAAAAATATTTCAAAAATTATAACTCGCCTGAAATACCAACAAAAAATATAAAAAAAACTTTTTTTAAGTCTTCAAAAAAAAATAAATAATTAAATCTTATTAATAATGAAAATTTCAATTATTCTCAAGAAATAAAAAATAGATGTTTTAAAAAATGTATAAAAATCAAATAAAATCTAAAACAAATTTAATTATCAATATTGTTTTGAAATTGGTATTTTATTTTTTTAAACCCAAAATTTTCATGAAAGGATGCTAAACCAGGGATATTACAGTATAAACACACACACACACACACACATATATATATATATATATATATATATATATATATATATATATATATATTATATTGGAGTGGCGTGAAATTAATTTCCTCTTACAACTGAAGGGTTTATTTTAATTTAGGAATAAAAAGAAAATTTCTTTAATTTTATTTTTTTTTCTGAAATTAAATAAAGTTCACTTTAATTTTTTTTTGATTTTCTTTTTATTTTGAAAATCAATAGATTTTACAAATAAAACAGAAATATCAAGAAAACCGCTGTTAGTCTTTCCAAAATTTAAAAGAATTGGGCAAAATCTTTGATTTTTCTCGATTCTTTTGAATTTGGGAAATTAATAGAAAATACCAAAAATTTTTGATTATTTTCCCAAATAGAAAAAAAATACAGATATGCTATCTTGAGTTTTCTGTTTATTCTGAAAAACGATAGATTCTAGTTAGTTTTTTTTGGGTTTTCTATTTATTTTAAAAATCAATGGATTTTCATTAGGTTTTTTTTGCTTTTTGAAATAAACCAAAAATTTATTAAAATTTTCTGTTTATTTCAAAAAGTAAAAAAAACCTAGAACACTTCATAAATAAAATAGAAAACTTCAAAAAAATCTAGAACAAATAAAAGATAAAGCAAAAAACATTGGTAAATAGCAGTTCTCTATAACGCCCCCGGATATTTGACAGCAATTGACCATACTCTGGATAATAATAAAAAAATCAAAATTATTTGTTTATAACTCAAAGGTATATAAGTTGTTGGTCACGTTCAACAATTTAGGATACTTACCTATTAATTGAATAGATATTGTTGTGTCTTAAAAATATAAATAATTTTTTTCCTTTCAGGATCTTTGATATTTAAAAGAGATCCGGTCAGTTCCACTTTTAAGACACAAACTTGAAACTAAAATAGGCACAAAAAAAATCTCAGATTCAAGTACAAAATTCATAAAAAAAAAATTTCAAAAAATGTGCCTTAATTTGAGATTTTTTTGTGACTTAAATTTTATTGAAAAGTTTGTGTCTCAAGGACGGAACGGACTATATAATTTTGCACTGGTTGATATTTTTCAATTGTGCTATTTCCTTTTTAGATTCTTTTTCCACCCAAAATAGAAAAAAATAATTCTAGGATAAAACAAAGAATCAAAGAAATAAATAGAATTCACAAATTACAATCCATTTACTTGAAAGCCGTCTTGTTCAAATATGAAGTTAAAGAAATAAAAGAAAATATTGATTATTATTATTGCCTTACAATCAAAAAGATGGTTTTATAATTCTCAACAAATTAAAAGCCTAGACCTTTTTAATGAATACTCTAGGTTCTCCTATACCCAACAAAATAACCAAGATCATGATCAACGAGAATCAGATGGATAAGAATAACAATAAAAGATTAATCATGAAAACCCATAATCTTTTTACATTTCAACCCAAAAACAATTTTAATAAAAATATTTGCCTTATTTCCAAGAATTGTTCGTTTAAAAAAATGTCTTTTACATTATTTGGTTAATTAGAGTGTGCTTTAAAAAGTGATTGGACTAAAAGATCAAAATCTTCAATATAAAAATTTTCAACCTCAAAAGTTATGAATAAATTTTCAATAAAAAAAAATCGTGAAATAAGAGATTTGAGAATTTAATTTCGAAAAGGGGTTTGAGAATTTGAATGTTTATTGGATGTGTTTTACACATGTTTGATAATAAAAACAAGAATATTTGTGATCCTAAAAATGATTGGGTGTGAAATCTTTTCAGAACAGGAAATCTATTTTTGGGATTATGGTACTGGTTAAAAACGTTAAAAGATTCAGATTTTTAATTTTTCCAAAGATTTAAAAGTCATTTATGAATAATTGACTAAAAGTTTATAACTTTAAACAAAGGTTGGAAGTATGTTTTTTCAAAACCAAAAAGCAAATTTAGTTTAAATTACTTATGTTTGTCAAAAATCTTACAAATAAGGAAAAAAACAACTATTTATTTGCTTTAAAATATTTGTTCAATACAACCTACCAAAATATGGATTGTCGTTAGAACCAAAAACCTAAAATTAAATTTGTCAAAATTATGAATTCCAAAAAATAAAAAATTCATTTTTTTATAATTTCTCTCGTGATTAATTAAACTTATTGTTTTTAAGATCCAAAGCTTCATAGAATTGTTTTACTTTAATCAAAACAAACACCCAACCTTTTTTATAAACAACTAAACTAAACCGTTAAAGCAATAACAACCTTAAACCAATGAACCAGAGACAAAAAAGAAACACTCCAAACAACCCAAGAAAAAAAAAACAAAAAAGAAATGAAAACATTGCTCAAAAAGAAAATGAAGGCTCAAGCTCTGAGGAAGAAAATAACCAATTTGAAACACAATTTCAAGAATTAATTGATTCCTTAATGGACACAGATAGCATCACAAGATGTGAAAAATATGCTGAACTCAACCATAACATTTCTCATTATTACCTGCCAATTATCGGAGACTTTTTCGATGATGCTTTGTTTGCAGTCAAGAATTCTTTAAAAAAAGGATCTGTCGAAGAACAGGTCTTGGCAATTAGGTGCCTCTTACTTTTTTCAATAACCTTAGAGGACACAGCTGACGAGATATTTAACCAATTTGAACCAATACTTTTGAAATATTCTTTAGAAGGCGAAAACAAACTTAAAATTGCTGTAAGAATTTGTCTTTTTTTTTTTTTTTTTTTTTTTATTTAAAAAATTATTCGTTTTTATTCAAAAAAAAATTTAAAAAATTTGGTTTGTTGCTTTTTTTTTTTTATTTTTTTTTACTGTTTCAACTGGTCTTTAAATTTTGAAAGACTCTCAAAAGAAAAAAAAACTATTAAAGAGAATCGATAATTTAATACTAAAATTTGTCTTTTTTGAACTATACTGATATTTGGAAATTGGATGTGTTAAAATTTTAGTCTGATTTTCATTTTTCAATTCTTCTGAAATCTCTGTTTTGTTTTAGGTTTTCTGATTTTACCCTACGTATAGCTTAAAATATCAGGCAAATAAATCAAGCACAAAGTTCAATCTACTATTTGTTGAAAAATAAATTAAACAAAATTTTCATTCAGCTTTTGATAAAAAAGATTTTTATAATTTACGTAAACTTTACAAATTTTTAATTCTAAAAGAACTTTAAGACGATTATTTCCCTTTTTAGAATTGTAGACTTTGGTGTTTTGTCATTAATTCTGGGGATTGGATTTATTCAGAAAGGTGAATGAAAATTTTGATCCTTTTCTTTTGCAATTAACAGTATTTCTTTGGAAATCAAATTTGTAAAAAAAAAGAATATAAAAATGAAGTGAAAATTTATTCCCATTTGTTATTCAAATACCAAAAGTGTTTTTTATAAAACCCAAAATGCGGCTTTCAGAATTTACCAAAGTTTGTGGTTTTGTAACAACGTCGACTACAAAATCATAAACACAATTCTCGAAAAATTGGTTTTTATCAAAAAAAACTCTAAAAATATCGAAAACTAAATTAAGTTTCTAAGACTTCTAATGACTGTGTCTAGAAGAATATCTAGAAGCTCTTTGAGTTAGAAGACATAAATTTAGTGACTTCAAAATCCCCCCAATAACAGATTAAGTGCCTTTTCTTTAACATTGAACTCTTAATAATAAACCCAAAAGTCTACAGACAAAGACATCATTTTGTACACTTGTGTAACAATAAAAAAAAGATTTAAATCTTCCTTGCCAAAATAATGAATTTCAAATAAAAAAGTTTTTTTTTTTCTTTGGTTCTATGCTTTTTAGAATGTTAGCGCCATTTTCAAAAAAAGTGTTACAGAAAGGTTTTGGAAAATATCTTTAAAATAAGAACCAAACATCAATAAAACATTTTTTCAGGGCTTTTTTAACATTTTTAAGGATCAAACTTTTATAAAATTACTTTACCAAAATTGAAATTAAAAAAAAAAAATATTTTTCAAATTAATTTGGTTAACAAATCTAGTTTTGTATAACGATCAAGTACAAATTATATTATTGTATTATTATTAATTGTATTGTTTTCTTTCCATTATCCCACTTTTTAAAATTACATCCACTTTTAAAATTTTTTTATTTTCCAAAACTCATACTAATAAATCTTATTAAGAAAATTAAATTGTAAAAAATATTTTTAATTTAATGTCTAATTCCCAAAAGTAAAAATAACTTTCATTTTTTATTTTTATTTTTTTTTTAAAAAAACAAGCATTATTATCATATTAAACACAATATTACTTTGAAATTAAATTCTTACATCTTTATTTATTTATTTTGAGAAGGGAGTAATCAAAGAATATTTACTAAATAAAAAAGAGAAGAAGAAAAATAATTAAAATATAAAAGTAAAAAAATATTATATCATTTACATGTCCAAATTCTTACATCTTTTCATTTTACAATTTGAATTTTTTATGAATTAAATGAAGAAATTAATTAATTCTTCATTCAATAATGATGATAGTTCATTAAATAAAGATCTGCCAAACATTTTACATGCTTTTTTAAAAATTAGAAACTTTTTTGTTATTAGAAACCTTCTTACCATAACAGTTAAGGCCAAACATAATTTACGATTTTGAAAACAACTCATCCAAATTTATTATTATTTTTTTTAATTTTTTTTTGATTAAAAATTAAAAAAAAAAACAAAAAGAACAATTACAGATATAAAAAAATCAAAAACAAAAAATTTAGTCTCTATATAAACACTTTTTAAAATTTAAAACATTATTTCTTCTCTAATTATTTATATTCTTTTCAAATCAATAATAATCTTTTTTAAAAATAAATAAAAAACTTTTAAAAACAAACAAACAACTTTAATAAAAAAAAAACTAATAAAACCAAAACACACTTCCCAGTCAATTGAAGCGTTAGGAATTTTAAGTTATATTATAACAAGCACAGGGGATTTAGATTCAAGCCAAAACGTGCTTAGACATTGTATTTCTATTTTAAAAAGCAATGTTAATCCACAAAATGGAGAGCACGAAACTTTTATTGCAAAGGTTCTAAATATTTGTTGTCTGCTATTATCTCTCCAAGCAAAAGATTTTATTGGGATTGAGTTAAATGGTAACAATGAATCAGATGATGGCATCTTTTTTGAATATATTGTAAATATTGGAAAGTCCTTTCTCGAGCACCCCAATCTTGATGTAAGAATTTCAAGCGGTAGGCTGATCACTTTAGCATTCAATTTAAAAGATCGACTTGAAATGGAAGAAGTTGTTGATTCGGATATCGATGTTGATGCAATTGTCGAAATTTTTAACAAATTGATGAAAGAATATTCTCAAAAGGTTTCTAAAAAAACCAAAACAAAGCAAAGGGCCGAATTTAAACAATATATTTCCTCAATCGAAGAGTGCGAGTACCCCAAAGACCTTATAACAATAAAATCAAACAAAATACATTTAGAAGAATGGCCCAAAATAATACAATTAAATACAATTCGGAATTTTTTGGGGTCTGGGTTCCAAAAGCATATTGAAAAAAATTTCTTATTCTCGCAATTGTTTGGATATCAAATTAAAGTCGAATCGCATAGACAAAAACATTATAATAAAAAGTCACAACGCAAAGAACAAAAGAAAAACAAAAAACATAGACAACAAAATAGAACTAAAGAAAGGAAAAAGAAAAACCACTTTGAATATCATTTTATGTAAAAAAAAAAAAAAAAAAAAAAAAAAAAAAAAGAATATCGTTTTAATTATCCAAATATTATTATTAGAAATTTCTTTATTTAACCATTTTTTTTCTTTTATTTTTACTTTCCCACACCGCTTTATTCCTTTTTTTTTTTATTTTTTTTTACTATTTTATTTAAGATTTAATTTTAAACATTTTATTTATTTATACTTAACCTAGAAATTTGAATTAGAATTTTTTTTTTTTTTTGTTTTTTATTTTTGTTTTCATTTATTATTTATCATGATTGAACATAATCGATTACTTTGAATAAAATGTTTAGTCTTATTAACTATTTTTTTTTTTTTTTTTCCATGAATGACTCGTTAAACATTTTTCAATGTTGTTTTTTTGAATCACACATATTTTTCAGAGATAAAACAACACTTGGGGTTTTAAATAATGTCTATTATGAAATAAAAAAAAATATTTTGAAATAAAGAAAATTATTTATCTTTAATATACCACGTAGAAAAGAAAAGGATTTGCAAAAATCCAAAGATATTCCTCGATTTTTTTTTAGATCAGATTGTTTTAAAAAAATATATCTACCTTCATTTTTTGATCAAGTGTTATACATTTTATTTTATGGAATTTTTTTTAAAGTAAATGATACCATTCTATTTTTATTATGTAATATAATTGTTTATTGATTATTTTTTTTTTTTTTACAAAATTAGAGTTTAAAGTAAAAATTTCAATGAACTAAAAAGAATTTAAATGTCAATCAGTTCAATTATAAAAAGTGTCAATCGATAACCAATCAAGAAATAAAAAAGTTTAAGGAGATTAGATTTTAATTGGCAATTCAAAAATTTTGGCAAATCAAAATTCAATTTTTCGAAATTATAAATCTTGTTGAATGGAATACCGAAGAAATACCAAATTTGTACAACTAAGCGGTGGTAACACTAACAATAATTTATTATTTCACAATTCTAGTTTATTTTGAAATATTCTCAAAAATACTTGAAAATATTCGAAAATTTTAGATAAAAGCTTGAAAACACTTTTTAAAGAACTTTTATGAAATCCACTATGAATAGATAAAAGTTAGTAGTATTATAGAATTTTTAGTTTTGTACAAATTATTGTTTATTGGATTTTTTACTTTAGGTTCTTGAGAAAACTGTTGACATCCTTTGAATATATTGTGGATTTTAGCATTTGGTAGAGTAAGTTGGTGTAACTGGAAGAGTCTATTTCAAAAAAAAAAACAAAAAAAAAAATTCGAATCTGGAAAAGGGTGTCAAAGTTTAGGTACTCTGCAATCAAACTATAAGTTTACTGTGAATACAAGGTTAAATACGGTTCGGTTTGGAGGACTTTTGACAGAGAAGGAAATGTACCAGTAATATTGGATATTAATCGGTTATTTTTGAAAGATCATTAAGATGAGAACAATTGGTTTTAAAAATTTTCTTAATGATAGACAATCGTATTTGTTCTTTACAAAAACATTGTATCACCCCTTTTAATAGCATCTAAAATGATTATAAATGATACAGATATTTCTAATATTAATTCTTTTTACACAGAATGAGTAGAATATTATTTATGTTATGTAATTTAAATATTTTGTTCTTTAGGCTAAAAAATTTTTTTTTTCAACAGTAAATGTAAAATTTTAACAGTAAAATGAGTCCATAAACACTTGGGTCTTTGATAATCTTTTCAGAGAGTACTTTAAACAATACAAACAATTACTGTGGGTTTTTGAGACTTTTGAGTTGACTTGCCCCCTGAACACAAAAAAATATTACTTTTTAATAAATATATATATATATATATATATATATATATATAATTTTCAAATATTTTGGAGATGGGCTAAAAAAAAAAATGTATGGAAAAATTTATTGAAATTGTAAAAAGAATTATATAATAGATAAAACGCTTAAGTATCACAACTAACTTTATTTAAGTACCCGAATATGAAAACATCTCGCCTTTGACCTAATACCAATCATTTGAAAATAAAATCAATCTAATGAAAAAGATTATATAAATTTAAAAAAGAAAAAAAAAAAACAAAATATTATTCAAAAAAAATATTTAAATCATATTTTTTTCCAATTTGAATGAAATTGTATTATTGAGATTCTTTTATATTCTTTTTTTTTGTTATAAAAAATTGTTTTTTATTCAAATTGAAAAAACAAATAAAATTTATCTCAATCAATATGATAAATTATTAAGAAACTATTAGAAAATAAGAAAAAAAGCCATATATTAACTTTTTATTATCTCTCAATTCAGAGACACATAAAAATAATCAATGAAAATATCAAAAAGTTTTTTAATTTTGTTTCTTTTTTTTTTTTTTTTTTTATTAGATAAATTACAATAGGTATATAATAACTAGATTTCAAAATTTTAGACTCTCTTTATATTGTTAATGGAAGATTTTAGGAGGGTTTATTCCAGTATTCTTTTCAAAAAAATATTTTCAAATTTTGGGATCAGAATCATTTTTTCAAATTTTACAAATTTTGTTTTGCTTTTCGAATTTTTTTTTCTTTTTTTTTTCTTTTTTTTTCTTTTTTTTTTCTTTTGTTTTTTGTTTTTTTTTTTTTTTTTTTTTTTTTTTTTTTTTTTTTTTTTTAAAAAGATCATGTACAAAAAAAAAAAAAGATCTTCGAAAAGACAAATAATCACTATGAAAATTGAGAATATATAATGTCTTTTAAAATGAATTTAAATATTCCGAAAAAATATTGTTGTTAACTTTTTTTCAATAAATTTTGGTAAATAAAAATCCGTAATACTTATTTCAAAAATTATTGATTCACTTCTTTTTTAGTTTTTGGTTTTATTGTTTTAATTTATAACATATCTGGTTTGTATAGATTTAGAATGATTTAAAAGCGAATTACTAATCAGATTTAATTATTAACAGTTCTTGAATACTAAATGATAATTTTTTATTCCATTTATTATTTCACGCGAGTCACACTTTTTGAAATTGTGTTGATATATACAGCTGTTCCAAGGCTACAGTGAATTTTTTTCAATCATCAAAATTTGATGTTGATTTAGATTTTTTAAAAGTTGAATATAAGAATACATAAGCTCATATTGAAAAAAAAAATTCCTAAATGAGTTAATATGAAAAATAAACTTATGATGTGATCAAACAAAAATTCATTTTTTTAGAGTTAATTCTATGTGGTTTCTTAATGGACTTTTGATGTTTAGAGTCATTTAGGATATGAAAATTTATTTTTTTTGGAAATAAGTAAAAATTCTTGAATATTATCTCATATAGGAAATTTTTATTTCAATATGAGCTTATGTATTCTTATATTCAACTTTTAAAAAATGTAAATCAACATCAAATTTTGATGAGGAAAAATTTTCATGATAGCTTTGGATATACTGTATATATAATTCAATTTGAAGAAACCGGAATGAAAAAAAAAATGAAATTAAGAAGATAAAATATTGGATTGAAAAGGTTTTTTCAACTGAAATTTCGTTTTATTAACAGGATTTATTTCCAGGGCATGTTTGGTTATAAATATATATAAAGGTAAGTATTATGTATTATATTGAAAATTTTGCTTATCCCAATTAAAATCATTTTAAAATTATTTCTATATAATATTAAACCTTTCAATATAAAAATAACATTAAAATAAAAGAAGAAATTATTGTGATCTTCAAGTCAATAATTATGTTTTTTATAATTGAAATACTAAACAAAACAATTCAAAATTTGAATGAGAATGTAAGATCAAAAAAAAAAAAAAAAAAAAAACAATATAAATAAAAAAGTCTATTCTATTACACTTTACGACAATGGTACCTAACTATTCGACATGGATAAACAGCTTTTTTTCAGATATAAATCATCATTTTTATTTCCCTTTTTTCATAATGAATGAATATCATCAAGTTAGAAGAACTCATGCTTCTAAATCAAAAATTAACAAGTTAATTATTTTATCAATTGAATTCAATACATTACTTCTATTATGGAAAAAAAAAACATTAATTTAAAAAGTTGATAAGATATTTAAAAGAAAAAAAGTGATAAAGAATTAATAAACCTTAAAAAAGAGAGAAAATATAAATAAAAATAATAGCATAACAATAAACCCCATAAAAATGAAAATTTGATAATTACAATCCATTTGAATTAATAAGGTGATAAAAGGAATTGTTGAAAAAGAAAAAGAAAATAAAAAGTTAATATTAATCCAGAATATCTTTTTTTAATACGAATTTTTTTTTCAAAGTATATCTTAGCAGTTAAAAAGGTGAAAAACTAAAAATTGAAGATTTAAATCTAAATAAAAATACCGAAATAAAAATTAAGATGTTTTATAAACATGTGACTCAAAAAGTTTTAATTTTTTTAAAAAAGAAATTAAAATTAGATTCTATTAACAATCTAAAGATACTTTTTTACGCTTTTTTCAAACAGATACACTAAAAAAATGTAATTTTCTTTTTTTTTATTTCAGGGTTTTTGTCCATCCAAGGTTTTCTTAAAACCTGTTGACAAGTGCTGTTAAGTTTCTTCAAGTGCCTTTTTTTTAATTTAATAAATACAAAGAAAATTTAAACAAGTTTTATTTAAATTTCGAAAACTCAAGAAAACCTAATAATAGTGGATAGTGTTTAATGAGGGAATATAAATTAAATTATTATTATTTATTGATATTTTAATTGCTTTTCTTCTAGTCTTTTTCATCTGTTAAAATTTACTTTAATGACTCCTTTTTCCAAATAAATAAATATTTTTAATTTACTTTTTCAATTATTCGTTTTTTATAAAAACTAGAATATTTTTTTTTACTTTTTTATTTGAATAGTTAACTATTTCTTTTAACCACACTTTAAGTTTTTCCTTTCAAATAAATATCATGATAAAGTAGTTAGTCTGGAATCTATAACAACTTCTCGACAATTAAAAAATATTGAATAGTTAACCTTTGTAAATCTGAATGTTTTTTCAAAGATTAAATTCAAATACTTTCAAAATTTGAAATAGTTTATGAATTCAATTTTAATTTAAATTTCAAACTTAAAAATTCAATTATGGATAAAACCTTATTACCTCAATTACAGAGTTATTTCATTAGTCAAAGAATGAAACTTTCAATAATTGCAAAAAAAAAAAAAAAAAACAATTTCTATTTGATTTTTAAATATATTTCTAGATATATATATATATATAAACTATTTTTCAAACAAAAGGGCACACCTCTCAAATAGTCAATATCATCGAATTTGATTGTTAATAAGATCATTACTTATTGGTTATTTTCATTTTAATTATTCATTTTTTCATTTTTTGCTTTTTTTATTTTTGGATATTGAACAGTTGGAAAATGAAAAAGCAAGATCTGAAAAAACCAATTTGGAAATAATCTACATGTGTATAAACTGAAACAGTTTAAGTTTGATTTCGAATGAGTTAGAAATAGGAATTAAGAAAGACCATTATTGGATTGATGCATGGAACAAAGAAAAGAGAAATAAAAAAAAACAATCACAACAAAATACCAGATGAATTGTGGCTTTATATTGAATATGAGACTTTAAAGAACAAAAGTTTGGGGTTTAAAGAATTATCAATAAAATGTTGAGAACTTTTTCCCAATTCGCCTTGTTCAAAGGTTTTTATTGGGTTTATAATTTTTTTCATTACAATTTACAAAACAAGATTTCTCATTTCAAATAAAAGGGCACACCAATTTTTAAAATATTGAATTATAATTTTTATTGTTTAGTTTTAATGAGTTTTAAAGATTCATTTGAGTGTTTTTTTTTATGTTTTAAAGCGTTTCTTAGATTTTAGAATGATACTACAATTAATTTGATTCATTTATGAATAATTCTTAAAATTTTTTGTGCCCTTTTATTTGAAAAAGATTTTATATATATATATATATACTAATAATTAATGAAATATTTTTGAACACAAAATAAAACTTTCTAAAATTTTTTGATTTAATAATTTTTAATATTAATGTAGTATTTTTAATTAAAACAGATCCAGAATACCAGTATTTAAATACTTTCTGAAAAATTAAAGTATTTTTTTTTTATTATGCTTTTTTTTCAATCTTTTTAAAATTACTATAAATCATCTATATTGTGTTTTCTACCATGTAATTGATATTCTGTTAAAAAAATTATCTAAAAAGAACAAATATATACTAAAAATATTGTTTTAATAGTCTTACCACTTTCAGTGAATTTGCACCATGTTCAAGTAGCATTACTATCAAAAATACTATTCTGATATTGTACTTCTTGTGATTACAAAAATTCAAAAATTAAAAAAATATTCACAGACAATTTCTCAATTGCAAAAATTTTTAATCTTAAATATTCAAAGGGCACCTTGAAAAAAAAATTCAAATTGATGATAAAAAAATAATCTTATCGTATTTTATAAAATCAAATTTTTAAAAAAATAAAAGTGTTACAAATTTAATATTTCAAAAGAATAAATTTTCAACAATTTGAAACAAATGGTTTTCTTTCAGTTGATAGCCATTTTACATAGATTAAAACCAATATGTAGTAATTATGTAACCCAATAAATTTGAGAGATTAATAGTTTTGAAAAATCTTTATATATAATAACTCATTTGAGAAATGAAACAAATTCAATAAAAAATTTTTAAGATCTCAGAAATAATTTCTTAAGGATCTAGTTTTTTTTGAAAATATCTACAGAAAAAAAAGTAAAATAATATACTGAACTCTTTCCAATCACAATAATAATTTGAAGTTCCGAATTATCTATTTTTACAATAATGGAATTGGGTTATTATTATTGAAAAAAAGTGAAATCACAAAAAAAAGTTCAAATAAACTAAAATTCAAAATTTTCCACACAGTTAAAATGGTCCAAACTATCACAATAATACAATTTCATAGAAATTGGAAATAATTTTGATTTTTGTAAAAATTGGAAAATCATAAATTCATCAATTAGTTTTTTTTGTTTTCATTTTATTTTTTGATTTCTGTTATTGTTTTCGTTTAGATCAAAATTTTTTGGAATGATTGATATTATGTTTAGGTGAGTGGTTTCAAATAGAAGAACTCAAATGAAATTAGTTGATGGTTTCTAAGTATTTGATCTATCAATATTCCTATCAGAATTTTCAGAAATTTACCAATATATTTTTTAATTTTATACCTCTTTATTCTTTTTCACTACTTATTCCTTTTTTACTCTTTCTTGTTTTAGAAAACTAAATTAATATTCAAAGACTTCTGATGACTCTATCTGTTAGATACTCTTTGAATTAGAAGTCTCAAATTTAGTCACTTCAAAATTCTCTCTTTAACAGATTAGATGAGGTTTCGTCGAACCCTTAACAGTAAACCCAATGTATTTTTTTGTTTTGCTCATCTCCAAAATTTTTTAAAACACCTATAATTTAATTATAATAATTATTTCTTTTTTTGTTTTGTGAGTATTGTCATTTCTAAACAATTACTAATATTCCAATTATTGAATGGTTCTATTTTGGTATTTCACCTAGAATTGAATAAATAAGTTTTTTTTTCTCAAAAATTAAATTATGATGTTTTAAAAGTTTTGAATTGGGGTTTAGTTTTCGAATTGGTAAATAGAAATAAAACCTGTAAAAGAAGATCAAAAATGAATGAATAGAATTACAAAGCCACATTTTCATTGAATTTCTGAAATAGTTCTCAATTAGTTTTTGAAAAATCAAATCAGATTGACAAGTTTAATGAGATAAAATTTGAACTTTTTCTAATTCAAAGATTCGTCTCTCAAAAAACTTGTGTTAAGTGCAGAAAACAGTGTTTCAAATACTGTTTTTTGAATAATAAACGAGAAAACTTTTTCATTTCATTTTTGATTTCCTTTTTCAAAGAGATAGACAAACTACAGCCTACTTCTTTGAAAAACTCTTTGGACTCAAAGATAAATAGGGAAAAGTAAGTGATAATTTTTTCATGTTATCAATTCAAATACCAGTAAAACACCTTTTCTTTAATTCTTCACTTCCAAATACCGAGACGAACTGAGTCTTCAAGAGTTCTCCAGATCACAAAGCAATTTTCAAGTTAAAATTCTTTTCGTTTAAGAAAAGTGGCAGTTTCTTTGAGAATGGTTAAAATTTTTTTTTTCTAAATTTCTCGTAGATATTTATTGATCGTTTTAAAATCCTTTTTGTGAAACAATTTGGCAATTGGCAATTACTTTTTTTAAATATTTTTTTTTTTTTGAAATATTTTGTGTTTTCTGGAAAAGGTTAGAATCCTATTTCAAATTTGCTAATGGTCTATTCGACCTTTCTTTTTATTCAAAAGTGCTCTTTATCAAACCAAAACAAGTTCTCATTAGTAGTCCAAGAAATTATCAAAATTCATATTGCACTTTTACAAACACTTTTAAAGTATTTATTTGTCAAAGTTCTGAATTCGAATTCCTCCAAACAAGATTCTAACGAAGATGAAATTTTGGATTGTAAACTTGATACTGGTATTTGATTTCTGAATGGGAAAAAAATTTCACTTCCTTTTCCATATTTACCTCTCCTAAACGCAGTTCCCAGAAGAAGTCGGTTGTAATTTGTGGTACCTTCTAAAAAGGAAATGGAAAATGAAGTAAAAATTATTAATATTTATTCTTTAAATACCAGTATAAAAAATTTTTTAGGTTAAAAAAACCATAAGTTAAATAAAACATTTTGTTATGTTTATATTTTTATTTTCGGTGAACTTTTAAAAATACTCTTCGAAAACGTAATAAGAATTTTCTAAAAATAAATAAAATAAAATCGATCAAAAAATTTTTAATTTTTTACGATAAAAATTTTAACGTTATTATAAGTACCCTCAAATCAAGAGTAGTATTTGCTGAGAAAAAAATTTTAAAGATTTTTTAAATTCAATTTGGAGATTTTTTTTTCTTTAAAGTCAATACAATTCTCTCGAGTTCTAAATTGGCCCAAACTTATGAATTCAAAAAAAATAGAATCAGTGAAACAAAGTAAAAATACTCTTCGAAAACGTAATAAGAATTTTCTAAAAATAAATAAAATAAAATCGATCAAAAAAATTTTTAATTTTTTACGATTAAAATTTTAACGTTATTATAAGTACCCTCAAATCAAGAGTAGTATTTGCTGAGAAAAAAAATTTTAAAGATTTTTTAAATTCAATTTGGAGATTTTTTTTTCTTTAAAGTCAATACAATTCTCTCGAGTTCTAAATTGGCCCAAACTTATGAATTCAAAAAAAATAGAATCAGTGAAACAAAGAAAAACACAACCAGCAATGAGACTTGAAGGAAAAAAAAAAGGAATAAAAAGGAATCATTTAAAATATTAATCATTTATTTTTATTGAATATCCAAAAAAGTTTGTTTTTTTGGTTTTTTTTGATTTTAATCTTCACCTTTCTCTTTTTTACTAATTTTTGGCTTAATTTTTTTACCTTTTGACATTCCCTACCTTATCTTTCTCTCTTTTTAGCTATAATTTATGAGTAACAAAAAAGAGAATTCCAAGGCCTTTATGGAGAGGATGGAGAAATATTTACGAACCAAAATTGGACGCAAGCAAGAAAAAATCTTTAATGATATGATACCTGACAAAGAAACAAAAAAAAGATGTTTGTTGTATGGACATACGTCCTCGTACATATTATTTTTGAATCAATTTTCGCATGAATTTCCCAAAAGCATTATTTTTAATCAAGAAGGCAAGGAGAAAGACTTGAAGTTCAGAAAGAGATGGAAGTATACTATGGCACATACCCGTGGTATCCCAGCAAGGAATTTTATTGATGGCATCCGTAAGCCATTAGGGAACATTGGTCTGATACCTAAAAAAGAAACAAAGTACTTTCACTATCTCCCCCCAGAAAACAATCCTAAGAAATCTGAGTCTGTTGAAAGGAAAAGAGAGCTGGATGAAAATAAAAATGAAATCCCTGTTCGTAACAAACACAAAAAAAGGAGCCTTAACTCCGAGCATATGAATCACCAACTCGTCTGTGGTTCCTTAGGTCTACTTAAGAAACACCATTCCCTTCCAGGAGGTTCCTATGATGAGAAAAACGATCAGATTGCTACTGTTACTGAGAAAATGGAAAGGATAAGCTTGCCGCAGAAGAAAAAAACTCCGAGGAGGAGGAAAACCAAACGAAAAAAGAAAAAGTTCTTGCTGATCAAAAGTCCTCAAAAAACAACAAGAAAAAAAAGTAAAACAAGTACCAAAAAGGAAACAAAACAAAAGAAAAACCATGATGATAATTCGGATTGGAATACAAATCAATTCAAAATGGAAAAGGGAACGACAAACAGTAATGTAATCTATGATAATATTGAAATAAATAATGAAAAGGAAATAAAACGTGAAAAGGAAATGGATGAGGAAAAAAGAATGGTACACAAAAAAATAATAGATTATCAAAAAAGAATAGACTGTCAAAAAAGTCTTGATCAAAAGCAAAACTTCGCAAGTGTGGTGAATCAAGATAACAAACAAAAAGTATCTCCTTCGAGGAATATTGACTTTAGCTCTGAAATAAGGAATAGTATTGATGTAGAGAACCTTTTTGGGGACGATAACATCGGACTATTATTAGATGATCAACAAGAACGTATTTACCAAAATGGCATTGGAAATAAGAGTGTGGATATATCCAAAAGTAATCACAATATTAATGGCAACTTTAATTCTGATGAAAATGGTATTAACATATTTAAAGAGAGCAGCAATGAAAAGGAACCTGATTCGAATTTTGATATTACCTTTTCTCAGAGTTCTTCCTGTGAAATATCTATGATAGATCAAGACTGGCTTGAGAATAATGATGGGGATTTAGAGAGTGATGTTCTTGGGTTTTTAAAGCAGACCCAGGACATGGATTTGAAGAATCTCGATTTGTGTTATGGGGATGAGAATATTTTCCAGAGCCCACCACAAAATACAGACAATGAAGGTTTTTTCTCAAAATTCAACTAAACATTTTTGCTTTTTGCAGAATTTTTCTCACACAAATAAATTTGAGAAGATCAATCATCTCTACCGACAAAGGTCTTGGTCAGTACTACAATTTAAAAACCAATTGTGAACCTTTCTTCCTTTCTTTTTTCCAATCATTTATCAAAAATTTTTTTAAAAAAAGTCAAGTCGTTTAAAAAAAAAGTTTGTTCTCAAAAAAGTATTTATTAGACACCAAAAAAAAAAAACAATCTATGCAACTTTGTTGTCCATTGAACCCTATTTTTCTAACCTATTTGCCACATCGTTTGAAAAAGGGATTGTCTTTTTTTTTACTCCCTTAAATCCATTTATTTCATGATTTATTTTTGAAAAGTGAAAAACAAATGATTCCGCAATTTCTTCAATTATTTTTATTAAGACACAAATAGAAGATTTGATCAAATTTATTTTTCAATTTATCGCACTGAGAATAATCATTATTGGCAAGAAAAACTGCACTTTCGAAGCGTTCCCTATTGTAATGGATGTAATATTCTATTGAAATAATATGGATCATCAAAAAACCAATAAAGTTATTAATATTTCTTGGCAAAGTAACGTTTTTCTTATTGGATCTATATCAATGTTGCAAGGTTGTGTAATATGCAGAAAATACCACTGAACATTAAAAAAATATGAATTTATGTTATCCAAATCAGATTTTTTTTTTAATTTTGATCTAACGACTTTACATTTTTTTTTTTAAAAACTTACTTTCAAAACAAAAAAAAAATAATTTTTATTAAAATAAGGAAAAAAAAAAAAATGAAAAAACACTTGGTTTTGATTAAATATTTGATAAAAAAAATAAACAGGAAACTGACATTAATGTTTTTTTATTTTAAATTGATTTTTTTTTTTAAATTTTAAATTGATTTTTTTTTTTTTATGTTAAATTAATTTTTTTTTAATCAAATAAAAGATAATAAAAAACATATTTGTATTTTGGGTTTTTTTTCGAGTTATTTTATCAGTTAAAATTTCCTTTTGTACTAATAAAATTCCAAAGAGTTTTGGGGAATGTCTATAATCAAGATTCATATCCGATTTTCTTTTAAAGATTTTACAAAATAATTAATTGAAAAAAAAAAAGTGTTATATTGGTATTTAATTGAAAGTACTAATTTTTCATATAAATTTTTATTTATTTTTCTTTTATTATAATTAGAATACAATATGAAAAAAAAAATAAATTCAGCATTTGAAGAAATAAAATTGATTTTTTTTTTTTTTTTTTTTTTTTGATTATTAGTTTTTATTATTGAATTATAGCATATTTTTAAAAAAAAAAACACTATTTTTTATATAATTTTATATTATAATTTCTTTTTGAATTTAATTTATTAGAGATTTTTAATTGATTATAATTATATTTGTTTAACTTTAAGGGATTAATAAATCTTTTTTATTTTTTTCATAAAAATAATCGGTACAATTTTCAGTAGTATATGATTAAACCCTATAAAGGAACTGAGATATCAACTTTTGAGAAATGGGTTATCATTTTTAATAGTGTTCTTCTTTCCCATTTATATTTTCAGTCAAAAGATTCTGATCCTTTTGGTTTGGATTTTTTGGATCTAAATAAGAAAAAGAAAAATTTGCAGAAATAAGGTTTTTATTTTTATAAAAACTTGCTTTTAGCTAATTAAGATATTTTCCAGAGCATATAACATTGAAATTTTAATCTTTTTAAAAAATATAAGAAAAATAAATCAAATATTGAATCTTTATAGATCAGAAAAAATTGATCTTTATTTTTATTCACAAATATTTTAAAAATTTTTTTGGAATTTAAAATATTAGATAATCTTTTTTTTCATATATTTTGGTGATAAGCCAAGGTCTTTTTATTATGAAAATTAGTTATTTGATACTATCTATTATTTTTTTATATTATAATTTTTCATTTATTTTAATTTTATTGTTTAAAAATATTGGAAATTTTTGGAAAAATATAAAAGCCTATTGTTATTTTTAATCTTTGGAATGTTAATAACTTTCTGAAATCAATTAAGATTGGGTTATTAATTATTGATAAAAATAATCAAATTAAAAAATTATTTCATGAGATTATAAGTTGATTTTTCCACGTTTTTAATCCAGATTATAAGAGAAATTTTAATTTAATGGTTAAAATTTGGTATTTTTATCTTTTTTTGTTTCAAAAAAGGGAAAAATTGATTTGAACTGTTCTTTGAATAAACAAATTATATTTTTTTAAAGTTGAAAAAAATTTTTGTATTTTTTTTTAAAATTAAGGTAGATTTTTTTAACTAGAGTTCTTTCCATAAATTTGTACTTTTATTTTTAAATTCTACTTTTGGTTCACTTCCTTTCTAATAAATAAGATTTCTAACTTCTTCTTTGAAAATAATTTTTTATAAATAATTCAGAAATAGGTTGGATTTTGATCTTTATCAAAATTGAGAAAAATGTATCAAAATTTTTAAAAACAAGAATTCATTTTAAAAAAGAGCATTAAAAGTAAGTTTGGTATTATAGTACTCATATTTTTACTTTGTTTTGAAATTTCAAGATGAAGTGACATTTTATTTGTTTTATTATTAAATTTAAAGAAGATTTGTTGGAATTTTGAGTATCTTTAAAAAAGCCTCGAATCACGAATAATACCAAAATTTCTCAGAAAAAATTCTAAAAAAATAAAAAGACTTTTTTTTTGGAGACCAAACAAAAACTTTCGAGTTGGATCTAATATTCAAAACAAGTAGTGTCTACGATTTAATTTAGCAAAAAGATTTAGTATTAAAAAGGAAAATATTTTGTATTTATTGGAGTTAAAAACAGAAAAGATAATGAAACAAAGCATTTGTAATCAATCACATCGAATAGAATGAATAAAAGTAAAAGAAAAAAATTCAAAGTTAAAATTTATTTTTTTAAAGTTGTCAAATAAGTAAAAATGAATAAAGGATACGAAAAAAGAAAACGAGACTATTCAAATAAAAAGTATTTTGAAAAACAATCACAAATATTTTCTCAACTTGTTCCCTTGTGTCTCCAAGAAAAATGTTTACTCATTGGGGCAAAAACATCATCTTCTTACAAATTGCTCCAAATATTTTCAGATCTTTTTCCGACTTTTATCCAAATGAGGTATGAGAATGAGAAAGTAGAAGAAATCAAATTCACAAGGAATTGGAAATATGTGCTCACAGATTGCAGATGTATCAATCCAAAAAGTTTTAGGGACACGATCAGAAGAAATGTTGAAATTTTCAACTTGTTCCCTCAGCACTGCAAGGAACACAATTGCTATACCATGTGCAAAATCAGAAAAAGAACAAAAAAGATCTCAACAAAGTACCCTTCAGTGAAAATCAGGAGAACTGTCTCGTCAAGGAATGAAAATAGGGTTTACCAGTTGAATAAATTGAACTCAACAAAAGTTGATCACCTCCCAATTAAATCTCAACAAAATTCGAAAGAAAATTATTTATCAAAGATCCATCTGGACCAAAGCAATAGTCATAAAATCTTAGATTACAAAGATCCTGAAATTTTTAATCCTAAAAAGAGATTTATTCATAATTTTGTGTTTTTTTTCCAAAATCTCAAAAATCAAAATTACCATTAAAAAACTATTGTAGAGTAGTGAAAAAAATACCGGACATGAAAAAAATCCCGGACAAGATTTTTAATTGTGAATATTAGTAAAATTATTGTGTAATTTCATTTATTTACAATCAAATTCCTTTTTTTAAGAATCGAACTTTTTCAATTATAACTCCCCCACTTATTAGAATGATGATTGATGAAATCACACTTGTTCAAAACACCATTCAATCAATCAAAAAAACAAGAATAAAAATTATCATTTTCCAAACTCTAGTAAACCTCTATAAAACTCGATTGTTTTTCAAAAAAAGTTGATCAACATTAGACTATCACACAATTACTCGAGTATTCTAGAGACACCTTACTTTGATGGACTTTAGGTAGGTTTATTACTAATCTCATAATAAAATTGGTTATTTATAATAAGGATTTAATTGAAATTAGACAAAAATTTTACTAATAATCACAATTAAAAATCTTGTCCGGGATTTTTTTCATGTCCGGTATTTTTTTCCCAACTATATAAATATTGGTCTAATACTTTTTTTTTGTAATTTTTTTTTCTTTAGTTTACTCCAAATACTTTCTCTCAAAAGACTTGGGAACTACGACTGAGAGCCGGAATTTGTTAATGTGAGTTGTTAAACAATTAAAAGGTCAAATATTTAAAAGTATTAATGTGTTTGAGATTCAAGTACTAAAATTTCGTATTTTATCCACAAAATTGTTGAAAAATAGAACCTCAGTTAAATTTATTCACTGTGAATTTTATTTCCAAAAAATACGAAAATTTCACAAATCCTATAATTTTAACAAATATTTCTTAATATAGATCCATTCCAAAATATAACCTTAAGGGATTAGTGTCACCCTAGATATCTCTATAATCAAAAGTATATTGAAATTGGGTGTAAATAACATTATTTGAACCATGACTCAAATAGTTTATGTGACTCTAAAAAAGATATTATAATTATCATTATTGAACAATAAATTATTACATTTTTTGCTAAAATTCACAATTAAAAATTTTCTTTTTATGAAAATATTTTTTTTAATTCCTTTTCCAAATCTAAAAATAGAAACCCTTATAAAAGTATGACAGTAGTTAATAAATCATATTTAGAACTTCCAAAGGTAACTTTTTTTTATAATTTTTTAATTTTAATGGTTAACTCAATAATCACCAATATAAAAACCCAGAGACTGATTATTTTTGATTCCTTATATATAAAGAAAATTTCAACATCACTATATTTCTAAGATTTTAGAAATAATTTGTCAAAAACATTTATTGGTTAATTATTTAATTTTTACAAAAAAAAAAAAAGAATTTTTTTAGATATAAATCTACATTTCGCCACAAATTTAAGTAAGGTATTGTGCCAAATTGGAGTACGAATATTGAAAATTCAAGCTTTAAATTTGTGACAAAATATAGATTTTTTTCTGAAATTGTTGGGTTTTCTACTTATACATTGATCATTCTTAATTGTTTAGATCAACAAAGATCACTACTTGAAGAATAGGGGTTTTAGAGTTATTATAAACCATGGTACACTACTATTTATTTCAAAATAAATGGAACAAAATATTTATTCAGCTTTCCAAAAAAGAGATTAGAAATCCTGTAAAATGTCAAAAATTTAATTCTTAAAAATTGCAAAAAAAATTAATTTAAATTTTAGAATTGGTGTATTTGTGGAGACTTTTTTAATTCTTGGTTTTTTTTTTTTGGAAATACTGAATGAAAATTTTGATCTTGATATTTTACAATTAACAGTAATGTGATTTAAATCCAATAAAAACATACTTTAATCTTTGGTATCACCTATGTAAAAATAAATCCCATCTTTTTTCCTTTTTTTTATTTCAAATGTATTAAAACAAATTTATTTCCAAGATGTTATAAATATTTTTTACAGATACTTTTACAAGTATGAAATGTTTTAAATTTTGAATCTGTGTGTAAAAATCACCATAGATCATTTTGTTTTAAAAAATTTATATTCAAAATTATTGTTGTTTTTGTTTTTGTTTGATATTTTTAACATTGAAATTAATATATTTTATCCAATTTCATCAGAATAAAAATCCTTTTTTGAGAAGTGAATTTAAAATAACACAATAACTATACACCATCCAAAGTGGAAGAATATTCTTTTAAGGTTGAAAATTTCAATTAATATTTAATTTGACTGAAATTACTGGGTTTCTTTTGTTAGTGATTCTCAGTTCACCCAAAATATACCAAAGATAATTAAAAAAATAATTAAGGAGTCAAAACTTTAAGAAAACAGGTTAAAATTTGAATGTATGTTATTAGTCATATTCTCTACATACAAATTTTTGTAGATACAAAGAGTCAAAAAATTCTTATTGACGAAGAAATTAGGAAAAGAAAATTTTTTCAGAGAGATCATTTTTTTTTTTTCATTTTTTCAAAAATAGAATATGTTTAAATTTATTTTATTAGGTCCAAAATAAAAACTTTGACACTTTTTTATTACTGGTTTCATCATTTTTGGACGACACAAAGTTTTCTTGCCTGGAATATTAAGGTAAAGACTTTTTTTTCTTTTATAAGATAATTCTTTTGACTAGCCACAAAATTAATTTATTATACCAATTGAAAAATATTTATAATTCTTATAGAAGAGTAATTATAAATATTTAGTTTTGAAAGTCATTTGCAACTTTTACCAAGAAACTAGGTTTTTTTCCAAGATGAAATTCAATTTTTCACAATAAATTTTTCTTGATTGATATCTGGGAAATAAGTAATTTTATTCTCAAAAATTCAAAAACAATTTTTTTCTGACAAAAATGATAATACTGTTATAATGATTATAGTGGGTAAGGCCAAACAATTTTTTAAGATAGAATTGTCAAATTTGAAAATTCTTCTACAGTTTCTCTTTTTTTGAAACCTAGAAATCGACATTTTTCAAAACCTTAAAGAATAAATATATTTTTGCCAAAAAGAACTAGAATTCCATTGAGAAACTTTTGTAAAGTATCTATCAAAATTTCATTTATTTGATCATCTATATTCAAATTAATTTTTACTGAGAAGTAAATTGAAAGATTAATAATTAGAATAATTAACAATAATATAAAAATAGTTTTTGCTTTCAAAATCAAGACTTTTCAAGCATAGAACAAAAAATATGTTTTAGAATTTTGAAGAATTAACTTAATTGCTAATAAAAATAATGTGTTGCTTTTTTTTCATTTTTATATTGGAAACATGTGAATTTGGATTTCAAAAAATATATTTTAATTTTTTTTTTTTTAATTTGTGTTTTGGTCATAGGAAAGGGATGGGTTAACCCCATTTAAACAAAATTATCAATTAAAGATCTTGACAAGATTTCAATTAATTTTTAAATAAATATTACTCCCTTAAATGAATAAAATTATATAGGTTAGTTCCACTTTTAAGGTACAAACTTTCAGACAAATATAAGGCACAAAAATATCTCGCTTTAAAGTTCAAAGATTCAAATTCTAGTAAAATGCATTTTATAAAACAAAAAGTTGTAAAAATGTTATTAGATTCGAGATTTTTTGTACCTTATATTTTGTTGACAGTTTGTACGTAAAAAGTGGAATGAACTCTAGAGTTAACCAGGTACAATCTATTTCTTTGACATTTTTAATAGTTTATTAAAATAACAAAAAAGGATGATTTTTTTTTTTTTGGAAACTACTATTAAATACTGTAAAGGGTATAATTTCTAATACCTGGTAAATACAATTTAACATATGATCTACATTAAATTTAAAATAATCAATAATCAAAAAAGAGGAAATTTTTACAAAAAAGGATGCCTAAAGAGCAAGAATCAAGTTTCAAATTTAAATTGTTATGAATTATAATTTTGAAAGAAATGTGTTCAAGTATGCAAGTGTCTATAGTTGTGGCTTTTTATGATCTCGAGGATTTTATGATTTTAGTTTTTTCATTTCTCAAATCGGCAATTTTTTTTCTCAAGAATGCGACAAAATCCTTATTTGTCAAATATTTATTGTTATAGAATAGCCACAAATTAGATTAAATTGAATTGAATTGATTATATACTGAAATAATACAATTTGTTCCTAAATCGAAGAAATTTGACCCTTTGGGAATATAAAACAAGAAAGTGATTTTTTTTATTCTAAATTTGGATTTTTTGTCGTTGAGATACTTTTAAAATTTTTTTTTTCGAATTGAATTTTTTGCCAATTGAGATACTATGAATTCTTTTTGTTATTTGACTTTTTGCTTTTTTTTTGGATTTTTTAATTAGGTAATCCTATGAAATTATTTTTTTTGTTATTGTAATTTATTTATCATTTGGGGTTTTTATGATCAAAAGAAGAGCAATTTCGCAATGCCGTTTTTTGTGGAAGAACGGTCTTGAGTGTGGAGCAAATCCACAATAGGTGACAAGATCTTTAAGGGACTAGTCTCCCTTGTTTTTTTTTTTTTTGACCAACTTCTAAATAAGAGTTCCTTATCTAGAAACATGTTTAATATTGAAAATAATCAGGGGTTTTCAAATCGAATTAATTTGCAAATTTTTTTCTCAAATTCTATTAAATTTAGGTAAAAAAAAAATTAATTATGATTAGTCCCTTAAAGAGAAAATATTTTTTGAATTATTAAAAAAAATGTCCCGACTTATTGGGAAAAACCTGTTTAATGGGGAAATTTGTGTGTATAAAAGGATCATTTTATACATTTACAGTACTGATAAATTTAAATTTATTTTATTAAATTTTTCGTTTAAATTCCATTATAGAAATCAATTGAACTCAACAAATAAAACAACTCAAGAGAAAGAATCTTTTGAAAGTCAAACCAATTTTACAAAGTTTCTTCACATTTAAAAGTATATACTGAATTAACTAAAGCTTGTTAAAACATATTTGTAAAATGGAAAATGAATTAAAATTTTTCAGATATTTCTTTGAATTTATCAGTATCCAAAAATTTATCAAATTGTTAATTCTACACTAAAAATACAATAATCTTTTGAAGATTGGTGGCAACCATTTCATACTATTTGTTGCAAAATAAATGTAACAATATTTTCATTCAGCTTTTCAAAATTATAATTTATAAATCATCAAACCATTTCAAATTTTTAATTCTTAAAACTAAGTTAAATCATTAATTTACCTTTTAGAATTGAGGACTTTGATGATTTATTTTAATTATTGGAGTTTGTAATTTTATGGAAAGCTGAATGAAAATTTTGATCTTTCTATTTTACAATTAACAATAAGAATTGGATCTTTTCATTTCAAAATTGTTAAAAAAACCAAAAAAAGAAAGGATAAAAAAAAAAAAAAGAAATTAGGAAATTGATATTTATTGTGATCAACAAAAAATAAAATATTCAAAGAAGAGAGTTTCTTTAGAAGTCAAAAAATACATTTTTGTCATAAAGGAATTGGCTTTTAAAATTGTTAATAAATAAGGTTTTAAAATAAATTTAAATTGTTTCTTTAGCAGTTTGAGAATATTAATGTAAATTGAAAAAAAAGGAAAGCTTTGATTGAGATCTTCGAATCAATATAACGGAAGAGAGAAAAAAGAGACATGTGGGTTTTGTATGTTAGTAGTTATCTCTTGTATTTTCTACGAAGAGAGAAATCTGTATCTGTATCTGTATCTGTAATTAGTTATATTTTTGATGGTATTGTATTTTTTGATTTTGGGGCTTGTTGCCAAAGTAAATCGAAAAATTGAATGTTAAAGTGCATTAGTTTTTTTGTTTTTTTTGTCAGTTGCGGTTTGTTCAAGGATTTATTATTTCTCTTAGTTTGCAAATAATTTTTTTTTTTTAGTTACGTTAGTGGTGTTGTTCTTATTTCTTCTGAAAAGTGATCCTGAGTAACACTTGCTTTTGAGATTTTGCTCGTCAATTTCAATTTTTTTTTTCTTTGTAATTCCTCATTTACCAATCGAAATTGACGTTTTCCATAGAGCTGTTTTCTTCAATTACAAATCCAAATTCGCCAACCACAACACGATCACTATTATTGTTCCCGATTTCTTTTTGTTCTGTGCATTTCCCAAGATAATCGATAAATGGTCTTTTTCTTTCGAGGTTTGGTTGCTTAACAAGGGTTTGTGTCAAATTGTGAGGGGCTTTTGGCCTTATGTATGTGATTTGTTCCTGCCTATTTGGTTGTTTTTTCTCATTTTTTTGGGCAAATAAAATTGGTACAACACATAAAGTTGGTTTTGTTGCAGTGATTCTATTTTTATGGTGGTCACAGACCTCGTTAACTCTTCTTAGTTTTCTTCTTCGTTTTAAAGTCGTAGGCTTTGTGTTTGGTTTAGTTTTTTTTTTAAGCATTGCAAAGTTGATTTTTTTTTGTGTTTAAAAGATAAATTTTTTTTTTTTTAATTTGTTTGGTTTTGGTGCAAAAATTTTAACTCATAAGTGAGAATTTCTAAAATGATAAATTGTTTGTTTTTTTTTTTGAGGCTAATCTCTATTGGAAGTTATTTAAAAAAAAATAAAAAAGAGGAAAGTTTTTTTTTATTAGCAAAAGACAAAAACAGTAAAAAAGAAAGAAAAAAAAAAAAAATCAAAAAAGTAAAGCATACACATTTATGTAAAATAAACAAAAATGAATTATTTTTTGATCAAATCCCGTTTTTGGATACGTGTCAAAGTCAATTTCTCAAGAGTATGAACTCGAGTTCTATATCTTATTCTGGATTTTATTCTTTTGAAAATTTTTACATTTTTTTGGTTATAGATTATATAAATTGGAATCCAATTGAGTTAGTTTACACTGAACGGCTGTGCTCTCTTTTTAAAGAGAAAAACTAATTTTTTTGGAAAATATTTCTTTTTTAGTCAGACTTTACTTTCTTGTCTTTTAAGTGAATTTGAATTCGGCCTTCGTTTATTGTCTTGGAAGCTTATTTACCAAAAACTTTACAAATAAAAAAAAAATTAAATAACATGCATGCTCATTTTATTTTCCGTAAGCCAATTAGAAATTTCAACCATATCAAATTCAAGTCCGTTTTTATTGTTTTTTGACCATCCAAATTTTTGATCACCTAAAGTCGGTTTACTTCCAAAAAAGATTTGATGAAAAATCATTATTTTTGTGACGATGAAAAACGATCAAAACTTAATTCTTCGATCCTTGTTTGAAACATTTATGATACTCAAGGTCTTGGTTTCGTTCTTTTCCAAACTAAGTGAATCACTTAATAATGTTTTTCTTTTACCCTATTTTTTGTGAACAAATAAGTGTTAACTCCAGTTCAAATGCATTACCTACCTACTCTTTTGGTTTTCTACTTTACAGAATTTTACTTATTTTTCTTTTTATGAACCATTTTTACATTTAAAAATTTAGTACCAATTCTAGAAATTTTTGAAAGAAGATTCAAATTTTTATCAGAGTATTTCTCGTGTATCTCTTCCCACTTGAAGTTAGGGTTTGTCAACCATTTCTTAATTGAAAAAATAAAAGATTGATAGTGAAAAAAACCTTTTTTGAGGAATAAAAAAGCCATATCTTGAATAAAACCAAAATTTTTTTTCTTCTGGTCATTTACAAGAATTAATTCAGTCTTCAAATTATATATAATACCAAACTTAGTGTCGGTTGACTCATAAAAAGTTTGAAGACTTTTTTAAATGATAGATTTTATATGTTGTAAATTATTTGTTATTGTTCCAATTTTTTATCAAATTTACCGTTTTTTTCAACTAAAAAAATGTCTCAAAAATTTACTTTCTTTTTTGAGATAAATTTTCCAATATGATCCATTATTTTTTGATCGGAAAATATGCAGAAATCAATATCATTTTTACTTCCTTTTTATTGTTGGTCTATTTGCTCAGATAACGAGTAAGTTTTCACCAAAGGAAAGATCAAAGGAAATTACTTTACTTTAAAAATAGAGTTATTTTTGAGACATTTTTTTAATTGAAAAAAACGGTAAATTTGATAAAAAATTGGAACAATAACAAATAATTTACAACAAATAATTGTATCAAATCTCAAAAGGCCCTGAAACTTTCAATGGATTAACCAACACAATTTATTTGGTCTTATCTATAATTTGGAATAAAGGAACAAATAATAAATCAGAACAAGCTGTAAAAATAATTACGGGTTTTATTTAAAACGTGTATTTTAAGCCCAGAACACATGTTTTTAGATCTTGATAGTTATTAGAAATAAAATTTTTAGGAATTTGATTTGAAAAAAAATATTGTTTCATAAAAAGACATAGGAAAATGTTGAGATAATTTTAGAAAAATTAAAATGAGTTTAAGGGTCAAAAAAAAACCTAACCAAGAGAGTAAAAGTTCGTTTTATAAAATAAATATTTTTTAGTTGCGTATTATATGGATTAGTTATTTTTTAAAATAACCAAATATAGTTAATCTCAATAGATATTTAGAAAAATATAAAAGTCATAAAATATTAAAAAATAATATACATTATCTAAGAATAAAGAATTAAGAATAAAATTGAAATAAACATTGACCATATCAGAATTTAAATTGATAAACAGAGATTAACCACCACACACACACACATACACACACACACACACACACACACACACACACACACACACATATATATATATATATATATATAAACTCTTTTTCAGTCAAAGGGGCCCAGTTTTATTGAAGAAATCGAAGACATTCTATCAGTTTAATTCATTACTCTTATCAAACTAAAATTTTCAATTTTTAGATCAAAATCATTTTTTCTCATTTTACAATATTTTGTTTTTTTTGTTTTTTGCTTTTTTGCTTTTTTTTTTTTTCTTCTTTTCTTTTTTATTTTTTTTTTTAAAAATTAACTTTGAAAAAAAAACTGTTTGAAAAACGAAATAAACATTACGAAAAGTTAAGCTTTGTATGTTCTTTTAAAATTCATACATTTACAAGTAAAAAATCTTATTATCAACGATTTTAATTTCCTAAAGAAATTGAGAATTTTGCACGAGACGTTACAATGAATGGGGATCAAAAATTTTTTTAACATTTTTTTTTTTTTTTGAAATTTATAGTTTGTTCAGGGTTTTCTGTTATAATTATAGACTCTTATAAGAAGTTTATTATTTCTCGTATTTCTAAACAATCTAATTTTGGTTGATTCTTAAAAATAAAGTGACTTTTTCATTTTTCACTGGGCCCGTTTGGGTTAAATGGAGTTTATAAACCAAAATTCAAAAATTTTGACACACCGAAACTCAATTTTTTTAAAAAACAAACTTCTATAATCAATTCAAGAAGAAATACCAAATTAGAATCAATTCATCACGAAATACTACCAATTATTTATAAATTACAATAACTCTAAAACAAAAAAATAAATAATTATCAATACAATTAAATTATGGGTCTGTTAGAAATTTTGGATATGGGTAAAGCAAAAAAATACACTTTGTAAATTTATTTGAATTCTATTAGGATTATTGTTTGATCAAAGGTTCGATACTACTAAATAATTGTATTTGAGCTCTTCGATTTTGGACAACTTAACTTGAACATAATATCAATCATTGAGAAAAAAAATCCGATTGAACAAAAAAAGTTACTTAATTCAAAAAATGAAATTAATACAAAAACTAAAAGATGAAAAAATGATTTTCCGATTTTTCAAAAATCTACACTGTACTACAAATTTCTAATGTTGTATGAACCATATTCAATACTTTACAGTTCATATATATATATATATATTAAATTTATATCTGGATCTAAACCACCATTTAGTGTAAGTGGTACTATTCAAACCCAAAATTCACTTTTTTCTGAATCTAAAAACACAATTGTTTAGAAATACGAGCAATAATAAACTTCATAGTAACTTGATATTCATAAAAGAAAAGCCTACCCAAACTTTAAATTTCAAAAAAAAAAAAAAAAAAACAATATAAAAAAAACTTTGAGCCCCATTCATTGGAACTGCTTGTGTAAAATTTCTCAATTTCTTGATAAAATACAAATTTTTGAAAATAAGATTTTTTTAATTTTAAAAGTGTGAATTTTTAAAGGAATTGCAAAACTCGCTTTTCTTGATGTTAATTTGGAGTTTTAAACATTTATTTTTTGTTTTCAAATTTTCTTTTAAAAAAATAAAATAAAATGAAAAAGAAAATAAACAAAAAAAAATTAAAAAAAAAAAAGCAAAAAGTAAATCAAAATAGAAAAGAAAAAAAATATTTACAAAAAAGAAAAAATGATTTAGATTTAAAAAATGAAAAAATTTTTTGAAAAGAATAATAAATTAAACTCATAGAAAATCTTCTTTTTATTCTATAATTTTGACACCCTTAAACTGAAAAATAGTTTAGATTCATTACTAAAAATTCGATTTTACAATTAATTTAAATAATTAATTCAAGAAGAGATTCTATTCACAAATTAATTTTTATATTTGGGGAAAATATTGAAAAGTAAAAACTATTTTCATAGAAAGTAGTACAAATTAATCATTTTTTTCGAACTTTATTGTAATAATTATTTGTTAAATCTTGAAATTAAAAAAAAATATAAAAAAAAATTATTTTGAATGGCTCTAAATATCCATTTTTAAGGTAACGGTGCCATATTAAATTCATTTATACTCAAATTAAGAAGTGATCGTTATTAAATGATATTAGTTCTACATCGATCTAATGACTCTAGAAAATCCCTTATAACTATTATTGCACCATAAATTATAAAACTTTTCACGAATTATCACAATATAAAATTTTCATTGAAGAAAAAAATTTTTCCTTCCTTTTCCAAATTTAAAAATAGAACCCAAAATAGTATAATTCCAGTATTTAATAATTCAGATTTAGAATTCCCGAATGTAAATATTTTTATATTTTTTTAATTCCAAAGATTAATTCAATAATAATCAATCTAAAAACCCTAAGAAAGGTTTAGTTTATTTCATTTTCATAAAGCTAATTATATCATCAAGATATTCCTAATATTTCAAAAATAATTTTTCAAACGTTTATCTGGGTTAATTATTTACAGCCAGTTCCACTTTTAAAGCACAAACTTTCATCGAAAATTAAGGCACAAAAAAATCTCAAATTAAGGTACAAAATTTTAAATTTTTATTTTTACAAATTATTTTACTAGAATCTGAATTTTGTACCTTAGAGTGGAACTGAATGTAGTTTTTTAAAAAAATTGAATTTTAAATTTATATTCTGATGCTATTTACAAGTACAAATCAATACTGTAAATTAAGTAAAAAGTCAAAAAAAAAAAAAAAAGATATCATTTAAGATTTCGAATCTTTTCTATGGAATTACCCAACCTATGAAATTAACCCTAAAATCTGGATATTTGAATTAAAAAAAATTAATATTTCGAATATAACAAAAAATAATATTATTACTATTTTTGATATTATTAGAAAAGGTGATTAATCATATTGATTAACACTAGTGGGCAATAAATTAATTTTTGATTCTTGAACGAAATATCTAAATTAAAATTTAGAAATTTTAGTGGTGCCTTAAAGTACTACAAAGTACTCTAAAGTGTCATAGAGTAAAAAATAGTGCCCATTTTTACCATGATTCAAAATAATACAGGAAAATCAAACTTTTTACTCCATTATTTTAAATTCTTTAAAAGTTAACGGCGGTTTTTTTTTTTAATTTTTGAAATGAAAAGTAATTTAATAAATTTTTTTACATTTAAAAAGTAAAAAAAAGGTAAACTTTTGTTTTTCTTAGTTCAGAAGAATTGAGAAAATTTAAGATTTTACTCTATTATTTTAAATTATGGAAAAGCTAGATACGTTTTTTTTTAATTTTAATAATAAAACAAAAATTTATTAAAATTTTTGGTTTATTTCTAAAATTAAAAAAAAAAAAAAAAACAGCAAATATGAGGAATAACAAATCACCGCGTTTTATAATACAAAAAAGAAAATAATTGAATTTTTTAACTATTAATCTACATTTCAAGACAAATTTAAGAAAGATATTTTGCAACTTTTGAATCTGAATATTTATAATTCAACTTTTAAATTTGCACCAAAATGTGTATATAATTCTGAAATAATTTGGCTTTTTTACTAATCCAAGGATCATTTTTAATTGATTACATCAACAAATATTACTACTTGACTAATCGATTTTTAGAAACATTTGAACCATGTAGCATTTATATGGTAAGCACCCAATAACAACAAACTTCAATCTTAGACTTATCCTTTGGTTGACGCCAATCCCTTAAACAACTTAATTTTATTATTTTAATTATGATCTTTTGACTATTGGATAATTAATTAAAAAAAAAATTTTTCAATTACCATTTTTGAATAAAGATCATCAGTAAAAAATCAAATAATTAATCGTTAAATAATATATCTAATAGATTTTTTTTTTAGAAATATTTAAATTAAAGATGACTAATATATTTTACACCCAATTACAACATACTTTAAAATTAGCTAAATCGATGTGAACACTTACACATTTAATATGAAAATAATAAATAAATAACAAAAGTTTTTTTTTTTATTATTATGATTTTTTCGGATTAAAATTAGAATATATTTTTTTTGATAGTGACTTTTTAAAAATTTTAATAAATAATATTTCCATTGGTAATAAAAACAATAACCCAGTAATAATAAATTTCAATTTTCGATCATTCCCATGTTTCTGTTCTGTATATGATATTTTATCCATTTAAACATGATAAGGATTATCAAGTCTAAAGTGGGCATGTCAAATTATTTTCAAAGAATAATTATTTAAAATTAAGTGTCAAAGAAGCCGAAAAAAATGATTTAATTGATAACATAAGTGTGTGCATTAAAAGCGCTCATTTCTCTAATAAAGTACTCATTATTTGAATATTGACAGGGCATAGGACAATAGATACCGAAAATGGGTATTTTCATTTAGTTGGTAGTATTCTTGGACGTCGTGTAATTCTTCGCAGACAAGTTCTGGATCATTGTCGCCAGTAAATTGGATTCTGTTTGTGTATAAATATTTGATTAAAATCTCTAAACTTTCGATAGATTTTTTGCTGAAATCTTGAATCGAATTAATATTTTTTTCCTTTTCATTCAGGTTTTGAAACATTGTCTTGTACACCCCACACCTTGCCCATAAAATGAATCGATGGACTTTAATTGTTTGGACTTGGTTTTCGTCTTCATCTTCACCATCGTTCACTTTGATAAAAAAGTCCTTTGAATCTTCGTCTTCATAAAGCTGTTTAAATGCCAGCGTATAATCCATTTCTTTTGGATCTCGAATTTTAAATTCTTTCAAAATTGGCAGGATTGAACTTAAATGGTTAAGCTTATCAGAATAAATCCATTTTAAAAAATGATATATTTGTTTGTTGTTGAAAGTTTTCTTGTTGAATAATGTATTTTGAATTTCTTCAAGACTCCTCGATAACCTTTTTTCAACAAGACACTTATGAACTAAAAATTCACCAATTTTGGCGTCGCCGTCAACTTGAGATTTAAATAATTTTAAAAAGTCAATTGAAAAGGATGAAAATAAAGATAATTTATGAAAATCATTAAAGTGGATCACATTTAAATTTAAATATTGCTCGGGGTCGTTAAGAAATTGTACAAATTCAACAACCCGATTCAACACAATTCGTTTCCCGTTTGCAAAAAAGACTTGGTGTTCTGTAGGAATTTCTGAAATTGTTTTGATCTGCTTTTGAAATGACAAAAAACATTCTTTATAATTCATTGGATCGTTCTCGTTCTCGTTCTCGTTTTCATTGGTTTGTGGTAAATCTATTGAAAATGCAATATAGTCTTTGTATTTTGGTGGGCTTTTTGATTTTATTGAAGAGCGGTTCCACATGGGAATAATCTTTCGATTTTTATCGTTTAGTGTTGTAACACGAATTTCTTGTTTGTTCGTGTTTCTCTCAACTAGATATACCGTAGATTCTCTTTGGATGCTATAATGACAAAAAATACGATCCCTTTCCAAATATTTGCCTGCAAAAATAAATTTATGTTTCTTTATCACAGAGTTATTCAGCCAATGAATTCTCCAGAGTGTTTCGAGTACTGTGTCGTCAAAACACGCCCTAAGAGTGAACACCTCTGAGGTGTTCGGTGATCCCTTTACAAAAATATTGTAATTTCGAACCAAAAACTTTTCCTTATTTTTGATAACAAACCCTTCAGACAAGCGGTTTTGGTGGGAACACAAAAAATGTTGAAATGCACTAAATTGGGTTTCAAATTGCTTTAAACAGTAAAAACAATAAATTGCACCGCATGCATCACACGATCGAAACCCTGCCCCAAGAGAATTTATTTGGTTGTGTTGTTTACAGTTTGGACATTGTTGATATTTTTTTAGAAGGAGTTCTTGAAATTTCTTTTCAGAAAGTGTTTCCATGAACGTTATTAAGAATTATTTAATTGGATTGTTAAAAAATAAAAACTTTTTCTCCTTTTTTTTTTAAAAAAGAATCATACAAATCCGATTCCTTGAAAATTGACATTTGAGAAATTTCAGGTTTGGTATTGTAATGTGTATTCCAATCAAATAAATAAAAAAACCAAGAAATTCCAACTCGAACACAAAAAAAAATCTGAACACCAGTAGATTTTTCTAAAAAAAAAGTCATAATTCTTCAACAAAGAAAAAATTCAAAAACCCTTAAGGACTATCCAAAATAAACCCACCATGTGGTCTGATGAATTAAAAAATTGATGAATTAAACACTTTGTCTCTTGAGATCCAGAAGAACTCTCGAGATTTGAAAAATTTCGGAATTTTCTGGATAGGTAATTATGCGAGATCAAGATCATTAATTGAAAGTTGGTAGTAAAAACCGATACCCTCTCATGTTTCTAAGTCCGGTAAAGACGAGTTTTTAATCTGAAATAACTTATCTATTTTTCAAAAAGAAAATCTTTCTGACTAGTAAAAAATTAGAAAGAAGCTTTTTGGAATTAAAAATTCTAAAAGAAAAAAAGAAGATTGTTTTGGAGTTTTTAAAAGGCTCATTGAGAACATGAGCCAAAAGAAACAAAATTTTACTGGATTTTTTAAAAGTTGATAATCAGACAAATTTAGTGAGAAGATTTCCCAAAACAATAATGTAAATTTCAGATCCTTTTAAAAAAAAAGTAAAAAGGGAAAAAAAAGTATAACACAATTTTTATTTGAAAATCTTCAATAGAGTCACAGATCCTGAAAAAAATAGTAAAATCAAAAAAAGAAGTTCTAAATTAACTTGTGGGACTAATCTCTCTTAAATTTTTTACCTAAATTTAATAGAGCTTCAGAAAATTTTTTGCCAATTACTTCGATTTGAAAAACCCTGTTTATTTCCAATATTAAACTTATTTCTAGATCAGTAACCCTTATTTAGAAATAGGTCAAAAAAAAAATAATTGAAACTAGTCCCTTAAAGAATAACCACTAATATCACTATTAATTGAATCCACCAAAACAAGTTAAATCTACTTTTCATATCGAAATTGTTTAGTGGTTTAGGTATTGGTAAAAAAATATTCCCTTTTTTGGAACAAATTTTTAATAATTGATCTATCAAATAAAAACACTTATTATAAAGATAGTATTACAAAAACCATTATTAATTGATCCTGTTTTGATTTTTCGGGTTCTATTAAGGTTGCCAAATAACACTCAGATTTTACTATTTTTTTAAAAGCATAGAAAGACTGTTACTTTCCAATTAAGAAATCAAAATAGTTTATCTGTATTAAAGGATGTAAAATAACAACATCTTTACAAAAGAACCAAGAAGAAACTCACATTTTAGAGATTTAAATTAGTTCCCTTATTGAACTTCAAGATAAACTTTACAGTCAGTTACACTTTTAAGGCACAAAATTTCAACGAAATTGAAGGCAGAAAAAATATCTCAAATTAAGGCACAAAATTCAGATTCTAGTAAAATAAATTGTGTAAAAAAAATAATTCCAAATTTTGTGCCTTAATTGGAGATTTTTTTGTGCCTTAAATTTTGTTGAAATTGCGTGCCATAAAAGTGGAACTGACGGTATCAAAAAGTTATTTTTTTGAAAAAAGTATTTGAATAGGTTTGAAGATTAATTTTTTAAACATTCTAGGTAACATTGTGTTCATGATTTTTTTTGAAAAGGGAGATTGAAAAAAAAAAATGACAAAAAAAAAAGTAATTTTTTGCTGTTATACTGGTACTAGGACGTTAAATTAAATTACATTAAATAATCTTCCAAAAAAGATATTTTGTTCCAAAGATATTCATTTTAACTAAGTTTTTAAAACAAAAACTTCAAAATAAGGTCATATTAAGATTTTAGAAACAATTTAAATTCCATAAATTCTCATTTAGCAAACATTAATTTAAAATAATTATTGATTTTTGATCTTCCATTACAATCACTAACTTGATCCTGGGATGTGTTCCAATCAAAAAAAAACTAAAATTTTTAGTAAAGTGTACAATGAAAATTCAATTTGTGTTATTTTAAGCCTTCCGAATACTTTTCAAAAAGGTCAAAATGCAACAATACTATTTTTTTTTAAAAATTATAATTGATAGTGACTTTGGTTTTTCTGAAATCGGAGATTTGTTCATAAAATGATACCTAGTTCAAAACTCATTTCATTCATTTTTACTATATAAAAAACGAAAACAAATTTTTGACTTACCCATTTTTTTTTAATGTGTCAAATTTTTTTTCACAATGGTAATAGTATTTTTGGAAATGAACAAACTTATAAAGGTAGAAATATTTTTTGAAAAAACTAGTTGAGGGAATATCCTTATTTTGAGTGCTCCGGTGGTTGGAATATGATCCTATAAGCCAAAAAACGATTTTATTTATAAGATTTTGAAGAAAAATCAAAATAATACAATTATTAATTGTTTTTTTTTCTCTTTTGTAAAAAACCTTAAGATTTAAAATCCCTGAAAGTTGAAAAAAAGATTTTCTTTTAGATGGTATGACAACATGTTTATTTGGTTTTAACCTGGGCGATCTTGAGCTTGGTATGGGTTTTAACAGTGGTTAAATATGTCAATTTTTGTTAATTTAATGTTTTTCATTACCAAAATCTGAATTTAAGGTTGTGATATTTATGGTTGGGAGGGTGTTTAAGAATAAATTTAAATTTTTGGGTTATGGAAGAAAATTTTGAATTACTTTTTCCCCAATTAACCTTATGAAAAAATTTTTGAAAACCACCAAATAAAACCCTGGTTAATTAAAAATTTCAATCAAGAACCCATAAATCATATTTTTTTATAATAACCCACCTTCCAATATATGGGTCTTCCACTCTTCAATTTAAGATTTCTGAAAGAAAAAAATAAATTGTCCAAAATAACTATTTTGGTCCACTTTTAAAACCCATACCAAGCACAAGATCGATCTTCTAAGAACCAAATTAGCACACCAAATAAAAGATAATCTTTTTTTCAAATTTCAGGGATTGTCCACCTTAAGGGAGTAGCTACACCATAAGACATGATAAAAATTTGAGAGAGATGAGATAAGAACGTTTTATTTTAGTGGCGTGTGATCGTAGATTCTCTAAAAATTTTTTTAAAAAAATTATTTGATATTTTTTTTTTAGTAATGTTCAACAATAAAAAAAAAGAGATTATATTGATAAAATAGTTTTATTATTATTATTATTTTATTATTAAAATAAACTTAATTCGATTATTTTGTACACAGTTTAAACAGTTAGAAGAATAACAAAAACATGATTTACATCAATTTGGAAATTAATTTTAATTCAACAAACTATATCATTTTTTTGTGTTTTTTTGTTTTTGTTTTCATTTTCTTTTTTTCAGGTACTTAATCGGTTTAGTTAGATCTGAAAATTTTTTTTTCGATGGTTACTAGATGGTTACAGTTGAGTTTCTTCAAGTGAAAAACCACATGCGATTTGTTGATGGTATCTTATCATTTGATCGATCAACCATTGTTGGTGTAATTTTAACAAATCTACCAATATATTTTTTGTTCAAACTCTTTCATTTCAGCTCGTTTCATTTTTTTTTGGACACACTTGTTTTGATTTTTTTGTTTTATATTGTTTTCTTATATTTGGATGAAAATTATTACTTAAAAAACCATTAATACTATGTTACTTAAATCTGGTTTTATTTTAGGTTTGGGAGAATATAGTAAATTGGTTTTTGTTTCACTATTTTTGATTTTAGATGTGTCCAAATTTTTGGAATGGGGTTTAGTTGTTTTTTTTTGGGAGAAGATAATTTCAGATTCTTTGAATAAGAAGTGTATCTATTTTGTGGTTTAAACTTTGATAACATATAATCATATTCACTTCTCATATTCCACTAAACCCAACGTTTTACAATCCTAACAAGTAATAATTCTACTTAATTATTCTAATTTTGGAATTCTTCTAGCTATTTAAGTCCCATTTATGTTTCCTTTTATGATTCTCTCAATTGTAATATTGTTGTTCTTTTTAAACAAAATCCATTAATCCTAAATGCCACTAATAAAAAAAATATTTCTAATTGCTTTATCTTGTCAGGATTAAAAAAAATCTCAAAAATGATGAAAAAATAAAAAATGAAAAAATTAAATGCCACAATAGAATGTTGAGAGAAGAATAAAAGATAAGTCATTCAACATTCAAAACACTATTTTAAGTAATTCAACTCAACATTCTATTGTGGCAATTTCTTTGAGACTTTGAAAAAAAAATTTAAAAAATCTAATGAATGAAGTACTTTAAATAATAAAAACCAATGAGGTACAACCAGAGTAAAAAATGTTATTTTCTGATCCTCTTCAGAATTGCACAAAAGTGAAAAATTTTTCTTTACCGTGGCTACTCCCTTAAATGATGAAAAAACTCTGCTGAAATATTCAATGCCTAAAGGAAAATATAAAATTGATTTTGTTTACCTCTTGCTGAACTTGAAAAGTATACTTATACAATTACCTTTAACTTTACAAGACTTGAATATAAAGTAGAAAAACTTCTAATTTTTCCAACATTTTCAAAGTTAAACAAGAATAATTTGAATTTGGGATGTTAGTAATGTTTTGCCAAACTCCAATATCTCAAAAAAAAAGCTAGAATTTTAATTTTGCCAAGATCTAATCTCTCTTCCTTTCCGTAAAGCCAACAATTCACATTTTAGATATAAAAGGAATTTATATCTAAACACAATAGACTGAAAATCCTTCATTAACAAGTTAAAGTTATGGAAAACTTAAAAATCAAGTCTTACATAACTTATAACACACCTAACCAAATTAACGGTATTTAATACCAAAAGATGATTTGAAAAAAAGAATTAGAGCAAAATCATTTTTTTTTCAAACTCTCTTTCTTCTTCAAAACACAAATACAAGAAAATAAGATAATTGTTTGTTAGGTCTAATTCAGAATGTCCAAAAAAATAACTGTTAGAGAATTCCGAACTTATGATCAAATTCGTATTGTTGTTGTTGACGGTAAAGATGAAATATGGGACGGGAGCTCTTTGGTTACGAAATTAGATTCATCTCCAATAAGGATCGAAAATTGGTATCGGAATTGGTTAATTGGAAAAACAGATTTTTCAACACACCACCCAAATCCCAATCGAGTAATTTTACATTTCAATTCTAACAAGCCGTTACAAAAGATTTTCTTGATTTTCTTATTGGGCTAATTCTTCAGCAATTAACTTTTTTCCTTTTTTTACTTGTTCTTCTTTTGAAAATTAAAAAACACAACAATAAAAAATCAAAAATCAAAAAACAAAAAATCACTGCAGTCTTTTATGTTTGTAAGACAAATTGGAAACATAAGCCTCTCTGGAAGAAGAAACACATGGAAAAAAAGATTTTCGGTCTTAACTGATAAGGAACTTTTGTTGTATAAAAAAGAGCAAACGTTCCAAAAGAATAAAAAAAAAGGATCGAGGCGTATCCAAATAACCGACATCATACGAGCAAGCCTGACAGGAAAAAAGTCTAAAAGAAAAAAAGAAAACTGCTTTGAAATACAAACAAACAAAAAGACGCTTGTTTTTTCTTGTCAAGATCGCGAGACATCTTGTAATTGGGTTGGTGCAATACAGTCAGTAAAAAGGCTGTCAACACAAATTAATCAATATCAGTCAGTAGCAAAAGTATGTTCTCTTTTAGGTTTTTTTTTTTTTTTTTATTTTTATTTTAAACCCAAAAATTTTTTCTTAATGGTTGGACAGTCTTAATAAAAATTAAATTGCCACTTTTTTTTCCACTTGACAGAACCAAAAACAAAAATCACAAATAGTGGCTAAACTCTTAGACTTCCAATTTACGACTTTTTAAATGAATCACATAAATTTTAACAAATAAGATGAAAAGTTATTTGAAAAAAGTTTTTAATAGAGACAAAGTAAACCGTTTTATTAAAGTTTGTTAACTGTTTTAGATACACTGTTAATTGGAAAAGAAAACGAATAAAATTTTACTTGAGCTTTCGGAAAAAGAAAAAAAAAAAAAAAAAAAATCCAAGAAAAAGAAGAAAATTAAAATCAGAGTTCAGGAAATGATTCCCTTTTTTGAATTTTTAGAATCTCAAAAATTTATAATTTGGAATCATAAAATTGAAAATAATTACACTGGGGTTAGTAGTTATCAACATTTTCTACTTGTTAAAGTACATTTTAGAATTATTTTTCAATAAAATCTAAAATTATTTTATTCTGATTCCAAGAAATCAAAATTAAAATTTAGCTATTTGGTACCAAAACTCTTTTATTAATTAAAAAAAAAAATATTCTTTCAATCCCATTCCATAGTAAAATAATTTTCTAATCAGGAATAAACACAAAAACATCAGGACTGACGAAAAGGTGATTAAAACTAAAATATCAAGAAGAAAAACCACAAATATTTATTTTTTTTGAACAAGATTAAATTCTTTTGAAATATTTTCAAAAAAAATCTATTTATTAATTAATAAATTTTGAGAATGATGGGATTCTATGAAAAATCAAATTTAAACAAGAAATAAGTTATAAATTATTCTTGAAATAAAAAAGAATCATTTGATTCAATATAATCAAACAAAATAGAATTATTTGTGGTTTTTTTCAAAAAAGAATCAACATGTGAACCCTGATTAAAATAAAGCATCAAAGTTCCGAATTTTAAAAGGGAAAATGATTATATAACTTCTTTATGGAACTAAATCGTTTATATTTGACTTTGATCTTTGAAAGCTGTTATTTGGAAAGACTGTATGAAAATTGTGTTCCATTTATTTTTCAACAAACACAGCTGTTTTTAAAAAAGTGTGGATTAAAAGTTTTCAAAAGTTTTACCCAAATTGCTTAAAACGGGTGAATTAGACAGTCTGAAGTGCCTCTTAGAAAACGTTTAGTACACACTTTTTTAAAACGGAAGTAGGACTTTATAGCACTTTTTTAAAGTTATCTTATCAATAAAAAAAAAACTGAACTAATTATTTGAAATTCATTTGTCTTGAAAATAAATTTTTTTGGATCTTAAGCAATTATTCCTGTTCGTGAATTTTTGTTTCACAAATAATTACATAACCAAAACTTTCTCAATTATTTCATTTTGGCTTCCTATGATTTTAAATTTTTTTTATTACCAACCACTTCAAAAACGGCTACCATTGAACAACGCCCACAAAATATTTCATTCAGTCTCGATTGATGTATTTTGAACACATTACTTTCCCCCATAATTTTCAAAATATCAACACATATCAGTTTTTCAAACCCCCAACAAACCTGTTGTTGTATCAGAACAAAGGACAAAAAGTATAAATAAAAAATGAAAATAAAAAAAATAATTTTTTTTCTTAGTCTCTCTTAAATAAATAAATTGAGGTTTTGTATAAAAGGCACACGATTAAAACAGTTTGTGGTAATACATATCACATTTATCACACAAACAGTGAAGTATTTACCAGTATTTCTTTTTAAACATTTCCAACAATAATAAACAATATCTTCTTGGATTACTGTGAGCCTAGATCTGTTTACCATTAACATCATTTCTGTTCAAAGAAATCAAATGTTTTGCTAATTCAAACCAAAAATCAATATTATCAATTGTTTTCTGAACGATAGATCCCAAAAAATTATCTTTATGTTAAGAAAGTAACATTTTAAAAGGAACAATATAAAATACATGACTTCCAAGAAAAATGTAAAAAGTTTAAAAAGATAAGCAGCCACACCCTGATCTGCACTTCCCCATAAACCCCGTATTATTTAATACTGTATAATTAATAGTCTTATAGTGCTTAATTTTGTTTTTTAAAGATTTCCTAATCTTTGTTTATCTTTTTAGTTTGGTTTGTTTCCCCATTCATAATTTTTTTTAGTTTGGAAGATTGTTGCTTAATTTTGGATTGGAGAAAAGGTTTAAATCGAAAATTTTAATTATTCGAAAATGTTCCTAAAATGAAGCTTTTAGTTTTTTTATATAATTGCTTAACAACACTTCTTTTTACTAAAGATCAAAGAGTCAAAATTTTCAAACATTCAAAAAACAATTTTCCAGTTTCAGTAAAAACGTTAAATCTTAAAAAGTAAATTGAAAAATTTTTTTCTATATGAATTCCTAAAGAACCAAGAAAGTAAAAAACAAAATTTTGAAAAGTACTCTTGAATTCCTCAAATTAAATTTTTAAAACCGATATAAAGAAAAAAAAAAATTAAAAAAACCTAACCATTATTTTTTAGAATTCAAAAGAATGTGGTGATATCAAATACATTTACTCAATTCTTTTAAATTCTGTGCACGGTGTTTGAAATATTCCCGAAAATACCCGAAAATCGAAAATACCCGAAAATTTTTCAACCACAAAAAAAAACTTTATAGACAACTTTGAAGAAACCCTAGTACCAATATACTCGGTTTAATGATAAAATATCAATTTTTCTTTCAGTCAAAAAATTTTTTTTTGAATTTTCTACTATAAAGTTTGAAGAGTTTTTGGTATCTTTCGAGTATGTTAGTATGTTAGTATGCGTTTTCTCGAGTATGTATGCATTCATGGTATGACATGTGTTTGGATAGGTAGAGTGTTTTAGATTAAACCAATTTCTCTACTGATAGGGAAAGTGAAATAAAGGTTTGGTATGAATCACCCTTGGATAAGGTATGCATATATGTATGTGAACGATTAGATATTACTCGGTTATTTTTGGATTGCATTTAAGATTACAAAATTATGGGTCATGATACCCAATTGGGAATGATCATTACAAGTACATTTTCTCTCATTTGTTAACATTTAGCAATGATCAGAAATGTTACAAGTATCTAAGGTACCAATTCCTTTCACACAAAATGGGTTGAATACTATTCCCCAAAATTTTTAAATTTTTTTGACTATAAAATTCTCGTAACAAAAAAAAATATTCTACATTAAAATTCCAATTTTAATTTTAAACTGAGTATATTGGCACTAGGGTTTCTTAGAAGTTGCTAAAAAAGTGTTTTTTGGTGGTTAAAAAAATTTTCTAGTATTTTCGATTTTCGGGTATTTTCGGGAATATTTGATAGATTCTTCTGTGAAACCTAAAGGCAAATTTTATTTAATTTGAGAAATGAAAAAAAAAAACCTAACGCTGCTTTTCTGGAGATTTTCTGGTTTATTCTGTAAAGTGTTCTAGGTTTTTTTGAGGTTTTCTATTTTATTTGAAAATCGATAGATTTCCATTAGTTTTTTTTTACTTTTTAAAATAAACCGAAAATTTATTAAAATTTTCTGTTTATTTCAAAAAGTAAAAAAAACCTAGAACACTTTACAAATAAATAGAAAACTCAAAAAAATCTAACGAAAACCTATTGATTTTCCAAATAAACAGAAAACTCCAGAAAAGCTAATTGTATTTTTTTTTTACTTCTTATTTTTATTAAGTAAATCATTATATTTTTGAATCAAAATCAAAAATTTAGAAAGTTTAATGCTTTTTTTTGCTTTTTTTTACAAGAAAAAAGAATTGAGGAAAATATTTGATATCACCACATTCTTTTGAATTCTAAAAAATCATGATTAGGTTTTTTTTTTAATTTGAATTTAAAAAAAGAGAAGAAATCAAAAGAAATGTTCTTACTTTTTATCAAATCAAAAAAAAAAAAAAAAAAAAAAACCTAGCGATGATTTGAAAAAGTTTTTCAGTTTATTTATATAATTAGTATCATTTTTCTGAATAAAACTGAAATCCACGGGAAAATATAAGATCATATTTTTTTAAAAAATATTTAATAAATTTTAAAAAAGTTAGGAATATTATTTCTTCTGATTATTTAATTATAAAAACAATAATTTTGATTTCAAATCTGATTTCCTAAAAATAATAATGAAAGAAAAAAAAAACGAGTCACTCAACAGAAATCTACAGTTCCTGTATAAACTTAGTCACGAACACAATAAGTGGGGATTATTATATAAAAATTTTTAATCATAGTTAATAATGGTCTTAAAAATTAATTCTTGAACTCAATACCATATCGTTTAAACAATCAAAAAATCAACCTCCAAAAACTAAATAAAAAAATACTTACAAAACAAATAAAAAAACAAAACTAACAAAAACAAAAAAAAAACAAAAAACTAACAAAAACAAAAAAAAAAAACAAAACTAACAAAAAATAGGCACTTTCGGAAGGGAAATTACCAAAAATTATTAACAATTTAGAAATGCCAATTAACAAATTATCAAATTTACAAGACAATGAGGGATTTGGTCCATTTTTATCCTCAATTAAAAACGAACAATTTACAACTTCGTTATCGTTATGTAAATCGAATTATAATTTAAGTCTGTCAAAGGAATTAGAAAGATGTGATCTTAATCTTATGAATAACCAATTAAGTAAGATCAGTGATCTTGTCTTAATTCAATATCTGTTGAAGCATTTAAAGGAATCTGAAAAGGAAATACAAAAGCGTGTTACCAATTGTTGGATCAGCCGAGCGATCAACGAACAAAATTTGGAAATGATCAAAATCCTGTCGATGAATAATATTAAATGTTTCAATGACAATGAATTAACAAAAAATATCTTCAAATTTATTCGAGAATTAATCGACAAGGAAAACTATGCACACACATCGAATGTCTTGGGCATAGTTGATTTAAATTTGATGGGTATCGAGAATGATGAAAATAATTTATTGTTTCATTGCATCAACAACAACAATCTGTCGGGCGTCAATGTGCTGATCGAAAGGGGGTGTGATCCGAATTTGAGAACACAGGAAGAATTTGATACTGCGCTTCATTTGTGCTCAAAAAAAATCAAGATCGATAATTTCCATTTGCTGTTGCCAATTTGCGAGTATCTATTGTCTCATGGCGCAAATGGGACGCTCATTAATAAAAAGTGCAATACAGCTCTATTTGAAGCAATTCAAAATTTCCATACAAATGTAATACCCGAGGCCTTATCGAAGAAAAGACCTGAAATTTTGGATTTTATTAATAAGTATATCGCCATATTGACGCCGCCAACGCAGATTTTATCTTTTGATCAAAAATTAATTGAGCAATTACAAAACTTTTCCATCGATAATTTTTATTTCAAAAATAAGGGCAATAATGACAATAAGGAATTGCTGGGTAATAATATATTTAATTATAAATGGATCCTAAATAATTTAAAATATGCTTCGTTATTTAATAGCTTTAAAAACAAAATTGACAACCGGGGCGAAGAAGGAATCAAAATTGTACTCCAATTAATCAGCGAGTCTCGGCATTCAATTCGTAATTCGAATGATCAATTGAAATCACAGTTAATTGGTAGGCTAAATTCTTTGGTACATTATCACCCGGGCATTAAAAAATTAATGAATGGGATTTTATCATATCGGAATAATAAAAGTTGGTTAATGCCCTTGATACCATCTTTGTCATGTGGGAGTTCGTTTTTACAAAACAATTATATTAGGCTAAAGCAAATTTGCTTTCAGCATTTGCTTCCGATAAATGGCGTTTCTTCAAATTTGAATGGGAATGTGGTCATTTCTGGAGACGAAGATGGGAAATTAATTTTTTGGGATATTGCAAAGGGCGCAACGAAAAAGATCATTGATGCGCATTCCAAGGAAATTAGGTCTGTGTCAATATCAGAAAAGGCCGAAATTGTAGTGACGGCTGGCAACGATTTGACGATTAAAATTTGGAACAGCGGAAATTACGAATTGTTTACGACCCTATCTGGCCATAAGAGCTTTATTAATTGTATCGACATTTCACATACAGGGCAATATATAGTCTCTTGCTCGGATGACCAAACGGTTAAAATCTGGTCCACTTTTCGAAAGCAAATAGACAAAACTCTATATGCTCACAATTGCGCAGTCAATTCCGTCAGAATAAATTTTAATCAGGTAATCACTAGCGCAGATGAAAATGGCTGTGTGCACTTTTGGGACATTGAAAATGGTATGTTGAAGACAAAAATTAATGCTCACAATTCGCCAATAAACACTATCGACGTTTTTGGCAATAGCCCAGAAACCTTAATGGTCGTTACGGGCTCTGATGATCATACCTGTAAGATCTACAATTTATCAAATTCCAAATTGGTAAATACCTTCTATTCCCATGAATCTAGAATAAATTCTTTAAAGGTTAATTCCACCGGAGAGGTTGTCATTTCTAGCTCAATTGATGGCACAATATGGCTATGGAACCCATTAAATACTCGAAAGAAGTATCAAATAATAGACCCCGAAAGGAAAATCAATTGCATGACATTTTCTCAATTTGACAATAATATTATTTTTGGCTTGCAAAATGGTTCAATCCGGATCTATCAATTAAACCAATCAATCTTGAAGAAAAATCAAAACAATAAAATTAATTCTTTGATTGCTGATAACCAAAATAAGAATAGTAATATTCTGATTACGAAGAACAAAGTTGATCATGATGATAATAATAATAATAATAATAAGAATAAGAATAATAATAAGAAGAAGAAGAAGAAGAAGAAGAATATTCAGACGAATTTGAATATCAGTGATCATAACGACGATAAGTTTTTCAAAATAATGTTTTTAAAATTATTTAAACAAATTAAATTCGTTAAAAGAGGGCATAACAAAGAAATAACTTCTATTTGCTCGTCGCCAGATAATAAATTAATCGCGACTGGATCAAAAGATTGTAAAATCAAAATATGGGACACATCAAATTTACGTGTCAAGGCAACCCTATTTGATTACAAGGCAATCGAGCATTATCCCATTTTATCTATAACCTTTACCAAGGATTCCAAGCAATTGATTTCAACCACCTATGGCAAAATCCAAATATGGTGTTTAAATACCTTCAAATTGTTAAAGGAATATAATAATATCCATCCGTTTGATGAATGGATTACCTGCATAGAAATGGTAGGCGTTGGCGAAAATGTTTTGACTGGCTGTTCAGATGGCGAAATAATCGAATGGCAATTATCGACTGGTAAAACATTAAACAAATATATCGGGCACACAGATTTGGTTTGTAGCATTCAGGTTTCAAATAATGGCAAGCAATTCATTTCAACTTCTCACGACAATAGTTTAAAAATTTGGAATTTTTTGACAAAAAAAAATATCTCAATAGAGACAGATTCTTGGTTATTATCTGGATGCTTTTCTCTTGATAATAAAAAAATTTTTTTAATAAATAATAAATCCAAATTATTAGTTTATCGGTCTTTAAATAAAAAAATTATACCAAATTCAAAAGCCCTTTCTTCAAAATTTATTTATAGTGCGACACCTTTGCCTAGAAATCAATTCCTATCGATTTCTTCAAACACAGCTACTTTGTGGAATTCAATTAAATTTTCAATAATCACAGAATTCACAGTAGATGAAAAGCTGACTTGTTGCTTTTATTTTGTGAAAAATAGAAATACAATAATCGTTTTGGGCGATGAAAGTGGCAATGTTCACTTTTTAAAAATAATCCTTTAATTAATTTGTTGTTTTTTTTTTTTTTTTTTTTTAATTTTTCATTTTTTTTTTTTATTGAGTTAATAAATAATTTACATTTTTTATTTTTGATAATTTGGACTTTTTTCAAATTTATTTTTTAAGTTGTTTGGGTTCCTTCGGTTCCTTCGGTTCCTTCGGTTTCTTAGATTCCTTCGGTTGATCCTCATTTTTTTTTTTTTTTTTTTTGGAGGTGGAAAAAAGGGATAATAAATCATTAAATGAATTGGTAAGCTTGTTATGATTTGATAATTAACAGAACTGGACTTGTTTCGATTCGATCTTACACAAACCAAACTTAACTGAAGAAAATGAAGAGAATATAATCAAACTGAAGTGATTTGAAGATTAGTCGGTTGAAGTGAACTGATTCGAAATGGAATGAACCAAATTGACATTTCTGTATTTGGAATGGACTTTTGCTGTTGAGTCAATATCTCGGGATCTTGTTTTGTGAAAAAAAGATTTGGGAACAATGTAAAATAAAAATATTAAAAAAAAATTAAAAAACAAATATTTAGAATATCAATTATTTCCTTTCAAAGTCAGTTCTTTATAACTGTAAATAATTAAATTTCAAATTTAGACAAATTTCAAAATTGGTCAAATTGTATGTTTTATATTTTTTATGAGTACCTTTATTATTTTCATTCAGTTGAATGTTTTTAATAGTTTTTAATGATTGTGGGATTCAAAACCAAAAAGATTATTTTGTGATTAGTGGTTTTTTATTACTTAAATTGTATAAAAAACATAATGTTGGAATGATCAATATTAAATTTTTTGAAAATTTTATTCAAAATAGAATTTTATGACAAATGTTATGTAGAAATTTTTTACCTCGTGAAACAATATATAAAAGTCGAATTCCTTTCTGGCTCTTAATTATTTTTTTTTTTTGAAATCCTTGTGAAAATACTCTTACACACCATCTCAATCAACCCTAACCTATCCTTACCAACCCTAAAATAACAAAATCTACCCAAAAGGTGTTTGAAATACTTATAACCTATATATTTCAATAGAATCGACTCTTTTTTAAAAAAATTGAGAATTTGACCAGATTTGAGTTGTAATAATTTTCCTCTTTAATAGAGAAATATTAAATATAAGATTTTAATTTAAACTTATACAATAATATATTTTATTTTAATCAAGGGTGTTCAAATATTTAGATCTCATTATTAAAATAAAATATTTTCTTATCAATTAATTTTGCAATATAATAGGTAAAAATTATCAACCCTTTTTATCTTTGGCAACAAAAAAATTTTTAAAATTCAGTTTTTATGTTTTTTTTCATAATTTTTTTACTCTTTTTTATTTGTCAATTTTCTTTCTCTTTTTTTTGTCTTGATTTAAAAAGAAAATTATTTTCAATAAAAAAAAAAAGAAAAAGTCTACAATTATTTCTCATCTAGCCAATATTAAATCTGGTATAAAAATTTTGTTTGGTATAAATTTAGGTTCCAAACAAACCAGGTTATAATTTTTAGATAAAATTTCTTTTTTAAAATTATAAAAACAATTATATTTTTTCTCTTGTATTTTTCTTTTCTGAAAAGGGGTAATTTAATGAAAAAAAAAATCAAATAACTTTTATCAGTGTTTGTAGACTTTTTATTTTTAAGTTTCATATTTATTTTATATGATCTTTCAATGATAAATTTCTCTTTGAAATCATATTATTTAGAAGTTTTAGTCAACTATTTCATTTATTATTGTTTTCTTTAGAGTTTTTTTTTTAAAAAAATAAATTATTTTGGTTCAAAATTTTGAATTGATAATAAACCCTATTGTAAAAATTTCAAAAAAAAAAATGACAATATTTGTATTTTTTTCAAACTAAAGATTTAGTCCCATGTAAGGTTATCTTGTATTAATTTTTTTAATAAAGTTAGTTCCACTTTAAATGGACGAACTTTAAACAAAATTTAAGGTACTGAAAAAATTCAAATTAAGGTACATTTTTTGTAATTGTTTTTACTAAATTATTTTTAGAGAATTTTAATTTTGTGATTTAATTTGATGTTTTTTTTATGTGCCTTAAATTTCGTTGAAAGTTTGTGTCTCAATAGTTGAATTGATTGTATTTACTATATATCTTGCAATAAAAAAAAATTTATAAAAAAAAGTCAAATCTAAATCAAAAAAAAAAAAAAAAACAAAAAGTAATTTCAATTAAGTAAAAATCAAATAAATTACAGTTGAAGAAATTGAAAAGAAAAAAATTAGTATTGATTATTATATAGTGTTTATAAAAGGAGATAAAATGACTACAACTATTAAGATCAATTATCAAAAAAAAAAAAAAAAAATGAAATAATGAACTATCAGGAAAAAATAAATTCTGGAAATTTAAGTTAGTAAATGATACATAGTGTATTTCAGTTATACACCTTTAAGAAATTAATTTATTCAAAGTTATGGTAATTTTATTTTTAAGAGAAAAGATAGCTATTAAACTCATTAAGATTCAAATACACAGATTTTATAAATCCCTGACTTTGAAAAAAACACCCCTATATTTAGGGATATTTTTTATTGGAATACCTTAAAATGAATGAACTGTAGATTGAGCATTAAGGAAGAAAAAAGAATAAATGTTAAAAGAATTTGCAAAAAAAATAGGGGATATATATTAAAACTCAAACATGAAAAAAAAAATTAAAATGATAAAAAATATTCAAAAAACAGAAAAAAAAAAAAAACAGTTATTAAATTTAATTTAACGATATCTTTTGAAAAAAATATCTTTATTCTATTTTAAAAATGAAAAAAATGATTCTTTTTAGACTAACAAAAAAAAATCGATTGAAATTCTCTCTATCACTAATTCAAATAAAAAATTCAAAAATATCAAAATTAATAATGAAAAGAAAAAAATTGTAAACTTTCATTTTATTTTCAATTACCGTTAATATTTAATCAAGTTGTAAACCTTTTCAATTTTTTTTTAGGTGTAATATTGTTTATTATCTGGGTGTATTTAAAAAATACAAAATTTATAGTTTTTTTTTAAAAAAATAATTTTGGGTTATGTTAAGAAGAAGATTTTTTTTGATAAATAAATATAGGGATTTGAAAAGAAATTAAATAGCCCCAATTTTTTTAATGTTTATTCATAATTTCTAAGATTTTTTAATTGTAAGTTTTATGGTATTTGAAATTTCAATTCTATTAATTTTCGGATGATTGTCCTTTTTCGATTCTTTCGTACGATCTTCATCCAGAGTTCTTAGCTCATCCAAAATATAACACAAAAAAAAACGACTAAATTAAGAAATGGGGGTTAGAAATTATATTCTATTACTTTGAAAACTCTTTTTAGTAACAGAATAATCAAATAAGGGAGTGAAAATTTGATCCAATTATTTCTCAAAAACCAGTTAAAACCAAACCAAATGTGAAATTTTTTGAAAAAAAATGAAAAAAAGCAAAGCTTAAGAAAAACCACAATTTACAACCAATAATTCCTTGTTTTTGATATAAAATCTATCAATCTATAACACTTTCGTTTTGATATTTCCAAGTTGGAAACCAATTTCTAAAAAAAGCTTATACTGGTATTTGAATGATAAATGGGAAAAATATTCGTTTAATTAAAATAACCTTATTGAAAAGAAAAGCCATAGTATCAACTTATTTGTTTGAGAATGCCTTTAAATAAGGAAATAAAAAATTAAGTGGAAAAATTTCCCTTTTCATATTCAAATATCATCAGAGCAACATCTAAAAGACCAAGAACGGAAAACAAACAATGAGTTCAAAATAATGAAAGCTACCACAAATACAATATAACCTTTTTTCACGTATCCATTAGCTCAACCTTAAGTTTCAATAAAATTGTTTAACCTTATATTTTCAATTAAAAGTATTTTTATTAAAATCAAGATAAATACGAAGGGCCAGATATTAACCCTACATTTTAGCAAGTAAACGAGTACTTCTGTTATAATTTCCAAATACGCAGCCAAACTTTTTTTAATGTTTTGAAACGTTAAATTTGATCATAAATTTTTTTATGTTTTTTGAAAGATTTTCAAGTTTCATTGGGGAAAAAGAACTAACTCTGATTTAACACTCATCACATCTTGTTTACAAAAAATTATTCCAAAACAATGTTACTTCTGAGAGATTCTAGGAGTAGTCCCTTCTACAATAAAAGTTTCTTTTGTTTCATTCTCAAAAATTGTCAAGATCAAAAACAAGTCAAAAAAAATGTGTGAAAAATAAATAATTCTTTCATTTTCACTAAAACTTTATCTCTCTTCTTAAATCTAAAGAAAAAGAGTAGTGCAAAATTTAACACAAAAGGTAACAAAATTTTGTTTGGGAGTAACATTGAAACAAAACCAAAGATTAATTGAGAATTTATTTTTTAGACAAGTTGACTAGTTTTTTAATTTCTTTTCTTTTTTCAGTACAATAAATATTAATCATGAGTTTTGAAGATCAAATGACTGGAGGAGGGGAGAGCTATCAAAGTAGCCGAAAACAAGAAAAAAAAAACATCTCAAAGTTCGATAAAATGTATCAAAAAGTTGTCCAAAACACGCATTCAATTGCACAATCAATCAACAGATTAAAAACCATGGGAAATAACATTGGGAGGAATCAGGACACAGAAAACTTTCGTAAAAGAATTCAGCAACTGATTTCAAATATAGAGTCTTTAATTGAAAATACAAATTCTTCATGGAAAACGATGAAAAGAGAGATGAACAACAGTGTAAGAAATTCAAAATATAAAAAAATAAACAAAAAAAAAAAAATCACAAAGATCTTTTTTTTCTTTTTACCTTTGTTTTTTCTTTTTGTAATTGTTTTTTCTTTCACTTACGAACTATTCATTTAATAATTCTTCTTTTCTTTGTTGTTGAATTTAAATGTTTCTGATCTTAGGACAAACACAAAGTTGATAAATTAGAAAACTTTTGGAATGAAATACAATCCAATTTTAAAAAGTTAAGAAAGGATGTTGATAAAAAATTAAGAGAATACCTCCCAAAACAAGAAGTGTAAAGTGTTTCATACCCCTTCTTTTTTTTTTTTTTTTCCTTTTTATTTTTCTTCTTTTTTTTTTGTTTAAAATTTATGATTTTTCTTCTTTTTTCTCTTTTTGTTCGATTTTTTTGAAAAATAATTTCAATTTTTTGTTTTTACTATTGCTTTTACTTTTACTTTTACCTTTCATTAACAAACAAATTTGGAATCCCAAAAAACAAACAAACAAACAAACAACAAATAAAAAAATAAAAACTCTTCAGTGTTGAAGATGAAAAAGATGACTTAAAGAAAGGTTTACTTGAACAAGATCAAAGGGAAATGATTCAACTTGAAAACCAAATTGACTTTCAAAATGATATCATTAACGAACGTGAGGAAGGAATTCTTGAAATTGAAGCTGCAGTAACTGACGTTAATGAAATGATGCGAGATATTGCTTCGTAAATCTTTCCTTCTTTCTTTCGTTTTTATTAATGAATTATTTCTATTTTGTGGAATTTCTTTACTTATTTTGAAAAAACTCAATATTTTAACTATTTATTCTTATTTTAGAATGGTTCACGAACAAGGTAAAGGTATCGAATTAATTGCAGACAATGTTGAAACCGTAAAACATAGAGTTGAAGATGGTGTTGATAACTTAAGAACTGCAAACAAGTATCAAAAAAAATCCAGAAAGAAATCTTGTTGGTTATTACTGATTATTGCCTGTGTAATTTTAATTGTGGTTGTTGTTGTTATTCTTGGAGTTAAACTCTAATTTCAAAAAGAGTATAATGAAAAAAATTGGTATAGAAATAAATAAAAATCAACAAAACCAATTTTAATAAATAAAAAAACAAAAAAGAAAGGAAAAAAAAAAAAAATCACAAAGGCCAATAAATGTATTGGTCTTAATTGAATTTTTATTTCATTATTTTCAGTCCTAATTTTGCTTTTTTATTCTCAGCACACCATAATTTAATATATTTTGCGTAATCCCATCTCTTTTATTTAATTTTTTTATTTAACAAATTTTCTTCTAATTTTTTATGTTTGAAAATTAGTTTGAAATCAACTTGAGTAAAAATATTTAAAAAGTGAGATTATTTCTTCTTGATAATTATTTCAAGAATTATTATTATTTAAATATATCTATTTCTAGGAATTAAAATTTTTATAAAAAATCTAAATAACTATATGTCTTGATATAAGGGTGTAAAGGTTTTATTGATACGGGTTGGATAGAAAACTATACAATCTGTTAAAGAGAGAATTTTGAAGTGACTAAATTTGAGACTTCGGATTCAAAGAGTATCTAAAGATACAGTCATCAGAAGTATTTGATTCTTTATTTAGTTTTCTAAATATACAGGTTTAATTTATTTTTTTTTTGAATCATTTGATTATAAGCAAGATTTTTTTAAAAAAAAATAATCTGTTTTGAAAGGAATTTTATTTTTTTTGGGGGGTAATAAAGAAGAAAATTCGAAGAAATGAAATTTTTTTTTGTTTTTGTTAAAGAATTCTCGAAGTTATCTTGATATACTCGTTTTTAATGAATATTAAAATAAATTAAAAGAAGTTGAGGAAGTAAGTGCATTTTTCATATTTTCAACACAACTATTTCTGTGAATTTGAATTCTTCAAATGATTTCTTTAGCCAAATACATTGATCTTTAAATAAATACGAATACTGGAATCAATCCAAGTATAATATATTTACTTACAAATTAAAAAAATGAATTCAAAACAATGAAAAGATTGAACAATAAATAAAAATCATTTATTTCGTGATCTTATCTATAAATTTTGATATAATTACTTATTCTTAATTTGGTTTTATTTTTAATTATTTGTGGAAATACTTTTGTTTGAAAAATTTTTGAGAAACAAAATTACTTTTTATTTCTAAAGAATTTCGAAAATGAATTTAAAATTCCAATTTTCATTTGATTCATCTAATTCTTGATTTGGAAAAATAGGAGGTTTTTTTAAAATCCCCTTTCAGGAATGAAGATTTATTGGGCAAATTCGTTTGATTGATATAATTATTAATTTTACATCAAAATGAGAACGAAAAATAATTATGAATCTGATTGTAATTTTTTCTAAATTTTTCTTTAATTTTGGGTTTGAATCTTTTTTAACCTTTTTTTTTTGATTCTGGGAATCTAATTCCTTTATTTCGATTTTGGAAATAGTATTATTTTTTTTGGTTTTGTTTTAACAAAATTATTTGAAAAAAGAGTTTTGAAAGCAAATTTGTATAAAATATGTTGTAAAAAAATAATAAATCGTAATGGGGTGAGAAATTCAAGGTTACTTGTTGTTTTTATTCACCCAAATTAAGAATTTATCAAAAAAAATCTTTGAAAATAACCTTTGGAATTTTTTTTTTCTTTTCGGCCTTGATTTCAACAAATTTACAGTCAGTTTCACTTTTAAGGTACAAACTTTCAACGATATTTAAGGCACAATAAAAATCTCAAATTAAGGCACAATATTCAGATTCTAGTAAAATAATTTGTAAAAAAAAAATTCCAAATTTTATGCTTTAATTTGAGATTTTTTTGTGCCTTAAATTTGGTTGAAAGTTTTTACCTTAAAAGTGAAACTGGCTGTATTTAGAAAGGTGATCTTTCTTATTTACTCTTCTAAAAGGAAATATTTCTTTCAAATACACACCTTTCCAGGTCTATTTTTTGGTTTACTCTTTGATTAATTCTACCCATTCATACAACTACATTTCTGGATCCAAAACTAAATTAAATAATATCAAAAATTTAATATAAAAAATTGTCCAAAAATAGAATAATGAAAGATTCAACTCTGAATTACTTTGGCTCTTTTTCTTTTCACCTATGTGTATTGAATGATGTTTTGGTTTCAAAGTTTCAATATCTGGTGGCACTCAAAAAATATTTTTAAGTAAGGTTTTCATAATAAAAAGACACCAAAATGGTAAAATGTACTTATTTCCATAACGAAAATTTTAATAGTAACAAGTTAATGTAAAAAATACAGTCAGTTTCACTTTTAAGGCACAAACTTTCAACGAAATTTAATACACAAAAAAATCTCAAATTAAGGCACAAAATTCAAATTCTAGTAAAAATAAATTGTAAAAAAAAAAATTCCAAATTTTGTGCCTTAATTTGAGATTTTTTAGTGCCTTAAATTTCGTTGAAAGTTTGTGACTTAAAAGTGAAACTGACTGTAATTTTTTTCATCAATATTAGTATAAATCTTATTTCTTATTTAGAAATATAATGAATATAATCAAAATATCTTTCGTGGGGGGGGGGGGGTAACAACCACGCAGAAACTTGAAATCTATTACTTAAACTTCTATTCAATATATTAACATAAAAAGAGTGGCCTCTTTTTCGCTGTCTTAGAATAATTTTAAGTTTAATGTAGATAATTATAGTTCTTTTAAAGGTTAATTGATCACATAATGGTGAAATAAAATTAAATGATATTCGCTTTTTTTCATTCTTTTTTTCAAAAATTTCTTTTGAGTTATGAATGAGAACTTTAAAATAATAAAAAAGGGAACAATATGTTTCCAATGGGTTAGTTTGTGTGAGAAAAGAAAGAAATTAACAATTGGTTAACTAACTGTACATTACAAGTAGAAAAATGGAATGTTGTAAAAAATAGAGTTTGAACAATTTTCAAGATAAATAAAGAGTTCGATGTAATTACTAAAATTAATTGTAGTAAATATAAAATTTAATTGCATTCAGTTCCACTTTTTAGGCACAAACTTTCAACGAAATTTAACCGAAGAAAAAAATCTCAAATTAAGGCACAAAATTCAGTTTCTAGTAAAATAAATTGTAAAAAAAAAAATAACAAAATTTGTGACTTAATTTGAGATTTTTTTGTGCCTTAAATTTTGTGAAAAGTTTGTGCCTTAAAAGTGGAACTGGCTGTATCTGAATTAACTAATAATAATTTTAATCATCAAATGGTTTGGTAAAGGTCAATCTTTTACTTAATATGAAAAAGGATTTTATTAATAAAAGGAATGGTTATCACAAAACAATTTTATATTGTAAATTCCTTTAAGCTTAAAAAACAAAATGAATTGTTATAGCCAATTTATTCAACCTGTGAATTTTTTGTTTCTGGTTATATTAAAAAAGGAAACCAAAAAATCACAGGTTATATAAATTGGGTGTAGTATTATATAACTAAAATATTGATTTTAGAAAGTAAAACAAATATTTTGATTTTTTATTTAAAAATATTTATTTTTTATTCTTAAAATAAATACGGGAATTTTTATTGGGGTAATTTATAAAATTTAGAAAGTTTTTATTTGGAATACAAGCCAACCAATTTTAAATATTTTTTGTAAAAGAGTTTTTTTTTTGTAAAATTTTGTTTTGATGAGAAGCCAGGCATTTTTGAAAGAAAAACAAGAATTAAAAAAACCAACATTGACTTTTCCAGAGTTAAAAATAATGGAAAGGACAGCCACTCTTTGAACTCAAAAACTTTTAGAAAAATTTAATATGTAAAATAATCTTAAATTAATCACATTTTTGGAATTTTTTTTTTATTATCTCAATTTATTTTTCTCGAATCTGAATTTTTGAACTTAATTTGAAAATATTTGTTTGTCTTGAATTTCGTTAAAAGTCTGTGCCTTGAAAGTGGAACTAACTTTAATAATTTGATCAAAAAAAAAAAAACTTATATCTTTTACCTTGAACAATATATTGGAAGATTTGAAAATAGATGTAATAGGAAACATTAACTTCTAAAATATCGTAAAAAGAAAAGTGGTGGTATGGGAAATTTTTATAGAACATTAATTTATAATAGTCTTTATTAATTTCTTGAAGTTTTATTATTGATTCATCTGTCATTGATTCTGTTTGGAAATATTTATAAATATATAAATAATTGTTAAAGCCTATTGATATATTTAAGTTTTGGGTTATTACCAACACATTTATAGAATTAAGATTGGGTTATTAAATACTGGTTAACAGTAATCAAATTCAAAAGTACAACTTTATGTTCTAAATTGAATTTTACAGGCTATAAAAAAGTATTTTGGTAGATTTTTAACTAAATTGTTTGATTCTTTTTCTCACATTTTTTTGGTTCAACAAAAAGGAAAAAATTTATTCGAATTATTCTTTGAATAAAGAAATTATATTACTTTCAAGTTAAAAGGAATTATTGTAATTTATTTGAAATTAAGTAGTTGTTTTTTATTTTACTATTCAAGTACTTAAAATGTTTTTATTTTTAAAGTCTAGTTGTGTTCACTTCTTTCATAGATAATAAGATTTAAATACTTTTTCATTCCAATTAATTGCAAAATAAAAAGATCAAAATTTTCTTTCAACTTTCTAAAAAAATCACATCCCATTAACTAATAAAAATCATCAAAGTTCCTAATTCTAAAAAGGAAAATTAATAAAACAAGTTGATTTTCATAATTAAAATTTTGAAAAGTTTCATGATTTTAAAATCTGTTTTTTTGGAAAGCAGAATGAAAATTTTGTTGCTTTATTTTACAACAAATAGTAAAGGAAATATATTTTGTTAAAATCGTTCAGGAAATCTATTGTATTTTGAAGTACTCAAAAAATGAGAAAAAATGGATCTAACTTTGGAAAACACTAATTAATTTCGGAAAAAGAGTTTATAGAATTTTTAATCTTGACAGTAATCAGATTTAAACTTGGTTTTTCATAATTCAAGACATGTAAAATTGTTTTTGTATTTTCAATGAAATTCTTCAATATATTTTTAAAATGGTTACTCATCCCTTAATAACGCTTTTAAATTAATTCCAAAAGAAATGTAATTGTCGAAAAACAGTGACTTTACATATAACTCTTCATATTATAATTATGTCAAATGAGTCATAAAAAATCTAATTGATTTTTCAACAAACCTTGATTTCCAAAATATCTTCAACCGATAGTAAAAAAATTTCCTATTAATTCTCATTTACAGTCCAAAAACACTTTTGTTAAATTAAGTCATATCATTAATTTAAGGTTACAATGTGAAAAGCCAAATCTACCTTACAAAAACAAAAACATAAAGCAAATATTATTTCACTTGAAATTTAAGAAAATAGACGCATTTGTTTTCGTTTTGATGAATATAAATTTTTGTTACAATTTTCCTTGATCTATGAATAATTCAAAGTTTGTTGAAAAATTTAAGATCTTTAACAAGTCAATATATAATTGATATTTCTAGAGATACAAATTAACGCCCTATTGTTGTTTGAAAGAAAAATTTAATATGAGCAATTTGATTTTAATAGTCGATATCAAATGAAGAATGTTTTTTAAAAAGCAAACCTGCAAAAAGTATGATGTAATGGAAAATTATTTCAAGAGTTTTTTGAATAAACTGATCACTCACTAGACAACCTAACAATAATTCGACCCTGATATTTTGGTTTGAGATTCTACTATTTGAAAAAAATTTTTTTAGGGTTATTCTCGATAAAGCTTTACCATTTCCAAAAAATAAAACTTTAGCTAATCTATGAGTTCATCAGTTTCATCATTCATTTTGTTAGAGTTATTAGATTTTACAAAAAAGGAAAAAAAATTTTAGTTCCATCTTCAAGACTTTAACTGTCCGGTCTTTCAAAACTATAAACACTTTTGAGAAGTTCAAATAAGTGGCAATGCTTCTAGACTTTTTATCAATAAAAATCTTTCTTCAAGACGTAGCTCACAATTTAAAAAAAATAAATAAATTACCTAAACAAATTCAACAAACTTTACTGAATTTATCGATATTTTGAATCTGCCTGAAATAATTTCTATCCGTTTTGAAAGGAAAAACTTAATGAATTGTGATTTTTGATACTCTAGTGAACGACAAATACTAAAGAGACTAATATCCCTTCAGTAGAATTAAAACTCATATTCAAGTTTTGAACTAGTAGTTGTACAAAATATTTTCGAAAAACTGCACCAAATTAATGGACCAACATAACATTCAATACCCCACATTTTTATCAAACAACAATTGAGTCTTTTTCATAATCTGTAACTTTTTTTTATTATTTTTTGAAAAATAAATGTATTCCGAAATTGTCAAGAAAAATAATTTGAGGGGTGTTTTCATAATAAATTCCATCTTTGAAATTAAAAGTAACAAAAAATAACAAAAGGTCTACGTTGAAAAATGCTAAAAAAAAAAAATCATTTTCTCTTTTTTTTTTTTTTTTATTATTATTATTTAGTAAGGTAAATGGAAGAAATAGAAAAAGACAAACCGAGAAATTGTGATTTACCAAACCCAGAAATCAAGAGTAGTTGGGTCTCTCAAATGATTTGGGGATGGCTAACACCGATCATTTGGTTAGCAAAGAAAAGGAGCCTTGATCAGGAGGACATTTATTCTGTGCGTCCCAAAGACAGCACCAAGTTGCTTTCGAGACAATTTCGAAAGCACCGTAAGGATTTCAAAGAACAGGAAGGAAGAAACCCAGGTGTTTGGAAGGTTTTAAAAAAAATGGTGCTTGGCGAATGGCTGCGCGCATCAATCTCCAAAATCTTTGCAACGATCTTTTCGATTGCGCAGCCCCTAATTTTGCAAGTGTTTTTAGAAGACCTGGAAGAGTCTGACGTCAGGCAAAACTCAACGATCTATTGGATCGCAGCGTTCTTTTTGACTTCCGTTGGCAATGGCTTGTCGCAGAACATCCACATTGATCGTGTTATCAAAATCGGGTTTCGGATACGTACCGTTTTGGTAGACATCATTTTTCGGAAAGCAATGTCTGTCAATTTGAAAGTGAACACACCCGACATTCCTGATTCCAAATTCGGGATGAAGGGGCCTCATGGCTCTGGTGGCTCTAACAAATCGCAGAAAGACAAGAAGAAGAAGAAGAAGAAAAGTAAAAGAAATACGAAAAAGAAAAAGGGTGGCCTAGAGGAGATTGGCTCTGGGTCTGGCTCTGGCTCTGGCTCTGGCTCTGATATTGAAATGAAAAAAAAAGGTAAGAAAGACTCCAAAGGAGCGAAGGACGCAAAAAACGCAAAGGGTGAAAAAGGGGGGCAAACACTCGCCAAAATTGTAAATTTGATGGGCGCAGATACAATGACGATTATGCATGGCGTGCTATTTCTTCATGAATTCTGGACGAGCCTAGTGGTCATTGTTGTTGCAGTGATTATGCTGATTCGGCTATTGGGCGTGTCAGGGCTCATTGGCTTTTTGACAATGATCGCATCGTTTCCTATCAACGGAATCATCATCAAGAAGCTTGCAAACTTTTATTCTACGATCATGCTCAAGATCGATGTCCGGATCAAGCTCGTTCACGAACTGATTAACGCCATGAAGCTCGTCAAATTGTATGCGTGGGAGCATTTGTTCCGACACAAAATCGAACAAACAAGACTCAAGGAGCTGAAGTCGATTAAGGATCAGGCACTCATCAGGGTCTGGATAATCATCATCTGGACATGCCTGCCATTGATTGTGGCCACAATCACCTTTGTCTGCTATGTGCAATTGGGCAACACCTTGACGGCCAGTAAAGTTTTCACTGCAATTGCCTTTCTAAATGTCATGAGGATCCCATTAATGATGATCCCAATCGGTATTGCCTCTGTTGTGCAGGCGAGTGTTTCGTGGAAAAGAGTCAAAAAGTTTTTAGAAACACCAGAAATGAACGAAGAATCCAAAAAATTAAACATTAATAGGGTAATAAACCGAACCTTTGGAGATCAAAAAATCAAATTAATCAATTCTTCGTTTAATTGGGAAAAAGAAAAGACAAAAAATGACGAGAACAACAAGGGCAATGAAAAAACTAGCGAATCGAATCGAAAATCTGAGAGCAAGAGCAAGAGCAAGAGCGAAAGCGAAAGCGAAAGCGGAATCGCGAGCGGTAACGATGACGATCAAGATAACAATAGAAAATCCACATTAAATAATATCAGTCTTGATATTTTGCCGAATCGATTAACAATGATTATTGGTCCAGTGGGCAGTGGCAAAACATCATTATTGTCTGCCATTTTAGGCGAAATCCCAAAAACGAACGGCGAAATCCAGGTAAAGGGAACAATTTCCTATTCCCCCCAAGAAGCTTGGATCCAAAATGCCACTGTAAAGGATAATATTCTGTTTTACAAGGAATTAAATGAAAATAGATATGACAAGGTAATTCAAAGCTGCGCACTCATTCCTGATTTAGAAATTTTATCAGCAGGTGATCAAACAGAAATTGGCGAAAAGGGAGTCAACTTGAGCGGTGGGCAAAAGGCAAGGATCTCCTTAGCAAGAGCAGTATATGCAGACCAAGAAATTGTACTCCTCGATGATCCATTAAGTGCAGTCGATGCCCATGTTGGCAGACACATTTTTGATCAATGTATTAAGGGAGAGCTATTAAAAGAGAAAACTGTTCTCTTGGTTACCCATCAACTACAATATTTACCCAAAGCTGATGACATTATTGTAATGAATAATGGTAAGATCATTGAAAGGGGCACTTATCGTGAATTGCTATTAAGAGGGTTTGATTTTTCGAAAATCGTACAGCCCAAAGGATCTAAAGACGACAGAGATAATGATGAAAATGATAACATTACACAAAAGAAAAAAAGCAGAAATACCAAAAAACGTGGAAATAGTAGAAATAGCAGAAACAGCAGGAATAGTAGAAATAGTAAAAATAGTAAAAGCACAAGTAAAAATAAAAATAAAAAATTAATATCATCATCATCGTCTTCTTCTTCAACTTCTTCATCTTCTTCTGACAATGAAGGAATAGAAGGAATAGAAGGAATAGATATGGAACCAGATACATTAAACAAAAATAAAAATCAAAGTGAAGACAGCGATTACCAATTTAACCAAAATTTGTGGATCAATTTGGCAACAGATCAGGATTTAATTTCCAAGGAACTTGAATTAGTCGAGAAGGAACAATTGAAGATTACAGATAAAAAAGAGAAAATCAGACAAAATCATATCAAGAGCATTGCAGGAGCACAGCTTATCAAAGAAGAAGAAAGGCAATTTGGCCAAGTCAATTGGTCCTATTACAACAAATACATCAAGGCAGCAGGTGGGATCAGTGTAGGCTTTGCCATTTCATTCTTCACCATTTTATTCATTTTCTCCTCCTTGGGTAATCAATATTGGCTCGCGGCCTGGATCGATAAGGACACCTTCGAAAACAAGTCGGATAATTTTTATCTCGCGATTTACATTGTCATTGGCTTTTCGGGTATCCTGTTCCAATTATGCCGTGGACTCTATATAGCATTTAAATCGCTCCGGGCCTCAAAAATTTTGCATAGCAATTTACTAACGCGGATCATTCAAGCGCCCATGAGCTATTTTGATACAACCCCCGCGGGCAGGATTTTGAATCGGTTTAATAAGGATCAAATGGACGTTGATCTTTCGCTCGCGAATACGCTATCGGGCTTTCTTGTGACCCTATTGTCGCTGGTTTTCACCTTGATCGCGATCTCGGTTGTGATACCCCTTTTTTTGATCCCCTGCGTGGTGCTGGGGTATGTCTATTATAAGCTATTGAACATTTATCGACCTGCGTTTCGGGATATCAAGCGTTTGGAATCGATCTCGCGATCACCAATTATCAATAACTTTTCGGCAACTTTAAGCGGGCTGCCCGTCATCCGCGCGTTTGGATATGAGCGATTTTTCAAAAAACGAAACGAGCGGCTGCTGGACATCAACACCTCGTCCATTTATTGCCAATGGGCCGGCAACCGCTGGCTCGGCGTAAGAGTGGAATTCATCGCAGCATTTTTGGTGTTCTTCTCTGCCTTCTTTGTGTGGATCAATTCAGAGGTCATCGGGCCTGCGTACTCCGGCCTTGCCGTGAGCTTTAGTATTTCCATCGGCATGCTTTTCAACGGCATCGTCAGAAACTTTGCAGAATTGGAGAAGAGCATGAACTCCATCGAAAGGCTGATCGAATACTCCGAGGTTGTCAACGAAGCAGAACTCGAAATCAAGGAGACCAAGCCCGACGAGAATTGGCCTGCGAGCGGCGCAATTGAGCTGAAAAATGTCAAAATGAGGTACCGAGAGGAGCTTGACCTTGTGCTCAGGGGAATATCATGCAAAATCAGGCCCATGGAAAAGATCGGGATCGTTGGGCGAACGGGCTCGGGCAAGTCCAGCCTGGTGCTGTGCCTGTTCAGGATCGTGGAGCTCTTTGGGGGCCAGATCAAAATAGATCGCGTCGACATCTCCAAGATCGGGCTACACGACCTCAGGAAAAAGCTGTCTATCATCCCCCAGGACCCCGTCATGTTTACGGGCACCATCAGAGACAACCTCGACCCCTTCGGCGAAATGGGCACAACAGACGAAGAGCTATGGCAAATCCTCGAGCAGGTCTACCTCAAGGACAAAATAAAGTCCCTGCCAAAGAAACTGGACCAAGAAATCAACCAAGAGAGCCAGAACTTCTCTGTCGGCGAAAAGCAATTGTTTTGCCTCGCGAGAGCATTGGCACGAAAATCGAAAATCTTAATTCTCGACGAAGCCACAGCAAGCGTCGATACAGAGACAGACATGCTCATACAAAAGACCATCAGAAACCAATTTAAAAAATGTACAATGATCACAATCGCCCATAGGCTAAATACAATTATGGACTCGGATAAAATAATGTCACTAGATGACGGGAAATTGAAAGAATTCGATACACCAACAAACTTGTTGAAAAATAAAGAAGGGCTATTTTCCTCTTTAGTCAGAAAAACTGGGAAAGAAAATGCTTTCGCTTTAGAAAAACTTGCTAAAAAGAAAAAATAACAATTCTTTTTTTATTTTATTTTATTTTTTTTTTATTTTTATTCCTTTTTTTTTATTTTTTTTTTATCATTTTTTGAATTCCTAAAAAAATTTTCGATTAATTACAATAATTGAATTTTATTTTTTATTTCAAAGAAAGCAATATCATCCATTAATTAGCTATTTTATGTGTTAGAGTTAAAAAAAAAATAAATTTCTTTAGATCCTTATTGTGGTTTTTATTAATACTGTTTCATATATTTTTCTATTTATTTATATTTATCGAAATTGTTTACCTTGGAAGAAATATTGGGTTTTTTTGTAAAATGTAGATTTGTGGATATTCTCGGCATTTGGATCAGATCTAAATTTTTTTTTTTACAACCAGCTTGAAAATGAGAAATTACTGTTTGAACCAAGCAAGAAACTTCATTATTATAATGAGTTATTTTTAATCCTGATTTAAAAATGACTGATATTTGTCAAGAAATAGTATATTATTTTGAATTTTCTCAAAATATATGTGTACTAGGTGCGAATCAAGCCTAAGTCTGGTCTTTTTCATCACTATTTACCTCCCCGAAAATATCAATAAATGTAGAGAATCTACAAATATCTTCAAAAATTACCATCAGTTGATTGATTTTATCTTTAGTTAGCCCAATTAAAAGTCAACCGTTAATAGTTTTTTTTTATGGACTTATTTCGTTAGTAACTTATTAATTTATTTGTTAGCTTTCAATGTAAAAAATCAATCATTGATATACCTAAACCCATAAGAATTTTTTTTTTAAAATTTACAGCATAATTTTTATTTTATTATTTTTACGGTTTATTTAGTTATCTTTATTTTTCATCCATTCTAAAATGTATTGCTGATAATAAATTAAAAGTCAAAAAAATTTCAAACAATTCAAAGAATCACCAGAATAAAATTTCATGAAATTTTGCAAAATAATTTTGATTTTTTGAAAATATGAAAATAATTTTTTGATCTTAAAGTTTTTTGTTTTCATTTTATTTTTTGAATTACCAAACCTATTTTGTACAATTAGTAATTTTTTTTTGATATGTTGAGATAAAGTTAAAGTTGGGTTCTTTTAAAGAGATGAACAAAAATAAAATTAGTTGATGTTATCTAACTTTTTGATTGTGCAATAGTGGCTAATAGAATTTAAACATGTTTTACCAATAAAAATTTTTATGCTCTCTCCAAAATTTTCAACACAGTCTTGATTTATTAGTATTGATAATTATTTATTTTTTTTTATATCAGTATTGTAATTTATAAAAAAAATTGTTAGTATTCCAATAATTGGATAATTCTAATTTAGTATTTCTTCTTAATCGGATTTAATAAGCTTATTTTAACAAATTAAATTTTGGGGTGTTAAAAAATTTAAATTAGTGTTTAATTATTACGGCCAAGTCTATTTGAGCTTCAGTTTTATATATAAGTCTAGAGGAGTTTGGGTTTATTAATAAATAAACCTTTAAGCTCTGGTTGAGTTTTCTTTCCAATCAAAGATTGTAAAAGAAGAAGAATAACATGAAGAAAACAAATGTACAAACAATCTAAATAACTGGTGATAATGTGACTGGGTTGTTGTGCAAACTTTTGAAAAATTATTCAGCCACCTTAAAACTTTTAAAGGAAATTGAAAATTTTGAACCCAAGAACACAACCCCGAAAGACCAAGTAAAGGGTTGGTTGTTTGAGAAACTCTTTTATTCTAGACAATTTAAAACACCACGATTGACAAAACATCTAATTATTTGACTTTTTTATTTCGTTTATTGTTGATCTAAACGGATCAATATATCTATCAACCAAATCAAGTTAAAATACAATAAAACTCTTTGATCTGATCCTTGATTGAATCAAGTACCTTTTTTGTTGTTTTTACAAAGAATAACTTTTATTTCACATAATCTGATTATTGATCAAAAAATTTTTCCTTTTCAATATTTCTCAATTAACCCAAATACCGATTATTGTTGTTTTGACGCTAGAACTTTTTAACTATTATATCGCGATTACTTTTAAACGCGATATTTTGTTGATTTATCACAATTTTTAAATTATTATCGTGATATTCTACAGCCAGTTCCACTTTTAAGGTATAAATTTTCAACGAAATTTACGACACAAAAAAATCTCAAATTAAGGCACAAAATTTGTATTTTTTTTTTTTACAATTTAATTTACTAGATTTCAAATTTTGTGCCTTAATTTGAGATTTTTATTGTGCCTTAAATCTCATTGCATTTTATGCCTTAAAAGTGGAACTGACTATAGAATATCCCAATTTGTTATATTATTGTGATAAAAATAGTTCTTATGATTTTCTCAAATATCATGATTTGATATAGATAATCGCGATTTTTGAAGCTTTATAATGACTCAACAAAGATATTGTCAAACTCTCTAATATATAACTTGTATTCAACTATTTTCCAGTGTTTTAATAGATTTACTTACATTTCGATTGTGTGTATTTAACTTTTATATTCAATGTAAAAACCTATTATTTTAAAATTTAAATGTAATTCATATTGAATTGATTAATTAAATGTTAAAATTTTCAAACACTAATTCAAAAATTAAGACAAGACATCATTACAAATTTATAAAACAATAATTTTTCTTTGCGAATCAAAAATAATTTTTGATAATTAAATAATGTAAATTATTTAGAAATTTGGAAAATAAAATCGTTTAAAAAATTGACTAAATACTAATATATACAATAACCAAACCACAGAGTAATGAAGATCTAGAAAATTGTGAAAAAAAAAATTAAATATTGTTAAACAAAATAATTGTTTTATTGGTTCAATCAGTAATATATTTATTGATTAGATTACATGCGCAAACTAAAATAGAGAGTGTTTATTAAAAAAAAAAAAAAAAAAAAAATTTATATTGACAAAATTTGGAAAAATAATAAGATCACAATAAACACAAAAAAATTCCCAATGTTGAAAAATTTTTTTCAAGTTATTTTTTTATTGTAAGTAACTATACAATTTTTAATTATAAAATCTTCTTTCTAAGATAATTGTTTATCAATTCTATCTCTTATAATCCTTTGATAATATTTCAAGTTAAAATTTTGTTTGAAATGTTTTTAGTATATTTGGGGTGCTAAGGGATATATATTAAAAAAGTTGATATTTTTTCAACAAAATTCATTTAAAAGATAAAAATATTTATAAAGTTCTATTTTTTTTTTTTTTTACATTTGAAATCCATCTGATTAAATAAAAAGTCTTTTAGTTATCTTTCATTTTTACGTTTTTTAACTTGTTTTTATTTTATCATATTTTTTGAATAAATTAATTCTTCAAGAAAGTAATACTTCCTTCTCAAATCTGAAAACTTATTTAATCCATTCTAAATAAAAAATAATCTAAATGGGATTTAATTTTTAGAAATCTAAATGTAATTTAATTGAAATTTTAAAAATTGGTATTAAATCATTAAATGCGTTTGTAATAATTAAATTGATTTTTAAATATTAAAATGGAATTCAAACATTTTTTTAGTAAAAAAGGATTGAAAATTTTATATCTGTTTTTAGAACCAAATATCTGTGTTTTAATGGGTTAAAATAGAATTCAAGAATCTTGCGATTTTGGTAGTGCATATTTGGTATAACAATAGGGTTTGTTGTTCATATTTTTTAATAACTCTCCAAATGGAAAATTATAAAAATTTTCAAAAAAACTTTTACTAGAATTTTTGATGAGACAACTAAGGGATTTTTTTATTTGAGAAAAACAGAAGTTAATTATAAAAAAAAAAAAAAAAAAAAATTTCCCATCTCATTTCTTCATTATAAAATTTTCCTTCTTAATGGGTTAGGATTAAACCAGTTTTCATCTTTGGAAATAATTACATGTCTTCAATGTGTTTATAAAGATGCGTGTTATAATACAAAATGAAATCGTTTTTTAGTTTTTGTATTTGTGTTCAATTTTCGTTGAATACATTGTGGTTTAATTATTCAAATTTCATAAACTGTCTGATTCGGAATATTGTTGATTCATAATATGTAATGCACTTGAATCTATTCTTAGAAATTTTTTTTTTATTTTTTTTACTGAGTGGTGTGTAGTGAAATTATTGAAATTTACAATTTCTATTCAAAAATAATAAGAAAAATTGAATTTAAAAAATATCATTTTTAAAAATTATACTTTCTTCTAAATGGATGAAAACATCAAATAAATTGGTTTTTTAACAAATAATTTATCGTGAACAACAAATTTTGAATTTTAGTTTCTTTTTATTAAAAAGTTTATTTTTGAAAAAAATAATTTTCATGTTACTTTCTCTCTCCTTCTCTTTCTCTTTCTTTCTTTCTCTTTCTTTTTTTTTTTTTCGTTTATTTCCCATATTATAAGCATTTTATGAATGAAATATAACAAAGAATTAATTGATTATTTCTTTGTTTTTTTTTTTTATCTAGAAGTGGGATATTATGGTACTTTTTAGCATCTGTATATATGATTGTAATATGATTTGTTTTTTATAGGGAAAATATAAAAATAACAGAAATCAAAAAATTATATGAACTATTTACTTTGTTTTTATTTTATGAACATTATTCTTAAAGAACAGAGTGGTGTTAGTCGTTGTAGTAGTTATTGTATTTATTGTAGTTGATACTCCATTTTTTTTTTTTTTTTGAAATTATAAATCATGATGCCATTTCCTTGAAAGAATAGTTTTTGAATCAAAAATTTGTTCCCAATTATTTGGCGTAAAAATAAAAACAAATGATTTTAAATTTTCAGGGATGATCTTTTGATTATTATTATTATTATTATTATCTTCTTCTTCTTCTTCTTCTTCTTCTTCTTGTTGTTGTTGTTTTTCTGTTACCGAATTTGTATCAACAATTAATATAAAAAGAAATGGAAAGTCTTGGCTTATTAATTTTATTTTATTCCATTCAGTTAAGAGGTTGATTTTATTTGTTAATCCACTTTTTGATTGGATTAAAATCAGAAAATGTTTTGGCTTTTGAGAAGGTTCTCTTTTTAATGCATCCATTCCACTATTGAATCGATCAGTTTTATAAATTTGTTTTCTTTGCCATTTCCATTTTTCTAATGCCGTTTCTTGATAATCTTCATTAATTGTTAGCACAATAAAAGAATCTGCAAAGGGTGAATTAGCAACATTAAGAAAGCCCACACCTTTTGATAACACTGCTTCATTTATAATTCGCTTTTGAAAATTTGAAGATCTAATTTGTCCGGTATTATATATTGATTTGTTGTTGATCTTATTCTTATTAATTATAAAATTTGATGATGATGTTGTTGTTGTTGATGTTGATGATTGTAATCTAATTAATTTGATTTTATTGAATTCGATATTAAATTTCATTTCTGAACAAAATAATAAAAAATTATTATTGTTATAGTTATTATAATTGCTTCTTTTTTTTTTTTTTTTTTTTTTTGGAAATAGAGAGGAGAATAAAAGATCTTTTTTAATTTAACAATTGTTGTTTGTATTTTTTTTTTCTTTGATTCCTTTGGTTTCTTTGGTTCCAAAAAGGATAATATTTGTAATCTCAATAAAAAATTTTTAAGATCATCATTTTCATTTGTAGTAAAGTTCTTTGTTTTTGTTGGTGTTTCCAAGATTCTTGGTAAATATAGAGTATTAGTTTTATTGATCTTCTCCAAAATTAAATCAAGATAGATATATGGGAAAATTATTACACTTGTATTCGCATCATTTTTTTTTTAAAAATAACAATCCATCATTTTCTAAATCTTTGAGAGTTTTTATTTGAACTTGATTATTTAAATATTGAATTTCAAATTTTTTAATATTTAATAAATGAGTTTCAAAATATGAATAACCAAAGAATTGAAATAATAATGTTATATCCTGGTTGATTAAAATTTGTATTGAGATCATTTGAACATGTGTAATTATTTTTTCTTTAATAGACTTAAAAATTTTGGTACATAAACTTGGATTTATTTTTGAATCTTCTAGTATAAATTTTTTAATAAGTTCATTATTTTTGATTTTTTTTCCATCATTTTCATTTACTTTTTCATTTTCTTTCTCTTTTTCTGTTTCTGTTTCTGTTTCTGTTTCTGTTTCTGTTTCTTTTTCCTTTTCTTTCTCTTCCTCCATTTCTTTTTCTTTTTCCTTTTCTACTTTTATTTCTTCTTGAATCACTTCTTTGTTTGCTTTTTTTTTTGATTCTTTTGCTTCAAGAAATTGATTTATCAAATTTTTCTTTATATTATTATTATTATTAGATGATGATGATGATGATGATGATGATGATTGGCAAAACATCGTGGATTTTCTTTTTAAAAAATAATATTCTAGAATAGATATTAAAAAATATTGAAATAATCTAGGTATCCCTTCAATATTTACAAGAAGAAATTGGATACCTTGGGGAAGTTCTTCAAATTTCAAATTTGTTTTTTTGATTAATTTTTCAAGAATTTGAACATAATTTTCAATTTTCATTAAATGTATTGTAATTTGTTTTGGGTATCGTTCACTTATTGAACCAATCTTTTCAAGTGAATTTTTGGATTGGGTACCACAAAACACAGGAAATAAAAAGATTTTTTGTTTTATTAAAAGTTTTTTTTGTGATAATATCGTTTGATATAAATCTCCAAGATAATTTGAATTTTTTTGTAAGGTTTTATTAGTTTCGTCAAAAATTATTATAATCATTAACCATTTCTTCTTTTTATTCTTGTGGATTTTAGATTTGTTTTTTTCTTCTTTTTCTTTTTCAATTTCTATTTCTATTTGTTTTTTTTTTTCTATTTGTATTTGTTTTTTTTTTTCAATTTTTATTTCGCGTTCTGTTTCAGTTTCTGTTTCTATTTCAATTTCTATTTCAATTTTTTCTTTTTCAATTTCAATTAATTCGATTGCAGGTATTTTTTCTTCTTTTTCGAGTAATTCGACTGCAGGTATTTTTAGATGTTTTTTTCGTCTATTCTTTCTTCTTCTTTTTTTATGTTCTTCTATTTTGAAAGATTGTTTTTCTGTATTTTTTTTAATTTTTAATTTTTTAGTGCCTCTACTTGTCGGATTTTGGGGTTTTTTTCTTTTACGGGAATTTTTTTGGATCTTGTTTTTTTTTTCTTTGTGGTTTCCTTTTTTCATCATTACCTTTTGTTCTTGTTTGTGTTTTTTGATTTGTTTTTGTTTTGAAAAAATTGTTTGTTGTAAATTAACAAAAAGTGGATCAACCGATTGAAAGCTATTGCTCAATTATAATAAAACTTGGTAATCAGTAAAATTTGGATCATTATTAAATTTTGATAGAGCCATTAATATCCTATACAACAAACTCTGTTCTATATTTTTTGTTTCCCAATTTTTCAGAATATGTTCTTGAAAATTTATATAAAAAAATAAATGATATTTTAGAAAATTATCGTAGCATTCATTTAAATTGTTGATCTGTTTCTTATTCTCTGAGTCTTATTCATTTTGGTATTCCATTCTTTAGGTTTGTTTGAATTTTTTTTTGAATTTTGGTTGAAAAAAAATTGATTTTGCAAGTCTTGTTTTTCCAATCCCACTCGAGCCAAACCAAGTTAAATTGGTAATTTTCTTCCCAAGAGTTTGGTCTTCAACTTCAAGGAAATCAGAAATTATTCCATTTATAATTGCTTTCGTTTCTTCTTCTCGATTTACAAACGGTATGGAATCCTCATTAAATTTGGAATTAATACTCTTTAAATTGGTTTCATTAAATTGATTAATCAAATCTTCTTCCATAAATGTTTGTTTGTTTTTCAGATGTTGTTGTGCCGACTCTAGGTATTGTTCAACTAAATTTTGGGATCGTTTATTTCAGTGAGAAAAATTATACAATTGGAATTGAATTAGACATTATTGGTTGGAAAATTGTAAAAAAATTGAAAGTCAAGTGTCTTGTTTTTATTTACCTATTGTTTTTAATTTGTGAAAATCCTCTCGAGTTGTTTTGGAATGAAAAAGAGCCATATTGCTCAATTTTCCATCAACTGCAATGTTAAGTGTCTGAAAAAATTGGTTTGCTTTTTCGATTTGTTCATTTTGCTTGTCAATTTGAATGTTTTGTTCTTTGGTTTGTTGGTTTTGCTTGTCAATTTGTTGGTTTTGTTCTTCGATTGAATTTAATAAAATGATTTTTAATTGAATATTCTCGATTTCTTGTTCGGTTTGATTTGGATTTTTGTCTTCTAATTGTTCTTGTAATTTCTCAACTGTGTTTAGAATTTTAATTTTCAAACTCGATTTTTTATTTAATTCTTTCAGTTCCCCTTTCATTTCACCTCGTTCTTCTCATTTCTAATAATTCCTCTTCTAGTTTGTTTCTTTTTTCAATCCGTTGATCAATCTCTTCTTCAAGCTTGTTTCTTCTTGCTTCCATTTTCTTACGTGTTTTGATCATTTCATCGAGTTCATCTTCAAGCTTGGTTCTTCTTTCTTCCATTTCATCTCTTACTTTGATCTTTTTCAATTTTTCAACATCTAGTTCATTTTTTTTTAGACTCCATGTTGTTTCACCAAGAAAATGTTTCAAAATAAATAAATTAGGAAAAAGTGGGTGAGTAGAAATTAGAAAGAGAATTGAAAATTGAAAAAAATGATAAAATGAGAAACGAAACCACGACCAAAATCGCAGTCTCTGTGGAATTACATTTCACCAATTAAACTCCCTTCAGCTTGTATCTATTGCAATTATTTTTGAAATTATAATTTTAAAACCAAACAGCCAATTTCCCTCAATTTTTTAAAAAAAACCAATTAAAGTACATATTCAAAAAAATTATGACTAAGGATAAAATTGAAAAGCATTTTAATCATTTTTTGAAACTTTTTTCCATTCTAATTTTCTAATGGGATGAAATTAATTGAATTGGTTTTAATTAAACATCAACCAATTTGCTATTTCTGAAAAAATGAAGAAGAGAAATTAAATAAAAAACAAAAGGAATATGAGAATGGTACTTTTAGATCGAAAAATATTCTTGAAGTGCCTCAAACATTTTCTGTACAGCATTCCTTTGGCCTTTCTAAATTCAAAAAGGTTTTTAAAAATGTTTCTCAAATTAAGTTTCATCAACCCAAGCCTTTTAACAAAAAAAAATTTATCGATCCTGGGTGACTTTCCAAATATTGGACAAATAAATTTCCCATGGCACACAGGTTTTGCTTTCAAATATGTTTCCCCAAAATTTTACAAAAAAGCTGTTCATATAATTTACCAAAAACAAAAACTTTGTCATTGATCCAAAAGCTATTCCAAAGTTTAGTAAAATATTTTTTTGAGAAGATTATTCCTTCCAAATATTTTCCCAACCTCTTGAATAAGAAAAATTCTTGAACGAATCTTAAACTGTTCATATCAAGCTCTCTTCCAAATAAATCAAAATTATTACCAACGCCAAGAAAATTAAAAATTTTGTTTCAAATTAGATCGAAAGTTGAAAATTGAAAAGAAAACAAAACAAATTTTCAGTAATTGAATTTTAATTTGTTAATGACGTTCTCTTCTCAAATTATAAACCAAAACTCAACAACAGAGGATAACAACCAATCTTAAACAAAATCCAAAAACCTAAAAAAATACCCAAATTATTCATTTTTTAATATAACAGTGATCAAAATAAAGCGTGCAACGACGATAATCCGTGTTTCAAAATATTGTCCGTGCTTTTTTTTATTCTTCTACCAAGGCAACATCCAATCTACTATCAAATAGTATACCTAAGTTCAAATAAATTTTGAAAGTAAACTCCTTGATATTTAAAGTAAAATTTAAATTATTCATGCAATTAGTTGAAAATTTTCCATAATATTCTCAATTTTTTTGAAATTGTTTGTTTTTTTGATTGATTAAAATTCTCAAAAAATTAACTCTATTTTTTTGAGATAAATTTTCCAATTTGATCCTTCATTTTTAGAATTTCTTTTTAAATAATAGAACTTTAAGAAACCATTACCATATTTTTTTAGGGTTTTATATTGGTTTCTTTGATTGGTTAATGTATAGGCCAACTATAACAAAAAAACACGCTTTTTATTTTGAAACACGCATTAAATTTTTTTGCATGGGTTATTTTGACTACAGTCCTTTTAATTTCTTAGCACTTTGTGTTTGCCTTAGATAGTCCAAGAATAATGTTCACCATAGAGCTTATTACAAATTCCAAATGAGAACACAAACAAGAAGACAACATTTTGATGGTGCTTTATTTTAAAAAAAATTTGAAACGAACAAAATCACCTACAAGATCTCAAAGCTGAAGATTATGATGAAAAGTTTTTGATCAATTCAAACGTTGGTTCACGTGTTGACAAGTAAATCCACGATTTTGGGCCAGTCACGTAATCTTTCTTGCCTCAAATTATTTTTTTTTATTTTTTTTCAAATTTTTATCTTTTCATTTTTTTAAAATTTTAATTTTTTGTAAATCCCGAAATACTTACTTTAAGCACTACGTTTGTAATTCAACAAAAAGTCGATTTTGCCAACTTTCAATTTCATTTTTTAATATCACAGAAATCACAGAAATCACAGAAACGAGGCTGAAAAAAGAGGAAAAATATTTTTTTATCCTTATTGAATCTCACAGAATAAAATTTTGTGAGATTGGACAGCCACCAAACCTTGATAAAAACACTTAATACTTTGAATTCCAATTTAAAACATTGTCGTTATTAGACTAATAAATCTTATTCATTTTATTTTTTATAAGTAACAGAGTAATTATTTCAACAAGGATACAATTAAACCCAATATACAACTTTATTTATCAACTTTAGAGAACACGATAATGAAAAAAATTTTTCAAAAAAAAATTAAATATTTACTAATTTTACACTTTTTAATAACTTCAATAAGAATAAACACTATTAGTTAATAAAGGATCTTTGATCAAAAAATATTTTTAAAGATATTTTACTATTTTAGTTGGAAAATCCAATTTTCTAGGTTCTATTAAGATTTTTTTAAATTTAATAGTAAAAAATTTGAAAACTTTTTTGCTTATAGATAAGTAGCCATTTTATTATATTTTAAAAGTATTTTAAATCTGATGAATATCTTTCAAATCGGTAATCAATTATTCAGACTATTAAAGAATTATTTATTTACATATTTTGAAAACAATATTTTTTCTTTGATTTTCCGTTAGGTTTTCCAGAATTTAAAAGAATAGAGAAAAATCAAAGATTTTACTCAATTCTTTTGAATCCTGGAAAACCTAGGACACTTCCGTTAGGTTTTTTTTAAATTTTGAAATGAACAGAAAATTTTTATAAATTTTCAGTTTATTTCAAAAAGTAAAAAAAAACCACTGTTAGCTTTTCCTGAATTTAAAAGAATTGAGTAAAATCTATGATTTTTCTCCATTCTTTTAAATTCTGGAAAAGCTAGGCACTTTACGGACACTTAACGTTAGGTTTTCTAAAATTCAAAAGATTGAATAAAATCAAGGATTTTACTCAATTCTTTTGAATTTTAGAAAACGGCCTTTAGCTTTTCTTGAGTTTTCTGTTTATTAGAAAAATCAATAGATTTTCGTTACAGTCAGTTCAACTTTTAAGGCACAAACTTGCAACGAAATTTAAGTCACACAAAAAATCTCAAATTAATACACAAAATTCAGATTCTAGTAAAATAATTTTTGTAAAAAAAAAATTGCAAATTTTGTGCCTTAATTTGAGATTTTTTTGTGCCTTAAATTTCGTTGAAAGTTTGTGCCTTAAAAGTGGAACTGACTGTAGGTTTTTTTGAGTTTTCTATTTCTTTGGAAAACCAATAGATTTTCGTTAGCTTTTCTTGAGTTTTCTATTTATTTGGAAAATCAATTGATTTTCGTTAGGTTTTTTTAGTTTTCTATTTGAATAGAAAATCAATGGATTTTCGTTAGGTTTTTTTTACTTTAGAAATAAACCGAAAATTTTAATAATTTTTCTGTTTATTTACAAAGTTAAAAAAACCTAGAACACTTCACAAATAAAATAGAAAACCTCAAAAAAACCTAGAACACTTTACTAATAAAACAGAAAACCTCAAGAAAAGCTAGGCTCTTGACGGACACTTTCGTTAGGTTTTTTTTTTTTATTTTTGTAATAAACGGAAAATTTTTGAAATTTTCGGTTTATTTCAAAAATTAAAAAAAAGCTAGGCACTTGACTGCACTTGACGTACACTTTCAATATTTATCATCAGTTATTTTTTTTTTCGGTGTTTGGATTTTTTTAGATGATAAGAGTGTTTTCAAAACTATTAGTTATAATCTCTTCAAAAAATATCCTAAAGTTGAGCTTAACGAAAATTCATTGTGACATCCATTTAAAAATTTTTACCCGAAATAGACGTTTTTTTCTAGACTAGAGACTTTTAAAAATCGATGTACAATTAACAACAATAAATACAACATCCTCAAGATTTTTAAGAACTGGAATATCGATTATATTTTGAATAAACTCAATTAACAAGGATGAAATGATAATTGAAGTTGTAGTTTTATGTAACTTTTTTTTTTTTTCAAAAATTTCATTTTCATCAATGAAATTTTCAGTCAAAAGATCTTTTTTTTTTTTTTTTTTTGATTTTTTGGATCAAAACAGAAAAAGAAAAATTCTCCAAAGATTTTTATTTTGAAGAAATGTCACTTTTTGTAATTTCTGATAGTTTGTATGTAAAAATAACCTCGAAACTTTAATCTTATTTTAAAAATACCAAGAAAAATAAATCAAATATTGAATTCTTGAAAGATCTAAAAAATAATAGATCATTTATTTTATTCACATATATTTATAAAATTTTTTAAAATTTAAAAGTTTAGATATTTTCAATTTCAAATATTAAGAGTTCACAAGAGTAAATCATTTTATTATTATTTAAATTATTTGATAATATCTATTATTATTTTTTAGAAGAATAATTTATTTGAATTCTTAATATTTGTTTGAAAATATTTAAAAAATTGAGAAATGATTATGAAGTTTATTGATATTTTTAATCTAAGAGTTATTAATAACCCATTGAAAAAATTAAGATTGAATTGTTAATTATTGATAAAAAGCATTCTAATTAAAAAGTATTTATTTATAAATTCCCTGGAATTTTACAGGTTTTAAAAAAGTATTTTTTCGAAGAATTTTTGATTTAATTGTTTGGTTTTTTTTTTCTGATATTTTTTTTTTTAAAAAAATTGAAAAAAATTGATAAAATCTGTTCTTTGGATAAATAAATTATATTTTTTCAATTTTAAAATAATTATTATATTTTTTTTGAAATTAAGTAGATTTTTTTACTGGGTTATTTCAGAACTTAGTAGATTTTGTTTGTAAGGTTGATTTGTGTATTAATTCCTTCTACAAACAATAAGATTTTAATCTTCTTTCAAAGAAAATAATTTTTTTTAAATAATTTGGAAATATTTTGGATTTTGAACTTTTCAAAAATGAGAAAAATGGATCATTCAATTTAAAAACAATAATTCATTTCGGAAAATATTTTGAAACGTAAGATTGGTATTATAGATGTTATTTTACTCAAAAGTCTACAGAAAAAAAAATGAAAAATTCATTTTTTTAAGAATCAACCAAAATATGATTGTTTAGTAATAAGAGAAATTATAAACTTTAGATTAAATTTGATACTCATAAAAGAAATACCTGGACAAACCCTAGATTTCAAAAAAAAAAAAAATGCTAAAAAAAATATTTTTGTGCCTCTTTTTATTGAAAAGTTGATTCAAAAATTTCTCAATTCTTTTGAAAATTCAAATTATAAATCATATAGATTTGATAAATAATAAGTGTATTTATTCTAAAAAAAATATACATAGCCTCACTTTTCTTAAAATTATAATGGAGTTTCAAACATTTTTTTCTTCAAGTTGACTTAAAAAAAGAACAAAAAAATGTGAAAAAGAAAAGAAAAGAAAAAATAAAAAAAAAACATAAAAAAATTAGAAAAAATGATCTTGATTTAAAAATTGAAAATTATTTTGAGAAGAAAAAATGATTTTGATTTAAAAATTGAAATTTTAGTTTGAGAAGAATAATGGATTAAAATCAAAGAATATAATGTATTTTTTCAATAAAAAAGCACCAAGTCCTAATGAGTGGAAAAGGAGTTTAGTATTCAGATTTTTACTTCATTTTTTAATTCCAATCCATGTTTTTTTTTTTTTGAATTTGATTTTAAATTTACTAGAAGATTTTTTTATGTTTATGAGGCACTTCGATTTAATTTAAAGTTTACAATACCTGAAATGGAAAAAACATTATCTGGTATTTGGTGTGGTAACGTGCTCTTTTGGTTTTCGCTGATCGATCTTCAACTTCATATGAATTTTAAAGGTGGGTTCAAAAGTGATTAAAAAATGAATTTATTTTTTAATCACATTAGTGTAAATATGAATGTAGTAAAAAAATAGAGTTTTTAAATATTTTCAAGATAAATAACATTATCATGAATTTATCCAAATTTTGAATAGTAAATAAATTATCTGATTATCTTAATTGACTAATAATAATTATTTATCAAAAAATTGTTTGGTGAATACCAATCTCTATTTTTTTTTAAAAAAAATGATTTTTTAAACAAAGTATTGGTATTTATAGAAAATTTTATATTGAAAATCCCTTTGAGCTCAAAAATCAAACCGGGTGTTTTATTTACTATAACCAAAATTTAGGATAAATACATGGAACTCTTTATTTATCTCGAAAATTGTAAAAACTTTATTTTTTACAACATTCCATATTTGCACTAGTGAGAAAGGTAATTTTTTAAAAAATTATCGTTTTCTTCCTCGGTTTTTTAACCCCAAACTAAATATCAAATCAGAGACTATATTAAAACCCTATTGCTGTTTTCAGAATTATATTTTAATAAATACTGAGAGTGAGATATACCCTAGTATAATATATTGACATACCAATTAAAAAATGGAAATCAAAAAAATGAAAAAATTGAGTTTGAAAAAAAAAAATAAAATAAAAACATTTTTTTATCTTATCTGTAATATTTGATACAATAACTTATTTTTTACTTGAGTTTTATTTTTCATTTTGATTGGAAAAACTTTTGTTTGGAAAATTTTTGATTCACAAATAACTTTTTATTTCTCAAGAATCCCCAAAATGAATCTAAAAAATCTATTTTCATTTATTTCATATAATTCTAGTTTTTGTTGAGACAATAGGATATTTTTTGAATTTTTCTTTAGAAATAAAGATTTATTGAACGTATTTGTTTGATTTGATAATTATTTCAATTCAATTAAATTGATAAATCAAAAAAAATTCTGAATTCTGATTGGAATTTTGGACCATGTTTTCTTTGATTTTGGGTTGGATTTTTTGTAATTGTTTTTTAATTTTGAGAATTTCAATTCCAAAATTTAATTTTACCAAAGTATCCTTTATGTTGGCTTGGTTTGATAAAAATATTAGAAAATAAATTTTTGAAAAAAAAATTATTTTCAAATGTTTTGTAAAATAATAATAAATAGTAATGGTGTGAGAAATCCAAGGAAATAAATTGTCGAGATCCATAAAAATTTTGAACTTGTAGAAAACAAATCTTCGAAAATAGACTTTGTTTGACATTTTTTTTTTCATTCTTAATTTCAAAAAACTTTATGTGGAAACATTATCTTTCGTGTTTGGTTTTCTAATTGAAAATATTTGTTCGAAATACACCCCTTCTCGGGTCTATTTTTTGATTTATTTTTTTGATTAATTTCACTCATTCATCATAAAGACATTTCAAGATCCAAAACCTAATTTAATAAAACTAAAAATTTTGTTAAAAAATGTGTTCAAAACATTGAAAAATTAAATATTCAAATTTGAATTACTTTGGGTTCGCTTTCTTAACACAAAAAGAGTAGTAAAGGGTATTTTGAGTTTCAAAGTTTCAATATCCAATGACACTCAAAAAATCTTTTTTCAGTAAGGTTGTTACAATTAATTTTTTTCAAACTGGTAAAATGTATCCACTTCATTGAAAACTAATTTTTTTTATATTCTTTTTAAAAAAAATTCCAATTTTCTTCATATTTTCTTTTATTTGAATGTTTTTTCTCAATTTTCTTTAAATTTAAAAATAATAGTTGGAAATTTGGCCATAAATATGCAGTGCATTTAATTTCCTTTCAAATCTGGATTATTATATATATTTATCCCTTAGCACCCCGGATTTGCCTAAATTTCATCAAGTTTTTTAAATTAGATTTAAAATGATATTGATGTACTAATATATTAATTTTCTTATTTGTCTTTAATCCAGATTTTAATTGTAATAAAAAGTCAAAATAGTTCAAAGATAAAGTAGTTAGTTATTGTATTTTTTTTTTTGAAATTGGAAAAAAAAATAATAATTATTCATTTTTACATTTTTTTTAAAGATTTTTATTTTTATTTTAATTTTAAAAATCAGAAATTTTATTTTTTATACTTTTTACCTTTTCCAAATTTCCCTTCTTAAGTTACTTGGGCTCTATGTTCTTTCTCTTTTTGTTTTTTTTAGGTGTTTGGGAAAGGTAAAAAGTATAAAAAATCATTATAAGAATTGGTTGACCTGATCATGACTAACCCAACCAAACTTGTTCATGATCAGATCTTCGACGAATTGAGCTGGACTTATGCAACTGAACTGAATCCAACGAATGCGATCTGAAACCAACCAAAGTGAACCGAATTGAACTTTCCGTACTATCTGTCGAGTCGTTACTTTGACTGGGTTTTTGCTGTCGAGTCGGTATCTTGTACTGGGATTTTGCGAAAACAAGATTTGGGAAACTTACAAAAAAAAAAAAAAATAACACAAAAAAAAAAAAAAAAAAAAAAGCAAAGCAACTGAAAAGAAAATTTCGAAAACCAAATCTTATTCTTAAAAACTCAGCACTTTATAGATTCAACCCATCTATAAAGTTCTAAATCAAAATTTAATAAACAGCCTTTTTCATTTGATCTATAGTTGTTCAAATATTTAGAACTCTTTATTAAAACAACCTATGGTGGCGATCCAAAAAAAACGACATAAAAGGAAACAACCACCAGCCCATTCAACACTTGTGGCACAAAAAAAAACTTTTCACTGAAAGTTTTTTCTTTTTTCGATTATTTTTTGACTCTCTTTCATTTCTTGCTTTTCTTTCTCTTTTTCTTGTCTTTTTTCCGAAATAATTTATTCTTTTCATTTTTTAAAGAAAAGATATCCTTTGAGCTGTAATCCTGCTTACATTACAGTTAGGATAAAAAAACCCTAAATACAATTTTAGAGTTTCAGGCAAATAGGAGGTAATTTTGTTGAATCACCTCTCCTCAACAATAAAAAAAAAAAAAAAAAAATCAGAAATTTTATTCCAGTTATAGTAATTCAAAACTCAACACATTGATTTATTAATAATAATAATCAAACAGTATTGCTAATTTTATGATAAAAATATAAATAAATAAAAAAATAAATTACTCAAAAAAATTCATTTTTTTTTAGAAAAAATTTCAATAAATATCAAATCAAGAGAAAAATGAAAAACATTTCTTTAGGCCAAAATTAAATTTTTCATATGATTAATTTTTTAAAACTTTTATTTAAGCAATAGATAATAATTGAAAAACAAAACAAAAAAAAAATGTGAAATAATTTCATTCTTTAAATTGGAATAAAACAAATATAAATTACTTTTTAATCGATAAAATGATTATACCTAAATTTTATAAAAAAATAAAAAATAACTTTTAAATATTATTCCAATATCATAAAATAATCTCCGAAACCAAATTTTTTTTATTGCATTTTGTTATTGGTAAAATTATGAATAATATATTTGCGAAATTTGACATTTTCCTTTATAAATTAATCCTGATCTTGTTAAATAAGTTCTGATATATTGTCTCTAATTCAATAATATTGTTTATTTTATGTCTAAATTTTAAAAAGTCAAAAATAAAAAAATCATAAAAAATAAAAATAATAAAAAAAAATCAATTATTAATCTGACTCGAACGATTGGCCAAATCATTTAAAATTGAAAAAAAATCTTTTTGAAAAAATTGTAAAATTTTACAATGAAAAAAATATTATTTTTTATTTTTTATACTTTTTACCTTTTCCAAATTTCCTTTCTTAAGTTGCTTGGGCTCTATGTTCCTTCTCTTTTGTTTTTAGGTGTTTGGGAAAGGTAAAAAGTATAAAAAATCATTATAAGAATTGGTTGATCTGTTCATAACTAACCCAACCAAACTTGTTCATGATCAGATCTTCGACGAGGACTTATGCAACTGAACTGAATCCAACGAATGCGATCTGAAACCAACCAAAGTGAACCGAATTGAACTTTCCGTACTATCTGTCGAGTCGTTACTTTGACTGGGTTTTTGCTGTCGAGTCGGTATCTTGTACTAGGATTTTGCGAAAACAAGATTTGGGAAACTTACAAAAAAAAAAAAAAAATAAAATAATAAAAAAAAAAATAACACAAAAAAAAAAAAAAAAAAAAAAAGCAAAGCAACTGAAAAGAAAATTTCGAAAACCAAATCTTATTCTTAAAAACCAGAGCTTTTTAGATTCAACCCATCTATAAAGTTCTAAATCAAAATTTAATAAACAGCCTTTTTCATTTGATCTATAGTTGTTCAAATATTTAGAACTCTTTATTAAAACAACCTATGGTGGCGATCCAAAAAAAAACGACATAAAAGGAAACAACCACCAGCCCATTAAACACTTGGTGTACACAAATTCAACTTTTCAATTAAATTTTTACTTTTTTAATTCTTTTTTTTTCTCTATTTCATTTCTTTGTTTTTCTCTCTCTTTTTCTTGTCTTTTTTCCGAAATAATTTATTCTTTTCATTTTTTAAAGAAAAGATATCCTTTGAGCTGTAATCCTGCTTACATTACAGTTAGGATAAAAAAAACCCTAAATACAATTTTAGAGTTTCAGGCAAATAGGAGGTAATTTTGTTGAATCGCCTCTGCTCAACAATAAAAAAAATATATTATTTTTTTTTCAAATTTATTTTATATTTTTTTTTTATTTATAAATTATTTAGAATCTAATATAATATTGATATTGAATGTTAATCAATAGAAATAACAAATTTTCTATTTGATGTCAAAATAACTTTTGTAATGAATAAATTATTTAATCAAGTATTTTAGGCAATTTTGGGGTGCAAAGGACCCCAAAAAATTCTCAGTAAAGTATGATGTGTTTTAAATGTTAAAACTAAGAGGTTTTTGATGTCTAGACAAACTTTTCAAAAAAAAAATATTTATTTTTACAAAATTTGAAAAAATAATAAAATCACAATCACCAAAAAAAAATACCGAATGTTCTAAATTTTTTTTCAAGTTATTTTTTAGTGTAAGTAACTAAACAATTTTTAATTATAAAATTTTCTTTCTAAGATACAGTCAGTTTCACTTTTAAGGCACAAACTTTCAATGAAATTTAAGGTACAATAAAAACCTCAAATTAAGGCACAAAATTCAGATTCTAGTAAAATAAATTGTAAAAAAAAAAATAACAAATTTTGTGCCTTAATTTGAGATTTTTTTGTGCCTTAAATTTCGTTGAAAGTTTGTGCGTTAAAAAAGAAACTGACTGTAATTGTTTATCAATTCTATCTCATTAAATCCTTTGATAATATTTCAAATTAAAATTTTTGTTTGAAATGTTTTTAGTATATTTGGGGAGCTAAGGGATATATAGAAACTTTATTTGATCAGGTGGTATTTTTTTTCAAATTTCAATTATTTTTTTATTCACTCACCTTTGAAGAAAAAAATGAAAAAAAAAAAAAAAACGTTGAGCAATGTATATATAGGAATAGTTGATCACCGCGAGCAATAAAACAAATAAATCAATATATTTTCTTAAAAATTGAAAAAATAAAATTATTAGGAATAAATTTAGCTCAAAAAACAACAATGTTCGTTTTGGCCCCCCTAATGAAGATCCAAATAAAATTACAATAGAAATAATTAAAATTTCTCTACAATGATTTTTATTACAGTCAGTTCCACTTTTAAGGAACAAACTTTCAATGAAATTTAAGGCACAAAAAAATCTCAAATTAAGGCACAAAATTTGCAATTTTTTTTTTGCAATTTTTTTTTACAATTTATTTTACTAGAATCTGAATTTTTTTCCTTAATTTGAGATTTTTTGTGTGACTTAAATTTCGTTGCAAGTTTGTGCCTTAAAAGTGAAACTGGCTGTATTTTAAATACATCAGAATAATCTTTTTTTTTAAATTTGGTGTTGATCTTTCAATAAAAAATTAATTTTTTTTTTTTTATTGTTGAGGAGAGGTGATTCAACAAAATTACCTCCTATTTGCCTGAAACTCTAAAATTGTATTTAGGGTTTTTTTATCCTAACTGTAATGTAAGCAGGATTACAGCTCAAAGGATATCTTTTCTTTAAAAAATGAAAAGAATAAATTATTTCGGAAAAAAGACAAGAAAAAGAGAAAGAAAAGCAAGAAATGAAAGAGTCAAAAAATAATAGAAAAAAGAAAAAACTTTGGTGAAAAGTTTTTTTTTGTGCCCCAAGTGTTGAATGGGCTGGTGGTTGTTTCCTTTTATGTCGTTTTTTTTTGGATCGCCACCATAGGTTGTTTTAATAAAGAGTTCTAAATATTTGAACAACACTAGATCAAATGAAAAAGGCTGTTTATTAAATTTTGATTTAGAACTTTATAGATGGGTTGAATCTAAAAAGCTCTGGTTTTTAAGAATAAGATTTGGTTTTCGAAATTTTCTTTTCAGTTGCTTTGCTTTTTTTTTTTATTTTTTTTTTTTGTGTTATTTTTTTTTTATTATTTTATTTTTTTTTTTTTTGTAAGTTTCCCAAATCTTGTTTTCGCAAAATCCTAGTACAAGATACCGACTCGACAGCAAAAACCCAGTCCAGGTTACGACTCGACAGATAGTACGGAAAGTCCAATTTGGTTCACTTTGGTTGGCTTCCGATCGCATTCGTTGGATTCAGTTCTCCACAGCTGCATAAGTCCAGCTCAATTCATTTTAGATCTGATCATTAACAAGTTTGGTTAGGTTAGTCATGACCAAGTCCACCAATTCTTATAATGATTTTTTATTCCTTGAACCTCTCCAAGCACCTAAAAAAACAAATAGAGGAGGAACCCAAACAACTTAAGAAAGGAAATTTGGAAAAGGTAAAAAGTATAAAAAAATTCCAAAAAAAACTTTTTTTTTTCAAAGTTACCAATTTTTAGTACTTTTAAAAAAATTTAAAAAAAAATTTTTATATACATTTTTTAAAATTTTCAATTTTGAAAAAAGTCAAAAACACCCATTTTAAATACTAAATATTTTCGAAATCACTAACCCTCATAATGTTTAAATTTAAAAAATTCACAAAAAAAAATTTGTCTATATCAAATAGATTTTTATATTTCATTTTATCTACTAATATTCACAGTAACTTATGTATTTTTATAAATAACTTGGATAAAAGTGAAAAAAAAATAAAAAAAAAAAATTTTTTTTAATCTAAAAAAAAAATTCAAAATTAAAAAATTTATAACTATTGTAGTTAAAAATATATTATAAATATAATATTTGAGTAAATCAAAAATGGGAAAATCAAAAGAGTAGTAAAAAAATTTTCAAAAAAAAATATTTTTTTAAACCTTAATTTTTTCAATTTTTTTCACCAAAATCATATTTTTGATAAAAAATTACCCTAGTAAGATGATCTTTAAAATACCAAAAAAAAATTATTTTTGTGTAAAAAGGTACCTTTTTTAAGAATGAAAAAATCTAAATTTCAAAAAAAAATTTTTTTGACAAAAATCGAAAATTGAGAATAACTTCTAAACTAGAGGAGATAAAGAGCTCTAAACTTAAAAAATCATCTTTTCAGATTATTTGGATTTAGGGACGATGAGTAATTCGCCCAGAGATCCAATATTTAAAAATTCGATTTTTTTCAATTTATACTTCACTACAAGGAAAATTTAAATACATAAAACTAAAGTTAGCCAAAACTATACATTGGATTTCAGTTATACTTCTTTTATAAAATATTTTTTCAAAGTTATCATAATTTTATGTAATAAAAAAGGGATAGCTTTTAAACTCATGAAAATCTGAATACCCCCCTTTTCAAAAATACCGACTTTCGAAAAAAACATCTATTTTCAGGGTATTTATTTATTGGAAAAAGTTGAAATGAATTAATTTTTGATTGAACATTAAGATTGAAAAAAGAATATATGTTAAAGCAATTTGCAGAAAACAATCGGGAACGTATATAAAAACTCAAACATGGAAAAAAATAAAATGATAAAAAATATTCCAAAAACAGATAAAAAAAGTAGATTTTCAATTTAATTTAGCAATATCTTTTGATTGAAATATTTTGTGCTATTTTCAAATTGAAAAATATGTTTCCTTTTAGACTATTAAAAAAATACACGAAAATTATCTCTCTACTACAGTCAGTTTCACTTTTAAGGCACAAACTTTCAACGAAATTTAAGGCACAAAAAAATCTCAAATTAAAGCACAATATTCAAATTCTAGTAAAAATAAATTGTAAAAAAAAAAATTCCAAATTTTGTGCCTTAATTTGAGATTTTTTTGTGCCTTAAATTCCGTTGAAAGTTTGTGCCTTAAAAGTGAAACTGACTATAAGTCAATTAAAAAATTCAAAAATTTTACAATTAAAAATGAAAAAAATATTACTGAAAAATTTCATTTTTTTTTCAATTCCTATTAATATCTATTAAAGTTGTAAACCTCATTGAAAATTGTTATGTATAATAATGTTTATTATATGAGTGTATTTCAAAAATACAAAATTTAGAGATTTTTTTTTGAAAAAATTTTCCTTGTAGTGTAGTGTTGTGAATTGATTTGCATTTTGAAAATTTGAAAATAATTTTTTTATTCTAAAATCCATTCAAAGTCTTTAAACATGTGTAATTCACTAACCACAACTGTGCTACTTGAACTGAAAATCCTTATATATATATATATATATATATATATATATATATATATAGATATATATGTGTGCATGTATTTGTGTACTGGTTCTATGAAATATCAGGCCATGAAACAGTTTGTTTGATTATTTTTTTTTAATTTTCTTTTGTTAAAAACAATTGTTAAAATTCTTTTTTCAAAAAAGTATCTGTGTCACATTCCATAAAAATAATATTTGTTGTTAATGGGTTAGATAATTTACTATTTGAAAACTATTGTTTTAGATATACTTTAATTAATAGATTGAAAATTGATAGTTTTTTTTTTTTTTTTTCAATGTTATAACGAACTTTTTTGTTTAGCTCATTTTTACCTAATTTTTTTTTCTTTTTTTTTTAAAAAAAAATAAATACTTGCAACAATCTTTCACGGCATACTAAAAAATAATTTCCATGATTTTTTTAAAAGATTGGAAATAAATCCGATTGTTTTTTGGATACGTTGTATTTGGGGATTTCAGTGGAATAATAAAATATGTAAAATCAATTCAATCTATCTGATTACTCTTTTCTAAATAAAAACCCCTAAAATCTAAAATATTTATTCAAGATGCAAAAAACTCAAATCTTGGGTAATACGTTATTTAACAGAAAAGAAAAACTAATGTTAATTTATTCAACTTTTCTATTTTCCTAAGGGGGTTGGAAAACAATCCTAGAAAATTGGCACCCTTTTGTAAAATCTTGATTTTTTGTTCCTATAATCGAAAGATATTGTGTTTGGAAAAAAAAATGCAATCTTCCTTTCTTCAAAATTTAGAATATCTTAATTTTACTTTTTGATTTATAATACTCTGCAATGATAATTATTCATTGATAAAAAAAAATTTTTTTTTTCCTCCAGTAAACCCTTTTTTGATTCTCAACTTTTTTAAAAAAATAGTCGGACATAATAAAAAAGTGTGTATATATATATTGAAATATTTAATTTAAATCTATACGAAAAGTGATTAAGATAACGAGAACTTATTTAAAGTTAATAAGAATTCAAATGGTGATTAAAAGTTTTCAATAAGTCTAGCTCCCAACTTAGATTTCTCTTAATTTGGGTTTCATAAAGATCGTTTAAAGTAGAATTTTTTTTAAAATTGAATTATGTAAAACTTTGAAAGTAAAAAGGATACGTTCAAAAATGAGAAAAAAGTTCATTTTTAGGGCCATTAATATCTCGGAAATTAGGCCCTTCATAAATAGCCCATGATATTAAATCCAACATTTTTTATGGTTACTTGAGAAAACCTCAATTCTCTTGAAAAAAACATTTTTTAAGATGATACGTTTCAAGAATTAACCATTTCTAATTCGAAATCTTAAAAGAACCTAAAAATCATTTTTTTAGAAAATAACTTTGAAAATATCAAGATAAAGGATCACAAGTTGAAAAGTCTAGTTCTAAAATTCATATTACAAAACCGAGAAACTCTTATTTTTAAATTAAGGGTTAAAATGACCAATTTAAAAAAAAGTCACAAATCTGCATTTTCAATAAGATTTAGTTGAAAAATCAAGTATTGAGTTTTAAGGTAATCTTCTTGAACTATCTTGATGAAACTGAAATAAAGAGATATTTAAATTGGGTGGTATTTATATTGAAAACTTTTAATCACCATTTGAATTCTTATTAACTTTAAAAAAATTCTGGTTATTTTAATCACTTTTCGTAAAGATCTGAATTTTTTACTATTTGAAAAAACAAAAATATCCTCACTTTTTTTTTCGATTCAGCTCCTTTTTTTTAACAAAGTTAATTTTGTTGAATATTCCAAAAAGTATAAAAAAAAAAAAAGAAAACAAAAACAGAAAAAATAAATTCGATTTTTTTTTTGGTGAAAAAATATATACAAGATTCAAAATAAGTATTTTAATTTTGAAAGAAAAACCATTCAAAATACTTACACTTCGTCCAGTTACAACATTGTGTAACAATTGAAATTAAAAATAAATTTGAATTTGATGAAAGCAAGACCGAAAAAATCACATCAATTTAAGATCCAGGTTGATGTGGATCAGTTTGAAAAAAGTTTGAGTGATCTCATCAACAAAATTCTGGTGTAAAATAGTGGAAATGAAGCAAGGGAGAGACTAAAGTTTTTGCGTTTGTGTATTTCGAGCGGATCAAACATTTTTTAGGATCCTTCCGAAAGAAAAATGTAGGTATATCCCAAGACCGAAAAATCCAAGAACACAAGAGGATGTTAATTCATTTCATTTGAAGAGTTTGTTTCTTGGTTTGTTTTTGGCAAGTATTGTCGGTGATCAAGAGAAAAATCATTTTTCTGTTGTTGCTTGATGAAAATTTGGTGAATCACCCAGGACACTATATTTTATTATTTATTTGTTTGGAAACGGCAATAATTTAGTTGGGAATTCTTTTTGTTTGTTGTGAAAAGGATAAAAACAAAAGTTACATTTTAATCCACGAGGCACGTCAGTTGGGTGGTTTTCATCTTTAGAGAGAAAAAGATCTGAGTATAGGCAAATGGAAATGGAAATGGATATGAAAAAGTAAAGGTTATTTTTGTTTTGATTTTTTCCAATTAGGTCAAAAGAAAAGAAAGAAAAAAAGATTAAAATTACCATTTTCTTTGCAGTTTTGCTTACTAGACATGAATTAAAAGAAAGGATCTTTTAAATTATTAATTTATAAACAAATATTATAAAAAAAAATAATTTGGGATAAGGGTAAATTCGCTTTTTTTCAAGATGAAAGTTAAAAAAAAATTAGAAGAATGATCAAATGGGAATCACAATTTATGTTAAGCAATTGTTTTACAGTCTTATCAACATTATTGTTATCAGATTTTTAAAATATCTAGAAAAAGATAGTATCAAAAAGACAAAAAAAATCTCAAACCCACAATTATTTCAGCTTCTTTGAATTCCATTTGATAATTGAAACATAAAAATATATTTTTCTTCATTAACAGAATTTTTTACCACCCCATATTTTAAAAATCGGAGACTTTCTTTATTCGACAACACCCAAGTCGTTGGCTTTAAAAAAGACATCAAATCTAAAATTTTTTAATACAGTCGAACCTTTGTGGAAAACAAGACTTGAAATTTATCTAGAAATTTTACACTTATTTCTTTTTTGTCCTTTCCTGCTTAGACATCTGCAAGTTTTTTTGAAAAATTATATTTACTACTACTTGATAATTAACTTGAAAATAGTAGACTTAAAAATTATTATTTGAAATAAAAAATACTGTAGTCAAAATAAAGCGTGCAAAAAAATTTAATGCGTGTTTGAAAATAAAAAGCGTGTTTTTTTGTTATAGTTGACCTATACATTAACCAATCAAAGAAACCAATATAAAACCCTAAAAAAATATGGTAATGGTTTCTTAAAGTTCTATTATTTAAAAAGAAATTCTAAAAATGAAGGATCAAATTGGAAAATTTATCTCAAAAAATAGAGTTTATTTTTTAGAGAATTTTAATCAATCAAAAAAACAAAAAATTTCAAAAAAATTGAAGAAAATTATGGAAAAATTGTCAACTGTTTGCATGAATAATTTAAATTTTACTGAAAATAACCAGACCTTTACTTTCAAAATTGATTTGAACTTAGGTATACTATTTGGTAGTAGATTGGATGTTGCCTTGGTAGAAGAATAAAAAAAAGCACGGATAATATTTTGAAACACAGATTATAGTCGTTGTGCACGCATTATTTTGATCACTGTATATTTTTATTTTTAATTTTTATTCCAAAAAGATTTTACCTAGGAACTGTATTTCATCCGTCGTGTGTTCTTTTCTGATTTCTGTCTTCATTATCAAATGAATTTTAAACAATCAAATTTGAATTTTTCTTACAAAAACAAATATTCCGATTGAACTAAATATCTTTGTTTTGCCTGAACCATCCTCTCTGGCTCATACTAGTTTGTTATTTTCCCAATTGTAGATCAGGAAAGAATCCAATGTGAAATTTTTTTCAGATAATTAAAAATTTACTAATTAGGGTGACAGCAAAAAAAGAATATTGATTGAATTAGAGATCAAATTCATTTAAAACTTAAATCTTTTAATTCTTCAAATTATCAAAGTGTTAGAAATTTTTTTTTGACTGAAATATTCAAAAAGTAATTTGACCCTAAATTATCTAATGGATAATTTATTTCAAATTAAAAATATCTCTCTGAACCAATTTGGGGAATAATGTGCTCCTCTTGGACTGGGAATTACCACCACTAGACACACCTATACTTTTCAATGCAATTATGACTTTGACTTGAAAAACTAAAAAAAATCTTCTATTTTATAATCCTTTCAGATAGACTTTAGGACATTGTAGTGACTTCATCAGATCATTGCAAAAAAAAATCCCTTTTCATGTATAAATTAGAAAGAAACAAGAAACTTCAAAATTTTACTAGGAACAATTATTTTTTATACAAAATAGTTTTCCCTATTAACAAAGATCAAAAAGGAACGAATTGTTGAAATAGAATAAAAAATTGAATTTCTTTAAGAAATAAAATAGATTTCTTTTTTGGTGGGCAAAAAACTATTTAGTATTCACTTTACAATTTCGCCAAATCAACGGGACTTCCAAATTTCAGCAAAATGCTGGAATAGAGTTCAATACAAAATAATACAAATGATTAAAAAAAAAGTACTAGTGAATTTTTATATTTATAGATCTAAAACAATTTTTAAATTTCTGAAAATTAAATATGTTTGCTAAACATTTTCTCTTAAATATTTCTTTAATTTCTTATCAAAAAGTTTTTTTTTTATTTTCATGGCTAAATCAATTATAAAAAATAAAAAAAAAAAAAAAAAAAGGAAAATGGTTTAAATTTTTTGCCATCAAAATCTTGAAAAGACCAGAAACAAAAATAACTGGTTTATTATATAACACTGTACCACCAATAATATAACCAATTATTATTTTATATTTAAACAAAGTAACCCAATTCAAGGTGAAAAAAAAAAAATAAAAATCTTGATACATGTAAGAATAATATAAACTAAAATTCAAAATTTTCCACACAGATAAAACATTCCAAACAATCACATAATACAATTTCATTCAAATTTGAGAAAATTTTGATTTTTGTAAGTTATGAAAATCATTTTTTCATCTTTTAGTTTTTGTTTTCATTTCATTGTTTGAATTACGTAATTTGTTTCGTTCGATCAAAAATTTTTTTCAACCATCGATATTAGGTTAAAGTTGAGTTTTTCCAAATGGAAGAACTCATATAAAATTAGTTGGTAGTATCTAACCATTTGATCGATCAATATTCCTAATAGAATTTCAACAAATTTACTAATGTATTTTTTTGTTTTGCTCTCTCCAAAATTTTTAACACACCCATGATTTATTTGTATTGATAATTATTTATTTATTGTTTTGTGAGTATTGTAATTTATAAACAAGTGTTAACATTTCAATTAGTGAATGGTTCTAATTTGGTATTTCTTCTTTAATTGATTAAATAAGTTTTTTTTTTCACAAATTGAATTTTGGTGTGTTAAAAATTTTGAATTGGGGTTTAGTACCACATTTTTTTCAGATTTCATTTCTAATAAATACAACCAATTAATATTTAATTAATAAAATATATTTTTAATAATAATAAAAATGATATCCTTGTTAATAATTTCAAATTTAAAACAGTATTATTATTAATAAAGCTTTTCAAAGATTCTCAACTGGGAAGAATATGAACAATTCTAATTTTGCATGACAAATGAAATCATAAATGATTTCCCCAAATCTAAGAATTATTTAAATATATTTTTTTAAAAGATATTATTTTCTTGAAAATAGAATTACACTTTTTCTTAAATCTAACAATATTGATTTATAATCTATTAATAATTTTCAAAGATAGAAAACTAGTATTTATAATTCTAATATAATGCTTGTCATATACATGGATTGAAAATTATAATTGAACACAATTTTCACCCAACTAACAAATATATAAACAAAAAAAATCAATAATAAAAAGAACTTTTACATAAACCTATAAAACCAACACTTCTAAAAAGAAAAACCACACTAAACAACTTATATATAATTAAAAAAATATAATTACCATCTTTTTTTAAAGATATATTTTTTTGTCGGACTGAATGAAAATTTTTTTCAATTTATTTTTTAGCAACAATATAAAGTTTTGAAAAAAGAAACCCACTTTCGGTATTAAAAACTCTTTTTTTTTTTGATAAATGTTTAGGGATAAATTATATTCTAAAAAATAATTATAATTAATAAAAAGAAAATAATAACCAACATCATATTCAATACCAACCATTTTCCAGCCAAAGGTGTCAAATGTAATGGGTGAATTACATATGTTTAAAGGGTTTACATGGATATTAGAAGAAACAATTTATTTTTGAAATTTCAAAATTGAAACCATTTTTTCAGATTTTTGTTTTTTTTTTTCGATTTTTTTTGACTTGCAATTCAGTTGCAAAAATTTTTTTTGTTGCAGGATCAATATTTACTTGGTAAAAACGTGTTATTCTAAGGTTATTGAAACCATGTGAAAATTAATGTTGAGAAATCATATTGATTTCTATTGAAATTTTATTCAATCTTTGATCATGATATTTGTTTAATAAATTGTGAAAAATTTTCACTTCATTTTCATTTCCTTTTTCAAATAGATAACACAAATACCAACCCACTTTGTTTGGAGAATTTATTTCTAAAAGAAAATTATGGAGAATTAAGTGAAAATTGTTTCATATTTATTATACAAATACCAGTAGAAGATCGAAAGGAATATTCTTGTTTATCTCAATAAGGCCTCAAGAATTCGAGTTTTTTAATTTTTAAGAAAATCCATTGATTAATTAGTTTTATTTCAGACCAATATCAACAATTCTTTGATACACACACACACACACACACATATATATATATATATATATATATATATATATATATATATATATATATATACATATTTATTATTTGCTCTTCAAAGGTCAATTACGTAAAATAATTGATATTTTAAAAAAAAATTGGGTCTCTTTGAGGGAAACAAAGTTTACTATATTTTATTTTTATTATTGTTTATTATTACCCTTGAATAATTAATAATCAGCACAAGTTGGAACCTATTCATATTGAAACTTTAAAAGGGGAAAAATTTCATATAATTAGTATTTTTCCAATTCAGAAATATACTATCAATTTCAGTTCCCTTGTTTCCCAAAAAGATACAAAGATAAACTCAATTTAAACTGAAAAATAGTACTTCTTTCATATTAAAAATTTAACTGTTTTTTTATTTTAAGAATAAAACAACATTTTATTGTTTAGCTAGAAGAAAAATAAAAAACCCCAGATTATATTTGATATTACTAAAAGAAATGCATAATTGTAAATATGGAATGTTCTAAAACAATAAAGCTTATACACTTTTCGAGATAAATTTTGAGTTCTATATATTTATCAAAATTTTGGTAATAGTCAATATGAAATCTGATTATTTTAACAGACTAATAATAATTTTAATCAAAAAATCGTTTGGTTAACACAAAACCTTTTTTTTTTAAAAAAAAAAATAATAATTCAACTATTGGTGTTCGCGAAACGATTTTATATAGTCAGTTCTGCTTTTAAGACACAAACTTTGAACGAAATTTAAGTCCCACAAAAAATTTCAAATAAAGGCACAAAATTCAAATTCTTGTAAAATAATTTACGTTAAAAAAAATTTCAAATTATGTGTTTTAATTTGAGTTTTTTATGTGCCTTAAATTTCGTTCAAAGTTTGTGTCTTAAAAGCAGAACTGACTATATAAAATCGTTTCGCGAACACCAATAGTTGAATTATTATTTTTTTAAAAAAAAAAAAAAGGTTTTGTGTTAACCAAACGATTTTTTGATTAAAATTATTATTAGTCTGTTAAAATAATCAGATTTTATATTGACTAGTACCAAAATTTTGATAAATGCATAGAAATATTTATTTATCTCTAAAATTGTCAAAAATATATTTTTTTTACAGCATTCATATTTACTCTAGTTTACTTCGAAAAATTAAAAATTTCTAAAAAAATAAAAGATCAAAAAATGGGACTTTCTTTAATTGTAACTCACCTTACAATATTTCCCAATTTCTCTGAAAAATTAAAATATTTTCCAATACTTTTATTTACTTGAAAAAATATCCATTTTAATCGAATTTATTGTCTCAGATTTTTTTAGATTATTAATGTTTTTAAATCTGTGTTTTTAAATTGACCATTTTAAAATAAAAAAAGATTGACTAAATTGAAGAAATAAGAAAATAAAAAAAAAAAAAAAAAAAAAAAAGTAAATCAAAAGAATTGGTCCTATTTAACAAATTCAAATAACAAAAAAAAAATCTGAGGATCTCTATTGATATTAATTTCAATTAAAAAAAAAAAAATTAAAAAGATCTCAAATTATAAAAATTTCAAATTTAGAAAAAAATAATTAATATTTTCATATTTTATATCTTCTAAAAACTTAAATATTCTCAATTTAATATAAATAAATTTCTTCAAGCACAATCTATTTAATTCGATTAAATTTAATTTGTGGTTATTTGTTAGCTCTTTATGTTTGACAATATAAAGATTTTGTAATATCATTTCAGTAAAAATATCCACTCAAAAAAAAAAAAAAGATCTTAAAAAATCACCATAGGGTGACACTTTGAAACTGATACATTTATCTTCAAATAAATAATTAACAACTTTTCAAATATGAAATTGTGTAAGTATCTTTGGCACCCTTTCGGGAAATATCCTCTTTTTTTCATTTATTATTTTTAAATACCTACCAAATAATATAATTGATTTGTTTTTAATTGTTATTAAGTATAATAAAAATGACTAATAAATATTTTTCGTTTTCAAAACTTTTTAATAGTTGAAATTGCCGAACCCTTTAAATTCCAAAATTTGAACCAAAATGATATTTACAGGCTAAAAAAATCTCTCATATATCTAGATTATTTTAAAAAGTATCTTATTTTTTTATAAAAATTGATTAATAATTCAAGAAAAAATTATACATATTTTTGCCTTGCCGAGAAATTACTAAAAAATTCAAATTTTCGAAAACACATATTAAATATAATAAAAATTCGAATTTTTAACCAAAAAATATTTTTTGACTCCCATTTCATAGAATTGAATAAAAATTATTTTAAATAAAGTGATTACAAGATAATCACATGCGAAAAAATTGTTGAGTTATACTCTTTATCACTTGAGATCTTCGAAGAACAATTAAATAATCAAATAGTAAGCATATTAAACCGACTCAAACCAGATCCTTAATTAATAATTGATATTCAAAGCCACAACCCAAAAAACATTAACAGGACTAGGTTTTGTCAAAGGCAGTGTATTGTAAAACGAGATAATACTTGCCATAGAAGAAAAATGGTTGTGTTATCAAAAACACTACTAACTTTCAAATATGAATTCTTATCAGAAAACAATTACAAAAACCTCAAAATTGGACATTTCATACTTTTTCAAGATATCACGAGTTAAAGGACATAACTAAAGAATTTTTTGACACCTGGGTATCCCTTAGTGACTTTTTTTTTTCGATAGTCCTTAAACTCAAAATTTTTTAGTCGAAAAAGAAACATTTTTTACTTTTTACTTTTGATGTATGTACTCAATGAATTACAAATATTAAGCATTGAACAGTGTTCCTTGGAAAATTTCCAAGAATTAACAAACCCAAATGATTTACCATATACTTTCACGCCTGAAGGAGAATCACCCCTTCACCTCTTTTGTAGTTTGCATAGCGAATTAAATTTCTTGAGTTACCTTTGTGAAAATGGATGCTCTGTGGCCCTCATGAGTCCAATTCATAATGGTATGTGTAGTTTACATTTTCTGTGCAGAAGAAAGGGGACTGAGAAGGCTGTGTTGTCGTTAATAAAAGATCACGGATCGAATGTCAACCAAAGAGACAATTCGGGGTGGACAGCGCTACACTACTGCACCGCGAGCAACTGTTCCGTCGGGCTATTAAAGGTATTACTAAACAACGGAGCTGATATTAATGAAACAACTAACCAACTCTTAACACCACTTCAATTGCTCTTTACGCAATATAACCCATCCCTCCTTTGTGTACAATACCTGCTAAAACATGGTGCGAAAACAAATTGCATCACCAAAAATGGGTTTCATATCGCACACTTAATCGACTTCCCAGTCTTTTTCAAAGAGCTCCAAATGAGGAAGCTGCCTCACCTTCCACCTAAGGGCAAGTCCATTTATGACAAGGATCATATTAAAAATGTAATTTCGTGTTTATTGCTTTTATTAGAATACGGATGCGATCTTCGTTCTGTAACAAAAAATTATAGATTCACTGCACTACATTTATTATGCAAAAAGAACCCGCCATTAAAATTGGTCACATTTTTTCTTGATCAAATCAAAATCAATGTCAACAGGCTAGACTCAAAAAAACGGACCGCATTACATTATGTTGTTCGATCAAAAAATGGGCCAAATTTTGAATTGATGAAACTTTTGATTCTTCACGGATCAGCCCAAGTTAGTTGCCGAGACACAAACTGGTCAACTCCTTTACATTTTTTGTGTTCTAATAGATCCTTCAAGGCAAACCAAAAAACAAAAATGTTCAAAAACAAATCAAAAAAAATCCAAAAATTGAAATTAAAAAAACATAAAAAACAACAAACCCAAGAGAAATTAAATTGTCTACAATATCTCTTAAGGAACAAAGCGAATGTAAATGCCTCGGATTTACGTGGCAGAACCCCTTTACATATAGCTTGCGCATCCGGCGTCTCCAAGGAAATTATAATGTCACTAATTTCTTTCCATGCCAATGTTAACGCAAAGGACATGAATGGTTGGAGACCAATACATTGTGCAGTAAAATACACAATTGACGAGACACTATTGCTTACACTAATTAACGCGAAAGCGAAAATTAATGTTTATACTTTAGAAAATGAATCGCCTTTGCATTTGTGTGCATATTCACCAAAGAATAAAGCCTCTCAATTAAAGGCCAGGATTTTGATTTTGCATGACCCAAATCTTTTTGTAAAAAATGTAACATTTCCAATTTCCAATTTTCATTTTTTATAATTTCTCTTTTTCGTTTACGAATTTTCAAAACAAGCCACACAATTATTAATTTTTTTTAAAAAACGAAGATTAAAAATCCATTTTATGATCATAGATTATTAAAAAATATAAGGGATTTCCAAAAAAGTTGGGCTTTTTTTTTACATTTCATAAAAAATAATCTTTGTTAGTGGGGGTATTCATTAATTGACATTACCAAATTAAGTTTAATATTAATACCAATTGAATCAATGACTAAGGGATTTAATTCAAAATATGTTCAATGAAATATTTCCAAAAAAATGAAAAAAAAAATAGCACTTTTTTTGGTGAAATAAGGTACGACCAATTTCCATAAAAAACTTGAAATATGGATTGGGTACAAATGATTTTTTAAACAATAAAATGCAGTTATATGCTTTCAATTCTATTTGAAATTTTGTTGAGATTAAACAAGTTATGAAAACGGTTTTTTCAATCAAAAAGAAAATAATCAACACCAATTTTCACCCCTAAAAAATATCAGATAAAATCGAGATATCGAAATTTTAATATCTTTTATTTGTCTAAATACAATACCGAGAAATAAATTGAATTATTATCAAGAATCGATAAATGATTGTTAATGATTTTGGATTTTTAAATACTTTTTTGAAGATTGGGTTTAAAAGATATATTTTATAATAAATTTGCCCCACTTTATTGGAAATAGCTTATATACCATTTTCTAGTCAAAGGGGCCCGGTTATAATGAATGAACAGCATGTATTTAAAGTGTTTTAACGGATATTAGAAGGGTAAATTTATTTTGGAAATTTTCAAAATTGAAATCATTTTTTCACATTCACACATTTTGCTTTGTTTTTCCATTTGCTTTTTTTGATGTGTAATTTTTTTGCAATTTTTTTTTTTTATAGCAAGATCTAAAGTCACTAAGTAAAAATGTGTTATTCTAAAGTTATCAAAAGTGTGAAAATGGTTGTAAAAAAATTGATATTGATTTCTATTGGTATTTTCTTTTGAATCTTAAATTGAAGATCAAAATGAACCTTGTTGGTTTTTTTCAATTGTTACCCAAGAATTTTAATTTTTCAATTTTTAAGAAAATGTTGATTGCTAAATTCACTTCATAATGATATAAATCATTCTGTAGTGTGTATTATTCAAATTATTTCTTATTTTTTCTACAAAGGTCAAATATCAAAAAGAATTGATATTTGTAAAATTTTTGGAACCTTTGACAGAAACAAAGTTTCTTAAATATGCCAAAATTAACCAAAAATTAGTAAAAATGAATTTTTTGTTTAACATTTATTTTTTTGAATTACATTTTCAAGTAGGATATTTATGCAATAAAATTTACTAATCCAAAATAAAGAAAGAAATTTCATAGTTTTTACTTGATTAAAGATAATAACAAAAAAAAACCCGATTAATTAAATTTCAAAGATTTTGGAAAAGAGAATTTTTTAACTAATGAAAGCTATTTTTCAAAAATTTTAACTAACTTTATAACGTTAATGGAAACAGCCCTGTGGTTTTGTCCCATATTCTTCTCAAAATCTTTTTTCAATGTTAAATCAAAATCATTTTTTTCTAATTTCTTTCAAATTTTTATTTTACTTTCTCAAATATTTGTTTTTGTTTTTGTTTTTCTTTTTTTTTGCTTTTTTTCTTTTTCTTTTCTTTTTGTTTATTTTTTCTTTTTTCCTTTTTTTTTAGATCCTTTTCATTTTTTCTAATTTCGTCAAATTTCTTTTTGTTTTTGCCTTCTGATTAAAAAAGATCTTAGAAAATACCAATAAACATTAAGAAAATGGTTGCTATGTAAATTCTTTATAACAGATATATTTATTAGTATCTCATTTGATATAAAGTATAAATTTACACTTATATTTTATTCATCAACTTTAAGACCAACACTCATCTAAAAAATATTTTTTTTTGTTACTACTTGATTTTCTTTGTTACATATCAAACAAAAATACATTATAAAATGAAAAATAATAAAAATATCAAAAATGGTAACAAATAAAATTATCATTCCCAGTCTTCTATTTTTCTAAGTTGAAAAATTTTTTAAACTTAATAATTGAGTATTATTATTAACTATTTTAGTATTGATAAATTTATGAAAACTGATACTTTCTTGCAAAAGTTGTCACTTTTAATTTTTTATTTTATTGTGTTATTAATAAATTATAATTTGAAGTAACAACTTTTTTCATATTCAATAAAATAAATTCAATTTTTTTTTAAAGAATTTTTTTGTATTGTGAAGTGTGTTTTGAATTTATTTTTTATTATTATTTATTTTAGTTTTGTTCTTAAATTTTCATCTTAAGTTTGTATATATATATATTATAATTTTTTTATTAATACCAATAATCATTAATTAATTTATCATTCTTTTTCTTATTAATTTTTCTTTTTCTTATTTTTTAATATATAAATTTCTTTATTACTTTTAAATCAAATAGAAGGTAAAATTTTCTTCAAAATAATTGATCAAACATGATAACAAAATAATTTACAATATTTTCGAATTTTGATTGATTATGGCACATCAAAAAAAAAAAAACAATTATTTGTGATCTTTCTTTCTCAAATCAATAATATTTTAAAATCAAACTAATTAGATGAAAAAAAAAAAAAAAACTCAAAATAATTTATAACCAAGTAATTGAAAGTATGTTTATTTATCTATAAAAATTTATTGGCAAATGCATTAACAGTTAAAACTAATCATTTTTTTTTTTAATTTTGGTTACTTCGGCTTAATACTAAACTTTTCTTCCGCTAGTTTATACATAAAATATTTCAAAGAAACCTATAATGCAAAATTCATTGGCACCAATCTCAAATAATAAATTTATTACTTTATCAAAATGTTGTATTGTATTTAATGATATCTTGAGGCTGGAAATATAAAATTAATAAGACCAGTTATAGTCAATATAAAATAGACTTTTTCTGAGTATCAATTTTATTAGAAAATCAATAGATACTTCCAGAACAAATATTATTATAAACATAGTTAAGTTTTTGTGAATTGTATCAAAGTACTGCTGAATATCTGGATTATCGATTATTATATTAATAAAAAAGAAAGCATAAAAGCAGTTATTTTTTTTGTTAGTTTGGCAAAAACGAACAAAATTTTATAAATTCTCTTCTTTTTTTTTCAAATAAAAAAAGATAACAAAAATTTTCTCGAATTTCATGGAATTTAGAAAAATTCAAGATTTTACTCTATTTGTTGAGATTTGTGATTAGACATTCTGATATTTCTATTTTTAATTGAAAATTTTAATGATTTTCTCAACAAAAATTAAAACTTTACAAAATCTAACAAGTTATTTCAGTTCTGATTGAGAAAACCACAATTTTTTTTTTTTTTTTAATTATTATTAAAAAAGTGTAAATTACACTCTAACTGTTTTTTTTTTTATTTTAATTCCCTTTCAGAAATTTAAGCATAAAACCATCGATTTCACGATTATTAATTACAAAAATAATCTTGAACTATCATAGTTTAAAATTATTTCATTAAAGGTTAATTCGTTTAGTTTGTTTGGAAATATTAATCTATTATTATCATAACAAGGGCAGACCCATAAAAAATGATCAATATTTTCTATACTTTCCTTTTGTTTATATATTAAACATAAAAAGCAATATTTATTTGCTTTTTTTTTTATTACATACTAATATGGACTTAATATAAAAAAGCACTCTTTTTTTCTGATTAATATTTTTCGAAATCTAAGCTTATAACTTAATTCAATTAACCACTGGGATAAAATTTTTTAGAATAAAAACACTCTCAACTTTTGAATATCGAAAATATTTTTTTAAATTACTGTATAATTCTTTTAGTTTTATTTTTTGAATATAAAGGGGTTGCAGAAACTCTCCATATTTTACTCAATTATTTTATATTTTAGAAGAATGAAGAACATTTGGCCGAAAAACAGTTTATTGAATACCACAAAAAATCCAAAAATTTTTTTGTAATGTTCAAAAACAAAAAAATATTTTTCATCAATAGATTAAATTGTTATAAAAATCATGGAAAAAATTAATTTTTTATTCTATTTATTATCTTTTATCTAAATATAAATTTATATATCTATATACATATTTATATCATAATTTTTGGGTTTATCAACAATATTTTTCATATCAATTTAGAAAGTAATTATTTATTTATTTTTTTTTTTTAATATTTTGAAACATCAACAAGCAAATTATTTAAATAATTAAATTTATCTATAAATAAAAACATTAGGGACAAACTCCTCTTGAAGTGGCAAGAGAACAAAAAAATTATTTTGTTGTTGAAGAAATTCAAAATCATCTTGATAGATTAAATTTGAATAGTTTGGAAAAAGACAATGCTCAGATTTTGGAAAAGAATGAAAAAAATTATGAAAGTACGAATGTTCAAATTCGGCCTCTAAAAAAAATTGAAAATGAAAATGAAAAAGTTATTGATCAAGAAAAGTTGGTGGGGGAGGGGAAGGAAGGGGCGGAAGAAAGAGAAAAGAGAAAGAGAAAGGGAAAGGGAAACGTGGAAGAAAGGGAAACGGGGGAGAAAATAGGAAAGGGAGGGGAAATTATAAAAAACAACCATTTGGATCCAGAAAGTGGTAATAAAAAAAAGAATCAAATTGATGATAAGCATCAGGAAAGAAATAACGAAATATCAAAAGAATTTGAAACAGAGAATGAATACAACGTACAACCATTAGCAAATAATATAATTTCAAAAAATGAAAGAATTATAGAATCGATTATTAAATTAAAAAAAAAAAAAAAATTAATACAATTATCAAATAATTTTTTAAAAAATGAGAATTCATATTTAATCTCTTTTAAAGGGAAAGCAGTAGAAAAAAAACGGGAACTTTCAATATTAAATAATAAATTTCATAAAATATCAAATGAACTTTCAAAAATGAAAAATAATAAACAACAATTGCAACAAAACCAAACGAAAATACAACAAAAAATCAATGAATATCAAAAAAAAAATAGAATGTTAATAATGAATAATCAACAATTACTCAGAAAGATTGAAAAAAAACAAAAACACAAACAAACAAAATCAAATTCAAAAAATAAAACCCAAAAAGTCAAACATTTTCAAAAAAAACAACAAAGCATTGACTATACTTTACCATATACTTTTGAAAAAACTATATTACCAAACACAAAAAAATCAAAAATTAAAAAAAACAATGAAATAAAGAACAAAAAAAATCTAAAGAACAAGAAAAATAAAGCCCAAATGGAAAATAAAACAAATAATAGAAGGGAATATCACAACCATTTCAATAATAATAATAATAATAATAATAATAATAATAATAATAATAATAATAATAATAATAATAATAATAATAATGATGATGATGATGATGATGATGATGATGATGATGATGATGATCAAGTATATAGTAAAAAATTGCAAAATATCAATAAAAATAAATCAGATATTTCTCAAAAAAATCCAAATAAAAAAAGTAAAAAAAAATTAAAAAAAAAAAGAGTAAATTCATATTTACTAAATGGTTCGTCGTCAACATCACTGGATGATTTTGATTTAGATAAATATAATATTTTAGCTTTATCAAACTTTAGTTTATCTGATTTAGAAATAGGATCATTTTCTTCAAATTCATCTTCATCAGATTCTTCAAAATCTTCGTACAGCGTTGAATCATCAGTTCCATCATACAACCCATCTTCATCATCATCATCATCATCTTCCCCACATTTATCATTCTCATCTCCACCATCACCTTCTTCCTCATTTTCTTCATCAACGCCATCTTCTTCCTCAATATCCTCAATTCAAACTGATCTTCTTCGGTATTATAAAACAAATAATAAATTAAATTTGTTCCTTGATTCAGAGTCAAGTAGCTCCGAGTCTTCAATAAGTAAAAGTTTTGATTCAGATCTCTCAAGCTCAAATTCAAATTATAATACAAACTCTCAATTAGAAAAATATGAAAACAATTCTGATTCAATTTCCCTAAGTACTTCTGATTTATTATTAAAAAGTTTAGGTTTGAAAAAATCTATTTCTTCAAAATATTTAACCAGTAACATTAGTTCTTCACTCACCATGTCAGAATCGGTTTCGTTATCGACTAGCAATTCTGATTCCGAGGAAAGCGAATCTTAATAATTCATCATTTTTTTTAAGATAAAAATTGAATATTATTTTTCAAAATAATTTATTTTGATAAAAAAAAAAAAAAATTGAATATTAACTTAAAATATAATAAAAAACAAATATTTAATTGATTTTTTTTTTAATTTATTTCTTATTTCTTATTTTTTCAGTCTTTAACTCTTAAACAAAATTAATTTGAAGGAAATTTTTTTTAATAATTTTTTAACACTCTTATTATTTTGTTTTAAATCTTTCCTCAAAGCAGAAAAAACCTATTTATATTCATGACACATCATTAACAAAGATATTTCTTCGATTCTTCATTATACCTGAACTTTTTTTTCCCAAAAATAATTACATAAGTTATTTATTTTCTTTAAATAAACTTCTCAATTTAGAATCCATAACTTAATCAAAAGATAATATGTATTGTGAATTATATAAACTATTTTTCAAGAATTTTGACTTGTTTTATAATGTTAATGGAAGTTCTTTCGCCGGTTTATCCCAGTGTTCTTATTAAAAAAAATTTTCAAATTTTTGAGATCAAAATCATTTTTTCTAATTTTACAAATTTTTGTTTAGCTTTTTCATATTTTTGTTTCGTTTTTCTTTTTCTGTTTTCTTTCTTTTTCTTTTTTTTGAACATTTTTTTTTTAGTTCTGATCATAATTCTTTCCACATGATTTTTTTTTAATCCTTTTTTATTTGCAAAAGAATATGTTTGGAAAAAAAAAAGAACTTCAAAAAGGCAAATAATCACTTCTAAAATTTCGAAATATTGTCTTTTAAATTGAATTTAATTATTAGTAAAAAAATCTTATTGTTAAACTTTTTTTCAGTAAAAGTTCAGTAATAAAAAAAACAGTAATGCTCATTTCAAAAAATTTTTACTCACTTTTTTCAGAGTTTTTTGTTTTTATTTTTTTTTTTAATCTTTGAAATATCAGGTTTTATATATATATATTTAGAATGATTTAATAGTGAATTTCAAACCAGATTTAATTACTTTGTTGTTCTTGAATACTAAGAAATAGTTATATTTTTTTTTTTTCAATTTATTATTTCAAGAGAGTCACAATTTTTGAAATGGTGTTTCTAAGATTCTTTCTAAAAATTATTATCGGTGTGATGCAAAATTTTCTACAAAAAAAGAAACAAACCTACTCCATTCAAAACACTGTAAGTAAAACAATATTTTAAAATTTGTATTTTTAAAAGTTTTGAGTCTAGCTAAGACTTAGGTAATATTATGACATATAGGATAGTTTTCGATTCAAATAATAACCAGAAAAAAAAAATATTTTTGTATAAAGAAACGAAAAAGACAAGAAAAGAAAAAAAAAGAAAAGATTTAAATCATAAAAAAAGTAACTTAGTGTTTTAGGCAAATATTAATGTGATTTTGTTGAATCACCTCTGTTACATTTATATTAAAAAAAAAAAAAAATGAATAATATCTTTTTTCACGATTTGTTAACTAAATTATCAAAGATATCTTACAATTAACATAATTAAATATATAAGTATAAACAGAATTTTTTAATAAGGCTTACTTAATATTATCGAAATCATCATTTTTTTTTATTACTTGGTAATAATTTTAAACCATTAAAATGATAGAAAAAAATATTCTTAAGTTAAGAAATTGGATTTGAATAAAATAAATAAAACAACAATGGATGATTGTTAATCTTTTATAAAACAATAATAAATAAAAAGGTATTGGTCTTCCTATGAAATATATTTCTAAAAAAGCAACGAATATATTAATCAATAGATAAATAATAATTTCTCATTATTAGATAATATCTATTTGAAAAAATTGATAGATTAATAAAATCTAAATAATTAAACTTAATTTTTATTTCAATTGTTTAAACTAAAAAAGTGGATATATTCAAAAAAATATCTAAACCTAAAATAATATAATAAGATATTATAGAAAAATAATACACCCGTAGTTAACTTCCATATGGAAAATTATTAGTTTGTATTTAATTTGATATATATCATATAAAATATTTAAAATATTACCAAAAATTAAAAATACTAGAGTATATGAAACCAAAAGTTGAATTATATTGGTGATTTTATTAAAATAATTTAAATTGTTGATATTTATTTGAAAGAATTTTTAAAATAATTAAAAAAAAAAATATGATTATAACTAGAAGTCATTTTTAATTAATTTGTAAAAGAAAAAAAAAAAATAGAATTAAACAAATATTAACAATTTTATTATTAATTTTCATATTGAAGGTTATATAATGAAATTTTTGACAAATTTTGAATTTTAATTGATACCTTGAATTTTTTTTACATTATTTGGATTGGAATCTTATTTTAAAATTTTTGTTTAAATATATTAATATTTATCATTTATAAGTATTTATGTTTGATTTTGTACAGTCAATCCAAAGCCACCGTGAAATTTTATCAATATCAAATTTTGATGTTGATATAAATTTTTAAAAAGCACAATAGTAGAATAATAAAGCTCATATTGAGAAAAAAATTCATAAATGAGCCAATATTCAAGAATTTTTTCTGATTTTCAAAAAATAAATTTTCAGAACCCAAAACGACTCTAAACATCAAAAATTCATTAATAAATGACATAAAATTTCCTCTAAAAAATGAATTTATTTTTCGATCACATTAGAAGAATAATTTTCATATCAACTCATTTATGAAAAAATATTTTCAATATAAACTTTCTTGTTCTTATATTCTTAGATTTAAAAATCTTTATCAACATCAAATTTTGATATTGATAGAATTTCATGGTAGCCTTGGAACAGCTGTATTTGGTTTTTAATATGAACATTAAAAAAAATAATATTTGTAAACTTTTTCCGTATTTAGTATAACATATAGTTTTCATTATATAGAATAGATAATCAAAGATTGCAGATAAAAAAGAAATAATTATAAAATGAAAAAAATAATTGTTTCAAAAATTTTCAAAAAAGGTAGGTTAATAGTATTGTTAACTTTTTTTCTATCATGTACTTAAAAATATGAAAGGGGGCTTATCTAATTTAATTCACAATTATAAATCATATTTGGGTCAAAAACAATTTAAAGTTTCTGTGAAATCTTGTAATATTTTTACAAAATTCACTTTTAAAGGTTTTTTTGAGATTTCATATGAAGGGACTATACTTTCCTTTTATTTTTGGGTTTCATATGAACTTTGAAAAGGCTGTATTAATTATTTGTTTTACTATTTAAAAATAAATATCAAATTGGATCAGAATTATGAAAATTTTAGGAAAAGAAAATTGAAAAAAAAAAATTAGTGTTATTATCAAAAAAATATTAAAGAACGGAATAATATCTTTTATTATAAATTATTGAAAGTAAAATATATTAAAATAAAAAGAATGAAAAAAATGAATAAATTAATCATTAATTTTGAGAAATATTTTTAATTCTTCATCACTGTTTTTTCATTTGATTGTGAATCATTATTTTCATTTTCAATCTCTTTTTCATTTTCTTGATTTTCAAGATCTTTATTTTCTTCAATGTTATTAGTTTCATTATTTTCAATCTCATTTTCAATTTCATTTTGAATTTTATTGTCAATTTCATTTTCGATTTCATTTTCGATTTCATTATAAATTCCCTCTTCGATTTCATCTTCAATTATATCCTTAATGATAATTTCATTTTCTTTATTGTTGTTGATGTTGTTTTGAGTGTTTTCTTCCTCTTCTTCTTCCTCTTCTTCTTCTTCCTCTTCCTCCTCTTCCTCTGAGGAACCTTCTGTATCATCTTCGGATGATCCAAGTGAATTTTCATCTGAAGATGAACTATTTTCGTTATTACCTTTTGATTTTCCTGATCCTCCACCAATAACACTTTTCCTAACAAGATAATTATCATCAAATGTTAATGATTCATTATCTAGCCAAGATGGTGGTCCATAATCTTCTTCACCAACCTAACCAATTAATCCAATAAACATTAAAAGTATATAAAATAGATAAACACATTTATTTCAATATTGATAATTTAATAAAGGATTTTTATGATCATCAAAAACAAATGAAAATTAATAAAAAGATTAATGAATAAAATACTTTACATTTTTTACAACCACTTCGTCATCTAAATCATTAAAAAAATCATCTTCATCGTCATCATCATCGTCGTCTTCGTCATCTTCATCGTCGTCATCAAAAAAATCATCGTCTTGCTTTAAATATTTTTTTTAAAAAAAATTAATTCAAAGAATTCCATAAAAATATTTCATAAAAAAAATAAAAAAAATCGATTGAGAATTATAATTACAAAAACAAATTATTGAGATAAAAAAAGAAAAATTTTCTTACTTGACCTAAATTTGGGTTACTGAAATCATTATTCGAATATAACATTTTGAAATCATTTTTAATTTCGCCAATTTTGGCTGATTCGACTTGGTTCATATCAGAAAGGGATCCATCAACAAATTTTTCCCACCCTTCAAATTTTGATAATTTTTCTTGCAGTTCTGTGTTTTTTTGGCCAATTTCTACAATTTTATTAGAAATATGGAAAATATGACCAAAATTTCCTCTTTGGTATTCTTTTTGAGTTTTTGATAACTCATATTGTCCACAAATTTCAATAATTTTTGGTATTATTTGATAATTAAATATTATTTCATTTGTCAAAATTACCGATGGGCCACCAAGAATTAAATTGACAAAATCGCGAATATAAACATGAAGAAAATTATTCCATTTATATTCAAAAAAAAGATCCTTTTATTTTTTATTTTTTTCATTAAATTTTTTTTTTAAGGTTTTTAGGAAAGAAAAAAATATAACAAATATCGTTATATAAAGATATATGCGAACAATACCATATATGAATAAATTTGGATGTATGGGTGCATAGGTATAAAAGGAAGAATAGAATAATTTATAGATTTATTGTTATTATTTTAATTTTTTCAAAAGGTGTTGAAATAACTTACAAGTATTTTTGTTAAAACTTTATAATCGCAAAATAGCGTTTCAATACTTTTGTAATCTACAAAATATAAAATGTGAAATAATTGAATCGCCTTTAATCTTGATTGTCCTACCGGTTTTTCAAGTTTGCCAAATGATAATTCAGTAGATAATTTTTCTGTGGGGGGGTCTAATAATAGAACAAATTCATCTAACCTCCCAAATATGTTTTGTAACAGTGGGTTAACTTTTTCTTCTTCATTTTGTTCACTTAGTTCACTTTGTTCATTTTTTTCACTTTGTTCATTTTTTTCACTTTGTTCACTTTGTTCACTTTGTTCACTTTGTTCACTTTGTTCATTTTCTTCATTTTCTTCTTTTTCTTCATTTTGTTCTTTGTCGTGCTTTATATTAATTAAAATTTCGATAATAATTGAAAGAGAGTGTTCAATTAAATTATAATTTTGTGGCGAATCCAAGGCACATGAAACTAATTTCTTTGCGTTTTCTTCACTTTTCAATTGATCAAGCAAAACAGGGTTTTTGACTTGTGCATATATAAAATCTAAAATACACCTTGTTACATTGTCATGAATCTGTTTAATTTTGAAAGTATTTATTTGTGTTTGTTTTTAGGTTATTTTGATCAAGATTGTTTGATTATTGTTTTTTTTGTTTTTGTTTGTTTTTGTTTGTTGTCATTGTTTTTGTTTTTTTGTTTTGTGGTGGATTTTGTTTTGTATTAATAAACAAGCGTATGTTTTAGAATGGGATTTTTTTGTGTTTTGAAATGAAAAATAGAATAATCAATTTTCATTTAAGAAAGGAGAATGAGAAAAAAATTTTTTCCACAAAAAAAAAAAAAAAAGAAAATTTCAAACTTCTGGAGACTCTTCGTTCACTAACAAATCAATTAGCTTTGAAATAACCTTATTTGAGACAAGAAACTAGTTTATTCAAACAAAGATACAAATTTATGGTAAGGAAAAAATAAGATCAATAAATGAAGAATAAGAATAATAACGATCAATAACCAAAGAAGAAAATAAAAAGGAAAAAGAGTAAAAACAAAGAAGAAAAAAATCATACATTTGTTGTTCTTTCAAAAAGATCAGTATTCTCACAGCCAATGAGCAAATGTAAAACTACATCCTTAATTGCTGGTGTTTCCAGATGAGAACATAATTTATTGACAATTTCTGAATGTTTTTCGAGATATTCAAAAGTCTATTGATTTATTATTTGGTAAAAAATGGAATGATTTGAAGAGAAAGTTGTTTGTTAAAGGGGGTTTAAATCACAACAGTTGACTAAAATAAGCCATAGTTTAAAATAAAAATGAAAAAAAATTTGTAAATCTTTGAAAACAACAAAATCTCGCAAAAAAAAATCTACATAAAAAAATCATAAAGAAAAAATGAATTGTTGAAGATCTTGAAAAAAAAGAAAACAAGAAAAAGGAGAGCTCAAGATCAGAAAATACGAAATAGAGATCCTATAAAGGAAAAAAATTAAAAAGAAGAATAAACTCTTTACTTCTAACCATCTTTTTCGTAATTGGATGTTAACACAACGCGAGAAATAGCCCGCATAAACTGTATTCAAAGGCCTTTTGTTATCTAAGAAATTAAAAACCAGATCCATGATCTCGTCATCCGAACAGATAACCTCTGTTACACCAAATAATTCAAGCCCAATAATTTCATTTGCCAAGAATGGGTATCTTTTATGAACAAGAAGAGAAAAAAAAATATCCGGTTTGTGATTGTTTTGGTTTTGTTTTTTTTAGTTTTCGTTTTGGTTTTATATGGTATGAATAAATTGAAGTGAAAATTTGTTTTTGTTTTTTCAGGTTTAACAACAGAAAGTCACTTTTGGTTCAAGAACAATGTTAAAAAAAAAAAAAAATAGAAAAAATCGAAAAGAAACAATGGATAATGGAAAAATTGAGATTACTTAAATTTGAGTTTTTCAGACGCATTTTCATCTTCGGGCTCAACTAAAAGATATTTTAAGAGTTGTAAAACGATTTCTTTCTTTGAAAGACTATTGGGTTTTTAAAAAAACAATTGTATTTATTATTTTGAATTTGTTTTATGGGATTTTGGTTCTTTCGAATTGTTAGAAGAAGGAATTAACTCAATATAAAAATGATTTTGTGTGATTTTTTCTTACTATTCAATTAAAGTTTTGTTTCCATATCGGCATTCCTGAAGAAACTCTTCCTCATCTAAAAGATCTTGGAATGTAAATTCTTCTTTTTCAAAGATCTCATCTATTTTTGATTTTAATGAAAAATTAAATCTCCTTTTGTGGGTTATAAAAGAAATTGTAAAATGTGTTGTTAAGTTTTTAAAGAAAGGAAATTCAACCCAACAAAATTTCTTTTATTTTTGTCTTTGTTATTTTTTTTGAAAAGAAAAAGAAAGGAGATAAGTTACCAAAACATTTTTTATTGATTTCAAATACGAAAAACACTCCCCAAAGCGAATCCAATGGAAAAACAAGAAAAATTTTAAAACAAAAAAATAAAAAGAAAAAAAAATGATTTTTGACTTGGGGAGAAAAAAATGTAAACCTACTCTTGTTTGGCATCAAATAACCTATTTAGCCACTTAGTTTTAGAAATATTGAAGTTCAAATGAAAAATTACATGATTTTGTGAGAAGAAAAACTTTGGTCATTATAAGTCGACAAATTTGTTTCTCTTCGATCTGTTCTTTAATTGGTAAATATTTGTGAAAAGAGAATATCCTATTTTATTCTTTTTAAAAATTAAATCAAGAATTTATTTATTATTCTTTGATGTTATAACGTCCTCAGAATATGAATTTGATCTACCCACCTTCAAAATTTGTTGAAAATCTTACAAAGGAAGGGGTTAACTTTTACCATTTTTGAAAATTTAACTAGATAGTACTTTCCTGAAAAAAGATAATTTGAGTACCCTAGAATATTAAAAAAAAAACCACTCACAACTTTATTTTAGAAAAGTTCCAAAATGTTGAGTCAAAATTCCAGGGTAATCTTAAATTTTTCAATGTTTTGAAGATTTATTTTTTGGATCAAAGTACATTTCTCAAATTTTGAGTGTCACCCTTTATGTGGAACTGAATGATCAAAACCATTTCTTTAACCAACCTCATTAATAATTTAATAAATATGATAGTGTAAGATCTCCTAGTATAATATATTTTCAACCAATTAAAAAATGGAAATTAAAAAAAATATAAAAATTGATCAGGAAAAAATACATAAAAAAAAACTTTTATTCTTGATCTTATCTGTAATATTTGATATAATTACTTCTTCTTTATTCAGTTACATTTTTAATTCTTCATGGAAAATAAAACGTTTATATTTTTTGAAAATTGTTGAGAAAAGAAATAACTTTTTATTTCAAAAGAATTTGACAAAGTGAATATAAAATCTTATTTGCATTTAATTTATCTAATTCTTGATTGTGTTCAAAAAAAAGGATATTTTTTTAATTCTACTTCAGATAAGAGGGATTTCTTGGACGAATTTGTTTGATTTTAGTTTTATTTATTTTCCATAAAGCAAGAACTAAAAATAATTCTGAATCTGATTGAAATTTTTTTCTTAATTTTTCTTTTATTTTAGCTTGAATCTTTTTGTAACTGTTTTTTTGATTCCAAGTATCCAATCCTTTTTCTTTAATTTTAAAAAGTACACTTTGTATTAGATTTGTTTGATAACATAATTTGAAAAGAGAATTCTTAATACCAATGTGTAAATAAAGGTTAATTTAATAGTAATAGATAGTAATGGGATGAAAAATTCCAGGAACTATTTTCTTGGGTTTGTCCAAGTTTTAGAAGATAAAGAAGAAATATTTCAAAAAATAATGATTTTTTTTTATTTTTCAATCTTAAGTACTACATTTTTTGGTGGAAACAATGAAACAATGTATAAAATCGCCATTGAATGAGTTATGTTATACGAGTAATATTTGTCCAATGAGAATTCCTTTTAGAAAAAATGAGAAATTTTCAGAATTTCACCAATTTTCACAATTTTTACCTTGTTTGATCATGTTAAATTTTGATTTTAATATTTTAGAATTTCCATTTCAACTTTCAAAAGTCACACTATTTTCTTGGATTGGTCTAATATCTTTTTTACAACTACTTTTACAAGTTTGAAATGTTCTCAAAATCGAAATGTCTCTGAAAGTCTCCAAAATCCATTTTTTACAATTATTTTTTTTGTTATTTTCTATTATCCTTTTAATTAAAAATGTAAGAAAAAAAGTCTGCGTGAAAAGGTAAAGATGAAAAAACAATTTTTTTTTGTTCAATTTTTTATGTGTGAAATTTTTTTGTGAGAAGAGAAAGTGAAATAACACAATTACTCAACCCCCTCAAGGATGGCAACGTAGTCCTTAATTTCAACAAATTTATTTTTAAAAATGATCATTCTTTTTTGGTATTTAAAAAGAAAGGATTTGTTAAATATAAACTCTTTTTCGGGTCTATTTTATTGTTTTGTTCTATGGTTAATTTCAAGTATTCCTATAAACAAATTTCTAGATCCAAAAATAAATTTAAGAAAAAAAACTCAAAAATTTTATGTAAAAAAAAATGTTCAAAAAAATAGACAAATTAAAGAATCAGCTCTGATTTATTTGATACTTTTTACAAATATAGAAACAAATGGTATTTTGGTTTTAATGTTTCAAAATGCTATATCTCTCAAATAAAAAAATTTTTTAGTATTGTTCTCTCTCTAAAATTTTGAATAATGAAAAAATGTGTGCACTTTCTTCTCAAACATTATATATATATTAAATTAGGGTTTCAAGTAAGAAATGTGTTTATAGAAATGAACTAAATTAATCCAAGAGTCAACCAATATAATAGACCCGAAAAAGAGTTTATATTTAACAAACCCTACGTTTTTAAATACCAAAAAAGAATGATCATTTTTAAAAATAAATTTGTTTACATTAAGAAAGAAAAAATTTTAAATAAAGTATTATTTTTGGAAATATTTTTTTTTTATCCTTTTTATATGACTGAATCTAAACAAGGAATTACCTTGGAATTCTCTTGCCACATTTCTATCTATTACTATTTAATTTTGGCACTTTTTTACATATTACTTTTCATATTTTTTTGTTTGATATATTTTTATTAAACAATATAAAAAGAAAGATTATTTTTATAAGGTTAAGTAAGAGGATTTAATTCTCCGAATTAAAAAAAAACTACAAAAATCCAAAATAAAATGAAAAAGAAAATATGATGAAAAAATGGAAATCAACATTGCTAATTATTTTTTTTTTTTAAATTATACAAAAAGGTAAACTGACTTTAAAATCAAACATATATATCCAATAATTCTATTATTTCTTGGGAAGAAATCAAAAAAAACAAATTTTCTTTTTAAATAACTCAGAAGAGGACAAATTAAATGAAAATACAAATTAAAATGCATTTTTAAAATTCATTAGAAATAAAAAGTTATTTGTTTATCAAAAATTTCACTAACAAAAGTTTTTGAATACAGAATTAAAAATAAAACATAACAAAAAGAATTAATTGTAAAAGATATTTCAAGACACCAAAATCAATTATTATCATAATTTATTTTTTAGAATCAAGTTTTTCATTTATGTTTGTTTCCATTTTTTAGTTGATATTATATATTATTAGACTTGGGAATATCCTATTTTCATTTTTATTCAAACATGATTTTCTTTTAGTCAAATAAATACTTCAAATTGCCCAATTTCAAATAAATTGAGGAATTCAAAATTGATAAAATGTTGATACCCCACTGAAATGTTTTTTTATTTGAATTTGTTTTTTTTTTTTTTTTTTTTTTAATAAATACCCACTTGAAGGATCATCTTAAAATATTATTTTATTTATAATTTAGAATTTTTGCTTTTAAAAAGTAATAAAAATAGTTTAATTAGTTTTTTATAATCTTTTTATTGTTAATTTTCAGATTTCACATTTTCTTTTCACTTTTTGGTAAATAATTTTAAGATATTATTTTATTAATTAATTTATTTTTTATTTTTTATTTTTTTCTTGAATATACTTGTAAAAGAGATAGTATTAATAAAAAATGAGATCATTTTAAAGAAAAAAAATATTTATTTTTTTTCAAAAATAGCCATTCTTGGGGGAACATATATTTAATATTTTTATATTATAATTAAACAACATTAATTTTCAAATTAATAGAATTTATCTAGAGATAGATTGTATTGAATATTATTGAATTTCTAAACACCGATTTCATTATATTGTGTTGGTATATTTAATCAGTTTTGAATAAAACCTAATAAATATAATTTTATATTTAAAAAAAAAAAAAAAAAAAGAAACTATAATTAGATACTGTTATATTATAATGAGTAAATAATTTTTCATGATTTAAAAATGATATTATTCAAACAATTATATAAAACCATTTATTAAAATTCTAATTACTGGTTTTAATTTATTTTAACTTTATTTCAGAAAAAAATAATCATTTTTAATATTCATCTACAGCAATTCCAAACACACTTTGAGAATTTATAAGACTATATAAATTGGTTTTTTATATTCAAACTTTATCAGGAATAAAAAACTGTTAAATTGTTTTTAAATTTATCAGTAAACTACACATTTATAATAGAAGAAAAAAAATTGGATATTCCATTTTTGATTTTCATAAGTAACAAAAAAATAATAAAATAAACATACACTCATTAAATCTTCAATTTATAAAATCGTAAAAATCCTAAAATTAATCAATTTAAAAACATGAACAATAAAAATTTTCAAGTTTCTGTGATTTCTTTTCTTTTAAAATTTAATTTTTGGCATTTTTTATTATGAAAAAATTTTTCATAATGAGAAAAAAGAAAATTGGAAATTTTAAATGATGAGATGATTGAAATGGATTATTCTATCTCATAAAACACAATTTTATAATAGAAAGTAAACTTCAATATATAAAAACTTTTCACAACACGGTTGGAATATATTTATCAAAAAAAATCATTTACACATCATGACTGTTTAATAAAATAATATTTTTATAGTTAGAAAACCTGTGGTAATAAAAAAAAAAAATTGAATATAAAAAATTGAAAATAAAAAAATCCTAAAATAGTTAAAAAATATCAATTCTGTTACATAGTGCCCCACTCTTCTGAGTCATGTAATGACAATTTATTAATCACAATTGTGGAATCCTTATTTATTATTGATAATCTTTCTATCAGGTTTTTACCCCTCCTGTTTCAGGATGTGAATAATTTTTAATTTGTTAATGTAAATGAATTAATATTTTTGTACTTTAATATTTTAATTATTTTTCTTCTCTCTTTTTTATTTCGTAAATTTTCTTTGATTACTCCTTTCTCAAAATAAATAAATAAATAAATAAAAATATTTGTTATTTTAAAAATTAGTTTCTATAACACACTTTTTGATACAAACAATTATTTAGCTACATTTTCAAAAGATATATTTGTTTATATATTTATTTTCTTATGATTATTTTCAAAAAAAAAAAGAATAAGGAATAATTTTTTAAAAAAATAATTTCAATTAAACTTTGATTCTGTCAAAGGTGACCAAATTTTTTTATTAATGTCAATTTATTTTTCATTATTTACCTTTAACAAATCAATAAGAAATAAATAGAATAATACAGATTGGAAATGAGTTGAAATCCATACGAAATAAAAAACATAAATCAATTTATTATCTTTGAATAGAAAGAAGAATTTGAGTTTTTCAATTTTAAAAAAACTATAGTGTTCATTTTGAACTTCGATTGAAGATCAAAGAAAATTCCAATAGAAATCAATATTATTTTTCAATAAACATTTTCACACTTTCAATAACATTAGAATAGAACATTTTTCACTTGTGACTAGAGATTTTGCAATAAAAAAAAATTACAAAACAATTAGGTTATCAATACAAATTATAGAGAAAAAAAAAAAAGAAAACGAAAAAGAAAAAAAAATAAAAAACAAGTAAAAAAACAAGAAAATAACGAATACAAAAAAAAAAAAACGAAAAAGAAAGAAAAATTAAAAAAAAAGAGAAAAGAAAAAAAAAAAAAAAAACATGAAACGAAAAGAAAACGAAAAAGAAAAAGGAAAAGTCCTTATTTTTTTATTTTTTTTCTTACGCGTTTCACCTTTTCTTTTATAATTAATGAAATTTTTTTCCTTCTCTTTGTATTATAAGCGTATTTTTTTATAATTTTTTCACCATTTTTGTTTTGTTTATTATAGGCCAAAACAAAGCCATGATCAGAATTTTTAGGTATAATAATTTTGACTAGACTTAACAGATGATTTTGATTTTTCAGAATTCCAAAATTAAGTCTAGTTTTATGTGCCTCCAGTTCGATTATATATTCGTCTGTAATTACAATATATCTAACTTGTAAAAAATTTTTTTTCATTCTTTGAGTTGAAAAAAAGTGAATTGATTTATCTTGAAACCATCGTTTCACATTTAATAATGAATTTTTTTTCATAAAGTCAAGTTTTACCTTTGTTCGTTGAATTGAATTATTATTGTTATTAGTATTAGTATTAGTATTAGTATTAGTATTATTAATTTTTTCCTTTTTCACAGAAGGTGAAGAAATACTAAAATTACTATCAGTGGATTCATTTTTTACAGACTGGTAAGGATTTGAACCATCTTGCGAACTTGAAATGGATTGATCATCACCCTTATTTATACTAGATGTGCTATTTGATTTTATTTCATTTTCCGAACTTTGTTTTGAAGATGTTTCCAATTTTGGCAATGAATTTTTATCTGATTCTGGACCTGATTCTGATTCCGTTTCCGATTCCGATTCTGATTCAGTTTCAGAGTCAATAACAAAAAAATTATTTGAAGAACTCTGATGGTTTAAAATGGGGAGCGATTGTGTTGATTCTAATTTAATTATCTTTCGCATTTCAATCTCTCCATCACTTTTGACTTCCATTTCCCCTTTCCTATTTTCTATCTTCTTTTCCCCTTGATTTCCCCTTCTTTCTTGGTTTTTCTCTCTCTGCACTTTGCCTTCATTACTCTGACTTCCCTCTTTTTCCTCCCCTTTATTGCTCGATTTTTCTTCATTTGAATTTATGAAATTAAATGAATTACCCAAATTAGAAATTGCCGAAAGATTAAATTTCGATTTAATTAAATTTTTAAATAATTGGTTTGATGATGATGATGATTGTTCTGATTTATTATTTTGATCACTAGTTAAGGAAGTATTAATTTTTGCCTTTTCGATAATAGCGTTATTTGGTTTAGCCAATTGTATTTGATGATTTTTATGTAAAAAATAGCATTGCTTAAAACCACCCTGTAACCGAGAAATATATTTAATTCCATGTGAAATTAATTGTAAAACAACCAAAGACAATTCTTTATCCTTTTCAATCGTTCCATTCCCAATTATGCACAAATGCTTTTTTCGAATTTTTTTTGTTTTTAATTCAAGAAAGCTTTTCCAAAATTGATCCAGCCCATCTTCAAACATGTCCTGAGGATCAAGATGTATTGAATGAGGAACCACTCCTCTTAACTTTTGATAAGTGGCCCTACAATCTAAAACAACAAACTTTTTTGAAATGTGCTTATTAATAAACAGTTCATCAGCAGATAAAGGTAACACATTAAAATTACGAAGAGTTCTAAAATCATTAACATTCAAATTTTCAGACAAAACTGTTGAATTTAAGAATGCACTAAATGATTTTGGACATTGCTTTAATAATTTTTCCGATCTTGCAATTAGTTTATTAATTAATTCTTCCTCTGTGTTTGCTTCTGTGCCCGTTTTTGTTTCTATTTCTGTTTTTGTTTCTGTTTCTGTTTCTATTTCTGGTTTTGGCTTTGTTTCTGTTTTGGTTTCTGTTTTGTTTTTTTGTTCTGTTTCGGTTCCTGTTTCTGTTCCTGTTTCTGTTTGTGTTTCCTTTTCTTTTATTTCGTTTTTTTCTTTTTCCATATTTTTTCCCTTGTTTGTTTCTTTTACCTTTTCTTCTTTGTTGTTTGTTTCCTTTTGTTTTTGTTTTTGTTCTTTTTTGATTACATTTGTACTTTCATTTTGAGTATTCTTCTTAATGTTCTTCTTATTCTTATTATTATTTTTATTCTTTTGATTATTCTTATTGTTATTCTTATTTTTCTTTTTTGTGAATAGTGACAAATTATCTAGTGCATACTTCAACTTTTTTTCAGAGTCGGTGTTTAACAGAATCGACTCTTTTTCAATTAAAAAAGATAAAAGAAAAAACCAAATTGCAGAAGGGCTTTGCTCTAAAAAAATCCAATCCCAAACAGGCAAAAGTTTGATTGGATCTGAAGAAGAAAGAGGCACAAATAAACCAAAGATGCACTTTCGAATAAATAACGTCAGTGATTTCTCCATTCGGTTCTGTGAAAACTTTGTGTGCAGTTGTGGTGAAAAATATAATAATAAATGCTTAAATAAAAAGACTGCAGAGTGGCGGAATTTTGAGTCTTTTAAGAGCACATTACCTAAAGTGTGTGCATGAGTAAAATAATACAAATCAAAGACTTCGCTTGCAGGAAAGCCAGCACACACAAAGGGCAATAGCAAATTAAAAAAATGCTTGTTATATTTTAACGATTTTGCCTTGTAAAAATATTTCAAAACACCTTCATATAATTTTGGGCTGTGCGATTCAGAAGACCGAAAATAAATGCATTTTTGAAAGTCCTTACTAATTTGATCCGCAAAGGACAATTCTGGTGGTTTGGTTAAATCTAGTTGAAACCTTTCATATTTTTTCTTTTTTGTTAAAAGCATTTTCCACACTAATTGCCTTAAATTTGTACGATCTTTCAGTTTTTTAAATTGCTCAACAAGATTCGTCATTAGATAAAAATGGTGTTAAATAGGTTTTGAATTTCTTTTTGTTGGAAGAGTTGGTAGATTTTGTTTTTTGAGAATAAAAAAATTTAAGTGAAAATGGTTATATTTTGTAAAAAAATGAAATATTTTTTAAAAAAATTTTTTTTTTGGGTTGATATATATCTTGATTTGAGTCAAGATTTTAAGAAGAAGATAAACGGTATTTAAAAAGGATTTTTGATTCTTTTAAAGTGATTTTGAACAAAAATCAAAATCAGGTCCTTTCTTTTTAACGAAAGTTTATTTATTTGTTTTTTAAGGATTATCATCAATAAGAAAAAATAGACAAGGCTAACTTAATATGTCTTTAAAATTTATGGTTTGTTTGGGTTTAGCACTTCATAAAACTTGATAAAAAAGTCTTAAAATAGTACTGGAATTTGAATTATAAATGGGAAAAAATTTTGACTGAATTTTCAATTTCCCTTTAATCAAATAAATCCCAAATTACAACACACTTTTGAGAAAACTCTTTTTATTATTAAAGACAAATATGTAAAATGAAGTGAAAATTTTTTCCCTTTTAGAATTTAAATATATGTATATTTCCAAAAAAGTAAAATCAGTTTATTTGACTGGTATTTGATAAATAGAGGCCAAAATAATCTCGATTTACATTCCTTTTTTTCTTTGAATTATTTAATCACGAAATAGAGTTTTAAGAGTTATACATTGAAATTATTGTGAATTCTACTTATTCATTTGTCCTTTTTGAGTGTAACATATTGGTTAAGGGACTAGTCTATATTATTTTTTTTTTGACCAATTTCTAAATAAGGATTCCTCTTATCTAGAAATAAGTTTAATATTGAAAATTAACAGGGGTTATCAAATCTAAGTAATTGGCAAAAAATTTTCTCAAGCTCTATTAAATTTAGCTAAAAATCTTTAATTCAGATTAGTCCCTGAAACTGCGAATCTTAAATGAAAGAAAGATTTCAAAATTTGAAGAAGACAAATAAATGTAATTTTCTCTCATTTATCATTCAAAAATGGGTAGAAAAGTAAATTCAATCAACTTCAACTTTATTTCCAAATAGATCTTTTTTACTTATTTATAATTTTTGGTTTAAGTTGATATCAAATTACCCTAAATTCAATTAATTTATATTTATATCAGTTCAATATGGGGGATTAATTAAATCTGGAAAAAGTATCATTTCTCATTGATTGTGAAAAGATCTTGTTTTTTTTGAATATACATTTAGTAGAATATTTTGGCTCCACGAAATAAAATTTTATAATTATTAATTGAAAAATACCATAATGCATTTAATACAAGCTGCTTAAGTTATTACAGTAATTTTAAGTTAACTTTAATAATATTTTTGAAGCACATATCTTCCTTTGGAAATTTTTTTGATTGTTTTTTTGTGAAAAAAAAAAAAAGGAAATCAACTCATAAAACACCCTATGGAAAGGATCGTACTTAACAATTATAGGTCTTGAAATGCAAAAAAAGAAAAATAACTTGTATATATCAGAAAGTAAGGTTATTTTGGTTCTTCTTTGATCTAACTACCACTTTAAAAGAATATTAAAGTTTATTTAAAAATTATTATTTTTAAAACTGGTTTCTGAAATCTGAATTTAAATTGAAATACACAAAGGTTCATATATATATATATATATATATTATAGTATGAGGTTTTAATGTTTAAATTTGAGATTTTTTTTTTAATATTCTTTTTAATTTAATGTTTTAAAAATTTTCAAAAAGTCATTTTCTTAAATTGATTAACTGGGAAAGCTAATTTAAAATCTATTTTTTTTAGGTAGTTAACAAAATATAATATACTCTTTAACACTTCAAAAAGTGAATTTTTTTTTTTTAATTTAAAAAAATATTTACTGTCGTCTTATATTTGGAGAATTATTTAATGGACAAAAATATCTCATATTTTTTTTTACAGATTTAGAAGGATAATATTATGATTTACGTTTTTTGAGCTTAAATAGCTTTCTTGGAAAATTATTTTTTGAAAAAATATTTATTGGAAGTGGAATTTTATTCAATCATAATATAAAAGATAAAACAATAATTTAAAAAAAAAGTGAAAAAGAGTGTTCAATAAATAATAAGTAAAAGACTGTGAATTACAAAAATCAAAAACATAATCCACTGAAAAATGAAAAAGAAAAAATTTCAAAAGTAACAATTGATTTTTCAAAATTTCAAATGAAGAATAAATTAAAAACCCCTTTTCAGTCAAAGGATCCGTGTTATTGAAGAAATAGAACATAATCTATGAGTTTAATTCATTAGAATTCTAATAAATATAATTTCAATTTTGAGATCAAAATCAATTTTTCATTATTTAGTAAATTTTTTTTTGTTAGTTTTTTGCTTTTTGATTTTAACTTTTCTTTCTTCTTTTCTTTTTTATTTTTTTTTCAAATAAATTTGAATAAAAAAAAATTTGTAACTCCAAATTAAGATTAAGAATGTTGAGGCTTTGTAATTCCTTTTTAAATTCATATACTTACAGTTTTTAAAAAAAATATTATTATCAACAATTTTAATTTTCCTAAGAAATTGAGAAATTTTGAATGACACACTTTAATGAAAGTGTCCAAAAAATTATTTTACTTTTTTTTTTATTTTTTTGAAAACTATAGTTTGTTCAGGTATTACTTTTATGAATATCAAATTTAAACCTACATTTATTGTTTCTCTGATTTCTAAATAATCCGTTAGTTTCTTTTTTAATTAAAAAAAGTTGATTTTTTCATTTTTATCTGGGAAACTTTGAGTGAAACAGGGTTTATGTAGATAAATAAAAAAATAAGTACAGTTCATTAGTCTTAATACACACACACGCACGCACACACACACACACACACACACACACACACACACACACACACACACACACACACACACACATATATATATATATATATATATATATATATATATTATTTAGGTAGGACGTTTTTTTTTATTTCATTAAACGTGTTTTACACTTGTGAGATAAGCTTAAAATTCATTTGCGTGAAATAAATATGTAATCAAAACACAAAAAAATTAGGTGAGCTGATCTAATTTGGAATTTGTACAAATTTTAAATTTAGTCCACTTTTCTTCCCCAAATAATAATTTTTTTTAAAAAAAATAATTCTGTTTCTGATGTTTAATGAGTTTATAATTTTCAAGATTTTTATATGGAAAACGTACTTTGTATTGTTCTTGTGTTTTAAAAATAGAAAATCAAACTATTTTCTATGGTTTTAAATACAAACCTCTCACTTAAATGACAAATTGTGGATTAACCTTGTTTTTCTAAGATTTTTAAGGTAATTACACCCTAATTGTATATAATTGTTTTTTTTTCGTTGATTTTATGTTTTTTTCATTAGCATTTTTCCACATCCCAGAAACAAAAGTATGATTTCAAATGAATTCTTGAACTTTTTCAAAAAATAAAAAACCAAAACAACAGATGAAACGAAAAAACTTGTAAAAAATTCTAAAACCTGTGATTGTATAAGCCTTTGGTCATTTTAAAAGGATAAATTGTATTACCTATGATATAAGCCCGATTCCAAAAATTTGGAGACACATAAAAACAAAAATAGGAAAAAAAAATACTCAAATTATTAAAATATTTTTTCAAACGAAATATAAAACCACATTTAAGTAACATGGTTATTAAGGTTTTTATAAGTAATCATTCTCATTCAGATAAAAGAAGAAAATATAAAAGGAAAAAATCAAAACCCGTGTGTACAAAATAATCAAACAAGCTGAACAAAAAATGTATTGGTAAATTTGTTGAAAATTCATTAACAATTGTTGATAGATCAAATGATAAGATATAATTGTTCAATTGTTTGTAATTTTTCTATTTAACAAACTCAGCACTAACATTCTATATCAACCCTTGAAAAAAAATTCAAGATTTAACGAAACAGATCACCTTAACTGGAAAAAAGGAAATGAAAACCAAACGAAAAATACAAAAAATGAACTAGTTTGGAGAATCAAAATTATATCCAAATTGAATTTAAAGTCGAGTATTGTTATTCTTTCAACTGTTTAAACTGTTTCCAAATTTTTGAAATTTAGTTATATATGTATATGAAATTGATTTAAAAAATTCAAGAAGAAGCAGAAAAAATAATATAAAACGCAAAAACTCCAAAAAATAAGTTTTAAAATACAAAGGCATAAGATCATGATTTAAAACTATAGATATATGTTTATTTGGTAAGATTCATTGAATCCTTACATACCCCCCCCCCCCACCCCCCATTTTATGCGTTTATAACAAGAAATACAATTTAGATGAATTCGAATCATTTATTTAATATTTCCAAATAAATATCGCAAATTCTTTTTTCAAATTTTTAATTTTTATACAATTATTATTTACAAAAATAACTGTTCAGAGCATTTTGGTTATTTTGTTGAAAATTTATTAAATTTTCTTTTAAAAATTCGTTTTATATTAAAATAATTTTGAAAAAGTAAATGAAAAAAATTTTTTTTTATTTGAAATCAATCAAAAAAACTCATAAATTGTTTTATCTCAAAATCAATTTTAGATGATTTTGGTTATTTTCTTCCTTTTTTTTTAATTAACATATTGATTTATTTTTTTGATATATAGCGGTTTTATAAGATATAGAGAGATTGAGAATCATAAGAGAAATAAATAACCCTTTTTTTCCATTTTGAGTACATTAATAATTTAGTATAAAGTCTTTTTTTTTTTTAGAATATTGATAATGTTTTTGATTGAGAATATTTTATAGATCATAACATTTTTTTTAAAAAAATGAACGTCATAGTGAGATTATTTTTTTTGTTTGTTTTCAAATTGAAGAAGTAACTTTTTTGAACCCAATTTAAGATCTAATCATATTTTTAAGTCTTCATTTCAGCCATTCATAAACTTTTTTCAAGTCAAAGTTACCCCAGTTGTAATTGGTGAATTATATAAGTGGAAAAAAGAGCTTGAATGGATATTAGAAGAAAAAAATTGATTTGTGAATTTCTAAATGTAAGCTCATTAATTCATATTTTTTTTTTTTTTATAGTCAATTTTTTTTTAAAACATCATTAAGTTGCAAATTTTTTTTTTATTGCAAGATCTCAAGTCACTTGGCAAAAATGTGTTATTATAAGGTTATTGATAGTGTGAAAATGTTGTGTGAAAAATAATATTGGTTTCTATTGCAATTTTTCTATGATCAGCAATTGGAGATTAAAATGAACATTTTTGCTTTTCTTCAAATGCGTACGCTAAAAATTTTAGTTTTTCAATTTTCTTAAAAAAATATATTAGATTTATTAGTTTTATTCCATAATGATATCAACTATTTTTTAGTGTGTATTATTTACTTATTTCTTTTTTATTCTTGAAAAACTTTGATTATAAAAAATAATTGATATTTGTAAAAAAAAATTTGTGCTATCTTTGACATAAACAAAGTTTATTTTGATTAATATGCTGATATAAATATAAATTAAAATACAATTATTTAATTAAAATTTAAAAATTCACAAATAAAAAAAAAATTTATTCTCAAAAAATAATTAATTAAAAGAAATAATAAAATCAAATCAATTTTCAAAAATATATTCTTTTAAAAATACTTTTCAATAATAATAAGAATTGATTTAAATAATTTAAAATACCAATTTATAATATACGCATACATATATACATGCATATATATTGGTATATAATTCAATAATGATATTAAACCAATCAATATCTTTATTCAAAAAATGGAAACTAAAATAACAATCCTTATTTTTTAATTTTTCTTCTTTTTTTCCATCTTTTTTTCCATCTTTTTTTCCTTCTTTTTTTCCAGCTTTTTTTCCTTCTTTTTTTCCTTCTTTTTTTTCCTTTGCCTGCCTTTCCAGTTTTTTAATAAATTTTCTTCAATTTCCAATCTTTCTTGTTTAATTTTTTTGCCTTTTGTTTCTGACCATCTTGACATAAGAGGTTTTTTGGATTGCATGGCAATTGTAGATAAATTAGTATATGACGATTGGGACAATCTATCCAAAACTGTTAGACAGCCATTATCAAGAAGCAAATCTATTAAATCTGGCTTAGCTACAAGATAGGAAAGCAAATTCAAAATTTTTAGTTTGACGTGCGGTGGCATGCTTGAATCGAAAATGGAAAGCATTCTAGGAATTACTGGCTGGTTTTCAAACAGCCTAAGTGCTTGGGAGGAATGAGAGATATTTGAAATCAATTTTATTACCTTTAAAATGACTTTTGGCGCTTTACAAAACTTTAAGAGCATCACTGCAGTCATAATTTCATTCGCAAACAATTGGTTTAAACTTTTAGGATACAAAGCCAAAGTCGAAAGGATTTTCACAACAAAATATTTCAATGCATCACTTGAACTCGAGTTAAATGGTGTTATCAATTTCATTAAGATTGGAATACCTCCTTGCGACATTAATGGTTTTATTAATTCTGATTTCCTTCTCTTTTTTTTAATATATAACTTTTTATTCTTTTCTGATTTCTGTTGAACATCTTTTTGTTCTTTGCCTTTCTTTTCTACAAGCAACAATGATAAAATACCACTCACTAAAACTAAAATACTACGATCTTGGTTTGAAGTTGAAAGAATTTGTAATAAACTTGCAATATGCTTTCCTGTGAAAGAAATAATTTTTTTCGTTTTATTAATTTCATTTTCATTTTCATTTTCTTTCAATTCAAGAAAATTCTCATTCTCTTCCTCAGTTTTATTTTCTGTTTCATTCTCATTTTCTTGTTCTTGTTCTTGTTCTTTTTCATTTTCTTTCAAGTTATCAATTTCATTTCCTTCGATCTTGTGATTTTTACTAATATTTAAATTTAATCGGTTTGATGTTAATAACTCTTTTTCGTTAGAGTCTTTTAAGTTCAACGCCTCGTCAGACTTTTGATTAGATTTTATTTGAGATCCCAAAGCAGTTTTTTTATTAATTTTCAATTTAAATAAAATTGTAAATAAAAATCGGGCTGCTGTTTTAAAAACAACTGGGTCATTTTTAATTAATGAAGGAATCAACAATAATTTATAATTCAGTTTTGATTGCAAAATAAATAAGTAGGGTTTCCTATCAGAAAAAAAGATTATGTTGCTTAGTATTTCAAATGTTAGCGCACGGTGTTTGTGTTTGAAAGATGTCGAAATAGAAAAAAGAAAGACAATAAAGTCTTGTTGTGATAACGTTTTACTTGAGAATTTGGAAAACTTTAATAGCACTCTTAAGACTAACAACTGAACTTGCTCATGGCCCGTGCGGATCTGTGACATGAAATATTCTAAAGAATACTGTCTTTGCTTAGTAATTTGATACTGTTCTTTTTGACAGATACCAACTCGAAGACAAAAGCTTAAGAGCCCATTCAGCTTTGTTTGTTTGTCTCGTGGAATTAAAAAGGAATAGCATGCATTACACACCCTTATCGTTTGGTTTCGCTCAAGCTGTTTAACTGAGATGGTATTGTTTGCACAATATGAACACAACAACAACCCACAATTCCTTTTTATTTTTTTATTTTATTTAATTGTTTTTTTGTTTTTTTATTTTGTTTTTGAAAAACAATTGGCGTATTGAGGATTGGAATTTTTTTTTTTTAATAGTTTTTTTTCTTCTTTTTGATTTTTCTGAGAGATCAAGAGAATTATTTATAAAATAAGCATACCTACAATGGTGCCTCCGATGTGTTGTTGTAAAAAGTGAATAGCACATTAAACAATTTGTAAATGAATTATCTGGAAGCCAAGTATTTTGATCGGGGATGTCAGAAAAGGGAGGTAAACAAGAATATGACGCAAATCGAGAGACACTTTTAAAGGTAGTGTCGTCTACGTGTGAGTCAAATTCACAACTCATTCAAAACAATTTTTAGAAGTGATAATTCGTTTTACTTTGCTTTGAAGAAAAGCAATTATCAAAAAAAGATATTCTGCAAAAAATGTTTCTTCCTCAATTTCTTACAGTACAAAAAATCTCAAGACTGTTATCATTCTTTCTGCCTTTTCAAACTTTCCAACACTTAGAGACAATTTACAAACCTTTCAAACACTTTCCTAACCCTTTTAATGAGCTCACACACTTATAAAGGGGGAAATGTGTTGCAAAAGGAATAAGTTTTTAAAAAGTCTAAAGATTTTTGTTAATCTAAGGATGAAACGAATGAGGAATCACTAAAGAAATAAGAATATTTTCTTTTTTTGTTCTCAATTGACTTTTTATTGATTTGTTTCCTTTTTAGGTTTATGTAAGAATACAAATTACTTTTTGGGAAGATGACAGTTCAAGAGAATCGTTTTACTAATAGATGATTGATTTATTTTTTTATAGAGAATTTATAAAGGCCCATGTTTAGATCTTAAAACTCAGGTTTCAAAATAAATCAGTGCAATTTTTTTATTCTTTTTTATATCCTTAAATCATTCAGTATTATATAATATACCTAAGATCAAATCCATCATGAAGATAATATATCTGATATTTTAAGAAAATATAAAATTATGAAATTAATTACTGGGACATTTTACATATAAACTAAATTTCATAATAAATGGCCCACCTTATATTTCAATAATGAATTGCTTTTATATCGTTTTGAAGTTTTTCCTCTCACAATGAAAAGTTTGCAAATAAATCATTTTTTCTCTTTTTTATTTTTTCAAGAGTGTTTTGTTAAAATGGAAAATGAAAATGAAAAATTTGAAAGAAGTAAAAGATGAATTAATGAAAAATTTGGTTTCAAATATGAAAAAGAGATTAGATTTAGTTATTCAAAAGGAAGGAAAATCGATAAATGGGTTTTATTAATTTTTCAAAATTTCTATTTTTTATGTAATGCTTCATTCAAAATAAAGGTACCAATTTTTTTTAACAGTTTTTTTTTTATTTTTCTTTCTTTTATTTTTAGACAAAAAATAAATATCTCTTGAGTATAGTATTGAATATTAAAATCTAAATTTTTATATTATAATAGATAACTTCAATTATTAAAAATATTTTTATTTAAAATTTGATTTTTAATGGGCTAATTATTATGAAAGATAGTTTATTTTCTTTTTTTTTGATTTTTTGATTTTTGATCTGGTTGAATCTTCTTTATATTGGGGAAATAATAGTTAAAAGGAAAAAGGTCAAATTGTTACTTATTAAATATAGAGCCATTGAAACATGAAAGTATGATCTATTTGTAAATAAAATCTCAAAGGTAAAGGTAAAAAATCTCATTGGTTTAAAGTAAATCAGATCAAAAAGAAAAAAGAAATTACAAAAATTAAATAACAATCTTCAAAATGGAAATTCATAATCAATTATCAAATTATTAAGTCAACTTAAAATATTATAGCTGAGATTTTGGGTGTTTTTAATTAACTACTATTAATTGGAAAATAAACAGATCAAAATTTTTAGTCAACTTTCCAAAAAATTCACCTCTAAAGAATTCAAACAAACTGCCCAAAGTTCCTCCTATTCTCAAAATTAAATTAATAATTTAATCTGGTTATTAGATTATTAAAAATTTGAAATTTTATATGATTTATAATCTAATTTTTGGAAAGTTGAATAATAATTTTGTTCCATTTATTTTGAAAAAAATAGTATAGCATAGGCAATTTGATCTTTTACCAATTGCTTATTACAAACCCTTTTTAAATTTCTTTTTCTCTCTTTTCTTTTTTCGTTTCAATTTTCTTTATTTGCTTTGTAAACATCAAAAAAATTGGGTCTGTATTTCTCTCTAATAATCATGGATTCTATGATTTTACACTTAAATTATCTTTGAGGAAATTTAAGTAAAGGAAATTTGGAGTGTAATTTACACTTCTTCAGAAATAAAAAAAAAAAAGAAAATTTATAAAATTTTCTTTTATATTTCTAAAATTAAAAAAAACCTAAGGGATGTTTTCCAGAATTTATTTTAAAAATTAATAGAAAATTGTTATAAATTTTTTTGTTTTTCTTGTAATAAAAAAAAGGGTAACGAATTTGTTGAAACAAGGTTTAGTAAATTAGGCATGAATTTAAATTTTATTTGAAAAAAATCGATTGATTGTAAAAATTAAAATTTATAAAATAATGCTTATTTTTATTATTTATTTTATTTATAGGGGGGTATAAATATAATATTATTGTATTGAAACGAATTCTGTTTTGAATTTGGTATTTTTTTTTTTTTACTACTTTTAAATGTGTCCATAAAAACAATTTGTATTTTTGATAGATTTAGATAATTAATTGTTTGATTATTCTGATTCAATAATGTTTGTGTTCATTGATTTATTGATAATTAATTCTCAATTAAAAATATTCAATTATTGTTTTTTTACTTTTTGTTTTCAGTATTTTCTTTTTTTTGTTTCAATTTTTCTTCTTCCTTTTTTTGAGTTTTTTTATATGATTCCATTCTTAATCTTTTTTCAATTTCTCTATTTTGAATTTTATTTTCTATAAGGTCATGAAGAGCTATAACAGACCTAACCATTGAGGAAAGATAAATTGTTAGAGTCATGTCATTATTTGTTATTGAAATTTGAGAATTTAAATTGTTTGTATCCAGATTTAATCCAATGTTAAAAATGTCTTGGATATTGGAAATAATTAAATGGTTAGGCTGTAACTTCCCAGCTAACACATCTTGTAAATATTTTGACATTTCATTTAATCTTTCTTTAAACCCTTTCAGTGCTGAGATTTTCGATCCAATGCTGGTTGTTAAATTGTTGACGGTTGTGTCTTTAATATCACGTAAAAGATGCTCAACGCCAACTTCTTCGGCTTCAAATGCACCAACTTCACTTGGGCAATGTTTAAAGGTTCTTTTTGATTCTTGTCCGTCTTTTTTAACTTCTTCAATTGATCTAAACGACTTGACTGGAATCCCAAGTGCTCCATCACCTTGGTGAACGTTAATAATTACAAAGGCGGGGTCCTGAGTATATTTTCTAAAGATTTCATGAATATCAAGATCAGATTTTCGTATTGATGGGCCTGTGCTATACCATCCAACAATACGCTCTTTAGCTATTATTGATTTTTTTTTTATTTTTTTTTAACAACCAAATAATTGATATGATTTTAATTATTTTTTTTTTATGGTTATTCATGAAATTTATGATGTTTGTTTTATTGTTCATAGTTTTGGTAATTACTATTAGCTTGAAGATCTCAAAAAGAAAAATTCAATGAAAATAAGGAAAAGCCAAAATGGTACTGTTACTCTAAAAAAGTGTGATAAAAAATTTTTTTAAAGATGGGCCTTAAAAAAGAGGTAATGTTGAAGTTTTTTCGACTATTTTATGGACACTTGTGAAAACTTTTTTTAAAATGGACTTATGTTAATAAGTGAGTGTTCAAAAACACTTTATCTGTTAATAAAGAGAGAATTCCAAAGTGATTAAATTCGTAAATTCTAATTCAAAGAGCGAGTAAACACAGTCAACAGTAGCATTTTAAACTCAATTTAGTTTTCTAACCTTTTTTTAAAATGAAATTACAGATGTTTTTTTTGTGAATTGAAAAGAAAAAGATTTCCAATCGAAAAGAAAAAAAGAGAAAAAAAAAAGAAAAAACACAAGACACCAAGGTTGTATATTCAATTAAAATTCTTTAAACAATTTGACTGTTTTTTTATTCAAAATAAGTGTTTCAAAAATGTGTCAAAGAATCAGTTTTAAAGTGTAACAATTTTTGTTTTGTTTACTTAAAAAAAAATCGGCTTTCTTATAATCCTTTTTTTTTTTTTTTTTCTTTTTCTTTTTCATTTTCTTTTTCTTTTTGTTTTTCTTTTTGTTTTTGTTTTTTAGTTTTGTAAAACAAGAAAATGAAAAATAAGAACAAAATCTTACCATTAACTTTTTTGTGCATTTCAAACATTGTCTCTAGGAAATTGTGATCGATAAACCATACATCAGGCTTTTCTAATTTTTCATCAAAAGGAACTATTTTTTTTGATTTGTTTATTTTTGATTCGGATATTGAAGTTGTCATTATTGGATTTAGGGGTTATTAGAAAAGCAAGAAAGTGTGAAAAAAAATCAAGAAATTAGTTTAATAAGGGGACTGTTGTTGGATTATTTTGAAAGAGAATTGTTTTCAAGTTTTTACCAGCAAAGCTGTTTGTAATATGAAGGGTTTTTTCTGGTGGGCCTTCAGTTAATAAACAACCAACCACACGTTTTTGAGGCGCTTGTTTTGATCTTTTGAAGTGATCAACAACTGACAACAATACTAAGGGATGGACAACTACTTTGTCGAATGTATTTTCGCTCATATTTTAATACAAATAATCTTAAAAAGGAAAAATTACGAAAAATGAAAAGTCAAAATTTGATTGTTAATCCTTCTTTTAAGGCTATTGAATATTATTTTTAGATCTACCATCATTTTTGTTGATCTAATAAAGTGTTGAGTTTAGATTTCTTGTAGCTATTTAAAAAATGGTTTTTTTTTGATGAATTGTACTTTGTTAAAAACTCTTTTCTTGAAAAATAGAATTTGTAATTATTTTTTTTATCTGTAGGAAAATAAAAAATTCTCGAATTCAGATTCTTTTCGATCAATATCTATGATTTACTCAAGTGTGACTTAGTATAATATGGGGAACCCCCAATAATATTAAAATCAAAAAAAAATAGGATTAATCTCATTTTCAACTTCATTTATAATTATAACTTATTTGAAATTTTTAATATAATTATTTTTTTTTAATTGATTTATAGTTAGATTACAATTTCGTCAATAAAAATAGCAAAAAAAAATAGATTTAGTAAAAAGATACAATAACATTTTTTTATTTCTTCAGTAAATATTAATAATAATAATGGAATCACAAATATTTATTCCCATGAAATCTAGATGTTCCTTAAAATTTCACTTATGAATCCAGACAAAATATTTTTTAAAAATTATAAATAAACAACTTTGGTTATTTAACTTTCAATAAAAGTTTTGAATTATTGAATCGTAATTGAATAAAAAAAATATGAATGTAATATTGTAGATTAATCAATTAACCAGAAGACAACTTGGTGGTTTCATAATAAATTTTCTAGACATTTAATACTATCTGATTTATTTAATGCTCGAATATTGAAGCTTGATATATTTAAATAAAAAAATTTTTTATAAAGAAATACTCGGGCTTTTTCCTATTAAAAATTAAATAATTCAAAATCATCTAAAAGTTTAAATTAAACATTTTGTTTAATGTTGGTAAACATTTGAAATTTTTTTTTTAATCAATGCAATCCGTAAAAAATTTAATTTGTCAAAATTAACAAAAAAAAACAAAAAAAAAATAGAGAAAAAAATTTTTTGTAAAATAATTAATATTTTTATTTCTTAATATAAAATTTGATCAATATTCGAAAATATTAGAAGGAATAAGAAGAAAAAAAAAAAAAAAAAACCAAATCAAAATTTAGAATTTAGCGAATTGTATTCCTTCTTGTTGTATCAATTCAAATTTTTCTTTAATAATCTGATTTGAAAGAATACCCTTTTCAATAAAACGATTAAATTTTTCAGAGCTTTGTCTGCCAATAACTGTGACTAAGTGTAAAACCACTTTCAAAGCTGATCGTATAAGTTCTTCATTTCTGTCTTTTTCTTGTTTGACAGCATCTTGCTTAACCTTTTTAACGATTGATCTTCTTAGCGGGTATATTAATGATTCCAAGTTGGCTCTAATTATTTCTTTATTTCTCTCCAGCAATCTGGATAAAAGTTCGTGTGCTATGAGAACGATTTCTAAAACAGGGTCTTCAAGGCCAATTCTAATTCTGGACAAAAATTCATGCAAATTTAACAAGTCATAAGAAGAAGTCAGCAATGTGTTCATTGTATCAAAGGCAAGTTTTCGGTTATCTATGCCTTCATCCACCGAATGGGTAAATGGCCCCAAGTGGACTTCTTTAATGAGCTCCTGCTTCACCTCTGTTTCGTTATAAATTTGGGGTAAAATCCATTTAATTCTTTCTCTGATCAAAATGGGCTTGTGGTGAGCAGAAAAGTTGATTAGCCCAAGCGCTGCCAATCTAACCTTATGGTCCGAGTGTTGTATCCCGTTTCTATAGAAGCTATCGATATGGTCTTTCAAAATTTGATCAAATTGTTCCTTTTTATCTTTATTGATTGCAAATCGAAGCGCAGTAATCACAGTACATTTAATATTAATTATCTTGTCGCTCAAATTTTGATTCTTTTGCTCTTCATTGTTCTCGGAAGAGGAGTTGGTTTTGGATTCCTTGATCTCCTTTTGCCCCTCTTCCTTTTCAACCATTTTTCGAAGTGGGGGTATAACAGTTTGTGGCGAAATCAAGGCAAGTTTTCCCAGGCATTCTGCTACCAGGTTTCGGATTCCGGCATCTTCGTTCCCACAATTGTCGATGATAATGGTCAGCATTTTATTAAATTGCGGATTAATTACAAATTGATATATTTGTTCAGAATTACCTGCAGATACCACAAAAATGATTTCGCGGAAAGAACGGAAGAGCAAATAAAGGTTTTGCTTATTTTGATTTTGTACCTGGTTTACTTGAAATTCTAAAAAATAAGACAAATTGCCCACAGCAATGTTACCAAGGCAAAATGCTGCTGCTGTTCGTATATCGGCAGATTTATGTGAAAAGCAATTAAATAATAAATTATTAATTTTTTTATAGCCAGACAAATCTTCAATTCTTCCTAAATGCCCCAGGCAATATAATGCTAAGACCACTTGTGGAATTGATTTTTTTTTTTTAATGTCTTCAATAAAGGTTGAAATTAATTTTTTTAGCTGCTTCGTTGGTGTTTGCACGATAATGGCTGAGATGCACCTTGCAACAGACAAAAAGGTATGCTTTTCATATTCTAAAATTGTTGTTTTTTTTTTACTCCAATTTAGCATTGGTGATAATAATCGTTCTGAATTAATTACATTAGTGACGGGTTTTTTTGTTTTTGCTTTTGCTTTTTTTGTTTTTTTACTTTTATTGATAACCTTTTTTGTTGGGATTTTTGTACTGCTTTTCTTTGGGGATTTCTTGGTTGGTTTCTTGCTATTTTTTTTTCTTTTTCTTTCTTTTTCCTTTTCAGTTTCTTTCTCCTTTCTCCTTTTCCTTTTTTCTTTTCCTTTATCTTTTTCAATTTCTTTTTCTTTTCCTTTTCTTTTCCCCTTTTCTTTTCCTTTCCCCTTTCTACTTTTGCCTTTTCCCCTTTCCTTGGTCTTTTTTTTCCCTTTGTCTTTCTCTGTTTCTTTTTCATTTTTTTTTTCTTTTTCAATTTCCTTTTCCCTTTCCTTTTCCTTTTCCTTTTCCTTTTCCTTTTCCTTTTCTATTTTCCCTTCATTATTTATATTTTTGTTTTCGTTTGTATTGGTAGTTGATCTATTATTAATACAATTCATAATTTGTGAATATAAATTTATTGCAGAATCAAGTAATATTCCTTCTTTTACAACAGGATGCTTAATTATATCAAAAAGTTTATTTTCAACAAATTGAATAATTTCTTCTAAAGATTGTGGCTTCGCTGATAAAATTGTGCTAATTAAAATAATACCAGATTGGGCAATTTGTAATTCATTAATATTCATCAATTCATATAATGTTGTGATTAATTTCCGTAATTCTGAACTTGAACTTAAATTGGAACCATACGATTGAATAATTGAAATCAGTGTTAATAAAGAATCTCTTTTCACGATTCTATTTTGTTTAGACAAATATTTTCTTAATTGAATTATTATTTTAATAACTAGCTCATTTGATTTAAATCTAAATTTTGAATGATCATTAAAAAGAATTCGAAGCGATTTTAAAGAAATAATTCTTGTTGTTTCATTGTTCAATCGATCAAAAAATAAATTAATTGCATTTTCAACTCGATCTTCTAATAAGGAGCCTAGTTGTGAAATAATAATACTAATAGATGAAATAGATGCATCCTTAACTTCTTGATCTGTATTTTGGATTTTAAAAACAGAAAAAACAATGTCAAATAATTTAATCGCAATTTCTTTTAATTCTTTAGGTATTTCAATTTCTTTTGATTTATTTTCTTCCTTTTTTTCTGTTTCTCTCTTTGTCTCGATTTTTGTTTCTGCGCTTTCTTGCTCCGTGTTTTCAATTTCAATTTCGTTTTCTTTTTCTTTTTCTTTTTCGTTTTTGTTTTTGGTTTTGTTTTCTTTTTCTTTTTTTCCCTTTTCTAATTCTTCTTCAACAAAATTAAATTTTGTATCTATTTGAGAGTTTGGTAAAATCATTCTAGAAATATCACCACAGATCATTAAAGTAAGTGAAGATATTTTAAAATGTTCATGTTTAACTGCCTTTTTCAATAATGGCAATAACTTCATTATTCTTTTTTCTAAATTTGGAATTTTATAATGAGTGATGAACTTTTTAAAAAATCGTAAAGATTCTGTTTTTAAATTTTCATTAGATGGGCTTTTGTCTAGGAGCGCTCTTTTAACACTATTAAATAATCTATTAGTGAATTTTAAAATCACCTTTGAAGGAATAATGCCAACTAATTTATTCAAGATCTTAAATATTAACACTCTAGATTGGACTTTATTTGATTTTAACTCATTTAAACATGATATAAATATCGCATTCGAGGTTTTTAATATAACTTCAACCATATTATGAGTCTCGAAATTGCTTCGGATTATTGTTCTTGTCTGATGAAGTAATTCGTTAAATGTTTCAAAAATATCTAATTTTACATAATCTTCTCTTTCAGAAAATCGGGATATTAAAATTGGGGAGACCTCTTTATGAAATTTGAATACCATTTCTGGTCTACTCGTGATCAAAGCAAATAAACATTTTGCAGATGCCCTTCTTACTTTCCAACTTGTGTCATCATCATCAGAATAATCATCATCACTGAATTCTTCTTCACTTTCAGATCCAGTTCCTGAAATTTCGCTTTCTTTATCTTCTCCGCTACTCATTTCAATTATTTGTTTAATAACTCGTTCATCACCTGAATCTTCTTCGGAATTTGAATAATCAGAATCAGATAAATTTGGATCATATCTAATTAAATCTAAACTAACATCAAGAAATTCATCTTCAAATGGTAAAACTTCATTAGGGCATCGAAGAATAAAACATTCAAAAGACTATATTTTTTTTTTTTTTTTTTTTTTTTAGAAAAGCAATGAAATAAAATTATTCATTTTAGAATATTAAAAATATGTTATTATTTTATGTGAAAATAGAGAATTCGAAAATAGTAAGACACTTTGGGTCTCAAAAAAAAAACTTTATTTCAAAAATAAACAAAAAAAAAAATAAATTTGTAGAAACTAATCTGTTGTAAAACGATAAAATTAATTGTATTGTTTATGATGAAAATGTGGGGATGGAAATTAAATAATTGATGAAAAGAGATTTTTGTAATTCTTTTTATTTGATTATTTTTTTTTTTATTTACTTAAGAGCAAATAAAAAAAAATAAGTTTTCATTTATCTCACTACATGCTAGTAAATAGAACTTTTTTCAAAAATTAATTTTTCAAGTTATATTAGGAAAAAAGTGATAGGTTTTTAACTGATTTTTTACAAAATGAAATACAGGTTATAAAAAATATGTTAAAGTTTAATTATAAAAATTAGAATTTTTAATAGTCCCAGTTGGAAAGTTCAAAAATATTTGAAAATAATTTCTATTCAAAATAATATTAACAAACAGTCGTGTCGTAGAGTGCCGTCAAGTGCCTAGGTTTTCTTGAGGTTTTCTGTTTCATTTGTTAAATCTATCGATTTTCGTTAGGTTTTTTGAGTTTTCTATTTATTTAGAAAATCTATAGATTTTCTAAATAAATAGAAAACTCAAAAAAACCTAGAACACTTCAGAAATAAAATAGAAAACCTCAAAAAAACCTAGAACACTTCACAAATAAACAGAAAACTCAAGAATAAGCTAACGATGGTTTTCCAGAATTTAAAAGAATTAAGTAAAATCTTTGATTTTTCTCTATTCTTTTAAATTTTGGAAAAGCTAATGACGATTTTTTTTAATTTAAGAAATTAAAAAAAAACCTAACAACAAATAAGAGGGATTAACAACTTCTTAGATATTCAAATAAAAATAAAAAAAAAAAATTAGAATTTTTTTTTTTTAAATATTAAAGTTGGAAATATAATATTAGAAAATTATTATTAAACAAAAAAAAAAAATATAATTTTTTATTTGAACATATTGTTTATGATGTTATTAGTAGAATTATTCTTAAAATATATTTTTTTACTTCAATAATAATAATTTGTCATGAAATGAAATAAAACTTTTATTGGAAAAGGAAAATTTAATCCAGATTTTAATCATATATTCAAATAAGAGTGTAGATATTAGAATATCTCCAACAAAAAAAAAAGTTATTTCAAAATTTTTACATTTCATACTTTTTAAAAGTTGCTACTTGATTGCTACAGTCAAAGAAAAAGACAACCCAAAACACTTTGTAAAATTATTAAATAATATTAATGGATTTCAATGAAATTTTAGTTCTATATCTTCAAATTGTTATTATTGTTTTTAACTTTTTGACAAACCAAAAAGTGATAATTTAATTTTTGTATACTATTGTTTACAAAAAATAAAAATGGATTAATTCGTTTTTAAATTTACAAATTTGTTTAGATTTTTAATTTTAAGGATTTTTTGATTTTGTAAAATTCCTCCAAAACAAATGTTTAAGAATTTCGATAATTATACAAAAATAAAAAAAAATCAAAAAATTGCAAACCTACTCAGGAATTGCTTTCCGGTGTTTAATTAAATTGGAAATGTATTTGTTTTTTTTTGTAGCCATTAAAATTTATTTTGTATTTTTTGTTTTAATTGTTAAAGAGGAATTTTGAAAATTAAATTCCAATTTTTTTCTCCAAATTTAATTAGTATAATAGTCTCAATAATGTAGTTGGAATAAATAATAATATCCTGTGCATTGTCAATAGTTGGTTTGGCATAGAAACTCAATTAAAAATAATTTAGATCATTAAAATTTTTTCGGTTTTTTTAAAAGCATAAAATTTGAGATTTAGATTTCTGTGATATAGCTTTTTCAAAAAGTAAATGAAAATATTCTTATCTACTTTTTAACTTTTATAATCAAGATCTTCAAAGACCTTTGCTGTTTTATGGTTTTAAAGTTTGGTTTGTCAAGATAAACCAGCAACTTTAAAAGAATGATCAATTTTTTTTTTTTAACCATTTTTTTTTTCTTTTCTTACTTCTCCAAAGATTTTTTTATATACCAAGTTTTTTAGATCGTACCTCTTTTTCAAATTTAGTGTTCTGCATTCAAGCTAATTTATGAATGAATTTTGTTGAATTTTCTCTAAAAAAGAAAATTAAAATTTCTAATACAAATTCATCTTAATTTTGAAAATGAAGAGTCTTATATTTTGAGAAGAGATCAAAAAAAAAGATTCTAGATATTTTACATTTATTTACAATTTTATGTTCAAAGACATGAAAAATGAAACTTTATAGTTTTCACATCTTTTTTTTTTTTCACCCAAGTCCTTTTGCAACATTAATCAGGAGTTGGTATCTTTTATTTTTATATGCTAACTCCAAAAATAGAGAATCTGGTTGATAGAATTTGTTCATGAGATTCAATTTAAACTTTACTATTGAAAAAACATTTTCAAAAATGGAAAAGTTATATTTTTTATTTTAGAATCCTTCTTAGCAAAATTAAAATCAAGGTAGATCAATTTTATTTGTCTTGAGGTTGTTTTCAGATTTCTTTTTGTTTGTGGTTGTGGTGTGGCTTTTCTTTTAATATCAATTTCCAAAATAGGAAAAAATATTTAATTTTCAAAATTTGCACAAAAAAAATTGTAATTATTAAAAGAAAATCTATTCAAATTTTAAATTTAGTTTTTTTTTTTTTTTTTCATTGTACAAAATAATGTGTTAATTTATAAAGTTATTTTACTATATTTAATTTTCACATGATCAAAAATCGAGTCTTAATTTTTTAAAATAAAAAAAAAAAAATTAAATAATTTCCCAATTTTCCTATATTTAAATGATTTACAAATCCCCTAAGAATTAAAAAATGATATTATTTATGTGATATAATTGCAATTAATTTTTTGAATTATAAAGTGCGAAAGAATTATTTCAAAAACCAATTTTTAAAGTGAAATATAAATTCTTTATGAAATTCAACAAATGAAAAATAATTTTTTTAATCAAATTTTTTTTTGATTTTTTTCGAAGAGTGATAAAACCTTTTTAAGAAAATAAACTAAATTCCAAAATTTTGGACACAGTTTAAATAGTTGAAAGAATAAAAATACTGCAGCTTTGCATTCAATTTGGAAATAATTTTTGATTTTACAAATTATTTCATTTTTTGTCTTTTCTTTTTTGTTTTCATTTCATTTTTTCGAGTTACTTAAGGTTTACAATCCCTGAAACTGGAAAAAAGATTATCTGTTTAGTTAGATCCGGAAAATTTTTTCAATGGTTGATAGAAGGTTAGTGTTGAGTTTGTTAAATTGGAAAAACCACATACAATTGGTCGATGGTATCTTATCATTTGATCGATCAACAATTATTGGTGAAATTTCAACAAATTTACCAATACATTTTTTGTTATGCTCATTTGATTATTTTGGACACACGGATTTTTTTTTTTTAGTTTTATATTTTTTTCTTTAATTTGGATGAAAATGATTACTTATAAAAACATCAATAATCGGTAACTTAAATGTGGTTTAATATTACGTTTGGGGAAATATAATAAATTGAGTTTTATTTTGCTGTCTATTTTTGATTTTGGGTGTGTCCAAATTTTTGGAATGGAGTTTATAAAGAAAAAAATGAATAAAAATAAAAAAAAACAATAAGAAAAATTACTTGAAGACACCCATCCATTAATTCTATTTCGTCATAAAACTCTTCATCATTTAAATAATGAAATAATACTTTAACTAATTCACTTATGTGTTTTGCAATTCGATAGCCCAATTTTCTTCTATTGACATTATATTATCATTCATTTATTTTTGTAAAACATTAAATGGGGATGAAAGAAAAAAAGGGTTTATGATTTTAATTGTTTTGATCATTTTTAGAGCTAATCCTGTTTACAAAAAAAAAAAAAAGAACAAATTAGATAAAAAAAAAACAATAATAAGGAAACAAAACGAAAAAATAAAGAGACAAACCCAATTACAACCAAAAGTTGAAGATAAATTACAGAAAGCTGTTTGTCATTTTTTGATAATTTTTCAATAATATATTCAATAAGATTGGAAAATAAATTGTCGTCTATATTTGTACACAATAAACTTATTGTGTCAATAACTTGCTTTCTTGAAGTGGTCACTTCAAAATTTTTTAATAATACGTTTTGGATTTCTCTGTGATAATTAGGAATAGCTGATCCAAAAGAAAATAAAAAGTGATGTATAATTTCTACACAAGCATTTTGAGTTTCTGGTTTTTTAGACTTTTGAAGAGGAAAAGAAAACAAAGGAGAAAAAAAATATTATAAAGAAAATTACATCTTACATATTTGTTTGTGGAAAAAGAAAATTAAGAAAAAAAATTTTTTTTTTTTTTTTTGTTTCTTGTTTTTTTGGTAAGATGGGAGAAGGATTTAGATCTTTACTTTAAGGATCCCTTCAATAAATTTAGGCAGTGTCCTATCTGCGATATTTAAAATTAAGTGTAAATTGTCGTGTGACAACTGTGTAATAACTCTTTTGAAAGCAATAGGAAAAACATCAAGAAATTCTTCTTCTGTTTCTAGAGTCTTGGTTGTTAATGTTTTGAGAATTGAATGGATATGGTTGGTTGAACACTTTAGCACAAGTAGCCCAAGGCACTCAACAGCCAATCCTTGGACTTCTCGAGAAGAGTCTTCAAGTAAATTTAAAACAGCTTCAACAATTTGATCTATTTGCCTTGTTGTATTCCAGCTTCTTTGTTTGAGATCACTCACAAGATCTGAGAGTGCCATAAACCGATAATCATAGTCGATCGATTTTAACTATTTTAAAGGAAATTACCATCGTTATTTAAATTTTGGGGATTTTGTTTTTTGGTTTTTTGATTGGATTTGATTCAAAAAAAAAAAATAAAAAAGAAAAAATCAAAGTTTAGTTTGAGAAAACAAAATTACCTTTTTAAGAAGTTGCGAGGATGACATACACTCCAAAAATTATTATTTTTAATAGAAAAAAAAAACTATTAACAAAAAGTTGCTGAAAAATGATTTTGATTTTGGTTTGATTTGGATTCTTCTTAACTCAATTATTCTTGTTGGAGACACAATTGAGTTTTGCTACTCAAACCAGGAACAAAAAGGAACATACACGGACATTCACAAGCACCATAAAACATCTAAACAATTTACTAAATATAGAGACGCATACAAAACACAAGACCAGAAATCAAACACATACCCAAAAAGAAGAGAATAATCCAGACAAATAAATTCCAAGTCATAGATTAACTTTCGTCTTGGTAATTATAGTCCTTTCAAGATTGTGATCCTAATTCAACATTTTTCAAATTCAAATACTAGAAGATAGTTTTTTAAGGTACCAATAGAGTCAATAAAATTGACTTGAAGAAGTTAACTTTTCGAATTTGATTAGGAAATAGTTCAAAGTCATTGAAATTTTGAAGATTTGTTTAAATAAAAAAAACTGGTATTTTTAAAAAAGATCAGAGACAAAAATGAATTGTCATAGAGGTTTTAAAAGTTTTACATTATAAAAACTTATATATATATATTATTGTTTAATGGAGGAGTTTTTAGTTCCTCTTGTTTGCTCGAATTCCTAAATTGTGATTTAGAAATTTTTTTAAAGATTTCCAAAAACAACTTTTATTTTCCACTAGGGCTAATAAAGTTATATAATCTTTTCTGTTAATAATATTAAAAATCTAATTGTTTTTTAATTTATGAGATATATTGATTTTTTTTATTCAAATATCCAGATTTTACGATTATTTTCATAGGCTGGGCAGTCGTTAGGTTTTCCAGAATTTAAAAGAATAGAGTAAAATCAAAGATTTTACGCAATTCTTTTGAGCCCTGGAAAACCTAGGCACGATCACATAGAAAATGATCCAAATCTTCAATGACATATTAATTATTTATTTTTTTGCATAATATCACACAATTTTCATTTATCTTCTTTCATTACATAAGAATACCTGTTTAAATAGTTTGTGAATGTTCAAAGTTTTAAGATATAAAAACTTACATATTGAAAGTTATTGGATTTTGATCATTTTATTACAATCAAAATTTGGAATAAATTCTTAACAGAATGTGTTATATATCTAAAAATTGAAAACAACTTTTTTGAAATTCTTATTTTGAGTCAATGGAAGAATATGTTTATATTTATTAGTATATTTTTTTAATGATTATTTGGTCTTGTGATTGAGAAATGTTTAAGGAAGTAATACTTGAACTTTAAAAGATGTTTGGGTGATTATTTAAGTCTTTCGAATATCAACGGAGTTGATTGTTTTAATTTATGAAAAGATATTTTAGTTCTTGACAGTTTTTTCAAAATAAAATGGAAAAAATTTTCACTTTGTATACCTCTTTTTATCCTCTTATTCTTGAAACACTAAAGTTTTCAAATAAATATATTGCTGTCTGTAATTTGTATTTGTTTGTTTGGTTCCTTTTTTTATGGTATTTGATTCTATCGTTTTTAGGAAACTAATAATCCTAAAATTAACCTAAGATATCTGAATTCAAAAACAGTATTTAATACCAAAGTATATCTCTTCAAAATTCCAAACACTTGAAGTCTAAATCAGTCAAATATTCCAAAATTTAGTCCAAATGAAAGTAAGTTTGTAAATAAAAATATCAAAAAACGAAAAATTGTTCCAAATAAAAATAAATTATATACTTTTCTTTTTTCGAGATAATCTTTTATTGAATTACCTTTGATCTAAATCAAACACGTTGTGGTTAGGAATTTGAATGACATCAGTCTTATGATTTTAGGGATATATTATCATTCAAGTAAAAAAAAAGTTCGAATTTAATTAGGATAAAAACGTTTTAGGTATCAAAAAAAGCGAGATGTGAGGAGAACAGAACAAAGGTTTGGGAAGTGATAATTTTTTCTCAGTTTGTTATTGTCATTTCTTGTTTTCAAAATTGAGTATTACTCAATAGAACAAAATCAAGTCTCTTTGTTTGAATAAGATAAACATTTTTCATTTTTGTATTCATTGTTTCGTTCTTTTTCTTGTTTTTAATTTTTTTTTTTTAATCATCCTTCTTCTTTAAAAAAAAAAACTTTTCTTTGATGGATCCTTTACGAAAAGATCTCGATTTGTTGAGTCTCAATTTAAAAGATCAGCTCCTGTATGTCCAAAGAATAAAAAACCGAATTCTGGGCAATAACCAAGAAAAAAATAGGAGAGTTGCAAATGGGCTTGTTGAACAATTACTTAAACTCTTGACAAATGATGTTTTTGAACAGCGGCCATGTTTGTTACAAAAAGAAATTGTGATTTGCTTAGGAAGCATTTTTACAGGTACTTTTTTCCCTTATCGTGTCAATCTTCTCGCAATCAAAACAGAAAAAAAAATGTTAAAAATTTTGTCCACCACAAAGAGCTTTGAAGGCCAATATGAATTGCTTTTGGCAATCTTTAGATGTTGTAAATTACTTTTCAACCGATCAACAAATAATTCAGGGAAAGTAATTTCCATTGAGGAATCTCAAAAGATTTTTTACCCATTATTCGATCTCATTCAAAATTTGTTAAAGAAAATAACACATTTAGAAAAAACCAAAAAAAAGAAAAAAAAAAAAAAAAAAAAATAATACAAAAAAAAATGTGAAAAATAAAAAGGAACAACAAAAAGAAAAAGAAAAAGAAAAAGAAAAAGAAAAAGAAACAGAAAACAAATCTTCAAACTATATGATTAAAATAATCATTGCGTGCTCAAGTTTTCTATCAAGTTTTTTAAGAAAATACCCAAAATATTTATGGTCACTAAAAGTTCTTAAATTTATTCAATCATTACTCATCCATATAAATCCCCTACTAACTTCCAAAACCCATATCAAAACCCAACTGTGCCACTCTTTAATTGATTTATTAAGTTATTTAATCCAATCAGAGGGGATTGCTAAATTAATTGTGTATTACAGCGAAAGGGAAATTGTTCAGTACTGTAGCCGAATGTTGCTTTCTTCAAAGAGATCCTACAAATTAATAGGTGCGTCTTTGCTAATCGCAATTTGTAATTTTGGTGCAGGAACTCTCATTCTTGGAGGAAAGAAAAACGAGCATATGACGAAAAAAATGAAAAGATTGCAAAAAGAACAAAAAAAAAAACAAAAGAAAAACAAACTGGATCATAATTCCCATTATTTACAGGATTTGATGTTTCCAACAATTTGCTTTCGGCTACTGACAACAATAGTGTCGATAATACCGACACTAGATCAACTAACAAAATGCCATTCAAATTTTGAAATCGCTCAATACAAGCAAGCGTTAAATTGTTTATTTATTATAATTCAAGGTGAGCATTTTTTATGTCCACAATTTTTTAATTGGAAAAAATTGATTAATAAACTAAGTGTTTTAATTACACCAAGAGATAATTATTCCACACACCAAACTCAATTGTCAAATACATATACAAATGGAAAGGGAAAGAGAAAGGGAAAGGGAAAGGAAAATCAAAATAATCAAAAAAAAAATCATCATCTTTCCATTATTTATTCTTCAATTCAAGTATTTTGTATAATTTCTGATTATAATGAAAAATTTCCATCTCTGCTTGTTCAAAACCTATTAATACCAAAAATTCAGAATTTATTATGCTTTTTAATCGATGAATGTAAAGAATATGAAATTAAGAATATTTCAAATTATTGCTTTTTCTTATTAAGTCAATTTGCAGAAGAAATCGGCAAAATTGAAGACAATTCTGAGAATAATGAAATACCAATTGAAAATTGTGATATTGAAAAAATCATTTTAATTTCATTCCGGTTTTTAAAGTATTCTCCTAAATCAAAAACTTCGGGCTTACCATTAAAAAATACAATTTTATTAATGTTAAGTATTTATTTTAAATATTCAATCGACTGGAAAGCCCAATTTATTAAAATGGATGGGTTAAATGAAATAAAAAAAATTTTAAATAAAAATGATGATCGGCTCTTTGAAAGTATACTTTTCTTATTAGTAAATTTGTTATATAAAAGTAATAACGAGATTACCCAAAGAGTGATCAATAATGATATAATTTTTAAACTAATTTCTAGATTTCAAAATACAGAAATTGAAAATCAATTAGAAATAATAATTTTTTTTTCAAAGCTTTTAAATAACAAAACTGATATTATTAAGAATAATTTCCCCAAAGAGGAATTGTTAAAAATTATTAAAAAAATCATCATTGAAAATTTCACAAAGAAACAATTGAAACTTGAAAGAGAAAAGGGAAAGGGAAAGGGAAAGGGAAAGGAAATTGGAATTGAAACGGAAACAGTAACGGAAACGGGAAAGGAAAAGGAAAAGGAAAAGGAAAGTGAAATCGAAAATGAAAAGGAAAAGGAAAGTGAAAAGGGAAAGGAAATAGAAAAAGAAATAGAAATAGAAAAGGAAATGGAAATGGAAAAGGAAATAGAAAATAACATATCTGAGATTGAAAATAAAAAGGAAAAGGAAAAAGAAGAAAATGATGCAAATTTTGAAAAAGAAAACAAACAGGAAAACGAAAAAGAAAAGGAGAAGGAGACTGAGATGGAGAAACAAAAGGGAAAGGAAAAAGAAATCGAAATGAAAGAAAATTATAAAGTTATTAATCAAAAAATGAAAAACGTTTTAAACATTAAAAACGATTTCCAACCAGAATTAATACAAGACAACTTAATAGTGTTCAGTTTTAAAATCCTATCAAATCTTGTTTCATATGATATCACTACAATTGAATTGTGTATGCAACCTGAAATTTTAAACTCAATGGTTTTGTTTTTAGATTCAAAAAATAAATATATAAAAAAATATATCTCTGAGTGTTTATTAAATTTAACTTGGAATTCTCAGTCTCAGCAAAAAACAAATAAAAGACTTTTGAATTACTTTGATAATTTTTGTTTACATAAAAATTTTTTCGAAATTGAGAAAAGAGAATATTTTGTTTTGAAAAATATTCTTATACAATTTTTAGAATTATAATTAAATTATTTTAATATTAATACAATTAGAATATATAATTATCTAATTTTAGGTTAATATTTTTCCAAATTTTTTTCTAATTATTTATATAAACCCTTTTTCAGTCAAAGGGGGGTAGTTTTATATAAGAAATAGAACATAATCCATGTTTTTAATATAATATTCTTCTCAAAATAAATTTCCAATTTATAAATAGATCATTTTTTCTCATTTTGCAAATTTTTTTTTTTACTTTTTTATTCTTCTTTTCTTCTTTTCTTTTTTTTATTTTTTTTTAAAAAGTTAATTTGCAAAAAAGAAATTTTTGAAACTCCGAATTAGCACAAAGAAAATTGAGGATTTGTATTTTCATTTTAAATGAATACATTTTCTATTAAAAAAACTTATGGTCAACAATTTTGATTTTCCAAAGAATTTGAGACACTTTATACTAGATATTCCATCGAGAGTTGCCCAAATTTTTTTTTACATTTTTTTTTTTGTTTAAATATATGGCTTTTTCGGGTATTTCTTTTTTGAATATTAAATTTAATCTCAAGTATATTATTTCTCTCAATTCTAAATAAATGTAGTTACTTTTATTCGTAAAAACATAGACTTTTTTATTTTTGGGTGCATCTTTGAGTTAAAGGGAGTTTAATATCATTTTGTTCTATTATTTCAACAGGTAAAAATTTATTATTTTTCGAATATTTATATTTTTTTCATATATTTGAACAATTTTTCACAACAAAAATTTTCTTACTAATAAATTTTTTTATTCACATTTATTGTTAAATTTTAAGGAAAAAAAACAACAAAAAAAAGCAAATAATTATTTCTCCTTAATTATTATAATTATTCTGGTACATATTTTGAAAATTATATATTATTTCTGATTTATGGGATTGGTTTTCATAGAAAAGTCCCATCATAAACAAGAAGAATTCAAAAAATTATCTTGAGGTAAATTAAATTGAGTACACATATTGTTATTTTGTTAATGATAAATTTCAAGATCTGTTACCTTTTCATTTTAAAAACATTTTTTTTATCAAAATGGTAGGCTTCTATTGTAACAGATTATAAATACCTTCAGTGGCTTCCTTCTTTCATAGTGTAGAAGATAAAATGAAAGTTAATGAATCTTGTGATTAATTTTACAAAAAGATTTTAGTTAAAGAAAGAAAATTAAGCCGTAAATAAGAAGAATTATCATCTATTTAAAAATCAAAAATGCAAATAAATGAACAACATTTAGAATCTTTTTTGAGTCACTTCTTAAATAAATATGTAACTACTTATTCAAAATGCTTTGAAAATTATAAAGGAAATTTAATTCACCACAACTAAATAAAGTGAAAAATATCATTTATAGGTTAACATGGATCGAACACCAACACATTTGAAAAAACATTCTGATCTACAAAATTTAGTTTTTAAAACAATTTAATAAGAATTAAAGAAAATATATAATAAAATCATTTTTAAAAAGGGGTTTTTTGCCATTCTTTTACCAAGTGTTAATTTTTACTAATCAAACTTTAAAACAATAAAACACCAAAGATCTTTGCAAAATTTCATTTTAATAGTGCAAAATAATTCTTAATATTTTCTTTACTTGATTTTTTTTTATAAAAGTAAATAAAGTAAATCATAATTTCATAATTTGATAACTTTTTAATTGTTATTTTTAACTAGTCTTTTCAAAGACTTTAGTGTTTTACTAATTCTAAAATATTGAGCCAAGGTGGACAATAAAATGATAAATTTTTATTTAATCATAAATTAACTGATTTTAGGTATGGATTTAAAGTGATTTTCTAGTAAGAATATTTAAAAGAGGTAAAATATTCATTTTTATACGATCTAAAATACCTTATTACACTAAAAATACTTGTTTATTGTTATAAAGAAAATTAATAAAATCTTTTTTTTTTTTGAGAAGACGAAGATAATTTAAATTCAATCGAGAAGATAAAAGTCTTGGATTTTTACAATAGAAAATATGGACTATAAATAAAAAATAAATTTAAAATGAAACCTAATAAAAATTTGAAATTATTGATCCTTCTTTATGATTCTATTCTTGTTATTTCTATTTATTTGAATAATATTATATGTTTAATTTTTTGAATTAAATAATTCTGAATAGCAGAGTTTAATCTAATATGTAAATTCAATGAAAAAATAAAGGTAATTAGAATAATTTAGGTATCAGAACAAACATATAATGACTTATAGATTAAAGCAATTTAAATTTTTTTTATAAGATCCAAAAAATAAATAAAAAATAATAAATAATTTTTTTTTCACAAACCTTATCATTTAAGTAAGGAAATCAAATAATTATTTTAAAGAATTTTCTGAAAAAAAAGAAGGATAAATAAAATAATGTTGTATAAGAAAAAACTCAAGAAAACATTAACAATATAACAACTTTCAATTATATCAATAATCCGATTCAATATGTGATATAACATACTAGATGAAATAACATAATTTTTGGTGGGTAATTAAAATATGGGGTAAAATAAATAAAGTGTTTTAAAAAGGCGGGTTCAATTAAAATGGAATCAAAGTATATATATTTATATTATTATATTTTTTTTTACCTTTTATATAGAATTTTTTTTTATTTGATGTTATTAGAAATTATTATTCTGGATTTATACATTAATAACAATTTTACTTTATGAAACAAATTTCATCAGTTTATCAGTCTTTATTAAAATTTTATCTAAAAAAAGGTACTGTTTCTATTTAAGGTATAGAAAAAAATGTATTTAATATTGAAAATAGGGAAAATAGAATCCAATAAATAAAAATATTCAATAACATTTGTTCAACATTTAAAGTTGAGTATAATCTCAAATTTTTAATCAGACCTAATGAAATCATTTTTTTTTTTTTTTTTTCAATTATATAATAATTAATTATCGTCCTATCTCAACAAGTGAATTATTTAGAATTTTAAGAATAATATCAAAGGCGTTTTCATTATTTTTATAAAAAAAATGCTAAATTTTTAAAAAAAAAACCTAAAAAAAGTGGTGGTAATTTTTTAATTTGATCATACCAATCCAGCAATTGATTTTTTTATATTTTTTAACCTATATCCCCCCTCCCTTTTTTTTAAAAAAAAAAAAAATAGATATTATTCTTGTTTTTAATTCATTCTTTCAATAGAAAAAAAAAACGAATTGAATCTTTAATACAACTATTAAAAAGTGGTCAAAACATATACTCATTAAAAAAAATCCTAAAAACTCAATTCAAAATAAATTAGAAAAAAAATTACGCCTCTAGTCATTTACTGTGTATTTATTCCATTCTCAAGGGGTTACTCCAAACAAAAAAAAATTATTTCATTATTGTACTTTTTTTGATTGACAAAATTCAAATAACAAGAAAAATTGAGATCTCTTTGGCATAAAATTCAATTTAAAAACATTTTTTTTAGAATCCCAATTGTTAAAAAAACTCGATTCATTAAAAAAAAATTTCGAAAGAAACCTCAATTTCAAAAAAAATCCAAATTTTAAAAAAAAAATTACTCTTGTCTATTTTTTTAAATTTCCAAACGGTTCTTTTTCTTCAATTAAAAACAAATTGTTTTCAAAAGTACCACCAATTTAATTCGATTTAATCTAATTTGTCGTTATTTTATAACTCTATATATTGGAAAAGGTAAGGATTTGTAACATTCTTGAGAAAAAAAACCTCATTTGAGAAATTAAAAAAAAATAAATAAAAAATCTTTGAGATCTCAAAAAGTGCCAAAGAATGACACTTGAAAATCAACACAAATGTTTTCAAAATTATATATACTAACCAGTCAAATTTGAAATTAAATGTCGCTATTTGGCGCTTTTTTCTATAATGTCCTCTTTTTTTATTGTAGATTTTTGAAGATCGTCCGTGCTTCACATATTGGTTAGTTTTTGATTGGAATTAGGTATTATTAAAAATGACAAAATTGTTTTTTTTCCATTCTAGAAAATTATTTTTCACTGTAATGAATCAACACTTGTGTAAATCATTTTGTTAAAAAAAAAAAACTTTAAAATTTAACAATGTTTTTTAAGGTTGGGATATTTAATGAATTGGTATATTAATTCTCATTGGGTTTAATAGATTTGAAAATTATTTATTATCATTTTTTGATGGTGTTGTAAAAAAAATATAACTTAACCCCTTGCCTATTAAATCTAACTATGTAAATTTTTCTAACTTGAAGTTTTCGATTTTTTTTTTAAGTGGTGTGTAGTCTTTTCACTAGAGTAAATAAGGAATATTGTACAAAATAGAGTTTTTAACAATTTTCGAGATAAATAAAGAGTTCCATGCATTTATCCAAATTATGGTAATAGTAAATATAATATCTGATTATCTTAATAGACTAATAATAATTTTAATCAAAAAATCGTTTGGCAAATACCAATCTTGTAATTTTCAGAAAAAAAACATTTTTCTGAACAAGTATTGTTATTTACCAAGCAATTTTTTATTGAAAATACCTTTGAGCTCAAAAATCAAAATGGACGTATGTTTTACTATTACCATAATTTGGATAAATGCATGGAACTCTTTATTTATCTCGAAAATTGTTAAAAACTCTATTTTTTACAACATTCCTTATTTACACTTGTGTTGTGGGGAAATATTGACAAGAAACTTTTCGAATGAAGTGGATAATTTGCTTCATCAATTAAATTGAAATAAACAAGATGAAAAATACCTTTCAAATATAATTCCATCATCTAATTTAATCAAACTTATGAATCAAGAAATTTTAACAAAAATATTCTATCAAGAAACATTAATGAAAAAACAATCGTATTTATTGTTTTCCACATCTCGAAAGATTAATCTTTGAGAGGTTAAATCATTTTAAAAGATCTTTTTCTCTCGCTTTGGCTATATTTGTCCTGTATATGATCTAACAATTTATTTGTGTAGCTTGTGTTGTTTAAATTTTGATTTACATTCTTTGGTTCAATTTGATCTTTTATTTCCCTTTTTTCATTCAAAATGCCTTCTATACCGACTCTTTGATTAACCAGCGCTAAAGCAAATTGAGAAAATTCTTTACAAACCACTGGCTGGCTATTTGTTATTAAATCGTTAATATTTTGTAGATGGGAATTTACACTTTTCTTCATTAGTGATTCCTTTGTTTCCTTTGTTTCAATTTTCATTGAAATCTTATTCACTTCAAGATCTTCACTCTTCTTTTTATTATTGACATTGTTCTCTTTTCCCTTGCTTATGTCGGTGATTTCTGGAATAATTGTTTCAATTAAATAATGGATATAGCAATAATAATTTTCTAGTACATTTAAAGGGATTTCAGAATACTCGTTAATTTGAAGGATCTTTTGTAATTTTAATAGCTTTTCAGATCGCTCAAGATTCTCTTTGTCAATTTGATTATTAATTTTGTTGATTTGATCCTGTTTATAGCTTTCTCTCATCAGCTTATTTGTGAGTGGCAGCAAATGATCGTATTTCATTTTGATTTTCATAAAGTCTTCGAAGAGCTCAAATGTTAAATTTTCTAGGATTTTGTCATCCAAATTCTTCGTACTGTACGTCTGCCAATTTGAACACAAAGTGTTAAACATGTTCTCGTATTGATATTCTAAAGTTTTATTTTCGTAAATGGACATTAAGTGATTAATTTCGTAATTCACTTCTTTTTGGTTCTTGCATGTTTGTTCAAAAAAATTAATTCTTTGTTAGCGAAAGGATAAAGCCATTTTTAGAGAAAATGCAAAACAAAAAGTTTGTCAAAACAATTTTAGAAACTATTTAGTAACCGTTTTTTTAAACTTTGGTCTTCACATTTTTTTTAAAAATGGCTTGACTCAAAAAGAAAAAACAAAAAAATCCATAATTAGTCTTGGTGAAGGAAAAAGAAAAAAAAAAAGATTCTTTCCTTTTGTGGTTAGGAAAAGTGAGTTGAAAATTTAGAGGTCTTACAAAAATTTCTTGAGGATTAAAATCTTTTTTTTTATAGCAAGATCTTTATTCATTTCTGGAGTTGGTGAATGAAAAAAAAAAATAAAAAACCTAAAATGAAAAAAAATGAAATATGGATCCTTTTTCACATTACTAAAAAACCAATAAATTGATCAAAAATTGTCACTTAAACAACTCTTTTCACTTTTAAAAGTATTACAAGTGTTAATAAATACTCAGAAAGTATTTAAGAAACTCTTGAGTTATTTTAGATTAATACAACAAGAAAAGTATAAAAATATAGTAAGTTTTTTAATTAATCTGACCTTTAGTCAAAACGGATTGTTTCAAATTTAGAATACAAATGAAAATAATCAAAATCCATAACTAGTATTTAAATATTAAATAGGAAAAAAGTGTAGTTTTCCTGTTTTTATTCTCTTCTGTGAACGAGAAACTCCAAAAAAATATATTGTAGTTTGTGCTCTCTAGTTATTGATTTGACGCTTTTTTTAGAGAAGTACAGTTGAGGTATATTTAAGATTCTATTGAGTAAACTCAGAATTGGAAATGGGTTTTGTTAAAATTCAAAACAAAGAAAAACAGATGAAATTTAATCATATTGATTTTTCAAAAACAAGTAACTTTTGATTTAAAAATTTTTAATATTCTTTGTTTGAAAAACTTGAAAAAACACTTCAAGAATTTGATTTTTAATAAAAATAGTTTCGTTTTTTACAAGTAAAGTGATCAAAATAATATGTACTCAACTATTATAAAATTGGTGTTTCAAAATATACTCCGTGCTTTTTTTTTTCTTCTTATTTCAATATACAATCTAATTCACAAATAGTATATGTAATTTAAAATCTATTTTGAAAGTAAAGTCCTTGTTTTTTTCAGTAAAAATTTAAATTATGAATGAAATTTTTTCAAAATTTTGTCCTAATTGTCTTTTTAAAATTTTTTGTTTTTTTGTTTTGATGAATTACAAAACTATGTCATAAATAAAATATATTTTTTGAAAGAAATTTTTTAATTTGATCCTTTATTTTCTGTATGCCTTTTTTAAGAATAGAACTTTAAGAAATCAATATCATATTTGCTGTCCATTTATTGTTGATTTATTAAAAGGTTTATTGTAAGGTATTTCCAAAAAATTTGAGTATTTTTTTTTTTACATTTCATAAAAAATCATCTTTGTTAGTGTAAATATTCATTAATTGACTTTACCAAATTCTGTTTAATATTAAGACTGCTTGAATAAATGGCTAAGGTATTTATTTCAAAATAGGTTAATTGAAATATTTCCTAAAAAATTAAAAAAAAAATAACACTTTTTTTGGTGAAAACAATGTACTTACAATTTCAATAATAAAAAGGAAATCTGGAAAGGGTAAAATTAGATTTTTTAAAAAATAAAATGTAGTTATATGTTTTCAATTCTATTTGAAATTGTTTTGGGATTAAAAAAGTTATGAAAACGTTTTTTTCGATGAAAAAGAAAATAATAAACACCAATTTTCACACCTAAAAAATATCAGAAAAAATCGAGATCAGAAAAATTAATATCTTTTATTTATTTATTAAAATATTAATAAACGAATTGAATTATGACAAAGAATCTGATAATAGTAGTTAATGATTTTATATGTTTAAATACAATTTTGAAAATTGTGTTTTAAAGAAATATTTTTAAATAAATTCGACATACTTTATTGGAAATAGCTCCATGGTCTAATATAAAAAAAGAAACACATTTTTTATTTTGTAACACAAATTAAATATTTTTGTACAAATTATTTTGAGAAAAGTAAACAAATATTTATATTTGGATAACTTTAAATTTTTTCTACCAATTCTCAGCACTAGTTTAAATTTTGAATATGGCAAAAAATAGTGTTTTTTTAATTTTTTTTTTCTATTTTTAGACTGTAAAAAACTTTTTTTAAGAATTTAACATTTGTAAAATATTTGAAATGTGAGCTGAATCTTGAGTTGATCCGAATAGTCAAGCTACAAGTTTTGAAATATTTTTATGGATTATGAAAATTTTTATATGTTGAATGATTAATTAATCTTATGAATTTTATCAACGGGGGCTTTTAAAGTGTTGTAAAGTCTTTGAAAGTCTCAATTCTTTGTACATACCAGAACTTTTGCTTAAAACGTAAATTTCGAGTATCACTGGACCATCCAATTATTCTGAAGAAAAAAAAATAAAATACAAATTTAAAATGGGTGAACAACTCTACCTTCAAAAAAATAAATTAAAAATAAATAATAAAAAAAAAGAGTAATGAATCAACAAAGTAGGAATATTTGAAAATAAATTTTTATTCTTAAAAACTAGGATTATAGATATACCATCTTTTTGATAAAGTTTTATTTTAAAATGTAATAAAGTAAAATATTTCATCAATTCATGAATTTTTCAAATGTTTAGACAGGTTTGTTTAGATAAATTAGGACGGAGGTCGATAAAATTCGATATGGGGAAAGGAAATAATTTCCAACCTAAAAAAATTGTTAATTACTAATAAAAAACTTCTAAAATATTAAGTTTTGAGATTTTTTTTTGATATTTTTTTATTCGCCTTCGTTATCAGAAAACTGAATTGTGTTTAAAATACTTCTTATAACTGTGATTAAACTATTCTTTTGACTTCTCTTTGAATTAGGAGTCAAAATTTTAGTCACTCTGAAACCCCTTCTTTAACAGATTAAGAGCCCTTGGGCACTTAACACTTACCAATAAAGTCTATTTCTTTTTCATTTATTGCTTTTCTTTCACTTTTGCCTGTATTTATTGAGAAATTCAATAATTTCTTTCATTTTTTTAGGAAAAGATATCATCTGAGAAATAATATTTTCGACATTATAGTTAGAATTAAAAACTCTAAATACAATTTTAGAGTTTCTGGAAGTGACTAGGTTTTTTTTTAATTGGAGAAATAAACTTAAATTTAATTTTTTGTTTGATTTTTTTAAAGAAAAATTAAAAAATACGTTATCATCTTTAACATTCTTGGTTAGGATTAACAAATTTTAATTAAATTTTAGTTTTTATGTGGGTGCCGTAGAGTTCCCTAGATTGCCTAGGTTTTTTTTTTAATTTCAAAAATGTAAAGAAAAGTTATTTAATTTTCTTTTCATTTCTTAAATTAAAGAAAAAAACAATGGTTTTTTTTGAGAATTCAAAAGAATAGAGATAAATAAAATATTTTACTCAATTCATTTAAATTCTGCAAAAGCTAACAATAATTTTTTTTTTTTTTTTTAAATTACCATTTTGATTAGAAAATCAATAGATTTTCAAAACAAAAACAAAAGGTTAAACCAAAAGTCAAGTAGGTGATAATCTTGTTGAAACATCCCTTTTAAAGAATAATAAAATTAATTTCGATATTTTTTTTTAGTAAATTGTCAAATTTTCTCAAAAATAAATGAAAAATTATTACGTTGGATAGGTGATCACTAAATTTAATCTTAGATTTTGAACAAATCATATCAATTCAACATGATTTATATATCAGTCATTTTAATAAATTGAAATTATTTTTAATCTAAACTGATTGTTATTATGGAATTATTTTTATCTTACAATAATTAAATAAAAAAATTGTGTAAAAGGTAAAACTTTTATAATATATATAGTGAATTTGAAGATGTAATATTCAAGTTATTACTTTAAATTTCCAATATTCAATTATTTTATACTTTTTAATTTATTTAATACAAAGATATAAAATTATGACAAGAAAAAGTTTTTATTAACAATTATTCTGTTTTTACAAATAAATTAACAAATTAGTAATATATAAGCTCCATCCAAAAATGTGGGGCAAAAAAATATCCATCAATATAAGAATAAATTCTTTATTCAGTTATTAAACTCAAAAATTTAGACAAAAAAAAAACGAATCCATTAATAATAATAAAACTCTTGATTAAAATTTGTGTTTATTGATCAAATTTCGAAGAATAAAAAATAAAAATAAAAAAAAAAAAATTGCCCCTAATTTTTGGAAAAATATCCAAAATTAGTAATGTCTATTCAAAAATCTTTAGTTCGATCTTTTTTTCAATTTTTTTTTTTGATAATGTGTAAAATCATACTTCAATATATTTTTAATTTGATCTTTAGATTTTTTGTTTTTCATTTGATCATTAACTTTTTGTTTTTCCCATTAACTTTTTTGTGTTTTTTTTTTTTTTTTTTTTTTTTTTTTTAAACATTTAAAAAAAGCAAACTGAATGAAAAAAAAAAAAAAAAAAAACCTTTTTATTTTTTCTTTTTTTTTTGTTTATCTCGCCTCTTTAATTGAAGTGTACAACTGTTCTGAGCAATTTTTCCACCAAAGTCCATCGAAGTCAACTCAATTGTTGAGAATCAAAAGAATTTTTGGTTGATTTCTTATCATATCTCTTCTGAACTTTGTTAAATTTTGGAAAATAATAATAACAAAGTAAAAATGAAAAAAATGAAGAATTGGAAAAAATAATGAAATGAGAAATTTGACTCTATTATTTTTTCAAAATTAAAAATTTTGCAAAATAATTTTAATTCAAAAAAAAATATTTAGAATCCATTAATAAAACTTCAAAATATAAGAAATTAAGTATGATATGTTAAAAAACATATTATTGTTGTACATTTTGTATAATTGAATTAATATTAAGAAATATTTATTGAAATAAAAAATGCCCTATATTATTGGAAATATCTTATATATATATATATATATATATATATATATATATATATATATATATATAATTTCTGATAAGGGATTAACAATTCTTATTCTCCATGGGATGAAAAGATTTTCAACCATGAATTTAATTTAAATTTAATAACCAATCTTCTTTATAGGCTATTGGAGGACAAGTTATAATTATTAAAAAAATTATTTTTTACCATTTTAATTTTCCATAAAAATTCACTTTCACGAATGTTTACAATTAAATTTCAAATTTGGTAAAATTATAAATGCTTAAATTTTTGTTTTATATGATGTTGTGAATTCTATTTTGATTCTAATAATCAATCAGATCTGTGGATTTAGTTTTTGTTTTTAAAAATAACAAAAAAATAAGTTAAAAAAATATTGGATAATTAGAACATTTACTATTGTTTTACAATTAAAACTGATTTTGTAATTTTTTTGTACTTGGCACTTTTTTTTCCTTTAAGGGTCCAATCATTATGGTGAAAAATAATTTTCTGAAATGGATTAAAAAAAATTTGTTATTTTAATGAGTGTCTAATACCAATCAAAAACTACCCAACATGTGAAACACGAATGATATCCAAAAATTAACACTCAAAAAATAGGGGATTTTTAGAAAAAAGTATCAAAGATCGGGACTTAATTTCCAATTTGAAGGACTGTGATTTATAATTTTGAAAACAACTGAGTTGATTTTGACGTGTCATTCTCTGGCACTTTTTGAGATCTTGAAGATTTTTTTTTCATTTTTTTCCTTTCTTGAATGAGTTATTTTTTTCTCAAGAATGTTACAAAATCCTTACTTTGTCAACTAAAGATAGTTACAATATAACCACAAATTAGATTAAATCGAATTAAATTGATTATATACTTAAAGAAAACAATTTGATTTAAATTGAAGAAAGACTTAAAACTTTGGAAATTCAAAAAAAGAAACAAGTAATTTTTTTTTTAAATTTTGATTTTTTTGGAATTGAGAATGTTTTTTCAAACTTTTTTGACTTTTGATCATGTTTTTTTCTCAATTTGTTTCTCTCAAAATTTATTATTATGTTATTTGAATTTTTTCAATCAAAAGAAGGACAATTTCACAATACCCTTTTTTGGTTTCAAGTCACTACTTGAATATGGAGCAAATCCACAGTAAATGACTCGACCCTTAATTGTAAATTAGTCATTTTTAAATTGGAGTGTAGAAGCGCTTTAGAGTTTAAACAAAATTTTGAAAAATTATTACAACTATTTGAGGTGGGAGTGAACTTGTCGTTTTCAAAAGAATGACTAAAACTAAATAAAAAAGTAATTCAAACAGTCTGAGATCAAGTTTGAAAACTATTGGTTGACACTTTTTTAAAACAGCGCTATTCGTAAAGTACTGTTGTTGAAGCAAAATAATCTCGAACAAAAAATAAAAAATAAAAAATAAAAAATAAAAATTCGAAGTTAGCGATGGTAATTGTATTGTTGTAATGAGAAGAGTGTTGGTGTTTAAAATGAAGGAATCAAAAAACAATAATAAGAGGAAAAAATAATTAAGTTTTCTTGATTGAAATACCAATTATGAGATTTGTAAAAGTTTTTGCGTGGGATTGCAGTATATAAATTATTTTTTTTTAATTTTTTTTGTGTGTTTAGGTGTAAAGATCGAATCACTTATTTTTCTTCTTCTGGCCATTTCTTTTTGATACGGAAAGCGTATTCGTATTCAAGATGTGAATTGAGATCATCATCAAGGAATCTGGATTTGGCTTTATATTGCCCTCTTGCCATCATTCCAGATGGTGCAGTTTCTAATGGTGTAAGGTATTCATATGGATCAGACTGTGGTGCATAGGATCCAATCATTTCATTTGACTTGTCAACTTTTTAGATTCAAATTAGGAGAAGAGTCAAAATAACAAAAAAAAAATAAAAAAAAAAAATAAAAGACAACAAAAAAAAAAAAAAAAAAAAAAAAAAAAAAAAAAAAAAATTTTACCTCTAATTCCTTTTTTATAAACAAAGTTCATCCATTTGAGCCCGGTTACAATATCTTTTCTAACAATGAAAATGATTTTGAATCTATACTCACATCCTTCTTTCAGTACAAAAGGATTTTTCTTAAGATCTTTAAGCTTTTCTTCAGGTTCCATTTCAAAGACGATATCTTCTCTGTCTTTCACAATTACTCGGAGTTCTTTGATAATGACTTGTCTCTTGTCATTTTCACCATATTCGTCTTCGGTGTTTTCTTTGATAAGCGATTGCTTCCATCTATTTAAAGATTCATCATCTTGATCGAGGTTGAGGAGTTCTTCTTTACTTTTTTTTTCTCCAACAATATTAGTGGCGTCTTCTGGTAGCTCGTCTTGTGGAATTTCTTTTTTACTCATTCTTGAGAAGAATTAATCAATAAAAAAAAATAAAAAAAGAGGAAAAATTGAAAAAATAAAAAATGTTTCTAGATTTTATCAATCCCTTATATCTTGGTTTGAATTGTTTTTGAGAAGGACAATTATACACTTTTCATAATTCGTGAGATACTTGAAACAACGAAAGAGATTATTTTTTTTGGGAAATGCTTTGAAAGGAATTTCAAAAAACTGTTTTTTTATTTCATTTTTCCCATTTTAATAAAAAAAAAAAAAATCATGAAAAATAAAGGGGACTAAAAAAGAGATTGGTTAACAAACTTTGATCTTTTAAAAAGGCAAAAAAAATTCAAAAAATCGTTTTTGTCTTTTGGAAAAAACAACTTACCATTTTTTGAGGGTATTAGTAACTCTTATTGATTTTTCACTCAAACTATAGTTGTTCTTAATTCCTTTGTATTTCAATTAAAGTTGATAAACAAACGCTTTACGATCTTTAGATGAATGATTTAAAATACCGGTGTTGGTATTACTGATAAATTGCAATTTATGTTTGGAAATTTTTACTTGATTTTCCTTTTTGAAATTTTTATGATCTCGCTTGGAATAAAGTATTTTTTGAAGTGAAATTTTAGGGAACTCTGTAAAATTAGTTGCTATTCAAAATATTCTTTTTCAGTGGACTGTTTGATAAGAAACAGTTCGAAGATTTATCAAAAAGGATATTGAACTAAAAATTTTTTGAAATTTATTAGAATTTAACAGTATAAAAGGGAAAAATTTTCACTTTTTTTTCCATTTCCCTTTTTTAAACACCAGTCACAAATAAATTAATTGAGTCAACAAATTACAAACTACTTGTTTTCAAACTCTATTTAGGAAAAGAAAAATGGAAAATTCAGTGAAAATTGTTTCCCAGTCATAATTCAAACACCAATATTTTAAAGAATTCATTTTTCCCTATTAATTTTTTCAGTCAAAAGAGCTGGATTCTTTTTTATTTCGATTTTTTGATCAGAAATTAAGAAGAAATTTTTGATTTTAAATTTTATTTCGAAGAAATATCACTTTTAGTAATTTCTGAGATTCTTTATGAACAAGTAACATTGATTAAACTTTTTTCTTATTTTAAAAAATACATGAAAAATAAATCAAATTTTGAACAATTGAAGATCAGAAAAAATGATCTATTATTTAATTTTTAAATAATTTATTTTATCTATTGAAATGAAAAAGATAATGTAATATAATTGTTCAATTATTTCAAGTATAAAGAACAAATAATTTTTATTTAAACATTTTATTTGTTAATATTTCTTAATTATATAAATATAATTATAAAACTCTATAACGTAAAATTATACATTTAGTTCAAAAAAGTGAAAAAAAAAACTTATATTTTTGAATTTTTTATATTTTTAAGAATTAAAATTTAAATTTTAAAAAAAATATAATCTTGAATGATTTTGAAAGAAAAAATTTCTCCTCAAATTTAAAGAGCTTTTAGATATGCTCTATATACAGTCATTAGAGGTATTTTAAACTTAATTTAGTTTTCAAAAAAAAAAAAAAAAAAAGGAATAGATAAAAACATAAAGAGTCAAAAACAATAAAAATATAGAGTAGAAAAAAATAGGCCAAAAGTAAAAAAAAAAAAAAAAAAATGGAGTTATAGAACATTGTAAATTTATGTGTAATATGATATTAGGGGTAATTTGTTTGATCTAATTCAGCCTAAAGGCATCTCTGAACATTTTTTTACCTTTTAAAATTTTAATATTAAATTGTGTTTAAATAAAACATTTTTAATGTTTATAAAGGAAATTATTTTTTTCAAAACAAAAAAAAAATAAATAAAAAGAAAAAAAAAGAAAAAAAAAGTATCTATATTCAAATGGTGAAACATTTGAGACTCATAAATGTAATGTAAAAAATGTTGATATTTTATCAAAAATTATTGATAAATAATCGGTTTAGAAACCAACCACCAATTTTAAAAAATTTTTTTGTTTAATTTGATTTTTTTGGAAATTGGGAATACTTTTAAAAGAAATTTTTTTAGAGATCCTTTGAATCTTGTTTCATTTTTATTTTAATTTTTTGGTTTTTTCAAATTTGATCATCAAAATTTAGAATCATTTTGTATTTTTTTTTATTTTTATTATTTGATAAATTGGAAATATATAAATTTTATTTTTATAGATTATATTTTTTGCCAATTAGATCATGAAATTTTTTTTGTTAATTTAATTTTTTCAATCAAAAAAAGTTTAATTTGTCATATCTTTTTGAGTATGTTTTTACAATGAAGATAGGTGAATAGACTCGTAATTTTTTTTTTTTTTCGATATTTTACGAATTGTTAATCAAATACCCAAAGAATTTTAGAAATATTTCAATTTATGATGTAAAATTTAATGGTGAATTATCAATATTCAAAACTTGAAAATTTATATGTTGTTAATACTACAAAGTCGAGAGAAATAAACGATAAATTTTTATTGATAGGGTGGTGTTTATAAAACCCAGAAAGAAAAATATTTTGCTTTATGTTTAAACATTGAGTAAAAATGTGTGGGTTATTATTTATAGAAAAGTGAGGTTAAAAAATACATAAAAAAATAAAAAAAAAACTTTTGAGCATAAATATTCATATTTATAATTAAAGTTAGACACATTGGAGCATTCGTAATGAAAGTTTTAAAAGTGAAAATCTCCACAAAAAAAAAAAAAAAAAAAGAATATGTTTCTAGAATAAAACCTTTTTGAAAAGTTATTTTCTCCCCCTTATAAAGCCTCAAAATAAATGAAATACATTAACTAGGAAGATTTCAAATACTATTTAATAAAAAAAAAAAAACTTTTAATATTTGATCTCGAGATTTTTTACATTTCTTCTTTAATTTCTCTTTCTTCGTTTTTTTAATATTTCTGGACTTTTTCAAGTAGCTTTATCAGTTAAAGGATAAAACATCAAAAAGATTGAAAAATTCAATAATATTCTAAATCAGTAGAGTAATATTCAACAGTTCTTATTTCTAGAATTAACAAATATTAACTTCCTGAAAAAATGGTTATTTTAAATCGTTTTTTTTTTTTATGGTAACTCTCAAAAAAAAAAAATAAATAAATAAATTTCCTATTTTTCTCTTCGAAATATAGATTAGTCTCTAAAAATTTTGATCTTTTAAAAATTCTAATAATTAACTTAATAGATTATTGTTATAAATTGTTTTTATTATTGTAAATATATTTAAACTGTAACGGTTTTTTATAGTAAGGAAACAAAACTATCAATCTTTAGGTTTTTAAGTTAATAATTATTGGGAAAATCTTGAAATTAAAAAATTTAAAAAAAAAACATTACTTTCTGGTGTTCTTAGGTGTTCATTTTTAAATACTGAAGATGCTGTTAATATTTTTTTTTTCAATTATTAGATTTTGGAAAGTAATTTATAAAAACATTAAAAATAAATAATTTTAATTATGTTAATTGTCAAAAAATAATAATTTATTTGTTCTTAATATTTTAAATTAATTTATTAAATGTGTTTTTAAATCGATTGGAACTATATAACACTAATTTTATTTTTAATTTAATTATATTTATGTCTAATTCAAGAGGGTAGATCAATTTGGTGACTCTAATCACATAAAATTGAAAAAAAAAATAGTTTGATTTTTGATATTCCTTTCTGTTGGGTTTCTTGGTTTATCTAATACCTAGTTTCATAAAGAATAAAAAAGGGCCCAAGAATAAATATAAATTACAAATTGTAATCTATTTCTTGGAAAATTTTGTTTGTAAAAGAAAAATGAAAATGTAATAACTGTTGAGAGAAAAATATTGGAAACAGAAAAAGAGTTCAAAACAATTTTTAATTTGAACATTAATTGAACCTGAAAATGGAAAAGTAAGATCACTAAATAAAAGGATAACTAAATAAATAAAGATAAAATGAAGTATATATAACACAATAAAAGTTATTTTAATACTATCTTTTGGTATGGTTTTTCTTAGAAAATGTAATAACTATTGAGAGAAAAATGCTGGACAGAGAAAAATAGTTGGTCAGCAATTTTAATTTTGAACCTTACTGAAAATGATTTTTAAATTCTTTCGTTGGGGAAATAAGTAAAGAAAATAACAATAATCTACTTTTTAAAATTAGGATTAATATAATTCTACTTTTTCAAAACCTGATCTCTTATAATCTAAAGCAAGTTTAAAAATTACCATTTTCAGAATTAATAGTAAACTTTACTAAAACTTGGATTTTTGTTAAAATAGCATGATTTACTTTAGTTATCAACCATTCAAATGAGTATTCTACACAAATCACGTATTAATGAACTTTTAACACATTTAAACCTGTATTTATCAAAAATTCACCTCGTTATCAATAGGATTTGATTTTCAATTTTACTAATGTTCCCAATTAAAAATTGTGTCCAAACATTTTTCTGTGTCAAACATTTTTCTCTCAACAGTAAAAATGTTTTGACTTATCTTATTTAAATAATACAAAGAAACAGGAATAAAACTCCTCCTACATGTAAATTAAATTTAAAGTTTGAAAAGATAAGGTTTACAATTTTTGAGAACCCCCATCATCAAAAAATTTTACAAAGTATTTTTCTTAGTGAATATTTTTTGAAAGATAAGAAATGTGTTTTCAATTCAAGATTCAAAATTGTTTATTATTCTAAAGTGATTTTTTCAATTTCTTTATCAATTATTATCAAAATCAATATAATAATTTGAACAAAGAACAAGAAATAAAATTTCTAAAAAGTAGTTCCCAAATTCATTTTTTACTATTTAGTCCGATAAAAAGATCTTTATTTGAAAATATTTTAAATGCAAAAAGGAGGTTTTAATTTTGATCTTTACCAACGAAATGTTGAATTAATTGAAAAGAATAATTATAAAGTACCAAAAACAACAAAAACTGGAACAACAATTGTTGGCGTTGTTTTTTCTGATGGTGTTGTTTTAGGAGCTGACACAAGGGCAACAAGTGGTAAGAAATATCCAATAATTCTTTATTTGTTTCAAATTAGTTTGTTTGGTTGCTGAATTAATTATTTCTTTTTTTTTTTTTTTTCTTTTTTCTTTCTTCTTTTTTGGAAAAAATTTTTCCTTTTTGCTGCTGGATGAAAAAATTAAAAAAAATAACAAACAAACAAACAATGAAAAGGACCTATTGTTGCTGATCCTAATTGTGAAAAAATTCACAGGATTTCAGATTATATTTGGTGTGCTGGTGCGGGTACAGCAGCAGATACTGAAAATACTACAGGTAAGGATTATTAATTTTTTTTTTTTTTTTTGTTTTATAATTTCGATCGAAGAAGAAATTTTTTTCTTTTTCAACCAAAATGTCAAAATTTTTTATTTTTCAAATTTTTAAAAAAACTCCTTTTTAATTAAAACTTGAATAAAATTGTCTCTATCAAACACTTTCTTGATGCAAACAACCAACAATCAACAATCAACAAAAAACAAAAAACAAAAATAAAAAAAAACTTTTTCTTTTTTATTGTAAACAAAACCCAAAATGCATCAATTTTTTCGATTATAAATAATTCTTCGTTTACAGGGATGATCTCTTTGCAATTAGAATTATTAAGTTTGTCTACAGGAAGATCTCCAAGAGTGCGTACAGCTTTAACATTACTCAAGAATTTCTTGTTTAGGTATCACGGTTATATTTCAGCAGCACTTGTCCTCGGGGGTGTCGATTTCACCGGCCCACATCTCCATATGATCCACCCACACGGGAGCACATCCACACTACCATACATTTCAATGGGGAGTGGTTCCTTAGCAGCTATGGCAGTACTTGAAACAGGATATAATTCAAAAATGGGGGAAGAGGATGCCAAATCGTTGGTACACCAAGCAATCCTCTCAGGTATTTTAAATGATCTCGGTTCTGGAGGTAATGTTGACTTGTGTGTCATTAAGCATAAGAGTATGGAATTTTTTAGAAACATTGACACAACAAATAGTAAAAGAAAGTTTAGAAAAAAACTCCCTTATATGTTTAAATCAGGTTCAACAAAAATTTTAGAAAAAGAAATTAAAGAAAAGATGGAAAAGATGGAAATTGTAAACGAAAAAGAAAATGAAATTGAAGAATTAGAAGAACTTTAAATCATTTTTTTTTTTTTTTTCTTTTTCTTTTTCTTTTTATTTCTCATTTTCTTCTTGGCCAATGAAAACATTTTTTAGAGACACAATTTTTTTTTTTAAAAAATGATTTGAATACTTTTTCAACAATAATGAATGATCATCAATTTTTTTGTTTTTTTTTTTTTTTTGTAGTGTTTCGCTTTACTTTTTGAATATTGTTAAACTGGGTAACTCTATTTATTTTAATATTGGAAGCCACTTTTAAAAATCGACCCATTTAGAACAAGCATTTAACTATTTAATAATCAATAAGATGGGTATATTTATCATTTCGAAATATAATGACCTTTTGGCAAGACGATCATCGGTTTGAAATTTAACCGTCTAATTGTAAAAATGGTTATAGCAAGTACATCTTTATTTTTAATTGTCCCGTTAACCAAAATACAAAATGTTCAATGAAGAACAACTTTTTTATAATTTTGGAGACTATCAAATTTCAAATAAAGATACTTCTTGTACGCAAAAAAGTAAAAAAATTAAATTACTATATTGGTTGATATTTCTATATGGGTTTATGAAATAGTTCATATGATAGTGTCAGTAAATTAAATAGGAAATTAACTTTTAAGATATATATATATATATATATATATATATAACATCTGTGCGCTGGTGTGTATCGGTGTGTTCTGTTTTTTTCTTATGAAATTCTCAAAATGTCTTGTTTTTAATTTTATTTATTTATTATCTTATTTAATTCTAATTATATTTATAAAGTGAAAACAAAAAATTTTTTAAATAATAAAAAATATATAAATTCGGGCACCCAGTGCTCCACTCTGAGAGTCGTGGAATGCCAATTATTAATCACGGAATGTGGAATTTTTATCTATAATCGTTAAACTTTCTATTGGGTTTTTGCTCCTCTTGTGTATTGAGGGCCTGGATAGTTTCTATTTGGTTATGAAAATGATAAATTTGTTTTATATATATATATTAATTATTTTTCTTCTTCTCTTTTTTTTTATTTGATGATTTTCAATAATTACTCCTTTCTATAAATAAATAAATAAATAAATTCTAATTATAGGGAAAATTATTATATTTTGAATTTGGTCAAATTTCAAAATTGATCAAATTCTCATTTTTTTCAAAATAGTTAAGCCGTTTAAATATGCTGACTATAGGTATTAAAAAACATCTTTAAGGGTAGGTTAGGGTGTTTTAGGGTAGGTTAGAGTATGCTAGAGTGGGTTTTTGGTGTTTAAATGGTATGCTAGAAAATTTTGACAAGGATTCTAAAAAAAAAATTATTTACCAATTAGACGTTTGTAACTTGTTTTAAGGGGGGGGTTACAGTTAACTTTGGTGGTTAAAATTGGATTTCGAACAAATTTTTAAAAATATTTAGTATTGAGGATTTCAAAATTTTTGATTTTCTATAATTTAGTAATAAAATACAACCAATTGCAAAATAATCGTTTTTCTTTTTCCTCCCACAAAAATAAAAAACATTAAAAATTTTCATACCAATGATAATAATCAAGAAACTCTTCAAAAATATGAAAAATTTCAATTTTACCACTTTTGAAATTTGACCAAATTTGAAATTTAATAATATATCCCTAATTATATTTCAAAAAAAAATGTTTTTTTTCTGTTTTTTTAAGAAGGGGTATCATATGTATTGTAATCTTATTTAAAGTGCAGCTTAATAAAAAGTATAAATAAATTGTTTGTTTTTTTTTTGGTAAATAGTCTTAATTTGGTGCTTTCATTCAATCATAAGCAATATTAAATACATAATTTTTTGTATTTAATTAATTAAATAAAAAATAAAATAAAATAAACTTAAGTTTTAAATTCATTGATTCGCTTTTTTATGTAAGCAGGGGGGGGGGGATCACATTTTACCAATTTTTGGTATACTGGTTTCTGTGACTTGTCTCCATAAACCCATTTTATTGAAAAAAATAAATCTATCCTTGAATAAATATAGGGATTTTCAAATATTAAAGTATAAATGATTCACATATACATTAAACAATGGAAATAGAAAAATGAAAAAATTGATCAAAACTTATTGAAAAAAAATCTTTTATTTCTTGATCTTAACTTCGAAATTTAATACAATTACTTCTTCTTTACTATTTTTTTTTTAATTTTTTTTTCGGAAATTTGTGATTAAAAAATTATTTTTGAATATATAAGAATTTCAAATAATTTTCAAAATCCTTTTCATTCTATGCATCAAATTTATATATTTTTAAAGGGTGTTTAATAAAAATTTAATTCTTTTTTAAAATGATAGATTTTTTATATTTGTCAGTTGAGTTTAATGACGAAGTAATTCAATGGGATTTTACAATCAATAATAATTATGAGTCTCGTGTTTAAGTTGTTTTAAACTTTAATTTTTTTTTTTTTTTTTTTTTGATTTCAAAATTTTAATCTTTTACTTTACAATCAGTTACACTTTTAAGTTATAAACCTTGTTCAAAATTTAAGGTGCAAAAAAATCTCAAATTAAGACACGAAATTCAAATTCTAAGAAAATAATTTGTGTATAAAAAAATCGACAAAATCTACCCTAATTTGAGAATTTTTTTGTGATTTAAATTATATTGGTAGTTTGTTTCTTAAAAGTGGAACTTTCAGTGATTTTTGGTATAATATTAATATATTATGTTTATTTTGATAAAAATATTTGATAAAGGGGTTTTAATCTCCCATTTGTTAAAAAATGTTAGTCCAATAATAATCAACGGGGATTAATTGTTTTCTATAAGATCATCTTTATTTTTTTCCGCCTAAATAAGGCAGATTGAGAAGAAGAAAAAAGACAAAAATATCCTTTAATTGGATTTATTTTTATATTTTTGATTTAGAGGGGTTTATTTTGAAAAATGGTCTTTCTTGTTTGGTACGAAAAAATCAAAACAGTTGTACAATGATCCAAAGTGTTGCATATCTTATTTAGTCTTTTTTTTTCGTGTGTTGAATATGCAAATTATCTAAACACATTCCATGTTCCACAACATTAAAGCAATAAAACCAAAAATTTAATAAACAAAAAATATTCAAAAAATTGATAGATTCAAAGATTCAACTCTAATTTGCTTTAAATTCGGTTTATTTTTGCAAATAAAGCGCCAGATAGTATTTTGGTTTCTAAATCTTATTATTTTATTTTATTAAAAATTTTTTTTTCAATAATATTGTTACAAAGCTAGTATGGAAAAATAAAATTGGAAATTCCAAGTTAGACTAAATATTACTTCATTTATCATTCCATACTTGTTAATCAAGTTTATTCATAATAATAAGCAGTGTTCTATTTCAATAATATCGTGGGGGTTGTTCCTTTGATTTTTCTTTTTTATATTAATATCTTGTTCAATATTTTAGTCTCAAAAAAAAGGGTATATTTTGAAGTATAATAATTTAAATTGGTATGGGATAGAATTTTATTGGAATTCAAACTTTGTATATTTTTTTGAAGAGATAATGACTAATGGTTTTTAAAACGATCTACTCATCAAAAAAAAAACTCCAATATAGAAAAAAATGCTTATGTGACCTTGTATGTATAGCCAGTTTTATTAATTTTTGGAATAATGGTGCAAAATCCTGGAGTTTTGCTCTATTCCTTTAAATTCTTGAAAAGTGACCAAAGGTGTCCTAGTTTTTATTTCCTTTTATAGAAGGAACCGAAATCTTATTTAATTTTCGGTCTATTTCAAAAATTAAATAAAAATTAGTATATAGAAGGTGACATATATTTTCTAGGGTTCAAAAGAAATGGGTATAATTAGAGAGTTTTTACACGATGTTTTAAAAGTCTGATTCCCCTAATAAAAATGTTCATCACGTATCTGGGTTTTCCATGGTTAAAAAATTGGTTAAAACTTTGATTTTACACAATTTTTTAAAATTCTGGAAAAGATAACAATGGTTTTTTGTATTTATTTTTGAAATAAACCAATTTTTTTTTAAATTTTTCTGTTTATTTCATAAATAATAAAAACCTAACAATCGGTTCAACTTAAAAAGTACAAACTCTAACCAAAATTAAGGCCCAATAAAAAATCTCAAATTAAGACACAAAATTCAGATTATAGGAAAATAATTAGAGTAAAAAAAATTCTAAAGTTTGTCCTAAATTTGGGATTTTTTTGTATAATAAATTTCGTTGAAAGTTTGTAACTAAAATTTGAAACTGGCTGTAAGGAAAAATAAAAAAATAAAAACACATCATCCTATTTAAAAGAAAAAATTGTTCTTGAATAGTTTAAATGATTTATTCTCCATTTGGAATATATTCATTAGATTTTAAATTCCTGCAAATTTTAATAAAATGGCCTTTTAACTATAAAGAACAAAATATTCAAATTTTTTACTATTAAATCGAAAAAAAATATGAATAGAACCTGGAAAATTGGGACTTTCAACTTTGATTGTAAAATATCTTGAAAAATATCTTTTGATCAAAGATCTCTTATTAATCAATCGTCTTTATTATAATTGAAGTTATTAAAAAAGAGTAAAATTAAAAAATATTTAATTTTTTTATGAAAAAATGTTTTAATGATCTTGATGTAAAATTTTTCAAAATCGAAAAATGGAGTTGCTCCCTTAAAAAATTGTCAAAATAATCAAATAATAAATTTTCGTTTTTGTTCAACTTAAACAATTGCGACACAGTGGGAAACTTGGATTTATGTTGTTTGAATTTTTATTAATAAAAGAACAAAAAGGGATTGTAATTTATTGTCAGAAACTCATCAACAAATTTTTCTTTTTTGAATAAAATGGATAAAAAAAGTGTCTAATACCCAAATCAAGGAACAAGTACCCAAGTGTGTATTGACGAAAACTAAAGAAAGATTGTATTAACTTTTTGTTTGAAGAATACTTTTTTTAAGAAAAATTTAAAAACATCATTTTTTGAAAAAAATAAAAAAGAGAATTATGGATTTAAATAAAGAAGAACGTGTTTTTTTTGACTTCCAAGGGAAATAAAAAATTGCTACGTCTCAAAATTTTTTAATACAAAAAAATTTCCAAAACGAAAAATAATGCTCAAAACACGAATGAGTTGAATAAAATCTTGGAAGTTACAAAAGTTAAAATTTGTATTTTACGAAACTTTTCATTTTTTTTTTGTAAAAAAAACCATTCTTTTTTTATTTAAATCAATAAAATTTTTAACTCCAAATTTTCAACACAAAGACCTTTTCTAAATTTACTTAAATTTGACTCAACAATTCTCGAAGACTCTTCTTTCACAAACACAAAACAAAAGCAAACTTAACAAAACAAAAAAATAATTGCGATCATTTTTAAAAAAAAAAAAACACACAAAACAACCAAATGAATTGTGGATTTAAATCAAATATCCGTAAAAGAAGTTCACATGAACGAGAAATAACTTTAGAAAAAGATCTCATTTCCATTAAGCAAAGAAAAACAAACACAAACCAAGGGATCGCATTTAACTTCGAGAGTAGCCTGGGAACAACCGATCAAAATGCCAAGGATGTGAACCAAGAATACAAAGCACAGAAATATGATCAAGAACAAAAGGAACCAAACGAAAGGGGACAAATTGCTTTACAGACTTTAACCAGTCCTTCTTCACCAATAAGCGATCGAAGTATTGGTTGTGTGTCGCCAATAATTAACCATTTTTATGAAAATAACCAAGACAAAAACGAAGATGGTATTGAATACGAAGACGAAGACGAAGACGAAGATGAAGAAGACGAAGATCAAGACGATGTTCTTAGTTTAGATTTTCTTGTTTCTCTTTTAAAAGATGAAAACAAAGAAAATGATCCAATTTTGAAATATTTTAATGAACCAAAAGAAGAAGAAGAAACAACAAACTCAAACAGCGATTACGACTCTGATTACGATGACTTTGATTACGGCTCTGACTCTGAATATGATTCTGATTCTGATTATGATTCCAAGTCTGATTCTGGTGATGAGAAAAAATCAAAAATTGAACAAGATCAAGAAGAAAAATCCAGAATTAATAAATTGGAATCTGAATTAGAGTCTCTTAGCTCTGAAATAAACGAATTAAATTATCAAACAAACGAATCGAAAAATGAAAATTTAAGATTAAATAAAGAACTCGAAGAATTACTTTACTTTTTAACAAATCAAGAAGAACACCCTTCAACACTTCTGCAGTGTTCACACGATCAACAATTGGTTGATGAGAGTAGAAGCCAGAATCTTTTTAAACAAAAAATTGAAGACCAATCAAACCCAAATGAAAATACAAACCTATTTATAGAAATGTCTAGAAATATCTAATCAAAACTAATTTTCAAAAAACTTTTGACAAAATTCAAACTGGAAATAGATCAGCAAATAAATTTATCACAACTTGAAGAAAAAAAAAAAAACGATTTATCACAATTAACTAATTTGTTTTTATTTTTAAAATTTCATTTGCTGATTCTTTGCTAAAATTATAAAAATTTACTAATGTAACCATTAATATTGAAAACATTTTTTCTTTTTTAAAAATTACCAATATTTTTAAAAGACAAAATCAATTTTAATTGAAATAATTCATATTTATCAAAATACAAAAAAAAAAAAAAAAAAAAAATTGCATATTTTGACAATTATTTTAAATACATATCTTTGAAAATCAATTGATATCATATACCCCCCCCACATATATATATATATATATTCTGCAATCATTTTAGTTTTATTATTATTAAACATATAATTATTATTTTTCTAATTATATTTTTAAATTTTTACAATTTTTTTTTTATTGATCCTATATTTTTTGTTTTTTCCTTATTTTTTGCCATATTATTTAATTATTTTTTTTTGATTTTATTATTACTTTTGCCAAACTATTAAAAATTTTTTTTATTTCTTCAAATTGATATTATTATTATTTATAAATTTGCCATATTACCATTAAAATAAAAAAAAAATTGTTTCTTATTTTGATATTTTTCTTATAATTTTGAAATAAACAAAATTATTTTACCTGATTTTTGTTTTTAATAATTGAAAATATTTTATTTGATGTGGATTCTGAAAAATGTGTTTCAAAAAAGTTTTTGAAAGTTATGGAAATATATCGACTAAATTTGATCTCACTTTTATAAACCCTAGTATAAACTTTTTGAGAATGTAAAATTCAATTTTTAAAAAAAATATAAATTGATGAGAAATGTCTGTTAAATACCAAACTCTTTTAACAAATAAAAGGGCACAGAAAAGTTCAAGAATTATTCATAATTGAATCAAATTAATTGTAGTAGCATTCTAAAAGATAAGAAACTCTATAAAACATATAAAAAAAAGCACTCAACCAAATATTTAAAACTCATTAAAACAAAGCAATAAAAATTAAAATTAAATATTTTAAAAATTGATGTGTCCTTTTATTTGAATGAGAAATCTCGTTTTGTAAATTGTAAAGAAAAAAAAATTATAAAATCAATAAAAACCACCAAACACGACGAATGGGAAAAATTTCTTTATATTTTATTGATAACCCTTTACTCTTCAAATTTTTACTCTTTAAAGTACCATTTACAATATAAAGTATCAATTCATCGGGATATTATGTTGTGATTGTTTTTGTTTTCTTACCTTTCTTTTTTCTTTGTTCTATACATCAGCCCAAGACCTGCCTATCTTAATTCTTATACCTAAATCATTCGGAATCAACCTTAAACCGTTTCTGTTTTTTATACTGACATCTTAAAGTCAGTTCCACTTTTAAGACACAAACTGCTGTGAAATTTAAGGCACAAAAAAAATTTCAAATTAGAGCACAAAATTCAGATTCTAATAAAATAAATTGTAAAATAAAAAATTCCAAAATTTGTGCCTTGATTTGAGTTTTTTTTTGTACCTAAATTACTATAAAAGTTTGTACCTTAAAAGTTAAACTGACTGCAATTTTTCAGATTAAAAGAAAATGCAAGGAATTTTCCACTTATTTCCGAAATTAAAAAAACCCAAAGACATTTCGAACCTGTACTATTTTATAAAATTTTAATTCTGGAATTTTCTAGTTAAAATTCTAGTGGTATTCAATTTTTGGAATACAAATTAATATTTTCTGATTCTTTTTTTTAGAAAAGGGGCTTAGGTAATTAATTCATCAAAAAGTAGGATTATTGATTTTTGAATTAACTTAAATCTTCTTTTATATATCTTTATTCTGATAGAATCATTTTTTACCCATATTTTCTGATATACCTAGGAAAATGTGGTTACATTAAAAAAAAAAAAAATTGTATTTTTTTTTATTAATCCAATTACGGATATTTTTTAAAAATTTTTTAGCAAAATCAAATATTTCTAATATACATAATAAATATCTATTTGATATAGCATTCAAAAACTGAATTTTTAATCTATGAGAATTTTTTTTTCGTTATAAGATATTGATTATTTTTTAAAATTGGTCTAAACTATATCCCTGTTATATTTTAAATGATTTTTTTTATCAACCAAATACCAAAATATAAAAATTCCTTTGGAATTAAAGTTTTTTAAATATACTCATTTTTAGAATTCATCTCGAAATATCTTATTATTTTATACATTTTTTTTAAATTGAAAATTGATTTCTATTATTAGTGCCTCTTTATAATTAAAAATTAGATCATCTGCAAACATTTGGACATGTAATATTAATGATTTAATTTTTTTCTAAGAGAAAATGTGTAAGAAATCCAAATAATATAGGAGACACTGTTTATTCCTGATAAACACCAGTTCCTTCTTTTGAGCAAGAAGCAAGTGGATATTTTACAATAATTTCACATTTGTTTAATTTTTTTCAATTGAATATTAAATAAGTGAATGATGCATAGTGTCAAATAATTTATATATATATATATATATATATTGCAAAGATATAAATATTTTCACTTTTAAATTTATTTTTTATTTTCTACTATCCACCCAATCAGTTTAAAACTGCAATTCTGGCATCTAATTATTTTTTTTTTGAATTCAAACTGGTATTTTAGAAACCAAATCCCTATAACCTTGGATTTCTGAATACAAAAATTTAAGAAAAAATCTTGGGAGAGTTTGGTCAATCGAAATTGACTGATAATTAAGTGGTATGTGATCATCACCTGATTTATGAATGAATAATAAATTTCTTTTTTTAATAAATTTATTATTTTTCAGAGATATATCATTTATCCAATTAAAAAAATTATTTTATGGATTTTTTTATAAAATTTAATACTTTGGTTTTTTATTGATTTATATTGCTTAATTTTATCAAATTATTTGAATGATTTTTTTTTTTTTTTTTTTTTTTTTGATATTTGATAAACAACTTAATTTTGATCATTGAAAACATCAGTTCTATATTTATAAAGTACTTTTATCTAATGTAAAATTTTTAATAAAAATAAAAATCTATTTTTTTTTTTTTTTTTTTTTTTTGGTTTTTTACTAATAGAACCATCAAACCCAAAATACTCTGTTTCCATATTATCATTATTTATAATCACACTACTCGATTTTTTTTTAATTTATTAATCTTTTTCGAAAAATTTAACATTTCTTCAAATTCAATATTAATCTGGTTTATTAATTTAAAATATTTTTTAATATTAATATACTTCATTTATTTGATTAATTCACTATTTACAAATAATCTATTAATTAAATTATACAACTTTAATTTATTTATTTTTTTGATTTAATTAAAATAATTCTCTCTTTTCACTTTCTTTTGTTTTTTAAAGAAGTTGAAATTCTTTTCGGTTAGTTGAAAATTTTTCGTTTTATAGAAATTCATAAAAGTCAAGATGAAACTTTGAAATATCCCCAATTGTATATAAATTATTTATTTCTCCTTTTTTATATTGAACTTTTTTACAATTGCATTATGATCACAAAAACTAATTATTGTAATAATGATCAAAATCAAACAAAAAATAATTAAACATTTCAATTTACAACACACAAACCACATTTTTTGATCATGTAATTTCCAATAATTTATCTTTTACCATTCAATTTGAATTTAAGGAAGACAAAAACATAAATACAGAAAATTACCTTTTTGAACAACTATTAAAAACCCATAACAAATCAAAGATTGGTCAGATAAGAATCAAATTAACAAGTGTGCAGAACCCCACGCAAGATAATTTTTATCAAATTTTGGGAATTGTAAACCTTAAATGTAAAAATAGAATTAAAAATTAATCAGAATCATAAACTAGTACTTTATTATATTTTATGTGTAAGAGTAATAAAATATAATGTATTATTTTTATTAACAATTTTGTCAATTCTTGAAAAAAGAGTAACATATTTATGGATAATTATTTAGTACAAATAAGTAATTTTTTGATCAAAAAATTCTTCACATGAAAGTTTTTCTATTTCAGAATTAAAAATAAATCCAAGGAAAACCCAAGTCTTTTTATCATATTTTACAGATAACATCAAGAAATAAATGATTTTTTTTTCAAAAGATTATTGTTTTGAAATTTTTAATTTTTATTTTTTAATTGGTGTGTGTATATATTATACTAGGATATAGCCCACGTCTTTTTTCTTTATCTATTTCTTCATTTATTTTGTCAAATAAGTCTGTTTAATCATTCAATTTTTAATAAAACAAGTAACTCACAATCAATAAAATGTACTTACCCCCTTAAAGTTTACAATCTCTAAAATTATCAAAAATTGCCATTTTGAACCACTCTTAAAACCCAGACCAAATAAAAGATCCAAATGAGAGGAACCAAATTAAAAAGTTACCACACCCAATACAAGATAATCTTTTTTCAATCTTCAGGGATTATAAACCTTAAGAATATTGGATAGTTTCATATTATTCTTTTTTACTGTTAATTGTAAAATAAAAAGATCAAAATTTTTATTCATCTTTCCATAAAATCACAGTTCAAGAATTAAAATAAACCATCAGGTTCCCAATTCTCAAATGGTAAATTACTGTTTTATGCTTTTTTTAAGATTTAAAAATTTGAAATGATCTCTGATTTAATAATTACAATTTTGGAAAGCTGAATGAAAATTTAGTTGCATTTATTTGCTAACAAATAGGAGTTCAGTCAAGCAATAGATTGTAAATTAACTGTTTCTTTGCAAACAGAAACAACTTTTAACTAAAAATAACTTCAAATCTTAAAGATCTTATTTGCAAAGATCTCTTGATAAATGAGATTAAAGAGTTAATTCTCAAAGAAGGTTTAAACATACAGAAATGGTAAATATGAAAATTCTAAATACCCTTAACAAGTTCATTGTGAGACTATACATTCCTCTTTCCATTTTCCTATTTTATTAATGCTAATATATTTTCCTGAACGAAACAAAAAAAGAAATTGATAAATAACTAACAATCACATTTACAATTTAGCAACTCCATATTTCCAAAAGAGTGACTAAAAAATGATTAATGGTATTTTTTCTTCTCGATAATCTTGGGAATTGAATAGTTACTTTTCTAATTCAAAACAAATTGGAAAAATTCCTCAAGATTGAATTTTTAAAAAATAAAAAGTAGGAAATTTTGTAACAATCTATCCAAACAAAAAGACAACAAATTTGTTAACTGATTGTTTTCCAAAGATTGTATTGCAACACATCCCTAGACAAAATAGTAAGTTTTCAAACAAATATTAAAACTTAACATTTTCAGTTCTCGATTCCTAGAAGAACAAGCTTTTTTAAATATCAACAAATAAGAAATTTTTATCAAAAAAATCATTAATTAATGACTCAAAAAACCCTATCAATGGAAAGCCCAATCATCTACTTAAGTTTTTTTACTGATAATTAATTATTTGTATTTATTTTTATCTCATTTTTTTTTTTTAAATTTTTTTTGTTTCTTCATCCTTTCAGAATTGTAATATTTAAAAGCTCTCTCAACAAAATCAGTTAACCACAATTTCGAACAAAAAAACTGACATGTCAGGAACACAATTAACAACACCTATGAAACAGAGGATCAATGAATTATTATCAAAGAGAATTACAAAAAAATTACCATCAATTCCACAATTAAACCAAAGATCAAAGGACACGACTAAAAACCAATTAAAAACGAATAACGAAGAACAAACAAACAAAAACAATAACAATACCAAAACTGAAAACAAATTGAAAAATTCAGAAACTAAAGAAACAAAAAAGAATGAAACAAAACCTGAGCTTCCAAAAAGAAGGCACACAATTAAAAAAAATAAAAAACCAAGCTTTCCTTTGGTTATTAAAAAAAACAAAACAAAAGATGTACAAAGAATTCAAAACGTTTTTAGGGGGTACTTGAAAAGAAAAACGATTTTTGATTCAGGTAATTGCCGTTTTTTCATGTGTTCTTTTTTTTGCTGTTGTTATTTAAATTTTTTTAAAAAAATTTCTTTCTTTTTTTTTTTCTTTTTTTTTTTTTTTTTTCTCTCTTATGAAATTAGCCAAATTTAAAAAACCAATTGAAAGGATCTGCTTAATTACAGAAATTATTTCCACAGAAAAAACTTATGTTCAGCAATTAAAAATTATCATTGATGTATTCTTTATTCTTTATTCTTTATTTTTTATTTTTTAATTTTATTGTACTTGTTTCTTTTTTATGTTTTATTTATTCTTTTTTAAATGGGTATTTTTCTTTTAAGTAAAAAAATCAAATAATTAACAACAAACACACTCACACCCACATTCACACCCACACCCAATTATTTTGGTACTCCTGATTTCTGAGAGTCACATGTGAACATGCTTTTTTTTTTTCGTTCTTTTATCCAACCAACACTAATAAACAAATAGTTAAAAATATCTTTTTGGCACCTCTATGATAAATACTAAACCATGAACTCCCTTCGATCCATTCCATCTTTGTATAAGATTATTTTTTCCATCTAAAGTGCATTTTCATTGTGTGGTTCAAGACAAAATTGAATAAATGTTACTTTTCATTATTTTTTTTTAATCGATTTTTCCGTCTAAGGTTTTGTCAAATTGAGAGACAAAAAATGAGTGTTTTAAAATAATTATCAATCAAAGGTTTCAAAAACGTTGCTTAACTATTTGACTCAAACGATTTACACAGTGAACGACGCAGTTTGAGAAACTTCTTTTAAAAACTTTTAGGTTCTCACTTTTTTAAAACAGACGCAACACTTGATAAATTACTGTCGTTTTCTAATTAATAAATGAAAATTTTTATTTCAATTTCCGAAATATTTATTGTGAATTATAAGTTGGAAAAGCCGAAAGATTGTTTCAAAACAAAGTGAAAATTTATGTTTTGTTTCCCTCAATATATTTTTCAAATTTTTTGTTGAAAAAACAAAAGATCTTCTCAATATTAATTAGAAACAAAAAGTCCTGAGAGATTTTATTTCAACTCCCTTATCGAACTTTGAGATAAAATTTTGATTATTTTGATTTGAATTTAATAAAATATTTATTCCACTTGTAAATTAACTTTTTAAATAGACTTTTATTTTGATCACAACTTATCATTCCAAATAATTTTGAAAATTCAGAAACATTCGATCAATTAAAAAAATGTTTTGATAAAAAAGTTGTTTTAAAAAAGTTATGAAACAAAGGTCTCAAAAATGTTGCTTAACTATTTGACCCAAATTGTTTCAAACAGTGAACGAAACAGTTTGAGCAACTTCTTGTAAAAACTTTTAGGCACTCACTTTTTTATAATCACTTTAATAATCAGAATTCAATATTTAATCCCCATTTTTTGAAAAAAAAAAAAAAAACAAAAAATAATTTAATTCCGATCCTACTGAATTATTTAACTTTGTTCAAATTGATTCATCTGTAAATTGCCTTTCAAATATTGTTAATTCGTATTATTCAATTTTTTGGAATTTATTATAAAAGCCTGATATTAATAAAAGGCAACTACCAAAATAAATTATTGTAATTTATTATTCAAAAAAAAAATGATTTTTTAAACGCTAATTAATTTATATAACAAAAATGAGTTTTTTGATTATGATAAACTTGAATGAAATCCTTTTCATCAAACTACTGGCTTTTTGAACTCGAAACAAATTCTCAAAATAAAAATTCCTTTTCTGAAAGGAACAAGAAAGAAATATGTTCGAAATTGAATAACATTTTTTTGCCAATAATCTCTTTTTTTGATCCGAAAACATTAAAAACAATGAGTAAGTATGTACTTATAAGCCTTATCTTTCCCCACCTTCGCAGAATCCAATAGAAAAATTTTCAAAAGCAATTTTTACATTTTATCAAAAAGGGACCATTTTTAACGACTTCAAAATTACTTTTTAAAAAATACATTCTTTTGTTTCGGGAAAAACTAACTTGCAAAAAATAAAAGCAAACATGAAAAAACAATAAAACAAAGAAAATAACCAGTAAAAAATACAACATTCTTTTCAAAAAACAATTGGATGATCAAAAAAACGTTTGTGCTCACTACTCATTCATAAAGGTGGATTTAGGTTACCATTGGAAAATTCCAGGGAGTTAATAGTTGCTGGTTTTAGTTTTAGTTTGGATCATGTTTTACCGTCTCGAATGAGATATACTTTCTTTAACCATTTCTATATTATTTTGTCCTTTTACTCCATTCCCACAATAAAATATATATATATATATATATATATATATTCACATTTTCAAAACAATAATTAAACATAACTCACCTCCAAATTTATATTATTTTTATTTTTATTTTGTTTTATTTGCTTATTTTATAAAAATAGGAATTTTTGATCCCATTAAAAAAAACAAAAATCATCGATCCAAACGAAATCAAAAATATTTTTAGTAATATCGAATCAATTTATGGATTAAACCATCGCTTATATCTTGATTTAGAAAAAAGAAAAAGCAATTTGGAAACTAGACAATGGTTTGATCTGTTTACTCGCTTTATACCCTTTCTAAAATTATATACAGATTTTGTTAATAACTATGAAAATGCATTAGAAACAATTCGAAAAAACATTCAAAATAATAATTCATTTGCAACCTTTTTAGAGCAAACACACCAGTCAGAAAAACTCCAAGGTTTCAAAATTTTTGATTTACTAATTACTCCGGTTCAAAGAATCCCCAGATATGTTTTATTAATTCAAGTAAATCTTATTTTTTTCTACTTTTATATCTTTGGAGATCCAAAAATTTGAAATGATTCAAACGTAACCACAAATATATAAAAACAAAAACAAAAAACAACTATATTTTCAATTTTTATTTTTTATTGTATAAAAAGGGAGTAATTAAAAACACTGATCAAAACCATCCAGAATATCAGGAATTTAAAAAAATACTTGAAAGACTTCGACATATTGCAGATCATGTCAACAAAACAAAATTTGTTACAAACAATTTCCGAAAATTAGTAAATTTGGAAATTAAATTGAAAAATTCCGATGAAAATTTAGAAATAATTTCAAGAAGACGATTAGTAAAAGAGGATCATTTTTTTGAAAAGGATAATCCAAACAGAGAAAAAAGTTGGGGCATTTTATTTAATGATATTTTCGTAATTGCAACAAAAATTGAAGAAGGGAAATTTCTTTCTCGCGAAGTTTTATCTCTTGACGAAATACTAGTAAAACAGATTGGTTCTTTTTTTGGTAATTACCTTTTTTTTTTTTTTTTTATATATTAATTACTAACAACAAATTTAAAACACACACGAAAAAACACTTGAATTATTAATAAACGAAAAACAAAAACATGACTCAAAATCAATACTTCTTCATTATGGATCCGATTGTAATTAAAATGAGAAAATAATATTTCAGATTTTTGTACAATAAATCTTTTTTTTTTTTCAAAAATATACTTTTTGAAAAGATCCACTAAATTTTTTTAGAGATATTAAAAATCAAAAATTATTTGCTAGCTTTTTCTATGATGAATTTTTCAACTCTTTCTTTTCTTATGATCAATAAAAAAATTGTCAAATGATCAATTCTTAATTTGCTTCAAAATTCAAAAAAAATTTAGAACTTCTCCCAAAGTATTTCAAAAATAAGCAAACAAACAATCAATGTTAACTAAAAAATACAAATGTTATTAAAAAATGTAAATAGGGGAAAAAAATTAACAATTAAACCCTCAACGAAGGTAAAAAAACAAAAAAAAAAAAAATTCTCTCTAATACAAAAAAAAAAATATTTTTACTTTATTTTTATTTATTGAGGGAGGAGTTGTTAATTCCTCTTGTTTACCGTTAGCCTTTCTTGAGTTTTCTGTTTATTTGGAAAATCAATAGGTTTTCGTTAGGTTTTTTTGAGGTTTTCTATTTTATTTCTGAAGTGTTCTAGCTTTTCTTGAGTTTTACTATTTTATTTGTTAAGTGTTCTAGGCTTTTTTGAGGTTTTCTATTTTATTTGGAAAACCTATTGATTTTCGTTAGAGAATTTTCTATTTTTTTGTGAAGTGTTCTAGGTTTTTTTTACTTTAGAAATAAAATAGTAAACCTCAAGAAAAGTGCCGTTAGGTTTTTTTTGACTTTTTGAAAATGTAAGTAAAATCAAAGTTTTTATTCTATTTTTTTGAATTTTAAAAAATCGCCGTTAGCTTTTCCAGAATTCAAAAGAATTGAGTAAAATCTTTGATTTTTCCCCATTCTTTTAAATTTTGGAAAAGGTAATGGCGGTCAACGGCACTCTACGACACTTACTAAATTCCTAAATTTTGATTTAGAAATTTTATTATGATTTTCAAAAATATAATTTATTGTCTACTAGACACAAAAAATATATTGAATCTTGTTTAGTAATAATCTTATTATATTAATATTTTTTAATATAAAATAGGAAAATTAATTTTTTATAATTCAGATTTTCCAGATTTTATGATTATTCTCATATTCTGGGCAATTCCCAGTAACAAAAATTATTTTTTATTAGACTTCTTTTTGTTTTTATTTTGTCATCCTTTTTTTTATAAATGTAAAAGAAAATCATTGAAAAATTAGTTATTTTATATCTTTGTGGATAACTAAAGATTTACAATATTATTTTTATTTCCAATCTTAATTTCAATCCACAATTTATATTCATTAATATATTTAATATAAATAAAAATATCATATTAAACATAATTTTTTTTTTTTTTTAATTAATAGGCGAATCTAATTCAATTATTATTTCAAGAGGATTAGACAATTACCAATTTATTTCTGATAATCCACGTCATAAAAAGCAATGGCTTGAAGCGTTAACACAAACAGTGCAGGAATATAAACAAGAATTATTATCAAATAGGGATTGTATACATTGGAAAGAAATGCCAACCACTGGAGAAAATCTCCCAACTTGCTCTTTTTCTCAAGTTTGTTTTAATAACGATTCGTTGTATTTTTTAGGTGACAAAAATTCAGAAGAATTTGAATTATATTGCTTAGATACTAGTAATTTTATTTTATTTTATTTTTTTTTTTTTTAATCAAAAAAAAATTTTAATGAATAATCCTTAAAAAAAAAATTATTAAATAATTACACATATACATTCATACAAATACAAAATCAAAAAATAAAAAATCATATAATCTTGAATAGAAAATTGGAATTGTTCAATTATTAAAGAATCAATTGGAAATAAGCCCGTCCCAAGAACTGGGTTTTCATTATCAATAATTGATGATAATTTATATATATTTGGTGGAAAAAATCAAAATGAGGAATTTAATGATTTACGTATCTATTCAATTTCAAAAAACACCTGGATAGATGAACAAGAGATTATTGGAATTCCACCAACAAAAAGATATGGACATTCTGCTTCAGTAATCAGTGATCAGCTATGGATTTTTGGTGGAAAATCAGAAAATATTGTAATAATCTTTTTTTTTTTTTATTTTTTATTATTATTTTTATTTATTTTATTTGAATTCTTTTTAAAGGCTAATCAGATGAGAATTGATTTAATTTTTAAATCCAAAAGCTTTTTGATGTTTTGTTTAATTAATATAAATGAAAATAAAATATCGTCGTAATTAGTTATTTTTTTAATTATTTATTCACAAATTAATAAATATTAAAAAGAAAAAAATGATTATATGTCTTTCGCTACAATTTCGGTATTTTTTTATTTTTTCTAATTTCCTGTAATCAACACCAAAAATAATATTCACTCATATCTTATTATTAAAAATTGAATGGGAATTGTTGATCAATAAACTAATAAAGAAAAAAAATTCAAAGAAAAAAAACTGAAACATTTTTTGCTTATTTTGGAAACATAATTAAAAATCTATTAATTTGGAATTGAATGAAGAGTTACTTATTGAAATTTGAATTTAAAAAGGTTAAAAAAGTTTAGATACTTGGTTTTTTGATCATAAGAGATTGATACAAAATAGATTTGTATGAAAAACTAAATGTCTTGAAATACTACAATTGTTCGAAAAATAAGAAGGTATTTTATTTTTTTTTTTTTTGGTTATAATTTTTTGGAAAACAACCATTTCAATTTCGAATTCTAAAGCATAAAACAGAATTCAGTTTAAAGTAAGACTGGAAAGTCGTGTTTAATTGCTTTTTTTGAAGTGAAATTTTTCATTCAAAAATTAAATCCATAATAAACAAATCGGGGATTTGGTACTCATTTTAATTCATGAGATTTACTTTTTGAGATTATTTATTACAAAATGGATTTCAAAAATTACAAGTACATATCAGGAATAAAACTGTTTGTAGCTCGAATGTTTGGTAGTAATTATATTTTATCTTTTTTTAGTTGAAGAAAAGAACAAAAAAGAGCAATTTATTTTCTCAACCCATAGAAAGAATAGTTTAATTTCAATTTTGGTTTTAAAATTGTTTTGTTTTGATGGAGTGTTTTCCACTCGTTACAAAAAAACAGGAGTTGTATTTTTTCCAGAAAAAAATTTAAAATGAAATTTCTATTTTTACAAAGAAATAAAATGGTTTTCGTTATTTATTTCGAATTTTGGAAGAAAAACCAGCAAACTCAAACCCTTATTGACAGATCTTGAAATGATTTTGATTTTAGTAACTACAAAATTATAAAACGTTAAAAATATTTTTATTTTTTTTCGATTTTAAGTAAAAGATTATGGGGGTTTGTCGAACCCAAATAACGAATTGGGGGTTGGTTTTAACAATATTCTAATCAAATTTAGCTGTCTATATTAATTAAAACAAATTCTTAAAAAAAAACATTGTCCCCATATATTAAGACATATGTAATTAAAACATTGAAAAGAAATAATCCTAGAAAAGGAAAATGATCATAATTTTTTTAGTTTACTTTTTTTGATCGTAATCTTTGGAAAAACCCTTAATTTAGTATTTTAAACAAGGTAATAATCAATTTTATATTTAAATGAACTTTTTTCATCGAGTTTATCAAAAAGAAAATTGACAATGAATGTTTGAAAATTTTCCAAATTCTTGTTTTTATAGCTTCACAACACCACACTTATTTTTTTTTTGAAATTTTTTCCAAATAGAAAAATATTCTGAGAATTATTCAACACATAAAAAGAAAATTTAATACACTTTCTTCTTATTCTTAAATTAAAAAAAAACTTCGTTAGATTTTCTTGAGTTTTCTGTTTATTTGTGAAGTGTTCTAGGTTTTTTTTACTTTTTGAAATAAACAGAAAATTTTAATAAATTTTCGGTTTATTTCGAAAAGTAAAAAAAACCTAACGAAAATCAAGAGATTATACAAATAAAACAGAAAACCTCAAGAAAAGCTCGGCAGTTTTTTTTTAACTTTTTTTTAAAAAAACACCATTAACTTTTCGTAAGTGTATTAGTTTTTCAGAATCTAAAAGAATAGAGTAAAATAATAGATTTTATTACATTCTTTTAAATTTTGGAAAATCCAATGGTGAGTTTTTGTTTTTTTTTTAGAAAAAAGAAGATCTTTTCTGAATACCTCGAAAAAACATCAAGAAAGTTGTGGTTATCTTTTTACTTATTACAGAAATAATAAGGAAATCTACTAAAATTTCTTTTTATTTCTTGAATAACTTTAAGCCCTAACTTTTTATTTATACATTTTTTTAATTTAAAGGAATTAGCAAAATCAATGATTTTAATTTATTCTTTGAAATAAATAAATCGATACTCTACCAACATAACAATGTTTTTTATCGAGTGAAATTTTTATGTATAAAATTTTTTATATAATTTTGCGCAACTTTTTCAAATAATTTTTTATTATCTTTGTTTTTTTTTTTTTTTTCAACATATCGTTAAATTTAACGAAATTTCATTTAAAAAACCTGTAAAAGATTTTTTTTTGACGAAAAATATACATTTTTTGAAATTAATGCTTTTTAATTGCACTTAAATATATGAAATACTAGAAAATATTGTTATTGTAAACTCCATTTCACTCAAAAGAGACTTCACCCAAAAATGAAAAATTCATCTTTTTTTATTAAGAATCAGCCAACATACGATTGTTTCGAAATAAGAGAAATAATAAACTTCGTAGTAGAGTTGATATTCCTAAAAGAAATACCTGAACAAACCCTAAATTTTCGAAAAAATATAAAATATTTAAAAAAATTTTGTTCCACTTTCATTAGGGCATTTCGTGTAAAATTTCACAATTTCTTTGGAAACTTAAAATTGTTGACATTAAGATTTTTTAATAGTAAATTTCTGAATTTTAAAAGAAATTACAAAGCCACATTTTTCTTAATGTTAATTTGGTGTTTCAAGGATTTTTTTTTTTTTAAATTTACTTTATTAAAAAAAATAAAAAAGAAAAGAAGAAAGAAAAGTTAAAATCAAAAAGCAAAAACTAACAAAAAAAAATTTACAAAATGAGAAAAAATGATTTTGATCTAAAAATTGAAAAATTAGTTTGAGAAGAATAATGAATTAAACTCATAGAATATGTTCTATTTCTTCAATAAAACTGGGCTCCTTTGGCTGAAAAAGAATTTATATTTATATAAATTATATATATCCAAAGGGGGAACAATTATAATGTATAAATTACATGTGTTTAAAAGGCTTAAATGGATAAAAAAAATTAATTTTAGGGAAATTTCAAAATTGAAATCATTTTTTCCCATTTTTGTGCACTTTTTTTTTTTTTTTTTTTTTTTTCTTTTTTCGATTTTTATGTAATTGTTTTGCAATTTTTTTTTTTATTTCAAATCTGATAGTTACAAATTAAAAAACATGTTATTACAATGCTATTGAAGCAATGAAAATTTATGTAGAAAAATAAAGATATTGATTTCTATTGGTATGTTCTTTGATCTAAAATGAAGATCAAAATGATAATTATGTTGTTTTTCTCAATAAGTAACTAGGAATTATAGTTTTTCAATTTTTTAAGAAAATAAATAAATTTATTAGATTTACTTCATAAAGAGATCAACTATTCACTAACGTGCATTATTCTACTTATTTTTAATTTATTCTTTAAAGGTCAATTATAAAAAATAATTGATATTTGTAAATATTTTTGGCCGTTTTTGATAGAAATAAAGTTTATATATAGATATATATCAATTCACAATTTTAGTTTTTGATTATCCTTTAATATAATATACCTATCTACCATATCATCATCATATATATATATTTATATTTTGAAAAAACAATTATTATTATTATTTTTTATTTATTTTTTTATAATAAATAATAGTTTTTTAATGATTTATATTGCTTTATAACAAGTTCATTAACCTGGTATTCACTTGAAGTTTCTGGAACATTACCAGCCCCCCGTTACTTCAATTCTGCATCATTTATTAGTGATCAATTAATTATTTTTGGAGGGCAATCTAAAGAAGGTAAAATTAATCCGAGCAAAAAAAATATTTTATAATGAAATTTTGATTTTAAAATTTCGAATTTAAACAATTTCTTTATTTCTAATTTTATAAAAATAGTAATTAATAACGACGTTTGGGTTTATGATCTACCATCAGAACAATGGTATGAAGCAGATGTCGAAGGGCAAATACCATCTCCGCGTTATCAACACAAATGTGTTGTAATTAATGATCGTTTATGGTTTTTTGGTGGCAAAACAAAAAAAGAGAAATCTGAAACAATTGCTATACTTGATTTGGAAACAGCTAGATGGGAGTATATTCGAGAAGAAGGAAACATACCCAAATTAAATATGATTTGTCATTCTGTATTATTTGATGAAGAATCCGAAATGATCTTAACGATTAATTTTGAAAATGATCCAAAGCCGATATGGAAAGTTTATAAGGTTGATACTATACATAAAAAAGGAGTAAAAAAGATGAATTCACAAATTTTGCCAATTAATGATGAAAATGAAAATAAAAACGAAAATGGAAATGGAAATGAAAATGAAAACGAAAATGGAAATGAAAATGAAAATGAAAGCCAAAACCGAAAAGAAAAAGAAAAAGAAAAAGAAAACAAAAAGGAAAATAAAAATGAATCAAATAATACGAGTAATGGAAATGATATGAATGATCAAGATGAAGAAAACAATGAAGACAATATAAACAAAAAGAAAATTTATACTATTCATAAATCATATCAAAGATTATTAACACAGGAATTATTTCAAAAAATCGATTCGATGGAAAAAAACAAAAAAAAAACAATAAACGAAAGTCCCATAAAAGAGAAAAATATTCATGAAAATAAGAATTTGAATGAAATAAAAAAGAAACAGATTGACCACACCAAGTCGAATAAAGGTGGTGACATTGTTAAAAATGAAGATGAAAATAAGAATGGCAATGGGAACAGAAAAAGCGACAATATTAATAACAATAAAAATATTAATGGTAATAATAACAACAACAACAATAATAAGAACAACAATATCAGCAAGAGCAACAACATGAACAAAAATAAAACCAACAACAACAACAACAAAAACAAAAATGATGAAAATAAAGAAATAGAAAATGAAACAAATAAATTTGAATCAAAAAAAAAAATTTTAGAAAAACTTTTATCGCAAAAAAATAATTTTATTTTCCCTATAAACAACCCAAACGTTTTAAAGGAAAAAGAAGAAAATACAAATTTTAATAATAAAAGAACACGAATAGTCAAATCAGGTTCATATATTAATATAGAGGAAAATAAACAAAAAAAAAATCGCACCTTTGGAAGATTTCGTTCCGATACAAGAAAAAGTTCTATAAAAGAAAAAACGAAATCTGTTGAGTTAAAGCACACTTTCACCTTAACAAAAAAAGAAAATAGTCTCTTGCCTCTGAAAAATAATGATTTGCCAAAAAAAAATGAATCAGAAAATTTAAATAAAAAAAAATTTCGCATCGGAATGTTTAGAAAAATTAAAAAATCAGATGAAAAATAAATTTTTGTTATTTAATTTTAATTATAAAATTTTCTAGATTTATCATTATTGTAAAATTTAAATCTAATTTCTTAATTATTTTAAATATTATGATTTATTATATCTATCTCTATATTTATATTTATATATATATATATATTTATTATAATGATTATTTTTTTTTAAAAAAAAAAAAACTAATAAATTTTCAACAATATTTATTTAGCATTAATCAAAAATTTTTTCCTCGTTTTTTCAAAAAAAATAAAAGAAAAAAATATTGAAAATATACAAAAGATCTAGAATTAAAATATCAGATAATTTTTTGTGTTAAAATCTGAAATTAAATATTTGAACCTATTTGGAAATTATTATTAAAAGAAAAGCACCGCATCAATTTAAAAAGAATTTAGAAGTTTGGGTAGCCATAAGATAAATATATTTGAGTGAAGATGGCTTTCCTTTTGTTAATTATAATTTAAAATTTGTTTCTTTTCATTTTTGGAAACTTCTATTTTTGCAATAATAATGCTTAAAATTGAATCTCAACAACAAATTTTTTTGATAGATTCGATTTTTGGAGTTACCATACAAGAAAAAAAGATACCAAATCCTAATTGATGTTACAAAAATACTTTAATATTATGAAAAAATTAAATTGAAAAAAAACAAGTTAGACAAAACTGATACTTTCATTATCATTTGATCTTAATAATAATAAAGTTTATATTCGATATAATCAAAATTACAGTTCTTAAAAATCTTGAGGCTGTTGTATTTATTGTTTTTAGTATAACATACTTTAATAAAAGTCTCTAATTGAGAAAAAAAGGGTTTTTTTTTGGGTAAAAAATTCCAAATAAACAGAAGGATGAATTTTAGTTTAATTCAACTTGGAGATATTTACTTTGATAGATGATAATTAATACTTTTTAAAATGCTCTACTCACCTAATAAAATTGAAACAGAGAGAGAAAAATTACATTTAATAATTATTCCATTTCCGTAGAGTGCCTGAGAGTACATAGGTTTTTTTTTTCATATAAGAAATTAAAAAAATCCTAACGGCAGTTTTCTTGAGGTATTCTGTTTTATTTGATAAGTGTTCTAGGTTTTTTTTACTTTTTGAAATAAACAAAAAAAATATTAAAATTTTCTCTTTATTTCTCAAGTAAAAAAAATCTAGAACACTTCCAAAAAAATAGAAAACTCAAAAAAACCTTAAGAAACTCTATTGATTTTCCAAATAAAAGGAAAACTAAAGAAAACCTAAAGACAAAATCAAAAAAAAAAATATTTTTTTCCAATTTAAATCAATAAATAATTCTTTAATAGACCACATAATTAGTCATCCACATTTGATAGAGATATTTATTAAATTTCGAATGCTTTTAAAATCGAATAAAATCACATATTAACTGTTAAAAATTAATTTTTCAATTTTTTTACAATCAAATTTGATAAAAATCTTAATATAACCTAGAAAATTGGATTTTCCAACTTAAATTGATAAATTTCTTTAAAAATAACTTTTGATCCTAGATCTTTTTTTAACCATTTGGGTTTCTTCGAAGTGAGATTATCAAAAAGTGAACAATTAACAAATGTTTAAATTTTTTGAAACAATTTTTTTCATTATCCTATTTGCAGAGATTGAAAAAAAAAAAAATGATAAAAACTAAAATTATCATTTCATTTCTTTGAACATAAAATTAGAAACGGATGTGAAAGGTCTAAAATCCTATTTTAACCCTTTTTAAAAATTATTAGACTCTTCAGGTTCAAAATTAAGATGGTATTGTGTTTGAAAATTGCAAGCTACTTTTCCTACACAGAAAACTGAACAAATTACTTTTATATATTAACTAGGTTATAGAACATTAATTTTGAAAAGCATCAAGATCTATAAATATTATTAATGAAAAAAAGTTTTCAGAATTCAAGGGGGTATGTTTTTTTTTATTTTATTCTTTGAACAAGTTTACTTATATTTACAAACTAAAAGTTAAAAAGACAAAATTATATTTTCAGGTTTTAATTAAAAAAAGTAAATGATTAATGTTAATTTTAATAAAAAAAAATATCAAAATTTTTAAAATATTTCAATTCATTTTAAAAAAAAAATTATAAATAAAAAAATTAAAATTGATTAAATCAAAGAATAGAATAATTATAAAATAAATAATTTTACTTTGTAATATTTGGTAAATTACTTTATTTCAATAATTTTCAATTTGATAAATATTTTAAAAAAATGAGTATTAATTACAATTTTATTAATAACGTCCAATTCCATCAAAAAAAAAATATTTTAATGAAATGAAATGGTTATATAGATTATCCCAGCAAAAAATATGAACATTTAACAATTTAGATTCTTACTAGGTTATTATTTATTACTTTTCGTAACACAAGTAAATTGTAAAATTTTACTACCCAAACCAGACAAATATTATCCCTTTTTAATTCAATTATGGAGCAGTTCCGGGTTTTATATAAGTGTAGAACCATTACAATTAAAAAAAATACAGTCAGTTTCACTTTTAAGGCACAAACTTTCAACGAAATTTAAGGCACAAAAAAAAGCTCAAATTAAGGCACAAAATTTGGAATTTTATTTTTACAATTTATTTTTACTAGAATTTGAATTTTGTGCTTTAATTTGAGATTTTTTTTGTGCCTTAAATTTCGTAGAAAGTTTGTGCCTTAAAAGTGGAGCTGACTGTATAACTAAAAAATTGAGAAAAAAACATTTAAAAATTATTCTTATACCCCAATAAGGTTCTTATACTTCCAAGGGGTCGTTAGTTTTCAGAATTATTTTTTATTAATTGATTGTTAATCTTTGTTATTTTAAAAAGAATATCAAAGGTAATTGAAATAGATGTTGAGGTGGGGGTGTGTACTCTTGGTATACAGTGACTTACAAGATAGTATTATTAAAATAACTAAGATTTGTAAGTGTATGGGTTTTAATTATGATGGGTACTACACGGGAAACGGGAACGATATTTTAAAGGATATTCAGTTGATTAACCTAAGAATCTAAAAAAAAAAAAAAAAAAAAAACAACAAACCCCAATAACAAACACCAAAGTAACACTAAATAAAGTTTTTTCTTCTTAAAGGTCTAGCCATTTATCGTGAATATGCACCATACTCAATAAGTGGTTTGATACCTAAAGAGGGGGGTATTATGAAATTGTTCTTCTTTTAATTGAAAAATTCAAATAACAAAAAAAAAATTCTTCAAATCGCATTCAAAAAAGTCAAGCAAAATAAAAAAGTTTAAAAGCATTCTCAATTTCTAAAAAAAATCAATTTTTTTTTAAAAATAATCTATTTCGTTTTTTCAATTTCAAAATGGTTAAATTTCTTCAATTATGTAAAAAATTGTTATCTTGAAGTTCACAATCAATTTAATTTTATTTAATCTAAATTCTTGTTATTTTTTAATCATCAATATTTGACCAAGTAATGATTTTGTAACATTAATAAGAAAAAAAAATTATTTGAGTCATGAAAAAAATGTAAACAAAAAATCCTCAAGATATCATAAAACACAAAATAGATACACTTTGGAACTAATACAATTATTTTCAGAATTACAATTCACAATAGTCCCAAATTGGAAATTGTGTGTCTCTCTTTGGCACTTTTTTCTGAGAATTTCCACTTTTTTAATTGTTGATTTTAGGAGATAAATCGCGCTTCACATCCTGATTTATTTTTAATGGGAATTATACCCCCTTTGGTACTTTTTTCTAAAAATATCCGCTTTTTTTATTGATTATTTTTGGAGATTTATCACACTTCACTTGTTCGTTCGTTTTTTATTGATATTAGACCCTGATAAAAAATACAATTTTTTTTTTTCATATTAAAAAAATTATTTTTTATCTTTGTGACTTGTACCTTATATGCTCCTTTTTTTCCTATCATTTTTCCATTTCGTTTCCATATTTTTTTTTGTCTCATAAACCTTTTCAATTCTCTCTAATCCAATTACCTTTATAAACCTTTTCTTTTCCTACTTTCAAAGTATCTTTTTATTATTTTAATAGATCTGCTTTTTTTTACCTTAACTTAAAATACTAGTGAGTGTACATTTACTCATTAATTTAATTCATACATCCAATATTTTTTTTTGAAAAAAAAGGCTTTAAATAGAAATTAAAAATTTATTAATTACAAAGAAATGATTTATCTTTGATTAAAATTGTTAATTCAGTTTTTATTGATTTGAAAAAAATTTGTTATTTTCCTTTAGAGACGAATATTTTAGGTTGGTTTCTTAATTTTCATGGGTTAAAGATTAACTAGGTAATTTTTTTATAAATCAAACAGAGTTATTCTCTAGTTTTAAATTTTTACTGTTTTTTTATTAGTTAATAATTTCCATATTTTTGAAATATTATAAAATTAAATAAATATTTTGAAGTGTGTGTTGTTATAGTTGTTGTTGATTATGATTTTTGAAGATTATTTTTATTGACTTCCTTTAAAAATGTCATTTCATTAGATTTTATTATTTATTAAAAATTATTTTAATTTTTAGAAAGTTTCTTATTTCACAAATAAATATAAAAATCAAATCCCAATTCAACAAAAAACTCTAAGTGGTTTCTACTTTGAAGAAATTAACTTGGTAGTATTTTAAAAAAGAATTATTTCATATATCTAAGAATATAAATTATTGGATGTTAATTGGAGTTTGGTAAATGGTATAATTTTTAAAATAAAACCTCTTTAATTACTATTTTGAAGAGCTGATGAACATTGTATTTTTATTTTAATAATACTAATGTTATTTATAATAAAAAAAAATAAATATAAATATTTATCAGAATTAATTCATTATTAAAGAATTTCTAAAAAAAATAATCGAGGTCATCCCAATAATTTTTAAAAATGTAAGTCCAATAAATTCAAAAAAAAAACAAGAAAATAGTGAAAAGTCATGAACTATAACTTTTCTCATGGCTTTTGCTAAATTGAAACGAAGTAAAATTTTTGAATATAATTAATTCACATTTTATCTACATTTAGTTTCAATTTTAAAGGTACAAACTTTCAACCAAATTTAAGGTATAAAAAAATCTCAAATTAAGGCAAATAATTTGAAAATTAATTTTTTACATATATTATTTTACGAGAATCTGAATTTTGTGCCTTAATTTGAGATTTTTATTGTGCCTTAATTTTCGTTGAAAGTTTGTGCCTCAAAAGTGAAACTGACTGTAAATGTTTTTTTGATCAATTATAATGGAGAAGTTTCTAATCATTGGACCTAATCAAAAGTTGCAATTATTAATTTAAATATTACCCTATAATACTCAAAAAATAACCAAAAAGAAATTTGAAAAAAAAAGTAAAGAAACATTTATCATTTAAAAACTAAATAGAATGTAATATGTGATCGATCTCTAAAAATCTATACTCAAAGATGAGGATATTTTTTTGAAAAAAAGGTATCAAAGAGCAACTCTCAATTTTCAATTTGGGGCTGTTGTGAAATATAATTGAAAAGGTAACTGGATTAGTCCCAAAGTGTCTCCTTTTGTTGTTTTTTGAGATCTTGAAGATTTTTTTTCTATCCAATTTTTTCATGACTCAAATCAGTTTTTTTTTCTTATTAATGTTACAAAATCATTACTTGGTCAAATATTGATGATTAAAAAATAACAAGAATTTAGATTAAATAAAATTAAATTGATTGTGAATTTCAAGATAACAATTTGTTCCTAAATTGAAGAAATTCATCCCTTTGGGAATTGAAAAAACGAAATAGATTATTTTTAAAAAAAAAATGATTTTTTTTTGAAATTGAGATTATTTGATTTGTTTTTGTAACTTTTAATTTTGATCCTGTGTGATTCTATGAATTTTTTTGTTGCAAATTGATTTTTTAAAATCAAATATCATTTGATACTTTTTTTTGTAATTTGAACTTTTGTTGTTGGGATCATTTATAATTATTTTTTATTTTTTAGATTTTAATCGTAGATATCCTATGTTTTTTTTTAAATTTGAATTTTTTAAACTAGGAATACTATGAATACTTTTTTTTGTAAACTCTTTATTTTTTATAAAATGATCCTTTGAATTTTTTTTTTTTTTTTCGTTATTCCCTTTTGTTAATCAAAAGAAGACTAATGTCGCAAAAAATTTTATAATGCCAAGTGACACCTTACACATGAACAAAATCCACACAAAGAGACTCACCCTTATATAAGACTGATCAATATTAAATTTCCTCCACATTACTACTCACCTTAGTTTTTTAGAAATTTGTAACTACGATCTCAAGAGAAAATAAATTTTTTTAATCTCTTTCTTGTGAATCTGAAAAATTACAATAAATGTTTGGAAATTTTTACTTGATTTTTCCTTTTGAAAATATTATGATCAAGCTTTGAATAAAGCATTTTATGAAGTCAAGTGTTAAGAAGCTCTGTAAAATTAGTTGTTCTTCAAAACGTATTCTTTGTGGTGGACTGTTTGATAAGAAACAGTTCTAAGATTTTTAAAATGGAAATTGAACTAAAAATTTATTGAAATTTAGTAGAATTTATCAGTAGTAAAAATTTTGAAAACGAAAACCTTTCCTTTGAAATTACGATTTTTAGAGTTTACAGAATTTTAGTTGTTAGATTGAATAGTAAAAACTATTTATTTTTTTGTTTTTTCAATTCCAATTTTATTACAAAACTTGTATCATGTCAATATACTATAGCTTTCTTTCGACTACAAACACTTCTTCTGAGGAAACCACTGAAAGAAGTTTGTCTCCTTCATCTTATTTATCTGAATCTGATTCCCATTCTGAAGATGAACAAAAACAAAAAATTACATCTGACAAGTACGAAACACAAAATTATGCTCAAAAAAAGAAAAGGAAACAAAAACAAAAACAAAAAAAGAAAAAGAAAAAGAAAAAGAAAAAGAACAACGACTTACTTCTAAAAACCAAAAAAAAAGGCAATGTTAAAAAGGACCGATCTCAACATTTAGAGAACAAAAGCAAACATAAAGGAGCTAAATTGAAAAATTCCAAAAGCCAAGATGGAATAAAAATCTCAAAAAAAAAAAAAAAAAAAAAAAAAGAACAAAATCTTTTGGAAACAACAGACAAAAAAAAGAAAAATCCAAAAAAAAATTCTTTAAGAAGAGTTTGTTCAGAATCAGAAACAAATCGCTCTTTGATAGAATCAAAAAAAATAAAAAAAAAAAAAAAAAAGCCTTACTATACTTCATATTCAAATTCTTTAACCACTCCAAGCCACTCGTCAACTCATTCTTCTTCTAAAAATAATTCCACAGGAGATACTTCTCATTGTAATTCAAATTCGTCTTCTGAAACAAATTCTGGTAGCGAGCCAAAAACAGAAACGCCTTCTTATTCATATTCAGAAAATAAGTCACCAAGTGAACAAAGCAATGGAAGTATTCAAGAGAAAAATCACCACAAAAAGAAAGAAAAAAAGAAAAAGAAAAAGAAGGATCAGAAAAAGAAAAAAAAAAAAAAAAAAAAACGAAACGAGTTGAAGAAAGAGAAAGATCAAAAGAAAAAGAAAAAGAAGGAAAAGAAAGAGGAAAATAAGTTTTTAAAAAGAAAACAAGAAGAAGAAAATAAAGAAGAAGAAAAAGAGAAAGAAGAAGAAAAAGAGAAAGAAGAAGAAAAAGAGAAAGAAGAAGAAAGTTTTGAAGAACCACAAAAAATAAAGAAAAAAAAAGAGGAGTTCAAAAAAAAAATTCAAAATAAAATACTAAAAAAAAATTTACAAACTATTGATTGTCTTTTTATATTTGAAATTCCACAAAGCGAATATACGAACTTAATACAAACTGTTGAAGATACACTAACGTATCTAGGTAACCATCTTTTTCCAAAATCGGTAATTCAAAAAAAAACATTGAGAATTGGAATTTTAATTCGATGCTTGGGTATTCAAAAGCTGAAAAAAATTGATCTAATATCGCTTTCTGAATTTAACTCTATCGCAATATTCGGTGAGGGAAATAATTTTTTGTACCAAAATCATAAAATTAAAAACATTAATTGCAAAATTGTTGAAATAAAAAACAATGAAGATGTTTTAAATCGTTATAAGGATTTTAATTGGAAATCTTCTAACAGAATAATTTTTCATTCGTCGTCTGAAAATAACAAATATAACAAGAAGAAAAACAAAACATTTAAAAGAATGCAAGTGGATAATATTGCATATCATAATATCCCACTAAATGAAAACAATTATCCTGAATCTATAGATATAAATACAATTTATCAAAATTTAATTTTAAAAAAGAAATATAAGTCTGAGAAACAAACCAAAAACCAAAATAATAAACAAGGAATAATAAAAAATTTCAAGCGTAGAATACAAGATTTACAAAAAAAAAAAAATATGACTAAAAAAGAAACTTTAATTTTTTGGGTTCCAAATATTCGTCACTACATTGCTAACATTATTAAAACAAATTATTATGAGTTTATCGAAGAAAAACTAAGTAAATATCTTGATCTTGAAGAAAAGGAAAATAATTTTTGGTATCTTATGGAAAATATTAATATTAAATCTTATTTAAAAAATCCAAATTATCAAATAACAAATAAAACTACCAAAACGAAAACCAAAAAAAAAAACAAGGAAAATGAATTAAAAAGTTGGAAACAAAGCATTTATATTTCTCCAAAAATAATCTCAATAGATTTACAATATATTTATTTTGGAATAATTGATTGTATTTCTACAAAATTTTTAATTGGAAAAGTAAGAAAAAAATTTATATTGGAAAAGGAAATGAAACATGAGGAGGAATATAAAACATTAAAAGACTCTTTAGAGCAAAATTATGAAATTATAAAATATGCAAAAAAATATCAAGAATTTAAATGGATTATTCCAATAAATATTCATGGTTCATCAATTTGTCAATTTTCTTCAAATACGCAAGATAGTACTAATGCCAAGTCATTTATTGTTTCCCCTTATTTTGAGAATTTTGATATTTTAAACGATAAACTAAAAAAAAAAATAAATAAACCATATTTAATGCATGAAATTCAAGAATCATTCAAACATTTTACTTATCAAACTTCAAATAAGGAGAAATTCTATTATATAAATGAATTAGATGATGACTTTGTTGTTTTAAAATATAACAAATATTTAAAAGAGGATTTTAACACTTGGATTAAAGATCATAAATGTAATGAATTATGTTGGATCACTGGATTAGATAAAATTTCTGAAAAGGATAAATATGAATTATTTATGGATTATTCTTACAATACATACAGAATAACACAGAATAATAATAATAATAATAGTAATAATTATAATAATAATAATAATAATAATAATAATAATAATAATAATAATAGAAATAATAATTATAATTATAATTATTATAATAATAGAAATAGAAATAATAATAATAATAATAATAATAATAGAAATAATAGAAATAAGAATAAGAATAAGAATAATACTAATAGGAATAATAAAAATGGGAATAATGTAAATAATAAAAATAATAGGATTTCAAATGGAAACTTATATAATTTTATTACTAAAAAAAATTCTAAAAAATTAATTCAAGATGGATGTAAACCAAATCATCCCTTTTTTAATCGAAATACAATGAAAGTATTATGTTCAAATCCTTTTTGTAATGAATTTATACAATTTAAATTTGGTGGTCATTCATATATGTATGTATATTGCGATAATTGTAAATTATTGAATTCGAAATTAAAATAATGATATTTGTTGTAAAACTTTATATCTAAAATATTTACAATTATTGGTTTGTTTTAAAAGATATTTATAAAAAATAATTACCGTTCATACAATTTTTAAATTAAATTTTATTTTTTTTTGCTAATGGAAACAACCAGTGTTATATTTTGATTTTTATGTTGATTCAAAGTATTTTATTATTATTTTTTTTAAAAAAAAAATTAAATCAAAAACATAAATTTTTTCTTTGCCCCTTTTTATTTCAATACAACCAAAAATATCGATTTTTATTTATTTATTTTTTTTTCTTTGTTTTTCTCTAAAGATGGTAACAAGATTATTGTTCTATATTGCCCAAATCAATAAATTGTATCTCAAGATAATGATTAATAGAATGAAGGTTTAGAATATCAAGTATTTTAAGAAGCATCTTAGGCTGTTATATCGATTTAAATCGGTATTGGTTTAGAATACTTATTCAGGTTCCTTTTTTAAGCTAAATAAATTAAATTTAAATCAATGAGATGTTTTCAGCATAATTTGATGATTTTTCAAAGGGTTATCAAGTTTATACGAAGAACTAAACCTCTCAGTGTGTTGGAAAGACGATGAATGATGTTTCAAAGGCTATTTGTTGCATTTTGATGTGTGGGGGGGTTAGGGTGTACAATTCACAGCCCATTCAAATTTCTTGTTTAAATATAAAAGAAGATTTATTGCTTAAAGTCAACCACGGGTTTTATTCACCACTTAAAACAAAAATTAGGACACACAAAAAAAAATCCTAATTATGGCAAAAAATCTGAATTCCCAGAAAAAAAACTCTGTGTAAAACAAAATATTCCTAAAAAATTTGTTTTAATTTGATAATTACAAAGTTTCTTAATGTTCATTGAAACTTTATTCCTAAAAAGTAGAAATGAGTGTTTTGACATTTTTTTTCCAGAATGTACAATATTTTATATGAAAAAAAAAAAATCATGGTAATACATTAATAGTTTTCGCTTATATTCTTGCTTTTTTGATATCTCATAACAATGAGTAATATAAGCCCCATTCCAAAAATTTGGACACACCCAAAATCAAAAATAGACAGCAAAAAAAACCCAATTTTTTGTATTTTTCCAAACCGAATACAAAACCACATTTAAGTTACAGGGTATTAATGTTTTAATAAGTAATCATTTTAATCCAAATAAAAGAATAAAAAAACAAAAAAAACAAAGCCAGTCTTGTCCAAAATAATGAAACGAGCGAGAACAAAAAATGTATTGGTAAATTTGTTGAAATTTCACCAACAATTGTTGATCGATCAAATGATAAGATACCATTAACCAATTGTATGTGATATTTCTATTAAACAAACTCAACACTAACCTTCTACCAACCATCGAAAAAAAATTTCAAGATCTAACAAAACAGATAACTTAACTGCAAAAAAAGGAATTGAAAACAAAAAAAAAAAGACAAAAAATGAAATAGTTTGTAAAATCATAATTATTTCCAAATTGGATGTAAATTGGAGTATTTTTATTCTTTCAACGATTTAAACTGTGTCCAAATTTTTGGAGTATACAGTCGTTCCAAGTCTAATATAAAATTTTTAATAAAACAAAATTGAATTTTCTAGACTTAATTTCCATATTCAAAAAATTTGGGAATAAGAGTTATTATTCAAAAAAAAATTAATAAATGAGCTATTATTCAAATTTTGAAAAATCAAAAAAAAAAATTCAAGATCCCATGAAATTTAAAAATTATTGGTCTAAAACAGCTCAAAAAAAATATCAATATCTACTAATATTTAAAAATTTTGACTTTTTTGAACAATATTTTAAAGTGCTTCAAGAATCTTCAAAATTTTATTTTTTAATGTTTCAAAAATTTGAATAATAGCTCATTTATTAATTTTTTTTTGAATAATAACTCTTATTTCCAAATTTTTTGAATATGGAAAAATAAGAATAGAAAAATCAATTGTGTTTTATTTAAAATTTTATATTAGACTTGGAAAGACTGTCGTTTAATTTATTACTACAGATCATTTTTTATAGGGTTTCGCGTATTAATTAATAATTCTTATTATGGGATATGATTATATGGATCATTTGATCTTCTTTTAGGAATTAATCAAAAACTATTTTCTGATCTCTTGAAACTCTTTATTATTAAAACATGTTTCTTCTTATTTGGTTATCTGGATTGGTTTTTAAATCCTCTTATTAATTTATAATTATTTTATGTTTACCATTTTGCATGAAGACTTTAATTTTGAAAAAAAAAAAAAAAATATCAAAAAATTGTATTTTGGAACAGATATTAAATAACACCTTTTATAGAAAATAAATAATGGAATAGATATTTTGTAAAATAAAATATGAAAGATAAATTACACAAAAAAATTAGATCTCAAAAAATTGAGGAATATCTTTTGATTATTTGAAAGTATTTTCTGTTTATACTTGATATATAAAACCAAAGAAAGGGTATTTATTTCAATTGTTTTTTTTTATTCATATAAGAAATTACGGAAAATCTCTTGTGTTATCAACCAGACCAACAAACACCATTTTGAATCTTCTTTTTATATCACAAAATTCGGTAAATAGTTTTGGAGATCTCAAAAATAGTCAATTTTTTCCACTTTAATTTTTAACACTTGATCAATCAAAGAAAAACCCATACTAAAAGATAGTATTACAAAAACTATTATTGTGTTGTATCCCTTCATTTTATCTTTAGTTATTTATTTGTTCTTTTTTTAATTGATCTTACTTTTTCATTTAGTTTGAAAAGTAAGGTCCCCTATTTAAAATCTTGTTGAAACTTTTTTTCCTGTTTCACTTTTTTCCCCGTTTATTCTTTTTTCAAAAGTAAAAAAGTCCAAATTTCATTATTCTAAAAATGTCAAAGATTTTATACAGGTAATCTGGAGGAAATTGGATTTGTGGTTTTGAAGTATATCGGTTTAATATTATTTACAAGTTGAATTTGTTTTCACCAATAACGTACACTTTTCTTTTATCGAATTAAAAAATTGCCAGTTTTCTCATACCTTGACGAACAAAAGTTTTGACCAAGATCGGAAACTTCTTAGTCTTAATGACATTCTGATATTTTTATTTTGGAAAAATAGTCAACACTTTTAATACAAAAAAAGAATCTATTGTTGTAAAAACAGGGAGAGAGTGAAAAACCAACCTCACCCCTGAATTGAAAAATATTGGGAAAGATCCCATTTTTGTCGTTATTTTTCCACCATAAAAGTTGAGAAAAGCAAGCACTCCTTTTTGAAAACTCACAGAATCACAATCCTGTGACTCTTTTGTGTTTAACCATGTATTATATTGTCATTCAAAGGCTCCAAAAGAGTATGTTGTGAAAAATCAGGAAATTATAAGAAGAAAAAAAATGAATATTCTGATCTGAATTTTTATACTTTTTTTAGTGAAACCAGAGCGAATCGAAAGACTTTATGTTTTTCACACTGTTGAGAAAAATGTCTCCTATAAGCTTTCTAAGGAAGTTATAATCAATTTTTAAAAAAGCTTTTTAAAATAACTTTCTCAAAAGTAAACATTCATTTTGTTAAACAATTTAACATTATTTTATCCTAAAATAAATTCAAAAGATGTCCCCAATCCTAATTATTACGCTTGCCCTTCTTGCATTATTGGTGTTGTTTTTAAATTACATTCGTGTCTTTGACAAGCTTGTTATTAGCGAAGTCAAATTTGGGCCTTATTTGTTTGCCTATAAAGAATTTCAAGGATCCTATAAGACTGCATGGAAAACTCAGCTTAGTGTTTTTGAATTATTACAAAAAAACACAAAATATGAAAGCTTGGGATGTTCTAGTAATTACTTTGATAACCCCAAAGAAGTCAAGGAACAAGACCTAAGATCGGTTCATGGATGCCTCTTAGACTCAGCACTTGATCTTGAAGAAACAAGAAAACAGTTTCGCGAACATGGAATCAAAGTGATGGAGGCCTCCCAAGTAAACGTAGTCGAGGGTATTTTTAAGTGTGACAGACCATTATCCGTCTTTGTTGGAATTTTTACAAAATTAAAGCAATTGATAAAAGTTGCTGATGCAAAAGATGCAAAATATGGATGTATGGAACTGTACACTGGAGAGCCAGGTAAAAAAGGAACGCTCCTTAAATATTATTGTTCTAAAGACAATGTTGATATTTGGGATGTTAATAACTTTACTTTCGAAAATAAGAAAACAAATTAAATTTACCAAAACAATTTTTGCTTTTATCCAATTCTTTTTTTTTTTTATCCCGACATCCTATTTTTTTCTCTTTTTTAGTTATACTGTTTAAAAACAATTCTTTCAATTTTAATACTTTGTTCGATCTGAAAATTTTTATTTAAATTTTAAGGAATTAAACATAAACTAGCAAATTACTCTAATTGTTTTATTTTTTATCAATTTTTTTTGAATTTTTTTTTGATATGTTCTTTTTTTTCCTTGTTTATGCCCAAAGTTAGATTAGTGTTACCCCAGGTATAACAAAGTGTTTTGTTTTGTGTGATTTTAGTGACTTAAACAAATGACACGACCTCGATTAAAAATTTTTGGTTGATTTTTCCTTTATTTGGAATTAATTTGTTATTTTTTTTTAGAAAAGAATATTTGTGTGAGTTTCTTCTATTTTAAAGTTCTGATCATTAAATTATGGAAAGTTTTTTTAAACTCAAAATGTTGTTTTGAAATTTTCTATTTTTAGTATTTCTTCATTAGGTAATAATTATTCTCATATTTGAAATGCTTCAAAACTAAAACAATATTTCAAGAGGTATGTTGTTATAGTTGTTGTTGGTAATGTATTTTGAAGATTATTTTTATTGTATCTCTTTTGAAAATTTAGTTTCTTTGGGATTTTTTTATTTGTCAACAATTTTACTTAGATTTATAAAAAGGATTTAATTTGACAAATCAATTTAAAAATGAAATTTGAGTTCAATAAAATCTTCAAAATGAATTCGACAAAGATAAAATTTACTTTGTATATAAAAAAAAGTAATATTTTAGATATCTAAGAATACTTATTATTCTATATTTTTGGAGATTGCGAATGGGATTATTTTTACAATAAAACCTCTTTAATTAATATTTTAAAGAACTAATAATCCTGGAATTTTTATTTTTATAATTATACCATTTGTTGAAAAATAAATATAACAAAATTTTTGATTCAGCTTTCCAAAAAAAAGATTTTCAGATTAATAATGTAACATTTCAAATTTTTAATTCTTACAATCATTTTAAATTATTAATTTCCCTTCCTAGAATTGCAAAATTCGATAATTAATTTAAATTCTTTGGAAATGGGAGATTTTTTTGGATAGCTGAAAGAAAATTTTATTCTATTTATTTTACAATTAACAGTGGTAGTATTTAGGATAACAAAATCAAATATAAAATTGTATCAAAATTGGTTCATTATTTAAGAATTTCCAAAACAATCGAGGTCTATCCATTTGGTTCCAATTTTTTAATTTCACAGGAACATCGGGTATAAAATTTATGAACCAGCAGAACTTTAGTTTATTATAATTCCTCAAAGATAATCTGGTACTTATTTTAAAATAGTTTAAATCTGAGAAATAAATTTCTGAATCAACATTAATGAAAGGTTTTTCATTTTTCCAAAAAATTCATTTTTTATAGAATAAATTTGTAGTAAAAAGTTCTGATCGTTTTTGTTCAAATTTTTTGGATCCAAAAAATAAATAGAAAAATTCACGAACACAGTGTTATTGTGATGAAATCACACAAAAGTGATTTCTAAGTTTTTTTTTCAACAAATAACATAAAAAATTAAATCTTATTTAAACAATACAAAAAAACAATAAAAAAAGATTTAAAGTAACGAAAAATACTGTTTTCGAGATCAAAATTACATGTATTTTCATTATAAAATCTTTTTTTTTTATTATTCTTCTTCCAATATAACACTAAATTTAATATCCATTCGTTAATTCAAAGTCCAATTAATGTTGAAGGTAAAATTCTTCATATTTTGAGAAAATTTTTAATTCTTAGTTGAATTTGTTTCGAAAAATTATAATTTTACCAAATTTTTTCGGGAAGATTTTTATTTTTTTTTGAAATAATTCAAAAAAAAACTTCATTTTGTGTAAAATTTTCATTTGATATATTATTTTTTAGAATTTTTTTTAATTGCAAAGTTTTTTGAAAAATAATAATAAAATATTTACTTATTTTTTCTATTCGGATTCTTTGACAATTTAATGTGAAACAAGCCTTGTTAAAGTAAAACACTTTTTTATTTTGAAATAATAGTTAAACTTTTCTCGATAAGTTAAGTTTTAAAGTGATAATAATTTAAGAACCAAAAAAAAAAAAATATTTTTCGTTTTATTTTCCAATATCGAGAAATTTAAAAGATTTGGTAGTGGAAATTTTTTTTTTTTCAAATATATAGAATATGAAAAAAGAATTTTTATTATGAAAATATTGGTTTTTTTATATGTCTTAATTTAAATAAAAAAAACTAGTTGGAATTAATTTTAGTTGTTTGTAAATATTGAAATTATTGAGAAATAATAAATAAAACTGCTTAATACTTTTAATAATTGGGTTGTTTTTAATTCATCAAATTATCAAGATTTTAATGTTGATTATTGGTATAAAACAACAAATTTAAAAAAATTTCTCTATTTGTGAAGTTTATTATATTGGATGTTATAAAAAATTAAGAATTTTTATAAATAATGGTTTGTCTGTTTTTTCTCAGTTTTTTTTTTGTTGAAAAAATGAAGAAACTATGGAGAAAAATAAACGGAATATATGAATAAAAATTATTTTCAAGTTTATAAATAATTCTACTATTTTTTTAAAATTTAAAATATTTTTTCAGATGGTTGTTTGAAAAAATAGTGGTTTAATTATCAGAATATATTTTTTTTAAACTTATTACATTCATAATGGGATTACTTTCTTCATTAAATAAAGTTCTTTGGTGAAAAAAATATGGAAATTCTTTTATTTTGCACTTTTTCGAAATGTTAAATGTGGATTAAACTTGAAAAAAATAATTTCTTTTCGATAATAATATTTAAAATAAACCGTATATTTCTGTAATGAGATTTATTTTTGATTTTCAAATGTTATGATATGTTAAAATATTTATAATGAGGTATTAATTTTACTTCATAAGGGTATATATTACAATCTTATTTAAACAGATTTTTTTCAACAAAAAATTGATTTCAATTTTTATTTTACTTACAAAAATTTTAGCAAGGAAAATAGGAAAGGCCAACTAAATTTGTAATTTTATTATATTGTTGATAATATTATATATACTAAATTCCAACAATTTGGACACAGTTTAAACAGTTGGAAGAATAACAATACCACACTTTTCATTCAATTTGTGAATTTTTTGATTTTATAATCTATTTCTTTTTTTGTCTTTTCTGTTTTTTTTTTTTATTTTCTTTTTTCAAATTATGTAATCTGTTTAGTTTAATCTGGAATTTTTTTTCGATGGTTGATAGTAGGTAAGTACTGAGTTTGTTAAATTGGAAAAACAACAATAAATTGGTGGATGGTATCTTATCATTTGATCGATCAACAATGATTGGTGAAATATCAACAAATTTACTAAATATTTTTTGTTCAGCTCGTTTGTTTCTTTTGGACTACACCATCGATTTTTATTTTTGAGTTTTTTTATTCTTTTATTTGAATTAAAATGATTACTTATAAAAATATTAATGTCAGCTCCACTTTTAAGACGCAAACTCTCAACAAAATTAAAGGCACAATAAAAATCTCAAATTAAGGCTTAAAATTCAGATTCTAGTAAAATAATTAGTAAAAAAAAAAATTACAAATTTTGTGCCTTAATTTGAGATTTTTTTTGTGCCTTAAATTTCGTAGCAGTTTGTGCCTTAAAACTGGAACTGGCTGTATTTGAAAAAAAATTATTTGTATTGTTTTGGTGAAAACCAAGTTTACTTATAAATTCGAATAAAGGTTCTCAATAATTTTAGTTCAATTTCCTTATTTTAAATTATGAGCAAAGTTTTGATAGAAAGTATTTTATTTGTTTAAATCCAAATAAATATTGTAAATAACTAGATTTTAGAGATGTTCTGTTTTGAAACTTAAGGTTATCATTATTTATCAAATAGAAAATGAACTAAAAAATTTTTAATATTTTTCGGCTTTTAACAGTATTAAAAAAAAATAAAAGATCTTTTTTGGAAAAAGTTTAAATGTAACCCCAATTTTGAAAAATAATTTATGGATCATTTTGGCGAATTCAGTTATTTTTCATTAAAATTTTGAATATGAGGATGGTATTTAGAATTTATAAAAAAGTAAAAAAGTGGTAAAATGATTTTGTTGATCTTTATTTGGGTTTATATTTTTTATTAATTTTGAGATAATAAAAAAAAAAAATAAAAAAAAATTAGAGTGTCAAAATAATTTTTCTCTTAAATTTAGTCAGGATTTTCTAAAAATAATTTAAAATTTGGTAAATTTAATAATTATAAAGATTAATAAAATTTTAGATCATTTTTTTAACGAGTGTGTTAATATATTGTTCTCTGTTACCATGTTCGCCTTTATTGACAAAGCTTTTTTTAACAGTGCTAAATCCACCAACTGGAGGCTTAAGTTTGAATGCCCATAAGAAACTATTGGCGTGTTTGAAGTTTTTACCAACAGTATAAATTTCATGAACTAAATCTTCCATGCAGACGATGTCGTATTTTTGGAGCTTGTCATAGATCATTTCGTTTGAGTCAATGATTTTTCTTTGGTGATTTACTCTTGCGTGTCCTCTTTTATAAATTAAGGCTCGGACGGTTTCAACATCTGGATATCCCCAGGTGACATATGGATCAATGAAATGAAGCATTCTAAGTGAAGATTTGTTTAATCTAATGAAGACACCACTATAAATTCTTCGAAGTCTCAATAATTGTAAAATTTTTCTTGGCTTTGGTGGTACTCCTACAATACTTTTTTTTTTTTTTTTGAATACATTGAGTGAATGAAAATTGATTATGGAGAACAAATTACAAAATTAGTAATTGTGGTACAAACATTTAAAAAGGGGTGTTGTAAAAAAAAGAATATTTTAAAGTGATTTTGTGATTGTGGTTTAGTGGGTTTACTTTTAAAGTTGTTTTTCTTATTTTAGAGTTTTTCTCTGAGTAAGTTTCAAAATGTTTTTGAAAAAAAAAAATCAAAAAAGAAAAAAAAGCAAAAAGCAAAAAATTTGTTTTGTTTTTTTTTTTTTTTGTTTTCCGTTTTTTGTTTCTTGTTTTTTATTTTCTGAAAAGGAAAAAAAAAAATAAAAAAAAAGAAGACAAATAATTACCCTCTAATTCTGATAATAAAAGCTAATTTTGGTTCTGGTTCTCTATAAAAGGATCCTTCTTTGAGTGCTTTTTGTTTTAATTCGACAAGTTTTTGTTCTTGTTCGAGGTATTCTTTTTCATATTTTTCTGCTCTTTTGAAAGCCTTTGATTGGATTTCTTTGATAAGTTTCATTCTTTTTTCATTTTTTTCTTTTTTAACTTCCTTGGAATTGAAACTTCTTTTTACTTGTTTTTTGATTGTTTCTGGGACTTGTCTATTTTGGAGCAATTCAAATTAAAAGAGAATAAAAAAAAAAAATACAAAACAAAAAAAAGTTAATTGGTTTTTTTGATTTTCCGTTTTGATTAAAAACAGATAGATTCTATTTTACTAAAGAACACACAAAAAAAAAAAAAAAAAAGAAAAAGAAAAAGAAAAAGAAATTTACTTGGACATATTTGGAGATGAAAATAAAAAAATGAAAAAATCATCTTCAATTTGGAATTTTGCTGTATATTAGATCTTTTTGATAAGGTTTAAAGGACAGAGTAGTTAAGCTTTTCAAATCAACTTGAGAAAACTAAAATTATTACCTTAGTACTGGCGTTGAAGAATCTTAAGAAAACAATTTGAATTGATTTTCATTTTTCTATTTTATTAGTCAATAGAATCACAAACCACAACTTTCTTTTTGAAACTCTCTCTAATAAAAGAAAAATTCTCAAAAGGAAGTGAAAATTTTTTCCTATTTCAAACACATACAAGCTGAGATTAATTATGATTTTTAATGAATGTACATAATAATGTGCCTCAAAACCAATCTCTTATATTTCAAAAACCGTCCAGCAATACCTAGATCTCTTTCAATTGCGAACTAAAAAAAACCTTTTTAAAAGAAAATAAATTTAAATCTCCTTAGTCTCTATTTTCAAAATTCCTTTTCAGAACAAAAAGAACATTTTTAACTGTAAAAGCCTTATGTGGATCTGTTAATAATGGAGATCTAAGAATTTATTTTTCTCAAAGTCGAATTTTTTCTTTTTCCTTTGAAGAAACAATTAAAATTTCAATTTGTTTGGCAAATAAAAAAAGATCAGTTTGTCTTTACTGTTTTGGAAGAAAGAAAAAAAAAAAAAATTAAACAAGTCTAGAGCCAAAAAGGATTACTTTTAATGGGATTTTGAGATCAAGTTACTCTTGGTAGATTTGTTACTTGTCAAAAATAATTATCTACAAGCTGTTAGCAACATCTTAATTGACTTCTTTTTAGTTTTTCAATTTTCCTAAACGATTTTTTGCTTATTTTAGAGAAAAGCAAAATATTTCATTTTTTTCCTATTTCTTTTTTCTTCTTTTTTTTAACAAAGAAATCTGTCAACAAGAACAACCCAATTTCACCACAAATACTAACAATAAATAATACAACAAAAACAACAAAAACGATAACACCAATAATGATAATAACAACAAAACCAACACCAACAATAACAAATACCGAAGAACAAACAACAATAATAAAATGAATAATAAAAATAATAACAAACAAATGATCCAACTTTCAAACGATCCAGATCCAACAACAATAGTTACAGTGGCGGCTGCACCTCAATCAATAATAACAATAGAACCAAAAGCAATAATAATAACTAAGAGCAGAACCAATAATAACAATAACAATAATTTTAATAACACCACCCAAATTATCCAAAAGTATCAAGAACAACAACCAAAACAACAACTACACCCGCAATACAGTAGTTCCAACCCCTCCTTGAACATTTATAAGAAATAGAAATCGATTTTTGATAATAAAAGTTTACCCTTATTGATAAACCGTAAAATGGTTATGAAAGCTTACAGACTTTCCAACCCTACCATGAAAATTTACAAGACATCGAAATTGATTGTCTATTACAAAAATTTATCCTGTACAACAAATCATAAAATTGTTATTAAAGTTTGCCATAAACTGTAAAATTTATAATAGAAGATTAAAAAATTAATGCTATCCAATTTTTTGGTTTTTTAGACTGACAAACAAATTCACAAAAAAACTTGTCTTAATGCGGATCTTCAATTTCCAAAATTATTAAAATCTCAGGTTTAAACAATTTAAAAATAATGGACGTAAAAGACTTTCAAGTTTCCATGATTTCTGTGATTTCTTTTCTGTTGAAATTTAAATTTTGTGTTTGTTTTATTATATAAAAAAAAAATAACTTTTATGAGGTAAAAGAAATTGAAATTTTTATCTTACGATAGAAATTGAATTTTCTATTTCATAAAACATAATTTTATAAGAGATAACCAATTTGTATGTATTATAAAATTTTACAGTGGGGTATGGAACGGCTGTAATACAAGCAGTGAAAATGTTAGTAAAAACATCACAAATATTCAAACAATAATAATCAAAATCAAACTTTTAATTTTTGTTTTGTTTTTTTTTATATTTTCATTTTTTTATTTCTTACATTAATAAAGCAGATCCAATTTTTCTATTTTTGGTTTTTTTTAACTTTTTTAATGAATTTTCTTTATTAAATAAATTAATAAAATAATAATATATTGTTGACAATATTGTAAAAAAGGATTGAAAATATTTGTAATAATGGTATTTTAATCAATATCTTTAGATTTGGAAATACAATTACAACAATTAACTTTTAAATTACTAATTTGTAAATATGACCACGGGTATTAAATCTTATAATACACTATAGGAAAGTATTTTGAAAATATTTTTTGATCCATTTGGATGATATTGAACTTCTATGATTTAATTTCAATCAGATCAGTTTTTATTATAAACACAATATATTTATACAGTAACAACCTAATTTTGAAAATCAATAATTATTTTTTATTTTTGAGGTTCTTTGAATACCGGACATGCGACTAATTTAGAATATTGGTATTGGTGATTGTTATTACCAAAATACTCCTAATCCAAACTAGAAAAATTAAAACTATTGGGTATCATTTTTTCCACCTTTGAAAATAATATAATAACACTTAATAGAATTATATTAATTTTTTTAATAATAATTTGTAGATTAAAGTTATTAAGAGATATATCATTAATGATCAATTAAATAGAATCTAATCTTACTATAAAAAATTACAAATCGCCTGAACTAATAAATTGAAATCTATATCTATATATATTCAAAAAAAATTCATTCTTAAATATCACTAATGGTTCATTTTTTTATTAGAATATACAAAAAACCAGAAATCTTAAAAAGTAAATAAAATTAAACCAAAACGTTATAAAAATTGAATAAATTTTTTTTAAATAGTTGTTATAGATTTTTATGACGGACCTTTAATATATAAATTTAACCAGAAGATATATTGTAAATTGAGATATAAAATATTTCCAAAAAATGGAGAATTATTTATTTTAAAATATTTTATTTTACTAAGATAGCAATCGAAATATCCCAAAATATTATTTATTTTAAATCGATTGTTTGTAATACAGTTAATTCCACTTTAAAGAAAAATACTTTAAAAGAAATTTAAGGCACAAAAAAAATCAAATTAAGGCACAAAATTTGTAATTATCTTTTTTTATAATTTATTTTACTAGAATCTGAATTTTGTGCCTTAATTTGAGATTTTAATTGTGCCTTAAATTTCATTGAAAGTTTATATCTTAAAATTGAAACTGGCTGTGTTGAACAATCAATAAAAAGACACCCTAACCCCAGTGTTTAAAAAATAAAATAAACCAAATTTGTTATAATATTTTTTTATTTGTTGTAGAAAAGAAATAAAAAATAGGGGAAAGAATTTCCACTGGCATGGAATATCAAATAAAGTTGATTCTAAAAGACAAAATAATTCTTAAAAATATGTTAGACAATAAATAGAATATTTTTCTGCTTACAATTAAAAAAATAAAACACAAAATAAAAATTTAAAAGCTTGGATTTTATTGGAAAATTTTTATTATGGATAAAAAAAAAAATTATAAACTTAAATATTGGTTATTAGAACCTCATAACCTAAAAATTCAAAATTAATATTAAATTCGTGACAATTTATCTTAATAATATATTTTAAACCACCACTTTAGATATTTTACCAAAACCTCCGCTTTATATTGATTTAATTATTTGGGATCTTTTATATAAAAATTATGATAGTTTTTTTTAAAAAAGGGTTGTCTTTTTTCTCTTTTATTTTTAACATTTATTTGTTAGTTTAACAGAAATATAAACAACCAAGTTCGTTTCCAATTTATTTTAGAATATATTTAACCAATTAGTTTTTTTTTTTATGTTAAAAATACACATTTCCAGAGTCTAAAAACATTATTTTTAAAAAAACTTGAATACTTTTGATTATTTTTTTTTGGTCGTTTTAACATTCAACTTATAATTCCGTATTATTTTTAGCCACAAGGTAAGATCATTTTAAATGTTAATTCCTAGAATTGGTTGACAAAATTTCAATTAAACCTAATTCAAAAAATTTGGAAACATCCAAAAACAAAAATTGGCAAAAAAAAAAAAAAAAACAATTTATTATATTTCTCAATACTTAATATAAAAACAGATTAAGTTACTGATTATCAAGGTTTTTATAAGTAATCATTTTCATCCAAATACAAGAAAAAAAAATAAAACTAAAAATTAAAAATTGGTGTATCCAAAATAATGAAACGAGCGTAATAAAAAATGTATTTATTAATTTGTTGAAATTTCACCAAAAATTGTTGATCGATCAAATGATAAGATACCAGAGAGATTTTGTATGCGATTTTTCTCTTTTTAACAAACTCAAAACTAATATTCTATAAAATATTTTTAAAAAATTCCAGATCTAACTAAACATATTAAGTAACTCAAAAAAATGAAATAAAAACAAAAAATAAAATAGTTTGTAAAATCAAAATTCTTTCCAAATTGAATGTAAAGTATGTTTATTGTTATTCTTTCAACTATTTAAACTATATCCTTTTTTTGGGATTTAGCTATGATCTGAAATTTGATGAAATTCGACCAATTTATTGAAATTATGAAATTAAATGTTTTTTAAATATAAAAGTAATTTCCTTAAAATTTCTCTCTATTTTTGAGGATGATTTTTATATTTGATCATTTTATTGTGTGATGTTTTTTTAAATAGTAGAACTTTAAGAAACAAATATAATATTTAGCCAGGGTTTATAATCAATTTCTTTGACCTTTTAATGAAGGTATCTTATTGATAAAAAAATACACAAGATTAAATATAAATGTTGTAAAAAATAATGTTTTTTCCAAAATTTGGAAAAATGCATGAAACTCTTTATTTATCCCAAAAATTGGAAAAACTCTATTTTTTACAACATTCCATATTTAAATTTGTGTGCATCTTTGAATTTGAGACTTGTGTTGAATAAAATCACTCTGGCTATTTAAACAATAGTATGCCAGTAATTTGTACTGAAGCAGTAGTCGCGTGCTTAAATATAATTAGCTCACGCACAAATCAATGCCTTTTTAATGGGATAACCATAGTAAAGGTAAATTTTTCACTTTTTTGAAATTTTGAAGATGAACAGAAAATAAGAAAATCTTTCTTTGGTTAACTCATAGATTTTTATTATTCAAAGAACTTCATTCGTTTGATTGTTAAATTTTTTTGTAAAGTCTCAAAAAGATTTCCACCGTAGATTGTTAAGTTGAATTGTTTAAAATAATGTTCCAAATGCTATATGACTTATCTTTGGTCCTTATCTCAACATTCTAGTGTGGTTTTTAATTTTTTCATTTTTAATTTTTTCATCATTTTTGAATAGTTAATAATGACAAAACAAAAAGCATAAGTAAGATTTAGTTATCAGAAACCTTTGTGATTGATGTATAACGTTTAAAAAGAACAAAACATTGCAATTGGGGGGGGGCAAAAGGAAATACAAAAGGAGCTTTATTAACTAGAAAGATTCCAAACAATAATAATTACACCAAAAAAATATCTGGTTAGGATTTTAAATAGTTGTATTTGGTGGAATTGGAGAAATGAATGTGATTATATTTTATCCAATTTAAACCACAAAATAGCTATAACTTTTATTCTAAGAATATAAAATTATCTTCTCCAAAAAAAAAAAACTATTTAAATAAAAAAAAAAAAAATCTAACCAATTATATACTAAATCTATTCTCTTTTTTTTATTCTTAAGGGAGTAGCCACAGTAAAGAAAAATTTTTCACTTTTGTGCAATTCTGAAGAGGATCAGAAAATAACATTTTTTACTCTGGTTGTACCTCATTGGTTTTTATTATTTAAAGTACTTCATTCATTAGATTTTTTAAATTTCTTTTTCAAAGTCTCAAAGAAATTTCCACAATAGAATGTTGAGTTGAATTACTTAAAATAGTGTTTTGAATGTTGAATAACTTATCTTTTATTCTTCTCTCAACATTCTATTGTGGCATTTAATTTTTTCATTTTTTATTTTTTCATCATTTTTGAGATTTTTTTAATCCTGACAAGATAAAGCAATTAGAAATATTTTTTTATTAGTGGCATTTAGGATTAATGGATTTTGTTTAAAAAGAACAACAATATTACAATTGAGAGAATATGAAAGGAAACATAAATGGGACTTAAATAGCTAGAAGAATTCCAAAATTAGAATAATTAAGTAGAATTATTACTTGTTAGGATTGTAAAACGTTGGGTTTAGTGGAATATGCGAAGTGAATATGATTATATGTTATCAAAGTTTAAACCACAAAATAGATACATGTTTTATTCTAAGCATCTGAAATTATCTTCTCCCAGAAAAAAAAACTAAACCCCATTCCAAAAATTTGGACACATCTAAAATCAAAAATAGTGAAACAAAAACTCAATTTACTATATTCTCCCAAACGTAATATAAAACCAGATTTAAGTAACATAGTATTAATGGTTTTTTAAGTACTCATTTTCATCCAAATATAAGAAAACAATATAAAACAAAAAATCAAAACAAGTGTGTCCAAAAAAAATGAAACGAGCTGAAATGAAAGAGTTTGAACAAAAAATATATTGGTAGATTTGTTAAAATTACACCAACAATGGTTGATCGATCAAATGATAAGATACCATGTACCGGTTGTATGTGGATTTATCACTTGAAGAAACTCAACTGTAACCATCTAGTAACCATCTATAAAAAATTTTCAGATCTAACTAAACGGTTTAAGTACCTGAAAAAAAGAAAATGAAAACAAAAACAAAAAACACAAAAAATGATATAGTTTGTTAAATTAAAATTAATTTCCAAATTGATGTAAATCATGTTTTTGTTATTCTTCTAACTGTTTAAACTGTGTCCAAATTAATCGAATTAAGTTTATTTTAATAATAAAATAATAATAATAATAAAACTATTTTATCAATATAATCTCTTTTTTTTTATTGTTGAACATTACTAAAAAAAAAATATCAAATAATTTTTTTAAAAAAATTTTTAGAGAATCTACGATCACACGCCACAAAAATAAAATGTTCTTATCTCATCTCTCTCAAATTTTTATCATGTCTTATGGTGTAGCTACTCCCTTAAACATTTACAAAAACAAAAATATGAATAATTATTTAAAAAAATTGTTTAGAGAATCTACGATCACATGCCACTAAAATAAAATACCCTTTTCTCATCTCTCTAAAATTATTATCATGTCTTATTGTATAGCTACACCCTTAAATTTAACAGTGTATATAGTGGATCTTATAATAGAACAAAAAAAAAAAAACAATGAGTACATATATTCTAAGGTATAATTTTAAGTTCTTATTAATTAGGCACTTACAATGTGATAAAGAATAAAAACTAAAAAAACACTTGACTTTTTGTAAATAAAAACATTATGTAACACTATGGATAAAATCTCCTAAATACCTGTTAACCAAATTCAAAGAATTGTATTTATTGTTTCTGAACAATTCCATTTTAATGCACCACCTTAAGATAAATAATCATAAATTATAAAAGACATTTATCATGCAACAACTCTCTGAACAAAACCTATCATTGTTCTTAAACAGAGAACAATTAAAAACCACTAGAGAGTTTAAAATGTAAACAATAAGTTTTCATTAACCTTTTCTAAAAAAGAATAAAATAGTTTTCAATAACAAGAGTTTTAATTGAACCAAATTCAAGCCAACTCAATAACTTGGATCTTTTTACTTTTTTCTTCAATTCAAAAAAACGTATACCAAAATTACCGAAATTTGTTCTATTCCTCCTCAGGCCGATCTGAAAAACGGAACTATTCTTTCATTTTTTTACAAATTCCTCTTTTGTCAACAAAATCTTTCTTCATTGATTTGTACATTTCGTCAAGAGAAAGTGTATAATTATGAACAACGTTGTTTCTTCTATTATTCGAGAAAAACGAAAATTTCGGGCAATATTACGATCAATCAAATATAATAACACCAAATGTAATCGGCTATCAAGCAGAGTTGGGGAAATAATTACTTTTATTCAAAAATCTCGTTTGTTTTTTTCTTTCTTTTACTTGGAAGATCACTTCGAAATTCAGAATTTTTTTTCTTTCTTAATTTTTCTTTTCAAATTCAAAACAAAAAAAAAAAAATACAAAAAACAAAAAATAATATTTTTTTGAAATAACCCCATTTTTTGTAATTTTGGAAAAAAAGAACTTCACGAAAGACCACAAGAAATAAAGTCAAAATCCAATATTTTAAAAGAACTTCAAAAATCAATTCAAGCAGCAAGGGGTTTAATTGAAAAACATCAACAAAAAAGCCTCTGGTTCACTCGTTTATTAAAAAAAGGAACATCAAAAAATGATTTTAATGATGTTTATACAAGACTTTATAATTGCTCGGTTGGATTAAGTATGAAGACGGACTGTAAGTGGGGTGAATCAGAACAAGACAAAGAAGATGAAAGTAAGACCTTCTCAAAATTTATTTTTTGTTTTATTTTTTTTTAAAATTTTTTTCTTATTTGCCAAACAAAAAAACAAGGAAACGAAACAAAAAGAGAAAAAATAGAGCAAATGAACATGTCCTTTTTTTTTTTTTTGGAGTTATGTTTGCCCATTTTTTTAATCTCTCAATCCCTTTTTATTTCCTTTTCAAATTCTAATAAATAAAAAAAAAAAAAAATCAAAACAAAAAAGATACTGATTTATTAGAATTAAAAAGTTTTCTTGCAGACTTAAAAGAAAATCCAGATTTAATTGACAAAATATTAAGGGAACAAAAAAAACAATTAGAAAAATCAAATAAAAAATTTGATCCAGACAAAGCCTTAAATTTAGTTACGCAACTACTACAAAGATTAAAAATTCAAATCCATGTTTCTCAAGGAGAAGAAATGAAAGAACAGCAAACCAATTCCAAAGAAATAAACCAATCTGATGAATTTTTAGAAATTCAATTTAAAGAGCTAACCTTAAAAAAAAGATTAGCCTTTGGTGCCTTTGGAGAAGTTTTTTTAGCTGATTGGCTTGGAACACAAGTGGCAGTTAAAAAATTGATAACAGAAAAAATTACAGAAGAAATAATGGCAGAATATTTAAATGAAGTCCAAACAATGTCGTAAGTCTTTTATTTTTATTTTTTTTTTTTAAACAAAGTCGTATTATTGACAATATTAGAATTTTCATGACAAATCGACAAATTAATGATTAATTTATCTTTTTACGATAATGTAGAATATCATCAATTCGTTTGTGTTTTTTTGCTTATAATCGGACATATTTTTGACAAGATTAAAAACTCATGATAATTGAAAAAATTCGCCATAAATCCACCCAAAAAAAAGTAATAACTTCAGAAAATTTTTTAGTTTTAAATAATACTTAAAAAAATGGAATTAAAAATTCAAGAAACATTAAAAAAGATGTAAAAATAATGTAATTGATGCTTTATTATTTAGACTTTTTCTAACAGAATAAAATTATATCTTAATTTTTTGAGTTGTCAAAGTTATTTTCAGGAATAATGGTTAAATTCATGGAAACTAGTATTATTCGTGATAAAATCAGAAATTCGTGATCTTCGGCCAAACTATTGATAATCTTATTTTCTCACTAAAAAATCATTGTCACGAATTTCCCTAATCATAAGGCAATCAAAACAACAAAAAAACATGAAAAAACATTTAATACTTTGATAAAAAAATAACATTTTTGAAAATTTTTGAGAAATAAGCTATTTCCAAAAAAGCGAGGAAATATAAAATCGATTTTAAAATATCTTTATTAACCTTAATTCTAATATTACTATTAAAATATCCAAAATTGTTATTTATCATTAAATTAATTCTTCATAATAATTCAATTTGTTTTATAAGACATTACTTTAAAATAAAAGATATAAAGTTTCTGATCACAATTTTATTTATGATATTTTCCAAGCGTGAAAATTGCTGTTTATTTTTCTTTTTTTTGATTCAGAACATATTATTTTTCGTAAGAGGACTTTAGTCTTGAGATAGAATTTCTCAGAGAAGGTAAAAAATTTTTAGCAGTATTTTATTAGTTAAAAAAACCGTTTATATCCTTACCATATTACCCTTTTTTTCTATTAAAATTTGCTGTAACTTGCTTTTTCCAAAAAAAGTACTAACTTTTTATACATTTTTAGAAAATATTTTAATGGATATACATTTTGAAATCCATTCAATAGGTATTGATTCAATCAGTATTAATATTCTTCTTAATTTGAAAAATACCAATTTTTGAACAGGAACATTTCACAAGAAAATATTATTTTAAATGTAAAAAAAAATAACCTACTTTTTTGGAAATACCTTAATGGTGATTGTATTGACGATTATTTGTCTTTGTTTTACAAAAATTATTCTTGTTATCACATTATTTTTAATATTTTAAAGCAGTGCTATGGGTTTTAAAACCAAAATAACCCAATTTATGAAGTATTTTTTTTAAAATTACTTTTAAATTAAACCTTATTCAAATTTTCAAAGTTAAATATTGGGCTGATTGTTGTTATCTTGTATATAAATTTGAAAATTTTAGGTTTTTCAAAAACAAAAAAGTCAAAAGATGAATTTATTAAAAAAAAGTTTTGAAAAGCCGATATTGACCTTCTTTTAAATCCTTAGTACTATTTTAAAGAAGAAAAAAAATTCTGGGAAAATGAATTAACAAAATTATAAAACAAAAATAAATTTGTTTTCGAAAAGTGAAATTTTTTTTTTTATTTGAACTATCATTAAAATTAAATTATTTTTTATTTGAATTCGAAATTTGATTCAAAACTTTTAAAAAGATTTGGCCTTTTGAAAACAATTGTTTTAATTTTATTATAGTCGATTCAAAAAAGCGTGACAAAAAAGTCTTTCGAAGTTTTATATCAAATAGTTGATAGAATTCAATCAATCTATTTTCAAGACTTTTTTGTAACACCTTTTTAAAATGGCTTTACGAACAAATAACACTTTTGAATTATTTAAAAAAATGAATAATAAATCAATATTCGGTATCAATGTTGATTTTTCAATTCATAACTTAAAAACTCATGAAATCTTAAAAAATAATACAATTTAATTTCCATCCATCTATCCACTCATCTAAATACATATCCCTTTGCGTACCAAGATCAACCATTTCTGATTTTCAAAATTTTACCACACTCTGAAAGTAGAATTTGAACATACCAAAATTTTGAAAATCGTAGGAAATGGCCGATTTTGTCAACTAGGTGATATAAACTTTGTTTCTGTCAAAGGTGGACAAAAAATTTTCCAAATATCAATTATTTTTTAGAATTTACCTTGAAAAAACAAATAAGAAATAACTTGAATAATACACAATGGGGAATAGTTGATCTCTTTATAAAGTACATCTAATCAATCAATATATTTTTTAAAAAAAAAGAAAAACCAAAATTCTTAGATAAAACCACATTGAGATAAACAATGATGTTCATTTTGATCTTCAATCGAAGAACAAAGAAAATCCCAATAGAAATCTAAAATGGGTTTTCCAAAATTATTTTCACTATTTCAATAACATAAAAATAACACACGTTTTTACAAAGTTTCGATAGATCTTGTAATAAAAAAATTTATTTTTCAAAATGAATTAGTTATCAAAAAAAAATCGAAAAAGAAAAAAGTGAAAATGTGCAAAAATGAACTTAAAATTTGGAAATTTTCAAAATTAAATTTATTCTTCTAATATCCATGCAAACACTTTAAAAAACACATGTAATCCATTCATTACAACTGAGCTCCTTGTAATGGAAAATATTTTATATACCAGATTTATTTTGATCTGATTAAAAAAAAAATCTTTTTTTTGTTTAAATTTTATAATAAACTTAGATTCTCCTTTAATCTTTTTTTTTTTTTTTTCAACAGATCTAAAATTTTTTACTATTATTGTTTAAGGGTTAGTATCAAAATAAAACCAATTTGACGTTTTTATTATTTTATTTTTATCTCTATATACTACATTTACACATATTAAGAAATATATCATTTTTTTTTTTTTTTTTGATTAATTTGTTTTTCATTCTCAATAAATAAATAAATAATATTAATAACATATTTCTTTATTTTAAAATCTTTAAAAGAAATAATTACAAAATTTTCTGATTTATTTTATGTTTTACAAGTATAATAGGATAAAATATTAAGCACAATTTTAAAATAATCATTAATTTTAATATTTCAGTTTTTGTTGTTTATTTTTTTTTTCTTTTTCTTAAAAAAGATCTATATTTTTCAGAAAGTACAAACAAGAGAAAGTAATATTTCCCTGTTCATTTAAAAAAAAAGAGATTAGTTGTGTTATATATTTATCCCCTTTTTCAAAAATATTTAAACAAAAATTTAAAAAAAAAAATCTATTGAAATATAAATATAATAATTAATTTTTTTTTATTAATATTTAAATATATATCTACATCACAATATATAACTATCAAAATTAATTCATCTCCAATAGCGCATTAAGGCATCCAAATGTTGTCCAATTAATTGGTGCAACTAAAAATTATCCATATTGTTTAGTAATGAAGTATTATAAATATGGAAGTTTATATGATATAATTCATAATAAAGAAGTTGATTTAAGATTATTAGAAATGCTGTATATAGGGAGGCAAGTGGCTAATGGAATGAAATATTTACATTCCAGAAAAATCATTCATAGGGATTTAAAAAGCGCCAATATTTTATTAACTGAAGAAGATGGAGAAATTGTTCCAAAAATTATTGATTTTGGTAGTTCTAAAAGAAAAAATGAAGAAACTTCAATTAGATCTTTGCATGGCACAGCCCAATGGATGGCCCCTGAAGTACTATTTTAATTTTTTTTATTTTTTTATTTTTTTAAAAAACTAATTTATTCAAATTAATTCAACTTTATTTTTATTTACTTACTGTTTAAAAAAAAAACAACACAATAAAACAAAAAACAAAAAACAAAATCATAAACAAAAAAATAAAAAATCAAAAAATCAAAAAAAAAAAAAAAAAAACAAATCAAAATCCAAAAAAAAACAAACCAAATGTATTTAGGTTGTCAGAGCAGAACATTATAGTTTTTCAGCAGATGTATATTCTTTTGGAATTATTCTTTGGGAATTGATCTGTCGAGAAAAGCCATTTTCGGGAATGATCCAAACACAAATTTTAGGATTACATTTTTATGATTCCAAAACAAATTCTTTACAATCCTTAAAAAAAAGAAGACCAAAATTACCACAAGATTTAGATCCCGATTTAAAATTATTAATTGAGGAATGTTGGGACGAAAATCCAGACAATAGGCCAGATTTTAACGATGTAGCATCACGGCTGATTGAAATTTGTAAAAAGTTAAAAAAAATATATTTTGAAGAAAAAGGAGAAAGATTTCAAACAAAAACCTTATCGAATTTTTTTTTAAAAAAGGATAAAGAAAAATCAGGTTTTAATAAAGATTTGAATAGCCTAGAAAAGCAATTTGAAAGGTTTAACTCACCATTAACAAGATTACAATCACATCGTGTGCTACATGTTGGAGAAGATGATCTCAATCAAAATCAAAATCAGAACGAAAACAAAAACGAAAAAGAAAATGAAAATGAAAATGGAAACAGAAACGGAAATGAAAATAATTTTTCAACGATTACAGATGCCTTAAAAGAAGCAAATACTGGCGATGTTATTGAATTAAGCGCAGGTATTCATTATTTTGATGGTGCTGATATTACCATTCCAGGATTAAGAATCAGAGGCAAAAATGGCGTTGTGGCAGATTCCATTATTGTAGAATGTTCTAATGAACGATCAGCCTTTTGCTTTAAGGCCATGAACTGTGGGATCTTTGGTGTCACAGTGAAGGATAATAGCCAAAAAAAATCAGGGTATGGTATTATTGAGGTATTAGAGGGCAATACAATAATTTCGGGATGCTTTATCATTGGCAACGAGCAGGATTTAGGGATCTCTTGTATTTTGGTCCGCGGTTCCAAATCTAGTCCAATTATAAAAAACAATATTTTAACAGGATGCACTTACGGGTTATCAATCTATGAACAGTGCAAATGCTTTGCTGAAGAAAATGATATAATCAAGAATAAAAATTGTGGAATTTTTTTTTCCAATTCAAAATCATGCCTTATAAAGCAAAACTTAATTTGTGAAAATTTAAGTTGCGGCTTATTAGTTACCTCTTCAGAGCAAATTAATATTTATGAAAACAAAATAACAAAAAATAATAATTGTGGCATCAAGGTAATTGCATCAAAAATTTCCATCAAATCAAATAATATTGCAGAAAGCACCGAAAATGGAATAATGCTAATGAACGAAACCAATGGAAATATTATTGGTAATTTGATCTGGAAGAATTTAGATAAAGGAATAATAATTGCGTCTCGATCAAATGTAAACATTGTCAATAATAGCATTGCTTCAAATAGAATTGGCATTGAAATTAATGAGAATGTTCGAGGATTAATTAAATTAAACAAAATTTTTTCCAATTCGGAAAAATCCATATTTGATCATAACCAGAAAAATGAAAAAAATAACCAAAAAAATAACAATGAAAATGAAAATAATAATAACAATAGCAATAGCAATAACAATCCAAAATTAAAAAGAATTGAAATTGTTGAAAATGAAATACAAGAATTAGAAACAAACGAAGACGAAAATTTGCAAGGAAATACGCCTTTGCAGGGGATTTCGATAAGAAAAGATGGGAAAAGACAAATTATTGTGCACCCCAAAGGAAAAAATACCATTTTCACAACAATTTCCGCCGCAATTAAAAAAAGTAGGAGCGGTGATGTTATTAAAATTAAACCGGGCACTTATCGAGAAAGAATAATCATCAAGAAGCCAAACCTTGAATTATTCGGCGCATCCAAATCTAAAGAACAGAAATTTATCAACATCGAGTCTAATGGGCCCTGTGCCTTTTCATTTCGATCCAAGGCAGGGCGCGTGTCGAATTTGATTTTTAAGCAATTGGGCAAAAAGCATTCTGCCGTGGATATCGTGTCGGGTGAATTACTAATGCAAAATTGCGAAATAATCGGCAAGGGGATGGCGTGTCTAAGCATCAGAAAGGGGGCAAACCCCAAAATTAGAGATTGCCGAATCCACCATGGGAAAGTTGGCTGTGCGCTCTTTCAAAGCGCAAGGGGTACAATCCAAAATTGTAATATTTTTGAAAACGAGTACCAAGGAATTTGCCTAACCAGCTCGTCGGTGACAAACGTCCTCGATTGTAAAATCTTCAAAAACGAAGGTGGCGGGATTTATGTCATGGACCGATCCGCTGGCTTGATTAAAAACTGTGATATCGCCTTCAACAAAACCTCTGGGATCACAGTGAAAAGCAATGCTACGCCAATTTTCAAGGCCAACAAAATACACCATAACCAACAGGCCGGCTGCTATATCATCGAAAGCGGCTATGGGGAGTTTATTGAAAACGAGATTTATAACAATGGCAAATCTGGGATCGCATGCAAGAATAATGGTAACCCAAAGGTAATGAAAAATAAGATTTATTCAAACTCTGAAATGGGCATTTTTGTTTATAGCAACTCAACAGGGACCTTTAAAAAAAATGATATCTACGGTAACTCCTTGTCGGGAATACAAATAAAAATTAACGGCGATCCAAGAATTGAAGAAAATAAAATACACCACAATTTAGGATCTGGGTTTTTTGCTTACCAAAGTTCCAGAGGCACAGTTTTCAAAAATGAGATTTTCCAAAACGAATTACGCGGCGTGGATATCGAATCACAATCGATACCCTTAATTGACTCAAACAATATTCATGATAACAAAAAGGGTGGATTGTTTGTTTATAAAAATGGTGGCGGCATCATTAAAAAAAATACAATACAAAAAAATCGTAGAATTCAGGTTTTAATTAAACGAGGGTGCTACCCCCAATTAAGCCAAAATGTAATACCAAATAATGGACTAAAAAATGAAAACCGCTAAATATAATTACTTGCTATCAATAATAATCCAAATACCCGTTGACAGTTTTTGTAAATGTAGGACAAAACCATTAAAAGATTGTTTTTAATTCAAATTAGAACAAATCTTGAAGAGTTAATACATCCAATTTAATACAATGGTTGATTGAGATACAAGCGAATTTTATTTGGTTGAAACTTTGCTTTTTCTCTTTGAGAATTTTTTTAATTTCTTTCAAATCTTTTTCATTTCATTTCATTTCATTTTTTTATAAATTTGAGTTTGATCAAATCAATGAATTTATTTTCCACATTAAGTTGATTAAAATGAAGAATAGAATTTATAAATTAATGTTTAAAAAAAAAAAATTAAATAAAATCTAAATCAAAATATATGAAGAATATCCATTTTTAATTTCTTGTGAAATTTTCAGATTTTTTATTGTTTTTTATTAAAGGGATCAGTCTTCTACTCCATGAATACAAGTTAATTTTTTTAAAATATTTTATTGGTGGTATTCTCTAATTACAAATTTTTTAGATGTCAAGTGTCAAAAAATTCTGGTCGACTAAAAACATAAAAAAGAATATTTTTTTTTGTGAGATCAATTTTTTTTTTTCACTTTTTTTTCTGAAAAAGAAAAAAAATTTAAATTCATTTTATTTCGATCTTTAAAAAAATTTAAATTCATTTTATTTCGATCTTTAAAAAAATTTTTTAATATTGCTTTATTGCCATTTTGATCATAATTATACAATAACAAGCCTTTGTTACGAGGAATATTAATATAAAGATTGTTTATATTTTTTGAGATACAGTTAGTTTCAACTTTAAGGCACAAAAAAATCTCAAATTAAGGCACAAAATTTGGAGTTTTTTTTTTCCACAAATTATTTTACGAGAGTCTGAATTTTGTTCCCTAATTTGTGATTTTTTTTGTGCCTTAATTTTTGTTGAAGTTTGTGACTTAAAAGTGGAACTAATTGTAATTATTTTGGTTAAACACAAAAATTGATTTATTCAACCAATTGAAAAACAATTGGATTGATTTATGAAGGATCGTTATAATAAATTAATTTTTTCAAGCCATTTAAAAATTTTACTTTGAAAAAGTGTTTTTGTTCAAAGATAAAATACAATTTTTCAAAAATAAAATTTTTTTGGAGATATTTGGAAATTATGTGGATAGACTTCGATTTTTTTGGAAATTCTTTAATAATGAAACAATTTTGATAAAATTTTAGATTGATTGTGTAATCCCAAATACTGCTATAATTATAAAAACAAAAGTAACAGGAAATCAGTTCTTCAAAATTATTCATTAAAGTTGTTTTAGTGTAATAATAATCCCATTTTCCAATCTCCAAAAACATCAAATAATTTTTATTCTTAGAAATCTGAAATATTTCTTTTTTATATATCAAGCCAATTTCACCAAGGTAGAAACTGTTTTGATTGTTTTATTGAAGTAAAATTCAATTTTTAAATATATTTGTCAAAATTATTAACTTTTAAAAACCCAAATTAATTTTAGAAAAATAACAAAATTAAAAATAACTAAATTTTCAAAGAGAGACAATGAAAATGATCTCCAAAATACATTACCAACAACAACTATAACAACACACCTCTTTAAATATTGTTTTAGTTTTGAAATAGTTCTAAGATAAGAAGAATTATTACCTAACGAAGAAACACTAAAAATTGAAAATTGAAGAATAAAAACATTTTGAGGTTTAACAAACTTTCCATACTTTAATGATCAGAACTTTTAAAGATTAGAAAATCATACAAACATTCTTTTCTTTTTAAAAATAACAAATGGTTTACAAACAGAGGAAAAATAAACTACAAATTTTTAAATCGAGGTCTTTTCGATCTCTCATTTTTTTTAATTTGAAATCTATTTTTTTGTATTTCAAGATGTATTTAAGAATCTGTAGAAAGTGCAATCGTTATACACTCAAAGAAAAATGTCCAAAATGCAGTCACCCAACTGAGTCTGCACATCCAGCAAGATTTTCACCAGACGACAAATATTCACGAGAAAGGATGATTTTAAAAAGAAGATATAACCTTTTGCCAATTCAAATCAATTCAGAAAACAAAAAATAAATACCCCAATTCATGAGTTAACTATTACTCACTTTTTTACTATTTAATTCTTTTCTTTACTTTTCCATAAATAAATAATTTTTACTTTTTTTTTTTCTTTTGTTTTTTGTTTTTCTTTTTTTCCACAACAAACGAAATTGTACTGTTTGGTTGTAAGAAATTACTTTTTTCAAACAGAGATCCAAAAAACAAAACACTCAACTTTTTTTTTTATCTTTTTTGCTAAACGTAATCATTCGATCTTTTTTTTTTTTTTATTAATTTACAAAGAATCAAAAAAAAACTTTTATAAAATTGTCCAAACTAAGCGATCCTTTTTAAATAAAACCAAATTGTCTACGTTTTCATTTTAATTACATGTATTTTTGTAAATGTTCAACTTTCAAAAGTAGAATAATTTTCTTTTCCAACAATATTTATCCCATTTCACATAGTTTTGCTTTCTTTATTCACTTTTTTGATCAGAAATTGTTTCACTATCAATTAGTAATTGTACAACTACCATTGTTGGTAAAAATTTGGTAATTCTTTTCGAAATTATACCTTTTATTTATGTTTTTAATTTTAGATTTGGTTCCGAGATTTAGAATTTTTTATTTGCATTTTTTTAAGTTTAAGTGAGAATTGTTTAACACAAAACTGCCTAAAATTGAAGTAGTTTGCTATTGAGAGAAAATAATATTTTGATCTAGAGTTGTTGTGTTACTATAAATCCTATTTAATTGCCAATCGACTCTTATTGATTTATTTTCTGTAAACAAAAGTAAAAGTGCACTTATTTTTTCAAGGATTCAATTAATCTTTATAAGCAAACTTCCTTTATTAACTTTATAGGAAACAGTTATTATTTTTATATAGTTCAAAAAGTTAGAATTAATTATTAGTAAAAAGTACATATCCTTTTTGGTTAGATTTTTTTGATAGTGAAATAAAAAGAAAAATTTATTTTTTACATTTTTTACCCTTGCTGAATCTTCTTTATATTGGCAAGAAGAGTTACAAAGGAAAACGATCAAGTTGTTATTTGCTAATACTGTGATACTGAAACACAAAAGTAGGGGTAACTTGAGAAGAAAAACGAAATTGCAAAGGCTAAAAATGACCAAAGATTTATAGGAAATCAGATCAAAAAAAAAAAAATAAATTCCAACAATTTAAAAAATGATCCCCTAGTGAACATTCATGATCAATTATCAAATTTTTAAATCAACTAAAAGTATCTTGGTAGTGATTTTGGGGGTCCTTAATTAAAAAGATAACATTGATTGGTTTTTTTATTAATTTTTTTACCAATTGTTTCTTATAAACCCTTCTTAAACTTCAATTTCTTTTTCTTTTTTTTTTTTTTTTTCATTTTCTTTTTTTGGTTTTAATTTTTAAACATAATAAAAATTTGGAAATCTTTCCCATTTAAAAATCGTGAAATTTATAATTTTTTGCTTAAATTGCCTTGGGGGAAATTTGAGTAAAAAAGCATTTAAAGTATAATTTACACCAGTTCCATCAATATATTAAAAGAAAAATGTACCAAAAAAGTTGTTTTAATTTTGATGAAATCACACTTTAAGTAATTTATGTGGGTTATTATGATTAAATAATATTAAAAAATTTACCTTATTTTTAGAATGTAAGAAAAGTATTTTATATTGAATCCTTGAAGATCAGAAAAAATTGATCTATGATTTTATTTACAAATATTTTTTAAATTTGATCAATTTTATAGGATTTAGTAATACTATTTTTACAATCTATGGACTCTAAAAAAACTATTTGGTATCTAAAAAATATGAAAAGTTCAAAATAATATAAGGATCAATATTATCTGTGATGAAAAAAAGATTTATTTATTTATTTATTTCTCAAGAGGGGGGGATTAATCAAAGAACACTTACTCAATAAAAAAGATAAATAAGAAAAATAATTAAAATATTAAAGTATTAAAATATTATATCCTTTACCTGACCAAATTAAAAATTGGACACCACCTGAAACAGGAGGGGTAGAAACTCGATAGAAATATTATGAATAATAAATAAAAAAATCCACAAACTCTGATTAATAAATTGGTATTCCACAAATCCAAAAATTGGTGCAGTATGTACCCGAATTTGTCTATTTTTTAATTATTTTAGGAATTTTTTATTTTCAATTTTTTATTTTCAATTTTTTCTTTCTTACCTTAAGTTTTCTAACCAAAAGGGCTTTGATGAAAAATTCTTTACAAAAAAAAAATAAAATCCATAATTTTGATTAGTCATATTAAAGATCTTTTGATTATTTTTCCTATGGAGAACATTTTTATATAATTTATATCTAAAATTTTGACTTCTTTTTTTTTTTTCCATTTAATTCTGATAATTTTATATCTTTCACAATACCAAATAAAGTGATTGTTAGTAAAAAGGATATTTATTTTATTAAATCAAATTATGAACAATTGGAAGTTTAAACTTGTTGAAAACTTTAAATAACTAGATTTATTATAATCAATTTTAAAAAATACCGTATTATATCGCTCATATTGTTGGGGTATATATAGAAATATAAAGTATTATCAAATAAAAAATATTGAAAAAAGAAAAAATAAGTTACTTAGATATAAAACTTACTTTATTGATAAATATTTATTTGAAATTCCCAAAATTCAAATAAAGGTAGAAAAACTTTTAAATATTATAAAATAATTATTATATATTTCAGAATAAAAATTAGTTTAATTAATAAAAATTTCATTATAAAAAACTTTTAATTTATACCAGAATTTTGAATCTTTTACTAATTGTTTAAATATGAATAAATATATTATAAAGAATTATTAATTTACTTTTTGTATTTGTAAATACAATAAAAAAAAAACTAAAAATCTAGATAAAATTTATATTCTTAATTAAGGATATACTCTGAATCCAAAAAGTTTACAAATGGTTGAAAGAAACTTTTATATATAAATTAAAGTTAAAAAATCAAAGTAAAAATAACCAACACAATATATAAAAAAACCAAAATATCTCGATCACATATATTGCGAATAATGATAAATTTCAGGAATCATTAAGAGGTTTTTTGTTTTGGTGCCAACAATTAAGATTGTTTTTAAAGTAATAAAATGTCATTGTTGTTGTTTTTTTTTTGTTGGTATGCACATTTATTGTTTTTTACTATTTTTTTTTCCTTTTTATGTTTACTCTTTCTACACTCTATTTTTTTTTATTAAAAAATAAATTCCAAAAATTTGGAAAAATGAAAACAATGAAAGAATAACAATACCAAAATTTATATCCAATTTGAAAATAATTTTAGTTTTATAAACTCTATTATTTTTTGTCTTTTTCCTTTGGCATTGATTTACTTTTTTCCTATAAAGTAATCAGTTTTGTTAGATATGGAATTTTTTTTTTGATACTTGATAGAAGGTTAGTGTTGTGTTTTTTAAATAAAAAAATTACACACAATTTATTGATTGTACTTGGTCTTTAATTGATCAATAATTATCTTGAAAATTTAAAAATCTTGCAAATATATTTTTTTATATAAAATTACATTAATGTTCAAATCTATACTGTTATTGTATCTATCTAGATACTTTTGAATCGGAATTCTCAAATTTAGTCAATTAAAAATCATCTCTTTAGTCGATTAGATGGTGTTTCATCTAACCCATAACAATAAATACGATACATTTTTTTATGAAACTTATTATTTCATTATTATATACGCTTGGATTTTTATTTTTTCTTTTTATATTGTTTTATTTTCTTTGTGTGAAGGTGGTTACTTATAAAAATAATCAATAATGTATAACTTGAATGTAGCTTTATATTATCTTTCGAACAATATAATAAAATAATTTTTTTTTTTTTTCTTATTATAACTTTTAGGTATGTTCAAATGTATATAATTGGGTTTTGAAACAGATTTTTCTATCACCAATAAATATAAAAAAGAATCTTTGATTATATAATATTATATAATTTTAGTGTTTGATATATTCTAAAAATATGTTCTGGTATAAGTATCCCTTTTATTGAGAGGGCTTTATCAAATTTTATCGGTATAATCGAGTTTGTATGTCAAAATAAATTTAAATTTTTAAATCTGATTATTTTTTCAAATTTTCCAATGTTCTGTTTATTTTTATATGTTAATTTCTTTTTCTTTTTTTTTTTTTTATTTTTTAGAAAGCCCATTACAAAAAAAAATATCGGGAAAAACCAAATTAATGATAAGAAAAATGAGTCTTTGTAATTTCTTTTAAAAATAAATATATTATCAATTAAAAAAATTTATCTCTAACATTTTTCATTTTCCAAAGAAATTGAGAAATTTTGTACATGAAATGTCCAATGAAAGGGAACAAATTTTTTATTAAACATTTTATTTTTTTCAAAAATTTCAAAGATTTTTCAAGTGCAGCTGTTCCAAGGCTACCGTGAATTTTTAACAATATCAAATTTTGGTGTTGATATGGATTTTTAAAATATGTTGAAAATGAGAATTAGAAAGCTTATATTGAAAAAAAATCATAAATGGGTTGATATGAAAAATAAACTTGTGATGTGATAGAAAAAAAAATATTTTATTCAGAGTGAATTTTGTGTCGTTTCTCAATGAATTTTCGATGTTTAGAGTCATTTTGGGTTATGAAATTTTATTTTTTGAAAGTCGAAAAAAATTCTTGAATATTGGGTAATTTAGGATTTTTTTTTCAATATGAGCTTATTTATTCTTATATTCAACATTTTTTAAAAACCCATATCAACATCAAAATTTGATATTGATAAAATTTCACCATAGCTTTGGATAGACTGTATTTCTTTTATGATTATGAAACTTATTATGAAGTTTATTATTTGTTTTATTTCTAAAAAATCGTATGTTGGCTGATTGGTAAAAAAAAGGAGAGAATTTTCCATTTTTGGATGGGTGTCTCTGAGTGAAAAGGAGTTTATTATGAAAACAATTTTTATAAGAAAACTTTGAAAAAAAAAAATTGTTGTTTATTTAAAAAAATCAAAAATTCAATATAAATACTCAAAATTAAATATCCAATTTAATAATTTCTTGAAATGGTTGAGTCTTTTGATTTTTAAGTGTTCAGAAATGCAATAGGACACAAAGAATCTGAAAATTTATATAATAAATTGTTGATCACTCAAAAGTTTGTTGTTGAAAAATTAGAATTCAAAGTTATTTTCTACTGGTAAATTTTTGGTTTTTTTGAATTTTCATAGTTTATAAGAAGGATATTAGATTACCATAGTGCTATGTTCTTGTAAGGGGGGTTTGAGAAAGAAAATTGTATTTTCTATCTCCTAGAAATTTTCTTTGGTAAGTTTGGAAAGTGGTATAAAAAATTTTTCGTCATATTCTCATTTTTTAGGAAAAAAACGTAACACCTTGTTGCAAAAAAGTCATTTAGTTGGGGGTAAAAACGATAAAATTCTCTCAATAAAGTTAAGATCAAAAAGAAACAAAAAAATGAAGAAAGATAAATTTTATTTTGTCAATTGTGCTGATTTATTTCATTTAATTGAAAAATGGCTTTTAAAAACAAAAGACTTGGGGTAGGGTAATGTCAGATAATTGTATAAAAAATGATCAAATTCTTGGACCAATGCCACTAGCTCTAAAAGCCAATGAATTGGATATAAAATGTTCGTTCAAATTATTAATTAATAAATTGAATCTTGAATTGAAATCATATCATCAAAGTTCCCAATTCTAAAAAGGGGAATTAATGATTTAAGCTTGTTTTAAGAATATTAAAAATTTGAAATGTTAAATTATTAATATGAAAATCTTTTTTTGGAAAGCTAAAGGGAAATTTTGTTCCATTTATTTTTCAACAAATAGTAACAAGGAATTAGAATTAAAATGTTCTTTTGAATTATCAATTTATGGGCCAAGTCTCCACCAGAATTCAAAAGTTGTTTTTTTGAGTTCTATTCTTAGTTTGGTTCAAAATTCTAGATTTCAAAGGTTTACAAGTATGTTTGCGATTTGAAAATTCTCTGGTTCTGAATGTGGTAATGAAGATGAGTTTTGAGGTGAGTTTGTAATTCATAAAAGGATAAGGGGTAAGGGAGAATCGAGAAGGGATCAGGAATAAGGGGTAAGGGTAAGGTGTAGTGCAGTGGCAAAGGGGGAATTGAGAAGTTCAACTTTGAAATAATCAAAAAGAAATAATAAACAACAATATCTTTTTTGTTTGGTTCAATTATTTTCTTGTTTTCAAAATTTCCTCCATTAGTTGATCGTTTTTACGAACAGACAAAACAGATGGTTTTTTTCCTAATGAAACCTGCCCGGTTTGGCCATTTGGGGTTTTTTTGATATTTTTATTGTAGCAATAAATGACCTTCGAAATATGATTGTTCTTTTGTTTTGAAAAGTGCTTAATTAACATTGCTGTCTCTAAAATGTCTTGTTTGATTGTTGAGAGCTTGACTTTAGACTTGTTAGAGATTACCAAAATCCCATGTGCAGATGAGACATTTTGAAGATGGAACCACAGATCATTTTGTGAGCTTGACTGATAAAGTCGCTCATTTTCATTTGCATTTTCACCGATTTTAATGGTAAACCCGTTGCTTGATTCAAAGACTTTCATAGGTGTGTAGTGGTTGGTTGTTTGTAAATAAATTGAGAGATTCGAATAAAAAATGAAAATTGATTTTGAGAATTTTTTTTTTTAAGAAAGAAATTATTGAAAAACTAAATTAAGAATTCGTGACGAAACACTAAATTTGAATCTTATTGTAAAAAAAAATTAAATTTGTACGTCATTACCTAAAATATAATTTGTGTTCAAATCCAAAATTTTTTTTTCATAAAAGAAGAAGAATTTTGGTGCACTTTGTTATTTCATTGAGTTGTTATTTGAAGATTCAGAGATCAAATTGTTTTTGAATAAAAACAGTCTTGATTATTAAGTAAAAAATAATAAATCAAAGAACCCACTAAACTGAGGAACAAATCCATGTAAATCAATTTGGTGTTTTCAAAATGGTGCTATCAAGCAAAATGATGAAAAAAAATTTTTTACTTTTTGATAAAAAGTTTTTGTAGAGAATTTAGAGTTCGATTTTTTTGTTTGTAAATAATTGTCTTATTTCGGAATTTAGATACTTTTTTTGATTACTTCTACCAAAAGCTTCAGTATGTGAAAGATGAATAATTTTTATTTTTTCGATTTTTTATTCTACTTTTTTCAAGATATTTTTTGGTTTTTGATTATAAAGTTGTTTTGAGTTCAAAAAGAAAAAAGAATGCTTTTGATGCAATAATACAAAAAAAACTTGTTTCCTCATGATCGAAAGAAGCACTTCCAAATAAAAAAAAGGTCAAGGGCCAAACGGAGAATCGAACTCCGGTCCCATGCTCCCAAAGCATGTATTCTACCATTAAACTATTTGGCCGGACATAAAATCATTATTTTTCAGTCTTTTAATAACTATTAAGCAATATAAATTTTCAACACGAAAAAATCATAAAATTTTCTTGGAAATTTTCTTCGTTCAATCTACATCACAAATTCCAACACCTAAACATACCAAAACTCATCACCTCAATAACAACTCCAACCACTCACTTCCAACCTCACAAAAAGTACTTCCAAACCCCAATCTAAAATTCAAAATAACCTAAACAAACTTAAAAACTCTCAGACAAACACCCCAACTGAATACTATATCTCAAAAACCCTACCAAATACTCATCATTTTTTAATCTTTTCCGAACGAATATTTAAAAATATGCAAACTCTCTCAGGTTTACTTTTTTTCTGCCTATTTCTCACAGCTCTCTCAAAAACGTATGTTGGGGAAGACACATATGAATACCCAATTTTTGGCGAACCAGACTTTACAGCAGAAGAAATTCCACAAGAGTAATTCGACAATCTTTCTTTTAAACCAACAAAACAATTAACTCAAAAAAAAAAATCAAAAAATTTTCCAAATTCAAAAAAAACCACCAAACCCCAATTGCTAAAAAAAAAAAAAAAAAAAACTGACTAGGATCCGAGACTCACAACAAAATATGAATATTAACATGCAAACCTTGCCAATGATGATCATGCCGAATGGAGGGCAAACCGATTCGCGAGTTGAATATCTCGTCAAAATTCTTGGCTCTGGCAACATTTTTTTCACGAAAGAGGAAATCGTTTGGTCGATTAACAACTCTGTTATGAAGGTGACGTACCCAGAGGGAAATTTACAAAATCTTGATCATGGGGAAGAGCTTGAGGGCAAGGTCAATTTTATGATTGGCAATGATCGCGACAAGTGGGTGATTGGGTTACCAACTTATGGGCACATTGCCTATAATGGAGTTTGGAAGGGCATCCAATTGAGGCACAAAATTCAAGACGGAAGTTTCCTCTCTGAGTGGCATGTTGAAAGAGGTAGCGATTACAAAAAGATCAAAATTGAAGTCGACGAATGGAAGGATTTACAACTCGACGAAAATGGACAGCTTCTCTACAAAAACACAACGGGAAATGTCTTTTTAATCGAAAAGCCACCTCTATTTATTCAAGGCGAAACACGTTTGAACGGGAATTACCAAATTAAAGACAACATTATTTCCTTCAAGATTAATGATCCAAAATTTGTTCCTAAAAAAAAGCTTGTCATCACTGGATAATTTAAATTCTCTAGATTTTGTTAATACTATTTGTTTCAAAATAAATGGAACAAAATTTTCATTCAACTTTCCACAAATAGATTTTTTAAGAAATCATCTGAAATATCAAAATTTTAATTCAGAAAAGAAGATTAAATTATTCGTTTGACTTTTTGAGAATTAGGAAGTTTGATATTTAATATTAATTCTTGAGATATGTATTTTTTTGAAAAGCTGAATGAAAATTTTGATCTTTTTATTTTGCAATTAACCGTATTTCTCAAGATATTAATTGTGCCCCATGCCTTTTTATTGTTGATGAAAATAACTCTAAAATATTTAAACATTATTTCCAAATTAAATTTTATTTATTGGGTTGCAATTAAGGCTAATTTCAATAAAAATTTTAATTCAAATAAATATTGTTTTTTTTTAAGCAAGTAAGCACATTTTACCAATTTTGAAAAATTTTAATTGTGTAAACATTACTGAAAAATATTTTTTGAGTTTCATCAGTTATTGAAACTTTGAAACCAAAACATCATTCGCAGCTTTATTTGTGAAAAGAAAACGAACCCAAAGTTTATTCAGAGTTGAATCTTTCATTTTTCCATTTTTTGAACATTTTTTTTTCATTCAATTTTTGGTTTTAATGATAAATTCTATAAAATCTCATAAAATTTTTAGTTCAATTTCCATTTTGATAAATCTTCGAACTGTTTTTTATCAAACAGTACAGGACAAAGAATACGTTTTGAAAAACAACTAATTTTACAGAGTTTCTTAACACTTGAATTCATAAAATTCTTTATTCAATGATTGAGTATAATAATTTCAAAAAGGAAAATCAAGTAAAAAATTCCAAACTCAAATTGTAATTTTTCAGTATTAAATTTGGTTTTGGATCTAGAAATGTGTTAATACGAATGAGTGATATTAATCAAAGAGTAAAACCAATAAAATATACGCAAAAGGTGTGTCTTTGAAACAATTATTTTCTTTTAGAAGACCAAATACGAAAGATCACCTTTCCAAATAAATTTGTTGAAATCAAAAATGAAAAACAAAAAAAAACCGATAAAAGCCTATTTTCGAAGATTTGTTTTCTTCATCTTCTTAATTTGTATGAACCCAATCAATTTATTACCTTGAATTTCTCACCAGATTACTATTTATTATTATTTTACAAAACATTTTTTTACAATTTTGCCTACAAAATTCTAATTTTCAAATATTTTTATCAAACAATAATCAAAATAATGGATAATATTTCAAAAATTAAAATAAAGGTATTGTAATTCTCGAAACCAAAAAAACAGTTACAAACGATTCAGCCCAAAATAAAAAAAAAATTTGGAAAAAATTTCAATCAGAATTCAGAATTATATTAAGTTCTCAATTTAATGGAAAATAAATAATTATCAAATCAAACGAATTCGCCCAATAAAGCTTAATTTCAGAGGAATTAAAAAAATATATATTTTCTGAAGCCAATCATAGAATTAAATAAATTAAATGAAAATAGGAAATTAAATTCATTTTGAAAATTTATAGAAATAAAAAGTAATTTATTTCTCAAACATTTTACAAATAAAAATATTTTCATGAAGAATTAAAAACAAAATCAAATTTAGAAGAAGTAATTGTATCAAAAGTTTACAGATAATATTCAAGAAATAACTGATTTTTATTTATTTTTTATGGATCATTTTTTTAATCATTTGAATGCATGTTTTAGTTGGAATAAAAATATATTATACTATTATATATTCCACTTTCATATTTAATAAAAGATCAATATATTTAGTTAAAGAAATAATTTGAAGAATTCAGTTTCGCATATATGATGGCACTCAAAATCCGATAAATGTACTTACTCCCTTAAGGAACTAGCCCCATATAATTTTTTTACCTAAATTTAACTGAGATTGAGAAAATTTTTTTACCATTTCTTTGATTTGAAAACCCTTGTTTATTTTTAATATTAAATATATTTCTAGATAAGAAATCATTATTTAGAAATTGGTCAAAAAAAATAAAAGAGGATAGTTACTTAATATATAGTTTTTTTTTTAATTTAAATATTACCAACTAGGAAAAACAAAAAAAAAATCAATTATTTTTTTTTTGATCTTCAATTATTAACTATGTTATTTATGGGGTTATTTTAAAGAATGGGACGTAATACCTTAACTGAAAAAAATCCCACACAAGATTTTTAATTGTGAATATTAGGAAAATTGTTGTGTAATTTCCCCACTTTTTTTTTTCAATAAAATCCTTTTTATAAATAATTAATTTTTTTATGAAGATAGTAATAAACCTACACAAAGTTCTTTAAAGTAAGATATCTATATAATAATCGATTAATTATTTGATAGTATAAGGAGATCAACTTATTTTGAAAAAACAATTTTGTATTATAGAGGTTTAGAAGAGTTTGTTAAATGATGCTTTTGACTGTTATTTTTTAATTGATTGAAGGGTGTTTTGAACTAGTTTGATTTAATTAATCATCATTTTAATAAGTGGGTGAGTTATAATTTTAAAAGTTTGATTCTTAAAAAAAAAGGATTTGATTTTAAATAAAAGAAATTTAATTGTATTTTTACTAATATTTACAATTAAAAATCTTGCCAGGTATTTTTTTTTTTCACAACTTTAAAGGTCATAATAACATAATTTGTATAAAGTCGGAAGATTTTTTTGACAAAAAATTTTGTCTTGAATTTACTGTCAAACCGAAAACCTGGTAAAATTCAAAAAATCAGGAAATTCCATTTTTCCGAACAGTTGAAAATTACAAACTCCATTTCACTCAAAGGGGCCCAGCCAAAAATGAAAAAGTCACTTTATTTTTAAGAATCCACCAAACTTAGATTGTTTAGAAATACTAAAAATAATAAACTTGATATAAGAGTCGATAATTATTACAGAAAACCCTGAACAAATCATCAATTTCAAAAAAAAAAAAAATGTTAAAAATTTTTTAGGGCCCTAATTCATTGGAAATTCTTGTGCAAAATTTCTCTATTTCTTTAGGAAATTAAAATTATTGATACTAAGATTTTTCACTTGTAAATGTATGAATTTTAAAAGAACATACAAAACTTAACTTTTCTTAATGTTTATTTGGGGTTTCAAATATTTTTTTTCTCGAAGTTAATTTTTAAAAAAAAAAATAAAAAAAAAAAAAAAAAAAAGCAATTTAGAAAAAATGATTTTGATCTAAAAATTGAAAATTTTAGTTTTAGAAGAATATTGAATTAAACTCATAGAATGTCTTCCATTTCTTCAATAAAACTGGACCTCTTTGATTGAAAAGGAGTTAAGTAGAAAAATTAAAATAGACTCCAGTTTTGCAGATAAATAGATAAATTAACCAGAACCAATTAACCGTTTTAATTGGAGGTTGGTTAAATATCCCAAATATACAAAATTTGATCCTTTCATAAATATAGAAATATAAAAAAAACCAACAAATCAACAATAAGGAATAGAAAAAATTACTGAAAATTAAATATCAAAATTAGATTTTCATTTTCAGTAATTTTCTCTATTACTTTTTGTTGATTTGTGATTTTTTTTCATTTCACAACACTTGTTTGAAAAAAATAAAATCGAAAATTCCAAGTTAGGTAAACTCATTTATTCAATTGTTATTTCATCATTCTTGATCAAATTTAATTCACAATATAAACAACATTCCGATTTTTAAAAATCTTGAGGCTGTTGTATTTATTGTTGTTAATATTACCAAGATTTTCAAATGTACCTAATCAAGAAAAAAGTGTTTATTTTGGGTAACATTTTTTAAATGGATGTGACAATGAATTTTTGTTAAATTCCTCTTTTGAATATTTTTGAAAGAGCTATTGATTTTTTTTTTGAAAAAAAAAACATCTGAATATATTTTTCTCTCGATGCATTCGCATCTCAAAAAGAAATATATTCGATATTTTTTTAAAAAAAAATCAATAACTGCTGTTATTTTTCTCATGCAAAAATATTGGAAAAAATATAAAAAATGTTGCTATATTTTTCTGATCAACATCACGTAACATATTCGATATTGTTTACCAAATGTTCTTGTATTGGGTTAAGCTTTTCTTTTCTGGTCAGAAAACAATAAGCTAAAAATTAGTGAAAAAATATCAAAACTTTTTCAAATTAAAAATATAGGAGGAAATTGTTTAAATTGGCCTTTGGGTTTTTTTTTTGGGAAAGAAAATTCAAATTCATAAAGTGAAAAATTCAAGTTAGTAAAAATATCAGATAACTTTATCAAAAAAAAAAATTATTGCAAATAAAAAGGTTTATTTTGGCTTTTGGATCTTATCAATTTACTTTTTGAAATCAAAAAAAAATATCAATTTTTTGATAAAAATTTTTTGCTAAGAATTAAAAGAAGAGTAGCAATCGAAGCAATCAACTATTTAATAGGAGTTGGAAAAATTCAGTTTCATTTTTACTTTTTTTTAAAATAATTGAAATGACAGAATTTCAAAAAGAGAAAATAACAAAACATTTTTTTTTATTTATAAGTTTGTTGTATTGGGATGTTTAATGGTCCAAAATTTTACTCTTTTAGTGGCCAATCAGATAACAACGATTCACCAGACGAAGTTTCAATATCAGATTAGGGTTTGGAACAAATATTAAAAGAAATTAAAATACAAATGAAGATCTTTTATATTTGTTGTTTTTAACATTTCTAACTATTTTCGATAAAGATCGCAAAGGATGAAAAATAAATAAATTTTTTTTTTTTTTGTTTTGTTTTTAGTCTTTTTTATTTTTTTCATATTGTTTGCCCTCAAAATATAACATCCGATAATTATTAATAGTTTTGAAAACACTCTATCATATAAACAAACTTAATTAGAGAGAAAAAAAAATATCTGATGATAAATATCGAAATTGTTCCGTCAACCGCCATAGAGTTACTAGTATAACCAGAAATCTAAATAATAGAGAAAAATCCAAGAAATTTTACTCTATTCTTTTAAATTCAAGAAAAGCTAAATCAATTTTTTTTGATAAATAAACCCAAAATTTATGTATTTTTTGGTTTATTTAAAAAATCAAAAAAAAACACAAAAATATCCAAGGTTTTCCAGAATACAAAAGAATAATGTATAATCTCTTTGTTTTTACTAAATACTTTTAAATTCTGGTAAACCTATCGTAAGTGTCTGTAGAGCACCATAGATTGCCGTAGAGTCTTACCCTTTTTTTTTTGAGTTTTTTTGTTTTATTTGTAAAATATATCGATTTTTCAAATAAACAGAAAACTCAAGAAAACCTAACGGTGTTTTTTTTTCTTTTAGAAATAAACCGAAAATTTCTTTAATTTTTCTTTTTATTTCAAAAATTAAAAAAAAAACCTAACAAAAGTGTCAGTAGACTGCCTATCTTTTTTTTAATTTAAGAAATTAAAAGAAAATTTCAAAATTTTCTTTTCATTTCCCACATCAAAAAAAAGCTAACTGTGGTTTCCAGAATTCAAAAAAATTGGTAAAATCTTCAATTTAACTCCATTCTTTTAAATTCTGGAAAACCTATCAAAAGTGTGCTAGGTTTTTTTTTAATTTTTGGAATAAACCCAAAATTTCAAAAATTAAAAAAAACCTAACAGAAAATCAAAAAAAAAAAATATTTTTTCAGATTTAAACTAACAAATAATTCTCTTTTAGTTCAAACAATTGATTCACTATTTGAAAGATATTCATCAGATTTAAAATACATTTACAATATAATATAAAGACTTCTTAGTTATTAAGAAAAAAAAATTCAATTTTTTTATTATTAAATTGAAAAAAAATATTACTTGAACCTAGAAAATTGGATTTTCCAACTCAAATTGTAAAATATCAAAAAAAAATAATTGTTGATCAAATATCTTTTATTAACCAATATTGTTTATTATAAATGAAGATATTAAAAAGTAAAAAAATATATTAAATCAAGTACTTAAACCCATATTTTGTTATATATTGACGACCATAGAAGCCATATTTAAAAGTTTAACACCACACACAATTTTTTTTTTTTTTTTAATTCTTCAAGTAATTTCAACCGAACCCAAATGAAAAGAAAAAATATAAATAAATTGATTTTTTTTCTCATTTGAATTTTTTTTCAATAGAGATACAATTGAATTTTTTTTTTGTTTAATGAATTTTTGTAATTGAAGATCTTTTGTACACTTTTTTTTTTATGTAAATATTTTGGAATGGCCAATTATGAATTATTATTTTTTTTTTAATAATTTTTTTTTTGTTTTTTAAAATTTTAAATAGTTCATTACATCTGTTGTAAATGAATATAATGTGATTTTCAATATATTATTTAAATTTTTTCAACCAAAAGAAGTACAATTTTCAAATATTTTTTGGTGTTAAACAACTCCTTACATCTGGAACAAATTTGGGGTTAGTGAAAAGAACCTTACTATTTTTAAAAAAAACCTGTTAGTACCCCGAAAACAATGATTCAAACTTTCAAAGTTGTGCTCTTGATTTTTTTCGGAGTTACGATATACATTAAAAGAGCAAATATACTGAAAAAAAAACCATTAGTAGATATGATATTGATTTCTTAAATGTCTATTATTAAAAAATGAAATGCTAAAAATGAAAGATCAAATTGAAAAATAAATAAACAATTTATAAGTATCCAATTCAAAAATAACAAAAAAATCTCTAAAAAAATATAATGATAAATTTTTAACAAATTCTTTACATAATTTAAAATTTACTTAAAATATCAAGGAGTTTATCTTCAGAATTGATATTTCGAATAAGTAAACTGTTGTATACCTCCCTAGATGTTCAAGTGACACAAGAAGAAAAAAAAAAACTCTGTTTTTTTTTGAAACACGATTCCTCAGTTCTGAGATAGTTCCTTTTTTTTGACTCAAATGCCTACTGATTTTTTCGTTAATAATTCAAAAAGTGTCTCAAACAAAGAAACAATCCATTATAATATTACACGTCAACATATTCTTTGAATTCAAATAGATAAGATTAACTTTAATTTCATTATTTTGAAATAGTTATTTTTTCATTCTTTTATATTTAATTGATTTATTTTTTATTTTATTGATTTTTACAAGCTGAATTGAAATAGTTAATCTTTCTAGCAAATGGTAGAAGATTTTAACCCTTTTTCCTTCATCCAAACAAAAATAACAAAATACTTTTTTTTGGTTTTTTTCTTTTTTTATAACAACCTTTTAATCTTTTTTTTAATCTTTTTTTTTTTCTTTTTTAAAATCTTTACTTTAATCACAATGATCTCAAATCTTCCAAAGTCATCTGATTTAATAATCCAAAAACATTGTATCCATTATACTGGAAGAATAAAAGCATTGTGCTTACATAGTAAAGAACCATGGTTATTAGCATCACTTTTCACTGGGCAAGTAATTATCTATAACTACCTTGAAAAAACCGTTTATAAAACATTTAATGTCTCAAAATCACCATTACGATCAACCAAATGGATCGAAAGGAAACAGTGGTTTGTTTGCTGTAGTGATGATTTTATGATCCGAGTGTATAATTATAACACTGGGGAGAAGATCAAAGAATGGGAAGCACACTCGGATTTTGTCCGGGGATTAGCTGTAAACCCAAAGTTGCCCTACCTTCTGTCTTGCTCTGACGACTTCTCGATCAAAATGTGGGATTGGGAAAAAAATTGGAAATGTGTGAAAACTTTCCAGGGACACAAAAGCTTTGTAATGCAAGTGGACTGGAACCCAAAAGATTCAAATATCTTTTCTTCCGCTGCACTTGACGGCATGATTTTTGTTTGGTCAACAGAATCTAATAACCCAAGGTTTTCCTTAAATGCTCATAAAAACGGTGTCAATTGTGTGTCGTACTATTCTGGAAAGGACAAGCCATTTATAGTATCTGGCGGTGATGACCTTCAAGTCAAAATTTGGGATTTGCAAAATAAATCCTTGGTCAATACATTGTCTGGCCACGAAGGGAATGTCAATACAGTTATTTTCCATCCATCCCTCCCAATTATTATTTCTGGTTCTGAGGATTCTTATTTTAAAATTTGGAATTCAAAAAACTTTCAATTGATAAGAACTTTGGATTATGGAATGGGTAGGTGCTGGAGTGTCGATATTCATAAAAGTATGGAATAATTTTTTTTTTGTTTTTCTTTTTTTTTTCTTTTTTTTTTTTTTTTTTTTTTTCTTCATTTGTTGAAACATTTTTTAATTATTCTTGTTTTTCAAACTTGCTTGTCGATTTTAATGTAAATGAAAATTAACGATGGATCTCTTTTTTTTGAAATAAAAACCGTAGATTGGTTTTTTATTTTTTGTGATTATCTTGTTTATAATGAAATTTCAATCAAATAAAACAACCTTCAAAATTTTGATTCTTATTATTATTTTGAATCTTCAAATTGAAAAATTTTCATTTACATTAACAACCATAGAAAACCAAACAACTCTTCTTCAAAATAAAACGAGACAACAAAAAAAAGCCTAAACTACAGTTCCAAAAACGCAAAAGAATTGAACAAATACAAAAAAAAAAACATTAATAAAATAATAAACTGATAAGTATATATTCTCAAAATCTAAAACAAAATTGGTTCATTTTACAATTAGAATAAAAATGAAAAAGTTCAATTAATTAAAAAGGAAAAAAAAATTAAAAACAGAGAAAATCAAAACAAAACGTCATTTGAATTTTCTCTAATAATATTACAAATCAAAAAATTGAATTAAACCAATATATAAGATCAAAATAATGCTTAATAAAAATCATAAATATGTTAAAATCATGAATATATCTATTTTTGAAATTAATTAAAAAACAAAAGTAGTGTTAATGCCACTATCTAAAGCACTTAAAACAAAAGATTCAAAAGACTGGATATTTTTTCCTAATTGTTAATTTTACACTTTATTTAAATTTTAAAAATTTATTCACATTTGAATAAAATAGCGATTCAAGTTAAAAACATTACAGTAACCTAATCCAAAAAGAATAGATTTTTTGAATTTTAAAAAAAGAAAAAATTGTTGGTAAAATGAAATAAAAAAAAAAACACGAATTTAAAAATTCAATAATATAATGTATCTTAGTATTAATTTTTTTTTTTCTTGTTTTGTATATTTATTAAAGTATTAATGTAAAAAAAAATCTGATAATCAATAATTTTTTTGTTTCACAATTTAAAGAAATAATTTATTCAAAAAATTATTTGTAATTTTTTTTTTTAAGGATTTAGCTAAAGGGTCTTGTTACTTATCATGGATTCACTCTATATCCAAGGAGTTACTTTACCATTAAAAATGGCATTGTGAAATTACACTTCTTTTGATTGAAAAAATTCAAATAATTTATTAAAAATCACAGTATATTCATTTACAACAGATTTAATTAACAAACCAAAATTTTAAAAAACAAAAAAAAAATTCAAATAACAAAAAAATAATTCATAATATCCCATTCCAAAAAATTTACATTAAAAAAAAAAAAAGTTTACAAAGTATTTTAATTACAAAAATTCATAAAACAAAAAAAAATTCAATTGGATCTCTATTGAAAAAAAATTCAAGAAAAAAAAAAAGTTTAAAAGTAGTCTCAAAGACAAAAAATCCAAATTTAGAAAGAAAAAATCAATCATTTTCTTGTTTTATATTTCGAAATGTTTAAATTTCTTCAATTTTAAACAAATTGTTTTATAAAAGTGCAAAATCATTTAAATTTGATTTAATCAAATTTGTATTTATTTTGTAACCCGCAATATTGGACAAAGTAATGATTTTGAAATATTCTTTCTGTAAAAAATAATTCATTAAAGAAAAAAAAAAATGAAAAAAAAAATATTGGAGATCTCAAAAAGCACAAAAGACTGACACTTCCAAACTAATACAGTTTTATTCAAAATTATAATTCAAATGATTCAAATTGGAAATTGAGACTCTCTCTTTGACCTCTGATTTCTAAAAAATATCTTAGTTTTTCATTGTTTGTTTTTTAGAAATCGATCTTCGATCACATACTGGATTGGTTTTTAATTGGTACCAAGTACTCAGAAAAATGCCTAAAAAATATTTTTCGATTTCAAAAATTTATTTTTCACTGTAATGACTCGATCCTTAATCTCAAAATTTGTCTTAAAAATCTTTTTCAGTTAAATTTTTTTTTTTTTATAACTAAATTTTAACACATCCTTTTACATCGTTTAATAAAAAATAAATTATTAGCAAACATTCTCTTATCACAAAAAAAAAAAAAAAAAATTACATTAGAAGGTTAATTCAAGTTTATTCTCATTAATAAAACATTAACAGATTTTTTTTTTTTCTTATCACTTTTAGTAGATATAAATTTTATTTTATTACACAAGTGTAAGCCTGATGACTCTATTTTTAGAATTTTTTTGTTAAAAATAAATTTTTAGAAGAAACTAAACCCCATTCCAAAAATTTGGAAAAACCCAAAATCAAAAATAAGCAAAAAAAAATTTTGTAATTTTTTGTATTTTTCCAAACTTTATATTAAATTACGTTAAAGTTTACCCAGTATTAATGTTTTTATCTGCAATCATTTTAATTCAAATAAAAGAAAAATAAATAAAACAAAAAAATAAAAATATCTATTTCCAAAATGATGAAACGAGTAGAACAAAAAAAATGTATTTCTAAATTTGTTTAAATTTCACAAACAATTATTGATCGATCAAATGATAAGATACCATCGCCCAATTGTATATGATTTTTCTATTTAACTAAACTCAACTTTAGCCTTTAATCAATCATTGGAAAAAAAAGTTTCACGATCTAACAAAACAGATTACATAACTGTAAAAAAGGAAATTAAAACAAAACAAAAAAGACAAAAAATGAAATAGTTTGTATAATCAAAATTGTTTCCAAACTGGATGAAATTGTAGTATTATTATTCTTTAAACTTATTTTTACTGTGTTCGAAATATTGAAGTTTTTTAATTGTGCCTTGCATGGAATATGATGTATTTAGTTTTTTCTAAAAATCAATTTTAATGAAAAAAACTTTAAAAATAGAGTCATCAGGCTTATTCTTGTATAATTGATTCAATATATATATATATATATATATATATATATATATAATAATAGTAGAATTTTAATTATTTATTTAAAAAGAAAATAACAATTACGATTTGATATTAGGGAAAATCATTAGAATGAATTAATCAAAAAAAAAAAAAAAAAAAAGAATAATCTCAGAATCAAAAAATAAAAATAAAAAAGTTTAAAAATAATAGGAATTTATTTGTCTAATTAATAATATTCGTTAGTTTAAAAATAATTATTTTTATTCAAAATAAAATTTAATATTTTAAAAAACAAACAATATTAATATCTTATCACTTTAAATGAAAATTATCTTTTCAAAAAATAAAAATAAAAAAATCAATTTTTATTACTATTATCGAGAAAGAAGAAGAGTAAATTACACTCTAAATGCTCTTGTACTTAAATCTTCCTTTTAGAAAAACAAGTATGAAAAATCATAGATTTCACGATTATTAATTACTGAAAATAATCTTAAACTATCCTAAAAAAAAAAAATACAAATAAAATTAAAACAAATCTTTAATTTGTTGTAATTTATTAATTAACAACAATAACAATTATGATAATAAAAACAAAAAAAATGATAATAATAATAGTGAATCGAACTGTTGCATTTGGTTATGATAAAGGATTAGTAATCATCAAATTAGGAAAAGACAAACCAACCATTTCTATGGATAAAAATGGAAAGATTGTTTATTCATCAAATTATGAAGTCAAATTAATGAATTTAAAAACAGTTTCATTTGATGAAATTGTTGATGGAGAAAATGTCCAGCCATCTACTAAAGATTTAGGGAATATTGAGATTTATCCAAAGGAATTACAACATAGCCCAAATGGCAGGTTCGTAAGTGTCTTGGGCAATGGAGATTATACGATTTACACTGCTTTAGCGTGGAGAAATAAAAACTTTGGAAGTGCAAAGCAATTGGTTTGGGCAAATGAAGGAAATGTTTATTCGATATTAGAAAATAATGACAAGCTGAAGGTCTTTAAAAACTTTAATTTACAATACAAATTCGATGCGCCTTTTGAAATTAAAACAATTTATGGGGGCGTCTTGCTTGGTGTTGTAAGTGAAGGTTTCATTTGCTTTTATGAGTGGGAAACGGGTAAAATTATTAGGAGGATTGATGTTTCTGTCACGAACGTAATTTGGTCTCAATCCGGTGAATTAGTTACCATCGTTACTGATGAGGATAGCTTTTTTGCACTTCGCTTTAATTATGAAGAAGTGCAATTATACTTTGAAAAATCTGTAGATCAGAAACAAAATGAAATCGATCAAGAATCTGCGGAAGACGGTATCGAGGAATCGTTTGATGTGCTTTATGAAATCAATTATCCAACAAAATCGGGGAAATGGATTGGGGATTGCTTTGTGTTTGTTAATTCCAAAGATAATAGATTATGCTATACCACTGGCGAGCTGGTACAAACATTAGTCCATTTACCAAGGCTAATGTATATTCTGGGATATTTACCAAGATACAATAGAGTCTTTTTAGCCGATAGAAAGGGCGCAATTGTATCATATAAAATAAACCAAAAGGTTATTGAATACTATACAGCTATTTTAAGAAGCAATTTTGAAATTGCTGACCAAATAATTAAAGAAATCCCAATTGAAAATAGAACCCAAATTTCCAAATTTTTAGATCAAATGGATTTAAAAGAACGTGCCTTAAATTTGGCAAAGGATCCAGAACAAAAATTTGAATTGGCAATTGAATTAGGTAAAATTGAAATTGCTGAACAAGTCGCAGATGAGAACGGTACCAATAGGATGTGGGCAAAGCTTTCTGATCTCGCCCTCGAACAAGGCAATCTCTTCTTGGCAGAAAAGGCAATGTTGGCAATGAATGATTTAAATGGCCTGTTACTTTTGTATACATCAACTGGAGATCGAAAGGGAATCGAAAAGCTTGGCAACCTTGCTGAAAAAGATGGCAAATTCAATATTGCCTTTTCTTGCTTCTTTTCATTAGCGAAAATTGATAAATGCTTGAATCTTCTTTGTCTTGAAAAACGATATGCAGAAGCTACAATAATGGCAAGATCTTATAAGCCAAGCAAAGTTGAAGAAATGTTAAAATTATGGAAAAGCAGTCTGTCAAATGAAAAAACTGAAAAATCAAAATTTTTGAAAAAGATTTCTAATGCTCTTGCCTCACCCAGTGAATATCCTAATTTATTTCCTAATTTTGATATTGCATTAAACGTTGAAAAAAGTATGGAAAATGAAAATGTGAAGCTATTAAATTCATCGGATTATTTAAAATTCCAAAATAATATGAATCGTGATTTAATTAAAGAATATTTGGAAAAAGATAAAGAAAATGAAAAAGAAATTGAAAAGGAAGAAAATAATGAAAAGGAAAATGAGAATAAAGATGAAAAAAAGGAAAAGGAAGAAAAGAAAGAAGAGGAAAAGGACGAAAAGGAAGAAAAGGAAGACAAGGGGGAAGAAGAAAAGAAGGATGAAAAAAAGGATCAAGAAGAAAAAAAGGAAAAAGGGGAAAAGAAAGAAGAAGAAAATGAAGAAGAAGAAAAAAATGACGAAAAAGAAAATGAAAAACAAACCGAAAAAAAAACTGAAGAAAAAGAAATTCCAATAAAGCCTAAAAAAAAGGATGATTAGCTATTAATCTTATATATAATTACAAGAATTAAAATTATCAATAATAGAAATTTAATTAATATCAATTATGATTAACATTTTAAAATTAAAGTACAATAATAATCAATAAATTTATTTTAAATTACAATTTTTTTTTTTTTTTATTTATTTAAATATATATTTTTTTTTCTCGAATTTTTATATATTGTCCTAAAAACAAACCTGAATTGTTTACGATATTATAAAAAGTTTAAATTCGAATAATTTGACTTTTTAACAATTTTTTAATTTGAATTTAATTCCAAAATTGTTGTTAACAGATAATTAAATAATAATTTCAAATTATTATCAAAGGTTTTAATAGTGTTGAAGGGATGAAGGTTCATTTTTTAACTTTCCAACAAAATTTATTTTTGAAGCAAAAAGCTTATACACATCAAAAAACAAGTCTCGTTATTACATTTTGATTGGAATTTTCTCGATTTTTTGGGAAATTCTTAAATAATGGATCCAATTGTTTGAAAACTTTGAAATTTGATTTTATTTGATAAAATATTAATAATAGAATAATAATGATGTCAGATAGTTTAGATTACGACTAAAATATTCCACAAAAGGGGAACTATTTCAAAAATAATCCAAGTTACCAATCTCAAAATTTTTCAAATAAAATTTATTCGATGATATCACAAAATATTCATTTTTTTTAAAAACAAACTTTTACCCAGCAGGAAATGATTTTATATATTTTATTTAAGGAAGTGATTACATTTTCCAATTCTTGAAAATTTTGATTGTGAGAATATTACTGATAAAAGATTTTTTTTTTCAAGTTTCACTTCAACGAAAACTTTTCAAATCAAAATTTTATTTTTTATATTTATTAAAAGAATAAAAGTAAATAAGAGTTCATACTTTAATTTTTTAAACCTTTTATTTCATTCCTGATTTCAAAAAGTTTATTTGGAGAGATGATCTTTGTTTTTTTTATTGAGTAAACGAAATAGTTAATTTCAAAAATAAACCATCTCATGTAATCTATTTTTTAGTTGGTTTGTTCTTGGATTAATTTTTACTAATCATTGTAGAAATATTTCTTTATTCAAAACATAATTTATTAAAACAAAAAATGTATTGTAAAAAAAATTATCTTTCAAAGTATATTTTTGAAGATTTATTTCCTATTATTTTACTACTTTGTACGTAGTGAATATGGGAACGATTTTAATTACCCTAACATTTACACTATATAAATTTCAATGAATTATTTGAAAAAAAATTAGGCAAATTTATAATCAATTATTTTTTTATACTTATTTTTTTTCTTTATATTATCTTCATGTTTTTTTTTTAAAAAAGGTCAATTTAAAAAAAAAATCCTTTGATAATCCTAAATTAACATTAAGGAAATTGTGGCTTTGTATTTTTATTTCAAATGAATATATTTACAATTAAAAAATCCCCATGTGTACAATTTTTATTTCCTAAAGAAATTGGGAATTTTTGATTAGGTATTACAATGAAAGTTACCCACAATTGTTTTTTTTTTGATATAACTTTTTTTCTCTTCAAATTATTTTCAAGTATACTGATATATTGAAAATAAAATTTTATTTTTTAATTCAAAATAATTTGGGAATTGCTAATACTCATAATAGAATTTTGAGATTCAAATTTCATTCATGAAAATGTCAAATTTAGTTAATAGTATTTATAACCTTCTGAAAAAAGAAAAAATTTATAAAATAAAATATAAATTGTTAATTTAACAAGTATCCTTGAAGTAATATATTTTTAAGTCAATAAATATGTTATTAGTCCTTTAATTATAATTTATATTCTAAAAGTATGAGCATACTTCATGTTTGTTTGTAAGTCCAAAATTAATAAAATTTTCAACATGGAACAGTATTTTTTATTAAGGTGGTTCCTTTACAAACAAAAGGAAAAATGTAAATCATTATCATACTAAACAGATATTTTAAATTGTAGTTATAACCTAACAATAAATTAATAAATTCTAGTATAGGTCATATAATTTTCAAAATGAAATTTATTTTTTTATGCTTTTATTTATAATTTTTATATAGATTTACATTTAAAAAAATGTTTTATATCAATTTCAAACCGGGTAAAAGCTGGAATGGGAAAAGGAAAAACAGTAAACAAGTTAATTAAATAGAAAACGTGAAAAATATTTAATTAGATCCATATATTATATATATTTACTCCATTCCACTCAAATTTTTCAACCCAAAAAATGAAAAATTCATTTTCTTTTTATAAAGATTCAACTAAAATTTCTGTTGTTGAGAAATAACAAAAATAATAATATTCAGATCAGAGTTGATATTCATAGAAATGATACCTGTACAAACCATTGATTTCAAAAGTAAAAAAAAAAAAAAATTGTGGAAAGTTTCATTGTAATACCGAGTCGAAAATTCTCAATTTCTTTAGGAAATTAAAATTGAACACAGGGAGAATTTTTAATTGTAAATATATTCATTTGAAATAAAAATACAAAGCCACAATTTCCTTAATGTTAATATAAGATTTTCAAAGAATTTTTTTTTTAAATTGGCTTTATAAAAAAAAAAAGGGGAAGAATAAAAAAAAAAAAGCAAAATGATTTTGATCTAATAATTGAACATTTATTTTGAGAAGAATAATAACTTAAAATCGTAGAATATGTTAAATTTCTTCAATAAAACTGTACACTTGTAATTGAAATAGGTTTATATATAAACTATTTTTCAGTCAAAGGGGCCCAGTTGTAATAGTATGAACTACACGTGTTTAAAAGGTTTACATAGATATTAGAAGAATAATTTTGGTTTGGAAATTTTCAAAATTGAAATGATTTTTTCACATTTCTACACATTTTTGTTTTTTTTTTTCGGTTTTTTTTATAAAAATGTCATTCATTTGCAAAAAATTTTTTATTGCAAGATCAATAGTCACTTGGTAAAAACGTGTTATTCTAATGTCATTGAAACCATGTAAAGATTGTTGAGAAATTTATTGATTTCTATTGCAATTCAATACAATCTTTGATCTTGATATTTGTTTAATAAATGTGAAAAATTTTCACTTCATTTTCATTTCCTTTTTCAAATAGAGACCACAAATACCAACAAACTTTGTTTGGGGGCTTAATTTCTAAAAGAAAAGTATGGAAAATGAAGTGAAAAATGTTTCATATTTATTATTCAAATACCAGTAGAAGTTCAAAACGAACATTGTTGTTTTTCTCAATAGGGGATAAGAATTTGAGTTTTGAAATTTTTAAGAAAAGCTATTGATTAATTAGTTTTCTTTCAGACATGTATCAACATTTCTTTGAGGTGTATTATTCTCTTTATTTCTTATTTGTTCTTCAAAGGTCAATTATATAAAATAATTGATATTTGAAATAAACGTTTTTTTTTGGATTTTTTGGGTAACCTTTGACTGAAACAGAGTTTATATATATAAAAATATATATGTATGTATATGTATATAGAAATAACTATAAGTCCTTATTTTTTTAAAATAACTCTACTGATGATTTATTCTTCCTTCAAGAGGTATATTAGTTAAGTTTTATAATAATACCCTAAATTATTTAAATTTAAAAAAAAAAAAAAAAAAAAAAAAAAAATGAATTTAATTACTACCTTCTCTAAAATCTTAATTTTCCTTGCATTTTATCACAATTCAATCGAAAAATAAATCAAAGGATTTATTAAGACAGGATACCCTCCTATAACTTTAAAAATAAAATACAAAAAATCTACTTCTAAAACGAAAAAATAATCTAAATTTGTAATTTTGTAAAACCTAATATAGAAAAATGCTAATATCTGATATTGAAAAAATTAATGAAAATGAAAATAAACACTAACACTATTTTTTATTGTTAATATATGGAAAATTGTTGTATAAAATTCGGAAAATGTAAAATTAAATACTATATATCACTAAACCAATTTTATATGAACCCAGTAATCAATCGACCTAAAGTTCATTAAAAACCAGATTTCTAAGAATACTCAGTTATTGTCTGATAACTTCAAGTAGATCTACTTTATTTGAAAAAAAATCGAGTTTTATAAAGGTTTGCTCATAGTTTGGACAATGATATTTTTTATTCTTATTTTTTGATTGGCTGAATATTGTTTTGAATAAGTGTAATTTAATTAATTGTCATTTTAATAAGTGGGCGAGTTATAATTTAAAAAGTTTGATTCTTAATAAAAGATATTATTTCAAATAAAAAGTTTTACATAACAATTTTACTAATATTAACAATTAAAAACATCATCAAGGATTATTTTTTTCTTGTATTATTTTTTTTAAAATACTCAACCTGAAAATCCCAATAAGGAAAGGTAAAATTAATATCTAATTTTTCTTTATATTAAATGGTTGTGTGAAAATCTTTTTGTTTTTGCAAATGATTTGAGGAAATAATTATTTTGGTATTTGAAATAAAAATAAACATGATTAATTGTAGAGTAGGGAAAAAAATACCGGACAAGATTTTTAATTGTGAATATTAGTAAAATTATTGTGTAATTTCAATTATTTCCTTATTATAAATAACCAATTTTTTTATGAGATTAGTAATAAACCTACCTAAAGTTCATCAAAGTAAGATGTCTCTAGAATACTCGAGTAATTGTTTGATAGCCTATGTTGATCAACTTTTTTCAAAAAACAATCGAGTTTTATCGAGGTTTACTAGAGTTTGGAAAAAGATAATTTTTCTTCTTATTTTTTGATTGATTGAATGGTGTTTTGAACAAGTGTGATTTCATCAATCATCATTCTAATAAGTGGGGGAGTTATAATTGAAAAAGTTCGATTCTTAAGAAAAGGAATTTGATTGTCAATAAATGAAATTACACAATAATTTTACTAATATTCACAATTAAAAATCTTGTCCGGGATTTTTTTCATGTACGGTATTTTTTTCACTGCTCTAAAATGAAATTGGATCAAATGAGTGTAAAATTAAAAAATAGGATTCTCTACAAATAAAGTAATGCTTCCAATTTAACATCTTTACAAATCAGAACAAATGAGACTTTACATTCAAAGTTTTCAAAAACCAAACAAAGATTTATTTTTTTATTCTTTTGTTTCTCATAAAAGATACTTTTTTCTTTTATTTTTCACAAGCAAACTTTGAATGGAATTAAATCCGAACTTTGTTTTTCAGAAACTCGGAGAAAAAACTGATCTTGAGAATTTAATCGAATTAATTTTACCTAACAGCGAAATTGAGAATTGTTTGAATCTTGAAAAATTAAAAAGCTTAGAAATTGTGGACCTAAAGTAAGTATTTTTTTTTTGATTCAAAATAATTCCCCCTTTTTTTCACTTTTTAGAATTTGTTGAAAATAATACAAACACCTCAGATCTTTGAAACAGATCCCTACTGATTTTTGGGAATCAAAAAAACAAAAACGAAAAAAACAAAAAAACAAAAAATTCACAAACATAAAAACTTTTAATCGATCCTAAACTTTTTTTGAGTGTGAAAAAAGAAAACACGTGTTGTCGTGACAATTTGTTTATTTCATAACCACACTCTTATTACTCTAAATTACAAAAATACATGCAAAGAAAGAAAAGAACAAAAGAACAAAAGAAGAAAAGAAAAAAAGAACAAAAGAACAAAAGAAGAAAAGAACAAAAGAAGAAAATGACTGATTTTTTTGTCAAAACTATGAGTGTTGTTATCCACAAAAGACACAAAATAACAAATATTTTTGAGGGTGATTAATTCAACAGAAAAGAGTAACAAGGTTTAAAAATTTCTTTTGTCCAAGCTGTTTTAAAAAAGTGAGCACTTAAAGTTTTTGAAAACTGAGCAAATCAAACTATTACTTAATAGAGCTAACCAAACAGTTTGGGCAACACTTTCTAAAACTTTTATTTCTCACTTTTTTAAAACAGTTGTACAAGAAGTGTTGATATAATTTTTCAAAAGTTTTACAGCTAATTGTCGTAATTAAACTCAAAAAATACATTTTTTAATTATTTTTTGTTTAATATTGTAAACAAATTACGATCCAAACACACTTTTCAAAATTTAATTGTTTTGGTATTTTCAGAAGAAATGAGAATCTATTTTTCTTTTGTCTTTCTGTTTTTCTTTTGCAAATAGAGTTTTTCATAGAAAATAGTGGTAATTTGTGATCTATCTTTATTTGTTCGGTACTTTTTTCTGTTCTACGTTTTTGGGTTATACAATTTGTCGAAACGAAGAATCCTAAATGCAAGAAATTTTGGTTTATTGAAAAATAGATACTCTGCTGAAAATTAACCCCTTTGTTCTTCAAACGAAAGTGATGCCGTTTTTAAAAAAGTGCGACCAAAAATTTTTTAATAGAGCCCTCAAAATAAGTTTTATTAAAGTTTTTCCTCTATTTTAGAGATCCAATTTTGAAAACTTTTTTGACACACTTTTTTAAAATGGCTATTTGGATATTTTTGAATGAAAATAAAACCCTTTTCGGTTTTTTCTTTTAATATTTGGAAATTTTTTTTTTTTTTTATTGTTCCATAAACTATTTTTCACTTGAAACGACTACTTTATTTTATACTTAACCCAGTAAATAAAAACGGTTTTAAAAAATACTTAAATTTTTAATCTCATCATCTTTTTGGAATAATATTTCAACACTCAAACAATTAAAATTGTTCAAGATTTGTTCTGAATTTTTCAATAGGTATAAAAAAAAAAAATGAAGACTGTTTATTTTTTATAGTATAACCAAACAATTATTTTTTTTCATTAAAAAATAAAAACTCTTTTTGCCTTCTTTTAGTTCAACACCATTCCTTTAAGTCTCTATTTTGCATTTTTAAAATCCTTTTCGCAATTTTATTTTTTTAATTTATTTTGCATTTACTTTCATCTAAAAGAACTCTTAAAATGAATAAATCTGAACGAATTTAACTCAAATTGTAAATAGAACATTTTTTGGTAAATAAAAAATTATTCTCAAAGAGGGAAAATAAAAGCATCCAAGATCTGCTTTCCAGAGACATATTCTGACTACAGCCCATATTAAAAATCCGATAAACCAATTTATGACTATTCCAAGTGAATTTTTGATATTTTTCCCCTTTGAATAATACACTATATCTGTATGTTAAGATATATGAACCTGTATATATTTAGATATGAGAAATTTTTCATATTGAATTATTATTATTATTATTTTAAAGATTCTTACATAATACCTTTGTGACTCTAAAATCTAACATTTACTTTGGGTATAATCTATTTCCAAAAAAGCAGGAAATTTTTTTTTAAAATATCTTGATTATACTCAATTCTAATATAACTATTGAAATATCCAAATTGATTATTCATCATTCAATTGATTCTAAATAATAATGCAATTGATTTGTTAGTATTACATTACTCTAAATAAAGGATATAAAAGTTTCTTGATCTCAATTTTATATGATATTTTTCAGGTTTGAAAATTGGGGATATTATTTTTTTTTTTTTTGATTCAGAACATATTATTTTTCGTAAGAGGACTTTAGTCTTGAGATAGAATTTCTCAGAAAGGTAAAAAATTTTTAAATGGATTTTGTTTTTTTAAAAAAATGATTTGGATCCTTATAATATTATCAATTGTTTATTGAAATTTGGTCAGGGCATAGTTTGCTCAAAAAAAGTGTTAATTGTTTTTTCATTTTTTGGGAAATATTTTGATGAGAATATTTTGAAACACATCCAATAGTCATTGATTCAATCAGTATTAATATTTTTCTTAGTTTTGATATTATCAATTTTGAAATAGAATGACTAACAAAGAGAATTTTATCTGAAATGTCAAAAAAATTCCCTACTTTTTTCGAAATATCTAACGCTTTTTGTTTTGTTTTTTAAAAATTTCAATTTAATATTTTTCAAACTGCCAAGTACAATACATTGATACAAAAATCATCGATGGATTAGTTAAGCATTCTAATAAATGAATTAATTTGTATTTTTTTTCTATATTTTTATATCCTTTTCTCTTAAAGAAATAATAAATTTACAGATTTTAATCAGATTAAAGCTCTTTGCGAATGTAAAAATATTCGAGTATTAGATTTAAGGGGTTCACCAATAACAAAGCTACCAAATTATGTCAATTTTATTATTTCTAACTTTAAAAATATAACGAAACTTGATGGTATGGAAATTTCAAAACTAAAAAATGAGAAAGTTGATAATGAAAATCAAACAAATGAAAAAAAAAACGGAAATGAAAAAAATGAAGAAAAAAAAACAACAAATGATGAAACAAATGATGAAGATTTATTTTCAGATTTAGATCCAAATCTCAAATCTGCATTATTATTTGTTCCAAAAAGTTTTATTGGTTCAGAATCAATTGGAATTTTTCATTTTACCTTAACTTCTGAAAACACAATCAAAATAACAATCAAAACTACACCTGAAAAATGCTATATTTTCAGAGAACATAAAGAAACACCAAATTGTACTGTATCATGTTCACCAGAAACTCTGTTATCAATAATTGAAGGAACACTTGATATATCAACTGCTGTAATGTTTGGACAAGTAATTGCTGACGATTTAAATGAAGCAATGTTGTTTGCCAAATCATTCAAATTTGATCGAGAAAAATATCAAGAATTCAAAAAACAAAACGAAAAATCAAATGAAAATAACGAAAAAAATAATAATGATGAAACAAATGATGAAACAAATGATGAAGATTTATTTTCAGACTTAGATCCAAATCTCAAATCTGCATTATTATTTGTTCCAAAAAGTTTTATTGGTTCAGAATCAATTGGAATTTTTCATTTTACCTTAACTTCTGAAAATACAATCAAAATAACAATCAAAACTACACCTGAAAAATGCTATATTTTCAGAGAACATAAAGAAACACCAAATTGTACTGTATCATGTTCACCAGAAACTCTGTTATCAATAATTGAAGGAACACTTGATATATCAACTGCTGTTATGTTTGGACAAGTAATTGCTGATGATTTAAATGAAGCAATGCTATTTGCCAAATCATTCAAATTTGATCGAGAAAAATATCAAGAATTCAAAAAACAAAATGAAAAATCAAATGAACAAAATGAAAAAACAAATGAAACAAATGAAAATAATAACAAAAAAAATAATAATGATGAAACAAATGATGAAACAAATGATGAAGATTTATTTTCAGATTTAGATCCAAATCTCAAATCTGCATTATTATTTGTTCCAAAAAGTTTTATTGGTTCAGAATCAATTGGAATTTTTCATTTTACCTTAACTTCTGAAAACACAATCAAAATAACAATCAAAACTACACCTGAAAAATGCTATATTTTCAGAGAACATAAAGAAACACCAAATTGTACTGTATCATGTTCACCAGAAACTCTGTTATCAATAATTGAAGGAACACTTGATATATCAACTGCTGTTATGTTTGGACAAGTAATTGCTGACGATTTAAATGAAGCAATGTTGTTTGCCAAATCATTCAAATTTGATCGAGAAAAATATCAAGAATTCAAAAAACAAAATGAAAAATCAAATGAAAATAACGAAAAAAATAATAATGATGAAACAAATGATGAAACAAATGATGAAACAAATGACGAAAAAACTGATGAAGATTTATTTTCAGACTTAGATCCAAATCTAAAATCTGCATTATTATTCGTTCCAAAAAGTTTTATTGGTTCAGAATCAATTGGAATTTTTCATTTTACCTTAACTTCTGAAAACACAATCAAAATAACAATCAAAACTACACCTGAAAAATGCTATATTTTCAGAGAACATAAAGAAACACCAAATTGTACTGTATCATGTTCACCAGAAACTCTGTTATCAATAATTGAAGGAACACTTGATATATCAACTGCTGTAATGTTTGGACAAGTAATTGCTGATGATTTAAATGAAGCAATGCTATTTGCCAAATCATTCAAATTTGATCGAGAAAAATATCAAGAATTCAAAAAAACAAAATGAAAAATCAAATGAACAAAATGAAAAAACAAATGAAACAAATGAAAATAATAACAAAAAAAATAATAATGATGAAACAAATGATGAAACAAATGATGAAGATTTATTTTCAGATTTAGATCCAAATCTCAAATCTGCATTATTATTTGTTCCAAAAAGTTTTATTGGTTCAGAATCAATTGGAATTTTTCATTTTACCTTAACTTCTGAAAACACAATCAAAATAACAATCAAAACTACACCTGAAAAATGTTATATTTTCAGAGAACATAAAGAAACACCAAATTGTACTGTATCATGTTCACCAGAAACTCTGTTATCAATAATTGAAGGAACACTTGATATATCAACTGCTGTAATGTTTGGACAAGTAATTGCTGATGATTTAAATGAAGCAATGCTATTTGCCAAATCATTCAAATTCGATCGAGAAAAATATCAAGAATTCAAAAAACAAAATGAAAAATCAAATGAAAATAATAACAAATCAAATGAAAAAAATGAAAAAAATGAAAAAAATAACGAAACAAATGATGAAGATTTATTTTCAGACTTAGATCCAAATCTAAAATCTGCATTATTATTTGTTCCAAAAAGTTTTATCGGTTCAGAATCAATTGGAATTTTTCATTTTACCTTAACTTCTGAAAACACAATCAAAATAACAATCAAAACTACACCTGAAAAATGCTATATTTTCAGAGAACATAAAGAAACACCAAATTGTACTGTATCATGTTCACCAGAAACTCTGTTATCAATAATTGAAGGAACACTTGATATATCAACTGCTGTTATGTTTGGACAAGTAATTGCTGATGATTTAAATGAAGCAATGCTATTTGCCAAATCATTCAAATTTGATCGAGAAAAATATCAAGAATTCAAAAAACAAAACGAAAAATCAAGAGAAAAATATCAAGAATTCAAAAAACAAAATGAAAAATCAAATGAAAGAAATAAAAATAATAATGAAAAAACAAATGATGAAACAAATGATGAAGATTTATTTTCAGACTTAGATCCAAATCTCAAATCTGCATTATTATTTGTTCCAAAAAGTTTTATCGGTTCAGAATCAATTGGAATTTTTCATTTTACCTTAACTTCTGAAAACACAATCAAAATAACAATCAAAACTACACCTGAAAAATGCTATATTTTCAGAGAACATAAAGAAACACCAAATTGTACTGTATCATGTTCACCAGAAACTCTGTTATCAATAATTGAAGGAACACTTGATATATCAACTGCTGTAATGTTTGGACAAGTAATTGCTGATGATTTAAATGAAGCAATGTTGTTTGCCAAATCATTCAAATTTGATCGAGAAAAATATCAAGAATTCAAAAAACAAAATTTAACAAAACAAAATGAAAATAATACGGAAAAAAATAAAGGAAAAAAGATTGTTCATGAATCCCAAACAACAAAAAAAAATCAAAAAAAAAAAAAAAAAACCTATTTAAAAACCAAACCACATTTAGGAAAAACTGATAAGCAATCTGTTTCAAAAGAATTAGAATTTGCAAAAAATCAGGTCGAAATATTAATGCAACAACAAAATCCATTTGAAGAACTAGATCCTGATTTGCAAATTGCGCTTGATTATATCCCCGTTGCGTACAAGCATTCAAAAAAAGATGGTATATTTCATTTTAAATTAACAGGAGAATTTTTAATTGAATTAACAATTTCAATTAAAAATAACTCTGCTAGTGTTGAAATGGGGTTAGAAGGGAAACCAGATTGTGTTATATCTTGTTCGAAAGAAGTCTTAATGCTATTGATTGATGGTTCATTAGATCCATCAACGGGTGTAATGTTTGGTCAATTAACTGTTGATAATATTGAAGTAGCCATTGAATTTTCAAAATCATTTGATTTTGATCGAAATAAATTTGCAAAATTTATCGAAAAATCAAAAAAGCAAAAAAGCAACAAAAAAATGCAAAGAAGCCTTACTAATAAGGAATCCTTAGATAACAATATTTCTAAAAATCAATTTGAAAATTCGACTCAAAAAAAATCAAATAGATTATTAAAATTTAAAGAAAAATTCGATGAAAATCTTGATGATGATATTTTGACTGCATTAATGTATGTACCAGAATCCTTTATAGGATCTGATAAAAAAGGGATTTTCCATTGGAAATTGACAGGTGAAAAACCATTAGATATAACAATCAAGGTAACTTTAGATCAATCAGAAATTTTAAAGGGATTAATTGAAACTCCAAATTGTACAATCACATGCTCAACAGATACTCTATTATCAATAATTGATGGGAGCCTGGAAGCATCTGCAGCATTAATGTTTGGGCAATTAATGGTTGATGATCTGAACGAAGCACTAACTTTTGCCAAGGCATTTAAATTTGATAAAAATAATTTCCAAGTATTTAAGCAAAAAATCCAATCTGGCGAAGATGATGATCCCAATGAAATGTTCTCTGATTTATCTTTAGACTTGCAAATTGCTTTAATGTTTGTACCAGAATCCTTTATAGGATCTGATAAAAAAGGGATTTTCCATTGGAAATTGACAGGTGAAAAGCAATTAGATATAACAATCAAGGTAACTTTAGATCAATCAGAAATTTTAAAGGGATTATTTGAAACTCCAAATTGTACAATCACATGCTCAACAGATACTCTATTATCAATAATTGATGGGAGTTTGGAGGCATCCGCAGCATTAATGTTTGGGCAATTAATGGTTGATGATCTGAACGAAGCACTAACTTTTGCCAAGGCATTTTCGTTTGATCGAAATAAATTCCATTTGTTTAAACAAAATTTTGAAAAAGAAAAACAATTCAAATCAAAAAATTTTCTAAAAACTTCTCAAAGAAATAATAATATTAATGATGATAATGATAATAATAATGCTAACATTAATAAAAATAAAAATCAAGAAGAAGATGAAGAAAAAATACAAAAAGAAAGCGATTTATTAAATAAAGCATTTTCCTTTTTAATCTGGACTTGGAGATGTTCAATTTGGGAAGGTGTTATTCAATTTGTGATAACAGATGATGAAAAATTTGCAAATATGAATTTAAAAATTACACCTTTTGAAATTTTTTATTGCCAAGATAATGAATTCACTGAAAAGGAAGTGATGTTGACTATTAAATCAACAAAAATATTATTAATCGATTTTTTGACTGTTGATTGTGATTCGACAACATTTTTTCAAAAAGACGGTAAGGGTAGCATTGAAATAATCGAAGATCAGTCTGGTGATTTTTTTAAATTTGTGAAAGATTTTGGTTTAACAAAAAGAAATTATCAAATTTATTGCGAATACCAAATCTCTAATCAAGTTTCTGAAGAGGAAAGATTAGAAGAGGCTTGGCTTTTTTTGCCACTGGCTTATCAAAAGGTGGATTGGGATGCATCAATTAGATATAAAATAACCATTCCAGAAAACGAAGAATCCAATGTTTTAAAAACAATAATAATTGACCATCAAAACTCTGATCAACCAGTCAAGATTATTGATGGATTCGATGATTTAATACCAAATTTGACATGCACAGTGATTCTTGAGAGACTAACTTTTTTAAGTATAATTGACGGTAGTTTAAACCCTACAAAAGCCTTTCTTAAAAAGAAAGTCGAAGTGGACTCGGTTCCGGGCTTATTGAAATTTGGCAAGGCCTTTTCCTTTGATAGACAAAAATTTAAAGCTTTCATTTTAAATTTACGAAGAGAAAAAATGGACTCTAAATCAAAAATTGAGATTAAAAACCGGACACTTACAATGAAAGATGATATAGATCTTGATATTGATGAATCAGATGAAGAGAATGAAAAAAAAAAGGACAACGTCGAAATTAAGAATGACGAAGATGATGATGATAATGATAATGATAATGATAATGTGAATAGAGATGATAGTGAAAGCAGTGAAAAGGAAATTAATACTATACCAAATTTTAAAGAAACGGAAAAGAAAATTAAGAAGGGAGAGGAGAGGGGGGAGGAAAGGCAAAAGGGGGGTGAAAGTGAAGATGAAATAGGGGGGGGGGGACAGAAGAGGAATGGGAATGGGAAGGAAAAGAAGGGAGAGAAAGTGGGAAATGAGAAGGTAACGACAACAGGGAAAACAAAAGAAGAAAAGAATAAAGATGCAAAGAAAAAATCAAAAAAAATTGAACCTCATAAAAAAATTCGTAATCGTAATATCCTTTTTGTTGATAAAGATGTTTCAATTGAAGATTATTTATTTGAAAATATTGAAAAAAATAACAACCATCAAGATTTAAATAATAATTATTTTTTCGAACTCAAAGAAATAAACAATTTATTCACAAAAAAAAATAAAGGTAAATTGAAAAAATAATTATTATTCTTATTTTTTTTTTTCGATTAATTTCTTCTTAATTTCTTTTAATTTTTTTTTTACTTTTTTTTTGGGTTTTAATTTATTTTTTTTTGAAAAATAAATTTCTTATATAATTTTTATCTTTGATTTTTTTTTTTACATACAAATTTTATTTTATGGAGAAAAATACTGAATTACTATCAGATTTGATCAATGAATTTCAAAGATAATGATCATTTGTATATAAACAAAGCATCCAGTGTTTTTTTTTTTTTCAGATTATTTTACTATTTCCTTAAAAATGTTAAACAGAAAAATTCATAAGATGTATACTATTCAAACTTAAATTCTAATTTTTTTACACAGTTAAGGGATTAGTGTCTATTATGGAGAAATCTAAATTTATAGTATGTTTCTATCAAAGGTGAATCATATGAGTAAAAAATGATACAAAGTGCTCTAAAAAGTCATTTAGTCAAATGATACTGTAAGTTATTTGAAAAAATTGTAACTTATCTGAGATAATAAATTGAAAAAAAAAAATATGTATTCTAATATATTCAAAAACAATTAATAATTAAATCAGATTAAAAATTCTCTTTTTAATTATTTTTTTAATATCCAAGCATAATATTTTGATAATTATTAGTAATAAAATCAACAACTTTTAAAAAAAAAAATGTGAATCTGAATTTTTGAAATGAGCATTACTAAAATTCGTATTTCTGAGCTTCAAAGAAAAAGATTGAAAAGAAGATTTAATATTGATATTAATAAAAGTTTTGATATGAATAATCATATCTTTGTTCATTATGCACTTAATAAATATTAAAAATGAAAAAAATCGAAGTTGGTTAAAAAAAATATTATAAAAAAGTAGGGATGGGAGTTTATCAAGGAGATCTATTTTCTCCTTAAATATTTGTATTTATAAGCCATTTTTTAATTGAAGAAAGAAAAGATTTAGTTAAATATTTTCAAATTTTTGTTGATTACTTAATTTTAATAACGGAAGGACATATATCAGAAATTGACAAAAAGTTGATAATAATTTATAAAATTATCCAAGAATTTAAAATGAATCCAAATGCTGATAAAACCATAAAATCAAACCAATTATCTTCAATAAAATATTTCGGAATTTTTATTGAAAAAATATTTTATACAAAAACTTCAAAAAAGTAAAAAATAGTTTTAAAAGAATCAAAATGATTTTTAGCTAACAAAAATTATTTAATGCTGTATTACTACAAATTTTTAAATCAATATGTATTAACAAATTATTTTAGAGACTAGTTATATTAATTCTTACTCAAAAAGATTTCAACTCAATTGATGTTTCGATAAAGAAAAATAGTAACAAAATTTTATAAAAATCAATCCACATGTATCAAGAATAATTTATCAAACTGGAGCTAAAATTGAGCAATTCAGAATTTTAATTTATAAAAGAATACGATTTAAACTCAAAAAGAAAAATAGAAATTCTTGGTTTTGAAAACATATTTCAGATCAAAAAAATTAAAAATTACAAAAAAAGATAATTCAAATAATAATTGGGAAATAAAAGAAATGTAAAACTACCTAATATGAATCTTAATAATTTTATAGTAAACTTAATAATAAAATAGTACTGGGTGGAAAGGCCAGGAATATTTAAAAATTATAAGGTATAATAATTGCAATATTTCATTACAAAAAATATTTAAAATGTCTAGGTTCAACTTCTATTCTACAATTTCAAAACTTCAGAAATCATTTAAATAGATATTTTTATATTTATAATAAGAATAAAATAAAAAAAAATCTTAGAATCTATCGAAAAAAATATCATATCTCAGAAATAGATTATGATATCAATCATTTTTTATGGAATTACATATTTTATGAAAAGAAAATCCACTAATTTGGATTAAAGAATTAATCCAAATTAACAAAAATAATCAGAATAATTTCTTTGATATTATTCAAAATAAAGACTCTTTAATAATTCTATCATAAGAAAATGATAAAGAAAATTATGATTCTTAATTAAAATTACTAAACAAAAATTTAGAAATTAGAGCTGTGTAACCAAGTACCGCAGAGTGTCATAGAGTGCCTATCTTTTTCAGAATTAAAAATAATAGAGTAAAATCAAAGTTTTGACTTGATTCTTTTTAAATTATGGAAAACGAAAGGATTAAAAGAGGAAATTAATTTCCTCCTTTCAAAATAAAAAAAAAAAAGAAAAAGATTTTTTTAACATAAATTAATATGATATTTAAACCAAATTATCGCCATTTTTTCAGGCTGATTGTTTATCTTTTCGAAGATCTTTTGTTTTTTCAACCTGATCTCCGATCAAACAAAAATGAAACAAAAATCTAAAAAAAATAAGTAAAATTTCTAATAACTTACCAAATAAGAAAATAAAAGAGAAAATAAAATCAAAATTATCTAAAACAAAAATTTGAAAAAGCAAAACTAAAATTTGCAAAAAAAAAAAAAATGATTTTGATTGAAAAATTGAAAATTTTTTTGATAAGAATATTTAAGAGAAGTTTATAAGGCCGAATCGAATAATATTTTGAAGTTACTAATGATTTTTGAAAAATATTTGATTTTATTGAGAAATGAGTAAACAAGAGTTTTATTTAAAAATTCCACTAATCAAAACACATTTTGGAGAATTTATTTTTTAGTATTAAAACGATATAATAGCTTTAAAAGAAATATGATAAAAGATTTTTACAAAATAAAAATAAAAAATAAAAGTAAAAAAGTATTTTCAATAAATCTATCTAATAAAAATAAAAAAAAAATAGATGTTTTTTGAATTATATTTTTAATTTGTATCAGAAAATTATTAATAATAAAAAATAAAATTAGAATAAAAAAAATGACAATCATTTTTAAAATAAAAAAATGATTTTCATGTTTTTAAAGTGAAAAAAAATATTGAATGTTGTCATATTATCGTGAAAAGGATTGATAAATATATGAAAAATTAGACCATTGATATACTTTTCTCAAATTTTAATCACTAGAGTTATCACTTGAACTTGAACTTGAACTGGAACTTGAACTTGAATTTGAACTGGAATCTGACATTGATCCTGATTTTTGTTCTGATTTCTCTCCCATTTCTACATCCTTTTGATCATTCTCATTTTTGGATAGTTTGAAAACAATGATGTAAATGGCTCTAAAGAAAAAAACTATTGCAATGCATAGGAAAAGAGATTTGATAATTAAAACAGATAATTGTGATGAATTTGTTGTTTTGTCTAAAATTCTTGTAATGATGTTAATGAGTGGTACACATTGAGAAAGGCCCATAAAAAGTGCTCCAAACATTGCTGAATATGTTTTTTTTTTAAGTTGTTCAGATCCCATATTGATGTCAAGTTTTTCTGTAATTTTTAAAAATAATTTCCCATAATGAACTCCAAATATAAACCAAACAATGCCAGAAGCCATCTATTTTTATTATTTTTGTTTTTTTTTTTGTTTTTTAAAAACAAGATAATTCAAAATTTAATTATAAAAATAATTACAAAAAGTAAATATTGTTAAAATAATTGTTTTTGTAAAATGTACAAAAATTTTCTCATTTCAAATAATTCTCAATAAAAATCAATCATAAAAATCCCAAAGACTGATTAACTTTGTTTCCTTTTTATAAATAAAATTGTAACATCAATATATTTCAAATATTGAAGTAATAATTTTTCAAAAAATAATCTATTGGTTAATTATTTAATTTTTTTAAAAAAATGAATTATTTAGCTACTAATCTACATTTGGCCACAAATTTAACAAAGATATTTTGCAACTTTGGAATCTGAATATTGATTAATCAAATTTTTCATTATTCCCGAGGTGCTGATTTTTTTCGGAAATCATTGGGTTTTCTACTAATACAAGAATCGTTTTTAGAGATGAGATAAAAAAATATTACTATTGAATAATCGAATTTTTAGAGACATTTGAACCATCATGTTATAATGTAGTTAGGTTCCTATAACAACATACTTTAATCTTAGGCTTTTAATTGGTAGAGGCTAATCTTTTAAACAAATCAAAATTTTTAAAAAAATAAAAAAACCAACATTGGTTATTGAACAAATTGTACAAAAAATTATAAAGATAACAGAAAATATTACAAAAAATAAAGGTATCCAGAAAAACAAAAAGATTTTTTCTTGATAAAGAAAAAAAATCTTTTTTGTACTGAAAAAAAAAAAAAAATTAAAAACCAATTCAGTTTATTAAATTGTATAAATAAAATATGATATACTCTCAAATACCAATATTTACTAATTTTTTTTTCTTCGTTCTTAGATACTGTTTAAAAGTTATTTCATTTTCTCCAACTTTTATATTAAAATACAGCTAACTTTTAAAGATAATATCTTAAAATAAAAAAAAAAAAAATAGCTTATATTTCAGAATTGTACAACTAAGAAGTGGTTTCAATATTTTTAATCAAGATTTATGTTGGTAATCAAAATTCTGAAACAAAATGAAGAAAAGAAAAAACTTCAAATCAATGTATTGGCATTTGACCCTAAATTGGATAAAATTTCAGCTGATTATCTTATTTTTCAATCACTTTGAAATCTGGATTTCTTCTCGGATTTTCATTTCACCCAATATATACAGATACAAAATAATAAAGTACCAAGCAAAAAAATAAGATCACAAATTACTTTTATTTATTGGAAAACTCTATTTATAAAAAATAGTCAAGAACTGAAAAATTTTTACCAAATATACCAATGCTGCTATTACAAAAGATTTAAATATGATCGGAATTTTATTGTTAACAAGATAATAATTTTATGAACTAAAAAATATTTATTGACTAAAAAAATGTTGACTAAAGATCTCTTGTTCAAAATAAGAGAATCTCAGAATTTTTTTTAGAAATTTATAAATTAAGCAAAAATATTTTTGAAAAATCAAATTTGAAATTTATTTATCTTGAAAAGTTATAAAAATCAAAAATATTCTTGGTTCACTTACTTTCAACTTTATTTTTAACTTTTATAAAGTTTAGTAAAATAGCGTAAATATATTTTTAGATAAAATTGAAAGTAAGAGAATCAAGAGAAAAAAAAAAAAAAATGATATTAATTTTTTCCTATTGTGTTTAAGATTTTCGAAAATTTTTGGATCAATAAATGTTTTTGTTGTTATTAATTCCCTTAAAAAATCAAAAAAAAATATATAATTAATTTATGTTTTTCTTTACTATAATTTACTAACTTTTAAATACTTTTCTTCTGACCAATATATTGTATTTCATCCACTCATCAAATATCATAAAAGTAGGATAGTTGTTGCAAAATTGTTCAAATTCTTTTGTTTGTTTGTTTTTTTTTTTTAAGTTTGGTTTGTAAAACCAGTACAACTGTTAAACCTAGAAATAAAATTCATTTTTCCAAAATTTTTGTTTTTTTCAATTTTCAGGTCGATGTATGAAAAAGTAAAATTGAAAATTTAAAGTTAGACAAAACATTTACTTGAATTCACATTTTATCTTGGTAATAAAGTTAAAGATAAATATAATCAAAATTCCAGAACTTAAAAATCTTGAGCTTACTATTTGTTTCAAAATAAATTGAACAAAATTTTCATTCAGCTTTCCATAATATAGATTTATAAATCAATGTAATTTTTCAAATTTTTTAATAATCTTTAAAGAAGATTAAAATTAATTAATTTCTGTCTTTTAGAATTGGGGGCTTTCACGATTTATTTTAAATCTTGGATGTAATTTTTTTGGGGAACCTGAATGAAAATTTTAATCTTTTTATTTTGAAATTAACAGTATTGTATTTATTGTTGTTATTGGTATTGGAATAATAAATTTTACAGAATTATCACTTCATTTTCCAAATTTTTCTTTTACAAACAGAATGAATTTTCAATTTAATTTGTTGATCTATTTATTTGTTTGGTTCCTTTTTATTTCTGTGATTGGAGTAATAAGAAACCTTCTTGAAAGGAATATTTCTTAAAGAAAAAAGAAAACTATATCAGAATTTTATTTTATGTAAATTTCAAATACCAGTATTGCCGATGAAAAAAAAATCTCCCTCCCTCCTTCTTCTTTGTCTTCGTCACCAAACTTTATCTCTAAAAGGAATATTTTTTGCAAAATAAATGTAACAAAATTTTCATTCCTCTTTCCAACAAAGGTTTTAAAAGTATGTAAAATTACATATTATTTGTAACTGAAAATAGGAATATATTATGAATTTACCTGATAGAATTGGGGAATGTAATAGATTTAATTTAATTCTTGGAAGGTGTTTATTTTTTCGAAAGCGAATGAAAATTTTGATCTTTTTATTTTACGATTAACAGTAGTAGTACTAAAGTTTTGAAAAGGTTGTAGACTAGAAAAAAATGTGTTTTTTCGGGTTAAAACTTTTAAATGGATGTGATAATGAATTTTTATTTAATTTTACTTTCTGGTATTTAGTTGAATAGATAATAACGAATAGTTTGAAAAAAACTGTATATTTCTAATAAAACAGAAATAAGAAAAAAAATTTCTTCAAGATCTCAACAGGATTTCATTTTATTTTGAAAAAATGCTATTCCCATAAAACAATAAATAATTCTTTAATAGTCAAAACAATTGATTCTCCATTTGAAAGATATTTATTAAATTTAAAAGACTTTTTTTGAAAAATATTATAAAATTGACCTCTTATCATGAAGAAAAGTTCTTTTAAAATTATTTGCTATAAAATTTGAAAAAATCTAAATAGAGAATAGAAAATTGGATTTTCGAATTTAAATTGTAAAATGTCTTTAAAAATAATTTTTGATCAAAGATCTTTTGTTAATCAATAGTGATTATTTTTGGAATTTATCAAAAACTGAAAAATTTGCAAATGGTTAAATATTTTTGATGATCATATTGGATAATAAACTCGAAAAAATTTTAAATTGTTCTTTTTGTTCTTTTGAAAATATAGTTTTCAAAGAAGTGGGTTAAATACATGAGCTCTCTTTGAAAATGAAAAAGAAGTAAAAATTTTTCCCCATTTATTCTAAAAATAATGGTATGTTTGATAATATTAGATTCTAATAAATTTCCCCTTTTTTTTTTAGAACACCTGAAACAATTAACAGTTTTCTATTTTCTCTTTTTTAATAAAGTTCTTGAAAAAAAACTTGTGATGAATTAACTCAACAATAAAAGCAAAAATTGAAATTGAAATTGATTTAAATAAAAAATAGTTGTTCAAGATTTAAAAGAAACAAAATAAAGATCAAATTACGACCAATTACACCTGATGAAAATTCTGATTTCTAATGCAAAAATATAAAAGTCTTTCAACAATAAAAAGTTCCTTTAATTTGTCTGTTCACTCAATAAAAAAATCAGAAAATAAAAAAAGGTTTTTATGAAGAAAAAAAAAAAAAAAAAAAAATTTACCAGAAGAGATGTAACAAAATAATATGTAAAGGCAGAGAAGGTTTTTTGAATTTTTTCAGGAACAACCTTACCAACTTCAAGTAATACTAAAACTAAGATCAAAACAAAAGAGATGCTGACATAGGACCAGAAAATGATATAAAGTTTCTTTCGCGACAAGAATTTTTTTTTAAAAGTCGTAAAGACCGAGAGATCAGAAAAAATAATCACAGAGGTCAAAACCCAAAATACTACAAAGCAAGTAAAGCAATACAAGAGAAAGATATCTGAAAACGCGACAAATGAAGATTGTGTAATGGACTTGAGATTAGGAACAAGAAGGAGCGCCATAGCCATGAAACGTAAAAAGAGTGAGATGACTAAAAAAATCGTGACTCTTCGCCAGATGATGTTTGATTGGTTTTTCGAGGTTCTGTAAAGTTTAATCAACAAATATACTGCGATACTGAAAAGTGAAAGGAACACAAGGGATAAGATGATATAGAGTGTTGTTTGTGTTGTTCCTGTTCCATAAAGATTGAAAGTGTCACTGGCCATTGTTTGGGGTTATTTCAATAATTGTTTTTTTTTTCAAAAAAGGAAAGATTTCTTTTACAAAGGGAATTGATGAGAAAATGTGGAATTTTTTCTCATCAAAGATTATCAAGGAAGGAAAAAAGGATAAGTGTAGGAAACTTATGTTGTTTATACTTGACAATATGCTGAAAAAGGAATCAAATAAAAATGTCTTTTGGTTTTTTCCATTCTATCTCATGGGTGGAAGAGAAAATTAAACTATTTTCATTGTCAAGCATATTGTTATTTCTTTTTTCAAACTTGAGATTTAAGGATTGAGGAATTATTATGTTTCGTGTTTTTTCTTGTTGTCAGAATGAAAAATAGTGTGCCACTTCAACTCCTATCGACTACAAATTTGATCATCTTTTGTTCGAGATTATTTTATAGGTATGGAAAAGTTTTCTGATTGTTTACAAAAGATGGAGATTTTTCTTTTGAGAACCGAAATCTTGTAGTTCAAGGACGAAATTCATTTTTAGAGAAAAGATAAAATTACACACCCTCAAATTTTTGTAAATAATTTTGAATTTCAACAAACAAACCCCCAATTGAAAACCCCAAAAAACACCCAACTGTGGAATAAATTGCACACTAATTTCTCTTTTCTTATGAAGAAAAAATTAAAAACTGAAAAAAAGGCAACTCCTTAAAAATTGTAAGTTCACCAAAGAGAAATCTGAAGAACACTCTAATATTACCTTTAATAGACTGAGTTTTACTTTTCTATTTAGAATCTTTTTTTCGAAAATTGTTACTGATATTTGATTTTTACAGTTGAAAAAATTTTCAACTCAGTTTCATTAACGTTTTCTTTTTATTTTGACATTGCTATATGACTTTCAAGTCTAAATTAGAATTTAGGATCACTAGTTATTTCTTTAAGGCTTTTTTGATTTGTTTTAGTATAAATAGAAGAAATCAAAATGCTAAACTAAATTACGGTTCTGAAGAATTGAAAAAATGAAACCAGTTGAAATTTGTTCTCATTTAAATTTCAAATTAAGGATCATTTTTTCAACAAAGACTTCTTAGTGTGGTTAAATACTGTTCGACTTGATTCTTTTTCTTGTTTTTTTGTTATTTTTTATTTGTGTTTGTAGGATCATTTGATTTAAATTTTAAACGATAATTTTGATTTTCTTTTTAGTTGAAATTGAACAACTCTAATCTATCGAACAATTTTGGAAATGTGTTTCTGAATTTATGATTTAAAATTATTTTCTTGGGGTAGGTATAAATTTATGAATAATGTTTTTCAAAATTAAGTACGATTGTTGTTTATCATTATCAAACAATCTTTTTATTTTCATGATCCAAAAATACTTTACCGTTTTGGAAAAAAAGTGTAAAAGGAAAAAAAGTTAAACATGGTTTTTCATTGTGAACATGACAGAAAACTGAAAATTAAAATCAATAAAAAGAAGAAACCAATTAACTTCAAATAATAATTCATTATATTATTTTCAATCAACCCAACAAATACAATTTAAATCTACTTGATTTATCGAAATTATTAGAGTGATTTTGGAGATCGCAAAAATATTCAATTTTTTGAACAAATTTATAATACAGGTATTTGAATTCTAAATGGGACAAAATTTTCACTTCATTTTCCATATTTGTCTTCAAGAAAAAGAGTTTTCAGAAGTGTTTTGTAATTTGTGGCTCTATGTGAAAAAGGAAATTGAAAATTCAGTGAAAATTTTGTCCTGTTTTTAATTTAAATATCAGTAATTGATCAAAGAAAACCCCCCACCAAAAGATAGTATTAAAAAAACTGTTATTTTGTAGAATACTTCGTTTTGTCTTTATTTATTTATTTATTCTTTTTTTAATTGATCTTACTTTTCATTTTTTAGTCAGGTCCCCAATTAGAAATCCTGTTGAACTTTTTTTCCCTGTTTCAATTTTTTTCCAAGCTGGTGACTTGTTATTATTCTAGATAAATTCTAAAAACTTTTGTAATAAAAAAAAGCCAAGTTACAATATTTTTTTCATTTTTTTACCTTTTTAAGGAAAATTAAGAAAAAAAAAAATTTATAATCCAAAAACTTTGGAAAAATCTATAACAAAAAAAAGATAACTCACTAAAATTAAAAAGATTTATTCTTTTTTTTTTATTTTTTAAAGGATGAGTTGTCAATCTCTCATATTTACTCGAATTCTTAAATTTTTATTTAGAAATTTTAATAAAGAGTAAAAAATAGGTCTATTACCCAACAGTGATAATAACTATATTGAGTGTTTTTTTTATAATAATATTAAAAATATTATTATTATTTGATTTATTAGATATATTAATTTTTTTAATTCAGATATCTAAATTTTACGATTATTTTCATAAGCTACGCAGTTCCAGAGAAAATCAAAAAGATTTTTTCTTTACCTCTTACTTTTCTTAATTTCTCTTTTATATTCAAGTATATTGAGAATGTTTCTATCAGCTCTGGAATATTTGGATATAAAATGGTAAACCAAGAGGATTTTAATTCTTGGGACTTTTCAAGGAAAATTAAAAAATTGATTTTGTTTGATTTTGCTGTACTTTCCCTCCAGATAATTTTGAAGTATATTTATACCACCAAACTGAAGTCTAAATTATTTTCAAACAAGAATAAAGTAAGTTGTAGTGATAAACTTTGATTTTCAAAATTTGGAGAGAGTGTTTTTTGGATTTTGATTGTCGAATGTTTTAAATTTTGTTGAGGTAGGATCTAAAATTGTAAAGTTGATTTTGCCTAAATTTTTGGTTTTTAATGTTCAATTAGTAAAAATAAAAAGATTTTATTGTCAATTATTTTTTCTTTTCTTTCGATCGATCATATAATTAATTTTTACATTACTCAAAATCTAAAGCTATATTTTTAAAGAAATTCTAAAAAGATTAAGAAACCTTTCTATTTCTTATTTCATAGTGCCTGCATAAATGAAATAAAAGTAAAATTCTATTTCAAATTTGAAAGATATACCAAAGGACTGAGAAAAAACTTCAAGATATTATATATACCAAGTGTGGCAAAAAAATTTCAATTTGGTTATCGAGTAAAGAATTCTAATATTTCGTGTTAGACATAGTAACATATACAGACAAGTCCGATTACCAATTATGATCAAGAATATATGGTCAGATATCATTGTATACCACCGACTATTTGTAGCAAACCATGTCTCTTAATTTGTAATTACTTTTACAGTACTTCCAAAGCTACCATGTAAAATTTTGAATATCATATTTTAATTTTGGTATATATTTTTAAATTTTAAAAGCTGAGTATAAGAAAGTACATATTGAAAAAAAAATTTCCTAAATTACCCAATATTCAATTATTTTTTCTGATTTTCAAAAAATAATTTTAAGATAACCTTAAAATAACTCTAATCATTGGAAATTCATTGATATACCACCAAAATTTTAAATTTAAAAAAAAATAAATTTTTATTTGATAATATCGATAGATATATTTCATATGAGCTCATTTATGAAAAAAAAAATATCAATATGTGCTTTCTTATTCTTATATTCAACCGTTTAAAAATCAATATCAACACCAAAATTTGATATTGAAAAAAATTCACTGTAACTTGGGATAGATTATATTAACAAATTCCAAAGAAATACCAATTTAGAAACATTCGCTAATTGAAATTTTACAAATTGTTATAAATTACAATAATCATAAAACTAAAAATAAATAGTTATCAATAGTATTAAATTATTGGTGTTGATATTTCATATAAATTTATTGACAAATATTAAGATTTTATAGATTATCAGCATAATATTACAAATTAAATTAATCAAAAAATGCGATATGATATAAAATATCACGATTGACTGCAATATTAAATTACTATCAATCATCAATATAATATGAAAAAAATTAATAGAGATATAATGGTTGACGGATTCTAGTCTGGTTTCAACAATATTTTTTTAAAAAGAAAAAATTTCGAATGATCAAAAAACAGATCCTTAAAAAAAAGTTATTCTAATAAAAAAGTAAAGTAAATTCTTAATTTAATTAATGATCAAATCAAAGAGTTGTATTGTATTCCGTTTTCATTTGTTTGACAACTTATTCATGTTTTTGTTCTGTAAAAGTGATAAAAAAAGTCAAATCATATACTATCATTCAATTGTATTATTATTAATTTTAATGATTAAAAATGGTAATTAAAACAACCTAACTTTCATGAATTAACTATATTTTTTTCTTGGGTGAACACATTATTTTTATTTTATGAAACCCGAAAGGGGATAGATAACTTTTCAAATCTTTCTTTGATTATCTAAAGATACTATCACCAACGATAAAGATTTTTTGGATAGAATTATTTTGAACCTATTATTTCCTTTCTTTGAGAATTTTTATATCATATTGAAAAAACAACAAGCGTTTAATAGTTTTTTTTTTGGTCGATTACTTCTAAGAAGAAAATTTTCATTTTTCTCTTTTTGGTTATTTAAATTTAAAGTTAATATCTCCAATTTTAAAAAATATACCGATTTTATATTCAAATTTATTATTGAGACGAATGATTATTTGTTTGATTAAAAAATACATTGGGATATTTTACTTTGTGTAAATTTCAAAAAATGAAAAGAAAAAAATATTTTTTTTGACTACAAACAAACTCATCCCCTTTATAATTTTTTTTTTGTTTTCAAAACTTTCAAACATTTCAAGACAATCCATAACCCTTGTAAAAACTTTCAAACATTTTTAAAGTGGAAAAGTGTTGTTAAAGTCTTTAGGATTTGTAAGGTTTTTTTTTATTTTATTTAGGGTCATGATTTAGGGATTTTTCATATTTTGTGGATTATCAGGATTTTATGGTTTTTAGTAATAAAGTTAGATTACTTTGCAATTTCCTAATACTCCGGTGAATTTTTTACCCACATAATAATAATATATGTTATCATCAAAACCTCTATAATTGAAAAAACAAAAAAAAAAAATTTTTTTTAGTAAATATTATATAAAACCATTTATTTTTCCTTTTAAAATATAAATACAATAAAAGATCCAAAAAGTTAGATTCTACCAAAGGCACCCAGAAAATTTACAAATATCAATTCGGCTTTATATAGGAACTTAAAAAAACAAAAAAAAAAAAAACAAGGTAAATAATATACACAGTCTGAGAATGTTTGACATCTCTATAAACAAAATCAAATAAATTAAAATAAACTCTTTTCAAACAAAAGGTCACACCTCCCGAATCATAAATTCTATTGAATTTGATTGTTAATAAGATAATTATTTATTGGTAATTTTTATTTTAATTATTCATTTATTCATTTATTGTTTTTTTTTATTTATGGATATTGAAAAGTTACAAAATGAAAAAAAAAAAAAGATAAGAAGAAACCAATTTGGAAATAAACTGACAGTATATAAATAGAAACAGTTTAAGTTTGATTTCGAATGAGCTGGGTGTAGGAATTAAGAAAGGCTATTATTGGATTGATGTGTGGAACAAAGAAAATTGAAAAAAAGAAAAAACAAAACTCCAAAAAAATACCCATATGGATTGCTGCTTTATAATGAAAATGAGACTTTAAAGAATAAAAATTTTATGGTTTAAAGAGTTATTAATAAAATGTAAACAACTTTGTCCCAATTCACCCTGTTCAACATTTTTTTATTGATTTTATCATTTTTTTTCTCTACAATTTACAAAAGAAGATTACTCATTTCCAATAAACGAGTATATCAATTTTTAAATATTTGAATTTTAATTTTTATTTTTTTGTTTTAATGAGTTTTAAATATTCAGTTGAGTGGGATTTTTTATGTTTTAAGGAGTTTCTTATTAATACAGAATGACACTCTAATTAATATGATTTAATTATGAATAATTCTTGAAATTTTATGTAACCTTTTATTAGAAAAAGAGTTTATTTTCGAAAAAATTGAAAAAACTAAAATTCTTAAGTTTCTGTATTGAGAAAAACAAAAATATTCCTTTTGATCTTCAATTAAATATCAATTAAAATTCAAATAGAAATATAGATGATTTTTCTACAATTATTTCCACCACTCTTGAATACATTAAAATAACATTTTTTTTTATGGTGGCATTAGATCATGGAATAAAAAAAAATCGAGAATAGATTATTTATCAATACAAAAGAAAAATCGATGTATAGAAAAGAATCAAAAAAACGGCCACCCAAAATTTATAACATTAATTCGTGTGTCAAAACACATATTATATCTACCAAAGAATTATAAAAATTATATCAAGAAAAATTCAAACCAAATAATTATCTTTGATCCTATATACTCTTCAAAAATCCTTTGAAAAAAAAAAAAAACAATAATAATATCTTATTAGAATATTTGTTAATTCTTTTTTTTAAAAAAATATTGAGTCTGCATCAAATACCCCTTTTTTTCCCAGTCTTATCTAATTAAATCCTTTAAATATAGGTGTACTTTAAATTTATCAATATAAGGAAAAAATAAAATACAAATATAAACTATGAAAAATATTAACTAAAATAAACGAAAGGGAGATATCTGATTTTTATGTTCGAGAATGTTGAAAAACAATATATTAGTCAATAAATACGGGTAAAAAGCCCCTGGTTATATGTAAGTTAAATATCAGCATTTTTGGAATTAAAATTCAAATCATTTATTGTTCAAAAAAATATTTCTGAATTAGATAACATTTCAAGGCATATTTAGAATATAATTTGTTTAATTCTTTGATATGACTTGATTTCTTGTTAGAATTCAAATATATATTTGTTCCTACACTCGAACTTTTGTAAAATTTAAAAATGAAGTGGAAAGTTAGTGAAAAAAAGCCTTGGATTGTGGAACCTTTTCAAAGTCAATTTTGAATTTGGATTATGTTTGTGCCATAATCACAAAACTTTGACTAGAAAAAAAAACTTAAAATTTGATTTTTTAAGGAACTAGTAAACCAAAAAAAAATCTTCAATCAAATTTAAAAGCAAATTCAAAAAAATATTACAGCATCTTTAAATTGAAAAGGGGTAAAAATCTGATTACTGAAAGAGTAAACTTACTTTTAATGCTATTTTCACAAATGAATTATTGTTCTTTAAATCTTAGATCCATTTTTCTAATTTTTGAAAGGTTCAAAATTCAACATATTTCTGAAATTTTTTAAAAAAAATATTTCCTTTTAAAGAAGAAAGAAATCTTATTATTTTCAAAGGAAATTTCCCAAAAAGAGAATCTAAAAATAAAACTACTAAGTTCTAAAATAACCCAATCTAAAAAATCTACTTAATTTCAGATAAATTACTAGAATTGTTTTAAACTTGAAAAAAATATAATTTTTTGATTCAAAGAACTTTTCAAATCAATTTTTTATTTTTATTGAATAAAAAAATCAGAGAAAAAGTACCAAACAAAGAAATAAAAAATTCTCCCAAAATGCTTTTTTAAAACCTGGAAAAGTCAACTTATAATCTAAAGAAATACTTTTTAATTTGATTTTTTATACTCAATAATTCATTACCCTATCTTAATTCTTTTAGTGGGTTATTAACAACACAAAGACAAAATATATCAATAGAATTTACAATTATTTGACAATTTTTATAGATTTTTGAACAAATAAAACTAATTCAAATACATAAATCTAATAAAAAATATTTAATAGCTATTATCAAAAAACCTGATTATAATGTAAAAGTTCCTTATTTACTCTTAATATTTGAAAAAAAAATTTTTCTAAACTCTTAAATTTCAAGAAATTTAATAAATATTTGTGAATAAAACAAAAAATCAATTTTTTTAGATCTTCAAGGATTTGATATTTGATTTCTTATTATTGTATTTTTAGAATAAGATTATAGGTTCAAAATTATTTATAAATACAAACTCCCAGAAATTGCTACAAGCAAGATTACATAAAAATCAATTTTTTTGCAAATTGTACTTTTTCTAATTTGATCCAAAAATCAAATCAAAAAAGGTTTTAATCTTTTTACTGAAATTTCATTGGGAAAGATTAATTCTTTTAAAAATGATAACTGATCTCTCTAAATTTGATAAAGTGGGTTGCATATCAAGTTTAATTGCCACCATGTGTAAATAATTACTCTATTACCTTTTGGAATAAAAATAAATAAGAGTTACTAGTCCCCTAACAAGATTTCTTGACTCAACATTCTTTTAATTCAATAAATGTACTGTTAGCAATAAAAGTAATTTTCACTCAATATAAAATTAAGAAAGTCAAGAGCAAATTTTGATTACCAACTTCTTGATCAAATTAACCAAAAACCAAAACAGTTAAAGCAAAACCACCTGATTAAAATGAGGAAAAAAAGTATTACAAAGTGTTGCTTCAGCTATATCTATTACTCTTTTAATCAATATCAGTACTACTTGAGAAAACTCCTGGAATAACTTTTGAATATGACTTTTTTATTTTTTCTAATTAAAAACTAACAACCTACCAACCCAAAAGCAAAAGAACAAAACTCACAAAAAGTAAATTCAAGATCACTCAAACTTTTCAAAAAAAGTAAACATTTTTTCGATTTTTTCTTCTTTTCTTTCCAATAAAATGTTAAAAAAAAAGCCAAGTGAAATAATCAAAGAATTAGAAACAAAATACACAAAGAAATTTACAAAATTGTTCAAAAGAGAATTTTTGATTGAAACAAATGTTGAGGACAAAACTGATTTTGTTCTTCAACAACTAAACGCTTTAAATGGTCATTTTATTTTTACAACCCTATATGACATTTTTGAAGAATTAGTACAAACCTTTGATCTACAAAAACACTTGGATCCTTTAATTAATTCAATTAACATTTCAACAATGAAAATTTCAGAAAAAGGAAAAGAAAAAGAAAAAGGAAAAGAAAAAGGAAAGGAAAAGGAAAGAGAAAAAAAAAAAAAAAAAGAAGTTGACAAAGAGGGGTGGGTAGTAATAAACAAAAAAAGAAAGAATAGTGAACAAGAAAAAGAACATGAAGAAAAAGAAAAGGAAAAAAGATCTGAAAAGGAAAATAAAAAATATTCTATCAAATTAAAAGAATCAATATTGAAAATTACATTAACAGTTGAAAATAGGATTGTAAATTTCCCTAATAAAAGAAATTTATTAAAAAGTATTATGCTAACTTTAAGGTTAATGCCAGGATTTTCAAATTTTTTAAATAACGTTTGTTTGGCAAGGGCACAAAAGTCTTTGGATGGATTATTTTCTAGCAACGAACAAAAGCGAAATCGAAAACAAAAACAAAAACAAAAACAAAAACAAAAAGAAAAAGAAAAAGAAAACAAAGAAGAAAAAAAAATTAAATTAGAGCTGGACTTAGATTCCTTTTTAAGAATGCCTGATAAATCTGATGTTTATGATTGCTTTGATCGGGTGTGCGCCAACAATGGGTTTGAATCTTTCACGAGTGTTGTTGCAGCGTTTCGGTTTGTGATTGAAGTTGAACACATTGATCCAAGGATCTTAAAAAAGATGATTGACAAGGTGGTTATTGGCAATTTACCGTTTTCGGTGATTGACAAACAATTATGGATAGACTCAGATAAGATCTTGTATTGCCGAAGCTCCTTCTTGAGCTCAGCGGGGACATTAAAATACTACGAAATATACCCACTCTTATTGCAACTGAATAGGCTGTATAAATTAAATAAAAAACGAACAAAATTGAGAGAGGATTTGAATCCAGAATTTTTAAATCAAAAAATTGAATTTCTAATGGACGTTACTAATAGTTGCATTGTTCGAGACTTTGGATGCAATAACTATTTAGAATTTATTTTTAATTATCCAAACAAGGAAACACCATTATTTCTCATCTCCGAAGGGGAAAATTCGCAATACCAGAAAGGAGGTGAAAAGTTTCTGAAGGAATATTTGATCAAATTGGATCGGAATCTTGAAGTGCCTGAAACTTTGATTTGCTCTTGGCCAATTTACAAAGTGAACAAAAGGGGCACAATCCAGGAAAGATTGCTGGTGCTCACGAACAAGTCCTTTTATTCCACGGCTTATAATTACAAAACGAAAAAGCATAATTCCAAAAGGGTTCATCGATTTCCTCATGTCTATTACGATTTCGTGTATTCGGGCAGACTGGTGCCGGAGGGCGCAACCGAAACGCAATTGGACAAAATAAATAATCACGCAATACGATACATTACTACAAAGAGATTTTTACCCTTGAGCCAAAAGCTGAAAAATAAAATGGGCCAAATTCCCCAAGATCAAATACTTGAAGTCTATGAAAAGCTTTGCCAAATCCAATTCGAGGAATATTCCAACCATTTTAAAGAAATACTCATACCCGATGTTCAGCGTTATAATGTTTCCAGTTGCTGCAGAGAAATGATTAACCATTTGAAAGAATTAGAAATGAATACAAATGATTCCAAGCCCTTGATCACTCTGAACATTGGCCAATATAAAAACATTAATTTAAGAAAGATCTTGTTATTAATTGAAGAAAAATTTGAAAATAAGCCCGAAGACGTAAAAATAAAACTCAAGAATGGACCCATTTTTAAATCGGATTCAGTTCTAAAGCAATTATTTATCATTTTAAAAAAGTATCCTTTTTTTTTGGATTATAAATACCCTAGAAAGCCCTCAATAAATAGATTTTTAAAACTAAGCTTACAAAGAATCAGAAAGTATAAACGTGAAAATTCAAAAAAAAAGAATTATAAGCCAATTTATTTCCAATTCTCGAAACCAAAGCCGATCCTATTTTCAAAGCTAATTGCTAAAATTTATACTGCTATTGAAAATTATGAAAAAATGGATTTAACAAGAAAAAGAACCGCAAACAAATTGAAAAACAAACAATTGAAAAGAAATGAACAAAATCAATTATTTCAAATTGAGGCTTTGAATAATTTAGGCACTGTAATAAATTCAAGTGAAAGTGAAAGTGAAAGTGAAAGTGAAAGCGAAAGTGAAAGTAAAAGTAAAAGTAAAAGTAAAAGTGAAAGTAAAAGTGAAAGTGAGAGCGAAGATGAAAAAAAAAAAATTTCGAATTCGAAAAAACAAAAAAATATCAATCAAGACTTTTCAAGTGATGATGAATTAATTCTTGCAATGGATGAAAAAAAAACCTTAACAGGAGAAGAAAATATCAAAATAAAGAAGGAAATCAGTAATGATAATAATAAAAACAATGCAAAGAAGGATAGATCAATTACTAAAAATGATCATAAGGAGAAGAGTATTGTTGTTAGCAATAGTAGTAACAATCTTGGCATTAACGAGAACGATGATAATATTAATTTTTATGTAGGCGTTTCTGAAATGAATTTAACCGGATTAAACGATTTGCCTAGTCTCTACAAGATTCTAAAATTAATAACCAAAGCTGCAAAAAACATCAAAACGCCAGTGGAATTTTCAGAGCCAAAGAAAATAGATATGGAAATCGTACTTAAACAACTCGCTTTATCCATTGGAAAAGCTGACTTACCGCCAATGAATTTGGAAGAGATCGATAAAACATTTGAAATTCCAGAACTCGAAGAAGAATATAAGGAAAGCTTTACCCAAGTATTCAAACCTGCCAAGGAGGCACTATATTTGGAATTGACCTTCATTCCCAAAATACCTGAAAGGGATTTGCAATTATATCCCAAAATCCTTCCAAAAGACCATTCAAAATATCTTTCCCTGCAAATGGCTTGGATGATGAGAGGTATCGCTTTAACATACAACGCACCAATATTTCTTTCCCAGGTTTACGAACATGACGTTTATTATAAAAAAACAACAGCTGGTGGGTGGGCTAATAGCTTTGGTATTGGGTCCGCAGGCAAAGAGCCAAAGAACAAATAATGTTTTTTTATTTTTATTATTTATTTATTTATTGATTATTTTTGATTATTCAAAAAATAGGAATTCTCATTAATTATATAACCAGACCCATCAAAGTGTTGAAATGAAAATACCAAAGATCATGAATAAAATAATTTTTTAATAAATTCAATGAACAACATTTTATTTTTCTGATCTTTAATTGATTATCATCTGTATTAATATTTTTTTTTTTTCCATTACAATTTTTGTTCATCAAAATTTTGAAAATTAAAGATTTGGAAAACGATTTTATTATTGATAGAAGTGATACAATCAACAATTTTTCAGTTAATTGAAAATAATTGTGAAAATAACCTAATTTTTTTTTCCCTGTTGTTGTGAAAGACTGAAATTATTAAGGTTTTATTCACTTAACATGGATTTGCTTCATACTCAACGAGGAGATTGCTACTATAAAGGATATTCTGGAATTTCCCTTCTTTTGATTGAAAAAAGTCAAATCACAAATAAAAAAAAATTAATAAGATCCTCTTTCATAAACATAAAAAAAGTTTAATTAGAAAAGCTTCTTAATGAAAAAAATGTAATTAACAATTAACAGTTTAAAGTTTTGTTACAGTATTCACAATTCTAAAAAATCAAATTTTGAATCCAAATATTAAAATAAAAAACTTTATCAAAAATTAAAGTATTTAGGAATTTGGTTAGATAAAGAAAAACCTTTACAAAAAAATTTTGAAAAAGTAAAAGATAGTTTTAAAAAAATTAAAAAAATTTTTGGCTATAAAAAAAACTCGCCAATGGGACAAAATTACAAATGTTTAAACCAGTATGTATTAGACAATTATTTTATGGATTAGTAATATTTAATCTAATTTAAAAAGACTTTGACTCAATTGCTGTTTGGATAAATAAAAAAAGTAACAAAATTTTGAAAAATTAATACAAACTCTCTTGGGAATAATTTATAAAACTGAAGCAAAAATAGACCAAGTAGGAATTTCTATTTACAAAAGAAGATATATAAAAAAAAAATAGAAATTCTAGGGTTTGAGAACACATTTCACAACAATTAAAATTTGCCAATAAAAGATAATGAAAATATTAACTGGGAAATAGAAAATTTTAAAATTATTAAATCAAATCAAAATAATTTTAGAGAAAAATAAATTATAAATAGTTATGGATGGAAAGGTCAAGAATATTTAAAAATTATTAGGTATAATAATAATTTCAACAAAAAAATATATTTAAAATGGAAGGGCTCAACTTCCATTTTAAAATTAAGAAATTTCACAAATTATCTAAACAGATATTTATATGTTTATGATAAAAATAAATTAAAAACAAAATTCTGCAACTTATGTAAAAATCATTCTAATCTGGAAATAATAGAGGATGTCGATCATTTTCTTTGGGATCGTGTCATCAAGTGCTTAGAGTGCCTATGTTTTTTTTTTTAATTTTTGAAATGGAAAGAAAATTTAATAAATTATCTTTGCATTTCAAAAAGTAACAAAAACCTAACGGCGCTTTCCCCAGAATTTAAAAAATAGAGTAAAATCTCAGATTTTTCTCAATTCTTTTGAATTCTGGAAAAGCTAACAGCGGTTTTTTTTTTATTTTTGAAATAAGCAGAAAATTAAAAAACTTTTCTGTTTCTTTCTTAAAGTAAAAAAAAAACCTAAACGCTGCCCATTCCATGGAAAAAAATAAAAAATTTAAACTAAGGAATTAATTCAAAGAAACAAAAATAATAAGCAATTAAAGAATAATATTCTTGATATCATTTGAAACAAAAACTCATTATTTATTTTATCATTCGCTAACGATAAAGAAATATATGACTCTTTATTAATATTTCTGAACAAAAATTTCGAAATTAGTGGTTTAATAGGAAACTAATTTCCCCCTTTCAAAATAAAAAAAAAAATTAAAAACTTTTTAAAAAAACCAAAAGATACTAAACTTTCAAAGAGAGAAAATCAAAATAATCTCCAAAACTCATAAAACAACAACATTAATAACACATCTTTTTAAGTATTTCTATAGTTTTGGAATATTTCAAAGTTAAGAAGAATTATTACCCATTATTTAAACATTAAAAATCTAAAAATTGAAGAATAACTTTATTTGGCCTAAAAAAGTCCCTACATTAATGATCAACTCATTAAAGATATGAAATTCACTCAAACATTGGTCTCTTAACAAAAATAACAAATTATTTTCAATGAGATAAAAAATTAATAGAAAATTTTTAATCTAAAGATTCATTGAACCAACCTCGATTTTTTTGTCAATTCTATAATAATGTACCAATTCTAATAAAATTGAATATTTGATTTTGTTATCCCAAATACTACTAGAATTATAAGAATAAGAGTTCCAGGAATATCAGTTCTTCAAATTATTCATTAAAGAGGTTATATTGTAAAAATAATGTAATTCGCCAATCTCAAAAAATATCAAATAATTTTTATTCTTAGAAATCTTAAATAATTCTTTTTTATATATTAAGTCAATTTCGTCTATAGGAAATTATTTTGATTTATTTTATTTAACTAAAATTCTATTTTTAAATTTATTGGTCAAATTAAATATTTTTTAAAAATCCAAAGTAATTTTTGACAAATAAAAAAATCCAAAAGAAACTAAATTTTCAAAAGAGAGACAATAAAAATGATCTCCAAAACTCACCCAACAACAACTATAACAACACACCTCTTTAAATATTGCATTAGTTTTGAAATATTTCTAAGATAAGAGGAATTATTACCTAATGAAGAAACACTAAAAATTGAAAATTGAAGAATAAAAACATTTTGAGGTTAAAAAAACTTTCCATACTATAATGATCAGAACTTTAAAAGAGAAGAAACTCATACAACCATTCTTTTCTTTAATAAAAATAACAAATTAATTCCAAATAGAGGAAAAGTAAACCAACAATTTTTAATCGAGGTCTTTTCATTCATTTTTGTAACTTTTTTCATTTGCTCAATGTCCAAACTCAAATTAAAAACAGATCCCGATCCAGACTTTAACAAAGATCCTGAAGGACAAACAACTGATTCAATTTTCAAAACAGTCAACGAAAAAGCTTCAGTTGCCTATGGCTACATAACAAAAGTGGCTTCAGTTGGAGGAAAAGTTCTTTGGGTTGGAGTAACGAGTGCAGCGTTGGTTATTCTTCCATATGCTATTACAGTTTCAACAGAAATGAGTCTTCAACAAATTGATAAATTAGAAGGAGCAAGGCTCGGCTATGACAAACCTATTGACTCAACCTTTGGTACCGGATATCCACCTCTTTTTGATTAGTAAACAAGGTTGATCCTTTTCATTATGTTTAAGTGTAAAAAAAAAAAGTTGTTTTTTTTTTTTGTTGTGTTTGGCTTTAAAATCTTTTTTAAAAGAGCTTCTTTTTCCCGAGAATCTTTTTTTTGAAAAAGAAAAACCAAAAATAAACAAAACCATCAAACGTCAACTTTTGTATTTCGAAATTCTCTTTATTAAAGTATTTTTATTTCTATCTGTTTTATCCCAGCCACGAAGCAAATACCCGTATCAATAAATTTGAGAATTTCCAGGCAATTGAAAGAATACCATACAGGCCATATTTAAAAGTCATACTGTCCACAAACATTAGTGAAATTGTTATTCAAGATACCACAAGTTTTTCTAATCACAGAAAGTCAAAAACAAGAAATTATTTACCTCAACAAAATTATTCGAATAAATTTACTAATAAATAAAAAAAATTCTTATGGAATTGTGAAATTTCAAAATAAAGTAAAAAGTATGATTTACAATAATCCCAAAATCACTTTAAATGCTATTTTCCCAAATAAACAATTGTTTGTAATTGGTTTGATCCATTTTTCTTTCATTTTCAAAAATGTTCAAAATAAAAATATTTTTGAATTTTTTCAAAAAAAATTTTTTTTCTGAATCGAAAGTGGAAAGAAATCTTATTGTTGATGTAAAGCATATCGAAAAATATGAATTCAATATAAAATATTAAAAAATAAAATAATTCTGCAAAAATAATCTAGTTAATTTAAAAAAAACTAAAAATATTATTGTTTACTTTGTAAAAATTTATATTTATTTATAAGATCTATTTAGCTGATAAATTGTTTAATATACTTTTATAAATAAACCCTTCCCCAATAATTATATAACACATTTTTTTAAAAAAGAAACAGGAATTATATAAAGAAAATTCTTTAATAAATCTATTCTCCAAGGATATATACCTTAGCACCCCAAATATACTAAAAACATTTCGAATTAAAAAATTTTAATTTAAAATGTTATCAAAGGATTATAAGATATATAATTAATAAAAAATTATCTAAGAAAGAAAAATTTATAATTAAAAATTCTATAGTTACTCACAATAAAAAAATAACTTTGAAAAAAAATTTCAACATTGATAAATTTTTTTTGGTTATTGTGATTGTATAATTTTTCAACCAAATTTTATCAAAAAAAAAAATTTTTTTTTTTTTTTTTTTGAAAAGTTTGTCTACGTATCAAAAACTTCTTAGTTTTAAGAGTTAAAACACATTCTACTTTACTGTAATTTTTTGGGGCCCTTTGGACACTAAAATTGCTTAAAATACTTGATTAAATAATTTATTCATTATAAAAGTTATTTTGACATCACATATAAAATTTGTTTTATCTACTGATTATCATTCAATAACAATATCTATATTTGATTCTAAATAATTTAATAATGAAAAAAAATATAAATTAAATTTGAAAAAAAAATAATTTTTTTTTTCATTGTAAAATTTTGAAATTTTTTCAACAATTATTTTTTTCAATTTTAAATGATTTGGTAAATAGTTTGAGTCAGATTAATAATTAATTTTTTTTTTTAATTTTTAAAATTTTTTTAATTTTGATTTTCAATATCTATACACAAAATAAACAATATAATTGAATTAGAGACCATATATCAGATCTTATGTTTCCAAGATCTTGATTCATTTAGAAAGGTAAAATTCAAATTTTTACCCAGAAAATAATACAAAAAAAAAAAAAAAATTGGTATTGTGAATTATTTTATTATCTTTGAATAAGATTTAAGAGTTATTTTTTATTTTTTATTTTAATTTAGGATCGATTATTTTATCTATTAAAAAGTTTATATTTGTTTTAATTCCAATCTATTTAATGAAATTATTTTACAATTTTTTTCTTTTGTTTTTTCAAGTAATTTCTATTGCACAAATAAAAGTTTTAGAAAATTATTCATATTAAACTTTAATTTTGACCTAAAAGAAATAAATTTCATTTTTTTTTTTTTGATTTGATATTTATTGAAATTTTTTCTAAAAAAAAAATGAAATATTTTTCGTTAATATATTTTTTTATTTTTTTTTTTATATTAAAATTAACAACATTTTTTGATGATTATTATTAATAAATCAATGTATTGGGTTTTAAATTACTATTACTGTAATAAAATTTCCGATTTAAAAAATTACAATAAAAATAAAAATCTTTAAAAAAAAATGTAAAAATGAATAATTATTATTTATTGTTCTAATTTCAAAAAAAAAAAAATAAATACATAACTACTTTATCTTTGAACTATTCGGACTTTTTAGGAAAATTAAAGGCTGTTTTAAAGACAAATAAGAAAAAATATATATTCGTAAATTGAGATCATTTTAAACCTTTTTAAAAAAACTTGATGAAATTTCGGAAAATATGGGGTGCTAAGGGATATATAAATATTTTCAACAAAACAAAATAATTTCTTATGTCAAAAAAAAGAACTTAAACAAATACGGATTGGACCAGAGACAACAAGTTTGTTCCACACACAATAAGTCGACTGTCACGGATATGATATCGTGGAATTTAATTCTTTCGGATAAAAAAAATGCAAACTAACTGAAAAAAAAAATACTAGAGGATCAAAGACAAAAATTCAAATTATCACAAAAAAAAAAATCTACAGATCTCAATAAATAAAAATACAAAAAAAAATACAAAAAAAAGTTTAAAAAAATTCTCAATTTAAAAACTCATTCAAGAAATAAAGTTCACTGCTCTTACTTGAAAAAAATGGAAAAAACAAAGGATCTTAATGTTGAAAAAATAATCGAAAAAAATAGTTTTACAAGATTTGTCAAAAAAAACAAAGAAATAACAAACAAAAAAATTTATCCTTTGTTATTTTATATTTCTAACATTCTAAAATTTCTCCAATTTAAAACATATTCTTTTCTTTCAGTATCCAACCAATTTAATTTGTTTTAATCTAATTTGTACTTATTTTCTGTCCCTCTAAATTAGCTCAAGTAAGGATTTGGTAACTTTCTTATGAAAAAAATAGCACATTCGAGAAATGATGAATATGAAAAAAAAAATCTTCAAGATCTAAAAAAATCATCGAAGGATGAAACTTTGAAACTTAAACAGTTTTTTTCAAAATTATAATTCATAACAATTTATATTGTCAATTGAGATTTGTTCCTTTTTTTTTAAAAAAAAATATCCTTCTTTTTGAATGTTGATTTTTGGAGAGCAGTCGCGCAATTGGTTGTGTTTCTCATGCTAATTTTTTTGTTGTTAGTTGGAAAAAGAACATACTAAAAATCATTTTTCACCCTCACGACTCAACCACTAACTCTTACAATCCCTGACGATTAAAAAAAAGATTTCCTTGTATCAGCTGTTAACGATATGTTGTTTTATTTCTGAGTTGATCGATCTAAAATCATAAATGCTATTTTTTTTGATATTAACCTTCCCATAGATTAGTATAACACTCAGCAATTTTGTTTTTGGGAACAAAAATAAATTGTCAATAATTCATTTTTTATCCACTATTAAACCACCATAACCCATTGAAGATCAATCATTTAAGAAATAAAACAACAAACCGCCACACCTGATTCCATAAATTTTTTTTCATTCTTCAGTGATTGTAAACCTTAAAAAAACAATCAATTTCCATAATGTAATTTCTGAATAGATTTATCTCTGAGCTTTCTGGAAAAAATGAAAAATGACTTTCTATTTGAAGTGTAGATTTATCAAGAATGTGTAAGTTATTTTAAGACCTGTATTCTTTCATACTGATGAGATCAAATCGTTGGTATTTAATAAACCATGTTTTAAAAACCATTTTATCAAGCTCAAACAAAGATGAATTACCAATATACATAAATAACCTTATATTTTTTTAAATCAAATAATTAAACAACTCACTAAATGACATTTTCCAAGTTATCTTTACCATTAAAGGATATGTGCCTATTTACAGCAAAAACATTTCTGCTAATTAATATTTATTGTTTTCATTTTTTTGTTCTACTCAATTGTTTTCTTCATCTTGATCGAAAACCTGAAAGCTTGATAACAAGAAAACCAACAATTGAAAAAACAATAACCATAATCAAAGAATAACCATGAGCACAAAATCTGTAGTTATAGAAAAACAAGTCAAATATGGCAACACCTCTTCTGAATTACCAAGCCCAGAAGGAGACAATACACACCAATGGACGATCTTTTTTGAAAGCGCAAACGGAGAAGATCTCTCGTTGTATGTGAAAAAGGTCTCTTTTCATCTTCACGAATCGTTTCCTGAGCCGACAATTGATGTCTATGTACCACCTTATGAAGTGACGATGAACGGATGGGGGGAATTTACAATCCTTATTGAAGTCGAGTTTGATGATGAAAGCAACCAAAGAAAGGAATTTTCACATCTACTCAAGGTGTTCCCACCAAAAAACGAACACTCACTTAAAATTACAAAGCAAGCGATCTGTAAATTTGTGGATCCTTCAACAGAGTTTCTTCACAAATTAGAAATTGCCAAGAATACTGCAAGTTTAAGGCCCACAAGCAGAAAGAAAAAAAACTCGGAAAATAATCTCTCGTTGAAGCAAATTGAAGACTTAGTAATTCGCCAAATACAAACAACCAAAAGAGATTTGTCACAAATCGAAGATCACACCAATCAAGTATTTCAACAGTTACAGTTAATTAATCCTCAAACAGCAAACATTTTGGAAACTTTATTTTCAAAATTTTTTTAACAAAACTTCCAATTTATGTTTTTTAAAGGGGACTGGCCTATTGTTCTTCTTGGATCCTATTTTAAAAAAATTTTCTTTTAAATCCTTAATTAATTCGGATTTTGTGAATCAAAAAATCATTAATTCATTTTTTGTACAAAACCCTTAATCTTTAATAAATACCATCATATGTATTTTGTGGATCAACCAATTCATGGTTTGGAAATTATCTGTACCTTCGGTAACTATGATTCTTTTCCTATTTTATTTTTTTATTGGATTAGATACTGACACCCAGTAGTAGAGGGGCCAAAATATCCTATTTCCATGTGGGTTTATTAGCAACTCTAAAATTGTTTTAAAATAAAAAAAAACAAAGTCTAAAATTATTTCAAAATTATCCAAAAATAACCATTATTAGATAAATTACAACATTACCTCTTAGTGACATCATTTTTTTTAAACTGTCACAATTGCAATTTTTTTTTATAAATGATTTTTCAGAAGATGGATTCAATAGCTGTGTTTCACTTTTTTTTCCCTCTCATTTTTAAATCAGAATGTTGATTATCAACTAAAATCTTGATTTAAAATAAATAAAAAGCACACTCCCTTAGTTTAACAATTCTGTAATATAAGCTCTTTTTTTTTTTTTTTTTTTTTTAGAAATATAAACAAGAAGAGTTCGATACATTTTTTCGCCAAATCTTAAAGAAATTAAATTCATTTTTCAATATTTAATGGGGAATGAAGAAAAAAAAACGAGCACATTTTTGATATTTAAGATTTTTTCATCTCTTATTTTGATCTTTTAATATAATGTGTATTTCTTTTCTTTTCTTTTTTTTTCCTTCAGTTCAAAAAAGTAGTTTTTTTATTTTTTTCGATTTTTTCATTTATGAATTTTCTTTTTATTAGGAAGAAAAGTTACAAAGTAAAAAGATCAAGTGGTTATTTGTTAAGACTGAGATGCTGAAACAGAAAATTATAGATTACTTGAAAATAAAAAACGAAAAGATAAAGGCTAAAAATGACCACAGATTTCAAGCAAATCAGTTCAAGAAGAAAAAAGAAATTAAAATAGTTCAACAACTATACCCAAATTAGGATTCATGATCAATTATCAAATTAAATTAAATTTAATTGATAAAAAATATCTTGGCAATGATTTTTTGTGTTTAAATCAAAAATAGAATTGGTTTTTTTTTTATTTTTGAAATATTTTGCTTCTTATCGACACTTTTTAAATTTATTTTTTTCTTTTTTTCATTTTTAATTAGAAAGATAATTTGGGTATACCCTTACTCATGAATAATTGCGAAATATATTATTTTGGTTATTTTGGTATCTTTTTGGAGAAATGAAAAACAATCTGAAATAATAAGTTTAAGAGGAATTGAAACCCAGTTTCTAGATTGTAAGATGTAAAAATATCTATTCTCTAAAAAAGGATTATTTATTTAATTATCAATTATTTTTTACATTTCTCAAATATATAAAAAAGTAAACTGTGTTGTTGATTTAATATTAAGAGTATAAACAAAATAAATTTATTTTTGAAATAAGTAATTTGTATTTAGTGAATTTTATTATTTTCTTTTTATTTGAATTAGTAATTCAAATTAATTTTATTTGTTTGAAAAATGGATACACTTATTAGAAATAAAAGAATAATTACCGAAAATTTAACCCTTCTGTTATTAGGAGATGGTTGAACGGACGATGGTTTACTTATTAATTATTGATTAATAATAATCAAAAAAAAAATTTTTGTTATCTTCACAAGTTTTATTTTCCAAGTATCAACAAAATCTAAAAGGTATTCTAGGTATTTTTTTTAAATTATTTGATTGGTTATTCACAATAATTTTTGTTACAAAAAATGATAAAATTGTGAAAAAAAATATGATGAATAATAAAATTTATTTTTTTCATATTTAAAATAATTATAATAATTTTTTTGAGAATAAATATATATTACTAAACCTGCTATTTATTTCAAAATACATGATTTTATCATATTTATTGTATTTTTATAAACTTTTAAGAGAGAAAATAATAAGATTTCTTTTCTTCTTTCAAAGAAATCATATTTTTTGAAATAATTTGGAAATATGTTGAATTTTGCACTTTTCAATATTAGGAAAAAGTGATAAAACTTTGAAAGAATAATAATTCATTTTTTAAAATAGCATTTATAAGCAACTTTGGTCTTTTAGTAATCAAGTTTTTACTGAAACTTATTTTCAATTAAAGAGACCAAACATTTTTTCCAAAATATCAATTATACTTTGATAATTGACCTTTAAAGAACAAATAAAAAAACAAGTAGAATAATACAGATGAGAAAAATAGATTTTTACTCATGAAGCAAAACTAATAAATCAAATGATTTTCTTAAAAATTGAAAAACTAAAATTAATATTTCCACCATTTATAGACAAACAACAATGTAGATTTTGATCTTTAATTGAAGATCCAAAAAAAGATAAATAAAAGTGAATATGATTTTTCTATAATCATTTTCACTGTATCAGTAACATCAAAATAACATATTTTTACCAAGTGACTATAGATCTTATAAAAATAAAAATTGCAAAATAAATTAAATTTAATCCAAAATTAAAAAAAAAAAGTAAAATGTGAAAAAATGATTTCAATTTTGATATTTTTAAAATTAAATTTTTTTTTTCTAATATCCTTGCAAATCTTCAAAACGCATGTGTGTCACCCAACGACTGGGTCCCATTAACTTTCAAATTGTAAACTTTAATTTCAAGATGGGGTATATTTTTTTTTGAATTCGTTATTGAAAATATAATTGAAACACTAACCTAGGCTTGTATGAAAAGCTCTAATTGGAAACAAAAAATTCAGCCCTTGTTTTTTTTTTTTCTTCAGACTTTAGGTATTTGACAATAGGAATATATATGGGCACATACTAATCAGTTTTACAATCACTTTTGAGGTTATATTTTGAATTAACGCAAATGGTTAAAAAATTAATATATGTTTTTATTTCAAAAATTCGTCACAATAACATTTTTTATATAATACAATGATTTTCTATGTTTTTATTCAAAATAAAGATCTTCTTCACCTTTTTTTTGTCAAAAAATCAGAATTATATTCTTTCAATACTGATAAATTCAAATTGATTTAATGAAATTTTTTGTTCAATTTCCATTTTTGTAATACAAGGTCTCATCACTCAATTCTTAAAAAAACTCCCAAGTAAGAATATTTTGAAGGAACAACTAATTTTACAAAGTTTTTCAACATTTAAGCTAATAGAATGCTATAATCAAAATGATTAAAAAAAGATTTAAAATGGAAAATAAAGCAAAAAATTTTGAGATATTTAGTTGAATTTATTAGTATCTTTTAAATTCTTTTTTTATAATTGATTTATGGAGCATTATTTCTTGTTTATTGGTTGTATTATCCCAATTGATTTGTTTCGGTTATTTCTTCAGTTGGCCAATAGTTTTTGTAGGGTTTAAATTGTTGTTACTGGATAAAATGGATTTCACAGTTAGTTATGGTTTTAAAATTTTTTTTTAAAGTTAATGTTCGCTTAAATTTCTTCCTTATCATTTTTTCATAATCATTTTTTGTTTTCTTTTCATTGATCACAAACTATAGTTGGACATATTTTGTTTCCCTTTGTTTTTTAAAATCTCTAATGAACAAACAAAAACCAAAAGTTAAAAAAATAAAATTTATAGATCAAATTAAACAACAGCAATTAACAGATTGGAAGCCAATTTTACGGCCTCGAATTGTGATTCCAATCTTATTTGTTACTAGTATTCTTTTTGTTATTATAGGAATGGTTCTTTTACTGCAAATGAGGCCACTTCTTAACTCTAGTATAAGGTATGATGATCAATGCAAAGGACTGAAAAATTGTGAAATAACTTTAGGTAAGTGGAATCTCTCTTTTTTTTTATTTTACAGGGGTTAACAAAATCTCATAACAAAACACATACTTGACGATTATATTATAATTGGTGCTTGTCAAAAGAAATCACAAAAACAATGAAAAAGCCTGTGTATTTTTATTATGAATTAACAAATTTTCATCAAAACCATCGTCGGTTTCTCAAGTCTCGTTGTGACAGCCAACTACGGGGAGAAGAAACGAATTTCCACAACATTGCGGACTGTCAACCATTAAAAAGTAAAAATAATAAAAAGGATAAAAAATATATTTACAAGCCCTGTGGATTAATTGCCTGGAATACATTTGATGGTAACTGATTGATGATTTTTCTTTTTTCTTTTTTTCTATTGAAATTTTGATCAATAAAATTTTATAATAAAATCACATACCAAGAATTACCATGATTATTTGGAGAACCAAATAAAATTGTCTTAGAAACGAGAAAAGTCCAATCAGAGAGATTTTGAAATTCTTCCAAGATCTGATCTCAAATTTTGAAAAAGTAATTATTTTTTCAATTTTTAAAATGAAGAATTTTTGATTGTATTATTGCGCTTACCGAAAGATAAGTCATCAGCTTTGTCACTTTTCTTGAGTCAAAATTATACCTGTGAAATAGGCAAACAAAAGTCTTGATCTTAATTTTTTCAAAAGGCAAGATAGAGGTTTTTTAATTATCAGTCAGATAAATTTAAGGTATCAGTATTTAGAACAGTAAAGAGTGGACTCAAATAGAAGAGTACAAAAAATTACATTACTACCATGTTTTTTTCTTTCAAACATTTCCATATTCTCTGATATTGGATTTAAGATCTTCAAAAATTCAAATATTTTTAGGTTAGAAAAGGTGGAATTTTAATACTGAAAAAGATTAAAAAAAATTTTCGAATTGTACTAGTTTAATCAAAATTTTCAATCAAGTTTAACAAAATAAACTTTTATATTCGCTAGGCCCTCATTTTAAGACCAAGTATAAATATATATATATATATATATATTTATTTTAAGATGAAATCTGAAAGTCTTGTGATAGATCTTTGGATTTGATTTGAATAAAACAAGCAAAAATCCACATTTATTCAAAAGAAAAATGTTTTTCTATTACCGTTATTTTCCAATTAATAAATGAAAATTCTTTTTGTAATTTCCAAAATGAATATTAATTATTACAGTTCCAATCAAAATAGACGAGTAAAAATTTTGTCTTAAAGTTACCAATGGAAGTTTAATTTTTGTCTAAAAATATCATTTCCAAACAAATGTTGTTAAGATCTTTGGGTTTACTTTCAACTTATAAACTATAAAAACTTTTTGGAAAGTGAACTAAAAATTTTCATTTTGTAATTGGAAAATAATAGTATTGATAAATTCCTTTCTTTTTTGAAACAATTAAAAATATTTGTTTTTTTTTTTTTTATTATATTGAAGAGAGGTGGATAAACAAAGCTATCCCCTATTTGCCTTTAGTTTTTTTATTTAATTTTCAGTTTATTTCAGAAATCAAAAAAAAAACAATGTTAACTTTTTCAGAATAAAAAAAAAAAGAGTAAACCCTTTGTTTTTTCTCAATTCTTTTAAATTCTCCCGAAAGTGCTGTTAGGTTTTTTTTTGATTTAAGAAATAAAAAGAAAATTACAAAACTTTTCTTTTAATTTCAAAAATTAAAGAAATCTAGGCACTCTAAGGCACTTGAATGACACATTCTTAAACATTAAAATTTATTTAGAGTGTTTTTATCCTAGCTATAGTATATCCAAATTTATAACTAATCGGACCCTTTTTAGTAAATAAAATCAAAAGGAAAACAGTTAATTTTTAAAAAAGACAAGAAATTGAGAAAGAAAAGTACGAAGTAAAAGAGATGAAAAAAATAACAAAAAGAACAAATAAAAAAAGTTCATTAAAAAGTTTTGTGTTGAAGAAGTTGGTTGTTGTTTTCTTGGAAGTTGAATTTTTATGGATGGCCACCATAATAATACCTATTTGCGAAATACTATATTTAGCGAAAGTTGATCCAGTATGAAGTCAATTATTGAAAAAAAAAAATACAAGACATGAAAATAATCCCTGATACGATTTTTGATTGTTAGTATTAGTAAAATTGGGGTATAATTTCATTTATTTAAAACCAAATCCTTTTTTTATGAATCAAATTTTTTATAAGCCTAGTAATAAACCCACCTAAAATACATTAAAGTAGGGTGTGGCTATAAAACACTCAAGTAATTGTTTGATAGCATAAGTAGATCATTTTTTTTTGAAAAAAAATTGAGTTTTATAGAGGTTTGATATGAATTTGGAAAATAATATTTTTTATACTTGCTTTTTCATTTATTGAATAGTATTTTAAACAAATGTAATCGAATTAATCATCATTCTAATAAGTTTTTGAGTTATAATTATAAAAGTTTGATTCATAAAAAAAGGATTTGGTTTTAAATAAATGAAATTATACCCCAATTTTGCTAATACTAACAATCAAAAATCTTATCAAGGATTATTTTCATCTCTTGTATTTTTTTTTCAAAACAATATTATTACTATAACCACCAGAAGTTAATCCCAATAAATGGTAAATAGATATAAGAAGAAGCTAAATTACAACTACTATTTCTCAACTTCAATATGTTACCCACCAAATTAGACCCATTTATTTGATTAATATTCTTCTTCTCTACTTAAATAAAATAAAAAAATAATGAAAAAATAATTTATAATTTTTTTTTATAGAAAAAAAAAGGAAAAATGAAAAAAGAATATTTAAAAAACGATAACTAATATAAATATAAACTCCATTTCACTCAAAGTGAGTAATCCAAAAATGAAAAATTCACTTTTTTTATTAAGAATCAAACGACATGTGTTTAGAAATAAGAAATAATAAATTTCATATTTGAGTTGATATTCATAAAAGAAATACCTGAAAAAATCTCAAATTTCAAAAAAAAAACAATGTTAAAAAATATTTTGGTCACCTTTCATTGGAATGTCTTGTACAAAAATTTCTCAATTTCTTTAGAAAAATAAAATTATTGTCAATAAGATTTTTTAATTGTAATTGTATTTATTTAAAAAAAAATTCTAAAGAAATAATTTTCTTAATGTTAATTTGGAGTTTCAAAGGATTTTTTTTTTCAAATTGACTTTTTTTTTCTAAAAAAAAAGAAAAAAGTAAAAAACGAAATACAAAAAAAAAAATTATTTGAATTAATTAATAAAATGATATAGATTTAAAAATTAAAAATTTATTTTGAGGGGAATAATGAATTAAACCCTTAGAATATGCTCTATTTCTTCAATAATACTGGATCCCTTTGACTAAAAAAATTTTATAAATAAACTATTTTTCAAACAAAAGGGCACACCTCTCAAATCGTCAATACCATCGAATTTGATTGTTTATAAGATAATTACTTATTGGTGATTTTCATTTTAATTATTCATTTTTTCATTTTTTGCTTTTTTTATTTTTGGATATTGAACAGTTGGAAAAAAAAAAGTAAGATAAGAAGAAACCAATTTGGAAATAATCTACCAGTTTATAAATGGAAATAGTTTAAGTTTGATTTCCGATGGGTTAGAAATAGGAATTAAGAAAGACCATTATTGGATTGATGCATGGAACAAAGAAAAGAGAAAATAAAGAAAAAATATTCCAACAAAATATCAGATGAATTGTGGCTTTGTCTTGAAAATGAGACTTTAAAGAATAAAAATTTTGACGTGTAAAGAATTTATAACAAAATGTAGAGCACTTTTTCCCAATTCGCCTTGTTCAAAGGTTTTTATTGGTTTTATAATTTTTTTCATTACAATTTACAAAACGAGATTTCTCATTTCAAATAAAAGGGCCCACCGATTTTTAAAATATTGAATTTTAATTTTTATTGTTTTGTTTTAATGAGTTTTAAAGATTTAGTTGAGTGTTTTTTTTATGTTTTAAAGAGTTTATTATATTTTAGAATGTTACTATAATTAATTTGATTCACTTATGAATAATTCTTGAAATTTTTTGTGCCCTTTTATTTGAAAAAGAGTTTATAAACAATTTTCCTTTCAAAGAGGCACATTTGTGGATAAAGTTAATTACATGTTTAAAGGGTTTGAATGGATATTAGAAGAAAAAATTTATTTCCGAAATTCCAAAATTGAAATCATTTTTTCACATTTTTTCTCATTTTGTTTTATTTTTTTTTGATTTTTTTTTTAGACTGTAATTCAAATGTAAATTGTAATTTTATTGCAAAATCGTTAGTCACTTGATAAAAAGGTGTTATTCTAATGTTACTAAAGTAGTGAAAATGTTTGGCCAGAAATAAAAATTTATTTCTATTGGGATTTTATTCAGATCTTTAATTGAAGATCAAAATGAACTTTATTGTTTTTTTCAATAGTGCCCTAAATTTTGACTTTTTCTATCATTGAGAAAATATTTAGATTTTTTCGTTTTATTAAAGACGAGTATGAACTATTATTTGATGTGTATTATTCTACTTATTTTTTATTTGTTCTCCAAAGGAAAATTATAAAAAATTATTGAATTTGAAAAAAATGTTTGACCACTTTGACTTAAACAAAGTTTATTTAACAAATTACAAAAGTTATAAAACATTTAAGCACGATTTATAATAAGATCTTTATCATGCTTCGTTTATTTATATAATGAATCTTTCTTTTTATCATCATATTTACCAAAGTATTTTATTAGAAAATGTGAAATTTCAACAAACTCTTAATTCTTTCTTTTTCTTTTATTGTTTATAGATACTTATTTGTTAATGAATATGGACAGAAATAATCTCTCATTCACGAGTAAAGGAATATCTTGGGATTCTGATATTGGCAAAAAATTTAACAATCCAAAGGAACCACTTGACCCAAGTGATGAAACAGTGATCCAATCAAACTATACTGACGAACATTTTATTGTTTGGATGAGGGTCGAATCTCTGCCAAAATTCAGAAAATTATATGGTATCATGCAAGAAAAAGATTTGGAAAAGGGTAAATATATTGCAAAAATTGAAAATAACTATAATTCAACATCTTTCCAGGGGAAGAAATCTCTAGTTTTCTTAACAACTGCTTGGACAGGTTCAAAAAATTACTTTATTTGTTGGACATATATATCAACAGGAATTTTTTTATTTGGAGTTGGTATTGCTTTTTTGATAAAGCATCTAGTTTCTCCAAGATTCTTGGGTGATTTAAAATTGATTAACTGGTATAACGATTAATATAATTATACATAACAAAAAAAACTTTTGGTATTACTATTTTTTTCACGATTTTAGTTTCAAGTACAATAATAAAAAACTATTTTATTATCTGAGAGAATTCAATGAATTTCGTTTAATTTTTTTGAATAATACAAACAATTCCCCAGTTAAAGTGGGGCAGTTTTGGTGAGTGAATTACATATGTTTAAAAGCTTTTAATGGATATTAGAACAACAAATTTTAATTTTGGAAATTTCAAAATTGAATTCATTTTTTCACATTTTTCTTTGTTTTTTCAATTTTTTTATGATACATAATTATTTTGCAATTTTTTTTTTTATTACAAGATCGTTAGTCTCTTAGTAAAAATGTGTTATTACTATTGCTATTGAAAGATTGGAAATAGTTGTAGTGAAATTATATTGGTTTCTATTCGGATTTTATTTTGATCTTAAATTGAAGATCAAAATGAAAATTGTTGTTTTTGTTTGATTTATTTATATTTTTTTTTTGAGAGATGCGGGTAATTATTGAAAATTTTCTAGATAAAAAAAAAGTAAAGAAGAAGAAAAATAATCAAATGTGTGGTTATATTTGGTGGTCCAAATATCAAAGTAGAGAAATAGTGATGTAACTTAACTATTTTTTTATGGTGGGTTATAGCCTTGTATTCTCATTAACTTCTGATTTTTAGATTTTACAATATTATGTAATGGGATCAACTTTTTTCAAGTTTGGTATTGATCAAATAGGTGTTAATATCGTGGCAATTTAGAAATTTTCGAAAAAATTAACATAAAGGACAAGACCAATAACCAATTCAACTTGTTATGTAAAAAAATTTTTTTTATTTTTCTTTTTTAATGTTTTATTAATCTCTTTAATTAGAATAAAAATACAATTATATCTTTTTTTTGAAACAAAATATACCCTTTTAAAGCATCTATGTATATATCAAAACAAAAACTCCTGAGTTTTGTATTTTTTTTTTTGACTTTTTTGGAAAGTTTTTTTCCAATTTTTTTCTAAAAAAATTAGTTTTAAAATAAAAATAAATATTGAAAAAAAAAATTGAAAGATCACAATGACAAAACAAAAGTTACTTGAAATGGAATAATAAACACTTGAAATTTCAAGTAAATTTAATCTTGGCAAAGTTTAAAAAATTATAATAAAACTAATTATTTTTCGAAACATTTGATTTTTTCTTTTTTTTGATTTTATTTTTGATACATGATTGTTTTGGAAATTTTTTTTATTATGAAACATATAATTTTTAAATACACTTTTGTCGTTCTATTCAGTTTCCAAAAAAAAAAAAATTGTTCTTTAATTTTAGTTTATGAACCAAAATTTCGTTTTTACTTTACTTTTTTTTTCTTTTCGAAACCATTTCAACTTGTGTTTGAAAAATTCAATCATTAGTAAATGTTTCAATGATGAATTGTTTCCCATTTTTAATCCTGTTTTTTCATTTTCTGAATTTTTGACCGATTTACTTGGTAACATAGATTACTGTTTTTTCAGGTTTGAAAAAAGACTTGAAATGATTTTCAAAATTTGGATTTTTTCCTTTTTTACTCATAATACCACTTTAAGAACTGATTTTTGTATGGAAAATGTTGATCAATAATAAAATATGTTTTTATATTTCTTTATTAATCTCCAAAAACAATGAGTCAATTTTTTTCAGATTATTTATCACAAAAATCAGTATATATATATATATATATATATATATCTATCTATATATATATATATATAATTAGTCATAAATAAGTTCATTATGCACTCAATAAATACATTAAAAATGAAAAAAATAAAATTTGGTTACAAAAATATTATAAAAAAGAAGGGATAGGAGTTTATCAAGGATATCCTTTTTCTTCTTAAATGTTTGGATTTATCAGCCACTTTTTAATTTAAGAAATTAAAGATTTAGTCCAACATGCTCAAATCTATGTAGCTGACTTTATTTTAATTTCACAAGTACCAATATCAGAAATTGGCTAAAAATTAATAATAATATATAAAATTATCCAAGAATTTGAAATGAATCCAAATATTGATAAAACCATAAAACCAAACCAATTATCAGAAATAAAATTTTTAGGAATTTGGCTTGAAAAAAAAAACATTTAAAAAAAAAACATTAAGGGACTAGTCTTCTACGACAAAAAGGCAAAATTTTAAAATATGTTATTGGTGGTATTCTCTACTTTCGTATTTTGTAGATCCCAAGTGTCAAAAAATTCTGATCGACTAAGAAACCCATAAAAGAAAATTGGTTTAGTTGGATCAATTTTTTTTTTCCATTTTTTCTGAAAAAGAAAACTAATAAATTCATTTTATTTCTCACATTATAACAAGTGTTTACCCCGTTTATTGTCATTCTGATCATTACTAGACCATAACATTTCTTTGTTACCAGTAATATTAATATGAAGATTTTTTTTCTTCTTTAAGATAAAACTTTTGGTTAACCAAAAAAATGATATATTCAACGGATGAAAAAATAATTGTATTTTTTTAAGAAGAATAGTTATAATAATCAAAGTTTTGTGGTCATTTAAAAATTTTACCCAGAAATTTTGTTTTTGTTTTAAGATGAAAATCGATTTTACAAAATAAAATTTTCTTGAAGATATTTGGGAATTAGTTAATTTTATCCTCAAAATTCAAAATCATTTTTTTTCTGCCAAAAAATATTTGAATTGTTATAAGGATTCTTGTGAATAAGACCAAACAATTTTTTAAAAAAATTTTTCAAAATTGAAAATTTTTTTGTAATTTTTTTTCTTTTTTTGAAAACCAGAAAACAACTTTTTCAAAACATTAAAGAAAAAAATTTTTTTGCATAATAGATCTCAATTTAATTGATAAACTGGAGTTAAGTTTCTATCGAATATTCATTTATTTAATCACCTAAACCAAGAATAGTTTTAATGGCTGAGATTTGAATTGAAATATTAATCAAAGAAAAAGAAACTAAATAAAAAAATATACTTTCGAAATCAATTACTTTTCAACATAAAACGAAAAATATGTTTTCCCATTTTCAAGAATTAACTTAATTCTTAAACAAAAAAATAGGCTACTTTTTTTGGTTTTATATTGGAAAGATGCAAATTTTGAATTTCCAAAAAGAGACTCAAATCAATAAATTGTTTAAATGAGGCTAAATCATCCATTTCATAAGTCGAAACACAAATTACAAAAAAAAAATTTTTCAAGATCTGGACAAGATTTCAATTTATTTTCAAAAATGACTACTCCCTTAAAAAAGTAAAAATACTTTATAAAAAAATCAAAATGATTTTTAACCACAAAATTTAGTTAATGGAGTAAAACTAAAAATGTTAAAACAGTATGCATTAGTCAATTATTCTATGAATTAGGTATATTTAATCTAAATTATAAGTTTTCGACTCAATTGATGTTTGGATAAATAAATAAAAGTAAAAAAAATTATAAAAATAAATCCATATTCCTCTAGGATAATCTATAAAACCGAAACAAAAATTAACCAAGTAGAAATTTCAATATATTAAAGAAGATATAAACTTCAAAAAGAAATAAGAAAAACTAGAGGTTTTAGACCTATATCCAAAATTTAAAGTTTTAAAAAAAAGATAATGAAAATATACATTGGGAAATATATACCTTAAAATTATTAGAATTGAATCTAAACCAATTTAAAGAAATCTTGATAATAAATAGCTCTGGGTGGAAAGGTCAGGAATATTTAAAAAATATTAGGTGTAATAATAGCATAAACAAACAATCGTGTTGTAGAGTGCCGTAGAGTGCCTAGGTTTTTTGGGGGTTTTCTATTTTATTTGTTAAGTGTTCTAGGTTTTTTTTACTTATCCAAATAAACCGAAAATTTAAATAAATTTTCGGTTTATTTCAAAAATTAAAAAAAACCTAACAAAAATCTATTGATTTACCAGAAGAAACAGAAAACTCAAGAAAACCTAACCAAAATCTATTGTTTTCCTAAATAAATAGAAAACCTAGGAATTCTAGATAAGTTAACTGTATTTTATTAATTCGAGAAATGAAAAGAAAATTTCTTAAATTTTCTTTTCATTTCTCGGATTAAAAAAAACCTAACTACAAAAAATATTTAAAATGTTAGGGTTCAACTTCTATTCTAAAATTACAAAACTTCACAAATTCTTTAAATAGATATTCTTATGTTTATGATAAGAATAAAATAAAAACAAAATCTTGCAATCGGCAAAAAAAAACATCACTCAGTAATAGATAAAGATTTAGATCATTTTTTATGGAATTACCGATTCTATAAAGAAAACCAAAAAATTTGGATTAATCCTTTTATCCAAATAAATAAAAATAATAAATATAATATGTTTAATATTATTAAAAATAAAGACTCATTATTTATCTGAACATTAGTTAATGATAAAGAAAATAATGATTCTTTATTAAAATTTCTAAACAAAAATTTATAAATTAGAGAGTATTGTAGAGTGATGTAGAGTGATGTAGAGTGCCTAGGTTTTTTTTTTTATTTTTGAAATGAAAAGAAAATTAAATAAATTTTCTTTACATTTCAAAAAGAAGAAAAAAAAACTAACGGCAATTTTCCAGAATTTAAAAGAATTGAGTCAAATCTTTTGATTTTTCTCAATTCTTTTGAATTCTGGAAAACCTAATGAAAAGTGTCCGTAGAGTGCCTAGCTTTTCCAGAATTCAAAAGAATAGAGAAAAATCAAAGATTTTGCTCAATTCTTTTAAATTCTGGAAAAGTTAACGACATTTTTTTTTACTTTTTGAAATAAACCGAAAATTTCTTAAATTTTCTGTTTATTACAAAAATTAAAAAAAACCTAACGGTTATAAGAGCAAATTAATTTCCTCCCTCTTCAAAATAAAAAAAAAAAAAAAAATCAATTTTTTTCGAAATAAACTCTATGTTAAGAAGTTCATATTTACACTTGTGAAGCTGTTACTATTTTCAGGAATATTTCAGATTATCAGCAAAAAAACAAAGAATTGGTGAGGATCTACATTCGCCAAGAAAAGAGAATGTAATTACTAATTTATAGATTTCTCATCAAAATTTTAAAATTGCTGAGAATCTCTAATTATTGGGGAAGAGTTTATTATTAGATCTAGAGTAAATAATCATGTAACATATTGGAGAAAGGTATAATTATTCCAGGTTCTGGAGTCATTTTTTTTTCATTAAAATAAAATAATAAATTAATCCAAAATCCAAAGGTTTAATGCGTTACAAACGACAGATAAAATATTTTAATAAAAGTGGATTTTTTTCATCAAATATTAAAATATGTTTTTTTTTTTTTAATGTCAAATAAGGGCAAGAATTAACAGGAAGCAACTTTGGGTTACAATTAATTGAAATTAAAATACAATATCTGACCCAAAATTTTAAAAAATCAATTCTACAAATCATCAATCCGCTAAATAAGTAATTTATTTTATTAACATTTTTATATTAAATTCTACAAATTTTGCTTTTCTTATTATTATTAATAATTGAAGCAACAACTAAATAAGAATTCAGAATTATTGAAAAAATCAATATATTAATAACAAGAATTTTTTCGGTATCCCAAACCAATCTTAATATTAGAAAAAGAATTGAAGTCAGGAATGAAAAAATTGTACCAAAAAAAACTTGTCCATAATTCTGCAATTTAAATAAAGCCACTACCATTATTAAAAAAAAAATCCCCATAAGGATGCTATAATACTTTAGTTCCGTTGTGCCCATTTCGTCGGAGGCGTTTTCCCAGACATTTGTGTTCCAGACAATTAATAAGGATATTTGAAGCAAAAAAATGGTAACAAAAAGAAGGAACTCTGTTTTCTTTCTTTTTGAAAGCAGCGTAATCGATGCAATAAGAAGTAAAATAATTGGAAAAATCATGATCCATTGTATATAAAAAACTATTGGAAAACGGGGTTTAATCAACACCAAAGAGGGTTTTTTTCAAATAGGACAAAATCAATAAATAAAGAAAGGGTGGTTTAAAGGAAGGAAGAAAGGAAATAAGAAATCAAAAAAAAAAAAGTCATTTTTTTGAATGTGTTTTGGTTTGTGTTTAAAAAAAAAACAAAGCAAAGGGATCTAATTTTACAGTAGTTTGAAAAGAATGCCAAGTTAGAAACCATTAGTATTATTGATCCTAGATCCATCCCAACCATTCCAAAAAGAATAGAAATCGAAATGTGTCGATATTTCATTTCGTTATTGAGGTGTGTTGTAGATTTTTGGAGAGATGTTGAAGCTAAATAACTTTCTGTAGTGCTTGCCTGGTGCGTGTGCCAATCAATTTCTGGCTGTGAGCTTAAATCTGGTGGAACCCAATTATCGCTGGACGAGAGCTGAAATTGAAGAGACTCAGACTGTGCAGTGTCAGATGTTATTGTTGGTTTTTGATCAAAACTAGATTGTGAACTTGACATTATTAATGCACCAAAATACAAAAAATGATGGTTTGTCTGAATTTAAGAAAGTGTTTGGTGGTAAGGTTGAGTATCTCAACTTTAAAAGTATTGGTGTGTATTTGTTTCTCTGTTTTTGATGAGAGAAATTGTCAGAAAATACTTTTTAATCAAAAAAAAAGGTACTGTTATAAAAATAATAAGTGACAAAAAGTTTCATACTGATTTGAAAATATAAGTTTTTTTTTTTAAGGAAGAAGTATACATTAAAAGTTCAAAGAAACTGACAATAAACCCGAATTAAATATGTTATTGCTTTCTTAAAGTTCTTTTATTTAAAATTGAAATTCTAAAACGAAGGATCAAATCAGATTAATTGATGAGGAAAGGTTTTTTCAAATTTTGCCTACCTTGGTGTCAATAACCCGTGTTTTTTATTTTAATCCATGAAGAAAACTTAACCCATGTAAAAAATATTGGCTTACTTTAGAAATAAAAGAAATAAAGGAATGGGATGAAATGGGTATATAAACAAGAAACAGGGTTCTTTAAGGACTTTTCGAACGATATGCTCAGTGAGGGTTGAAATAAAATACTCTAAACAGAAAAAAAGCTTTAAAAGACCATGAATTGAGGAAAAGCCAAAATATCGTAATTTTTGGGATTTTTTAGATTTGCTGGAAAATTTCATTTATTGATCAAAAAACTTATTATATTTCCCTAAGAAAACAAAACTAAAAAGCTATTTATTTTTGATATTAAGAAAATGCCACTCCACTTTCTTTTCAAGTATATTTATACTCTCTCACTATGCTCTAACATACTTGAAAAGAAAGTGGAGTGACATTTTCCTAATGAAATTTTAATCTTCAAAATTTGTTGAGAATAATGTGGATTTGAGCAGCTCAAAAAAATAAAAAAGTAAAAAAAAAGTCAATAACCGACTTTTTATTCCAACACAACTCAGAAGTAATTGGAAAAGGAAATTTTTGGGGAATAAATAACAACCCCATTAACTAAATCGATACACTTAGCTTTTGAATACCCAACCAAACAAAATTAACCCAAAAAAAAATTCAAAATTAAATAAGTCAATTTAAATAGACCAAAGAAGAAAACAAGGAATTCTTTAATTTTTTCAAGAATACTATCAAGATTTTTGAAGAGAAAATAACAAAGATGTTAAATTCAACCTAACAATGGCTTTTCCAAACTCAAAATTTACCAAAAAAAACCTAAATTTTTCCAGTTAGCTAGATCCCTTAGATCAAGTTTCTTTTAAGTATATAAAAATATTATTAGGTGTAAAAATAGTATTCACTAATCATAAAATTAGAATAATCCTTAAATAAATTTTAAAAAAGAATTATCAAGATATTAAAAGATTAAAATGTTATTTTTGACAAAAAAAATCAGAAAAAAAGATCATTTTTTGAATTTATTTAACAAAATAGCTTTATTTCAGAAATTTTTAAAAATATGATGAAATTTTTGATACAAAAGTATTTAATATTATTGAGCCATTTTGATTAATCAAAGATCTAACATCTATAAAGTTAATTTAAATCCCAACCAAGAATGTATATATGTCTTCCTATCTCCAAATACTCACCTCTGAAAAAAAAAATGAGTTAAATTTTATTAATGGGTTAAAAGTAAACATGGGTTATTTACACCACTGTACAACAGTCTTGATCTAGTTTAGATTTTAAAAAATGTTTTGATCTTTTATAGGATTCAAAATAATTTTTCTTTTTTTAAATGGTGATAATAATAAAATTCATTGAATAGTTATATTTAAATTTGAAATGGGATTAAGTTTCATTTATAATTTCCTTTTACAAACAAATTCACAAACAGCAAGTTACTTTTTCAAAAATTATCTTTAGAGGGGAATCCCGAAAAGGAAGTTAAAATTCAATCTCATTTAAAATTAAAATACTTGTATCAAATTATTGTTAAAACTTTTATCAAATTCTCACCAGAAAATAACAGAAAAATTCCAAAATTTTTGATATTTTTATTCCATCTTTATCTCTTAGGTAAAAATAACAAACTGTCTTAACTTTCCAAAAAAATTTCCCAGATCCAAAATAAAAAAATGTAGAAAATTCACAACATGATCTTACGGGAGTGGCCACCATAAAGTCAAAATTTTCACTTTTTAATATTTTGAAAGAAGATTTGAAAAAAAAAAAATTTGTTTAAAAGTATCTAGCTACTTTTTAGTATTTAAAGTACTTGTTAAAACAATTTATTAATTTTAATTTCAAAGGTAAAATATAAATGCCACAATAGATTCTGAGATTGATTTGGTTAACCTACTTTAGGAAATGTTAAATGAATTTAACTTTAATTCTTATCACGACTATATATTGTGGCATTTTATTTTATGTTAGATCAAAATCTAATAAATTCTTTTTAAAAGTAAGTACCATAAAGAACTCAAAATCAAGCAAAATTGTAACTGAATAAACAATAAAGTTTTTTGATCCAATTGTAAATTATAAAAAAAAGTTAAAATATTGACTTCTGGTTTAATGCTCTTATTTTTATTAAACTTACTCAACTGTGTAAAAGTAACAATATGGGCTTGAACAATAAAAAAGAAAAAGAAATACCAAACAATTTCAAGATTTTTCATTATATATTTAACCCTTTTTGTGAAATATTTTGAATTTAAAAAACTTTTATTTAAAAAATGATTCAGTCAAACGATTTTTTTAACCTAAAGATAATTAAAAACTAGAATACACTTTATGATTTCAGTATCATAGGTATTTGTATTGATATTCAATCTAATATAATAATGAGTTGGGATTCAAGGACTATTCCAAATATATAAAGTATTGTTGATGTAAATGTTCAATCAACCCAGTAACCAGGTAAAAACCACAAGTAAAGTAAATTATGATCTGATCATTGGTTTAATTTACTTCTTTTGTTTTTTTTTTCAAAATAGAATATTTTATTGATGATCTTTGTATGCTCAAATTAATATTTTTCGAAATCTAAAATATGTTAAAATTACTATAAAAGTTACTCATTTTGAAATTCAAATTAATTTTTAACACAGGTATGGAGACTGATATCATAATTTTCAATTTATTCTTATAAAATAGAATCGCACAATTCGGAATAATTACACATTTTAAAAAATTGATTAGGAATTGAAATAAAAATGCTAAATTAATCTTTTGTACTTTTAAATGAATAATTATTCTGAATTCAAGTATTTTTTAAAAAGCAAACATAACAAATTTAATAAGATAGTAAAGTTAATAGAAAGAGTTTTTTTTTTTTTTTGGTTTTATTGTTCTGTTATATTTTTTGTAAATTTATTAGTTGGAGTTGAGTAAATATTGTAAAAAAAACATTTAAAAATAATATTATTTTAATACTTTTAAAATAGGGATATATTTGTATTTATTAAAATTCAAACAAATTATCTAGAAAATATTATGTTACTTTTGTAAGATAAAAACATAATATGATTTGTTATTTTATTAATAATAAATAAGTTAATAAAACATTTCAAGTAATGTAAAAAAAAAAGAATTTAATTACTGATAAATTCTTAGAAATTTCAAAAAATATTTTTGGTTCAATCTACATTTTAATAGATCTTCGAAATGTTTCTTATCAAACAGTCCCGGGCTAAGAATATTTTGAAGAACAGCTAATTTTACAGAGTTTCTTATCACTTGACTTTATAAAATGCTTTATTCAATGTTTGAACATAATAATTATAAAAAAAAAATCAAATAAAAATGTCCAAATATAAATTAAAATTTATCAGTATACAAGTATTTTTTTAATAATATTAAAAGAATATTATCAAATAAAATGAATTACTTTTTAAAAAGCCTGAACTTATTAAATAAACATTTATATAAAAAATACCAATAAAACCTGAAATTCTCTTGTTTAAAATAGAATTTAAAAAAAAAACAGAATTATTGTTTTAGATCTCGAGAATATTTAGATTTGTGGAATATTTGTCGATCTGGTTATAATCAAATAATTATAAAGTATTATAAAATATAATCTGAAAATATATAGTGAAAGGATTTAGTTTTCTATCTCAAAAAATAATATCCATTAAAAAATTATATTAATTTCACAAAATCTAATATTTTTTTTTAAGAATTTATTCTCTGAAATTATAATTTACTATAGTTCAGAAGATTAAAGTTTTTTGATTTTTTGCTTTTTTAAATTTTTTGGGAATTGAGAACATAAGATACTGAAACAATCTTTAATAAACTATCAAATGTTTTCATTTCAGTGGTTGTTGTGATCTTGTTACTCCCTTAAGAGTCTAAAAATTCATCATATACAAAAAAATTTTCACAAAATGTTGTTTTTTCCCAACCTTCTTGTTTATTTTTTGATACAGATTACAGAAAATTTAGAAAAAATTACATTTTTTCCATCTTAGTTTTTACTGTATAAAAATTTGTAAGTTTTATGAACCGCAGAAACATTTTAATGAAGTTACACGTAATCCTACAATTTCAATTTGAAATGTAACCAATAAAAGAACCTAGAAAATTCCTAAACAATCAATATCAACTGATCTTTAAAGAATAAATGTAAAAAATTTTTCAATTCATTTTCTTCATTTTATTTTTATAACCTAATAAAGTCACAAAGAGTAATAGATGGAAATTAGTGTCATAAATTTATTTGTTGGGTGCTTTTTAGTGAGCTATATTTGGATGAAAAAATGAATCCAAAAGGAATGGGGATGTATTTTGGTCTTCAAAAAAGAAAATATGAATAAATATCCGACTGATAATTGAATTCTAAATGGTATAAAATTTGCAAATTGCTTTTCCTAATTCTTCAATCCTAAAATAGAGTTCTCATAGATGTAGGTATTATTTGTTAAGGTTCTTTTTGAAAAAGGAAATTGTAAAAATAAAATGAAAAATATTCTCATTTCTAATTCAATTACCTGTAATTAAATTTCCATTCCTTTATTTTAATTATTTATTTATATCGAATGGCCCTCTCTGTCATTATCATAATTTTTTATCATTCTTCTCTTAAATTTCAAAGAATTATGACACATAACTTTTTCATTTTTTTCTGAAATTTAAAATTGTAAAACAATTAGAAACTGATGAAAAATCGAACATTAATAATTTTTTTCTATTTCTTCTGTTTTGCTTATCTTGTTAGATCAAAACTTGTTACGGGAAAAATTTCTGTAGATTTTCTCATCAGCAAAGGCGAAGGCAAGGGATCGAAAGGAATTAGCAACTTTAGCATTAAAAATAACCAAATCAATATCACACACAACGGGACAGAGTTTATGGGTGTTGTCTATTTGACTCATCTTAACTTTGGTGGGTACGATTTGTATGATGTAGTCAGTGTCTCTAAGGATGGTAATGATTTTTTGGTTGTTTATTTGTATTGCCACACGGGAACAAGCCAGATTAGCATGCTCTATTATGAAAGCTATGATTTCGAGCAGTGCGTCACAGAAAACGCCACTGGCTTCCTCGACGCCCAACACTTTTCCAAGGGTGTCACAAAAGAAATTGGCTTTTCCATGCCCGTTTTAAAGACAGACCCCACCCCGATCCAAACAAACATCCTAATTGAAGGGAAAGAGATCAGCTATCAAAATGCAAACACCTTCCATTGCAAGCTTCATGGTGGCTTGTACAAGGTTTCTGTCTTTTCGACGGTCGATTGCAAGGATTGTCCAAACTTTTCAAGTGGATGGTATGAACTTCACAGCATCTTGTCGAATGGTAAAGACCGTTGCTTTGGGATCTTTTATTTGAATTTAAATGATCACAAATCTGTTTATTTGGAATATTTATTTTGTAACCCTTCATTGACTCGCCCAAAAATGAGCTCTTATGTTGCCAATTGGAGTGGGAGCCTTGAGCAAATTTCACAACATTAAATATTATTCATATTCGTCTCTTTCACATAAATGATTTGAAAATGTATTTCCCTTTTTTGAAGAGTCTATTTTAATAAATTGAGCCAATTTGCTGTTTTTTGGTTTTTATGTTCCTTACTTGAACAAAAAATTTTTCAATCACAATTTATTGAAGAATGAAGGGATTAGCGTCTAATAAGAGAGAGATTTAAAATTAAAGTGTGCTGCTATTGAAAGTAAATCATATTAGTACTCCACAATCCAAATGCCTCTCAAAAAAATTCTATTAGTAATACAGTAATAAACTATCTTTCATAATAATTGGCCCATTAAAACTCAAATTTTAAATAAAAATATTTTTAATAATTGAAGTTATCTATTATAATATAAAAATTTAGATTTTAATATTCAATACTATACTCAAGAGATATTTATTTTTTGTCTAAAAATAAAAGAAAGAAAAATAAAACAAACTGTTAAAAAAAAATTGGGCCATTTATTTTGAAAGAAGCATTACATGAAAAATAGAAAATTTAAAAAAGTAAAAAAACCCATTTATCGATTCTCCTTCCATTTGAATAACTAAATCTAATCTCTTTTTCATATTTGAAACTAAATTTTTCATTAATTCATCTGTTACTTCTTTCAAATTTTCATTTTTATTTTCCATTTTAACAAAACACTGTTGAAAAAATAAAAAAGAGAAAAAATGATTTATTACAAACTTTTCATTGTGAGAGGAAAAACTTCAAAACGATACAAAAGCAATTCATTATTCAAATGTAAGGTGGGCCATTTATTATGAAATTTAGTTTATTTGTGGACCTCATTAATTAAAAATGATCCCTTATATTGAGTAAAAAACTCCCCAAGAATTTTAGAAAAAAAGCTATATTTTGAGACAAAACCAAAGGTTTAATTATCAATCGAAATACTTGAAAGTTGAAAAAAATCTTTCTTAAATTTATCTTGAAATTTTGATTTTTGCTAAAAAAAATTGGATTTTTTTAATGTAAATTAAATAATTAACTCAAAGATTATTTCAACATATTTTGGAAATATACTCAAAATGTAACTAAATTGGTAGAAAAGAAACAAAAATAATAGACTTTATGGTTTTTATGTTGAATAATTATTGATTTAAACTTTGAAATTAAAAAATTGAAAAAAATGTTTTTTTTTGGGGTTTTTTAATTATTGGTTTGATAAAAACTGGGAATATAGTATTTTGGGTTGACTATTTTTAGTTTTGGAAAAGTAAATTAAAAAAAAAATCTCCAAATAAGAAAGTTTTAATTGTGATCATTAGTAAAAAATATAATAATTTATTCTTGAATATGCTTTTTAATATATTTTTTAAGAGGCATTTTAAATATCGGGTATTAAAATCATTTACTCCCGATTTAAACATACGTTGATTATAGAATAATCAATGGTAACTCTAATTCTTTAAATATTAAAACTTTTCTTTGAGAATTCCCATCCAATTAAAAACAGCTAAAAATTTAGATGATTAAATTAATACAGATTAACAAAAATAATAAACAACTAAAGAATGATATTTTTGATATAATTCAAAATAAAGATTCATTATTCATTTTGTCATTGGTTAATGGCAAAGAAAATTATAACTCTTTATTGAAATTTCTCAACAAAAATTTAGAAATTAGGTGAGGTACTGTCAAGTACTTTAATTGTCATAAAGTACCGTCAAGTTTTGTCAAGTATAGTGGGTTTTTTTAACTTTTTGTTATGAAAATAATAGGGAAGAATCAAAGGTTTTACTCAATTCTTTTTAATTCTGGAAAAAATAACAGTAGTTTTTTTTTACCTTTTCAAATAAACAGAAAATTTCATTAATTTTCTGTTCATTTTAATAAGTAAAAAAAAAACCTAAGGAAAAATGTTGGTCAATTTCCGTAGAGTGCCTAGGTTTTCCAGAATTCAAAAGAATGTAGTAAAATCAAAGTTTTTCTCAATTCTCCTCATTCTGGAAAACCAAACGAAAAGTGTCCAAGATTTTTTTTTACTTTTTGGAATAAACCGAAATTTTCTTTAATTTTATGTTCATTTCAAAAATAAAAAAAAACTAAACTGATATTAAAAAAAAATTTTTTTTTCAATTTAAATCAATAAATAATTCTTAAATAGTCAAAATCATTGATTATCCATTTGAAAGATATTCATTAAATTTAAAATTATTTCTATATATATATATATATATATATATATATATATATATATGATTAGAACCTCTAAAACCATAAACGCACTTAAAAAAATATTCCAATTTTTTACGATTAAATTTGAAAAAAATCAATCAAACCTGGAAAAATTGGATTTACAACTTTACTTGAAAAATATCCTAAAAAAAAATTTTTGTTTAAATAACTTTTATTAACCAATGGTGTGTATTATAAGTGAGGTTATTAAAACAGGTAAAATTAGCAAATGTTTGATTTTTTTTTCTAAAAATTTTTTCATGATGGTGATATGGAAAGGTTGTTGCATTTTTTTATTATAAATTAAGTTCCTAAAATTAATTTTTTATTTTTCCTGAGAATGAAAAATTGAAAACGTGGTAAATTAAAGTCAATTGAGAATTTGTAATATATTATTTCAAACATTTTAATTGACTACAGTAGTGTAAATAACATGTATTGACAACCTTTAACACATTAATTAAAATTAACTCATGTTTTTTTTTTCAGATTTTGGTATTTGAGGATAGCAAGGTATATATTCTATTGGTTTGGATTTAAATTAACTTTCTAGATTAGATCTTTGCTTAATGTAAATTGTCTCAATAATATTAAATGTTATTATTTCGAAAATTTTGGTCTTATTTGCAAAAATTGTGTCTAAAATGATTTTTTTAAATAATAATTAAAAATTGAACTTATTATCATTATTTTGTTAAAAAATTAACATTTTAATCTTTCAATAACTCCATAATTCTTTTTGAAAATGTATTTAAAGAATCCTATTTCTCATTTGCATGTTGTTACCATTCCATTGTTTTGTTTATTTTATTTCTACTGTCAGCCAATATTTTTACCTTTGTTAAATTTTCGTAATGGGTTATATTAAAAAACAGGAGTTAATTACACCTCTGAAATTCATAATTTTATTTTAATTTTCATTTTTTTTTTCATTCAAAAAAATACCTTATATTCCAAAATTGTTTTACTGCTAAGTGGTTTTTAATATTATCAAACAAATATTCAGTTAAAATTCCACATTCTGATTTCAAAAGCGAGAAAGTATAAAACAGACTCAATCTAATTGAAATAATATTTGTAAAAAAGGTTAGTCCTACTCTTTTTGCATTTCATATAAAATTGATTTTTAAAATTTTTAAATTTGTTTGTTAGAACACATCAAAGATTTTTATTTTTGGATTTTTTGTTCGGATAACAATCTGAATAATAATGTAATAAACTTTTTATTTACCAAAAATTTCTAGGTGCAAATTACTCAGTCAAGAAAGTTGCTGTTGTCATTTAAAAATTAGATTTTTTTAGAAATTCATAAAAATTTTCTAATAAGATTCATGTTTTAAATTGAAAACAAGGCCTGAGATGAGAATTTATCTAATAAAATAGGAATTTTTAAGGTTTTTTTTTACAATTTTTATAATAATATCTTTTCAGGCGGATCAACCTTCCAACTTCGATAAAATAAAATTCAGAAAGAATAAACAATTTTTTTTTAAAATATTGAACCCTTTTAAGGTTTATTATCACTAAAATCTGAAAAAATATTATTTCGTGTCTTTTTTGGGAACATGTTAATTTGGTTCTTAGATGATCGATCTTTTGGTATGAGTTTTAAGAGTTGTTCAAAATGGCAATTTTTGACAATTTATTTTTTTTTTTTTCTCAGAAAATGAAATTGAAGAGTCTAAGGACTATATGTTTTTCAGAAGGTAAGTTATATAAATAAATAATTTGTTTTGTGGGTTTTTGATTTAAATTATTAATTAGGTTTTGTTTTATTTCGAGCTTTTAAAAAACGATTTTTTTCATTTAATTAATTGACAAAAAAGTTAAGGAAAATTTTCTTCTACAACTCAAAAATCAAAATTTATTCTTAAATGCCTACGAAATGTATTAATCTTACACCCTTCAATTCACTTTTCAAAAAAAAAATAAATAAATTGTCAAAAATTGCCATTTTTATTTTTTTTTTTATTATTGAAGAAGTGTAAATTACACTCTAGTTGCCCTTATACTTAAATTTCCTTTCAGAAATTTAAGCGTAAAATCATAGATTTCACGATTATTAACCAATGAAAATAATAATAAACTGTTAAGGTTTAAAATTAATTCATAGAGGTTTTTTTTCATTTAATTTATTCAGAAATATTAATCTATTATTTTCATAGGAAGGACATACCCACAAAAAATGATCAATATTTTCTATAACTTCCTTTTGTTTGTATTTTAAACATAAAGGACAAAATTTATTTGAATTTTTATTAATTACATAGTAATATCTGTTTAAGCAATTGGTAAATGTCCTAAATTTTAGGATTGTTGAGCTTGATGGATAGCTTAGATATTTTTGAGTTGTAAATAATGAATTTTGGTTTCTTAATATTGTGAAGTATTTTTTCACTTTCCAGCTCTTGGAATTCAATAATTCATTGTATGTGTATTTATAGATTTCCTTTTTTAATTCAAATATATCTTTTGAATTCCAGTTAATTTTATTGTTGGTTCGTTGATTAAATTTTATTAATTTTTCTAAAAAAGGAAGAGATAAATTTTTTAATTTTTTTTTAAATTTGAATTTTTTTTTATTTACTGAAATTACCATATTTTCAATTTTAAATTCTGTTTTATAAATAAGAATTGGTGTATTTCTGTTTATTTTGCATATTTCAGTAATGGCTGTATTCATCCAAGAATTTAAATAATTTAAAGTTTTTATTTCATAATTAAAAATTTCTAATCTATATGTTAATTGACTTAATATAAAAGATTTAAATAATCTGATTTTCAAATTATTATTGAGGGAATTGTTATTAAATAATTATTTACAGTTATTAAATGTTTCTTTAGCTTTTTTTAAATTATAAACTATATGTGAAATTTTATCCAAATAGATACCTAAATATTTAATCTTTTTTAAATCTTTTGAAATAACTGTTTTTTCTTTATTTGATTTCAATCCAAATTGAATTATAATTTCATAAATTGAATTTAATTTTCGATTTAAATGATGTTTATCTCCTTTTATAATTAAGATTAAATCATCTGCAAACATTTGACAAAAATTGCCATTTTTAACCACACTTACAACCCATAGCAAGTACAAGATCGATCAGATACAAACCAAATAACAATTGGCCATATTTTACACCAAATAATATTTTTTCAAATTTTTGGGATTGTAAACCTTAAATTAAACATTACCGTTGTGGAAAAAAAATTTAACAAACCCAAAAAGTGAAATACTGTTTTTCATTGGGTGCCCTAATCGGAACTAAAAAATAAAAACTAAAATCAAAAAAAAGTAGTACCCAATTAACTTCAAATAATAATCCATTCTATTATTTTCAATCAAACCAATAAAAACACAATTTGAATCTACTTCAATATCGAAATTATTGTTGTGGTTTTGGAGATCTCAAAAATAGTCAAATTTTTTGAACAAATTTTTAATACTTGATCAATCAAAGAAAAACCCATACTAAAAGATAGTATTACAATAACTATTATTGTGTTGTATCCCTTCATTTTATCTTTAGTTATTTATTTGTTCTTTTATTAATTGATTTTATTATAAATTTTCAGGTTCTATTAAGCTTTTCAATTAAAAATCCTTTTAAACTTTTTTTCCCTTTTTCACTTTTTTTCCACTCTTATTATTTGAAAATGTAACTCAACTTTTGGTCTCTTCTTTAAATTTCGAAATTAGGTTTCAAAGGCCTGACAAAAAAATATCTTTTGAGACAAAAAAAGTGATCAACTATTCGAAATGTGACGTTGAATTTTGACTCAACCCATCAAATAATTCAAATAAGTTTATTCTTGGATGTAGTGAAAAAATATATTTCGTTTATTCTCAATTTTATACAACTAATTTTTGAAACGCGCCTGTCTGAAAATATCCACAATTTATTATTATTACTGATAAATTCCATAATTTGTTTCCATACCTTTTCGTTCAGATTCCTTTTTTATTAAAATCCAGAAAACTATACTTTCCAAACAGCTTTCTTCAAAAAAATATTTCAGAAATATGCTAATTTTTTTTTTTTCAAATAAGCTAATCAAATATTCTTTACCCTTTTTTCGAATCAAACCAAAACATTAAAAAAAAAAAGAGACAAAAAAGTTTGGAAACATATTATGGAATTTATCAGTATTATTGAGGAAGGTGTGTAAATTACACTCAGAGTGTTATTTTTATTTAAATTACCTTTGAGAAATTGGAAGAGTAAAAAGGGATATTCCATGAGAAATTTCTACATTTTTATTTTTTTCCATACTTTCATATTTTTTCCAATAACCATTTATTGCCCACTCAAAATATAGTTTTGGTGACAACAAAAAAGATCTAAGAAAAGAAATCTAGATCACAAATTCCATTCTTTTTGTTAATAATTGGATCATAAAAAAATTGTAATTGGCAAAAGCTACAAAGTCTTTATCTTTAAAATACAGCTGTTTTAAAAAAGTGATGACTTTTTGAAAACTTTTATTCTAAATGAAAATTTTTACAAGTTTTATGATATATGCTTTAGTAAACAGAGGCTACTATTTTTAAAAAGTGGTTTCCTTCAGGCTCCAACCTCTATGTCATTTTTAAATCTTGAGGTCTCACTTTATTAAACCCTAAAAGTTACAAAAAAAGTTTTAAGTCGAAAATAATGTTCACTTTTGGAAAATAGTAAAGTTTCAAAAAAAGTCCTTACATTTTTTAAACAGACGTACATTTTTATTGAGAAATAGGATTGAAATATTGGCAATAATTAAAAATTCAAAGTTTTTCTTTGCTTTCAAAGAGATTCTTTTCTTTTCTTTTTTTAATTTTCTTAATATTTTAAATAAATTGTGAGAGTTAATATAATTTTCCATAGAAAGTTTTTTACAAAATTTAACTCCCATTGAATTTTACTCAATTGGAGCTGATGTTTTTTTTATTTTTCAAATAATAAAATTTTGATCAATCATTAGTTCTTCAATTTTTTTTTTCCAAATATTTTTCGCTTTGTGCAAAAATTTTAGTGATCAATGAATTGCACATTCCCTTTGGAAACTCTTTTCAACATGTTTTCTATTCATTATGTCAGAAAATGTAAATTTTCTATTTCCCACTTTGTCTTGTAAAAAATTACTTTATTGAATCAAAAAAAATTGAGAAATTAATGAAGAAAACATAAAGACCAAGATTCAAATTTTGATCTGTGAATAAAATATTTGCAAAATACAAAAAAATAGAAAATAATTAACTTTTAATATTTTTGCTGGAATTTGTTGACAAAAAGTTCCAAATAACAAATTGTTTAGGTTTTGAATAATTTATTTTCCTTAAAAGTATCTTGAATTTGCTTAAAGTCGAGGGAATAATTTACAAACATTGAACTTGTCTTCAAAAATAAATTTTGTTGTTAATGGAGAAAATTACTCCCCAAAAAAAAAAAAAGTTTGGGGTGAGTATTTAATTGATCATGAATCGTCATTTTTAACTCTTTTCCAGATTTATTTTTTTTTGGAGTAAAAAAATTTTTTCAAAAAGAAATTCAATTTGGATCTTATCTTGATAGATTGGCTAAAAATAATTTTTGTCATAGAAAAGGTCTACAACTTCCACTTCCAACTGTGTTTCAATAATTAAATCATAAGGAAGGTAACAATTTTATTTATTTTTTCCTTATTTTCCAAACATTTTTTCATCTATTTCCAAAAAAAAAAAAGAATCTTGTTTGCCTTATTTTTGCAGGTTCTAAAATCAAAATCATTTGTGGAAAATATTAAATAAATATATATTTGTTTTTTTTTCTCATAAAAAATCTCTTGACTTCAACTCACAAACCTTTAATACAAACACAAATCCGAAAAGCCATTGAATGACAACACAACCAAACCTACATAGCTACGTTCGGTTTCCTGTTGTAGGGACCTTTTTATATCCCATTACAAAACTTATTGATATTTGCCAAGAGATCAGCAAGAAAGTGCTATTTAATTATCATTATCAATTCTATGTTCCATCATACAAAGTGAATTATGAGAACGACAAAGTGAAGCAAAGGTGGGTCTGGGCATTTGGGGGCAAGTACGAGTGCAGTTCCGATATTGTGTCCATCTTGATCCATTCGTCTAACTTTATCCCAAAGAAAACATCACACAAGTTTGAAGGTATCCTTGTAACATTCCAAATCTTGAATGAACGAGTCCAGAAATATGTAATGAAAAGGAAGAACGGAATCAGGTCACGGTACTCTTCAAAAAAAAAGGGTTTGTGTGTCCGGGTTGTTGATTCACAAATCGTAGTTGATTGCAAAAATATCCCAAAAAATTTCTTGGATTTAAACAATTTTCTGAATTCTCAAAAGACAATAAATAATTCTGTTAATTTCAGAAAAAGAAGTTTCACTTATGCAAACAGTGAAGTACAAAATGAGAACAATTATGTTTTCAATGAAAGGGAAAATCAAAATAATTATAAAAATAATTCTTCTCAAAAAGGTATATTTTTAAAACATGTAAAAGAAAAAGGAAAAATAACCCAAATGGAAATGGAAACGGAAATGGAAAGGGAAACTGAAACTGAAACCGAAACCGATATGGATATGGATAAGAGAACGGGAATGAAAATGAAGATCGAAAGAGAAGGGGAAGGAGAAAGGGAATTGAGAATTGACAACAAAATCTTGCATAGTTTTCGAATTAATAAAAAATCAGATCAAACTTTTTCGAGATATCGAAAATTAATAAATGATTTTCAAAAAAAATCACTTATTTGCAAAAACGAAAACAGCTTTATCAATCAGAAAATTAAAGACCAATTACAAGACTTAAATAAAGTGATCAAAAAAAAAAATTCTTTTAAAAATTTTAGTGATCCAAAAAAAAATCAACAATTTTGCAATTTACAAATGGAAGCCAAACCATTGGAAACTTCCAACCCAACAAATGGGACCCAAAAATTAGAGAAAAGTACAATCACTACAAACAAAGAATTAATTTGTGTGAACGATTTACAATTTATTGCAAATAATAATCCATCACCGAATGTTCTGGGAAGCTCTCCACAGAACAAAATATTTAACGAAAAAGATTTAGATCTTGAGAAAAAAATTGAAAACAAGATACATTTTGAATTATTACCTGACCTTGTTGACCAAAAGGTAAAGAAAAAAAAAAAATCACTTTCCAAAAAAAATGAACATTTTCTCAAATTTCAAAATACAAATTTATTTTCAAATTTTTCCTTACAGAACAAAGATCAATTTTGTGAAATTTTAAATCAGAATTCCAATTTTTTCAAAATGTTTCGTCAACAGAGGATTGAATCTGAAAATGGTATCGATGATAGTCGAAAAGTTGATCAATTATTAGACCTAACACTTCAAAAGAAAATAGAAAAGAAGAAGAAACAGTTGTCAAAAGTCAGCTTATTATTTAGCTTGTCAAATGATCCTTGGTAAGGTTTTAAATTTTCTCTTGATATTTTTATTTATTTTTATTTTTTTAATGTTGATAAACTTTTAATCAATAACCCAGAATTGTGTTTGGAAATAAATTTTGGTGATAAGTTTGGAATTTTGGAAGGGGGTATAAACAAACTCATTTAAAATTTAATATGGAAAAAAGTTAAAACCAATTTTAAAAAATTAATCAATATTCTACAGCAATAAAGAAAATTCCAAAAGCTCAAACATTTTCAATATTTTGAATTTTAAAAGTTGGTTTTTCAGAGCAAATTATGATATGTTTTCGAAATAGTGGTATTTTTGAAACAAGATTGAAATATTTTTTATTACAGATTCCCAAAAATATTCCAACTATTGTATTAATCATTAAAAAAAAAACAAGGCCTTCACAGGATCATTGATCATGATAAACTTGAATTTTATTAATTTGGATGGCTTTATTATGGAAACTTCCAGATACAATTTATTATTTTTAATTTGAAAATAACAATATTATATTTGTTAAACAACAATTTTAATTCAATAGATGTAAGCTATTTCCAAAAAAGTGGGGGAAATTTATTTTAAAATATATCTTTTTAAATCAATCCTCAAAAAAGTATTTAAACATCCAAAATCATTAAATACCAGTTATAGATTCTTTCTAATTATTAAATATGTTTCTTAGTATTGTATTGCATAAATAAAAGATATTAAATATTCTGATCTCGATTTTATCTTGTATTTTTTAGGTGTGGAAAATAGTGTTGATTGTTTTCTTTTTGATCGAAAAAACCGTTTTCATAACTTGATTAATCACCATAAATTCCCAAATAGAATTGAAAACATATAACTACATTTTATTGTTTAAAAAAACAATTTTACCCTTTCCATATTTCCAGTTTTTTTATTGAAATTGGTCGTACATTGTTTTCACCAAAAAAAATGCTTTATTTTTTTCAATTTTTTGGAAATATTCCAACATAGATATTTTAAAATAAAGACCTTAGCCGTTTATTCAATTTGTATTAATATTAAACTTATTTTGATATCGTAAATTAACGAATACATACACTAACAAAGATGCTTTTTCATGAACTAGATAAAAAAAAATGTCCTATTTTTTTGGAAATACCTTCTGGAGAAATAAAAAAAAATACAAAAGTTTTTTTATTACAGTCAGTTCTACTTTTAGGACACAAACTTTTAACTAAATTTAAGGTACAAAGAAATTCCAAATTAAAGTACATTTTTTGGAATTTTTTTTTACACAAATTATTTTACTAGAATTTGAATTTTGTGTATTAATTTGTAATTTTTTTTGTGCCTTAAATTTCGTTTAAAGTTTGTGTCTTAAAAGTGGAACTGACTGTAATAAATCAAGACCTCCACAAGAATTGTTGATAAAACTGAAACAAAAATTGACTGGTTTAGAATAACGATATAAAAATAAAGATTTAAACTAATTCCCAATTAAAATTCCGTGATTTTAATAAAAATAGTTCTAATCGTAAATTCAGAGAACAGAAACACACGTGTAAATATGGAATGTTGTAAAAAATAGAGTTTTTATAATTTTAGAGATAAATGAAGAGTTATATCTATTTATCCAAATTTTGGCAATAGTAAACAAAATACCCATTTTGATTTTTGAGCTCAAATGGATTTTCAATCTAAAACTGGTTGGTAAATACCAATACTTTGTTTGAAAAATGATTATTTTTTAAAAAAAAATGAAATGTCGTTGTTCACCAAACGATTTTTTGATTTAAATTATTATTAGTCAACAAAAGTAATCAGATATTATATTTAGGATTACTAAAATTTGGATAAATGCATGGAACTCTTTATTTATCTCAAAAATTGTAAAAACTCTATTTTTTAGAAAATTCATATTTATACCTCTGAAATAGTATAAATTAGTTAGAAATCAAAAAATTTTTAATAAGTAGAAATTTCACTTGATAAATATTGTGCCAAACGACGAAAAAATAATCCCAGTCCGAAATGTTGTTTGTTTTTTCAAAATTTGAAAGAATTGAGTATAATCAAAAAAAGATAGGCACTTGACGACGCCACTCAAAAATATTTAAAAATTATCCAAATCAATAACGCGAAAAATAAGTAGATTTGTGGTTAAGTGCAGTAGAGCGCCGCTAGGTGTCTAGATTTTCTTTGATTAAAGAAATAAAAAGAAAATTTACGAAATTTTCTTTTAATTTCAATAATCAAAGAAAACTTAACTTCATATTTCTTGAGGTTTTCTGTTTTATATGTTAGGTTTTCTAGGTTTTTTTGATGTTTTCTATTTTATTTCGAAAATCTATTGATTTCTGTTAGCTTTTTTTAACTTTTTGAAATAAACCGAAAATCTATTGATTTTCGTTAGGTGTTTTTTACTTTTTGAAATAAACAGAAAAATTTTATAAATTTTCGGTTTATTTCAAAAAGTAAAAAAAACCTAGAACACTTCACAAATAAATAGAAAACTCAAAAAAACCTAACAAAAATCTATCAATTTTCCAAATAAACAGAAAACTCAAGAAAGCTTAACTGTTGTAAGAAGAAATTAATTTCAAACCTTCAAAATAATAACAATAATAAAATAATAATAATTTCATTTCTTCAGTATCCCTTTTTGACAAGTATAAACTTGATCTTTTTTCTTTGTAACTCTTCTTCTCAATTTTTGAAAATTCAAATAGTTGGAAAATGAAACAAAAAAAAAAAAATTGTTTTTTAGAATCCCAATATAAAAGTTTAGAATAAAATTCTAAAAATTGGTATATTGAATTTTGTCAACTTTTTTCAATATCCAATTGAAAAAAAAAAATTATTTTCACCCTTTGAAAAGCGAATCCAATGTTTTAAGTAATAATTAATTTAACTTTCTTTTTATTAAGTGAGTTTAACTCTACTATTTGGTAGCTTTGATAAAAAATAAAAGTTATGTTTTCATAACCTCAAAAAAACCAATTATTACAAACTTTTTTTTTTTTAATTCAATTTATTTTACTATAAAAATTTTCGATTTTCAAAAATTAATATCATTTCAGTCCTTTTATATAATATAGAAATTGATTTCATTTAATTCGTTTAATCTCAACAAAAATAACTCTAAAAATAACTTTTTATATAAAAAGAAATGAAATTAATAAATTTCGATATTATTGAAGAGAAAACAAAAAACAATACCAAATTAGGTACAAGTTTTATATATTTTAGTTAAAATAAAGAAAATAATCGAAATGTAAAATTAAAACAAAACAAAATCAGCACTGAAAGCTAGTTTTTAAATTAGCTTTTTTTAAAAATATGAATGAATTGTATATGATTAAAATTTTCGATTCGGTTTTCTTAAGATTGGAAACAATTTCTTATTTTTGTAAAGAAGAGAATTTTTGAGTGGATTTCTTCTCTTTAATGAGTTGATCATTAAAGTGGGATTTTTTTTTTTTCAATTCAAACAAAGTTATTCTCACATTTTAGATTTTTAATGTTTCTTCATTGAATAATAATTCTTCTTATCTTTGAAATATTTCAAAATTAAAGTAATACTTAATTAGATGTGCTGTTAAAGCGTTATAAATTATGATTTTTGGGGATTATTTGATTTTCTCTCTTTGAAAATGCAGTTTCTTGATTAATTTTATTCTTTGTCAAAAATTACTTTTGATTTTTTAGAAAGGTTTTTAATTTAATAACTAAATTTAAAAATTGAATTTTAGTTCAATAAAAGACTCAAAATAATTTCTGCTAAGACGAAATGACTTGGTCAATAAAAATGAATTATATTCGATATCTAAGAATAAGAATTATTGGATTGTTTTTTGAAATTGATTACTTGGATTATTTTAACAATAAAATACCTTTAAATAATATTTTGAAGAGATGAAAGATCTGTCGCATTTATTCTTCTAATTCTAATAGTATTTTATCCAATAAAATAAAATCCAAAAATTTATCACAATTATAATTCATTACAGAATTTCCAAAAAAATGGAGGCTAGTACAATTATATCAGTCTTTTATTTATTTTAGAAAAATATATCTGTCTTTATTGTTTGGATTTGGTTACAATATTCTTGATATGTTATGAGTTTGGCCTGGAAGAAGGGAAAAAATGATATTGTTCGAAGTGAGATAAGGTGATATTGGGGATTTCGAAGAAAATCGATTAATATAATCTTAGCACTCGAACAATCTCATTATTTTGATTCTGGAAGGGGATCCAAAAAAGAAAAATTATAAAAGGTGATTTTTGAACAAACATAATAATATGAGATGATATTTATTTTTTGGAAATTTGAGGGATCTAACTCTACAAAACAAAAAAAAACACAAAAAAAAAAACTAATTTGTTTTTTTTTTTTATTGAGGAGGAAGTGTAGATTACACTCTAAGTGCCCTTTTACTTAAATTCCCTTTCAGAAATTTAAGCGTAAAATCATAGATTTCACGATTATTAATTAACGAAAATAATTTTGAGCCATCATAATTTAAAATTATTTCATTAAAATTTAATTCTTTTAACTTTTTCAGAAAAATTAATCTATCTTTTTTATAGGAAGGACATACCCATAAAAAGTTATCAATATTTTCTATTATTTCCTTATGTTCATATTTTAAACATAAAGGACAAAATTTATTTGAATTTTTATTTATTACATAATAATATCTATTTAAGCAGTTGGTAAATGTTCTGAATTTTAGAATTGTTGAACTTGATGGATAACTTAAATATCTTTGATTAATAAATAAATTTTTTTGGTTTTTAATTATTGCGAAATATTTTTTGTACCTTCCAACTGGTAGAATTCAACAACTCATTATAATTATAATTATAAATTTCCTTTTTAAGAAGGTTTAAACTCTCCGACTTCCAGTTAATTTTATTGTTTATTCTTTGATTAAATTTTTTTTATTGATTGATATTACCAAATTTTCGAATTTAAATTCTGTTTTATAAATAAGAATTGGGTGTTTCTGTTTATTTTGCAGATTTCAGTAATACATGTATTAATCCAAGAGTTTAAATAGTTTAGGGTTGCTATTTTATAATTATATATTTCTAATCCATATGTTAATTGACTTAATATAAAAGATTTAAATAATCTTATTTTTAAATTATTTGTTAATAAATTATTATTGAATAATTGTTTAGAACTATTATAAGTTTCTTTGGCAAAAAACTAATTTGTTTATTGATGGCAGAAGTTTAAATTACACTCTAAATGTTCATTTACTTAAAATTTCCCCAAAGGTAATTTAAGCTTAAAAATCATAGATCCCACACTTTTTCAAAGGAAAGATACACCCAAAATTTTTTATATTTAAAAAGTGAAAGTAAGAATTGAAAAGAAAAAAGGAAAAACAAGAAAAAAAATTGAAATTTAAAAAGGGTTTATAAGAAGCAATTGGCAAAAAATCAAAAAAAAAAAATGCAATCTTTTTAATTAAGGACCCCCAAAATTACAGACATGATACTTTTGGTTTATTTAATAAATTTGATAATTGATCATGAATGTTCCCTAGGGATCGTATATCAAGTTGTTGGAATTTCTTTTGTTTTTTGATCTTATTTGCTTTCAACCTTTGGTCATTTTTAGCCTTTGCTTTTTCGTTTTCAAGTATCACAGTATTAGTAAGTAAATACTCGGTCTTTTTCCATTATAACTCTTCTTCCCAATATAAAGAAGATTCAGCTTGGGGAAAAATAGAAAAAAAATAAAAAATGTTTTTTTATTTATTTTTCTTAAAAATCATATTTGTATTTTTTTGACCTTTTTGAATTCTTCTATAAATAATCTCTTTTTTTTTCAAAGAAAAAAGAGACCAAACAGTTTTATTTTTTTCGAAAAAAGAGACAAACAATTTTTATTTTTCAAAAATGAGAAAAAAAAACAATATTTGTATTTAGAAACTATTTTCAACAAAGAAAGAGAATTTTTTCAATTTCCAAACTTTTCAGAAAATTATGAACCACTTTTTAATTTTTGGCTTTTAACGAACAAATAATTGGGTTCCTTGAACCAAAATATTCGTTCAAATGATAAATGAAATTGAGACATTCGCAAATCTCACTGTTATCAATTAAACAAATTCCCCAAAATGTTGGTTAAAGTCTACTAAAATAAGTTTAAATATCATATTTAAAGTCAAATTTTTAAAGTAAATTACTTTTTATATTACCTCGCTAGAATTTTCCTTTAAGAAGATCATAAAATTTTCAAACTTTGTCTACTACTGGTATTTGAATTATAAATGGAAAAAAAAAATTCACTTCCTTTTCCAGTTTTTTCTTTTATAAATAGAGTTCTCAAAGAATTGGGTTGTAATTTGCGATCTCTTTTTGGAAAAAGGAAAGTTGTAAATGAAGTGAATATTTTTTCCCATTTATAATTCAAATACCAGTAATGTACTGATTTTTCAAAATCTTTCAACAGCGAATAAAACACCATTTTAATTTTTTTTTTTTTTGAGTTGTAATCTCTTACTTATCAGTAGTTATCAAAATTTATTTACTTAAATTTTTACAAATTAAAAGTTGATGTTTAAAATAAAAGAAATAGATAGCAAATTTATTCATAGAAATTTGGTAATGAGTCTGAAATAAATATACTATATATTTTTTTCTAAAAAAAATAAAAAATTTTACAAATTACAACAAGTTTTATAGATTTTAGATAAAATATTGAAAATAATCAAAATATAAAATTAAAACAAAAAAAAAATGGAAAAATTGAATAAGAATATTTAAATTAACTTTATTTTAAAAAATGAATTATAATAGAATTTTAATTTTTTATAAATACAAAATCTCAAGAATATGTATTGAAAGCAATTTTAGGAAATGTCTATTAACAAATAATTACTAACAAATATAATAAAAATTATTTTATTAATTTATTTTTTTATTTATCATATTAATAATATAGTTTATCATATCAAGTTGATGAAATTCTTGGATTTAATAATGGGTTTAGCAAAGATAATCAATCAAAAAATATTTTTTTTTCAAAGGTTCTATATATTGAATCAATATCAAAAAGATATGAATTATCCTTAAATAATAATGGATTTTTCTGTTTATCTCTTGTAAAAAATCCATCATACCATAATATTTCTACGATGATTAAAAGCAAAAATATACCAATGAAAATTTCAAACCTGGTCCAATTAAAAACAGAATTTATCTGGGAAGATATACAATGGAATGAGAAATCTATAAAATTCCAAGATGTTAAAATTTACCCCAAAAAATTTTTTTGGTGTGATCGTATAAATAATATTAATCAAAAAAATTTAATCTAAATATAATTACAAAAATTTAATTTTCTTTTGTTGAATTAAATTAATATTGATTTATGATTATCAAATTTTTTGAAGTTCGGATATAAACATATTTTAAAACAAATGTATAATTTCATTTTAAAATTTAAATAAATAAGATTTTTGAATAAAATTGAAAAAAAAAATTTTTTTATTTCTTTCTTCTTTCTTTCAGTTAAGTAAATAGAAAAAAATCACAATTATTCTGATGTAGTTTTTTTCTTTCAGCCAATTTATTCAACCTGTGGATTTTATGTTTTATTTTGTAATATAACCTGAAACAAAAAATTTGTTTTTAGAATTTTTTATTTCATCCTTTTGTAACAAAAAATTCAAAGCTTGAATAAATTGGCTGTAGATGAACGAGCGATTATAATTCAAATGTTGATGAAAGTGTAAAAGCCATAGATATAAAAAATAAGAAGGAATAAATCAAAACAGATAATTGTAATTCCAATTATTTTCCTATAAAAGAATGACGAAATAGCACAAAATCTTCTAGGGTGGCCTTGGAAATGGGGTAAAATACCCCCTAGCAATTTCATTTGTATTAATGATTGAAATCAACCAAGATTTAACATTTCGTGTCATAGTTAGTTTAATTGTTGGTGGATTTATTAGAGGTTTTGATGATATCTATGCTTAATTCATGACAATGTTCCAAAAAAATTCGCAATAATTTCTATCAGATCGTTATATATCAGAAAATTGCAATATTCAATATTATTGAAAGAATATAAAATAAAAGCAATATTCTATAAAATCTCGATAATTATTAAAAAATCTTGTTAAATTCCAAAATATCTCGATTACTTAGTAATCAAGATATAATAGTTGATGGATTTTTTTGGCTAATTTAGTAATATTTTTACAATGGAATTTTTTCTTTGATCAAAAAATAGTTTATATGAAAAAAGTAAATTCTTTAAAAAAAACAACAAAAAAGATACTTGATTCAATCAAGGATCAGATCAAAATGTTTTTCAAGTATAATCCTTTGGTTGGTTTACAACCTATTGATCCTTTTAAATCAACAACAATAAGAACAAAAGACAAATAAATATTTTCTCAGTCGATCGTGTTGTTGGAAATTCCCTTGAATAATTTGCTTGTAAAACAACCAACCCTTCCATTCTTTCTTTGAAGAATGTGTTCTTGGGTAAATATAAATAATGTTCTGGGAGGGCTGAAAGGGGTTGGATAACTTATCAAAAGCATTTCCAACAACCTTAGACAGATTATCGTCAATTATTAAGATTTTTTGTACAATTGTTGTCTTCTTGTTATTCTTATACTTCTTTTTTCTCGTCTCTTTGTATTGGGCAGAAAACATAACTTGCGTTTAGTAGTTTTTATTGGATCGATCTTCAATTAAGAAGAAAAATTATTCTTTATTCTTTTTCAATATTTAACTTGTGAAATGTAACAACTCCATGATAAAAAAACACATTTTTTTTATATTCAAGTTTATTGTTGAAATGGGTTATTATTAGAACGATCTTAAAATTTGTTTTAGATTTTTATTTTTATTTAAAAAAAAAAGAATGAAATATTTTTTTTTTTCTGCTACAATTAACCTTCAGTAGTTTTATAAACGAGTTTTTGGTCTTTTAAAACTTTCAAATCGTTGAAGATAATTTACAACCCTTGCAAACACTTTCTAACATTTTCAAAGGGGGAGAGGTGTTGTAAAACTCTCAAGGCTTTTTAAAAGTCAAGAGATTTTTTTAAAGGTGATTTCAAAAAAAATAATATATCATTTTTATCCTAATAATTTGGAGTATCACAATAATGTGAATATCGTGATTTTTTAATTTTTTGAGAAAAAGTTAACTAATAGCAATTTTATTATTAATATCGTGATTTTATTGTTAATACCGTGATAATACATGTTACCATTTAAACCTATATTATAGATCAGATATATTAATAAAAAAATGAAAAAAAAAAATCAAAAGGTGAATTGGTTTTAGTTGATTATTATTAATAATTATTTTTTAAAAAGTAATTTAACATAAAGTTGCAAAAACAAATATGGAGGGTTTATTCTTCTTATTTAATTTTGATATATTTGAATATAAAGTGTTGAGTTATTACGGTGAAAAATAAATCATTTGGAAGTTGAAATTAAAATTATTAATCTTTTATTTGTGAAAAAAAACAAATCAAAAACTAACCAATATGTGATAGATCATTAAATATCTAAATTGAAAAAGTGGAAGGTATTTTGTGAAAAAATCTCTCCAGTGATAAAATTCCGATTTCTAATTTGGTTTATTGATAGCTATAATTTTGAAAACAAATGTGTTCAGTTTTGAAAATTTATTCAATGTAGTGCTTTTTGGGAGATTGTAGATTTCTTTCAAAAAAATACGTTATTTTTTGAATAAAGTTATTTTTATTTCAAGTATATGACTAAATCTTTAGTAAGTCAAATTGCGAGGGGGGGGTTATAAAATAACCACAAATTGAATTAAAACAATTAAACTGATTTAATGCCGAAACAAAACTATTTGTTTGTTATCAAACATAGTTTCAATTTTCCAGGTGTGAACTTTCAACAAAAATGTTGGGACAAATAAAATCACAAATTAGGGAACAAAATTCAGACTCTAGTAAAATAAATTGTAAAAAAAAAATTCCAAATTTTGTGCCTTAATTTGAGGTTTTTTTGTACCTTAAATTTTGTTGAAAGTAAGTACCATAAATTTGAAACTGACTGTATAAATATCTAAATTAGGTTTTGAACTTGTGACATTCGTATTAAGAATCTGTTGATTCATTTATTAAGTGAAATATGTTACCAATGAGAAAAAAAAATCGAATTAAAATGACTGTAAATTATTATTTCACCTTGCATTAATTTCTTTAACAATTATTCCCCAGCCTTCTCTGTCTCCACGATTTTTACAATAATTCGTCATCGAAAATAATATCTAATCATTTAAAAAAAACAATAAAAAATAAAAAAAAAAAATAAGCCCTACGCGGGGTTCGAACCCGCGACATTCAGATTAAGAGTCTGACGCTCTGCCGACTGAGCTAGCAAGGCAATACGTTAAAATCAGTCATTTTATTTTAATCAATATAAATATGTACAACTTTAGAAAAATGAAACAAAATTTTTTCAAAAATAAAATATTCAACTCATCCAACTCAAAACAACCAAAAACAATAAACCCATTTATCTCTTTAAATTTTTACAAAATTCAATAAAAAAAAATTTAATTGAAAATACAATAACATCTTCAAATTTCAAAGTAACCAATAATCTTACAAAAAATTATATAATTACAATACATTACTAAATTGGATCAAACAAACAAATTATTGATTTATTATATTTGATTATTTATTGAAAGACAGAGGTAAAAATTTAAATTTTCTGTTTACCTTTCGTATAGCTAATAACATCAAAATACAATAGATTCTATAAGCTATATCCAAAAAAGTGGGGCAAATTTATTTTAAAAAATATATTTTTTAAACTCAATCTTGAAAAAAGTATATAAACATCCAAAATTATTAACAATCATTTATAAATTCTTGATAATATTTAAATTTGTTACTAAGTATTTTATTACATAAATAAAAAATATTAAATTTTCTGATCTCGATTTTATATGATATTTTTTAGAGTTGAAAATTGGTGTTTATTATTTTCTTATTGATTGAAAAAACCGTTTTCATAACTTGTTTAATCTCAACAAATTATCAAATAGAATTGAAAACATATAATTGCATTTTATTGTTTAAAAAATCATTTGTACCTTTTCCATTTTTCCAGTTTTTTATCGGAATTGGTCGTTCATTGTTTTCACCAAAAAAGATGCTATTTTTTATTTTTTATATTTTTTGGCAATATTTTGACAAACATATTTTGAAATACAGACCTTAGCCATTTATTCAATTGGCATTAATATTAAACTTAATTTGGTTTGTCGATTAATGTATACTTTCACTAACAAAATTGATTTTTTATGAAATGTAAAAAAAAAATGCAACATTTTTTTGGAAATAACTTACAGTGATCAAAATAATGCCTGCGCAAATACTATAATTCGTATTTCAAAATATTATATGTGCTTTTATTTCATTCCTGTGCCAAGGCAACATTCAATTCACTATCAACTAGTATACCTAAGTTCAAATCGATTTTGAAAGTAAAGATCTGGATATTTTCAGTAAAATTTAAATTATTCATTCAAATAGTTGAAATTTTTCTATAAAATTCTCAATTTTTTTGAATTTTTTTAGTTTTTTTGACAATTAAAATTTTCTTAAAAATGTACTCTATATTTAGAGATAAATTTTGCAATTTGATCCTTCATTTTTAGAATATTTTTTTAAATAATTGAACTTTAAGAAATCAACACCATATATTTCTCGGGTTTATTATCAGTTTCTTTGGTTAGCTAATGTCTAGGTCTTCTATAACTAAAAACAGGCTATTTATTTTGAAGCACGTAATTAAATTTTTTTACAAGCTTTATTTTAAAACAGTAAAAACAAATAATAATTGTTTCAAAAATCATAAACTCTTCAAAAATGTGAATTTTAAGCCCACCTTGTGTAATTACAACATTTCTAATTTTTTAAAAGCAAGTTATAAACAACTTTTGAACACAATTATTTTGATAAATTATTTTTTGACTTTTCAATGTTAATAGAAGAAAATTTTAGATTTGGTTCGAATAAAACAACAAACTCGATCTTTCAAGGAAGAGAATACCAAAAGAGTTTTTTTTGATTAAAAATGTTTCAAAAATTGAGTTATTTTAGTTTTTATAACCTTGCAGTCGAAGAATGTTTGAAGTTCTTATTACCTATAACATTATGAACGTGTACTTGTATTTTCTTTAAGCGGCTAGTCTCTATTATTTTTTTTTTGACCAATTTCTAAATAAGAATTACTTATCTAGAAATAAGTCCAATATTGAAAATAAAATAGGTTTTCAAATCTTAGTAATGGACAAAATAATTTCTCAATCTCTATTAAATTTAGGTTAAAAAATTTAATAGAGATTACTCCCTTAAAAAGAAAAAAAAATTTTTAATTTTGTCTTTCTAAAATTTCATTATTAAAGGGGCAAAATTATATAGTTCTTTTTTTTTTTGTAATTTCGTGATCTTTCAATCTTTATTCAAAGAGCCAAATTAAAGTTAAGTGAGCTCATTTTAATTCCATGAGCTTCTGATACAGTATCTTTAAATATTAATTCTCCTTTGTTTTTTAAGTAGGAATGAAAACTGTGTCACAATAACAGGAACAAAAATTAAAATATGAGATGAAAAGTTTCTTCCATTTGATCTGGAGACACAAGTATCATATCTTCAAAAATGATAAATTGCGCTTACCATACTATTATGTTTCAAATTTTATTTATGTAATTCTTCTAACTTGTGATTTTCAATTTATTCCTCCTTCGGGATACTGTTAAGGGACTAGTCTCTATTATTTTTTTTTTGACCAATTTCTAAATAAGAATTACTTATCTAGAAATATATTTAATTATGAAAATAAACAGATTTTTCAAATCTAAGTAATTGATAAAAAAATTTCTCAATCTCTATTAAATTTCGCTAAAAAATTTAATAGAGACGATTCCCTTAAATGCAAAATAAAAAGATTAAAAATTTTCATTCAGCTTTCCTAATAAAAAAAACCACCTCATACTAAAATAAATCAACAAAGTTCCTAATTGCTAAAAGGGAAAATTAATAATCGAAGTTTCTTTCCTGAATTAAAAAATAGAAAAGATACATGATTTATAAAATCTTTTTTCTGTAAAGAGGAATGAAAATTTTGATTCCAGTTATTTTGCAACGAATAGTTGTGATCAAAGAAACCTACAATAACCAAAAATTGGTTTTGGTTTGTTAAAGTTCTAGGATTCTAAAAAAAGGAAATATTAAAAAGAGAATATCAAATAACAAATTTTTCTCAAAAAAGAGAGAACATTTCCATCAACAATTTTTGAATTAAGAAAAAAAACCATGTCGTTTGCTGCAAATTTTAAAAAAACAAAAAGGATTTAAAACAAAAAAATGAAAAATCAAAAAAAAAAACAAAAAGTTTAAAATTTCAATTTATGTTTGTTTTTGAAATGTATCAGTGTTGTTGTTTGAGTTGATTTGGGCATTTTGGATCGAATGATTAAGAATTAGTTGGGAGTATGTTTTTCTTGATTGCCAATTTTGTCTTTGTGTGAAATTAATAAAAAAGGATCCTTTTGTTTTTAATTTTTATTTCATATTTTTTTCAATTTCTTCAATTTCTTCTTTTGTAATACCTGTTCGTTCGACAATGGAGTCGATCAAATTTTCAAGATGTTCAACTTTGTTAACCATTTGATCAACTGTCAGATCAAAAAGAAAATAAGCAAATAAGATTTAAAAGGGTTATGTTTATAATTGGAATTGAAGTTCGTTTGTTAACAAAAAAATGCAAGGGCTATAAAATTAAATAGTACCTTTATTGTTAAGTGTATTTGATACTTGTTCAAATTGGGTTTGCATATTGCTTATTAGCAATTGAACGTGCTTTGCAATTTGTTCAGGATTTTGTTGGTTGTTGTTTGACATTTGAAAACGGAATTGGAAAAGGAAATTGAAATAATAAAAAATGATAGTCAAAGTATTGTTTTTCATGACACCCCATTGATTTGAACTCTCTTACATAAACCTAATAAAAATGAACATTTGTTTCTGGGAATTTATATACTGGAGATTTTGGCAATAATTAAACACAGAAAGTCAAGAATGTCATTTTAAAATCCTCAAAATGAAAAAATTATTAAAAGCAGAGTAACAAAGAAAAACAATAAGAAATTTTTGGTAAAACTTAATTTACCCAGACACACCATTGATATCAATTTATCCAAAACCCAGAGAGTAACCAAAAATAAATATGTTTCGAAAATCCATCCCCATGGTTTTTTCCTTCTTTCGATCCAATATAACATCAAATCCCAACCCACTTGTAAACCCAACAACAGATCAATTTTGGACCTTGACTCCTTGATATTATGAAAAACTTTTAAATTAAGAATGGAAATTTATTGAAAATATTTCAAAATTTCTCTGTTTTTTATAAATTAATCAAGATTTTTTGTTATGAACAAAACCTCTCTGATGTCTCTATTTTTATACACAAATTTTTCATACATTTGGACCTTCATTTTAAATATTTCATTTTTAAAGAATACAAATTTTTGAAACCTATGTCCTATTTACATGATTTATTGTTGGTTTCTTTGACCATTTGAAAAGAAGATTTCCAGTAAATAAGAAACACTGAATATTATTTTGAAACACAGATTTTACATGTTTGTATTGATTATTTTTAGGCTTTGGAGTTTAATTTTTGTGATTTTCTTTTTATTTTTTTACACTCCTTTGTTCTGTTGATTAAAAACCGAATGTTTCTTTTCCATAAAAACGATTTCGTTCAAGAATACAAAAAATAATGAAATTTGGGAAATAATCAAGCACTAACTAATCTGATTTTTACAAAGAAAACCAACAAGAGTTAATACATGTGCAAGAACTTTCTGTATGTTTCAAAACACAACCAATATATGAAAACAAATAATTCTTACTCCAAAAAATCGACATAAAATTTTATTTTTTATACTTTTGTTTTAAACTGTCTTTCCTTGATTATGACAAATTGGGAAAATTCTTTCACTGGAGGGATTGACTCATTTAAAACAAAGAAAGAAGAGCTTACTTCTGAAGACCTTTCTCAAGCCTTTAATACGATCCCATTTTCTTCGAACAACAACATGAACCAAAACTTTCCGATCCAAGACACTTTTTCAAATTCTTCCCAACAAATTGGATCGAATGTCCCTCGCACCATGTTAATTCAAAAATCACCTCAATTTTCACTTGTTGAAGAAAAATTCTTTAACGAAATTTTCCAAAATTTAGATAAAAACAAAAATAGAACAATCCACATCCAAGACTTTGGAACATTCTTGAACGAAACCGGAATTCCCAAAAACCTTTCATCAATGGTATTTTATTAATTTTTTTTTTTTTTTTTTGAAAATTTTTTACTTTTTTCTTTTTTCGATTTTAACTTTCTTTTCTTGATTGAAAAAAAACCAACAAACGTAAAATTTTGAATAATTAATTTTAATAACAACTGTGTAGGCTTTGGGATTCTTAGATCTTAATAACAAGAATAACTTCAATCTTTTGAATTTCTTTCTAATCATGAGGAGTATTGCAATTTTACAAAACAACCAAAAGTTAATCCCACAAGTCGTCTATCGAAATGCCTTACCGAATGGTAATACTTTATATTTTTTTTTAAAAAACCCTTGTTTTTTTTGAAAACAAGGAAAAAAATTTCTCTTTTTTTAAGGTAAAGCCAGTTTGTTTTAATTATCAAATTTCAATTTTTTGTCTTTGTTTTCTCAATTCTCTGATGAAATAGAACAATCCATTTTGCCAATTCTAAAAACAAAACAAATCAATAATGGATTCAATAAACAAACAAATCAGCTAAAGATTAAAAAAATAACACAAGAACAACACAACCGATACATGAATTTTTATCAACAATACGAGAAAGATAATCAGGGGTTCATATCTGGTACAAATTCTCTTTTTCTTTTTTTTTTATTATTTTTTTTTTTTTCAAAATTTTTGGGATTATTTCAAAATAAATCAAAATCCAATTTGTAAATTTTGAATACATAAATCATTTAAACTCTTTTCTCAATGGATCTTTTCAAATTTATTTGTCACATCAACTAAACTCTGTTTCAGTCAAAGGTTACCCAAAAAATCCAAAAAAAAAATTTTTTTCAAATATCATTTATTTTATATATTGTCCTTTGAAGAAAAAATAAGAAATAAGCAGAATAATACAAATCAAAGAATTGTTGATATATGTCTGAAAGAAAACTAATTAATCAATGAATTTTCTTAAAAATTGAAAAACTCAAATTCTTAGTCCCCATTGAGAAAAACAATAATTTTCGTTTTGAACTTCTACTGGTATTTGAATAATAAATAGGAAACAATTTTCACTTCATTTTCCATACTTTTCTTTTAGAAATCTAAAACCCAAACGAAGTTTGTTGGTATTTGTGGTCTCTATTTGAAAAAGGAAATGAAAATGAAGTGAAAATTTTTCACATTTATTAAACAAATATTAGGATAAAAGATCTTCATAGAATTGCAATAGAAATCAATATGATTTCTCAACAATCATTTCATGGTTTCAATAACCTTAGAATAACACATTTTTACCAAGTGACTATCGATCTTGCAATAAAAAAAATTTTTGCAAATGAATTAGATTTTAAAAAAAAAATCGAAAAAAAAAAACAAAAATGAGTAAAAAATGATTTCAATTTTGAAAATTTCCAAAATAAAATTTTTCTTTTAATATCCATGCAAATCCTTTAAACACATGTTTTTCACCCATTACAACTGTGGTCCCTTTGATTGAAAAATAGTTTATTTCTCAAAAATTCCATCAATTTTTATCAATTCAATCCTGAAATACTGGAGAATAGTCAAATTAAAGGATTAATTATTTTTTTCAATTTTGTGGTTTTAAAAAAACAAACTTTGTGTTTTTTAATTTTATTTTAATAGAATTCAACTTCTAAAATAATTAATAAACATTGATATTTCAAATCGGTTTTATTATAATCCAGCCACTATACGATTAATACTTGATTATAAATATCACAATCACTCTAATTTACAAATGGTAATCAAAAAATAATACCCCTTTCAATAATTACACTTCTTAAAACTTGTAAAAGGGGAATAAAAAAATGATTTCCAATTTGACCCATTTTTCAATCTTGAAAATAATCTTTATTTTTTTAACATTAATGCCCAATCTGAGAATGAAAAATTCTACAAATTTATTATTATTATTATTATTGATGGAAGAAGTGTAAAGTATACTCTAAAGGCCCTTTTACTTAATTTTCCTTTCAAAGGCAATTTAAGCGTAAAATCATAGATTTCACAATTTTTCAAGCAAAAGATACATCCAAATTTTTTTATGTTTAAAAAGGAAAAGCAAAAAATTGAAAAGAAAAAAGGAAAAAAAAAAAAAAATTGAAAAAGTCAAAGAAAATTTAAATCAAGAAAAAGAACTGAAGTTCAATATTTATAATCAAGTAAAAAAACATACAAAAACAATTTAAATTCAAAAATATTGAACTTGTTTCACAGCTAAAAATAAAAATTAATATATTTAGAAATCTATTGATTTACTTTTCTTTTTTTTTTTAATTTTGATAATTTGCTATTTTGGACTTTTATCTAAAAATTATTTTCGAAACACACTAGCATGAAAAAATAAAATGAAAAAAAAAAACGTTAGACAAAACTAATACTCCTTTCATTAACCATTTCGTCTTAATAATAAAGAGTTTATTCACAATATAATCAAAATTCCTGAACTTCAAATTCATGAGACTATTGTATTTATTGTTGTTAGTTTAACCACCCTTTTTTTAAAAGTCTCTAGTCTAGAAAAAAAGGTATTTTTCTGGGTAAAAAATTCCAAATAAATTGAAGAATGAATTTTTGTTTAATTCAACTTGGAGATATTTATTTTGATAGATAATAACGAATAGTTTTGAAAATGCTGTACTCATCTAATAAAACTGAAAAAGAGAAAAAAAAATCCTTATGATAATTATTGAAAGTGTCTGTCAAGTGCCCAGGTTTTCCAGAATTCAAAAGAATAGAGAAAAAATCAAAGATTTAACTCAATTCTTTTAAATTTTGGAAAACCTAACGGCGGTTTTCTTGAGGTTTTCTGTTTTATCTGTTAAGTGTTCTAGTTTTTTTTTACTTTAGAAATAAACCGAAAATTTATTACAATTTTCGGTTTATTTCTAAAGTAAAAAAACCTAACGAAAATCTTTCGATTTTACAAATAAACAGAAAACTCAAGAAAACCTAACGGAGCTTTTTTTTAATTTTTGGAATAATAAGAAAATTTCAAAAAACCTAACGAAAGTGTCCATCAAGTGCCTAGGTTTTCCAGAATTAAAAAGAATGTAGTAAAATCAAAGATTTTACTTTATTCTTTTAAATTCTGAAAAACCTAACGTTAAGTGTCCTAGGTTTTTTTTACTTTTTGAAATAAACCGAAAATTTATTAAAATTTTCGGTTTATTTCAAAAATTAAAAAAAACCTAACGGAAAATCAAAAAAAAAATATTTTTTGCAATTTATATTAATAAATAATTCCATAATAGTCAAAATAATTGGTTATCCATCTGAAGGATATCGATTAAATTTCAAATGCTTTTGAAATATATGATTATAACCTTTTAACTGTGAAAAAAAAAACATTCAAATTTTATACTATTAAATTCGAGAAAAATCTTAATAGAACATAAGAAAATCGAATTTTCCTACTTAAATGTAAAATATCTTAAAAAATAATTCTTGATCCAAGATTTTTTATTAAACAATAGTGTTTATTAGAAGTGAAGTTATCAAAAAGTGAAAAATTAGCAGATGTTTGATTTTTTTTTTTCAAAACTTTTTTCATGATCGTGCATTGCTATTAGTGTTGTTAAGAATAATTATTAATGATCATTTCAAAGAGAAGATGTATATTTTTAAACACAGCATCTACCCGCAAAAAGCTGGAAATATCAATCGAGAATTTTTATTTTAATAATATCTTTGATCGTATAAACAAGTTTATTTTTATTTTCTTTTTTTATTAATTTTGAATTATTCTTTAATCTAAATTTACCATAAATAAATAGCAACACAAGAATTTATGAATTATCTTCAATCCACTGGTGTTAATCAAGAAGATCTTTTTTATATCTGGAAAAATTGTTCAAATGAAGACGAATCAAAAATATTTAAAAAAAATTTTCCCGCTTTAATTCATTTGGTTGAATCTGTCAAACAAGGAACAAAATTACCAAAAACACTAAATATTGAAGAGATCTTGTTTTCACAAGATCAACAAATAAATAAAATTCAACCTCAAAATTTGATCAATGGTATTTTACGACCTCAAAAATTACAAAATGAAAAGGAGAAGGAGAAGGAGAAAGAGAAGGAGAAAACATCAGAATTTACTTTTGAATCAGGATTTGAACAAGGAAATTTAACATCAAGCACAATGAAATATGATATTTTTAGAAAATTAGAAAAATCAGAACCTAAAGAGAAAAAAGAATTCAGTAACAATTTTAATACAAATAACGATAACAATGTCAGCTTTCCAACCAACCATCCACAAAGAGGAATGAACAATATGAATTTTAATAATAATAATCCTAATTTTAATAATAATAATAATCCCAACTTTAATAATAATAATCCTAACTTTAATAATAATAATCCTAATTTTAATAATAATAATAATCACTTCCAGGGAGGAATGGGAAATGAAACAAATTATTCAAATCTAAACTCAACCCAAACATATGGCCTGGTTTCTGATGATAATGACAATGACAATGAAGATGAGATTAGAAAATTATCACAAAATATGCAATCCTTAAAAAATCAAATAAACTATGAAATAAATAAAATCGATCAATTGAATAACAAGTATAATTTAGAAAAGCAAAAAGAGCAACATTTATTCTCTATAATTAACCCTTTAAAACAAAAACTTGAAATTTTTCATCAAAATAAACAAAAACAACAATCGAACTCATTATTTTTGTCCTCGAAAATTAATGAACTTCTTGGACAACAAAATGAATACAAATTAATCTGTAAAGAAAAAATGAAAGCAGATCCAGATCAACAAAAATATTTATTACGAGTTGAAAAGGTTGTTCAGGATTTGAAAAGAATAACAAAAAAGCAAAAGAATTTATTGGCTCAATTTGAACAAGGACAAAAAATTGATCAAAATAAATTAAAATTGTATACAAAAAACTTTAATTATAGATATTTTATTAAACCACCACCACCACAACAACAACCACAGCCAAAAGAAAAGATAAATGAGATCAATAACAATCATCAAAATTTGATAAATAATGGAAACATGAACAATAGTAATGATAATTTTAACAATAACAACATGAATTTTAATAATGACATTTTTTCAAATACAGGATCTCAAATGACATCTGGTATAAATACCCCTCAAAATAACATGAACACACTATTAAGTTTTGATTCAAATGAAAATAAACAAAAAGAGTCTACGAATACAAATATTAAATTCCCAATTGAGTTGGATAATCAAAATGTAAATGAAAACGAAAATAAACCAAAATTAAATAGTAATAATAATGCCGAATTATTACAATTTGATAACGTCGGGAATTTTGATAATCAAAAACAAAATCAGACCAATGAAATGAAGGGAGGATTTGATGAAAATGATTTTGGGAGATTTGGAACAAATGATAATAAAAAAGAAAATGCAAATGAAATAAAGGGAGGATTTGATGAAAATGATTTTGGGGGATTCGAAACAAATGAGAATAAAAAAGAAAATGAAAATGTCAAAAAAGAAGCATTTGGAAATGATAATGATTTTGGAGGATTTGGTGGCTTTGACAATAATGAAAATAAAAATACAGAAACCAAAAATGTAAAAAAAGAAGGATTTGATGATAATGATTTTGGAGGATTTGGAGGTTTTGGGACAAATGAAAATAAAAAAGAAAATGTAGAAATTAAAAAAGAGAATGAAAATGAAGAAGCATTTGGAAATGATTTTGCATTAAATGAGAATAAAAAAGAAAATGAAGAAACAAAAAAAGAAGGATTTGATGATAACAATACTTTTGGAGAATTTGGAGGCTTTGGGGAAAATGAGAATAAAAAAGAAAATGAAAATGTAAAAAAAGAAGAATTTGATAATAATGATTTTGGAGGATTTGGTGATTTTGGATCAAATGATAATAAAAAAGAAAATAGAAATGATGAAAAAAAACAAGGATTTGATGATACTAATAATCTTGGAGGATTTGGTGACTTTGATAATAATGAAAAAAAAAATATAGAAATAGAAAAAAAGGAAAATGATCAAAAAGAAAAACAAACGAATGAAACGAAAAATACAAGCACCAAAAAGGAAAACGAAACAACTGAAGGATTTGATGAAAATACTTTTGGAGGATTTGGAGATTTTGGATCAAATGAAAATAAAAATACAACTAACAAAAAGGAAATTGAAACAGCCAAAGAATTTGATGACAACAATACTTTTGGAGATTTTGGGGGTTTTGGATCAAATGATAACGTAAATGAAAATAAAAATGATGAAAAAAAAGGAGGATTTGATGAGAATGATTTTGGAGGATTTGGTGGCTTTGATAATAATGAAAAGAAAAATACAGAAACCAAAAAGGAAAACGAAACAACCAAAGGATTTGGTGAAAACACTTTTGGAGGATTTGGAGATTTTGGTAACACTGAGAATAAAAAAAAAAATATAACTGAAAATAAAAAAGAAGATAAAAATCAAGAAGCATTTGGAAATGAGAACAATACTTTTGGAGATTTTGGGGGTTTTGGATCAAATGATAACGTAAAAGAAAATAAAAATGATGAAAAAAAAGGAGGATTTGATGAGAATGATTTTGGTGGCTTTGGTGGCTTTGATAATAAAGAAAATGAAAGTAATAATGAAAATACAAAAGAAGATAAAAATCAAGGAGGATTTGATGATAATGATTTTGGAGGATTTGGTGACTTTGATAAAAATGAAAAGAAAAATACAGAAACCAAAAAGGAAAACGAAACAACCAAAGGATTTGATGAAAACACTTTTGGAGGATTTGGAGATTTTGGATCCAATGATGATAAAAAAGAAAAAGTTGAAAAGAAAGAAAATGAAAATGGAAAAAAAGAAGAATTTGGAAATAATGATGATTTTGGAGGATTTGGTGATTTTGGATCAAATGATAATAAAAAAGAAAATGTAGAAAATAAAAAAGAAGATGAAGGAAAAAAAGAAGAATTTGGTGATGATAATGATTTTGGAGGATTTGGAGATTTTGGAACAAATGAAAAAGAAGATAAAAAAGATGAAGGAAAAAAACAAGGTTTTGATAATAATGATTTTGGAGGATTTGGTGATTTTGGAGAAAATGATAATAAAAAAGAAAATGTAGAAAATAAAAAAGAAGATGAAGGAAAAAAAAAAGAATTTGGTGATGATAATGATTTTGGAGGATTTGGAGATTTTGGAACAAATGAGAAAGAAGAGAAAAAAGACGAAGGAAAAAAAAAAGAATTTGTTGATAATAATGATTTTGGAGGATTTGGTGATTTTGGATCCAATGATGATAAAAAAGAAAATGTAGAAAATAAAAAAGGAGATGAAAAAAAAGAAGAATTTGGAAATAATGATGACTTTGGAGGATTTGGTGATTTTGGAGAAAATGATAATAAAAAAGAAAATGTAGAAAATAAAAAAAAAGAAGAATTCCAAGGATTTGGTGATGATAATGATTTTGGAGGATTTGGAGAATTTGGATCCAAAGATGATAAAAAAGAGAATGAAGATGAAGGAAAAAAAAAAGAATTTGCTGATAATAACGATTTTGGAGGATTTGATGATTTTGGATCAAATGATAATAAAAAAGAAAATGTAGAAAATAAAAAAGAAGATGAAGGAAAAGAAGGCTTCGATAATAATGATTTTGGAGGATTTGGAGAATTTGGATCAAATGATAATAAAGAGAAAGAAAAGAAGGAAAAAAAAGAAGAATTTGGGGGTAATGATGATTTTGGAGGATTTGGAGAATTTGGAACAAATAAAAATAAAAAAGAGAATGAAAATGAAGAAGGAAAAAAAGAAGATTTTGGGGATAATGATGATTTTGGAGGATTTGGAGAATTTGGAACAAAAGAGAACAATGAAACAGAAAAAAAAGAAGGATTTGGAGATAATGATTTTGGAGGGTTTGATGATTTTGGTAACAATGATAATAAAAAAAATGAAGAAGGAAAAAAACAAGGTTTCGATAATAATGATTTTGGTGGATTTGAAGATTTTGGAGGAAATGATAACAAAAAAGAAAATGTAGAAAATAAAAAAGATGATGAAAAAAAAGAACAATTTGATAATAGTAATGATTTTGGTAATTTTGGATCGAATGAAAATGGTGATTTTAAAACAAAAATAGCTGAAGGGAAAGAACAAGAACTCAAACAAGAACAAGAAAAAGAGAATAAAAAAAATAAAATAAATGAAAATGATAACAAACAATCCGATAAGACTAATTTGGAGAATTTTGGAGATTTTGGAACAAATGATAATAAAAAGAAAGAAACTGAAGGAAAAGAAGATCATTTCGGGGGATTTGGCGAATTTGGAACAAATGATAGCAAAAAAGAAAATGAAACTGAAGGAAAAAAAGAAGAATTTGGTAATGATGATGATTTTGGAGGATTTGGAGAATTTGGAACAAATGAAAAAAAAAAAGAAAATGAAAAAGAAGAAAAATTTGGAGACGATAATGATTTTGGAGGATTTGGAGAATTTGGAACAAATGAGAACAAAGAAACAGAAAAAAAAGAAGGATTTGAAGATAATGATTTTGGAGGGTTTGATGATTTTGGTAACAATGATAATAAAAAAAATGAAAATGGAAATCAAGGTTTCGATAATAATGATTTTGGAGATTTTGGAGATTTTGGAGGAAATGATAAAAAAGAGAAAGAAACTGAAGTAAAAAAAGAAGGATTTGGGGAATTTGGAGAATTTGGAACAAATGATAAAAAAGAGAAAGAAATTGAAGTAAAAAAAGAAGGATTTGACGATAATTTTGGAGGGTTTGATGATAATGATAAAAAAGAAAATGAAAAAAAAGAAGAATTTGGAAATGATAATGATTTTGGAGGATTTGGAGAATTTGGAGGAAATGATAAAAAAGAGAAAGAAATTGAAGTAAAAAAAGATGATTTTGGAGGATTTGGAGAATTTGGAACAAATGATAAAAAAGAGAATGAAAATGAAGGAAAAAAAGAAGAATTTAATGATGATTTTGGAGGATTTGGAGAATTTGGAACAAATGATAAAAAAGAAGAGAATGTAGAAAATAAAAAAGAAAATGAAAAAAAAGAAGAATTTGGGGATAATAATGATTTTGGAGAATTTGGAACAAATGAGAACAAAAAAGAAAATGTCGAAAAAAAAGAAGATGAAAAAAAAGAAGGAGAATTTGGATCAAATGATCAAAAAGAGAATGGAAATGAAGCTAAAAAAGATGGATTTAATGATGATTTTGGGGGATTTGGGGAGTTTGGATTAAATAATGATAATAATAATAATAATAATAATAAAGATAATGAAAGCCAAGATGAAAAAAAAGAAGGATTTGGGGAATTTGGAGATTTTGGTATAAGCGATAATACAAAAGATGATGGAAAAAAAGAAGGCTTTGATAATAATGATTTTGGAGGATTTGGAGAATTTGGAACCAATAATAAAGCAGAGAATGAAAATGAAGGAAAAAAAGAAGAATTTAATGATGATTTTGGAGGATTTGGTAATTTTGATAAAAAAAAAAATGAAGAAGATGGAAAAGAAATAAAAGAAGAAGGATTTGATAATAATGATTTTGGAGATTTTGGAACAAATGATAACGATAACAAAGAAAATGAAAAAAAAGAAGAATTTGGAAATGATAATGATGATTTTGGAGGATTTGGCGAATTTGGAGAAAATGATAAAAAAGAGAATGAAAACGAAGGAAAAAAAGAAGAATTTAATGATGATTTTGGGGGATTTGACGATTTTGGAACAAATGATAATAATCAAAATACAAATGAAAAAGGAAATAAAGAAGGTTTTGATAATAATGATGGCTTTGATGGGTTTGATGATTTTGGAACAAACAATAACGAATTAAACCAGAATGAAAATACAGATGATAAAAAATTTTCAGATTTTGGTGATTTTGATGGTTTTAATTAATAATTATAATAATTATTTTATCAAAATTTTTTTTTTTTTTTTTGTGTTGATTTTTCCTTTTAAATTATTCCTTTCTTGTTCAAATCAAAAATTGAAAACCCACCTTTTTTTTTTATTTTATTTTATTATTTTAATCAATATAATGAAACGAAACTTTTTATTATTTGGTAAAAACTTGAAGAGTGGTTGAATTATGATGTTAGTGATAATAAAATGAAGAATTAAAATTACTTATTTCCATTAAAAAAACAGGGAATTTTTATTTTAATACTATCTTTATTAAACTCAATTTCGAAATTAATCTATTGAAATATACAAAATTATTAATATAATAAATAATAATACCATTTGAATAACCAAATTAAAAACGAATTCATTGCTGTTAGGTTTTTTTTAATTTGAGAAATAAAAAGAAAATTTGTTTAATTTTCGGTTTATTTCTCAAATTAAAAAAAAAACCTTTAGCTTTTCGAGGATTCAAAAGAATTGAGAAAAATCTTTGAATTTGGTCTATTTTTTTTTGATTTATGGAAAATCTAGGTACTCAACAGCACTTCCTGACACTTTACGTTAGGTTTTCAAAGATTTGAAAGAATTCGAAAAAAATGAAAGATTTTACAAAACACTTTCAAATTCTAGAAAAATAAAGTTTACTTTTTCTTTAATTTTTAAAATATCATAAACCTCGACTTAAGGTTTACAATCCCTGAAACTGGAAAAAAGATTATCTTGTATTGGGTGTGGCAACTTGTTATTTTGGTTCTTAGCTGATCGATCCACAACTAAGTTTGGATCGTATAGGTGGTTGAAAAAGGCTATTTTTGTGATTTTATTTTTTTTTTTTCCGAAATCCGAATTGATGAGTCTAAGATTAATTAATGGGAAGATATTTAATTAGTAATTGAGTTTTTTGTTTTCTGTGTTGAAATTTTTATTTACGCTTTGTATTATTTGATGCTTGTAAAAAAATTTTTTTTTATTTACTCCTAATTCTGTAAAAGGATATTGATAATTTCAATTGACAACCCAAAAATTAATCTTAGACTCATCAATTCGGATTTCGGAAAAAAAAAAAATAAAATCACAAAAATAGCCTTTTTCAACCACCTATACGATCCAAACTTAGTTGTGGATCGATCAGCTAAGAACCAAAATAACAAGTTGCCACACCCAATACAAGATAATCTTTTTTCCAGTTTCAGGGATTGTAAACCTTAAATCGGTGTCTCAAAATATATTCAGTATTTTTTTTCTTCTTGTCACAATGAAAAATCCAATTTACTACATAATATTATACCATAGTTCAAATCAATTTTGAAAGTAAACCCCTTAGTATTTTCTGTAAAATTTAAATTAAAGATGCAATTAAACTCTTTTTCAAAAATTGTGAAACACCTGAAATAATAACTTGAAAAAAAAAAATATCCTTTAGTATTCAAGAAGAATTAATAACTAAATATGATTTGTAACAACTTTTAATTCATTCTAAATATATAAAAACCTGATATTTTAAAAATTAAAAAAAATAAAATCAAAAACTAAAAAAAAGTGAGTTACAATTTTTGAAATGAGAATTACGGATTTTTTATTACTGAACTTTCACTGAAAAAAAGTTGAACAATAAGATTTTTTATGAATAATTGAATTCCTTTTTAAAGGCATTATATAGTCACAATTTTCTTAGTGATTATTTGTCTCTCGAAGATCTTTTTTTTCCACAAGATTTAACAAAAAAAAAAAAAAAAAAAGAAAAAGATAAAAAAAAAGACAAAAGTCAAAAAAAAAAATTGAAAAAGCAAACTAAAATTTGCATAATTAGAAAAAATGATTCTGATCCAAAAATTTGAAAATATTTTTTGTAAAGAATACTGGAATAAACACTCAAAACAACTCCCATTAGCATTATAAAATGATTCAAAATTTTTGAAAAATAGTTTCAATTTATTTTCCTAATATTCTCGATTTTTTTCAATAATTTTTTTCAATGATTTTTTGAATTATTATAAAATTTTTATAAAAATTAATTCTATTTTTGGGGATAAATTTTCCAATTTGATCTTATATTATTAGAATTTCTTTCCTAAATAATAGAACTTTAAGAAACCAATACCATATTTAATGAGGTTTTATTGTTGGTTTCTTTGATCAGCCAAGACTTACTTCTTCTAGAACAAAAAAAAAAAAAACACTTTTTATTTTGAAACAATGATTAAAATTTTCTGCACGCATTAGTCATACAACAGTACAATGATTATCGTTCATTGATGAGGTCAAAAAACCTTAGTATTTGAATAATCGAATTTTTAGAGACACTTAAGCTATGTGGTAGATATGTAGTTACCACTCAATAACAAAATACTTTGATCTTAGACTTCTACTCAGTAGACGCTAATCCCTTAAGTTTTCTAACCATTAGAAAATTCCTACTAATTTTAGATTACCATTTTGAATAGAATTAATTATTAAGAAAATATTAATTGAAATATAAAAAAAAATAACATACTATTTTGGAAATTTCTTCAAATATTTTTTGAAAAGAATTTTTTTATACAATTTACAAACTGATTCCATTTTTTTGTTTGTTAAAAATCACAATAATTTAAAATTTTGGAATCAGAATATCCAAAGTCGTATAATGGAACCGATTTTTATCAACATTTTCTATTTGTTAAAATCACTCTTAAGATTTTTTTTCAACTACATTAAAAAAATAATTAATTCTGATTTAATGGAATCAATTATTGGTTTTTTATATGTTAACAAAACTCTATTAAAATAAAAAAAAAAAAAAGATTCTTTTGAATGCAATTAAAAGTAAAATAATTTTATTATCAGGAATAAACATAAAAACTTCAGAATTGACGAAAAGATGAATAAAACATAAATTTTAAGAAGAAAAACTACAAATATTTGATTTTTTGAAATATTAAATTCTTTTTTGTAAAAAAAATAATTTTGTAATAGTTAAATTTTGAGATTGATGTGATACTATGAAAAATCAAATTTAAACAAGAAATAATTTGAGATTAATTATTGAAATAAAAAAAGAATTATTTGATTCCAGAGAATTAAAAAAGAATTATTTGAGGTTTTATGAAAAAAGATCAAAATGTAAACTCTGATTATTTATTTATTTTTTTTTTTAAAGAGTATTTGATTTTATTCAATTAAATGAAAAAATTAACTTTTTTATTCATTCTCAAAATATTATTTCTTTTTAAGATATTGGACTGACATTTTTTACTTTTTTGTCCTAAGATATAAAAACATATTTCTTTTTCAAAAAAAAAAAAAAAAAATGAAATATTAATTTAAAAAACAATGGAAGTCGAAAATATTTTAATTAGAGTGTTTAAGTTTTAATAAAAATAAAATAAATTCTTTTTTTATCATTGCAAATTTAAAAAATAAAAAGCACCTCCTAAATTATGAAGAGGGGATTATTCAAAAATACTTAAAAATATTAAATATATATATATATATATATTAATGCTATTAAAAATTTTTTTAATTTAAATGATTTCTTCCGGAATTGAATTCTCTTTATCCTGTACATGATCCATTTGACTGTGAAGTTTTTGTTGGTATTGGTTGACTTTAACCTTCAATTGTTGAAATTTGGAAGTAATTAAATTCATTTCACCTTGATGTTTTTTTTTCAATTTTTTAATTTTTTCTTTTGTTCTTTTAATATTGATATTCAAATCGTTTTTTTGTTTAAGTATCCGGTTATTTTCTTTTTCCACTTTTTCCTTTTCTTTGTTAAGATTTGATATAGATTCCTTGAATTTGTGTTCTTCTTGTACTTTTTTTTTTTCAATTCCAGCTATTTTAATATTAATGTTGTTAATTTTTTCGTTAATTGATCCTTTTTCATTTTCAACTTTTTCTTTTTGTTCATTTAGCTGTTCCACTTTGTTTTGTATTTTTTTTAGCTGTTGCTCTGCTTCTTCAAATTTCCTTTTTGCAATTTTGAATGTTTCTTGGTATTTCCGACATGTTGATATTTGTTTAATCGATTCTTCAATTAATTCCTTTCTGTTAACCAATTCTGTGGATTTTTCGTTTTCTTGTGCCATTTCTTCTTTTTCCTTTTCAAGCTCCTCTTTTAATTCTTCTACATGGTTCAAGATTTTATCCGGGCTTCTTACTATTTGTGATTCTAGGATTTTATTAGTTTCTTGTAATTGTGTTAATTTTTTTTGATTATTTTCCTATTTGTTTGTTGGGGGGGTTAAAATAATTGCATAAGGTTTAAAAAAAAAGAAATTGTAATAATTAATTTTTTTTGAAAAAAAAATAAATAATTAAAATAATAAAATTATGAGAATATAAAATAAAATTATTCCAAAATGGAAAGTGACACAACCATTTTAAAAAAGTGAGAAATTTTTAAAAACTTTTTTAGAGTTTAATGTTTTCAAAAAGTGAAAACATTTTTAGAATTTCAACTTTTTGAAAGTATTCTATTTTAAAAAAGTGAGGTACTGAACCTTCAAATGTGGGGTAGGGATTGGTATAAAAAGAAAAGAACTTTTTTAAAAAAGTGTTCACACTGTATTAAAACATGATACTTTTAAAAAGTTTTTAATTCTCGAAATCCTGGCTTTCTAAAAAAAAAAGAAAGTACTCACTTTTTTAAAATAGCTATATTGAACAAAATTACTTTATTTATTGATATTTTAGATCTCTTCATTTATACAGAAATTTGTGCAATGGGTTATAATTATAGAATTCATATCGGTTTGTTACAAAGTGGTTGCTGTAAATTCTTGTGGTTCTGTTTTCGTTTTGTTGTTATTTTTATCAGTATTATTAAAAACAATTTCAATTTCGTTTCGTTTCATTTTTTTTTTTATTCTTTTCTTTTATTTTTATGTATAGAATTGAAAAAAATGCCAGATATGAAAATAAGTCCAGACAAGATTTTTAATTTTTAATATTAGGAAAATAATCCCTGAAATCATTATCAATTGTGAATATTGAGAAAATTTAAAATCAAATCCTTTTTATAACTAACCAAATTTTTTATGAACTTAATAATAAACCTACCTAAAGCTCATTAAAGTGTGTGTGTCTATAGAATACCCATTTAATTATTTGATAACCTGAGTAGATCTTCTTATTTTGAAAAATAATAGATTTTTATAGTGGTTTTCTCATAGTTTGGACAATGATCTTTGTTATTCTTGTTTTTTGATTGGTTGGGTATTGTTTTGGATAAGTGTAATTTAATTAATCACCATTCTAATACGTGGTGAGTTATAATTTTAAAAAGTTTGATTCTTAAAAAAAAAGATTTGATTTCAAATAAAAGACATTGATCAACAATTACAAAACAATTTTCCGAATGGTAACAATTAAAAATCGTTTTTAGGGAACATTTTGGTGTACTATTTTTTTTCAATACTAAACTTTGAAAATTCAGTTTTTCTCTCCAATCAAATTAAAAAAAAAAAAATCAATTTTAAAGTAAAGAATTCAATTAGTCTTTTTCAAAAAAATAATCTTTGTTGATAAAATTCTGTTGATATTCAAAAAAATACATAAATCCAAAGAATTGGAAGAAAGGCATGAGTAATATCATGTTGATCCTTTTACTGGAAATTAATCATTCAGGAAAAATAATTGTCAAATCTATTTTAATTGTAAGATGGTAGTAAAAAGGAAAATAATTCAAATATTTTTTTACTTATATTTCGCTCAAAGATAAAGGTATCTGAAATTGAAATTCCCCAAACTTGATTAATACCTATTGTTAAATCTGAAAGTCAATTTTACACGAATAGAAAAACCATAGCAACAAAAAATCCAAAAAAAGCTAATTTTACATATTTAAAAAAGTCATCTTAAATTTGGAATAATTTGAACACTCGTAAATTTTTGTATTAATTTGATCTGTTGAATTATATTTTAATTCCCATAATCAATCTAATTTTTGGACTTGGTACTTGTTTTAAAACGAAGGAAAAAAAAAAAAAAGTCCAAAAAAATATTAGAAAATGAAGTCATTTACTGCTGTTTTACAATTAAAATCAAATTGACAATTTTTTTCAGAATGTAGAGTTTTTTCTTTTTGTGTTTGGTAATCAAAGATTTTGTTGAAAGGATTTAAAAGAAAATAAAAAAAATAATTAATTTAGGATTAAATACTTACATTTCTTTCTATTTGTTCTTTTTTTTTTTGTCTTAATTCTGAATTGATTTGTTCTAACTCTAACTTTTTTTGTTTTGCAATTTTAATTTTTTCTAATAAATTCTCGTTTTCCATTTTGGACTTTTCAATTGCAGGTTGTTTTAATTTAATTCTTGAGCTAAAATAATAAAAGAATTAATTTTTTTTAATTTTTTTTTTTAAAATTAATTAGTAACGAATATTTTGGATATTTCTCAAAAAAAAAAAGTTTTAATGTAGTAAATGAATAATGAGATTGTTGTGTACTTTAATTGCCTAAGTTCGTTTTTTAATTGTTTGTTTTGTTCTTCTTCTTGATCTTTCTTTTCCATAAATGCTTCCTTTTAAAAGATCACAAATTAAATTTAAATTTGAGAATGTTTTTGGTGAAGAAATTTGTTAAAAAATTTTAATTGTTTTTGAATACAACACAAATTATGAGAAAAAGATTGAGACTGAGTAAAACAAAAAGAAATAGAAAAAGAAATCGTAAAAGAAATAGAAAGGAGACGAGAACTTACATTTTCCATATTAAAATCTTGGTAGACCGATAAGCGTTCTTCTCTAAATTTTGTAAAGTTGATTAAAGCACTTAAATTTCTTCTTGTGTTTTCAGAAGTAGGAGCAATAAGATCTTTTAAAGAAAAATTATGAACACCAGCTGCGATCATCAAAGTTATCAAATTTTTTAAAAAGGCAATTTCAACAACAGAATGCTCGTGCATGTCTGGGTATTCAAAAATTTCAAGTGCTGAAAATTGTGGTTGTTGGGATGCATTTTTTGTGATCCCCATTAAGATTTCCACAAAGTTTTCATAAAGTGCTTTGATTTGTTGTGGTTTTGGGTTTAATAATTCTTTTTCAGTTAACGGAAGTTCTAGTTCCTCCATACACTCTATAATTTCATTTATATTTAAGATTGGAAAAGAATATGATGCTGTCATAATTGATTAAAGTTGTTTTGTTTTTTTTTGTTAAAAGTGCGGTTTATTTCTGTTTAAAATTTTAAAAAAGGAATAAAAATAAATTGGAAAAAGATGAAAAAATAATGATATTCAATTTTTGGAATTTTTTCTATGTTGTTAGCTAATTGTTTTCAATAAACTTTCTCTCAAAACAAATTGGTTATCTTTTTTTCAATTTTTCTTCGAATTATTAGTTAGACGTTAATTATTTTTATAAAAAATATCACTTAATCGAAAGTGTAATTTCTAAATTAATAATTAATCCAAAAAGAATACATTATTGGGTGGTGTCTTTTTATTGAATAAACACTCAATTAACTGGGTACTTTGAGAGAACCCAAATTTTGTTTTTTAAAGTTTAACTTTTTTATATTTTTAGACTTGTGGTTTTAAGGGAGTAGCTATACCATAAGACATCATAAAAATTTGAGAGAGATGAGATAAGAGTATTTTATTTTAGTGGAGTGTTATCGTAGATTCTCTAAAAATTCATTTTAAAAAAAATATTTGTTATTTTTTTTTTAGTAATGTTCAACAATAAAAAAAAAGAGAATATATTGATAAAATAGTTTTGATTTTTTTTTTATTTATTTTTTAAAAATTAATTTTGAAAATTTGGACACAGTTTAAACAGTCAAAAGAATAGCAATACCAGACTTTATATTCAATTTAGAAATTATTTGATTTTACAAACTATTTCAATTTTTTTCTTTTTTGTTTTTTTTTATCATTTTCTTTTTTTTTTAGGGTTATAACATCTGTTTCATATGATCTGGGATTTTTTTTTGGATGGTTGATAGAATCTTAGTGTTGAGTTTCTTAAATTGAATTATCACATACAATTGGTCAATTGTATCTTATCATTTGATCGATCAACAATTGTTGGTGAAATATTAACAAATTTACCAATACATTTTTTGTTCATCTCGTTTCATTATTTTAGGTACATCCTGTTTTGATTTTTTTCGTTTTATATTTTTTTCTTTTATTTGGATGAAAATGATTACTTATAAAAACATTAATACTATATTACTTGAATACTGATTTTATATTACATTTGGAAAAAAATAATAAAGTGGGCTTTCCTTTGCCTATTTTTGATTTTGGGTGAGTCTGAATTTTTGGAATGGGGTTTAGTTTTTTTTTTTTTAGGAGAAGATAATTTTAGATTTTAGAAGAAAACTTATAGATATTTTATGGTTTAAAATTTGATAACATATAAGCTATTTCCAATAATATAGGGCATTTTTTATTTCAATAATTATTTCTTAATATTAATTCAATTATACAAAATGTACAACAATAATATGTTTTTTAACATATCATACTTAATTTCTTGTATTTTGAAGTTTTATTAATGGATTCTAAATATTTTTTTTTGAATTAAAATTATTTTGCAAAATTTTTAATTTTGAAAAAATAATAGAGTCAAATTTCTCATTTCATTATTTTTTTCGAATTCTTCATTTTTTTTCTTTTTTACTTTGTTATTATTAGTGTCCAAAATTTAACAAAGTTCAGAAGAGATGCGATAAGAAATCAACCAAAAATTCTTTTGATTCTAAACAATTGAGTTGACTTCGATGGACTTTGGTGGAAAAATTGCTCAGAACAGTTGTACACTTCAATTAAAGAGGTGAGATAAACAAAAAAAAAAAAGAAAAAATAAAAAGGTTTTTTTTTTTTTTTTTTTTTTCATTTAGTTTGCTTTTTTTAAATTTTTAAAAAAAAAAAAAAAAAAAAAAAAAAAAAAAAAAAAAAAAGTTAATGGGAAAAACAAAAAGTTAATGATCAAATGAAAAACAAAAAATCTAAAGATCAAATCAAAAATATATTGAAGTATGATTTTACACATTATCAAAAAAAAAAAATTGAAAAAAAGATCGAACTAAAGATTGTTAAATAGACATTACTAATTTTGGATATTTTTCCAAAAATTAGGGGCAATTTTTTTTTTTATTTTTTATTTTTTATTCTTCGAACTTTGATCAATAAACACAAATTTTAATCAAGAGTTTTATTATTATTAATGACTTCGTTTTTTTTTGTCTAAAGTTTTGAGTTTAATAACTGAATAAAGAATTTATTCTTATATTGATGGATATTTTTTTGCCCCACATTTTTGGATGGAGCTTAATAATATTCACTTCTCCAATTGCACCAAATCTAACTATAAAAAACCTAACAAGTAATTTTTTGACTTAATTATCATTTTTTTGGAATCCTTCTAGCTATTTCAGCACCATAAATGTTTCCTTTTGTGTTTTTTCATGATAGTAATGTTATTTTTCTTTTTAAACAAAATTCATTAATCCTCAATGTCACTAAAAAAACAATATTTCTAATTGCTTTTTGTTATCATGATTTTAAAAAATTCAAAAATGATGAAAAAATAAAAAAATGAAAAAATTAAATGCCACAATAGAAAGTTGAGATAAGGACTAAAGATAAATCATTCAACATTCAAAACACTATTTTAAGCAATTCAACTCAACATTCTATTGTGGCAATTTCTTTGAGACTTTTGAAAACAAATTTAAAAAATATAATGAATGGAGTACTTTAAATAATAAAAATCAATGGGCCATAACCAATAAAAAATGTTGTTTTCTGATCCTTTTCAAAATTACAAAAAAGTGAAAAATTTTCCTTTATCGTGGCTACTCCCTTAAATTTTGTTCAGTTTTGATTATTAATTTTTTTTCCATGTTTTAAGATAAGTTTGCTAGAGTTTGAAATAAAAAATAATAAATTAAAGAACCTAAAAAAAATGGATTACTTTGATAGTGAAAAACAAGATAAAGCAACTATATAAGATTTAGACGAAAACACAAAAATATTTTTTATAAAGTTGTTGGTACCTGATTCATTACCCTTTTTTTGTTTTTCAAGTATCCAAAATAATTTCTTTTCTTAGTATAAGGTTTGAAACTTTGATATTTATCATTTTTTTCCTTTTGGTTTTTTAAATTTCTAATAATAATCATCAAACAAAATGCTATAACAACAACAACAAAACTAACAAAAATCATGAGAATAAAAACAAGAAGAAATACTTACATCACAAGAGTATTGATGACAACAATAATGGCGACTATGACAACAATAAAAACTCATAATAGAATCAACAAAACCAATAAAAACAACAATAAAGAAATGATAAAAATCTCAAACTCAATCCAAACAATTTAAACGATCCAGTACCAACCTTTAATAAGATCCACAACACAACAAAATAAAAGCAGTGGGGATAATAGTAGCAAAAACATAAATAATAACAAGTAATCAACAGTAATAACAATCACAATAACAAAACTAAGAACATAAAACTAATATCAAATATAACAATGATGTAGATCTGAAAAATATAGCATCATTTTTTATATTTTTTCTAATATTTTTTCTTGAGAAAAATAACAGCAATAATAAACAAAATCAACAAAAATAACACCACAACAGCTAATATAACAATTTTAATAATCCAAAAACATTAAAAACAAAAACTTCATGACCAATTACATCAACTACAATTACGGCAATAACAAAGGTAGTAAAAGCGAAATCAAAAAAAAAAATATCAATAATTCCCAAAATCAAACTTTTTATTTTTACTATTACAAGTTTTATTTTTTCATTTTTACTCCTTCCAAAAAAAAAAAAAAACAGATCCCATTATCATATTTTTCTTTTGTTAATTTTTTTATGAATTTCCTTTCAAAAATAACCCCAATAGGTCAAGTACTTAGAAATTTCCCCATATTTTTTAAAATATAATTTTTTTTTTAAAAAAAAAATCAAATTGAGAATTATTTGTTTATTTTATAAAAGAATATTTAAAAATATTTTGTTTTTAATTGCTTTTTATTATTTTGATCAAAATAAGAATTATTTCCTTTTATTTTTTAAAAATACAATCCATAAATGTGTTCTTAAAAACCATTTAAAAAAAATACAAGTGTTTTATTTATTTTGAATTGATGATTTCACCCAGAAAATTTTTTTCAAAAAAAATCATTTATTTAATCTTTAGTTTTACTTACATTACAAAAAAAACTAAATTGTGTCATTTGCCCCCCTATCTATTAATATAATATTAAATGTATATTTATATAAAAAAAAAAAAAATAAAAAAAAATTGTTGGACAAATGTGACTCTCAGAGTATTTAAATATTTTAAAATCAAGATCAAAAATTGTTTATAAAAAAGTTTCGAATAATGAAAAAACAAATTAAAAAAATCGAAAGCATTATACTAAAATATCACATTGTTTGTACACTTTATTTAAAAGATAAAATGAAACTTTAATGTTTACTGCAGAACCCAAAAAACTCTCTTTTTCTCAAAATCAAAAAATCACCAAGAAGCCATATTTTTTTTTTCAAGTAGTATGATATAGATACAATGAAGAAACATATAAGAGAACATTAATTGATAAAATTAAAAATAATTTCAAAAATTATGACTTACCTGAAATAATGAAATGAACCAAAAAAATATTTTAATGTTTTGAAACTTTATATATCCAGAAATGATTTCTGAATTTTTTATATTTTTTTTTTATAATTGTGATTTTTTCATTGACTATGATACATTTCTGCGAAGCCCCAACCGCCCCAGGTATAACTGAATTTGCTAGTATATTTGATGTTTTGAATGACAAAATATTTCATATAATAAACTATTGGAGATATTTGGGGGTGTTTGAATTTGAAAAACATATTTTTGATTTTCTCTTTGATATTTTCTACTCCAAATACTTACTTTCTTTAGAAAAAATACCATAGAATGCCACTAAATATAATAAAGATATAGCCAAGTTTTTTTTTTTTTTTAACACTTGTGAGGACAACCCAAAAAAGTATCACTGTTAATAAAAAATCACAATTTTAACAAAAAAAACATGAAAAAATAAGAAATAATTTTCTACGCTTGTTATCCTGTGATAAAACTAAAAAAAATAAAAATAAATAAATAAAAATGATTGGGAAATCAAAAAGCTTTTAAATTGTCTGAAAATATAATAATTTTTTTTTTAAAAATGTCTGACCGTGCCCAAAATTGTAAATTACTGGCATTTTTGTTGAAAATTAAAAAAAAAGTATCAAAAGAGAGGAATTTACATTTTTATCTCATTTTCAAATAAAATTCTTAAAAAGAAAAATTACAATCCAAGAAAATCAAAAAATAATAAAAAGTTCAATTTATTATTTTTTTGGTTATTAAAGTTTCTAAATTAATTCCTATAAAAAGAATTGATTTTAAACCTTAAATTTTCCAAACCAAGACCTCAAAAAACAAGAATAAAATAAAAGAAAAAGTAAGGGCAAGAAAACGACAATCGCCCATTGTTAATAATGAAATTATTTAACTTTTTTCTCTTTTGTAAAATCTTTCTTTTCCAAATTAGCATTTTTTTGATCACTAGTACCAGTAACCCTTGGAGAAAGGATACAAAAAGGCCTTTCGACGAATATATAAAGTACCAAGCTTGCAATATAAGTTGTGATCACCGATTGCATTAAAAATTTAAAGAATTGATTTAATTGTATGATTTCATTTCCAATTGTTCCTCTAAATTGCAGAATTCCCAAAAAAACGGTGGTTATTTGTGCCAGGTAAACTGAATATGACAGTTTTGAAAAGGGAACCCAAATACTTGAGCTTAAAAATTTTGAAATGATTGTGTCAATTATTGAAATTTTGTTAATGATCATAAAGAGTAAGATAGCAAACCCAACCGAAGACAAAAATCGATTAAAATATATTAAACGATAAAGAGTATAATACAAAACACCAATTTCTTGGTTTGCTTGTGGCACGTAATCAATAAACCAGCCTGTATATTTAAAGACATATACAAATAAAAAAGAGAATAACCCAAAAAGATACAAAATGGTTTTCAAAAGGAAATTTGATTTCAACCTTTGAGCCAGATCTGTTTTATATTGGACATATCCAAGCAAAAAACCTGCAAGAATATTTGGGAAACGGATATGGAACCCGTAATATGAAGCTAAGGTGTTTCGTATTATTATTTTTACTTCTTCTGTCATTTCCATTTTGATGTTGAGCTCTTTAGTTTCAGGATCATATTGCAAGAAATTATAGTACTCCTCATCAAACAATTTATAAGGGACGTTATAGTCTAAGATAGTTTTCACAGAAAGAACAACTGCAAACAAAACAACCAGCGAGGTTGTGAGCAAGATTAATAAATTTCTTAATTGATTCTTTTTTTTGAAGAGCCACCTCCTGAAGAGTATTAAAATGGCATACGATTTGAGTTCTACCGCGCTTGACCATGACTGACCAACAGGTGGATTTATCGAGATGTGGAGATCATTTAACCCAAAATAGCAAAGAAGAAACGCTGGAATTGATTCAATTAGTTTCTTTTGCGGGAGCAATTCCAGAATCTTGAGAAAGGACAAGACATAGATCAGTGGGTACAAACGCAGGTACCTTCTTATTAATAGTCCCTTGGCAAATTTAAAAGAAGAGAAGGTGTGTTTTTTTTCATTTGTTTCTTTTTCTTCTTTTTCTTCTTTTTCTTCTTTTTCTTCTTGATCTTCTTTTTCTGAGAAAAATAGGAGCTTTCGGTAGCACAAGAAACCAGAAAGAACAAAAAAAGAATCAACAGCGTTGTCTCCCAAATGAAGGATCATGACAAAAAAATTATTTTCAAGTAGTTGTGCTTGCTCCCTTTTGATTACCCAAACCAAGAAATAAATAAAATGAAAACAAAGTATGTAGCTGCTAAAAAAGAAACGTATACCATCAAATTCTTTAAAGTGGCCACTTTGGGGTCTTGAAAAGAGTGATTTGAAATTTTTTATTGGATTGAAAGCACTTAATTTTCTGCCCATGTTTCAAAAACTATTTTAAAAAAAAATATCAAAAAATAATCAAATCAAAATATCATCTACGAATTTCTTTTCGACAACCTAGTAGATTTGAGGATGCGATTACATTGATAAAAATACCAATCTTCTTCGTGTATTGTTCTTCGACTTTATTTTCTTTTCTTTTTTTTTACTCACTTTTTGAGTCAAATATTAATCTTTAATTTTAAAATTTACAGTAACCAAAATAACCCGTTGAGAAAAGTGTAATCCGTGTTTCAAAATATAATCTGTGATCTTTTTTCTTCTTGTTCCAATACAACACCCAATTTATAACCCAGTAGTAAACCTAGGTTCAAATCAATTTTGAAAGTAAAAAACAATGATATTTTAGTCAATTTTTAATTATTCATGTAAATAGTTGAAAATTTTCCCAAAAATTTTCTCAGTTTTTAGAAATCTTTTTCATTTTGTAATTTGAGATAAATTTTCCAATTTGATCCCTTCATTTTTAGAATTTCTATTTTGAATAATAGAACTTTGAAGAAACCAATACCATATTTAATTAGTGTTTATTATTGTTTTTTTCTTTGATTGGTTAATGTATAGATCTTCTATAACAAAAAACATGCTTTTTATATTGAAACACAGATTACCCTTTTCTGCACACATTATTTCGACAACAGTAATGTTTATAGAAAAGGCAATAATTAGATGAAATTCGTTTCAAAAATACTATACAGTTTAGAGAAAATTACTATTATCAAAATAGCAAATCAAATTTATTATATTTGTTGTTCAAATTACGAGGTTTTCGTTCTTTTTTCAATAACCATACATAATAAAAGATAAAAAAAAAAAAATAATAACAATTAAGGGATTAGCATCTACCAAGGAGAAATATACGATTAAAGTAAGTTATTACTATGTAGTAATTACATTAGTGAGCCATGGTTCAAATATATCAAAAAATATAATTAGGTAAAAAAGTGATATTTGTTGATCTCAATCAATTAAAAATGATGTATGTATTAGTAAAAAACCCAAGAATTACAGAAAAAAATTTACATTTATAACAAATTTAAAGGTCTAATTATCAATTTTCAGACTCCAAAGTTGCAAAATATCTTTCTTAAATTTCTCGCCAAATATAAATTATTGTTAATTGTAAAATCAGAAAATCAAAATTTTAATTCAGCTTTCCAATAAAATAACAGCCAAACAATTAAAATAAATCATCAAAAAACCCAATTTTCAAAAGCAAGGTAAATAATTTAAACTAATTTAAGAAGGAAGAATTTGAAATTTTTGAAAACTTTTAAAATCTTTTTTTGTAAAGCTTGATGAAAATTTTGTTGCATTTTTTTTTGCAACAAATAGCAGTTGATAAAAAATTCATTTTTTTAAACAAATTAAATAATTAACCAATAGATTTTTTTGACTAATTATTTTTAGATATATTGGGAACGTCTTGATTGTACAACCACTTTATTGAAAAAAGGAATCAAAACTAATCAGTCTTGATAATTTTTATTTGTTTATTATTGAGTTAATCTTTTGTATTAAAAAAATTCTTAAAATAGTTGCAATTAGAAGCTGTAAAATATTGAAGTATTCAATACCAGAATATTATTATTTTGATTTTTGAGATTTTTAAATTTGGTAAAGGAACATAAAAAGAAATTTTCATTTTGAAAATTTTTAATTGTGATCATATATAAAAAATCCTATAATTTATTGTGCTATAATATTTAGTAGAGATTGGTAGAGCTATTTGAGCCAAGGTTCACTTATATTATTAACTCTCAATTATAAAATACTTTATTATAGATATCTAATAGCAATAAATCACTTAAGGGGCTAAAAACTCTAATTTAGAACCACCCAAGGCAATAGAGCATATTTTACACAAGGATACAATTAAAACCGATAAACAACCTTGTTTTTCAACTTTAGAGAAATGAGTTATAATTTATAAAAGAACATCTATTGTTACTAATTATTTTTTTCAGTCAAAAAATCCTGATCCTTTTATTTTGGATTTTTGAGACCAAAAAAGAAATAGAAAAATTTACAAAAAAAATTATTTTTATAAAATCACACTTTTTGTAATTTCTAAGAGTCTTAATTGACAAATAGCATTGAAACTTTAATATTATTTTAAAAATATAATAAAAATCAATCAAATATTAAATCCTTGGAGATAAGAAAAAAATTATCATTTATTTTATTCACAAATATTAATAACATTCTTGAAATTTAAAAGATAAAGTGATATTCTTTATCAAATATTAAGACTATAAGCAAGGAAATATTAGTCTTAAAATAATTTTTTTGATGATAATATCTATTATTTTTTTTTTTTATTAAAAGTATTTATTTGAATTGGTTTTATTAGTTCGAAAATATCTAAATATTTAAGTAAGAAAATAAAGTCTATTGATACATTTAAACATTGGGTTATTATTAACCCACTAGAATAAATAATAATTGAAAGATTAATTATTGATTTTAAAATATTCAATTTAATTAATATATAATTATATTAAATGCAAAATTTTAACTGTTTAAGAGAAATTATATCTAGTATATATTTAAGGTAATGATTTTAGTATTTTTTCCTGATTATTTTTGTTCAAAAAAAAAATCACTATTAAGAAAATTTATTGAATAAACAAACTAGATTTTTTTCATATTAAGAATAATTATTCTATTTTTTTTTTTTTTTGAAATTAAGTGGATTTTTTATTAAGAGTTATTCCAAAATTTAGTGTTTTTATTTTCAAAAGTATATTTTGGTACACTTTTCTTCATAGATTCAAAGATTTCTTACTTCTTCAAAGAAAATAAATTTTTTTAAATAATTCAGAAATAGATTGGATTATGAATTTTTCAAAAATTATTGAAAAAAGGGATCAAAAATTAAAAATAATTATTCATTTCTGAAAATAACATTAAAGGTGACCGTTGTGGAAAAAAAGTGAAACATGTAAAAAAAGTTCAACACGGTTTTTAATTCGGAACCTTACTGAAAATTCAAAGTAAGATCAATGAAAAAAAAGAATAAATAAATAAATAAAGACAAAATGAAGTATTCGCCACAATAACAGTTTTTTAAATACTATCTTTTGGTATGGGTTTTCTCTTTAATTGATCAATTATTATAAATTTGTTCAAAAAATTGACTATTTTTTAGATCTCCAAAACCACTCCAAAAATTTCGATAAATCAAGTAGATTTAAATTGTATTTGTTGGGTTGATTGAAAATAATATAATGGGTTATTATTTGAAGTTAATTAGTTTCTTCTTTTTATTGATTTTACCTATCATTTTCAGTAATGTTCCCAATTAAAAACCATGTTGAACTTTTTTTCCAAGTTTCACTTTTTTTGGACAACAGTAAGTTTGTTTTTTTAGTAATCAGATTTTTAACTTCATTTTTCAATTTCAAGAATGTGGTAAATTTTTTTTGAATATACTTGTACAATTTTTTGAAGATTTTGTTTTAGTTTCCTATACCCTTAAGGGGCTAGTCTCTATTATCATTTTTTTGACCCATTTTTAAATTAGGATTCCTTATCTAGAAATATGTTTAATATTGATAGTAAACAGGGTTTTCAAATCAAAGTAATTGGCAAAAAATTTTCTTAATCTTTAATAAATTTAGGTAAAGAAATTTAATCGAGTTTAGTCCTTTAAGGGTCTAGTCTCTATTTTTATTTTTTTTTTTTTAATCAATTTTCAAATAAGGATTCCTAATCTAGAAATAAGTTTGATATTGAAAATAAATAGGGTTTTACAAATCTAAGTAATTAGCTAAAAAAATTCTCAACCTCATTTAAAATTACCTAAAAAAATTTAATAGAGATTAGTCCCTTAAAGTAAAATCTTATTGGGAAAAAAAATTTTAAAAAAAAAAGTACGAGAAATCAAAACTCTTCCAAAATTCGAAAAGAAATCAAAAAAAAAAGATTTTAACAAAAACTTAAGTTTATTTGTTATGAAAATCAAAAAAAAAAAAAAGAGAAACGATCTTATTGGGAAAGTACTCTTTCAAAATATTAAAAAAACAGAAAGTCTTAAAACAAGGAAAATGTCCAAATCCAAAACAAGGAAAATCTTCAAATCTTGTTTAATTTTTTTTCTTTTTTGTTTGTCTTCTTTTCTTCGGTTTTGGAACATATTCGGAAGGATCAAATTCTAACCATTTATGGGAAAATTTGTTTTTCGATGTTTGGTTGTAGCCCTTTGAGTTAAAATGCAAAACACAGCATCTTTGAACGTCCTTTAAGAGCGATCGTTTTGACTTTTTGTTGTTTGGATCTTGAAGTTTCGCTTCTCTGATCCTCTTAAAAAACTGCTTATTAATTTTCACAGTTGGTCTGTTTGTACCTAATTCTAAGCAATACACTTGTTTAGAAAAGCCACTGATGAGATCTGGAAAGGTTTTTTGCAATAAGACTAATTTCTCTTTCCATGATCTGATCTTGGAAATTTTAAGGATTTGATCATATTCATAGTTTTTTGGCTTTTTTTTTGATTTGGGATCAAAATCGTTGATGACAATAAAATTTGGTTGTGGATAAGCTCGCTGTTTTTTCCTTAACGGGAAATCTGGGTTTGGTTCTGGCTTAATTGTGACCGTAAAATTTGTTGGGCTTTTCGCAATGCCCGTAAGGAAATTGGTAAGTAATTTGTGGGTTGGCTTTGTGACGTACTCTGATTTTGTTTCAATTTTTGTTTTTATTTTTGTTTTTGTTTTTGTTTTTGTTTCTGGGGGTATGTTTGTGCCACCTTTTGTCATTTCTTGTGTTTGTTCTTGTTCTTGTTCTTGTTCTTGTTCTTTTTTTCTAGTTTCATTTTTGATTGTCAGTTTGTCTTGGGTGTATTTAAAAATTACAGCTGGTTCTTCTTTTACAAAAATTTCATTATAGCCTCTTTGTGTTCCTTCCTTCTTGTGTAAATAAGATTCCTTTTTTTTTACTTGTTCTAGTTCTTTTTCTTTTTCTTTTTCTTTTTCAAAATTATCAATTTGTTTGTATTGGTTGTTGTTATTCTCAAAATCCATCAAGCCTGTATGAACGAATTCGTCTGTTACGCAATTTTCTTGTTCAGATCGAAACCACCAACAAGAGTTTGTTTCTGAAGCAAAAATCGATTTATCAAAGTATTCACCACAAAAATCTTGATCATAAAAATCATTGTGATCGAAAAACGGATCTAAAGATCCAAAAACATCAAATCCGATTTCAAAACTTGGTAAATCAAAATCCATCTTTCTTTGATGATGTCAATTTGGTTGTTTGCTTGGAATTTGGAAAAGAAAAAAACAGTAAATTTTATTTCTTTTTGTTGATTCAGCGAAAAGATTAAGAAGTTTGTTGATTTTTTTGCAAGTTGTTACTTTGATTTTTTTTGTTAAAATTAGGGAACAAATAAAAAAATGAAAATTATAAAAAATGATTTTTTTGAAGATCATTTTTCTCAGAATTAAAATTTTTCTTTTCAAAAATTTGTTTCAAAATAAACTCTTTGCTTCATTCAAAAAGTTCTTAATAAAACTTTCTAAAATTACATAATTTCGATTCTTATTACAAAGATAAAATTAATTTACTTCAACATTCATCTGGTAAAACGCTACATGAAAATATTATAATAATAAATAAGTCATGTGACTCTATATTGGCACTTTGGAAATATTGAGAAGTGTTGATTACTATAGTTTGTATTATAAACTATGAATTTGTGCTTTAAGTATTTTCAAAGGATTTAACAGTTATTTTAAAAAATTAGTTAAAATATATTTATGTTTTTTAAATTTCAAAAGTTGGTGTTTCGAATAATTAAGTTTTTATAAAGGTTTTGAACACTTCTATACTTACATCGTTATATTTGAAATTTTACAATTGACTTGGGTATTTTATATGATAGATTGGAAAATTTTAAGAAAATAAAATTCCTGGACTGATGATCGTATAATTGATCAAAATTTTTTTTCAATAAATGTTTAAGGCAATAATCATTAAAAGCGGATTTGTTCCATGCTCAACTAGCGACTTGAAACCTAAAAAGGTATTTGTGAAATTAAGCTTATTTGGATTGAACAAAATCAATTAACAAAAGAAAAATTTTAAGATCTAATTGAAAATAAAATCGACAAAAAAAAGTTTCTTCAATTCAAATTACCAAAATAGTAATTTAATCAAAAATAATAAAATCTTTTTTTATGACAAAATTATTCAAGTCAACAAAAATATTTGTAAAAAAATCTCAATTCCAAAAAATTAAAAAATTAAAAAAAAAATTACTTATTTCAATTTTTAAATTTCCAAATCCTTAAATGTCTTCAATTTAAAACAAATTGTTTCTTTTAAGTAGAAAATTAATTTAATTCTATTTAAGATAATTTGTGGTTATTTTGTAACCCTCTCTATTTGACAAAGTAAGGATTTTGCCATAATTCTTTAGGTAAAAAAAATAATAACTCATTTGAGAATTGTAAAAAATGCAAAAAAAAAAATCTTCGAGATCTCAAAAAGCACCACAAGTGATACTTCAGAATCAACACAGTTATTTTCAAAATGATAAATCATATCCAGTAAATTTGGAAATCGAGTGTCTCTCTTTAACACTTTTTTAGAAAAATTTCCTTTTTTTCGAGATCGACGAAGCTTCATACCATTGGTTCATTTTTGATTGGTTTTAGTCACTCATTAAAATTACATAATTTTTTTATTCCATTTCAGAAAATTATTTTTAACCGTAATGACTTGGCCAGGAAAAGTAATTTTCTGATTTTTTGAATAGTTTATTTTTTAAAATAAAGTTTCACCTAAATAGGTGTTCAATTTCAAGTCCATACTTTTTGAGAACGCAAGATAAATATATTTTTTACAATACAGTTAATAGCAAAATACAAAGAAAAAAATTTTCCATCCGCTTCACCAAAAAAATCTCTCAAGAATTAAAACAAATCAGTTAAGTTACCAATTCTAAAAGGGATATTGAATAATTTATACTTTTCAGAATCAAAATTTTGAAAATTTCTATGATTTTATTTATTTATTTATAGAAAGGAGTAATTACAGAAAAATCATCAAATAAAAAAAAAAGAGAAGAAGAAAAATAATTAAAATATATATAAAAAATAAAAAACAATTATATGATTTATAAAACCTTATTATGGAAAGCTGAATGAATATTTTGTCCCCTTTATTTTTCAACAAATAATACTTTAAGAAAAAAACACAACAACCATTATTTCAAACATATATATATTTTTTTAAAAAATACAAGATTTGATAGTATGGGTTATTAAACAAACTCTTCGTTAAACATTGTAATTCTATTTTTTAGAGTTTTTTTTTTTGATAAAAATATTTTTTTTTCAAGATCGAAATTTTAGTACAATGGGTAAATATCCCATCTTTTTTACTTTAATCTAATATTAAAATTTAACTCTTCCAGAAAATATAGGCAGACTGATAGTAGAAATAAAAGAAAGAAATCAATGGAATTACAATATCACATAAACAAGAAATAGTGTTCTTTAAATAATGTTTAAAAAAAAATTAAGAAGATATTGAAAGTTTAAAAGGTCATTTTTTCACAAAATAACTGTCAAAATTTCATTTTTTAAATTTAATCAAGAAAATAGCATTTTAAATACAAATATTGTGAAATATGAAAAAAAAAATTAAATTAAAAGCATTTAATATCCATTGAACAGTTTACATTAATCAAAGATTAACCTCTAATGTTAATTTAAATCTGAATCAAATATATGTGTATTTTAATATTCACAATACCAAAAACTCGAAAGAAACACTGGTTAAATGCTCAACTTGGATTAAAAGTTATCAAACCAAGCAAATTTAAACCAAAGTATATAAATTTCAAAATTTTCTTGTAACTTAATTTTGAAAAAAATATTACACTGACAGTAAAATAATCCTTGGTTTTAAATAAAATAGAAGAAGGATTTAATTGTAACACATATAAAATATTTATACAAAAAAATAAAAAAAAATAGAAAACAAAAAGAATCAAAAAAATATAAAAATATATACAGTCTGTTCCACTTTTATGACACAAACTTTCAACCAAAATTTAATACACAAAAAAATCTAAAATTAAAGCATATATTTTGTAGAATTTTTTTTACACAAATTTTTTTGCTAGAATTCGAATTTTGTGCCTTAATTTGAGATTTTTATTGTGCCTTAAATTGTGTTGAAATTTTTGTCTTTAAAGTGGAACTTATATTGAATATTAAATATTTTTCTTTTTGAAGTTAAAAAGTCCATATTAAATGAACCGCTTATTACCTTGAATAACTATTTTGAATTATAGATATTACTGAACTCAGTGAGAGTGGACCAATTCTCTCAAGATTTGAATATAATCCTTAAACGAAGAAGTTTTTTGTTTAAATTTAGTCATTTTTATCAGAGTCAAATAAAATACATATTAGTGAGAGAAATTAGTGATTTGTTTGAACATAAATACCATATTTCGTTAATATTAAATACTCGTGGCTTTTTGAGAAAATGATATAGAATCATAAATAATGTATTTAATAGTACTGATTATTGATAATGAAAGTATAAGTATAATATTTAGTAACAGGCCACTTTACTGGTTCTTGAAAAAAAAATAAAAAAAAAAAAAATATTTTTAAAGAAATATTTTTTACAAGATATGATTCTTTTACTTCTTTATCGACATTTTGATTTTTATTCAGATATGGGAAAATATCTATTCTTCAATTTTTTCATAAAAAAATTACTCTCTATTTTTTTAGGAATTTCTGAATAAACTCCTATTTCAATTATAATTTATTTCATCTTATTCAGATTTGATTATAGTTAATATTAAGATATTTCAACAAAAGTAATGCAATTGTTTTAATATTTCACAAAAAAAAAAAACCTATTTGCTTGGTAGATCTAATCGTTAATATAAAATACCAAATTACGTAAAATTTTAATACAAATTGAATTAATATCTCTGTATTTATTCCAAAATATGTTCATTAAACTATTTAAAAAAAATTAGACCTTTTTTTTATGAAAAAGATGTATCCTGTGATAAATAAAAATATAGGGTTAATGGCTTTTTTTAAGATTTTTATTTCACTTTGTTAAAAATGATCGAAAAATCTTTTTCAAAAATTCACTTATCAAAAAATACAGTAGGTAGAATCTTTTTCTTTTCAATTGAATATTAGGAAATAAGAAGATGTTGATTAACTCTCCAAATTTAAAAAAAATATTTTAAAATGGAAGTTAATTTTTTTTTTTTTTTTTTTTTTACAAATATTTGTATTAACTTTATTTATTTATTAACATTATAAATATTTATATGTTTATATTCACAAACAAATAATCTTTTTTTTTCCTTTCTGTTAGTCTAACCTTAAAATTAAAAAATGAAAAAAATGGAAATTTGGAAATACCAAATCAAAATAATAACATGTATACAAAAAGTGATATCTTAATAAATAAAGTTTTTTTACTAAATTTGTCTTTTTCCCATAAAGTATAAAATCCATACCGTCGGGCAGAATCTGAAAAGTTTTATAGTTTTTCGGAAAATGACAAATTTAAAAAAAAAACTTTTGATATTAATACATCACTTTTTTCACATGTGTATTAAATCAAATTTAAATAAAATTTAACAAAAAAGAAAATTTTGAACTGTTTATTTTTTTTCGTAACAATTCCAAGGAACTTTATTTTCTTCGATCAAAAAGTCCTTAAAAAATTAAAACTTTAGATTTAATTCAAATAAAAATATAAAGAATAGATATTTAAATAATAAAAAGAGACTCCAAAAAAATGGTCTAATTGAAATGCTTTTTGAAATATTTTCCAGAATTGTTAGGGTCAATTCCTTCGTCACCTTCGTTCCAATCAACTGGACAAACTTCTCCATTTTTTTCATAATATTGGAGAGCTTTAATGAGTCTAAGTACTTCTGTTACAGATCTTCCAATTGGCAAATCGTTAACGATGATTTGACGTAAAACCATTTTAGGATCGATGATGAATAATCCTCTAAGTGCGATTCCTTCTTCTTGGATTAAAACACCATAGTCTTGTGAAATTTTTTTGGTGTTATCGGAAATTAATGGGATGTCCATTGGACCAAGTCCTCCTTTTTTTGGATCCGTATTTACCCATGCAAAATGAGAGAATTTTGAGTCTAATTTTAGAGAAATTTGTTCATTGTTTTTTTTTGAAGGGTTTAATTAGAAAATGTAAAAATGAAAATTGTCAAAAATTTTTAACAATCAAAAGAGGAAAAAAATCAGAGAAGAGGAAAAATCACAAAAGAATTTTATTTTACCTGTTGATACAGCTGCAACGTTACACCCAAGTTTTTTGAATTCTTCAATACGTTGACTAAAAGCTCTAATTTCTGTTGGGCATGTGAAAGTGAAATCTAATGGATAAAAGAAGAGGACTAACCATTTTCCATCATGAAGACTTTCAAGTGTAACTTCCTTAAAATCAGAATCAACAACAGCTTGAGCAGTAAATGTAGGTGCCTTTTTCCCAACAAAGGCTTTACTGAAAAAGGTATTTTCACAACATTGTTCTTGACAGTTTTTTGACATTAGTTATTAATTTGGTTTAATTATAATAAAAGTTTAAAATAGTATTTTAAAAAAAATGAATGAATAAAGGGATAAATTTTCTTTTGAAGCTCTTTGAATCAAAATTGAAAAAGATTTGAAATTTCATAAATCATTAGGAATTCACCAAACTTTTTTCGAATATTTAACACGAGGTTTTTTCTCCAATTTCAATTTTTACAATTTTTGCACGTTTACTTTTATTTGGTCAGATAATTTAATTTTACCAATTTTAAAAAAAGCGCAATTTTTAAGAATAATGGAAATTATTCAAGGGAATTTCGATTTCAAAAGAATTGTACTATTTCTCTTATAGTTTGTTTATTTATTTCCTTGCTAGCTGTTCAACAATTTCAGTAGTAAAATTAAATTGAGCGGTTATTGATTGCTTTCATAGATGTAAATTGACTTATTTGAGACTCTACTCAAAATTTCGTTTTTCTTTCAAACTAATAAGCCTGAAGACCTTCAGATTGTTCTTGTTTTTGAGATAAAAAGTCAAAAAAATTTGCTTTATTTTCACTTCTTTTCACAATGAAAAAGCCAGTTCTTTATTGAAAGGAAAATCTTTTCTTTGAATTTAATTATTCTTTGTCTTGTGTGTGTTAATTTATTTATTTTAAACTTGATAGATCAAAATGAAGGGAAATCGGAAAAAAACTTAGACGTTTAGTTTCACATTAGATTTGTCTCTAATCAAAGTATATTGTCATCGAAGATAACTGGGTGTAAAAGATATAAGTGCGATGTATCTTTTAAATAGCTCTAAAAACTCTATTTTAAATCCTATTGAACCATAAATTTTTACATTTTTTACGAAGGATGACTTATAAAAATTTTTCATTTTGGTAATTTTTTTTTTAATTCCTTTTTGAAATCTAAAAATAGAAACCCAAATAATAGTATTCATATATTTATTAATTCATATTTAGAATTTCCAAAAGTAGCTATTTTAAATCTTTTAATATCAAAGATCAAATCAATAATCATCCACTTAAAAACCCAAAGATTTGGTAGTTTTGTTTCCTTTTGATAAAAGTAATTTTAACTTCAATACATTTCCGATACTTCAGAAATAATTTATCAAATAAAAACAAAGTTTATTTTATAATTTTTTAGCTACCAATCTACTTTTTACAAAAAATTTAAGTAAGATATTTTGCAACATTGGAGTCTGAATATTGATAATTTAATCTTTAAATTTGTAGCAAAATTCAGATTCTTTTAGGAATTAAATATTTGAACAATAAATTTGAGTGATCATAAAAATGTTTTTCCAAGACTCTTATCCATATTTCAAAATAAAATACTTGTTTTTTTTTTCTTCTTGTTCCAATGCAACAACCAATTCATTATTCCATTATATATTAAAGATCAAAATTATTTTAAAGGTAAAATCTACAATAATTGATGAACATTTTAAATTCGGAATTAAATTTGTTTAAATTTATTCTTGATTATTTCATTAATTTTCAAATTTTTTTGTTTTTTTTAAATAAAAACTGTGTTAAAATTAGCTCAAGTTTAACGAAACATTTTTAATTTGATCCTTTATTTTTAGCTTTTTAGTTTTGATAATAGAACTTTAAAAAATCAATATCATATTTACTCATGTCTTATTTTTGGTTTCTTTGATTAGTTAGTTTCTATATGTCTTCTAGAAAAAAAAAAAAAACTTTTTATTTTGAAAAACAAATTTTACTTTTCTAGATAAATAGTGTGGCAACAGTATTAGATTTTTCATTAAATTCACACTTGATCTATATTCTTTGTAAATTTTATTTAATAAAAATAAGGGATAATTGGAATTTAGTATCAAATTCCTAATTTAATTCCAAAAAAAAAAAAAAAAATAAAATATTATCTAAAGTAAATTTCTGATTTAAATGAAATAAAAATCTAAAAAAAAATTTTTTTGGGAGAAAGGTAATTTAGCAGTAATAACACATTCAAATTACAATCTGTGGTCGGTATTCTATTTCCTTTTAGTGCATTATTTCTGACTGTTTATGATTTTCCGAAATTGCCACCTCGCTATAATTATTCTTAAAAATTTGGCTTATTTTTGATAGAAACAACTAATTCTTTGAATAAATTGTTTGAAAGAATTGAATCTTTTGTACTAAACTTCATTTCACCCAAAAAAGTCCAGCCAAAAAAGAAAAAATAACTTTTTTTTTAGAATCAAGAATCAGCCAAACTAAGATTTTTTAGAAATAAGAGCAATAATAAACTTCGTATTAGAGTTGAGATTAATTAAAGTAATACCCTAAAAAAACCATAAATTTCACAAAAAAAAAATGTTAGGAAAAATTTTTTAGGGCCCACTTTCATTGTAACTTTTCGTGCAAAATTTCTCAATTTCTCAAGAAAATAAAAATTGTTGAAAATAATATTTTTAAATTTTAAATGTATGAATTTTAAAAGGAATGATATGGCCTCAATTTTCTTAAGGTTAATTTGGAGTTTTCAATATTTTTTTTTTTTTCAAATTTATATTAAAAAAAAAAAAAAGAAAAAAAAAAAAAAAAAAAAAAAAAAAAAAGCAAAAAGCAAAAAACAAAAAAAACAAAATTTTACAAAATGAGAAAAAATGATTTTGATCTAAAAATTGAAAATTTATTTTGTGATGAATAATGAATTAAACTCATAGAATCTTTTCTATTTCTTCAATAAAAATTGAGCTCTTTGACTGAAAAAGAGTTTAAACTAAAAATTGTACCTGGATAAAATTGGAACAAAATACCTCTCGATTTATGGAGTAGATCCAATTTTTGGTAGAAGTGATCAGATTTAGCTACCAATACTAGTTTCAAGAATATCTCTATTTCAAATTAGTGCTTCTAGTAGTGTCATCAAGTGTCTATATATACCATAGTTTTAAAAAATCCGCTAAAATCTTCGATTTCACACCTTTTTTAAACTTTGAAAAAGCCAACTCTGTATTTTTTTTTAATTTTTGAAAAAAACAGAAAATTTATTTAATATTCATTTTATTTCTTCAATAAAACAAAGGGACTGAAAAAAGGTAAGCTTTTAGTACTCACACTTTAATAAAAAAAAATGAAAAAATAAAGAAATTTTTATTTTGAAAATTGATATAATATAATATTTTGACATGTTTAGTCATATATTTGTTTACTATGTTCACTGTAAATATATCTAAAATTTAAAAAAAAAAAATATTAGTTCAAAAATATACGAAAAAAGAAAAATTGGAGTTTTCGAAGGATATAAATCTTTCTCCTTTGATATTTTAATTTATCATCTACATTTCTTAATTGAAAAAATTAAAGATCTAGTTCATCATGTTAAAATATGCGCAGATGACTTAATTTTAAAATCTGAATTCACTATTCAAGAAATTGGAAAAAAAAAAAAAATTAATAATAATGTATAAAATTATCCAAGAATTTGAAGTGGGATCAAATAAAAAGAAAATATTCTAATCAAAGAATCAATATAAAATAAAATATAAAAGGAATTTATCTTGAAAAGGGGAACTTTTTAAAAAAATCTAGTAAAAAATAAAATATCATTTGATATAAATCCAAAATCATTTTTAACCAACAAAAATTAGATAATAGAGATAAATTCCAAATACTTAAATTAATATGGGCAAGTTAATTATTTAGTAAATTAGACATATTTAATCAATCAAAAAATAATTATCGTTCAATTGGTATTTATATTTATAAAAAAGGTCACATAATTTTTAATAATCAACGCACATTCCCCAGGAATATGATATCAAGTGAAATGATATTTGTCCTGGTTAAGGTTTCAAACAAGAATAAAAGATATACAGCTGTTCCAAAGCTACCATGAATTTTTATATGAATCAAATTTTGATGCTGATATATCTTTTTTCGAAAGTTGGATATGAGGATAAGAAAGCTCATATTGAAAAAATTTTCACAAATGAACTTATTTCAAAGATTAACTTGTGATAAGATCAAAAATATTTTCGGTATTTCAAGAGTTACTTTTAAGTGGCATCTCAACAGATTTTCTAAGTTTGAAGCAATTTATATATCTGAAAATTAATTTTTATTGTATCAGAAAAAATTCTTGAATATCAGCTCATTTAGGAATTTTTTTTTTCAATATGAGCTTTCTTATCCTCATATCCAACTTTCGAAAAAAGATATATCAGTATCAAAATTTGATTCATATAAAAATTCACAGTAGCCTTGGAAAGACTGTAAACTCTAAAATTACTATCATTTTCAAATTTAAGGCACAAAATTTCAACGAAATTTAAGGAAAATAAAAATCTCAAATTAAGGCACAAATTTTGTAATTTTTTTTTTTACAATTTATTTTACTAGAATCTGTCTTTTGTCCTTTAATTTATGTCAATTATTGTACCTTAAATTTATTTGTAGTTTGATCCTTAAAAGTGGAACTGACTGTAATAAACCTAAGTAAAATTCATTAAAGTGGAGTGTCTAGAATACTCAAGTAATTATTTGTGGCCTAAGTAGATCAACTTTTTTTGAAAAAACAATCTGGTTTTGTAGAGGTTTACCAGAGTTTGTAAAATCATTAATTTTTATTCTTATTTTTATTCTTGTTTGAATATTATTTTGAATATCGATAATTCAATTAATCATCATTCTAATAAGTTGATGAGTTACTATTTCTTTCAAAATAAATGGAACAAAATTTTCATTTAACTTTCGACAAAAAGATTTTATCAATCAAGCAAAATTTCAATTTTTAAATTCTGTAAATCTGTTCAAATGATAAATTTTCTCTTTTAGAATTATGACCCTTTAATGATTTTTAATTATTGAAATGTGATTATTTTTGGAAATCTCAATGAAAATTTTGATCTTTTTATTTTACAATTAACAGCATAATTTTAAAAGTTAGATTCTTAATAAAATTTTTTATTCATCATTTACAGAACAATTTTCAGTATATTAACAATTAAAAATATTGTCAGGGATTATTTTCATCTCTTGGTTTTATTTCAATACTCAACCTTAAAAATATATATTTTATTTTTTTTCTTTTTTCCTTCAAAGATCAATTCCCAAAACAATGAGCTACCATTCTGTGAAAAACCCAAAAGATGAAAAACTTCTTACTGAACATTTAAAGCGAATAAGCGAAGTCAAAACAGAAGATCCACAAAAATTCCTTCATCATGTGATCGATCAGATTTGTGAAAAAAAAATCTCATTTACTGACATTTACGGCTTTCAAACATCTCAATTGTCTGACATCGTTGCTGCCTTTACGAAACTGTCGAAGGGGTATATTGGGAAAGGCCTTTCTGACGAACAACTATTAAATGATTTGGAAACAGCAAGCGTACCCAAAGGATTAGCAAAAATAATATACAAAGTACTCAATGCACGAAGATCTGAAATTGAAAATGTTTTAAAAGTAAATTCTGTGAAGATTGGGAAAATGTGGCTAAAAGACTTTGACTGGAGAATTAATGTTTGTTCTTTTCTTTTTTTTTTCTTTTCTTTCTTTTTTTTTTTTTTGAACACATTTCATCGCATAAAATCAAAAGACAAGAAAGCAAAATTGATTACTTATCATTCAACTTCAAAATTTTAAATAAAGCTCTTATAAAACAAAAAACAAAGTTTTCTTGTGTTTTTTTGCAAACAGGTCCAAATTCAATTCTTAACCTCATTTTAATTTATTCTATTTTTTCTTTTTTCTTTTTTCTTTTTTCTTTTTTCTTTTTTCTTTTTTTTTTTTTTTTTTTTTTTTTCTTGCAAACAATATAGCATGTTGTTTCAAGCTCAGAGTTATCTGAAATCAGTGAACCAATATTTTCATTATTTCTGTACCTCGTAGATCCAAATAATGAAGAAAGAGAAGTTATCTTGGAAATGACCAAAAAAGAACTTGAAGGGTTTATTGGATCTTTAACAAAATCAAAACAGGTGCTTCAAAATTTAAATTTTTAACATTTCCACCACAGCCTTTTTTTCGTTTTTAATTGATTTCTATTAATTTAAATACAATACTAACTTCAAAAACCTTAAAACACAATAATTTTTAAATAAATTGAGAATATTGTTTTAATTATCTTAATTCTTTATAAAAAATAAACACCAAAAAAAAATTTTAAGGGTTTAACGGATCAGCCTTTCATGACAACAGGGAAAAATATTAAAACATGTTATTAGTGATATTGTTCACTTACGGATTTTGTATATAGAAAGTTCCAAAAAATTCTGATCAAATAATAAACCCAGAAAAGAAAAAATTTTTTCAGTTAGATCAAATGTTTTTTTCCGATTTTTTGAGAAAAAAGAAATTTAAATTGATTTTATTTCTGATGATATAAAAAGTTTTTACCATGTTTATTGCTATTACCGTTTAACCATAAATATTAATATAAAGATTGTTGTTCTTATTTTGAGAAAATTCTTTTGGATAAACAAAAAATTCTTTGATTGGAAATACTCTGAAAAAACTAATATTATTTTAAGAAGAATAATTTTAACAATTAAATTTTTGCAAGACCAATTTAAAAATTTTACCAAGAAACGGAGTTTTTATTTTGATTTGAAATTTGATTTTTTCAAAATAAAATTTTCTTGAAGATATTAGGGAATCAAGTTAAATTTTATCCTCAAAATTCAAAATCAATTTTTTTCTTTATTTGAAATATCATTTAAATGTTATAAGGTTTATTGTCAGTAAGATCAAACCATTTGAAAAGAAAATTTCACAAAATTTGGGAATTTTTTTGTTATTTTTTTTCATTTTTTGAAAATGAGAAAACTGCCTTTTTCAAACTTGAACGAATAAATTTTTTTTTTATATTTGAGATCTGAATTTAATTGATAAACTTTTGTTAAGGCTTTTATCACATTTTGATTTACTGAATTACCTGCGCTTGAATTGGTTTTATTTACTGAGAATTAAAATTCAAAAATTAATCATGAAAAGTATCACAAATGCAAAATATTTTCTTTCAAAACCAAGAATTTTCAATATACAACAGAAAACCTGTTCCCATTTTCTCGATTTAAATAATTGTTAATCAAAATAATATACTACTTGTTGGATGTTATATTGGAAATATTCAAATTTTGAATTTTAAGAAATAAACTGAAGTTAATAAATTGTTTGTTGAATTATTTCATTCATGTCATTGGTCGAAAATCAAATTACAATAAAAAAAAAAAAAAATTGATCTCAAAAAGATTTCATTTTATTTTTAAAATAATAGAAGTGATTTAAATCATCAAAATTGGAATAATATAAAATTTATTTCTATTCAAGTATCTCAACATTTTTTTCAAATATGATTTATTTTTTATAAATGGTATTTGGAGAACAAATAAAGAAATAAGCAGAATAATACATAAACGGGGATTGTTTGATAGCTTTATGAAGTAAAATTAATAAATCAAAAGGCATGCCTTAAAAATTGAAAAAATAAAATTTCTAGGTAACCACTAAGAAAAAAAAAATAATGTATATTTTGATCTCCCATGAAGATCAAATAAAATTCGAATAGAAATAAAAATTGTTTCTTTATAATCATTTTCACTGTTTCAATAAAACTAGAGTAACGTGTTTTTACAAAAGTGGCTATGCATCTTTTAAAAAAATGAAAAAAAATTCTTTTTGTATGGAAAAAAAAAATCAAAAAAAAATAGACAAAAAAGTGCAAAATATTTAAAAACTTGATAAAAATTTTGAAATTTCCAAAATATATTTTTTCCTTCTAATACCCATTCAAATCTTTTAAAAACATTTTATTCACCCCGGCAGAATATATTTTACAGTCAAAGTTTTTATTGCCAATATAAGTTGCAAATGAATCTTTCAGATACATTATAAAAGATAAATTTTTAATTTGGTAAAGCTATTTTACAATTTTCGATCCAAAAAATAAAATAATATTTTTTTTAAAAAAATTTAAATATTTGGATAATTAATAGATGAAAATTTTGGGTTTTTGAAATATCCCCGAAAATACCTGAAAACCAAAAATACTCTTCAATTTTTTAACAACTACAAAACACTTTTTGAACAATTTCTAAGAAATGCTTGTGTATCTATACGCAGTTTAACTATAAAATAATAATTTTAATTTAAGAAAAAATATTTTATTTTAAATTTTCTACTTTTAACTCCTCTGAATATTTTTTGGTACTTTCAAGTTTATTTGAGTATGTTGGTATTTATTAAGATACGTGTATGAGTATACTATGTATGTGGGTATTGGTATGAGGTTGATCTAGGTTTGGATTTGTTGGGATTTTTTGTGTTAGATCAAATCAATTTCTTTTATGGGACGGAAAATGAAATAAAGTCTGGTTTGTGTAGTTTTGGTAGGATACGGATATGTATTGTATGATTAGATATTACTTGGTTGTCTTTGGGTTGTCTTTAAGGTTACAAAATTATGGTTAATGATGCACAATTTAAAATTGTCTTTACATTTTCATTTTCTCTCCTTTAGTTAATACTATTTGGAAATGATCGAAAATGTTACAGTTGTCTAAAATAGCAACTAATTTTATATAAAATGGTTGAATACTATTCCTAAAAAATTTATAATTTTTTTAAATTTTATATTTTTTCAGAAAAAAAAAAGTTCATCAATAAGATTTGTAATTTACTTTTAAACAGAGTATATTGGTACTAAGTTTTCTTATTATTTGTTCAAAAAGAACTTTTTAGACGTTATGAAATTTTGTTGTATTGTCTATTTTCAGGTATTTTCGGGGTTACTTGATAGATTCAAATTTTACATTTTCATTTTCCAATTATTTTTTTTTAACAAATAAATTCAAAATCAATTATAAATATTTAATCTCGGTTAATTTTTTGGTCCCTTTTTTATAATAAATGGTAATAACTTAATGTTATATTTATTCTAATTAAATAAAATATCCTTTAATTCAAAAAAAGTTAATCAATATTTTCAATTAAAATTTTAAACACATTTTAATTCGAAATCATAGTATTTTTTTTCTGTTATTTATTTTTTATTTTTCTATGAAAAGTTACTATGAATATTTACCTTAATCGAATTTTGATTTTAAAATAGATTTTTAGAAAGTTTTTTACAGGAATTAGAAATCGTGTATTTAAAAAAATTCTTTTACAACTAAGATCAAATTCAAAAATCTTTTCTGATATGATCAAAAAAATAAATTTTCTGAACCCAATATGACTTTATTCCTCAGAATTTTTTTTGAGATACCTCTTAAATTTTGCTCTTTAATTAAATAAATTTTACTAGTTATGCTTTAAAAGAGTTGTGAAGATGAACTCATTTATAGTTTTTTTTTTTGTTTTTTTTTCAATTTCATCCATTTTAAACCCAATTATACTTTCCATGAATTTATATTAGAAAAAAAATTTGAGTGTGCTAATAATTCAATGCAGCCTTGAAAGGGGTTTAGATATATTAAATTTATCTATTATTTTTGTTTTTATTTTTTAAAAAGCTTATTTTTTTTGAAATTAAGGTATCTCATTGTTTATCAGAAAATATTTGATGGATAATTTGGAAAGAAAATTATTCAAGAACCAACAAAATATTATTTTGGAAAAATATTTTATCTAAATCTATTTCTGATATTTTTTTCGGTGACTACTAAAGTTTTTGGATTGGGAGAGAATATATTGAAACTGAAAAAAAAAAATAACAAAACTCTTTATCAAATAAGAATTTTTTTTGTTTCTCAATTTATTTAAAGCGATAGTTTATTTCCAATTAAAAGAGTCAAATTGTTATCAGAAACATTTTATATAAAATACTATTTTTCAATATAGCTTATTATCCTTTCTAATATCTTTTCAAAGGTTAATTCAAACTCTTTTGATTTTTTATTAAAAACAAACTAGTCTCCCAGATTGGTGCGATTTATTGAATGTATTATTTATTAATTCCCAAGTCTTTTTGTGATGAAGTACGATAAAGAAGTCTCTATTAAAACAGTTAGTACCATTTATAAGTACAAACTTTGTTCTGAATTGAAAGTCAAAACAAAAATACAAATTTAGATCAAATATATATTCCAGAAAAAAACAATAGTTTTTAAAATCACATCTCTAAAAAATATATTGTTACTTGAAATTTTTAGTCTATATTGATTTTTATTCAAAGGTTGTACACAAAAGTAGCACTATCTATAATAAAATATCAAAATACATTAAAATAGGGAATTATTTTCAATAATTCAAAAAAAAAAGAACTTGATTTTGCTCCTATAAAAATACTATTTCAATGACAAATACTTTCTTTTAAATACAAGGTTTCAACATGAAAATATTGAAATTTTATATAAAAATATATTCTGAAAAGAGTTTTAAAACTGAGAATTTCTTTTTGAAAAAAAAAATATAATTTTTTTTTATATTTTCCTAATTTTCACAATATTTTATTCATCTTAGATCCCGAAAAAAATTACTTCTAATGTTTCATGATTCAAATTTCAAATCTAAAAACAAATTACAATTTCCTATAATTGTTCTAAATATTTATTCAAGTTACATTTAAAATTTGAAATGGTTTTATAATTTGAAGGTATGTGAAAATCCTTTAAAGTATCATTTTTTTAAAAAAATTTATTTCAAAGTTAAAGTTTGATATTTTTTTTTATCAATTTTTTTTTGTTAACTTTGGGTGTTTTTAACTTTGAAATTGAATTTTTTGTACATTTTTTTCCGAATAATAATTTTTTTGGACAATTTCACTTAAAACGACACAAAAAAACAATATTTTTCAAACAATTAATATATTCCTTAAGGATTACAATCCCGGAAATTTGAAAAAAAATTATCTTGAGTTGGGTGTAACCACTTGTCGATTTGGTTCTTAGCTGAAGGATCTTGTTTTTGGTATGGTTTTTGATAGTGGTTCAAAATGGCAATTTTGGACAATTTATTTTTTTTTTTCCGAAATCCAAATTGAAGAGTGTAAGATTTATAGATTGATAGATGTTCAAGAATAATTTTGGATTTTGGTGTTAAAGAAAAGAATCTTGATTTACTTTTTTGTCCATTAACCAAATGAAAAAATAAAATTTTTTAAAAGCTCCCAATAAAACCAAACTTAATTAAAAATTTCAATCAAAAACCTACAAAACAGATTTTTTTTATCACTTGAGTTCCAGCCAATTAATCTTACACTTTTCAATTCGGATTTCGGAAAAAAAAAAATTTTTTCAAAAATTACTATTTTGAACCACTATTAAAATCCATACCAAGTACAAGATCAATCAGCTAAGAATCAAATTGACAAGTGGTAACAAACGACACAAGATAATCTTTTTTTCAAATTTCAGGGATTTTAAACCTTAAATTATTATTTCAAACAAAAAATCATTTTCATTGGCTTTTACAAGAAAAAATCTGAAAACTTAATAAAACTGTGATTCTTTCAAATCTTTCAAACACTTTGAAACACTTTAAAAACCTTTCATCCATTTTAAAGGGTTCAAACGTTTTTTAGAGTTCGAACTTTTGTTAAATTCAAGAGATTTTTTGTGAGTGCTGAAATTTTAAAGAAAATCATTTTTTCTTCCAAAATATCTTTTTCTTATTATTCATTCAAATGAACAAAAACTTGCAAATACTCAAAAACAAACCAAACAACTGGAAAGCAGCACGCGGTTTGTTAAGAGAATACCGAAAAAAACAACAACGCAACTCTTATGAAATTATGAAATACGGATTGCCATTAATCAATAAAAATAGTAAAAGGCTCTCAAAAGAAGAACTATTTGAAGTGATGGAACAAGTTTTTTTAGCAGGCCTTGATGTAAGTCTCGAAGAATCGAACTCTCTTCTTTTAAAATTGCAAAAGCAGTTTCCCAAATCACTTCGTGTAACAAAGCTTTCTGGTTTATTTGAAGAAGCAATGGGTCATTGGAAAAACGCTCAAATTATTTATCAATCGATCCTTAAAGACAACCCTTCTGATCAAATTGCTCAAAAACGATTAGTATGCATTTCAAAAGCACAGGGCAATACTAAACTCACAATTCAAAATTTAAATAAATATTTGTCTCATTTTCAGGGAGACACCGAAGCTTGGGAAGAACTTTTAGATCTTTACCTTTCTCAGCAATGGTTTGCTTTTTTCTTTTTTTTTTTATTCTTAAATGCGTTCTTTTTTTATTTTGTAAGGCAAAATTGAGTAAGATTTTGTCTTCAAATAAAAAACCAACATTAAAATCAATACTCTTTCGATTTTTTATTGGACAACAACAAGAATAAAAAAAGGTAAAAATATGGGACATCAGTCAATCGTGGTGTTCTGAATTGTGTTGAATAAAAGAGACTCTAAAAAAAACAACCCTTCACTCATTCTTTAAAGAATGTGTTCTTGGATTAAAACATTATTCAATATTCTATGAAAGCTGAAAGGAGTTGGATAACTTTTCAAAAGCTTTCACAACAACCATAGACAGATTATCGTCAATTATTAAGATTTTCTACAATTTTGTTTTCTTCTTATTCTTCTTCTCATATCTTTGTATTGGTCAGAAAACAGAACACAGAGCTTAGAGGTTTTTTTTTAATCAATCACCAATAAGAAGGAAAATTACTCTTTATTCTTTTTGGTTATTTAACTTGTGAAATGTAATAACTCCATTTAAAAAAACACATTTATTTTATATTCAAGTATATCATTGAAATGGGTTATTATTAGTACGATCATAAAATTTGTTTGAGATTTTATATTTTGATAAAAAAAAAAAATGAAAAGAAAAAATTTTTTTTCCAGTACAAACGGTCTCATCCCATTTATAAAAGTTTTCTTTTATAACCTTTCAAATACTCGAAGACAATTCACAACTCTTGCAAACACTTTCAAACATTTTTAAAGTGGAAAAGTGTTGTGAAAAACTCAAGGCTGTTTTAAAAGTCAAGAGATTTTTTTTAAGGTTATTTCAAAAAAAATAATTTTTCATTTTTTAGCGATAATGTGGAATATCGCGATTTTATGATTTTTCATGATAAAGTAGGAATAACCGCAATTTTTTTAATATTATCTCGAATTGATTGTTAATATATGTTATCATCAAAACCCCTAATATATTCCCAATATGTTAATATTATTATTCAAAATAATCTCTGATTCAATTATTTAATTAATAAAAAAATCGATTTTTTTTTAGCAACTAATCTAGATTTCAAAATAAATTTAAGAAAGATATTTTGTAACCTCAAAGTCTAAATATTGATGACTCGGCCTTTAAATTTTTGTTTCTTGAAATTTAGATTTTTTTCTCAAATTGTTGAATTATTTACTAATACAATGAATCATGTTTTAAATTGCTGAAAGTAAGTGCTATTTTACTAATAGAATTTTTAGAGATATTTTAACCGTGGAGTGGCTATGTGATTTACTTTCCAATTCAAGCATACTTTAATTTTAGACTTCTCCATGGTAGATGCTAATACTATACGAAAACACCAATAAAATTTAAAGATATATATCGAATAAAAATTAAAAATCATTTATTCGTCATTTAATGGAATAAAATAAAGTACGATCCTGATTAAAAAATTTCTTGTTACTGTCAAACCTAAACCCCAAAAAATTCAAAAAACCTGAAATTCCATTTTTTTTTATTCATTCAAAAATATTCGTAAAAATTCTGAAATTTTATTCATATTTATAATTCAAGCACCAGTATTGCAAATTTTTATATTTAAATTGTGTAACTTTGTGGAAAATTTTATTTACAAAATAATTTTCATTAATTTAAATATATTCAAAACAAATCAACACCTTTCCCTTTTTTAAAGTGCATTCAAATATACTAAATTAGATAAAAATAATTCGATTTTAAAATGTAATAATTAAAATCAAGATTTAGATATTCATTTTTAGTCATTTTTAATTTTTCAGATTTTTTTGATTTCGACATTTACCAAATGGTTAAAGTTGATATATTTAGAATATTTAAACAATATTCTAATTAGAGTGGTTAATGTTTACTCAATAATATATATATTTATCTGTAAAATGGGAATAAAATTTCAGAATTTTTACGAATATTTTTAAATGAATCAAAAAAAATGGAATTTCAGGTGTTTTACAACTTTTCCTAGTTTTAAATTTGCTAGTTGTGTTTAAATTTTAAAAGATTTACATTTAAGACTTGCAATCCCACAAGATTTAACCACTCGTAAAAAAAAAAAAAATTGATTTTAAAACGCTCTAGGATGAATCTATCAATTATTCCTGAAAACACCTGAAAATCGAAAATACCACAAAATTTTTCAACTACTAAAAAACACTTATTGAACAACTTCTAAGATTCCCTCGTGCCAATATATTCAGTTTAATAGTCAACTTGTAATTTTAATTTTAGATTTTTTTTTTGTTTGAAAATATAACATTCTCAAAAAATTACAAATTTTGGGGAATAGTGTTCAACCCATTTTGTGTGAAAGGAATTGGTATTTTCGATGTCTGTAACATTTCTGATAATAGCTAAATGGTATTAACAAATGAGAGAAAACGTCTTTGTAAAGAAAATTTCTAATTGTGTATCGTTACCCATAATTTTGTCTATCTTAAATACAGTCTAAAATAACTGAGTAATATTTAATTGTGCATATACATACCCCCCCCCCACTACTTAATGCAACGTGACCAAACCAAACATTATTTAAGTTTCTATTTCAGAAGAGAAATTGATTTAATCTAACCCAACATAGTCCAACACAAAGCAAACATGTATTATCAAAATCAAACATACACATATACTTATCTGAACAAGCACCAAACATACTCAAATATACTCAAAAGATACAAAAAACTCATCGGATGGTTTAAAGTAGAAAATTCAAAAAAAAAAAATAATATAAAGTAAAATTGTTATTTTACAATAACTATTTATATATGAACACTCGGATTTTTTTATAAATTATGATGCTTTACTTTAAATGAAAATATGAAAATTATTTTGTTTTTAAATGACAAAGTTGTTTCCCCTTTTTTTCAAATTGAGTTTATTAATTTTTTATTTAGTTTTTTTATTAATTGAAAAACTTGATGAAATTTTTATCTGCTTATTTTTTCACGAACTCTCATCAAATCAAAAATCTTATTTTGCAAATTAAACAAAAATAAACTGATTTTAACTTCAGCTTTTGATCTGATTCCCGAAATATCTTCTGAATTTCTTTTATACATTTTTGAAAATCATTCAATATTGTTCGTCTCCAAATATTTATTAATTAATTCATTAATTTTATAGTTATTCCAAGGCGTTATTTTGTTGTGAAGAATTGATTCTTGCCGAGCCTGATAATTATCAACATCATTATCAAATTGCAAACATTTATTATACCATTGGCAAGAGATCAGATTTAATTAAGGCAAGGCAATATTATGCTCATTCGATAAAATTGTTAGAAGAACAAAATTTAAAATCTTTTTATGGTTTATATTTAACAACAAATAAACTAAAAACCTTATTTTCAAGAAATTTAAATCAATCAGAAACACAAATAAATGAACAACTTTTACAATTTGCCAAAGATAAAATCAAAAAATTCTATTTACAAAAAGAAGATAATAATACAAAAACAACTGTTCTTGAATTACTTGAAATAGACAATTAAGTTAATTAACATTTATCTTTTATAAAACAAATAAAAACTAATATATATATATATATATTCTTAATACAATTAATCAATAAATCAATCATATATGAAATCATTTTTCCTACTCTGTTTGTCTCGTATTTTATTTTTGAAAAAAACATTTTAAATTATTAATACTACTTTTTAAATGTGAAATATCAAAAATATTTCAAAGGGGTAAAAAATAAATTTTTATTTTTATTGAAAAAAAAATACTACTAGTCAAGAAATTTCAAAATTGAAAATTAAATTAACATAACCAATCTTGTCAAACCTTATGCGAATAGAAATTTAAAATAGCCGTTTTTATCTCACTAATATCCTTTTCAAATAAAAAACTAAAAAGGTTTTAATAAAACAATCAATCAAAGAATATTTTTCTTTTATTAAATATTCTACAGGCTTAAAGGTTTCAATTTTTCATTTAAAGTTATTTCGAATTTGCAAAAACTTGTTATTAAACTCCCATACAAACTTTTAAACATCACAGAAACACCAAAATTCAATTTTTGAAGAACAAAAAGATTTACACAAGTGTTGAAATATTTCAGTGAAAAATAAATTTTTGAAATGCAAAAAAAAAATATTTTAATTTTTATAACTACCTAATCCCAATTAAAAACAAATCAACTGGCGAAGAGTGATTGATCTCCCAAATAATCAACGATAAAAAACTGTTTTGTTTTTAGAAAAAAACGTCAAAGAACAAAACCAAATTTCCAATCTGAATGGTTAGAATTTATTAACTTTTGAAAACAGCAAAGTTAGTTTTGAAGTGTTGATCTCTTTGGCACTTTTTGAGATTTTGTAGATTTTTTTTTCTTATTTTCATTTCTCAGATGAGTTATTTTTTTATCATTCTTGATAAAAAAATACTTATTTTATGAAATTTTAAGGGTTGTAAAAAAAAATCATTAATTCATTTAAATAGAATTAAATTGTTTATATACCTTGAAAGAAAAAAAATTATTTTAAATTGAAGAAATTTAAACCTTTGGAAATATATAATAAAGAAACAAGTAATGTAATGGGATTTCCCAACCTATAACGAAGCAATATTAGAGTGGTTAAAAGACTTTATCTGACTAGAATACCTATAATTCAAAAAATCCATATTAAGAAAACACAACAAAACAATGAAACAAAATAGAAAATAAAAATAAAAATTGTTTAGAATTTTATTAGAATATTTTACTTTAATCCAATATATGTGGTCTGTCTAAATAATAAATAAATTTCTAGATAATTATACAGATTTATATATAAAAATAAAAACTAAAAAAAAAATAAAAAATAAACATAGTTTTATACGCACATATTTATCAAAAGATAAAAATGATTTCTTCTTACAAATGTTTATCCAGTTTATTTTTAAGTCTAGTATATTTAAATTTTTTTTCGATTGTCAAGGCATAAATGAACTCTGGTAATAGGATTAGCCAGGCAAAGGCGTGTGAGAAGGCAGGTGATCTTATACAAAATAAGAATAAAAAGGAAGTTAATAAATACCAAAATTTCGATTTTGAAGTGATTAAATTTGTTTGGTGTAAAATTGCCTTGGGGTCGTTAAATAAATAATTAATTTGTAATATGGTATTGATAATGTTGGGGATCAATAAAAAAGACCATTCTATTGATAGCTGATAGGATCTAGCGATATTATGGAATGTATTGAATTGTAGGTTTTTAATATGTTTAAAATAGACTATCGCTGACGTAACTTTCATCCCAACTAAGGTAGTATTGATCGAATTCCAGCCAAATTGTTTGATTATAACATTCGAATATTTTAACGATTTGTTTTTAATTCGTTTTAAGAAATGGGCAAAGGACATCCAATGTAGTATTACCAAAGAAATTAAAATCAAAGAATAATTTATTGGTGTGACAAGTAATACGATTGAAGAATATGATAGATAAGTTATGATTCTTTCAAATTTCTGGGTAATTATCAATTTAAAAAATAATATGATGGTGAAACATATGGAGTTGATTAAAATTATTGCTGTTATTGTTTCAGAGATTACCAAATTATAAAAAAACCATCTATTAAATGAAATTGCGTTTTCTTTTAAAAAATCGAAACAATAGTAAAACAGTAAATATACTGGTGATATTAGAATTGAGACAGTTAAATAAAGCCGAATAAAATAAATCATTTGATCAAGAAGTGATCGCTTTTTTTGAACTTTGATTGGCTTTGTTTGCATTAAAGTGAAAATTAGAGTGACAATGATTAATACGATCATTGCATTATAGGGCCATGACACATAAAACCATAGGCCTAAAGTTTTGATAATATTAATTGATACAATGATCTGATCGCCGGAGTCTTCATTCGGATCATCTTGGTTAATATTAGAATTAAAATTGTTTATTTGTTGGAATATTAACAGCTCTGGTTTGGAAGCTTTTAAACTCCATTGTGGAAAGCGGATTTCCTTTCGAAGAGTAATTTTTTGATCACCTTGTCGAATAATTTCAAAGCTTCTAATGATCTTTTCATATTGGGAATCCATGGCTCGTAAATAAACAATTGGTAATTGGTAATTGGTTAAATTTATTTGGTTTGTATTGATGATGAGATTATAGGCAAAATTATTATCTAAAAAGGAATTAAACTGGATTCTTGAGAATAAATTCTTGATAGTTATTTTTTTGCTAAAATCGAATATGCCAACTGTATGTGAAATTTCATTAATTTTTTCAAATTCATATATAATATTTGTTTCGTTAACGTGTTGTAATTGGTTAAGTAGCTTGTTATTTAGTTCAAATTCAATATTGGTATATTTTGATAATAATTCTTGTTTGACGATCATCAGATTGTACTTTTGTTGATTTTTCCAATAATGTTTGAAAAAATATTCTTTGGTATTTAATCCTTCTTCTGTATACAATTCTGGGTATGGCAATATTTGAAACAAATAATTTTGAGATTTGTTAAATCTATTGAGCTCAATTACTTTATTATCGTTCTCGTTCTCGTTTTCATTAATGAGTTTAATTCTCTCCAGTAAGCCCTCTTTTTTTAGTAATACAACAAAATCAAATTCTTTGGTGACTGGGATATTTATTTTTGAATCCAGTATCAACCCGTCATTATTATTGATTGGTTTATAGTGCTTGAGATTATTATTCCCCTTCCCATCATTTTTTGTTTGCAGAGTAAAAAAATGCTTTAAACTTGATGTCAATGATCGATCAAAAATTTTTTCTTGCTCAGCAATTGGTAGTGTTAATTGCTGGGTGCTTGGATCAACCAAATTGTAAACCAATTTAGATATTTTATTGACGATTTGGTTGCACCAAATAATTGATTTGTGGTCACTTGATGTAAAACAACTTTCAATCGATGAGGTGTAATAAGAGATCTCCTTAATATCTTGATTGTCCTTGTTGATGTGCTTGGTATTGCCCAAATAAGCGTTGTCTGGTCTAATCAGTTCGTCATTGACCCCACCAATGATTGAGACAATGAGGGATTGCGAAGCAATTTTGCTGTTCTTGTCATTTGTGTTCTCATGATCAAGTGGTGCAAAAGACGGGGAATGTAAAAAGTTACGATACGAGACAGTCGTGCCAGTGTCGCAGGGATATGGCGGATCATTGTGCGGTGTGCTCAAAGTGAGAACTGTTCCGATTTGATCTTTTTCAATCCTCGATGAAGACAGCGCCAATCGGCTCACCATCCCCCCCATCGAGTGTGCAATAATGAAGACCTTCTCGGGTTGCGTTTGGGAGTCGTCTTTTGTACTGTACGCACTAAGAATATATTTCACACAGTCCAATAAATACTCTGTTTGTTCCGATAATAGCAACGATGAGAAGGCATTTAGTTGGTGTTTAAAATCAATTGAATAAACCTCAAACTCAAAAGCTGAATTTATTGGATCGTATTTGCTTGAGTTCAAATATTTTAGTACAAATTCTCGATCAATTGGATCATATCCTTCTTCGTATCCTTTTGAGATTTCCCAGTTGCCCTTGTCTCTATTAAATTGCCCATTCAAGAGCGCAAACGTCGAAGCAATCGATTTGGCATTAGAATAATTCCCAGAATGGCCATGGATAAATAAGATCGGGATTTTCGGCTTGCTGTTTGCCTTGAGATCTTTTGGGTGCTCCCCTTGTGGAACAATTGCCTTAAACAACCGATAGTTTCGATGGGCAACCATCTTGTTATCTATTGGCTCAAGATCAATCCCAATTAATGTTAATTCACAGAGATTTGGGATTTTGGAACGTGTAAGATATAGCCCATAAATTGCCAGGATAATCGCTATGCAATTAATAATCACAAAGGGTATAATCTGAAGAAGCGAACAATTTTTGGTTATCATTTTTTGTGATTTTCGGTTCTTTGTTTTGTTTTTTTTTTTTTTTGTCTTTTTTTTTTTGACACAAAGGTCAAATTTTAAAAAATGGTAATAATCGAGTGTAATGTAACAATTTTATAACTTTGAAAATATCTGTTTGGTTCTTGAAATGTTTTGTATGTTGATCTCTTCCAAATTTAGATATCACCTTTTTTTTTGTAAAATCCCAAAAACATCATATTTTTCATTTTTCAAGAAAGATTACTATTGAAGAAAAATGTTGTATTTCTTATGAAAGAGTAAAACAATCAATAACTAACAAAAGTTGTTGTCAGTCTTGTTGTTTATTTGGGTTTAAGATTTCACAAATAATCAATTTTTTTATATCTGCGTAAAAGAAACTTTTGGAAACAAAGTTTGTAAAAATTATAAAGTTTTTATCACTAATTTTGAAACCTGAACACCAAAAAAAGTTATGTAATACAAAATAGTATTTTCGTTAGGGTATTTTATTCAATTGTTATTCCAATTTTAAATTTTGAATAATAATTCTCAATAATATCTTAAAAAAAGGCTGGGTAATTTCTTTCACTTAAGGGAGTACATCCACCTTGACAAACACCATGTTATGAATACTCTGTTCTTTATTGAAAAAAGTATTGGTCTTCTTTTGTTCGAATACCTCCAAATAATTCTCAAAAATTGAAAAATTTTATGATAATAAGTGTTTCAAACTACTGTTTGTCGAAAAATAAATCCTAATAAAAGTTCTAGTTCTACTTTTAAAAAACTGTTTTAATAATCAAAGTAAATTTAAAATTCTTTATTCTTCCATGAAGATTAGATTATTGATTTCATTTTTTAAAAATTGGAAACAGTTAATTGATATTAAATCTTGATTTTTTTTTTTTTTTGGATATTCACCAAATTAAAATTTTGTTCTTTTTTATTGTGAAATCAACAGTACTCGAAATTTCCTTTTAGAATTGTTTGAAATCTTTTATTTTGATTTCATATTACAAAAATATATATTTTTTTTAATTTAACATCTGAAATAAAAATATCTTCAAATTGATTTCATATTTTTCATCAAACACTCTTATTAGATGTGTTTTATTCAAGAAAAAAAAATAGTGTATTACATTGAAAATCCCCTGACTTTAAGACTTAAAAAATTTTATTTGTGAAAATGAGTTTATTGGAGAAAAGGTAATTATTTTATGGGTAGTAACTTTTTCTGTAAATTTGTCACATAGATGTAAAACTCTGCTTTTGCGAAAATAATGCGTCGAGAAAAGTTTAATCCAGTATCAATACAGTCAGTATCAAATTTAAGGAACAAACTTTCAACAAAAATTAAAGCACAAAAAACTCTCAAATTAAGGCACAAACTTTCTAATATTTTTTTTTACAAATTATTTTGCTATAATCTGAATTTTATGCATAATTTTGGGATTTTTTTTGTGCCTTAATTTTTGTTGAAGTTTGTGCCTAAAAAGTGGATCTTACTGTAATAAAATGCATGTTTTAATGTTATAGAAGACCTATACAACATCCAATCAAAGAAACCAACAATAAACCCAAAGTTAAATATGTTACTGATTTCTTAAAGATCTAATATTTAAAAAAAAATTCTAAAAATAAAGGATTAAATTGGAATATTTATCTCAATAAATAGAGTAAATTGAAGAAAATTTTTATAATCAAAAATATATAAATATTAAAAAAAACTGAGAATATTATGAAAAATTTTCAACTAATTGCATTCAAATTTAAATTTTTAATTAAAATATCAAGGAATGAATCAGCAAAATTGATTTTAGCCTAGATATACTCTTGTGTAGTAAATTGGATGATAAATTGGAATAAGAAGATATAAAAAAAAAGCACAGATTATCTTTTGAAACATGGATTATAGTTGTTGTGCACACATTATTTTGATCACCATATTGTGAAATACTTTTTATAAAAAAATATTTCAAGTCAATTGAACCATGTAGCACCAATATGATTTACTTTTGATTACAACTTGCTTTAATTTTAAAAGAATCGAGGGTGAGATTAAACTCTTAAACTTTATTTTTTTAGCTAGAATAACACAATATAGAGCATGTTTTTTTGAAAAGGTAACCCCTCCATCTACCACTTTCTTAGATTTGAAGTATATTCTGTTAAGTTACTAGTACCTTAAATATTGAAATAGGTTCATGAGAATATATTTTGGCAATTTACAATGATCAAAATAATGTGTGCACAACAACTATAATCCATGTTTCAAAAGATAATCTGTGCTTTTTTTTTATATCTTCTTATTCCAATTTATCATCCAATTTACTACACAAGAGTATATCTAGGCTAAAATCAATTTTGAAAGTAAAGGTCTTGTTATTTTCAGTAAAATTTAAATTATTCATGCAAATAGTTGAAAATTTTCCATAATATTCTTGATTTTTTTTAATGAAATTTTTTGATTTTTTTTTATGATTAAAATTTTCTCAAATTAATTTACTCTATTTTTTGAGATAAATTTTGCAATTTGATCCTTCATTTTTAGAATTTATTTTTCAATAATAAAACTTTAAGAAACCAATACGATGTTTTCATAGTGTTTTTTATCAGTTTCTTTGATTGGTTAATGTAGGGGTCTTCTATAACAAAAAAACACGCTTTTTTATTTTTGAACCTGATTAAACTTTTCTGCACGGATTATTTTGACAACTGTAGCTTGTAATTTTCAATAATAATTCGGATATCGACTGTTTATTTACAGTTATACAAAAATACTCAGTTTTCAACATTTTTATTTGGGTTTTTTGATCAATTTTGGAAATAAACCCAATTAACAAAACAAAACAAAAAAAATTGTCACTCTATTTTCTTTTTCTTGTTCTAAGTGACATTTGTAAAGCTCAAAAATTCTATATGGAACTCTATTTAGAAAGTAAAAGAAAGGGAAGTGAAAATTGTATCCTTTGTTAGACAAATACCAGTATATAAAACCTAATTCAAGGAAAGAATTATTGGTATTTGAATAAGAAAAGTAATAAATGTTCTCTTTTCTTCCTTTTTTATACAAAGAGAGATTTTCAAGAAATAGATTGTGGTTTGCTTTCTGGGTTTATGTGTTTGGTCCTTTTTTATGAGATATTTTAAGGAAACGTAATAACCCTAAATGAAGAGAAAATAACAGAATTGAAAAAATGAGAATCAGTTAAAAGTAAGATCCCAATGAATTTCTACAAATAAAATGGTGGTTCTAAATTGCTTAATAATAATCCTCACAGTATATAATCCATATTTACTCAACACAGTATAGACATGGAAAAATTACTTTATTGATCGAAAAGTTTTTGAACTCTATTGAGAATCATTTTTTTATAGATTTACATTTTTCAATTTGTTTTTTTTGTTAATTTTTTTTTTTTTTTTTTTTTTTTTTTTTTTTTTTTTTGCAACAAGTTTTCAAACGATCAGAATTAGTTGAAAGTGATGATTCTTCACCGAAGAATAGTAAATGATTTCCCAGTGATTAATTCATATTGTCATAGTTACTCTGATTCAACTAATTTGATATATTTGACTTTTAAATTCTTTTTCTTTCTTGAAAAAACTTAAGAAAAAATTTTAACATTTGCTTTTTTCTTTTATTGAAAGAGATCGTAATTTTCTTTTTATTTTTTTTTATTTTTTCTGCCAGTAAAAAAACGTTGGTAATCTTTTAGACCACTTGTTGGTTTAATAAAAAACTATCTCAAAGACATTCCATAATCTTTTTAATAATTTTCACTTTTGCTTTCTTTATGAACATCTCATTTTTTTGAACCATAAATCTTTGTGTCGTTATTAAATAAAACCCAAACAAGTAACCGTAAATTGAATTGACAAAATTGTTTCCTAAATCTTAAAATTGAAAGTCATCTCTTTTAAAGAAACACAATAATTTTCAGATTTATTTTCTTTGTTCTTTTGGAAAATTAGGTTACTTGTTGAATCTAGGGTAATCAGTGAATCTACCTCGATTAAATAATTTAAGGTTTATTTTTCCTCTATTTGGAATTAATTTGTTATATTTATAAAGAGGAGAATGGTTGTGTGAGTTTCTTCTATTTAAAGTTCTGATCATTAAAGTATGGAAAGTTTTTTTTACCTCAAAATGTTGTTCTGCAATTTTCAATTTAAATTGTTTCTTCATTAGGTAATATATCCTCTTATCTTTGGACTATTTCAAAACGAAAGCAATATTTAAAGAGGTGTGTTGTTATAGCTGCTGTTTGGTGATGTATTTTGGAGATCATCTGTATTGTCTCTCTTTGAAAATTTAGTTTCTTTTGGATTTTTTTATTTGTCAAAAATTACTTTGGATTTTTAAAAAGTTTTTAATTTGACAAATAAATTTAAAAGATGAAATAGAGTTTAATAAAATACTCAAAATGAATTCTACCTTGACGAAATTGAATTAGTATATAAAAAAGAATTATTTCAGATCTCTAAAGATACTTTTTATTAGATATTTTTTTAGATTGTAGAATGGGATTATTTTTACTATAAAACCCCTTTATTTAATATTTTGAAGAGCTGATAGATCTTGCATTTTTCTCTTTATAATTCTAATAGTATTTGGGGAAAAAAATCAAATATAGAATTTTATCAAAATTGGTTTATTATTAAAGAATTGACAAAAAAAATCGAGGTAGATTCAGTTGAAAAATGTTTTTTAAAATTTGTGTTTGGTCTTGTAACATTTTTTTTTTATGGGAATACCAAAAGAAAATGTTTTAAAATTCGTTGATCCAAAAAGTAATCAATGATAAATAATTTTGTTTGATTAATTTTTTTATTCAAAAGAGTTACTCTAATTTGTTATCTTTACCATTTTTATTGATTTGTTAATTGGCTAATTTGGTAACTGCTATTTTTTGATTAGAGTAGGAAAAAAAATACCTAACAATTAAATCCCTGGCAAGATTTTTGCTTGTGAATATTAGTAAAATTGTGGTGTAAATTTCTTCTATTTTCAATCAAATCCTTTATATATATAACCAAATTATTAATATGCCTAATAATAAACCTACCCAAAGTTCATCGGGGTGGGGCTTCTCTAGAATACCTAATTAATTGTTTGATAGCATAATTTGATCAACTTTTTTTGAAAAAAAAATAGAGTTTTATAGAGGTTTACTATTATGAATTTGGAAAATGATAATTTTTATATCTTGTTTTTTGATTGATTGAATGGTGTTTTTATCAAAATGTAATTTCATTAATCACCGTTTTAATAAGTAAGGGATTGTATTTTAAAAGTTTGATTCTTAAAAAATAAAAAGATTTGATTGACAATAATAGAAATTAGACCTCAATTTTCCTAATATTCACAAGCAAAAATCGTACAAGGGATTTTTTTCATGTATAGTATTTTTTTCACTACTTTACATAGAATTCAGATTTTATCATATGTATTTATTATTTTTATGACATACAACCTATTTGTTGTCTTCAAAGAATCTTGGAATAAGTTTTCTTATGTAAATTTAAATTTTCGATTTTTTTATCTTTCAAATTTGAAATTTATCTAAACAGGGTTTGAAATTTTGATTCAATTATAATATATTAAATTCAAATTTTACTATGAAAGAGTTCAAAAATCAAAAAATTCCTTGAACCTAGGTCTATCCAAATTATCTTTAAATGGTCTGAAAGTTTGCTTCATGTATACCAATATACTTCAAAAAATTTTGGATTGAATAAGCACAATAATCAAAAAAACAAAATCAATTAAAAATTTTACTTGTTTTGTTCAAAAAGGCATCAAGGGGGCATGCACAGTTTTCAATGTTGAAAATTATAATTGTAACAATTTTACTGGGAAAAGATTTTTAAAGTGTCACAAGACATTAAAACTATGAAATCAAAATATCTTTGGTAACTCTATTTACGAAAAGAGCTAGATTAAAGCATATTTGTTTCATTAAATTTTATAGTTTTTATACATTTTTTTTTTTTTGATTAAATTTATAGTTTTATCACAGTATCAAAATAATGAGTTGCCAAATCATTTAATCCCTGTTTTTAAATATAATCCGTATTTTTATTTTTTCTTTATTGTCCCAATGTAATACCCAATTCACTCACAATTGGTCTAAATTTAGTCAAATCGTTTTTTTAATTAACTTACTAATTTTACAAGTTAATTTTCAAATATAAATGAAATTTATTATAAATTCTTGTGATTTTTTACAATATTTTTGAAATTTTTAATTGTTTTTTAGTTGATAAGGGTAAAATATTTTGATAATTTTATCTTTCTTATAACTGTAAAAAAATTTTCACTTTTGATAACTTATTTTTAGAATTTCTTTTTTAATGGACTAGTAACTCTTATTTATTTTTTTTCACAAAGATAATAGGGTTTTTTTTTTACAAGTGGAAGGGGTTAAACACAGTTTCAGTCCCATTTATTAACTTTAGAGAGATGAGTTATTATTTTCAAAGGGTTTCTTCTCTTCCAATTAATTTTCCAGTAAAAATGTCTTGATCCTTTTTTGGTTTGGATTTTTAGATCAAAAACATCAAAAAAAAAATTTGCAAAAGATTTTTATTTTCATGAAACCTCGCTTTAATTGATTCTGTATGTTTATATAACAGATAATCTTGATTTTTTTATCCTTATTTTGAAAAATAACGAAGAAATAAATCAAATATTGAATCTCCTTGAAGATCAAAAAAAATCGTTTATTTATTTTTTCACAAATATTTATTAAATTTCTTGAAATTTGAAAGATAGAGTATGATTTTTTTTTTTTTTCGTATATCTAGAGTTTAAAGATCGTATTATTTGTGTTAAATTGGGTATTAGTTAATATCTGGTTTTTTTTTATTCCAGGTGTTAATTAGAATTCGTTTTGTTTGTTTGAAAATTTCTATAAAAATTAGAAATAATGGTCCAGTATATTGATCAAATTTAATCCCGGGGGGTTAATAGCGCACTGAAAAATTTAAGATTGGGTTTATTAATTTTTTTATTCAAAATATTCAAATTAAAAAATATTTCATTAGGTTATAAGTTGAATATTATAGGTTTTAAAAGGGTATTTTAGAAGAATTTTTAATTAAATATATTTTAGTTTGTTTTTATCGTTTTTTTTTAATCGTTAAAAATAAAAAAAAAAAATAGATTTGAATTGTTCTTTGAATATACAAATAATATTTTTTTCAAATTGGGGGTAATTATTGGACTTTTTTTTTAAATTAAGTGGATTATTCAGATAAATATTTTCCAAAACTTAGTATTTTGTTTTTTGAAATGTTTTTTGATACATATTTTTAATAGGCAATAAGATTTTTTTTATTTTTTCAAAGATAATAATTTTTTTTATAAATAATTTGAAAGTTTTGAAAAATTGGAGTTATCAAAAATCAAAAAAATAATTAAACTGTTATGAAATAATAATTCATTTCAGAAAATGGTATAAACTTGGGATTGGTCTTATTGTGGCCGGATTTTTTCACTTGGTTTTTCAATTCCAAGGGGCTTTAATTTTTTTTTGAATTTTCCTTTTGGATTCACAGTCTTGTAAATAACCAGTTTTGGCGGCTTTTAACACTTTACACAAATTCAACTCATGTTTTTTTTTTTTTTTTTTTCAGACTTGGATATTGGAAGCTAATAAGAAACATATATATTCTTGGTTCAGATTCAAATTGACTTTAGAGGTTAGATCTTTGATTAATGTTAATGGTTCGATTATATTAAATTCCTTTGTTATAAAAATTTCATCATATTTACAAAATTTCTGAGATAAAATGATTGTTTAATAAAAAAAAAATTCAAAAAATGATCTTTATCTTATAATTTTTGTCAAAAAATTACATTTTAATTTTTCAATATCTTCAAAATTCTTTTTTAAAATTTTTTTAAAAAAACCCTATTTCTTGTTTATATACTGTTTTCGCCTAATTTTTTTCTTTTCTTTCTAGAGTCCGCCTAAAATTTTTACATGAATTAAATTTTATTAATGGGTTACAATAAAAAACACGGGTTTTTTACACCAATGTACGGTTATTTTCCAATTAATAAATGACAATTTTTATTTCAATTGCCAAAATGAATATTAATTATTACTAGTACGATCAAATTAGAAGAGTAAAAATTTTGTCTTAGATTTCAAGAAGGAAGTTTAATTTATTCTCTAAAAAAATCATTTCTAAACAATGTTGTAAAGATCTTTTGATTTTCTTCAACTTATAAACTAGAAAAATATTTTGGGATGTGAACTAAAAATTTTCATTTTTTAATTGGAAAATAATAGCAGTAATGGGCTAAAGTAATAAGCATGGAGTTATTTACACCACTGTACTAAAAGATTTTTTTTAGTTAACTTGTCTCTTAATCGTAGCACCTTAAGAAACCACGATCACATTTACTTATTTTTCATTGCAAGTTTTTTTGATAATTTAAGAATAATCTTAATGAAAAAAGAAGCTTGACTTTTTTTTTTGCGGAAGGGTTAATGTTTTCTACTTTGATAATTCTCACAGCGCTATTGTACAAAACCTTTTCTTTAGAACTCTAAAAAGATCCCGACAGAAGTTTGTCGAATACTCTATTTTTCCTTTTGCAAACTGTTTTCAAACATCTTGGAAAAACTATCGAGATTTGATGGGTTACCAAAAGCACTTTTCAAAATTGTGACTAAAAAATGTGTAGTATGGTATTAAAAATCACACACAGTGGTGTTATTATCGGTTTTAACAATGTTGAATAGGTTTTTGAACACTTGGTTAGAATTATTCGAATTGAAGAAAAAAGTCACTTCTATTGAAAGTAAAAGTTGTTTTTTAATTGAAAAAAAAAACAGAACACCTTGGTAGGGTTGTTCAACGATATTGGTGGAAAGTTTTTTAAAATCAAAGTTTGTTGATCAACAGAAAAGTTGTAACATGAACGTTTTCCTTTTTGCATTCGACATATTCGATTTTTTGAAAAAAAATAAAGGGTTTTTGGAATTCGAGCCCAAAGGAATGAGCAAAGGTTAGAGTGGTGTTTTTTTTGTTTAAATGGGGGTGTAAAGACAATTAAGATTAATAATTATTTTTCATAAATTTAATAATTTACAAAAAAAGGAAAATTGTGGAGAAAAAAGAAAGAAAAAATAAGGAAATCGTGAAAACATTAAAAAAAAAAAAAAAATATCATTCTTGAATCATTGGTGTGTCTTTGTCAACAGTTTTTTATGTTTGTTAAAAAAAATATTTTCAATTCCAATCAAATTTTAACAAATGGTTAAAAGTTTTAATTTTTGGAGATCAATATTGTTAATTCCTGAGACATCAAAATGGACTACATTTACTTTCTTTCAAGCGGGGAAGTTCACAATTGTAATTCGTAAACTTGAAGATGGGACAAAACCTCAAAAGAAACTTTCGCCTTTGAAATAAAGCAGAAAAATAAATGGAAAATAATTTTTGAGTTGAATTCTACTTTTGAGTTGGTAGTGGGAAGAAAAGAGAACAACACGTTTTGCCCTGGGTACAGGTAAAAAAACAGAACAGAAAAAAAGTTAAGACGAAATTAAACTAGATAGACAACTCAACTTGAAAGATTTGTTAAAAAAATTTTTTTCTCTTATTTTTTAGTAAATAACAATAAGAAAGGATACTTTCTTTCAAAAAAAAAAAATTCTACCCACTGGTTTCTCAAATTGGTCTTGGTTGTTTCCCATTATTACTTCAAATTTTTTTGAGTATGGTTGTTGAATTAGCACAGGATTTATCGCCTTTTTTTGTTCTATTTTTTTGAACGCTTCCTTATTGATTTCAAGGAAAGAAATTGAAATTCTGCTCTTCGTTTTCTTTGTTCTTTGACTCAAGTTATTAACTCTTGATTGAGTTTCTTTCTAAAAGCAAAGAATAACTAGAAAAGTGGAAATTGCAAAAGTAAATTCTTTATTCCCCCTTAGATATCAATTTTGATGACTGGAGTTCTTTTTCCAAAAAAAAAACACCCTAGATCAAATTCTCGATAAGGTTTACCAAACCTATAAAAAAATGCAAATGTTGAAATAATTGGAATATTTTTTCTATCTTTTTTTTTTTTTTTCAGAAATCAAGTAAAGTGAATATTTTATTGATCAAACAATCATCGATCTAAAAATCAAAAGTGATGGTATATGCTAATTCACCAAGGTTCTAAAATCTTTCTTTTTGCCTTTCCTAAAAGACTTTTGAGAAAAAATCTTTTTCAAAAATTTTTCTAGTAAATCTCAAAAAGTATAAAACAAATTTTAAATCTTCCTTTTAGAGTTCACAAATGGGCCTTTTTTTGTTAGGTGCTAATTATACTAATAGTTCAACTTGTTATTTTTAAATTGAATTGTTTCGATTAAAAAAAAAAAGCGAATATTCCAAAGAGAATAAAATGGAAGCGATTTTGATTAAATGCGCAACAAAATGAGAACTTTCGCCTGAAATATTTTTGCAGAAAAAGAAGTAACTAATAAATTTCTCATAAAACTTTTTCTTCACCATTTCAAAAAGAAAACCGAAACCACCAAGTAAAGTCACACTCTTTTTAAGATGATTGAATTAAAGTGAACCAATAATTTTTTTTTTCTTTTCATTTTTATGAACAATTTTCCGTACTTTCTCCAACAACATTTTCAAAATTCATAAACAGACTGACTGTTCTCCACTCTCTTTATTTCCTCTCAAAATTGAAATCCTTTATTGAATAATTTGGATGATTTTTGGAAACAAATGAGAACTTTCGGTAAAGGTAACACCAAGATTAGGTGTTAATTTTCTTCTCATGTGTGGCAAGTTTTGTGATCAAGTTTAAATTTGATACCTTTGAGAAAAAATACAAAATAGAAATCTTTTAGAAACTTGTCTTTAGTCGGACAGATGTGCTTTATTTTTTGAAATTATGTTATGTTGATTGGTTATATTACTTCTTCTTTCAAAATTTTTAAAAAGTAAAAATATTCCTATTTGAAGATCCCGAAATTCTGTCCAAAAAATGCAGAGAAAAACACCAACGAGTAGTAGGTACCAGAGATATTTTTTGCAAGAATAATTTTTTGGTTTTTTCTTTTTATTTGTAAGAGAAATCCTTCTTCACGAGTCAGTAAAAAAAATTTGATTCTTGATAAAGTCGAATATCTGATTTTACACACCCTTTGGTGAATTAAAGTTTTCCTATTCCCTTCGAAATGTTCCAAAAAAAAACAGAAAGTTTTTCCTCTTTTAAAGTAAAATGTTATTTGACTGAAAAGAAGACAACAACCAGGTCTATAATTTGCTGGCAATTTCTTGGACATAAAAAGTTCTCTTTTTCAATTCAAAGTATTATCCGAGCCTTTTTTCCATTTTGAAAAAAAAGTAAAACCATGCAATTCTCCACATTTCTTCACACATCGGTTTAACAGCAATTAAACTTTAATTTTTGATTTGGAAGGTTTGTTAATTCTTTTACTTTGAGATCTGTTTCTCATTAATTTTTAACAAAGTTCTTAATTAATTTCCTTTTTATTTTCCATTTTTTTTAATTGAAAATAGGTTCTTATTTGCTTGTTTTTTAGTGTAACCGTAGAAACAACGTTTATATTCCCAACAGAAATTGCTTGTTCAAATCAACATTTTATCTAGTTCCAAAATAAATTTTACAAAACAAAACGATCAAAATTCCGAGATCTTTTTCTCTTTGAAAAAAAACAAAACCCTACAAAATCCCAAATTCTTTTTAAAATCAAACTGTTTCATAAACAACATCTATACCCACCACAAAACCTATACACCATGACTCGAAGACTTCAAAAGAAATTTAGCAAAATAACAGGCTTTCGGAAAAGATTAAAATTGCTTGTCAAACTCAAACCTTTGGAAATTGTTGGCTTGGAGCCGTCACAGTTGAGGAAATCGCAACTCAAAAATCTCAAGAAAAACGACAGTGCGCCAAAGACGATAAGAATTAAAAGGAGCGCGATTGATTATTTAGCAAAATTGACATGCAGGCCGAAGAAATCGATCGAAAGAGGGATCACATCCTTTTTGTCGAAGAATTTCAATTTGGAGAATTCAAGGCAATACTCTCGAGAGTGGTTTGTTTTTGCACAAAGGACAGAAGAACGAAAGATCATTAAAGACAAAATAAGGGAGAAAAAACGGAAAAACAGGAAAGATAACCCAAAGCCCAAAACTAAGGGGAGAAACATTGTCATCATCGAAGAGCACTGCACAACAGCAAAAGAAACAAACCAAAACACTCTGACGTCAGACGTAAAAGAATCAAAAAAAAGGAGAAAAAGAGCTATGAGCACGGCCTTTCATTCGAAATCTAAGGGATCAAACAGCCATAAGAAAAAAAAGTTACCAAAAATCATAATACGTGTTAAAAGATCACCATCTTATTTCCAAAAACGAGCAAAACAGGAAACACAGGAAAAACAAGAAAAAACAGTAAAACAAGAAAAACAAGTAGAACAAGTAGAACAAGTAGAACAAGTAGAACAAGTAGAACAAGTAGAACAAGTAGAACAAGTAGAACAAGCAAAACAAGCAAAACAAGCAAAACAGGAAAAAACAATCCAAGAGAAGGAAAATAATGATCAAATTTTTGATATTAACGAATCGGGCGAAATTGTCAAAGAATTTGAATTCTTTAACGAACAAATTTTTGTTCCCTTTTATAATTTGAATATTGATAATTCTATGAATGCAATCAACGAAGCCAAAGGAACTTGCGAGCCTAACGAAATGAACGAAACAAATATCGAAAACATGACAAATGAACTACCGGAAAACAAAAAAGAAGCAAGATACATAATCCACAACATCCCAATAACAAAGGAAATTCAACAAGATCATAACTCCCAAAATGGTCGATTAAAAAAGGAAAAAAAAAATCAACAAGAACAAGAACAAGAGCAAGAATAATAACAAGAACAAGAACAAGAACAAGAACAATAATGATGACACGACTGACAATAACAACATTTATGTTTTGGAAAATATTGATAGTCCCGATTTCCAAATAATTAATACTCATGAAACAAACTTAGAATTCCTGCAAAACGAAAACTTTGAAAATAATTTTCAGAATCAGTCAACTAATGAAACACAAAAAACATTTTTTGAACAAGCACTTGACCACAAAAAACACCAAACACACACAACAGTTATGAAACCAACGTTAGATTTAATGACGCTACATCATCAAAATGAATTTTTCGAACCAATATTCAACGATTTAGATTTTTTCTCTGATTTAGAGACGAATTCTACCTGTGAAAACTCACAGTATAATATGTGGTATTAGACTTTTTTCTTTATTTTATTTTTTTTTTTTATAAGCTTTTGTAAAAAAAAAAAATCACTCTTTATTCTTTGGATTAGTATATATATATATTCATACACAAACACACGCATACCAAGACAAAAAACAAATACACGCATGCATACCTATACACATATATTAATCCCTCGTAATTTTATTTACCATCTTTGTGACTCTAATTTTTATTCTATTATCATTTTTTCTTTTTTAATTTTTTTATAAATTTTTTTAACCCTTTTTCTTTTTTTTTTTTTTTTTCCTCATCAAAAAAAGATTTTAAACAAAATTTAAATTATTATTTTAATTTTGAGAGTTAGAATCTTTTTTATTTATTTACCATTTTTGATTATAATATTTTTCTTTAAAATTTTTTATAATGAGACCATTCGAATATTTTTTATTTGGTTTCTCCTTCATTTAATTAATATTATTATTATTATTTTTAATTTTTTAAAAATTAAAAAATATTAAACAATAAACTGCCACCATTACATCACATTTTCTTTTATTTTACTTTTTTTTTTTCTGCTTTGTTTTTTTTATTTTTGAATTTCGATGAATGTGATTTTTTTTAATAGTTGATTATCTGTTAAGGATTATTTGTATTTTATGGTTAGTTAATAATACTTTTATAACTAACAAAACATTTATTGACTTAAATTAATGCGAATTCAAGAGATCCTGTTAAAATTTGTTTTTTTTCCGGCTATTTTGAATAAGGTAAAAACATTTTCTACTATCAAAATTCAAAATTTGCTCTAGAAATGTCAAAATATAAACCCCATTTCACTCAAAGGAGCCAAGCTAAGAATTAAAAATTTATTTTTTTAATTAAGAAAAATAAAATATAGATTGTTTAGAAATAATAGGAATAATTGACTTGAGATTAGAGTTGATATTCATAAAAAAAATACCTGAACAAACAATAAATTTTCAAAAAAAATAAAATGTCTAAATAGTTCTTGGTTAACTTTTATCGAAACTCCACTAGTAAAATATTTCAATTTATTTGGGGAAATTAAAAATTTTGACAAGAAGAATACTTAACAATATTTGTATTTATTTGAAAAAAAATTACAAAGCTTCAACCTTCTTAATTTTAATTGGGAGTTTTAAAATATTTTCTGCTTCAAAATTGACTTTTTTTTTTAAAAAAAAAGAAAAAAAAAAAACATAGAATACACATTAAAAACTATACCAACAATCCACACTTAACAAAATATGGAAAACCAGTACACAAAATAGAGAAATGACGAAAATATTTTTTATAAAATCATTACAAAAACTAACCTATAAGTAAATAAATAAAAAACAGAACAATCATCAAAACTAAAATGAATAATATATATCTGTGTATATGACTTAACAAGAAAAAACATACCAAATTACAAATTTGGCAGATATCAGTATTTATATATATTTAAACCCTTATCCAAAAAATTTAACATACCTAAATTCAATTATTTTAAAAAAAATTTCTTATTTAATCATTTTCTATAACAAATTAGAGCCATTCACTAATTGAATCGTTAACACTTGTTTATAATTAAAATACTCGCAAAACAAAAAATAAATAATTATCAATACTAATAAAGCATTGGATGTGTTAAAAAGTTTGGAGAGAGCAATACAAAAAATGGCATTTGTAAAATTTGTTTTAATTCTATTTAGCAATATCGATCCATAAAATTAGTAGACTATCAACTAATTTAATTTGAGATCTTTTATTTTGAACAACTTAAATTTAGCCTAATATCAATAGTTTGAAAAAAATATTTTGATCCAACTCAAAAAGTTAGACAATTCAAAAAATAAAATGAAAACAAACAACTAAAAGATGAAAAAATGATTTTCATATTTAACAAAAAACAATCAAAATTATTTTCAATTTGAACGAAATTGTATTACTCTGGTTATTTGAACATTTTTACCTGTGAAAAAATTTTGAATTATAGTTTATTGAGATAGGTAAGCCAAAAATTGTTAAACATGATTGGAACCCAACTTTATAAAAGAGTCATTTTACTACAATTACGAATATAAATTATTCGCTTTTAATCCAATTCAATCATATATCAAATAAATAGATACCCGAATTAATAAAAAACCGGTTCAATAATTACAGCTGTTCCAAGCTTACCGTGAAATTTTATCAATATCAAATTTTGATGTTGATATAGATTTTTCAATCTAAGAATAAAAAAATAAGAAAGCTTATATTGAAAAGATTTTTTCATAAATGAGTTCATATGAAAAATATTCTTCTAATGTGATCAAAAAATAAATTTATTTTTTAGAGTAAATTTTATGTTGTTTCTTAATGAATTTTCGATGTTTAGAGTCATTTTGGGTTCGAAAATTTCTTTTTTGCAAATCAGAAAAAATTCTTGAATATGAACTCATTTAGGAATTTTTTTTTTCAATATGAGCTTGGTTTTATTCTCATATTGAACTTTTTAAAAAATTTATATCAGCATCAAAATTTGATATTGATAAAATTTCACTGTAGCTTTGGGATGAGTGTAAGTACAAATATAGACCCACAAAAAACATATTAAAATAGAAACACTACATCTGATCACATGCCACATAATCTAAAAGAGGAAAAAAAAGTTAGTTAAGAAATGAAGACATTTAAAACTGGATCAACTAGCAGGCGGGTTGAGAAAATGGACAAGTGGAAGACATTACTTGTAGCACATCTGATAGGAAAAGATTAATAAAAGAGAACATATGAAACTCAAGCCAAATCCATTAATGACATAGCCGAATAAATATAAGAAGATAATAACTGGAAACTAAAGAAATACCACAAAGTCACCAAATTTCCAAACTTGAAAGAAAAACAGCCCACCTAAAGTGGAAACATCAACGATCCGATTCAAAACGAAAACATGTGAAAATAATTTGAATAGATGCTCAAACAGATGGACAAAGCACAAATATAAAATACATATTATAAAAAGGAAAAATTGATTATATAGGTCATTTTATATAGTTAAGTAAGAAATACAAAAGAACCAGAAAAAAAAATGAAAAAATATCATCACAAAAATCGAAAATTTTGACATCAACATCATTGTCTTAGAAGATCTAGAGGATTATTGAGGAGAATGAACATAAAAGAAATCTAAGATATTACTCAAGAATAATTTTTAACCAATACAACTCAAGCACTTTTAAGTAAAAGTAACCCATTTCAAATAACCTATAATAGCATGTTTAACTGGCTGTAAAAACTTTTAGTTTTTTTCTTATTATCTATTTTTTAATATTCTTTAATTTTATTTCTTCACTTTTTTATTTCTATTTTTTTTACTTCTGCTGAAGTCCAAATAAAGCATGTAAAAAAATTTAATGTGTGTTTCAAAATAAAAAGCGTGTTTTTTTTTGTTATAGAAGACCTATACATTAACCAATAAAAGAAACTGATAATAAACACTAAAAAAATATGGTATTCGTTTTTTAAAGTTCTATTATTTAAAAAGAAATTCTAAAAATGAAGGATCAAATTGCAAAATTTGTCTCAAAAAATTAAGTACATTTTTTTGAGAAAATTTTAAACCATCAAAAAAAAACCTAAAAATTCAAAAAAATGTGAATAATATGGAAAATTTTCAACTATTTGAATGAATAATTTAAATTTGACTGAAAATAACCCGACTTTTACTTTCAAAATTGATTTGAACTTAGGTATACTGTTTGATAGTAGATTAGATGTTTCCTTGATACAAGAAGAAAAAAAACCATGGATTATATTTTGAAACACGGATTCTAGTCTTTGTGCACGCTTCATTTTGACCACTGTAGGGATTCTTAATGTTTTTAATGAAATCTCAATTTAGTTAAAAAGTCTTCTCACAACTATGTCTAAATACAAGAATCTTAACACCTTTTGAATTAGGAGAGACAAATTTAGTAATTTCAAAATTTCTCTCTTTAATAGACTAAGTGACCAATGCACAATTCTTAACAAAAAACCAAAAACATTAAAATATTCAGAATGTATTTTTACAAATATATTCTAAAAAATTCAAAAAAAAAACAATTCCTATTTTTTAAATATTTTGTGAAGGAAATTTAGTTCAAATAAAAAAAAAAATTATTTAAAAAAGTTAAACCAAGATCAGTTCTGTCATAAAAAAGAATATTTGTTCTTTGTTTTGTAGATTCTAAATTAGATTAATATTTTTTATTATAGTTATTTTTTAAAAATTATTCAACAAATTGTTTAAAAGAGTGATTCAAACAGTTTAAACATGATTCTTTATAACTTTTAATACCCATTTTTTTAAAATGTCTGTAAATAGCAAATCAAATTTTAGTACTATTATTTTCTTAAATAACCAAATCAAAATCATCAAACAAGAATTCCAATTATTAAATTTCAATATTTTGGATTTATTGTTGAGAACTCAGTGTTGGACACTTGGATCTGGTAAAGAGAGACTTTTCAAGTGACTAAATTTGATCTCCTAATTCAAAGAATCTCCCAACTAGACACAGTCATAAGAAGAATTTTAAACTCAATTTAGTTATCTAAAATATCATAATAACCATTGTGGAAAAAAAGTTCAAAATGGTTTTTAATAGGAAAAATAACTGAAAATTCATAGTAAGATCAATTAAAAAAAGACCTAATATATAAATAAAGACAAAATGAAGTATTCAGTACAATAACTGTTTTTTTAATACTATCTTTTCAAGGAATTTTTCTTTGATTGCTCAATTATTAAAAATTTGTTCAAAAAATTGAATATTTTTACAATCTACAAAACCACTGAATAATTTCGATAAATCAGGTAGATTTAAATTGTATTTGTTGAATTGATCAAAAATAATATAATGGATTATTATTTAAAGTCAATTGGTTTCTTCTTTTTATTGTTTTTACTTTTCATTTTCAGTAATGTTCCCAATTAAAATCTGTGTTGAACTTTTTTTCCTGTTTCACTTTTTTTTCAAAATGGTCGGTCTCAGTCCAAAAAAGGGAAAGTTATCTCAATTCAAAAAAGGACAAATTATTGTTATTAAATTTTTTATTATACAAAATTTGAATCTATTCAATCTTAAAAAAAAATAAATTTCAATATTTTTTATTGAATAATTCTTGACTTGAATTAAATTGAATTTACATTTTTGTTAGACTCATTTTTGAAAAGTGAAAATCAAAAGATTTAAAAAGTCTCATTAAAGACCTAGTCCCAGTATAAAAGCAAAAAATGTCCATTTTTTTTGTACTTTTTTTAAATCCCCTTTTCAAAAAAACTGTGAACAAAAGGTTACCTGAAATTTAAAAATGATTCTATTCAAACCTAGTCAAATACTTTGTTCAAAACTATACCTTAAAGATATTCCAAAAAAGTTAATTTAATAAAAATGACAAAAAAATGGCCATTTTTTGCTTTTATGCTCGATCTAGGGCTTTAAAATTTGATTGAGTGTTTAAATAGAAAAGTTTTGGTGATGAATTATTAAAAAACAATTGTATTTTTCACTTTTTGAAAAATGTCTTGATGTTTTTTCAAAATATAGCATAAGGATCGGTTGAAATTATTTCAATTTGGTCAATTTAGGTGTTGTCTAAAAGGTTTGAAAAGTTAGTTTTTTATTTGTAAGATCACAGAACATTCAAGATTGGGCAACATTTAAAAAAAAAAAATAAAATAATAAAATAAAAAGAATTATTTATTGAGTTCTAAAGAGCCTTAATTGATAAAGACTCGGTTTTTTTTCTTTTGTTGGTTGGTTGGTAAAAATGGGGATATACCCAAATCTTTTCATTAATTCTTCAAAAAGCCATCGTAATGAAAGAAAAAGCAAAAAGAATTCCAATTAAAATTTAAGTTTGGTTGATCTCCAATTTCTTCGTTTCTTGTTATAGCTAATCACAAATAAATTAAAAGCAAAAAAATAAAAAATAAAAAGAAATTTAAAAATGAAAAGAAAAAACAAAAAAAAAAAAAAAAAAAAAAAAAAAAAAGCAAACCGAATTTTGGTTCCATTTTTGAGTCTGTACCAGTAAGGAACAGTTCTGTTTTGTTTGATCTTTTTAGCAAGTTTAAGCTTTTTTCTTAAGGTTTTGTGTGCTGGCTATTCAAAGTTAAACAATGGGTAAGGTTGAGATGAATTGCTGAAAAAAAGAAATCAAAAAAAAAAAAAAAAAATTACCATTTTAAATCGAAAATTCTAAAATTTAAAAAAATGAAAATATTTTTGTTGAACCTTATCTCCATAGAATGTGAATAAGTGAGTTTGTTTTTTTTCAAAAAAAGATGAACTTTCAAGGTGTTCTTGAGAGTTTGAATTGGGTGTCAACTTAAATCACAATTTTAGGTTCTTCAAAATATCTAATAAATTTAAAAGTAATACAATTTACATGGATCTGAAAAGATCATAAGGAATCACATCCCAAATTTAAAGTTTCTATTTTAATTGGTGTTTAACAAATGTTACGGATAAATTCTAAATAATTTCAAAAAATTTTTAGTCTTTTTTCCATTTTTTATAAATCCTGAGAAATGTTTCTTATCAATCAGTCCAGGACAAAGAATTTTTTGAAGAACAACTAATTTTACAGAGTTTCTTAACAGTTGGCTTCATAAAATGCTTTATTCAAAGCTTGAGTATATTAATTTCATAAAGGATATTCAAGTAAAATTTTTCAACCATTTATTAGAATTTATCAGTATTTTTGATTCACTCAATTATAAAGAAGATTACTCTTTCCAAAACAATTCCTGTTAATTTTTTAGCTTGTGTGATAAAACCCATGATGAATTTCTCTCTTCCAAAAAACCTTCAAATACTTTGATAAAAAAAAAAGTGGAAATACCAGTAAGTTTACAAGACATGTTCCAAAATTATAACTTATTTTTCTTTTGTTTGTTAAAATTGGTGTTTTTTCTTTAGCTGTGATACTTTTCCAGTATATCACAAGGTTCAGGAAAATTGATAATATGTTTGGTGTTTTTAGAAACATTCCATTTTTTTAAAAAAGAAAGGTGGTAATTTGGGGTAGAAACATTCAAGAGAAAATCGAAAATACTTTTTTGAAATTCAAACCTAGCCAAACATCTTCAATCAGTTGATTAAATCGAAGTGTTGTCATTTAAAATTTCAAATATATTAACAAGATTCTTCACCTTTTTGATATACTGGAAAAGTATCACAGCTAAAGAAAAAACACCAATTTTAACAAAAAAATGAAAAATAAAGAAATTATTTTTGTATATCTACCGAATATCGACTTTACAATGGAATTTTTTAAATAAATTTCAAATACTGACTTTAAGATTGGTGAAAATGAACCCCATTAATACCTAAAGATTGTGTTGTCTAAAATAAGATTATACAGAGATTAAAGCTCATGTTACAAAATAAAAGTATCATTTTTTTTCTAATTTATTAAATACCACATCCAATCCAACACCCAATAGCATACCGAAGGTTAAGCCAATTACAAAGGTAACACTGAAGATCTTTTAAACAAAATTTAAATTAGGAATTGAATTTATTTCAAACTTCTTCGAAAATTTCCATTTTTTTATTCAAATATATTCATTTTTTGATGAACTGGTATTAATTTTTTCGATAATTTAACTCTATTTCAGACAAATATTTCAATTTCGTCATACATTTTTGGACTTTTATTTTTATAATATTACTTTGGGAAAGGGATTAATATTTTCATATCGTTTATGATCCTTATCTAGGATAATTTAATGTGCAGGTTTTCATGAAACAAGAATTTCGATCATGATTTTGAATCACAGGTTAACATGGTATTTATAGGTTAAGTGAACAATGGTAAAACAAATGTTTTTTTTTTTTTTGTTTAATACCTATTTTTTCGGATTTTTTTTTAGTTCTACATTAAAACTTTACATAATGCACACTTGTATTAAACTTTCCAGATCATGACAAAAACTTTTCTAAAAAAATTTAAAATATTTCTAATTTTTCACTTTTTAATAACCTCACTTATAATAAAGACTATTGTTTAATTTGAGATCTTGGATCAAAATATTTTTAAAAGATATTTTACCTAATTTAAGTTGAAAAATCGAATTTTTCAATCCATTTATTTAAAATTTGCTTGTAAAAAATTTGAAGAGTTAAAAAAGTTGTAATCTCAGAGAAGGGGTTAATTTATTATCATTTGGTAGCACTTTAAATTTAATAAATATCTTTCAAAATTGAGTTTTTTAGTTTTAACTATTAAATAATAATTTATTATTTTTAATTCGAAAATTTATTCTTTTTTTTTTTATTATTAGATATGTAGTTTTTTTTTTTTTTTGTTTACTAACAGAGTAAAATCATTAAGATTTTACTCCATTCTTTTTAAATACAGGAAAAATGTGGGAAAATTTATTGGGATTTCCAGAATTTATAAAAAATTTTGTAAAATCAAAGATTTTACTCCGTTTGTTTTTTGAATTCTTTAAAACCTAGAACACATAATAACAATCATTTGTAATTATTTTTCTATACATTAAGTAACACTTTTAAGACACAAGCGTTGAAAAAAAATTTATGGCACAAAAAAATCTCAAATTAAGACACAAAATTTGTAAATTTTTTTACAATTTATTTTACTAGAATCTGAATTTTGTTTTTTAATTTGAGATTTTTTTGTGCCTTAAATTTCGTTAAAATTTTGTGTCTTAAAAGTGTAACTGACTGTAAATAGAAAATTTTAATAGCTTTTAGTTATTTTCCATTGAAGAACATATTCCAAAGTTGAATCAACCAAAAATAAAAATTATACTTAATTTGATTTATTTTTGTTTCCTGACCTCAAAAAACATCCTTTTTACCCAACTACAGAGCTTCGAAAAATCATAATATTTAATAAAAAAAAAAGTAATTTAATGAATTTTAGCTGAATTAGAAGGCATTAAATATAAATTATATTATAAATGAACTTCATTGCATATAATATATATACAAAAGTTTTAATTTTTTCTAAATTGTAATTTTCAATATTATTATTTCATTAGAATAAAGGCAGATTTTCCAAAATTCTCACCCCCAAAATTTTCTTCTAATTACCAATTTTACATACAAAAAACAGAATATTGTATATTGTGAAAGAAAGTTATCAATCACATATTTTTTTTTCAGTAAATTTTTGATGAAGAAAAAAAAAATAAATTGAATCTAAAAAAGGAAAATTAATATATTTTTTGAAAGTAATTATTGGAATAAAATTGAAATGAAAAATGAAATAAAGTTGTGTAAACTGAGAAATGATTTATTTAATCTTTCAGGAAGAAAATGAGTATAGAGAACAATAAATTAAAATAAAACCAATAAAAAAAAAAATGAAAATTTGAAGGGTGATATTTTTTAATATTTTTTTTCTGTTCTCAAAGAAAAAATTCAATTCATAAAAAAGAAAAAAGAAAAAAAAAATTGGAATGAATAAAAATATTTGTATAAATGAAACAATTAACAACACTAGACAAACAACCAATTATGGCCCTTATCAAGATCCTCATTCTAAAATTTTGCACCACAATTAAACACATTTCCTTTAACTACCTGATAATTTCATGAATCTTTTATTTTTGATTTAAGCATCTTTTATTTTATATCCCATGGAATCCCAAACAAGGCATTTTATCTTTGAAATAAAATATATAATTTAAATTGTTTTGAAAAGATTCTCGGATATAAAAGGTGTAAAAAAGTATCTTAGAAAGAAAAATTTATAATTAATAATTGTATAAAAACATATCACAAAAAAATAACTTGAAAGAATTATTAACATTGGGAAATTTTTCTTGGTTCTTGTAATTTTATTATTTTTCAATCCAAATTTTGTAAAAAAAGACTTTTTTATATAGATATTGAAAAGTTTGTCTAAACATCATAAATTCCTAATTTTGATGAAAACAAACCCCATCATACCCGATACAATTGTTGGATAACTAATCCTAAAATAAACAAACAATTGTTAAGCAATTTTTTTTTCATTAGAAAAGAATTTATATGTCCTTAATAAAATAAAGCACTATTTTTTTCTGATTAATATTTTTCGAAATCTAAGTTTCATACTTAATTCAATTAACCACTGGGATAATTTTTTTTAGAATAAAAACACTCTCAACTTTTGAATATCAAAATTATTTTTTGAAATTAGTGTTCCCTTTTTTATTTTTTTTTTTGAAAAATTGGGGTTGATAAAAGTTTGAAATCAAAGAATAAGTTAATATATGAAATTAGAATGCTTTTCCGGAGAGTTTATCCTTTTAGTTTAACTTTTTTTAATTTTACCATTTAAAACTAAAAAAAAACATTTGAGGACCAAATTAGTGCCTTTTGTGAAAAGAAAATTCCCACAATTTAGAATTTATTTTAGTAAATGAGTTAAAACAAGAGACCGAATCTAAAAATATACATAATTTCAAGTGTGAATTCAATGATTTTGGCAAAAAAAGTTTTCAAGAAAAAGTTAAATTGAAACTTTATTTATTTTTATTTTATCATTTAGTTTTTTTAATTGTATTAATGGAAAGTATTTGATCAGTTTTTCATTTTTAGTGTTTTTTGGTTCGTAGGGACATATAACCACTTGGGAAATTTATTTTACCCATTGATTAATATTGAATAAAAATATATATTTTTGATTATAAATAAAGCAAAAAAAAAAAAAAATATAAATCAAATTTGAAAAAAAATAATATTTTTCTTTCTTGATAAAATTTATCAGTTTTTTCAGGCCATGATTCTTTAAATTTAAATGATTTGGCAAATAATTCACAGACTAATAATTGATTTTTTTTTTTTTTTTATTTAATTTTTTTTAATTTTTGATTTCTAAAAAAAAAAGAGATAAAACCCACAATATTATTGAAAAAAAGTTTATATATAAAAAATTATTTTCATATATCTAGATTAATTTAGATTAACAGATTCAATTTACTAAAAGATATTATTTTTTTAAATTTTAATAACAACAAATTTTAAAAAAAAGAATAAAAAAATTTTTTTTGAAACAAAGTTTATTTTATTTTATTTGAATAATATTTAATCGCGAATTATATATATACATAAATCACAATATATCTTATTTAAACCACATTCCGTTATTTACTTTGAAACTTTTTATTGAAATAATTCCAATAAATTAAATGAAATTATTTTAGAATTTTTTTGTTTTTGTTTTTTTCAATTATTATATAATGTTTGAATAAAAGTTTGAAAGTATTATTCATATTGAACTTTTAATTTTGGCCTAAACAAATAAATTTCATTTTTCTTTTAATTCAATATTTATTTGAATTTTAGGTAAAAAAAAAATCTATTTTTGATTACAAGTATTTATTATTTCTTTTCTATCTGACAAAATTTTAGCTACAATTTGATCTAAAAGTAAAAAAAAAAAAAAAAAAAAACAATCAAAAATACATAGATTACGATATGTTTTTAATATTTTTGAATATTATTTTAGTTTTTGGTTTCCATTGAAAATTATCTCAATCAAGACCCAAAAATTTCTTTAGTTGTTTTCGCAAATTAAAAAAGTAAAAAAAGCTCAAATATCAATAAAATTGATCAAATGAATTTCAAAAAATTACTTTCAATTCAAAAAATTTTTTATGAAGTGAAAATCTACTTATCCAAATTCCCAATTGAGCTCTCACCTTTTTTCGAATGGCAATAATTTCTGAAAAAGGATAAATTACTTATTATTTTTACTTATGGTTATTTTTAAAAATTGTTCAACAAATTACTTAAAAGAGTGATTCAAACAGTTTAAAAATCATTTTTTATAACTTTTAAGACTCACTTTTTTAAAATGTCTGTAAATAGCAAATCAAATTTTAGTACTATTATTTTCTTAAATAACCAAATCAAAATCATCAAAAAAGAATTCCAATTATTAAATTTCAATATTTTCGGATTTATTGTTGAGAACTCAGTGTTGGACACTTGGATCTGTTAAAGAGAGACTTTTCAAGTGACTAAATTTGTGTCTCCTAATTCAAAGAGTATCTCAAATAGACACAGCCATTAGAAGAATTTTAAACTCAATTTAGTTTTCTAAAATATCCTAATCAGTCTATGTCTCAAAAAGAGAATAAAAAAAATAAATTTCAATATTTTTTATTGAATAATTCTTGACTTGAATTAAATTGAATTTTCATTTTTGTTAGACTCATTTTTGAAAGATGAAAATCAAAAGATTTAAAAAGTCTCATTAAAATTTGATTGAGTATTTAAATAGAAAAGTTTTGGTGATGAATTATTAAAAAACAATTGTATTTTTCACTTTTTGAAAAATGTCTTGATGTTTTTTTCAAAATATAGCATAAGGATCGGTTGAAATTATTTCAATTTGGTCAATTTAGGTGTTGTCTAAAAGGTTTGAAAAGTTAGTTTTTTATTTGTAAGATCACAGAACATTCAAGATTGGGCAACATTTAAAAAAAAAAAATAAAATAATAAAATAAAAAGAATTATTTATTGAGTTCTAAAGAGTCTTAATTGATAAAGACTCGGTTTTTTTTCTTTTGTTGGTTGGTTGGTAAAAATGGGGATATACCCAAATCTTTTCATTAATTCTTCAAAAAGCCATCGTAATGAAAGAAAATGCAAAAGAATTCCAATTAAAATTTAAGTTTGGTTGATCTCCAATTTCTTCGTTTCTTGTTATAGCTAATCACAAATAAATTAAAAGCAAAAAAATAAAAAATAAAAAGAAATTTAAAAATGAAAAGAAAAAACAAAAAAACAAAAAAAAAAAAAAAAAAAAGCAAACCGAATTTTGGTTCCATTTTTGAGTCTGTACCAGTAAGGAACAGTTCTGTTTTGTTTGATCTTTTTAGCAAGTTTAAGCTTTTTTCTTAAGGTTTTGTGTGCTGGCTATTCAAAGTTAAACAATGGGTAAGGTTGAGATGAATTGCTGAAAAAAAGAAATCAAAAAGAAAAAAAAAAAAAAAATTACCATTTTAAATCGAAAATTCTAAAATTTAAAAAAATGAAAATATTTTTGTTGAACCTTATCTCCATAGAATGTGAATGAGAGAGACTGTTTTCAATAAAAAAAAAGAAGAACTTACGAAGTGTTCTTGAAAGTTTGAATTGGGTGATTTTCTTCCCACAGTATTTGTAAGAAAGATAATGATCTTTACAGTATAAATTCGTAAACTCTATACTTCATTTCTATTTTCTAAATCATTTTTCAAATCGAGAAACCAAAGAAATTAAAAGCCTACTCTTTAAAAAACTTCAATGAAAAAAGAACAATTTGGAAAAGGAAGTGAAAATTTTTTTCTTTTTTTCGTTTGACTTTAGTTTCAAGAAATGCTAATTCTTTTGAGTTATTAGCCTATAATATGGACAAGTCTAAAATTCACATAAATGGCCATTGAACATCAACCAATTTGGTCCTGTATCTTTCAAATGTTCTTAAAATTGGTTTGGTAAAAGAGTTAAGAAAGTTGATCTCATCAAACAAAAAGGATCTTGAATTAAAATAATAGTTAAGAAATTCAATAATTTCAGAAATAAAATCTACATTTAGAGACAAATTTAAATGCTGAACCATCAATATTCAAAGTTTAAAATGGAAAAATATTGATCACTAAAATTTTTAGCGAAATGTAGATTTGTTACCAAAATAGTTATTTTTTTAAAAAATTAAATAATGAATAAAAAATCAATTAAACCAATTATTCCCACATACTGAAATATATGAACACAATAACCACTCTTAGAAGAAAGGAAACGAAATATATAATCATTATTTGGTGTTTTTTTCTGTGATAATTATTGATTTAATCCAGTAATTAATAAATCTGATAATTGTATTTTGGATGATCAAAATATGAGTACTTAAATACATAAATGATATTATTTTTATTTCTATTTTTTGATTTTTTAAAATACGTTAAAAATCTACTAAAAAAAAAATTAATAAATGTGAATTTTTTAAGACAAGTCTTTTTTAAAAATAATAATAAAATATTATTAAATAAAAGTTTCAATAGATTGTTTAGAGCCATTTGAATTATACTACAATGATATCATTTACTTTCAATTAGAAATCAAATTAATTAGAGAAGAATTAATGTTGAAATTAAATTGAGAATTACCCTTTTTTTTTTTTTTTTTTTTTTTTTTTTTATGAATAATTCAAAAATAAAGTTTAATTGCCAATTTTTCAAAAATGAAAAAAACAAATCAAACTTTTAATCAAAACAATCGATTTCTGAAAATAACATTTAAAGTAGGTAAGGTATAATCTCTCTCATTTTTTTTCACTTTATTGTTTAATTTCAATATCAAGATAATAAATTATCATATTTTATGAAAGTCAGTTCCACTTTTAAGGTACAAACTTCATTGAAATTTACAACATAAAAAAATTCCAAATTAAGGCACATTTTTTGGATTCTAGTAAAAAAAAATTGAAAAAATTTTCAATAATTTGAGACATTTTTATACCTTTAAACCCTTTCAATTCCTGGCTTTATAATCAGAACTGGTGCTATTAAGGATTCATGTACCTTAAAATCATAAAAAATTTTAAATCAAAAAAAAAAAAAAAAGAATAACACAATTCTTTAATAATTGTTGATCCTTTTTAGATATCTATCCCTTTTAAAAATTGATATATATATATATATATATATATATATATATATATATATATTTTTTCAAAAAAAAACTCATAAGATAGTTTAAATTATGAAAAATTTACAACTTTATTTTCATTTTTTTATCTATTAAAAATAGAAAATAATTTGATTTTTCCTTTTTCAAACCCCTTTTAACCAAAAAAAAAAAAAAAAAAATAATCGAATATTGATAATTTAGTAAGAAGTAACCCAAATTTTGATATAAATTGTTTTTTTGAATAATTCAAAACAATATAAATAATAAAAAAAAGGAAAAAAATTGTTAAATTATATTTTATTTAAACATAGTAAAAAAATGATTTCAAATCGTCTAAATGCAATTACCAAAATTATGACACTGTTTAAATAGTCAAAATAAAAAAAAGAGACACTTTCCATTAAATTATGAAATACTTTTGATTTTACAGAAAATATTACATCAGTTGTCATTTCTATTTTGTTTGTATATCCTTTTTTCCCCCATTTCATACTCTGTTTCTTCAGATTCGTTTTTTTTAATGACAGCTAGAAGAATACAGTCAGTTCCACTTTAAGTCACAAACTTTCAACGGAATTTAAGGCACAATAAAAATCTCAAATTAAGGCACAAAATTCAGATTCTAGTAAAATAAATTGTAAAAAAAAAAATTCCAAATTTTGTTCCTTAAAGGAGATTTTTTTGTACCTTAAATTCTGTTGAAAGTTTGTACTTTAAAAGTGGAACTGAATATACGGTTGAAAATGTTAAATAGAAAAACAACAATCCCTTATTTGAGTGGTATCTTATCATTTGACCCCCAAATATTTTTTGATGAAATTTAAACAAATTTACTAATATGATTTTTTTATCTGTTATTTTCATCATTTTCAAGATATCAATTTTTATTTTTTTAGTTTTAAAATTATTTTATATTATTTGGATAAAAATGAGTACTTATAAAAAAATTAATATTAAATTAATTTCATGTAATTTTAATATAATGTTTGAAAAAAAGTGAATAAATGGAGTTTTTTTGCCTATTTTTATTTTGGGTGAGTCAAAATTTTTGGAATAATATTTATTTTAGGTTTTCAAAGGTCAATATATACGACCAAGGATTAGGAATTAATTGTTGATCTATGTTCAAGAAAAATTTCCCTTCAGTTTGAAATATACATCCATTTTTTGTTTTAGAACAGTGGATTACCCCTTTGACCATTGTAACATTTTTTTTTTTTTAAATATAGTAAGGTAAATATTTTTTAAACAATTAAGAAGATTTTAAATTTATAGACTTTTTTTAGAATTTTTGAATTTTTTTTTAAAAAAAGAAAAAAGGAAAAAAATATGAAAATATTTCAGTTGTATATAAAGAATGTATACATAAACTGTTAATAAAAAATTAATATTTATACCCAAAAAATATTTAATAGAAAAATTCACAATAAACACTAAAATCTGAAAAACAAATAAAAAATTTTAAAATGAAAATGGGATAATTCGATTTTATTATTATTTGAATAAGTGTTAGTTTCATTAAATTAGACTTATTTAAAATCAATTTTTTTGAAAAAAAATAATAAGATTGAAGTTATATTATTTCTACTATTGTAAATTATCAAAAAATAATCATAATAATAATAATAATAATAATATTAATAATAATAATAATAATAATTGAAATATTTTGGGTTATAATATAACGATTGTTAAGTATATTATAAGATTTTTTGATTTTTTGATTTTATACCATTTATTTTTGTTTAACCGTATTTTTAGGAACAATTTGTAAATTTGAAGACAAAGTGTTTATTGTTTGAATTAAATCCTCGATCTGGGTATTGGAATTTTCGATATGTCTCATTACATCCTGAGCCACATTTAAGGATTTGTGCACTGAAGAAGAAATGGAGCTTAATTGGAAGTTTAATTGGCCAGATTCCTTTTTTTTCATTGTTTTAAAATCATTGTTAATTGATTTTAACACAAAATTGTATTCCTTTCGTTTGTTTTCAAGGGTCTTATTTACTAACTCTTTTTTTTTTTTTGTTTTTTTGGATTTTTTTTTTTCTCTTCTTAAAAATTTGGGTTTTTTAATTAGCGATCCCTTTTGATTTTTTTCTTTTGTTTCTGAAGTTTTCTTGTCTTTTGATTTTTTTGTTTCTTTTTGATCTTTGTTGTCTTTAATGCCTTCGTTGTCCTTGGCCTCTTTTGGCTCTGGTTGTTCCTGATTGTCTTTTAAGTATATTTCTTGAATTGGCTTTTTTTGTTCTTGGTTAGTGGCCTCTTGATCTTGATCTTTCTTGAGACCAATTCCTTCTTCTTGGATTGATTTAAAAAATTCTGATGTTTGTTTTTTTTTTTTTTTCTTCTTTTTTTTGGTCTTTGCTTGGGTTTTATTTTTGGTTTCTTCTTGTGGAGTGATTTGTTTTTTTAAGTTCTTAATTTTTTCTCTAAATTTATTAAATTTTAATCCACCCGAAGAAGACTTCTCAATTGTTACTGTTTTTGTGATTGTTTTTGGCTTTGTAGATTCTGGTTTGGGAACTCTTTTACTTGTTTTGGATTGAAAGTTTTCATCATCTTTCACCATCGCAACCCTTTTTTTTTTAGATTTTTTTTTTTTGTGATGTTTTTTTTTTTTTTTTTTTTTTTTTGTTGTGGCTTGTGTCCTTCTTTTTTCTTTGCTTCAAGATCTCTTTTTTCCTCTTCGTGTTCTTTTTTTTCAATTACTTGGCTTTCTTCTTCTTTTTGTTGTTCCTTTTTTACTTGTTTGTTGGATTGAGCTTCAGTTTTTGTTTCATTTTGATTTATCACAATTTCTTCTTCGCTTTCGGTTTCGGGTTCTTCTCCTTCAACACCACCACCAAGATCAAAAGGAAATGACATTTAAATAGTAAAAATAAATATTTACTTTGAAAAAAATGAAAAATCTTTTCTAATCTTGTTTCTTGACATGAATTGAACAACAAGTTGTAATCGTTTTTTTATTTTACAAAACTTTTGTTTTTAGGAAATGTTTTCAAATTTGAAAAAGTAATAAAAAGATCAAAAGTCATTAAATGCTTGGGAAAAAAAGTTCAATATGTTTTTAAGAACTACACGTCAAATTGAAAATGGATTTTTCGTGAACTCTTATCAGTATTTAGGGGTTGGTAAATCTCACAAATTTTTATTCCGTGAGATCTAAGAAGTAAAAAATGAAATCGTTTTTCTCAAATTGTATTTCTGTTGTTTCTGTTATTTTTGTGGAATCTGTGATTTCAAAAAATGAAAAAAGAGGATTGGAAAAAATCAACTTTTTAAGAAAATTTCTCTTAAGAACAATTATTAAAACCCTGACACATGGTCTAGAATTTTTTAGGTTTTTTTATAGTTGTAGGAAGTAAATTAAGAGGGTTTTAAAAGTTGTTCTTATCTGTTAAAATGTAGGAAATTTGTAATTTTTGATAAATAATCCATTGTTATTTCCTACCAAGATATTTTTGATAATAAGACATGGGAAGGGTTTCGTATTACATAAAATTCCCATTTTCCAACAAAGATCATTTTTTTTTGAACCTCATAAAATTTTTTTTTTAATTTAGAAAAACCGTGTAATTTTTAACAAATATAATTTCCAGTGGATAGTTATATGAAAAATTTCTAAAAATATTTTCCCACACATCCTCAAAACAATTTGCCTTGATACCAACTGATTAAGTTTTGAGAGAAACAAGACCAAAAAAATAAATATCACACAAAAAATAAAAAAGATGTTTTATATGTTTCAAAAGATTGCTTCATTTAAAAAATCAAGTCGAGTAAATAAGATATCTCGAAAAAGTTTTACTGAGAACTTTAATTTTGAAAAAAAAAAAATTAAAAAAAACCAAAAAAATTAAGAGAAAACCACAACTCTTTTGTCGGAATTAATCTAATTTTATAGAGAAAGAGAACAGTCCACATAATTTAATGATTAAAAATCATCGATAATGTAATCTTTTAAAGTTAGACTTGTTTATTGAAAATTTTTGAAATGTTCTTAATTTTTTCAACTTTATAAATCTCATGATTTTTCTTTTTCATTTTTTAGTTTCTTCATAATCTCGTCGAGATTAGGTATGTCAAATTTTTTTCTACCCTTTGAAACCAACAATTACAAAATAGACTTTTTTTCAATTGTAATTGGAGTAAATTTTGAAGATTCTGAGTTCTCATCTTAAATAATTTTAGATCTATAATGTGTTGAGAATATTTAATAAATCAGAAAAGTAGATATTTATTGTTAAAGACACTGAAAACGAAAAGTAAAATAAATTGATAAAAGAAATAAAATAACCCCAAAAAATAACCCATTGTATTATTTTCAATCAAATCAACGAAAAAAATTTAAATCATTATTTCAAATCGGAATTGTGTAAGTACTTTTGGAGATCTAAAAAATATTCAATTTTTTTCATAAATTTTCAAAAAAAAATTAAGATTAGAACAATCAAAGAAAAGAGATAGAATACCGTATTTAAAACACTATTATTGTGTTGAAAACTTTATGTTTTCTTTAATCTTTTATTTTTTTCAATTTTTTTAATTAATCTTCTTTTTAGTTCGAAGGTTCAAATAATTTTACGAATTAAAAACCGTGTTTAACTTTTTTACATGTTTCACTTTACTTCTCAAATAATCAGATATTATTTAAAGTTTAGATTTTCAAATATTTTGAAGAGTTTAAACACAATGGAAAAAATATCTAATTTTCATTCTATAAATTTTACTCAAAAGTAAATTTAACTCTGAAACAAGAATGTAAAAATATCTTCTAATCTTCAATAACCCAAGTCTGAAAAAAAAAAAAAAAAAAAAAAAAAAACATTGTTAAAATTTGGCAATGTGTTAAAGGTTTTCTAAAGAGGGTTATTTAAATCACTATCATCTTGATATAATATCATACCAAAAATGGTTGAGTTTTATGAATATTGAAAAATCAAAAAAATTAATTAGATTTTTCCAATCATAATATTAAAACACATTTAAGTGACCAATTATTAATGTTTTTTATATTTAATAATTTTCTTCCAAATAAAAAAAAAATATAAAACAAAAAAAAAAAAAAGAAAAACGGATTTGCCAAAATTAGGAAAGATACCAGAACAAAAAAATATATTGGTATATTTGTTGAACATTTCACCAAAAATTGTTGATAGATCACATTATAAGATACCATCAACAAATTTTATAGGATTTTTCTATTAATCAAACCCAACACTAACTTTCTATGATTCACCTAAAAAAATTTCAAGTTCAATAAAACACATTATATAAATGGAAAAACAGGGAAATTCAAACAAAACAAAAAAGACAAAAATGAAATAGTTTGCTAAATCACAATTATTTCCTAAATGAATGTAAAGTGTGGTATTGTTATTTTTTTCAACATTTATAACGTATGCATTTTTTGTAATTTAGTTTAGTGGAGACGTTTCAAATTAAAATTTTTTTTTCTAATAAATTATATATTAGTTAAAGTTCAAAAATAGCGGAAGATTTTTCATCAAAAAAATTTTTAATTTGTTTTTTATTGAATAATAATGTATTTTAAGAAAGTATTTAGAGATAATAACTAATATAGATTAATAAATAAAAATATAGTTTAACCATTTTATTTTTAGAAAAATAGATGAAATAAGAAAAAATAATAATAATGAGTTTGTACCTAATTTTGAAATTTGACGTATTTAGATATATATTATAACTATCGATGATCAATAAGTTACTTTCATTGTTTTTAAACCTTTTAATACATTTCTTGTTATTATATCATACATTCTTTGTTTTATAATATTATTACTTACATCTAAAGACAAAAGCTGAAGAAAAAAAAAAATATTTTTATTTTATTATTGCTTAATTTAGAAATATCTTCACAATATCTTATTTTAATTAATTTTGAGAAAATTGATTATATACTGTTTCAATAAAAAAAAAACAATACAAACAATTAAATTTTAAAATTACAAAAAAAATATTGGTATCCCAATAAAAAAAATTGCACAAAAATAATTTCACCTCTTTACATTGTAAAACTTCAGAAAAAATTCATCAAAAAAAAATTGTATAACTTGAGGTAAAAGCAACCCAATTACCTTTTTATTATATAATATCAACTGTTATCCAATAATTTCGATCTTGAAATAGAAATGTTGGATATTTTTTCTAATTTCTCATAAATTAGTGGTATACACAATTTATTTGTCGAAAAATTAATAATAAAAATACTATAAATCTCTACCAGTTCGATTTTTATGAAAAATATTTTGAAAAAAATCTTAGAAAAATAAAATTTTATACCCCTTCAATTATATTATTAAAACTTGAATATTCGGCTGAGAAATATTGTTATCAGAAATATTATATATTTTCAATGTTAGTCAATGAATTTTGAAAAAGGTGTTCAAAAATATATAATATTGATGATTCAGAGATAAATAAATAATTATTTTAACCCTGTTTATCGATTTACTGAAATAGCAATTATTGTTTTTTCTTTTTCTTATTCTTTTTTAAAAAAATTCCCTTTTCAATTTTATATCATTTTTTTTGTATATTGTTATGAAAATTAAAAGATCAGGAATTAGTAAAATAACTTAAATTATATTTTCTTTTCTTATAATTTATTTCTTTGAGTTCTATTACTAGAGAAACGAAAATATAGAGAGCGAAAGAGATAAGAAAAATAAGATTTTTTGTTTTTTTTTAAGGTAAATTCTTATTTTTTCATCTCAGAGGAGCTTATTGAAATTTGATATTTCAACATCTGTAGATTTATAAAAAGGATACTCCTTTTTAACAGCTATTTACTACTTATGATTGTTGATTTTAATTTTTATATTTCTATTTAAAGGTGTTTATGTTTTAATTTTTAAAAATTTCATTGTATTTTTTCAAAAAATTAAGATAAAATAATTTTTAATCCAAATGGAGAATATTTTGATAAGTATTCCAAAATAATTGAAATTAGATTGATTTAAAAAATTTTAGAGATAATTTAACAAATTTCAAATTTATTCCTTTTGGGCTGAGTCATTCCTATAAAATTAATTTATTGAATTAAAAAAAAAAAAAAATTGTAATTTTTATGATACCTAATAACAATTATAAACCAATCAACTTGAGATGAATCATCGATCTCCAAAAAATAAACAATCAAAAACTGAGGTGATTTTTAGAAAAAAGCAGCCAAAAATTGCCACTCAAATACTCAATTTTAAAGGATTTAAAGTAAAATTTTGAAAACAACCTCGTTGATTTCGAAGTATTACTCTTAGGCGCATATTGAGATCTCGAAGGTTTTTTTTTTTTCATTTTTTTTCTATTCTCAAATGAGTTATTTTTTTTCTAAAGAATTAATATTCAAAATACTTACTCAGAAAAATTTAGAGAGTTACAAAATCACTACAAATTATATTAAATCTAATTAAATTAATTGTATACTTTAAGGAAGTAAGTACATTTTACCATTTTGAAAAATTTTAATTATTTAAAATTACTGAAATATATTTTCAAGTGACACCATATATTAAAACTTTTAAACCAAAATATCATTCATTAGTCTATTGTTAAAAAGGATCTAAGTATTTGAGAGTTGAATCTTTTGATTTTTATAAAGATTTTTTTTTGATTAAATTTTTGGTTTGATAAAATTTCGTTTTCAATCTAGAGATGTGTTTATACAAACGAGAAAAAATAATCAAATAAAAAACCGTAAAAAAATAGATCCAAAAAGATGTGTATTTGAAACAAATCTTTTCTTTTAGAAGACTTAAACAAGAAAGATCACCTTTCCAAATAAATTTTTTGAAATCAAAAATGAATAAAAACAATCGATAAAAGACTATTTTTGAAGATTTGTTTTCTTTATCTTCTTAATTTGTACGTAACTCAAACAATTTATTACCTTGAATTTATTTCCCCATTACTATTGATTATTATTTGAAAAAACATTTTTTGACAAATTTGCCTTTTGAAATTCAATTTTCAAATATTTTGATTAAACAAAAAAGAAAATAAAGGATACTATTTCAAAGATTAAAATAAAGTGGTTGAATTCTTGGAATAAAAAAATAGTTACAAAAGATTGAACCTAATAATAAAAGAAAAATTAAGAAAAAATTTCAAAAAGATTTCAGAATTCTTTTGAGTTTCTCAATTTAATCCAAAAAAATAATTATCAAATTAAATGAATTTGACCAATAAATTCTTATTTCTGAATACAAATCCACAAAAAATTTTCTTTTATGAAATAAAAATAGAATTAGATGAATTAAATGAAAAATAGGGAATTAAATTCATTTTTGAAATTCTTTCGAAATAAAAAGTAATTTGTTCATCAAAAATTATTCAAAAAGAGTATTTTTATTCAGAATTAAAAATAAAATCAAATGAGGAATAAGTAATTGTATCAAATGTTATAGATAAGAGCTTGAAATAAATGATTTTTATTTATTTTTTCTTGATCAATTTTTTTCATATTTTTGAATTACATTTATTAGTTGGTATGAAAACATATTAGACTAAAATATATTCCATTCTTATATTTATTAAAATATCAATGTGTTTAGTTAAAGAAATTATTTGAAGAATTTAGTTTCATTTCGTATTGGAACTCAAAATTTTCAAAATGTTCTTACTTCCAGATTGTAAACTATTTGTTTTAGATTGAAGAAATTTAACCCTTTCAAAATATAAAATAAAGAAACAAGTAATTTTTATTTAATAAATTCGCTTTTATTGAAATCGTTAGAACTTTTTAAACTTTTTTTTTTCGATTGGATTTTTTGAATAGAGAATTCTTTTCAATTTTTTTTTTAATTGAATTTTTTGACAAAGCTCCTCTCAATTTTTTTTTTTTTATTTAACTTTAGTCAATCAAAAGAAGGAAATTTCACAATTGGCTTTGTAGTATCAAGTCACTCATTGTGTATGGATCAAATCATAGGAAAGTGAATTGTGCCTTAAAGTTTTAAAAATTGAATTTAATGCAAGACCCTCTTACTTTCAATAGATTGTTTCATTTTCATTTGATAAATATTTAATAAAGTTATAATGTGAAAAATTCTCTTAGTTTTTTCATTCTTTCTACCATCTAGTCTACTATAAATTTTTTACCAGGGAATATTTGAATACACAAATTGGAACCATTTCCTTGGAACACCCTTTGAATCAACATAAGATTTCATTTTTTTAAAAATAACTTTGGTTTGCAAGAATGAATTATTTTCAACAAAAGTACCATGAGATCCTAACCAATTTTTCAGTTATGAATTACACCGAGATTATGTCTTATGTATTCACGATTTTGTTTCGAGTATTTGGATTCCTTCTTGTGTTGGTTGTGTATATATTAATCGCCTTTGTTGGGTGGGTATATTTTAAAACAATATTACCTTCAAAATTCCATCAAAATCCCTTTCTATTAGTCTTTGAAGTTGCTTTCTTCATCTGGATCTTAACTGCAATAATTATTACCTTTACAAAATCTGCTTTCGTTCGTGGTGGTGCTGTTCCATATGATCTTCTCGAAAACGAAGAAAAAAATGAAATTAGCAAAGAGAAAGTGAATACTGACCCCATAACAACGATAATAAACCAAGACAATTTGGAATTACCAAGCCTATCAAATTATACTTGGTGTTCACACTGCAACAAAGTGAAGCCTCCACGTTGCCACCATGATAGTATTACACACCAGTGTGTATTAAGAATGGATCATTTTTGTGTACGCTCGTTATTATCTTGTTTTTTTTTTTATTTATTTATCTCTTTCTTTCTCTCCCCAAAGAAACTTTTGTTCTTTCTTAAGCTGGAAATTTACTCAAACAAAACATTAAAGAGTGAGTTTGTCAGAATTACAAACCCAAGCCAATTTTTAACAAGCACCTAAAATCTTTTAATTGCTGATAATTCAAAAAAATTTAAAACGTTTTTTTGTACAATTCCCTTTTTGTCGATCTTCTGAATCTACTTTACAAAACAAATCACTGTATAAGAACATTTCGAAAATCAAGTAATTTACAAAGTTTCTTTGATTTAAAACCAATAAATTTCTTGTTTTGTCTTGACTCAAAGCATAACTTGATCAAAAAAATGCATTTACGGATCCTAAAGCCCATGTTTCACAATAAAAACCGTGCTTTTTTTCCTCCTTGTTCAATTCACAACATTTAATTCACTACCTGTTAGTATACCTAAGTACAAATCAATTTTGAAAGTAAACCCCTTGAGGTTTTAAGTAACCTTTAAATCAGCAATGGACTTGAATTTTTTGAAATTTTCTTCCAATTTTTTTGAAATTTATCTTTTTTTTTATGATGAAAAAGTTAATCAAATTTTTTCATTTTTAAAGGAACTTTTAGAATGATCATTTTCGTGAGAAGGTTACGATTTTGAACCAGTCATATTCTCGTAAAAATAATCATTTAATACGCATTTTAACACGAATTGTTGCATTTAAAGAAAGCAAAAAAATTTTTGGACAAATTTCAAGAATAAATTCAAACGTAAATGGCACTTTTTTCATTTTAAAAATGGAAATTTCATTTTATTTTAACATCTTCAGTCAAATTTCAAACAAAATTAAAACAAAAAGAAAAAAATAAAATTACGTGTTAGTAAGACCACAAAATTTTCACCAGAAAATTGGTTTAAATATGATAAAAAATCATTTTAAATTGAAACAAAAAATGTATTATTTTGTACGCCATATTACCTTTGGTGAGTGGAATAAATTGCATTTGTTATCAATTTTTTTTTTTGAACTGAATAAGTTTTCATGAATTTGAAGATATATCTCTTTAGTTTGGGTTTCTTTAACACTTTGGTTGAAATTTTTACAACAATGTAAATCGTGACCTTTTAGTTGTTTTTTTGAATTGGTCATTTTGAAATTAAAAAAAATTGACTGTTAAAAAAAATCATATTAAAAAGAGATAATTTTTTCCTTATGAGATACAATGATATTAGATTATGCGATGTGCTGTTGATGAACATTTTTGTCAGAATATTACCAGTTTGAAATTGTCCAACTTCTCGCGAAAATGGTCAATATTTTTTTATCGCAAAAAAATAGATCAGGGATTATCAGCAATATTAGAATGTTCATAACAAATCTACAAATTAGTGATTAATTTATCTTTCCTCGATAATGTAGAATATCATCGTTTGTGTTTTTTTGCTGATAATCGGACATATTTCTGATAATATTAAAGACTCACGATAATGGACAGATTTGCTATAATCAACCAAAAAAATAAGTTGTAATAAATTGACTCAATTATTTTTTAGTTTTAAATAATGCTTAAAAAAATGACTTAAAAAGTCAAATTACATTAAAAAATATGTAAAAATAATGTAACTGATTTTTTATTATTTAGACTTTTTCTAACAGAATACAATTATATCTTAAATTTTCGAGTTGGTAAAGATATTTTCAGGAATAATAATTAAATTCATCAAAAAACTATTTTTATCCGTGATGAAATCAGAAATTAGCGATATTCGGCCAAACTCCCTATAATCTCATTTTTCTCACTAAAAAATCATTGTAACAAATTTTCCAATTGCCTCTGTATATTTAAGAAAAATTTTCACATTTGATCCACCAATTTTAGAATTCCTTTTTTAATAATAGAACTTTAGTAAACCAATACCATGCTTAATTCTCATTTATTGCTGGTTTCTTTGATCATTTAATGCATAAACCTTCTAGAAAAAAAGAAGCATGCTTTTTAATTTGAATCGCTAGGTTAAACAAGTATTCTAAACTCTTTTTCAAATAAAAGGGCACAAAAATTTTCAAGAATTATTCATAATTGAATAAAATTAATTATAGTATCATCCTAAAATATAAAAAACCCCCTTAAAACATAAAAAAGCACCCAACTGAATATTTAAAACTCATTAAAACAAAACAATAAAAATTCAAATTAAATATTTTAAAAATTGGTGGGCCCTTTTATTTGAAATGAGAAATCTCGTTTTGTAAATTGTAAAGAAAAAAAATTATCAAATCAATAACAAACCTTTGAATACGTTGAATTGGGAAAAAGTTCTTTACAAGTTATTGATAACTCTTTACACGTCGTATTTTTGTTCTTTAAAGTCTCATTTTCAAGATAAAGCCACAATTCATCTGGTTCTTTTGTTGAAATTGTTTTTTTTTCTTTATTTTCTCTTTTCTTTGTTCAATACATCAATCCAATAATGGTCTTTCTTAATTCCTATATCTAGCTCATTTGAAATCAAACTTAAACTGTTTTCATTTATACACTGACAGATTATTTCCAAATTGTTTTCTTCTTATCTCATCTTGTTTTTTCATTTTTTAACTGTTCAATATCCAAAAATAAAAAAACAAAAAATGAAAAAATGAATAATTCAAATAAAAATCACCAATAAGTAATTATCTTATTAATAATCAAAGTTAATAGCATTGATAATTTGAGAGAGGTAACCTTTTATTTGAAAAAGAGTTTAGATTATTTTTGCAAAAATAGTTAAAAAAATTTTAAAAAATGGAAAAGATCCAAAAATTTTAAAAAAATTATTTGGATTTACACCTATTTTAAAAAAGTGTGTATTTTATTTATTTATTTATTTTTGAAGAGAGAAAATTACTTTTTTCCTGTGTGCCGTTAGCTTTTTTCTAGTTTTTTGTTTATTTCTAAAGTAAAAAAAACCTAGAACACTTCAAAGATAAAACAGAAAACCCCAAGAAAACTACGTCACTCTACGGCACTCCACGGTACTTTCTTATACTCTATGATATTACAAGACACTCACCTATTTTTTAAACCATTTATTAGAAATTTAGTTAAAGAATCAAAATTTTTATCTCTTCTAACGAATGATAATATAAATGATGAATTCTTTTTATTAATAATACCAGAGATATTATTAATTTTTTTATTATTTTCGTAAAATTCAGATATCCAGATTTTTCGATTTTTTTCATACGTTGGACGTCGTTATGTTTTTTTTAAATTTAAGAAATGAAAAGAAAATTTTTGAAATTAAAAAAAACCGCCGTTAGCTTTTCCAGAATTGAGTAAAATCTCTTTAGATTTTTCTCTATTCTTTTCAATTCTAGAAAATATAGGCACTCTACGACACTTAACGTTAGGTTTTCCATAATTCAAAGGAATTGAGTAAAATCGGGGATTTTACCCTATTCTTTTAAATTCTGGAAAACCGCTGTTAGCTTTTTTTTTAATTTGAGAAATAAAAAGAAAAGTTCTTGAAATTTTCTTATTTATTTCTCAAACTCAAGAAAACCTAGGCACTCTACGGAACTCTAGGGCAATTGGAATCACTCGGCCGCACGATCCCACAAAAAATGATACAAGTCTTCAATGATATCAATATTTAGCTTTTCTTTACATAAATCACAATTTTTATTTTTATTTTTGCTTGTTACATAAAAAGTGTGTATTTTCAAGAACAAAAACAAATCAAATTATTTTCAAAATAAAAATAATCCAATATTTTAGTTATTTTGGTTTAAAAATAGCCCGATACTGTTATTATCTAATTAATATACGAAATAAAAATATTTTGATTCACAAAAGTCGTGTTTTATCATAATGAGTTGAAATAATAAAAATATCTCACAATCTATTATAAAATGAAAATATTCTCTCCAATTTTACTCTAACTTATTGAATTTTTGAGAGAATATTTAATATTTTTTTAATGAGACTAAAATACTATTTAGCAATCTAAAGATCTATCAAACTTTTAATCGAATTACTTGTTAAAAGAAACAAATAGAATTTATCAATGAATTGGAAAAAAAAAAAAAATACACCTATTCAGTTTGAATCACAAAGTATTAATACTTTAAAATAATACACCATGAAAGGTATTAAATAAATAAAATCGAAATAAAATGAATTCAAAAAAAAGTCTAAAAAATCAGCATTTGGATATTATTTTGCTAAATTCAGATCATTTTTTTATTCCTAGTTATATTAGATTATTTTCAAGTAAAATGTTTAATATACAATTGTTTCTTGACATTTTACATTGTTGAATTCAGATTTTAATATTATGAAAAAAAAAAAAAAAAAAAGGAAAAATATTTTTAAACAATTTTTTCTTATTTTATATTTTTAATTTTTTTAACTATTTTTTTTTCATTATTTATCTAATATGTATGTATTTATATATCTATAGCCATGGTTAAATAACACAATAGGATATTTTAATCATAAATTTTTTATCTTATTTTTAATTTATTTGTTTCTTGGGTGTTCTTATTTAGCGATAATTACACTGAAACCATTTCTTATTGATCTAAATATTGTTTCAGAAGACAATGATGCTGATGGAACTTTAGTAATTGTTTTCATCATTAGTATCAGTTCATTAGCAGGTGTTGGTTTTTTATCTGTCTGGCAATTATATTTATTATTCACCAACCAAACAACAATAGAATTTTATATTAACCATACATTAAAATCTATCGCAAAACAACGCGGAATAGTATGTCTTTATTCATCTTTTCATTATTCTGATTTTTATTTTATTTTCTAATTTCATCAATTAATTCGAGATCTAATTCTTCTTCTAGTCGCTTTTTTTTTTTTTTATAAACCAATGAATATTCTTTTTATTGGCATCAACTAATCATTTTTTTTTTTTATAATTAATTGTATATGTGCGATTTCTTTTTCTTTTTGTATTTAAATCCAGAAATTCCGAAATATTTTTAATATTGGGAAAAAAGAAAATTTTAAACAGTTCTTTGATTTACATGATAAATATTGGTTTGCCTTTTTATGGAGTTTTGGGAAAAAAGAAGGAGATGGCTTACATTTTCCAACGATAGATACTGAAATTGACTTACCAATTATAAGTTTTGAAGAAGATAATTTAAATATTTGATTGTCAAAATATTACAAATTTAAAATTTAGAAAAATATTCTTAATTTGAAATATATTTTATTTTTCCTAACAATAAAATTTCATTTTTTTTTTTTTGTAAAATTTTCCGGCTTTATTTTAGATTTTATTTTTGATTGAAAAAATTCTACCATGTTATAATTATTTTTCTCAATAATATGAATTTTTTTAAAAATTTCCAAAACAAGGTTTTATCATAACCAAGGTTTTTTTATGTTGATCAGATTAGTAAATCTGGAAAATTCACAATAATCAATTGTTTTAAATGATATTATTTAAAGATTTATCATCCATTTTTCGATTTTCAAACTTTAATGATTTAGTCTTTACTTATAACTTTTCTAAACCCAATTCCAAAAATAAAAGTTTGTATTAATATCTGAAAACAAAATATTTTATCCTAATTAAAATATAAAAATTTTTTCAAAAGAAATGTTTAATTATTTTACATTTAAAAGATTATTTTCGAATCAAAAACTAAACTCCATTTCAAAAATTGTGATTTGACCTGAAATAATAAATTGAAAAAAAAATATATCCTTTAGTATTCAAGAACAAATTATAATTCAATCTCATTTATAATTCACTTTTAAATCAGTCTAGTCCATATGAAACCCTGATATTTTAAAAATTAAAATAAATCAAATCACAATCTAAAAAAAAGTGAATTCCAGATTTTTGAAATGAGAATTAAGGATTTTTAATCACTAAAATTCGACTTTAACTGAAAAAAAGGTTAACAAGAAGATTTTTTTGTTAATAATTTAATTCATATTAAAATACATTATATATTCTCAATTTTCTGAATGTTTATTTGTCCTTTTGAAGTTCTCTTTTTTTTTCCACTTGATCTTTTGGAAAAAAAAAAAAAATAAAGAATCACAAAAATTAAATAAAAAAAAAATTTGAAAAATTTTGAAAAAGCAAAATAAAAATTTGAAGAAATTAGATTAAATAAATTTTGCAAAATTAGAAAAAATGATTCTTTATCTACCAATTGAAAATATATTTTATATAAGAATATAGGATAAAACCACACACAATTTCTTCCAATAGAATTATAAAGTGAGTCAAAATTTTTGAAAAATTGTCGAGAAAAAATTATCAAATTATGTTATTTGTTAATTTATTTTGTGCATTATTATTAAATAAATAAAAAGTTACTCAAAAATTAAGATCCAAGAAAAAATAAATTAAGGGATCAGTCAATCACAGATACTGGGCAAAATTTTAAAATATGTTATTGATGACATTAGGTACTTACAAATTTTGTATATGAGAAATGTAAAAAAAATCTTATTGTCAAATAGATCAAAAAAAGAAATATTTTTGATTAAATCAATAATTATTTTTCCTTTTTTTTACAAAAACAAGCCTATAAATTGATTTTATTTTTAACAAAATGTCCCAAACTTTTTATCCCGTTTATTACCTTTTTTCACCATTAGTACTGAAAAATATCACTTATTATTATAAAAATAACTATGAGTTTTTTTATACTTTATTGAAATATTTCTTTTGGTTAAGGACTATTCCAACCCCCGCAGAGTATAAAATTGGAATAGCCCTTAAATATCAAGTGTTTTATTCAACATATTAACAAATATTTGCATTATTTTAATAATCAAGGGTATTTATAACAATTAAAAATTTAAAATAATTTTTTTTATTTTAGAATCTGTTGTAACATTTTTAAATATGAAAGTTAATATTTCAAAAGAAAAAAAATATTTAAGATATTTTGGAATTAAGTAATTTTATCCACAAAGATAAAAATCAATTTTTTTATTTCAAAAATGATTTAAATTTTTACTATGATTCTGATGAAAAAGACCAAACAATATTTTAAAAAATATTTGATAAATTGAAAATTTAATTCTTTCTTTTTTTTTTTTCATTTTTGGAAGACAACAAAAAAACTTTTGGCAAATATCAAAAAAATTTACTTAATTCATCTGAATTTAATTGATAAAATTTTGTTAAAATTCTATTAAATTTTGATTTATGTAATCGTTTGTACCTCTATTAGTTTTAGTTGTTGAGATTGAAATTGAAGTATAAATAATACAAAAGTTAAATTTTTTTTTTCAAAAATCAATACCTTCTAATATAAAACTAAAAATATGAAACAATTAACAGTATTAAAATAATTGGTTAAAAAAATAAAAGGCAACTTTTTTTTATTTTATATTTAAAACATTTGTATTTTTATTTTAAAAAATAGAATCGAATAAATGAATTGTTTAAATGAAGTTCACTAATCCATTTCAGAACACAAAATGGAAATTACTGACAATATATTTTATAGGATCTAAACAAGATTTAATATATATTATATATTAATAATACCCCCTTAATTTTAAATTTAAAAAAGCAGTTTCTTTTTTGATTTTTATATTGGAAATTTGTGAAATTTCAATTTAAAAAAATGGGATCATGATGAGGAAATTTATTCAGATAATATGAACTCATTTCAATCATTGAACTATACATAACTTACACAATAGTTATTAAATGATATGATCAAAAAGATAATTATGATTTATGCAATTATACAATAGGTTTTTCCTTTTTTCTTTTAGAATTTCACAATTTTGAATATCAATTTTTAGACATCAGAAATTTCACAAAAAAAAATTTCTGAAAAAGATTTGAATTTGTTATTGAAAAATTAACATGTCAAATATTCTATTTTGTTATAGTTTCTTTCAGAATATTCAAATAAAACATCAAAACTGTTTTTTATTTATTGAAACGTTAATTCGAATTGATATATGTCTTTCTTCTGAAGATTTATATGAAATAATTATTAAATGTCAGTTTTTCTTTTTGATTATCCCAGAAAATAAAGATAAACCTTTCAGAATTAAAAGGGAAATAAGGTAAAAAAGTTCAAGGTAATTTTTTAATTGGGAAAATTAATAGAACCTGAAAATTAAAAGTAAGATCATTTAATAAAATAGAAAATAAATGATTAAAGGCAAAATGAGATATTCAGTACATTAATAGTTTTTAGATTACTATCTTTTGGTCTGTATTTTTCTCTGATTGATTTATCATCAGCGATTTGTTGAAAACAATTGATTATTTTTGAGATCTCCTAAACCACTCACACAATTTTGTTAATCAAGAAGATCTTAATTTTTTTGTTGATTTGATTGAAAAATACTATTATGAATTATTCTTTAAAGCTTATTTGTTTCTTTTATCAATTCATTGTACTTGTTCTTTTCAGGTTTTAGGAAGGTTTCTAATTAAAATTGATGTTTCACTTTTTTTTCCCTATTTCATTTTTTTCTACTGAACAACAACCTTAGCTTTATGTTATTTTTTTTTTTTTTTAATTAGATTTAAATTAATATTAAACTAGGGAATGATATTGAATTACTCTTGGGTAACAATAATTTTTTTATCAACAAATTTTCTATACTAAATATTTCCCTAATTTTTGTAACTGTTTATTTATAGATCTATAAATGAAAAACGAAAAAACATTTTTTAACAATTATAAAAACCCAGATTGTTTTAATGATTTTTTAAGAAAAAAAAAAATAAATCAAAAAAATATTAACAATATTAACAGTTTTCATAAATTTACATTTATTTTATTTATTTATTCAAGCTTTTGAAAAGTTTTAATAAATAAAACTTTTTGTAAAATTAGTTTTATTTTAATTTGAAAAACATAACATTAGCTAAAAATAATTATTTAATAATTGATAAAAATGGTATTATAATAAACTATTTAATATTGATTTATTTTTACATAAAATTATTTTATTTTTTGTTTTAGCTTCTTAATTTCTTGTTTTAGTTTAAAATTCTGATTTAAAAGGTTTCTTTTTTTTTCCTTTTCATCGCTGACACCTCCTAGGTAAATATCTAAAGATTCATGAATTTCTTTAATATATTTCCTTAGAGCTTTTATCGCATCCTGGTAATGGTCTCTTTCCTTTTGAATAATTAAATATCTTTGTTGGATTTGTTCTTCATCAAAATAATTATTGAAATGGACTTGAAAAAATTCTAATTTTTGTTTGATCATGGATTTGCAATTATTATCCTTTGAAGAATGAAGAAGAGTATTAATATTTTCAAAAAAATTTTCATATTCGGTTTTAATATCAATTTTTACATATTCTTTACCCTTCTCCTCCCCCCTTTTGTTTGTGTTCTGTTTTTTTTCGTTGTTCTGATCATTATCTTCGTATTCTTCCTCCTTCTCGTCTTCATTATTCAAGTCCGTCAATGTATTTTTTTCTGTTATCTTTTTAATATTGTTGATAAATTTAAGATTTATTTTGGAAGATAATTTTTCATTTGTTGGAATTGTTTCATTTTCTTGAATAGTATTGTTTTCATTGATTTCTGTTTCTCTTAATAAGCATTGGAGGTGAAGTCTTCGATTAATCATTATTGGGGTATAATATGCTCTCGTGAGAATTTGTCTGTGATGGATTGTTTGATGATAAATGTCTTTATAGTCATTCTTACCACTTTAGAAAAAATAAAATCAGTAAAATTAATAGAAAATTAAAAATAAAAAATAAATAATTACATTTAATTTTTTATTCAAAAAAGACAAGAAAAGAAAAGAAAATTGAATGTAAATTAAAGTTCAAATTTCCACTGTATAACTTTCTCAGAAAAACGAGTATTCTTATTATTTTACCTATATCAAAAATGCTGTAGTATTTTTGCAAAAATTGACGAATTAGATAATAAAAAGTGTTTGAATTGAATAAATTATATTAATATTTTTTGAACAAAAACGTAAAAATAAATGTATAAAAAAGTAGAGTATTGAAAAATAATACCGTACATGAAAAAAATCACCTGACAAGATTTTTAATTGTTAATATTAGGGAAATTGTTGTTTAATTTCTTTTATTTAGAATCAAATCCTTTTTTTAAGAATCAAACTTTTTAAATTATAACTTTCCCACTTATCAGAATGATGGTAAATTGAATTACAGTTGTTCAAAACACCATTCAATCAATCAAAAAACGAGAATAAAAAATTATCATTTTCCAAACTCTAGTAAACCTCGATAAAACCCTAGTGTTTTTCAAAAAAAGTTAGATCTACTTTAGCTATCAAAAAATTAAATGAGTCTTCTAGAGACACTTTACTTTAATGAACTTTGGGTAGGTTTATTACTAGGCTCATAAAAAAATTGGTTATTTATGAAAAGGATTTGATTGAAAATAAAAGAAATTACACAACAATTTTCCTAATATTCACAATTAAAAATCTTTTCTGGTATTTTTTTACATGTCCGGTATTTTTTTTCTGACTATAAATAATATTTGTTATTTTCAATTTATTCTTTTAGGCAAGTCAAAATTTTTGAAATATTATTTAATAAAGCAATCGTTGATGAAAAAATTTATAAAAAAAATCAATTGTTTTTGTGTTTCATTTGATATAATTACTTCCACTTTACTTGGTTTTATTTTTCATTCCAAATTGTAAAATGTTTTTTTTTTTCAATTTTTGTTAAACAAATTACTTGCGATTTCTAAAGAATTTTCAAATATTGAATTTTAAATCCAATTTTCACTTTATTCTTTTTGTTGAGATGTAGTTAAAGAAAATGTAATATCATTATAATTTATTTTTCATTTTTTATTTAATTCTAAAGAGAAATTTAGCTATTAAATTTTCATTTTTTTCTCAAAATTTAAAGATATTTTCAGTTTTCATCATAAATTTTGAATAAACCAGAAATAATCAGAGAATTATTAATAGTTGATTCATCATAAAAAATCTATAAAAAAAAATTTAGATCCCTTGAATTTATTCTGTTTTTTCAAAAGTTAAAGTTTTAATGTTAAGAACTAATACTTTTGTAATCCACGAAATAACAAAAATTCAATTATTTTTTTTAGGAATCCATTTTCAAACTTTTTGGATTCTTTTTATTCAATATCTGGGGGGAAAATATAGATGTACCCAAAGGTTTGATTTTAAATTTATTTTTTTTTTACAAGCTATCATTTTTTTCAAAGACACAAATATTTTTATCTATTTACTTAACTTAAATCTTATTTTCCCAAAAAAAAAATCGAAAAAAAATGCTATGAATTTTATTTTTAACAATAAACAAGTTTGTTGGGCTTAAAAAATGTATTTTGTCAAGTATAAAAAAGTATATAGATATTTTTTTATTATTGAAAAGAGATAATTCAACAAAATTACCTTCGGTTTGCCTGAAAAAAAGTATATATTTTATACATAGTAAAATTAATATTAGAAAATCAATTTAATTTTAAACTTGGAATCTTCGATTTTTACGATAATTTTAAAGCTAATCATTTCCATTAAAAATTGTATCACAGATTTAGAATTGGTAAAATACCAAAGTAACTGAATTGACTCATGGGAAATAAAAATCAAAAGTTATATAAATCCAATGCCTTAATGTTTACAATACCTGAAACTTGGAAAAAAGATTAACTTGTATTTGATGTGTAAGGCCATGTTATTTTGGTTCTTAGCTTATCGATCTACAACTTCATATGTATTTTAATAGTGGTTCAAAAATGCTACAAAATGAATTTATTTATTTTTTTTTCCTGAAATCTGAATATATTCATGTAAGGACTAATTGATTGGTAAACAAGTTATAAAAAATTTAGTTTTTGGGTTTTCAATTGAAATTTTTATTCTTGTTTTGTTTTATAAGTGATTTTAAAATATTTATATTTTTTTTTAGGTAATTGATTAAAAGAGAACTAAACTTTTGAATTGGCAACCTAAAAACGACAATTTGTTCTTCAATAACTTCCGAGTAGTTGTCTTAAACTCTTATATTCAGATTTCGGAGAAATAAAAAAAAAATAAATTGCCAAAATAACCTTTTGAACCACTATTAAAATCCCCACCAAGCTCAAGATCGATCAGCTAAGAACCCAAATAACATGCCCTTACAAACCAATTACTAGATAACCTCTTTTTCAAGTTTTAGGGATTTTATGTTCTAAGTGTCGAGCAATTCTGGTTGGAAATAATTTTTTGGAAAAAAATTTTTGGTAATTGTTATGAGGCATAATAAGCATCAAAAACTATTCAACCTGTAAAGAGGCATCGATTTCTAAAAATCAACAATGAAAAAAGTGCTACGACTGAAACATAATTTCCAATTTGAATGGTTAGAATTTATTATTTTGAAAACAATCGTGTTAATTTCTAAGTGTTGATCTCTTTGTCTCATTTTCAGATCTTGAAGATTTTAGATTTTTTTTTTTCATTTTTCAAATGAGTTATTGTTTTCTAAGGAATAAAGAATATTAAAAAATCATTACTTGGTCAAATTTAGAGGGTTACAATATAACCACAAATAAGATTAAATAGAAATAAATTGATTGTATACTTGAAGAAAACAATTTGTTTTAAATTGAAGAAATTTAAGGATTTTATAAATATAAAATAAAGAAACATTAAGGGTCTAGTCATTTACCGTGAAAAGGCACCATACTCAAGGGGTGACCTGAGACCCAAAAGGGTATTGTGAAATAGGCATTCTTTTGGTTGACAAAATTCAAATAACAAAAAAAAAAATTCCATAGGATCTCTTTGACAAATAATTCAACCAAGAAAAATAAGTTTAAAAGAGTTCTCAATTTCAAAAAATCAAAATTCAATAAAAAAAAATTCATCTTTTCTCATTTTCTTTTTCAAAAGAGGTTAAATTTCTTTAATTTAAAACAAATTGCTTTCTTGTATTTCGCAATCAATTTTATTCGATTTAGTCTGATTTGTGGTTCTTTAAAAACCCTCTAAATTTGACCAAGTAAGGATTAGGTAATAGTCTTTCAATAAAAATAACTCATTTGAAAAAAGAAAAAAAAGAAAAAAAAAAGTCACCAAGATCTCAAAAAGCACCAAAGAGCGACACTTCAAAACTGACATAGTTGTTTTCAGAATTGTAATTCACGACCATTCTAATTGGAAATTGAGTGTCGCTCTTTGGCGCTTTTTTCTAAAAATGTCCTCATTTTTGGTTGTTGATTTTTGGAGATCGATCGTACATCATAGGTTGGTTGGTTTTTGATTGGTGTTAGGTCATCAATAAAATTACTAAAAAGTTTTTTTCCATTTCAGAATAAAAAATTTCACCGTAATGACTCTACCCTTAATCTTTTTTTTATAAATTTTGATTTTTTGGAATTTAGATTTCTTTTTAAATTTTTTTTTTAAATTTGGTTTTTTTGAAATAGAGGGAATGCTTATAAATTTTTTTTTTAAATTGTAATTTTATATCACTGTTGAGAGAAAAATGTTGGAAATAGAAAAATGGTTGGAAACCTTTTTTTATTTGGAACCTTAGTAAAATTGAAAATCAGATCCTATTGATAACTAGGCGACTTTTATATAAATCCAGGTTTAAAGGTGTTACAAGTTCATTTATCTGTGGTTTGTGTAGAATACTCATTTGAATGGTTGATAACTAAAGTAGGTGATGCTATATTAACAAAAATCCAAGTTCTAGTAAAGTTTACTATTAATTCTGAAAATGGTACTTTTTAAACTTGCTTTAGGGTATCAGAGATAAGGTTTTGAAAAATTAGAATTACATTAATCGTTATTCTAATAAGTAGATTATTGTTATTTTCTTTAGTTATTTCACAAATGAAAGAAATTAAAAATCATTTTCAGTAATGTTCCCAATTAAAAATGCTGTCCAACTATTTTTCTGTGTCCAACATTTTTCTCTCAACAGTCAATGAAGATCCTGTAAAAATTTTTTTTTTGTTAATTGGATTTTTTTTAAATGAGATCCTTTGAAATTTTTTTTTTATGTTATTTGAATTTTGTCAATCAAAAGGAGTGTAATTTCACAATAATTTTTTTTTAGTGCAGTTTCCCCTTGGGGATTGTACAACCCCACCGTAAGTAACTAACCCCATAGCCTTTTAATTAAACTGGAATTAAGAGAAAGTTCTGGTACATAATTCGATTGTTGATTTGAAAGATTATTAAAAAAAATACATGTTTCCTGCACAATACAGATCTTGTTTTTTGTTAAGATGGTTTTATTTTCCCAAAAAATTAATTAACCAAGATTGATCTCTTATTTCAATTGTTTTGTAAAACTAATCAATAAAAATCAAAAATTGAGATGAATTTGATTTTAGAGATAACAAACGAAATGAATAATTTGTTGTGAGAAATTTTGGGGTCACGGTATAAAATAAAAAAATTTCTTAAGATTTTATTTTGAAACAACAACTATGCTTTATTCATCTTTGTTGGCACAATGTGGTTCGAAATCATGACACTCAAGATACTTGCAAATTGAAAGAACTAATGAGAAAATTGGAAAGTTGTCAAGCCTTTTGTGATTAAAAATCTTTTCTTGTTAAATAAATGATCTTGATAATTGCAAAATCAAAAATAAAAAGAATTATTGATTTGAATTTTTAGGAATGAAAACTTACTTAATTGATTCTTGGACGAGATCGGTAAAAAGGGTTTGTGTTGATAAATTTAAGTGGTGTTGTTTGATTGGTAAAAGATTTTCATAATTGTTCTTATGGAACGTTTTTTCACTTGTGCAACCAAAAAAATCAACAGACTTTGGACTTGAAGCAACAATAATACCAGACTTTTGAAGATCTACCAACAGAACAACTTGGTTAGATTTTTTGAAATTCCTTTTAATCAATTTAAGCTTCTTTTTTGGTAGTTTTTTTTTCTTAAATTCTAAACCCTTGAATACTTTTGAAAAAAGTGACATTGGAAAAAATTTCAGAAAAAAAATAAAAAAATAATTATTTTTCCGAATCTCGTTGTAATTCTTGAATCAAATATCTTTTTGGTTAATTGATATTAAATTTGTATTGTTTTTTCACTCTAATTCCGTTTAATGATTTTTTAGATTTGCTTAGAGGTTTAATAATAACTAGAGTGAAAAAATTTGATCTTGTCATTCTTTGTCGTTTTTCTTTTAAAGTAAGTGTTTATGAAACGAAACCAAGAATAATTTGTTTCGGATTTCTTGAACAAAATAATTTTTCTTGTCTCATGATACTATTTTGTATCAAATTTTCCTTGAGCTTTTCAATCATTGTTTTCAAAGACAAAAATAAAAAGGAAATTTGTAAAGACCAAAAGGATTATCTGATTTTTGAACTCATTAAGAATACTTTTAGACCTACAGCGTTAGTTATTGGATTTTAAGAATGCAGAGTTCATTGATCCTTTTACAATTTTAAATTTCTATTTTTTTTTTCGAAAATTTTTAGTCATAAAACCCTTTTTGAGAACCACAATTCCAAATTCTTCTTAAAAATGTTCGAAAATCTCAAAGGTACGTATGAGTACATACCCCCCCCCAACTTTAAATTTAAATACTATACTGTTAAAGGTAAGGATATAAACATACTTTACAATTCTATGCAGTGAAAGTTATATAACAGGTAGACAAAATATTAACGAAATTTGTCTTGAAAAGTTCAAAATTTGATTGATTTATTAATTGAGAAAAAATCATCATTAAGGACTATGTTTTGAGGTGAAAACGTTGAATAATATATAAAACCACCCTTGAAAGAGTTATGTAATTCAAGTAATATTTATCTAAATAGGAAATTTCTTTTAGAAAAAAAGTAAAATTTAACCCAATTTCAACAATTTTTACAATTTTTGCCTTGTTAGATCATGCTAAATTTTGCTTTTAATATTTTAGAATTTCCATTTTAACTTTCTGAACTCACACTATTTTCTCTGGCTGTTCTATATATTTTTTAAATTTGCTTTTATAAGTTTGAAATGTTCTCAAATTTGACCTTGCACTTGAAAATCCCCAAAAGTCATTTTTTGCAATTATTTTTTTTTGTTATTTTCAATTTTCCTTTTAATTGAAAAAGAAAGAAAAAAAGTCTTTATGATAAGGTAAAGATGAACAAAAATGTTTTTTTTTTTTTTGTCCAATTTTATCTGTGTCAAATTTTTTTGTGAGAAGCGAAAGGAAAATAGCACAATTAATTATCCCACTCAAGGGTAGGAATTAGTCCTTTAGATTTTAATATTTTTTACTTATTTTATTTATATTTTTTTTTTCAGAAATGAGTTGATATGAAAAAAAATGTTCTAAATGAGTCAGTATTCAAGAATTTTATCGAACTTTCAAAAAATGAATTTTTCGTACCCAAAATGACTCTAAACATGAAAAATTCACTGAGAAACTATAGTATTTGTTGCAAAATAAATTGATAAAATTTTTCATACAGCTTTCCAAAAAAAGATTTTAAAAATCTAGGAAATTTCTATTTTTTTTACAATCTTTAAAGAAGCTTAAATTATTACTTTCCTTTTTATAGTTGGTTTTTTTGATAGTTTATTTTATTTTTTTTGGGTAGGTGATTATTTTGGAAATTTGAATGAAAATTTTGATCTTTTTATTTTATAATGAACAGTATAAATTTTACGATAAAAAAAATGAATTGTTTTTCAATAAAATCAGAAATTTATTTTTCATATTAACTCATTTCTGAAAAAATATTTTCAACATAAGCTTTCTTATTCTTATATTCAACTTTTTAATATATATATAATAACATCAAACTTTGATATTGAAAAAATTTCAAGCTAGCCTTGGAACAACTGTAATTTGTTTGGTTCAATCCAAATATTTTTTTCAAACGATTGATATTAGATTAAAGTTGAGTTGTTCAAAATAGAAGAACTCTTATAAAATTAGCTGATCATGTTTAACCAACTGATCAATCAAAATCCTAATAGAATTTTTACAAATTTTATAATGTATTTTAAGGTTTTACTCTCTCCAAAATTTTCAACACACTCGTTATTTATTAGTATTTATAATTCTTTATTTTTTTTTTTTACGATATTATAATTTTTAAACAATTTTTAACATTTCAATTAGTGAATGGCTCTAATTTGGTATTTCTTCTAGAATTGATTAAATAAGATTTTTTTTTTTCAAAAATTGAATTTTGGTGTTTTAAAAATTTTGAATCAATGTTTATATTCATTAAAATAAATTTTCAAAATCAAAACATTATCTATGAATATTAAGAAATTATTAGCATATTAGGAGATTTTTGAAAAAAAAAAAAAAAAATTAGTCTTTTTTTTCGTTCTTTTTTATTAAATTAATTAAAATAAATAGAAAAAATTTTTTTCGAAATGATGAAGGCCTAATAATCAAAAAAAAATAAAATAAAAATAAGAAATTTATGAAATAAAAAATAAAGAATATTGAAAAAAAAAAAAAAAATGCAAAACCCTGAGGTATAATGGATTAAAAGAATAAAAGAAAAACAATAGCTTAATGCTAAACTCACATATTAAAATAATAAAAACTCAATTTAAATAATAATTCTCATAACACTCACATAAAAAAAAAAAAAATTATTTCATCAATTAATTCATTCAATCCTATAATAATTATTTCTTCTTCAATTTATATTTTTTTTTCGTATTTGAAATTGTTTTCAATAACTCCCTTGCTTGGGATTGTTGTACTAAAGAGAAATATCTTCTTCTTTTTTTAAAAGACATTAACCAAAAGAATTTGTTTTGATGGATTTGAAGATGAAAATGCTCAAGTTCATTAATTGAAATTGGATGAAAATTCTTTTCTAAAATTGTCAGAGTTAAATCTTTCAAATTACAAATGATTTCTCCTCTTGAAGTTCCACTTTTTTTACCTAAAAACTGAACTGGAAATGCACATATGTTTGGGTCCTTATCTTGATTAAATAGTGAACCCTTAATTTTCTTTGAAATTTCTTCTTCTAATTTATCATCATGTTCACTGCTACTTCTACTACTACTTCGACTACTACTACTACTACTGCGACTATCGCTACTCTTGCCACGACTATCACTATTGCTATCGATATCCTGATTCTTATCTTCAATGTTCTTTTCATTATCTTCATTTTTCATTATCTTTTGTTCCTTTTGAAGAAATGTATTTCTTTTTTTTAAATTGGCAGTATACCTTTTTGCAATGTGAGCCTTTGTACGGGAAATTGTGATAAAAAGTTCTTTTCTTTTTTTTTCAGTAGTGGTATAGAAATAAAAATTAATATCGTCTATTGAGGAACGTATTTGAACAAATTTTTCCTTTTTTGAATTAAAGTGCATTTCGAAAAAATCACTAAATGGAATCGGTACAATATAATTCTTCTTCATACCAAATAATAATAATCTATTATTTTTAAAATCCAAGGAAATTAAACCATCCAATAATTGATCATTTTTCTTCGGATTTATCCACCGCACTTTAAAATTGTTTGCATCTTCTTGTATTTTTAACCAATCACCATTAACCTTGCTGTTGCTGTTATTATTATTTTTTTTATTTTTTTTGTTATTATTAGGGTTTATTTTAATATTGAATTGGTTTTTTTTGGATTGGATATCATTTACAAATTCAGGGAATAATTCTTTAAATTGGGGATACACCCTGAGAAAATTAACCATTTGAAGAAATTCCTTTAAATAATTTGAATCGGGAAAGTATAAATTTAAAACCTCGCCATCATTCCAAACGAATTCAAAATTTGTATTTTTATAATGATTGGAATCAATATTGTGAGGAAGATTTTCATAAGAAAATTTTCTAATTATTTGTCCAATTAAAATATATGTCCAATTTTCATCAAGAGATATCTTACCATTTTTTGGTTTGTTCTGTGAACTTTCACCGTTTGGGTATTTAATGAATGTTCTATATCTTAGGCCGATACTAGAAACTGATTTTATATTTTTCATTTTTTGTGTTATTGCTAATTTATATAAAAAATATGGTTTAACTTTCGGATTATTAAAAGTGATGTAATAAATTTTGTTAACAAGGTCATTCTCATTACTTTTGCCCTTCTCCTTCCCTTTCAGTCTTTCTTTTTTATTGTTATTTTCCCTTTGATTATCATTATTATTCAAAATAATTATTTTTAAATAATTAACATTTTTTGAAAGTAATTCAACTTTAATATCTTTAAATTTAATCAATGGATCCATTTTTTCATTAAAATATTTGAATATTTGAATTCCATTTTTAAAAAAAAATAAATTTCCTTGTTCTAAGGTTGATTTTAAATTATTATCTAAAAATGAAATTGAAAATATATCTATTAATTTTTGTAAATTAATTTGTTTTTGTATCAGCATATTATTATTTTTATTTACCAATAATGGGTTTTTAATTTTGATATATTCTAAATATTTTAAAAATTTGTTCAAATCATTCAAGTTTGAAAATTTTAATTCAAATTTTAATTCGTTATCATCATCATCATTATTATTATTCTTATTCTTATTCCTATTCCTATTCTTATTGTCTTGTAAACCATTTCCGTTCTTTAAAAGAGATATTTTAAATAAATTTTTATTAATTTGTTCGAATTTGCAATCTTTCAATTGGAGTCGATTTAATTTGATTCTGTTATAACCAAAGTATTGACTAGATGTTTTTCGTACAATTGTTATTAAAAACCTATTTAAAAATATTTTACTTTTAAGATTGTTTATTAAGCAATTAACTTTATAGAAATTTTCTCTAAGCGAATAAGATAAATATTTTTCCTGTTTATAATTAAAGCTAGAAATAAAATCATTTTTTTCAATAATATTTGGGAATTCAAAAGTTATAGTACCGATCTTATAGAATAGTTTAATCTTTGTGTCAAGTTGAATTGTTCTTAAAAAATTTTCCGGCTGGTATCTAAAGGATACCGTCTCTTCATAGGTAATTATTTCAAGATGATCAGTGAGCAGAATGATCCACGCTGGTATCATTTCATTGTCTTTGATTATTAAATTAATGCTAAAAATGGTTGGCGTTTCCATTTCATTTTGAAGAATGTTCTGTTTTTTCAATTTTTCAAAGCCCTGGGTTAATATGTTTTTGAACAATTGATTCTTAATTTTGAAATTTATAAAATAATTTTCATCAATATAAAACCGAAAGCACATCGATTTTCCATAGTCAAATAATATTTTTGAATAAAATGAATATTTTCTTCTGACATTAATCGAAAGCTTTGGGAAGACCAATTGGAAATAATTTTCAAACAATGATATTTTGCATTCGCATTCTATTGATTCTAATGAATTTAATAAATATGCATGAACATTTATTTTTGCTTTTTTTTTATGATTAATTTTATCATTATTAATCTTTTCCTCATCACTATTCTCCGTTTCATTCATATTATTTAAATATTCAAATTGTGAATTAATGAATTTTTTTGAATTTTTTTGAAATTGGATTTTTGATGGGATGCTATGTTTAATAAAGCAAATTTTTTTAACAATAGGCAAAATATCTTTTTTATTTTTGTTAGTGTTGCGAAAAAATAAAAATGTTGAACATATTTCATCTCGTTGATCACTGTTTTTACATCGTAACAAGTATTTTTTACCATTTTTAGAAATTAAAATCATTTTTTTAAAATTCTTTGGATGGAAAAATAATTTTTGAGAAATATTATAAAGCTCTTTTAATTTTATTTTGAGGGAAATAGCTGTATTTTCATTTTGATTAATTTTTTTAATAATAACACCTTCAATTGTTAAAATCAAAATGGCTTTATATTTTTGTAAATTATTATTATTATTCTTGTTGTCGTTGTCTTTATCGTTATCGTTGTCGTTGTCGTTATCGTTGGTGTTATCGTTATCGTTACCGTTGTTGTTAATATTATTTTTGTTGTTTTTGTTTTTATTCTTATTCTTATTTTCAATTATTTCAATTTCAAAACTTGTCCTTTTTAATTTCAAGGCAATTAATAATTTTTTTGTCAAATTATTAATTCTTTTTTCATAAAATGGATAAGGCTTGATCCAATCGATCAAATCAAGATCGTGATAATAATGATAAAAATAACAACTTTTTTCAAATATTTTTGGTTGTAAATTTTTTTTAAAAGATGCTAATAAAAATCTTTGAATTGTTGTTTTTTTGGCATTTCCTTTTTTGCTCAGTGTTCCTGATTCAGATTCACTGGTTTCAGTTTTAGATTCAGTTTCAGTTTCAATTTCAATTTCAGATTCAGTTTCAGTTTCAGATTCATTTTCATTACCCTTCTCAAAGTCAATTTCAATTTTTTTGTTTCTTTTGCTATTTTGTTTTTGTGTTTCATGTATTTGCTTTTTCTTGTTTTTATTTTGATTTGCTGTGTTTTGTGTTTTATTACGAATATAATATTTGCTTTCATTGTTCTGATCTTGGGAGTGGTGGATATTATAAGTTAAAGGGTTGATTAAAAATGATTGAAGACTATTGGAAAAATAATCTCTTTCTTTTTGTGATGAGCAAATTAGATATAAGAATTGTGGATCCAGAAAATCATTATAAATAAATATTTCCATATCCTTAGGCTTTTTTGGATGGAACGCAAATTGGATCGAACATTCGTCCCACAACAATTCTTGGAATTTATTTTGTTTGTCATATGAAACGTATAGCTTCTCAGTTGTAAATGTGAAATTAATGTCTTCGGTTTGCTTATTATCATTTCGAATTTGACAATCAAAACTCGTTTTGCCCTTGTAAATATTTCTCATTGTAACAGCCTTGATTTCATTTTCCAGGCCTAATACAGTGCCTTGGATTTCCTTAATATCAATCGTTTCTCCTGGATATAAAGAATATAATTTCAAGGTATCAAAAATAATTTGGCATATTTCTTTATTTGGTGTAATTAAATTAAATGTCCCAACAATTTTTTTTTCAATTTGTTTTTTTTCTTTTTTTTTTTCAATAAAAACTATTTTACTTTGAACTAACTTTAATTCAAAGCAATTTGGGGTTTCTTCATTTTTTTTTAATTTGATATAAGAACCTTCACCAAACTCAAATGTAATAAGAGTGTCTTTAATTTTGTTTTCTTTTTCCTTTTCTTTTTCATTTTCTTTTTCATTTTCATTTTCTTTTTCATTTTCATTTTCTTTTACTTTTACTTTTTCTTTTTCTTTTTGTTTTTCTTTTAGATTTAAATTTAATGGGAACAGATTGTCTTTAAAAATTAAAACTAATCCCTCAGTTGAAATTTCTAAAAGAATTTCGTTTGGAGGTTCATTTTTTTTTTCGTTTTTTAAATCTAATGAAAAACTGCATCTTCCTTTTGCAAAAAATGTTTGAATTTTGGAAACGTATGGACTCTTTTCTGTCAAGTCCATTTCTTGTGGAAAAAATCCTTCAGAAAATTTTAAAATTTGATCATTTTGAGAATTCTTCAAATATTCATTTCCATGGTTCTTTTGTTGATCTTTTTTCGTTTTAAAACTTGAATAGCTTGGCTTAAAGCCTTTTTTTTCAGACAACTCAGCAACTCCGATCATTAACAAAAACAATTTAATAATGACTTCTCTTTCATTTAAATTTTTTGGATTGAACATTAATTCTTCATCAGCACCATAATTTGAACACAAAACCAGAAAATATCCAATTTTGGATTGCTTTTCGTTTCTCCTTTGAGAATAGATTCAAACGAAAAATTATTGGAAAACAGTTTGAAAAAGTTCAGAAAGACAAAGAAAAATGTCATTTTTTTTTTTATTTTTTTTGTTTATTTTGAAAGAAAAGTTACTTTTTTGGTGTTTGTTTGTCTTTTTCTAAAAGTTTCGTAACTACCAAAATACAACAATCCAAAAGATCGTTATGTTCAGATTCATCTTCAATTTTCCTTTTGCACACTTGTTCAACCCACGAAATTATTTGTTGTGGAATTTCTTCTTTGTGAGAAATGGATGCTACACGAAATTGAAAGTATTTTTTTGGTTTTATTTTATTTTGATCAAGAAACAAAAGAAGGTTTAAAAAGATTGAAAAAATAGGTCTTTAGTCATTCACACTTTTTTTTTTTAATCAAAAAAAAATAAAAAAGCCAAAAAATTTTTCTAATTTGTTAAAATAGGACACAAATTTATAATATAGAGGTAAAAACAATTCAAAAATTATTTTTGTGAAAAAGGTTGTGTGTTTGTGACGGAATGAAAAAATATTTTCGTAAAATTTTCTGTGTTAAAAAAATCATTTTAACGAAAACTGGAAATTAATTCTTGCAAAATTTAATTGATTTGTAATTTCAAATTAAAAAGTTTCAGGAATTGTTTTTGTTGTTGTTTTGTTAATTATTTCTAAAAGATCCAAAAAAAATAAATAAAAAAAAAAAAGAAAAAATATAGGTTTTCTTACCCATTTTGAAATAATTAAAAAAAGAAGAAAAAATGATAAAGTGAAAACCTTGATAACCTTTTCTCATTAAAAAAATTGTTTTGTTGGCTATATTTATTGTTTTTTGTGTTTTTCAAATGGTATATTATTAACAATATCGAATAAATATGTCATATTTTTAATTGTTTATTTTTATTTTTCGCTTTTTGAAAAAAATAAGATTGAAAAATCTCAAGTTCGAAAATTGTCAAATTAGAATCTACTACAAGTATAGAACATACCAAAATATTGATACATATCTATTTATGGTATTTGAACTTTTGATGGGATATATTTTCATCTCGTTTTTTTTGACAATTCTCCAGAACCTGTAATTTGAAATTCTTTGTTAAACAAAATTTAAATCAATTTACCAAATATAAACAACAAAAAAGAACCAAACAAATAAATAGAGAACATAAATCACAATTTACGACTCTAAATATCTAAAATTGGAAAACTAGTGAAAGGATAAGTAAGTTACAATTATTTCTACCATTTGTCATTCGAATACCATTAAATAATGAGAAAAAACATAAATACTTTTTACTAATTATGAAGAATTTTTGATTAAACTCTAAAAATTCTTTCAATTTCTATGAGTTTTTAAGTTTTGTTTCTTCCATATTAGTTTTTTATCCTTAATTTTAGAATCATTCTTTGGATTTTTGATAATTTGTGGGATTCTCTCAAAAATTTAAAAAAATATTATTTTTAAGGGTATAGTCATTAGTGTGAAAAATAAATTTCTGAAATGGAAATATAATGTGTGTAATTTTTATGAGAAGACCTAATATCAAAACAAAAACTAATCAACGTGTGATGTCTGATCGATCTCCAAAAATCCACTAAAATAAAATCGTAAATTTTTAGAACAAAAGCCAAATTGGAATCAATATCCAATTCGAATGATTGTGAAATTTTCCTTGGAATTGTAAAATAAATAGATCAAAATTTTCATTCATTTTTCCAAAAAATAAACACATCTCAAGAATTAAAAAAATCGTCAAAGTTCCCTGTTATAAAAGAGAAATGAATAATAATAAAAGCTTCTTTTCTGAACTTAAAAATTTGAAATGATATAAGATTTAGAAAAATTTGTTCTGGGAAGGTGAAAGAAAATTTTATTCACTTTATTTGACAACAAATAGTAATTTTGAATACATCATTGTTAGTTTTGAACATAATTTTTTTTTGCTAATTGAGATCTCGAAGATTTTTTTTTTTTCATTTTTTTCATTTCTCAAATGAGTTATTTTTATTTTGAGGAATATTACAAAATCCTTACTTTGTCACATATAGAAAATTATAAAACAACCACAAACCGTATTAAATTGAATTAAATAGACTTTACATATAAAGGAAACAAATTGTTCCAAATTGAAAAAATTTACATATTTGGAAATATAAAAAAAGAAATTAATTGTATTTTTTTTTCAACTTTAGTTTTTTTTAAAATTGAGATTTCTTTTAACTTTTTTTTTAAAATTAAATTTCTTATCAAAGAGATCCAATGAAATTTTTTTTTTTTGTGATTTGAATTTTTTAAACCACAAGAAGTTTACTTTTGCAATACTTTTGAGTGTTTAAGTCACACCTTCGGTATTGAGCAAATATGCAGTAGATGGCCCGTTTCTTAACCCCTTTTCCCATAGATGGCTTTCTTGGGGTATTTACTCTGAGAAAAAAACTTTTAATTTTAATTAGAATCTAATTATAGATTTATAATGTGGTAACTAAATGGATATTTAACTTTAAGACATTCCTAAAATTTAACCCATGCTCAAAATATTGGGAGACTTTTGGAATAAGTAAAACAAATAATTTGGATAACAATAAAATATAAGCAATCAATAATATTCTTTAAATATCTTTTAAAGTCCTAGTTTCAGTATAAAACTAAAAAATGTACATGTTTTTTTATATTTTTTTCCAATCCCCTATTCAAAAATCCCATAAATAAAAGGTAGTGCGTTGTATAAAAATGGTTAGAATTTCAAACCTAGCTAATTACTTGGTTCAAAACTTTAACTTTTGAATATTCCAAAAAAAGTTAATTTACAAAAAAAAAGACAAAAAAAGGAAATTTTAGGTTTTTATACTGGTACTCGGACTTTAAAAAAGAAATATAACAATATTGGGAGATTAATTTATAAATTTTTTACAAAAAAAATAAGAAAAAGTTTGTTTTTTTTTCAATTTTAACAAAAAAAACCAGTTTATTTCATAAAGTTTAGAATTATTATAAAATTTTTGATTCCAAAGCTTTTAATATTTTTTAATCATTTACTTTAATTAAATACAGGATCTGAAAAGTCAATTTAAATTGAAGTGCAAAGATAAAAATGAGTTTTCTTATCTTCAAATACCCAATCCTATAAAAACACATTTAGTTAAATTTTTGTTAGTTTTCATGGTTGAGACTATGAATTATTTACCTGGCTTTAATAAATTAATTTTGGTTAGTTATTTTTTGATATTACCATAAAAAATCTTTAATTTATAATTAAAGCATTTTGTAACTGCAATTAATTCATATTATTGCTATTAAAGTCAAAATGATATTAAAAAATTATAATAATTATTATTAAACAATAACTTAATACATTTTTAACTCGTAATAATTTTTAAAAAGTGTAATTTTCCGAAATTTTTTTTTTGGTATTAATAGTACAAATGTTAGATTGTAACTAAAATTCAAGTATTCCATTTTTTGTAAATTGTAATTTTGAACCCTCAAAAAGTAATTCTTTTTAGAATTATTAAATCTGAAAATTTACTCAATAATTATTAAAATAAAAACTATTTGATTTGTGCAATTTAGTTTCATTTTTTAAAAACTAGTTGTATCTTCATTAAATTGTTACATTTTGTTATAATAATTTGTAATAATAATATCTTTGTAAATTTTTTAAATCTTTTACGGAAAAATTGAATTTAAAATATTAATCTATATTCTGAAAAAAAAATTGTTAAAAAGATATTTTTCAACTTTGTAGTCTGGAAATTGATAACTCAACCTTTAATTTTTTCTAAAAACATGCAATTGTTTTCTTAAAATCCTTGATTTTTTTACGAATACAAGGATCATTTTTAATAAATCAGATCTTATTTTGTTACGATTGTAACAATAAAAATTTTAGAGGTATTTTAACCAGGTTTAACTAATTAAATTGACTTTCAATAGTAATATCCTTGGATTTTAGACTCCTGAATTCTAGATTCTAATACTTGAGCAAAAATAGACAATTAAAAATTTATAAGCTTGACCCCGTATGTTAAAAAAATATTTACTGTATGAATCTATCCCAAAGAAAACTTTGTAAAAATCTTAAAAATTAAAGATTATTAAACTGACTTTAATAAACTTTTCCAAACAACAAGATTTACTTCATTTTTTTGCTAGCTGTTATAAAAATAATATCAAAATCATTAATAAACATAATTACAAAAATTTTGATACACCCAAAATCAAAAATATGCAAAAAAAAAACTCTCAATTTATTATATTTTACCAAACCTAAAATAAAACAATATTTAATTACCCAGTATTAATGTTTTTATATAAGTAATTATTTTAATCCAAATTAAAGAAAAAAATATAAAACGAAAAAATAAAAACATAGTGTGTCCAAAATAATGAAACAAGCAAGAACAAAAAATGTGTTGGTTAATTGTTTGAAATTTCACCAACAATTATTGATCAATCAAATGATAAGATACCATCTACCAATTGTATGTTATTTTTCAATTTAACAAACTCAAGACTAACCTTCTACCAACCATTGAATACAAAATTCAGATCTAACAAAACAGATTACGTAAAAGGAAAAAAAGGAAATGAAAACAAAACAAAAAAGACAAAAAATGAAATAGTTTTTACAATCAAAATTCTTTACAAATTGAATATAAAGTGTAGTATTGATGTTCTTTCCACTGTTTAAACTGTATCCAAAATTTTGGAATATAGCTTATTTTTTATTGAGATTTCTAATCTGCATTGTTTTCGACCATTTATGCACTGTTTTACAATTTTCTACTAATTTTTTTCATTCACTTGTAACAATATATGATACTAGATAAATTATAAAATTTGAAAAAAAAATATATTATCAAACTAGAAAAAAATTTTCAAATATCTTTTTATTGTAAGATGGTAATAAAAATAAAAAATATTCTTTTAAAGTCTTATTTTTCAAAGATCAAATAAAGATATATGATTACCCAAATTACTCAAATTAGATTAATAACTGATGCTAAACCCTTAAAGACAATTCCAAGCGAATATACAAATCTGAGTAACAAAAAAACCCAAAAAATCGATTTTATAATTTCTATATATCAAATGAAATTTTAATTTAGGTATACTTAAATTATTGTTTAATTTGATCTTTCTAATAATCAATATAATTTTTGGATTTGGTATTTGTTCAAAAATGAAGGAAAAAATCAGTAATTGTTTTTAACAAATGAAAAAATTAATTACTTTTTTACAATCAAAACCAATTTGATAATTTGTTACCATTTGAAAATTTTTTTCCATGATGCCTATTTTTCATTAAATAAAAAAAGAGTAATTTAATTTATGTCATTTTTTTAACCCTATCAGTTTAACTCCAGAACTTAAAAAAAACAGATAAACTATTCAACAAGGTGCTAGGGTTGTAAGAATTTACATAGAGGGAATTTTTCACAAAGGGTGGATTTTTACCATCTTTCTCTTACATTTTATTGAGCGGTAATACACAAATTTCATAAAAATATGTCATTTTTTCCTATTTCATAGATCTAACTGGACAAAAATTTGGAAGATTTACCAGCCTCTAAACACTAATTATAACACATAATACTTTGATTCCAATTACAAAGTAATCCTTAAGAAAACAATCTCAAATTTATTTGTTAGTCATTAAAGTTTTTTTGATCATTAAAGGTTAAATTTCAAGAACAAAGAAACATGATTTCTGATTTAAAATTAGGGGTTTACCAATTCTCTATTTGTAATTTTAACAAGAGTAGTATACTGATAAATTCAAATATATTTAATAAAATTTTTAGTTCAATTTACCATTTTGAAATCTCATAATCTCAACTTTTAAAACAACTGAAGAAAAAGAGCCATTTGAATATCCACCAATTTTACAAAGTTTTTTAACATTTAAACCAATGAAAATATTTTCTTCAAAGCTTTTGTAAAAAAATTTGTTAAATGGAAAATGAAGAAAAAAATTTCCAGATATTTATTTGAATTTATCAGTATTTATAAAAAAATTTTAATTTTAATTTTTTTTTTATGTAAGTAAGTATTTTGACTTGAATTCAAAAATTAGAGAGTTCTTCACAATTTTTTCCACTTAAAAGACTATTTAATAATTTCAAAATGTATACAATTAAGGTTTTACAATCCTTGGAATTTCTAAAAATATTATCTTCTGTTAGATGTAACCACTTTTAAATTTGGTTATTAATTGATTGATCTTGAACTTGATATATACTTTAATAGTTGTTCAAAAACATAATTTTTGGCAATTTATTTTTTTTTTTCCCAAATACAAAATTGAAGAAACTAAGAAAAAAGGGTATGTATGTCTTTAAGAATGAATTTTGATTTTGGTGTTGTTGATTGAACTTTTTCTTTTCCTTCTAGCTCAATTAACTTTAAAAATAAAAATAAAAGCTCCAAATAATACCAAACCTAAACCAAAATTTCAACTTATTAGTCCACAAATCATATTTTTTTATCACTTAACTACCAACCTTTTTTTCTTAGAATCTTCAATTCTGAATTTGGGGAAAAAAAAAAATAAATTGCCAAAAATTGTGTTTTTGAACCACTATTATATCACGTACCAATCCCAAGATAAATCCGCTAAGAACCAAAATAAACAAGTCACCACATCTAAGACAAGATAATCTAATTTGAAATTAGATGGGATTGAAAACCTTATTACAATCTTAAAACAGTATAAAGTTTTTTTTAACTATCAAATTAATTGTAAATTTTAGTTGAAAACATTTTTCAAATCTGATTTTACTGAATCATATCAATAGTACTCAAGAAAAAACAAAAGTACTTTCAAAACTTTATCAATTTAGATTTACAAGCCAATTTCGATTTTTTAAGTTGATCTTCAATCTGATTTATTTTTTTGTTTAGGTTCTCAAACCAAAAGTCCTTGTTCAAAATTAAAAAATACAACAACAAAAACATAATAAAGGGCTAAATACTATGAATTATTTTAAAAACCAGGTACTTAATGAAGAACTTGAACAACAACAACAACAACAACAACAACAACAACAACAAACACAAACAGAGCAAGTATTTTTAAAAGATTATGAAATAAATGAAAAAGATTTACAACTAGTTTCATCTTTGGTGATCCAGCTCACTAAAAACAATTCTGAACAAGCGCTTATCCAATTAAACGAATTAAAAGAAGAAATTGATCTAATTGCGCCAGTTGTATGGTATGCAACGGGATGCGTAGCGCTCTTGCTCCGCGAAATTACCTCTGTTTATCCTCTTTTGTCGCCTCCAAGCCTTAGCCAAAAAAGATCGGAAAAGGTTTGCCATGCATTGGGCCTCTTCCAGTCAGTTGCCTCTCACAAAGAGACACATACCCTATTTCTGCGATCAAACATCCCGTTATATCTTTACCCATTCCTTTCTTCTTCAAGTAAGTCTCTGCCATTCACCCAACTCAGGATCAATAGCCTTGGGGTGATCGCGTCCTTTGTAAAAACCCAAGAAGATTCGGTTATAAATTTCCTACTTACTACCGAAATAATACCTCTTTGTTTGAATATTATGGAGATTTGTACGGAACAAGAAAAAATTGTAACTTTTTGTTTTTGTTTTTTTCTTTTTTTAATTTTTGGTTTTCAATTTTTTTAGTTTTTCTTTCCTCAACACAAAACAGATTTTTTTCAAGTCACTCCAAGTCAAACCTAACAAAAAATAGAAAAAATCCAAAAAAAAAATTCAAAAAGAAATTCTTTACAGTCCTCCCCAAATCCTTTTTGTTTTGTTTGGTTTGGCTTAGTTTTAATGTGTTTGCTATGTTCATAATTTTCAACAAACAAAAAATTTTCCCTTTTTTATATAATTTTTTCTTCTTATCACCAAAGACTTAAATTTTAATTTTTTTTTTCTTAATTCAAATTTTTGATCATAAATTTAGATAGCAACTTTTATCATCCTAAAGATTATCTTGAACGAAAACGGCCTTACCTATATTTGTGATATTTACCAAAGATTTTTAGCAGTTTCTTCGGTCATTGGGAATATGGTCAATTATTTACTGGAAGAACCTTCTGTCAAGCTCTTAGAAAACATCATTCGATGTTACTCCCGATTGGCAGATAACTCTCGAGCAAGAGAAGCTTTAAAGCAAACCCTTCCACAGCCACTAAAAGACGGTACCTTTAATGAGCAAATAAGGAACCATCAAAATATTCAAGAATCACTGAATTCACTTCTTTCAGAATTAGATTTGTAAACAATATATTATTTATTTATTTATTTTTTTTTATAATTAAGATATTGTTGTGTACAGTTGATCAAATTCATCTTTTTTTTTTTTTATTTAATCTTAAAATTCCGCATAATTAATTTCAATTCTTTTTTTTTTTTAAACTACTGACTTTAATTAGACAAATATAGGATTTGTTTAATTTGGAAGATGTTGAAATAATTAAACTTTCTTTTTTTTTTTTTTTTTACTTAATCTACCTTTAATAAATTACTAATCAATTTAATCTTTTTTAATTTTGCACTTTAAAGTTTTTAAATTGATTGTTGATTAAATAACAATAACAATAACAATAATAATAATAATTAACACACTATTAATTTTAAAGGAATTTATTTTATTAAATTTGTTTATCTTTTGAATACCCTAAAAATAAAAAATAAATAATTTCAAGGTTTAAAGCAGAATAGAAATATTGAGGGAAAGAAATTAATTTATAAGTAAGTAAAAAGAAATATCAAATATACTAAGTGATGAAGATCTGAAAAATATAGCATCATTTTTTATATTTTTTTTTTAATATTTTCCTCGAGAAAATTAACAAGATAAAATTGTAATTCTTAACAAAAACTTTTTTTGTCAAAGTCATCCAAAAATTTTTTGAATTCTTAATACTCAATTATTTTTAAAAAAGGAACTTTGAAGAATAAAAATCGAAATAAGGAGAATAAAGAATATCAGAGAATAGTTGATATTTGTTTGAAGTTAATCTAATTATTCTGAATATATTTTCCTTAAAATTGAAAAATAAAAATACTTGATAGACTACTGAAAACAAATAACAATAGTTCATTTTGATTTAGAACAAAAGATCAAAGAAAATTCCAATAAAAATCAATAGAATTTCTCGAAAATCATTTTCTCTCTCTTTTTATAACTTTAGAAAAAACATGTTTTTATCCGAGTAAAAATCGAAATCTTGGAATAAAAAATAAATTTCAGCAAATAAATAATCCTTCAAAAATAAATTGACAAAACGAAAAAATGTGAAAAAAATGATTTCAATTTTGAAATTCACAAAAAAATTTTTTTTCTTCTAATATCCAATCAAACACTTTAAACAATTACTATTCTTTAATTGTAACCGGATACCTTTTATGGGGAAATAATTTACTTTACCATCTTAAGTCAGCCATGTATACCATTGCGAAATCTAAAGTCGAAGCATTTTGTTATTGAAAATAACATTTATTAATAATCCTCGTTTAATAGCTCAAAAAAATCTGATATGTAAGTTAGAAACAAAAAGTTTAAACAATCAATTAGAAATTATCGTTATATTCGTCAATAAATCTCTATTTCGTGATAAATTTAAAGATTAAATAATCAACATCTAAAGGACAAACTATCTATTTTCTGAGACTTCAAGGTTAAAAAATACATGTTTTTATTTGAAAGAATTTGAGAAAATAAGTAATATATTTGACTTGAAAGTGTGATATTTGTATTTATGTCCCTCTAACAAAAAAATTTTTAACAAATAAAAAGAAATTTAGATATCCACTTCGAAAAGTATTTGAGATATAAAATCAATAATTTTTGAGTTCAGGAAAAGTATTATCAGTTTGTATATCTCTAAAAAGAGCATAAGAGTGGATATTATTTTAAAATTGGTTCTGAAGAACGGGGATGTGTTCTAAACAAAGAATTCAAGTTTACTAAAAGAATTTTCAATTTTTATTTGCAAAATTTTGAGACAAAATTTATTAACCTGTATAAAAAAAAACTTTCATGTTACAAAATAGAAAAATACTGTTTGATTCTAGTTTTCTTTTGTGTGTGTGTATTTGGGTTAGCAATTAATATGCGGAAAAAAAAATATTTGAAAAGTAGAATATTTAATCACAAAACAGAAAGTTTTAATTCTAATTCATAATTCTAAAAATACAATCAAAAATTTTACAAATAAATGCGGATCTACGTACAAACTAATATAAAAGATTGAAAATAATCCTCTTCTTTTCATTTTTTTTTTTTTTTTCATTGAAATAATTCACTTTTTATTTATTATTTTAATATGTAAAAAAGGTAAAAATAAATAAATGTTTTTCAAGTTACAACAAATACTGAAATCAAAAAGAGTTTTTTGTAATTAAAATATAAGAAAAAATCGGAAATTTTTAATTGATACATATAACAATTGGTCTTGATTCAGAAAAGCGATACAAAAAAAAAATAAAAAGAAAACAACTTAATTTGTGGATCAAAAAAAAAAACTTGAAAAGAAGTTTTTGTTAAAATCGAAACTATTGGAAGAAATATTCGAAAGAAAAACAAACAATTGGTTAATTTATATCTGGTGCTGAAACTATTAATAATTTTGAAAACAGTAGATTTATTCCACTTCGGAATTAAAAAAACAATTATATATATATATATAAATCTATAAATTTTTCTTTAAATCTTTGATGGTTCCATTTGAAATTTTTTTTTTTAAATTTAAACTATTTAAAAAAGGTTATGAATTGAAAACGAAGAGATTTTGATATATTCTTATTAAACACAATATTTTTTTTGTTTTCCAATTTTTTAATATTTATTTTTTTAATAACATTAAATGTTGGTTCAAAAATTTTTTTATTTGCCTTATTTTCTGAAAATATCTATTATTTTTCCTAAAAAACCTTTCAAGATTTATTTGATATTTAAACTTGTACTAAATCACTTGTGATATCCAAATATCTATCAAGATTCAATTATGGGAAACATATTGACAATATTCCACTTCCAAACGGGAAATAATCACAGCACCTATAAAGATAAATATCTTTATCGTTATCAAAAAAAAATGGGTAAATTTGTATGAGTTATTTTTCTTTGGAGTTGTGAGAATCTTTAAGGAAATAAAATGACAAAAAATATTCAATAAAAATATCCAGAGAAAAATTATTATTGTTTGTCATTTATTTTACATTTAGTTTCAAAAAAAAAAAAACTTCTTAAATGTGTCTAAAAATGTTTATTAGTTGTTAAAAAAAAATGATTTCTTACCTAAAAAATTAAATAATTAATTTAATAGATTTTTTAGATACAAATAATTCACAGAAATATTAGAAATATATTGATTATATAATAAATTTCATGGAAAGAAACAGAACTTATATAAATTTGTGTTTTGGTATTGATAATTATTAAGTACAGTCAGTTCCACTTTTAGTACCCAAACTTTCAACTAAATTTAAGGAACCAAAAAAATCTCAAATTGAAGCACATTTTTTGGATTTATTTTTTACACAAATTATTCCACTAGAATTTAAATTTTATGCCTTAATCCGCAATTTATATTTATGCCTTAAATTTCGTTCAAAGTTTGGGTCTTAAAAGTGGAACTGGCTGTAAATCTTGAGATTATTTAATTCCAAATTTGTTCGATTTGGTGTGATAAATATCAAATTTTATAATAATTAAAAACAATCATTTTAAAAGTTACATTTTTACATTTGTTCAAGTAATACAAAAAAAAAAAATTATTAATTGTTATTTATTTTCCATAATGAAAAATCTTATAATTTATTATCAAAAATATTTATAATAATTTATTTAGATCCATTTGAACTTTAGTGGCCTAATCACATTTTGATACACAATTAGCAACGTATTTGATTTTATACGATTATATGATGGTGTCTAATACTTGAAAGATCTTATCAAAAATTTGGATTAAATTTCAAGTAATTATGATGAAAAATCAACTTTTGAAATGTAAAAAAAATATTTTAACAAATTATTTGAGCCTAATACTAATTAAAAGCCAATCAATCTACGTTCACTATCAATCTCTGAAAATCAACAATTGTTAGAAAAAAGCAGATAAAGATTAACACTTAATTCCCAATTTGAATGGATGTGAATTATAATTTTGAAAACAACTGTGTTAGTTTTACAATACCACTTTTTCGCACTTTTAAGAGATCCCAAAGAGTTTTTTTCTCATTTTTTTTTTGTCAAATGAATTTATTTTTCTCTCAAGAATGTTACAAAATCCGAACTTGGTCAAATTTAGAGCGTTAAAATATAGCCAAAAATTAGATTAAATGGGATTAAAATGATTATCTACTTAATGAAATTTTTTTTATATATTGGAAGAAATTTGAACATTCACGAACATGAAAAAATAAAATTGAATAAAAAAAGTTTGAAAAAACTTCTACTTTCATTAACCTTTCATCTTGAATAATTAGGTTTATACAAAATATAACCAAAATTTCAGAACTCTATATTCATGTGACTAATGTATTTATACTTGTTAGTATAACTACCTTTTTAAAAGTCTTGGGTCGAGAAAAAAGGGTGTTTTTTAGGAGTAAAATTCCAAATAAACAGATGGGTGAATTTTAGTTTAATTCAACTTGGGTATATGTTCTATGAGCAATAATAATGAATAGTTTTGAAAATGTTTTACCCATGTAATAAAACTGAAAAAGAGAAAAAAAAATTATTATGATAATTATAGAAAGCTTCCTCAGTTTTCCTTATAACAAAAGAATAGATGAAATTCCCAGATATTTTACTCTTTTCTTTTGAATTCTAAAAACCATAACATGGGTGTCCATAGCGTACCTAGGTTTTCCACAATTAAAAGGGACTGGGAAAAATCAAAGATTTTTCTCAATTCTTTTGAATTTTGGAAAGGCTAACAACCATTTTTCTTGTTGTTTACTATTTTATTTGTAAAGCCTATTAATTTTCCAAATAAACAGAAAACTCAAGAAAAGCTAAAGATGTTTTTTTTTGCTTCAAGGAATAAACTGAAAATTTCTGAAATTTCTGTATATTTTAACAATTAAAAAAAAACAAACAAAAAAATCAAAAAAAAAATATTTTTTTCAATTTATATCAATAAATAATTCTTTCTTTTTCGAAATAATTGATTCCCCATTTGAGGTATATCTATTAAATTTAAAATACTTGTAAAATAAATTATTCTAACCTCTTAACTGTGAAAAAAATTTTTCCTTCAAATTTTTTACTATTACTGTTGAGAGAAAAATGTTGGACACAGAAAAATAGTTGGACAGCATTTTTAATTGGGAACATTACTGAAAATGATTTTTAATTTCTTTCATTTGTGAAATAACTAAAGAAAATAACAATAATCTACTTATTAGAATAACGATTAATGTAATTCTACTTTTCCAAAACCTTATCTCTGATACCCTAAAGCAAGTTTAAAAATGACCATTTTCAGAATTAATAGTAAACTTTACTAGAACTTAGATTTTTGTTAAAATAGCATGATCTACTTTAGTTATCAACCATTTAAATGAGTATTCTACACAAACCACAGATAAATGAACTTGTAACACCTTTAAACCTGAATTTATATAAAATTCACCTAGTTATCAATAGGATTTGATTTTCAATTTTACTAAGGTTCCCAATTAAAAAAGGTGTCCAACCATTTTTCTGTGTCCAACATTTTTCTCTCAAAAGTTAAATTGAAAAAAAACATTAATAGAACCTGGAAAATTGGATTTTCCAACTTAAATTGTTAAATACCTTTAAAAATAATTTTTGATCAGAGATCTTTGATTAACCAATAGTGTTTATTATAATTGAAGTTATTAAAAAGTGATAAATTTAACAATATTTTAAATTTTTTTTTATCAAAAAATTTTTTAATGATCGTGTTTGGAAAAATAAAATAATAATAGATTTGATTTTTTTTCTTAATTTGTTTTTTTGAGAATGGAATGTTTGTCAATGAATCCTTTTTAAACTTTTTTTTTTATTAGTAATTTTTGCCAAAGAGATACTTTGTAAATTTTTTTTTTATTGTTAATTGAATTTTGTCAATCAAAAGAAATGCAATTGCACAATGTTGTTTTTCTTAGTGGAAGGCCACTCCTTGGATATGGGGCAAATCTGTGGTAAGTGACGAGACACTTAAATGATAAACACCAATTTTTGATCATTTTCGGTTCATAAAATCAAAAAAGAAAATCAAGGTAATTATAAAAATTACTCAAACAAACCAAAATAAAAAAACAATTTTATTTAAATTGAAAGATACAGTAATGAAAAAAAATATTTTTCCATCAAGAAAGAGAAGTCGATTTACTTCAAAGGATGTGGTTTATTTTCAAATCTTCTTTATTATGTTGGACTTTTTCCTTTGCTCGTTTTGTATAAGTGTGTGCTTCATAATGTTATTAACTAATTTTCTCCCTTTTTGACTTGAAGGGAGGATGTGTCCCTTCAAAATTAAAAATTTTAGCAGGTTTGAGTTGTTTTTCTTTTGTTTTAAAATTTTTTTTCGTTGGTTGATTTCATTTCGTTGGATCAGGCTTCTTAATTGCAACAACTCATTTTTCATTTGTTCTTTTTCAGAAATTAAAGTTTGTACCCGATCGGTTAGTTGGCTATGCTTTTCAGAAATTTCATCAAATTTGGATTCCAGTTTGGTAATTTCTTGTTGCGTTTCGTCGTTTGTTAAGGACTCTTTTCTTTTACAAAGCCTTCTTTGTTTTCGGGTTTTTTTATTAGTGCTTGTAGTTTTTGTTAAAGTGTTGGTTGTTGTTGGATAAATTCCAGAATCTGCTTCTGAAAAGACACGTTTTCTTGTGACGGTTGTTATTATTTTTTGTTGATCCATTTGAAAAGGTGGTTGAATGTATTTTGTTGTTTGTGTTTGTTGGAAAAAAATTTGTTCTTTTGTTTGTTCGTGTTATTTTTTTTAGCAAGTAAATTTGTGAATGTTGCAAAATAAAGAAGTTAAAGAATTCCAAAATACAGTACTTGAATTAAAGGCAAGTAATTGTTTGGAAATTTTAAAAATTAAAAAAAATAGATTGATTAATTGAGTTAAGGAAATGAAAAAAAAATGATAAGAATTCCTTTATGAAAAGGCTCTTTTGTTTCACAAACAACTTTTTTGAATGAAAAATCAGAGAACATAATTCAGAGTGATCATTAAAATTCCTAATTCTTTTTATTTTTTCCAAGTTACTCTTATTTGGATTTTTTTTGAAAGTGAAAACAACACACGTTTTATATCATATTATGTTAATCAATTGGAGTAGAAAATATTTTATCAAAAAGAAAAGGTTTGGTGTTCATTTTTTTATTACACGTTTAATATTTATTTTTCATAAACCACATTTCAAAAAAAAAAAATTAAAATTTTTTCCAATTTTTAAGGAATAGCATCATTTGAACAAAATTAAAGAAATTGACAAAACAACTATTGTCTGTTTCATGAGCTAAACACAAATTAACTTTTCTGAAAGATTTAGTGCTTTATTAAAAATACTTTTCAAATGAAAAAAAAATAAAAAATTTTTTTAAGAGTACAATCAGGGATTATATTCTTTGGAAGACGAATAAAGATTGTATATAATTGTTTTTTTTTGTTCTTAATTCATCGACTAATAATTTAGTCAGGTTTTTCAAGATTCTTAAACAATTTAATTTTATGAAAATAGGTTTCTGAAATCAAACTTTTGGAGTGCAAGTTACAAAAATTCAGAATTATTGATAAATAAAAGACGAGTTAATGTTTTTATATTAAGATTTTTCTTTGGATTTTGTTTAATTTCAGAATTCCAACAATTTTCATCAAGTTATTTTCCAAAATTGATTACCTGAAGAAAGGTATGCTGATAGTCTTCTTTTTAGTAGGAGATCCAGAAATTAGGATAAATCAATTAATACCTCAAAAATGAAATTATTTTTCATTTTGAAAAATTTTATGGTGGATCAGAATTATTTAATTATTTGAAAAAGTTACTAAAAAATATACCGACACAAATATGTATTTTTACTTCAAACTTATCATACCAGTCATTTACAATTATTTTCAATAAAATTTAGATTTCAGAAATTTGTTGTTGAAAAAAATTATATTTAAAAGACAAATGATTAGGTTATGATTTAAAAGAATAAACATAAACCACAAATAAATACAACAAAACATAAACAAAAATTATAATCTAAAGTCCCTCTTGAACTTTTATATATATATATATATATATATATATATATATATATATATATATATAAACAAATTACTATAAAACACTAAAATGAAAATATTCTCAGAAAGTTATCATCTGTTTTACAAAAAAAAAACAAAGAAGAAGTTTATAATAATAATAATAAATAGACACAAACAGTTGATCATAACACATACATACTATATATGTATATATAAACTCAATATCACTCAAATGTCTCAGCCAAAAATAAAAAATTCACTTTTTTTAAAGAATCAACAAACTTTAGTTGTTAAAAAATATTAGAAATAATATAGTCTGAATAAGAGTCGAGATCATAAAAGAAATACCTGAACAAATCATAACTTACAAAAAAAAAAAACTGTTAAAAAATTTTTTTGGAACCATTTGACAGAAATAAAAGTTTATAGATTTACCCCTTTTCAGCCAAATAGGGCAAGTTTTATTATAGAAATAGATCATATTTTATGTATTTAAACAATTATTCTTTTCAAAATAAATATTCAATTTTTAAATCAGAATCATTTTTTAGTGTTTTTTAATAAAAATAAGTATATATATTTTAAAAGAAAATGCAAATCTTCACTTTTCTGTCTATTAATTTCGGGTTTTCAAATATATATTTTTTTTTTCCAAATTCACTTTTTAAAAAAAAATATACAAAAAAATTACAAAATAAGAAAAAATGATTCAGAATTTGAATAAATGAGAAAAAATAAAAGAAAGAAAAAGTAAAAATTAAAAAAGAAAACAAAAAATTAACAAAAATGATTTTGACAAAATTAGAAAAAATGATTCTGATTTAAAAATTGAATATTTATTTTGAAAAGAATAATTGTTTAAATATATAAAATAAGATCTATTTCTACAATAAAACTGGGCCTATTGGTGGAAAAAGGGTAAATATCTAAACTTTTATTTCTGTCAAAGGTTTCCAACATTTTGTTCAGATATCAATTATTTTTTATAATTCTCCCTTCCAATAACAAATAAGAAATAATTAATATAATACAAACAAAAGAATAGTTGATATTGGTCTAGAATTAAAAAAAACTAGCAAATCAATTTTTTTGTAAAAATATTGGAAAACATGATAATTTCTTATTACACCTATTGAAAAAAAAGCAACAATATACTTTTTGGATCTTCAACCCGAGATAAAAGAAAATACAGATAGCAACCGATAAAACTAATCTAAAATTAGTTTCACACTTTCAATAATATATAATTAACCCCCCGTTCCTGAGTGAATATCCATCTTGAAATAAAAAAAATAATAATAATAAAAAACCGTTATGAATTAAGTTTTTAGCAATAAAAAAAAATTGAAAAAAAGATCATAGAAAAATATTTAAACATTTTTTTTTTTTTGAAATTTATGGTTTTTTTAGGCTTTTCTTTTATGATTATCGACTCTAATACGAAGTTTATTATTTCTCGTATTTCTAAACAATCTTAGTTTGGCTGGTTCTTAAAAATTAATTGACTTTTTTATTTTTGATTGGGCAACTTTGAGTGAAACGGAGTTTATTATCACGCATTAATTGTTAGTATCATGATAATATAAATTATCATCAAAACCTCTCATATATACCCTTGTATATTCTCGGCATTTGTAGACGATTTTTTTTTTTTTTTCAGAATAAAACTTGAAAAAAACATACTTTTTTTAAAGCAATACACTTCATTTATTAAGACTTATTTTTAAGCATGATTATAAATGTCTGATATTTGCAAAGTAAATGTATTCCATTTTTAAATTTTCAATTAATTATCCCAAAAAATAAATGAACTTATTGGAAACTGGAACTAGCTCCTATATTTCATAAACCAAATCACCACCCTGAAAAAAAAAACACAAATGTGAAAAATCTACAAATGTATACAGAAATTAGTCCCAGCAAAATATTTGAATTTTATTAAAGAATATAAAAGAAGAAATTAATAAACTTTTTTAATAATAATAAAAACAAAAAATAAATTATCTTAGTTTTCATTAATATCTAATTCAAAATCATCCCAAATAATTTCTGATGTTTCATTCAAACTGCTGTTTTTATTGCGAACTTTATTTTTAGGCTTTTGATTAACATTTAAATCTTCATCTTTTAATCCAAGGTTGGTTTGAAAGTTTAGATAAGCTTCTTCAAGAGCATCTTGTAATTCAGTTTGGACATTGCCAATTTTATAAGAATGTAATTCTATTGCTCTTTTCAATACGATGACAAATTTTAAAAATGCTTGTTTTAAATGAAGAATTTCGTTTTTCTCATACTTTTCAGGATTTTTTAAAAACACTTTCGTATATTCTAACGGGCCTTTATGAACCTGAGTTAACAAAGCGCCCATCAATAAATTTTGGATAGATTTTATTCTAATTGAGAATTTATTCAATTCCAATTCGAATTGCATTGTCTTTTTTTTAATATCGTCTATGGCGCTCTGTATTGGTGAATAATCAATGACCTTTTTTTGGATTATTTTTAATCGAGTTTTCATAAACGGGAAATAATGTTCTGTCGTTAAAATGATTTTTTTCCTAAAAGCTTGATCAACATTTTCGTCGTCATTGTCCTCATCATTATCATCGTCATCGTTGCCGCCACCATTATCATCGTCATCATTAACATTCTCATCTTTTTGCTTTTCATTGTCATTCTTATTGTTCGTTTTATTCTCTTGTTTTTCGTTATTAAACGCATAGGATTCTTCATAATAAAATTTATTTACTTTATTCATTTTATCAAAGGATGTATTTTTTTTTAATTGTTCCTCATAGGTAAAATAGGGTTTTACAGTGGTTAATAAAATATAAGATTTATTCGGATCTATTTTTAAATTCTCGATATTTGTGGCATCTAAAAAAATTAAATCCTCTTTATTGATAATTTTCGAAAATTGCTTTTCAAAATGTGGCTTAATATCCCAAACAAAGATCTCTTCTTTAAATCTATATATAAACTGCACGTTATTATTGTCTCCGAATGCTTTTCCCAAAAACCCAATTCTATAATAATGGCCAAATGGCCTCGATATGTCAAACATTTCTTGAATTAATATATCTGAATCCTTTTTGAGATCGATATAAGATTGCGAAATACTTCTAAAATCATTTTTGTTCCGATATATTTTCAGCAAAATGTCAGACAATTCACAGGATAGCTCAAAATATTTTGCCTTTCTTAAATACCGAATGGCAATTTCTAAACAGTCAATCAAACCCTTTTCACTAAAATATTCTTGATCGATCCAATTAAAATCAGGCAATTGATCATTTTTCTCCTTTAAATAGCGTTCAATTACAACCGAGGGTATAATTACTTTGAATGCCTTGGCTCCTCTGGGCAAATGCTTTTTTTTCATTTTCCTTTTCATCAATTTCTTATACTTGGACTCCTTATTCCCGCCTAGTAAAACATCTTGGCCATTATTCGGATGGTTGTTAATATAATACAAATACTCTGAAATCATCGCGCATTTGTGAATCATAATTATTGCCGCTTCGCCATAATTCTGTTGACTCAGCATTAATTTTTCCAATTTGTTGAGCCAGCTGAGTCGAATGATTGGCGTTTTAAAATAGCCATTGGCAATTTTTAATATCAAGTCAGCATACATTTCAGGATCCAACCGATAATCATAAACTTTTAAAGAGTTTAACAAAATTTCATTCAAATAATAGATCAGTTCTTTAAATTGGCTTTGGAAGTTTTCATCTTTAGACCGCCTAATCAATCTTTTCAAGATTAAAAAAAACATTTGCAAAAAATGTAATTCCTTTTTTTCATATTGCTTTTCCAAATTATCGACAAACTCATTGAGCGCAGTGCTCAATTGGATCCTAATTCTAGTCAAATCTTGTGTTATTTGATAATTTTTGGAAATCAAAAACCAAAAAAAGGTATTGGTCAATGCCCGGGTTTGTTCATGATAATATACTATTTTATTAAAGGCCCCTCTGCAAATTTCTCCTAATAAGGAATTTTCTTTTAAAAAGATTTTTTTTGAAAACTTTTGAATATAGCAACTTAGTGTTTTTAATATTGTATTATAAATTAAATAGCAATTGTTATTATTAACCATTATAATTAATAATTTGAATATTCTTTTTAAAATAGAATTTTTATTATTTAAATTTTCCTCTTGTAATTTATTTTCCCACCTTAATAGCATTTCATCGAATAGCCCCAAGATAATTAAGCTAATGTTATTATTTAAATTTTTTTGATCGATGATTCTATTATTTTTTCTCGGCCTTAATTTAATATCCTGATTAGTGATATTATAATAATTGTTATTGACATGGGAATTGGAATTATTCTTTTTTTTGGAATTGTCCAAGATAATTTTTTTGTTTCCTATAGACTGTTTGATCGACGTTTTTGTCAGTATTGGAGAAGATACTTCTAATATATCGTTGTTATTGTTGGTATTACTATCTCTCTCGCTATTCGGGCTGCCCTTGTTAATGCCTTTGTTGTCGGTCTTGGGCTTGTTTAATTTTTGATTTTTTTTTTGCAAGTAAATCCATGAATTTAAATTTAATTCAATTGAACTACTTTTTTCTTTTTTATGATTAGCATTCTTGGTAATTTTGAAATATTTTATTAAATGTTTGAAAATTTTAAACAATTTTAACTTTCGATAATAATTGATATCTGATAGCCAATCAAAAAAATAATCATAATTTATAAATTTTATTATAAAAACGAAATTTAATAAAAAATTTTTTTTATCAACAATATTAAACTTTTCAATTTTTTCATAATTGTCTATCATTCGAATTAATAATGGTAAGTACATTGAAATTACACGTGCTTTATATTTTAAATTAATTAATTTCTTATTATAATCATGAGAAACGAATACATTTGTTATAAAATTATTTATTAACGTAAAATATGGCTTTAATTCTTCAATTTCAATTTCAAAGATTTCATCCATTAATTTACAAATGAATTTTATAAAAAAATGTTTGTTGCTTGTTAATTGAATTTGCATATTATTAATTTTGTGTTTATTATCTTTTAAATTTATTAAAAAGATTGGCAAATTTAAAGAAAAATAATAATTATTATTATGAATAAACGTTTTTAAAAAATCGATTTTAAATTCTAGGATTTTGATTTTTGGTTGGTTGGGGAAATGCAGAAAATTTAAATAATTATTTATAATTCGAAAAATAATACTCTTATCCAATAATAATAACAAGTCTTTTAAAAAATAACTCAGATTCAAATTTAAATTTTTTGCTGTTACATAAGCTTCAATTGAATTCAATTGAATTTGTTCTCTTAAAAATTCAATTAAATTTTCAAAATCAATAATATATTTTGAAGAGAATTTACGAGTAATATTATTGATTTTGTTGTTGTTGTTGTTGTTGTTGTTGTTGTTGTTGTTGTTGTTGTTGTTGTTGTTGTTGTTGTTGTTGTTGTTGTTGTTGTTGTTGTTGTTGTTATTATTGTTATTATTATTATCATTATTGGTATTGTTGTCGTTGTCGTTGTTGTCATTTTTTATAGAATATATAACCATTGATTTGAGTATTAACCCAAAAAAAAGCCAAGAATTTTTTATTATTGGCGAATTATAAACAATGTTTTCTTTTAATTTTTCTTTAACCAACCTTTGAGTCCATAGTGTAACTATTTCTTCAAAAAACAAATATTGATCTAGTTTGGATTCTGTGTAATTGAAAATATTGTTTAGATATGGAATTATTATATTATTTTTTGATTCTGGATTTTTTGTTTGTAAATCATCCAAAAATGTTATCAATATTTTAAAACTTTTTTTTTTAATCATTGCATTACCAGTAAATATTAATTTTAAAAATATTTCAATAATTAAAACAAAATATTCAATTTTAATTTTTATTGGTTGTTCAATAATTTTTTTAAGATATTCGATAAATGTTCGATCCAGTTGTGGATTTTTTTCGATTTGGATAAAATATTTAAATATTTTTTGAATATTATTATTTAATGGATAAATTGTACTATTCATTTTTTTTTTAAGAATCAATTTGCTTTTTTTGGAATTGCCAGATAGAAAAGAATATTGATTTAAATAATTTTTTGACATAAACTCACTATAAATATTTAAAAAATATAGATCGTTTGGATTTTTGTTATTATTTTTGTTGTTGTCGTTGCTGCTGTTGCTGTTGTTGTTGTTCTTATTATTGAGAGATTTTCTTTGGCCGTTTAAATTGTTTATTAAAGTTTTTTTATTTAAAGGTAAAACTGAAAAACCAATTGGTTTGGAATTTTTCTGCAAATATTGTTCCAAGAGGTAAAAAGTAAATAATAAATGATCTTTTTTACCAAAAATTGGAGGCAAAGCTATTTTTATTTCATCATAAAATTTTGAATTTTTTTTTTGATACTGACTCCTTAACCATATTTTTTTTTTAAATTTGTTATTACTAGAATTATTTATTCCGATTCGTTTGTATAGCACTGGTATTCCTTTTGATTTTAAATTATCAACTTGTTTATATTCAATTTTAATAATTATTGTTTTATTCCCTTTAGTAAATTTCGTTATTTGTTGTGGATAAATATAGAGATCATTAATAAAATTTAAATTTAATTTTTGGCTATAATCATTAAATTCCTTTATTTTAATATCTATTTTGTTAATGCTACTTTTTTTGAATTCTAATTTTTTTATTTTATTTTCTTTCTCCTCCTTCCCCTTCTCTATTTCTATTTCGTTTTCTTTTTTTTTTTCTTTTTCTATTTCTTTTTCTTCTTCATCTTGTTTTTCTTCTTTTCCTTCTTCTTCATTTTCTTTCTCTTTCTCTTTCTCTTTTCCGTTTTCCTCTTCTACTTTGTCATTCACCTTTGTCCAGCCCCTTTCCCCATTATTAATATTAGTTTGGTTTTTATTATAGAGGTCCAATTTAAAGGAAAAATTGCCTGGAATATTTTTCTGTTTTGGGACTAAAAGATTCAAATTCTCTGAATCATATAAAGAAAATATTTCTTCATCAGAAATTGTATTATTTGTTTTCATTAATAAAGAATTATTGATGGGATTTTCATTTTTATTTGTGATTAAATCTATCTTTTCATCATAAATTCTTATCATTGAAATTGCAAAAGGCTGAAAAATTTTGCCATTTGTCGTAAAAGATTTGGTAACCCTTTTCCTGAATTCGTCACGATATTGGGATGTATGAATTTTCGAGACAGGCTTTACATAAGGAATTAGGATCTCCTCATAATTTGATTGAATGATTTTTTCAATTCTGATGATTAAATAGAGTGAATTTTTGGGCTTTTTGATCGAAAAAATGGCTCTTTTGATTAAATTTTCCTTCTTTTTTTTTTTCTTTGTGCTTTTTCCTTCCCATAGCCGAACCTTCTTTGAATTAAATTCAAAATAATAATTCTCACTAATTTTTTTTTCTTTTTGGAGATCATAAATAGAGGCACTGCAAAAAAAGGGTTCAAGTTGCGGAAGGGCGGTATTTAGAGACAGTGGCTCAAAAATGATTTTTCCTTTACTTTTTTGGTTGTGTTTTTGTTTTTGTTTTTGTTTTTGCTGTTGCTGTTGTTTTAGTAATTTGCTTGTTAATTGGAAATTATAACTTGGGTTCTTCATTTTGGTTTTTTTATTCACATAAAACTGGAACCTTGGTAATTTGTATAATTCTCTTGTCTTTTTATTTTCTTGAATTAGAAGATCAAATTTTTTTTTGAGCAAACTCATCCTCACATCATTTGATCGGATTTTAATTTTTCTTCCTTTTAATGGTGTTCCAAACCCAAACCTAATTTGTTTGTCTTTTTTTTGTTTCGGGATTTTTTCCCTATTTTCCTCAGTTTGTTCTTGTTCTTTTTCTATTTCTTTTTCTAATTCTTTTTCTTGTTCTTTTTCTTTTTCTATTTCTATTTCGATCAATTCCTCTTTTTTTTTTTCTGTTTCTATTTCTTTTTCTTTTTTGTCTTGTTTTTTATGTTCTGTATGTCCATATTGAAAATACCATACAATAGAAGTGTCTGGCTCTAATAAATCATCCTTGCTTTGCACTCTATCAATTTCATACAAATGATCAAGCTCCAATTGCTTAAAGATGGGATCATTTAATAATTGCTTTTTCCTTTTTTTTTCTAATTGTTTGTCATTCTTATTGAGTTGTTCTTGTTCTTGTTTGGCTCTCTCTTCAATTAATTGAATTGGCCGAGAATATAGATTACAAAGAAAATAAGATAACGATTCTTTTGGTAAGTTATCTTGTATCTATTCATAGTTTTTTTTTTTTTTTTTTTTTTTTTTTTTTTTAATTGTTTTTTTCTTAATGAAATCTTCCACAGTAAGGTTTTTTAAAAAAAGAAAAATGCAGTTCTTACAAAATCATTTTTTATTTTTTTCTTCTTAATTATTTTTCTAAAAGGAGTTGTATAAAAACATATTTTTTTATAAAAAGGATCACGTTGAATTGCAATTGAATGTAATTCTGTATCATAGTCAAATTGTGATTGATTGTAATTTATGGAATTGTTGTCCATTTTTAACTCGATACAAGGAAAAAAAATGAAAAAAAGGGTATTTCCATAAATTTCTGAATGGCAGACAGCTTTTATAATTTAAAATATAACCTAAATTTCATTTGAAAAATTGTAGACTTGACTCAAAGTCAGTTTTATGATTATCCAAGAGAAGTGTATTTATGATTGATTTTAAAAAAAATCCTTCGGGTCTTAGTCACCAGAAACAAAATCATTTTGTCATTTTAATCGTCAATTCATAAATTTTATTCAACATCCTTATCAGGGAAAAACAAAGAAAAAAATTCCATTGTGATAAAACTTCAATTGCTTTTAAAAGCTATTTTCAGAAATGAATTATTGTTTATAAAAGTTTAATCCATTTTTCTCCTTTTGAAAAGTAAAAAATCCAACAAGAAAAGTGTAAATAATATTTTTTTTTTGATATAAATTGATTATTATGAAGAAACGACTTTTCGCCTTTCAAGTGTAATGATTGGAATAAAATTACTATTAAGGACAGATAAATTGTTCTTCATTGGATTTATTTAAAGAATAACTCCGTCTCGGACAAAAATAGATTGCATAAAAAATCTTTTAAAAGAAATTTAAAAAATGATCTTGGATAGTTTTATCTCAATTAAAGGTAATGAGATTTACTCAAAAATTTTGTTCTTAATAGAAATTTTATAGCGTGGTTCAAATAGAATATGACATAAGGGTTTTCTTCAAAAAATCAATTGAAATCAAAAAAACTCTTAAAAAAAGTCATACCAAGTTTTCGCTGAGGATATTTACAGATTATTTCCAAATAATAATTTTCTTTTATGATGAAAGAAATCTTGTTTTTCAGAAAAAAGTCTGAAAATATACTTTAAAATTAAAACTTTCAAGTTTTGATATAACAAAGAATAAAAAAATCTATTTTTGTTTGAAAAAAAATCAATAATTAGTATAAAATTGAGAATAATTAAATTTCTATATTCAGCAATGATTTCAGAATTATTTATTTCTTTCAATTGTAAAAAAAAATTACAGAAAAACCAAACAAAAAAATTCTATTAAAAATGTCTCAAAATATTTTTTTTAAAAAACTGTTGAATAAAACTTAAAACCTTAAGAAATAATTTCTAATTTGGGTATTTTAATCAAAAACTAATAACACAATCATAATTATTTCAGTTGTTAGTAATTGTATACCATAAATATTAAATTTGTGTTAATGCGAATTATTATTATTACTCAATTTTTAAACAATTCTCTAATAAATAAAATAAATTTCAAATAAATAAATAAAAAAAAAAAAAAAATAGTTATTATCAAATAATTGATTTTAATCCTAACAGTTCATTATTTATTTTCATAATATTTGAAAACGAATATTACACAATCTTTTAAATTTCAAGATATTTAGTCAATTATTGAAGATAAAATAAAAAATTAATTTTATCTGATCTTCAAAGGTTTAATATTTAATGAATTTTCATTGTATTTTTAAAACGAGATTAAATTTTCAAGGTTAATATTCATATAAACTCTTGAAAATTATGAAAAGTAAAATTTCATAAAAAATAAAATGTTTTTACTAATTTTTCTTTTTTTTTTTTTGATCAAAAATTCAAAAAAAAAAAATAAAGTGTCAAGATCTTTTGACTAAAAATTAATTATAAAAGGTGAATTCCGTTTAAAAAAAATAATAATTCATTTTCTCTAGCTCGTGACTAAACTTTCTCATCAACTTTTGTTGAATATTTTAAAAATAAATACTTAATTATCTGGAGTAAAAATAAAAAAAATAAAAATTGTTTTTTTTTGTTTTTTGTTTATTGTCAGATAAAAAATAATAAAATAAATAAAATTTCCTTCAAAAAATAGAAGTTGATATTTACAAATAAATTGCCCAAAATTTAATTAAATATTATTGATGTTATTAATTTATTAGTAATTTTTGATATTAAAAGTTCTAAAAAATATATTGTTAACATAAATCAGGAAAAGAAAATCTTTTTTTCTATTTTTTACATAAAGTGAAATATTAGAGTTTTTGATGATAACAAAAATTATAACAATATTGGCTATAAATTAGAGATAATATTAAAAATAGTGATAAGTTCTACTTTATTTGGAAATAATAATAAAATCTTGATAATCCGAATATTCTTGATTAAATAAAATGGTGTTTAGGAAAAGTATTTTTTATTATCATCTTAGAAAAAATTCAATGAATGTTACCAAACTTTGAGACTTTTACAACACTTTCACCTTTCCCCAATAACAATGAACGGAAGCTTTTGAATGGGTTGGAAAGTTTCTTATGGTGTTTTAAAGGTATGAAAGACTCAAATTTTTATTAAAGGTGTGTGATTTTTTGTTAGGTTACATCCCAAAAAATTTTTATTTCTTTTCATTTTTAATTATTAAGATTAATAAATCTCTTGTGAATTTTTTGATCAAACAGATAATTACCGATTTTAAAAATATTTTTGAATATAAAATGAATTTGTTTTTTAAAAGAAGTATTATTAACTGGACATATTAAATAAGCAAAAAGAAGAAAGAGTAATTTTCCTTCTTATTGGTGATCGATCAATAAAAAAAACCTTTATACCCTTGTTACATTTACTTCCCAATACAAAGATATGGAAGTAGAAGAATAGATTGGAGACAAATTTATAAAAAATCTTAATAATTCATGATCATCTGACCAGGATGTGTGAAAGCTAATGAAAAGTTTACCGACCCCCTTTAGCTTTCGGAGGATATTGAAAATCTTTTAACCAAAGAACATATATTCTTTAAAGAACAGGTAGGGTGTTGGTTGTTTTAGAAGGTCTTTTATTCGACTTAATTTACAACACCACGATTAACTGAGAAAATATTTATTTCTCTTTAGTTCTTCTTGTTGTTGATCTTAAAGGATCGATAGGTTTGTCAACCAAACAAAATAAAAACACAATAAAACTCTTGGATCTTATCCTTGATTGGATCAAGTATTTTTTTATCGCATTTTTCAAAGAATTTTTTTTTTTCAAAGATCTATTTTTTGATCAAATAAAAATTATTCTTTTTGAAAATATTTCTCAATTAGCCCTAAAAGCCATCAACTATTTTATCATGATTTTATTTTTATCACAATTTTTTGACATTTATAAGGATTTGTAAATGAAAATTAAAATGATTCTATAGAATATCGCATTTTTCTATATTATCACAATAATATTGATTATTGGAATTTAATAAGAATAATTGCGAATTTTGTTATTTACAAAGATTTTAAGACTTTTTCATAACTTAATTAAGATATTTTCAAATCCTCAAATAAAAAGAAAATTTTGAAAAAGGGTTTTTATTCTTAAAAGTTTGTGTTTCATTGGTACATGATTGTTAAAATTTTAATTTAAGGGATAATCAAATAGTCCTTTTCATTTGAACAACAGTTGGTTAAATATTTTGGATCTCTATATTAAAACCGAAAAAGTGATTATCAATAATTATTCTAAATTGAAACAACCGTCAAAACCATTCAACACTACAGAGTTAAAAAAACTTTTAAATTTAATTTTTAACTTTTTTTTATTATTTTTTTACTTTCTTTCATTGCTTTATTTATATTTTTACTCATTTTTTTTGTTTTTGTTGAAAAATATTTTTTTTTTTTTCATTTTTAGAAAACAAATAAATCTATTAATTATAATTTTGCCGACATTATATCTAGGATAAAAATATATAAATAATTTTAAGTGTTTTTGAAAGTGTTATAAAGTACTGTAAAGTGCCTATTTTTTTAAAAATTCTGAAATTTTTACTTTTATTTCTGGAATGAAAAAAACATAATAGGAAACATCATGATAGTTTTGTCAAATCACCTCTCTTTAATAATAATAAAAAAAAATCTTAAATATTTTATTGGGAGGGATTGTAACATGGGGACTTGGTTTTCTTAACTTTTTCAAGGTAAATACTAAATGTGGATTCTTGTAAAGGTTGATCAAGAGAAAAAATTTTTGAAAAGAAAATCCTAATTTGTAAACATACGAAGAATTCTTCACTCAGCAATCTTATAAGTTAAAAAATGTGTTTTTAGTTAGAAAAGTGATAGTCACTATATAGAAAAATTGGATAGTTGTTATTTTGAATACAATTTTTTTCATTTTTAAAATAGATTATTTTTGGACGAAAAGGAGATTTATTGGCTTTTATTAGATATTTGTTATGTTCAACTCGAAAACCTCACTTATCTCTTCTTCACAAAACTTAAAGTTGGATTTCTACAATGATATTTTCTTTAAAACCAGCTATCTGTACTTTTGTACGGATAACTTTTTAAAATACTATATTTTTTTCATAAATCAATTCTCGATTCATTACTGCTTTGTTATATATCAATAGCAACAATATTAGAAAAAAACAAAAAAAAGGATAAAACACTATAGCTGTTTTAGAAAAGTGTGTACCAAAACTTTTATTAGATGTTGACTGAACTGATTAAAACATATGAATTAGACAGTTTTAAGCCCTTCTTACAAAACTTCGAGTCCACACTTTATTACAACAGTTATATTTTTTTTGGAAAAATAATTTCTTATAATCGGTCGATGATTGGACATATTCTCCCAAACTTAAATGATAAAAATAAAATCTGTAATAAGTGTTCAGAATTCATTCGTTACATACCACCTTAAAAAATAGACAAATATGATAATTTTTTTGCCTTATTTCACATTATCTTCAAAAAAAAACAAAGCAAGTATTTTAATTTGAACTCTACGTGTTTGTTATTTGTTTTCTGAATTGCTTCTTCATTAATTAGGAAATAAATCAACGATTTAATTATTTTCATTTTTTTTCAGAGCTTACAAAACAATTTTTTCTAAACCCAATGAGTAAAACCCTCTGTCACAAACTAAATCAAACAAACGTCAAACAACAAACAATTTTTTCTCCTTAATTAAAAAAAACAAAAACAAAAAACAAAAAACAACAAAAAATAAAACAAAAAAAAAAAAAGTAACTTCTCTTTTTAATTTTGAAAAAAGAAATTTAACAAAAAGATTTTTCTCGCAAGGGGGAAAAACTTTGATTCAAAAGATTTTTGAGTCTCACACTGAAGATCCTGTTTCTGCAGGAGCCATTGTTGATGTTGGCATTGACGTTAGGGTAGCAAGAGACTTTGGCGGTGCCAATGTTGTCAAGCATCTTGAAAATAAGCAATTGCCAGTTGACAACTCGACCAAAACCTTTTTCACGTTTGACTGCAACCCCGCAGGCTCGTCTCAAAAGTATGCGATCAACCAACAGAAATGCAGAATGTTTGCGCGCAAAGAGGGGATCAAGATCTTTGATATTGGCGTAGGGATCGGGACGCATCTGGCGATTGAAGAGAACCTCGTCAAGCCGGGTCAAATCCTGGTTTCAACAGATTCCCACGCAAACATTTTGGGCGCAATTGGCGCCTTCGGGCAGGGTATGGGTGATTTGGATATTGCTGCATCATGGTCGCGAGGCAAGGTGTGGTTCAAGGTCCCCAAGAGCTGTAAGGTTGAAATTAAGGGCACTCCGGGAAAATACGCCACACCCAAGGACGTCACCTTGAAGATGGTCGGGACACTTGGCGCGAACGGGCTGCTGGGCTACGCCGCTGAAATGTATGGGAAATATGTCGCCGAGCTGCCCCTCGCAGGCAGGATCACGATGGCTTCGATGGCCACGGAAATGGCAGGGATCATCATGCTCTTCTCGCCAACGCTCAGGGTGCTCAAGGAGATGGGCATCGAGATGACCGCGGAACAGTTCGAGAACACGCAGCCAGATCGCAACGCCAAATACGACAAGCAATTTGTTGTTGACGTTAACAATCTGGGACCCATGGTCGCCCTACCGGGCCACCCCGATAACGTTGTGCCCGTTTCAAAGGTTGAAGGCACCCGACTGGATTCCGGTATCATCGGCAGCTGCACGAACGGCACCATTTCAGACCTTGTAAGCGTTGCTAAGGTCTTGCGCGGAAGAAAGATCCACCCAGACGTTGTCTTGAAGATCGTCCCAGCATCGAAAAAGGTTTACGACTCCTGCCTGCAAATGGGACTGATCGACGTCTTCGCCGAGGCCGGCGCACTCGTCGGCAGCCCGGGATGTGCAGGATGCGCCGAGGGGCAAATCGGAATGACCGGCCAATTTGAAGTTGAACTAAGCTCTGGCAACAGAAACTTCACTGGGAAGCAAGGAAAGGGAAAGGTTTTCTTGGCCTCGCCAGAAACAGTCGCCTCCTCTTCGGTTGTCGGCAAGATCACCACTTGGGAAAAATTAGAAAATGGCATGGTCAAGGTTGCACCACGCGTGAGTAAAAGCTTTGTTGTCAACAGCGATTCGATCCCTCAAAAAAAGGTCGTTCAAAAGAAAACTTCCAAAAAGAAAATGGAAAGCAAGCCAACGGTGTTCACGGGCCGTGTCTGGAAAATCGATGTAGACAACATTGATACAGATATGATCTTCCATAACAGATATTTGACAATCACAGACCGCAAATTGATGGGCCAATACACCTTTGACAACTTGGAGGGATATAAAGACTTTGCCAAAAATGCCAAGCCAAACGATATTGTAATCACTTCAAAGAATTTTGGTGCGGGCTCATCGAGACAACAGGCTGTAGATTGCTTCTTAAGCTTGGGAATCAATTTGATCGTCGCCGAATCTTTTGGCGCAATTTATGAAAGAAACGCAATCAACGCTGGAATGCCAATTATCCAATTAAAACGTGATGGATTTAACAAAATTAAAAATGGTGAAAAAGTTTCAATAGATATTAAAACTGGATTAATTACAAAAGAAAATGGTCAAACAGTTAAAGCTTCGCCTGCTTCTCCCACACAATTAAAAATTTATTCCAGTGGCGGGTTATTAGATGTAGAAGAAAACTAAGATATAGAACATATCTATCTATCTATCTATCTATCTATCTATATATCTATCGATATATTCTTTAAATCATGAAGAATCTATTTATATTTAATGACGATTTATTTATTTTTATTTTTTAATCTTCTTTCGTCAGGTTGAGTTCACAAAAACTTTTAATTTTCAATATTTTCTTTTTTTGTTTTTTTTTTCTTTGAGGACATTTTCTTTTTTTCTTGATTTTTAATCTGAGATAAAATAAAGCAAGAAAAGAACATTTTGCGTTTTGATTTTTCTAAATTTATTTTCTAAAAGTTGTTATTTTTGTTGGCATTTTATTAAAAATATCTTCAAAAAAAAATTATTTAGAAGATAAAGTCCAATAATTTTTGGATATCAAACCCAATTAAGATCAAAATTATTTTGTTCATTTTGTTGATAATAAAAGGATTGATTATTCTTTGAAGTTTATTTGTTTTTTCTTTTCAATGTATAGCAACATTATAATACCCAACCAATTTTTATAAATGTGATCGATTATCTAAAATTAATTATTAAGTTCACGTTTTATTCTTTTTTGAAGAACAACTAAAAACAATTCCCTTTTTTTTTTTTTTATTGTCGAGAAGAATGATTCAACAAAATTACCTCCTGTTTGCCGTTAAGTTTTCTTGAGTTTTCTATTTATTTAAAAAATCAATAGATTTTCGTTAGGTTTTTTTGAGTTTTCTATTTATTTAGAAAATCAATAGATTTTCATTAGGTTTTTTTATACTTTATAAAATAAACCAAAAATTTATTAAAATTTTCTGTTTATTTTAAAAAGTAAAAAAAAAACCTAGAAAACTTCATAAATAAAATCGAAAACGTCAAAAAAACTTAGAACGCTTCTCAAATAAATAGAAAACTCAAAAAAAACTAACAAAAATCAATTGATTTTCTAAATAAAACAGAAAACCTCAAGAAAACATAGGTACTCTATGGCACTTGGCGCCACTTTCTGAAGCTCTAAAATTGTATTTAGTGTTTTTTATCCTAACTGTAATGTATAAAGGATTACAGTTCAGAAGATATCTTTTCTTTAAAAAACGAAAAGAATAAGTTATTTCTAAGTAAAGACAAGAAAGGGGAAAAGAAATGGAAGAAAAGAAAGAGTCAAAAAATAATAGAAAAAAGTAAAAACTTCAGTGAAAAGTTTTTTTGTGCCCCAGGTGTTGAATGGGCTGGTTGCTGTTTCCTTTTAATTCGATTTTTTGGATCGCCACTATGGTTGTTTTAATAAAGAGTTCTAAATAGTTGAACACCTATAGATAAAATGAAATAGGCTGCTTTATTAAATTTTGATTTAGAACTTTACTGATGGGTTGAATCTATAAAGTTCTGGTTTTTAAGTATAAAATTTCGTTTTCGAAATTTTCTTTTCAGTTGCTTTGTTTTTTTTTTTTTTTTTATTTTTATTTTTTTTTTCCTTAAATAATTCCCTTTTTGATGATATTAAATTAAAATAATTCTTTTTATTTTTTTATTTCAATCATTAACATCATATTATTTTTTGTTTAAATTTGGTTTTTAGCATAATTCTACATTCAAAAATTTAATAATTAATAAATATATTTTTAAACAATTTTTAAAAATAATTTAAAAGTTCACAAAAAAATAAATATTTGAGTTTTTTCTTCACAAGATTTTATTTTCAATCATATTTTTGTAAAAGTGATATTTTTGTTTTTTTTCAGGTAATAGAATGGTGAAAATGTGAAATTGAATCAAAAAAAATCCATTTTTTATATATAATACATTCAGTTCCACTTTTAAGTCACAAACTTTCAACGAAATTTAAGGCACAAAAAAATCTTAAATTAAGGCACAAAATTTGTAATTTTTTTTTTTACAATTTATTTTTACTAGTATTTGAATTTTGTGATTTAATTTGAGATTTTTTTTGTACCTTAAATTTCGTTGAAAGTTTGTGTTTTAAAAGTGAAACTGACTGTATATATATATATATATATATATATGGTTTGAGTGTGGCATAAAAAATTCATTATTTGATCCATGGAATCTGAATATTATAATTTTTGTTTTTGATAAGATTTTCTAAAAGGTACCTTAATACGTCGAAAATTGTAATAAATCCCCAACGCGTTGCAATATTTTTAATATTTTGATTCCAAATTCCAAAATTTTAATGCTTAAAATTCCACTTTTTGAGTATTTTTGGTACTTTGTATATTTCAGTGCACATAACTCAATTAATTTTTTAAAAAAATAATAAAATTGAAAACCTTTTAATTTATTAATGTTTACAATTAAAATTACTACAATTATTATCTTTAAAAAAAAATAATAATTAGTAGAAAACAATTCATTTTTTATCATTATTTAACAGAAGAGTTGAAAATTATTTATTTTTTTATTAAAATATTTATAGAATCAAATATAAATATATTTATATAAGGGCTGTAGATTTTATTTTTATGATATTTTTAATAATTATTGGAAAATAATTTAATCGATAATGGTAATATTAACCCCATAGTTGTAGATATTCTTAAAATAATAATAATAATTTGAATAATAATTTGAATAATATTTTTTTTTTTATAATATTTCCACTATTCTCCAAAATAATATTTATGTTTTTTTTAATATTTGTTTTTATTTTGGAAATTTGTTTTTTTGATCGAAAAAAAAACATAAAATAACAATCTTTTCAAGTAATTTGAAGAAAAAATCAATTTTCAGACATTTTTGATTTTTATACCAACATTTTTAGATTTAATTTGTTAAATTTTCATTAAAAATATCAGTTAAATCTCAGACCATAATTGTGGATTTCAATGAAATTTAAATATTTTTATTTATAAAATAACAATTTATTTTCAAACAAATTTCATATTTATTTTGATAAAAGTTTACTTCAAATATTTTCATCAAATTCATAGATTTTATGCACCGGGAACTATGTTTTGATTTAGATAAAATCAGAGTTTACTTTTTTAGGGAAAAATAAAAATCACATCTTTAATTTTTGAAATTTTATACCGCAAGAACTTTCTAAAGTTTTAAAGTCATTTTCTAAAACATACTTTCAAATTCGGCATAACCCACCAATTAAAATTTAACACACTTTTCAAAGTATATTTTAAAAAACTATATCACATGAAATATATTTTAGTTGGTAATATTGAGTGAAATTTTTTATTATGAAATTTTCTATTCCTTGAATTATCTTGGTTTCAAAGTGCGAGCTCTTTGAGGAAGGCATAATTATCCACCAAGGACTATTAACAAATCATTACAGGTATTTGAATAATATATGGAAAAATAATTCCAGGTAAATTTGTTTCTTTTTTTTTCTTGAAGAGATCATCAATTAAAACGAACTTGTTTTAAAAAACTTTTTATGTAAAAGAAAAGGGGAGAAGATGAAGTGAATTTTTTTTCGCATCTTGAGAGGTGTCAATAACCCATACTGTCGATTTTTAAAATATTACAAAAATTTATCTTGGGTTTTTTTTTTTAAAACTTTGGATTTTTTTGATATAAGTTTAAATACATACTAATCTTTTCTTACTAAATTTTTTTTTGAGTCTAGATCTTTAATTTAATCTCAAATTGTAAAAAATATTCATAAATTTTTTTTCAAAAATTTCATCATATTTCACAAAATTTCTGAGATTAAATGATTTATATAAAAAATTCAACAAATGAACTTTTCCTCCTTTGTTTTGTCAAGAAATTAAAATTTAAATCTATTAATATCTCCAACAATTCTTTTTTGTAAATTTATTTTAACAACTCTATTTCTTGTTTATATACTATTGTCATTCTATTAATTTGTTTCATTTATTTCTACTAATAATCAATATTTCGGATGATGAGCTAAATTTTGGTAATGGCTTAAGTTAAAAACACTACTTATTTATGCTGTTGCATTTTGCAAATACTAGTAATTTAAAAGTTGATTATAGGTACTTTGATCTGTTGTTCACATAAACAATTTGAAATACTCACAACTTGGCTAATCTCCCTGGATTATTAATACTATAACTTTGAATTATATCTGTTCCCACCTTCAATTGTTTTTCCAAGTCTTGGTAAATCTCAAAATAATCACAAAATAATCTTTGAAAAAGAGATCTTTTCAACACTGCCTCGGCACAAAATCAAAAACTTTCCTTAATGATTCATTTTTTTTACTTCCCCAACAGAATTTGAAAAAATTATTTTTATTTTAAAAAGAAAAGAGTAACAGAACTAAATTTTCTTGTCTTTCGTGTTTCAAAAAGAATTTCTGATGAATCTTGGGCCTTTTGCCAATGGCTTCTTCAGAAATTCTTTTGGTTCCTTTCCACACTCGAACCAAAATCAGAACCAAAACCAAAACCATTCCGAAAATGAACAAGAACAGGTTATACCAGAAAAAGTTGAAAATGAGAAACTCAACAATCCAAACCTTTTTCCCAAAATATTAAATTTTCAACAAAAACAACCAAACAGTTCAAAAAAATTAGAACTGAATTTAAAAGGAATTTGGAACTCTTCAATGTCGAATAAAATTTCAGATCACCCATTTCTCAAAAAAGAAAAGGAAAAGCAATTAAAAAAAAAAATAATCAACGAACATTTTTTTGGATCAAAAAACAACCATCAATTAAATTCAAGTTTCTACTCAACAAAAATAAACAAAAACAGGAATGGGAACGAAAATGGAAATGGAAATGGAAACGGGAATGAAAATTTGAAGAGGAGTTTTCAGAACGTTAAAGAAAATGAAAAAGAAAAAAAAAACCATAAATTCTCCAATTCAGAAACAAATCAAATTGGAAACCACAGTAAACTATTTCCCAATGTCATTCGAACAAATTTGGCTTTCAACAATTCGGATAATAATAGCAAGAATAATAACACCAACATTGATTTGAATAAAAGGGATCTGGATGACAAAAAAGAGAAGATTAGAAATATTTTGAATAAAATCAATTTATCAAATTACCCTTACTCTAATCAGGAGTATCTTACAGAGCAATTTGAGTCCTTGCTACAAAGGGAAAAACGGTATCAAACAGATCCATTTTATCTTGAAAGACAAAAGTTTAATGAGCTTGAAAGAATCGGGGTCATTAATTGGATCTCCCTAATTTGTGACGAGCAAGAGCTCCAGCAGGAAACCTTTTTAACAGCCACCAACATTTTTGATCGTTATCTTTCCTTGTATGACAATTTCCCCTTACAGCTATTGCAGGTCTTAGGATTGGTGTGTTTATTTATTGCTTCAAAGGTTGAGGAAGTTTATAGTTTAACAATCCAAGACTTGGTTGAAATATTGGATGGCAAAATCACAAAGCAAACAATTACCAAATTTGAAATCTCGATCTTTAATTCTTTGAAGTTCCAGATAAACCCCGTCACCACACACAATTGGCTGCAATTTTTTATTCAAAAGTTGGTTTGGGAAGACCCAACTAAATTACCAAAAGAGCTAAAAGAAATTTGCATTTTGAAATGTAAATTCGATCCAAACACTAAAATTATTCCTAAAAATAATTACCATAAGCAGAGACATAATCGTAATCAGAATTATAATCGTAATAATATTTACACCCATAGCAATAACCATAATCATTACCAAAATAATAATGAGAAGCAAAATATCTTTAAGAATTTTTCTCATTTTGATAAAATTTCAAATCAGATGAATAATGTGAATAATAACAAAAATTTCCAACAAAATCAGAAACAGCCTTTTTCTACTTTTAATCTTTTCCAAAATTCAAATTTTAATTTAAAAAAAAGGGAAAATAATGATAATAATGTCGATATTGGAAATACAACAAACATGAGTTTCGATAGAAATAATCATAATTCAAGTAATCAATTTAATAGCAATCTTGATGATCGTAAAAAAAGAAAACCAAAAAACCAATATGAAAATTTTGGAGATTTACAACAAAATCTGAAAAGAAAAAGGTTTTTTCAAAAAAAAAATCAAAATTTAAAATTTATACACCAACAAAAAATTGAAGAGGAAGAAAAAGAAGTAGAAGATGATGATGATGATGAGTGCGAGGAAAAAAAAATAAATAATTCTTATTTTCAATTAAAAAAAAATGAACAAGAAATAGTAGGCATTGATAATGAAGATTTACCAAAATTCTGTTCAGGGAAAATTGTTAACCAACCAAATTCCTTTCAAACAAATCAACAATTTCCCCAATTGAATAAGCATAATCAAAATAACTTGTTTTATAATAATCATCAAATTAATAATAATAATAATAATTCAAACCAATTTGAATTCCGATCTAAACCACAGTTTAAATTTGGATTTCATTTAAATAATAATGATGGAAATCTGGTCAAAGGGGAGGAGGAGGAGGAGGAGGAGGAGGAAATTATTTATGAATTATTCAATGAAAGCAATTCAAAAAAAAATAATTATCCTTTAAATTTTAATTCATTTTCACAAAAAACTAAACCTAAAAAAATCTGCCAAATTAAAAAAATCAATAAGCACGGCTCTTACATCAAAAAGGTTTATAAAGTTAAAGAATTCCCAAAAAAAATATTGTTTCAACTTTCTCAATTACTGACAATCCTGACAATGGATCCCACTTCACTTCAATTTTTGCCTTCACAGATCGCTGCTTCCATTTTTTATCTTTATTTTGAAAAGGATTTTGATAATATTACCCAAAGAATTACTTTTTATTCCAAAAATCACCTTCATAACTGTATTGATTGGATTACAATGTATGAAAATTTCTCATTTGAATCACCAGATAATTGTTCATTAGATGATGAAAATCAGAGCACATGCAATTTGCATTTGCACAATGACCAAAACCAAAATTTTATCACAGATTTGTTTCAAAATTTATCCAATCTTTCGACTCAAGATGATTTCAATTGACTTTTTACCCCTTCTTCTTCTAATTGGTATTATTATCATCATCCATTTTATTCTTCTTCTTTTTGAAATATCTATAGACAAGTAAAAAAAAAATAATACAAAATATATAAGAATTGATAAAATCTTTTTTTTTTAAAAAAAAATACCTAGAATAAAAAATGATAAAGATTTAATTCTAAATAAAAATAAAAAAAAAATCTCAAAAAAAATTAGAATAATTTTTGAGTAAATAAATAAGGTGTGTTTTGATATTTTTATTTGCTTTTTTTTTTACTAATTCAAACAATTTTCATTTAAGGGGGGTAGGTACATTTTACTAATTTTGAATACTACAGTTTCTGATTAAATTGAACCATTCAAATCATTTTTTTATTAACTAAACAAATAGATGTTTTAATAAATATGTAGAGTAAAAGATAGCCTAGTAGAGAATGTTGGTATACTAATTGAAAAAAGGGAATCAAAAAAAGGAAAAAATTGATCAAGAAAAATATGAATAAATCATTTATTTCTTAATCTTGTTTGTAATATTTGATATAATTACAACTTCTTTACTTAGTTTTATTTTTAATTCTTTATCAACAAAACATTTGTTAATTAAATCATTTTAAAGTAATAAATCCCTTTCAATTCCTTTAGAATTTCCAAAAGTAATTGTAATTCAAATTTTCATTTAATACATCTAATTCTTTAGATTGGTAAAAGAAAATATAATACTTATGAAAATTACTTTTTCAAAAATATAGATTTATTGGATTAATTTGTTAGATTGTACAATAACAAATTTTCAAAATCATAGTATAAAAAAAAAATTAATTTGGAATTTTATTTTAAATTAGTATTTCGTTTTTTTTTATTTTTTGGGTTGAAATATTTGTAGCTGTATTTTGATTTCATGAATCAAGTCCATTGCTTTAATTTATGGATAGTATTCCTTTTATTAATTGTTTTGATACAAATATTTGAAAAATGAATTTGGAATAAAAAATTTGTTATAAAAAAAGGGGGTTGGTAAATAATAATAAATAGTAATGAGATAAGAATTTCAAGGTTATAAATTGATTAAATTCATTCTAAATTAAGAATATAAAGAAGAAATAAGTTATAAAAAATATATTTATGTTAAATAATATTTTTTTTTTTTAACAGAGGTGATTTAAGTTACCTTTAAACTAAAAACAATCTTCTCGTAAATTCAATAGCAAATTCAAAAATATTTCAATGAATCTTGAAATTGAGAAAAAATGTAAAAATATGATTACTAAAGGACATGACTCGCTTTTAATGCTATTTTCAGAAATTATCCATTGTTTTTCAAAGTTTGATTATTTATCAGATTTTTGAAAAGTTCAAAAAAACCAATTTATTTTTAAATTATTTTAAAAATAAATTTTATTTTCTTTGAAAGAAGAAAGAAATGTTTTGGTCTAGCAAAGAAAATAACAAAAATGTACTTTCAAAATAAAATCCACTGAATTTTTCAAAAATAACCCAGTTTAAAAAATCTACTTAATTTCAACAAAAATTACAATAATTAATTTAAACTTGAAAAAAATACTTTTTTGATACAAACAATAATTCGAATCAAAATATTCTTCTAGTTTAACAAAAAAATGCAATAGAGGAACCATTCATATAACAATTCTCCCAATATAATTTTTTTTAATCCTGAAAAATTCAACTTAAAATATAAAGAAATATCTTTTTATTTTATTATTTTTGATCAAAAATTAATAAACCAATTTTAAATATTTCAATTAAATAGTTAGACTCTATAGAGTACACGTCTCAATAGATTTAATGATTGTTCTCATTTTTTTAAATACAGCCGTTCCAAGGCCACTGTAAAATTTTAAATAAAACACAATTGAGTTTTCTATTCTTCTTTTCCAAATACAAAAATTCGGAAATAAGATTATTATTCAAAAAACAATAATAATAAATGAGCTATTATTCAAATTTTTGGAACATCAAAAAACAATTCAAGATCCCTGAAACTTAATAATTATCAGTCCAAAAAAGTACAAAAAAATATCATTATTTACTGATCTCTAAAAATTTATCTTTTTTGAACAATATTTTTAAGTTTCAAGGGATCTTGAATTTTTTTTTGATGTTCCAAAAATTTGAATAATAGCTCATTTATTTTTTTTTTTTTTTGAATAATACAGTGATCAAAATAATGTATGAACAAAGACTATAATCCGTATTTCAAAATATTGTCCGTGCTTTTTTTTATTCTTATACCAAGGTAACATCCAATCCACTGAAAAATAGTATACCTAAGTTCAAATCAATTTTGAAAGCGAAGGTCTGGTTAATTTCAGTAAAATTTAAATTATTCATGCAAATAGTTGAAAATTTTTCATAATATTCTCAATTTTATTGAATTTTTTTGTATTTTTTATTGATTAAAATTTTCTGAAAAATTTACTCTATTTTTTGAGATATATTTTGCAATTTGATCCTTCATTTTTAGAATTTCTTTTTAAATAATAGAACTTTAAGAAACCAATACCATATTTTTTTTAGGGTTTATTATTGGTTTCTTTGATTGGTTAATGTATAGGTCTTCTATAACAAAAAAAAAACACTTTTTATTTTGAAACACGGATTAAATTTTTTTGTACACTTTATTTTGACTACAGTAATCTTATTTCCGAATTTTTTTGAAAATGGATAATAAGAATAGAAAACTCAATTGTGTTTTATTTAAAATTTTATGGTAGACTTGGAAAGACTGTAATACCTTTGTGGGAAAAAAATAAATAAAAGTTATAGTCCCTTAAGGACTATCTGAATTTTATGCTCTGTGAGCATTGGAATACAAAGCAGTAAATATATTAAGACCTTTAAAATATAGTGAATTGAGGGAAAGTTAAATATTGTCACATTTTAGCAATTTAAGATTTTGACTAAAATCATTTATTGATCAAAAAACTTTTCGAAAAATCCCAACAAAGCAAGGGATAAATAAAAAGCTATTTTTTTTGATATTGGGAAAATGTCACTCCACTTTCTTTTCAAATGGGTGGCTACACTCACCACCAACTCTAACATACTTCAATATAAAGTGGAGTGACATTTTCCCAATATCATTTTGGATTTCGAAAATTTTGAGTGAAAAAGTTTGGATTTGGAAAGTAAATTTTTTTTGCCTTCCTCAAAAACAACCTAAATTTTGCATTTTAACAAGATCTATTAACTCAACATTCTTTTGAGTTAATAATTCGTGTTGTGGGTATAAAAGTAATAGTCACTGGGAATAAAATTCGAATAATCCTTAAGGGTCTAGTCATTTACCGTGAAAAGGCACCATACTCAAGGGGTGACCTGAGACCCAAAAGGGTATTGTGAAATAGGCCTTCTTTTGATTGACAAAATTCAAATAACAAAAAAAAAATTCCATAGGATCTCTTTGACAAAAAATTCAACAAAAGAAAAATAAGTTTAAAAGAGTTCTCAATTTCAAAAAATCAAAATTTTAAAAAAAAAATTCATCTTTTCTCATTTTCTTTTTCAAAAGAGGTTAAATTTCTTTAATTTAAAGCAAATTGCTTTCTTGTATTTCGCAATCAATTTTATTCGATTTAGTCTGATTTGTGGTTCTTTAAAAACCCTCTAAATTTGACCAAGTAAGGATTAGGTAATAGTCTTTCAATAAAAATAACTCATTTGAAAAAAGAAAAAAAAGAAAAAAAAAGTCACCAAGATCTCAAAAAGCGCCAAAGAGCGACACTTCAAAACTGACATAGTTGTTTTCAGAATTGTAATTCACGACCATTCTAATTGGAAATTGAGTGTCGCTCTTTGGCGCTTTTTTCTAAAAATGTCCTCATTTTTAGTTGTTGATTTTTGGAGATCGATCGTACATCATAGGTTGGTTGGTTTTTGATTGGTGTTAGGTCATCAATAAAATTACTAAAAAGTTTTTTTCCATTTCAGAATAAAAATTTCACCATAATGACTCGACCCTTAAAAGAGTTTATTTGAAAAGGTGATTTTTATTGGTTGGTTCTCAAAAAGAAAAGATTTGTTTACAATTCACACCTTAGAAGAGTATTTTTATGGTTTGTTCTATTAGATTAATTTCAACGATCCATTTCAACATATTTACTTCTCGGTTCAATAGATAAATCAAAAAAAAAAATGTTTCAGAAAATCGAAAAATTCTAAGATTCATTCTGGTTTAATTTGGGTTCGCTTTCTTTTCACAAATAAAGTAATTAGTGATCTTTTGATTTCAAAGTTTCGAATTCTTGAGGAGCCGTAAAAAAAAAATTTTTTCAAAGTGTCTTATTCAATTAAAATTTTTCTAATAGTAAAACATACCTACTTCCTGAATATGACGACGTAATATTTGGAAAGTCTTTTTTTAATTTTTGATTAGAGTCAAATTATTCGTAAGTATTCTTGTAACTGTGAAAGAAAAAAAAAAAAAAAAAAAAAAAGAAAATTATGATCTCTTTGAAGAAAAGAAAAAAGCAAATTGTTAAAATTTTTTCTTGATTTTAAAAGAAAGAAAAAGAATTGAAAAGTTAAAAATACCAAATTAGTTGAAGCAGAGTAACTATGACAATATGAATTAATCACTGGGAAATCATTTACTATTCTTCGGTAAAGAATCATCACTTTCAACTAATTCAGATCGTTTGAAAACTTGTTGCAAAAAAAAAAAGAAAAAAAAAAGAAAAAGAATAAACAAATAAAAGCAAATTAAAAAAATTAAAATTAAAAAAAATGAATAGGATACAAGTTCTACAACTGATAATTAATCAGAAAAATTAAGGATATCATGAATAGTATGTGTACAGCAAACTCTTTTTTGAATTAATGAAAGTTCCTGAATCACTTTCAAAGAATAGGAAAGATTTGTAAAATGTAGCACTTGTAAATAGGATAGAAAAGTGACTAATACCATCATTATTTTAATTCGTTGTGGAATTTTTTCGGTTCGTTTGTTCTGGTAAGAAACAATCATTGGGAAGAGAGAGGATTATTCAAAGTAAAACAATTTTTTTTTCTTTTAAGCGATTAGTAATTCGTATTAGTATTTTTTCCCAAAGGTTGTTGAGGAATCTTTTTCACAAAGATAGAGTTTACACGATATGCAATTCATTTATCAACTTTAGAGTAATAGGGTTATCATTTTGAAAAAGAAGGTAATTTTATCCATTTATATTTTCAGTCAAAAGATAAGATCCTTTTTCAGTTTTTTTTTTAGATCAATTTAGAAAAAGAAAAATTTGCAAAAAAACATTTATTTTTTCAGAAATCTCACCTCAGGTTACATTTGAGAGTCTGTCTGGGCAAATAACTCTTTTAAATTTAATTTTATTTAAAAAGTACAAGAAAAATAAATTAAATATTGAAAATTATTGGAGATCAGAAAAAATAAATCATTGATTTTATTCACAAATATTTATTAAATATCTTGAAATTAAAAAGATAAGGTATTGTTCTTTTACAAATACCATATGTATAACCCCAGAACTATTTGTATTATAATCAGTTTTTTGATAATATCTATTATTTTTTTTTTTTCTAAATTATTAATTTGAATTTATTTATTTGTTTGTAAATCTTTAAAAATTTTGTTTTCGTAATGATACAGTAAATTAACAAATTTAATCCTTTTCTTTTTATTTACTTATCATAAAGAAATCCTTTTTAATTAGATTATTTTAATCGACAATTTAGAACCCAAACTTAATTTTTATCAATAAGTTAAATTGACTAGGTTTTAAAAAAGTTTTATGCGAGATTATTTACATTTATGGATTGGTTATTTTTCTCATGAATTTTTTTGTTGGATAAAAAGTAATAATTGATTAAGTTTCTATATCTTTGAAAAAAGAAATCGTTTTTTTCAAGTTTAAAATAATTAATTGTAATTTTTTTTTTCAAAACAAGTAGATTTTTTAAACAAAGTTATTTCAAAACTCGATGTTTCATTTTCATGTGTATTTTTGTACAATTCCTTTTCAAATTAGAAGATTTTATTTTCTTTTATGAAAATAATTTTTTTGCAAATAATTTAAAATAGGTTGGATTGTATACATTTTCAAAAATGTGAAAAAGACTATTTGTTACAAAATAAATGTAACAAAATTTTCATTGAGCTTTCCTAAAATTCTTTTTCAAATCAAAATAGATGTTAGATTTGGAATTTTTAATTCTTAAAAGATACATAAATTATTAATTATCCTGTTAGAATTGAGGAATTTGATAATTTATTTTAATTATTGGGAGATGTGATTCTTTTGGAAAGCTGAATGAAAATTATTATCTTTTTATTTTGTAATTAACAATAAGTATTAAACTTTTAAAAACAATAATTCTTTTTTGAAAATAGCTTTAAAAGTAAGTATGGTATTGAAGTAATCCGATTTTTTTCTCTATTTTTCAATTTTAATATAAGCTATTTCCAATAAAGTGGGGCAAATTTATTTTAAAATATATCTTTTAAACACAATCTATAAAAAAGCATTTAAACATCCAAAATCATTAACCATCATTTATAGATTCTTGATAATAATTCAATTCGTTTCTTAGTATTGTATTACTTAAATAAAAGATATTAAATTTTCTGATCTCGATTTTATCTGATATTTTTTAGGTGCTAAAATTGGTGTTTATTATTTTCTTTTTGTTTGAAAAACCCGTTTTCATAACTTTTTTAATCACAACAAATTTTCAAATAGAATTGAAAACATATAACTGTATTTTATTGTTTAAAAAATCATTTGTAACCTTTCCATATTTACAGTTTTTTAGAAAAATTGGTCGTACATTGTTTTCACCAAAAAAAAGTATGGATTTTTTTTTCATTTTTTGAAAATATTTCATCCAATTTATTTTAAAATAAATACCTTAGCCATTTATTCAATTGGTATTAATATTAAACTTAATTTGGTATCATCAATTAATGAATACTACCACTAACAAAGACTATTTTTTATGAAATGTAAAAAAAAATGCCACACTTTTTTGGAAATACCTTATGGTGAATTTTTTGTCAATTTGCTCGAAAATTTACAAGAAGATTTTTTAGTTTAATGACAACTTAGGGAATGCACGTTGTTCCACTTGGAAGTATAAAACAAGTATTTTGTAATTGAAAGTAAACCGTATATGTTTTTGTAGTTTGGCTGTATCTTAAAATTCTATTCAAAGTAAGATAAGGTGATCTCATCAATTATTAAAGATACTTATATTTGGAAAAAATTTAATTATTTTGCTCAAACAATCTAGATTTCCAGATAAATTTACGGGTTGAATAATCAAATTTTAAAAGATCTCCAAGTTGAAAAATATCTGTCATTATTTGTACGAAGTTGAGAAAAGAAGATATATATTGTTCTTGATAGGGTGATATTTATAGCACTCAGATTGGAAAATACAAACAATTAAGTTTATTTACCCCTGTTTTTGGTTTTGGGTTTTATCAGAATCTAGAATGCGATCAATATATATAAATTTATTTCTATATCAATTAATTGGGCAAAAGTTTTCAAATAATTAAAAACGAAACACTGAATAAAAAACAATAGCCGTGGTTTATTATTCCGATTATATATGTATTAAATATTCAAATTCAAATGTTTACTTTGAAAGAAAAATTAAATAATTTTAAGATCTAAATTATTATTTTTTTTTGTTTTTCTGTTGAAAATCTATATTATCATCAGTGGTAATCTTGGTTTATTCAAGTTATATTATTCAAACTAAATAAATATTTAAATTTTGAAAATAAAATTAAATTTTTATTTAAAAATTCCTCTTTAAAATTATACAAAAAAACCAAAATAAAATTTATTGAAAACAAAGTAAAAATTAAAAAAAATTCATATTAGATAACAAATTTACTATTTTTTATTAAAAATCAACCATCTATTTTTTCTTCTTTTATCAAATTCGAAACCCATTTTGAAAAACATACATGTTTACCAACCACCTCTAAAAAATATGTAAATTTCCAGAACAAACAATCAAGACTCATGATATCAAAACCTTACACCACACATAAGACAATTTTATTTCGTTTTTCACAGTTGTACTCCTTAAAACAAAAATAAGTTTGAAAAAAATAAAAAAAAAAAAAAAAAACATTTTTCATAAATATATTTTATTACAACCAAAACGCAAGACAATTTGAATTTGAAGAATAAATTAATAACAAAATTGTCAAAATAAAACAATCAAATAAAGATTAAATTCTCCCTTAAAAGTCAAATTTTAAAGGTTGGAAAACCATTTCTGTTGAAGAATGGAAATAGTCATTAATACTTTCCTCCAGGTTGAAATAAATGGAATCACTAAAGCCAAAATTTTGATCAAATTTGTTGCCACAAATATTGAAATCTTCAATTATGTTTGTATTCAAAAAATTGTTTAAAAACATTGGCTCTTTTTCGTTCTGTATTTGTTCCAATCCAATTTCTTCTTTAGCTTCATGTTCTTTTTCTTGGTGTGGGATGGCTTTCTTTTGATGACTTTTAACCCTGACGACTTTTTTCTTTACAATCGTCTTCTTCTTCTTACAAGTAAAACTCTTATTTTCATTTTCACTTCCACTTCCACTTCCGCTCACATCCTCACTCCCACCCCATATTCTTTTTCTTTTGTTCATGTTTCTTTTTGTGAGATTTACTTTTGTTGTTTTCTTGTTTCTTGAGAAGGTGTAATCTTGGTGTTTAAATGGTGGTAGCATGGTTAGTGTTTCAAATTGCTTTGGAACCTCATCTTTCCTGGTGATCATTTCCACGTGTGAAATTTGGACAACTTTGCCGCTTTTTTTTGAAGAGTACCTTGATCTGATCCCATTTTTTCTTCTCATTATGAACTTTGGTGTGTCCATGTCTAAAAATTTAAAGACCATATTGATGCCTAGCAGACTGCTCTTGAAGCCCTTCTTCTTTGGGACATAAGCCGACGAGTGGATGGCGAGTGCAACCAAATCCGAATTTGCGCTATAGATTTTATTCGATGACACCCAGACGTTCCTATTAAGGACCTTTTCGCTGTCGTAATGAATTTCCTCAATGGGGATAAAAAACTTGAACAAGCTTTGGTAAAGGCTGCTGGGGTATCCTTTCACTATGTCATTCAGGGTCACATTGGAATAATGGAATGTGCCATTTGTTTCAAGCTGGCAATTCTCTCGTACTTTTTTGGTAAAGGTTGATCTTGTAATCCTCTTTGGGTGAAAATCAAATTCGTTTGACATATTTGATGTGGTGTGTAACTACAAAAAAATTGGAAGAGAAAAAAAATGAAGAAAGAGAAAACAAAAATATCAAAGACTTAAAAAATTATTTCTCTGGAAAAACAAAATTTTTCAATTAATTCACGTGCTTTATCCATAAAAAGATGAAGCAAATATTTTTAAATGGTTTGAGTCTCTCTAATTTCCTATTCATAGAATTAATTCCAATTTTTTCGAAAATATCGAATCTCAAAAAAAATATCTCTTCAATTATTTTTAAATTCTTTAATTTATAGACTTAATTTTCAAAAAAACCAACATGGCATTTAAAAATATCGTATTTTACTTGTTTAATTTGCTTTAGTTTTTGAAAAATAATTCAGATTTTTCGGAATCTGTTAATTCAAATAGAATAAGTTAAGGAAAAGAATAGTTTCAAATTTGATTACTGATCCCAGAGAGATTTTGGTACTATTCAAAGATCTTTAACTCCAAAATGGTTTTAACAATTATTTCCAATTAAACGGTAAAGAAAAATGACTGAATGTGAGAAATGAAACCATTCCTCCTATTTATTGAATAATTTTTTCCAAAAACCAATTACAAAAATAGTTTTTGCTCGATTTTGGACCAACTTTTTGTAGAAAAAAATCTGTCACTAAATCAATCTCAAGAGAAGCCAAGTTCTGGGACGAGGGGCACTTTGTGATGAAGAGTTCTAGATTATGAAACAACAAACAACAATAAACTCTTTTCAAAAGTTAATATTTCATTAAGATTACTATTGATCAAACTGTTTGCCTCACACAATTAAAACCAATTTGAAGACCGTATTTTGAAAACATTTTAGGTAACAAGTTTACTTTTAGGATTGTTGAAAAATAAGAATGACGATCCAGACATCACAAGAACTGAAAGATTCGAGTGACTGGTTTTTGCTTAAGAATGGGAAAAAAGTTTAACTGGTTTTTCTTTTTCCTTTTTCTTAGAGAGTATCCAAATTACAACCCACCTCTTAGAAGAGCTTTCAGTGGAATCGAAAAATGATGAAAATGAGCCCAAAATCTTTGACAATAATTATGTAAATAATATCTGTGATCATACAGTGTTTTGTTCGGTTGAAATAATAGCAAAGTTTTTCAAGTTTTTTTGACTCTTATTTTGGTCTGTCGTTTTGGGAGCTTGTTTAAAAAGGTTTTGGTATTTACTGAAAAGAATCGATTAACCAGAGTTTTGAGGAAAATATTTTAAACTCGAATTGTAAAAACAATTTTTTGGCATAGAACCACCACAAATAGTTTCCCATTTCATCAAAGTCGCCCTTTTGAGATTTCTAAATAAAAATTATTTCTTTTTGACAAAAGAATATGATGCAAACAAAGTTTGTGATGAGATCACGAGAAATGGTTTAATTTATTTTGCAAAGCCGATTTATTTTGCTTTCGTTTTATTGGAAATTGTCTTCAATTTATTAGGAATTTCTAAAAACTGTTATTGAAAAATAAATCGAACAAAATTTTCCCAAAGCTTTTCAAAAAATTCTTCAAAAGATCAAGTTATTTTTATTCATTCAAATCCTCTCTTTCAACTCAAAAAAAAAAAAAAAAAAAATGGCTTTAATTTTTATAAAAGATGGGCAAATTGGATTTAAATTCTCTAACAAACCAAAAAATAAAAATAAATGCTTTAATTATAATTATTCTTTATATATAATGATTTTGCTGATTTGAAGGAATTTCTTAATTCAATTTTTATGTTAGAAACCCGAATTAAAATTTAGATCCATTTCTTTTTTAATACGCTCTAAAGTTGTTAGGTTGATTTTGATCTTGATTCAAAAAATTTGTTGATTAACAATTTGTTTTTTGCCACAGTTAAAAAAAAAAATTTTGTAAGAGAATTTAAATATCCTCAAAGGATAAAGATCCTAAAATTAATTTAATTTTCCAATAAATCTCATCAAAATAACTTCTAGTTTAATACTATTAGTAATTCACACACTTTTGATGTGGTAAATGGAAACTCTAAACAGGGACTATGAGAACAACTCTTCTAATCTCACTTAACCAAACTTTAGATCTAATTTCAATAAATTTATTCCCCCTCAAAATTTTTTATTTTAATCACAAAAATATTAAATTTAAATATTTCTCTTTTTTTAAAAAAAAAAGTTCTGAAATCTTGAACCAACAAAAATAAAGAACAAAAAGTTGCTCAAACTTTGAATTATCTCCTTTCAAAAAAAAAAATGTAGAAATTCCTTTTTATTTCCCTTTTTACAAATAATTAAAATTGACGAAAGAATAGCAGAAAATGTTTTCAAAATCTTTAGCATAAATTCATTAGGGAATTTACTGATTTGTAAATGCGAAATGTAAAAAATTCTTACATCATTTTCTTTTTCTTTTTTCTAATACAACACTAAACAACAACCAACTTTTTCAAAAAGAATCAGTTGTAGGATGGAAAAATTTAGAAAAAGAAGTGAAAATTTTTTCAATTTAATCTACAAACACCATAAAGGTTGTATTTACTATTTAGAAAATCGAAAAGTTTAATAGACTAACTAGGAAATAAAGAAGTCGGTTAACTATTGAAGACCCACTTTTGTTCATTGGTTGTATCTACTATTAAATGGAATTAAATTTTACCAATAATTTTTTAACAAGTCAGTTTCCAAGAAATAAAGTAAAAGTTGTTTAACAAGAAACCAATATGAAGTTTATCAAATCATTCAAACATCTTCACAAAATCAATTAGTAATGCAGTTTTTCATGATTTGATGTGTCTTGCTTTTAGAACTTTACAATAACTTTTAAGTGTTTAGTATTATTCATTAAATTTTTTGAGTTTCTTATTCTTTTAGCAAATGTAAAATTTATTTTAATTCTAGACACTTGGCTTGATTTTTGTTGATACATTCGGTGTGTGAAACAATTGGTTCCAATGTCAAGCTTTGTTGATCGAGATCTTTTCTGTTGACATGGAAAAAGCAATGAACAATTCAACAGTTAAATATAAATTTTCCGTATTATCTGTTTCCATAAAATCTTTTTTGTCAAAAAAATTAGAAAATTTTTCGTTTTTTTTTTTTTTTTCGTTTTGATCCTGAAATTGTTGGATATGTGCACTTTCTAATACCCTTTGTTTTAGGCATTTTGATTTAAAGTGGAAATTAAAACCTTTTCATCCCTCAACTATTTAGTTTCAAAATCCATTTAACTACTTAAAATTTGATCTCAAACTTCTGTAAGGAGGTCAAAAAAATCACTAAAATCCAGCACTGTTACTTGGTTTATTGGGTTAGACTGTTTTGTAAAAAATACCCGACCTGAAAAAAATAACTGACAAGGCTTATCATTGCGAATCTTAGTAAAATTGTTGTGTAATTTCTAATATTTTTCCATCAAATCCTTTTTTTATTCAGAATTTAAATTTTTAAAATTATAACTCACCCATGAATTAAAATTGTGACTAAGGAAATTAGTCTTGTTTAAATCACGACCCATTTAATCAATCAAAAATCAAGAATATAAAAATTATCATTTTCCAAATTACTTGTTAACCTCGAGAAAACTCTTGTTTTTTCTAAAATTGTAGATCTGCTTTGGTTATCAAACAATTACTAGAGTTTTATAGACACCACACTTTGGTGAACTTTAGGCAGGTTTATTACCCAATTTATATAAAATTCAGTTATTTATAAAAAGGATTTGATTTCAATTGTTTGCAATATTTGCAATTAAACAACAATTTTCTTAATATTGAAAATTACCAATCTTTTCAGGGATTTTTTTCAAGTAAGGCATTTTTTTCACTACTTACTTTTGTTTTTTAAATTTATCGAAAAGAAAATTATTTTAAAAATTAAAATAAAAGTTTTCAATTTTCAAAGTTTTTGGAAAAGTAATTAGTAATTCTTTTTTTTTTTTTAGTTTTACCTAAAAAGAATATGGGTCAAATTTTTCTCTTCATTCTAGAATTGTTTTAAACTAAAGAAACTTTCAAGATCATATAGTTTTTAGTCCTTTCCACTTATTTAATTTCTTGTCCTTTTTCGAAGACAATTATTTTCCAATTTTTCAATTAAAATTTTTTTTCAATTTACAAAAAAAATTTGTGATTTAATAGATGAAAAATACTAAAGTTTATTCCCAAAATAACCCATAAACATTTGGGATTTTAGAGATTTTTTTGAGACCCTTAAGAAAAGCCTAGAGAAAATTGTAATTTCTGTGACTAAATTTAAATAGGATCTTGGATAGTATCCAAAACCAAAATGTTAGGGAGATTATAGAAATGAATATTAAAAAAAATTAGTTACAATTTTATTTCAAACAAATTTTAAAAACCAGAAGGCACAAATGAAACCACCAACTCAATTAAATTCCCAAAATTTTAATTTAATCAATATGTGATTCAGTAAATTTCCCCATTGAAGGTTTTGGATTTGGATATCTTTAAAATTTTTGAATAATTTTTTTTTTTTGTTCCGAACACAAATACTGTACACAAGAGCAAAAATATTTACTGAATTTTTCTTTTTTTTTTTTATAATTAAATTGTCATGTTTTCATTAAGGGGCTAGTAACTCTATGTTATTTTAAATCCCAAAGGTAATAGAGTAATTATTTGCACAAGGATATAATTCAACATGATATGCAAACGCCATTTATCAACTTCTAGAGAAATGAGTTATCGTTTTTTAAAAATGTTCATTTTTTCCAATGAAATTTCAGTAAAAAGATTAAAATCTTTTTTTGTTGGATTTTTGGATCAAATTAGAAAAAGAAAAAATTGCAAAAAAATCTTATTTATGAAGAAATCTCACTTTTGGTAATTTATGAGAGAGTTTATATGAACAGATAACATTATATATAATTTAATTTAAAAATACAATAAAATTAAATCAAATTTTGAATCTCCTTGAAGATCTAAAAATAATTGATCATTTATTGTATTCACAAAGATTTATTAAATTACTTGAAATTTTTATCATTCGTTGTATTCTTTTTCAAATATTCATGGTATAAACAAGGAACTAATGTTTTTAATGTCGGTTATTTGATAATATTTATTATTATTTTAATTATTCAAATAATTGAATTTGAATTTGTTTATTTGTTTGAAAATATTTGAAAATTGAGAAATAATTGTAAAGTGGATTGATACATTGAGTTTTTGTATTTTTAATAACCCACTGATAAATTTTAGATTAGTTTATTAATTATTGATTAAAAATAATTAAATTTAATATTATTTCTTTAGGTTAAATAAGTTGAATTTTCGAGGTTTTTTTAAAAAATATATGTGAAAATTTCTAAATGTGATTGTTTGGTTTTTTTTCTCTGATTTTTTTGTTCCAATAAATAGAAAACAATGATTTGAACTGTTCTTTGAATCAAGTATTATCTTTTTTTCAAGTTTGAAATAATTATTGTCATTTTTTAAAAATAATTAAATGTAATTTTATACAAAGTTTTTTTCGAACTTATTTGTCTTGTTTTTAAAGTGTATTTTTGTACACTCTTCAAAAAGAATAAGATTTCATTCTTCTTCAAAGAAAATTATTTTTTTTTAAATGATTAAGAAAACAGGTTAAATTTTGAAATTTTTTAAAGATGTGAAAGATGGAACAATTTTTTAAAAATAATAATTTATTTCTAAAAATAACTATAAAAGTAACTTTTGTTTTTGTGAAATAAAAGATTTTGATAAAAATATTTTTCACTAATAATATTGGAAATTTTTTTCCTATCTGTCACTTTTCTTCTTTAAGACTAATTTTTGACACTGGAGGGTGCTGAGTTATTTTTTTATTTTGCTTTTGATTTTGAAAAAGAATTTTCATTTGGAAAAAAATAGGATAAAAAATTTTTTAATTTAAAAAGTTAAAAATCATAACAAGGAAAAAAAAAAAAATTATAAATAGATTTTTGAATGAAAAATTTTTAAAAAATTACTTTTAAGTAATTTTCAAGAAAAAGTCCAAATTTGAAAACATATTAAATATGCAAGTAACTGGAAAAATCCCAAGAACAGTTTAAGAATTGTTTTGTATTTAGAGGTTTGCAATAGAAATTAAGAAATTGAAAATCAAATTTTGGTAGGATCTAAGAAAGGGAAAAATTGTAAATATTTTTGTAATTGTGAAAATTTGTCTTTTTTTGAAAAACAAATCCACAGTGGGTAAATTTAACACAAATTATAAAATCCTTTTAATTATTTTATTAACAATTTCACAGTTTTTACATGAAAAAACAATCCTAATAAAAAGGAGAAAATTTTATTTCCACTAGATTATTAAATCTAGTTTAATTACTAATTAAACATAAGAAAGAATAAAAAAATAAATTCCATAATGAAAATTTTGAATCATTTCTGTAAATATTATAGATTGGGATATAGTCCGTTGTTACAGTTTGAAAAAATCTTCCCATCTCAAAAATTCTAAATAATGACCTATAATTGTTTCTTTTTGTATGTTAATGTGTCCTTGGTGACTTTTTTTTTTAAGAATTTTCATTGAAAAAAATTAACTAATAAAAGAAAAAAAGAACACTCTTTGGTGTTTTAAAACAACTTTTACAAAAAAAAACGAAGAATTCACTGTCAGTACACATGCCAAATATGAGTTCTAAAGATTTTCAAATTTTGAATAAGATATTTTTTTTTTCAACATGTGGTCACAACTGTGTAAAAATAATCTGGGGAAGTCTAACTATTATTAAATTTAGAAAAAAACTTGAAAATAATTTTTTTTCTATTCTATAGTATTGTCTTAAACATTGTGAAAACTAAAATTTTTGAAAATAATTTATACAATTTTAGTAATTTCAGTATTTTTGGAATTTTTTTAAACGCTTTGTATGTAAAAATTATGGACAATCAAGTATTATTTTTTTTTTTTGAAAAGTTTAACTTTAATACATTCGGGGCAAACATTTAAATCTAGGGAAGAGTTAGGTGTGATAAGAAAGGATTTTTTTTTCCAAAAATTTTCCACTTTATTAAAATAAAAAACCTTAAACAAAGTTTTAATTTTACCTGATCTTAAAATAGAAAAAAATTAATAACTTTTTAAAATAACTATAATAAAACAAATACTCAAAATTCTTTAAATATCTATGATTCTATTTTAAGTATTTTTTTTTTTTTTGTTGGTGAGTGAGTTCAAACCCTTCGAAATTATCTTAGTTATACAATTATTGAATAAAGGTGTTTATTTGAGAAATATTGTTTTACATGATGAAATTGAGAGTAGAGTTGAGATCCATAATAGAAATACCTCAGCAAACCATAAATTTCTGAAAAAAAAAAATAGTTAAATAATTTTTTGTGTCCTTTTATTGGAATGTCTAGTTCAAGATTTCTCAATTTCTTGGATAATACAAATTTTTGAAAATAATTTTTTCTATTAGTAAATGTATTCATTTGGAACGAAAATACAAATCTTCAATTTTCTGTGTGCTAATTTGGAGTTTCAAACAGTTTTTTTTTTTTTTTCAAATTAGCTTTAAAAAAATAATAAAAAGAGAAAAGAAAAAAAAAGCAAAGAACAATAAAAAAAAATATTTGTAAAATAAGAAAAAATGATCAGAGGTAAAAATTGAATACTTATTTTGTGAATAATATTGTATTAAACTTTGGGAAAATATTCTATTTTTTCAATAAAACTGACACACATTGACTGGAAAAGAGTTTATTGTTATGGTTATATTAAACTTTGTTATTTTTAAAACAGAGTGGAAATATTCCAATATAAGGAAATTTATATTTTCAAACCTTTTTAATAAATTTTGAATTTTTATAGTATAAAAAAGTTTGAATAAATGAAACAATGTCGAAAATAAAACCCACATTTTAGACAAATGAAAAAACATATTTCTTGACTTAGAAGAAGGTGGTGATAAGAATTCTTGTTTTATTTTAAATGTAACACATACTTACAAAAACCATTGATAGTTCTTAAATAGGGGGGGGAGAAAACCACTATTACTTTCAAAATTTATAGAATTAAGCACATTTACTATTTTTTAAAAAAATTAATTAAAACAACTTCACTGAAACGTGATTTTTGAGTATGGCCAGATATTGAAATTTTAAAAGTAAAATTTCATTTTCTACAATATTTGTTAAAACGAAAAACCTGCCCAAAGTAATTCAGAGTTGAATCTTTCGTTTTTCAATTTTTTTGAATATCTATTTTGAATTTAATATCTGATTTTATAAAATTATGTTTTGGATCTAGAAATGTATTTATATGAATGTTTTAAATTAATCAGAGATTAAACCATAAAAATAACCCATGGAGACATACATTTTAAATAAAGTTTATATTTTTAGAAGACCAAACACGTAGTAAAGAAACACGCATCCAAAGAAACTTATTGAAACCCAGAATGAAGAAAAAAAAATCACAAAGTATATATTTCAAGGTTTTACCACTTTAACTTCTTTATTTTTCAGGGTATAAATAAGAAAGTACCCATTGATTTATCCCACATTACTTTTTCTTATTCTTTTAAATAACCATTATTTACAAATTTGTTTTTTCAAATATTTCTCAAATATTTATATAAAACTAATCCAAAATATAGAATATGTTTTCAAAAATTAAAATAAAGGAGCTGGATTCTTAAAATCAAAAAAAAAAAAAACTCAAAAAATTTCAACCCTAAGAAAAAGAAAAAAATGAAAAAAAATGAAATCCAATATAATAATTACTTTGATTTCTCAATTTAAGAAAAAATGATAATTATCAAATCAAATAATTCTACCTAATAAAGTTTTATTAATAGAGAGGAATTTCAAAAATATCCTATTTTCTTAAATAAAGCCAACTTGAGAATGAGATCAAGAATTCCAATTTCGATTTAATTCACCAATTATAGAGAAATAGCAAATAATTTGTTAATCAAAAATTTTTCAAAAAAGTTTTTACCATTTATAATTCAAAATAAATTCGGGTAAAGAAGAAGTAATTATATCAAATTTTACAGAAAAGATCAAGAAATAAATGATTTTTTTATTTATCTTTGGATCAATCTTTTCATTTTTTCATTTTTTTAATAGGCTTGTAAAAAAAATTCTACTAACATATATTCCCCTTCCGTATTTATTAAAATTTTACTATATTTTGTTAAAAAAATGATTTGAATAATTCATTTTCATATAAACTGTTAAACTCAAAAATTAATAAATTTATTTACTTCCCTAAGAATAAAAAAACAATACATTAAATCGGTATACTTGAAAAAATTATTGAAGAAATCGTATTTGTGTAAACCTTAATAACCACTCACTCGCTGTTGATAGAAAAATAGTTGGACACAGAAAAATATTTGGACCCAATTTTTAAATGGGAACCTTAATAAAATTGAAAATCAAATCCTATTGATAACTAGGTAAATTTGATATAAATCCAAGTTTAAATGTGTTACAAGTTCATTAATCTGTGGTATGTGTAGAATTTTCATTTGAATGGTCGATAACAAAAGTAGATCTTGATATTTTAACAAAAATCCAAGTTTTAGTAAAGTTTATTATTAATTCTGAAAATGGTAATTTTTAAACTTGCTTTAGATTATAAGAAATAAGGTTTTGAAAAATTAGAATGACATTAATCGTTATTCTAATAAGTAGATTATTGTTATTTTCTTTACTTATTTCACAAAGGAAAGAAATTAAAAATCATTTCCAGTAATGTTCCCAAATAAAAATGGCTGTCCAACTATTTTTATCTATCCAACATTTTTTTTTCAACAGTTATATTAATTTAAAAAACTAAGAGAAAAAAAAAAAAATTCAAAAAATGATTTTTATTTATGTTATTTTTTTTTTCAAAAAACAAGGTATTAAAAGATAAGAAACAAATATTATTATTATTGAAAAAAAAAAAAGAACGAGAAAAAAAAAATAGAGAGAAAAATAATAATTGTTTTTGTATAATGAAATTAAACAAGGTTTTGAATCATAATCAAATAATATATTTTTCAAAAATCAAAATAAAAAAACACAGATCTTTTTGAGTAAATTAAATTTAACAAGTTAAAACGAGAAGAGCGGCAAAGATTGTGAGCATCATTTTTGGTTTAACTTCGACGATATCTTCTGGGAGACAGAAAATGACTGCACCGATTTTTCTACCACATGAAATAACATAGTTAGCGTTTTTGATGAGTTCTTCTTCGTTGTTGGTGGACACGAGGAGATCGTAGTTGATACAACCTGGTCTGATGGAGTCACAGAGGTCTGCGATGAAAAAGGAATTGGCAAGGTTTGGATCTGAAAGTGAGGAGATGCTGTTTTCTTTACCAGCTTCATAAACCTTTTGGTTTACAAGATCGACGAGTTCGCTATCAGACAATGCACGTCCTGTTTTGGAGAGTTTGAAAAGAACGTTGGTGACGTGATATCTAACCATTTGCCAGACAAGGGCAAGTGTAAGCATTTTGTGTCCTTCATTGATATCGGATCCGCCAATACCGACAAGGGAGAAGCCGAGTTGCTTTCCAAGTTCAATGACATAATTACAGTTTCCGAGGGCTTGGAATTTGTTTCTTGGGTTTTTGGCAACTTTGTTCCAGTTTACGCTAACGTTGCAATTGGGGTTAGATTTGGTGATGTGGTCAAAGGCTTGTAAAAGGATTAAGCCGTCACGGAGATTAAGATAAAATCTGGTGACAAATGGTTCACATCCGATACTGTTGAGCCATGTGGCAAAGGTACGGGCTTCTCGATCTTCTTCTTCGATGACTGGCATTTCTTTGATTTCAATTTCGCCAAGACCGTTTCTTGTGTTGAACATATTAGCAACAAAGGCAAGATTCAATTTGGGGTTACCGCGGACAACATCACTTGGTGAGACGAATTTTCTACATTCAATGTTTTCAGCTTCTTGAAGCATAAGCTCGGCACGTTGGCCTTTGTCTTGGGTGTTCATTGGTGAGAGGCTACATTCATCTGGGGCAATTTGGTTAAGGACGGTTGTATAAATTTCTGAATCCATGATATCAGTTGTGTAGTTTTTAGCTCTTCTGTTGCTTCCGGCGTTTTTCAAATGATAATTCAACCATCTCAACAAGATTTGATCTGGTGACAATTTGAGAAGATCTTCAAGTGTTTCACCATCTTCTAATAATTTGTAAAGTTCTGGGCATTCGGTGATCGAAATTCTTCTCAGGAGACCAATTCTAATGATTTGCCAAAGGAGTCCAAGAAGTAAATGTACCTTGGCTTCTTCAATATCGGAATGTCCAATGTTGACAACATTACATCCAATAGCTTTTGCAGAGTTAATTGCAAGATTTTGATTTTCAACTTTGGTGAATTTGTTGAGTTTTTTGGTGTTAATTACACGTTCATCAATTGTTCCTGGGATAGCGTCATTGATCATTTTACTTTTTTTTATTAAGAAAACGTTATTTTTTTTTATTTTTTTTTTTTTTTTTGAAGGGAAATTAAAAAGGAGAAAAAAAAGTCAATTAAGAGAAACAAATTTTTGAACGACAAAAAAGAAATTTAAAAAATAAAATAAAAATAAAAAAAAAAAAAAATTAAATTTAATTGCTTACCAAAGAATAATTCCGTCTTTGAGTTCTTCGAAAATGTCCATATTTTCTGGGTTAATTGGAAGTCTGTTTTTAACAATAGGATCATTATAAAGTGTCGAGTTAATGAAATTAACAAAAGATTCTTTTTCATCATCAGCAAAAGAATGTGTGGAACTGTCAGTGGCACCTTTTAATTTAATAACAGAAGATTGTTTGTTATAGATTCTTGCAAATCCTTTTTGTTGGTCAGTTTTTCCAGAGCGAATGTTTGTGATAAGCTAAAATCATAAAAAAGTACCAAAACAAATATAATAAATTAAAAATAAAAAAAAAAATTGAAAAATTAAAAATTCTCGAGTTTACTAATTAAAATAAAAATAAAAATAAAAAAAAAAAAAACAAAAGGTAAAAAAAAAGAGGAAAAAAATTTTTACTTGCAAAAATTCATTAAATTCAATTTCACCGTTTCCGTCAATGTCAACTTCTTTAATCATCATTCTAATTTTAAAAGCTGGCATTTTTTCTCCAAGTTGCTTCATAACTTTGATCAATTCATCTTCGTCAATAGATCCAGATCTATCAAGATCAAAGCTATTGAATTGTTCAATGAATTCGTCAATTTCCTCACGTTTAAATTGTGGGAATTCTTTGGCCATTTGATAAAAGTCAGTCATTTTGAGAGTTCTATTTGAGAAATAAAAGAAAATAAAATACAATAAAAAAAAAAAAAAAAAAAAAAAAAAAAAAAAAAAAAAAAAAAAAAAAAAAAAAAACAAAGGAAACAATTAAGAAGAAAAGGAAGAAAAATTTTAAAAAAAAAAAAAAATTAAAAAAACAAACAGAAAATTACAATCTTTTGAGAGAAGTAAAAAAAAATGAATGAAAAAATTAGGAGTTTTGTTTTTCTCCACAAAATAATAAACTTTCTGTTCACTCTAATTTTTTCGTTTAAAGTTTATCTTGTTGATTTTTAAAAAGTAAAATTATTGATATTTTTGATGAAACAAAAACACACGAAACTAAAAAGTCTGTTAAAACAACCTGGAAACACAACTTATTCTTAAGTTTACCCAACTAGGAATTTTTTTTAAAATTTAATTTTAGGGAATAAGGGCTCTTGAATTAACCTCAAAAAGAAAACAACCCACTTTGGTAATTTGAAAAGTAATCTCTGAAATTTCTTCATAACTAAAAGATAGAGAAAATTTTGAAAAACTTTTTATTACTTTTTTTCTCAAGTTTTTTTTTTTTAAGATTATGAGATTATTTCAGATGATCAAACAAGGAAAAACTTTTTTACGTGATATTTACTCAAAAATATTTATCAGAAAGAGATTGTTGGATGTTCTTACCTCTACTTTTGTCGTCAGTTTGGTTGATTTTGTTTAATCACATGCAGAAGATTTTGAAAAGATAAGGAGAAAAAAAAAAAATAATTCGAAATTTATTAAAAATAAGAGTTTTGAAATATTTAAAGTGTAGAATTGAAATTAATAATTGATGGGGATAAAATTAATTGATAAAAGGCAATAATAAGATACATACAAAAAAAGAAAATATTTTATAAAACAATCAGAGAACCAAAAACCCTTTTTTTGACTGAATTGTCAATAATATGCAAAATTATATTCTTAGCCTTTATTCAAGAAATAAAAGCCAATTTTTTATACTTTTTTACCAAATTATTCAATTTACTTCGAGAAAAAGTTCTAAAATTTATGAGGTGGCATCAAAGAAAAGGAGAAGATTTTGGAAAAAAGGGGAGATCCAAAAACCTTTTAAAAATAATTAAAATTTATTTTAATATTTTTTATTTTTAATTTTTAAAAATTTTTGTGTTTTTTTTTTTATTATTTTATTTTGTATTCAGAGAAAAAAAGATACATGTTTGTGATCTTCAATTTACCTACATAAAATTATAAAGAGGTTATAACTTTCCTTTACTAATTCAGAATACAAAAAAAATTTAATAAACAATTTTTAACTTAACCCTTTCTTAAAAATCAAATAATTTTCAAAATTAAAAGAGTTATAATTTTTACTTCCAAAGAATCAATTTTTTTGATTTGTCTTTTCTAAAAAAAAAAATTTGTAAAGATTTATTTTATTTATTGAAAGTATATTTGGAATCTATTTATTTTTTTTCAAAAATAAAAAAGTTTTTTTTTTTTTTTCCAAAACAGAAAGTATGACAAAATGGCCCCATAACAGATTTGATATCTATAACTATTCTCGAGAAACTAACTCAGAATTATTTTATTGATAAATCTTTTGAGTTTTTTTAATAGTTTATATACCAGGGTTATATTTTATTTTTTCTATATTCTTCATAAAAATGAAGAATAAATTGAAATATTTAAGTAATTTTTATCAAATGACAAGGGTCAAAGTCAGATGAGAATCTGTTACTTTTTTTTTTCTTTCACAAAGACAGAGATGAGTCAAAAGATACCAAATATTTTTATTTTTTTTGGTGACAGCCTTTCCAAGTCTACCATAAAATTTTAAATAAAACAAAATTGAGTTTTCTCTTCTTATTTTCTATTTTGGAATAATAACTCTTATTTTGGATTTTTTTGTAAATAGAAAATAGGAATAGAAAACTCAATTGTGTTATATTTAAAATTCTATGGTAGCCTTTGAACGGCTGTAACAAAAATGAATAAAATTGAAAAAAATAAATACAACAACCAATTTATCAAACATACTAATCTTTTAAAGAGAAATAAACCATAATTCAAAAATTTTTACACTATAAAATTCAATTTTTGAAAAAAAAAATCTTACTGGTATTTGAATAAAAATTGGGAATATTTTTCACTTCTTATTCATTTCCCCCTTTTAAATAAAATATAAAACGAAAATGTTACTACCTAGTTCTTTGAAAACTCAATTTGTCAAAAATTAAAAATATGGAAAAAGAAGTGAAATTTTTTCCCATTTTGAATTAAAATACTGGTATTTAATTAAACAAAGAAGAAACACCGAATAAGAACCATTTGTTAATTGGAATGTTAACAATTGTTTATAAATCACAATATCAGCAAAAGAAAAAATAAAAAATTATCAATACTAATAAATCAATTCCGAGTTAAAAATTTTGGAGATGATCAAAAATATAAATATATATATAAATATTGACAAATTTGTTTAAATTCAATTAGCAATTATTGATTAATCAAATGGTAATATACCCACAACTGAATTTCTTTGAGTTCTTTTATTTTGAAGAATACAACTTTGAATAAATATCACCTGTTTGAAAAAAATATGGATCTAACCAAAGAGGTTACTCAATTCAAAGTATAAAAAATAAACAAAAAACTAAAGATGAAATAATTATTTTCAAAAATAAAAATTAGTTCCATTGTGAATAAAATTAAACTATTTTGATTCCTTTAACTGTTCTAAATGTATGAAAAAAATTCGAATTTTAACTTATTTAGATATTAAGATGTACAAAATGTAAATAAATACCAGTTATTGTAACAGTTTGGAAAAAGTTAGTAAAATAAAAGTCAAAATTTATAAAATTCCCTGAACAAGACCAATAAGATTATCTTGTTCCCCATTTTTTTTTAAACAAAAACCAAAAATACATATAAATACAAATATATCAACTTATTACAAAATATATGAATTAAGAAAAAACAAAAAAAATCTTGAACAAGATATATAATCCATTGACAAACATCTATGCATAACTAAACTATTTTCAAATAGTTTTAACACATATTAAAATGTTAATGGAAGTAGTTCTCTGGCTTTACCCCAGATTTTTCTCAAAAATAATTTTCAATTTTTTAGATCAAAATCATTTTATCTAAACTCAATTCCAAAAATTGGGGCACACCTTCAAAATCAATTTAATTCCAAGAAAAGTGATATTTGACTCTTAAATAGAAACACTGGATATTAACAATCAATGTAAATAATTTTAAAGTTAATTATTTATCATTTTTTTTCATTGTTTTTTGATTTTTGATTTTTTTTGTATTCTTTTTTTTTCAAAACTTTTCGAAAATCTCAAAATCACTTTAAAATGAAATTTAAAAGTTTTCATTCTGATCACAAAAAACAATTTTTTTTCTCTCAAAAAGAAAAAAGATTCTTTTTTTATCGAGAAAAAATTTTTTTGAAAAAAAATCATGATATGGTGTGCTAGGACACATGGCCTACAAACAGACCTTATTATTATTATTAATGGAAGTGTGAATACTGAATGTATTATTAATGATATTATCAAAAAAATCAAAGGAAATTCAACTCGCTAATTCAGAATATAGTGAGTTGAAATGGATTTTCCAAAAGGATGGAGCTTGTCCACATACTTCAAAAAAAACTCAAACTTGCTTAAATCGGGGATGTAATGTTCTGGACCCTTGACCCCCAATTCGACAAATTTAAATCCAATTGGGAATTTATGGATACTAAACTGAAAAATTGTAACCAAAAAACGAAGAAGAATTTTTAAAATTTTCACTAATGTATGAAATACTTTGAGTTGGAAAACCTAATATAATTAGTAAACTCTATATTTAAAACGATAGATTTCGTTATCAAAAGACAAACTAAATCTATTAATAGTTTTTATTAATTTTTCTTTCAATAAAAATGGATTTTTTGGTAACCGTGTTCCAAAAATAGGGGCACACTTTTTTTTATTTTTTCTTTTTTATTTTTCGAATTGAATTTTAAATTTACTATAAAATATATAACTGATAAGAGAAAAATGTTGGACACAGAAAAATGGTTGGACACCTTTTTTAATTGGGAACATTAGTAAAATTGAAAATCAAATCCTATTGATAACTAGGTGAATTTTATATAAATTCAGGTTTAAAGGTGTTACAAGTTCATTTATCTGTGGTTTGTGTAGAATACTCATTTGAATGGTTGATAACTAAAGTAGGTCATGCTATTTTAACAAAAATCCAAGTTCTAGTAAAGTTTACTATTAATTCTGAAAATGGTAATTTTTAAACTTGCTTTAGGGTATCAGAGATAAGGTTTTGAAAAAGTAGAATTACATTAATTCTTATTCTAATAAGTAGATTATTGTTATTTTCTTTAGTTATTTCACAAACAATTGAAATTAAAAATCATTTTCAGTAAGGTTCCCAATTAAACATGGTGTTCAACTATTTTTCTCTGTCCAACATTTTTCTCTCAACAGTAAATAGTATTAATTAAATATTTTCAGGTCTTTTATAATTTTAATGTTCAAGTATTGTGTATTTTGGAGTATATTTTTATTAATGTAATTTTTTTTTTGTGTCACATTTTTTGGAATTGAGTTTAATTACTGCTGAGTGAAAAATGTTGTAGAGAGAAAAATAGTTGTACAGCAATTTTAATTTTGATCATTACTGAAAATGATTTTTAATTTCTTTCCTTTGTGAAATAACTAAAGAAAATAACAATAATCTATTTATTAGAAAAAGAATTAATGTAATTCTACTTCTTCAAAATCTTATATCTCATATAATCTAAAGCAAGTTTAAAAATTACCATTTTCAGAATTAATAGTAAACTTTACTAAAACCCATATTTTTGTTAAAATAGCATGGTATACGTTTATTTATTAACTATTCAAATTAGTATTCTACAGAAACCACAGATTAATGAACCTTTAACACATTTAAACCCGGATTTATATAAAATTCACCTAGTTAGCAATAGGATTTGATTTTCAATTTTACTAATGTTCTCAGTTAAAAATTGTGTCCAACCATTTTTCTTTATCAAACATTTTTCTCTTAATAGTTATTTAAAATTTTAATTTTGCTTTTTCAATTTTTTTTAGTTTCTTTTTCTTTTTCTTTTTCCATGTTTTTCTTTATTTTATTTTTTTTTTTCGATAAATTGTTTCAAATATCCCTTGGAAAAAAAAAAAAGATCGTAGAAAAGATAAATAAAAATTTAAAATATTGACTATTTAATGCCTTTGAAAATCAATTTAAATTTTAACAAAAATATTCATGTTAAACTCTTTTTTTGTCAGAGTTCAGGAATAAAAAATCTGTAAAGTTAATTTCATAAATGGCGATTCACTATTTTGAGGTTTTTGATTTTAGTATTTTTTTTTTTTTAATTATCAACTAATTCTATATTTTGTTTGATTTAAAATTGAATTATTGATAAGATTTAATTATCAATTTTTCTTGACTGCTAATGATTTTTTCAACTGTATTATTTCAGACGAGTCACGATTTTTAAAAACAAGTTTATTATAAAATATATTTATATACTCAATTCAAATTCAACTATTTAAATATCAAAAAGAATTATTTACCATTTTTTGGTATTGGTCCTTGACAAATATTTTTATAAAAAAATTAACATTAATAGGATCTTTAATTTCCAAAAATGAAAAAATCTTATTTTTAGACAATTAAACAACAATATCAAAAAATACTTTCAGGTCTCTGTGATTTCTTTCCTTAAGAAATTGAACTCTTGTCAACATTTTTAAGTAAAATAATTTTTTTCTCTTAAGATAAAAGAAAAATTGAATTTTATATTTTATAAAACACAATTTTATAATAAAACAATTGTTATTTCTTAGAAAATTTTATGGTAGTTTTGGAACTATAGCTGCAAATTGTATTACACAAGAGTTCATACGGAATGTTGTAAAAAAATATAAATTTAACAATTTTCGAGATAAATAAAGAGTTCCAAGTAATTATCCACAATTTTGGTCATAGTAAAAGTAACCCCAGTTTTGATTTTTGAGTTTGAATGGATTTTCAATATAAATTTTTTTGGCAAACACCAATTACTTGTTTGAAAAATGATTTTTTTTTAGATTTGAAAGATTGTTTTAAGCCAACAATTTTTTGATATAAATTATTATTAGCCTATTAATAGAATCGAAGATTATATTTACAATAACTGAATTTGGACAATTGGATGGAATCCTTTATTTATCTCGAAAAGTGTAAAAACTCTATTTTTTACAACATTCATTTTTATTCTTGTATTGTTACGTTTATTTTTTAAATTGAAAAGTTTTCTTAATTTTAAAAGGAGTTTCTGTAGTAAGGCCACTTCGACTCTTTGTTTGAAATTTCAATTAACACAATCCTTATAAATTGAGTACTTTTTTTTTTTCTTGAAAGTCGAATTTTATCTTCTTTAAAGCCTAGTCTATATATATATATTGACCAATTTCTAAATAAGGATCCCTATTCTAGAATTTAGTTTACTATTGAAAATAAACGAGGTTTTCAAATATAATTAATTGTCAAAAAAAGTTCTCGACCCCTATTAAATTTAGGGAAAAAAATTTAAGAGAGATTAATCCCTTAACAGACCAGTCTATATTAATTTTTTTAGGTAAATTTAATAGAGATTTAGAATTTTTTTGCCAATTACTTAGATTTCAAATCAAAGTGAAAAACTTCTTAGTATATTAATGTAATCTTGCTAAATGACATTCATTAAATTTAGTTATTGTTTTTATAGAAATAAAAAAATTTGGCATTTTTTCACTTTTTTGAAAGTCGCTTTTTTTTAACTTTTCACAAAAATACAAAAAATAAAAAAAAATATGAGCAAGAAAGCAAAACCTTGTTATTTTTGTGGAAGAAGTACAAAAAATAGTTTGAAAAATAAACCTGAAAGGGTTTTTTTTTGGATTTGCATGAAAACATAGTTTAATTCGAAAAAAATATACAATTTTTGCTTTACTCTTAATAAAAGATTTTCTTTCTTTTCTTGTGCCATTCTTTTTTTTTTATGAATCTACTTTTTCAGTTTACACTCTTTTGTTTTTGTTGAATTTGAAGTTTTTTTAAGTGTTCCCAAAGTACCATTCCAAAAGTTTTTGTCAGAGTCAAAAAAAATCAAAGAAAAGAATAAGAACTATTTTTTAAAAAAGTAATTATTGATAAAACAAATTGAGTTCTTTATAGATTCAAGTTGGATGAATAGAAGTGAATGAGAAAATATTAACCAGTTTTAAATTATTTTTTCATTTTTAAAAATAAGAATAAATATTATTTTTGAGAAAATAATTAAATCCAAAATTAATCAAAAAATTCTCATCCGTTTAAGATCTTTTTTCAAAAAAAAATTTTTAAAAGTCACTTTTTTGACTGAATTTTAAAATTTTAAAAAAACTAGAACTCAAAGTTCTAACATTGAAAAAACCTGTCTATTTTCAATTTTAAACATATTTCAAGATAAGGATTCCTTATTTAGTTATTGGACAAAAAAAAAAATTAATATAGACTAATCCCTTAAAGTAAAAAAATATCAAGTAAGAAAGAATGCTTTTAAAAGAAGATAAATTTGTCATTATGAGATACAATACTATTAGGTTATGAGATGTGCTGGTGATGACCATTTTTGTTTGATTTTTATCAATTTACAATTTGTAACCTTCTCACAAAAATGTTCATTAAAAAACAAATGATCTTGTGAGAACTAATCAGAATTGGTATCGTCTGTGAGAAAAATGAGATTTAATTTAAATTTATTTTCTCTGAGAGTGACCTTATTATCAAATTCACAAAAATTTTCTCATTTTTTTTAACTGATTTTTTTTATTGAGATGCAAAAGCTTTTCTTTGAAAACTGTACCAAAAACATAAAAAAAGAGATCCTTTCCAAATGGTATGACAAGGTTTACCAACTTTACACAAGTGAAAATAGACACTACCATTCCTTGGTACACGTTCAATCATTATTAAACCTTTACCAAGAATACCAATCGCTCATTGAGAACAAACAAGTAATGATTCTTTCAATTTTTTTTCATGATGTAATTTATGACCCGAAGAAAGGCGACAATGAAGAGAAAAGCAACGAGCTGTTTCAACAATTTGCCTCAGAGACAAACTTGAACCAATCAGTAATTACAAAAGTATCCGAATTTATTCTGGCAACTAAAAGAAAGAAACTTTTTAATAGCAACCAAAGTCTGAATGATGAAAACCAGTATGAGAATGATCTCAAACTATTTCTTGATTTTGATTGGAGTATTTTAGGTTCTGACGAACAAACATACGAACAATATTCTAAAGCAGTTCATTTGGAATACAACCATCTTGGGGAGCTTTATAAACAAAAAAGATTAGCTTTTCTGGGAATTGCATTACAAAAATTAACAAACGATAAGCTATATTTAACTGACTTTGGAAAGAAACAGTTTTTAAAGAATTCAATAAAAAATGTACAAAACGAGATCAAGGTTTTGTCGAACTAAAAGAAACCAAACCATTTTGTTTGTCTAGTTTTTTTTTTTTGTTTGAAATTTCTCGAATAAAACTGATGAATTCCAAAACATTAAAATAAATTTTTCGTTAAATTTCTTTTTTATAAAATTTGATAACTCTATTTTGAGACAACCCATGACCTAGAATATTTTTTAACAATTTACAAAATTTGAAAAGTTTCTTGACACCTAAACCAATAAAATGTTTTGGGCAAAAACTACCATTAAAAAAATACAATCGAAAAAAAAAATTTCTACAAAACTACTACGTTCATTAACCATTTCATCTGAATAATAAAGTTTATTCATAATATAATCAAAATTTCAGAACTTCAAATTCACGAGACTATTTTATTTATTGTTTTTAGTATAACTACCTTTTGGAAAATGTCTCTAGTCGAGAAAAAAGGGTGTTTTTTTGGGTAAAAAATTTCAAATAATCGGGAAGGATGAATTTTAGTTTAATTCAACTTGGAGATATTTACTTTGATATACAATAATGATTAATTTTGAAAATGTTGTTCTCATGGAATAAAACTGAAATAAAGAAAAAAAATTCCTTATGATAATTATTGCTAAAAATACTAGATTTTCCAAAATTCAAAAGAATTGAGTAAAAATCAAAGATTTTACTCTATTATTTTGAATTCTGGAAAACCAAACAAAAAGTACTGTAAAGTGCCGTTGAGTGTCTTCCAGTTCCTAGCTTTTCCACAATTTAAAAGAATTGAGAAAAATCAAAGATTTTACTCAATACTTTCAAATTCTGGAATAGCAAACAGGTTTTTTTTGACTTTTTGAAATAAATGGAAAATTTCAAAAATTTTCCATAATTTACAAAAATTAAAATAAACCTAACAAAAAGTGTCCGTCAAGTCCCTAGCTTTTCTTGAGGGTTTCTGTTTTATTTGTAAAATCAATAGTTATTACAAATAAACAGAAAACTCAAGAAAAGCTAAAGGCGTTTTTCCATCATTCAAAAAAATTGAGAAAAATTTTTGATTTTACTCAACATTATTGGATTCTGGAAAACTTAACATTAAGTGCCCTAGGTTTTTTTTACTTTTTGAAATAAACCGAAAAATTATTAAAATTTTCTGATTATTTCAAAAAGTAAAAAAAACCTAACGGAAAATCAAAGAAAAAATATTTTTTTTTTCAATTTATATCAATAAATAATTCTTTAATAGTCAAAATAATTGGTTGTTCATTTGAAAGATATTTATTTAAAATTTAAATACATTTAAAATATATGATGATAACCTTTTAACTGTAAAAAAAAAAAAACATTATTCAATTTTTTTACTCTTGAAATTGAGAAAATCTTAATAGAACCTGAAAAATTGGATTTATAAATTTTAATTGTTAAATTTCTTAAAAAATAATTTTTGATAAAATATCTTTTATTAACTAATAGTATTTATTATAAATGAAGTTATCAAAAAGTAAAAAAAAATACAAATGATGTAATTTTTTTTTATAAAAAATTTTTCAGGATCGTGAATCCCAACAAAAAAAAAAAAATAGAGTATGTAAAATGAGGCATAATCTATCACACATTTATTTAAATTTATCAGGAGACTTTTCATTACAAATAGAGTAACACCTAATTTCAGATTTAATCTCAAATATTAACTACCCATGATTTATTTCCCTTTTTATAAGTCTATGTATATGATTATATATGAACAACCAACACAAAACCCATTAGATTCCGCTTTAACGGATTATTAATCAAAAAAATCAACATCTTTTCTAATTATTTCAAAAAAAATATTTTCTTTTTATTATTGTTAATTAGGAGATTCAATCAAAAAATCACCTCTTTGTTTACACATATATCAAAATTTATTATAATTTTTTTCTCCTAGGTTTAATGTAAGTCAGTATTATAATTCATAATATATCTTTTCTTTTTTTAAAAAATGAAAATAGGATGAACTTTTATTAAACCCAGGATAAGTGAAAGAGTAATAAAAATAAGAAATAAAATAGATTAGCTTAGGTTTATTGGCAAGGTTTAAGTGCCTAAGAGCTCTTAATCTGTTAAAGAGAGAGTTTTGAAGTGACTAAAATTTTGACTTCTAATTCAAAGAGTATCAAAAAGAATATTTTAATTACAGTCATTAGAAGTATTTTAAACCCAATTTAGTTTTCTGAAATAAAAAAGATAATTATATATGTATATATAAAAGTAAAAACTTGGTGTTTTGAAAACTTTTTTACAATCAAAGGCAAAAATGAATGTTGTAAAAACGTGAGTTTTACAATTTTAGAGATAAATAAAGAGTTCCATGTATTTACCCAAATTCGGTGAAAGTAAATATAATTTCTGATTATCTAAATAGAATAATAATAATTTTAATCAAAAAAACTGTATCGTGAACACCAATCTTTCATTTTTTGTAAAAAAATTTTCCAAAAAAATATTGATATTTACCAAACAATTTTATATTGAAAATCCATTCAAACTCGAAAATAAACACTGAGGTTGATTTTACTATTAACATAATTTGGATAAATACACGTAATACTTTATTTATATCAAAAATTGTAAAAACTCTTTTTTTTTTCAACATTCCATTGTTACACACGTCTTTTGTAGAAATCTTAAGAACATATAGAAACTACATGGAACCCAGTGATCTATCAATATTCCTAATAGGATTTAAACAAATCTATCAAATGTATTTTTTGTTTTGCTATCTCCAAGAATTCTAACATACATATAATTTATTTGTATTGATAATTATTTATTTTTTGATTAGTGAATATAGTAATTTATAAACAAGAGTTAACATTTCTATTAGTTAACGATTCTAATTTTGTATTTATTCACCTAGATTCTATATTTTTAATTAGAAACATTTTTATCCAAAAAAAATAAATTATAATTAAGGGATCAGTACTCTACATAAACATGGCAAACTTTTAAAATATCATATTTGTACTATTCTCTATGAAAATTTTTGTATAAGTCAATTGTCAAAAAATTTGGATCAACTGAGAAACCCAAAACAGAATTTTTTTTATGTGAGATCACTTTTTTTTCCATTGTTTCTGAAAAAGAAAAGCTTTAAATTCATTTTATTTCTTACACTTTATAAAATTTTAATCCTTGTTTATTTTCAAGTCCATCATTATTATTAAAGAAAAATTTTGTTTACCAGAAATATTAAAAATAAGTGTTTTTTTTTTATTTGTAATAAAACTTTTAATTAAACAAAAAAATTGATATATTTAACGGATTAAAAAATAATTGTATTGTTTTAAGAATTATAGTTATAATCATTAAATTTTTAAACCATTTAAAAATTATACCAAGAACTTTTATTTTTATTATAAGATGAAATCTGATTTTTCAAAATAAAATTTTCTTGAAGATATTTAGAAATTTTATAATTTTATCTTCAAAATTCAAAATCAAATTTTATTCTGACAAAAATGATTTAAATTGTTATAAGGATTCTTGTGAATAAGACCAATCATATGAAAAGAAAAATTTTCAAAATTTTGAATTTTTTTAGAATTTTTTTTCATTTTTTGAAAACCAATCATCAGTTTTTTTCAAATTTTAAAGAAATTAAAAATAAAAAAACTTTATTTAATAAATTCAATTTAATTGATAAACTCTTTTTCAACCTTTATCAAATATTCATTTATTCTACCACCAATACCACAATTAATTATTTTGGCTAAACTTTGAGTTGAAATAAATATCATTAAAAATAATAACCAAATAAAAAATTTTCTTTCAAAATTAATACTTTCCAACATTTTTCCCAAAATATGTGATCCTATTTTTAAGAATTAACTTATTTTTTTAATAAAAATAATAGGCAGTTTATTTCCATTTTATATTGGAAAACATGTGAATTTTTGATTTCAAAAAATTGAGAATTTAAAATATATTATTAATGAAGGAAATTTCACTATTATTAAATCCAATTTAAAATAAAAATTTTGAAAAATATCTTATTACCATTCAAAAAATCTTTAATAATTGGTTAATTAACCTTACAAAGAATAATATTGAATATATACAAAGGTAAATTTGATTTATTCATAAAAAAGAAAATGAAGGGGTAGCTTTAAAATATAGTCCAATTTAAATTAATCAAAGTTTACTAAGATTATTTTTAAAAATGCAATATAAACTAATTGAAGCTTGTTTGGAATTTATTCATAAATCACAATTTGAATTTCGAAAAAAATATGACACTTGAATTGCAGTCTTAAATTTCTTATATACTGATAATAAGATAAAATCAAATAATGAAAAGGAAAATAATAAAACATATATTATAATGATTGATATAGCAAAATTTTTTGACTCAATCAATTATAAAATAATAAGAAAAACAATAAAAAAATTTATTTTAAATAAAATTATCAAAAATTTTTTTTATTAAAGTATTATCAAGGGGAAGGGCTTTGTATAGTCCAAGGAGATCCATTATCTCCCATTTTATTGACTCATATTTCCCATTTTCTTTTATTAAAAATCATACTATTAACAAATCTTTTTCAAATGTTTGCAGATGATTTAATCTTAATTATAAAAGGAAATAAAATCCAAATAAATCAAAAATTAAATTTAATATATGAAATTATTATCCAATTTAGATCAAAACCTAATAAAGATAAAATTGTTTTATCAAAATATTTTTTAAAAAAATAAATATTTGGGTATTAATTTAGATAAAATTTCACATATAGTTTATAATTTTAAAAAATCTAAAGAAACATATAACAACTACAAACAACTATTCAATAACATTTCGCTTAATAATAGTTTAAAAATTAGATTATTTAAATCTTTTACATTAAGTCAATTAACATATGTATTAGAAATTTTTAATTATAAAATAACAACACTAAATTATTTAAATTCTTGGATCAATTCATGTATTACTGAAATATGCAAAATAAACAGAAATACACCAATTCTCATTTACAGAACAGAATTTAATATTGAAAATATGACAATTTTAGTAAATAAAAAGAAATTTAAATTAAAAAATAAATTAGGAAATTTATCTCTTCCTTATTTAGAAAAATTAATAAAATTTAACCAAAGAATAAATAATAAAATCAACTGACATTCAAAAGATTTAAAACTTCTTAAAAACGAAATATATAAGTACACATTCAATGAGTTGCTGAATTTCAAGAGGACACCCCACAAAATTATTTTATAATAATTAAAAATCAAAATTATTTATTTAAAACTCAAAAATATTCAAGTTATCCATCAAGTTCAATGTATTCTAAAATTCAGATCATTTACAAACTGCTTAAATAGATATTACTATGTAACCGATAAAAATTCAAAAAAATTTTTTCCTTCACGTTTAAAATGCGAACAAAAGGAAATTATAGAAAATATTGATCATTTTTATGGGTATTTCCTACCTATGAAGAAGATAGATTAATATTTCATAACAAGTTAAAAAAAATAAATCTTCATGAATTAATTTCACATCAAGAAAGTTTGAAACTATTTTCATTAATTAATAATCGTGAAATCTATGATTTTACGCTTAAATTTATGAAAGGGAATTTAAGTCAAAGGCAACTAGAGTGTAATTTACACTTCTTCAATAATATTAATAAAAAAAAAAACAAACAAAAATTTTTTTGTAAAATTTTTTTTCTGAAACACCCTTAGAAAAATACGAGGATATCTAATTATATTATTTATTATTTCCATAAATAGCATATTTTTTTATACAAGAATATTTGTAAAAAGTTTTTATGAATGACTATTTTGGTTTTCAATAATATTTTTTTTTTACTTTAGATTTAAATGCTTTCAAAAAACTAAAAAATAAAAAACAATTAAAATTATATGATACAATTTTATTATTGAATTACTTACAATTAACAAATTCTTAAAACAGAATAAAATTTTTAGGAAAAAAAAATAGTTTTTTTTTTTTGCGATTTTTAAAAATTTCCAAAATAAAATTAAATAATAATTATTTAATTTCCTTTTCCTGAATAAATTAATAAATAAATAATTATTATTTAATTTCATTCTTTTTGGCACCTCTTGGTTCTCGTAGCAACGAAAGAGAATACATGATCTTTGGGTCTGTTTGTGGAAAATTTTTTAACAATTGAGCGATTTGGTGCACTGGATGGAAATTATAAGACGTGTGTTGAAATCTTTGTATTCGAGAAATTACTTGGTAAACAAATCTTCTTTTCGAAAGATTTATTAATTTGCCATCTAACCAATCTGGGTTACCGTCTTCAATAAAAACCAAATCGGAACAATAAATACCAAGATAAGGTATACAAGGAAGATCGCATTTTTTCAAATTTTCTCTATAAATTTTGAAGCTGCCTTCATTTGACATGAATTGCTTCATGCTTTGATAATTTTCGATGTGCTTGGTAGAAATTTCTTCTAAGGTGAAATTTAATCTATAAATGGAAGAAGATTCAATACACGATAAGACGCTATATAAGGAATTAAAATTATTTAACTGATACAATCTTTCTGCAATATTGATGACTTTTGTTAAAACCTTTGCACGCACTTTCACCTTTTCGTGATCTAAAATTAATTTTGAAAACCAATTTGAAAGTTGATTAAATCGAAGAATAAAATGTAAAACATTTTTGGCGCGATGTTTTAATTTGTCTTTTGACCAGGCACAATTTAATAATTCTGCTGGTTTGATCTGTGAAAAGATTTCAAAGTCAATTAAAGTAATTTGCCGAGCAATTTCAATTTCATCAATATCGAATAACTTTAGATTTTTACTAAAAATATTTTTGGGCACTTTTGGTTCCGGTGGTGGCTCAGATGGTGTAATTTTTTGGAAAGTGTTCATTGGTATTCTTGAATTAATTTGCTTTAATAGCTTTTCTGTAAACAATTTTCGTAAACTCCCACGTAATTCCGTTTGGATAAATCTATCTACTTCACTTAATAGCCCTTCATTAAAATCAGAAAAATGATTTTCGAGCCATGTTTTTAACAAACTAACAGTCCTTAATCGAATGACAGTTTTATATTGCTCAAACCCCTTTTCATCCTGAAATTTGCTTTTAATCTTGGATGGAATTTGAAATCTTTGAAATAATTTTGATAAAAATCTTCCTGGCGACGTAAATGATTGATATGTCATTAAAAAAATTGGAATGAAATCCAAATATTCCGTTTCACTCCCAGTTAATTTCTCTATTAACTTGTTTAAAGTTGCACCCTTGAGATTTTCTTGTTTATTATCACCTTTAGAATTAAATAATATATTCCCCTTATTGTCCTCAGGTTCGTCCCAAATGTTGATATCTTGAAATTCTTCATCGTCCTCTTCTTCCCTTTTTTATTTTTTTTATATTTTATTATAAATTTTTAAATATTGAAATTAAAAATTTTATTTTATTTTATTAATTATAATTCTTTGAATTAAAAATTACTAATTAATTCATAGAAGACAATTATAGAACAATTTAAATCTCAATTTTTTTTTAAATTGTATTATGATATTTTGCAACACATACACACACACACACACATACATACATACATTACTACTGTTCAAAGGATTGCTTGTTTTTCGAAAAAAAAAAATAAGAAATTAAATAATAAATGAAATTTTTTTTTATTTTGCAAAGTTATATCTCTTATGAACCCAAATCGAACATTGACGGTTTTCAAATTTTTTACAAATTTGAATTCAACTCTGTGAGAGTATTACAAAATTCGGAGAATTGTAGATGGCCGATTTGAGCACATAAGGTATATATTTAGATCAGTTGTTTTTATTTGTTTTTTTTTTTTATTATAATTTGCCAAGATACTTTTATTGGATGTTTTTTAAAATATCATCAATCTGTTATTCTGAAAAATGGTAGCTTGAATAAAAATTACTTTTTTAAAAAAAATAAATTATAAATAGAATATTTGTAAAAACACATATATTATAAATCATTGTAAAGAAGTGACTGTGATTCGATTTAATTGATCCAATCATTATGCTTTGATATTAAATTGTGAAAAAATAGATAAAAATATTGAGGATTGAATAGTGTTGACAAAGAAAAAAGTTATTGGTTGTTTGTTTTTAAAAGTGACAAAAAACAGTTTTTAAACTTGATTTTACTTTACAATAATAATCATTTTCGAATTTTAAAACAAAAGAAAAAAAATTGTTATTTTTGTTCTAAATTCAAGGTTATTGTATTATTAAATTAAATAAATGACTAAAATTTGCTATTGCGCTATTATTAACAAAATTAAAAAAAGAATTGGATTGTGAGGAAAAGTTTTGATGTAATAATACAAAACACATCTTTTCAATTTAAAATTTGTCTGCAATAAAAAAAAAAAAAAAAAACAGAATTAATAAGCTATTTCCAATAAAGTGGGACAAATTTATTTTAAAATATCTCTTTTAAACTTAATATTCAAAAAAGTATTTAAACATCCAAAATCATTAACCACCATTTATTGATTCTTGATAATAATTCAATTTGTTTCTTAGTATTGTATTTCATAAATAAAAGATATTAAATTTTCTGATCTCGATTTTATTTGATATTTTTTAGGGGTGAAAATTGATGTTTATTATTTTCTTTTTGATGGAAAAAATCGTTTTCATAACTTTTTTAATCTCAACAAAATTTCAAATAGAATTTAAAACACATAAATACCTTTTTTTGTTTAAAAAATCATTTGTACCCTTTCCAAATTACCAGTTTTTTATTAAAATTGGTTGTGTACCTGTTTTCACCAAAAAAAAAGGTTATTTTATTTTTTTTCATTTTTTGGGAGTATTTCAACTATCATATTTTGAAATAAATACCCTAAGTCATTGATTCAATTGGTATTAATATTAAATTTAATTTGGTATTGTTAATTAATGAATACCTTCACTAACAAAGATGATTTTTTATGAAATGTAAAAAACAATTCCCCACATTTTTGGAAATACCTTATATGTTTATAAGTATCACATTATCGATAAGTAGATTAAAATATTTACATTCTTAATCAAAATATTTTGAATTGAAAATAAACTTTTAAAAAAATATTTAGTTTTTTTTTTTATGATCTTTCGAAAGCCTTTTTAAAATTAAAAAAAAAATGATAATTTTAAAAAACAATTAAATTTAGAAAATTTAATACGGCAAATTTTTTTTCCAAATATTGAAGCTGAAAATTGTCCAAATATTTTAAGGATTATCCGAATTTTATGGTTAGTGAATACTATATTCCCACCTAGTAACATATTTATTGTCTTTAAATAAACTTGATCCAAGGGATCTTGCTAATATGAAAAATTTAGGTTTTTTTTTGGAAAATTTTGAGTTTGGCAAAGCCATTTTTAGGTTGAATTTAACATCTTTGTTATTTTCTCTTCACAAATCTTGATAGTATTCTTGAAAAAATAAAGAATTCCTTGCTTTCTTCTTTGGTGTATCTAAATTGACTTATTTGATGCTGAATTTTTTTTTTTGTTAATTTTGTTTGTTTGGGTATTCAAAAGCTAAGTGTATTGATTTAGTTAATGGGGTTGTTATTTATTCCCCAAAACTTTTCTTTTCCAATCACTTCTGAGTTGTGTTTGAATTAAAAAGTCGGTTGTTGACTTTTTTTTTTTACTTATTTATTTTTTTGAATGCTCAAATCCAAATTATTCTCAACAAATTTGAAGAAAAAAATTTCATTAGGAAAATGTCACTCGACTTTCTTTTCTAGTTTGTTAGAGTGTATCAAGAGAGTATAAATATACTTGAAAAGAAAGTGGAGTGGCATTTTCTTAATATCAAAAAAAATAACTTTTTAGTTTTGCCTTGTTTTGTACAGGAAATTCCATAAGTTTTTGGATCAATAAATGGTTTTCAAGCAAAATCCCAAAAATCCCAAAAATTTCGATATTTTGGCTTTTCCTCAATTCATTTTCTTTTAAAGCTTTTTTTCTGTTTATAGTATTTTATTTCAAACCTCCACAGAGCATACAATTCGAATAGTCCTTAAAAACAAACACTTGAATTAAAAAAAAATTGTAAGATTATGTTATTAATTATCATTTAGAAATAATCAAAATTAAAGATTATTTCTTTTGGTTTAAAGTTGAAATTTCCAATTTTTAAAAAAATATTTTGGGAGTTTTTTTAATTGAATTGTTTGGTGATTTTTCTCAGATTTTTTTTTGTTAATTCATAGAAAAAAATTACAATAATTGTTTTAAACCTGAATACATATAGATATATTTCTTTCTTCGTTATATTTTTCTTAACATTTTTTTCATTTTGATCAAGTATAAGTAAAAATTGATTTGAAATATTCTTTGAATCAATAAATTATATATTTTTTATGTTTAAAATAATTATTGTAATTTTTTTTGGATTAAGTAGATTTTTTAAACTGGGCTATTTCAAAACTTAGTGGTTTTATTTTTAAAGGATATTTTTGTACATCCCTTGAAGAAAAATAAGATTTCTTTCTTCTTTCAAAAAGAAAATAAATTTTGTGAAATAATTTGGAAAGATGTTAAATTTTGGGCTTTTACAGAAATGGGAAAAATGGATTATGTTAGTAATAAAAAAAAATAATTTGTTTTGGAAAGTAGTTTTCAAAGTAAGTTTGGTATAGGAGTAATCATATTTTTATTTCATTTTTTAAATTCAAGATACGATTTTTTTCAATTTGTTTATAAATTTACTTGAAGATTTTCTTTATGATTACAATTTCCTCGTAGTGGATTTATTTTAGATGGCATTTTTGAAAAAATTTACTTAAAGATTGATAGATTTCAGATTTTTCATTGATAAAATTAAATTGTTTTCAATTGTTGTGATATGTCAAAATAATAAGTTTGTTTTGATTTTTCTCATACGCCCTGTAAAAATTTTATCATTTGTTTGATTTAGATTTGCTTGTGTGAAAAAAAATTCAACCTAACTTTCAGACGTTCTAAATTTTTTTTGAAAACCTTTCAAATCAACTTTCAAATTCAAGAAAGAATTCATCCAATCAATTGTCTTTTTGACCTTATAATAGAATTTGTTGATTACAACAATAACAAATTGAAGCGTGTGTGTTGGTTTTGGCTTCGGCTTCTTTGCACCTTAAGAATAAATAGTAAAACAATAAAAAAAAAAAAAAAAAAAAAAAAAAAAAAAAAAGAAAAAGATTTACAATAAAAAAGTTTTTCTATCATCAACTTTCACTTGGTCTGAAGCCTTTACAATTCTTTCGATACAATTTTCAAAGTTTAGATCCCAAATTTTATTTACATCCTTGACAACCATTTTCAAAAATAAGGTTAATCTTTCCTGAGAGTTTTCATTTTTTTGTGCTAAAGAAAAAAGAAAAAGTTTAAAGAATTAAAAATGGGAAAGGATTAAAGAAAGGAAAACAATTCAATCAAGTTAAAGGCAATAATTTACTTTCAAAATTAGATTCCTCCCGTAGGCTTTGGGTTGACTCTGTAAAGTTTTTACTTTCAAGAAACTCGTTAATTAGCTCGATCAAGATCCTCCCACCCAACCTGTCTGGCATTTCCGTAATTCCCGTTCTCACAAGTTTGCCAAACGAAGGTTCGTGTGTGAGTGGCAAGGATCTTTCTCGCATTTCTAAGAGATCTGGGTTTCTTTTCATTACATGCGCAAGCCAAAGGCTTTTTTCAATGAAGGCTTGGTTGTTGCTTGTTTCTTTCGTTGTGTTTGCAGTATAATTGTTGCTTTGCTTGAAATTTGTTTTTGCGCCTTTTTCTTGTTCTTTTTCTTTTTCTTTTTCAGTGTTTTTTTTAACCAAGCCGTTTCCAAAGGTTGTTTGTAATTGTGTCTGTGGTTGTGGTTGTGATTTAAAATAATTGTTGTTTTTGTTTGATCGTTTTTGTTGGTTAATACGATTAATTCGATTATTAAAATTATAATTCCCTTTATAATTTCGAAGTGAGTTTGTTTGAGTCGTAGCTTTTGACTTTGCAAATTTGGATGGAAAAAGAAGAATGTTATGTTCGGATTGTGATTTCATTATATTCACTTTAGCTTTATTTTTGTGAAAGTTAATTGTTTGATTGTTTGTTTTGATACTATTTCTCCTTAACAAGATTTTAGGGTTGTTGCTTTCGTTGCTATCTTTCGTTCTTATCTGGTTTACAGAGAAATTCCTTTGGAGCAAAAATTTTGATTCATCAAGAGATTTTTGGATATTGTTAGTAATCGCTCGATTTCGTTGAAAAGATCGTCTTTTGTGGCGGGTAGGTGGCTTTTTTGTTGTTGGTTGAGAATCTGTTTTTGTTTTATCAAGCAACGGGTTGATGTTATTATATCCTTTTCGCATAAAACTAGTGGTATGTGGAAAAAAACAAAAAATAATTCCATTTTGTTTCCTGATAAGAAATATTTTGACATGATACAAATATAAGAGTAAACCCTTTGATTATTTGAACATTTGAATACCATACTTTTCAATTACCTATGTTTTTGAAAACTTTATGTTTTGTTGAATAATTAAATTCTTAAGTTATTTCCAGAAGTGATTACTTTTTTTTTAAGAAAAAATAATTACTTCAACTTTTCTTTTTTCATAAAAGGAAAGAAAGAAAGTATTGAAATGTGGTGTTGAAGTGTGAAGAAAATCACTTTTCATAATTTTTTAGACACTAATTTTTAAGGGGCAAAAATAAGGTACTGTTGTCGAAATAATTTTTGTATAGAAAAATTTAATTTATGTTTCAAAATAAAAAGCTTGTTTTTTTATTATAGAAGACCTATACATCAACCGATCGAAGAAACCAACAAAAAACCCTAATTAAATATAACACCGGATACTTAGAGTTCTACAATTTAATAAGAAATTCTTATTAAACAGGATCAAATTGTAAAAATTATCTTAAAAAATAGGAAAAATATATTTGTGAATTTGTTATTCAAAACAGAAATTTTCTAAAAAATTCAAAAAATTCTTTAAAATTTTCAACAAATTGCATTCCCAATTTAAATTTTACTGAAAATATCAATGAACTCACTTTCAAAATTGATTTGAACTTGGGTATACCAATGTGTAGTAAAATTAAATATTATACTGAAATAAGAAGAAAAATAAGCAAAGAATATATATTGAAACACGAAATATGGTTTTTGTGTACTCACATTATTTTGATAACTGCATGGAAACAAACTTCTTGTAAATTCCTTAATAAATTCAAACAATTTACAATTTCTTGAAATTAATAAAAGGAAATAAAAATATGATTAAATAAAATCAACTTCCGTATTAATCTCTTTTCAGAAACAATTATTGTTTATTAACATTATAAACTATATTATACATTTCAGTAAAAAATCGAAAATAAAACATATTTCCAAATTATTTCACAATATGTATTTTCTTTACAATAATGAAATAAATCTTATGTTTCTTCAAGGAATATACAAAAATATTCTCTAAAAATAAACCATTAAATTTGTAAAAAAATTGCTCTTAAAACTTTTTTCAGTTATAATAAAATTACAATATTTATTGTAAACTTGAAAAGTTTTTTTTATCTTAAGATAATTAGGCTATGTCTTTTACAATTCAAGATAAAGTTGGTCAAATTTAATATTGCAAAGAATAATGATAATCAATAATACTATGATAACATCACAAATCCCAAAAATAAATAAAATATTGATAATTGTCCACTAATCGCAATTAATATAAGAATATTGTGATAAAAAATTAAAAATGAGATAATATTTGATAACAAATAGGGGTAATTTAACTTAAATTTTTAAAAAGAAAAATGTTTTTTGATCAAAAAATCAGATTTCTTGAAAAAAAAGTAAACTTTTTTAAAAAATTAGAAAAAAGATACTTGACTCAATCAAGGATCTAATCAAAGAGTTTTAATGTATTTTATTTTGATTTGGTTGACAAACCTATTGATACCTTTCAATAAACAATTGTAATAATAAAAGGCCTATAAAGGATTTACCAGTCAATTGTAATGTTATAATTTTATATGAATAAAAAAAAAAATACTTTTCAAACTAAACCAGTCATTAATAACTTCTTTAAAGAATCAATACTTATTTTAAAACATTTACAATATTTCCCGAAAGCTGAAATCAGATTTGATAACTTTTTAAAGCTACCAAAATACCTTCACCACATGATCACTAATTATCAAGATTATTTTCCACTTTGGTAATTCTTCTCCTCCTTCTCTTATCTTTGTATTGTAAAGAAAAGGCAACGAGAGTTTAACTTTTTTTTTTTTTTTGCTTAATAACAAAAAAAAAATTATTATTTCTTAGTTTTGATTATTTAACATATGAAAGTTAATAACCCATTTAAAAAAAAACAAACATCTATTATATGTTCAAGTACATTTGAAAAATGGGATCTTATTTATTTGATCATAAAATTTGTTTGAGATTTTATATTTTGTGAAAAAAAAACAAAAAAAAAAATTAAAATGAAAAGAGAAAATTTAATGTGTTTCTCTATAAAGGTTTTATTGTCTTTCAATCTTTCAGAAATTTGAAATAACTTTACAAAATTTGCAAACAATTTATTACATTTTTAAAGGGGGGAAGCATTGTAAAAGTATTTCGTTTTAAAAAAATCCTGGTATTTTTTGAAAGGTAATTTTCAAAACATTATTTTATTTTTATCACGATTATGGTTATCTTAGAATAATATCGATTACAGCCTGGTTCACTTTTAAGACACAAACTGCTACGAAAATTTAAGGCACAAAAAAAATCTCAAATTAAGACACAAAATTCAGATTCTAGTAAAATAAATTGTAAACAAAAAAAATTACAAGTTTATGCTTTAATTTGAGATTTTTTTGTGCCTTAAATTTCATTGATAGTTTGTGCCTTAAAAGTGGAACTGACTGTATCTCAATTTTGTGATTTTTTAGGAGACCGTAGATTAATCCCGATTTTTTAATGTTATGAGAAATTTATTTAGAATATCATGAGAATTTGTGTTATCAACAAGATCTACTTCTGAAAACTTTTTTCAAACCATTTAAAATGAATCTACCTTTTTGATTCTTTTTGATCCTTTTTTTTTTTTTTTTAATTTATTTTTAATTAGGAGACAAACGATACAAATAATTAAACTCCTTTTGAAATAAATGGACACATAAATTTTCATGAAATATTCAAGAATTGAATCAAATTAAATGAAATATTATTCTAAAATATAAGAAACTTCTTCAAACATAAAACAACCCTCAAATGAATATTTAAAACTCATAAAACAGAAGAATAAAAATTAAAATTAAATATTTTAAAAATTGATATACTCAATTATTTGAATTGTAAAATCTTGTTGTGTAAAATTATGATGAAAAAAAATAATATAATCAATAAAAACCTTTGAACAAGGAGAATTTGGAAAAAGACTTTACATTTTATTTATAACTCTTTACAAGTCAAACTTTTGTTCTTTAAAGTTTTATTTTCAATATAAAGTCTCAATACTATGGGTATTTTGTTGGTATTATTTTTTTCAATATTTTCTCTTTTTTTTGTTCCATTATCAGTCCAATAATGATCTTTCTTAATTCCTATATTTAGCTCATTCGAAATCAAACTTAAACTGTTTCAATTTTTACACTGGCAGATTATTTCCAAATTGGTTTCTTTTTATCTTGATTTTATCATTTTCCAACTGTTTAATATCCATAAATAAAAATAAAAAAAAAATGAATAATTCAAATGAAAATCGCCAAAAAGTAATTATCTTATTAACAATCAAATTTAATAGTATTGATGATTTGAGAGGTGTGCCCTTTTGTTTGAAAAAGAGTTTATAATAAAATAGAATTTACAAAAAAAAAAACATTAATATTTTTTATTTAATTGTAGAATTATTTTTTTTTCAAACTTTATTTTAAAAAATAAGTTGAATTTTAAATGAAAAAAAAATAAAAAATTCAAATTAATATGGCAAGTAAAATTGAAATACATTAGAATATTTCAAAATAAAAATTCTAAAAAGACAGAAAAAATAAAAAAAAAAAATTATTTATGAAAGATCCTTTTTTTTTTAAAGAAACACTCATAACAGGCAATTGTTCTGGAATTTTCATAATATTTTGATTATTTGATACAGTTTTTACCATACACAGTTAAAGATGATAAATTATCATTTTTATGAAAAATTTGATTATTCTATTTCTTTTGAATTAAAATTTGAAGTTTAATTTATTTGCACAACACCAAAACAATGCCAGCACAAACCATTTAAATCTCGATACCTGAAGATTCAATTTGTGAGCCACAAATCGGATTTGCTGATTCAAGATTATTTAAATTATATATTTTTCCTTTTATTTTACCTTCCCCTTCCGCTTCCCCGTCTTCTCTTTCTCTTTCTCTTTCTCTTCCCCCCTTCTTCCCCCCTTCCCCTCCTACCACCTCATTCCCATCCACTTCTTCTTTTTTGTTTAGAATAATAAAATTATTCTTATTGATTTGAATATTTTTATCATCCACAAAATCAACATTTTTTATTTTAATATTAATACTTATGTCATCATCGTCTTCACAATCGGTCTTATCATGGTTCTTGTTATTTTCACTAACATCAAAATCTGTCTGATCGACATCATCAAAATCCGTCTCAAAGTTTTCAAGAATTTCTACATCATCATCATCGTCATTCTCATTATCTTTATCTTTATCTTGTTTATCATCAATTCGTTCACTTTCGCTATCTGATCTACGGAGTATTTGAAAGGCTTTGTTTTCAGATTTGGGTAATTGGTTATAATGTTTTTGGCTATGGAGTAATGAAGAGTGCAAATAGGAATATAAATTTTCATTAAGATTAAATTCTTGAATTTGAGCTTTCACATTATCCATAATCATATCATTGCTTAATAATTTTTTGGAAATGGCAACGTCATGCTCGTAAATTTGCAAGGCAAGACTTTCGCTGAGTTTCACTTTGTCTTGCATCCGATGAACAAACTGAAGAAATTCTCGTTTATGTGAAGACCCGTATAGGATTTCATTCCAGTCCAAGCCTTCTTCTCCCATCATGCGAAGATAAAGATCAAGGTGACAAAGCCACCTTAAAATGGCAAGTTTTGCCCTTAGTCTGTCTGTTCTTCTTGAGATTTGAACTTTATTGTAAAGAACCTGCTCAATTAAAACAGGGTATTCTTCATCAAGATATCTTTTCATTTTTGAAGTTTTTCGTTGAAGGGATTGCCAATAAAAGCAGGTTTCCTCTTCAGATTCCGCGGTTGCGTTTTCATTTTCTAATGTCTTTGTATTTTTAAATATGCTTAATCCCATTTCTTCTTCTTCCTCTTCTTCAGAATTGTCAATAATAAATTTTGATCCATCAAGCTCATAATTTATCAAAGGCTCAGATGTAGGTGTTTCAATTTGAGAAGAAGAGCAAGACCCAGACATTGTGTATGATCCGGAACACGAACAAGTGTATGATCCAGAGCATGAGCAAGAACTAGTAGAGTAACTAGAACTTAAACTCGGTAAGGACGGCAAAGAAGACAAAGCTTTCGGAATTGAATTTAGTGAATAGGATCGATTATTTAAATTATTTTTATTTGTCATTCTGATTTTTTCTGACGTTGTTATTGATTTTGTTTCTATTTCAATTCTTGTTTTTTTTATTATTGTTTCTGGTTCTGGTTCTGGTTCTGGCTTTGGTTCTGTTTCTGTTTCTGTTTCAGTTTCCTTTTCATTTTTTGGAGTAGGTGTAGTTGTACTTATGTTTTTAATTGTTGACAAAGAATCTAATAGTTGCTTTTGCTTGAGTAATAATTGGAGCTGAATTAATTCCTTTTTTAATTGCAACTTCTCCATTTTTAATCCATGTACTTTCGATTTTAAAACATTATGTTCACAAGACAAAGAACCCATTTTTTTTTCAAGCCGTACTGTTTTTTGATCTGACTTCAAAGAATCCACAGATGATACATTCTCTTTATTATTATTACAAATTCGAGAAATTACACGAATTCTTTTTGATTGTTTGCGTGTTTTTAAATTTTTTTTGTTTTTCCTTTTTGTTTTTAATTGTTTTCTCCTGAAGGTAATTCGAAAGTTTTTTTTTTGTTTTCTTTTAGTTTTTTTTTTTCTTTTAGTTATGTTTTTCTTTGTATTTTTCTTTTGATTTTTGTTTTTGTTTTTGTTGTTGTTGTTGTTTTTGTTTTTAAGAAGAGAGTTTGAAGACTTTAAATTCTCTCTTCTTCGTTTCTTCAAATTAGAAGGGATCTCTGTATAGCAAAAATCATTAACTTCAGAAAAAGATTTTTGTTCATTAATTAATGAACTTTCCCAATTATTATTGGGTAACTTTCTTTTTCGTAAAGCGAATTCAAAACTGCTTGTTTGACTGGACTTTATGTTTTTTTGATCCCAAAATTGTTTTAAATCCCGAATTTTATTTATTTTCTTCTTGTTTTTGTAATTTTCAATCTCAATTTCTTGATTGTTTTTTTCATTCACATTGAACAAAAAGCCTTCGTTACCACCATTTCCATTTTTGTCAGTGCTATTTTCTTCTTCCTCATCTTCTACTTCTTTTTGGTTGTGTCTTTGTAGCCCAGTATAATTGATCTTTGGGATATTAATACTACAAATTTGGTTGCTTTGGGTATCATAGTTTTGTTTTGAAAGTTCGGGATTAGTTTGGTTATCTATTAATCTCATATATTTCGTGACGGTATAAATATTTTGTCGTTTCCTTGAAGATGATGTTTGGGCTGTTGATGTCGTTGAACTTGAAGTAACAAACGTTGCATTTTGTGCGCTTTCTGATCGGGTAAATGTGCGTGGCCTTTTGTGCATTGTAGACTACAATTAAAACGAGTTTTGGGTTGTGGTTTGGAGGTGGAGTTGGTGAGTGTTTGAAGATAATAGTAAGCGGCAAAAGAAAGCCAACAATAAAAATTCAAAAACATGTGATATTTGGGTGGGGGAAGTTGGTTAAAGTGGAAGAAAAATGTGAGTTTGAGAGAGTTTTTAAGAAAAAAAAGGATCCTTAAAAAGATGTTATGTTGTGAATTTATGAAGAAAAATAACTTTTAAAAAAATGAATTTTGAAATTCGAAGAAAATTTTTTGGTTTAAAAAAAAACACGTCATAAAGAATAAATTTTTAGTTGTAATTTTGTTGATCAATTGTTATATCATATTTTGAAATTGTTTTTGACCAAAAATTTTCTGATCTTTTGGACCATTTCTAATTCTCCTTTTAAAAAAAGAAAAATTTCTCATAAGGACATATCTACTTATATTTATTTCTCTATTAACTTTTGTCCCTTTCACAGATTTAAAATATACATAGAGTGTAGAACTAAGACTTCTTGTCAAATATTATGGTATTTTTCGAAATTATGTAAAATGGAAAAATTTGCAATGATAACCAGATTCTTAACCAAACCTAAAAAAGATCCAAATCTATACTCCCATATAACAATTTCGAGCTAAATTATTTTACAATCACCAAATTGTATACTTTGAATATTTCAAGATTCTTTAAAAGAATTTAAAGAGATCTAGGCAATAAGATCAAAAAAAACAATCAATTTTGAACTTTCCTTTTTTTATTCGAAAATATTCAAAAGTTTTTTTTGATCAACTTTTATTCCTTTTAATAAATGTTTTCAAAAAAATCCAATTATTTACAATCGATTGAATTTTCTTTTATAGACTTAGTTTAGAAACATTTTTATTGGTTAGGGTATTACCTTTCAATCCTCACAAAGTATAAATTTGAATAATCTGAAAAAGGTTATTTAAAAAAGAGTTCAAAAAATTCTTTTAATTTAACATATAAAAAAGGTTTCTTTAACTATATTAACATTTTTTATGATTTTTTAGAATCAAACAAACAAACTACCCAATTAAAAAATAATTCTCATTTATAGTATGATAAACAAGGTATACAACCTTATCACAAAAAAAAGTGTACCAACTTGGATAAAAATGACTTGTTGTATTCTGATATCCATGAGATATGCCGGTAATCACCTTTTTGTTTTTTAATAAAATTTCATCAAGTTTGCCAATATATGTGATATTGGTATATAACTTAGAACTCCTGATTTTAGGTTATAACATAATAATTTTTATTAGGGTATCAATTATGGGATATATTAAATTAATAATTCTTTATGAATGTATCAAATATTCCTGAAAATACCCGAAAATCGAAAATACCCTATATTTTTTTTAACCACGAAAAAACACCTTTTGAACAACTTCTAAGAAACTCTAGGACCAATATATTCAGTTTAAATGTAAAATTTAAAATTTTATTGAAGAAGGATTTTTTTTCTGAAAATATCAAAATATCAAAATATCAAAATATTCAAAATTTTAGGGAATAGGTTTCCAACCCATTTTGTGTGAAAGGAATTGGTATCTTTGATGACTATAACATTTCTGATCATTTCGAAATGGTATGAACTAAATGAGAGAAAATTTACTTGTAATGAAAATTTCTAAGAAAGTATCATTACCCATAATTTTGTAATCTTAAATACAATCCAAAAATAACCGAGTAATATCTACTCGTAAAATACATACCCATATCCACAAGGTTACGTGACCCAAGCCAAATATTATATAACTACCCACCCCATAAAAGAAACGTGTACAACCTAATCCAACACAACCCAACACATACTACCATTCCAAAATATACCAACATAAACCAACCTGATGCATACACATACTTAAATATACTCAAAAGGTACCAAAAACTCTTTATATGGCTAAAGGTAGAAAATTCAAAAAATATATTTTATCTCAAAGTAAAATTGTTATTTTACCATTAAACTTAATACACTGACACTAGGGGTTTTGAGAGGTTGTACATATCATTTTTTTAATGTGGTTACAAAATTTTAGAGTATTTTCGGTTTTTGGGTAATTTAGAGAATAGTTCAAACCCACTTTATGAATTAGCACTTGATGATTTTTTTTTTGCAAGCTAAACTCAACCCCTTCAAAAAAGTTTGACATACTCAAATTCAAAAATAAGCAAAAAAAAAAAAAAAAACAATTTATTGTATTTTTCTAAAAAGAATATTAACTAAAATTTAAATTACCTAGTATTAATTTCTTTAAATGTAACCATATTTATCCAAATAAATGAAAAATGAATAAAAAGTAAAATTAAATTGATAACCCCAAAATTTAGAAACCATAACAAAAAGAAATTCTAATCATATAAACTCTTTTTCAGTTATGGTCACCAGTTTTATGAAAAAAATAGAAATTATTCTATAAGTTTAAATCTCATATTCTTCTAAAAATAAATTTTCAAGTTTTAAATCAAAATAATCTTTTCTAATTTTGTCAAAATCATTTTTTCTATTTTTTTGTTTTGTTTTTTGATTTTTACTTTTTCTTTGTTTTATTTGATTATAATGTATTTGTTTTCTATTTTATTATTATTATTTTTTAAAAAGGTTATTTTAAAAAAAAAAATATTTTAAAACCCCAAATTAACATAAAGAAAAGTAAGTTTTTGTAATTTCTTTCAAAATATATACATTTACTATCAAAAATCTCTATGTCAACAGTTTTAATTGTTCTAAGAAATTAAGAAATTTTACACGATACTTTTCAATGAAAGTTAATCCAAAACTATTTTTTATCATTTTTAATTTTTAGGAAATTTATTGTTTGTTCAGGTTATTTCTTTTATGAATATCAATTTTAATCCGAACTTTATTATTTCTCTTATTTCTAAACAATCTTTGTTTGGTTGATTCTTTAAAAAAATTTTGAATTTTTCATTGTTGGCTGGGATCTTTTAGTGAAATAGAGCTTATTTGTTTAAATTTCACAAATAATTATTGATCGATCAAAGGATAAGATACCATCAAAATAATTTATTTGATTTTTCTATTTAACAGAACTTAACACTAACCTTCTATCAATTATTGTAAAAAAATTTCCAGATCAAATGAAACAGATTGACTCAACTGGAAAAAAAGGAAATGAAAACAAAACAAAAAAAGACAAAAAATGAATTTCATATTATTGTAAAAAATCAAAATTATTTCTTAATTGAATGAAACTGGATTTTAGTTATTCTTTGAAATGTTTGAACTGCATCAACATTTTTGGATTTTAGTTTAGTATTCAGTGTTGATCAAAATATAAAAAATGATCTTTATATTAGTAAAAAACCCAAGAATATGTAAAAGAAAATAGAGAATAATTTATAGGCCGATATACTTTTTATTAAAAGTAGTCTATTTTCATAAGAAAATCGAAAAAAAATAGTATTCATAATAATCAAGATAATTTCATTCTGTGGTTACTTTTTCTCAGTGATTGTTTCTATTGGGGGGCATTTGTTATAATCTAACAACTTTTTGATTTCTTTTAATGATTTTGTATCTTTAACATTTTCACATAGCAATTGTAACATGGAACAAAACAAAGGAGACTTTTTGAGATTTCGATCAAATTTTAATTGATCGAAAAAATATTCTGTGTCAGGATCCTTTTTAGCTCGAAGAATATGCACCGGCTTTTCATCATCATAGTTCTTGATTTTAGTATTGGCACCATATTCCATTAAATATTTGATAATTTCTAGATTAGGTTCTCTCATTGCTAGATGCAGCGGAGTGTCACCATTTTTAGTTTGGGTGTTTATTTTTGCTTTGGATTGCAGTAGAAACAAAACCATATCCGCATCTTGTCTGTTTACTGCTCTGACTAATAAAGTGTCACCCTCGCTGTTAACTTCCTCTATATTTGCCCCCTTTTGGATTAAAAACTTGACATTTTCTTGAGAATCCAAAGTATATGCAAGGTGAATCGCTGTGTCACCCTCTTGTGTTTTTTCTTCTAAATTAATTTCCTGATTGACTTCAAACATCAACGGGATAAGATCGACATACCCCAATTTAATTAGGCTCAATAAAACTGTATCTTCTGATTTGTCCTTTAACTCCAAATTCGCTCCAGCGAGGATTAGCATTAGTGCGTATTCTTTTTTGTTTTTGTCAAAGGCTAAGTGAAGCGCTGTCTTGCCATCTTGGTCTTTGTAATCTAAATCCACCTCTCTTTTTAAGAGTGCTGGTAGCAAGGAATCAATCTCATCCCGAACAATTCTTAATAAAACTGTGTCCTTCGTTTTGTTTTGGATCTCAAAATCAACATTCAGGCTGATTAATAATTTTGCTATTTGGATATTTTTCATTTCAAGCGCTAGATGTATTGGTGAGATATTATTTGTTCCAGACGAGTTCAGATCGACCTTGTTTTCAATTAAAAATTGGATCAGATCAATATCCCCATTGGTTATTGCACTGCAGAGCAGAGTGTTTCCAGTGTGATCTAATGACTCAATATTTGCTCCACTCTCTATTAACATTCGAGTCATTCGGGGGTCCTTATTTTGATAGCTTATATGTAAAGCTGTGTTACCTTGATCATCTTTCGCCTCAAAATCAATAGCAATCGGGAATTCAAATTTTCGTATTGAATTATAAACTGTGTAATTTTTATCTTTGACAACCCTCAATAATAACTTCTCATTGGGAGAAAATTCGGTGTTTGGATCAATACCCATTTTTAATAATCTATTTAATATCTGTAATTGGTTGTTCTCATATGCATAATATAATGCTGTTTTTTTAAACTTGTCGATAAAATTTATGTTTGCCTTGTGCTTGATTAATAATTCCAGTATATCTGCGTGCCCATGTTGGATTGCAATACGAACAGGAGTACAATAATCTAGCTCATCTTCTTCTTTTTCTTTTTTTTCTTCTTTTTTTTCTTCTTTCTTTTCTTCTTCCTTATCTTTTTCCTCTTCCGTATCTTCTGTACTTCGTTCTTCAGAGAGCAACTCTTGAATAATATCAGGTTTTGAGACAATCAAATTTGGATTGACTCCTATGTTGAGTAAAATAGATACCAATTCGAGATTTCCTTCACGAATTTCTTTGATTAAAGTTAAATTTAAACAAGAAGCTGGAAATTTAAAATAATTTAGTGCAACTCTTAGCCCCTCTTCGCCCAGATTTGAGACAATTAATTTAACATATTTTTTGAGAAAGAAGCGTTTCACAAATTTGCTTTTGGAGATTAAAGTTTTCGTGTCTTGTTTTAAAATAATCTTAAACAATTCGATATTCTTTTGGTTGCTAATCAGGTACATAAGGTTTTGATCATCATCGATCAATGGTGTCGTAAAAAGCCGTTGATCTTGTTGCAAAGATTGAATGACAGTTTCAAGATCTTCAGATTGAATTGCATTCACAAATTTCTTTTTGATTTTTGTCGAGATATAAATCCAGTTTGTTTTCCAAAGTTTGGGGTGTTTTTCCAAAAATTTCTCAATCTCTCTTTTCTTTGTTTTATTTGTAACAAATGTTTCTCCTTTCCACTCAAGCTCTGCAACTTCTCTTTCATAGGTTTCGCCATCTTTGACTCTGATCACAGGATCAATCATTATTTTGCTTGTTTTGAAACAATAATATTTTGATGCTTTTTTCTTGAGCAACTCCAAACAAACCTCTTCTCGAGAAATTTTGTAACTCTTTGCGAACGATTCTTTGCTTGCAAATAAAATTGCTTGATCATAATCTTTCAATGCTTTCTTTAATTTTTTTAATCTGAAATAATTTAATGCACGAAGTGAATAGTAACTTCCAATTGTAGGTGAGAGGGTTATTGCTATTGAAAAATGTTTGATTGCAAGCTCACTTTGCATTAGGCAAGAGTGGGACTCTCCAATTATTTTCTGTATTTTTGCCACCTCCTTTTTTGGTGCCTTTTTTAGTGCAATTTTGAAATCCTCAATTGACGTTTCGTAAGAACCTAAACAATGTTTTGACAAACCTCGGTTGAAAAATGCACTAAACTCATTGTCATGAATTTTAATTGCTTTGTCAAAATTAGAAATGCTCTTTTCGTAGTTCTTATTATGAAAGTATTTAGAGCCTTTATCCCAATAATAATAATATTTTTTTTTGTTTGTAGAATAACCACCTCTTGACATAATTTCTTTCTTGTCTACTATTAAAAATCAATTATGGTGAATGAACTGAGATAAAAAAAAAATGGTGTGATTAAAAGAGATAAAATGAAAATTTAAAATTTGTTTCAATATTATTTGTTAGTCTTAGAAACTGTTTCAAAATCTCAGTTAACCATTGTGGAAAAAAAGTGAAACATGTTTTTTAATAGGGAACATTCCTTAATAAGAAAAGTAAGATCAATGAAAAAAGAATAAATAAATAAATAAAGACAAAACCGAGTATTCGCCACAATAACAGTTTTTTTAATACTTTCTTTTGGTATGGGCTTTTCTTTGATTGATCAATTATTAATAATTTGTTCTAAAAATTGACAATTTTTGAGATCTCTCAAAACCACACTGATCAATTTCGTTAAGCAATAGATTTAAATTGGATCGTTGGGTTGATTGAACAAAATATAATCGATTATTATTTGAAGTTAATTGGTTTCTTCTTTTTATTGATTTTACTTTGAATTTTCAGTAATGTTCCCAATTAAAAATTGTGTTTCACTTTTTTTCCGAAACGGTAAAATATTATCCTAGAGATTATTTTTATTGAGGGTGCCATTCCTTGAAAGAAAAATTGATAACTTCGTATGAGTATAAAATCTTATTGTATATGTTCTTAGTTAATCAATCTGCGACTTTATATCTGGTGTTATTATAGTGAATTCAAAAAAATATACTGATTATTATTCTCTCTGGGTGATATTATAGAAAACACCTTTCAAGAATTATAAGATGCTTATGTTTGAGAATTGAACAAAATTGTAAGAGTTATTATTTGAAACGGGCTAGTTAAAACCAATAATTAAAAAAATGCAAAACAAACAAAAAACAAAAAATATATTTCCAATTTTATTATGGAAAATAAATAAAAAAAAAATGTTTAAAATTTTACCAATTTTTTTAATGATTTTGAAAAATTTTCAGTCATATAGAATTTCCAAAAATCGTCTTTAAATTACCAAACTCAAACAAATTAATCAATTTGATCTAGAAATTTTAAACTGATATTTTTTATAATTATTGTTTGGTAAAAACATTCAAATTGGTTTATAATTCAAAGACTCTTATATTTTATCTTTTTTCGAAAATTAGAATAAGCTACTCTCCTTGATTTACATAAAATTTTTCTAATTTAGTTTATCCCACAACTATTCTAATTGTAATAATTAGAAACTCCCACCATCATCCTAAAAAATTATTTTGAAAAATAAAAAATAACAATTCACAATTTGAAAATAACCAAAATAAAATGAGTACAGACAAGAAGTTGATCTAAAGTATAAGCGATTTAAATTATTTTTGTATATGACATTATTATTTGTAATTTTTTCGTCTAACCCATAAAAAAATGATAAGAGATGTTAAGGGATTAAGGGTGCAATAGATACAAATAGAATTGAAATTAATTGTAAATGTGGTTAAATGATATTAGTGTACTAAGTTTTAAAGTCCACATAACTCTAATATACATATACATATATATATATTATGAATATTTATTGAACAACTAATTATTTCATTTTTTACTAAGGATCACAATTAAAAATTGCATTTATTGGAAATTGAGTTTTTTTAATTACTTTGCCTAATCCAGAAATAGAAAAACAAAAGTATCATATTTCGGTCTTTATGAATAAATATTTGGAAGTATCTGCAATAAAAATTGTTATATTTTTTAATTATTTCAAAGATATAATCAATAATTATTGACAAAAAAACTAAAGATGGTTTGTTTTCCCCCCTTTTATAAAGTTAATTGTATTATCAAGTTTTTCCAATGCGTAAAAACAGACTGGTTGAAATAATCTCTTTTTTAATTTTTTAATTTTTAGAAAAATATAAATTTTAATAGCAAGTAATTAAAATTTTGTCATAGTTTCAAGAAAGTAATATATCGAATTTAAGTTATGAATATGAATTTTTCAACCCCCCCCAAAAAAAAAAAAAAAAAAAAAAAAAAAAAAAATTTAGATTTTTTGATACAATTGCTGAAATTATTGATGAACCAAACTTGCTTTAATAACTTTTGAGATCAACTTGAACTATTATACTAATCTTATTTGCAGAGATAATTAAAATTTGGATCATAAAAGTGATTTACTTCAAACAACAAAATATTTTAATTGTAGAGTTATTTATTGTAGTTATTAATTCATTAACACCACAATTATTATTTTTTTTTTTCATTTTTGAAAAAATAAATTATTATTCAAAGTAGAGAAATTTTTCAAATAGTAAAAATATTTCATATAAACATTTTGAACTCCCATTCAATATTTTAAAAGAAGAAATATAATTGTTATATATTATATATTAAATAGATATATCTCTCTAATGTCATTCAGAGATTTTTGTCATAATAATTTTTTTCTAAAAAATTATTTTTTTGAGATACTTGTTATTACTTAAAAAAAATATTTGATGAATATCAAGTTTTACAAAATAAATTATAGATCTAATATATTAAAATAACTGTAATTTATGTTTACACTTATTTTTTTTTTGATTTTTATAAATATTAACAGAATAAGAAACATTTTATAATAAAAAATAATTTCAAAATAATCATTTTCCAGACAAAGGGGTCAGGTTTTAATGGGTTAATTATCTACTTTTAAAGAGTATGATAGAATATTCGAAGAAAAAAAAATTAATTTGTAAAAATTCAAAATTCGAAATCATTATTTAATATTTTTTCAATTTTAATTTTATTTTTTTCGATTTTTTTTCTATTTGTCATTGGTTTATACTATTTTTTTTTTGTCAGGTAAATGTTCACTTTGTAGAAACATACTATTCTAATGTTACTGAAACAGTAAAAAGAGTTGAATAAAAATCATATTCATTTTCATTGCAATTTTATTTTGATCTTTAATCCAAGATCAAAATGAATATTGTTTTTTTAATCAATTGTTGTTTTTCAATTTTTAAGAAAAATTTATTGATTGAATTATTTTACTTCTTAAGGGAGTACCTTCACAATAAAACATAATAAAAATTTGAGATAAATGAGATAAGAATATTTTATTTTTAGTGGCGTTTGATCGTAGATTCTCTAAAAATTTTTTTAAAAAAATTATTTGATTTTTTTTTTTTTGGTAATGATAAACATTAAAAAAAAATGATTGTATTGATAAAATAGTTTTTTTTTTTTTTTTTATTTTATTAAAATAAACTTAATTCCAAAAAATTGGGAACAGTTTAAACAATTGGAAGAATTATAATAACATGATTTACATCCAATTGGGAAGTAATTTTAATTTAACAAACTATTTCATTTTTTTATCTTTTTTGTTTTCATTTTCTTTTTTCCAGTTACTTAATCTGTTTAGTTAGATCTGGAAAATTTTTTCAATGGTTGATAGAAGCTAAGTGTTGAGTTTGTTAGATTGAAAAATCCACATACAATTGGTCCAGGTATCTTATCATTTGATCGATCAACCTTTGTTGGTGTAATTTTTACAAATCTACCAATTCATTTTTTGTTTAGCACGTTTCCTTATTTTGGACACATCAATTTTTATATTTTGTTTTATATTGTTTTCTTTTATTTGAATGAAAATGATTACTTATAAAAACATTCATATTATGTTACTTAAATGTGCTTTTATCTTACATTTGTAAAAATATAATAAATTGAGTTTTTGTTTTCCTATTTTTGATTTTAGATATGTCCAAATTTTTGGAATGGAGGTTTAGTTTTTTTTGCATTGTAGGGAAGATAATTTCAGATTCTTAGAATAAAACTTATAACTATTTTATTGTTTACATTTTGACAAAATATAATCCTATTCACTTCTCCAATTACACCAAATCCAACGATTTAAAATATTAACAAGTAATAATTTGACTGGGATATTCTAATTTTGGAATCTTCTAGCTATTTAAGTCCCATTCATGTTTCCTTTTATGATTCTCTCAGTTGTAAGGTTGTTGTTCATTTTAAACAAAATCCATTAATCCCCAATTTAACTGATAAAAAAAATATTTCTTATTGTTTATGTTGTCATGATTAAAAAAATTCAAAATGATTAAAAATAAAAAATGAAAAAATTAAATTCCACAATAGAATGTTGAGAGAAGGATAAAAGATAAGTTATTTAACATTTTAAACACTAAATTAAGCAATTCAACTCAACATTCTATTGTGGCAATTTCTTTGAGACTTTTTAAAAAAAATTAAAAAATCAAAAAATCTAAGGAATGAAGCACTTTAAATAATAAAAATCAATGACGTACAACCAAAGTAAAAAATGTTATTTTCTGATCTCTTTAAAATTGCACAAAAGTGAAAAATTTTCTTTTACTGTGGCTACTTCCTTAATATTATCAATTATTCTCTAGTATCTTTATTCTTACATTTTTGTATTTATTCTGAATGGTTAATTAGACAAAAAAATGATATTGAAGAAACAAATGTTTTACTTTTGATATAATTCATATTTAGTTTAAAAAAATTTAATTGAAAATTTTTTTATCTAATATTCTCTTCATGATTTTTTTAATCTAAAGGAGAATTTTTTCTTTTTTCATTGAGAAATTGTTAATAAACTTCTTTGGAATAAAGTTTCATTAAAGTAAACAAAATAAAATATTGTAAATACATTGGTAAATAAAACTAGAATATGTATAAATATATTTTTGAAAGAAAAAGACAAATTTTCAATCGTTTTGATAAATTTCTCGCATTTATGACAAGATTTCATACAAAGAAATATGTTTCAATTTATTTTTTAAAAGTATTTCTTTGTTATTTGAACTCATTATATCAGAATTTAATGAGACGATATTTGAATCCAAAATCAATTTACCTACCTCACACCATCTATAACTTTAATTTCTGAATAATTTTACTTCATATAAATTATTATTTCATTTATTCATTTTCATTTATTAGATTTTTCTTTTATCTTATTGAAAAGAAAAAATTGTCAATTTATGAAATAAATTATTCAATAAAAACTACCTTTCACTATTTAATAACAAAAAAAAAAACAATAGTTTTTTGTATTTTTAAATCGTTTTTAATTGTTGGGAAATATTTTATATTTAAAAAAACAATAAATTAAATTATTCAATGAAAAAAATTAATAAAAAATTTGAAATAAGAAATTTAACAAAATAATTTAATATTTTTTTTATCTCTTTATTACACCTCACTAGAAATAGAGGATTTGAGGATATCTATGATTAAAGTCAAGATAAAGCTTCAAAAATCGTAATTATTTTTATCAAATTACAATATTGTAGAAAATCGTGATATTTAATAATATCAAGATAATAATACAAATCGCAAAATTCTATAAAATTACGATAATTGTCTATAAATCCTGAAAAATATCAAAAAATATTGTAATAAAAAGTAATCAGGATATAATAGCTGATAACAAACAGGGCTAATTCAACTATAATTTTTTAAAAAAAGTTTTGTTTGATCAAAAAATAGATCCTTTAAAAAAAGTCATTCTTTTAAAAAACAAAAAAAAAGATACTTGATTCAATCAAGGATCAGATCCAAGAGTTTTATTGTATTTTCTTTTCGCTTAAAATTAATAAACATATCGATCCTTTCAGATCAATGGCATAAATAACAAAAGATAATTAAATATTTTCTCAGTCAACCATGTTGTTGTAAATTACATTCAATAACAAGGCTTCTAAAATATCCAACCCTTTCACCAGTTGTTTAAAGAATATATGTTGTTCAGTTAAAATTTTTAATATTCTAGGAAAGCTGAAAGGAGATTAGTTAACTTTTCAAAAACCATCTCAATAACTTGGCCAAATTATCACTAATTATTAAGATTTTTTTGACACTTGCCGTCTTTTTCTTCTCGTTCTTCTTGTATTATTCTTATCTTTGCATTGGGCAGAAAGCGCAACTAGAGCTTAAGTTTTTTGTTTGATCGATCATCAATAAGAAGGAAAATTCATCTTTATTCTATTTGGTTATGTAAATTGTGAAGATCATAACCCCATTTTTAAAAAAACAATCTTTTTTATATTCAATTATATTGTTAAAATAGATGATCATTGATTGTTTGATCATAAATTTGTTTGAGATTTTAAATTTTAGAAAAAAAAAAAATGAAAATAAAAAAATGTTTTTTTCCACTACAAAAAATCACTCATTCCTTTTAGAAACTTCATGCCTTTCAAAGACTTGAAGATACTTCACAACCCTTACAAACATTTTCTAACATTTTTACAAGAGGGAAAGTGCTGTAAAAGTCTCAAAGCGTTGTAAAAGTTTTATCTTTTGTAAAATTCATGGTATTTTTTGAAAGGCAATTTTAAAAAAACCATTTTATTTTTATCGCGATTTTGATTATCGAGATAATGTGGAATAATCTGATTTTATGATTAATTGCAAAAAGTAGGACTAATCGCAATTGTTTAATATTATCGTGAATTTATTGCTAATATTGCGATAATACATATTATCATCAAAACATTTAATAAATAAATAAACAAATAAAAAAATAAAAAAAAAAAAAATCATTTTATTAAATCATGCTCTACAAAATAATCTAAAATTTCTAGTAATCCACATTTTTCATTTAACTGATAATATTCAATACTTTCTTGTAATTGAGAATAGTTTTCTTTCGATATTTTTTTTTTTCTATTGAGGTTGTCAGTGTATAAAAATTGGAATAATAAGTTAACAGTAGTTACAGAATATCCTGAGAAATCATTGACCTGGTTATTGGTTTCTTTTTCGTCGAGACTTAAAAACATGTTTCTGAATGTTTGGCTTCTTGCCTGTAAAATTAATTTATGGATTTTAATTGGATTTTTTTTGACAATTAATGAAAAGTCTTTCGTTTCTTCTTGTTGGCGATATAACGATTTTAAATCTTTAATTAAAGGGATTCGTAACAAATTCGTGATTTCAATTTTTTGAAAACTCTCTTTGATTATCTTCTGATTGTTATAATTTTGAAAAATAGTTTTACCATAGATACATTGAAGAACCAGGCCAATTTGTTCATTATTTAATAGACTTTCTACCCTTTTTTTGAAAAGGAAAGGGTCAATTTTGGTTCTCAATCTGATCAATAATTGATGAACTTTATATTGTTGATTAATTTCAAGATCAGAAAATTCTTGATTCTTTAAAAATTCAAGAAAGTCAGATTGTAGTGAGGTTGAATTGTGATAAGCTTTGAAATAATATTTATTTCGCGGAACATATTCTTGTAATTTTGGAAAATAATATTTTGTTAAGTATTCCAAGGCTTGCTTTAAAAAAATTTTATAGAGTTTGAAAACATTTTCTGCTGTTTTTGCTGATGCTTCGATATAATACATTCCCCTTTTCCTTGCATATCGCAGTGCTTCATTAAAACTAACTTCTCGATTTTCTTCTTTATCTTTTTTATTTCCAATTAATATTAAGAAAGGTTCACTAATAATTTTTTTCATTCTATGTTTTTTTTGGAATTCGGATAGATACAATAAATCGACGGATTCGAACGATTTTTTATCTGTTAGATCAAATACAAAAGTAATACCAACACATTCCCGAAAAAAACAGTTTGGCCAATAATCAAACCTTTCTTGCCCACATGTATCCCACTATATAGTTTTTAATTATTTTATTATTAAACAATAAATACATAAATAAATAATTGAAAATATTTAAGAAACAAAAATCAATTTCATTTAGATTACTAAGGTTTTTTGAATTCTTCAAATAATATTTATTGGCTATTTTAAAAATTAGTTAACACATAAATCAATTAATTAGTATACCAATAATTCTTCTGATAAAGCATGTTCAAATGTTCTCTGATGATTTAATTTTTATAATGGAAAGTACCAATATCAGAAATTGACTGAAAATTAGTAAATAATAAATAAAATTATCCAAGAATTTGGAAGTAATCCAAACATTGACAAAAACAATAAAATCAAATAATTTATCCAAAATAAAATATTTAGGAATTTGGTTTGAAAAAGAAAAATATTTTTTTAATTATTCTTATATTTCAATATTTGATAATTATAATTACTCCAATTCAAATAACGGAAAAATAGAAATTTCCAATTTATTAAAAACACTAATTTATTTATCAAACCAAATTAATAATAATATTGATTACAATAATGATAAAAATAAAATAATTTATTTTTCAAACTTTACATATTGTAAAAGTTTAAAAAGTTACAAAATGTACCAAACAAAAACAAATTGATTTTTATTCAAAAAAAATATTTCAACATTAGAAATATTTAATTTCTTAATTAATTATTGTGTTATTAGATTTTTAAGGAAAGGAAATAATAAACTTGTAATTTGGGAAAATCTCGAAAAAAATAAAAACATTTAAAAGAATATTAATAAATAAACAAAAAAATATTCCAAATGATTTATATATAAAACATTTTTTGAAGAACAAAGAAAGATTATTAATAAAAGGTTCTAGAAAAATGAAAAATAAAAATCAAAAAATAGATATTAATATAGCCTCTTTAAATATTTGTGGCTTGAATAATTCAAATAAGATTTTTAAATTAGAATCTTTTTTATTAAAATGTAATATCGATATTTGTTTAATACAAGAATCCAAAATAACAAAAAAAACCAACTTTCACAAACTATTTCTCTGTGAATAAAAAATCTTATGGAAATAATGGAAATAAGGGTGGTTTATTAATAATAATAAAAAAGATATTTCTAGAATTTTTTCGTGAAATATTAATTGCTGATTTAGATGTAATGGGAATACAATTTACTGATTTAATCATTATTAATATATATCGGAGAAATGACCGAAATATTGAAATTAATAAAAAAATAATAAATATCTTAAGAAAATACCAAAACAATAAAACAATTATTGGTGGTGATTTTAATTTAAATGAAAATAAAATAAAATTATTTGAAAAATTTAATTTTAAAATATTTCTTAATAATAAACCAAGTAGAAAACCAAACAATTTGGATTATTTTTTAACAAATTTTAATAATTTAAAACTCAATAAATCAAAGACTATCAAAAATTTTATTAGTGATCATAATACAATTATGAATAAATTTGAAATAAACTCAAATTGGGAAATCAATGATATCTATAAAATTAAAGATATTCCAACCTTTCAAGAAGACTTTCTCCAATTCTTTTCTCGGCAGAATTTTAATTTAAATGAAGATAATTTTATTTTATTTAAAAAAAAATATAAAAAGAAAGAAAGAATAGTATTTGATATCAAACAAGATAAATTAAAAATTAATAATTTACTTTATAAATTGTTTGATAAAAATGAAACTTTACATAAAATCGAAAAAAATTAATGAATTAAATTACTTAAAATTACTTAATCAAATAAATGAAGAATATAATAAAAATAAAAACTTTTGGAAAACATTAAATAAAATAAGAGAAACTTCTACAAAAATGTTTTTTAAATAATGAAACCATATTCACAGTGTATAACGATTTTGTAAAATCAATTAGTCAAAAAACCTAATACAAATATAATTAATTATATTAAAAAATTTAAAATTAATAAAAATTCATTAAATCCAATTGACATAAAGGAAATTTTTGATCAAGATAAAATTAAAGAAATAATCAAATTTCAAAAAAATAAATCAGTTAAAGAATTTGACAAAATAAATCATTATAAGTTTATAAAAAACCAACCAATTCAATATTTATTAAATTATAATTATTTTATTAAAACAGTTCAAAATATTTTTTTAAATTGGATAACAGACGAAACTGAAAAAAGTATAAATTTTATTAAAAAAAGAAATTTATTATTTATTCATAAATCGGGGGATGAAGGCGAACCATTAAATTATCGACCTATCTCTATAAATCAATCTCTTCCAAGATTTTTTTTTAAAATTAATATACATTGGAATTCAAGACTCATGGGACTTGATTTCAAAAAAAACAATTTGGATTTAAAAAATATTTTGGAACAAGAATTGCTGTTTTAAATTTATTAAGAAAATTTAAAAAAATAAAAATAAAAATAAAAATACAGAATACTTTGTAGTTACTATAGACATACAAAAATATTTTGACTCTATACAACACTCGTTAATATATCAATCTATTAAAAAATTTATCAAAAATGAAACAATTAAAAATTGGCTCTTGAGATATTACAAAAAAAGAAGGAATTGGAGTTTATCAAGGAGATCCCTTATCACCAATTCTCTTAGCATTTATATCTCATTTCCTACTAGAAAAGTTAAAAACTTTAGCTGTTCATGTTCAAATGTATGCAGATGATCTTATTCTTATTATGAAGGGGCGATTAATCTCTCTAAAAATTAATTTAGAAAGGATTTTTGAAATAATAAAAAGATTCGGGATGAACCCACATAATAAAAAAACCAAATATAAAAAAGAATTAAAAGATATTTTTTATCTTGGGATTTGGTTAGAAAAAAAACACACATCTTGAATATAATTTCAAAAAAGTGGAAAAGTCCTTGGAAACACTTAATCGATTGTTTCAACAAAATAAACTCAACAATGGAGTCAAAATAACTTCTTTCAAAGCTCTCATTTTAAGTCAACTTTATTATGCTCTTGAAATATTTGACTTGAAACAAAATGATTTTGAAAGAATTGATAGATTTATCAATAAATCAGTCACAAATTTCTTACAAATTAATATCCATTCACCCTGATTAATTTATAAAACTGAAGCAAAAATTGATCTCGCTAGATTAAAAATATACCGAAGAAAATATAAATTGATAGAAAAATTAGATTTCTTAAATTTAAAAAAATTAAAAACAATACTAAATTTTCGAAAATTGGAAAATGAAAATATTAATTGGTACACTAAGGGATTAAAATTATTAGATTTAGAATTAAAAGTTTTTCGATTAACCGAATTGGAAAATTCACCTAGTTGGAAAGTTCAACAATATCTAAAAATTATAAAACAACAAAATTGCAATTTCAAACAACAAAAATATTTAAACTGGAAAGCTTCAAAAACAATTCTAAAATTTCGAAATTTTACTAATTGTTTAAATAGGTACTCTTATGTAACAAGTAAAAATAAAAATAAAAATTGTGATTTATGTAAAGAAAAGTTAAATATTGATATCATTGAAGATTTCGATCATTTTTTATGGGACTGTCCGGCCTATAAAATAAATCGAAAAAATCTGGATATCTGAATTTTTTGAAAAAATAAAAAAATTAATAATATCGGAGATATTATTAATAAAAAGAATTCATCATATATATTATCATTAGTAAGTGATAATAAAATTTGTGATTCTTTAACAAAATTTCTAAAAAAAAGTTTAGAAATTAGGGCACACAGGAGAAAAGCAATTTTCTCTCTTCAAAAATAAAAAAAAAAAAAAAAAAAAGAAAAATATTTACAAAAAGGAACTTTAAAAAAGTAAAAGATGGTTTTTCAAAAATAAAACTTTATATTTAACAAAAAAAAAAAAAAAAAAAAAAGTCTAATTGAGTTAAAAATTACAAATGTTTTAAATCAATATACATTTGCCAGTTATTTTCTGGATTAGTTATTCTTAATTTGATTCAAAAAAATTTTAACTCAATAAACGTTTGAAGAAATAAAAAAAGTACAGTCAGTTTCACTTTTAAGGCACAAACTTTCAACGAAATTTAAGGCACAAAAAAAATCTTAAATTAAGGCACAAAATTTGTAATTTTAATTTTTACAATTTATTTTTACTAGAAGCTGAATTTTGTGCTTTAATTTGAGATTTTTTTTGTGCCTTAAATTTCGTTGAAAGTTTGTTCCTTAAAAGTGAAACTGACTGTAATAAAATTTTAAATTTTTTTTTTTTTTTATTTTGAAGGGAGGAAATTAATTTCCTCTTAAAGATGTTAGTTTTTTTTCTATTTTCTGTTTATTTGTGAAGTGTTCTAGGTTTTTTTTAATTTTTAGAAATTAAAAATAAATTTAAGAAATTTTCTTTTTATTTCAAAATTTAAAAAAAACACAGTTAGCTTTTCCAGAATTTGAAAGAATGGAGTTAAATCTTTGATTTTACTCTATTCTTTTGATTTTTTGGAAAGGCTAGGTACTCTACGGCACTTGAAAAAACTTGACAACACTTGACGACACTTGACGAGACCCTACAAAAATATTTCACAATAATTAAAGATACCAAAAACATTTATTTATTAATCAAAAAAATTTAAGTAAATACATCAAGCTCAACAATTCAAAAATTCAGAACACTTACCAATTGCTTAAATAGATATTACTATGTAATAAATAAAAATTCAAACAAATTTTGTTCTTTATGTTTGAAATGTGAACAGAAGGAAATAATAAAAAATATTGATAACTTTTTATGGGTATTTCCTTTGAAAAAAATAGATTAATTTTTTTTCAATAGGTTAAAAGAATTACATTTTAATGAAATAATTTTTTGTTGTGATTGTTTAAAATTATTTTCATTTATCAATAATCGTGAAATCTATGATTTTAGTTTTAAATTACCTTAAAGAGAATTTAAGTAACAGGAACTTAGAGTGTAATTTACACTTCTTCCTCAATAATAATAATATATAAATATATATATAAAGAATCATAATTTTCTTTATCATTGAAAAAAAAAAATGGATTCATTGACCCAAAAAAATGCTGAGTCAAGAAATCTTGTTCTTGTTGAAAATTTAGGTTTTTATTTTTTGAAATTTTGTCATTTATGCTGAACCGTTTTCACAATTCAAATTCGAATTTTTTTCCTTGAAAAAGTTTGTCAATCAAAAACCTCTTGCTACACATACTTTTACTTCACATTAAAATCTGATAGAGTTGATGACATGATAGAAATACACTTTCAGCTAATATCGAAAGTAGGTGTAGCAAGAGGTAAAAAAAATAGCTTTTTTAAATTTATTTTATTTTGTTCAAAAATTTACAAAAGTTTTGGGATCAAAGAAATGTTTTCTTTTTAATTTTCATCGAAAACATCTAAAATTTGTAAAATTTTGTCTTTTCTTTAAAAGGTATTCTTTTGAACATTTATTTTCAATTTACTACCTTGGGTTTCAATAATCAGAATATAAAATTCGGATTGTCTTTAATACCGAAAATACTTGATTGCTGTTGTTAAAATAAAAGGTACAGACTTGTTTAATCCATCAGAACTCTAAAAAATTTTTGAAAAAAAAATCTCTAAATTTTGTATTTTTGAAATATACTCGCATAATAAACGTTATTATTCATAACAATTTTGAAAAGGGTTTACAACTTTATTAAATATTAATTGGAATTAAAAAAAAAAAAATGAAAATTTAAAGTAATATTTTTTTCATTTTTAATTCTATAATTTTAGAAATTTTTATTTGACTTAATGGGAGAGATTATTTTAAACTATTTTTTTAATAGTCTAAAAAGAATCATATTTTTCAATATTAAAATAGAATAAATTATTTCTTTTAAAAGATATCGCTAAATTAAATTGAAAAACTGATTTTTTTTCTGTTTTTGGAATATTTTTTATCATTTTATTTTTTTCATGTTTGGGTTTTTATATAAACTCTTTTTCAAATAAAAGGGCACAGCGTATTTCAATAATTATTCATAATTGAATCAAATTAATTGTTGTATCATTTCAAAATATAAGAAACTCTTTAAAACACACACACATATATATATAACATTCGACTGAATATATAAAACTCATTAAAATAAAACAATAAAAATTATAATTAAAAAAACTCCATATCACTCAAAGGGGCCCAGTCACAAATAAAAAAGTCACTTTATTTTCAAGAACCAACCAAACTAAGATTGTTTAGAAATACGAGAAATAATAAACTTCAGATTAGAGCCGATAACCATAAAAGAAAAGCCTGAACAATCCATAAATTTCAAAAAAAAAAAATCTTAAAAAATTTTTTGGGACCTTTTAATTGGAATCTCTCGTGCAAAATTCTCAATTTCTTAGGAAATTAAAATTGTTGATAATAAGATTTTTTCTTGTAAATGTATTCGTTTTAAAAGAACATGCAAAGCCTCACTTTTCTTAAACTTAATTTTGAGTTTCAAATATTTTTTTTTTCAAATTTAATTTGTAAAAAAAAAGTAAAAAGCAAAATACAAAAAAAAAAAAAAAAAAAAAAAAAAATTGACCAAATGAGAAAAAATGATATTGATCTAAAAATTGAAATTTTAGTTTATTGAAGAATAATGAATTAAACCCATAGAACATATTCTATGAGTTTAATTTCTTCAATAAAACCAGGCACCTTTGACTGCAAAAGAGTTTATTTTAAAAATTGATGTGCTCTTTTATTTGAAATTAGAAATCTCGTTTTGTAAATTGTAAGGAGAAAAAATTATAAAAACGATAAAAACTGTTGAACAAGGTGAATTGGGAAAAGTTCTTTAAATTTTATTGATAACTCTTTACACATCAAACTGCTGTTCTTTACGGTCCCATCTTCAATATAAGCAGCAATCAATCTGGATATTCTGTTGGAAATCTTTTTTTCTTGATTTTTTTTCTTTTGTTTTTTACATCAATTCAATAATAGTCTTTCTTAATTCCTAAGCTATTTCCAATAAAGTGGGGCAAATTTATTTTAAAATATATATCTTTTAAACTCAATCTTCACAAAACTATTTAAATATAAAAAATCATTAAGTACCATTTATCAATTCTTGGTAATAATTCAATTTGTTTCTTAGTATTGTATTTCATAAATAAAAGATATTAAAATTTCTGATCTTGATTTTATCTGATATTTTTAGGGGTGAAAATTGGTATTTATTATTTTCTTTTTGTTTGAAAAAACCGTTTTCATAACTTGTGTAATCTCAACAAATTTTCAAATAGAATTGACAACACATAACTGCATTTTATTGTTTAAAGAATCATTTTTATCATTTCCATATTTGCAGTTTTTTTTATTGAAATTGGTTGTACATTGTTTTCACCAAAAAAAGTGTTATTTTTTTTTTTTATTTTTTGGAAATATTTCAAAGAACATATTTTTAAATAAATACCTTAGTCATTTATTCAATTGGTATTAATATTAAACGTAATTTGATATTTTCAATTAATGGATACTTTCACTAACAAAGATGATTTTTTATGAAAGGTAAAAAAAAATGCCCCACTTTTTTGGAAATACCTTATATCTAGCTCATTCGAAATCAAACTTCAACTGTTTCAATTTTTATACTGTCAGATTATTTCCAAATTGGTTTATTCTTATCTTGCTTTTTTCATTTTCCAACTGTTCAATATCCATAAAAAAAAAAAAAAAAAAAAAATGAATAATACAAATGAAAATCGCCAATAAATAATTATCTTATTAACAATCAAATTCAATGTGTTTCGTGATTTGAGAGGTGTACCTTTTTGTTTGAAAAGGAGTTTATATTCCCTGTTTTTTTCTGCAGATTGTTTCAACATTTATTCTTTTTTCTTACTTAATGTTCAATCAAAAATTCATCCATTGTAACTTATTTCAATAAAAAAAAATACCCCAAAAATAGAAGTTTTTTTCTCAAAGTCAGGAATTTTGAAAAAGGGGGGTTTCTGAATCTTGATGAGTTTAATAGCTAACTTTTCTGAATTACATAAAATTATGATAACTTTGAAAAAATAATTTCGAAAAGATGTATAACAAAAATCCAATATGTATTTTTGGGTAACTTTAATTTTCTGAATTTATTTTTTTCCTTATAGTGATGTTTCAAATTAAAATGCCTGAGAAAAGTTTGTCAGTAAAAAAATAAAATAAAAATAAAAAGCCATGTTTATTTTTTCGAGAAGAGCTATACCTTAATGGATCAAAGAACCTGATAATAAACGATAAGTAAATTTGGTATTTGTTTCTTAAAGTTCTATGATTAATAAAGAAATTCTAAAAATGAATGAACTAATTGGAAAATTTATCTCAAAAAATAGAGTTAAATTTTTTAGAGAAAATTTTCATTTACAAAAAAATAATAAATTTATGTCAACTTACCAAAATGGAAATTTACTCAAAAATTTCAAAAAACAGAATATAAAAACTAATAAAACTTATTAAATTTGATTATAAACCCAATAAAGAAATAAATATTTGGAAAATAGGGTATTTTAATGATTTAAAAACAAAAGATAAAAAAGCAATATCTAAATAATTTGAAAAACAATCAAAGTTGGAAAATAAAAGAATACTACAAAAGTATCAAGTATGGAAATTTTAATTTTAAAATAAAAAATTATCTAAGATTTAAATCAAGTAATACTTTCCAAAATTTAGAACTTTTAGAAATGGACTGAATAGATACTCCTATGTATTAAAAAATAAATATGAATATAACACATTTAAAAAAAAAGAAAAATGTAAAAAATGTGATTATTGTACTCAATATTATGAAAATATAAATCATTCCATTTGGTATTGTAAAAGGTATAAATTCATCAGAATCAAGTGAAAAAAAAAATTAGCAAAAATTTTAAATAAAAATTTATATAAAAATGATATCCTCAGAAAAAATACACAGAAACTCTTTAACATGACTAATCAAAATTATGAAATTTATTGCACTTGTCGGGAATTTTTTATCAAAGCTCTTGCGGTTAGAAAACTTAAGGTAATAAAGAAAAAATAATAAAAATAAAGTGAAAACAAAAAATACTTAGTAAATATATATATATATATATAAATTCGGGCACTTACTGCCCCACTCTTAGAGGCATGTCTAGGTTTTTTTTTTTTTTTTTTTTTATTCAAAAGAATTGAGCAAAATCAAAGATTTTACTCCATTCTTTTAAATTAAAAAAAAACCTAACGACAGTGGAATACCCATTTATTCAATCACGGATTGTGGAATTATTATCTGTAATCGATAATCTTTCTATCGGGCTTTGTACCTCCTGTGTATTCAGGAGAAGTGTCGTCAAGTGCCTAGCTTTTTTTTTAATTTAAGGAATTAAAAGAAAATTTTTGAAATGTTCTTTTTATTTCTCAAATTAAAAAAAAGCTAACAACGGTTTTCCAGAATTCGAAAGAATTTAGTAAAATCAAGATTTTACTCAATTCTTTCAAATCCTGGAAAACCTAACGACAGTGGATAGTTTCAATTTGGTCATGTAAATGATTTATTTTTTTTTATATATATTTTAATTATTTTTCTTCTTCTCTCTTTTTTATTTGATAAATTTTCTTTGATTACTCCTTTCTCTAAATAAATAATAAATAACAATAAATTTCAAAACCATATTTGAAAAAATTACAAAAAATTTAAAACAAATTGTATTCCTAATTTAAAATTTACTTAAAATATCAAGGATTTTACCTTCAAAATTGAGTTTAAATTAGGTGCACTGCTGTTTAGTGAATTGGATGTTGTATTGGAACAAGAAGAAAAAAAAGATTTAATTTTGAAACACAGGTTTTATACCTTAAGACATGGGCATTTTGGGAAACTGTGTTATTTTGGTGTATTTTATTCACAATTTGAGAAAGTATGTGGATGTAATTTTCAGAGATATGAATCCACTCAAGAAAATATTAAACGTATTGTAACAATTAATTAATATTTTTCAAAAGAAAAACAAAAAAAATAAAAAAAAGGAAAAATAAAGATCAAACGAGTTGGAATTTGAAATTACTCCCGCCATAAACAAGTTCCTTTTCGTATAAAAAAAAATAAATAGAATTCAGTCATATTTAAAGATGTTGATCGTGAAAACAAAACATTAAATTTTAATCAAATGAATTTATTATTTCTTCTAAAAGAGAATATTCTTACTTTTTCGTAAATGCCTGTAATACCCATACGCATTTGGTTTTCATAAAATTTGTCGTTCACCTAGTTAATTATTTTTTAAAAAGAAAACAAAATCGTTTTTAATCCAGAATGAGCTGGATTTAAGATCTTATTTTTAACAAATGGCGTTCTATTAATTCGAAGATGACGAAATTCTCTTCTTCTGTCAATTCCCCATTTCACTTTTTTGTGTCTCTTATGTTATTTGCAAACAGGATTGGAAAAGAATACTTTTCTTTTTGTTTCCAGAGTTTGCTTGGGTTGATCGAAATATTCAGAAAGAAAATCAAAAAAAAAAAAAAGAAGAAAACCCAAAATAATTAATTACAAAGCGTTCTATTAAAGAAGTTTTTCCAACATAACTTTTGCCTACTGAAACAATTTTATATTTACTTATTGATTCCTTAAGGTAAAAGTCTTTAAATAATGCCATAATTGATTTTTTAACATGGTACCTTTTTTTTTTTGAATCAAGGATCGAAATTTCTTTTAAGATTTTTTCTTCTTCTTGTGAAAATTTTTTTGCAACATCATGAAGAATGTTTGATTTTGTGTCACCTTGATCTTGGATCTTGTGGAGTTTTTCTTGTTGCTTTTCAGTGTTTTTTGGAGTTGAGTTTCCCATTTTTATGAACAACAGTCAAGAAACAAGAATAAAAATGAAAAACACAAAATTATCTTTTTGAAGAGGATAAAAATTTGAGGATCAGAAAGAAATTAAAGTTAAAATTTAGACCAGAACTCACTATTAATTGAATTTATGGTCTGCTGAAGGATATTACATTTTCACAAAAGTCAAATATTATGCTTACAGTGATCAAAATAAAGCGTGAACAACAACTATAATCCGTGTTTCAAAATATTATCTGTGTATTTTTTCTTCTTGTTTCAAGTAACATCCAATCTACTAACAAACAGTATACCTAAGTTCAAATCAATTTTGCAAGTAAAGGTCTGGTTATTTTTATTAAAATTTAAATTATTCATGCAAATAGTTGGAAATTTTTTGTTTTTTTTGAAAATTAAAAATAATCTTATTCAAAAATTAACTCTATTTTTTGATAGAAATTTTGCAATTTGATCCTTCATTTTTAGAATTTCTTTTTAAATAAGAGAACTTTAAGAAACCAATACCATATTTTTTAAGGTTTATTGTTGGTTTCTTTGATTGGTTAATGTATTGGTCAACTATAACAAAAAAACACACTTTTTATTTTGAAACACGCATATTTTTTTTTGAACTGGTTATTTTGACTACAGTACTTCTCAAAGCTTTTTTTGATAAAATTTATATTTTTTAATTAATAATTATACTTTTCGAGTACACCGAAAAGAATCAGGAAACTTGACAATATATAAAATGTTTTATGCAACAATCAATTCCATTTTACGAACCATTAAATATGTTTGGGTTTGTTTGAATTTGAAAAAATTATTTCAATTTTCTCTTCCTTTTCTGTCACAAACGACTTTCTTTTCGATATGAATAAATTGTTCATAAAACATCAAGAATTCGGAAAAGTTTTAGTGACCCTTGGGGGTATAACTGAAAAGTATCACAGTTAATAAAAAAAACAAATTTATCATAAAAAACATCAAAGATTCAAAAATCAAAGTGAAAATCAAGAGTCTGAAAAAATAAAATTGAAAAAAAAAGTTTTAGACAAAACTACAATTTCAAGTATCATATCGACTTTTTGATAAGTTTACTTTTAATATATTCAACATTCTATTTCTTCAAAATCTTGAGACCGTTATATTTATTGTTGTCAGCATAACCACAATTTTTATAAGTCTTTAATCAAAAAAAAGTTATATTTTGAGACAAATTTTAAGGATTTGTTATCAATATTCAAAGTTTAAAATAGCAAAATTTCAGATTTAAGGACTACTTTTTTAGGTGAAAACAGTGAAATAATAGATAAAATCACCCTTGAATCAGTGATGTAATCCAAGTAAATTTTACCCAAGGAGAATTTCTTTTAGAAAAAATGTGAAATTTTCACAATTTCAACAATTTTCAGAATTTTTACCTTGTTAGATCAATTCGAAATTTTGATTTTAATATTTTAGAATTTCCATTTCAACTTTCAGAACTCATAATATTTTCTAGAGCTGTTCTACATATTTTTTAAATTTGCTTTTACAAGTTTGAAATGTTCACAAATTTGAAATACACTTGAAAATACCCAAGCAATTTTTTGCAATTATTTTTTTTGTTATTTACAATTTTCCTTTTCATTGAATAACAAAGAAAAATAGTCTTTATGAAAAAGTAAAAATGACAAAAAATGTTTTTTTTTTTTTTTCATATTTCTTCATGTGTGAAAATTTTTTTTGGTTTATTTCATACTGTCTTCAGTTTTATAAATTATTCTTGGGGAATATTGTTTAATTCTTTAAATCTTTAATACTTTTTGATTTATCCAAAAATCAATTGATTCAAAAATCTTTTTGAGTCAAATATATGCAACTACTCCATAGAATAAATATATAATTTCTATTTATTTGAAAATTTGTCGTTTTTACTACCATTATCTAGTTTTTTTATAGCCAAAAAAATTTTATATTTTTTTTTAAAACTATCTTGTACTTTTTCAAAGTTTTTCTGGAAATCTTTTTCTTTTTGTAACCAAATTCCTAAATATTGAATTTCATATAAAGTTTTGTTTTTAGTTTTTCATCAATATTGTAATTTCACTAGAGTTAATTTTTAAAGTAATGTTTGTTCTATCAAAAATAAAAAAAATTCAGAGCTAAAAAAAATTACTAAAGATATTAAACGAAAGCTATTCATAATTTAAATTTTACTTAAAATATCAAGGAGTTTACCTTTAAAATTGATTTGATCTTCAAGTTTTTATTGAATAGTGGATTAAATTTTGTATTTATACAAGAAAAACAAAAAAAAAATCACAAATTTAATTTGAAAAATCTTTTTTTATATTCTGAACACCAGAATATTGACACATTTTAACATTAAAAATATAAAACTAAATTCTATTGATAATTTTGGTTATAAAGTGTAGATTAGCAGTGTCCCACCTTCTCGCGAAAAAATGGATATTATCAATACAATATCTTATCATGTTTTGACATGTGTTGATAATTAGAACCTTGTGACCGAAAAAAAAAAGAAAACGATTTCAAAAAAAAAAAAAAAAAGAGATTTGAATATTAACTATTTTTTATTTAAATATCATATTATATATTTCCATTTAATAGAGCTGAATTAAATTGTTATACAATTATTCATGAGATATTACGATGACAGTTTAAATGAAATTTACAGAATATTAAGGGTATTACTTTTAAACATATCAGAGTAATTGAAACTAATAACTTTTCAAGATCTCAGAAAATACAAAATATCTTTCAATCAATTTACAGAAAATGATTGCATTTAACATTAATAAAGGTAGGCCCTATTTCATCGTATTCATCTTTAGTCATCCATTTATTCTTCATCGTTGATAAAGAAGTCATTATCGATCCACCTATCCAAGCCAAATATTTTCTTTCCTCTGGTGCAATAATTTTAATTGTCGGAGGGCTTTCTGCCCAAAATGAAGACAATTCTGAAGCCATTCTTTCTTTTATTCCTTGAAACATGGATGATCCACCAGTAATAACGATATTTTCATACAAATCAGTTTTGATTCCAGTAGAGCAATTGCGAATACTTTCAAAAAGCATTTCAGGCAAAGAAGGGTATTCTTTGACCTTTTCATTGATATTTTCATTGATATTTTCATTGATATTTTCTTTTTCTTTTTCTTTTTCTTTTTTCTTTGTCTTTTTAAGGGGCTTTTCTTTGATTATAAGTTCAATTGTTTCTTTTTTATATTTGGTTAATTTTAAAATTTCTTCTTTTGTTTTAAAAAAGAGTTCTGTTGTCAAAAATCTTTCTTGGTCAAGGTAAACCGTTTGGCCATCAGGCAATTCGTATTCTTTTTTAATTGAAGAATTCAATTCAGAAAGTTTGTTTATTTCTTTGTCAAAATCTTCACAGACATAGCACATTTTTTCTACCATATCTCTTAAAATTTCCTTTTCAGCTGTTGTGGTGAAATTGTACCCTTTGGCTTGTAATAGATCTTTTAAAAGATTTGTCAAACCATCACCTCCAATCTTGAAACTTGCACGTGTGCTTTGATCAATTTTATCATCAATGATATTGCAGCAACTACAACCATAGTGACCCATCTTTACCACTGCTCCAGTTTGTCTTCCAGAGGCATGCAACGATAGAAGTTGATCACTCACCAAATACATTGCAGGGGTGTTAAAAGTTTCAAACATTATTTCTGTTGTCTTTTCTCTGTTAGCTTTTGGATTAAAAATGCTTTCTGTTAAAAGAACTGGATGTTCTTCTGGGGAAACTCTTAACTCGTTATAAAAAGTATGGTGCCAGATCTTTTCCACATCATCCCAATTTAAAACAATCCCATTCTCAATTGGGTAGTTATATCTTAGAATACCACACTTTGATAGGGCTTCGTCTCCAACGTATGAATCCTTTTGTTCCATTCCTACCATAAATCTCGGGGTTCTTGATCTTCCGACAACTGTTGGGAAAACTGCTCTTGGTGAGTCGTCGCCTCCAAATCCGGCTTTAATCATGTGAGTTCCATTGTCAATAACTGATGGTAATAATAACTGATCAAAATCCATGTTTTTCTTTTGCAAGCAATTTTTTGGTATGAAAGTTTACAAAATCTTTTAAATTTAAAAAAGTGAAATGTGTCGAAAAGGAAGCAGAAATAAATGAAAATGAAACTTTGTAAATCTTGGAAGATAAACTCGACTAATTTTTTACTTCATTTTCCATTTTTTTCATTTTGCAAATAGATTTATCCAAAAGAAATAGTGGAAATTTGTGATTTCTAAAGAAAACGAAAATTGAAAGTGAAGGGATAATTTTTCCCCTCTTTAATTCACAGACCATTAAGGGTACATTGATCAAAATAGTTTGGACTCAATGATTATACTGTTGTCAAAATAAAACCTTATGAAAAGTTTAACAATGCTTTTATTTGAAGAGAAACCGAACCTAACAAGAAACTCAAAAGTAACCAATTGTAAATTAACCATAAGTGTGTTTTTGGACATGAAGAAAAAATCTTAAAAAATTAAGAGTAGAATCTCTAATTTTTAAGTTTGATCCAGATTTAATCATTTATTGGATTTTCAGTAATTTATAATTTTATTATGAAGAGGAGATACAATTCATTTTTGACTGACAATAGTATTTTACTCCACAACACTCTTTAATTTTGAGTTTATTTTCCCTAGACACCTCAAAAACTTTGGTTTTTTGTTTTTAATAAATACTTTGTTGGTTGTTCGAAAATATGTCAAAGAATTTTCTTAAGGGAATAGTCTCTTTTAATTTTTTTTTGACAAATAACTAAATAAGGAATCCTTATCATGAAATATGTTTAAAATTGAAAATAGTAAGGTTTTTTCAATGTTAGAACTTTGAGTTCTAGTTTTTTTAAAATTTTAAAACTCTGCCAAAAAAAGTGACTTTTAAAAATTTTTTTTTGAAAAAATATCTTGAAAGGATGAGAATTTTTTGATTAATTTTGGATTTAATTATTTTCTCAAAAATAATATTTATTCTCATTTTTAAAAATGAAAAAATAATTTAAAACTAGTGAATATTTTCTCTTTTACTTCTGTTCATCCAACTTGAATCTATAAAGAACTCAATTTGTTTTATCAATAATTACTTTTTAAAAAAATAGTTCTTATTCTTTTCTTTGATTTTTTTTGACTCTGACAAAAACTTTTGGAATGGTACTTTGGGAACACTTAAAAAAACTTCAAATTCAACAAAAACAAAAGAGTGTAAACTGAAAAAGTAGATTCATGAAAAAAAAGAATGGCACAAGAAAAGAAAATAAATCTTTTATTAAGAGTAAAGTATATATTGTATATTTTTTTCGAATCAAACTGTTTTTTCATGCAAATCCAAAAAAAACATTTCAGGTTTATTTTTCAAATTATTTTTTGTACTTCTTCGACAAATATAACAAGGTTTTCCTTTCTTGTTCATATTTTTTTTTATTTTTTGTATTTTTGTGAAAAGTTGAAAAAAAGCGGCTTTCAAAAAAGTGAAAAAATGGAAAAATTTTTTATTTCCATAAAAACAATAACTAAATTTAATGAATGTCATTTAACGAGATTTCATTAGTATACAAAGAAGTTTTTCAGTTTGATTTCAAGTCCAAGTAATTAGCAAAAAAAATTCTAAATCTCTATTAAATTTAGGTAAAAAAATTTAATAGAGATTAGTCTCTTAAGAATTAATAATGAACACTAGTTAAAAAACAATATGTTTTAAGGGATCTGTAATCTTTGAGATCAAGACAAAATTTGAAAATATTTTATTATTCCGAATCCCTACTTACAAATGTTATGGAACAAAGATTCACAAAATTCTGATTGTTAAAAAAAAACCAAGAATAAAATTTTTTTATGTGAGATTTAATTCTTAGATTCCTTTTTTTATAGATAAGAAAACCTATAGGGACTACCACACCACGCTGGAGTTTGTTTAATTGTTGTGCTATTTTTACATTCACTTCTCAAAAAGAAATTTTATTCTGATGAAATTAGATAAAGAATCTTTGATTTCAAAAACAAAATAATCAAAAAAAATTAAAGTTTTCAAAGAGATCTTTAAAAGAAAAAATAAATAAACAAAAAGGGAATATCAAGTCAACAGTTCAAATATGAAAACATTTCAAACTTGTAAAAGTGTACCGTTAAAATCTCTAGAAAAGTTTATGGATTTATTTTGTGTTTAACAATTTGAACTCATTACTATGAAAATGCGAAATCGAATTCTAATAAGATTTTCGAAGGTAAAATTGGGAAAATTGTTGAAATTTGAAAATTTACCATTTTTTGTAAAAATAATTTCTCAATGGAAAAATGTAACTGAGATTCTGGAACTCTTTTGTCAGGGCGTTTTTATCAACAATATACACCATTTTCCACCTTAAAACCTAATCCTTGATTTCATTTTATTTTTTACAACATCAATAGTTTATAAACATGTTTATTTCCATTTCAATAATTTTTAGACAATAACAAGTATTTTTCGAGAGTATAATTAATGTCAAGATTGTTTTTCTTTTTTGAGATAATTCCATTGGTTAAGGACAAAAAAAATGATTTATTAAACGGATTAAAAAATAATTATATTGATTTAAGGGATCACAATCAACCAAAGAGAAGTCTAAGATTAAAATATGTTGTTAATAGGCCCAACCACATTGGCACTGCATGGTTCAAATTTATCTAAAAAATCAATTAGTGAAGTAGTAATATTTGTTGATCTCATCAATTAACAATGATCTAAACTTTGTTTTAGTCAAAGTGTCCCAACATTTTTTTGAAATATCTGGTATTTCATATAATTGACCTTTGAAGAACAAATAAGAAATAAGCAAAATAAAACACACCAAAGAATTGTTGATATCCATCTGAAAGAAAACTAATCAATCCATTGATTTTCGTAAAAATTGAAAAACTCAAATTCTTATGGAAAATTAAGAAAAACAATAATGTTCGTTTTGATCTTGTAATGGTTTAAGATAATAAATAGCAAACAATTTTCACTTCATTGTCCAGACTTTTCTTTTACAAATCAAGTCTCAAATCACAGTAGGTTCGAATTTGTGGTCTCTATTTGAAAAAGGAAATGAAAATGAAGTTTAAATTTTTCCCATTTATAAAACATATATCATGATTAAAGATTGAATAAAATTCCAATAGAAATCAATATGAATTCTCAACAATCATTTCCACATTTTCAATAAACTTTAGTATAAGATGTTTTTACCAAGTGACTATACATCTTGCAATAAAAAATATTTATACAACAGAATTACGTTTCAAAAAAAAATGTAAAATGAAAAAACAAAAATGTGAAAAAATGATTTCAATTTTGGAAATTTCCAAAATAAATTTTTTCTTCCTATATCAATGCAAGCCCTTTAAACACATATAATTCACCCAATACAACTGGGCACCTTTGACTGGAAAAATAGTTTATATATTAATAAAAAACCCAACAATTTCAGAAAAAAATCTAGATTTCGACACAAATTTAGGCTGAATTATCAATATTCAGACTTTCAAAGCTGAAAAATATCTTTCTTAAATATATATCAAAGTGTAGATTAATTATTAAAAAATTTAATTGTTGATAAAAAACTAAATAATCGAATAAATTTTTTTGACAAATTATTTCGCAAATAATGGAAATAAACTAAAATTCAAAATTTTCCACGGAGCTAAAATAGTCCAAACAATCACAATAATACTAATTCCATTCAAATTGGAGAATATTTTTAATTTTGTAAAATATGAAAATCATTTTTTCATCTTTTAGTTTTTATATTTTCATTTCATTTTTGAAATACAGAAACTTGTTTCGTTTGATCAAAAATATTTTGAACAATTGATATTATGTGAAAGTTGGTTTGTTCCAAATAGTGGAACATAAATAAAATTAGTTGGTAGTAATCTAACCATTTGATCGATCAATAAATACAAATAGATTTTTAAATAAATTTATATAAGTATTTTTTTGTTTTGCTCTCTCCAAAATTTTTAACATACACTTGATATATTTGTATTGATAATTATTTATTTTTTTTTTTTTTGAGTATTGCAATTTATAGATAAGTGTTAGCATTTTAATTATAGAATGGTTCTAATTTGATATTTCTTTGAGAACAGATTAAATAAATTTTTTTTTTTCACAAATTGATTTGTGGTATGTTAAAAATTTTGAATTGGGGTTTATATTGATTTACAATTAGCATTATAAAAAGTTCTAAATTAATCAATATTTGGGTTTTTACGCTGATGATTATTGAGTTAATCTTTGAAATTAAAAAATCACAAAATATTTACTTTTGGAAGTTCTAAATCTGAATTATGAACTATTGAAATACTGTTATTTTGGGTTTTTATTTTTAGATTTGGAAAAGGAATTAAAAAAAATAATCTCTTAATGAAAATTTTTTATAGTGAACATGAATAAAAAATGTAATAATTTATTAGGTAATAATATTTAAAATAGATTTTTTTAGAGCCTACTGAGCCATGATACACTAATATCAAATTACTTCAAATTACAAAATACTTTGATTATATAGAAATATATGGTAAAGCTAATCCCTAAACTAAAAAAAAATATTTTATTCAATATATTGAAAGTTATTTATATATTTTTAAGAAGAGTAATTATTTTTATTAAAGTTTTATATCCGTTTATCAACTTTACTCAGAAATTTTACTTTTTTTTCAGAAGATGAAATTTGATTTTTTCAAAATATAATATTCTTAAGGATAATAATAAAGGAAATATGGAAATTTTATCCTAAAAATTCAAAATCAATAGGTTTAATCTAAATATAATTTAACTAGTTACAATACTTCTTGCGAATAATACCTAACTATTTGTTAAAAAAAATTTCTCAAAAACCTTATATTTTTCATTTTTTTTATAATAAATAATTATTTACAATTTCAAATGTTTCTTTTCACACCAAAACTCCTAATTATTATTTAATAGCCACTTCTGGTTCAACATAATTTTTTTACTCATTCATCTCGTTGTGATAATTTTTATTTTTTTCTTTTATTTTAAAATGAGAATATTATATTCCTGGTAATTTTCAAAATATTTCCTTTCGTTTTATATTATTGAAAAAGTGAAAATTACACTATAAATTTTATTTAATAAAATTTTCTCAAGGGCAATTCAAGTTTAAAATCATATAATTTATGATTATTCCTAGGAAAAGACACACACAATTTTTATTATAGTTAAAAAGTAAAAACAAAAAAGAAAAAAAAAAAAAGAAAAAAGAAAAAAATATTGAAATTGGATTTTATAAGAATTAATTGGTAAAAAATCAAAAAATTACAGAAAAAAAAACAATTATATCTTTAATTAAGGACTCACAAAATCACACTAGGATGAATAATTTTTTAATAATAGATGATACCCAAATTGTGTATTAGGATGTGCATCATATCTATCCTTCTGTAATATATAATTATTTTTCTTAAAGATGATTTAAGCCTTAACATTTACTATTGTTTATCTGTTTTTTTTTATTTTTTATTTACAAGTTACTTTTAATGTTTTTTTTTTGGGATATATATATATATTTGCAATTATAACTTTCTCTTTTTAATTTGACACTCTTCTCCTTATCATATGAATAAAATTTCGATAATTACAAAATGACATAAATTAAAAAAATATTATATTTAGATTTATTCAAACAAACACTTTCAAAAGTTAAATATTTATAAAAATAGTTCTAAATTTATTAAAAAAAATTTATAATTTTCGAAATAAAATCATTGATATCATTTTTCTTTTTCAGAAAAAATGGAAAAAAAAATGAATGAAAAATTTTCTTTACTAATTTTCTCGTTCAACCTTTATTATTTTGAACTTCCAATATACATAAAAAAATTGTAAATAATATCACTAATAACATATATTTAGTTTTTGACTTTTTACGTTAGAAAACTGATACCTTAAGGTTTACAATCACTGAAATCTGAAAAAAAGATTATCTTGTGTCGGATGTCGTAACTTGTTAATCTGGTTATTAGCTTATCGATCTTGTGTTTGGTATGGGTTTTAATAGTTGTTCGAAATGGCAATTTTTGACAATTTATTTTTTTTTTTTTTCCGAAATAGGAATTGAAGAGTGGAAGACTTATATATCGGAAGTTAAGTATTAACTAAAATGTGAAATGTGGGTTGCGGATTGAAATTTTTAATTAGGTTTGGTTTTATTGGAAACTTTTAAAATATAAAAATTATCTTTTATTTAATTAATTGATAAAAAAGAAAATCAAAATTTTCTTCTACAACCTAAAAATTCAAAAATTATTCTAATACACTTATCAATCAATTAACCTTAATCTCTTCAATTTGGATTTCGGAAAAAAAAAAAAAAATAAATTGTCAAAAATTGCCATTTCGAACAACTATTAAAAACCCATACCAAGCAGAAGATCGATCAGCTAAGAACGAAAATAACAAGTCACTACACCCGACACAAGATAATCTTTTATCACATTTCAGGGATTGTAAACCTTAAAATCATCATTTTTTCTTTTTTTTCAGTAATTTCCCCTATGTCTTTAAAAAAATTCTTAAAAAATAGAAAGGAAAGAAAGATAAATTTAAACCGGACATCAAGTAGCCCTAACAATTTGTCAAAACCCAAAAAAACAAAACAAAAGAGATCCAAATCAGAAAATCGATTTTCAGAAAGGAAAGTTTTGACGATCTTTGGATCGCCACTTAAGAATGTAACTAAAAGCTACCCCTCACAGATTCCTAATGTACCATTAATTGCAGTTCAAATTGTAACTAAAATCAAAAAAGATTTTATGGGAATACCAGGTTTATTTCGGGTTCCCGGATCAAACCAAGAAATTAAAAAAATAACAAAAATGATTGACAAAAGTTTGCCACAATTTTTCTTTTATGTTGTTTCTCTTCAAAAAACAAACAAAAAAACAAAGAACATAAAATAAAAAAAAAGTGGAAAAAAAAATAGATAAAGAATGAAGGAAATTGAAACAACACTATCCTCATCGCCAAAATAAATTAAATAAAACACTGTATATTGAATACTCAAAAACAAATAAAAAAAAAAAAAACCAAAATAACAAACCAAACTGTAGTTGGGCATCTTGGAAAAACCAAATTTAAAGATCCACATGTCTTGGCTGCAATATTAAAACTGTGGCTCCGAAAATTACCAAGTCCATTATTGACATATTCTTTATATGATCAGTGGAACAGGGCAAGGAATCTGGAATCGATCATTGATCTTGTTAACAAACTACCCGAGGAGAACCGCTCGACGCTCTGCTATCTAATGGTCTTCCTTCACCAGCTATCACAAAACAAAAAGAATTTAATGTCTTATGAAGATTTAGCGTTCATATTTGGACCAAACTTATTACGGTCCAAGGAAAACCCTTTCCAGATTGCAGCAAGCCACTCGATCAAATTGATGATTGAAAAGTATTCTGAAATTTTTGAAAGCACGATTGTAAAATTGGGCTTAGATGACATCGTTCTCCCAAAGCGTATCCGTAGCAGTGGCAGCACTGAAACGAATTCTTTATATTCTTTGCACAGTAGGAGAAATCATTATGTGAGCCAAAGCTTCTGTCAAAAGGGCACCCAAAAAATGGCAACTTCGTATAACAGAATACCAATTGATTCAAAAATTAAAAAGGATCCATTAATATTATTTACTTTACAAGTTGTTAAAGAAAACATTTTTGATATTTTCCATAATGAAAAATTCCCTTCAAACTTTATTCGTGATCCAAAGTTCATCAAGATTGAAATAATGCTCGATCGAATTTCGATCACAAAAAAACAAATAATTCGTAAATTAAAAAACGGCGAGAGCTTAGAGTCACTGAAAAGGGTTTCCTTAAAATCCAACTTTAAAAGGAAATCTTTACGCTCAAAACTCAAAAATAATTTTTCAATTGAAGACAGCTTATTAAACACAAGAAACAGTCTGAGTGAGAATAAAAATAATAAGACTTCAAATATCCAATTAATTAAAAATTCCAAATACGTAAATAAGAATGTTGAATCTAAAACCGAGAAAAAAAATGAAGAAAAAGAAGAGGATTTTGATTTTGATATAGAATTTCTTGAAAATGAAATAGATGGTATGTTAAACTTTAAATTAAATGATATAGATAATACTGCAATTGATAATGAAAATGTTGTAGAAAATGAAAACGAAAACGAAAACGAAAACGAAAATGAAGATGATTTTACTATTGGTATGGAATCACTAGAAAATGAAATAGATGGAATGTTAAATTTCAAATTAAATGAGACTGAAATGAAGAATGAAAATGAAAATACAAAAGAAATTGAAAATAAAACGGGAAAAGAAAACAAAAACGAAAACGAAAAAGAAAACAAAAAAGAAAAAGAAAAAGAAAACGAAAACAAAAACGAAAACGAAAACAAAAACAAAAAAGAAAATGTGAAGGAAATTATACTAAGTAAAGAAATTTTGGAAGAATTTGGCTTGGTAGAAAAAGAAGAAGTCGAATTAATCATTGAAGAGCAAGAAAAAGTGATTGAAAACAATAGATCAATCGATTTATTTACGATTATTAGCTATTTAAATAGCGAATTAGAAGAAAAATACCAGGGGAAGGTACGGCCAAATAATGTTATTTCAGGGAATTTTTTTGAAAGAATTCAACAAAAGCACAGCATTAAGCAATTTTATTGTTTATTATTTATTTTAAAAGTGGTTTGTATTGAATTGAGATGGTTTTCACTCCAGTATGAAAAAAAAAGGGGTCAAAAAATCAGAAATAAAATGAATTGGCTCGAGGTAGGTAAGCAAATTCAAACATGGCATTTGGTAAAGGAAAAAATATCAACTCATGCAGCAAAAAACATTCAAAAAAATTGGAGAGGATACAAATCTCGAAAGACATTAAATAAAAACGAATTAAAGCGAGAACAAAAAATCCGAAACTTTTTAAAAGAAAAGGGTGAATTACAAGAATATTTAAAATACGATAATGTCCTAATTCCAATCTACCAAAGAACATTTGATTTTACTCTATTGGGCTTTGACCATTTAAATCATACATTGAATAGGCTTGCAAAGGAAAGGAAAAAAATGGGCAGAAAGGATAAAATATCTTCAATGAATTTCGCTGAATTGTATATTGAAAAAAAAATGATCAAAAAGGAATTGCTTTCCTTTGATCAAGAGTTTTATAAATTTTTCGAATTAAAGCCAACCAAAAGAGACCACGAACTTCTAAGGCCCCTTTATGACCGCTACCACAAAGTTAGAAGAGCAATTGTCCATCAAAATCAAGATTCAAAAAATATTCAAAAATCTTTTTTACGATCAGAGGGTTATTCACAGCAAGACTCTAGATACTGGAAATTGAAAAAGGAAAAAAGAAAATTAAAGATCGAGCTTCGCCAATATAATAAATGCTTTAAAAAATTATTTGGGAAAAGCGTTACCAGTTCAATCGAAAAAAATCCAATCAGGGAAACTTATTCACAGTTTTTACAAATTTCAGATCAAATGGAAAGAATGAAGCCATCTCACGCAGCTGGATATTTTTTGTCTGAAAATACAACAGCAATAATTGAAAATGAAATTGAAAATGATCATAAAATTAAAAATTTTAATCGTAATAAAAATGAAAATGAAATTAAAAAGAAAACTGAAAATGAAACTGAAACTGAAAATGAAAATGAAAATAAAATTAAAAATGTTAATCTTAATAAAAATGAAAATGAAAATGAAAACAGAAATGAAAATAAAAATAAATAATAATTTTTTTAATTAATAAATAAAGAATAAAAAATTTTTTTCTGAAAACTGTTAGAATAATACTAAAGATAAATCATATATATTAGATTAATGATATATTAAAATTTAACCTACATTTATTAAAATTCTTTTTGATTTCAATTTTAGCGCCATATATATCTATATATAATCAAAAGGTTAATAGAATACAAAAGTAATTAAATATATTTAGATGTTTTTTTCGAATATTTTATAAAAAAAAATATAATTGATTTTTAAGGAACAAAAAAAAAAAATAGGCTAAAAAATTTATTAAGACACATCTTGGAAAGTTACTTTGATTTTTTTGTGATTAAAATATTTAAAATAACAATTATTCATTTGGTTTTTTTCCTTTATTTTGCCCATTAAATAATGAATTAGCTGTAAATAAATAAATATAATAGATATATATATATATATATATATATATATATAAACCCTTTTTCAATAAGATTTGCACATTTTAATTGAATTAAATTAAAAAAATTCTTTGGGTTTCATAGATATTGTTCACAAAATAAATTTTACAAGTTTTATATCAGAATCTTTTTTCTATTTTTGTAAATTTTTGTTTTACTTCACTTTTTCTTTTTTTCATTTTTTTTTTTTCTTTTTCTTTTTTTACAAATTTCTGAAAAATGTTTATTTTTGAAATTTTTTGCTTTTTTCTTTTTTTTTTTGTATATTTTTTGTATATTTTTTCATTTTTTTGGTTTCTTCTGTTTTCTTTTTTTTTGTTTTCTTTGAAGAAATCGATTTAAGAAAAAAAAAAGCTTCGAAAAAACAAATTAACTTTAAGAAAATTGATGTTTTGTAATTTCTTTTAAAATGAATATATTTAATATTAAAAAATATTATGATTTTTTAAATTATTCTTTTGAAGGGGTAATTAATTTCCTCTTACAGCCGTTAGGTTTTCAATAATTCAAAAGAATGGAGTAAAATCTATTGATTTAGCTCAATTCTTTTAAATTGTAGAAAACCTAGGCACTTTCAGTTACCTTTTCTAGAATGTGAAAGAAAAGAGTAAAAACAAATATTTTGTCCAATTTTTTTGAATTCTCGAAAAATACTGTTATATTTTTTTTTAATATAAGACATTTTCTTTTTATTTCTTCAAGTAAAAAAAAACTTGGTGAACATTTCCAGAATTCAAAAGAATAGAGAAAAATCAATGATCAAAGATTTTACTCCATTCCAATGAATTCTGGAAAAGATAAACACTCTAGACAGTTTTCTTTAGGTTTTCCAAAATTTAAAAGAATCAAGTAAAATCTATTGATTTTCCATATAAACACAAAACTCAAGAAAAGATAACTTTGGGTTTTTTTTTTTTGGGAAAATAAATCAAAAATTTACCAAAATTTTCTTTTCATATTAAAAATTAAAAAAAAAAAACCTTGGTTAAATCAAAGTAATCTATAGCACTTCCCTATTTTATAAATTTTTGTTTAGAAATTTCAATAAAGTATCATAATTTTCTTTATTATTAACAAATGAAAAGATGAATAATGACTCTGTATTTTGAATAATATCAAAGATATCAAAAGCTTATTATTTTTGTTAATTTGAATTAATTCTATAATCTAAATTTTCGATTTTTTTCACTATGATGTGAAATTACACAAGTAAATAATCAGTATGTTCTATTATTTCCAGATTAGAGTTTAGTTGTCTAAAAGTTGCATCAATTTATGTTTTTTTTGTTTTTATTTTTATTATAAACTAAGAATATCTGTTTAGATAATTTGTGAAATTTCTAAATTTTAAAATTGAAGTTGAACCCTTCCATTTTAAATATCTTTTGTCGTTTGTTTATATTGTTATAAAAAATAATTTTCAAATATTCTTGACCTTTCCATCCAGAACTATTTATAATCAAGTTTTATCTAAAATTATTTAGATTTACATTAGGTAGTTTTCTTTTTTCGATTTCACAGTTAATATTTATATCTTTTTTTTGGAAAATTTTAATTTGACGAAAATGTTTTCAAACCTAATTTTTCTATTTTTTTTCGCAATTTTTAATCTTCTTTTTATAAATTGGGATTCTGATTTGATCAATAATTGTCTCAGTTATATACTTTTTTTGAGTCTAATTGAATTAATTTTTACCTGTTTTATTACTTTTTTATTTTATATAATATCAGTTCATAATTTATATTTTTCTAAAACCCTCAATAGAATTTACCTTCAAAATTAATTGGTAGCTTAATTATAATGTTTAATACTAAATTAGAATGGTATCCTGAAACAAGAAGAAGAAAAAAATCTTGAGTTTAATTTTGAAACATAGGTTATATGCTTTGGAATAGTTTATTTTTGGCAATTCAATATTTAGTGTAAAAGAAATTTAAGTTACCCTATGGTACAAACCTCGCAAATAGTTTAAGTGGTATGAATGTACGGATATTCTAATGTTTCTGAAGAATTCTCTTGGAACTTACCTATTTTAAGATAACAAACTAGAGTTTTGTATAAGAAAAGTTATAAAAAATTTCAAATAATTTTTTAAATTTTTTTTTATTCGAACCAAGAGTTTTGAGAAGTTATAAATTGGGAATTGTCCTCTCGATTTCTTAAGTAGTGTTTTTTTGTGTGTGTCTAATGTAAAGATCTATTGAACTAATAACCTTAAATCTTCATATTTTTTAAATAAAAAAAAGAAAATTTTTTCCTATTTAAATTCACTTGACAAGTTTTTAGGGTTAATAATTAAAACTATTCCCTAGACCACTAAACAAAATAAAAAAGCTCAAAAAACCTGAAAAGTGAATTATAAATCTTTACAAGCAACTACAACATGATTTGGTGGTAATTATCTTAAATCTATAAAATGTAAAAAACGCTTTTCATTTTTTTTAACTTTCAAAATGGAATCACAAATAAAAGACAACACATTATTATTAGAGGATCTTAATGACGAATATGAATTTGATACAAACGAAAACTCTTTGACTCGTATCGTCAAAAGCCAAGAATTCAGACAAAAGCGTATGACGATATTTTTTGTTCTGTTTATTTTTCTCTCGGGTTGTGTTTTCTTTTTAGCTGGTTTCATAATGAATTCTGCTGCAACAATAATTATTTCACTTATTATGAGCTTGGTTTCACTTGCTTATCTTGTTAAAACATACCAAAATTTCCAACGACAAAATCTCCACACAGAACTAGGATCATTATTTTAGCCAAGCATACAAACCAAGACAAAACATGGTTTGTTTTTTTTTTTTTTAACAAGTGTTTTGATCATAGTGTGGTAAAATAATAATAAAAATCAAGCTTAATACCAAGTTTTTATTCGTTTTCGATCTTTTTTTTTTTCTTTTTGATGAAAATTTCCTAGTTCAAAAAATTTTAGCTTTTTATTTCGATGATTGAGGAGAATGATCAAACCTCAATCCTCAACACAGAGCTTTTATTGGGGGAATTAACATAAGCAATTCATAAACATTGTTTTTTCAATATCCTCGCATCAACAACAAGATTTGATCTGCGTTTATAATAAAAATAATTATGTGTTTTTTAAATCTTTGCCTAAAAACGATCTTTAAAAATCAAAAAAGAACTCAACTCTTGTGAATTCAAAAAAAGAGCTAGAGTGGCCCAAAATAACCTATTCCAGAGAATATAACCTATGTTTCAAAATTAAACATGAGATTTTTTTTTTCTTTTTGTTTCAAATGTAACATCCTAATCAGTATCCAATAGTAGACTGAAAAGTTCGAGAAAAAAAGTTCGATATTGTTTTTAATTGGGAGCATTATTGAAAAACTGAAAATTCAAAGTAAAATCAATTAAAAGAAGAAACCTATTAATTTCAAATAATAATCCATTATATTATTTTCAATCAACACAACAAATACAATTTAAATCTACATTCATACTGAAATTGTTGTCTGGCTTTGGAGATCGAAAAAATAGTCAATTTTTTGAACGAAATTTTAAGGTAATTAGATCAATCAAAGAAAAGCCCAGACCAAAAGATAGTATTAAAAAAACTGTTGTTGTGTTGAATACTTCATTTTGTCTTTATTTATTCTTTTTTTAATTGATCTTGCTTTGAATTTTCAGTTTTTCAATAATGTTCCCAATTAAAAACCATATTTCACTTTTTTTCCTAGGTTTCACTTTTTTTCCAGAACTTTTAAGAGTTAAATTAATTTTGAAGGTAAAATCTATGGTTCTTTTTAGAATATTTTTAATTAGGAACTGAATTTGTTTCAGAGATTTTTTTTTAAGTATTTTTTCTAACAATTTTACCTGACAATTATATCTATTTTTGGAGATACGTTTTAACATTTGATCTTTAATTTTTAGGGTTTCTTTGTTCATAGACCAACTTTCAGAAACCAATTTAAGGTTTGTTAATTGTTTATTTAATCATTTAATCTGTTAGCCTTCATAAAAAATGAAGTAGCTCTGATTTTTATTTGAAACATGGATTTAGCAACTCTAAATAGTTTTACTTTAAGAACAGTAATTTAATTTCCAAGGTTATTTCACCTTGTTTTGATTACCCTATAACTGTTTAAATGATCATAGATTTTTTCAAATTTTCACACACCCAATCAAACTTTATCTATAAATCCACAAAGTAAATATTTTTTTTAATTTTTCTTAATTCAATAGGTGTGTCAAGATTTGATTACTTTGAATTTTAAATGGGAAAAACTTTTCTCTTAACTTTACATCTTTTTAAACCAGGGCAAATATCAGAAATTATAAAAAAATTAAAAATAATATATAAAATTATCAAAGAATTTGGAATGACTGAATTGCTAATAAAAGACAAATATCAAAATTATTCCTAAATTAAATATTTAGAAAGTTGGTTCTGGAAAGGTTTCCAAAAAAAAAATTTCAAAAAGTTAAAAGATAGTTTTTCAAAAAAGAAAACTTATTTTTATTTATTCATTAATTATTGGAGTGTAAATTACATTCTAATTGCACTTCAAATTAAATTCCATTTAAGAAATTTAACTTTAAAATCATAAATTTCACAGTTATTAATTAATGAAAAGACATACCAATTTTTTTTTATGTTTTAAAAGGTAAAAGCAAAAAAATGAAATGAAAAAATTAAAAATCAAAAAGAAAAAAAAATAAATTTATAAAGGATTTCTAAGAAGTAATTGTTAAAAAAAAATAAAAATACAAACCAATTCCATCTTTAATTAAGGACATCCAAAAATTACAGCTATAATACTTTTGGTTGAATTAATTTAATTTGATAAATGTTAATAAATGTTCACTTGAATATCTCGTTATTTTATTGTTGTAATTTCTTTTTTTTTTCTTTTGATTTTTAATTTACTTTAAGCATTTGGTCATTTGTAGCGTTTTAATTTTTAGTTTTTATTTTCAAGTTACTCATACTTTCGTGTTTCAATGTCACAGTATTAAAAAGTAACCACTTGAACTCTTCCTTTGTAACTCTTCTTCCCTATATAAAGAAGATCCGGCCAGGGGAATAAAGGAAAAAAAAATAAATTGTCTTTTTATTTCTTAAATTAAAAAAAACCTAAAGGCATTTTTCCATAATTTTAAAGAATAGAGTAAAATCTTTGATTTTATTCCATTCCTTTGAAATGGTGACAATCTAGGTACTCTATTGTACTTGAAGACACTTTACAACACTTCACCGGGGTCCAAAGGCTGGGAAACCCCTAATAAACAGCTTATTAGTAATAATAAAAGATGTGAATTTTTATTGGAGAAAATTGAAATTATTATAAACACCCGTCCCAAAAATTTGGAAACATACCCCCAAAATCAAAAATAGGCAAAATAAATCAAAATTTATTGCATTTTTTCAAACATAATATTAAACCCCATTTAATTTATCCAGTATTAATGTTTTTACAAGTAATCATTTTCATTCAAATAAAAGAAAAAAATATCAAACCAAAAAAACAAAAATTGGTGTCCCAAATAATGAAAAGGGCTTAACAAAAAATGTATTGGAAAATTTGTTGAAATTTCATCAACAATTATTGATCGATCAACTTTTTAGATAACCATCAACTAATTGTATCTGAAATTTCCAATTGAAAAAAACCCAACTTTAGTCTTCTATTAAACCATCGAAAAAAATTCCAGATCGAACGAAACAAATTACATAACGAGAAAAAAGGAAATGAAAACAAAAAAAAAAAAAGAAAAAAAAATGAGATAGTTTGTAAAATCAAAAATATTTCCAAATTGAAAACAAATTGTAGTATTGTTATTCTTTCAACTGTTTAAACTGTGTCCAAATTTTTGGAATTTCGTTTAGATTAGAAATTAAAAAATTATTTTGGGATTTTTATCACTTTATATTTTGAATTGAGACAAACCAACCAAAAAACTTTTAGAACTAAACTATTTTTCAGTCAAAGGGTCCCAGTTGTAATGGGTGAAATACATGTGTTTAAAGGGTTTGCAAAGATATTAGAAGAAAAAATTATATTTTGGAAATTTCCAAAATTGAAATCATTTTTTCACATTTTTACACATTTTTATTTTTTGTTTTTTTTTAAAACCTAATTCAGTTGTAAAAATTTTTTTCATTGCAAGATCAATAGTCACTTGGTAAAAATGTGTTATTCTAAGGTTATTGAAACTGTGGAAATGAATGTTTCAAAATCATATTGATTTCTATTGGAATTCTATTCGATCTTTGATCTTGATATTTGTTTAATAAATGTGAAAAATTTTCACTTCGTTTTCATTTACTTTTTCAAATAGAGAACACAAATCCCAACACACTTCGTTTGGGGACTTGATTTCTAAAAGAAAAGTATGGAAAATGAAGTGAAAAATGTTTCCTATTTATTATTCAAATACCAGTAGAAGTTCAAAACGAACATTGTTGTTTTTCTCAATAGGGCCCTCAGAATTTGAGTTTTTCAATTTTTAAGAAAATTTATTGATTAATTAGTTTTCTTTCAGACATACATCAACAATTCTTTGGTGTATATTATTCTGTTTATTTCTTATTTGTTATTCAAAGGTCAATTATATAAAATAATTGATATTTGAAAAAAACGTTGGTCCACTTTGACTGAAACAGAGTTTATTTGGTAACCTTTAACAAAATTGTAATATTCTGTATTCCTGACAAATTCAATTAAAAAAGGTTTAAATTTTGATAAAAGTTCAAAAAGGAAAATCCATATTAAGATGTAATTTCCATTTTAAAGATGCAATTTTCATTTCCAATTGATTGTATGAAAGGGTAGACTTTTTCAAGGACTAACCAGCGAAATATTTTGGGAATTTGAAATAAAAATTTTCCTTTAACAAAATTGTAATATTATGTATTATCCATAAATAAGCTTTGTTGACTCTTTGTATTAATTACTCATTCCTAATATCAAGTAGTTTTCAACAATGGGCAAAAAAGTATTTTAATTTTGTACTGAAAATAGTCTTTCGTGGTATGTCAATAGTTTTCTTGAACAATGGAAATTTAATTTAATAATTGATCACTAAATAAAGATGGTTTTCCAAAAAACAGTTTCCCAAAAAAACGAAAAGTTTCAACTCTTTTAAAATGGCTAATTGTTGAAAATATTTTATTCAAAAAGTATGAGATCAGAATTGCATAGTATCCGCTGGACTAATTCTTCTTTTCTCCCACTCACCCTTAAACCAAAGTCTGATAATATTTTCTTGAGTTCAACATTTTTTTTTCTCCGTAGTTGTGAGGCTGTTGGGAATTTGCTTTTTTTTTTCTTTTTTTTTGTTTTTTTTTGAATTTTACGTTGATGTTTTTTCTTATGATCACCATAAGTTTTTTGTAATTGCTTTTTTTTACTGCTTTTGAAAAAATCACTATTTGCACTTCTCTCTGAAGAACTTCTTAACAATCGTGGGATCTTTGGCCTTTGTACTTCAAAATTTGAAAATCCAAATGAATCAAATAATTGGAATGTATAATTTTTGTTTGTTTGTTTTTTTGTTTGTTTTTCCTTCTCTTTTTCTTTGCTTTGATCTTTATCTTCTTCTTTTGATTTTTCTTTTTCTTTTTCTTTTTTTCTTTTTTTATAAACTGTTTCTTTTTGTTTTTGCTTATTAGTTTTTGTCTTTTTCTGATTTTGATCATTTTTTCTTTTTCCATAAACCTTTTCAATTTTTGTTTCCGTTGTTTTTTCTTGGGGTTGTACCCTTTTTTTTTGCTTTTCTTTCATTTTTTCTTTTTCCTTTTCGTTTTTCTTTTCGTTTTTCTTTGTTTTTTCTATTTCTTTTTCTTTTTTTAATTTCTCTTTCTCTTTCTTTTTCTCTTTTTCTTTCTCTTTTTCTTTCTCTTTTTCTTTCTCTTTTTCTTTTTCAATTTGTTTTTGAGTATCTTTTTCTTTTTTCCCATCTTTTTCTTTTTCCTTTCCTTTTTCTTTTTCTTTTTCTTTTTCTTTTTTTGTTTCAAAACCATCAATTTGGTTGGTGTTTGAATAAAATTGAAATTTTCTTTTCTTTTTGGATGTAGAAAGAGCTAATTTATGAAGCTTTTGTATTAAAAAATTTTCGTGATCCAGTTTGTTTATTTTGGAATATTTATTGGTATTTTGAAGTTCAACATAAATAATAAACTCTCTGTTTTGATTAATAATTTTTTCAGAGCTTAAAAGATTTTGAGAGGGTAAGTTTTTTAAGTATTTTTCAACCATTCTCTCAAATGTAAAAAAAAATTAAAAAATGAATCTAATGGAAATAATTTATTTGTGTGACTTGATATTTTCAGAACAAAACTCAATTTAAATAAAGTGGAGCAGAATTAAAGGTGTTTTATTATAGTAGTTATTAAATAAATCTTAATTCTCCTAGAAATCTTGAACGGAGGATTTTAATATCCGTTTTTTTGTTGATCATTCTATGATAACTTTTTAACTTTTTCTTTGAAAGACAAAACAATGTATAGATTTTCATTTTTGTGGTTCAAAAGTAAAAATTTGAATTTTTTCAAGTTTTAAAGTTATTAGTGAAATAATATACCTCGATCAAAAATACTCTAAATTCAGAGTATAAAAAGAGTGTTTCAAATTAAACCCATACTTGATTTTTTCTCATTGTTTCAGGCTACCATTATAATTTAGTATTAAATATTGTAATTTTTTTATGGTCAGATCAATTTTGAAGGTAAATTAATTGATATTTTGGGTACTTTTTAGATATGAAATATGAATTATTGTAAAAATTTTCATATTTTTTCTTATTTTTATCACTATTTGATATTTTTTTGAATTAAAAATAAGTAGATCTACTATTGATTGTTTTTTTTTGAAATTTTACATTAAAAATTTATATTTTTGAAGATTTGATTTAAAAATTTTGTTTGTATTTAATAAAAATACTGACAAGATAAAAATTTATGAAATGATTAAAGAATTAAGAGTTTAAATTTATTAATTACATTACTTATATTTGAAAAAAAAAAAATAATAGTACTATTTTTTTTATCCTATTTGTGTATTGATATTAAAAAAAAAGTCTAAAAATAAAAAAAAAAAGGGTCAAAAAGAATTCATGTAATCATCTTGGGGTAAATAAAATTAGTTTACTTGAGTTTCATTTTTTAAAGAATAAATTTAAATATATAACCTTTCAATTTTAAAAATTGTGTTTTCAATTATGAGTTTGAAATTCATTTTTATAACAAATTCTTTCAAAATATTCTTTATTTGGGGTAATTTTATTAACCAAAAGATAATAAATTTAGGTTAATCTTTTTAAAAAATGTTGACTCACTCCATAATATTATTGAAGAGGTTTTGTTAGGTTGTATCATATATTCATATCAAAAAAATATTTTCAAATTGACAGATCAAATTTATTTTATCTAATTGAATAAATTTTTTATTTCTTTTTTTTTTTTTTTCTTTATTGTTCTTTGTTTTTAGAAAGTAAGCTACAAAAAAAAAAAAAAAAGATCTTGGATAATATAAATTAAGTAAAAAAAAAAAAATTGAGAATATGTAATGTCTTTTTAAAATGGATATATTTATTCATAAAAAAATCTTCTTGCAAACCTTTTTTCAGTAAATGTTCAGTAATAAAAAATCAGTAATACTTATTTCAAAAATTGTGACTCACTTTTATTGAGTTTTTTATTTTATTTTTTTTTTTGATTTTTTATAATAAACTATATTCCAAAATTGTGGATACAGTTTAAACAGTGAAAATAATATCAATACCACACTTCATATTCAATTTGAAAAGAATTTTTATTTTACAACTAATTTCATTTATTGTCTTTTTTGTTTGGTTTTCATTTCCTTTTTTTCCATTTTCGGAATCTGTTTCGTTAGATCTTGAATTTTTTTTTCAAGGGTTGATCGAAGCTTAGTGTTGAGTTTGTTAAATTGAAAAATAGCATGCAATTGGTAGATGGTTTCTTATTATTTGATCGATCAACAATTGTCTCGTGAAAGTTCAACAAATTTACCAATACATTTTTTTTCTGCTCGTTTTATTATTTTGGATACACCTATTTATATTTTGAGTTTAGTATTTTTTTTTTCTTTTATTTCGATTAAAATGATTACTTATTAAAACATTAATACTGGGTAACTTAAATGTTGTTTTATATTACATTTGGAAAAAAACAATAAATTGGGTTTTTTTAATATTTCTCGTTTTTCAAAAAATGATATTATTACTATTTTTGATATTATTAGAAAAAAAGATTCATCATATTTATAAGCATTAGTGGAAAATACATTTATTTTTGAGTCTTTCACAAAATTCCTAAATCATAATTTAGGAATTATTTGAAGTTCCTAGGTTTTTTTACCTTTTGAAATAAACCTAAAAATTTTTAAATTTTCTATTTATTTCAAAAATTAAAAAAAACCTAATGGCAAATAAGAGGAATTAAAAACCCATGCTTTAAATAATAAAAAAAAAAAAAAAAAATAGCTTTTTTTTAAGTATTTTTGATTTTGGATGTGTACAAATTTTTGGAATGGGGTTTATCATGTTTTTATTTGTTTAGTTTAATTTCATAATGGACTACAAATAAAATTTGATAATTATTTATTCTTATATAAAGAATTATTTTTTTGTTCAATTTCTTCTTACACGCTATCACAATTTTTAAAATATAACCTAAGTTAATATTTCAAAATTTCTTGATTTGTATATATATATATATATATATATATATATAACCCAAATAAGAATTTTCTATTCTGGATTCATAAAATTGCAAATGTAACATATATACTATCCAATTCAAATATAATTTGTTCTGAGTTTCAAAAAAAAAAAAAACATAGTCTAGATATAAACTTTCATATATATTTATAAACTAAATTTCAAAATTTTCCACACAGCTAAAACGTTTCAAACAATCAAAATAATAAAATTTCATTGAAATTGGGGATAATTTTTATTTTTGTAAAATATGAAAATCATTTTTTCATCTTTTAGTTTTTGTTTTCCTATCATTGTTTGAATTACGTAATTTGCTTCTTTCGATCAATTTTTTTCTACAAGGTTTATATTATGTTAAAGTTGAGTTGTTCCAAATAGAAGAACTCTATTAAAATTAGTTGGTAGTATCTAAACCTTTGATCTATCAATATTCCTAATAGAATTTCAACAAATTTACTAACTATTTTTTTGTTTTGCTCCACCCAAATTTTTTTTAACATATCCTTGAATTATTTGTATTGATAATTATTTATTTATTGTTTCGTGAGTATTGTAATTTATAAAAAGGTGTTAACATTTCAATTAGTGAATGGTTCTAATTTGGTAAATCTTCTTTAATTTATTAAATAAGTTTTTTTTTTTTCACAAATCAGATTTTGGTGTGTTAAAAATTTTGAATTGGGGTTTATATAATTTAAAACTTTACTAAGCCAAATTTTAAAAATAGGGGCAGATTTTTCATCTGAAAAAAATTTGTTCAATTGTTTTTTTTTTTTAATAATAATCTATTTTACTAAAGTGACATCAGGTAATAACTAATATATATTAATTATACAAATATATTATAATCATTTTATTTTTTGAAAGACAAATGAAAAAAGAAAAAAAATAATAATAAAAAAGTTTGCCCCTAATTTTGAAATTTGGTTTAGAATAATTAAAAAAATATAAAAAATAAATTGTATTAAATAAAAATAAATAATTAAATCTAAAAAAAATCAAAATACAGTAAATTTTATTTTATTTTTTTTTATTTCCAAGTTATTTTCAATTAAAAAAATTAAATATCTTAAAAAAACAATAAAATTTACCAATTTTATTTAAAATAATATGAATCTCAAAACGATTGTTTCAATTAAAAATAAATAAAAAATGATTTCATAATTGATTATAATTTATATTTTTTTAAATCCTCTTTTGAAATAAATTTAATTTCTTGGATTATTTCTAATTTATGAGATTTTATTGAATAATTTATCAAATTCAACTGATTATTTGATTTTAAAAAATTTTGAATCCAAAAGATAGATTGGGCAACGTTTAAACCAAAATCGGAATAATATTTAGTAAAAATTGGAGGCAAGGTAATAACTTCTTTTTCCTTATCAATTATAACATGTTTTAATATAAAAATTTTTGTCATTTCATTTAATTTTTTAAATAAATTCTCAACATAAAAAATGTCTAGAATGGGTGAATGGGAAGTGAGAGAAATCAAAGAAAAATGGATTCTAGGATCTGGTGTATCAAACTGGAGTTTTTTTAATTCTTGTGATAATACGTAATGCTTTTTAAATGAAACTAATTTAAAAATACCAAATTTAATGTCAGCCAAGCTAATTATTGATCCGCCTAGATTGTATTTACTGTAACTTAAAAGGTGCTTATAGGAATTATAATTATTTGGTATTTCGTTTTTTAATAATGAATGTACAAATAAAGTGTTATATAGATTTATAAAAAAGCATTGCTTTGTGGAATGGTTTTCCTGTGCTAATTGTTCTAAATCAATTGTTTGCAGTTCTGATAAATCAACGAGAAATTTTTTGAAACGGATCGATAAAGTTATTTTTTCACAATCTATACTACCAAAATTATCAACAAAATTCAGATTTAACATTTTAATTAATTGAGTAATTAAATTTATAACAATTTTACATAAATCTTTTTTGTTGTTGCTCTTCTTATTATCTTTTTCCTTTTCTTTCTCTTTTTTGTTTTCTTTCTCTTTTTCTTTTTCAATCTCTTTTTCAATCTCTTTTTCAATCTTGTTTTCTTTTTCTTTTTCTTTCTCTTTCTCTTTTTCTTTTTCTTTCTCTTTTCCATACTCAATTTCTTTTTTGATTTCTCTTTCTACTTCTTTATATTTTTCGACTTCTTCTTTTTGCTTTTCAATTTTTTTATTATATTTGATGTTTGAATTTAATGTTTCATGACTAATCATTTCTGAACTTAATTCTCCATCAAAATAGTTATTATTTACATATTTATAATTTTTAGTAATTATACATTTTTCAAGTTCAGAATATAAATAACTGGTTTGAAATTCATTAAAATATTTTTTTGAAACAAGTTGATAAATATTTTCTTCAATTTCATCAAACATATCGACACTTTTTTCATTTTTGTGGGTCCATTTTTTAATTATTTTGTTTCTTAGTTCTTCTTTAATATCAACCGAAAAGGTCGAGGTTTTATAAATATAATCTTTGAATAACCTTATTATCAATTGAACTGAATTCTATTAGTTATCATGGTAAATATTATAATTAAATTGTTTTATATAAATGAACAGATAGATTTAAATATGAGTGGGTAGAGTGATAAATATATAAATAAATAGATTTTATAGATAAATATACAGATCGATAGATTTATTAATGGATAGATATATAAATAAATAGATCGATAAATTTATCAGTATCTCGGTAATTGATAGTTTAATAAGAAATAAATTAGAAAAAAAAATAAAATTAATAAAAATATATACTTCTTCATTATAGTAGCTCTTAAATTCTTGCAAATCACAATAGAATAAAAAGGGTTCAATCAACATTCTTTCGGAAAGATATTCTTTATAATATTGGATACCAAGTGGGTATTTAAATAATTCTTCTAATGTTTTTTCTTTCAGAACATCTTTAAAAGTTTTTACTTTTTTTCTTTGATTTTTATAAAAACTTTTAAAATTGTATTCTTCAAATTTATTATTTTTTTCAAAAAGTTGGCTATGGTTTGTGTTGTATAATTTTTAAAACAAGTATAAGATTAAAATGAATTTTTGTTTTGTATTTTTCAAATTAATTTTATTAAATGTAAAATCAAAACGAGATTTTTATGTTTGGAAAATTAATAATAATTACCTTGAAGAATATGAATGAATTACACTATCATCATCCATTTGAATTGGAATGAAATTGTTTACATTTAATTTATTTTCATCATTATTATATATTTCTTTTACATTGTTGCCTCTTTTTTCAATTTTTGAAAACTTACTTACTAATAAAAAATCATCCTGGGTTGTGCTACTTATTTTAACTATTTCCAGAATTGGGTTTAATAATTTTGATTTTTTCGAAGTTTCATTATCTTCCTATTGAGTTTATATTTTTTAGATAATGATATTAATATAAATAGATATAAGAAAATATTAATAATAAGAAGAAAAAAAATAATTTTTTTGTACAAGTCAGTATATTATAAAAAATTAAAAGTGATAATAATAATTTTCAATAGTAAAAAACAAAATAAAATTATTTCTTTTAAAGTAAAAAAAAAAAAAAAAAAGATATTATTTTATACATTTTATTATTTTATTATCTTGAATTTATTTTCAAATAAAAACTCTTTTTATTTTTTAGACTTTTACCTTTTCCAAATTTCTCTTTCCAAGTTTTTTGGGTTCCTTAGGTTCCTTAAGTTATTTGAGCCCTCCCCTTTTTGCTTTTTTTTTAAGTCTTTGAGGGGGTTAAAGGAATAAAAAATCATTTAGAATTGGTAAAATTGTTCATAATTTTATCTTAAAAATAACTTTTCTTACTAGATCTTAAACAAATAGAACTAAAGCAACTTAAGAGAAAGGATTTAAAATGATGTAATTTGAAACTGATCTGAAGTGAGTTCAATGTAATTTTATATATGATTTGTGGAGTCGTTACTTGGGCTGGGTTTATGTTGTCAAGAAGGTATCTTTTACAGGGATTTTGTAAAAAAAAAGTTTTGGGAAACAACAAAACAATAAATAAAAAGAAAAAAAATAAATAAATAATAAAAATTGAAAGAAAATTTCAAAAATCAAATCTTATTAAAAACTCAGGACTTCATAGATGTACCCTATTTATAAAGATCTAATTTAAAAGTTAATAAAGTATCTATTTTATTTGATCTAAACTTGATCAAATATTTTGACCTCTTCATTTAAATAAATTATGGTGATAATCAAGAAAATTTTGTACATAAAAGGATAACAACCAATCATCATCCAACACTTAGGGTACAATAAAAAACCTTTTCAATAAAGTTTTTTTCTTTTTTTTTAATTATTTTTTAGACTCTCTTTCATTCCAGAAAACTAAATTGAGTTTAAAATACTTCTAATGACTGTAATTCGAAGGTTCTTTTGAATACTCTTTGAAATAGAAGTCACAAATTTATTCGCTTTAAAACTCTTTCTTTAACCGATTAAGAGCTCTTGAGCAATTAATACTTATCAAGAAATCCTACTCTCTTTCATTTTTTTCTCTTTTTCTTTTATTTATTTAAAAATAATAATTTTTTCTCTTTTCATTTTATAAAAAAAAGTATTCACATAAACTATAATCTTGCCTAAAATATAGAATAATTACAAAAAATCTAATCAAAAATTTTTAATACGAGAAACAACTTTACTTTTTCAAAGTTTTTATTAAAAATTGAAATAACAGTTATTTTTGAGTATTTAACATTTGATTCCTAAAAAATGATAATTAAGTACTTTTTAGAAAGTATGACCAAAAAAATTTTCAATATGAACTGAAAATGGTACCGATTGGATATGTTGACTGTATTAAGGATGTTCAAAAAAATTTTTTTAAAATGAATATATTAGAATTAAAAATAATAAAAAAATATAAAAAGGGGAGTTGTAAATAAATTTCAAATCAAAATAAAAAAAAAAAGCATCATATAGTCTAATTTGAAAGAGAATTATTTGTATTTAAAAAAAAAAATGGAATTAATAGTTATCCTTTAAATATTGTTGTACAGGCATAAAAAAGTATATTCATTTTGGTTATTCACAAAAAATTTACAAAAATTCACAAAAATAAAATTTGGTTCTAATCAAAAAATTGATAAACATAATAGTTTTAACCACTTTCAACTGTTGTTCTATTTTGTGGTTTTTTATTATCAATTCACAAATTATTTGTCAAAACCTTGTGAAACCAAGAGTAAAAAAATAAAATTTTAGATTTCTTCAAAAACACTATTAATCTCGTACAGGCTGTTAAGAAATTTTGGGAATAAAAATTGGCAAATTCATTTATTTTTGTATATTATGTGACTAAATATTTCTGGTTTTTTATGACCATTTTTCGAAAAAGAAATCTCAAAATATATTACATTAGTGATTCAAAAAACAATAAATATTTCTTTTTAAGGTATGTATTATAACCCCAAAACACACTACAAAAAATCTCATAACTTTTATAAAACTTTCAAGTCTTTTCAAACTTTTATACAATTTACAACCCTTTCAAGCAGCTTTAAAGGGGAAATTCGTTATAAAAGTGAGATACATTGTTAAAGTCATAGGATTCTTTATACAGGTATTTAAATTATAAACGGAAAAATTTTTCACTTCATTGTCCAGATTTTCCTTTTTCAAATAGAGATCGAAACCACAAACAACACCTTTCTTCTTTGGGAATTCTATTTAGTAAATGAAAAATATGGGAAAAGGAAGTGAAAATTTTTTCCAATTTACAATTCAAATACAAGTAGTGCTACAAAAAAATGATTTTTCCTTTTCTTTAGCAAAATTTCATTTTTCAATTTATTTTGTGGGTGTTTGTGATGAGTTCACAAAAATTTGAAAAATGGTATTGTTAAAAAAACAGTGTTTGGGAAACAAAAATACAATAAAAATAAACCAACAAATCAAATATATATATATATAATAAGTAAAAGTTAGTGAATAAAATGAAAATGGGAGCAAACGTACATGGTATATATTAACCAAATCTGATTCTGTTGATTCCTTGAACTCGTTGTAACGGGATTTTATTTTATTAATTTCAATAATTAATTGATTGTTTTTATGAGTGATTTTTTTCAACTGGTTTGATAGTGTGAGGCGATCTCTTTGTAATTGGTTATCAACTTTATTTGATTTCACTAGATTTAAAATGGAATTTATGTTCTGTTTAGATTCGTCTAACATTTTATTTAGTCCTTCTTTCACATTGACTAGTATTTGAAAGTTTTCCAATTTTGAGATCATTTTGTAGTGTCTTTGGTAAAGAGTTTCAAATTTTCGAGTTTTCTTGGTAGTTTGATTTTCGATCACTTGTAATTTGTTTAGTAATTTGTTTTTTTCTTGTAAAAATATATTTGATTTGGTTGTTATTGACTGGACACGATACATTATTTGGCTTGAGATACTTGTTCCATGTCTTTTTTTGATTTCAAATTCCAGCTTTTTATTTTTTAAATTTAATTCCTTCAGATAATTGTTGATCTCCTGTTGGTAGCCGTCACTTTGTTGTGTGTTTTGGCTTGGTGTATTCTTCTTCTTTGCTTGGTCGCCATTTTGATCCAGATTTTGGCTTTCATTACTTTCATTCATTTCTTTTAAAAATGAGACTGATCTCAATGTGACTAAATTCTTTAACTCATTAATTTGGATTTTAATTTTTTCTATTTGGGAGTGCAACAAATTGTTTTTGGAAACATACAATTTTAGGGGCTTGGTAATTTTTTCCATTTTTTCATCCAAGGGGTAATTGTGGAAATTTTTCTGGATTTTCTTTGTTTCTTTTTGTAAATTATAACATTTTTCAGTCAAGTGCTGAATCGTCCCACTTTTTCGAATTAGAGGTTTTGGTTTTGCTGTTGTCCGAAACCAGATTTCATAATAAAGTTTGAAATTTACTAAAAAGGGGATGATCACTGCATTTACCCAGATTAGTTTGGCCTTTTTTTTTTTTTTTTTTTTTTTTTTATTTCTGTTTTTTCTTTTTTTTCTTTTTTTTCTTTCTTTTTCATTAAATTTGTTTTGTTTTTGTTTTACTTTCTTTTTGTCATCTTCTTTTTTGTTTTCGTCATTGGTTGGGGATCGAATCTCCTTGTTTGTTTTCTCCAATTTTTTTAATGCAAAGATAATATCCAAATACCGATATTTTGTTTTGATAATTTTTTTTCCCATTTCCAATAAAAAATTCTCCGTGGAATAATACAAATGCGGCTGGTTCTTGGGCAGAAAGTTCTTGATAGATTTGTTAATTATTGTTTTTTTTGTCGCTCCTAACAAACCAATCGCTTTTTTGTTTGCCTCAATAATAATTGTAGATGGAAGAACAAGCAAGATGTTTTCATTGTTGTGATCCAATTTCTTGATTCGAGCTGCGAGTTTTTTTTTGCTCAGTTTTGGTATATTGTCAAATGTGCTTGACGTCTGTCCCATTGATTATATTTTCTCTTGTAAATTGTTTGGTTAGTTCAAGACAAAAAGGCTAGGTTCGAAAAAACAATATTTGTTATTTGACTCAAAACAAAAAAAGAAAATGGAAAATAAAATGGAAAATTTTGCAATTTTTTCCACTCAAATTTTAATTTTCTGTTTTTAAAATTGACAGTAATGTTTAAACAAATCAATTAAGTTTTTGTTCCTTGTGTTGCAGAAGCTTAACTCAATTATTAATCTTTTTGAAATCGAAAAATAACTCTTAAAACATTTGTCAGGAAATCTTTTTGGAAAAATGTTTTGTTTTGTCTTAAAAAATTTTTTATCTCTAATTAAATGATTAGGAATGGTTCTTTAATATTTAAGACTTTTTTTTTCTTTGTGGTTATTATTCTTACAACCATAGGTTTTGTTTGGAGTTTCGTTTTTTTTTTTATTTTCCTTTAAATTAGTTTGAAGGGTATTTTTTGTTTTATTAAATTTTTTGAAAAATTACTAAAATCCTTTTGGAGAAGTAAGACGTGTGTTGATATTATTCTCTTTGGAAACACCTTATTTCATCTTGGTGTTTTTTAATAAGTTCTTTTAAATAATATTATCTCAAAAGCACCTGAATAATAAATTGGCTAGTGACGCAAATTTAGATTGTGTTTCTTTTTTGTGGAATGTTCAAGACTTTCAAAGATCATTGGAAACAACAAGATTGAAAAAAAATTTTCGATAGAGATCGATGTTGTATGATTAAAAAAAGAAAACCAAATAAAATTCAAGATCAAAAAGATAAATTTTTTCTTTTTTTTTTTAAATTTTTTCAGAATAGATTTTTTGTTTTCAAATAAAATATCTATCCAATTTAAGGACGAGGTTTTCAGGTGAAAATATATGAAATTGAAGATAAAAATATTCTTGAAAGAGTTTACTAATCTCCGTTAAATTTACACATAGAGAATTTCTTTTAAAAAAAATGTATAGTTCCCACAAATTTGCTTTTCTGAGATTCTGCCAAAAATTGCTTATATATATTTCCTAATTTAACATTTCAATATGTATAAACACCAAAAATTCCCCAAGTTGGAATAAATATCGTTTTTACAGTTACTTTTACAAGTTTAGGATGTATTCAAACTTGAACTTGTTCTTGAAATTCCCTTAAAAGTAATTTTTTATAAATTTTTCAACCAAAATCTGTTTTTGTTTTTTTTTAGGTTGCCTTGTTTTTAAGTGTTTGGAACTTTCAAATTAGTTTTGTTTTATATGACCAATTGCTTCAGAATGAAAATTCTTTTTGAGAATTGAAAGTAAAATAATGTAATAAATAAACACCACACAGGGTGGGATTTAGTACTCAAGTTTAAAAATCTATCAATAAAAATACAATAAATTTATTAAATAATTCAAAAAATTATAAAAATTTCAAGGTAAACCCTTTTCCGTGTTTAAAGATTACGTAAAATATAAAGTATTTTAACTTCAAAATTGATTTAATCCAAGTTTTATCATTGAATATTTAATTATTCGTTGTGTATATATACAAGAATGTAAAAAAAAAAAAAAAAAACGAAATTAGTCTAATTTGAGATATTGGTTTTAATCATCTGGACACAGATTTTTTGGACCAATATAATTCAAAGGTTTTCATTAATATAATATTTACCTTTTATACAAACTAATCTACAAAAAAATTTACTGGCTTTATAATGTTTATGGGAGTTGTTTTGAGGGTTTATCCCGTATTCTTATCAAAAAATAAATTTTCAAATTTTTGGATCAGAATCATTTGTTATGCTTTTTCAAAATTTTATTTTTCTTTTTTTTTTTTTTTTTTTTTTTTTTTTTTTTTTTTGATGTGACTTTTTTTTTCAAAAGATCCTGTAGAAAAAAAAAAGCTCTTCTAAAAGATAAATAATCATTTAGAAAATTGAGATTATGTAATGTCTTTTAAAATGATTTTAATTATGAGTAAAATATCTTCTTGTTAACTTTTTTTCAGTGAAATTTCAGTAATAAAAAATTGGAAATGCTCATTTCACAAATTGTTACTCAATTTTTTTAGTTTTTGATTTTATTTTTTTTTAATTTATTAAATATCAGGTTTTTATATATTTAGAATGATTTAATAGTGAATTACCAATAAGATTTCATTATATGTTGTTCTTGAATACTAAAAGATATATTATATATAAAATTTATTATTAAAGGTGGGTCATAATTTTTGAAATGGGGTTTTAATCAAGTTTAACTTATAAAAATAACTGTTTTTTCTCAAAATTTGAGAAATATTGTAAAAAGATAATTTATTTGAAATTTTTTGTTCAAAAGACTTGTTTTTCAAAAAGTAAAAAAAATATAACCTTTATTCAGGAATTATATTAAAATTAAAATGAGCTTTTTATATTTTCAAATATCTTGAAAAGAACCTGATAATAAGAAAATATATAATATTAGCAAAATTTGGGTTTTTTTAGATGAAAATATTTCAAATAAACGTAAAATTGTTTATAATTTTTGAATAACAAGTTTTTTATTAACAAGTTCCATTTGAATGTGACATATACTTTATATCATAGACCAGAAGAAATATTGGTTTGTTTATTATAAAATAAAATGTTACTCTCCAGTTATAATCTTTCCAAAAAAATAAAAAAAAAGGGAATAAAAACAATTATGATGAGAGAAGGAATTACCACTAATAGAGACAAAATTTCAATAAAATTGAAATTGAAAAATATAATCGAATTAATGTACATTTTTTTGAATATTTTTTAGTGATATTTTGTTTTTTTTTTGAACCCAAATAAGTGTGTCTTTTTTATGTGCCTTAAATTCCATTTAAGGTTTTTGTCTCCAAATGGGTGTTTAAAATAATGTATACGATTAATATTTTAAAAACAAATGCTATTTAATAAGAAAAAATAATAATAAGTAATTTTAAGAGTTATTTTTGTTTTTTTACTTATGTAATTTTTTACAAAATCTTTAATTAAATCGATTTTATTTGTTTTTTTTTTTTATATTTTATTCAATTAATATGAAATTGTTATTGAAATATATATATATTGACAGATGTTATTTAAATCTCAATATTTTAAAGGTTCTCAGAAAATAATTTTTGTTTTTTTAATTCTATTTAATATTTTTTTCAAAATTCTATTAACAGAAATAAAATTTTCGGGTTTCATTAGTATTTGTCATATATAAATATTTATCCAATAACATAATATCTTACAAATATTTTTCATTTTTTTGTTCATATAATTTTGATATTATTAAACAATTTTATTTATTTAATGATTAAATTTGTTTTTATTTATTATTTTACCTTTCTTGATATGTTTTCCTGTTGATAACTTTTGAGTATTAATAAAATTATAAATCAATTAATGTTTTTATCTTACTAAACTATCAATATTATTTTTGATATAATTCTTATGAATTCTGTTAAATAAAAATTTATTTTATTTTAGAACTTTTAAACTATTTATAGATTTGTTTAAAACTTTTTTAATATGGTTTAATCAACTTGAACTCTAAAATGTTACAAAATGTATTTTATTGTAAAAATAAGAGTATATATATATATATATATATATATATGTGTGTGTGTGTGTGTGTGTGTGTGTGTGTGTGTGTGTGTGTGTGTGTGTGTGTGTGTGTGTGTGTGTGTGTGTATTTCTATTGTTTTTCCAATCTTTGAAATTCATTATTTTATGATTTTTTCCATATATTATGTTTATATTAATATTTTTCTAACCTTGCATGTTTATGGATTATTATTATTATTATTATTTTTTCAATTTGTAATTAATTTAGAATAAAATGTGTCATTATTTCGAATTATGGTGTTCTTCTAAATAATATTCAAAATTAGAAAGTATGGTATTGGCCCCCATTCAAGTATTAAAAGGTAATTCGAATGTAATACTAATTAAAATTTCAAGCTCATTTAAAAACTTTTTGTATTCGAAAACTCGGGTTTTGATAAATAGTAAGATATTCAAAACATTCAAAAAATCAATTTTGAAAAATAAACTAAAAGAAACAAATTAAAACAGTGGCAGATCTAAATATTAATAATCCTTTGGGTTCAAGTTGGTTGGTAGGTTGGCTGAACATTTACATTGAAAATACTTATCAATTCAGGAATGCTCTTGGATCTCAACTTATTGTCATATTAGATTAGCTAGCAATACAAATGCGTAGGATGAATGATATCATAATCATCAATTTCAATTGTTATTTCACTTTAGTTAAAATAATTCATTTTCTGCAATCATTATTGAAAAAATTAACTTTAAATTTAAAATATTTCACGAACTTGTTTAAAAAAATTTTTGAAAGATTCTTTATTGTCTCTTTTTTTTCCAAGTCACCGTTATTTCTCCTTTTTAAATTTTAGTATAAGTTCAATTAAAATAAGAGTCATACACCAGAAGTCAACATTTTCACTTTTTTTTTTGTTAATGAACAATTCGATCTGAAAACTATCTTGTTTATTTAGTTATGGTTTTGTTTGATTTTTAAGATCCAAAAGTGACTCTTTCTTCAAAATAATTGGTTAGTCTTTTTTTCAAACAGGATGTAATTTCAGATTTAAAATATTCTCAAATTACTGATCAATTGAAAAAAATGTTAAAAAATTTTTAATTCATTTTCAATTTTTCAAAAATAAATCACATTACCTGTTTCTTACTAAACAGTCCAGGAAAAAGAATAATCCAATGCCAAACTAATTTTACAAAGTTTCTAAGCATTTTGACTCATAAAATGCTTTTTTCAAAACAATGATAAAAAAATTTGTAAAATCAAAAATAATATAAAAATTTTCAAATATTTATTTGAATTTATCAGTAAAAAAAATCTAAAAGAAAAACAACCTTATCCCATAACCCAATATGGTAAAAGGAATTTATTTTCCTGATTTCTTTGTTATTTCAAATAACCAAGAAAATTATGATCTTTTACCCACATTGAATAACGATATAAAAGTGATTTTCTTTGAGATTTTTTTTACTGATAAATTCAAATAAATATTTGAAAATTTTTACTTAATTTTCCTTTTTGGAATTATTATGCCCAAGCTTTGAATAAAGTATTTTATGAAGTCAAGAAATAAGAAACCCCCTAAAATTAGTTTTTCTTAAAAACATTCTTTGTCCTGGATTGTTTGATAAGAAACAGGTAAAAGGATTTATAAAAATGGAAAATTAACAAAAAATTTGTTGGGGTTTATTTGAATTAATTAGTATTTTAAATCTGACATTTTTCCCTTCAAAGATATAGTAAAAGTCAACAATAAAATGACCAAATTTGATACAAATGGAAAACCATACAAGTATTACTTAAGTAGATCATATAATTCAACTGAACATTCTATTATGATATATTTAATAAAGCATATGAGAAAAAAACTGTAATCTATCACTTTTCAGGTTGTTCTCTTGAAGAATAAAAATCAACTATACACAACCATAGTAAAAAAGTTTTTTTTTCTGATTCTCCTTTTGTCATTAGTAAAAATGAGAAAATTTGGAAATTTGGGGTGATGCTTCCTTAACAATTATCTAATAAAAAATTGTTGAACAATTAATTTCTCAAAACAAGTTTTTATCCGAATGAAGAGAAAACAAACCAATCTTCAAAGACAATTCAAGTGTAGTCTTATCCAATTCTATGATGTTTTCCATTTTGAACTTCAAGGCAAAATTGAAATTTTTATCATTAATAAACAACACACCACCCCTTTTTTATTTATGAGTGGAAAATACTAAACAAGAATTTTTTCTTTTAACTAGGTTTATTTATACCAAAAAATATGAATAGAACCAACCAAATCTTGATTTTCTTTGGAAAATAAAAATCCAATAAACTCCTTCGACATGAAAGGCGAGCAATGAAGAACTTTTTCTGGTTCTTATTTACTACAGCCACTGTTGTGTGTTCAAGTCAAAAAAAAGAAATAAGATCAATGGAAAATGCAAACAAATTAGGAATAGTTTTTGCCCTTCAGCCAATAATAGAGAAAAGTTGAAAAAAAATTTTAAATTTGCAATTTGTCAAACACCAAGTCAACTTGTGGCCTTAAACAAGATAAAGGTTTTTTTGTATTTCAAAAAAATGAAAAAAATATTTATTTTTCACAATTTTTTTTTTTTCTCATGTCTTGTATTGCAAAATTTGATTATTTTGCAAAGCAAAAAGGTGTTCTCAGTTTTCGTGCTGGAAATTTGATAACTTTAAACAAATTAAGTTTGGATGATCTTAATTGGCTTTCAGGAACAAATGAATTAACTGGAGAGACTGGAAAATTTCCTAGTATGCATTTTGTTTTTTTGTTTGAAAAAAAAATGAAAAAATAAAAACAAAAAAAAAACAATACAAAAACAAAAATAAAAACAAAAATAAAAACAAAAAGAAAAACAAAAACAAAAACAAAAACAAATTCATTTCTCAAGAATCTGTGATGATTTTTTTTTACTTCTTCAAAAAGAATTATATCCTTTGTTTTGTAAACAAAGCCTCTTTGCCTGAGAATTTTTTTTTTTTTTTCTTTTCTTGTTAATTTCGCTACACGAACAAACTTTTAAAAAATACAAAATAGCTGAACTTTAGTTTAAAACCCAAATTAATTTTTTCTTGATTTTTACAAAAAGGATCGATGAAAAAAAAATTTTTCCCCAAAAAGCAAAAAACGATAAAATTCATTCTTTCTAGCATTGAATCACCAACCCAAAACACAGATAACTTTTTTTCCAAAAAAATATCCTTTTTAGCAAAATAGCAGCTCTATTTTAAACGTACAAAAAGATGAAAAAATTAACACCTTTTTTTACAAATTGGTTGATTACTTTTCTTTCTATTCCAAAATCTTATTGTTTCGATTTAATTCTTTTTCTCAACAAACAATGCAACCAAAACAAAAACCACAACAAAAAAAAGAATAAATCAACTCTTCTCGAGAAAAAAACTTTGCTATTATCTTGTTTTCAAAAAAGTGTGGACAAAAAGTTTTATAAGTGTTACTTCAAAATTTGCGTAATTCACCTGTTTTCAGAAGTTTGGTCAACGCTTTATCAAACTTTGTGTCCACACCTTTTTAAAACAGTTGTATTGGTGTTCTGAATTTTTTGAAAACGTAAACAAATGCAAAAATAAAAACAAAAATAAAAACAAAAACAAAAACAAAAACACACTACAGGATCTTTCAAACTCAAATAGCTAGAGTTGAGTAAATAAGAAATTTGGGTAAAGTTGGTAAAAAAAAGAAAAGGAAAATGAAGTGAAAAGTTTCCCATTTATTATTCAAATACTCGTAAAGTGTTTGTGAAAATCGCCAATTAAGATGAATTGGGTAATTTGCAGTCATTCTTTAGAAAACTTTAGGTTCTAGCTTTTTTAAAACAGCTATCGTATGATGAAGTGTTTAAACTTTTATGTTTTTTTAAAAATCAACTACAAGTCATTTTAAAAAAGCAAGAACATAAAGTTTCAAAATTTATTTTGCTTGGTTAGAGTTTAAAAGAAGAAATTGAACATTTTATTTAACATTTCCGAAAACTTTCTGTTTTCACTTTTTAAGGTACCAGGATTCATTTAAAGTGAAGAAAGCAATTCCAATACTTGGTGGAAAACCTGCCATTATTACCAAATAATTTGTTTGAAAAGTAACTTCTCTGTTGAGATCTAAATGATGAATGCCCAAAAAAAAATTTTTTTACCAAAAAATCTATTATATTTTTACAATCAACGAATTAAATTTGTTAAATACATTTGTTGATAACAACTTACAATACAGCCATTCCAACCCTGTCCCATGGAAAGTTATAAGACCTAGAAACTGATTGTTTCTTCTAAAATTACCTTTTATAAAATAGAAAATTCAAATTCAATCATATCATAAAGATAGAAAATTCAATTTCTCTTACATCGTAATATAATTGCATTTTATTTTTTGTGTATAAAACATCGACAAAAATTGAATTTTAAAAGAAAAGAAATCACGGGGACTACAGAAATCAAAAAAATCAGAAACATGAAAGTATTTTTCTATCATTTTTTTTTAAATCGTTGAAACTCGAAATTTTTGCAATTTTTGGAGATTGAAGATCCATAGTAAATGTACATTTTTTTTCATGGATTTGTTTGTCAATGTCAAAAAACAAAAACTTGGCTAATATTAAATTTTTTTTCTTCTATTATAACATTTATGGTTTAAAATAAATTATCATAACCATTTGACTGTTTTTTATACAGAATAAAATTTAATAATAGAAAATTAATTTCTATGTCTTATAAATTTTCATGGTAGTGGTGAAAAAGTTGTATACATTTATGAAACAAACCATTTTTTTTTTTTTTTCAGTTCTCTATTGTTATCAATTTAAAAAAATTAAATTTATTTACAAGTTTAAAAATATTTTGGAGAAAAAAAAAATTTTACATCAATACCCCAAATTGGCATATCTAAAATTTTAAAATATTATTTAATTAAATCTCCCTTTTCTCCACAATTAAAACCCGTCTTATCTTCACAAAAATTAATAATAATAACCATACACACACACACACACATTAATCACACACACACATACTCGCGCACACAAATATTAAAATATAACATATTATCACTATAATAGAGCATTACACAGTTTTTGATGATTCCATTCACCAACTGACTAGCACCCAAACTGGCAATAAGAAGCAAGAAAGGTCTTTTAAAGTGAATTCGATTAGACTCAAAGGGCAACTAACAAAATTAATAAATCTAAATTCAGCATTTTCACAGAATGTCAGGAGCTTGCCAAAGAGGGAAGAAAAAAAATTAAAATTAACAAAAATCAAAGAATTGCAATCGCAAAGGAAATTACCCTATTTACCAATTTTTCAGGAAGGCTTTTTACTAATTTCTGAAAAGACTGGCCAATGGAATCAGAGGTATGTCCGATTAAATAATAAAAGTTTGCTATTATATAAAAAGGATCAATTGCAAACATCTACGTCGTCCATTGGTGAGATTGATTTAACGCATTTAATTTCCATCAGGTTAACGCAATTTGAAAATCCCAATTTGGAAAAAAAAATCAATTGTTTCCAATTAATTTTTGGAAACAAGATCATTTTTCTACAAGCCAACAGCATGGAGGAGGTTGAAACGTGGATCAACACAATACAGCTGGTTCAATTATTTATTCATATTGCATCTCGTACTGCTGAAGAGGCCGATAAAGATTTGATCATTTTATTATTGAATTATTTGGAACAAACCAAATTGGATTATAATAACAAAAAGGAACTTATTGAAATTGAGCTATTAAGGACGAAATTAAAGCAAAGCCAAATCAAAAGCTTAAATACAAGGCTGAAAATTTATGAGCAACTGATCAGTAGTATCACTGAATGGGAAGACTTTTTAATCTTGAAACTGTTTTTAATAAGTCAGCTAATTGGAGACTTAAGAAGTAAATGTTGTGTTATGAAAACTTATCATTCAGATGAAAAATCAAAATTAAATTTAAAAAAATTTGATTTGATCTCGATAATTGAAGCGCACCAGGACGAATGGTGGCTGGGAGAACTTAATGGAATTGTAGGGTGGTTTTCTATTGACAATATTGTCTTGCTGTGCCAGCCAGAAGTTTTGAACAGCAAAAACAGCAATAGCAATGTCAACGACCAGACAATAAGGACGCAATTAAACGATCGGCTAACTGTGACCTATGAAGAACAAAACCCATTAAATGAGTTAGGGATTGAATACCATTCCTATTTAATGAAGCAATTACGGAAGAAAAAAAAATGGAAAAAGAGGTTTTTCCATCTCATTAACAATTATCTGAATTATTATGTACAGGAGGATTCCACACAGCCAAACTTAATAATTAATTTAAGCGACATCGATCGAGTCGAAAACGTCAGCGTAAAATTAAACAAAGAAAATTGCTTTGAAGTAATTAATACCAACAGGCAATTGATCCTAAATATTGACGACAATCAGATTTTCAATGATTGGATGGATACCATCCAATTGGCATTAAATGCAAGAGACTTTTTAAACCCAATTGATTTTGAACAAATCGATGAACAGGAAAAGAAAATTAAGATATTATTGAATTATGCGAACGAGAAATTGGTGAAAATAAGTAAAAATTTTTCAGAATTGAAAAACGAAAAATTGAAAATTGAAAATGAAGACAGCAAATTGAAATTGAAAAAAATTGACAATAATCAAAAAAAATTAATCAAAATTAGCAGCAAAAGAGAGATTAGTTATAATCCGTATTTTCTCTCCTATGGTAAAATTTTAATCATCCAAGAGAGAATCTCCACTTTGGAACGATATAAGAATCAACTATTAAGTATTTTGGCAAGACTATGCTTTCCAAATATTGATGATAAAGAAGTTGCCTATTCCATTGAAGAAAACATCCCAACTTTAATGCAAGATGAATTAAAATTTGAGAAAAATCAATGGTTTATGCTAATGAACGAAGTCGACGAAAATTACTTACAAGTGGAAACAGGCAATGAAATAGGATTGGCACCAAGGAATAAATTACAAATTTTCAAATTGCCAAAAATTAAAAAAATATTTAACTTAAAAAATGATAATAATTTGGATAATAATAATATTAATAAAGAAAATAAATCAAATTTTAATAACAACAACGACAACAAGAATAATAGTAATAATAATAACAACAACAACAACAACAACAATAATAATAATAATAGTAGTAATAGTAATAATAATAACGAGAATAATAGCATTGATAATATTAAACAAGATAATATTTTGAAAAAAAATGAAAAACTTTTAAAGAGAAAAAACTCCTCAAACACTTTATTATCGGCCTTCGATAATTTAGATAATAAAAAATCAAAGTCCAAAAATAAAAATAAAAATTCCAATTTTTCAAATACTGAAGATAATAAAATGCTAATTCAAGAATATATTAATCTATACCAAGAAGTACTATTGGAAGAAAAATCAGGACAAAGCTTTCCAATTTATAAAGAAGGGTTTTTAAAAATCATGAATAAGGGCAATAAGAGTGTCAAAAGGCACATCAGATTAAAAAGCTGGTATTTTGGCATTTATGAAAACGATAATCAATTGCAGCCAATCAATGCAATCGACTTTCGCAATGTAACATTTTACGATTTTGATTCGCAATCTAAAAAGGATAATCAATTTAAAGTAAAAATTAAGGGCGGGTTAAGCCAAACCTTTATTGCACAAAATCATGAAGAAGTGATCAATTGGCTAACAATCTTCAATATCTGTAAGCTGTTTCAAGAATTAAATCAGCCAATTGCTTCTTTAAAGAATAAAAATAAAAAGCAAGAAGAGGAAATAATATTAAAAAGGAACCAAAAATATATAAATTTAATAAATTGGATCAACAATGAAAAAGTGGAATATCAAAAGAAAAATGATAAATTAACTGAAATGGAAAAGAAACAAGGCCAACAAAAATCCAATAGATTCCTAGCTTCTAAAAATTTGTTAAAAAGGAAAAATAGCAAACAGACCCTGATCAAAAGCCAGCTTAGCCTGAGGGAAATTAAAAGAATACAGGCATTGCTAAACACGTGGAGGAAAAGGCTATTAAGTAAGGCCGCTCGATTGAATATCAGTGACCCCAACGACAACGAAATAAGAGTATTTTGTAAAAGGGATTATGACGGCAAATACAGCAGCAACGAATTGAGCTTTCAAAAAAACGAATGGCTGATTTTGATACAAAAGCCAATCAACGGAATTTTGAGGGCCAAAAAGGACAACCAAATTGGCACGATTAATGCTAATTTGGTCGAATTAGTAATCCCTTCAAAGGCAGAATTAGACCAACGGTATCGTTCCACTGCACAAGAAGAAGAAGAAGAAATAACAAAAGAAGAAGATGATGATGATGATCATGAAGAAGAAGAAGAAGAAGAAGAAGAAAAAAAAAAAAAAGATAATACAAGATTACAAGATAATGATCAATTCAAAAATACAAATAATTTTCAGAACAAGAATAATTTTATGACGAATAAAGACAAGGATTTTGAAAAAAAAAAAAAGTTACCAAGAAAATTAACGAGAAAACTATCTTTTAAAAAATCAAAGGCGCAATCAAGCGATGGCGAAACATCAATGATTAAACAGATATATTCGCCACGTCGTGTTTTTAAGATAACAAAAAGATTATTAAAATTAAATTTAAACCAAATCGGTAAATCGCCCTATGAGGCAAGTTTACCGATTTTCACTCAAATCAAAGTCTTGAAGGAGACTAGCACGGGGTCGGAAAAATGGAAAAAACGAATCTTTCTAATTAATGAATGGGGGCTATATATTTTTACCAAAAAAAATTCAATCGAATTAAATATTAATTTAAAAAATTTAATATCTCTTGAAAAGTGTTCAGATTTAATTGATCACCCTAACTCCTTTATTTTAAATACCATTGAGCATGAAATTAGATTTGTTGTAGATTCTAAAAAGATTTTGGATCAAATATTATATGACTTCCAAATTATTAAAAATCTGCTAACAATAATCTCGCCGATTTGTAATCAAAGCTATTTGGAGAGCGAAACAAAATATTTTAATATTATTAGGTGGCTAATCACACAGATCAAGAATGAAGAAAAGCGATTGCATATAATACCTAAAAATAAAAACAATAAAGAATATCGGGATGAAATCGATTTCATAACGGGCGAATTGCTAATATTGGAAGATTGGAAAAAGTATTTATTATCTAGACTTTGCAGATTGAAAATACTATCGAATTTGGATCCCTATTGTCAAGATTTTAATAAAAATCAATTAATTGAAGAAAACAGGAAACGAATTTGTTGTTTAGAAAATAACAAATATACAACGATTAAAGAGCACGTTAATGAATTAGTTTATAAAAAATATGACATTTATTTGCTCAACGATAATAATAAACTAATTAATAACGGCGAATACATTGCAATATTTGACCATCACAACAATTTGAAAAAAATTCAAAAGAATGCAAAGATCGAAATAATAGCACCAGAGAAATTAAATCTCAACTTTGAATTCAATAATAATCATGATAGCATGAATGGTAATAGCAATTCACGAATTAATAATGGTAACACAAATAATCAAAATCATAGCAAAAATGGCATCAGCAATAACTTCAATTCAAAGGGCCAAGACACCAACAATGATAATAAGTATAGCACCAACAATAATAATCAGAATAATAATCAGAATAATAATAATCAGAATAATCAGAATAAGAATGATCAGGATTCAACTTTATTTTATAAATTCTTTAATTTAAATCATATGAGCGACAAAGAAGCAGTTGATTTAGCAGAAAATTGCTTAAACGGATGGGACAAGGAACCAAAGAATATTTTCAATTTCCCTACTTATTATTCAAATTTGTTATCGTTGAAAAACAAATTAAACAATCAATGGGGCTCTCTATTTGGCTGGCTATTGTTTGTTTACAAATCAAACAAAGACAAAAAGCCATTTAAAGTCTTCGATTTAAGAACCATCAATGAAATTAGGATTGTCAACAATGAAAAAAGCAATGAGAAAAAGAATTTCCATTTCATTTTGAAGCAATCTAACAACGTTGAACTAAAATTTTATACAAAGAATGATGATCTATTAGAAAATTGGACAAAAATAATTCGAATGATGAAAAACTTTCTCAGTTTCATTTCGGAAAATAGTATTATGGAAAACTCCAAAATTAAATTAATCAGATATCAATCAATGAAAGATTGGATTTATAACCAAATTATAAAATTTGAAAAGGAAAAAAAAACCCAAGACAACTTGTTAGAAAATTTCATGGGGAATAAAAATTCGATACGAAATGATTCGCTTGTTAAAAAATCGGTTGAAAATTTAAAAAAAAAATTAATTTCTTTATATAGTTGGAGGAAAAGAATTTTAATTCAAATTTTACAAATTAATTATAATTATTTTTTCAATTTAGATGTGGATTTTATAAAAATCGGTTATGTTCACACTAGTTGTTTGAGCAATGAACAAAATAATAATAATAATAATAATAATAATAATAATAATAATAATAATAACAAGAAGAATGAAATTTATAATTTTGAATTTTTAAATATAAACAATGAAGATTGGGTAATTTATTTGAATGGCTTAAGAAAGGGATTACAATTGGACAATTATTTTAATGGGATCAATTTAAAAGAATTCCAGAACATCAATTTAACAAATAATAGCAATAATACTACTGATAATAATAAATCAAGTCTTAATCAGCAAACTGATTTTAATGTGAATTTTTTGAACCAAAATAATAATGTCAATAAGGAATTAAATCAATTAATCAAAACAAATAATCTAAATAAGGGCTTAATCTTGGAAAAAAATGTATGGTTTTTCACGAAAAAGCAAATTGAAGAGACCTTTACCTTTGATTTTAATTCGATCGGGAAATCTACAAAAAATAAATATAATCAAAAAAAAAATGAAGATTATGAAAATTATTCGGAAAACGAACTAGAAAATAACAATTTTAATTTTGTAAGTACAAGTAAAATTGAATCTGATCTCTTAAATGAAATGGGATCCATTCCGATCTTTTATGAGGGAGAAATATGGAAATTAAAAAATGGTATCCGAACAAAATGGCAAAAAAAGTTCATTCGCTTAAATGAATTTAACTTATTTATTTATTCAAACCCGAATAAGAATAGCAAAAATAAAAAAATCAAAAGCGAGCAATTGGAATTAAATAAGACGCTTTCCTTAGAGGACGAATTCGAAATTGCCCGGATTAAAGACGAAAAGGAAATCCCATTGAGCAGCTCGCTCTCGAATTCTGTGCGGGGTAATGTCTTTGAAATCAAGTTTAATCACAAGTCTTATAAATTTGGGACGGAGGACGCAGGCACGAGGTTCGAGTGGCTGTATCACTTAAAAACCTTGAATAATTTCAAAATACTATTGCAGCCACCCGAGGAGGGCAAACAAAGGGAATTAGAGCAAAGGGTTGAAACGATCGATTTGCTGCTAAATTATTTGATGAACAGTATTGAGGCGATCAAAAAGGAAAACGATGACGAGTCAAAGCTATTTAAATTCTATAACGAAAACCCCAACCAGTATGTTGACGAACTTGTGGAAATTGAAAAAAAGATCAGGCAAAATGAAAATCTAATGGAGCAAACCAAGCAATGGAAACAAAAATGCCTCGAGTTGCTATTAAGAATTAAAATCGGCAACGACAAGGATAACGACTATGAGCCACGTGCATACTTGCTAACAAAGATCAAGGATCATGAGAGCAAGGAAATCTTGGTCATTGAAAAGCAATTTGTCAAAATCGTGGAGCAATTAAAAAACGGCGTAAAAGTTACCAAAAATGACAAAACCATTTTCTTGAACAACAGCCAATTCATTAAGGTAATACCAGCACCAAAAATCATATTTAAAAAATCCAATTCCACCAGCAACAGTCGTCAACGAAATATCCGTTTGAACAAAAAAATTGAATTGCTGGACAAGGAAGTGCAAAACGACTTTGAGCAATTGCTAATAAGCAATAATTTATTGTTTGCGCAGATTTTGTTAAAGGTTATCAACATCTCGGATTTTGAAATTTTAACGAAGCAATTCCCATTAATCTTCGAGCCAAGGAATTTGAATATGAATCTCTTGGCGTTGTCAATTATTTCCGAAGTTGACAAAACGCAGGTGGAAACCACACTCTTCCGGGGCAACAGCAAGGCCTCCAAGCTGATGACCCAATATGCCTTTTTAATCGGAATCAAATATTTGAAAAGGGTCATTCGGCCCATCGTCATCGAAATGACGGCCATTGAGGGATCATTTGAAATTAATGAAAGCAAGCTGAAGAAGGGCGAAAACCTGTCAGACAACAAGGAGCGTTTGAAAAAATATTCCTACAAAATGATCAACTCCATTCTCGACTCCATTCTGCATTGTCCCATAATTTTAAGAGACCTGGCTTCCCTATTGTGCACAGCTACAGAAAGCAAGTTCCCCAATTCCAAATACATTTTGGTCGCCGGATTCATATTCCTGAGATTCTTTTCCCCTTCAATAAGTATACCAGAATCGTTAGGCATCACAGACCAAGTCCCGACACCCAAGGTCAGAAGAGGCCTGATTTTAATTTCCAAAATTCTCCAATCAGTCGCAAATAGAACCACATTTAAAGAGCCCTCTCTCAAGTATTTGGACACACTTGTAAAGGACTTTGAGCCAAAGGTAATCAAGTTTATGGAACAACTCATCGAGCCAATCGTCGTCACAAATACTATCAATAACGAAATAATTACAATCATCGGCATCAAGGAAAACAATAAATTAATCGTCTGCAAAGGCAGGAAATTGTCTCAAGACTTTATAGAGCTAGACATGCAAGACCTTGCTCTTACTTCAGATGTTTATGATTATATACCCGAAACTTTTACCATCGAAGAAGAAAAAAGAGACCAAGCATTTGCAAAGGTTTTTAAATTATTTAAACATGAAAAAATTCAAAACACAATATTTGATGCTTTGAAAAACCAGAATGGGTTATTACAACAATTTAAAAAATTATTAGAAAAAGAAAGAAATTGTCAAAGTCAAAAAAATATGAACCTTAATAACGAAATTAAAAAAGAAGATCAAAAAAATTAAATATCTAATGCTCTTTTTTTTTGCTTTGCTAAAGATCTTTTTATTTTTTTGTTTTTTTTTTTTTAAATTTGTTTTCCATTTTCAATTTTCTCTTTATCTTTTTATTGATTTTTTATTTCTTGAAAGATTATTATTTTTAAATTTTATTCTCTCTCTCTCTCTATCTCTTCCCCCCCTCTCTCTCTCTTTCTATCTATTTATATAAAGATATAAATAGATAGATATATAATTATTGAAATATAATTATATGATTATTATTTCTTCGAACAGAAATGGATTATTATTAAAAATTATTGAAAAATTTTTTATTCTTATTATCTACAAAATGAATTTGTTTTTTTTTAAAAAATGTTTTTAACTCATCAAAACCTTTGTTACCCTTCGATTCCCAAATAACCTAATTGTTTTTTAAATAAAATTTGTTTTTTGAATTGTTATGAAAAGTTCCTGATTTATGGGATTTATAAGTATCTTAGAAAATTATTATAAACTTTTTGTCAATTTCTGGAAGGGCAACTTTCGATTGTTTAAATAAAGTCAACGGCAAACATTTTGACATGATGAACAAATCTTTTATTTTTTTTTCAATTAAGGGTGAGGTAAATGTTACCAATTTTGTGTACCAAAGTTTTAGAGAAATTGATTATTTAAAAACTTATTTTTAGCTAAATAAATGAATGTTTAAATGAAGGTTTTGGAATAGAGAATAGTGTTATATATTTTTACCTATCAATTAAAAAATGGAAATAAAAAAAATGAAAAAATAGATTAAAAAAAAATAGAAATAAAAAACATTTCTTTCTTAATCTTATCTGTAACATTTGATATAATTACTTATTCTTTATTTGGCTATGTTTTTAATTCTAAAAGAAAAATACTTTTAATCAGAAAATATGTAAGAAATAAATTATACTGAATTTCAAAAATAATAATAAAATAAATTTTTATTCCGAGTATCATTGAATTGATCTAATTTAGATTTTGTTCAGGAAAATAGGATATTTTTTGAAATAAAATTTCAGTAATATTGATTTATTAGATAAATTATTTGATTTTAAAACAATAAATTTTCTTATAATTTCGAGAAATCAAAATAATTACGGATTGCATACTTTATTTTTTAACCATATTTTCTTTTTTATTGAGCTCAAATCTTATTATTTTTTTTTCGAAAATTACCATTCCTTTTTTATTAATCTTTGGTAACATATTCCTTTTTTTTTTTAGTTTGATAAAACTATCTGAAAAAAGAATTTGTAAAGTAAATTTGTAAAAAAATAGATGGTGTAAAATAACAATAAACATTAATGGAGATGGGGAATTCAATACAATTATTATTTTTATTCTCTCTCAATAAAGGAAGTGGGTATGTTTCACCATTTTGGAAATTTTTTAAATAAAATTCTTTATTGAAAAGGGATTTTTTGAATAACCCAGAATATTGAAACTTTGAAACCAAAAATTCGTTAAATGCTCTATTTATGAAAAGAAAACGAACCCAAACTAAAAAGACTTGAATCTTTAAATTTTCAATTTTTTGGACATTTTTTTTGATTAAATTTTGGGTTTTATTAAATTAAGTTTTGAATCTAGAAATGTTCTTTTATGGATTGTTGCTTTTAATCATATATGAAACTAAAAAAAAATAGACCCATAAAGGTAAAAATTGGAGATCAAAGCTTTCTATTTGAAGACTAAACACGAAAGTTCATCTTTTTAGATGAATGTCTTGAAATCAAGAATGAGACCAAAAAAATTAAGATAAAAAATTATTTTCTAAAATTTGCTTTTTTGGTTATCTTCATAATTTGTATGAATCCAGCCAAGTCATTACCTTGAATTACGAACTGCTTACTATTTATTATTATTTTACAATATTTTTTTTACACCTTTGTGTTCAACATTCTTGTATTTAATTATCAAAATGAAAATAAGCCCTAACAGAGGATAGGATTTCAAAGATTTAAGTAAATGAGCTGAATTCTTAAAATCAAAAAAAAAATTAAAAAAGAATAGAACCCCAACTAAAAATAAATTGAGAGAAAAATTTCAATAAGATTCATCTGAATTATTTTGAGTTTTCAAGTTAAAAGAACATAAATAATTATATACCCAAAAAAATACATACAATAAATCTTTATTTCTATGGAATGTATTCAAAAATATCCAATTTTCTTTGAACCATAACTAGAATTGGATGAAATAAATGAAAATATGGATTTTTTTATAAATTTTGGAAATTTTTGTTAAATAAAAAGTAATGTGTTTCTCAAAACATTTTAAGAAATAAAAGTAATTCCTTGAAGAATTAAAAACATAGCCAAATAAAGAATAAGTAATTATATCAAATGTTACAGATAAGATTAAGAAATAAATGATTTTTATTTCTATTTACTTGATTCAATCTTTTCATTTTTTTGGATTTCCATTTTTTAGTTGGGTGTAAAAATATATTAAACTTGGATATATTCGAATCTCATATAAATTAAAATATAAATGTATTGGGTTAAAGAAATGATTTGAAGAATTTCAGTTTTGCTTAAACTGTGGCTCTCTAAATTTGATAAATGTACTTGTCACCTTAATAAGATAAAAAATAACTTATGGCTTAAAATGTTTTTCTCTGAATTTTTTTTATTTTATTTTTGATTTCAACAAATTTATCTGGAAAATGGTGATCTTTCGTGTTTAGTCTTCAAATAGAAAGCTTTGATTTCAAATATATACCTTTATGGGTGTATTTTTTTTTGGTTTCATATATGATTAAAATCAAAAATCCATAATAGAACAGATTTCTAGATTCAATATTTAATTTAATAGAACCCAAAATTTAATCAAAAAGAATGTTCAAAAAATTGAAAATTCAAAGTTTCAAATCTGATTTAGTTTGGGTTCCTTTTCTTTTCACAAATAGAGCATTTAACGAATTTTTGGTTTCAAAGTTTCAATATTCCTTGGCACTTAAAAATTCTATTATTTGTATAGGTATTCCAATTAAATATTTTCCAAAATGGAAAAATGTCCCTACTTCCTTCTAAAATTGCTGATAAACGAATACACCAAATGAAAAAGTGGATCTTAAATTGTTATTTGATACTCTTTAGGTTTGTATTTGGATTGTTTTTTTATTTGTTTCGCCTTTAAATATTTTCATTTTATAGAATAGTATTATCTAACTTTATTTCAATAAATTTTATACCTACTAAGAAAAAAAAAACAAATTAATATAATTTAAAGCAATGGCTCTGAAATTTTTTGAATTTACTCTAATACAAAGAAACAAAAGTGGACATCGGCAAAATTCTAAAGATGAGACTTTTCATTTTTTTCAAAAACATTCCAAAATTGAATTATGAGTTTGTCAATTCAAAACGATAAACAAGAACAACTTTTCGAGGAACAATATACACCAACCCAGAAGAAAAAATCAAAATTCAACACACTAAATATTCTTTCAGGTGCCTTTGTTGTATTATTTCTTACTTGTTTAATTTTGATTTTTGTGCATATAATTACCGATCTAGTTTCAAATTCTGAAGACCAAAGCAAAACAATCGATCTTCAGGATTCATTTTTAATTATTAACGACATTCACCTAAATCTTCGTAGGTGTTTCTTTCTTTCTTTCTTTCTTTTTTTTTTTTTGTTTTTTTTGTTTCTGATTTAAAACAATCCCTATTAATAAACACTATTTTTCCAATTTTGTAAAGAATACGACCCTGCTTATAGTAGCTCTACAGATTGTATAAAATTAGGAGATCCAGCGTACAATACCTCACAAGATTGTGGCTATTATGGAAGATATGGTTGCGATCCTCCAATTCAAACTTTGAAAGCAGTGTAATCTCAATATTTTGATTTGTTGTATTTTCATGAGCTTGTTAATTTAAATCTCCTCTTTTTACTTTTTTTTTTTTTTTTTTTTTTGCTGCTTAATTGCTTCCTTAATCACAATGAACCCACAATAATAATTAGGTTGAAAGGAATGAAAAAATATGGATCACAATCAAAATTTCTTCTTGTGCTCGGGGACTTCTCTTCTCATTGGGCTGGTACCAAGGAAAATGTAGATAAAGACATTCAAACTGCCTGTAGCACAATTGTAGAAGAATTTCCAAATCTACCAGTTTTTCCCGTTATTGGAAATGCAGAAGGTTACCCAGACTATAATATGTCCTTTGTCAACTACAACCCTCGTTTAGGTAAATTTAAAGATACCAAATTTGTTCAGAATGTTTTTGGATTTTGAGAGAAGTGAATCTAATTTTTTTTGGCAACTTTTTGCTTTTTTTTTTTTTTTTTTTTTTTTTTTTTCATCTTTCCCCCTTTGATATCTTTTCATAACCAAAATATTCCAAACACCAAAAACTCTGGTTTGCTGCTGGCAATTTCAAAACAAATGTTTAAAAATTACCTCCCTCATAAAGTTGAATTAGCACAATTTTGGTCAAAATGGCTAAAAGAAGGAAGCGACCAAAGAACAACATTCGAAAAGGGTGGCTATTATATGGTTGATCTGAAAACAATTGAAGACAATCTTAACTTTAATCTGATTGTATTAAATACTGTATACTATTCAACATTTCACACCCCAACAACACTTCCCGATGGCACCGTTCCTGAGGATCCCGGTGATCAGCTGCAATGGCTCGAAACACAACTAAAAAATTTAAAAAAATCAAAAAAAAAAACTCTAATAGTTTATCATATCCCACCTGGTGGCAATGGCTATGACAACTCTCTGAATTGGAACTCTCAATATGAAAAAAAATATATCGAATTAATTACTAAGGTAACTTTACAAATTGTTTTATTTATTGTCTGAAAGAACAAATGAAATTTCTCTTCTATTTCAAGGAAAAAAACTAAAGTTTTTAGGATTTATCACCAGAGGGAAAAATATTATCACAGACAGTTGTGGAAAAGTTGTCTATTTGGTTTGACAGTTAATGATGTCTTCACACAAAATTTGCAAAAAAAAAAAGGAAAATTCTCTCTTTTTTAAAGAAAACTCAATCAAGTTTAAAACGCTTCTAATGGCTGTTCCGAGTTTCTAGACAATTTTAGAATTCTAAAACACCAATTTTTTGACTTCAAAATTCTCTTTCTACCAGATTAAATATTTCTTTTAATATTTAACCTCGAAACAAAAAAGGAAAATCCTCGTTTTTACAAACATTTTTATCAAAATTCATCTTTTTCCTCCCAAAAAATTAATTAACACAAAAAAAATTCAAATATTTTTTTTTTATAATTGAAGAAAGCTGAGCCAACAAAATTAAAGCTGTGAAAAATAATACCGTACCTGAAAAAAATCCCTGACAAGGTATTTGATTGTGAATATTAGGAAAAATGTTGTGTAATTGCTTTTATTTTCAAAATCAAATCCTTTTTTTTTAAGAATATAAAACTTTTTTAAAATTATAACTCACTTACTTATTAGAATGATGATTAGTGAAATTACACTTTTTCAAAATACGATCCAATTAATCAAAAAACAAGAATAAAAATAAAAATTTTCCAAACTCTAGTAAATCTTCTATAAAACTAGATTATTTTTTCTAAAAAAGTAGATCTAATGAGGCTATCAAACAATTACTTGAGTATTCTATAGAGACATCACTTTAATGAACTTTGGGTAGGCTAATTACTCGGTTCATAAAAAAATTTGGTTATTTATAAAAAGGATTTGATTTTAAATATTTGCAATTATACTACAATTTTCCTAATATTCACAATTAAATACCTTGTCAGGGATCTTTTTCAGGTACGGTATTTTTTTCACTATTATATCTCTTTTTTTGCTGTTAGGTTTTTTTTTAATTTCTGAAATCAAAAAAAACCTAGGTACTCTACGACACTCTACGGCACTTTCTTTAAACTCTAAAGATTTATTTCGAGTTTTTTAAATACAGTTATAATGTAGGCAAGGTTATAACAAAAAATTCCAAAAAAAAATTTATTTCTAAACAAAATACAAGAAAAAGAGAAAGAAAAGCCTTGAAATGAAAAAGATTAAAAAAAGTAAAAACTTAATTATAGTCAGTTCCACTTTTAAGGCACAAACTTTCAACGATTATTAAGGTACAAAAACCATACTAAATTAAGGCACAAAATTCGAATTCTAATAAGACAAACTGAGTAAAAAAAAATTCCCAAAAAATGTGCCTTAGATTTCGTTCAAGGTTTGTTCCTTAAAAATTATACTTACTGTGTGAATGATCAAAACAAAAACTTATTTGTTAAAACTCATCCTCTATTTAGAAACTAATTTTGTTACCTAGATCAGAAAAAAATTTTTTTTTGAAATTTGTTTTGAGTTGTAAAATGTGATCGCCTAATGAATATTGTTTCGTGAAATTGGGTAAAGTACAATTAGTAATTAAATTAATTTTTTTTTTTTTCAATAAAATTTGTTCAAGATTAAAAAATCATTTCGCTCGACGCTTTGTCTATCATTAGACTTCAAGTGACTACTCATTTTTTCATTAATAGCAAATTATAAATTTTTAAAAGTTCCATTAAATGTTTTTAAAGACGTTTTCTTTTAAATAATTATTAAACAAATCTTTTTCAAAATATTACTCTGCATCAATTTTGATAAAATACTAATGAACCAATATATAGTTTGTTGATTTTGAAAGTTTAGAATTGATTTTGTATTTGTTTTTTTATTTAAATTGAAAAATTTTATGCATCCCAAATAAATAAAATGTTCTGAAAGATCCAAAAAAAAAAGTTGCATCAAAAATACCAACCGCTAGATCACAAACAAAATAACAACTTTATAAAGTAATCAGTTTACCAAACCATTAAACCAAATCAATTGAGAATCAAAAAAAAAAAAAAAGGGTGTATCCCAAGACAAAAAGAAAGAGAAAAACTGAGTAAAAGAACAAACAAATTGGTAACAAAAAATGTTGTTACCATACAACACAAAAGATGACCCCAATACATTTTAAAAAATAATTCCAAAAACAAAATCCATTTTTCAAAAAATCTCAGGAATGATCAGAGGAAGGGGTATTCCAATAATCTTTTGTTCACATTAAAAACCAGTTTTTTAAGTAAAGTAAGATATTGCAAAAATTTATTCCAATTTTAAATTTAAAAAAAAAGTATATGAAAAAAATTCTGAATTATAACAAAGCACTTTAACAATTCGAAAAATAATTAATCGAATTGAAATGAATTTAAAACCTTATCTAGGCAACAGTATCAATGGTATTATTCTAAATATTGAAAAAAAAACACTCTATGAACAACAGTATTTGTTTTTATTGTATAAATGATACCTTACTAAACCTTAATTATCTGGTTCAAAAAAATTGTTATAAAAATATCATTTTGTTGAGCATCACCTCTTGAAAAAAAAAAATATTTCTAATAAAAAATTCTGATCAAAATAACAACTCTTTGACCATTTTCCATTACACTCTCTTTTGATCTTTCAAAATGAATTTCTTTCAAAAAAAAATAATTCTTTTTTTAAAGAATTTTCACATAAAAAAAAAAAATCAGTTTATTTATCCGCTTGGTAATATATTGAAAAATTATGAACAACAAAATCAAAATATTCGAAAAAATTTTTGAAAAGCAAACAAAAGGACAAACCAGAAAAACAATTTTATCAATTTATCAATTTTTTTAGCATTTTGAACAAGTTAAACTGATCCAATTGAAGTACGACATCTTCAAACATAAGCAATCATTATTATTTAGAAGATGATAATGAATTTAAAATTTAGGAAATGGAAAATACAAGTATTTTTTTTGCAAAATATATCTTTTGATGTGTCTCTTTGCTTATCCCCTAATGAGATATAAAAATCAATAAAAAAATAAATTGTTTTTAGATTTTTTTTAAAGTCAAATTTTTAAAACCAAACAAGTGATTAAATAAGAAACTATATTGAAATGTTGTTGTTTTTTTTTAGATTTATTTTACAATCTAAGGAGCAAACAAATTATTTTAAAAAAAATTCGAAAAATTGAAATCATAAACTAAAATTCAAAAATTTCCAAACAGTTAGAACATGTAAAAGAATCAAAATAATACAATTTCATTCAAATTGGAAATAATTTTGATTTTTGAAAAATAGGAAAATCCTTTTTTCATCTTTTAGTTTTATTTATTTTCATTTCATTTATTGAATTACGAAACTTTTTTTGTTCGATCAAATTTATTTCAATGATTGATATTAGATCAAAGTTGAGTTCTTTAAAATAAAGAACTCAAATAAAATCATTTGATGGTATCTGGCCTTTGATCGATCAATAATCCTAATAAAATTTAAACAAATTTACCAATGCGTTTTTTTTTCTGCACATCTCCAAAATTTTTAAAAAATTATGATTTTATTAGTATTGGTGGTTATTTATTTTTAGTTTTGTGAGTATTGCAATTTATAAAAAAGTGTTAACATTTCAATTAGTTAATGGTTCTAATTTGGTATTTCTTCGAGAATTGATTAAGATGTTTTTTTTTTCAGAAATTGAATTTTGGTATGTTAAAAATTTTGAATTAGAGTTTAGTTGAAAAAATGATTAATTAAGGATTCGAAAAACCGATCTTGTTATGTTACTTTTTGATTTTTATCCAAACCTTAAATATTTTAAAAATAGGAAATATTTATTCTAAAATGTTTTTCATAAATTTGGATAGCCGTGCGAGAATAAAAGTCAATTGTCACATACTTTTTATTTTTATGAAAAAAGTGTTTGGAAATAATTATTAAAAAAAATGAAAAATTTAAATTTGTAAAAATAAAAAATAGGAATTGACAAAACTAAAAATTTTTTTGATAATAAATTTATTCTAAAATGGAATTGTAAATCTAATATAGTCATTTTAATCATGTATAACAAATTTTTTTTTCACAAGTATCTATAAAATTGATGACAACATTCGATATACCAATTTTAGAACAATAAAAAAATCTTTTGATTTTTTTTTTCTTTTTTATATTTTTACATCATTGTAACAACCAACACTTGAACGAACAGAAACAAACAAAAAAAAAAAACTCTTCTTAAAAATTTGCCAACCAAGTATTCAATCGACAAGTTAGTAAACTTATGTGAACAAAAATCAAAATGTTCACCAAACATATAAATTATCATAAATAAAAAAAATCGAAATAATGGATTGGAATTTATCACACCAAGTTCTAAAAGACAAAAAGGAAAAACATTTTTGGTAAAACTTTTTGAAAATGACTTTATCAAACTATTCACCAATAAAATAAAAATACACCCTCTAGAAATTAACAATAAAATAAAAGTATCCGCTCTAGAAATTAACAATAAACTAAAGTTAGTTTTTATTGAAAATTTTAATTAAAAAGAACTTTGGAAATAATTATTTGCTATAAATATTCATTTCTCGATCAAAATCCATTGTAATTTATTCAAAATTTTCTTGTGTATTTAATAATTGTATCATTATTTATATATTCTGTATAGTATTCGGAAGAAATACTCGGAATGATGAGTGGGCATTACCATACCGATGATTTCATGTTAGTGAACGATGAAAATGGGAAATTAGTTAGTTCTAATTTTATTTCGCCATCAATAACTTTAAACCACGACACGAATCCTAGTTTTCGAAAAATATATTTTGATCGATCAACAAAAAAAATTGTTGATTATGACCAATATTTTTTTGATTTAAGATTGGCAAACCGACATGCGCAAACAAGTAACGGGGAAGATTCGGATATTAAATGGAACCTAGGATATTCTTTCAAGGACGCTTATCATGTAGATGATGCGACTCCCACTTCTTTACAAACAGTTATCCAAAATATGGAAAATGATCCTGTTGAATCTACCTTATGGCATGCAAGGAAACATGTATTTTATTGGGACGAAAAACCTGGTTATTTATGTTCAATGCAATATACCCTGAATGACGATTTTCAAAAATGTGTCAATAATTCTTATATAAACCAATCTTAATTTCTATTTTTTCATTTTTTTTTTTTATCCTTTACAATAAACAAATAAATATTAACAAAATAGAAGACAATTTGTTCATTTATTTTTGTCAAAAACAAATAAATTTGTTGAATTTTATTTTTTTGAATTAATTTGATTTTTGTAGAACTCAGATAAACTAACACAATATTTACCCCTCACCCATTTTTTTTTTTTTTTTTTTCTATATAGCATATTTATTAAACTGGTTTTATTTATTTAAAAAAAAAAGAAAGATAACATTATAGTTATCGTAGTCTTAAAACAAGTCAAGTAAAAAAAAGTTTTCAAAAGTCTTGATAATATTTTTCTATTTCATCTTTGAAATATTTTTGTTGTTATTTTATAAATATTTTTTGAGAGATCAATATGGTTTTGAATTAAAAATAATAAAAAAAAAAAATTATAAATAAAATCTAAAAAAGTAAATAAAGTTGTTAATAGTGTGTTTACTGGCATTTGAAATGATAAAATGATAAAACTTTCACTTCATCCTTTTATTTACAGATATTTATTATTATGAACTCTTTTTTTCTTTTTTTTTTTTTGATAATATATTTCAATGGATGAATGGGAATTATCTGATTTATTTTTTCTTTGAATCACACTTTTTTTAATTATGAAAAACATTGATATATTTTGTGTTAAAGAGACGATTCTAATTGAAAATGTAATAAATTTTATGAAATTATCTTTTGTTTTGATTATTGAATATTCATTTTAAATCTTAAATGTGGATAGTAATTTTGTAGATTGCCAATTTTTATTAAAAATACAAAGAGAAGATAGTTTACATGGATTTAGGAATCAATCGTTTCAATAATTAGTAGAAAATCTCACTTTAAATTTGAATCAATAAAATTGGGAAGAAAAAGAAGATATGATATATTTATATATTTAGATAGATAGATATATTCGTATGGGAAAAAAAAATCAAGAAAGGAAACTTTTTTTTTTTTAACGACAAGAATTATTATTGTCGAAAAAAATTTTCTCTTGTTCCAATAGGTAAAAAAAATGAAATAAAGATTTTTTTTATCAAACATTGCTAAAAAAGAAAATGAAGTTTAATTAATAATAGAAGAAACAAATTTATTTCAAAGAGTAATTCATTATACTATTATTTATAAAATCAATCCAACAAATACAAATTAGATCAATTTTTTTATTGATGACCTGAGTGGTTTTAAAGATCTCAAAAATAGTTAAATTTTCTATATAAATATTTGAAATAAGAGTTCAATCATTGTAAATCCATAGCTGAGGATAGTTTGTTAAAAACTATCATTGTATTTAATCCTCCGTTTTATCTTTATTTATTTTTTTATTTTTTTATTAATCAATCTTACATTTATTTTTAGTAATATTTCCAATTAAAAATTAGGTTGAAGATTTTTTTTCCTCTTACACGTTCCAATATATATATATTAGTTATTTAATAAGATGAATAATAGTATTTTATAAAGTTTTGATTTTAAAAAAGAATAAAAAATAAAATTTAGGCCTTTAGACTATAAAAAACAAATAAATGATTGTTTTGTAAAAAAAGTTGGTTTAAAAAAAAGTGGTTTTTTTTTGGTTTTAGATCCTTGAGAGTTTGAAATATGAAAATAATGATTTCTATTAACTTATTAGCAATGTACTTTATTATTTTTTACTTTACTATTTAATAATAAACCCCTCAAAGTATTAAAATTCAACTGAAAATTTAAAATTAGAGTGATCAAATACGCAATGCCACGAGGATAAAACTGATCTTTTAAGGGACTAATCTCTTTTAAATTTTTTTACCTAAATTTAATAGAGATTGAGAAAATTTTTTGCCAATTACTTAGATTTGATAACCCCGTTTATTTTCAATATTAAACATATTTCTAGAGAAGGAATCCTAATTTAAAAATTGTTCAAAAAAAAAATAACAGAGATTAGTCACTTAAATAAAACAATTATTTTTTTTCGTTTAATATAATTTCGAAAGCAGTGTGTATAAACACACAAAAGTCCAAATTAATTTTTAAGGTAAAACAATTGACACTTTATAGTAATACTTGTTAAAAGGAAATTAGTTGGCTAAATCTTTTTGGTATTTTTTCAATTATTTCTAAATTTTTTATTTTTTGTTTTTAAAAGTCTCATAAAAATTAACACTATTTTTTCAGGAACAATTTGAAAATTAATGTTTCTTTTTAATTGAGTATCTCTTTTTGAATAGTAGAGCTTTAAGAAACCAATATTTTAATTCCTGATTGTTGATTGTAGGTATCTTTGATCATGTAATATCAAATCTTTCTTGAATTCAAGTAACACATCTTTTAATTAAAACAGTGATGTAAATAACCCGTGTTGACAACCTTTAACCCATTACAAAAATTTAACTCATGTTTTTTTTTCAGACGTGGGTATTTGAAGATAGGAAGACACATATATATTCTTGGTTCGGATTTAAATTGATTTTAGAGTTTAGGTCTATGATTAATTGAAATGGCTCAATAATATTAAATGTTTGGTTTCAAAATTTTAATGATATTTATAAAATTTCTGAGATTAAATGATTTCTTAATCAAAATACAAATTAAATTTTGCTCATTTTTTTGTCAAAAAATTTCATTTTAATCTTTCCATATCTTCACAATTCTTTATTAATATTTATATACAAGAACAGTATTTCTTTTTATATACTGTTTTCATCCGATTTATTTGTTTCTTTTATTTGTAGAGTCAGCCAATATTTTTTGCAAGAGTTAAATTTTAGTTATGGGTTAAAAAAAAAAACACGGGTTATTTACACCACTGTAGAATAGATTTACTTAGTTTTTATGGAAATATTATTTAACATTACTTTTTTTATCTTAAACTTCCAATAAAATGATTTCTAATTACAACTGTTTGTTAATAAACAGGAAAGATTTTGACTTTTTTTTAAATTTCTTTTTAAAAATTGAGATTTAAAAAATTGGAGTTGAAATCTCTATTGAGAAAAGAAAATAAATTTTTTTCCCTTCTAGTAACCAAATTGCTAAGGTCTACTCATAAAAAATTAAAACCAATTTTTACTATGTCAAAAACTCAAAATTCAATTTCTATTTCGATGACCAAACTTATTTTTATATTATTCTAAACAAGATAATCTCAATATCCATTTTTTAGAAAAAAATAATTTTCTCTTCTCTCGTTTAAAAATCAATTTCGTGTTTTGAGAGGAGTAAAATGTTAAAAAAGAATTTTCCAATTACCAAAATGCTAAATTGTCAAAACCAAATTGAGGTTTGTGTTTTAAGAAAGAATGAAATTAATTCAAAATTCATTTTTTCAAATTTTATCTTATAAACGTTTGATTTCTCAATGACAAACAATAAGAAATCAAACAAAAGTGGAACAAATTTCCAGAGCATTTTATCAAAATTTGAACAAATAACAAAGCCCAATTACCAAAATAAACAAACACAAAATAAAAATTCTGATCATCCTGTTAAAACATCGAGAGTGAACACAAGAAAAGAAATCAAATTTCCAACTTCAAAAGTTACGAAACCTCCTCGAAGAACACAGCCTCTTCCAAATAATGTGGAACAAAAAAACAAAAGCCAAGTAAACCAAAAAAAGGATCGCAAATTTCGAAATTTGATCCTACAATTTGAAAATAAAAAAATCATTTACCAGGCCACCCAGGATTTTGTTCCTCAACAAAAACACCGAGGGTTACGGCCTTTTAAAAAAGGTGAAAATATTGTGTTTGTGTCTCAACACTATAACCCAAAGTTATTTAAAGGCAAAAATAAATCTGGTAAACTAGGGCTATATTCGTTTTCCTTTTTTAACCAGTTAGGTGAAGAAGATCAAACTTCAGATCGAAACAAAAAAACTACGAGTACAAAAATTAACAGCAAAAAGTTTCCACAAACTAAAAAAAGATCAAAAACTTTAGCTTTTAATAAGAACACCCAACTAAAGAATAGGAATAAGAGTATTGATATGAAAAATTATCAGGGTTTGAATCACGGTAAAAACCAAGCAACAAAACTTTCTACAATTAATGATCAAGAGCAAAATCTTTTTCAAATTTACCCTTCCTCTCGAACATTCACTGAGAAAAATAAACAGATCACAAACAACACAACACAAAAAAAAAGGGAAAATGAAACAAGCCATCAAGTCATCAGAAATAACGAAAAGAAATTTTTAAAAGGAGAAGAGAGGAAAGAAAGAAAAAAAATGCAAAATGAAAAGGAGAACAAGAAGAATAAAAAGAAAGATCTGAAAAACTCAGATTCAGAGGATTTTTTTTTGGTTCATTCAAAAGAAAAAATTACAGAAAATGGAAAGAAAAAAGAAGATGGAAAGAAAAAAGAAATTGGAAAGAAAATGGAAAAAGAGAGGAAAACAAAAAAAGAGAATGAAACAAAAAAACAAAACGAAAATGAAAAAAATAATCAAGACATCAATAATAAAGAAAAGAACATTTTAAAAGGAGAAGAGAGGAAAGAAAAGAAAAAAATACAAAATGGAAAAGATAAAGAGACTAATAAGAAAAAAGATATGAAAAATTCAGATTCAGAGGATTTTTTTTTGGTTCATTCAGAAGAAAAAATCAAAGAAAATAAAAATAAAAAGGAAATTGAGAAGAAAATGAAAAAAGAAAAGAAAACAAAAAAAGAGAACAAAACACAAAAACAAAACGAAAATGAAAATAAAACACAAGACATCAATAATAAAGAAAAGAAAATTTCAAAAGGGGAAGAAAAGAAAGAAAAGAATAAAATACAAAATGGAAAAGATAAAGAGACGAATAAAAAGAAAGATATGAAAAAGTCAGATTCAGAGGATTTTGTTTTGGTTCATTCAAAAACAAAAATTAAAGAAAACGGAAAGGAAAAAGAAATTGAAAAGAAAATTGAAACAGAGAGGAAAACAAAAAAAGAGAACAAAACAAAAAAACAAAATGAAAATGAAAAAAAAACACAAGATATCAATAATAAAGAAAAGAAAATTTTTAAAGGAGAAGAAATGAAAGAAAAAAATAAAATACAATATGGAACAGATAAAGAGAATAATAAGAAAAAAGATATGAAAAATTCAGATTCAGAGGATTTTTTTTTGGTTCATTCAAAAGACAAAATCAAAGAAAATGAAAAAAACAAAGAAATTGAAAAGAAAATGAAAAAAAAAAAGAAAACAAAAAAAGAGAACAAAACAAAAAAACAAAACGAAAATGAAAAAAATAATCAAGATATCAATAATAAAGAAAAGAAATTTTTAAAAGGAAAAGAAAGGAAAGAAATTAAAAAAGTGAATAATGGAAAAGATAAAGAAAATAAAAAGAAAAATATGAAAAAATCAGATTCAGAGGATTTTGTATTGGTTCATTCAAAAACAAAAATTAAAAAAAACATGAAGAAAAAAGAAATTGGAAAGAAAATTGAAAAAGAGAGGAAAATAAAAAAAGAGAAAGAAGCAAAAAAACAAAACAAAAAGGGAAAAAATAATCAAGGCAAAAATGATAAAGAAAAGAAATTTTTAAAAGGAGAAGAGAGGAAAGAGAAGAATAAAATACAAAATGGGAAAGATAAAGAGAATAACAAGAAAATTATAAATAATTCATATTCAGAGGATTTTGTTTTAGTTCATTCAAAAAAAAAAATTAAAAAAAACAGAAAGAAAATAGAAATTGGAAAGAAAAAGGAAAAAGAGAAAGAACCAAAAAAAGTAAAAGAACCAAAGAAAGATACAGAAAAAGAAAAAGAAAAATTAATAAATAAAGATATAAAAGAGAAACAAGATAAAGAAAATGAAAATGAAAATGAAACAGGAACAAAAAAAGAAAAAGACTCAAAAAAGGGGGAATTCATAGAAAAAGATATCGAAAAACAACAAGAGAAAGAAACAAAAAAAGATAAAGAAACAGAAAAAGAAAAAATAATAAAAAAAGATACAGAAAAAGAACAAGATAAATTAATAATTGAAGATATAAAAAAGAAAGAAAATGAAAATGAAAGATCACAACACAAAGAAAAAGAAAATGTAACAAAAAAAGATAAAGAAATAGAAAAAGAAAAAATAATAAAAAAAGATATCGAAAAAGAAAAAAAAAAAGATAAAGAAAAGGAAAAAGAGAAAGAACCAAAAAAAGTAAAAGAACCAAAGAAAGATACAGAAAAAGAAAAAGAAAAATTAATAAATAAAGATATAAAAGAGAAACAAGATAAAGAAAATGAAAATGAAAATGAAACAGGAACAAAAAAAGAAAAAGACTCAAAAAAGGGGGAACTAATAGAAAAAACTATCGAAAAAGAACAAGAAAAAGAAACAAAAAAAGATAAAGAAACAAAAAAAGTAAAAGAACCAAAAAAAGAGACAGAAGAAGAAAAAAAAAAATTAATAAATAAAGATATAAAAGAGAAAGAAAATAAAAATGAAAGATCACAAGACAAAGAAAAAGAAAATGTAACAAAAAAAGATAAAGAAATAGAAAAAGAAAAAATAATAAAAAAAGATACAGAAAAAGAAAAAAAAAAAGCTAAAGAAAAGGAAAAAGAGAAAGAACCAAAAAAAGAAAATGTAACAAAAAAAGATAAAGAAATAGAAAAAGAGAAAGAACCAAAAAAAGATATTGAAAAAGAAAAAGAAAAAGATAAAGAAAAAGAAAATGAAAAAGTAAAAAAAGAAAAAGAATCAAAAAGGGGGGAACTAATAGAAAAAGATATCGAAAAACAACAAGATAAAGTAACAAAAAAAGAAAAAGAAACAAAAAAAGATACAGAAAAAGAAAAAGAAAAAGTAATGAACAAAGATATAAAAGAGAAACAAGAGAAAGAAAATAAAAATGAAAGATCACAAGACAATGAAATCCAAGATGAATTTTCCGATTGGATCCCATACCAAAATTTGAGTGCCAAAAAAGATTCAAGTGAAAATCAATTAAACACTACAGACACTCAAAAATCTTTAAACAAAAAAAAAGAATTAAAAACAAAGATAAAAGTTAATCAGACGAATTTTAAATCAAACAAAACCGGGGAGATTAATAAGAGGGAAAATATTAATAATCAACAAAACGACCTTTTAAAGGAAATTCAATTAGAAGAGGATTTAATGGATATTCAAGATGAGGAAAAAAATAAAAAATATGGTAAAAAAATTAAAAATGGTAAAAAGAACGAAACTGCCAAAGAGGAAGAAGAGTCTGAAGTCGAAGAAGTTAAAGAGACAAGTGATAATAATAAAACGAATATTATAGAACAAAATAATTACAAACATAACCCAATAAGCAAAAATTCAGAAAGGGATAAAACATTATTTTTAGAACAGCATAATACAAGTCAAGATATTCAAGATGATAATAATATAATGGACAGACAAAATAAACAAGAGTATATATTTGAGCAAATCGGGAAAAATATTTCTAGGAACGCAAAGCAAATAATAATAAAGAAAAATAAAGAAAATAACACTCAGACAAAGGATTTAAAAAGAAGAAATAGAATCAATAGCCATATATCGACGAAACAAAATAATAATTTTATTTTAATTCAAAATGCACAAAATATAAATCAAGATACTATTCAAAAAAATGAAATAAATATTAGCAATATAAACACTCAAAATATAAATAGTGTCAAACAATTGAAATCAAATGATAAAAATGAAGATAGAACTGATAATAACAAACACCATGATACCAAGACTGAGAAAGAAGATAAGGATAAACATGAGGATGTTGATGAGGATGAGTATTTAAATGCAAATGAAAATCGCAATATGAAAAAAATGAGGAATGAGAGTGATACCGAGAGCGGGGGTGGTGGTAAAATTGATCCTTATCATAAGATAGAATCGGATTCTTTATCAAATATCAAAATCCAGGATAATTCTGATAGTGACTCATCTTATGATTATAATTATATATCTAATTCTGATTCGGAATCTTATTCTAATTCTCTTTCCGGTGAATTTTCTATTGAAATTTCGGAAGAAACTTATCAATTAAATAATAATAATAAACAAGATTATTGGGAAGAAATTGGAAATAACGATTTTGATGATCCACAATTATCTAAGGTAGATAATCAAACAGATTCTGATAGCAACTCAGATATCATCGAAAATTGGACTGAAATTGTAACAAATAATATTTTGGATTATGAACATAATAACTCCAATCAAAAAAATTTTCTTAGCTATGATTTGGACGAATGGAATTATCCACTGAAAAGTAAAGAATTGGATCAAAATGATTCTAATAATAAAGATAAACAAATAAATAAAAATGACAAAACAGTCAAAAAACAGAATTCATTGGAATCTTCAATTAAAAGTAAATATTATACCGAAAGTTCTGAGGGTGATTCTGATTGGAATAACATTCTTGAAAATAAGAAATATCTAAAAAAGCAAAAAAGTAAAGAGAAGAATATTTCAAATAAAAAACAATCATCAAAACGTTCAAAATCATCTTTTGATACAAAGACTTGGAAAAAAAAAAAATTACAATCTGGTGATAAACTTGAAGATGAATTTGATGAAATCAAAGGTATTAAAGATGAAGATAAAAAGGGGAAAAAAAAAAATAATTCTAAAGAAGAAAATGATGATGGAAACAAAAGCGAACACCAATCTGAATCTGATTATGGTTATAGTGATGATGACGATGATTGGGAAGAAGAATTATTTCCTCTTAATAAAGATAAATTACAAGAAATAATTTATTCCAATAAATTATTAAATCTTTTTTCCTTGCTTGACCTGAAAGGCAAAAAAGAAAAGAATTATATTAATTATCAAAATTTTTATTATGATTTTATTAATAATAATATTTTTAATTATGATTATGATGTTAACAATAATGATAATAATTATAATGATGATAATAACTATAATTATAATGGAAGGGGGAATGGAAATAATGGCAAATTTAATAATGATAATACTGATCAAAAAAATGATCCAGAATTAACTTATTTAGTAAAAAAAAATTATGAAAACAAAGATTCAAATTTTTTAACTTTAAATAATGGAGATAAAGTTAAAGTTATTAGTAAGCCAACTAAAACTTTTTGGAAAGGCGAGTGTAATGATAAAATTGGGTTTTTCCCTTCAAGTATCATCAAACCTCTAAATTTATTAAATGATAAAGAGAATAATATCGGAATTGGTGAGATTGCACATTTTAAAAGGGAAAACGAAACTGAAGCAATACCTGAATCAAATATTAATAAAGAAGAAGAACAAATACATGAGAATGTGGTTGATATAAATGAAAATATCTATATAGCAATTTCAAAATATAAATCACAAGATAAATTAGCCTTAAATTTTGAAATTAATGATGAAATAATACTTGTCGAAAAAATGACAAAATTTTTTTGGAAAGGTACAAGTGGTGGAAATGTTGGTATTTTTCCAGCAAGTCTTGTAAAATTAAAATACTCGAAGAAGAATAGTAATAAAAATACGAATACGGATAAGAATAAGAAGAAAAAGAAAGAAACGATTTATTTGACCAAAAAAAGTTTTTTTATAGATGATCTATCGCATTTATCATTTAAAGAGGGTGAAGAAATTACATTAATTAAACAATTTGATAATTTACATATTGGGAAATTAAATGGGAAAATAGGCTTTTTTGATGTCGAGAAATGTGAAATTAAAATGAAGAATAAAAGAAACGCTGATGATGATGTTGTTGTTGATGATGATGATGTTGATGATGATTTTAATGATGATGTTGGTGTTGGTGTTGGTGTTGATGATAAAACATATGGCAATAATGATAATATAGAAATTAAATTAAATAGTAAAGATCAATCTAGCCAAACTAATAAAAAAATCATGATTTACTCCGCAAAGGAAGATCATTCCGATGATGACACAACTTCTTTAACTTTTAAAAAAAATGACGAAATTTTTTTAATTTCAAAAATTACAAAAACAATTTGGAAAGGTATTGCTCATGGCAAGGTTGGTTTTTTCTCTTCATCTCTAGTAGAATTAAAAGAAGAAGACGGGGTGGGTAGCTCATCAAAAAAAAATTTACAACAAGACGAAGAAAATTTAATACAAAATAAAGAAATATTTGTAGCTATTAAAACAGTGGATAATAATAATCCTACTTCGTTAAAATTTAATAAAGGTGAGAAAATTAAGTTATTACAAAAAACAACAAACGAATTGTGGATAGGTTCCTGTAATGAACAAATTGGGTTTTTTGATCCTTCTTCAGTTGAATTGCTGAAAGGAGATCAAGTGAAGAAAAATATTAATTATCAATTTACTGAAAAAAATGATTTATTACAAAAAAATAAAAACAAATTCAAAGCAAAAAAGCATAAAAAAATTCCAAAAAATGATCTTTTGTCATTAAATCATAATCAAAAATCATTTTCAAAAAATAAACCTAATTCTAATTTAAACTTAAATAAAAATACTGGCATCGATATAAATACAAGCACAGGGACAGAAATAGATATAGATGTAGACTTTGATACCGATAATAATTCGAAATCTAAAAATAATCATGAAATTGAATTGGTACTTGACGAAAAAGGAAAGGAAAAGAATTAATAAATTATCAAATTCATGACTCGAAAAATTTTGGTAACAAAAAATCACAATACATTGAATGGTAATATTAAATAAAATAATCCAAAATTATACCTATTGAAAAACGCAAATCGTTTTTTTTTTAAATATTTTTGTTTTTTGAAATAACATTTTTATTATGTTAATAGATTTATTCAGAAAATCATTTTAACGGGTAATATTTTCTTAAATTATTAAATGTCTTTAAATTAATGATTTTTTGGAGTAAAAATTTTATAATAAAACAAAAAATAATTAAAAAAAAAACAATAAGAATTAGAAAAAAAAATATATAACCAAAAAGGGATTAAATGATAAAAAAAATCTTTTTTAAAAATTATTTTGGTTATTTTATATAACGGGATATTTATTTATTGATATACTTTTGTTTAATTTTTTTTTTTTTTTTTATTATTGATATAATATTTCCTTGAAATATAAGATAATTAATAGGAAAAATAATTAATATCAAAATCGAATTATATTAATTCTTTATAAAATAACCCGTTAAAATTTTCTTTCTCTAATTGAAAACAATAATAAATAATATTATTGAAATATTTCAAAAAAATTAATTATTTTGTATATTGATCAATACGTTCCCTAATTTTATACCTGTAATTTTTTTTAATAAAATTAATATTTTTACTTTTTTTTAAATTTTGATTTTTTTTTTTTTAGTTTTGTTTTTTGGTTGAATGTTTAACTGGGATATTTCCTAAAAAGTGATGAATTTTTTTATATCTATTTCAAACTTACATTTTTGGTATTATTTCAATTTGTAAATTGGTAAAAAATAATTAAGGTATATATTAATACTTATTGAATTAATACATATTTTATTGATTTCATAAACTAATTTCATTAAAAATTTCTCAAGAAATGAAAAAAAAAAAAAAATGACTTTTTTTTTATTTATTGATGAAATTAGTGTATATTCCACTCTGGATGTCCTTTTACTTAAATATTCTCAAATATAATTTAAGCGTAAAACATAGATTTCACGATTGTTGAAGGGGAAGACACACTTAATTTTTATTTTTTGTTTAAAAAAGAAAAAGCAAAAAAAGGAAAAGGGGAAAATGGAAGAAAAAGAAAAAAGAAAGAAAATTAGAAAAGGGTTAATAGTAAGTTAAAAATTAAAAAAATAAATACCATTGTTATCCCCTATTATATATTTCCAAATTCAGATTCATGATACTATAGGTTAATTTATTAATTTGATAATTGATCATGAATGCTTCACTTCAGGATCATAGTTTAATTATAATATTTATTTTTTCTTTTTGATCTTATTTCCTTTAATCCTTTGATATTTTTTACCTTTACTTTTTAGTTTTTATTTTTAAAATTACACATAGTTTGGGTGTTTCAGTATCCTGTATATTGACTACTTGGTCTTTTTCGTTTCTAACTATTCGAGATAATAAAAAGAAAATTCAGCCCAGGGAAAAATTGAAAAAAAAATTAAATCTTCTTTTTAACCTTTAATTGCTGCAAGTTCAGTAATAAAAAACAAAGTAATTTTTATTTCAAAAATTGTTCTTAACTTTTTTTTAGGTTTTCGATTTTATTTTTTTTTTTTTTTTTTTTCCAATGTTAATTTTTATATCGTAATTAATAATTAAAAAGTGAACTAAAAATAAAATCTAATAATTATTCATTATCAAATAATATTTTTTTTTTAATTTCAATTTATTATTCTAGGTAGTTCACACTTTTTACAATCTTGTTAATTATGTTAGAAAAATTTCTCAAAGTTTCCCAATTAAAATGTAAAAGTCCGAAAGAAAATATTAATGGTACAATTGAAATGAGTATTTATTTTTTTTTTCACAAAAACAAGAAATTATCATAATAGATTTTTGTTTAAAAAAATAATTACAGTCTTTCCTATTCTACCATAAAATTTTAAATTAAAAAAAAAATTATTATTCTATTCTTATTTTTTATTTTGTAAAAATTCGGAAATAAGAGTTATTATTCAAAAAAAAAAAATTTCAATAAATGAGCTATTATTCAAATTTTGAAACATCAAAAAGAGAAAATTTGAAGATTCTTGAAGCACTTTACAATTTTCGGTCTAAAATAGTAAATTTTTAAAGATCAATAAATGTTGATATTTTTTTGGGGCTGTTTTGGTCCCATAATTTTTGTGTTTCATGGGATCTTGAATTTTTTTTTTGATGTTTCAAAATTTGAATAATAGCTCATTTAGTAAATTTTTTTTGAATAATAACTCTTATTTCCAAATTTTTTGAAAATGGAAAATAAGAACAGAAAAATCAATTGTGTTTTATTTAAATTTTTATGGTAGTCTTGGAACGGCTGTAATCAATGGAATACTCACAATAAATTAGATTACAATTTTCCTCAATTTTCTCAATAATATATAAAGATTTTGTGTTTTTTATTCCTACGTTTCCCAAAGGATTTAAAATAGGAAGACCTAGAATATTTAAATAATATCTCAATTAGAATAGAAATTATAACTCAATAATTTAAATATTTATCTTTAAATTTGATCTTTAATTTTCGAATTTTTAAGAATATTTTCAATTGATCGAAAAAAATTACAATTTCAAGGCTCTTGGAAATCCCCTAATTTAGATTTAATAGAAAGATCCTTGAAGAATAATATTATTGAGATTTACAAAAATCATTTACTTCCTTCATTCTTGTTCGAAATTATCAATAGAAAGCATTTTTTCATAATTTTTTTTTCACCAAAGAAATCCAAGGATATTTTATAAAATACTAATAGTTTAAATAAAACTTTATATAAAAAATCTTAAATACATGATTATAAAATTCAATAGATAATGATATTAAACTTTTCTCTATTTTTCAAATTTGTAAAATAAAAAAGTCAAGAAATAAAAATAAAAAAGAAATAATTTGAAAAAAATACATAAAAATTTTTTTTTCTTGTTTATTAAAAATATTATTTTTTGGAGAATTTTTAATCAGATATGTTAGATAAATTATGAACCAGTTAATGATTTATATTTGTTTTTGTAATCTTGTTTTGTATTAAAAAGGTAATTCTAAACAATTTGATCTGATTTATTTTTCCAAAAATTATAGAGAGTGAAATTAAAATAAAAAAAATTAACAATTAAAAAATATGTTTAAAAATAAACTCTGTTCAATAAATTCCTTATTTCATTAAACATAACTCAAACTCCGAAGATTTCCTTCAGGTTATTATTTCAAAAGTGGAAAATAATAAATATTTTTCTGAATGGAAATAGAATTTAATTTTTTAGTTAAATACCACTTCAATAGAAAATAGAAATTCCACCTTTTTTTTTTTTTTTTTTTGTTATCCCAGATAAATCTTATTGTACTTGTAATTATTTTTTGAAAAAAAATTTACTCATATATTATATTTTCTTCAATTATTATTAATAATCTCATTTCTTTTTTTTAAAAGATTCTTTTAGCTTTGCTCGTTTGGCCCGAATCCTCAACCTTGGAAATCCCATACTTGTTTTGTCGGACTATTTGTGCTTTTCGAAATTATATTTTGGGTCTAATATTACATAAGGGTGGCGAGTTATCTGAAGATTGCCACCATATTGCTTGATCTTTTGTGCCATCTGGTTGCAAGCCTGCTTTAAGATTTTTAATCCGTACTCATGATCAAATGTTGTTGTGCAAACGCGAAAAACTGGCGAGGAAACAAAAAAGACCTCTACGGGGTGCTCCTTTGATCCCATTTCTTCTGCAACTGCCAAGCTTTTTTTAATTGCCTCGATCCCGTCATAATTAAAGCACGTCATTTCAAAAACCGCCTCGACCTTAATTAATTTCAAAGGCATTTTCCATTTGATGGCTTTTTCTAAGATTTTTTTAATACCGCCGAGGTTACAATCATCAAGGATACTCGGATCACTTAAAAATTTGCGAAATACGTCAAACGGATGAATAAAGCTCCGATACAAAGGCCAAACAATTTGCTTGTAAAGCGTTTTCAAAGGTTTGTTTGCCTGTTTTGCAACTCTTTTAATTATCAAATCCACAATTTGTGACTTCCGAAAGAATGTATAGAAAACTTCCAATTGAACAGGGTTCTTCGCCCTTTTTCTTGAAAGATCGATATATCCTTTTTCTTCATCAACTTTAAGAACCAAACACGTTTGATATTTCCCTGGTTTGAAAAATTTATAATAGGAATTAGTTCGCCCTGAAGAGACCTCAGTTTTGGAAATTAGCGCCTCAATGTTATTAAACTCGGGTAATTTGCCCAAAATCCCATGCTCATTGATTTTGCAAGCAACAAACATCACATACTGCCCTTCTTCGGGATACTTCTTTTCATAGTATCTACATTCTTGACTGTTTTGCTCCTTTAACTTGCCAATAATGGGGTGCTTCTTTAAAAAAGCATCCTGGTTCATCGTCATATTGTTTGGTTTGTTTGTAATCATTGTCATTGTTGTGTTTGGTGTTGAAATTAATAAAATCAATATTATTTATAAAAAACATTTTGTGTGTATTTGTGAAAAAAATGAAAATTTTGTTGTTTGACAAAAAACGAAAAAGAAGAGAATTCTTTTCTTGGAGTTGTTCACATTTTATTCTTGTTCACACCTAATTATTTGTGTTCTTTTAATCGTCTCGAATCACTTTTATTTTTATTTTTAATTATATTATTAGGTTATTTGGATGGTAATTTCAAGAAAGAGATTTTAAAGAAACGATCTCCATTCAAAGATTAGACCAATTGGTTTTGAGAAAGAATCGTATGAAAAAAGGAAATAATTTGCTGTTACAATTATATGAGGAAATATTTTGGTTTTATTTATGACGTCACTCGTTAAATTCATTTTGTGGTTTTTTTATTTTTGTTTTTAAAAAAAGGGTTTTTTGTGTTTCTAATTATTTATTGTTTGGGTTTAATTGTAATTTTGATTTTTATAATAAAACCTCATTTTTGACTTGTTTATTTGGTTTAATTTTTCGAAGGTTACTCGAAATTAAAAATATTCAAAAAGAAAAAATACATCTTTTGGTTTTCATATAAAAAATCATGTTACAAAAATGAAGAACTTACTTTCAATATAAAGTTGCCTAAATTGCCGTTTGTTGTTCTTAAATGAAAACCAGATTCAGTGATCTTTCAAAGAAGACCATAAAAATTTGATCTATATTTTGCTGATCAAAAAATTTTTGTTGTTATTTTTTATATAAATGATCGAAATCACAATTAAAACTTTTGTCCATTTATTTTGGCAATTAATTGACAAAAGTAAAGAAATCAAATAAAACCTGACTAGAAAATATTTAACTCACTAATAAATTCTTGATTCTCGTCCAAAATTTTAAGAATCCAATTTAATATTTAGATCAATAATAGACTTAAAAATCTAAAAATTTACTAATTCTTCTAAAATAATTAACGAAAGCGAGGAAATATTCCAGGGACACAATCAGCATAATTATTATGGAAGATTATTTTTAATATAATATTGTCCTTTTTAAAGAAAGTAGAAAGACAATTTTTGGATTTTAATATAGTTAGTTTATAATTTAAGGTACAAACTTTCAACGAAATTTAAGGTAACAAAAAAATCTCAAAAAAAGGCACAAAATTTGTAATTTTTTTTTTTACAATATTATTTTACTCTATTCTGAATTTTGTGCTTAAATTGGGGATTTTTATTGTGCATTAATTTTCGTTGAAGTTTGTGCCTTAAAAGAGGAACTGACCTTAATTCTCGATTTTGAAGGTTTTTTAAAAATGAAAAAAATATTTTAATAAATTGAAACATTTTAAGGATTACTCAGATCTTGAGGTGTGTTCAAATTACATTCGTGACTAAAAATATATTTAATAAGTTAAAAAAAGGTTGAGTCCTGAGATCTTTTAAAAAATTTATCATTAGGACATTTTTTTAAAAAAATTATCTTTGGTTAAACCGGATTTTTCATAAGAAAATTCTAAATTAAACTTCAAAACTTTCTAAAATCATAAATTCCTGATTCCGTTTACCATTTCCTACAAATTAATTACAATTGTAATTCAATTCTCTTTAAATGTATGAGTAAGTTTGAAAAGAATTAGGTTAAAACCGATTTCGATATTAAAAAAGTAGTAATTATTATTTTGATTTTATCAAACAGTAAGGTGTTTTTAATTCCACTCAATATCACTTACTAATTTCTTATTAAGAACTTTTTTTAAAGCTTCTCCAATATTTTTTTGTTCTCCTTTATTTTCAAATTATATTGATAACCCTAAAGTTTAGAATATTTTAATTTGTGGTAAGTGAAATTATATATATATATATATATTTCATTTAGACACCCTTCTAAGGTTAATTTCTAATTTATATCGTAGAAGTTATTTTACCAAAATGAAAAATATACATAAAAAATAAAAAAACACCATTGTAAATTTTCAAATTATCTTTGATAGGATTTTTAAGTCTAAAATAATACTATTGGTAATATAAAAAAATATCCACTGGTCATAATTTAGAGATAGTTCTAAATACCCATAATTAAAAAAGAACAAAAAAAGATTTTCTATTAATTTAAAAGTGACAATATCAAATTAGAATAATCTTCCATAATAATTATGTTGATTATGTCTCTAGAATATTTCCTTTCCTTCCTTAATTATTTTAAAAGAATTTGAAAATTTTATATTTTTAAGTCTAATATTGACATAAATATAAAATGGATTGTTAATGTTTAGGTGTGGGATAACTAAGTTTTTAATGTTGAATTATTTGACTATATTAGTACTAATCATTTTCGCGAAAACTTTCTATTTTGAACGAGTTATATTTCCCTAAAAATAATCATATTATGTACCTTAAATCATGAATTTTTGTATTAAAGTCAAAAAAATTGAAAAAAAGTCAGAATAAATCTAAAAGATAGGGACTATTTTATTATTTAAAAATGGATTTTCATTTTTTTATTTTAAAAAAAGTAGAAATATTTCGAAAATAAACAAAACTAAAAGAAATAAATAGAATTAAATTATTTAAACCATAGATTTTTCAGGAAAAGTTGATTTAAATATGATAAAAAATCATTGAAAATTGAAAAAAAAAATGTATTCTATTATGTATATACCTTCTGTGAATTGAATAAATTGAATTTATTTGAATTACTATTTGAATTGAAAAAGTTTTTATAGAGTTGAAGGTGATTTTTATTTTTATTTTGATTTCTGTACCTCTTTTTTTGAAAATTTTCAACAATAAGAATAAAGTAAATTGGGCATTTTTTTTCAAATTGACCTTTTTTTAAATAAAAAAAAATAAAAAGTTTTAAAAAAAAATGATTTTGTAAAAAAATAATTTTTTATATATAAGATACAATGTTATTAGATTCTGTGATAGTTCACCTGTTGGTATTTTTTTCTTAGTATACTAAAAATTTGAAATTTTTTATATTCTCATGAAAATAACCACTTGAATTTTTAAGTATTTTTTTCATTTTTTTCCTCCCCATCTTTCTTTTTTCTTGTAGTTTGTTTCAAGAATTGTTATTAGAAGATGTTTAAGTACCCCAGTATTAAGTAAAAACGTGTTATTATAAAGCTGTTGTAACTATGTGAAAAATATTGTCAAAAAATAATATTTATTAATTAATTATTATTTAACGGGGGAGTTTTTAACCCTCTTATTTGCCGTTAGGTTTTTTTTAATTTTTGAAATAAACAGAAAATTAAAAAATTTTTCGGTTTATTTCAAAAAGTAAAAAAACCTAGGCACTTCACACAATTTCTAAATTGTGATTTAGGAATTTTTTATAAAAGATTAAAATATTAATTTATTATCCACAAAGTCTAATAAATAGAATGAATCCCTTTTTCTAATAATAACAAAAATAGTAATAATATTATTTTTTAATATATTAGAAATATTAATTTTTTTTAATTCAGATTTTACGATTATTTTCATAGGCTGGACAGTTCCATAAAAATAATATTTATTTCTCTTTGAATTTTATTTGATATTCAAATACATATTAAAATAAACATTGTTTGTTTTTCTATATCTCCTGAAAAAATTTTGCTTTTTAATTTTTAAACAAATAATTAGATTGATTAAATTTACTTAATATGAATATGAAGGGTATCATCAATGACTATTATTTTATTTCTTTCTTCAATTCGAATTATAAAAATATTTGATATTTATATTTTTTATTGATTTACATTTAACCAAAATGATTCCTTTTTTTGAAATTTTAGAATCAGAAAAATTAGGATTTTGGAATCAGAATATTAAAATGATTGCTATGAAATACAATTTTATCAAACAAAGTTCTACTTGTTAAAGTCTAATTAGAAATTATATCTCGAAAAAAACTCAAAAATTATTTTTTTTTGCAATTTAAGATATGAAAAAAAGAAGTTTTTATTTGGTAATAAAACTCAATGATAGAAAAAAAAATGTTCTTTTGATTCCATTTCAAAGTAAAATAATTTTATTACCAGTTATAAATAGTAAAACATCATGATTATTGAAAAGAAGATTAAAGGGAAAACCCCAAGAAGAAAATCCGAATTATTCATTTTTTGAGAAATATTAAAATTCTTTTTAATAATTATAAAAAAAAATTAATTATTAAATTTTGAGAATGATGAGATTCTATAAAAAACAATTGTAAACAAGAAATAAGTTGAGATTAATCATTATAATAAAAAAGAATCTTTTGACTCAATTGAATCAAAAAAAGGATTACAGTAAGTTCCACTTTTAAGGCACAAACTTTCAACGAACTTTAAGGGACAAAAAAATCTCAAATTAAGGTACAAAATTTAGATTTTTTTTTTTTACAATTTATTTTACCAGAATCTGAATTTTGTGCCTTAATGAATCTCAAAATGTTAACTTTGTTTATTTATTGTAAAAAAAAAATTCAAATATAAAAAAATAGATCAAGAGTTATAAAAAAAATTAAGACTTGAAGTAAAAATTCAATAATCAAAACAAATTGGATTTGAATATTTGGTTCAAAATAATAAAAAAAATATCCTGGTTAATATGTATTCAACTGTTATAGTTTAAAGATTTGCATATATTAAAAACTTTATTTCCTTCAACCTGATCAAAAATTAATTCTTAATTATTCATTTTTTTTTTTTGAGAAAATCGTGATTTCATGATCAACTATGATACTTTTTGGGTATGCCCTTGACTAATCAGAATACTCGGCAAGATATTTGATGACTTTATTCACATTATATTGGTTTTAAAAAAGAAAATGGGTGATTATTTAGAGTTGAAATATCAGAAGAAAATCGAAAATAGATATTCCAAAAACAAGCAAACTTCTTCAAAGGTTTATTAAATGCAGTAGATTGTTACTTAAAACATTGGATATCTTGTCAAGTTTTTTTACACTTCTGATATACTTGAAAAGTCTCACTGTTAATGAAAAAATCACAATTTTTTCAAAAAACATGAAAAATTAAGAATTAATTTTTTACACATTTGTATTATAATTAGATAAAAATAAGTAAAAATATTTAAAAGTGTTTTGGAAACTTTTATTTGAAATAATTGGGCTGAAATAGATGTGGTAATATTATAATTATTTTTTGGTTAAAAAAATAATAAATATATAATAAAAAGCAAAGAAATAAATAAGTAACAAATAAACTAAAGTTGAACATATTTTTTGAAAATTGGCAGAATGCATAGTAATACATATACACATACCTGTATACAAATCTTTAATTCATCAATAATTATTAATAAAAAAAAAAAAAAAAGGAAATTAATTATAGAGATCTGGGAATCTTTCTACAAAACTTTTAATCATTCCTTCATCATTTTCTTCGTAATCTTTGATAATAATTTGGTCATCTTTTTCAAAAGTGTTTAATTGTAACATCACCTTTCTAGGTTTTTTTTTATCAATAACAATTTGTCTGATTTTGGTCATTTTTTCGTTTACAATTGAATTTTCATCAAACCATTTTTTTGCCAATTCAACATTAGCAGTTGCTTTATAAATTCCCATTTTTAATAAGATTTCTGACATGCATTGATAGCCTTTGGTTTTGATTAGATCTCTATTTAATTTGACAATGAAATCATTTTCTTCAGTGTTCATTATGACTTCAACTACTCCCACTTTCATTAATTCATGTAAGATTACAAATCTTGCACGGCAATGGGCTTGTTTCCACATTTTGTCTTTTGGGAAATAATACATCATTCCAAGAACCGATCCTCTCAGTAAGATCAACCAATTACTATAAATGGTGTCTTCCATGTCCTCATCTTCAACACCAAAGATTTTATTATATTTACCATCTTCAAGTGCGGAGAGATAGAGCCCAACAGCTTCAGCTCTACACTCTTCCATACTTGATGCAAACGATCCAAAAACATTATCATAACTTTCTCCCTTTTTATACCACGATTCAACTTTTTTGTTTGTTAGTGGGTTGATCAAATTTTCATCAAAGTTTTTTTTTTCATCTTCTTCTTTTAAGAGAATCCCACTTCCATGTCCTAAAAGTTCATGATATCCAACTTGAATTTGATACGCTTTGATAAAATGCTTTTTAATAACTTTCGTGTCTTCTTCTACTAAGTATGGTATGTCCTCTTTTGGAAATCGTGCTAATAAACTGTTTTGTAAATTTAAATTTTTAAACCCTTCATCATTAAATGGGATATTTGGAATGTTAATTCCTAAAGGTACCTTTTCAAATTTTAAATAAAAAAAAAAATACATCAATAAATGTTATAAGTTGGATAGATTATATATTATACATTAATATATTGATGTTGATCTTGAAGGTTTTATCATAAAATATGATAAAATTTTAATTATAAAAAAAAAAAAAAGAGAAAGTAATTACCCCACTTCCCCCAAATCCTAGCACATCAATAGAAATAAAATCTGGAATTACAAAAGGTTTATTAAATTTAGATCCCCAAGGTAATTTAGTAGAATTTCTTCTGCACTTGAAACTAATTTACCAAACATTTTACTTTGACTTTTAATATTTATTGCAACCCACCCTTCTGCATCCGCACGCACACCTACATAATCTCGGTATGTTTCAATAAATCTATAAGTTATCAATAATAATAATAATAATAATAATAATTAAAATAAAATAAACAATAAATTATTCTAAAGAAATAAATTTTATGATTTAATTGTTGAAAAATTAGTTGATCTAGAATTCTTTATAAGATAATGAAAATATATTTGCCTATTTCTGAAAATAATTCATCTTTTTTAATTGTAAAATGGTAGCTGAAAAGGTAAAGTTTCAGAATATTATTTTTTTATATATTTTTCACTGATCAACCAAGATACATGAAACTAAAATTCTTCAAACTGAATCAATATCTATTTTTAAAATCTTAAATACAATTTCACATGAATGAGTAAACGATATCAATGAAAATTCTATAAAAAGGCTAATTTTACGAAATGTTTTGTAATTAAATCTCAAATTTTGAAAATTTAACAGGATTAAATTTTGATTTTAATTTGATGTTTTGAATTAAATTTTAATTCTAATAATCAATATATTTTTTGTATTTTGTATTGTTTTTAAAATGAAGTAAAAATATATGTAGAATACTATTTGAAAATTTGAACGTTTACTGCCGTTTTACAATTAAGATAGGCGACTCATTTTTTTTTCATCTTATGCATTATTTTTTATAATTAAATAAAATATTTTCTTTAAAGAAATAGTGAGAAATTTAATGGAAAAAAGAAATTTTTTTTCAAAATATATACACTCATTCATTTTGGGCATCTAAAGATAATTAATTACTAGTATTTCATTATCAAACCGGAAAAAGTTGTCACTTGAATTTTTTGTTTTAATAATTTACATAGATTCTTTATTCCAGTGGATCAATTTAACTTTAGTTAGCTAATTTTCACCGCATAAACTTCTATTAAAGTGTTATCAAAGAATTATTCTCTTTTGTTTTTATTTTCAGAATAATTTTAACTCTACATCAAAAATATTACGAATATAAAAGAAGAAAAGATAAGATGAAAAGTTTTTCTCCTTTTCATCAGAAAAAAAATCAGTAAATTGAAAATTCAACAGATCTCCCGAATTTAAAATATTTATGAATGAAAAATCTGAAAAAAGCACTAATTTTGGTTTTATTTTACGACTAAAATTTTCGTTTGGTTTTCTGAAGATATTTTTTAGAAATAAAAATTAATTTAATAGATTCAAATCCCATCAAAAGGTATTAAAATCAAAATTAACCCCAAAAAGTGTAAAAAATACTCCAAAAATTAAAAAATAGGTAACAAAAGCGCAAATCATAATTGTAGTTATTTTTTGATTCATCTAAAGTTTTGTTTAGTTTCAAAATAATAGATAATTAAGGTGAAAATTTAAAAATCTTGGTAAAGAAAGCAATTTCAAAAATTTCATACTTTGAATTTATAGAAAATATAAAAATCTTGGAGGTTGTGTTCTTTCCATGTGATTTTCTTTTTAACAATGTATAGTGATGAGACAAAACTTTATTATTCGAGTTTATTCATCGTGTTCTTTTGAATCAATTACGTTTATTCTGTTGAAACAGATTAAAAGTGGAGAAATTTTTATCAAAAATTATTTTTATTACCTTTTCCAATCATCTCAATGAAACTTACCAAGGTTAAATAATCCTCGAAACACAAGAATGTGATCTTTCTTAAAAATTTGTTATTTTTACACTTTCAATGAAATTTAATATATTTGGCTAGATTCGTTGGACTAATCAATTTTGTGTTCAAAAGTTTATTTTCAATTAAATTCCAATAATTAAATTTAAGGGACTAATCTCTATTAATTTTTTTACCTAAATTTAATAGAGATGGAGAAAATTTTTTGCCAATTACTTTTATTTGAAAAACATTGTTTATTTTGAATATTAATCATATTTCTTGATAAGAAATCCTTATTTAGAAATTGGTCAAAAAAAAAAAAAATAATAGAGACTAGTCACATAATATTAAACGATTTTTGAAAAAGTCTTTAAATCGATACGATTAAGAATTTGGTTTCTCAAAGTTGAATTCACCCAAAAAGATTACTTTTCAGTAAAATCTACTTTTTTCGTGTAAATTTTTACATCATAACACAAGAGTAAATATGGAATGTTGTAAAAAATAGAGTTTTTACAATTTTCGAGATAAATAAAGAGTTCCAAGTAATTATCCAAATTTTATTCATAGTAAAAGAAATCTCAGTTTTGATTTTTGGGATTGAATGGATTTTAAATATGAAATCGTTTGGCAAACGCCAATACTCTGTTTGAAAAATGATTTTGTTAAAAAAATTTGAAAGATTGGTTTTTACCAAATGATTTTTTAATTAAAATTATTATTAGTCTATTAAGGTAATGAGGTATTATATATACTATAGCCAAAATTTGGGTAATTGCATGTAACTCTTTATTTATCTAGGAAATTGTAAAAACTCTATTTTTTACAACATTCATATTTACTCTTGTGAAGGCGGGAGACCTGTATATTTTTTTCACATGTTTTTTGTGATAAAACTTTTAACTGGAATGATTTAAGCAACAACTCAATTGAAAAACTTGAGAGATCTTGAAATTGAGAGAAAAGTGGTATCAATTATTGGTTAGGAATGCGAAAAATCTCTTTTCAAAAAGTAGTATTTCAAAGATGTTGAATTTCAATTCAACAGCATATTTAAAACATTAGATCCAAACTCAGTTTTGATCAAAGATTTTTGGTGAGTAGAAAGATCGAGAAAAAAAAAAATAGATTTACTTGTTTTCTTCATAAAAAAGAAAATGAACAAAACAAAAAATAAAAATATTGAAAAGAAAAAAAAGAAAAACAAACCCTAAATTAAATTCTACATTTGGGTTTTTGTCTTTTACCCAAAGCCTCTGTGACTTATGAAAAGTGTCAATATCGCCTGTCTTGAAGTGCTCAATGTAGGCCTCTAACATTTTTTGTTGTGTTTCGTTTGAAGCATAAGGGATCGCATTTTTAAGATGTTTGTTTACCCTTTGTGAATGTTCTGAAAATTCACCATAAACAAAATCGAGGGTGTAACCTTTGTATTGGTGTGTAAACTTATCTTTTTTTTCGATCGATGCAAACCTGTATTCTAAATGCTTTTGGTCGACTTTCCATAAACGAGAGGTTAAAGGCAACATATTTTGTTCTTTCATGAATTTCTCAGACACGTCAATGTCTTCCTTGGTAATGTCAGGGGAATAATACGAGGAGACGTTTTGATAAGGGAAACCAAGCGACTGATCCTTTTCATTGATGCTGAACATTGGCTTTTGGGTTCTTTCAAAGATAGGTGTCAGTACCTCCTTTTTGGGTGAGACTGCAATTAGCTTTTCAAGGACCTCTGGCCCGACCTTTGGAACGATTTTGGCATCACCAAATCCGCGGTAATTACCTGAATTATGAAGAAAAACCGAGAAATAGTATAGTAATAGGTCCCATTCCTCTTTTGAAATTCCGCTTTGTTTTTAGAGTGTTTGGATGTCTTCAACAGATCCAAAAAGCCTCAAGATTAGTTCAAAAATTTCTGGGGACTCGGTGCTTGTTTGTTCAAGTGTAACCATAATGATCGCCCAACACGCCTGAGATAAATGATGTGCATAATGCTTTTCTTTGTTTGTTAATTCACTAAATGAACCACGACAATCAAGAAGTGAAATTGGCGTAACACCTACTTCCGCTTTTTTTTGGAGATTGCTCATAAAGATTGATTAGAGTACTTAATGTTTATTAGAAAATTCAAATAAGAAAGAGAAAAAAATGAAGATTTAATTATAAAATTTATTATTAAGGACAATCGAAAATAAAGCTATCATTCTTGGAACCAAATTTTCAGAACATTGTTGAATTATATCTTTGTCTCTGGAGATCCACAAGATTGTTAGAATTTCCAATTTTTCTGAATTTGAAGACTAACAATATAATTACATTATAAGTTTTTGATTTCTTTCTTTTTTTAAATTACAGCTGTTCCAAGGCTACCCTGAAATTTTTTCAATATCAAATTTTGATGTTGATATAGATTTTTAAATCTAAGAATATAAGGATAAGAAAACTTTTATTGGAAATATTTTTTGAGAAATGAGATGATATAAATATATTTTTCTAATGTGGTCGAAAAATAAATTCATTTTTTAGAGGAATTTATACATAGTTTCTTAATGAATTTTTGATGTTTAGAGTCATTTTGGGTTCTGAAAATTTATTTATTGAAAATCAGAAAAAATTCTTCAATATAGACTCATTTAGGAATTTTTTTTTTGGATATGAGCTTTATTATTCTCATATTGAACTTTTTAAAAATTTATATCAACATCAAAATTTGATATTGATAAAATTTCAAGGTAGCTTTGGATTAACTCAAACTTGAATATTTTTATAAATTAAGTCAATTTACTAAAGTGTAAAAAGTATTCTATCAAAAATATTTGTAAAATAGATGATTATTTTTAATCAATGGTTTTCTGACTTTCTATTAAAAACTTTCTCTAGCACACCATTATGTAAAAGAATAAGCAACCAATACAAATTGGTTTTTTTTATCAAAGATATTTTGTAAAAAATAAAAAAGATTTTTTGTAAAATAGTTTGATTCATTTAAATTCAAATAAAATTATTTCAATATCTAAATTTTTTAATAATCTTTAATCAATTCTAAACCCCAAATCAAAAATTATGATTCTTCTGATAAAATAAATTGAAAAAAGAAAATATCGATTTATATTCAATAATAATTGATAGTTAAATCTGATTCATAATCGATATCTAATTATTTTGTACTTTAGAATTATCTCAGATTTTTAAAAATTAAAAAAAAATAAAATTAAAAAACCAAAAAAACATGAATCAAAATTTTTGAAATATAATTACTGATTTTTTCTTTATCATAATAATAGAAAGGGTTTAGAGAACATTTCCCAGATTTTTATCAATTTTTTTTTTTCTAATTTCTTCACATTTTTGTTTTACTTTTTCAAATTTTTGTTTTTTCAAATTATTTTATTATTTTTTTTTTTTTTATTTTTTTTTGATCATTTTTATTTATGAAATTCAAAGATCATGTGGAAAAAACAAAATAAATCTTCGAAAATAGAAATAATAATTAAAAAAATTTGATAGCTTCTGAAATTTTTTTAAATTAATATAATTATTCACAAAAAATCTTCTTGTTAACATTTTTTTTCAGTGAAAGTTTAGTAATTTAAAAATCCTAAATGTTCATTTCAAAAATTGTAACTCACTTTTTTTTTACTTTTTTACTTTTATTTTTTTTTAATTTGATAATATTATCAGGTTTTTTATTTTTAGAATGATTTAGTGAATAATTTATCAATCATATGTAATTATTAGTTGTTCTTAAAGAAAAAATAAGATATATCTATATATATATATATATATATATATTTCAATTTTTTATTTCCAGTGAGTCACAAATTTTGAAATAAGGTTTGGTTTCTGATTGAAAAAATAATAAGCAAATAAAAAAATAAACTGAATATATTATAATAATTAAAAGGGTTGAAAAAAAAATAATAATCTCAAATATAAATATTACTTTTTGAAATGAATTAAAAAACAATTCTTTTTCAAAATAAAAGTACACATTGACGATTTACAAGGAATTGTTATTTTTTAGAAAAATATGAATATAAAAATTATTTTTCATCATCCTTAACAACATCATATTAATATAAGTCATTGGGTAATTTAAACACTCTAATATCAAACAATAATTAAAATTTAATAAATGTTGATTATTTTATTGTCAAATACAAAAAGTAAAAAAAAAAAACAAACAATTAGTATATCAATATTGTATAAAAAAATATAATAATAACTATTATAGAAAAGTGAAAAAATAATCTTTTAAAATTGTACAATTATCATTGTACGTTTTCTTTTAAAATATTTTCGATATACCTTTTTAAATAGATTATATAGTCTTGTTTTTAGAATTTGTTTACAAAAAAAAGTTTTATTTAATTTTATTTTACAAAAAAAAAAAAAAAAAAAAACAAAACCAAAAAGATTTTACATCACCCTTAATTGTTATTAACTTTAATAAATTTTATTATGATTCTCCTCCTTTCGGTTTCTATTCTAGTGAATATCAGTTAGTTTAGATTTTTGATCCTTATTTAGAAAACGCAAATTAAGAATTGAATTTATGTCTTGCTGCTGAAATATGATATTTTTATAAGTTGGGTTATTAATAGCTAATTGCTTTAGTAATATATTTATTTTTATGATAAGCTGTAGATTAGTGTGGTCCAATTTTTCAATGTTTTTTTTAAATTTATATGATTTTTTTTTATATTTATTTTTTTTTTTTTCAAGTTTGATTATTCGTAACTGTTGTTCAACAACTTGCTTTTTGTTTTTTTCAAGTTTTGTTTTGATTGGTAGAGAGTTTGTGTCAATAGTTTGGGTACGTTGAATAATATTTATCAATTTTTGTCCTAAATTCTTTGAAGATTCTAAATTTTGGATTTCCCTTTTTTTATATTCTTTAATTAATATTTTTTGGTTATGAAATTTTTCTTTTAATTTTTTATATAATATATCTATTTTTTCTATTTTATCCCTTTCTGTTTTTATTTCTTTATTAGTTTCTTTTTTAAAATTCATATTATCATTTAATTCTTCTTTGGAATCATCATCATCATCATATTTATTTATATTATATGTGTTATTATAATTATTTTTATTTTTCCTATTGGTATTTATAAACTTTCTATGGTTTAACTGAGTAATTGATTTCCTTTTTTCTTGGATACCATTTACAAGTTTCTTTTCTCTTTCTGTATTTTTAAGGTTAATTTTATACAAATTTGATTTTAAGTTGTTTAATTCTTCTCGGTATTGATTATTTGTATTTTTCATCTTATTGTTTTGATCAGTTAAATCTAAAACTAATTTATCATTTTTCTTTTTATCAATTTTCATTTGATTAATTATTTCATTATTTTTCTTTTCTTTTAATAATATTGTATTTAATTTTTCATTTTTGGTTTGCAATTTGTTTAGTTGTTTTTTTAGAACATTGGTAATTTGATCTTTGTTTTCTATTTCTTTTTCTTTGAAAAGTAGATCTTCATTTTTTTCAATTAATTTTTCTGCAGTTTCCTTTAATTGATTTTCTAATAGGTTATTTTTATTTTCAATATCTTGCAATTTAATAATTTTTTGACTTAAATTGTCGATATCTTCACAATGGTTAAAATTTTCTTCTTGCTCTTGTTGTAATTTTTTTTTTAATTCGATATTATTTTTTTCTTTTTGTGTAACTCTTTTTATTAATCGGTTTTTGGTTAATGATAATATATTAGTTTTTTCTTCGATTTCTGTAATGTATTTATCTTTATCGTCTAATTTTTGAATATAGGAATTGATTTCGTTATTTCTCTTGTCTAAATTTGATTTTAATTTCTGAATTTCTTTTAAATCATCTTTATTATCATTTTTTAATACTTTATTTTTATGTGTTAATAGTTTTACCCTTTTTACCAGGGCTTTATTCTTTCCAATAACTTCTTTGTATTTTCCTATTTTTATATTTAAAGAATCACTTAACTTGTTTTTTTCTTTTTGGTATTCTTGAATTTCTATATTAATAAATTCATTTTCCCCCATTTTTTGTTCAATTCGTTTGCTGAGTACTTGTATCTTTACATCCTTCAATTGGAGTTGTTTATGTTGTTGTTTTATTTCATTCTTATATTTTTGTAGTTGAAGAAGATATGCTGTGGTTTCTTTATTGTGGCTATCAACTTTTTTTTGAACTTTAGTCAATTCTATTTTATTTTCTTTTAATTGCTTTTTTAGTAATATTCTTAATTTTCTAAGGGTTTGAATTGAAGTTATCGAATATTTTTTAATTAATCTTTTAATCTTCCTTTTATTTTTTTTAATTGATTTATCAAGTGGTGTTTTATGTTCCTATTTTAATAATTGTTTTTTTAAAGTGTTTTTTTTTTTTTTTTTTTTTAGGTTTATTGAAAAAAGAAGAACAAATAATAAATAAATATTATTCCTTTTAGATTCATATAAGACCGTTTATTAAAATCTTTTTATGGTCAAGGGATACATTTTTATTGAAGAAATCGAACATATTTTTTGACTTTAATTTATTATTCTTCTCAAAATAAATTTTCAATTTTTAGATATGATCATTTTTTCGAATTTTTAATTTCTTTTTTTTCTCTCTTTTTGTTTTTTGTTTATGTCTTTTTTTTTATTTTTTTTTTTTGTTTTTTTTTAAGAAAGCAAATTTAAAAAAAAAAAAAAATGTTTGAAAACTAAAAAATGTTTTAAAACCGAAAATTAACTTTAAGAAAATGGAGAAATTGCAATTTCTTTTAAAATCAATACAATTACTATTAAAAAATTTTATTCTCAAAAATTTTCTGTTTCCTAAAGAAATTGAGTTATTTTGCACAAGAAATTTCAATAAAAGGTACCCATAAATTTTTTTTTACCAATATGTATTTTTGGAAATTTATAGTTTTTTCTGGATTTCTTTTATGAATTTCAACTTTTCTGTTAAGTTTTTTGATTTCTCTTATTAATAAAGAATTGTAGTCTGGTTGATTATAAAAAAAAAATGAATTGTTCATTTTTGGTTGGGGACACTTCGAGAGAAATGGGGTTTACTAAAATATTTTCAATTTTATGATGATTAAAATATTGTTTTATCAATCATATTCCCCGATGATACAAAAATTGAAAATCATTAAAATATATACAAAATGTTAAAGAGAACGGTAAAGTCAAGAGTGGATCAATAAGGAAATGTGAAGTATTTTTGTATTGAAAATTGGTTTTACTTTGATAAAGTTTTATTTTTATTTATTTTATTTATTCATTATTGTTATGCAGTAAATTAATTTAATTTCAAAAATTAAATATATTTTAGTTTATTTTTTATATTAAACTAATGTCTAATGTTTATACCCATGTTAAAATTATTGAAAGAAAGTACACATCAGTATTTTTCAATTTGAAAAAAAAAAAAAAATCAATTGTTAGTACTTCCATAAATTACTATATAGTATATCATATAAAGTAGTATGTCTATTTTTTTTGTGAAATTTTCTGTATTATTCTGAAAATCATGTGATTTTCTAGATAAAAAAAACACCCTAAATTCAACAATTTTTTCTTTACATTTAGTTTTTGTTGGAAAAACTATTGGTTTTTTAATTCAACCAAAAATTATTGTTAGTTTGTTTTCAAAAAAATTCTTGTTGTTTATTTGAAAATTAATAGATATTCTAATCAAAATAAGAATTTAGAAAATCTATATATTCATAAAAAATAATAATAATAATAATAATAATGGCAATTTTTTTGAAGTTAATAATATTTTATATTTATTTCTTAAATAAAAAAAACTACTGGTATCCAATAATATTTTATTTTGTGATCTAAATGAGATTATTTTATTATATAAATATATATTCGGGTATTTACTCTATTTTTATATAACGTGTAATTTATTTTGATATTTTTTCTTTTATCACACCCCAATGAATTAAATAAAAAATTAAGTTATCGTCTTTTTCTATTTTTTTTATCATTTTTATTTGTTTCTTTTTTTGTTTGTTTTCTGATTAAATCTGTTTTTTTGTGATCTCAAAAAAATATTTTTTAGGGTGAAAAATATTACAAAGAATTGATAGTAAATTACAAAGGTTTCTTTTAAATAGAAATATTAAAATAAAATTTCTTTATACTTTTTAACCATTGTTCAACTTATATTTACTGTCTATGCTATTTTAAAGATATAAATGTTTTTTGAAGCGATTATTCGACAATGATTTACACAGATTAATTATGACTATTATTATTTTATTTTATTTTTCCTTTTTTTTAAATTTTAGGTACATTTTAATTTTTTTTTATCTATTGAACATACAAATAATAAAGAGTTGGTAATATTTCATGAATTGTCAGTTGAATTAAATATTTTTTAATAAATAAATTATTATTGTTTTTATATATCAAAAATTGAACGTTGATACTTCGAAGGGTTTTACTTGGCTATGATATGGGTATTTATATTATAAAGAAAACGCTTTTTAATTTAAAAGTATTTTATTATAGATATTAAAACTTGAAAATAATATATATTAATAAAAAATGATAATAATATAGGTGGAATTATCCAAATATAGTCAATCCAAAAACGAAATCTTACGTCCTATTAATACCAGAATTAAAGAAAAGAGTGGGAATAATAAAAAAAAGAGAAAAGAAAGGGTATAATTATTTTGATAAAGTAATGATAAATTATTGAATTTTATATCAAGATGGGAGATTTTTCTGAAAAAAAATAAAAAAAAAATAGTAGAATCTTCAAATCCTGTTATAATTTTTTTTTCCAAATCCTAATTTTAATAAATTGTGTTTCAAAATTGATGATTAAACTGATTTTTAAATTATTTTGCAAATTTGACAACTCCTATTTTCAAAATATTTCTTAGGGACTTGTCTCGATTATTTTTTGTCATATTTCTAAATAAGAATTCCTTATCTAGAAATATGTTTAATATGAAAATAAACATGGGTTTTCAAATCTAAGTAATAGGTAAAAATTTTCTCAATCTCTATTAAATTTAGGTAAAAAAATTTAATAAAGATTGGTCCTTTAATATAAATTTTTTTACTAAAAAATAATTTTAGAATTGAAAAGTTTTTTAAAAAGTGATTGTTGGAAATGATCTCTAATATAGAACTTATTATATCACTAGTAGATTAAATTATTAACAATATATAAAAAAATAAAGATTTTTATATTTATTCAAAACAAAATATTTTTAAAAATATTTTTTTTTTTTTGAATTATAGAAAATTTCTTCTACTAACATGACTCTTTTGTAATTGGGAAAATTTAATGTTTTACTTTATTTCTTGTCTAAATTATAACCTTGAAAAAATCTCTATTATCACATTACTTTTATTTGAATGAACAATGGAAAAAATTTTCGCTTCATATTCACAATTTTTCTTTTATGAATAAAATTTTCAAGGTAATATGTTATAATCCATGTCCTCTATTTATTTATTCCCTTTTTCATCCATAAGTTTTGTGAACTAATAATCCGTACTCATGGAAACTTTTTCAGAAAGGAGAAACGTTAATGATTTCAAATTTTATCCAACTTAGGAACTATATTTTCAGATAAAAATACCGAAATTGTTGATAAAAGCACCTGTGAAACAGTTATTTAATACCAATTAAATTTTTCCACTGGGAATTTCTTATTACAGAAAATGAGAAATATTCATAATTCAAACAATTTTCACAATTTTGGTCTTTCTTTGATATTGTCAATATTTAATTTTTTAAATTTCATTATTTCCATTTCAAATCTATAAACACAAAATAATTACCCACTCTGTTCTAAATAATATCTGTCGTTGCTTTTACAAGTTTGAAATGTTTTCAAATCTTATCATGTACTTGAAAATACCTGAAAATGGTTTTTTTTTTTAAATTTTAATATAACGATCTGGTTTTTTTTTTTTCATTGTTATGTATATCATAAGTTTAAATATGAAATGTTGTAAAAAATAGAGATTTTACAATTTTCCAGATAAATAATGGATTCCATGCATTTATATAATTTTTGGTTATAGTAAACGTAATACAAGTTTTTGGTTTTGGAGCTAGAATGGATTTCAATATAAAATCGTTTGGTAAATACCAATACTTTGTTTAAAAAAATCATTTTTCATATTAAGATTGGTATTTACCAAACTATTTTTTGATTAAAATGATTTTTAGTCTATTAATATAATCAGATATTATATTTACTTTGACCAAAATTTGGATAAATGCATGAAAATCTTTATTTATCTGGAAAATTGTAAAATCTCTATTTTTTGCAACATTCCATATTTACACTTGTGTATGTTGTTTTTAACTTTGAAAATTAGTAATTTTTTTGTCAATTTCTTCAGAATGAAAATTCTTTTTGCAAGGTGAGTGAAAATATAACAATAACTGTCAACATTCAGGGTGGGAAAATAGTCCTTAAATTTGAAATACTTGTACTGTTAAAACCAAATAGTACAAAACGAAAATTTCAACTTAGAGAACACTGAATAGGATATATAATTTTTAAAAAACTCATTTCTAATTGATTTTGTGAAGATGTATGGGGTAGTTTCAAACGGTTAATTTACAAAAAAAAATATTCTCAAAACTTGAAATACTACTATTTGCCTAATAAATGAGGAAAAATTATTAAAATCCTTTTTGGTATTCTTTTTTACAAAAAGAGGCTTTTCAAAAAAGTTATTTGTAATTTATAATCTCTATTTATTTGCTATTTGTTTCAAAATAAATTGGGCAAAATTTTCATTCAGCTTTCCAAAAAAAAAAAGGTTTTACAAATCCTAGTAAACCTTTCAAATTTTTCATAATCTTGAAAGAAACTTAAATTATTAATTTCCTGTATTTTAGAATTTGGAACTTTTAATGATTTTTTTTTTATTCTTGGGTTGGTGATTTTTTTGTAAAGCTAAGTGGAAAATTTTGATCTTTTTATTTGAAAAATTTAATTTTAAAATATTTCTTAATAATAAACCAAGTAGAAAACCAAACAATTTGAATTATTTTTTAACAAATTTTAATAATTTAAAACTCAATAAATCAAAGACTATCAAAAATTTTATTAGTGATCATAATACAATTATGAATAAATTTGAAATAAACTCAAATTGGGAAATCAATGATATCTATAAAATTAAAGATATTCCAACCTTTCAAGAAGACTTTCTCCAATTCTTTTCTCGACAGAATTTTAATTTAAATGAAGATAATTTTATTTTATTTAAAAAAAATATAAACAGAAAGAAAGAATAGTATTTGTTATCAAACCCGATAAATTAAAAATTAATAATTTACTTTATAAATTGTGTGATAAAAATGAAACTTTACATAAAATCAAAAAAATTAATGAATTAAATTACTTAAAATTACTTAATTACATAAATGAAGAATATAATAAAAATAAAAACTTTTGCAAAACATTAAATAAAATAAGAGAAACTTCTACAAAAATGTTTTTAAATAATGAAACAATATTCACAGTGTATAACGATTTTGTAAAATCAATAAGTCAAAAACCTAATACAAATATAATTAATTATATTAAAAAATTTAAAATTAATAAAAATTCATTAAATCCAATAGACATAAAGGAAATTTTTGATCAAGATAAAATTAAAGAAATAATCAAATTTCAAAAAAATAAATCAGTTAAAGAATTTGACAAAATAAATCATTATAAGTTTATAAAAAACCAACCAATTCAATATTTATTAAATTATAATTATTTTATTAAAACAGTTCAAAATATTTTTTTAAATTGGATAACAGACGAAACTGAAAAAAGTATAAATTTTATTAAAAAAAGAAATTTATTATTTATTCATAAATCGGGGTATGAAGGCGAACCATTAAATTATCGACCTATCTCTATAAATCAATCTCTTCCAAGATTTTTTTAAAAATTAAATTACATTGGAATTCAAGACTCATGGGACTTGATTTCAAAAAAACAATTTGGATTTAAAAAATATTTTGGAACAAGAATTGCTGTTTTAAATTTATTAAGAAAATTTAAAAAAATAAAAAATAAAAATAAAAATACAGAATACTTTGTAGTTACTATAGACATACAAAAATGTTTTGGCTCTATACAACACTCGTTAATATATCAATCTATTAAAAAATTTATCAAAAATGAAACAATTAAAAATTGGCTCTTGAGATATTACAAAAAAGAAGGAATTGGAGTTTATCAAGGAGATCCCTTATCACCAATTCTCTTAGCATTTATATCTCATTTCCTACTAGAAAAGTTAAAAACTTTAGCTTTTCATGTTCAAATGTATGCAGATGATCTTATTCTTATTATGAAAGGGCGATTAATCTCTCTAAAAATTAATTTAGAAAGGATTTTTGAAATAATAAAAAGATTCGGGATGAACCCACATAATAAAAAAAACCAAATATAAAAAAAGAATTAAAAGATATTTTTTATCTTGGGATTTGGTTAGAAAAAAACACACATCTTGAATATAATTTCAAAAAAAGTAGAAAAGTCCTTGGAAACACTTAATCGATTGTTTCAACAAAATAAACTCAACAATGGAGTCAAAATAACTTCTTTCAAAGCTCTCATTTTAAGTCAACTTTATTATGCTCTTGAAATATTTGACTTGAAACAAAATGATTTTGAAAGAATTGATAGATTTATCAATAAATCAGTCACAAATTTCTTACAAATTAATATCCATTCACCCTGATTAATTTATAAAACTGAAGCAAAAATTGATCTCGCTAGATTAAAAATATACCGAAGAAAATATAAATTGATAGAAAAATTAGATTTCTTAAATTTAAAAAAAATTAAAAAACAATACTAAATTTTCGAAAATTGGAAAATGAAAATATTAATTGGTACACTAAGGGATTAAAATTATTAGATTTAGAATTAAAAGTTTTTCGATTAACCGAATTGGAAAATTCACCTAGTTGGAAAGTTCAACAATATCTAAAAATTATAAAACAACAAAATTGCAATTTCAAACAACAAAAATATTTAAACTGGAAAGCTTCAAAAACAATTCTAAAATTTCGAAATTTTACTAATTGTTTAAATAGGTACTCTTATGTAACAAGTAAAAATAAAAATAAAAATTGTGATTTATGTAAAGAAAAGTTAAATATTGATATCATTGAAGATTTCGATCATTTTTTATGGGACTGTCCGGCCTATAAAATAAATCGAAAAAATCTGGATATCTGAATTTTTTGAAAAAAATAAAAAAATTAATAATATCAGAGATATTATTAATAAAAAAAGAATTCATCATATATATTATCATTAGTAAGTGATAATAAAATTTGTGATTCTTTAACAAAATTTCTAAAAAAAAGTTTAGAAATTAGGGCACACAGGAGAAAAGCAATTTTCTCTCTTCAAAAATAAAAAAAAAAAAAAAAATTTTGATCTTTTTATTTTGAAATAGACAGTAATTTCATTTTTTAGGTATTTGTCGGTATATATTGGTATACGATGGGGAATTTAGAATCCTAACTAAAAGAAATATTCAGAATTTAAAAACAATTAATCAATTGAGATTATATCACTTTTATGTGGCAAATAAAGATAAAATTTTTCGAGTTTTAATTGGAGAGTATGAGGATCACCTTTATACAGTAAGGTAATACTTGGTTTTGAAGGACTTTCACTGGGGTAACTTGATTCTTAAATCAGCAAAAAAAGACAAATATATGAAGAAAAAAGAGGCAAACATTTTTAATCTCAAAATCAGCTCCATTTTCAATTAAAAATTCAATCCACTGGCTATCTATTTTGGTCATTGTTTCCATCAAGCCATGTAATGGTGTGTTTCCGTTTTTGCATTTGATATTAAGATCTGCACCGTTTCGGATCATCAATTTACATGCATCAAAATCAATTGTTTCATTATGGCAAAGCAAATATAAAGGAGTCTCTCCGTTTTTCTTCCCATTTTTCCGCAGGTTTAGAGAGGCTTTTGTATTTATTAAGTTCCTCAGTATTTCAAGATCAATTTTTCCTTTTTCTGGGACAGATAGTAAATGGAACGCAGAAAAGCCGTCTGTATTTAAAAAGTTAACATTGGCTCCATGATTTACAACCAACCTTAAAGCCTTACAAGTACTTGTTCTGTTCCGAGGGTCGTCTCGTGGCTCGGCTAAGAAATGAACTACAGACCAGCCGTCTTCCGTTGTAACATTCACGTTTGCACCATTTTCTAATAAAGCCTTGACAATTTCAGCATTTGGTTTCGGTAGCTCACAAATCAAATGTAATGCAGTCCACCCTGATTCGGTTTTGCACGAGAGATCAGCACCATTCGAGATTAGGATCTTTATAATTTCGGCGTTTGGGAATTTGTTCTGGCTGCCACATGCACAATGAAGGGGTGTCCATTTCATTGTATTAGCTTGGTTAACATTGGCCCCTTTTGAAATAAGTGTTTCAACAAATGAGCTGTCTTCATATGGAACGTCGCATAAATAGTGTAACGCTGTACACCCAGAGCTTGATGTCAATTTTGGATCAGCTCCAATACTTAGAAGGAAATCCAACAATTCCTTGTCCCTTCTTTTCCAGCAACAATAGATTAATGGTGTCCATTCTCCCCGCCTTGACTTATAATTTACATTTCTTTTGTTTAAAATTCGTTTGATTTGTGTGACACTGCCATTTTGTAGCAGTGACTCTTGTTTTTCAGTTAAGAAATTCATTCTACTGATTATTAATAATCAAAATGGATTTTAGAAAATGGTAAATATTTTTTTTGTAATTTTATTTCATCACACAAAGGAATGTCTCAGGAACAATAAAAACAATTTTTTATTCTTTAATTTGTAAATTCTACTTTTTTTTTTTTCTGATCTTTCAAGCTTTTGTCTTAATTAACAGTAAAAATTTATTTTTAAAAATTAAAGTGATGTCAAGAAGCAGGTTGTTGATCCTTAAATTTATTCATCAAAATGGTGTCTTTCATTCAACCAAACTGACTGTCAAACCTAAAATGCTGAAATTTCCAAAATTCAACGAGATATTTATTTTTCTGATCAATTGAAATTATTGAAATAAAGTGAAAAATATATTCCCATTTTAAAGATAAATATATAAACAATTGAGTAAAGGTTGATTGTTCTAAATGATTTGTTGGTTATATAATCTAAATATATCAATTTTAAGCCTTTGGTCAATACATAAAAAAGAACATTCTCAAAATCGGAATAATTAATTGAGAAGATCATAAAAAATAAGAAACTAAAATTGTTTTTATCTTTTTAATATTAGAATCATTGTTATCAAATGAAAATATTGAACAGAATTTAAATTTGATAGCAGTGTTGAACCATTTTGAAGTTACATCAAATTAAGGAATTCTCTTTGGTCAAAGGAGTTCTTCTCTTCTATTACTTGAATTAAAGTTATTTTCAAAAAGTTATTCAAGTAGGATTTACAGAAAAGAATTGTTATTTTATAAATGTAAAAACAAAAACAATTCACATAACAGCTATTTTCTTATAAATTTTTCAGCTCTTGATAATAACATTAAAAAATTTTAGTTACTGTTGAGAGAAAAATGGTTGGATACAAATTTTAATTGGGAACATTACTGAAAATGATTTTTAATTTCTTTCGTTTGTGAAATAACTAAAGAAAATAACAATAATTTACTTATTAGAATAACGATTAATGTGATTCTACTTTTTCAAAACCTTATCTCTGATAATCTAAAGCAAGTTTAAAAATTACCATTTTCAGAATTAATAATAAACTTTCCTAAAACTTGGTTTTTTGCTAAAATAGCATGATCTACTTTTGGTTATCAACCATTTAAAAATGAGTATTCAACACAAAGAACAGATTAATGAACTTGTAACACCTTTAAACCTGGATTTATATAAAAGTCACCTAGTTATCAATAGGATTTGATTTTCAATTTTACCAAGATTCCCAATTAAAAATTGTGTCCAACCATTTTTCTGTTTCGAACTTTTTTCTCTCAACAGTTATCATTTTCTCATAAAATATTGTAGATTATAGATTTTTTTGATTTAAGGACTAGGTTTTCTTCTTAAAACGATGAAATAATGTATAAAAACACCCTTAGAAGAGTTTTTTAATCTCAGTACATTTTACACACTGTGAAATTCTTTTAGAAAAAATGAGAAATTTTCACAATTCCAACAATTTTCACTATCTTTACCTTGGAAAGAATCTGCTAAATTTTGATTTTAATATTTTAGAATTTCCATTTCAACTTTCGGAACTCACACTATTTTCTAGAGCTGTTCTTCATATTTTTTAAATTTGCTTTTAAAAGTTTGAAATGTTCTCAAATTTGAAATGCACTTGAAAATCACCAAAAGCAATTTTTTGCAATTATTTTTTTTGTTATTTACAATTTTCCTTTTCATTGAAAAAAACAAAGAAAAACTGTCTTTGTGAAAAGGTAAAAATGGCAAAAAATGTTTTTTTTTTTTGTCCAATTTCTTCGATGTGAAAATTTTTTGTGAGAATCAAAAGTGAAATAACACAATAACTCAGCCCCCTCAAGGGTGGAAACTTAGTATTAAAGTTTGAATAAATTTTGGACTTCAAAAAAAAAATTTCAAAAAGAGACTGAGTAAATCTTACAAACAAACTTTAAACAAATTGTATTCCTAATGTAAAATTTACAGAAGATATCAAGGAATTTACATTCAAAATTGATTTGAACTTAGGTATACTATTTGGTAGTAAATTGGATGTTGCCTTTGAAAAAGAAGAAAAAAAAGCACGGATTAAATTTTGAAACACTTATTATAATTGTTTGGCATGCATTATTTTGATCACTGTTTTCTTCAATAAATAAATTGAATTAAATATAAAAAAATGTTTGTTTTCGATTTATAAATTTCTATTAATCTAAAAATTAAAGTAATAAAAATTGAAGACCTCTTTCCAGAAAAAAATGGAAAAGTAAAAGAAATCATAAAGTTAATTTTAGCTTTTACCTTTGAAACAATTTTAAGAAAACACCAAAATGTTGTTCAATTTATTTTTCAACAAACATCATTGGACGAACAGTTTGATTTTACTATTGAAGTGGTTTGAGTTGGTTCTTTAAAAAAATAATTCTTAACTGTTTTAAAATAACTATATTCCAATTAAAGACTTGTCAAAATAATAAAATAATATATACGTTAAAAATTTATATGAATTTTAAATAAATTTTTTCAAAATTCCAAACATCTCTAAACGAAAAACATCAACAATTAAATGTTCATAATCAGGTATTCGTGTCCCAAACCATTCTTCAATTCATTCATAAATAATTTTGAAAGAATAATTAACATGAAAAAAGAATGAGAATGGAGAAATTAACAGTTTGAAGTTAAATTTATATTTTTTATCTTCACATTTTCATGAAAAATCTAACAAAAAGTCAAAATGGGTTACGAGAAACCAATTATTTAAAGATCTCTAAAAAAAGACAAAACTTTCTTTTCAATAAGATTAGCAAAATACAAAAAACACAAAAGAATTTCAAAGTTGACTCCAAACAAACAACACGGAAAAAAAGGGATCGGATAAAACGAAATGATTTGATGCGATTTCAAGAGTATTTCAGCAACATTTCTTTACCCGATCAAATAACAATAATTACACAAAGGAAACAAAGAAACATGAGAAAAAGAAAAAACAAACTTAAGGACAAAATTCACACGATTACCAAAACAAAAAAAACTAAAAAAAAACAACGTACAACCAAAAAAAAAGATCACGTGATTAATTTAATTCAAGAATTGACAAAATCCCAAATACCGACATTAAAAAATAAAGAATTTCCAAAAAAGTCACCAAAAGCAAATGAAATTGAATTCATTGGAGAAAAAACAATCAAAAAAAACAAGGCAACAAATATCAAAGACACAAAATTTCTTCATGAAGGCCAAATGAAGGGACACCAAGAAAGCCAAATCCCAAAACAAACAACACCAAAAAACAACACCAAAATAATAGACTTGACACACTCAGAAGACAAAGGTGCGGATAAGGACAAGGACAAGGGCAAGGATAACCAAACCGAGAAAGAAACAATTCAAACAAATAAGAAAAAAATTAAAAAAACTCTTTTTAAGGAAGGATTCAAAGTAAATGAGATTGCAAAACAAACACAACCATTGTCAACCGATTGCAAAAAAAAAGGGAAACAAACCCAGGAAAAAAATCAAAAAATGGAGAAATCAACAAACATTGAAACAAAATTGAAAAAGAGTAAAAAAAAAAATGAAATCCAAAATACGACCATTCTATGCTACCCTCCGAAAGGAATGAGAAACCGAAAAATGGATGTTGTTAGAATTAATAAATTTGATCTTGAATCCTTGAATCCAAATGAAATGATCAGCGATTCAATCATCAACTTTTATTTGAAATATTTGGAATTAAAGATCATCAAATCAGCAAAGATCCAATTTTTTAATAGTTTTTTATTCTCCAAATTAGACGACTTGCTCACCGATCAAGAGAAAATGCAAAGGTACACAAACAAATTACAATTGAAAAAAAAAGATTTTTGGATCCTCCCCATTAACCAATCCCACCATTGGTTTACATTAGTAATTTGTTACCCATTCGACACCAAACGCTCAGCAATTTTATTATTTGATTCACTTTCGCGACACAAAAAGCACTTTGTGATCAATAAAATCCAAAAATTTATAAAATTACAAGCAAAGATTTCAAGGGAGGAAGAATTTGAACCTTTAAAAACCATTTGTTGTAAAGTACCTAAACAAAATAACGGATCTGACTGTGGATTATTTCTGCTGAAATATATCAAAAAATTTTTTTCCAACCTGCCTTCAGAGCAAGAATTTTTGAAGAAAAAATTTCAATTTAATTCAGAAGATTGGTTCAACCCAAACAATATAAAAAAAAAACGCAAAAAATTGCAATTATTAATAAATAACCTTTCATCATCAAAAGTTGAGAAATAAACAATAAATACGGAATTATATATATATATATATATATATATAAGATTAATTTCAAAAATATGGCAAGATTTTTCATCAGTAAAAAATTTGTTAAATTGTTTTTTTTTTTGAATAATAATGTATTTTACTAAAATGCTTAAAGATGATAACCAATATATATATATTAAAAAATAAAAATAGATTGTAATCATTTTATTTTTTGAAAGACAAATGAAAGAAAGAAAATAATATTAATAAAAAAGTTTGCACCTAATTTTGAAATTTGGCTTATATCTCCACTTTATACTCTTTTTGAAAATAAATTTTAAAAAAATAAAAAAACTAATATAATTAGAATTTATATGTTTTTTTAATCAAAAAATTTAAAAAAATTTAGCCTGTCTTTTTTGTATCTTTTAACTTCCAATTCCAAAAAATAGAAATATTATTTTGAAAGTTTAATAAAGAAATCCAAAATTAATATTTAGATTTTCATTTTTTATTTTTATGTGAATGTTTTTGAAAATTGATTAGATTTGATAATAAGATAAACACACAAAAATTTGCAAATTTTTATGAATATTATTCGACTTGGTTTTTATTAAAAAAAAGAATAAGTATAGTCGATGCCTATAACATTTCAGACTTTGCTCGATGATATTAAAAAAATAAAAAAAAAACATGACTTTTGTAAAACTATTTATAAAAATATAACATTATTGAAAATTTTGAGATGGCATTTAAGTCAATTCAAAGACATATTATTTTATTAGATCAATGTTGAATAATACTTTCATGTAACAAGAAATGGAAAATGGAGTGTAAATGCCGGTATACTAGTGTTTAATTCTTTTCTTATAGGAGTTTTCGCAACTTTGGGATATTCATGTATGTTGTGACTTGTTTGGGAATTTACAAGTTAGGTTATAGTTTATTTATTAATTGTAGAGCATGCCTGGTGTTGGCGAAATCAATACCCTTTTAAATGACAGGTTAAATATGGTTTGGTTTGGATCGACTTTGGTAGGGTGTTGTATAACTCTATAACATTGAATATTACCCCCTTAATTTTTGAATTTTTTTGGGATGACAAAAATGAATTCTAAAAATTTTCAGTTATGTTATATCTTTATAAATTGTTTTACGAAAGACTTGTTTTTATTTTTATTTTTTTAATATAATCGAGGAATAGCCTGGATTGTTACAGGCATCTACTATACCTATTCTTTTTTTTAATAAAAACCAAGTCGAATAATATTCATAAAAATTTGCACATTTTTATGTGTTTATATTATTTTCAAATCTAAAACCCATAAAATCCCATTTTATTTAAAATTATAAAATAAACACCTTTTCAAAAATTCTTACTCACCTGAAATAATAAATTAAAAAAAATAAAAATTATACTTTAGTATTCAAGAACAATTAATAACTAAATCTTATTTTGTAATTAACTTCTCAAATATTATAAATCTATATAAACCAGATATTTTAAAAAAATAAAATCAAAAACCAAAAAAAAAGTGAGTCACAATTTTTGAAATGAGACTTATAGATTTTTTTTTTTACTTAACTTTTACTGAAAAAAAGTTAACAAAGAAGATTTTTTACTAATAACTATAATCATTTTGAAAGAAATTACATAGTCAAAATTTTCTTAGTAATTATTTGTTTTTTTAAAGATTTTTTTTTTTTGCCACTTGATCTATTACAAAAAAAAAAAAAAAGAAACAAAAAAGAAAAGTATCAAAAAAAAAAGAAATAGAACAAGAAAGAAAAAGAAAAAATATTAACTAAATTAGAAAAATTTATTAGTATCAAATCAAAATAAGGAAAAAAAAAAAAAGAAAATGAAAGAAAAAGAAAAACAAAAAAAAATTTCGCAAAATTAGAAAAAATGACTAATTATCCCAATTATTGAAAATTCTTTTTAATAAGTATACGGAATAAAGCCTCGAATAACCTTCCATTAACATTATAAAGAGTTGTATTTTTTGAAATCTAGTTTATTTTTGATTTTTTTTTTATATTTTCAATTGAATAACAAAATGAAATTTTCAGTATTGTTGAAATTTCCCAGTTTTGGAATGGAAAGTAAGATTCTTTATTATTTTTTCATAAATTTACGATGAAAAAATATTGTACCATTGGAATAAAAATAACTTGTTTTATAAAAATAAAGATATTGTATTTGTAAATATTTTTTGTAATGATTTTTTTTTTTAATCAAAGATATATATTTCTGGATTTTTTTCAAAATACTTTTTAATTATTTTATGCATCATATTGAGCAATCATAAAAAAACGGACTTCAGTATTTGATTAGGTACACTTTGGAGAAAAATTCGTGGATTATTGATCAAAATAAATTTTTTCAATAAAAATTACAATTCTTTGACGAATATTATTAAAATTCATTTTTGTTCCCAAAATACCTGAAAAGGGGTTTATTTATAAGTTTTTCATCTTTTTATCCCAGTTATTCATGATATTTCTTTTTAAAAAATCATTAATTTTTATTTCATTATTTGTCAGTCAGAAACTACTATTTTGGAAAATGAAATAGGAATTACAAATAGAAGAAAAATTAATTTATAAATATAAACCCGCCATTGTTTTGGTGGGGTAAATAAACAAAAAATTAATTTGAGAACTTTTCCAAGACATTTGACTCTTATGAAAAGAAATAACAACCTGAATTAAAATGAAAACAAAAAGTTAAGGAAAACACAAAATCTTAATGAAAGAATTTCTTAAAACTAATCCCCTTATGAGAAAAATCTTTACAGTAATATAAACTCTTCTTACCTCTAAGTTAAACATTTAAAAAAATATATTTAATATAATTCTTTACCTAAAAATTATTTGTAGACTGAATGAGCTTGATTTTTTATAAATTTATCTAGTATTTACTAAAACTTAAATTAAATTTATTGAGTAATGGCTTTTAAAATTTGATTCTGAATCGAAAAATATATATCCTCAAAGTTTAAAAATAAAACCTTCTTGTTGGTTCTTTTTGTAATTTTTCTTATTTCTCGAAAAATCAAAAGTTTATTTTTAGAATAAATTTAAAATTGAAAATAATTATTCTTCCTAAAATCCAGTTTAATTTTACATTAAAGTCTATTTCAAAAATTTGGAAACATCCAAAATAAAAAATAAGCTAAAAACCCCCAATTTATTGTTATTTTACTAAAATAACATTTAACTAGTAAAATAACATATATTAATATATTAATTAGCTATAAATTTTTTTATGGAATAAATGAAAAAAATAATATAAAACAAAAAAATAAAACTCTGTGTATCAAAATTCCTGAAACAATCAGAACAAAAAATTCATTCTTTATAAATTTTTTGTTATTTCACCAACAATTATTATTCAATAAAACGATAATATATCATCGCCTTATTGTGTATATTTTTTCTATTTAATAAACTTAACTTTATTCCTCTATCAATCATTTCTAAAAAAATTTTTCCAGATCTAAAAAAACAGATTAAGTAACATAAAAAAAGGAAATGAAAACAAAGCAGAAAAGACTTAAAAATGAAATTAATTTTTTGTTTATAGATATATATGCAAATTATTATTTATCCCTCTATGTAGATTTATGAAACCGACTTATACTTTTAGATTTTTTGAAAAAATTTATATCAAAAATCGAAATATTCCAAAGAAATTTTTTATTTATTATTTTATTAAATAAAATAGGTATAAAATAAAAAAAATATTAAAAAAAGAAAAAGAGTAAAAAATAATAAAAGCTTAATTTATGTTATAAAATAAAGAAATAATTAAATTATTTGGTAAAAAAATAAATTTCTTTTTTTAAAAAACAAAAAGTTCAATATTCAACTCATTAAATGTAAAATTTAAATTCAAATTACTTTAAATCTTTTAAAGATTGTGAAATATTAATTTGTTTAAATAAATCTTCAGTTTCTTCTTGAGATTGGCAATATTTAATGTGTTTTAATGTTGATTTATAAAAATTGAACATTTGTTGTTCTACCAATTCAGAAAGATCTGTATTATTTTCTTCAATTTTTCTATGTATTAATTCTAACAATGTATTCACATAATCTGTGTTTATTTGCTCTATATCGTATCTTAAGAAGTATAGACAAACGTTCAAGATTTCGAATAAAAGTTGGAACATTGAAGCCGATTCCATCAATGATCCTGCGACTCTTATTGCTCTTGAAACGCAGCCAAGTAGCCTTTTTGTGTCTTTGAAATATATTTTTTCTTTATCTTCATCTTCTTCTTCGTCTTCTTCAGAATCATCTTCGTCTTCGTCGTCTTCGATCCAAAAGAGATAGGAGCAAAGATAAACGGCTCTGGCTTGGTCGCTTACGACCATCAATTTCGAAGAATGTCCACCGGCATGGTTTGCGAGTGTACTGTAATTTTCTTCATCAAACACACGCAAGGTTTGAAGAGTTGAGGAAATCAAGGTGATCATTTCAAAGCGTACCTTACTGACGACAACATGCTCTTCATAGGATAAAATTGCCTTTGTCATGAATTCATAACTAATTGCCTCAAAACCACATTTATCAGAAGCCTGGGCACATTGTAACAACAATTTCAAAGATATTAATGGAAACAATGGCGTTAAGGAAGTTACAATTTTATGAACAAATTCAAAAACTTTTTTTGGACTCAATGGATATTGCTCCTCTTCATTATCTTCAATATAATCACGAATTTTGAAGGACAATAGCAATGATGAAAACACCAAAGGAGAGACTGTATGCTTAATTCTTCGTTCGCCACTATTGCCAAATTTTTGCGCAAGCACTTGTAGGATTTTAAATGATTCAATGTGATCGTTTGACTTTAGTAAATGCACCAACCTGCAAACAGCATCCTGCTCAGCTAAAAATAAGGTTTTTTGATATTCGTCTTCTTCGGATTCTGATGGCATATCCTTTTCATCTTGAACTAAGATTCTGACATATTCAAATAATTTTTTGACTTTGTCACTCGTTCGAATAAATGTAGAATTTTGAAGCACATTTTCAATTATTTTTAATGCAATTCTTCTTCGATCATCATAAGGAAGTAATTCAATTAGTGATAAATAATTCTCAAATTCTAACAAAACGTTTAGATTATTATATTTTGTCAATGGCGTTGTTAATAATTTATTAATTTCTTTAATTACATCCCTTGAAAGACTTTATTGTTTATTGTTTTTTTTTTAATTTTTTTTTTTTTTTTTTTTAATTTTGAATAAATAGTTGAAAGATCGATAAGTCAATATATTGATAGATTAATAAAAATTTATTTAGATATACTGATTTTATGATAAAAATATAATTATTATGAAAACAAAATATTCAGAAGAAAAATATTTTGTTTTAATTTTTTTTTTTTTAGATATTGTTTCAATCGTCAATATAAACTCAGTATCAGTTAAAATACGTTAGATTTTCTTTACTTCTTTTGAATCAAAAAAAAAAAAAAAAAAGTAGTAAATTGTTATTTTGATAATATAATCAATTAACATTTTCAGAAGTAAAATTAAAAATAAAAAAACTGATTTTGAAATACTTTCATATTCCAATTTATAAATGAAAAAATTTTGAGTTCAATTTCCCAAAATGGTGTTTCTTAACATTACAATTTGAAGATTAAACACAATATCATCATAAATAAATAAAAAACTTGTATTGTGACAAATTATTTTACTCTTCCATCTTGAATTTTGAAGATAAAAATAATTTTTTTTTAGAATTAAAAAGTGTTTTTTATGATACATTATTTCTAATCAAAAATATACATTGGTGTTGAATGATAATCAATAGATAAAACAAATTTTCTGTGTGAAGTGAAAATATCTTATGAAAAAAATAAATTATTTATTAAAAAAAAATTTAGGTAATGTTTGGGGGTGCAAAGGGCCCCAAAAAAATTTCCAGTAAAGTCTGATATGTTTTAATTATTAAAACTAGGAAAGCTTTTGATGTTTAAACAAATTTTTCAAAAAAAAAATTTTTTTTTTGATAAATTTGGATGAAAACATAATTAAAACACAAGAATTAAAAAAATTTTCAAATGTTAAAAAATGTTTTTTCAAGTTCTATTTTTTTATGTAGGCACCTATCCAAATTATAATTATAAAATTTTCTTTCAAAGATAATTATTTATAAATTTGATATCTTATAATCCTTCGATAACAATTCAAATTACATATTTTATTTCAAAGCTAATTATCTTATTTAGGGTTATAATGTATATCTATATATATATCACAGATATTACGATTTTTTTGATTTCATTAAACACGTTTTACAGCCTGGGCGATACTTAAAATTCATTTATATGAGATATATATATATATATATGTATTCAAAAAACAAAAAAAATTAGGTGAGGTAATCTAATTTGGAATTGGTAATTAAGTTAAATATTGACCACTTTTCTTCTTTAACTAGTAATTTTTTTTAAAAAAAATTAATTCTTTTTCGTAGTGTTTAAAGAGTTTAGAATTTTCAATAGTTTTAAACAAAAACACCGCTTTGGATTGTTTTGGTGTTTTCAAAATAGAAATTCAAACTATTTTCATGGTTTTAAATGCAAAACCTCCCCACTTAAATGCGAAATCGCGAATTCTCATTGTTTTCTAATGAATTTAAGGCAATTACGTCCTACCTGTATATAATTGTTTTTTTTTTTTCGTTGTTTTTAAGGTTTTTCGTTTACATTTTTTCACATTCCAGAAACGAAAAGTATGATTTCAAAAGAATACAAGAACTTTTTCAAAAAATAAAAAAATAAAACAACAGATGAAAAAAAAATGTATAAAAAAATCAAAATAACGCGATTTTATAAGTCTTTTGTGATTTTCAAACTAATTTTGTACTACCTGTAATATATATATTCAAACACATAAGTAAGATTACACACATATAAATACTGACTTGATTATTGTTATAACAATGTTCATTAAAAAAAAAACATTTTTTTTTTAAAATTTACTTTTTATATTCATTTTATAAATATATTAGGAAAAAAATACCGGACATGAAAAAAATCCCGTACAATATTTTTAATTGTGAATATTAGTAAAATTTTTGTCTAATTTCAATTATTTTCAATCAAATCCTTATGTAAAATAACCAATTTTTTTATGAGACTAGTAATAAACCTACCTAAAGTTCATCAAAGTAAGATGTCTCCAAAATACTAGATTAATTGTTTGATAGCCATATGTTGATCAACTTTTTTTGAAAAAACAATCGAGTTTTATTGAGGTTTACTAGAGTTTGGAAAATGATAATTTTTCTTCTTGTTATTTGATTTATTGAATGGTTTTTTGAACAAGTGCGATTTCATTAATCATCATTCTAATAAGTGGGTGAGTTATAATTGAGAAAGTTCGATTCTTAAAAAAAAGGATTTGATTATAAATAAATGAAATTACATAATAATTTTACTAATATTGACAATTAAAAATCTTGTCCGGTATTTTTTTCATTTCCGGTATTTTTTTCACTGCTTTATATGATAAAAAAATTTTTAAAAACATTTATACAAGAGTTGATAGACTTCAATAAACCTATTTTATCGGCTATATTTAAATAATTTTTCATCATAACCTATCTAAAACCATTTTTTATATTTGAGAGAAAAATATAACAAGAAAACACACACACAAAAAAAAAAATAAATTTATTACCTTCCAGATTCTGAAGCTGAATTATAACAAAACCGAAGAACACGATCGATGTAATCAATTTGTTTTGGGTTCAATTGAAGAGCTAATTGTATTAAAGAATTCAAAATTGATAAAAGATCTTTCACTGGTAAATTTTTCCTTTCTTTGGTAATGAGCCCAATACCCTTTGAAAATATGGAAAAGATTTGTTCCTTATTGCTAATATCATCACTATTTGATTCAGAATAATTGATAAGTCTATTAATTAAACTTGTCATAATTTGCTTAATGTTTACACCATCTGAAACCCTCGAAATGGTTTGTAATAATGATGGCAATGTGGAGATGTGGTAGTCATCTGAAAACACTTGGATGATTACTTCCATTAGATATTCCTGGGCAATAGGATCACCACATTCGTTGATTTGTTCCAATAATAATGGCAAAACCTGATCAGTGTACACCTCTAATGTGACTATTTCAAGTTGTGATAGCCTAACTAAATTGGTACCAACCAAAATCTTTAATTCCTTTCTTTCAATGTCAAGGTTTTTTTGTGCAATCTCTTTTTCTTTTTTTGTTAAATTGCCTGGGGTCTTTTGGTGTGCAATACGTACCCACAGTTTATTCATTTCAACAAAATTCTTGATGGTGAAGTCGATGCTTTTAAAAAGTGACTCTTGATCATTCGATGTCGAATATTCAGACCCTTTGTCCGGTAATTTGTCTTTGGTCATTTGTGACAGATAGTGTCTTAAAAATAAACCTCTTGTTGGGTGTTGAACTCCTTTACACATCTCGATTAGATCAGATAAGACATCCTATAAAAAAAATTGAAATTTTATTTGAAATTGTTAGTTTTGAAAGTAAGGTTGTAAAGAGTTTAGAATTTTGATGGTTTTTTTGGTCAAATTTTGATGTTGTTTTGTATTTTGTAATTTTAATAGAATAAATTGGAATCGAGAATATATTATAATTTAAATACAAAGATTTGTTTAATCAATTATTTTTTTAGAAGGAAAAAAACAAAAAATCTTGAAAAAAGTTGGTACATTTTCAGACTTTTTAAAATTATAATTCTAAGATACTTACTGAAAAAAAGATTTATTGAGTGTTTCATGATATTGAAACTTTGAAATCAAATAAATCGATTTAGTTATTCTATTTGTGAAAAGAACAAAAAAACAAACTAAATCAGAGTTGAATCTTTAAATTTTTGAAAAGTTTTTTTTTGATTAAATTTTTGGTTTTATTAAATTGTGTTCGGAATAGAGAAATGTTTTGAGATGGATTTTTGAAATTAATCATTTATGAAACAAATAAAATAAACATGAGAAGGTGTGCATTTTAAACAAATCTTTTCTTTTATAAGACTACACAAGTAAGATCACTTTTACAAAGAAACTCGTTCAAATCAAGAATGAAAAAATTATAATATCAAACAAAGTATATTTTAAAAGATGATTCAACTTTATCTTCTTCATTTAAATGAGAATAAACAAGGCACTACCTTGGATTTCTCAATTCCTATTTATTGCTTATTTTTTACAATAAATCTTTTTATACAAATTTGTTTTCAAAATTCTTTTTTGAAATATTTATATCAAAATAAGTCAAAAAAAAGAATATTGATTAATAGATAAAAGGAATCAAATTGAATTATTGGAAATAAAAAAAAACAATTACAAATATTTCAAATAAAAAAAAAAGAAAATATGATTAAAAAAATGAAAGAAACATTCAGAATTATATTGGTTTTTCCAATTTGTTTGAAAATTTATTGGTTTAAAATCAAAAAAATTGATCCATTATATTTATATTTCTGAAAAAAGTATTTAAACAATATCATTTTTTTTTTTTGTATTTAAAGGAGGAGTTTTTAAATTCCTCTTATCTGCTGTTATGTTTTCCAGAATTAAAAAGAATAGAGTAAAATCTTTAATTTTATTATATTCTTTTAAATCCTGGAAAACCTAGGCACTTCCGTTAGGTTTTTTTAAATTTAAGAAATAAAAAGAAAATTTCTTTAATTTTCTGTTTATTTCTTAAATTAAAAAAAATCTTCACGTTAGGTTTTCTTCAGTTTTCTGTTTATTTGTGAAGTGTTCTAGGTTTTTTTTAATTTTTGAAATAAACAGAAAATTTTAATAAATTTTCGGTTTATTTCGAAAAGTAAAAAAAAACCTAACGAAAATCAATTGTTTTTACAAATAAACAGAAAACCTCAAGAAAACATTGGCACTCTACGGCACTTGAATGCACTTCCCTAATTCCTAAATTTTTATTTATAAATTTTTTTAAATACTCAAAAATAAATTTATTATCCACTAGTGATAATAAATATGATGAATCTTTTTCTAATAATATCAAAAATAGAAATTATATTATTATTTTTTAATATATTAGATATATTAATTTTTTTTAATTCAGATATCGAAATTTTACGATTATTTTCATAGTCTGGGCAATTCCATAGAAAATGATCCAAATCTTCAATGATATCTAATTTTTTTGACTTTTTGCATAATTTACAGTATTTTAATTTGTCTTGGTTCATAACATAAGAATATCTATTTAAATAATTTGTAAAATTTCTGAGTTTTTAAATTGAAGTCAAACCTTTCCATTTTAAATATCTTATGGAGTTATACTTTCCAGAATTTAAAAGATTTTACTATATTCTTTTGAATTCTGGAAAAGCTAGGCACTCTAAGGCACTCTACAGCACCATGTGACATGATTTTTTATTAATAATATTTTGAATAGAGATTATTTTTAAATATTTTTGAAGAGTGCCATTAAATGCCACAATAGTATCTTGTTTTTTTTTTTTTTAATTTTAAAAATGAACAGAAAATTTAATATTTTTTCTTTTTATTTCAGAAAGTACAAAAAAAATTCCTAAAAGTGATTTTCTTGGGGGTGTCGTCAAGTGCTGTCAAGTGTCAATGTTTTCTTGAGGTTTTCTATTTTATTTGTGAAGTGTTCTAGGTTTTTTTTTAATTTTTGAAATAAACAGAAAATTTTAATAAATTTTCTGTTTATTTCAAAAATTAAAAAAAAACCTAGAACACTTCACAAATAAAATAGAAAACTCAAAAAAACCTAACGAAAATCTATTGATTGTCCAAATAAAACAGAAAACCTCTAGAAAACCTAACAGCAGTTTTTTTTAATTTGAGAAATAAATAGAAAATTTTGGATTTTTCTCTATTCTTTTGGATTTTGGAAAATCTAACGACATTTCCAACTGGTGCTGTTTTCTAGTTGTTTAATTCAGATATTTATCAAGTTCAATTTCTAATTCTTTTAAGTTGTTTGATTGCCAGTTAATACTTTCTAATTTCTGTTCTCTGAATTAAAAAGATCATATTTTCTGGAATCAAATATGAATTAGATTAATTAAATGAAAATTGGAATTATAATCCATTTTGTAAATTCTTTAGAAATAACAGATAATTGATTTTTTTCTATTTTTTTCCTTGACTGAATTTTCTTTTTATTGAGAAAAGAGAGTTACAAAGGAAAAAGATCAAGTGGTTACTTAATAATACTGAGATACTAAAATACCAAAAGTATGAGTAACTTGAAAATAAAAACAAAAAAGGCAAAGACAAAAAATGACCAAAGGTTTGTAGCAAATCAGATCAAAAAGAAAAAAGAAATTACAACAAATTAAACTTCAATTAGAGAATGATCCCGAAGTGAACTTTCATGATCAATGATCAAATCAAACTAAATTAAATTTACCAAAAGTTTCATAGCTGTGATTTCGGATGTTCTTTATTAAAGATGTAGTTTTTTTTTTAAGATTTTTTACGAATTTGCTTCTTATCGACCCTTTGTAAATTTCTTTTTCTTTTTATTTTTCTTTTTAATTTTTTTTGTTTTTGATTTTTAATTTCTTTTTCTTTGCTTTTACTTTTTAAACCAAAAACAATTTTGGGTGTGTCTTTCCCCTGAAAAATCGTAGGATCTATGATTTTATGCTTGTATTTAAAAAAGGGAATTTAAGTAAAAGGACATCTTAGAGCGTAAGTTACACTTCTTCGATCATAATAATAATAAGAAATTGCAAGTAATTTGTTTCTCAAAATTTTTCACCAACCAAATTATTTTCCTGAGAGAATATAAATTTAAAATCAAATAAAAAAAAAAGTAATTGTGTCAAATATTAAACTGATAAGATCAAGAAATAAATGATTTTTTATATTTTTTCTTGATCAATTTTTTCATTATTTTGATTTCCTGATTTTTTAATTGATGATGATAAATATATTCAACTTGGATATCTGACACTCTAATATTTATTTAAACATTCATGTACTTAGCTAAAGAAATGATTTGGGTGATTCAATTTTGAAGAAACTGAGGAACTCAAAATTAGTAAAACGAACCAACTCCCTTGAGCTATTTCCCCCAAATTTTTGAAAAATTCAACGCAAACATAAAAATTAAAAAAATGAAAAGAAATCAAAGGAAACCTACTTGTGTTTTGACTTCTTGTGACTTAATTAAAACTGACCCCGTGGTAATCATTAAATAGAGTCTAGGAACTATGGCTTCAATAAATTGTACTTCTTTATAAAGTTTACTAGCCGATTTTCCTGATTTAATGTCTTCTTGCAGGAAAAATTCCAGATAACGAAGTTCATCAGAAACTTGCATGTCTATTCGTTTAGAACAAAACCCAATTAAGAAAAGGTTTTGGGGGAATTGTGAGAAGGATTTTTATTATAAAAACGGATTTTAAATCAGTTCAGTAAAGGGAAGAGTTAATAAGTATGGTAATCTCAAAAAATAGAATTTCATAAAAAAATAAGAAAAATAAATAAATTTTTTCTTCTTTTTTTAGAAAGCCTAATCGCTTTGGGGTTTGTTAGAGAAGCAAAAAAAAACAAAAAAATTAAAAAGATTACAAAGATCGTAATAATTTTTTGGACTTAAAGCTGAAGTTCTAAGTCCATCAAGCATCTGAGAGGCATTTTTTAAAGCAGCAGGAATTTTACCTTGATCGAGAGCACGGCGCATTAAAAAACCAAATTTACGAACCTAAAAAAGTTTGTTATTTTGAGTTAAAGTTTAAACGTTTTTGTTAGTGTAAAGGGTGTTTTTTTGGTTAATTTGTTTTTTGTGGCTTGGATCAGAAGAAAGAAGAAAAATATTTCTGGTTTAAAGGATTTTTAGAATATTTTTCTCTTTCACAACAAGAAAAAAAGAAAAAAAAGTTTACATTTTCTTTGGTTTGGTTACTTATTTTCGATTGTTCATTTGTTGAAACAAGTTGAGAGGTTTTTCTAAGTTGTTTGACTTGTTTTTTAAATCTTTGTGTCATGGGAGAGAAAGAAGAAAAAATGAGAATCTTTTTTTTTATTGTGGAATTATTTTTCAGAGCTATTATGGAACAATCTATTTGGAACCAAAAAGTGAGAAAAATTGAAACATTGAGACAATTTAACTCTTCTAATAATATTCTTTTGTGTGAAATTTCAAAAAATCGAGATTTTCGTTACTTTTATCAAAATAAAAAATGGGAAAAAAATTTCCTTTCATGTTCATTTTGTCGACGTAAATGGAGTTTTCAACGTTATTAATTGCAATTTGTGATCATTATTTTTTGTTTTCCCCTTTTTTATTGTCAATGTTGGATGTTTGTTGGGTGAATGAAGAATCACAATGAAAGAAATAATTTAGAATTGAAAAATAAGGTTATAAATTGAACAATAGATTCCATTTAAAGAACAAATGCTGATTAGGGATTTATTCAATCACAATAGACTTCAAGTTTTGAGTATTTTCTTCTTCTTGAAAAAGTATTGTTAGTTTGAAAAATCAATATTCCTCTTTGAAAATAAGAATCTAAACTAAATTTCATAATAAATTGCCCAATTTTTTTTTTATTTTTTTTTTACTTTTGATTTTATTTTTAGAAGAAAAAAAAATATTTATAATTTATAGAATTAAATACTAAAATAGTAATTTTTCTATTATAATAGATAACTTCAATTTATAAAAATTTTTATTTTCAAAATTTGATTTTTAATGGTTCAATGATTTTGAAATGGAGTTTAATTAACTTTGATACTGTATATTAAAATTTTTCAAAAAAAAGTCAAACAATTCGATTACAATTTTGATTTATCTATTAAAAAAACAGAAAGTTTATCTCATCAACCAGGTTTTTAATTTTAGAAAAAATGATTAAATATTAATATTACATAATTATAATGTGTGGAAAAATAGTTTTACAGTAACTGGAATTGCTCCTTCGATTTATTTTTCAGTCAAATAATAATTTAATTATATCACAAGTTTGTTAGGAATAATTTATTTTTTGAGATAAAATTATTGAATTTAATGGTACCCCCCCCCTCCCATTTTTTAAACCAGAGAAATTCTCATCATTCTTTATATGGTAGTTTTTATTTTTTTTATTATTTATCATTATTAATAACATAACTAATAATTATTCAACTTGTCAAGATATTAGTATGGAAAATCCTTTTATAACCTTTTTTACCTTTTTTAACCTTTTCACTAATAATTATAATCTCCAATCTTGAGGTATGTAAAGTTATTTCAAATCAAGTCTTGATTAAATCAGTATATATCATATCAATACATAAAGAAACTTAGTTTTTTTCAATGTGGACCAAAAACAATCATTTTTAAATTTCAATTTTTTTTATTTAATTAACCTCATAAGAACAAAGAAAAAAATAAGTTGAATAACAAATATTGGAGAATAGTTGATACCCTCATAAAGTAAATCTTAAAGCCTTATTCCCATGTTAAGAGCAAAAAAATGTCCTTGTTTTTAGTAATTTTTTTTTACAATCACCTTTTTGAAAAACCTCATTAACAAAAGGCTTACTGAAATATAAAAATGATTACTATTCAAATCTAACCAATTACTTCTTTTATAACTATAACTTAAAGATATTCCAAAAAAGTTACTTTAAAAAAAATAAAAAAAAAATAGACATTTTTTGTTTTTATTATGGGACTAAAGCTTTTACGATCAATTTATTTTCTTGAAAATTAAGAAACCAAAATAGTGATGATATCATTGAGAAAATAAAACCATGTCCATTTTAATCTTTAAATGAGGATCAAATTAAATCCCAATAGAAATAAATATGATTTTTTTACTAAACATTTTCACACTTTACAAAATATTGGGATAAAATATTTTTACCAAGCAACTAGAGATTTTGAATGCTTTTAACAAATATGAAATATTATCTTAATTATTGAAGAAGAGTAAATTATAAACCAAATATCTTGTTACTTAAATCACATCAATGGTAATTTAAAGATTAATAGTGTGTATTTAATAATTGTACCTGGGGGGGGGGGTATAAACTCGTATTTAGTTTTTTTTTGTAGTTAAAAGGTAAAAATAAAAATTGAAAAGAAAAATGGAAAAAAGAAAAAGATTGGTAAAAAATCAAAAAAAAAAAAACACCAAGCATATATTAAATTAAGAACACCCAAAAAAACACCCAAGAAACCTTTGGTTAATTTCATTTGAGTGAGAGTATTGGTCATAAATGTACATTTGGTGATCGAAGTCTAATTATTGAATATTTATTTTATTCTTTTTGATCACATTTGTTTCAATCTTCATATTTTTACCTTTAATATATAGTTTTTATTATCAGATTACCTATATTTTCGTTTTTCAATCTCTAAGTTTTATACAGTAACCATTTGATCTTTTTTCCTTACTAGTTTTTTTTTTTTTTTTTCAATAAATTACAAATTTATTCAGAAACAAATGGTAAAGAAAATAAAACAGATAGTTATTAGTTCAAAAGGATCATTTTGAATCTGAATTTTCAAATAGGATAGTTTATTCGGTAAAAAAAAAAAATAAATAAAACAAATTCGTAATATTTAGCACTTTTCGAAATATATCTAAAATCATCTATTTTTTTCTGAATTTTATATTTATTTTTTAAAACGATTTTTGACTTTGAAATTTTAATAATATTTCAATAAAAATTCAATATACGAACCTTTAAATTTTAGATGAAAAAATATAATACATTCTTTCCAAAAAAAGAAAAGAAAACGTGATTTGATGATTTTTATTTATCAACACCCCAATATAAACTCTTTTTATAATAAAATGACCCCGAAAATTTCAAGAATTATTAATAATTTTACCAAATTATTTACAGTATCATTCTAAAAGATAAAAAATACTTTAAAACATAAAAAAATAGTCAATGAGATATTTAAACCCCATTAAAACAAAACAAGAAAAATTAAAATTACATATTACAAAATTTGAAGTAACTTTTTATTTGAAATTAGAAATTCCGTTTAGTAAATTTATGGGGAAAAAGATTATTAAATCAATAAAAACAGTTTAACAATGTGAATTGAGAAAAATTTTGTGATATTTTATTGGTAACTCTTTAAAAGTTAAACTTTTATTCTTTAAAGTCATCATTTTCATTATAAACCGCAATTCGTCTGGTCATTTTGTTTGTATTCTTTTATTCTTTGTTTTCTTTTTTCTTTACTTGATACATCAATCCAATAATGGTTTTACTTTATTCCTATATCTAGCCCATTCGATATCAGCCTTAACTGGTTCCATTTTTATACTTGGATATTATTTCCAAAATGTATTCTTTTTATCTCATCTTGTTATTTTTATTTTCCAACTGTTCAATATCTATAAATAAATAGTTAAAAAAACTAAAAAAGAAAAAATTAATAATTAAAATGAAAACCACCAATAAGTAATTGTCTTATTAATAATCAAATTCAATAGAAATGATGATTTGATAGGTCTGTACTTTTGTTTGAAAAAGTGTTTATATTTCGAATACATTTATATAAAATTTTTGATTATTATTTTCAGAAACAGATATTTATTTACTAATTTGTAACTTGTAGTTGGTTTCTAGAAATTATAATTTCTTTATTTATTTATTTTATTTATTGTTTGTTTTTTTGATTTTATTTGGACAAAAAAGAAATAATATTCTCAAAAGAATTTTTTTAGTTGATTAAATTATTTTTTTATTAATTTTTGATCGGAGATTTTTATTATAAATATTAAACAAAAAAATAAATTTTTAATAATTTTTTGAAGAATTTGAGAGCCTGTGTACAATTATAATTTTCAATTAAGAACAATATACTCAAAACTTTGTAACTGTTGTAACTAACCTAGACTCTTAAAAAAAAAGCCTTTTATCCATATCTTTTTTGAGCTACTGAGAGAAATAGTGTTTGAGAAAGTTTTTCAAAAACAGTTACAATTTGTTGATCAAAAAATAAAAGTAATTCAAGCCTCACCAAAATTTCGTAAATATTTACTTGGGGATATCACAAAAAGAGATCTCTTATTAGTTAAGATAATGTATTTAAGGTCTAGTATTCAAACACAACAAGAATTGCACAACCCATACAAATACTTATAAGACTTTTTTGAATCTTTCCTACTAACAGTCTGCAAGATTTCATTCTCTGATATTCTTTTATAATTGTTTAAAATTTCAAATACTCGATACAGACTTTTATAAGTCAAAAAAAGAGTAAAAAATAAAAATTAACAAAAGATAATATTTTGAATTTAATTGAAATTTTTAAAAGTTATCAAAAAGAAAATATTTGTTAACTTTTAAAAACCTGAAACTGTTTTTATATAAACCGAAAAATCATAAAGTTATTATTAATTTATATGTTTTTAAAAGTTTGACTTGTAAAAACTTTTTAAATTGAAAGTTACTGTAATCAAAATAAAGCGTGCCAAATTTGGAACAATTTCAAAAAAAAAAAGTGTTGCTAAGGAACAAAAGTGAATACAATTTTTGTGCTATTCTTGTCGTAAATGAAGAATTAAAAATTCATTTTTTTTCTTTTTTTCAATATGACACATACAGCACTTCAACGAATTCATACTTACTTGGGAGTTCTATTAACAACAATGGGACTTTTAATTTTGGCAAATTCTCTTTCTGGTTTGTATCTTGATCATGAAGAACCAAAAGTAGATCTTCAATTTAAGGAATTGGTTAGATTTAATAAACACGACGGAGAAGATAACTACTTAATACAATTTGATTTAATGGCAGGTTTGTTTTCTTTTGTTTTCTTTTGATGAAGATCTTTCAAAATAAATAACCAACAAAACCACAAGCAATACAACAAACTCCCTTGAATAATCAATTACAAATAAAAAGAAAGAAAGAAAAAAAAAACAAAAAAACTTTTCAAAAACAGAAATTTTACTGTTGTATTATACAACTTGCAAAGTTCACAACAAAAACAATTCTGTTCTTTTGTATTTGAATTGAAAACAGTGACTAGAAATTAAAAGATTTGAATTAATTCCAAGATCCTTATATTTTAACTTTTTTTTTAAAAATATTTTTCCTTTTTTTTTTCTTTCAAATTTAAACAGATCTTAGACCCTGTTTTAACTGGAACGTAAAACAATTATTTGTTTATATTACCGCAGAATATGAAATTCCAAACAGAGTATTTTCTTCTTTTTCCTTTTTTATTTCTTTTTTTTTCAATTTAGATAATTGGTTGATTGTTCCTCACAAACTTATCACAAAAAAAACAAAAAAAAAAAATTAAAAAAAAAACAAACCTAACATTAAATCAATCTTGCTTTTCAAATTAATTTTTTTAAGGGAGAAAGTAAAACTGTTGTGTGGGATCACATAATCAAATCAGAAGAAGAAGCAAACCTAATGTTGGTTGGTCAACGAAACAAATATTATACAACAGACTACGGAACAGAATTAAGAGATCAAAAAGTTACACTCAAATTTAATTGGAATGTAATGGGATGGAATGGCTTTTTAAGAACAAAAACAGCTGGGGAAAGTTCTTTTACTCTTCCTAAAGAATATTATTAAAATATATTTTTCTCAAGAAATTATTTTTTCTGAATATATTTTACCATTATAAAATTTTCATTCGGATTTAATACAATTTCAACTTTTTTAAAAAAATAGTATTCAACCAAAAAAATTAAATACAGGATTGGATTTTAATTTCCACCAAAAATATTTTAATTTTCGTTTTCCATTAATATTTATTTATTAGAACAATTTTACTTCAAATAGGGATTTTTAAATTCAATAGAAAATGCTTTTCATTAATTAAAAAAAAAAATATTTTGATGAGGTAAAACAACCTGTTTTTTTAATATTTACTTATTTACACATAAATTCTTTTCAATCTCAAATATTGCAAGAAAAATAGAAAAAAAACTTAATTTTTATTTCCAAAAATCATTGAAATTGATGACAAAAGTCAGCATTTTATTTTCGGGATTTTGTTCAAAAAGCATTTTCTCAATTAATAGATATTTATAAAAACGATAGAACATTTCGAGAAAAAAAAAATAATAGTAACCAAGAGTATTTTTTTTTTCCGAATCAATCCAATTTCAACTCTGAAAATTCTAAAAAAAAATAATAAAAATCTAAAAAAAAGTAATTTTCTTATTACAAAAAATCTATTCTTCATGTTTTCATTCTTTTCATTAATTTATTTTATAAAGATACATAAATATCAATACTTAAATAACGAAGCGTGTACTTCCCAAAGAAATTTTTGATATTATTATAAATACTTTATTTTCATTTTGGTTTAAAGTGGTTTCAATCTTTTATTCACAAATTAAAATTTATTATTGTTCTAAAAATTATAAATTTTTGAGATTATAGATTTTTATTAGATTGTAAAGTCCTACTACCACAAATTTAAACTCTAAAATATTATTTATTACTTAGAAATTATTGTATTTTTTCTTTTATTGTACCAAAAAATGAATAATAGATTTAAATCAAAATAAACTATTTTTCAAAAATTTTGACTGACTTTATAATGTTTATGGATGCTGTTTGGAGGGTTTATTCAGTTTTCTTTTCAAAAAAATATTTTCAAATTTTTGGATCAGTATCATTTTTTCTAATTTTCAAAATTTTAGTTTTGCTTTTTCAAATTTTTCTTTTTCTTTTTTTTTTCTTTATCTTTTTTTTTTTTTGGCAATATTGTCAATTTTAATGAGAATTATCCTAATTTTATTTTGTAACTCTATTGAAATTTGAAATTGGATAGTAATTGAATATTTTTTATTAAAATAGTAACACTCTTCTTCAATTCCACACTCTCAAAAACAAAGTTTGATTCATATAGATTTCTCAAAAAATTAATAAAGTGGATTTTTAGATATTAAAATAACTAAAAATAATAATAATAAAAAAAAAATTAGAAACTTTATTATCAAAAGTATAATTTGTAAAATAAAATAATGAAATAAATAAACTTTGTTGAATTTCCATTAGAATAGTACTGAATTTAATTAAAAATAAAAAAATAAATAGAAAAAAAAAAAAAAAAAAAAAAAAATTAAAATATTCTTCTGCGTAAATTTTTAAAAATGATTAATTGGTCAATTATTGTATGGTCAAAATAAGATTTGTAATGGTCTAAAAGAATCTCTTTATTAAATGATAAAGATTTACCCCTTTTTAAACCAAAATCTGGTTCATTCCATTTATCGAGATAAAAGCCTTTCAATAAAATCAAGCCTATGTCCTTTTCGTATAGTATCATTCCTGAAGCATACTCGCCGGTAATCGAAACAGTTAAGCCATTGCCACCCATCATACCACAATATTCCTTAACTGATTCATAATCGAAATTTTCATCTTTTCCCATGTTCAGAATTGATCCAGTTAAGAGGCACATACATAAGGATTTAGGAAATTTTTTATTATTTTGATATTTATACCAAAGTTCATTGAAATTCTGAGGGAAATCCATTTGCAGAAAATCTTTTAATGGCAATATTTTTCTAATTTGAATATCCTTTATTGTTTCTTCATCTTTAATTTCTTTCCATTTCTTTATTAATTTCATTAATGTTTCTGCTTTTAACATTATTTTAAAATCGGTTGGTAAATGCAATAATTCACATAATTTTTGGTAGTCAGTATTTGCAAATTTTAATGGTTTGGAATTTTGATTCTCTTGATCAAGACAATTTTTATAAAAGATTAATAATGATCTTAAAAATGGTATCAAATAGGATTGTATTTCCATAATTTCTTCTTCTTGCAATTCGTCCAAATCCATTTCAATTAATTTCAATTTATAAAGAATTTGAAGAATAAAGAAAGGTGTTATTAATCTAATTATATGGAAAAAGAGTTCTTCATTACAAATTTCATTAGACAATAAACAATAAAATTTAATAATCATATTGAACAAATCAGTATCATAAATATGTGATAAACTTTCAGTTGTTTGTGCGTTAATAAGGAAATCCCAAATTTGGAATTTAATTTTTTGGATACTTTCTCTGCTTTTGGGGTTTCTTTTCCCGAAAATGCAACAAATTCTAAATAGCGTCGTGACTGCAAACCTATTTACCGAATTTAATTCATGATTATTTTCAAGTCTGGTCAAAATCTCGTAGCCATTAATAGTGTTGGATAATAAATTAAAAAGAATGTCATATCCCATTTCTGATTCCTCGGGGTTTTCAATTATATCTGTAGATTTGACAATACCCAATCTCCCAACAAAGGAATTCATTGATTCAAATAATAAAGAATTTTCGACCAACGAATCGGAAATGAGTTGTGTTTCCAAATCAATGAATGGTTCAATCAATTCTATTGAATTTTGAAATAGATCAACATTTTGGTAATCTGTTACTAAACTAATCTTCTTCTTCTTCTTATTAATGCTTTCATTAAGATCATTTTTTGATAGGATTATTAAAGGAATAATGGTGTTTACGATTTTGCGGTTTACTGGATTTAAAAATTCAAATTTGCTTAAATTGGCGACTTTAATTCCTTCATACCATTGCCTTTCATATTTTCTTTTCAGTAAATTCGAAATATAGTTTTGATAACATTCAACGTGAATCAAATGCGATCGACCTAAGCAAAATAATTCTTCGACATCTTGTGATATTTTTTTTTGGATTTGATTTTTTTCAGTAATAAATGCCATCATTGCTATTGGCTTTTCTTTTGTCTTTGAAAAGGTTTCGTGACACAGCGAACACGTTAAATATTGGCAATGTTCGTCATAAGCCAAATGGGTATATTCTTGATCATTTAAGGAAGTGATACTTTCCTTTTCCCTTTCGATTCCATTTTTTTCATTTTCCTCTTTGTCTTCTTTTTGCTTTTCCTTTTCCGTTTTTAATACTAAATCGTATTTCTCAATAATTTTATTTTGCTTTTTATTCATTTCTTCCATCATCTTTTTTTGCTTTTCTCGAATTAATCTTTTCCTTTTCTCAATTTCTGATTCCTCTTTCACATTTTTTTCTTCCAAGTTATTGTTGAGTTTCAAGACATTTCCAATTTTTTGACTAATGATCTCTTTATTTGGAACATTTGTATTATACAACATTTTCAAAATATCATGAACCAAGGAATGTAATGGATTCCTTTGTTCGTCGTCTAAAATTTTTAATAATAAAATAACAAAGCTATATTCGCCCTTTGCTGTTTTGATAATATTACTTGCGTTTTTAATAAAATTATTTGGATCAATAAACTTTATTTCATTAAATCCATTATTATTCCCATCGATTTCTATTGTCAATTCTTCTTCTTCAAATTCCTCTTCTTCGAGCCTTGAAGATTTATATGGAACGGCTAATAAATAGTAGATAGAATGCAAAACCGTTTCTAACAATTCTTCGTTATAAATTCCTTCCTCGATTATTGAATTATATAATAAAGAAAATAAGATTTGATAAAATAAATGATTATTAATGATTTTGGGTACATTTTTTATTGTCTCCAGGGGTTTTGAATATTCTGGAATAGGATGTCTTATCGGGAATTGTTTTTCTTTTGATAAATTTTTATTTTCCATCTCCAAAAATTTATAATAACTCTCCTCAGCCAATTCTGCTTGTCTTTTGGTGTAATGTGGGAAATATTGTCCTTCAAATTTTTTCCAATATTCTTTTTTCAATGAAAGAATTCCTTTTTCTTTATTCAAATTTGCCACTTTAAAAGTAATTCCTTCAAGAATATTTTCATCTAAATCCTCCAGCATTGAGTTAGGAATTGATCGCACTAATGTGGAAAATTTTAAAGGCGAAATCGCTAACAGATGAATTATTTCTCGTTCCAATTTTTGCTTTTCGGTCAAATACCCAGAATTATATCTTTCAAGTAATATATTCAGAATTAACCTTAAAAATTCGACAGTGACAAGTGATTTTTGAAATCTTATTTCTTCTGCTAATTCTTTATTTTTTTGCTTACTTAATTCAATCAAAATTTCTGGCTGCCCTAATGATATATAATCAATTAAATTAAATTCATTCAAACAATTTAATAATAATAAATTAGGGTCCATTATTATTGCTGCCACTTGTAATAAAAATAAATCATTATCGATCGTATTGGTTGAAAAAATTGATAATCTTTGGAAATCTGCTTGTCGACCAATATTTGTTCCGTTTTTTTTCCATAGATCTAATCGAATTTCTGAGCAAATGGATTGGAGTCGTAGAATATGAACAATAATTGGTAAAAAATTATTTAAATATATCTCTTTTTCTTCTTTTTTGTCTTCATTTAGCATGGATTTGTTAAAGATAGTGAATAAATTCAATTTTTTAGGATCATTTTTCCAAAATTTCAATGCATTGGAAATAAATAAACTCAACATTCTATGGATTGGGAAATGAAACGAAATGCTATTTTTTGTAAAATCAAAATCATAAATTAAATAATTTTTATTTTGATCCTTAGGCTGGTTTAGTAAATAACTTTTTTCTTTTAAATCCAAATTTAATTTATTTATTTTTCTCCCCCAATGTAAAATATTGTCTAACATTAAATCATAAACCTCAACAATTTTTTGAATTAATGATTTTGTGATTTTGCCAGGTTTTAAATTTTCAATTGACTTTGTTGCCTTTTCAATTTTGTTTTCACCAGCTAATAAACCGAGGACAATTAAGGTAGGTAATTCATATAAATCGGATTCAAGAGTATACGATTGTATCCAATTATCGTTTTCAATAAATTCTTGAGGAGCCTGATCAAATTTTTTAAATTGGTTCATCCCTTGCAGCATCGAATATATATTTACAAATAATTCAAACATATGCTTATCCTTCATGATGGCATATTGACAAGTCCAAATATCAGACAAGATAAACGTTAAGTCATTTGATATCCGAAACAGCTTTCGGCTCTTAATCGTTGGATGCTTTAAATTAAGAACAATATTTTCTGCTTCTTCTTCGTCTGCCACCATCGCAGATTCCAATATATTTGCCATGGTCGTGAAAAAGGTATCCAAATAATTCATTTCTTCGCACAGCTTTTGTACAAATGCCGGCACAGTGAACAACTGAACAGAAAATTCTGTTAATTCACAATACCCGTCACTTGGATCATAATACAATGAAACACGATCCATCATCTCAGGGAATAGTTCCATATAAATTTTTAAAAATTCAAACTTGAATGGCAAGTCAACCATCATTTTATATAAAAAGTTCCTGATTATACTATAAACCGTCCCCCTTTCGTTATTTGTAAATTCCATAAAATAATATAAAAATGTTTTCCCCTTTTCCTGCTCACCCCCATTCTTATTTGGCTTATAACTTGACATTACTTGCCCACCAATCCTTCTTGTTCCAGCTCCCCCTTGATCAAGAACTCCTAGAATTTTCATTATTTCTAAAATTTCTTCAAGAAAAAACTTGCTCGTTGATAAATACTTTGATAATTCAATATGTGCTTCTTGTTTGGATTTTTCTTCAACAATAGTATTATAATCAATTTCATTTTTACCATGATTAATTCTTGCGATTATTAATTCATAAAAATATTTGAAAATACTTTTTAAGATCGATGGCAATCTTTCCCGAAAGTTTTTTTCTAATAATTCTTCTGGGTGTTCTGGGGGTCCGTGGTGATGTTTGCACCATCCAGATGGTTTCCAAGATTGTGGATCTCCACCTTTTTTTTTTTTATTTTATTTTTTTTGTTTTTTTTTTTTTTTTTTTTTGTTTTGTTTTTTTTTGTTTTGTTTTTTTTTTGTTTTTTTTTTTTTTTTTTTTTTTTGGTAAATTAAACAAATTTTTTTAGAATATTATTATGAAAAAGAAATTCAATTTTAAAATCACATTAAATTTATTTTTTATTTTATTATGAATAATACAAAATAATTAAAAATTAATGAAAATTTGTAAAATAATCCATTTTTTAAATGTAAAAACTTGAAATAAATATTTTTCCGTAATGTTTTTTTTTTTGGTTTTTCTATTCCATTTTTTTAAACTTTTATTTCTAAATTTTCCAACATAAACAATGTAAAAATACAGTTTAATTCTTCATCGTATTTTTTTTGATAGATATAATTGATTATTTTTGAGACTAATTATTTTTAACCATTAATATGGATTTTTATAATATAAAATTGGAATTTATTTTAATTTAGCACAGTTAAACAATCCAAAATAAAATTTTAATTATGGAAATCTGAACTTAGGTCTTTAAACATGGAACAAATTTTATTGTTTGAAAATTTTATTTTATTGAACATAAACACCCCAATTTGATTAAAGTACACCACAAATCAATTTTTGATTTATGATTTAAATTCAATTAACTCTCAGATTGTTATTTTGAAATAAAGTTAATAGTCCGGTGTAATTTAGGATTTCATTTTCACCTTTTTAAGGCAAATTTTAGGAACGGTTAAAAAAAAAAAATTATTTTTAAAAGGGGAGGCAAAATTTCGAAAAAATAGACTTTAAATTTTAACAATTTCTTGTAACTTCACATTCTTGATGTTCCATAATTGTGAAGTTAGACATCAAAGTAATCATCAGTTATCATGAAATTCGGATAGCAGGAAAGTATTTTCGAGATCAAGGCCAGTAATACACGTACCTCAATATAAAAGAAGATCTGAATTTTTTTTTTTTTTTTGGTTTAACAATAAAATGATGAATTATTAATTCCAGTTAATTTTGTTTCTTCTTTTAATTGAAATAACTTTTTTTTTTTTGAGATTTTTGAGTTTTTTCAGATTTCTGTTATTATCTGTTTTTCTCAAAACGTTTAAAAAATACGTTTTCAGGTGAAAATAAGGAAATTGTTGATAAAAATTCTATTGAAAGAATTCTATAATCTCAATTAAATTTACCCAGATAGAAATTATTTTAAATAAAAAAAAAGATAAGTTTTCACAATTCCAACAATTTTCATAATTTTGACATTTTGAAATGATCCAAGATCTTGCCAAAATTTTATTTTAATATTTCATAATTTCAAATTTTAAAACATTTCAAACTTATAAAAATGACTATAAAATATATTTTAACATCTTGAGTAATTGTTTAGTGTTGATAGATTTGAAATGGAAATTGTACTTGAAAAATTCCTTAAAGTCTTTTATTTTTTCAAAATTTTCATTTCAAAGATCTTTTTTGTTTGTTTTTGTGTGTTTTAACTTTTAAACTAGTTTTTTTTTTTTTGTCCAACTCTTCAGAATGAAAATTCTTTTTGAAAAGTGAAAGTAAAAGAACACAATAACTCAACACTAGTTGGATGGGATGTGTAGTCCTTAATATTAAAAAGCGTGAAATTTAATTAATTTGATCAAAAAAATAAAATCACTAGACTTAGGACGCTCTAGCTAAGGATTTAAAAATGGTTGAAATAGAAAATATTGACTGGGAAAACATGGGAAAAGAAGAGATCAAGAAAAAAATCTCACAAAACACATATCAAGTAAATCAAAAACAAAGGAGAATCTCACCAGATGAAGAATAATCCAAATTTCAAAATTAGGGGGAAACTTTATTATTATTATTTTTTTCTTCTTACGTTTGTCTTTCCAAAAATAAAATGATTACACTATATTTTTATTTATTAATCTATATTGGTTATTATCTCTAAACACTTTTGTAAAATACATTATTATTCAAAAAAAGAAAACAATTAAACAATTTTTTTCCGATGAAAAATCTACACCTATTTTTGAAATTAAGCTTATAGTAATTAGAAAGATACCTTAAAATTTGCAAAATTTCAGATAACTTTAGGGAAAAACAACCTAACCCAAAACTGGAATTTCATCAACAATTCTATTCAAATTAAAGTCTTTCCCAAATTATTTAACTAGATACACATATATAAATGTGGAGAAGGAGTTGATTCTAAAATATGTTCATGTTGATTGAAAAAAAAATTGATTATGTTGTTCACTTCATATGGATGATGTAAAAGATATGAAAAAATCAGAAAACAATGAAAACACTGATAAAACAAAAAAATTATAAAATTGATTAAATATGTTGTAAAGGTGTATAAATGTTGAAAGTGTTACAAAATTGAAAATATAAACGTTTAAAATGTTACAGCTGTTTCAACCCTACTGTGAAATTATAGAAGACATAAAAATTGTTTGTCTATTATAAAATTGTGTTTTATGAAATTAGTTATGCAATTTTTTTCCATCATTAGACAAAATTTTCGATTTGTCTTATATCATTCGAGAAATTTTTTTTGTAAATAGCAAATACAAAAATTAAATTTCAAAAGAATTGAAATCAAGAAATCATAATAAGTTAAAAGTATTTTTCGATCATTGTTTTTAAATTGTTTAAATCCTGGGATTTTAACAATTTTGGAAATTGAAGGTCCATATTAATGTAAGTTTTTTTATGTATTTGTTTGTCAATATCCAAAACCAAAACCAAAACCAAAGGAACCAAAAAATGGATAATATAATTTTTAATCTTATATTATAAATTTTAGGGTTTTCTGAGAAACTTTCAAAATCATTTTATGATCTGTTATACATGATAAAATGTTATATAGATGTTATAAAATTAATTTTTTTTATTCATAAAAAAAAGTCCAAAAAAAAATTAAAGATTTTGATTTTAAGATCGTTGTTAATGAAGAAACAGATGATTTGACAAGGAAAATGTACATAAAAGAAATTTATGATATTACAAGAGAATATTTCCTTGAACGATATGATAAAGCACAATATAGGAAAAAGTGCTCAAATCTAAATAATTCTGGATCATATAGCCACACAAATTCATCTCAATTATAATAACTCTAGCCTTTTTTCTTATCTATTTTTAGCTTCTTTATTCTTAATCTTTTTATTTTTCATATTTTCCATTCTCACTCTAGTTATTTTCGATTTATAGACCCTAAGCTTACTGTTGAGAGAAAAATGTTGGACACAGAAAAATGGTTGGGCACAATTTTTAATTGGTAACATTAGTAAAATTAAAAATCAAATCCTATTGATAACTAGGTGACTTTTATATAAATCCAGGTTTAAATGTGTTACAAGTTCATTAATCTATTCTTTGTGTAGAATACTCATTTGAAAGCTTGATAACTAAAGTAGATCATGCTATTTTAACAAAAATCCAAGTTGTAGTAAAGTTTAATATTCAATCTGAAAATGGTAATTTTTAAACTTGCTTTAGATTATCAGAGATAAGGTTTTGAAAAAGTAGAATTACATTAATCGTTATTCTAATAAGTAGATTTTTATTATTTTCTTCAGTTATTTCACAACCAAAAGAAATTAAAAATCATTTTCAGTAATGTTCCCAATTAAAATTGCTGTCCAACTATTTTTCTGTGTCCAACATTTTTCTCTCTACAGTTAATTTAAAAAACGAAATAAAGTTTAAAATTCTTCAAATGGCTAGTTGTTTATTCACTCTTCGAATTAGAAGAAACGAATTTAGTCACTTAAAAAATCTCTTTTTTAACAGAGACAGTAGTTTAACATTAATTCTGAACAACAAATCCAATGAACTAAAAAGCATGTTTTACTTTTTTGTTCTTGAACATTTACAAAATGTTTGATTGGGGTTTACTATTCAAAAAAAATGATTTAAAGTTTGAAAACCATGATTATGACGTGAAAAATTTCTTCCAATTCTAATATCGAGAGTGTTTTCTTCAACATTTAAATTGAGAGAAAACAAACCAAAAAGAGATCCCTTTAAAAGTGTGTCTACATTTGGAGGATTTTTTTTTTGTTTAAATGAATATTTTCTCACTTTTTTTTTATTCTTGGTTTTTTGGCTCAAGAAAGATCAGAAGTAAAATGTTCTTTGAAATAAAAAAAACGTTTTCTTGCCAAAGGATTTGATTTTTTTTTAATGGTGTTTTTTGTTCTGATCGAATTCAAAAAAGAAATTAAAAGAGGAAAATTCAAAAATAAAAAAAAATATTTTTACTTACAATCACACATCCCAATCCCACCACTAACTAGTCTATAATCGTGTCCTTCATGATTTCCATTTTTAAAACATTCAATACACAGGCACGACGTTTTATCTAATTGACAATTTTTACAATTATAGAACCAACCATTTTCACTCCAAGATTTATTACAAGAACCAGAATTTTTTTCTCCTTCTTCCTGAAGTTTATGATAAAATTTGTTTGGATTTTCGCTTGCAGTTAGCAAATAGTGAAGCCACTGAGAAAGTTCTTTTATTACGGTACTCTTTGAGATTAAGTACTCAAAAAAAGGTTGAATTTGTTCTACTGACTCGAGTATCTTGATACTGCACTCATATTTGGAAAGCTTTATAAGATCATCAAATTCCATTTATTTTGAATTATGAAAAGTAAAAAAATGGTTCGAGTTCAATATATCCATAACATTATTAGCACAAAAAATTGAGTCTCTTTTTTTACTTGACAACAAAATTTGTTTTTTTGAAGTTGTTATAAATTTTGAAAGGAATTATAAGATCCAAATTCAACAACTTTAAATTTAAAAGTTTTTAAACTTGAAACTTTTAAAAACATGTGATTTTGGACAACTTTACACTTTTAGGTTTTCATAAAAAGAGTTTCAAATTATTGAAAGTTTACAAATATTTTTTCTTTTGAGATCATTCAGAAATTTCACTAAATTTCAAAATGTTATCTTTTTTTATTTATTTTTTGATCCCTTTGTTGGCTCACAAAAGTTTGTATCGAGTATTGGAAAATTGAAACAATATGAAAGAATATCAGAGACTGAAATCTTGCAGACTGTCAGTCTGAAAGTTCGAAAAAGTCTTGTTAGTTTATATGGATTGTACTATTCTTATATTGTTAGAATAATTAATCCTCAAAAAGTTCTCTTTTTTTAAAAAAAAACTATACATATAAAAATCAAATTCAAAATTTTTTTTGATTTGCAGACTTTAAGAACAATAATGAAATTTTAATAACATTATAACAATTGAAGGAATGCCCAATTTTTTTAGGTCTCTGTAATTATTTTTCTGACTAAGAATATATCTGAAAACTTTAAAGAATCATGTGTAAATAAATCTTGTTAAAATATAAAAATATAAGATATTTTGAATAAAATAAATCATAATTTTGTTAATTGTGTAAAAAAAATAAAGATTTAGATATCATTGAAGATTTGGATCATTTTCTCTGTGACCGTGTCGTCTAGTGCCGTAGAGTGCGTTGCTTTTCTTAAGGTTTTCTATTTTATCTGGAAAATCTATCGCTTTTACAAATAAACATAAAACTGAAGAAAAGCTAAAGGCAGTTTTCGATAATTTAAAAGAATAGAGTAAAATCAAAGTTTTTACCCAATTCTTTTGAATCCTGGAAAACCCAAAGACTGTCCAGCTTCTGAAAATAATAGTAAAATCTGGATTTCTGAATTAAAAAATAATAATTTTTCAATTATTTTAAATAATAATAATATTTTTAGTATTATTAATAAACAAGATTCAATATATTTATTCGCTCGAGTAGATAATAAAAATATGTTTGAATATTTTCAAAAATTTCTATATTCAAGTTTAGGAATTCGGACAAACAAGAGGAATTCTAAACTCCTACCTTAAATCCCAATAAAAACAAAAAATTAAAGTTTTTTTTAAATTTTAATTCCAAATTTTTCTTGATAAAGTTCGAAATCTCAATCCTCTTATTTTTATGGTATTCTACTTAAAATTAAAGTCTGATCGAGTTGATTGTAATCAAATAAATCTACTTTTTAGATAAAGTGGAAAGTAAGAGATGTAAGAGGTATAAGATGGATTTTTATTTTAGATTGTTTTTACTTAATATTCTCAAAAGTTTTGGGATCAATCAATGCTTTTTTAATATACATTATATGTGTAATTTCCAAAATAGGGGTAGATTTTCCTTCAAAAAAAAATTTTTTTAATAGCTTTTTTTTTTTGAATAATATGGCATTTTACTTAAAGTGTTTAGGGATAATAGCCAATAATGATTAATAAATAAAAATATTGAGTTATCATTTTAATTTTTGAAAGACAAATGAAAAAAGAAAAAAATAATAAAAAAAAAGTTTGTCACTAATTTTGAAATTTGGCTTATATATATATAATAAAATTTGTATTATTTTAACTTTCCCTGGACAACTATTCATTTGTGACCTTTTTTTAAATCCACGGCATTGTATTTTAATTCTAATAAAACTTAAAATTAAACAAGACCTTAAGTTTAAATCATATTTCATAATTAAAATATACTCTTTTTATATTTAAAAGTATATTTATATTCTTAAAAAATTGTTGAGTAAAGAGATCTTGTTATTAATTGATAATTTTAATGTTCTTCATGAAAAGTTTGTTCAGAAAAAAACCATTTTCGGGTCAATTTTAAATCTTTAAAAGTTTAAACCACAGTTTGTTCAGTCATACCTCTAACTATTGTATTGATTCGCTTTCTTTTTATATGTTTGGAATTACATTCTTGATTTTAGAATTTACATTTTTGAACCCATTTTACTTGATAGTTCTTAATAACTCATTTATTTTTTCTATTTGATTTTTGTACAAAAAGAAAATATTGGAAAATAATTTCCCTTTTAGATTCACTCATGGGATGTGTCTGAATGGAAAAGATATTTTTCCCTTTTATTTTACTCCCTATATTAATGTCAAAGAATAAGATCATAAAAAGATGAAAAACTGCACAATAGTTTTTTTTTTTTCAAAATCAAAAATTAAGAGTGTAAGAACGAAGAGATTGGTAGGTGGATTTTTAATGAAATATGATTTGGGGTTTGTCTATTGAAATATTTGAGTTCCTCTTGACCAATTGAATAAAAAAAAATTTTTTTTTAAAAACTCCCAATAAAACCAAACCCTATTTAATAATTTCTATTGACTTCCCACAAATTTCATTTTTTTAAAACTTACCTTCAGATAAGAACTTTATACCCCTAAAATCAGATTTTGAACAATAATAAATTGACAAAAACAACCTTTTTTATCCTCTAACAAAACAGAAACCAAACCAATACAAAGTTCAAGATCTATCAGATAAGAACCAAATTAGCAATTCACCACACCCTACACAAAGTAATCCTTTTTCAAATTTAGGGGATTGTTAACCTTAAACTTTTAAAAATTCACCACTATAACAATATTTCTCCAACTTTCAAAAACCTGAAACTGTTTTTAAGAAAATCTAGAAATCCATACAGTTGTTTAAATTGCAAATTTTTATAAAGTCTAAATTAACAAAACTTTTTAAATCAAAAGTCACTCTTATTTTCCTTATAATAAATAACAATTTCCTTTCACATTCCACAATATTTAACTAATTCTTTGTTTATAAAACCCCAAAGTTCTGTCACTAAAACCCATTAATAATGACAATTTCAGAGATTTAATAACTCTTCCTTTTTGAACTTTGAGTTTAAATTTAATTTATGGGCATTATATTTGTTTATTATTAGATTTGTATCTTTTGTCGAACACCAAAATGAGAAATATTTTTCAAAAAACAAAGTGTGTTGTGATTTAATAATTGTTTGAACTTAATATTGAGGCTATTTTTACTGTTTAAAAATTTTTTTAGGAATCATTTTTCTCTTTTAGAACTCTTATTTAAACTTTTTTTTTCAATGTCTGTTCCGAATCTAATGGGAACAAGCTCAGAATCAACAGAGTCTGAAATTTTAATTAATAAAAGGCCAGTACTTTTGGGTTCAGATTCCGAATCTGGTTCTGATAGTGAAAGCGACATCCAAATATATTCCGAGAACAAAAACCAAAATAAGGAAGAAGAGGCCAACAAACAAACAAACAAAAACAACGTCGATCATGTTTCAAAGAAACAAACGGATTCATCAACCATATCTCAAAAAAATATTAAAAATAAAAAAGGATTGCCTTCTCTTTTTATTAGCCAACAGGAGTCTATTAATTATTTGGGTACAACTTTTGCAAATGATTTGCTAGATGAAATTAAACACCTCAACTTGGGAAAACCACTATCAATAGCTGTATGAATTTTCTTTTTTTTACAAAATTTCATCTCTTTTTTATTTTTATTATTTTTCTTCTTTCAACAAGAAACAAACAATCAAAAGAAAAGAAAAGAAAAAATTGAGCAAGACAAAAAAGGATCATACTCAAAAAAGCCTTTTATAAAAATCTTATTTTTAAACTTTATTACTTGTTCTTTGTTCAACTATCAAACAAAAAAAAAATAAAATAAAAAAAAAAAAAAAAAAAAAAAAAAAAAAAAACATTTTAAAGTGCTCACGTGCTCAAACTCTACAAAACAAAAAAGGGTATTTTGGGATTGGAACAGATCTTGGTTGGATCTTATTATTTGATCAAGATAAGAAATTTCTGAAAAAATTTAGATATGGCGAGGAAGAAAGCGAAATAAAATGCTTGTCTTTCTTCTCTGATCCAACAGGATCAGAAAAAAATTGGTTAGTAATTGGAACAAATAAAGGTAAAATCAATTTATGGGATCTCAATTCAAAATCACATTTAAAAGAAGTAGTTTTATCAAATAACGAAATACAATCAATCCATTTCTTAAAACCAAGTGGGAAAGTTTTTGCGATTGATGAGAGGGTAATAATTTCGAAATTTTCTTATTTTTTTTCTTTTTCTTTTATTTCTTTTTCTTTTTCTTTTTCTTTTTCTTTTTCATTTTCTTTTTCTTTTTCTTGAATTCAATTAATGAAACCAATCCAAACACCAAACTTTTTTACCATTTTGTTTTCTCAAAATTATTCCTTTTGATAAATAGGGAGCAATTTTTCTTGTGAAATTTTCAAAAATAATTCGATGGGCAGCTACAAAAAGTTTTTTTATGGCTGATGAACTTTTTCAAAAAAAAGTTGTTTCTTCTTTCATTCTTCCAAAATCCAAATTTGTACACACACTAAATAAATTTTCAACTGTTGCAGTTTTAACAACACGTTCTGTAAGAATTAATTTTCCATTTCCTTTTTCTCTTTTTTTTTTTTTTTTTTGAAGAGTATTAACTGATGGTTACAATTTTGATTATTTAAGAACAAATTTTAATTTAATTATATGAATTTTGAATGTATTGTACACTTTTTTAACAAAAAGAGAGTCAGACTTTCGAATATTAATTTTTGAAAAAAATGTTGTTTGAGCAAAATTTACACAACAAAAATCGCACATTTATTTCATTGTATTTAAACAATATAAAAACATTTCTGAACCATGGCTTTAAATAATATTTAACCATTTGGGAAGTAAAGTGAAACAAGGAAAAAAAAAGTTCAACCCGGCTTTTTAATTGTGAACCTTAATAGAATCATAGAACCTGAAAAGTAAGATCAATTAATAAAAGCTAAAATAAATAAATAAAGACCAAATGAAGGATTTAACACAATAACAGTTTTTCTAAAACTATCTTTTGGAATGGGTTTATCTTTGATTGAAAAATCATTGAAAATTTTGTTGAAAAAATTGACCATTTTTGAGGATCTCCAAAACCACAGAATCAGATTTTGATAATCAAGAAGAGTTTAATTGTTTCGTTGATTTGATTAAAAATAATATAATGGATTATTCTTTGAAGTTAATTGGTTTCTTCTTTTAATTGATTTGACTTTTTGTTTTCAGGTTTCTGTGATTCTATTAAGGTTCACAATTAAAAAGCAGGGTTGAACTTTTTTTTCCCCTGTTTTACTTTTTTCCCCTAACGGCCAGTATTTTTTTTATCTTTCAATGAATTAAATTGATTGAAATAAATCCATTTATTATTATTCTACAGAACGAAATTGAATCAAATACTCAAAACAAACAACAATAGTATGAAATCCAAAAATAAATTGAAGGATCTTGAAAATAAAACTTTTTCATTGTATTTAAAAAACATTGAAATAGATTTCAAGTAATATTTTCTTTCAATCTGTTTAATATAAAATGAAATATATTTTTGAGTGTGCTATTTTCGTTGTGTAAGAGTTAACTTTTATTGGATTTATTTGCCTCTGTGAAAAAAAAAAAAAAAATAAGAATTTTGAATGAAAGATATATAAAAATTTCTAAATTAGGGATTTTATGTAATTTTATTGCACAATAAGGAAAGAAAAAGAAAATAAATAATTTTATTTTTATAAATTACATTACTGTTGTGAAAAAAAAGTGAGACACAAAGAAAAAACAAGGCACAAGAGAACAAAAATGATATGAATTTGATGTTATTTTTGAATGAAACTTTTATGAAAATAAAATGAAATTATATTAAAAATCTATTGATTTTTTTAATGAAATTTAATGAATGGTCATTGAAATTGTCAATGAAAGTTTCTGTGATATTTCAAGGAATTTTTTATTTATATTTTAGGAATTAAATGAAAACTGTTGAAATATAAATGAAAAATATAAAAACAATTAATGAAAATTCATTGAAATTTCAAAGGAGATATTTATTTTTTAATTATTCTTTCGTAGGAGAAAAAAGAAACACCACCGCCAAAAAAGGAAAAGAAAAAAGACAGTAAAAGTAATAGAAATGTAACAATAAAAAAGTTTTAAGATAGAATAATTGAAAGGCTTTCTAACTTCATTGTTTCCGAAATTTTTTTGCTTCTTGAAATACAAATATTTATTTTAAGACATGGCCTATTTATTTTGGACTTTATGGTACTTTTTATATTTTTAGATATTTTTTTTGTTGTTGTTAGAAGAAGAAAAAAGCACCCCCAAAAAAGACTTGCAAACTAAAAAGAAATTAAAAGTAGCCAAAGTTCTATTACGCATTTATTCCAAGTCCAAACAAAAAAAAAAACCCAAAAATAAAAAGTAAAAAAATAAAAAATAAAAATCTTTAATTTTTTTTCATAAACTAATAGAAAAATTGAATAATCATTGTGCCTAAGTAAGAATGAAACAATGAATTAATTGTAAAAACGGCTGAAGAGTGAAAAGTAATTTTTACAATTAATAAACATTCCTGTCTTTTTACACAATGATTAAAAGTCTTTATTAAGAGTGTTAGTTTACTTTTAGATCCATGATCGCACTTGAACTGTTTAACAAGGTGATAAAAATTCAATGAATATTTCCAATAATTGTATTGATAATTACTTTGCTTTCTCATTGAAAAAATAATTTAATAATTTCCATTGAATATTTGAGGATTTTTTGAGGAACATTTCCTGAAACTTTCATCAAAATTTCAACAAAATTCCTCAAATTTCATTGAAATTTTAATGGAAAATTAGATAATTTCAGATATATTTGTAATCATTTAGAGTGGTATCTTTTTTTTTTTTATGAAATTTTAAAAATTTAATTGAGATCATTTGTAACAATGATCAAATTAATGAGAGTTTTTTAAAAATAAATAAGAATTCAAATGAGGATTAAAAACTTTTTTCGAAGTATTGGAATTTAATTTTGAATTTCTATATTTCGATTTAATCAAGATCAGACAAGAAGATTGCCATAAAACAAGATATTTTATTTTTAATTATAAAGAGTGGTAAAAAATGAGTAAAAAGTACATTTTTAGTTGGCCAATTCATATCTCATAAAATTACGGCTTTGAGAAATAATCCTGAATATGAAATCTTAATAGAGTCTGAAAATAAATTATCACTATTTTTTATGTTTGCCATTTTAAACATTATTTTAAAAATTAGGGTTTCTGGCTTTAGTTCTTTGAATTTTTATATCTATACACTTGAAAATTTAATCCTTAATCTTGGCATCCAATGCTATTTTTAAAAAATAAGATTTTCAATTAAAAATGTAAGATTCCAAAATCTATCATTTTTACAATTAGTTTATCTTAATAAGAATTGGGATTTCTCTCAATTACCCCCAAAAAAAATTCAGATTAAATATTAAGGATTATATCTAAAAGTCGTAATTTACCTTATCTATGAATTCCTTTAAAAAGATATAATGTAATAATAACTTCTTTAATTAGATAATTTCTATTCCAAAATAGAGTTTTAATTTCAATTTTTTTTTTTAAAAATTAAAAAAAGTTTTATACATTGGAATTCAAAATAATTGTCAATCCCTTATGTGATTTATGTTATGTAATTCATTCAGTGTAAATAAACTTTGTTTAAATCACAGTTATTGGAGTTTCCAGAATTTAAAAGAATGTAATAAAATTGCAGGTTTTACTGGTTTCTTTCAAATCCTGGAAAAGCGAATCGGGGTTTTATCAAGGTTTTATGCTTGATACTGAAAACCTATTGATTTTCGGAATAAATAAAAAACTCGATAAAACCAAAGGACTATTTGAAAAAAAATAACAATGTTCATTTTGAACCTTCAATTGAAGATCAAAGAAAATCTCAATAGAAATAAATATGATTTTTCTACAATTGTTTTCACACTTTTAATAGCGCTAAAATAACACGTTTTTACCAAGTGACTATCGATCTTGTAATAAAAAAAATTTTTGCAACAAGAATTACTTTTCAAAAAAAATCGAAAACAAAACAAAAATGTACAAAAATGTGAAAAAATGATTTCAATTTTGAAAATTTCCAAAATAAATTTTTTTCCTCTAATATCCATGCAAACCCTTTTGAACACATGTAATTTACACATTACGACTGGGTCCCTTTGACTGAAAAATAGTTTAGATATTTTAATTATTGAATTTAGAATCTTTATTATTATAATTTCTGTGAGAACTGAATTTTCGGAGTATGGAATAGCAAAAAATGATATTTATAAACTAAAATTCCAAAAATTTCCAAACAGCTAAAAAAGTTCAAACAATCACAATAATCAAATTTCCTTCAAATTGGTAATAATTTTGATTTTTGAAAAATAAGAAAAACATTTTTTCATCTTTTAGTTTTTGTTTTCATTTCTTTTTTAGAATTACAAAACTTGTTTCGGTCGATCAAATTTTTTTTCAACGATTGATATTATGTTACAGTTGAGTTGTTCAAAATAGAAAAGCTCAAATAAAATTAGTTGATGGTATCTTAACCATTTGATCGATCAATAATTACTAATAGAATTTCAACAAATTTAACCAATACTTTTTTTTTTCTGCACATCTCCAAAATTTTTAACACTCTGATAATTTATTAGTATTGATAATTATTTATATTTTAATTTTGTGAGTATTGTAATTTATAAATAATTGTTAGCATTTCAATTAGTAAATGGTTCTAATTTGGTATTTCGTCTAGAATTGATTAATTAAAATTTTTTTTTTTTCAAAAATTGAATTTTGGTGTGTTAAAAATTTTGAATTGGAGTTTATTTTTATACCCCAAACTTTAAAGACAAAAAATATAAATTCTTTATCAATTTTTATTAAACAATAAAAATAATTTCAATTTCCTTCTCAACTAACTTTTTTTAATTCAATAGGTAGTATTAATAATTTTGAAATCAAAGCCAATTGTATTTCATGAATATAAAAAACCCTCTGGTATTTCAAAAACATCATTACCTTATATCACTTGCCGCGCACCATTTGGAATTGCTTCCGAAACATCATCTTATGTTAGTGATCCTATTATTTGTTATGGTTGGGGAAATAAGTTAGAACTTTATCATATTAACATGATTGATAAAACAAGCATTGAAAGAGAAAATTTTAATTTTGAAAGATATCTTGAAAAAGAATTTTCATTTACAATTTGTGGTCTTCATTGGGTTGGTGAAAATGTATGTCTATTCTCTTTTATTTTTTTTATTTTATTTTATTTTATCATTTACTTTCTTATTAATTTGATATATATTATTATTATAAATATTGTGCATACACATATAACTAAATAATTAATAATTTTGTATAGTCCATTTTTGTCCTGAATAATAATAACAAATTAATATTATATAATGTTTTGGATGATATCGAAAAATTACAAATGATTCCAATTAAAGAAATTAATATTAGAACAAACATTTTTAAAAGCTGGTCAAAAACAAATAACAAATCAACAACAACAACAACAACAACAAAAACCAAAAACCAAAATGATGAAAATTTACCAATCTCTTATCATCAAAGCTTTGTACCATTTTCTAACCGATCAATTTATTTATTTGGATCGAAGAAATTACTTTATATATCGTTATTAACTGTTCGTGAAAGACTTGAGCAATTAATCATTGAAAATTATTGGATTGATGCGCTAAATATGGCATTATTATATTTTACTGATCAAGCCAAAGGTGTGACTGGTTTTCCACTTCAAAACTATTTGAGAAGGAAAACTTTAATAATTTCAAGAATCATTCAATTACTTTCTGATTTTATTGATTATTTTTTTGAAACGAAGCAATATTTATTAAAAGGTAGCACAGAAAACGAAAGGGATACAGAAGGAGGCGAAAAGGAAGAAGAAAAAAACTCCGAAATCATTAGAGAATTTATTGGGTTAGTGGTTACTTTTTGCCAACAGACTGAGCAATACACATTTTTGTTTAATGGTGTTTTTAAAAAATTTGAAAAAAATGGATTTCAAAACTATTTACTTGAAAGATTTAAACTCTTTTTAGTCTCAGAAACACCAATTAATTCTTTTCCTATTGCAACAAATGGATTAACAGGAAGATGCGATATGAATAATTCGATTGAAAAATCTATGAGCGATAATCATGGCTTTGGCACAAATGATTCTGTTGTCAAAATACCAGGGAGGATTTTAAAGTTATTTGTGCATTATTGCTGGGAAAGCAATCAAATCCAAAAGGCTGAGGAGTACATTTTTTCAATGGACACAGATCATTTAAACCCAAGGTTTGTTGCTTCCTTAAGTAGATACTATTTATTATTTGGGGTAATGATCACTATTTGTAGTACTAAATTCCAGGATTTTATTTCACCTCTTCAAGCAATGATTGAATTTTTAGAAGAAGGTAATGATGAAAATAACAATAAGAATAAGTATTCAATAAAGAAACAAAGTCAAGAGGAAATAAAAACTGAAAAAATTGCAAAATTATTAAAAATTAAAAACCCAATCAAAAAAAATAAATTTATTTCGAAAAATGTTTCAAAGCAAAAAAAATTGAAAATTGAAAAGGCGTTATTATCTTATATTGATGCCCTACTTAACCCCACTCAAAGAATGAGAGCCTTGATTCCAGATAAACAAAGAAACTTAGTAAAGGCACAAATTTATTCTTTAATTTTCCAAAAAAAGGTAATTAATAAGAAAATTACATATCCAAATTTAAGAGTGTTATTAAAAATCAGTGTGTCTGATACTTTAAAAATTATTTCTTATTCTTTCCGTGATCCAATCCCTCCAGAAGAGTATCAAGAAATTTTATATAACAAATTAAATCCAATTAAGGAAGGTGTAATTGATGATAATAAAAGTAATATAAATGGAAATAAAGTTGAAGTGAATAAAAATCAAAGCCAAAACCAAAAGCAAAATCAAAATGACGAAGAAAGTAATCAAAATCAAAACGACGAAGAAAAGAAAGATAATGAGGAAAAAAGTCAGCAAAATGAAAATAAAAATGAAAATAAAAATAAAAATGAAAACGAAAATGAAAATGAAAATGAAAATGAAAATAAGGAAGAAATTGCAAAAAAGAAAAATGAAAAGATCAATTTAAAAATTCAACCAAAACCAAAATTTTTAACAAGGCAGATTATGGTCAATATTTTATCTAATGAAATGATTGAACCAAATTCTGATCTTACAAAGCCATTACAAATGGACAAAACATGGAATTTCAATGAAAAGGATTTGGCAATTTTTTATGAATTTATTGCACATTTTGTTTCTGAGAAATTAATTAAAGTCACTAAAGAATTATTAGCGAGGATTTTCCATTTTATTATTGATACAAATGTTTCTGATGAAAATAAAGAACAAAGAGAAGATATTTTATTAATGATGCTGGGAAGCATTTCCAATTCATTTGATTTGCATAAAATTTTAAAATTAAGTGAAATGGTCAAATTTCATCGGGTGTGTGAATTTTTATATATGAAAACAAGTAACTATACCAAGGCATTTAATTATTTTTTACAAGATGATGAAAGGCAATCACAAGTTTTTTTATTAATTAATAAAATTCTGAGAAATGATAATAATCGCCAAAGCAATTATTATCAGAACCAAAATGATAATGGCGATCAAAAAAATTTTATAAAAAGGCAATTGGAAGAAGCCATTTTGTTTCATTTTGATACCTTACTTGAATTGAGTAGTAAGGAAACGACGATGTTAATATTAAAGCAATTCCAAAAAGTCCATTTTATTAAAATGAAGCAACTAGAAAAATATCCAAACAAACTTTATATATATTTAAAGGGGCTAATTGAATCGTTTAATAGATTGGACAAAACAAAAAGATTAGAGCAAGATTATCAAGCGAAGCATTGGTGGGAGAATGGCAAAAATGGGAATAAGAACAAGCAAACCAAAGGCTTTAATGAACAAAACGATAAAATTTATGAAGATAATTATTATGGTTATGAGGATGAAGACGAAAAGAAATATAAAATTGAAATAACATCAGAAATAACAGAACTTTATGTTGAATTAATGTGCCAAAACGAGCCAGATAAGGTCTTATTATATTTGAAATCGAATGAAAACTATCATTTGGACCGATGTTTGCAATTGTGCCAGCAACACAAAATCACTAATGCAATCGTTTATCTTTTTGAAAGAGTGGGTGATATAGATAAAGCATGGAAATATTTATTAAATTCCTTTGAAAAGCAAGTGAAAATATTATGCAAAATTTCTCTGAAAATACCTAATGATGAAAATATTAAAACGAGCAAGATTAAAGAAATTGTTAAACTTAGAACACAGCTTTTTGAAGCATCTGAATTTTGTAAAAGAAATTCCGAAAAAAGTTCGGTCGAAAAATTGTGGTTTACCTTGTTGGATGTTTTTACAAATCCAATACAGCAATTGAAAGATTTCCAAGATCAAGAAAAGGCACAAAAAATTAACAACAATTTAACAAAATTTGTTTTATTGTCTTTAGAACAAATGATCGGGAATATACCAATGAACTCAATTTTGGTAAAATTAGTTGATGATTATAAAGATCAGAGATTTGATAAATTTAAATCAATCATACAATCGATGATTGAAACGTACTCCTATGAAAGAACCCTATTGCGATCTGCTAATAGATTATTAAGCCAAGATTCGTATAACGCATTTAAAAGCTTATTTGAAAAACGATCAAATAGATTTCCAATGAAAGAAAATATTTGCCAAATTTGTCAAAGAAATATTATTGAAAGTGATGTCTCTGCTTCTTCTTCTGCTTCTTCTTCTTCAGCTTTATCCTCTTTGTCTTCTTTTTCTGCTTCTTCAAATTCGTCGACAATAACAACAAATACCGGCGGGGGGTCTCGTTTTGGTTTAGAAAGGTATATTTTATTTAATTGTGGGCATTGTTATCACCGCGATTGTTTAAATAGAATTACCACATGCCCTATTTGCAATCAAAAAACAAATAGAATGCCGGTTCAAAGATCTTTAAATACAAAAAAAAACAAATTATTAAACAGAAATATAGAATTAGAAATTGAAAAGGAAGAAGACGAGGATCCAAATAATAAAAATAATAATAATAATAATAATAACATCAGAAACAGAAACAAAAACAAAAAAATGCTCAATAATAATAATAATAAAGAAAATTTTTCTCGTTATAACAAAAGATTGATCAAAAAGGCACGAAGACAATTAAAAAGAAATTCCCTAATCAGAAATTCAAACACTTTGCAATTGCTAAATCGATTAAAAGAAGACGAAGAAACTGTACTTTCAAGTTATTCAACAAATTTAAGAATGAAACAATTTAATTTATTCGAGGAAGTTACTCCAATTGCTGAAAAGGATCCTAATAAATTAACTTTACCCCCTAAAATTACAGTAAGTTTTGATGGGTTTGATTTTTAAAAAAAAATACTTTTTTATTTTTTTTTACATTTATTTATTATTTCTGGTAAAATAATCAAAATTATTGGATTTTTTAAACATATTAATTTTTACTTTTAAATCTATTTTTTTAATTTTCATTTTTAAAAAGACTATATTTCCATTTTTATCATATTATGAGGCGAATTAAAGATAATGGTATTCTTTTATTTTCTTCACAAGTTCATAGTAAATAATTATGATATCAAAAAAAAATTTCTATCAGTTACAATTTAATTTCCCAAATAAAAAATCTAATTTATTGATTGGTTTTATTTGAAGACAAGTAAACTTACTATTTTTTCTAAAAGAAAAAATAGATAAAAAATATTTAAAAACTTAAAAAACGGATGGGAAAAGAATTTTCATTCAATAAAGAATTAATGTTTTCAAGTTATTAATCCTTGGGAATAATAACAAGTTTTTGAAACTGATAAAGAACTTTTAAATGGGAAATTGAACTCTTTATGTCTGCAAATTACTTTTGGATGACGAAATATATATAAACTCCATTTTGCTTAAAGTGGACCTCCATAAAATGAAAAATTTGATTTTTTTTTTCAGAATAAACCAACATAAGATTGTTTAGAAATAAGAGAAATAATGAACTTCATAGTAGAATTGAGAATCATTCATAAAAGAGATGCCAGAACAAACTATAAATTTTTCGAGCAAAATAAAAAATGTTACAAAAATTTTTGGACCCCTTTCATTGGAAATCATCTTGTGTTAAAATTTCTGAATTATTTATAAAATTTCAAATTGTTGAAAATCTATATTTTTTAATAATAAGTGTATTCATTTTAAAAGGACTTTTAAAGTATCAATTTTCTTCATGTTAATTTAGAGTTTTTGGGTTTTTTTTTTTTTTCTAATTGTCCTTTTATAAAAAAAAAAAGAAAAAGAAAAGAAAAAAAAAATCAAAAAGCAAAAAAAAAAAATTGATAAAAGTTAGAAAAAATGATTTTGATCTAAAAATAGAAAATTTATTTTGAGAAGAATATTGGTATAAAAAACATATAATTTGTTCTATTTCTCCAAGAAAACTGTGTCCATTTGACTGAAAAAGAGTATATATAGATAATATATATATATATATATATATAAATATTTCCCTTAGAACCCCAAATATACTAATAGCCTTCAAAACATTATTTTTAAATTGAATTGTTATCTCCGGATTATAAGATATAGACTTTATAAACAATTATCTGAGAAAGAAAAAATTATAATTTAAAATTGTATAGTTAAATACATTTAAAAAATAACTTGAAAAAAAAATTTCAACCTTTGAAAAATTTTTCTTCGGTTATTGTGATTTTATTATTTTCCAAGAGAAATTTTGTTAAAAAAAATTTTTTTTTGAAAAGTTTGTTGAAACGTCAAAAAATTCTTATTTTTAATGATTAAAGCATATAATACTTGACTGGAATTCTTTTTTTGGGTCCCTTTGCGCACAAACATTACCGAAAATACTTTAATGGATAATTAACTAATATAAAGGATATTTTGACATCACATAGAAAAATTGTTTTCTCTGTTGATTACCATTCAATAACAATATATATATATATATATATATATATATATTTGTTTCTAAATAATATAAAAATAAAAAATAAAAATAAATTAAATATGTAAAAAAAAAATAATATTTTTTTTCCTTGTAAAATTTGGATATTTTTTCAACAAAAAGTTTAATCAAATTTAAATGATTTGATCAAGAGTTCAAGTCAGATTAATAATTCATTTTTATTTTAATTTTTACTATTTTTTAATTTTTTACTTTTTAAAATCTAGTCATAAAATAACCAAGATTATTGAATACGAAAACATAGATCAAAAAAAATTATTTTATAAGATCTGGATTACTTTTGATTGAAAAATTCAAATTTTATAAATCTATTAGTCAAATTTTTACCAATAACAAAATTAAAAAAAAAATTGTTTTCGAAGATTATTTTATTATCAACAATTAATATTTTAAACTGATTTTTTATTTTTTTAAAAATTAGGGTTGATTTCTTTAATAATTAAAAAAAGTTGTTATTTATTTCCAATGTAATAAATGAAATTATTTTAAATTTTGTTTTTTTTTTTTTTTTTCTAGTATTTACTATTACACAAATAAATTTTTTAGAAAATTATTCATATTAAACTTTTAATTTTGGCCTCAAGAAATGAATTAAAATTTTCTCTTGATTGGATATTTATTAAAAATTTATTCTTAAAAAAATGAAAATTTCTCAGGAATATATTTTTATATTTATTTTATTTTATCCTAAAATTAGGAACGTTGTTTGATTTTAAATTATTAATAAATCAATGGATTAGATTTTTAATTACTATTATTGGAATAAATTTTCTTATTTAAAAAATTAATACATTTAATTAAAGAAATCATTTTAAATAATTCAATTTCTATCAACTGGGTCTAATACAAGATTGGTAAAATGTACTTACTGTTGTCAAAATAATACGTGTAGAAAAGTTTAATTTGTGTTTTAAAATAAAAAGCGTGTTCTTTTTTCTAGGATATATTCAAATTAACCGATCAAATAAATCAACAGTGAGCCCGAAGTAAATATTGTATTGGTTTCTGAAAGTTCTATTATTAAAAAAAGAATTCAGAAAAATGAAGGATCAAATTGGAAATTTTTTCTTAAAAAAATCGAGTAAATGAAAAAGAGAAATTTTATCATTTAAATCAAAAAAACAATTAATTAATTTTCTTTGAAAAATTTTCAGCAAATTGAAAATAATTTTTAACAAATTCCCTTCTAATTTTAAATTTTTTAAATCTAAAAAAAAACAAAAAATTTCAAAAAAATGAGACAAAATTAAAAAAAAAATTCAGCAAATTTAATTCATCAATTTAAAAGATTTAAAACATCAAGGAATTTACTTTCAAAAATAATTTGAACTTAGTTATACTATTGGACAGTGAATTGTATGTTTCATTGGAACAAGAAGAAAAAAAAGCATGGATATGATTATGAACCAACGATTATAGACTTTGTGTACGAATGTTTTTTGATTAATGTACTACCTTAAACACAAAAACATTCACAAGAGATTAGATACTGAGAAATTTTACTATGATTCTAAATTTTTTAGTCATGGTGTGGGTTCTGGATATTTGATCGTATTGAAAATAGGATTTAAAGTTTTGAAATTTGGAGTTGCAAAATAAAAATACAAAATTTTTTAATCATCATCAAAATTTTTTACGAGTAATTGCTTTATTGGAATAATAATTTGTTCTGATTTACTCTAATTCAAGAACGGATCTACAAAACTGGTTTTAATTAGTGACAAACAATGTGTCTCTATGTTCTTTTAAATTTTCTTTTTTTTCTTTTTCAAATAGATTTTTCAAGAAATACTTTAGAATTTGTAGTCTCGATTAATTTGCTTAGTACCTCTTTGTTCCATATTGCTAGATATTTTGGTTACACTCAGAATTTCAAAATGAAAGAAATTGAAGAATTAACAAAAGATAATTAGCTGAAATTTTATTCCATTTTTATTTCAAATACCATCAAACACAAGCCATTTGACTATGGTTTCTTGAAAATTTTTGAATTGAAGTTGAATATTGGATATGTTACTTGGATTTTTTCAATTTAATTTTTGAGTTATTCTTGTTACTTTTGGAACAAGTCCTTTGTAACCAAAGAAGTTTCCAAATAATTCAATTATTAAAAAAAGGTGTTTGTCATTGTTTTTTTTTTTCTGAACGTTTTATTTCCTTGGTTCAGAGAGATCAAGTTTGGTTTTTTTTTTGTTTGTTTCTGTGAAAAGTTAAAGGCAAAAAAGAAAACGAAAAAAAAGAAAAAAGAAGAAAAAAAGGAAAAAAAAAAAAGTATTTATTACTGAGTTGTTCAGGAGGTTGGTTTTTAAATATTTTTAAAAAAAAAGAGGTAAAACAAAACAAAAAAGAAAAATTAGAGATCAAGGATCTTTAAAACGGGCATTTTTTCGATATTTTGCATTTCTGAAATGACTTTAGCAACGTTGTATCTCATCTCTTGAAATTTATCAACACTCACTTCAAATTGCTTGACTTGTCCATCGGATAAGATCATTTGCATCATTATAACTGGCTTAAGCACCCTTGAAAGAACACCAGAAGAAATCACAACATCAACTCTCCAATTTACATCAACAAGATGTGGGTATGTAACTTTTTCTTTGTCTTTTTTTTGAGACATTTTCAGAAGAGGTAATTAAAAAGAAAAAATAAATGAAATTATTAGGAATTAGGATTTCTTTGAATTAAAGACTAAACATCGAATTTAGGGTCATGGTTAATTGGTTATGAAGTTTAAAATATTCCTAATAATTAATAAAATTGTTTAATTTTAAGGTAACATGAACCAAATTCCAATAAAGTTCTTATTTGTTCGTTGTAGAGATACTTTATTTTTGGTAATTTTTTTAATAATAGAAAAAAAGTATTTGTAGCTCTTTCTAGACAATAAATTTGATACAAACTATGTCAAACTACAACACCTTTGAGTTCTAGGTAACTCTTCAGGTGCAAAAGAAATTCTCCCTTTTTAATAGGCTGTGAAAAGAATAACTTTTTGATTGTAGATTTTTTTAGAAAAAGAGATTTGGTTCTTTCTTGAGTGTTCGACTTATGGTAATGTTTTTCAAGTTTGGAATTATTTTTTTTTGTATAAAATTATTTCTCAACTTTAAAACAAATGTTATTATCTCGTCTAATTATTTCACTGGTTGAACACATAAAAAATAATATTTGACAAAAAAGTCAAGTATTAATATTATTATTATTATAGAAGTGTAAATTACACTCTAAGTATACATTCAACTTAAATTTACTATAAGAGATATAAGTGTAAAATCATATATTTCACAATAACACATATGAGAAGAACATCCACCAAAATTGTTTTTTAGGAAGAAAAAGCTAAAAAAAAAAAAAGGAAAAAAGAAAAAAGAAAAAAGAAAAACAAAAAGAGGTTTAAAATATGAAATTGGAAAAAAACTAAAAAAAAAAAAAAAAAAAAAAAAACACCAATGCTATCTTTATTTAAGAAAACCCAAAATCATCGGTCAGGATACAATATTATTGGTAATTTTATGTTCATTTGGTTTTTGATCATAAATGAACAATTGTGAGAACTTTTCTCAAGTATTCTCTTTGCTAATTTCTCTTTGATCTCATTTTTTAAAGACTTTATAATTTTTGTATTTTGCTTAGTCTTTTTTATTTTCAAGTTAGCCATACTTTTGTGTATTAGTATTCTGTTATTGTTAAATGGGCACTTAATCATTTTCTTTTATTTACTCTTCTTCCTTATACAACGAATAGAAGTTTTGGTGATATCATATTTTATTACAGATATTATCATTAAAATAAAGAGTTATAATAATTAAAAATTGTGATTATTCAATCATTTTTTTGAGAAAATTCTAAAAATAATGAAAAAATCAAAAAATAGAATTATTAAAAAATAGAAAAATTATAAATTTATTGTTTTAAAATCACCTGATAAAAAAAAACTATTTCTTTTTCATTTTTTTACTAATTTTTATATGTAAAAAAATGTTTGAAAGGGTTGTAAAGTTTTTTAAAAGTACTTGAAAGGAAATTCAGGCTTGTAAGATTTACTACAAATAGATTTTTTTAATTGGAAAAAAAAATTGTTTTCTATTTATATTTGTTTTATTTTTTTTTTCAGAATTTTTTGTAAAAGCTCTTTTGGTTAGAAAACCCAATGTAATTAAGAAAAATAAAAATAAAAAAAAAAAAAATGAAGAAAATATCCTTCAATAGTAAATATATATATATATATATATATTTGGATACCTATTGCTACACTTGGGGGGTCATAGAATATAAAGTATTAATCGTATATTGTCTGGTTTTTATTCATTATTGAATATTTCTATAAAGTTTTTACGATTTATGTGAATGTTATGAGGTGTCATCGAATGCTTAGCTTTTTTTTAATCTGGGAAAACAAAGAAAATTTAAATTTTTTTTTTCTTTTTTCTTCAATTAAAAAAAGGTTAAAAATATTTTTCCAGAATTAGAAAACATTCAGAAAAATATTTGATTTTTACTCAAAACTTTCAAATTCTGGAAAATTCAACGATGGTAGATAGATTATTAAATTGGTAATGTAAATGATATTATATTTTTTCATATTGTTATTTTAATTATTATTATACTTCTGGTTTTTATTTGAAAAAAAATCTTTAATTATTACTTTTCTCCTAATAAAGAAATATATACATAATATAAATTTTTAATATTTTTTTTTGTTCCGAGTATTTAAGATGAAATATCTTGATCAATAATTGTTCAAGTTTGGGTTCTTATTGTTTGTTTCGTTCAGTCTCAATAAACTAAGAAAAGACAAGGAAAAACAATCGCTGTTCTATTAGTTTGTAAATGACAATTTTTAATATTACTTGGTAACCTTAAATTTCCATTGGTCTTTATTAAATTACTTTTAGTGATTTTTAATTTCTTAATTTGGTTGGGTGCTCTTTTTTTTTCAAATTATGTGTTTTTTTTTAAAAAAAAGTATTTGTTTTGTTATCTATGAATTTGTAAGTTTTCCATCGTACTATATTTTGAGTTTTTTAGATGATTAAATTGTTTATTTCATCTCTTTATCCAAAAAAAAATGTTATACAAATCACATTATTTTTATTTGATCACTAATTCCTATATTATTTTTAAAAAATCGATTTTTTCTTTCATCGAAAAATTATAAAGAGATAAGTCTCAAAAAAAAAAAAATAAAAATAAAAATATAATTTGAAAAAATTTAAAAAAACTCAAGATTGCCAATATTTTTTCAAAAAAATAAAATATTTTATTGAAAAGAAATCAAAAATACTTGAAAAGGGATTGTTATAGTGAAGAATTTTTTCTAAAAAGATCAAATATTTCCCTCAAAATGAATTAAAAGGTCTTCTTTATTTTATTTTTATAACATAATTTTGAACTTTTTAGTTATACTATGTTGAAAAAAAAGTAACTATAATTGAATGGTTATAATACCTGGAGAATGAAATACAATTATCTTACGTTGGGTGTATGATCTTTCTATTAAGTTTTTACAGTCAGTTTCACTTTTAAGGCACAAACTTTCAACGAAATTTAAGGCACAAAAAAATCTCCAATTAAGGCACAAAATTTAAATTTTTTTTTTTACAATTTATTTTTACTAGAATTTGAATTTTGTGCTTTAATTTGAGATTTTTTTTGTGCTTTAAATTTCGTTGAAAGTTTGTGCCTTAAAAGTGAAACTGACTGTAGTGGATAAATGTCTAACCTTGAACATCTTTTAATTTTGATTAAAACATGAAATTTTCCCTTTTTTTTTGTTGAAATAAGAATTTAAGGTGATAAGATTAACAGATAGGTAGATATTTAAGAATAAAAATTGATTTTGTGTTTTATATGAAATTCAAAATTATCCTTTCCTTATTATTCCAGTAAAGTAAAAAAAAAAAAAAAAATTATTTTTTTTGAAAAGTGCTTAATAAAACATCACCAAAATCACTTTTACAATTTAGAACCCTAAAATTATAAAATATTTTATTATATTAACTTCAATTTTAATAGTCTTACACTCTACAATTCGGAATTGGGAAAAAAAACACTAAAATTTCATAAATTGCCATTTTTAATCAAAATTAAAAGCTTTTCAAGGTTAGACATTTATCCACTATAGATTTAATAAAAAGATCTTATAACAACACAAGATAAACTTTTTTCAAATTTCAGGGTTAATAAACCTTAAAGAAAGTTAAAATTTGAAATTTTCAAATTGTTCCTTTTCGAACAAATCCCTTTAAATGAAAAAATAATTCTGAATTTTGATCTTAAAAATAAGTCCCCAAAATTTGTCGAAAAACAGTTTGGTGTTGTATTTATACTCAATAATTTTTTTGAATATTATTCTGACAGTATGGAAAATTGTTTTTTTTAAGTTGGTTAATTTCAGATACATACTCTCAATTTTTAATTTAAACCCATGTGAATATAGTAACTTCATTTTAAATTGAGATGACATTAGAGCAAATTTAAATAGAAAGTCAAAATTAAATAGAAAAAATTTTTCAAAAACTACCACAACAAGTATTAATTTTAAAAAAAAAAACTTGTAAATTAAATATTTCAACAGAATTGGAAAATTTTCTCAAAATACCTTCTCTTAAATTAAAGATTGAAGGAATAATTTATTAGAAAATTTTTTTTTGAATAGTTTTATTTTTTCTTGTTTTTCATTAATTTTTCTTTTCATAATTTTTGAATTACCTCAAGCCTTTCTTTAGGAAACAATCAAATAAATAAAAAAATGACAGAATACAAAATTGTCGTCGTTGGAGGTGGTGGTGTTGGAAAATCTGCTTTAACTATTCAATTAGTTCAAAACCATTTTGTTGATGTCTACGATCCAACGATCGAAGACTCATACAGAAGACAAGTTGTAATCGACGAAGAGACGTGTTTGTTGGATATTCTTGACACAGCAGGGCAAGAGGAATACTCTGCAATGAGAGATTCATACATGAGAGAAGGAGAAGGATTTTTGATTGTGTATGCAATCAACTCAAGAAACTCCCTTGACGAAGTCTCCAGCTTTCGGGAACAAATCACCCAAGCTAAAGACTCTGACGAAGTTCCAATGATCATTGTCGGAAACAAAAACGATCTTGAAAATGAAAGGCAAGTCTCGATCGAAGAAGGCCGAGATTTGGCTAAAAGTTTCAATTGCCCATTTATGGAAACATCGGCAAAAACAAGAACAAATGTCGAGGAATCCTTTTTCGAATTAGTGAGAGAAATTAAAAGAATTTCAAAAGGTATGGAACCTGAAAGAAAAAAAGAAAAAGGGAAAAGAAGTAAAAAAAAAGGTTGGAAATTAAAATGCCAACTAATGTAAAAAAAAAAAAAAAAAAAAAAAAAAAATTAAATAAAATTTTGTTTAATCAACAATTGAGTACAATAAAATATATCTCATTGTTGTTTGAAAATTATTTCTTTTTCATTTTTTCAATTTTACTCTTTGTTATTTCTGCTACATTTTCCTCTTTTATTTTTACAATTAAGAGTTTTCTATGAGAAAGATTGTAATTTGTGATCTCTCTATTTGCAGTTTGATTCTAATTGGTTATGCAAATATTACTATTTGTTGCAAAATAAATGGAACAAAATTTTCAATCAGCTTTCCAAAAAAATTTTCCACTATCATTTAAAATCACAGAACATCTCCAAATTTTTAATTCTGAAAAGAAGCTTAAATTATGAATTTCCCTTTTAGAATTGGGGATTTTGATGGTTTTTAATACTTGGGCTTATGTGATTTTTTTGGAAACTTTATTGAAAATTATGATCTTTTAATTTAGGATTAATAGTTGTAAACTTTCTGTCAAGCAAACTAAGAATCCTTATCGAAAATCAGTTTTCATAATTCAAAAAAAGATCATTAGCTAAAATTTTATCACATTTCAATTCAAATAAGAGTCAAATAATTGATTTTGCTTTAATTTTGAAAAAAATGTTCTTTTAAGATTAAGCATTACTAAAATGAATTGAAAAGGGGTTAAACTCTATTTAACACAAATGACAGTGTCTAAACAATTTCAAAAAAAGGATGAAACATTTTTTCTTCTTTTTTTTTTGCTTAGTAAGATTTTTATTTTGATAAACCCGATTTTTTTTCCAATTTTTTTTCTTTTTTTCTTTTCTTTATTCTTCTTTTCATTTCCACCCGATGTGGGTGAATTTGATCATGCACAAATAATCTTTGTTTTGGGTCCAGCAGGTGTTGGTAAAGGCTCAATGTGCTCGCTTTTATCAAAGGAATTCAATTTTGTTCATCTTAGTGCAGGTGAGCTGCTTCGGGATGCTGTCAAAAAAAATGACGAAAACGCCGAAATGCTCAACAGACTGATGAAAGAAGGGATTATTGTTCCTCCACATATCACAATTGGATTGCTTAAAAAAGAAATTCGATATTATCTTCAAAACAGCAATCGAACTACTTTTCTTGTAGACGGTTTTCCTCGTAATATGTAAGTGTAATCAAATTTGAATCGAATTTTCTCTTCTTTCATTTTTTTTTTTAATTTAGATCAAAACTTTCGTTAGAAACTTTTTAATTGAGGGGTGTTCTTTAAATGGGCTTGTATTTTATGTAGACAAACTTGAAGTGATTACGAAATCACTTTGCTTTTTTATTACTATCATTTTTCAATTAAAAAATGAAAATTTTTAGTTCACTTTCCAAAATATTTTTTGAATCGTTCAAGAAGTGAAAGAAAATCCAAAGATCTTAACAACGTTTGTTTAGAAATGATATTTTTAGAGAATAAATTAAACTTCCTTCGAGAACTCAAAGACAAAATTTTTACTCTGCTAATTTGATTGTAACAGTAATAAATAATATTCATTTTGGAAATTGAAATAAAATTTTTCATTTATTACTGTTGAGAGAAAAATGTTGGATATAGAAAAATTGTTGGACACCATTTTTAATTGGGAACATTTGTAAAATTGAAAATCAAATCCTATTGATAACAAGGTGAATTTTGGATAAACTCAGGTTTAAAGGTGTTACAAGTTCATTAATCTGTGGTGTGTGTAAAATACTCATTTGAATGGTTGATAACTAAAAGTAGATCATGTTATTTTAACAAAAATCCAAGTTTTAGTAAAGTTTACTATTAATTCTGAAAATGGTAATTTTTAAACTTGCTTTAGATTATAAGGGATAAGGTTTTGAAAAAGTAGAATTACATTAATCGTTATTCTAATAAGTAGATTTTTATTATTTTCTTCAGTTATTTCACAACCAAAAGAAATTAAAAATCATTTTCAGTAAGGTTCCCAATTAAAATTGCTGTCCAACTATTTTTCTCTGTCCAACATTTTTCTCTCATCAGTTAATTGGAAAATAACATTATATAAAAAAGACCTTTCGTTCCCAAACAAAAAAAAATTCATACCAAAGCTGAAGATCGATCAGCTAATGACCAAAATAACAAGCACTCACATCTTATACAAGATAATTCTATTTTTCAGTCTTCAGAGATTCTAAACCTTAAACCAATTGGAGCTACTGGATAATTACAAACACTACTTTATCAAAATCTATTTAGCACTTTTTTTTCACTTTACGGATCAATAATTATAATCACTCACCTCAATCTCAAGATCTTCGCAACGTTTTAAATTGAATTATTGACTAGCTGATTTCATTAAAGTGCTTCATATGTTATAAAGCATTCACCAACTTATTTTAAATTTTTCGATGGTGTGAATAAAATTTTTCGACTGAATTCATCATCTACTTGATTAATTTTAAAGAATCCCACTTGAAAATTCAGTAAACACTAAGAGATCTTGAGATTTCTGATTTTAATTATTGAAGTGTCAAGTGTTTTTTGATAAGGTCATTTTTAATAAGTGTTTTTAAGCTTGTTATTTCTCTTTCAGAATTTCATTTTTAGTAAGTACAAATATAAACATTTTCAGAAAAAGTGGTAACACCAAGTTTTTAAAAATTGTCACCAATACTGTTTAAAAGAGTGAACCAAGTAATTCGAGTAATATTTTTTTTAAAAACTTTTGTTCATCACTTTAATAAAATTTATATTAATAAATTAACACTGATAGTCCCTCTCACAATCTATTTAAAAATTTCATCTTTATAATTTTTTAGTATAGTCATCCAAAATTTTGTTGGATGTTGTTGGATGATAGGATTTGTTTTTTTATTATTATAAAAACAAATACAAATCAATAAAAATAAATATTTTTAAATTTTGACTTCATTTTTCATTTTGTGATTTTTTTTAAAATTTAGATTTGAAGAAAGAATTTATTGGTTTAAATGAAAAGGAAAATTTTTCAAAAAAAAAGTTGATTTTCAAAATATTCTTTTTTATGAACTATTTTAAAAGTAGAGTTTTTGAATTTACAAAAAAATGGAAAATTAACTAAAAATTTTTTTCAATTTATCAATATTCTAAAAATTCACAAAATTAAAAATGTTAATTCTAATAAAAAATAAATTAATTTCTTTCTTTATTTATTTACTGTTATTATGATTGAATAAAAGCTCATTATCTTTTTATAAACGTAAAAAAAAAAAAAAAAAAACTTAATTGTGGTTATCGTGAAGTTTCGTTTTTTTGTTTAGACAATCTAATAATTTTCTGATTAAAAACTAGATTAGTGTCTGTATTTTAAATGGGAAAAAATGTAAACTTCGATCTTCTTTTCCTTGTTGAGTAATTTTTTAATCACAAAGTTATAAAGAAATAAATTAAATTAAATATATTCATTTTACTTTGATCAAACTCCTTTTTTTATTATAATTTTGGTAATGTTCCAACATCCAACAAAAATTTTTTCTTAATATTTATTAAAACAAGCTTCCACAAACCCAATAAATTGCCACATTCATTTTTACATAATTTATCAGGTTTCTCTTCTATATTTTTGAGATTAAAAATGAAAATTTTAAAAGGTAATCCAAAAAAAGATTTTTAATATTTCTTGAATAAAATTCGATTGAAATTGTAAAAAGTTTTTCTGTTTAGATTTGAAAACATTTTTTGGTAAAATATTTTTAAAATTAATCTACTAACCAAAAGTGAGAAAAGGAAAGAAAATGAAAAAGTGCTTAAATTATCTCCCTAAATAGTTGATAAATTAAAATTGGAAAAAAAATTATTTTTTTTATTGTTCAAAAATAAGATTACCCAAGAAATTAAAAACCCCAACATAAATTTAAATTTTATTTTTTTTCATAAAAATAAATCTTATTATTGATTCAATTACAAATCAGTGAACAAGGATACATGTTTGAGGACGAGGTGAAGCCTTGCGATTTTGTACTATTTTTGCATGCAGAAGATGAACAATTATTGGAAAGGTTGCGTTCAAGAGCGGATAATGAATATAGAGTTGACGACAATGAAGAAAGCTTTCGAAAACGATTTCGAACTTATAAAGAAACTGGCTACCCAGCCATAGAAAACTATGGTAAAATGGGTAAAGTGAAAAAAGTTGATATGGATTCTACAGTGAAAGAAAATTATAAAAAACTTAGGCAAATTTTTTTATAACTTTCAAAACATAATATTTTGATTACAGATATATCCTTACAAATAAAATTATTTTTAGTTATTGAATTTTTTTGTTTTCTATACAATTTTTTCAATTTGATAAATGTTTTACAAGTCATCAAACTGTTAATACTCTGTTTTATATTTTAACTTTAGCCATATTTATTTATTTATTCATTTATTTATGGAATTTTTTGTTTTAAAAACAACATCTAAACAAGATTAATATGATTTTTTTATTATTATTTATTTTGAAGGGGGCAAATTAATTTCCTCTAACAGCCGTTATATTTTCTTGAGTTTTCTTTTTATTTGGAAAATCAAGAGATTTTTGTTAGGTTTTTTTGAGATTTTCTAAATAAAATAGAAAACCTCAAAAAAACCTAGAACACTTAACAAATAAAATAGAAAGCCTCAAAAAAATCTAGAAGACTTAACAGATAAAACAAATAACTTCAAGAAAACGGCTATTAGTTTTTTTTTTATAATTCCAGAAATAAAAAGAAAATTTCTTTACTTAAAAAACATAGACACTTGACTGTACTTCGTGTTACCATGTTTACTTGATTGTGAATCCTAATTTCTATACTTTTGATAAGAAATTTTAATAATGAATAAAGATTTTCAATTTAATGAACTAATGATAAGATAAATAATGTTTCTTAATTCTGGATAATATCAAAGATTTTGTTCATTAATGGTTTATTGTTTTTGTTAATTTGTATAATTCTCAAATCCAAATTTTTCTATTTTTTCCTTTTTGGAGTTGCAGCTTCAAAGAAAATGACCGATATCATCAATAATAAAAATAGAGAGATTTTCACATAAATTTTATAATTTTATATTTATTATTTTTATTTTAATTATATAATAAAATAAAGAATATCTATTTATTTCATTTAAAATAATTTTGTTGTTGAAGAAAAAAAAATCTTATTCTCAATGAAGGTAAATTTAAAAAAATAAAATATAAAAATGAACAAACTAAGTTTTGAAAGACTACAATATAAAAAATCTCCTTTATTTCCAAAAAATAATTACAATAATTATATTTAATTTGCAAAACAATATAATTTCTAAATTCTGATAATTCCAAAACAATTTTTTCTATTTTTTGAACAAAAAAATCTGAGAAAAAAATCATATGGTTAGATTAAAAATTCCCTCAAAATACCTTTTTAAAACCTGTAAATTTTAACTTATAACCAAAATAAATTACTTTTAATTTTATTATTTTTAATCTATGATTAATAAATTAATATTTTTTCAATGTGTTAGAAATTACCCAAAGATTAAATGTATCAATATCTTTAAATATAATTTCTCCCTTTTTAAAATTTTCAAACTAATAATACAAATTCATAATTCATATATATATATATATATATATTTCTTACCAAAGCTATTATTTTAATAAATAGAGTTAGTTCTTGTTTAGACTGGAATTTGAAAAAGAATATTTTCTAGTCTTTTAAATTTCAAGAAATTTAATAAATATTGGTGAATAAAATAAATGATCAATTTTTTCAGATCTTCAATGGATACAATATTTGATTTATTATTAATTGTATTTTTTAAAATAAGATTAAATTTTCAAGGTTACTTGTTCATAAAAACTCTCTGAAATTACTTAAAGTGAGATTTCTTCAAAATTAAATTTTTTTTTAAATTTTTTTTATCTAATTTGATCAAAAATCCAAATCAAAAGGATCAGGAGATCTTTTCACTGAAAATTTATTTGGGAAAATGAAATCTTTTAAAATGAGTACCCACTTCACAAAAATCGATAAATGAGTTTGTGTGTACAGTAGAATCGTATTCTTTAAGTTAATAATAATTCTATTACCTTTTTGGTAAAAAATAAATAAGATTAACTAGTTCCTCATCGAGAAAAAAATATTTATCCATTTCTCATTTAAAGTAATTGATTCTAAAAGATCTTTTTTTTTTTTTTTTTTATTATTTCTTTGTTTGATTTTAGCAATCACATCAACTTATTTTTGCAATAACAAAGAACAATAAGAAAGAATTATATTTCAAAAAACAATTGTTTTTCTATTTTTTTTTGATTGATACCTAAGTTTTTTACAAAAAAAAATTATAAAAGGATATATAGCCACATAATTAAAAATGTGTTATTTGGGAAGAGAGAATGATCGTTGAAAAATCATATTGATTTCTATTAGAAATTTTATATGATCGTCAAGAGAAATACAAAAAGAACATTGATGATTTTTCTTAATAGACACTAAGAATTTGATTTTTAAATTTTTCAGAAAATATATCAATTGATTAGATTGACTTCAGACAGATATCAACCCCCCCCCCTTTAATATATCATATTCAGTTTATTTCTTATTTATTTTTTAGATATCAACGATAAAAAATAATTTGTATTTAGAATTTTTTTAGACCACTTTGACTGGAAAAAAGTTTATTTTACTTGTGGTTTTTCAAACTTTTATAAAAAACAATAAAATCTTTTATTTTTTTCATGTTATTGAAGATTTGGAAAACTTAATAAGAGTGAATAATTTTGATTTTATAACCTTCCTAATGTTATTTTTATTTATTTTTTTTTGTATTCTTTCTTTCAATATTCTTTTAACCTTAGAAATAAAAAGTAAATCTAATACTAGAATATGAAAAAAAAAAGAAAAAAAAAAGAGATACTTTAGATTTACACAATTTGTCGAATACAAATTTAAAAAGATTAAGAATTATTTTGCTAAATTTAGTGACAAAATATACAAGCATCATTCAACTAAATTATGAATAAAAATTATTAATTTTTAACAAGAAAAAAAACATTGAAATATTTCGCTTGTAATATTAAATTGTTTTATTTTAAAAATTACAATCATTTTTTTTTTTTTATTTCGTATGTATGATGATATAAAAATTTTTATTGTTATAATCTTAATAAATTATTTTAAATTATATATTCAATCTATCTATATATAAATATATGATTTAAATAACCATAATGTTCATAATTGGAAATAAATAAAAATAATATTTTCAAAATTCATACATACATACATATAATTATAATCACGATTAAATCATCATTTCGTTATCTTGAAAGGAAGAAGAAGTTGAAGAGGTTGAAAACATCGATTGGGAATTTCCTGACAGGAAATAATAATCATCATCGGTTTCCACTATTTTTAAATGGTTAAAACTGGAATTTTTCGAGTTTGTTTGCGTTATACTATGTAGTTCATTATGTTTCTTTAATAATTCGTTTTCAATATTATCTTTAATTAGCCTTGTTAAAGGATCCTTTTTATTCATTCTTTTAAAATCTCGCTTACCAAAGCAATCTCTGATCGGATCAAAAATACCATTATTACCAAAATCTGATGAATTGTATGAAGGTATTATTTTGGAATAAATGAGATTTTTTTTTTTCGACTTGTGGGCAATGTTAATAGGCAAACCATTTGAACGATAATAAACCTCCTTTTCCCTGATGAGATCTGCTCTAGTTGGTGTGTACTGTGAAGACCAATATTTGGCTATGACTACTGGTAGCTGTGCAACCACGTTTATTAATAAGCATGCAAGCCAATGTATGGGGTCTGAAAAGGTTCTAAACATTGCATAATACATTTCAAAGTTGGGCAAACTATTGGCAAGTAGAGAGGATAGATAATAGAAAATTAAAAACCCCCAGATGATCAAATGGTTATATAAAGTCCAGTGTTTTGTTTCCAAGGCCAAGGTGAAAGTTTGTAATAATAGTACAGCAGTGAATCCAGTCATTGAGATCAATGCTTGGTCAGCGCCTGATCCATCCATCGCGTATAAATAGTCACGATCTTTAAAAATGAAGGCCAGGAAAAGCATTGTAATCGCGCCTTGGTATACCGCCCTCACAAACCACCAAAAGAGGGTTTTTTTATTAAAAAATCTCCCCTTGCTTGAATCCAAATATAGCTGAGGGTTTAAATAGATTAACTCCTCAGAAACGTCTTTATCATGCAAATAAAAGAAGATGGGAAAGGCGGTAAAAATGCCATTGTAGGTCATTACTGACATGCTATTAAAAAAGGAAATGCCTGAAAATCCTGACCAAAAGTTGTAAATAATTTGAATGACACAAAAAAAGATTGCTTTGTAAAAGCTATATTGGACGATGAAGGCAGTGCGATAATACGAATATCTCCCATGCACCAACATCAGTCTCAATAGAAATTTAAAACGGGAAATGGAGTAATCTGAGGCTCGAACTGCCTGCAGCCCCTCCTTTCCCACGATGCCCACGCCTATATGGGCTGTTTGGATCATGGTCACGTCATTCCCGCCATCTCCGATCGCCAATGTCATTTTCTTCAAATCTTTAATCATCTTTACAACTTTTGATTTTTGCTGTGGTGTTGTTCTACAGCAAATTACAGAATTGGCATTTATACACAATTTAATTAATTTTGATTTTAAAGAATTTAGAGCAATTTCTAACGTTTTGCCCCCAATGAACAAATAATAGTTTTGCTGATTGACGGCTATTTTTTGAAAAATTACCTTGATACATTTTTCCACCGCAATTTGCTCGCCGCCCTCAATTTTATAAACGATCCCATTATGTGGGATCAAATTGCATGCCTTTGAAATTTGAAGTGAAGTGCTATACTTGTCACCAGTTAGCATCCAAATTTTAATCCCAGCCTCTCTTAGGATTCTAATGGTTTCTGGAACCTGATCCTGCAATTTGTCTTCGATGGCTGTTGCGCCAAGTAAATGGAAATTTTGTTCGAATTTATGAAAAATTTTTTCTAGTTCCCTTTCTCGTCCTTCTATTTCGTTATTTGCCGTTTTATATTCTTTTAAAAATCTTTTTAATTCTTTTCCAGTCACGGCTCTATAGCCAAACAATAATGTCCTTAATCCTTTTCTTGCAAAATTTTCGACATCGTTTTTTGTTTTTTCAAGTAACGCCTCGTCAGTTTGCGGATCCAATCTTTTAAATATTTCATCGTCTGCTCCTTTAATGAATAAATATATTTCTTGGGTGCCAATTTCTTTAATTAGCACAGACATTCTTTTTCGATCTGAAGTGAAGTTTAACGTTTTAATTAATTCATATTGCCTTTTTATTTTATTACGCCCGCCCTTTGCATCATGCAAATTAAAAATCAGTGTTAATGTCTTTGTTTCTCTTTCAACAAATTCAATGCCCATCGTTGATGCTGCTTTTACCAATGCCTCTTCGTCTGGGCTTGATGCTTTATAAATTATTTTCTTTTGCTTCCCCGATTCATTTTTTACTTGGTGTTCATTCAAGGAATCTAGATTCTTATCCTTTTTTTTGGTTTCCCCCGAATGATCAAGTTTAAGAAGAATTTCATCTTCATCAGAGCCAACATTGACATCATCATCACTATCATCATTGGAATCATAATCAATAGCAATGTCGATCTTTTTTGAATTCTCTTCAACGCTAATATCATCATATCGGCTGTCTTCTTGAGAAAAGGAAGAATTCACAGCAATTCTGTCTTTATTTTTAATTTTGATTGGAACAATAGTGTTATTTAATGCTAAATTTAGAAAAAATAAGATCACTTCTGGCTGTTGATTCTTTATCGCTTTGCAAAGCCGAGGGTCTTTTAAGGCTGAAGAATGTTTGTGTTTATTCCCATATGAAATTCCCGCAATACTGCATTTTTTAAATTCCATAATATTTTCTGTTAATGTTCCTGTTTTGTCACTAAAAATATATTCTATTTGTCCCAAATCTTCACTAATAGAGGTATTATTTGCATACGCACCAATGTTATTATCATAATCCCACATTTTTAAATCCCAATTAATAAATAATGCATACAACGATTTACAAATATCTAAAGTTACTTTTACTGAAATTGGGATCATGAGTGAAATTAATAATAAAAACCTTAGAGGAATAATTAAAAATTGATACCATTCCTCATCTCGCGGATAATATAAATAAAATTTCTATATTGTTAAAAGAAAAATAAATAAATTAGAATTATTTTATCGGAAGAAACAATGAAAGAAAAATTAAAATTAAAATGAATATTGGAAAATTCATCTTTTTTTTGAAATTAGATAATCAAAAGATTTTGGAGATTGTTTTTTTTAATTCTTATATATCATTGTATTTATATTTTATATGTTTCTAGAGTACAAAAGTACTAGAATTTTAACAGTGAAAAATATTGAAATAATAATTAAATTCAATTTTTGGAATATTTGTTGAAGAGAGAATTTCTTAATAATGAGAATAAAATTCATTATTTGATCAAAAAAAATTCGAATTTAAATTTTACATTTAATTCCTCAAAAATAATATTGTTTGTAAAATTTCTCAAAACAAAAATTTAAATTTTTGATTGAAATCTTTAATTAATGGATTATTTGAGCAAAATTCTTATTATTCAAATGATAAAAATAGGAATTTATTTTTTTTTATTTGTTATTTTTTCCAAATTCCTTTTTTTAAGTTGTTTGGATTCCTCCTCTCCTCTTTTTTTTTTAAGTGTTTGGAGGAGATAAAAGGTATAAAAAAATCATTTTAAGAATTGATAAACTTGTTCATCATTAGATCTTGAACAAACTGAACTAGTTATGATTCGATCTTAAATAAATAGAACTAAACTGGTTCATGATCAGATCGTAAGTGAATTGAGACAAATGAAGCGAACGGAATCGAAGAATAGAACCTAGGAGAACAGAAGCCAACTCAAATAAATCAAATCAGAATTTCCATACAATCTACCCAGATGGTACTTGTGTTGGGAATAGGCTGTCGGGTATGTATCTTGTGCTGGGATTTTACGAAAGCAAGATTTGAGAAACTTGCAAAAAAAAAAAAAAAAAAAAACAGCACAAAAAGAAAAAGAAAATTTGGAAAACAAATCCTTATTCTTAAAAACCGGCATTTTATTGATCTATGGATGGGTCTTATCTTGAAAGTATTAAATTTAAAACATAATAAAATATTTCATTTAATCTTTAGTTGATCAAATATTTCTTCGAAAGCCCTTATGGATTATCTGTATTTTATGATCAATGAATATTATTTTTTTTACCAACAATACTGGTATTTGAATTATAAATTGGAAAGAATTTTCACTTCCTTTTCCAGAGCCCTCTTTTTATAAATAGAGTTCCCAAAGATGTAAGTTGTAATTTGTTTTAGGACTGTTTGAAAAAGGAAATTGAAAATGAAAGTGAAATCATATCCCATTTTTAATTCAAATGCCAGTATACTGCTATTTTCCAATTAAAAAATGAAAATTTTGTATGCAGATGATCTTATTCTTATTATGAAAGGACCATTAATCTCTCTAAAAATTAATTTAGAAAGGATTTTTGAAATAATAAAAAGATTCGGGATGAACCCACATAATAAAAAAAACCAAATATAAAAAAGAATTAAAAGATATTTTTTTATCTTGGGATTTGGTTAGAAAAAAACACACATCTTGAATATAATTTCAAAAAGTAGAAAAGTCCTTGGAAACACTTAATCGATTGTTTCAACAAAATAAACTCAACAATGGAGTCAAAATAACTTCTTTCAAAGCTCTCATTTTAAGTCAACTTTATTATGCTCTTGAAATATTTGACTTGAAACAAAATGATTTTGAAAGAATTGATAGATTTATCAATAAATCAGTCACAAATTTCTTACAAATTAATATCCATTCACCTCGATTAATTTATAAAACTGAAGCAAAAATTGATCTCGCTAGATTAAAAGTATACCGAAGAAAATATAAATTGATAGAAAAATTAGATTTCTTAAATTTAAAAAAATTAAAAACAATAGTAAATTTTCGAAAATTGGAAAATGAAAATATTAATTGGCACACTAAGGGATTAAAATTATTAGATTTAGAATTAAAAGTTTTTCGATTAACCAAATTGGAAAATTCACCTAGTTGGAAAGTTCAACAATATCTAAAAATTATAAAACAACAAAATTGCAATTTCAAACAACAAAAATATTTAAACTGGAAAGCTTCAAAAACAATTCTAAAATTTCGAAATTTTACTAATTGTTTAAATAGGTACTCTTATGTAACAAGTAAAAATAAAAATAAAAATTGTGATTTATGTAAAGAAAAGTTAAATATTGATATCATTGAAGATTTCGATCATTTTTTATGGGACTGTCCGGCCTATAAAATAAATCGAAAAATCTGGATATCTGAATTTTTTGAAAAAATAAAAAATTAATAATATCGGAGATATTATTAATAAAAAAATTCATCATATATATTATCATTAGTAAGTGATAATAAAATTTGTGATTCTTTAACAAAATTTCTAAAAAAAAGTTTAGAAATTAGGGCACACAGGAGAAAAGCAATTTTCTCTCTTCAAAAATAAAAAAAAAAAAAAATGAAAATTTTTATTTTAAGTTCTCAAAATATTTTTCAAATTGTTTTTTGAAAGAACCCAAAGATCATAACAAATTCAATTGGAAATGAAATTTTGAGATTACATTAAACCTCCTTATTTAACTTAGAGATCAAACTTTAAGTGGTTTGATTTGATTTTAACAGAATTTATTGACTCCAAAGGATGTTGATTCAAGAAATCTTGTTAAAAATTTAAAATTTAGATTTTTTTACAGAAATTTTTTTCCAAAAGGAAAAACCATTTTTCTGCTAAATGAGAAATTTCATTAGAAAAGGTTCGAAAATTAAAATTCACGTATTCCAGGGACTTTACCATTTATTTTAAAGTATTGTAGAGTTTGGTGTAAGTGTGATCGTATTCTTGAAAAAGAAGGTGAGAGTCTGTGAAATACGAGGCAAAAAAAATAGCTTTTTATTTTGTACTTGTTTTTTTTTTGAAAAATTTCATTAATTTTTTTGGATCAAATAATAATTTTTCGTTAAAATCCCAAAAAATTGCAATATTTTAAATTTCTTTGAAAGTTATTCTTTGTAACCAATTCTTCTATTTATTATATTGGATTTTAATTATCAAAGAACATAAAATACAGATAGTCCTTAAATCATTTGGACTATCCCATTTAATTCTTTTATTATTTACTAGCATGAAAAAATAAAATTGAAAAAAAAAAGTTAGACAAAACTACTACTTTCATTAACCTTTCATCTTGAATAATAAAGTTTATTCACAATATAATCAAAATTCCAGAACTTCAAATTCATGAAACTATTTTATTTATTGTTGTTAGTATAACCACCTTTTTTAAAAAGTCTCTAGTCAAGAAAAAAAGGTGTTTTTCCAGGTAAGAAATTCCAAATAACCAGAAGGATGAATTATAGTTGAATTCAGCTTGAAGATATTTACTTTGATAAATAATAACGAACGGTTTTTAAAATGTTGTACTTATCTAATAAAACTGAAATAGAGAAAAAAAAATTCCTTATGATAATTATTGCCGTGTCCGTCAAGTGCCTAGCTTTTCCAGAATTCAAAAGAATAGAGAAAAATCAAAGATTTTACTCAATTCTTTTAAATTTTGGAAAAGCTAACGGCGGTTTTCTTTTTATCTTTGAAATAAACCGAAATTTTCTAAAACTTTACTCTATTCTTTTGAATCCTGGAAAGACTAACGAAAGTGCTGTAAAGTGCCGTTAAGTGTGTTCAATTGCCTAGTTTTTCCAGAATTCAAAAGAATAGAGTAAAATCTCGGAGATTTTAACTCAATTCTTTTGAATTCTGGAAAACCTAACGAAAGTGTCATCCAAGTGCCGTAGAGTGCCTAGCTTTTCCAGAATTCAAAAGAATGGAGAAAAATCAAAGATTTTACTCAATTCTTTTAAATTCTGAAAAACCTAACGGAAAGTGTCCTAGATTTTTTTTACTTTTTGAAATAAACCGAAAATTTATTTAAATTTTCTGTTCATTTCAAAAATTAAAAAAAACCTAACGGAAAATCTAAAAAAAAAATATTTTTTGCAATTTAAATCAATAAATAATATTCTTTAATAGTCAAAATAATTGATTATCCATTTGAAAGATATTAATTAAATTTAAAATACTTTTAAAATATATGATTACAACCACTTAACTGTGAAAAAAAAATATTCAAATTTTATACTATTAAATTTGAAAAAAATCTTATTGGAAAATTGAAAATTGGATTTTCCAACTAAAATTGTTAAATATCTTTTAAAATAATTTTTGATCCAAGATCTTTAATTAACCAATAGTGTTGGTTTTGAATGAGGTTATCAAAAAGGGAAAAATTAGCAAATGTTTAATTGTTTTTTATCAAAAAATTTTTTAATGATCGTGTTGTGCAGAATCTGGTTTGTAAGGAGAATATAAAATTGAATAAAATAAAAAATCTTTCTTTGTTTGGTAACCTGATTTTCCAAGTCTGTAATTACAAGCAATAAAACAGAAATAAGAAATAAAATATTGGTCTTCTTACTTTTTTCCCTTCCTTTGATTTCCAAAGACTGCCAAGAGCACCTAAACTTAGAACCAAAAGGAATTGAATACAAAAGATAACAATAGTCATATTATTAATTTGACGATCAATCTTTGTCCATTTTGACTCTGGTGGTAATTTGTTCATTCCAAGTTTTGTCTCATTTCCTGTGTACACTGATAAGCCATAAATAAATTTTGTGTTTTTTAAATGTACCCCTTGGAAAATTGTTTGCTTGACAGACAAGGATAAGAAATCTTCGTCGGTATCATTTGTTTCCATTTTTAATCTTGAATCAAAAAGATAAATTTCTGGGTTTGGTGGTTTACATTCAATTAAAGCCTTTTTATTTGTTAATTTATGTTTTTTTTTTTTTTTTTATTTTTTTTTAAAATAAGAAGAAAATGGAAAGTTTGAACAAGAACTGGGATTTAAAAAATGCAAAGTTAAATTTTGAAAAAGAAAAACAACAAGATATATTTTACTTTAAATTGTGATAAGAGGCCTTGAGAGTTTAACACTCTTGTGCCTTTCAAGGCAACTCTTGTTTTTAAATCTGTTTCGCCATCCAAATTTGCTGTTTGAATATAACAAGATCCGTCTTTATTCGAACTTGACAATAAAACCAAATCACAAGGAGACTCCATATTTTCTTTCAAATAGATAATATCACCAACTCTGATATTTTTAGACATGACGTCCCTTGGCTCTCCGTCCCTTATCACATGAAATATTCTTTCGTTTGCTTTTTTGTCTACCCTGTGCCGATTCAAATCATCAAGTCCTGATTTGATTGCAGACAACAAGAAAATAAAAGACAACGGACCCCAAATGGTTTTGGGATCAACAGGCGCAATTTCAGTCCACAGCTGCAATGTTGCAATTATGAGAAAATATTGGTTCATAAATCGTCTTTTTTTTTTTTGTTAATTTGTTTTGTTTTTGAATTCGTTTCACAGCTAGAGTCGTTTTAAAAAAGTGTGACAAAAAAGTTTTATCTCGCGTGTATTATAAAATAGCTCGACTGAAGTTTGTTGACTGTTTTAAAGACAATCTTGGATAAATTTTTTGTCACGCTTTTTTAAAATGATCTCTTCGTTTGATTTGAATTTAAGCAGAAAACTAAAATTGAATATTCGTTTTGTTGTGTTTGAGTCACCATCAAGAAATTTGGTGCTTGTTCAAAAGAAAAAAACAAAAACTAAATGAAAAAAAAAGGTTTACCCAAATTGTTCCCACAGATTTATAGGAAGAAAAGACCACCAATGATATTTTGAATTAGTCACTTTATTATTAATATACCGATCATTAGACTCTGAATTGTTTGCAAACACCCTTCGTAGAGTTTCCTTTTTTTTTCTTCTCATTCGAACAAAAAGATTCACAATGATCTTTTTATTGAAAACAAAAGATTTCGCTGAGAAATAGAAGAAATTAGAAGTGAAAAAGTAAAAGTAAATAATGAAAAATCGATTTTTTTTTTAAAAATTCCAAAATTTACTGGAAGGAAATTTGGAAGCCCATGTTCTTTTTGTTAGTGGTTCATTTCAAATAAGAATGTGAAGGAAAATTTTTTTTTCGCAAGCTTTTATTGATATTTTTTTCAATCAGAATTAAAATTTCAAGTAATTGTTTGTATTCTTGAATTTGTTTATAACACTGTGAATTATTATGAGCTGTTGAAAAAAATTCAAAGTGATTATTTTTATTTGTTTAGCTGAAAAAATTCTGTTTGTAAATTTTCAAATTTCTAAACTTTTATAAATTGTGCTTAACTTTTTAACGGGTTGATTTCATTCAAATACTTTTTAATGAGAACTGGTGCTGTGTTGTTTGTTCAAGAAATTAAAAATTTGTAGGCAGATAAGACTCAAAATTCTTCTGCATATTTTTAGTTCACTTTGAAATCGATGTTTGTAAATTAGAAACATTATAAAATAAATATTTTATGGTGATCAAAATAATGCGTGTACAAAACAACCATAATCTGTGTTTCAAAATATAGTCAGTACTTTTCTTTCTTCTTGTTCCAAGGCAACATCCAATCTATTTATTACCCAATATTATATCTAAGTTCAAATTAATTTTTAAAGTAAACACCTTGATATTTTCTGTAAAATTTAAATTAGGAATGTTATTTGATTAAGATTTTGATTAACCTTAAGATTCTCAAGATTTTTAAAATTTTTTGTATTTTTATTTTTGGGTGAATAAAATTTTTATAAACATTTATTCCTTTTTTTGAGATAAATTTTGCAATTTGATCCTTCATTTTTAGAATTTATTTTTAAATAATAGGACTTTTAGAAACCAATACCATATTTAATTGGGGTCTATTATTGGTTTCTTTGATACTTTGATGTATAGGTCTTCTGTAACAAAAAAAAAAAAAAAACGCCTTTTCTTTTGAAACGCAGATTAAGCTTTCCTGTGTGCTTATTTTAACAACAGTGGGCGTTATTTAACATGTATTTCGAAATACAAACCATGTTTCTTTTTTCAAGGTTGTCACCCCATTAATAGATCAAAAAAAAAAAAATTAACAATAATATTATATAAATATGGAATTGGTTTCTAGAAGTTCTATTATTTAAAAAAGTAAATCCAACAAAAGAAAGTATCAAATATTCTATTTTTTGGAAAATATAGATAATTTTTGATAATATTTTTCATTCAAAAGAACAAAAAATTATTTTAGAAAATTGAAAAAATATCGAAAGTTTTTTATAATTTCTGTCTTAATTTAAACTTTTTATTGAAAAAATCAATGAGTTAACCTTTAAATGTGATTTAGTTTTTGCACATAATTGGGTAATTAATTTTATGATGTGTTAGGGCATAAATAAAAAAACATATATTTGTATTTTAAACGCGGATTTTAAGTTCTCAATACAGATATTTTCAATTATTGGGTATTTCAAAATTTGGTAAGTACACTTTCAAAATATTCCCAATCAAAGAAAATTTGGAAAATGAAGTATTTGTGCATTTTTAGTACATTAGAAACACAAATTACTTTCTTGAAGGTGAGTTCAAATAGGATTAAAATACTGGAATGGGAAATACATTTAAAAAAAAATATTTGAATTTAATCTTATTTTTGCCTCACAATTCCACAAAAAGATTATTAAACTTTATATATATATATTAAGGTAATCTGAGCAGCAGTGTGTTTTTATTGTATTTGAATGTTTTTTTAATGGGGATATTTATTTTTAGTGGTGGGTTCTCCCAATTTCCTTAAAATTTTAATTAGTAAAAAGGGAAAAAAATTGACCTTCTCAATTTAAAAGGGGTCAATTGTATTCTTAAAAAAAAACCTGGAATTTTAGATAAAAATATACCATCCAAGTTCAAAGTGAAAGTAGCTGATCTTATAACATCAATTGTTAAAAAATAAAAATGGAATTTATTTTAACTGGTAACCCAGATTAATGATAAAACAATTTATTGTTGAATACAATTAAATAATTATCTCAGAGATTATTTTGACAAATCAATTCCATTATTTGAAAGGTGTATATTATAAATATATCTTTATAAATGAAATCAAAATATTAATATTTTGGGTTTGGATATTAATAATTCGAAAAAAAAAATTTATTATATATATTTGGAAATAGTAATTCTTTTTTTGAAGATGTTTATTTTTTTTTTTTAATAATAAATTAATTTTATTTTGTCTTTACTTTAATTGTATTTATAACAGCAATGCATAAAAAATTGAAAAATTAAAAAAAATAATTGCGAATTCTATCAAAAAATCAATAAGAAACTCTTATATTATATTAATAACAAATTATTATTGGTGGTGTGTGTAATAGCACATTGGTATGATTTAAATTGTATTGAAATGTTCTTTAATTTGTGAAGATATATTTAAAGGTGATATGTTTTAGATATGTTTTTTCTTTCAATTTATTTAACCATTATTATTATTATCGTCTTTGATTTAAATATAAAAAAATATATTTAGAATTGAAATTTTTTAAATATTATTTACTAAAATTCTGAATTAAGTTACTAAATATATCAAAAAAATATGATTAATTATATCATTCAATATCAAAAAACTAGTATAAAAGTATATAATGATAAAAAATGTTATCTTTTGGGTTGTTTGGTTTTTAAATTGAAACTTTAGACATGTTTTTATTAGTATATGGTTATATATTTGGATATTTAAGACTACTCTCAAAAAAAAAAATCATCTTTAAGACTATAAATATAATGTATTTTTAAATCTTGGAATTCACAAAATTATTGAAATGTTATTCAGTCTACCATGTTGATACAAAGTTATTCCAATTTATTCGGGTATCTCCAGAATTTTTCTAGAGATAAATAAAAAAATAACAAAATTTCGATTTATTAAGTTGGATTAGCTTGACTTTTCTTCTTAAAGTGGGGGTATAAAAAGACTATTTTTCATTTTTTATTTCTTGAAATAATTATTTACATAAAAATCAATAACTTTTAATGGTACAATAATATTTTTTTTATCTTTATATTTAAAAAATAAAAGTTTTTAAAGTATTTTATTTATTATTTTTTGGAATCTTTGCCTTTCAAAATGGTGGAAATTTTTTTTCAACAAGAAAATAAGAGTTATTATTTTTTTATTTGAATTTTCAATTTAATAATTTTTTTTCTTTTCTTGGCTTTTTTTATAATTATTGAAGAAAATTTAATTGTACTACATGTGTCTTTTTACTTAACTTTCGACAAATATAAGTTATTCATTAAACCATAGGTTTCATAATTGTTCAAGAGAAAGACACACTCAGAAAGTTTATATGTTTAAAAAACGAAAAAGGAAAAAATGGAAAGGAAAAAGAAAAAAAAAAAAAAAGAAGAAACTTGAAAAGGGTTTCTAAGTTAATATTGGTGAAAAATCAAATAAAAATAATGTTATCTTTAATTTAGTACGTTGAAAATCAGTTTCGGGGTACTTTTTATTTGGATTTAATTCGATAATTCGTCATGGGTGGTGGTTTGGTGATCGTTATTTAATTGTTGTATTTTATATATATATTTTTGTGCTGATTTGCTTTAAACCGTTTGGGTGAATTTTACCTTTGCTTTTTAGATTATATTTCCAATTCGAGAATATTTTATATTGCGTTGACACAGTGCTATCAAGTGATCAATTGATCTAATTCTTTTATAAGTCTTCTTATCCGAATATAAGAAGATTCAGAGTTGGGAAAATGAAAAAAAAAAATTTGTTTCTTTTATAATTCTTTTGTTTTTATGTGGAAAAAATCGAAATAAAAAAAATAGTTCTTATAATTAATTTTAAATAAATTTTATGTTTTATCTAGAAAGTTTTTACTTTGTTTTAAAACTCCATATGTTAATTAAAGAATTAATTTTATCAATACCAAAACCAGTAATTGTATACTAATTAGTGACTTTTCAAATTAATAACCTTTCAGGAAAAAAAGTGAAAGGGGGAAAACAATTCAATAAGACTTTGAATTATGAACACTAGTAGAGAATTCAAAGTAAGATCCCGAGTGATCAAAATAATTTGTTACCAATGAGCTATAACTAGGTTTTTGAATGACTGTGTTTTTTTTTTTTTTTCTGCTTATTCTAATGCAACATCAAATTTACTGCTTAATAGTATACCAAAGGTAAAAACAATTTTGAAAGTAAATTCCTTGATTTTTTCAGTAAACATTAATATAGGAATTGAATTTGTTTATTATTTTTCACAATATTTTCAATATTTTTTGAGATTTTTTTGTTTTTTTAAAAAATTATCTATAAAAAAATTTCCTCGATTTTTTGAGATAAATTTTTACAATTTGATCATTCATTATTATACCTCCTTTTTGAATAGTTGAACACTGAATAAACAAACAGAATATGTAGCTAGGGTTTATTGTTTGTTTATTATAGATTTATTTGATTATTTAATTTGAAAACTTTATTCAGAAAAAGAAACATCAATTTTAATTTTAATTTAGTCCCTTTCCCAACTACAGTATCATTTTTCAAATCCAAGACAATTCAATAAAACAATTTATTGAAAAACAATTATTTTTATCGAATTGCTATTAAAATCTAACTCAGTATATTTTTGGAAACTGTATCAGTAGTTGAATGGAGAGTTGTTTAAAATGAAATCTAAAAACTTGAGACTTTATTATTTTATTTAAAAAATGGTTCCTTCCAAGCTTGAAAAAATTAAATTTTTTGAAGACAAACAATATACAAACCCATATTATTCCTGAATACTGGTTAAAAAAATTTTAAGACACAACAAATAAAAGAATTTTACAAACACAAAAAAAAAGAAAATTTCAGTTATCTATCCGTTAAATGAAAAAACATTTTCAAAAAAAATAATTTATCTTTTCGAAGAAAAATACATCATTAGTTACCTATTTAAATTTACTCAGACCTGCCCACTTAAATCAAAAACAATTTAATAAATATTAGTCAACGAAGAATTAACGTTTTTTCATTTCAAGTTATTTTTTTATTTTTTCTCAACCAAAAAATCTTCAACAAAAATATTAAAAAAATAAAAAAGCATTTTTAAATTTCTTTGAATAATTTTGAAATTTTTCGATGGATCCAGAACAAAAAAAAAAATTATTAACACTCCAAGACAAACTCGGAGAAATTAAAACAATTCAGGGTTTTGATATTTACCAACCAAAACCAGAGTATGAAGAAACTCTTGATGAAATTTATTCGAACATTTTAGAAGACATAAGCAATGGGAGGCAGGTTGGGATGACCTTTATCAAACACGATCTTGTCTCGAATACCTTATTACCATTGATGAAAAGAAAATACAAGAACACCCAGATCTTTGACGACTGCCTGAGGCTATTAATTTGCTTGACGTTGGAACCCAAGGAGCTCTTGACTGGAATTGAAAAGATCTCTCAAAATGTGATTATGCAAAAGGTCGTGTCGCAGTTTTTGGAATCAGACACATGTTTGATCCTGTTTACAGACTTGGCTTCAACGCTAAGGAAATTGCTGATCACCACCATTAAAGAAGAAAAGGAAATCGAGCAGATGGGTAATTTGGATGAGAAATTCAAGCAAAAGAAACGAAATTTGAGAAAATTTGAGAATTCTAATGCCTTTATACGAGCTGATCTAATTATTAGTTTAATTTCTCATTTATTTAAAATCGTGAACCCAAAGTCCATGCATAACACATGCTCCAAGAATCTGTATAGGCTCCACGAACGATTATTTTTACTAACACATGATTTCCATGTTTTGAAATGCTTCCAAACGGTGCTATTAATGAACAACACCTCATGGTATTTTGACTGGTATTCCGTGATCCTCTCGGGCTTGTCTGGTTGCTTTGGCGGCATTGACCCCCTAAGAATTAGCAGCGAGCAAGCAACGGTGCAGCAAAGCAGCGAGGAACAGCTCAAGGGGCATACCAACGAGCTGAAATCCCTGCTCATGAAGGAAAGAAGAGAAAAGAAGCACCAAAACCAACTGCGCACAACCAGGCACAACAGGTTTGCTGGCCTGATTTCGCACAAGACGGCGACAGGCGAAAGAAGGACCAAGACAGCACTTTTGTCTTCATTGAATTCCAATACCCACTCCAACAGCTTATCGAACAATGGCAACAAATTAGTCAAAAGGTGCCGAAGAAAAGTGGCACACGTTTCAGTGAAATACGTGAAAAATGAATTGCAAGATCAATTTAGCCAAAAATACAAAGTGCAATTCGGCGAATTTATCGACAACTTCATGGAGTCTGGTGCACTCTGGAAAATCATTATGGTCTTTCAGAAGCATAGGATGAACAAGCACGACAAAAAAAGTAAACAGGAGCACCCCAATTTTTGTAATGTCGTTTCCTTTTGCCTTAGAAAGCATCGCGGATCGCTTTTGACAACTCAAAAATCGAAAACAAACATCAAGCCACAATTAAAATTAACCACCTTTATCCCCATTTTAGACGTAGATTTCCTCCATTGGATCTATTACATGTGTATAAACCTCATCGAACAAAAGGAATTAGCCCAGATCAAACCCTTTATTTGTTTACTCGAAGAAATCACGAGGGTAGTTTATTTAATATTAAATGCCGAAAGTTATCATGACATTGTACGGAAGTGGGTTTCAGACTTGGTCTACAAAAACGAAATACCGCCTTTGATTCTCTCAGCAATCAAGGCGTATAGGCCGGGGAAACATGACCCCGGATTGTTAAGGTCATTGATCTCGATTTCTACTTTGATTTCCAAAATTATCAAAGAAACCACCTCAAAGCAAAGATTATATACAACAAAAAGAAGATTCGCGAGATCCCATAAAACAAATACAACGAGAAGAAGAAAAAAAAATACACGGAAAAAAAATAAGGGGCCCTTTATTGAAAGTACAGTTGTCAATAAGAATCACGAGAGCGATAAGGAGAATAACGAGACACAGAAAAAGAAGAAGAACAACAACAACAAGAAGGAGGATAAAAAGAAAGATAAGAAAAATGAAGATGGAAATAAAGAAAATCAGAGAGAGGACGACAAGAAAAGCACGCCATCGATCAAAGATTTCATCATTGGGGATTTTGATGATGACGAACAATTTTTTTCAGACGAAGAAGACGAAAAGGAAGACGAATTTGCAGGCGAAAAGGAGTTTGCATTTTATGAAAATTTCTTTATCAAATTTTGTGATGCAAAAATTATTGAAAACTGTTTATTTTTGCTTTCGCATTATAAAGAAAATGGTTCGTTATTAAATTCGGAATTGGTTTATCTTTTGGATTCCATATTTAAAGAATCGTCGCACACCCCCCGCTTTTTCCAATTGTCCACATTCATCCTCTTAAATACCATTTTGAACGACAAAGATGTCACCTTGCATAAAATGTATCCCAAATGTAAAAAACTGGCAAAAAACATTACCCGTGAATTCTTCCGCCATTTAAAAAAAAATCCCCTCTTGTTTATAGAGATTCTTTTCAAACGATCTTTTAACAACCAAAAATGGATCACAGACATCCAAAAGAACCAACTCAGCTTTGAAAATTTGCTGTTGCAATTCGACGCGTTCAACGAAACTCAGATACTTGAAACCTTTACCCAAGATGGGCAAAACAACGAGAATGATCAATATAGTGCATTAAACGGGTTTATCATAAACGACGTAGACCCCATTAATAAGCTGATCATCAAATTAAGAAGGAAAAAAAATGGACAGCAGGGCATAGAATGGCTGGCTCAGAACCTTGGTATTTCACAAAGTATGATCAAAGAGCAAGGAATCTCATCAGAGTTGGAATTGATGACCTTCTCAAAGGAAGAAACACAATTTGTAAATACCAATGAAGCTAAAAAACTATTCGACTTGATTGGTGCTTACCAAAGAGAAGAAGACTCTGTTTGGGTCTTGCCCCCAGAAGTTGACACTGAAAAACTTGGATTAGTTATAGAAAAATTAAATGAATTCGTTTAATTAATTTATTTTATTTATTTTGTTTAATTTTTTCAATAAATTAAATCATTTTTTTTTTTTTTTTTTTATTGTTTTAATTTTTATTATTGAGCCAGTTTTATTTTTTATTTTATTTTATTTTATTTTATTGTTTATTATTGGGACAGTTTTGTTTTTTGTGGATAATTTATTAGGTTAAAAATATTATCAATATATTCCATTTTAATCCAAGACACTTTCAAAAAGAGATAGTGAATTTATTTATAAATATCTTTATTAAACTCAATAATCATAAAACTATTTAAATCTATTGAATTATGAATAATTATTTGTTGATTCTTCATAATAATTCAGTTTGTTTGCTAGTATGGCATTACATAAATAAAAGATATTAAATTTTCTAATCTTCGATTTTATCTGATATCTTTTAGGGGCGAAAATAGGTCGATTTTTTTTTCTTTTTGATAAGAAAGTATTTTCCAAGATGGATAATCTTGTTTAAATTTTCCAATCGATTGGAGAGCTATAACAATATTTTATTTGTTAATATAATCATTTGTGTCTTTATCAAGTTACTGTTTTAGAATTGAAATTGACAGTGTATTAGTTTCCCCAAAAAAAGTTCGAACTTGGTTTTTTCAAATTTTTTGGAAATATTTTGAAGAATATACGTTTTGAAATAAATACACTAAACCCTTATTCAATAAGTTTTAATATTTTTCCTAATTTGATGATCTTAATTAAGGAATAGATCCAACATCATAGAAGATTTTTTATCAAATATATATATATATATATAATATACTTCATTAGAAATACATAATATTTTTATGGACCCTTTTTAATCGAATTAATTATTTGCACTATTTTTTTTTTTTTTTGGTTTGGATGAAAGATTTTCGAAGATAAACTTTTAATACTGAATTTAAAAAGAAGGATCTTATTTTTATTTTAAAAATGGAGCGAAATATAAAGGTAAAGTTTGAGGTGGAAATTCATTTTTAACTTGAATGTTGTCAGTTGAAATTTAACTGTAGAAAATAATTCAGTTTAAAAATATCTTTTTTTTTTTTAACTATTTAGATTAATACTTCCAAAAAAAAAAAAAATTATCCTCTAAAAATGCTGTATTATTTATTCTTTGAATACTAATTTTTGAATTATTCTTTCAAAAACTATACTAAGAAATAAATACGAATTAAAATTATTAATGGTATGATAATATTAAAGTAAAAAATCAAAAATTTAAAAAAACACCAACAGAATACACTAGCATGGAAAAATAAAATTGAAAAAAAAAAGTTAGACAAAAATACAATTTCAATTATCATTTCACCCTTGTTAATTGAGCTTATTCACAATATAATCAACATTAAATTTCTTAAAAATCTTGAGACTATTGTATTTATTGTTGTTAATAGTTCCATAATTTTTAAAAATCTCTAGTCAAGAAAAAAAGGTCTATTTTGGGGTAAAATTTTTTACATAGATGTGACAATGAATTTTCTTTAAACTAAACTTTAGGATATTTTTTTGGAGGAGATAATAACTAATAGTTTTGAAAACACTCTACTCATCTTAAAAAACTCAAATACAGAAAAAAATAACTGACGACAAATATTGAGAGTGTTCTGCAAGTGTCTAACTCTTCCATAATTCAAAAGAATAGAGAAAAATCTTTGATTTTACTCAATTATTTTAAATTTTGGAAAAGATAACTGTGTTTTTTTTTACTTTTTGGAATAAACAGAAAATTAAATAAATTTTCTGTTTATTTCAAAAATTAAAAAAAACCTAAAGGAAAATCAAAGAAAAACCATTTTTTTCCAATTTAAAACATCAAATAATTCTTTAATAATCCAAATGATTGATCCCCTATTTCAAATATATTCATCAGATTTAACATACTTGAAAATATAATAAAAAGACCTCTTATTTGGGAAGAAAAAAGTTTTCAAATTTTTTACTATTAAATTGAAAAAAAATATTACTAGAAAATTGGATTTTCCAACTTAAATTGTAAAATATCTTTAAAAATATTTTTTGATCGAAGATCCTTTATTAACCAATAATTTTTATTATAATTGAAGTTATTAAAAAGTGTAAAATTAGCAAAAAATTAATTTTTTTTTGAAAAAATTTTAACATGATCGTGGAGTATCCTAGGTTTTCTTGAGGTTTTCTGTTTTATTTGTTAAGTGTTCTAGGTTTTTTTGAGGTTTTCTATTTTATTTCTAAAGTATAAAAAAACATAACGAAAATCTATTGCTTTTCAAAATAAATAGAAATCTCAAAAAAACCTAGAACACTTAACAAATAAAACAGAAAACTCAAGAAAATATAACGGAAAATCTAAAATAAAAAAAAAACTATTTTTTTCAATTTAAATCAATGAATTATCCTTTACTAATTGAAATGATTGGTTATCCATTTGAAAGATATTTAATAAAATTAAAATATTTTTAAAATATTGGATTATAACTTCTTAACTGTATAAAATAAAATATATTCATGTTTTTTATTATTAAATTTGAAAAAAATCTTAATATAAAACTAGTTAATTAGATTTTCAAACCTAAATTGAAAAATACTTGAGAAATACTATTTGATTCAAGATCTTTTATTAACTAAAAGTCTTTATTATAAGTGAAGTTATTAAAAAGTGAAAAATTAGTATATATTTATTATTTATTTATAAAAAAATTTTCCATGGTAGGGTAGTGTAAATTTGGAACCCACTTAAATAATAAATACATCAAATTCTTTATTTCCCTCGAAAATTGTAAAAAATCTATTTTTTACAAAATTCCATATTCATACTTATACAAAAAAACCACTGATGTAGATCTTTTATAAAATAATATTGGGATACATATCTGTTTAGGTATTTTTTCAAGGACTTAGTGGGCGAGGTTTAAAAACACAACAAAAAATAAATACTTGGATTCAATTTTAAACCATAAAAAAACATCTATTTACCCTCTAAAAAATATTTTGTCTTTGAATTAAAAGGATATCAGAACCCGAATAAAGATAAAACGACAAAATTTTTATTGTATATTTTGCTCTGCTTCTCATTTCATGTTACATAATCTGTCTAACTAGATCAGTTTTACACCAACCCCATATTCATTCAGGTAAAAAAAATATTAAAATAAATAAACCTATATATAATTGGTTGGGGATATATAACCTTTGTTCAATCAATGATTGTTGGTTGAATTTCAACAAATTTATTAATTGATTGTTTGTTTCCCCAATATCTTCATTTTCTATTCATCTATTTTTTATTTTGATTAATATTATCCTTTTTTCTCATATTTGGATGAAAAATTGTTACATATAAAATCATTAATACAGGGCAAGTTGAATGTAATTTATTATTATATTTTGAAAAAATTATAAATTTAGGTTTTTTGATTTTTTTTTGATTTTTGAATGTTACCGAATTTTTGAAATGGTGTTTATATTGAAACTGATTAAACGGATGAAAAAAATTCAAATTTTGCGATAATCAACAGAATACCTGATAATTTCATCTTATCACTAAAAAAAACTTCATATTGGTTTTACTGTTATATTATATTGAGAAGAAAGTAAAAAAAAAAAGAAAAAAGAAAGAAAGAAAGTAGAAGTAATAGTTAACAAACTTATGAAAATATACGTTTATGTTTATTTATGTATAAATGTTTAATCTTATTGTTGAATAAATTGAGATATTCACAAATAATAATAAATAATTTTGAGAAAAATATTAATTTTTTAATTATTCAATATAAAGTGATTTTAAAAAAGTGGTTTTATATTCTTTATTTCATTGTTTATATTCGGGAAATTTTCTTAAAATAAATAAATCCAATGATAAAAAGATTTATTTAGATATTTAATTAGCAAAAAAAAAAAATAAACGTAAAAATTATTTTTTTTTCTTTATCAATTTCATAATTTTAAGAATATTACACGGCAACCGTCTAAATTAAACACAATAATTTTTGCCAAAGGTAAACTCGTGGATGAATAAAATTATAATTCTTCAAAAATTATATCGTAGTAAATATCTCTCGTTAATAACAGATGTATATTATTTCTATTGGGATTTAAAATTCTATTCATCAAAACAATTTGAATATATATCATTGCTTGTCAGTGCTAAAGAGCACTTGATCATTTTTTCCTTTTGTAAAGTTACTTTTGTAAAATCCCATTTAGGTGCGTATCTTGAATAGTAAAATTTGAACATTTCTGGATCTGTTTTGATCAGTTTTACTAATTTATCCAGCCCATTTGGGTTTATCTTATCAATGCCAAACCTTTGGTAATCAACATTAAAATCAAAATATTTATTCCAATATGGTATACCGTCATCTGGTACATTGTACGTGTCGGAATACCATTGATGAATATTTGTGATATTAAAATTATTTTTATCATAATCATATACCCTAAATCCAGAATATCTATTACCTTCTGGAACAAATGATGGTGAAATTAAATTCATCCCAACTGGCTTTGTAAAAGTTTTTGTATCATAAATAACACGGAATTCATCAAAATGTGTATGCCCACTAAACATTGCGACAATAGTCTATTGATTCAATTTAAAAAAAGACAAATATATAAAACATTCATAATAATATATATATATATAAATATGGATATTGATCAGAAACATTTTATTTGATTATTTATTCTTTTGAGTTTTATGAAAAAGTGAATAATATTGAAAAAAAAATAATTTACATCAGGGTATTTTTCCATTATTTTTGCCAATTTAAGGCTTGAATCGGTATAACAGAGAGGAGGTATTATCCTTCTTGAAGATTTTCCAACTGGGATATGACTAAAAATATATACCTTTTCCCCATTCAATTTAGCCTTTTCAATTTCGTTATCTACCCACTCGATTTGATCTTCCCAATCTTGAGGTCGATTTTGTGTATAGATATTTGCTGGGTCGCACAGCATTCCATTTATTATTACAAACCTTAATCCGGGTATAATAGATTGACTATAGTATCCGCATTTAAGAAAAGTATCTTGATCTATGATCCAATCTTGATATAAAGCTGCCATCTTTGGATTTTTTAAAAAAATTACAAGTTAAATTTGAAAATTAGTTTTTGAAAAGATTTTATAAAAAAGATTATTATTATTAAAATCTAACACCATTAAGAATATACTTATTTATTATTTCCCAAGCTTGGGTCACAGTTTACTGTTAAAGTAAAAAAAAATATATAATTGTTTGATTCCAATTCCCATTTTTATATACTTGATTGACTCTGTTTTCAAAACATTACCTTTCGAAGAATATTATAAAAATAAATCTATTTACAATGTTTCTTTAACTTTGTAACTAAAAAAAAAACAAAGAGAAAGCCACAATCCCTTTGAAAGAATTGTTATGATTTGATTTGTAGACCAAAACCAAACAATTCAAGTATCACGATAATCAAAACTCATTGGCAATATGAGCTTCAAAAGTTAGAGTTGTTTATCAAAAGTGTTTCTAATGATCTTCATTTTTCAAGCTCAGAAAATCGTCATTATTTTTCATTTTCTTTCACAGATTTCTTAATAAGCCCATTTGCGTTTAGGTATCTCAAAATTTTTTGTGAATTTTTCTTTTATAAATATATACGAAAAATGATTTTTTGATCCTAATTGGTGAATATTCCAAGGAACATGATTTCACAATATAGAAAAGATCGGACAAAAACGTTTTAAGGCAATTTGGTAAATTGTCAACCTCATAACAGGTGAGACAAATCCTACATATCTAATTATTAAGGTAGCATAATTTCCAATACACTTTTACTTGGATAATCGATTATTTTGATTAATTTATTTTTTAAAAATCATGATATACATATAAATTAAGATATACCCAGGAAGTTGGGTTTGAAGATATTGCAAACAGTCGATTATTTTGTTCCACCAATAATCTTGAAGATTTTAATTTTTAATTGTGGTTTTATTGTATAGATGTTGTAAAAAAGAGAGTAACAAAAGTTTTGAAAAGTGCCCGATCAATATTTAGTCCATTACTTTTAAGGAGATTGGCTACCACTGTTAGGGAATTTTATTTTGAACTTTTTTGAAATGCTTTGATTGAAATAAAGTCTTGTAAAACATTTGACAAGTACTAAGAGACTGATTTTCAGATCCTAAATGGAAAACTTTTTTATAAACAATTTTTTTAAACTTCCAACAGAATAATATAGCAGAGAAAAAAATAGACGACATGAAAAAAATACAGGACAAGAATTTAAATTAGAATATTAGTAAAATTGTTATGTAATTTCATTTATTTAAAATGAAATCCTTTTTTTAAGAATCAAACTTTTTAAATTTAAACCCACCTGTTATTAGAATGGTGGTTAATCAAATTACGTTTGCTCAAAGCAATATTCAACCAATCAAAATAGAAGATATAAAAAATTCATTTCCAAAACTCTTAACAAACCTTTAAAAAACTCCATTATTGTTCAAAAAAAGTTGATCTAATTTGGTGATCAAACAATTAAATGATGTTATTCTATACACACTCCACTTTAATGAAGTTTATGCTGGTTTATTACCATATCATCAAAAATTCAGTTAGTTCTGAAAAAAGGATGCGATTTTAAATAAATGAAATTACACAACAATTTTCCAAAGATTCACAATTAAAAATCTTGAAAGGTATTTTTTACATACAATAATTGAATTCTGAACAAAAACTCTGAAAAATTGAATTTTTTGATTCCAAATTAAACTCTTTTTACTTTTTTTCAGTTTCGAAATTTTTTTATTCGTAGTTTTTTGTTTGATTTGAAAAAAATGAAAAAATTTTTTTGAAAAATTGAAAAAGAAAAAACAGTTGTATCGAATGTTTTAAGACTCTAAACCCAAAAATTTAATTAAAAAATTATAAAATATCATAAAATTTGAAAAAAAGGTAAAAAATTTTACAAAGAATTTTGAATATAAGTTGAAAAGAATAAGGAAGGTATTTTTTTTTGTGTTGAAAAACTCAAATTTCAAAATTCTTGAAAACCAAAAGCTAAAAATAAAAAAAAAATAAATTTTAAAATCCAAAAAAAAAATAACATACTGTTTTATAATAATCAGCCATATCAGAATGACAATTAAATTGGTCTGCTGGTGAGTAGTCGTGGTTTCCAAGAACAGGTATCACTGGTATATCAGCAAGTTTGGAAAGTTCCTGCGAGAGAAACATAATATAGCTAATTGTATCAGCATAGTCAACATCCCAAAAGGCCATATAAGGCGTGTCTCCTAAAAAGACAATAAAGTCTACTGGCTGTTTCTGGATTTGTGGGATGAGCTGTTCAAATAAGACAAAAGGGCTATTACAATTTATTGATCCCCATTTTGTTGCCTTTTGTCCTGTATAATTTGACGATGGGAAGGATTGGCAACAACAAGGACACTTGGTTGTACACTCAACCATAGATCCTTCTTGGTAACTGTTAATAATATTGTTAAAATTCAACAAATATTGATTTGAAACGACAATTTCTGCGGTTAGAGATTTGAGAAAAATCTTAAATAAAAACCAAAAAACAATTCAAGTTTTTGTAAATCAATGAGTATAACTTACTTTTTGTCAACATGAACATCATTTATAACAAGGAACTTGCCAAACAAAGATGACTCGACACCAGACAAAATCAAAAGAACTAAAATTGAAATTAAAAGGACAAATTTCATTATTTGAAGACTAAAAGAAAATGATCCAAATCTAATTGATTTTTTGGATTTTTTGAATTTGTATTTTCGAACTCTCAAACACTTTAACCAGTTACTCAATGATTTATTATCCTGAATCTCCAATATTGATAATTTATTTTATTTTCAATTCAGAAATTACAAGTGGAATATCAACACCCAGAACAGATTTTGGTTTCTTTGTAACCACTTCCAATCTTTTTGAGAAAGATCATAATACTATGGATGTCGACTATAAAATTAATACTTTTACAGTAAAATTTTTAATTTTAATTCAAAAAATATTTTACTAATTAGTAATTAGAAAGGGGGTCTTCACTTTACACAACCAATTATAAATGAAAATTATATCGTTAGATGTTTTTTGGTTTTTGAACTTTGTTACAAAAGCAATACATTTTTTTAAGTGAATCTATCAGTTTGTCACAAAGTATTTTTTTCACAATTTGTGACAAATCATTTTTAAGAGTCAAATAGAATATCAATTCTTCTGTTTAGTCAACTGATTTTCGTCACTATCTACATCACTAAAACAAGATAAAACGAAGCACAAATTAGAATTTCAGACAGAGAAGGCAATTCAAAAAAAAAAAAGAATTCTGAAATTTGCAAAAAGATCAAAGTTTTTCCTTTTAATCAGATAAGGGCAAAGTAAATTTTTCGAACTTAGGTATACTATTATTTGTGGTAGATAACTTATTGCTTGATTGTTAATTTTCTATTCTTGAAGAAATTGTTTAATCAGGTATTTAGTCGTTGATGAAAAAATATTTACTCAAGATGCTTGAACTAAACAGAATGAATAATTGTCATGAAAAGAGAGAAAAACTTACCCTTCTATAGTGAAACTATTGTTCCAAACTTTGGAAAATAAATATTGGACGATCTAAGAAAAGTACTATTATTAAAATAAAACTTGCTGAAAAGTTTAATACTTGTTTCAAAATAAAATGTGTGTTTTTTTGTTATAGAAGACCTATAATAGTTGATCAAAGAAACTAACAATAAACCCGAATTAAATATGGTACTGGTTTCTTAAAGTTTTATTATTTTTAAGAGAAATACTAAAAATGAAGGATCAAATTGGATAATTAATCTCAAAAAATAGAGTTAATTTTTATGTTCAATAATCAATCCAAAAAAAACAAAAAATTTCAAAAAAAAACTGAAAAAATTACGAAAAAAATTTGAACAATTTTCCTTAATAAAATAAAATTTACGAAAAAGATCTTGGAGTTTAGGTCTGATCAAAAGTGATTTGAACTTAGGTGTGCAATTCGATAGTAAATTATATTTTCCATTTGAACACGAAGAAAAAAAATACATGGATTATATTTTGAAACACTGGATTTTGGTTGTTGGGCACACATTATTTAGTTCACCATAAAACCTCCTTCTAAAAAATTTTATAAATGAAATTAGAAATTAATTAATAAATGATCAAACAATTATTACATAATAGTTTTCTTTGAAACTACAGCCACATCAATCTCTATGATTCTCAAAAGAATTGATGAATTATAAAAATTTTGTGTTCGGGATTTGCAAAAAAATCTTATCAATAATGAAAATGTGAAAAAATCTTTAGAAAACAAATCTCTTGTTTCTTTAAGATAATATGTGTGTTTATTAATATTTTTTTTATTTCAGTTCATAAAAAAAGATGAAGATTGAGTAAATCTAACATAATCTATTTTTTTTCTTCTTTTTTGCTAATTATTTTCTCTACATCTCAAAAACAAGAATTTTTTTTTTATTTCGAAGGGAGGAAAATCTATAACATTTTCGTTAGGTTTTTTTTTACTTTTTGAAATAAACAGAAAAATTTAGAAAATTTATTTTCATTTCAAAAATTAAAAAAAACTGCCGTTAGATTTTCCAGAATTTAAAAGAATTGAGTAAAATCTTTGATTTTTCTCTATTCTTTTGAATTTTGGAAAAGCTAGGTACTCTACGGCACTCTATGGCACTTGACGGACAATTTCATTATTTTTTCTGAGATTCAAAAGAATTGGATAAAATATATGAATTTTACTCTATTCCTCTGAGTCCATGAAAACCTAGAGAACTGGGTATTTATCATGTTTTTTTTTTTTTTTTTTTATTTGGTTTTTTAGTTTGATATAAGATAAAAATGTTTTGAAAACTTTATTTTTGCTTATTCAAATTTTTATTCTACTTTTTCAAATTTTTGTTTTTCTTTTTTTTTTTTTTTTTTACTTTTTCTTTTAATATGAAAAATTTTTCTTTTTCTTGTTTTTTCTATTTTTTTTATTTTTTTTTTTAATTCTTTTTTTTGATACTGTTTTTTTTGCAAAATATCATTTGGAAAAAAAAAGAGAAAAAAAATATAATCCAAAATGAGAAAATTATTTAAAATTTTAAACATATTCTTTTTAAATAAGAATGATAAAACAAAAGCAAACTACTATCAAAAGTGATTTGGCTATACAGTTGGGTGATGAACCAAAGGTTACATTATTAACAACAAGAAGAAAAAAACTTGTTTTGTTTTAAAAGACACTGTTGTATACTTTTGGTAACTTATTTTGAAAACTGTTTTTTGAAAAGGTACAAAAATTAAAAACTACATCTGCTAGGTGCTTTTTTCTCCCATTTAAAGGTATTCTCGACTTTAGTATAAGTGTGTTGATGTCCTTGAAACCAAGAGGAAAGTCTATCGTCAAAAAACGCATGAAAAATTCCTTTAAATTTGACCTGTGTTGTTGGAGAATTTGGAAAGTTTTTAAGATACATGATATATTTTTTGGTATTCCAATAAAATTCTAAAAATGATGGTAAAATACCTTTTACTTTTTAGTATAATATTTTTTTTAAAAATTTTGGATTTTGTGGATCTTTTTTACAAGTTTTTTTCAGGTTTCGGAAGAGAGAGTTCATTTTACAATTAATAGCCTGAGCAAACACAAAAGGTAAAATCGAAATTCAAGAAAATCGCAAATTACTTTTTTTTTTATCGTTATTTTCATGAATGACGAAGTTTGTCATTGAAATTCAAAGTACTGTGTGTTTATATCAGAGTTAAGTGGTTGTTAAATCTCACAAATTTTTTTTAAACAAGATCAAAGAAGTAAAATATTTCTTATTGTTATTAAATTTGTTAGTCCTTGTCTGGTCGTGTATCTTGAAATGAAAAAGAAGGTTGCGAAAAATCAGCTTTTTGAGAAAATTTTACTTGAAAACAATTTTTAAAACCCTTACACATTGTAGGTCCCCTTCTACCCCCCCCCCCCCCCTTTTTTTTTTTTTTTTTTTTTTGAACTGTTGGTGGAGTTTACAGGGTTCGTGAAATTGTCACAAAATGTTAATAAGTAGAAAAGTAAAAATTTTTGGTGACGGATTTTTTGTTATTTTATAATAAAGAGATTTTTGAATAAAAGCACGGTAATCAACTTGGTATTGTATTGAATCCATTCAAACCACCTTTTCCTAAAAAAGAAATATCTTTTTTTAGATACTTCATAAAATAAACTAAATTTCATAATAAATGGCACATCGTATATTTGAATTTTGAATTGCTTTTGTATCGTTTTGAAGATTTTCTTCTCACAATGAAAAGTTTGCAAATAAATCATTTTTTCTCTTTTTTATTGTTTCAACAGTGTTTTGTTAAAATGGAAAATGAAAAATTGAAAAGAAGTACCAGATGAATTAATAAAAAAATTGGTTTCAAATATGAAAAAGAGATTAGATTTAGTTATTCAAATGGAAGGAGAATCGATAAATGGGTTTTTTTAATTTTTTAAATTTTTTATTTTCTATGTAATACTTCTTTAAAAATAAATGTCCCAATTTTTTTTAACAGTTTTTTTTATTATTTTTTTCTTTTATTTTTAGACAAAAAATAAATATCTCTTGAGTATAGTATTGAATATTAAAATCGAAATTTTTAGATTATAATAGATAACTTCAATTATTAAAAATATTTTTCTTTAAAATATGATTTTAAATGGGACAATGATTTTGTAAGATAGTTTACTATTATTTTCCAATTAAAAAATGAAAATTTTTCTTTCAAATTTCAAAATATTTTTCTAGTTTATAAGTTGAAGAAAATCCAAAGATCTTGACAACATTTATTAGAAATGATTTTTAAAACAATAATATAAACTTCTTTAGTTAACTCAAAGACAAAATTTTACTCTCTTAATTTGGCAGTAGAAGTAATAAATAATATTCATTTCAGAAATTGAAATAAAAATTTTCATTTATTAATTGGAAAATAACAGTATTTTTTATAAAATTAAAAAAAATTGATGAATTTTTCAAATTTGATTCCCAAAAGATAATTTTATAAAAGATTCTTCAAAAATTTTACCCTAACAACCCTTGCCCAATTTCTCTTGATATAACAAATTGTGTTTTTGAGAGAAACGATCAAACCAAAAAAAAAATTATCAAAAAAGTTCAAAAAAAAATCACAAGTATGTTTGACATGGAAACATGTTGTTCCAAAAACTATTCGAGATACGTCCTCTTAGTCATGAATGGGAGATTTAATTCAAGAAAAAACAAAAAGAACCAAAAAAATGAGACAAAACCACATGCCCTTTGTAATAATTAATACTGTCATTCCAGCCATACCGTGAAAATTAAGAAAAACTAGAAATTGATTTAATATTTGGCAAATTTTATTTTGTATGAAAAAATATAAAATAGTTATTAAAGTTCACCGTAAACTTAAAATGAGAATTTAGAAAAAAAAAATGAGGATACATTGCGAGATTTGACTTTTTTTGTTAAAAATATCTCAAAATAAGAATGGTATATTTTTAAAAAAATAAGTGTAAGGTATAGTTCTTCCATCACAAGACATTAAAAAATTTAAAATACTAATATTCGAATAATAATTGAGGTTTAAAAGTACTTTATTTAACTTATTTTTCCTTTTCAAACAGTGCTTTCAACGAAGTGTGTTGTAATTTGTAGTTTCTATTTGAAAAAGGAAAATAAAATTGAAGTCATTTTTTTTTCTGGTTTATTATTCAAATACCAGTATGTTTTTGGTGATATGTATACTTACGAACACACACACACACATCTATAATGCAAAAAATGAACTATAAATAATGAACCCATAAAAGATTTTTTTTTCAATGAGATCAAATAAACCCCATTTCAGAATCATTCACCCATTAAAAATCAAAAATAAAATAAAAAAAAGTAAAAAAAAAAACGTAAAAAAAAAATTGGTCCATTTATTCTGAAATTTAGTTTATTTTTTTTTCCATTTTTTCTAAAATCGAAATAATTATAAAAATTAAAGTTTTAAAGTGGTTTAAAAATTTTAATCAAAAAGTGTGTTTTTCTTATAAGATACAATTTGATTTTTCACAATAATTTTTTCTTGAAGATATTTGGAAATTTGGTTCTTTAATCCTCAAAATAAAAAATCAATTTTTTATTTTTACTCCAAAAATAATTTAAATTGTTATAAAATATCTTTTGAGTAAGACTACGGATTTGTTCAGAAAAAACTTTAATTTTTTTTTTTTATCAAAGAGAGGCGATTCAGCAAAATTACCATCTATTTATTGTGTAAACCTAAATTTATTAATTTTTTTTTATCTGTAGTTATAATATTTACAAGATTATAACTTGTAGGATATCTTTTCTTTAAAAAATGAAAAAAAAAATATTTTTAAAAAAAGACAAGAAAAAGTGAAAGAAAAACATGAAATAAAAGTTAGTAAAAAAAAGTAAAACTTCAAAAAGTTTTTTTTACACACTACGTGTGTTGAATAGAGTTGGTGGTGGTTTTATGTTAAGCCGATTATTTCTGCACACCCATCATAATTAATTTTAAAAAAGAGTCATCAATATTTGATCGACTAGAGATTAAATGAAATAGTTATTATATCAAGTTTTAATCTAAACATTTATAGATAATGTTACATCCATAAAGCACTGTTTTTTTAAGAATAAGAATTTGGTTTTGGAAATTTTCTTTTATATTTCTTTGATTTTTTTATTTTTTTATTTTTATTTTTGATTTTTGATTTTTTTTTTTTTACAAATTTCGCAAATCTTTTTATCGCAAAATACCAACTCTGTAGTCTTAATACCATTTCATGCACCAAATCGACAGTTTGTACGGAAAAATCTATTCAAATCACCCCATTTGGATTCAGTTTTCTTCTTGGCACCAGCTTAGTTAAGTTTACTTATGATCTGATTATATCCAAGTAAATTTGTTAAAGATCTAATCATGAACAAGTTTGCCAATACTTATACAGTTTTAATACCTTCCCCAAACACTAAAAAAACAAAAAGAAGAGAAACAGGGGGAACTCAAACAATTTCAAAAGGAAATTTGGAAAATCTAAAAAGTCTTAAAAATTAGAAATTTAAAAAAATAGAATCAAATTATTAAACAGTTTCGTCGAGATTTTAACTCATCCATTTCGAAAAGTCAGAACACAAATTTTAAATAAAAAAAAAAATCAAGCATTCAACAAGATTTAATTTTATTTTTTGAAAAATACTTTGCACAAAATTATTATTATTTTTTCAGCTTCAATTAATATCTTTAATATGCCCAGTACTATTTCAAAACCGACACATCTAATGATATTTATAATGTATGTGTATTTTAAAAATGCAAAATTTTGAACTACTTTTTGGATAAATTGTTGCTTGCAAAGAAGTGTAGATAATTTTTTTTTTTGAATTTATCAAAAATAAAAAAAAAAAAAAGAGGTTTTAAAGGTGTGATTTTTTTTTATTTTTTTTCACGAATTTTTAAAAATATATAAGAATTCTTACAATATTTTAGTATAACATATTTTACAAACTTTAACAGGTTTATTGGTGATATGTATAAGGGAAATTTTATGTGTTGAACATGAACCACAAATTATCTCCCCACAATTCCTACAACGGTGTTTTCTCCGCGTTAAAGTGAAATTATTTTTACAGATTATACAATTGTTTACCCTTGAACCCCTTTGGCAAATTGGTGCTTTCAAAGTTTCTCCATTATTTACACCTTTTAATTTTTTCATTTGATTAATTTCATGATTTAAATATGAAAACCAAGTTTTTTTTGATTCAGGATCTTGAGTATACAAAGTAAAAATTTTCCCAATACTTTGAATTGAAAATGAATTTTTAATCTCTATTTATTAATATTTATAATTTGTTATTATTTTTTTAGTTTTTTTTTTTTTTTTTTTTAAATTATTTAGTTAATTATTTATTAATTTTTTATTAAATAAAATTTTCTTTCGTATTGTATCTTTAATTATTCTGTTTTTTTATTTTAACAGAAATATTATTCCTAACATACACTTATATAGAAATATTATTTGGAACAATACTGATATATTTTATATTTTTTAAAATAAGACATAATATTTTTTTGTAAAAATATTAAAAAATCCACAGATTATTGAAAAAAAAATCATTTAATAAAAAATATTGGAATTGAATTGGTAAAATAAAATATAAAAAAGGAAAAGAAAAAAAAAGAAAAAAAAAAAAGGAGTGTTTAAACCCTGTGTATCTTTATTGTCGATTACGACCAATTGTTCAAGATTAAGAATCCGATGCACGTTTATTTTTTTTTTCCTCACCAGGCTGGGCGAACTAATGATTAATATATCATTAAATAAAAATAAATATCTTTTTTGATCTTTACCCCCGCCAATTTTCATTACATCCCCTTCATAAATAAACCAACGTCCTTTTGATACAATAGACTAATATTAATTTAAGAAATAAAATATTATTAAAGAAGAAAATTAAGTTCTTAATGAATAAATTAATAATCAATATAAACTATTTTTCAGTCAAAGGTGACAAGTTGTAATGGGTAAAATACATGTGTTTAAAGGGTTTGCATAGATATTAGAAGAAAAATTTTATTTTGGAAATTTTCAAAATTGAAAACATTTTTTCATCATTTTTTCACATTTTGTATTTTTATTTTTCGATTTTTTTTTTAAAACCTAATTCAGTTGCAAAAAATTTTTTTATTGCAAGATCAATAGTCACTTGGTAAAAATGTGTTATTTTAATGTTTATTAAAAACATGGAAATGATTGTAGAGAAATCATATTGATTTCTATTGGAATTCTATTCGATCTTTGATCTTGATATTTGTTTAATAAATGTGAAAATTTTCCACTTCATTTTCTTTTCCTTTTTCAAATAGAGACCACAAATACCAACACACTTCGTTTGGGGACTTGATTTCTAAAATAAAAGTATGAAAAATGAAGTGAAAAATGTTTCCTATTTATTATTCAAATATCACCAGAAGTTCAAAACAAACATTGTTGTTTTTCTCTATGGTGCCATAAGAATTTGAGTTTTTAAATTTTTAAGAAAATCTATTGATTAATTAGTTTTCTTTCAGGCATATATCAACAATTTTTGATATGTATTATTCTGTTTATTTCTTATTTGTTCTTCAAAGGTCTATTATGTAAAATAATTGATATTTGGAAAAAATATTGGGCTATTTTGACTGAAACAAAGTATATATTTTAAGGCAGATTAGTTATTAAAAATTGAATTTTTTAAAAAAAAATGAATTCCTTTTTAAAATATATCATACAATTAAATATAAAGATATAGAACTAATTTTAAACTTTACATTCTCTTTTCTAAAGTAAAATTAGGAAGGAAATAGTTATTAAATTGTTAACACTTCTTCCCCAATAATAATAATAATAATAATAATAATGACAACAACAACAATAATAATAATTAAAAAGTATTTATGTGAGAATCTCTAAAAAAGGTTCGATTTGGATAGCATTTAAAGAGGAGAACATTATTTTCAAATAATTACTAAATATAATACAAATAAAATTTGAAAATAAAAAGTGAAAGGGTTTTGTCTTATATCTCAAAAAAACAATATCCATAAAAAAATTAAATAAATTTCTCCAACTTTAAATTTTGTTTGTTTTTAACATCATTTTGTCTGGGATTTTTAATTGTCAATATTAGTAAAATAAAAGTTTTTGATTTTTTTTTTTTAAATTTTTTTGGAAAGTCTCAAACTTAATAGTAGCACGATATGATTTTTAATAAAAACTATCACATATTTCAATTCCAGTGGTGTTATGGGGTTGCTACTACTTTAAAACGATTTAAAACAATTTGGCTTTTGGAAATATTGGTTTCAATTAAATATTTTTCATCAAAGTCACAGTTTTTTGTGGATACTAGATTTTATTTTTAAAGTTGGAAATTCACCAAAACTTGCATGTCTTTACTATAATTTTTCATTTGTTTGCTGTTCTGGATCTGAAATTTTGGAAATTCCAATTAAACTTTAATAAGGCCGAAATAAAAATTTTCAAAGCAATGAAGGGTGATATTTGATGTTGATCATATATAAGGATCTAAGAAGACTCACAAAAGTAAAAATTGAATTAAGAATCATACTACTTTACCAACAAAGCGTTTTTGAATATTTTCCAATATTGACTGTTGTTTGTTTTCTATTTGATTTAATTTTTGCTGTTTTTTATTTTGAATTGTACCAACAAGCTCCTCAAGAAAATTTAAATATTGTGACAATATTTTGTGATCTTTATGCTTAGATTTTGTACATTGAAACAATTCCTATTTTAAATACAATAATTTAATGGAAAGCAATAATAAAAGTTTCAAATTATGAACAAGAAAGAGTGATCTGCTAATTATTTCACTACTGGTGTTTGAATTCAAAATGGAAAAAAAATTACACTTCATTTTCATTTCCTTTTTCAAATAGAGACCTCAAATTACAACCTACTTCGCTTGGGGGCTTAATTTATGAAAAAGAAAAGTATGGAAAATGAAGTGAAAATTTTTTCCCATTTATAATTCAAATAACACTAAAGCGATCCCCTTAAAAATAAAAATTATTTGGATTTTTAATGATATCTTACCGAAATTAAATCTTTTTTAATGAACGCTTCAAGGATTGGTGTTTTTAGTAAATCACGAAGGTTTGTTGAGAATTTTCTCTCTTGGGATTTATAAAATTCTGAAAATGGTTTATTCTTTTCGCATTTGGCCAGTTCATAAAGAGCATTCTCATATTGGCTAAAGTATTGGGAATATAGTTTTATGTTTGATTTCTTTTGGTAAGAGTTGGATTTGATTGTATTGATAAAAATAAAATAAAAAAAAAAAAGTAGTAAAGAATTGCATGATTAAATAAATATGAGTGAAAGAAAAGAAAAGAAAAGAATAGAAAAATGAAAAGAAATGCAATTGAAATAATGATTACTTGTGAAATAAACGAATCACCAATTTCAATGTCATTATTCCAAACTAATAATTTGTATTCCATTGTGTGAATTAATTCAACCGAAGACGACAACAATTTTTTTGAGTTGGAAAAGATCGCTTTAATTTGTTGTGATCGAACAATTTGGTTTTGATTGGAATTTTTTTTCTCCAATTGGTTTTGGAATTGGCGAACAAGAATGTCTAAGCTATTTGCATAATCCCTTTCAGATTTTAAAATCTTTTTGCATACACGAAGCCTTGTGCTTGTGATAGTATCTTCAAATTCGGTTTCTGAATTTGCTTCAGAACTTAAAGACTCATAGCTACTGCTCTCAAAGTCTGAGTTACTTAAACTGAAACAATTCATAGAATCAAAAAGAGTTTTTTTTTATTAAAACAAAAAAATGTAAAAAATGAAAAAGATTATTTTTAGGTACTTGAATAAAAGCTGAAAAATTGTAGAAACTTTTTTTAATTCATAACACTTTTGGTTTTTTATATTGTTCCAAATTTTGAAAGGTATTACAAGTTCAAAATGCAACAACTTTCAATTTAAAAGTTTTTACAAGTCAAACTTTTAAAAACATGTAATTTAAACAACTTTCCAATTTTTGGTTTTCATAAAAAGAGTTTCAGATTATTGAAAGTTTACAAATATTTTTCTTTTAGAAAATTTTCAAAAATTTCAATTAAATTCAAAATGCTATCTTTTGTTAATTATTATTTTTATCCCTTTTTTTGGCTTACAAAAGTTTGTACCAAGTATTTGAAATTTGAAAAATATGACAATTTATCAGAAACTGAAATCTTAAAGAATGTAAGGATGAAAATCGGGAATAGACTTGAAAGTATTTTTTTGGGGTTTTATTATTCGTATCTTGTGAATTATATTACTCTTATTTTAAAATATTACATAAACCTGATATAAAGAATATTTCTTTGTTTGATCAATATTCCAACATCATTAAATTTATTGAAACAAGACAAGCTATGGTGATTACTCTAAAAATTAATTACTCTTAATAAAATTATATCTCACATTTCAAAACGGAATCCTAATCAAATATTCCAAAAAATATCTTTTAAAAATTGATTTAATATTTATTTATTGTGAGAAAGGAGTAATCAAAGAAAATTTACTAAATAAAAAAGAGAAGAAGAAAAATAATTAAAATATTAAAGTAAAAAAATATTATATCATTTACATGACCAACTTAAAAATTATCCACTGTTGTTAGGTTTTTCAGAATTCAAAAGAATTGAGTAAAATTCTTGATTTTACATAATTATTTCGAATCCTGGAAAACCGCCGTTAGCTTTTTTTTAATTTGAGAAATAAAAAGAAAATTTCAAAAATTTTCTTTTAATTTCTTAAATTAAAAAAACCTAGGCACTCTACGGCACTTGAGGATACGTCCCCTGAAACAGGAGGAGTAAAAACCCGATAGAAAGATTATGAGCAATAAATAAGATTCCACAAACTGTGATTAATAAATTGGTATCCCATGTAAATGAAATTTAGGTAATTTTATTCCTTAGTTTTTTAAAAAAAAATTATTTATAAAATTTTAGATTTGATTAAAAATAAAAGAAATTACACCATAATTTTTCTAATATTAACAATTAAAAATTGTATCCACATGTTATTTTCATTTCAGGTATTGTTTTTCAATGATATATTTCTGAAAAAATAGAGAAATTTTTGGACTGAATTAAACAAATCAAATTACTTAAAAAAAATATGGATCTTTACTATTTGAAGCAAAATAAAAGTATCAAAATTTCCATTTGACTTTACAAAACAAGATTTATAAATATAGCATTAATAAAAAAACTTTTTTGATAACATCTATATAACATTTTGATAACAAATTTCCTTTTATATGATGATTTTTTCAATATTTTTTTAAAAAATATTCTAATAACAGGCTTATAACACCTTAGAAATTTTATAACACATTTTAAAACGAATATTTATGTTATAAAAGTTTTTATTATTATATTTTGTAACATTTTAAGCGTTTATAACACCTTTACAACACGTTTATAACATGTTATAAAAAACTTTTTTTATTAGGGTAGTAAAATCCCAAATTTTCAATACCATGAATCAGTTTAAAACATTAATTTCACTTTAGAATTCGGAATTAAGATGACTTTATTTAATTCTTGGAAAGTAATTATTTTTTGGAAATCTGAATAAAAAATTTTCATCTTTTTATTTTAGAAATAATAGTATCTTGAAATTTGGAGTAAGAAATGCAAAAATTCAAATCATTTAAAATGAAAAAAAAAAAAAATAAAAATAACAATTATTTATCAGTAAATTCATACCAATGAAAAACAATTTCACAGGTGTACATGACCCGTCTCTAAAAATTAATGATAAAAAAAACGAGTACATTTTATGAAAAATGCCACAAAGAGAGATATTCAATTTCCAATTTGAATATATATAAATGATAATTTTGAAAACAACTGTGTTATTTTTAACATCATGATACCCAATTTTGCGTTTTTTTGGGATATCAAAGATTTTTTCAATATAAATATCATTTTTCAAAAGAATTATTTTTATTTCAGGAATGTTACGAAATCTGCCCTCTTTCAAATATAGAGGGTTACAAAATAACCAAAAATTGGATTTAAAAAAATTAAATTAATTTTTTTCCCCCAAAAAAATTTTGTTTTCATTTGAAAATATTTAAAAATTTGGAAATATAAAACAATCAAATATTAAAACTTTTTAACTATAATATAAATTTTTAGAAATTATTTTCAAACTTTTTTTTTATTAATTTTTTTTTGCTAATTTGACCATCCTCTTATTTTTGATTTTTTTATTTAAATTTTTACAATAAAAAGAATTGTAATTTTACAATATACTTTTTAGTTCCCTAGTAGACAACTTCTTGAGTCTGGAGAAAATTTACTCAAAGCGGATTCTCATATAAAGAAAGTTTTCTTGATAAAAAAAAAAAATAAAATAAAATTTCAATAACAATGGTAAAATAATAAGTAACAACTTCTCGTTGATTTATTTGTAGTTATCAGTATTTTAAAAAAAAATTGTAATAGAAAAAACCATATTATTTTGATAAAAAATTTAAAAATTTATGAAGAATTTTCATCAGATATAAAAAAATTTTCAAAATTGGAAAAATTGTAAAAATTTTGAACAAATTGGATTCTTAATATAAAATATTCTTAAATTATCAAGGATTTTTACCTTAAAAATTGATTTTATATTCTATACCCCATTTGTCCAGAAAATCCGTTAGACCTTGGAACAAAATTAAAGAAAATTGCAAAGTTTTTTTTTTGAAACATGGCTTTTACCTTATTGAAACAGGCATAGCTGACAAACAAAAATGTATTTTAACCAAGAAGTTGACTCACTGATAAAAGAATTTTAGGATTCTTTGATTATATTTAGCAGTTCACTCTTTTGAAATTTAAATTGTATCAAAACTCTTTTTATTATTATACAATCAATAAAAAATTCTTTACTTTTAGGATTCTTTGTTTACTCAATATTTACCAATATAGTATAAAAATACCTAACTTATCAATAAATATCATAAATCACAATTTATATTCTTGTAAGTTAATTTTGAAAAAGAAAAATAGAAAAAGAAGTAAAATTTTTTAAACACTTTTTATATCATTTTCCCATTAAGATTTAAAAATTTTTATTTCAGGTTCTAAAATATTTATCGTTCGATTACCCTTATCTTCGAAAAAAACAAAGATCTTCAGGAGATCATTTAATCATGAAAAACCGAGTTTTTTTTAATTTAACCTCTTTATTTTTGAAACTTGGTGAGAAAAGTTATTTTTTTTAATTTGCCAATAACAGTTTTCAAATACAGATCTTAAAAAGTTTACTTTTTTAAAAATAGTCATGAAGAACCAAAAAAAAAGAGTTATATTAACGAAATTAATGATAAAAAGAACTAAATAAGTGTTTCAATTTGAAAAGTTATTTCTCAAGACAAATGGATGAGAAAAAGAAAAAAAGATTTTTTCGACTTAATTAAGATCAATTAGAATTTCACTTGGAACAAAAGTCGTAGGAGAAATATTAAAAACATTTCACCCGATTGAATAACTCTAAAAAATCTGGACATACCAAGAATCTGAATAAGTGGAAGATTTTTCCAAATAATAAATTGAATAATGATCTTGTAAAAGTTAGACTTAATTTTCAATTTCCATTTTCAAATATAACAAGATCCACAAGTTACAACTTACTTCTTTGGGAGCTCTATTTAGTCGAGCAAAATATGGAAAAGGAAGTGGATATTTTTTCCCATTTAGAATTCCCTCGCCAGTAAGGTTTTTTTACTTTTTCAAAGCTTTTGTTATTTAAAGTTGAGAGTGAAAAAGAACAAACCACTTCAAATGAAATAGCTACCAATTTAAGGGTATTTTTAAAACCAAACAATTAAAATGAAAAATAACACAATCTTTCAACAATTGCAAACCATTTAACGAAACAAATTTAGAATATTTTCTCAAAAAATCATTTTTTACTTTTAAATTATCCAAAAGAAAAATAAAAATTAAATGAGTTCTGAAGAAGAATCAAAAGAATTAAGTCTTGAAGTCACAAGCGAAGAAGAAGAAGAAGAAACAAGCAGCGGCGAAGAAGAATCAGGAAGTGGCGAAGAAGAGTCTGAAAGTGGAGAGGAAGAATCAGGAAGTGGCGAAGAAGAAACAGGCTCTTCCGAGTATGAAACGGGTTCTGGCTCTGAAGAATCTGGTTCTGAAGAAAGCGGCTCCGAAGCAGGAGAATCGTTTACTACAACAGAAGAAGGGGAGAAATTGATTACAATTGTCAACAAATTGCAAGACGCCTTCACAAAGGTCGGGATGGCGAATTTGGATTTGCCACAAATTGCTGTTGTTGGATGCCAGTCGTCTGGTAAATCGTCTGTGCTTGAGTCTGTTGTCGGAAGAGACTTTTTGCCAAGAGGGAGCGGGATTGTCACAAGAAGGCCGTTGGTGCTTCAGCTAATCCGAGACACATCGATCCAAGATGAATATGGGCAATTCTTGCACAAAGGTGAAAAAAAATATTTTGACTACAAGGAAATTGAAGCAGAGATCGTCAAGGACACAGATCGTATCACAGGGCAAAACAAAGGGCTAAGCCCAATTCCAATTAATTTGAAACTGTATTCACCAAACGTCGTCAATTTGACCATGATCGATCTGCCAGGTGTCACAAAGATCGCTGTCGGTGATCAGCCAGAGGACATTGAAAAACAGATCAACGATATGGTTTTGAATTACATCAGCAGGCCCAATTGTATCATCTTGGCTGTCACCCCTGCAAACACTGATTTGGCAAATTCCGATTCCTTGAAGTTGGCCAAGCAAGTGGACCCCAAAAGGCAAAGATCGGTTGGTGTCTTGACAAAGCTGGATCTGATGGACGAAGGAACAGACGCCGTTGAAATTTTGGAGGGTAGGCTAATGGATTTGAAATTTATTGGTGTTGTCAATAGATCCCAAAAGGATCTTCAAAACAATAAGGATGTAAAATCTGCACAAAGCTCAGAACAACAGTTTTTCAAAAACCATCCGAAATATATGCACATGTCTCATGTAATGGGTTCAAAATATTTGGCCAAAGTGTTGAACAATAAATTAATCAATCACATCCAAAGGTGCTTGCCCCAAATCAATAAAAATGTCGAAAAGGAACTAGAATCAGCACAAAAAGAATTACAAAAATTAGGTGTTGACGATGATGATCTTCAACGAAAACAAGTAAGTTTTTGCATTTTTTCCTTAAACTTGTGTTTTTTTTTTTTTTTTTTTTTTTTTCTTTTTTCTTTTTTCTTCTTTCTTCTTTCTTCTTTTTTTTTTTTAGAATCTATTCTTTTTTCCAAGCAATGTTTTTTTTTTGCATAATTTTTAACAATTTTATTTGGGTTACTGATTTTGTTTCTCCTTGTGTTAGATTTTTAAATTTTGTTATTTGGTTGTTAGTATTGAGAAACAATAACCTGTAAATTTTGTTTGAAAGCATATTCCTAAAAATTTAAATGTTTGTTTTCAGGAATAACTCCTTTATCTTAAAGTACCATGAAAGACACAAAAGGGCCATGAGTCACCTTCAATTAAAAAACATTTTTTATCAAATGTATTATTATCAATTCATTATTGGTGTTTGGAATTTAAATTGGTTAAAATTTCAGCTTATTATCTTTTCTGAAACACTTCTTTCATTTATGACTCTTAGTTCACTCAATAACCACCCGTATATATATCACATAAAAAACCAACAAACAAAAACTATACAAACACAAATCACTATCCTATTTGTTTGAAAAGTCTCTTTTTAAAATAAAAATAAGGAAAATGAGGTGCAAAAAATTTTTCCAATGATTATTCAAATAATAGCAATGAATTTTGTAATTTTATGAACCAAATACCAGTAAACATTTTTTGCTTATTTAAAATAAAAGAGAAAAAAAATAAAATCATGGTGTAATTAAAAAAAATGAAAATGTGTTCATTTTATTCAATTTTAGTTTCAATAACTTGACAAAAGAGATCAAAGCAGAAGATTTTTTGAAAAAAGAATAATAAAAAAAAAGAATATTGACTCTTATACGAATTTATTTTATATATATATTGAGTAAAGGTTGAGTGGAGACTTTCACATTTTTCTTTTCAAATTATTGTTATTTTTTCTTCTTCATTTCTTTTCCTTTTATGATTTTCTTTTTTCTTGTTTTGTGTTCAACCATTTTCTCTATTGCCAAGCAAATAATCAACCAACCTTAAAATACTTGAAAATTCCTGTCTATTTATCACACCAAAAAACACTCAGGAACTCCATCGTTCCAAATATTTCTATTTTGCTCTGCAGTCCTATATTTTTCTTGTTCTCTTGAATTAATAAAAGAACAAAAAAAAAAAAAAAAACGAATAATGAAAAACAACAATAAAATGATTTAATGAAACCCTTTCAATTTTTATACCCTTTTGAGTGATTTAAAACCAGAAGAAAAAAGCGTTGTTTTCATTTTTTTTTTTTTTTTTCCTTGCAATTAAAAAACACATTTCAAAACTGAACTGAACTTTTAATTAATTTATTTTTTAAAAATAATATGGTAAATTCTTTTTAATTACTTGTCGATTTTTTGGATGAAGTAAAAAGCAAAATTTTGTTACCCTTCTAAGAAAAGAAGACACACTACAAAAACATACATACTGAGATATGAGAATTATATTAGCACATTTTTTTTTCGTTTGGATCATCAATAATTATTATTCACGAATCTCACAATCTATCAAGATTTTTCAGAAAGTTAATTATTAAATGAATTAAATGTATTTCGTAAAAGGGGGATTAAATAAATTGTAATATTTTTTTGAATTTAGAATTAAGCCCAAAATGAGAATTACTGTTAGATCTAAGGCCCTATAATTTCAAAAATATGAGAAATCACAAAAGATCAATTTTTATTAATATTTTCAACTAAATAAGAAAATTTATTTTTTTTGATTTCTATTATCAATGTGGGTAATGTGATTTTTGAGTTTAATGAATTTTTTGTTTTTTGTTTTTTCAAATTTCACATTTTTATATTTAACATCTAAAAGAATTAAAATTCTTAAATTTAATAAACGGAATTGATTAGACCTCAAAGCAAAAAAAAAAATATAATAACAAATAGGATGAAAATGGAATTATTTTTATTTTTTGTAAAGAAATGGAATTTAAAATTGCAACCTAGATATTATTCAAAACAATTGGATTATTCTTGTAGAGTTTTCTCTTATATAAGAAATTTTATTGCATATTTCAATACAAATAAAAAAATAAAATTCCTATTAAATAATTATTCACAAGATCCTAGTATTACAATACATTTTCTGCAGATTAAATTATAATATTTTTTTTGTTTGACAGTGATCAAAAAACATGCGTGTTCAGAGAATAAAGCCTGTGTTTCAAAATAAAATCCGTGCTTTTTTTTTCTTCTTCTTCCAATACAACAACTAATTCTAATGACCCAATAGGATACCTAAGACCAAATCAATTTTGAAAGTAAAGATCTCCTTGATTTCTTGAGATTATTTTAAAATATTAATTGAATTTGTTCAAAATTTATCAGGATTTTCTCAATTTTAATTAAATTTTTAATATTCTTTTTTGATGAACAAAAAATTATCTCTAAAAATTAACTCTATTGTTTGAGAAAAATTTTACATTTGATCTTTCATTTTTAGAAATTTTTCTTTTTAATTCTAGAACCTTAAGAAACCAATGTCATATAAACTTATTGTTTATTATCTATTTCTTTAATAGTTTAATGTATAAGTCTCCCTCAATAAAAAAGAAACACTTGTTTCATATTTTGAAACGCAGATTCCCAAGTCTGCACAGGTTATTTGAACAATGGTATATTTTTTTTTAATGATCCATTTATTTACTGAATTTTAATTCTAGAAACTCAATAATATTTTCCAACAAATCGTTTTGAAATAAAAAATATTCTGGATAATTATCAATATTAGAATTTTAATGAAAAATAAATAGATTATCTTTTCATCAATATGCAGATTATCACTTTGAAACTATGTAGAGCTATCACAAATTCTTTGTTTTTTTTTTTTTTTTTTTTAATTTTTCATTTTGTTGATATTTCAGTTTTTTAATAAATAATTTGTATTTCTTTTTTATTTATTGTTTTTTTAAAAGCATTATTATTTATCTTTGACAAGAATGATACAATAAAATAATAACATTAAATAGTTGCTGTGTTTATTAATTTTTTGATTTTTGAATTATTTGTTAATAATAATTAAATCCTTTTTTCAGTCACTTTGTAATTCTTGAACGATCTTATTTTAAAAAACTTTCGAATAAATTTTAATTTTACTTTCTTTTTCTATTTTATGAAATTCCAAAAAAAACAAAAAATTTAAAATAAATCTTTAATAGGTCGCATTTAGCTCACTTTCAGGCTTTTCACAAGAATTTAAAAATTTAATTGATGGTACATCATCAGATGTCGATGATATTAAGGATCAAAGTTTTGCAACAAAAATCATTGGGGGTGCAAGAATACGTGCACATTTCATTTTCAGTTTGCCAAGTGATGTTAAAAAACTACGACTTGAAGATGATTTAACTGATGAAAAAATAAAAATATATATCCAAAATGCAGAAGGTGCCATTTCAAGATTGGGAGTTCCAGAAAAGGCATTCCATTGGGCAATTAGGGTCGGTATCACAAAATTAATGGAACCATGTAGGCAATGTGTCTTGAATGTTGAAAAGGAATTGATTGAAATCATTACGGCAACTGCAAACAAAGTCGAGCAATTTGAAATGTTTCCAATGTTGAAGGAAAGAATTTTGGATATTGCTACAAATTTAGTCTCCAGCTTAAGAGAGCCAACATTAGACTTAGTCACAAAATTAGTGAATATGGAATTAGCGTATATTAATTTTGATCATCCAAATTTGCATATTAGAAAATATACTGAAGACAAAACTGGTGAATTGTTTGAATCTTGGTTAACTAAAAAGGGCGGTAAATCTAAAAAATGGCAACAGAGATGGTTTGTACTTAAGGCTAGAACATTGTTTTATTACTCTGGACCAAATAGTACAACAGCGTTAGGTGTTATCCCGTTGGAAGGATGTATTATTGAAACTTGGGAAGATATTAAAAAGGCAATCAATCAAAATTTTGGTTCAAATAATCAAAACCAGAACCAACAAAATAATAACAACAACAACAACAACAACAACAACAACAACAATAATAATAATAACCAACAAGTGTATCCAGAACAAAAGGGACAAGTGGGTACCAAAGTACCCCCAATTGATCAAAAGCAAAAAAGAGGATTATTTGGAAAGAAAAAAAACCCCTTGAACTCATTAAATAACAAATGCTATTTCCGAATTAGGCATCCCTCCGGTAGATCAATCCTTCATAACCGTCCAATGCTTGAATTGTTTGCTGACGATGAAAAGGCTTTGAAAAATTGGGTTAATTTTATTAAAAGAGCAGCGCAAGGTGGCCGAGGCGGCGGAAAGAAAATAAATAAAGATATTTGGTTGATCAGAGAAGTTGTCACTAGTTATTTCAGAACAGCAAAAATCACCCTATTTGATTCAGTTCCAAAGGCAATCATGTTTTCAATGGTAAATCCAGTCAAAAGAGAATTGGAAAGTAGCTTGATGGTGAAAATTTATGATGAAGAGCTGCTAGATGATATAATGAGCGAAGACCCTGGCGTAAAAGAAAAAAGACAACGCCTCAAAAGAACAGTTCTCTTATTAAGAGAAGCTCAAGAAATTATGAAGGATGTTAAAAAATTTAAATCAATCAAAAAATATTAATTTTTTATTATTCTTGGATTTCGAATTTTTTTTTTTTTTTTATTATTTTTTTTGAAATTCTTTTTATTTTTTGATCTTTTTATTTTTAAAATTTTTTTTTATTTCATTTTACAAAGAATTTTGTTAAATTTTCTCCAAATAACATAATTCGATATTTATCTATTAAAAAAAGTATGAAATTTTTTATTTCTTGTCATTTTTAGGGTTTAGTAGCTGGAATCAATTTTCTTCATACTCAAGGAGAGAATATTGCTCTCAAAAAATGTTAATGTGAATGCACCATATCTATTAGTTTCAAAATATTAAAAGAAATAAGGGCAAAGACTCCAGATGATTTTAAATTACTAAAAATTGATAGTTTTTAAAATAATAAAATATCATTCTTTTTAGTGTTTTAAATGTTCATAGGTCAAGAAAACACAAAATTCCAATAAAAAATTTTCTTTCAGTTTATAATCTAATCAATTCAATTATTGTCGCTCAATTAATTATTGTTCAATAAACTCTGTTTATTTCATAAATAATGGTTTTGTTAATTTCTTTTCCTCAAAATTAACTTTTTAAAATAATATTAAAAAAAATGAAAAATGGAAATAAATTAAAGAGATCGATCTTCTATACAAGAGGGAAAAATTTCAAAATAGGTTACTATTGATATTCTCTATTTAAAATTTTTTATATGACAAGTATTAAAAAATTCTGATCGGGCTAACAAACTCAGAATGGAAATTATTTTAATGAGATCAATTTTTTTTTTCCATTTTTTATCATAGAAAATTTTTAAATTCATTTTATTTCTAAAATTTTTAAGATTTTTTTACGTTGAATATTACAATTTCCATAATTATTTTATATACTATGTCGTTATTACCAGGAATATTAATTATGTATAGATTTTTTATCTTTTTGGGGATAATTCTATTTGGTAAACCAAAAAATTGATTTATTAAACATATGGAAAAATATTTATATTCTTTTAAGAATGATAATTATAAACATTTTATTTTTAAAAGTCTTTTACAAAAATTCCTCAGAAATTGTGTTTTTGTTTAAAGATAAAATTCAATTTTTCAAAATAAAATTTTCTTGAAGATATTTGGAAATTTTGTAATTTTATCCTTAAAATTCAAAATCAATTTTTTTCTGACAAAAATGATTTAAATTATAATATGATTATTATGAATAAGACCAAATTATCTGTTAATAAAATTTTTTCAAAATTGAAAAATTTTTTGCATTTTTTTTTTTCATTTTTTGAAAACCAGAAAAAAAACTTTTTGAAACCCTAAAGAAAAAAACTTTTTGCTGAATAGATCTAAATTTCATTGATAAAATTTTTGAAAAATTCGATAAAAATTTCATTTATTTATCCAATATATACCTTAATTGGTGTTATTGGTTGAGATTTGTCTTGGAATATTAATAATGATGAAAAATAATAAAAAAATTTGCTTTTGAAATCAAAACTTTGCAACATAAAACGAAAAAAATATTATCCACCCTTTTCAAGGATTAACTTAATTCTTAATTAAAATAATAAATTACATTTTTTTCGTTTTATATTGGAAATATGTTAAATTTTGGAATTCAAAAATCGAATCAAATCAATAAATTGTTTAAATGAGGTTAAATCATCCATATTCATGAGCCAAAACAAAAATTACAAAAAATTTTTTTAAAGCTCGTTCAAAGATTTCATTTTATTTTTAAAAAATAATACTCCACGAACCTCAAAAGTTCTCAATAGATATAATTAGAAACTCGGTACAGTTCTGTTCATGAAATAATATATTAACTTTTATTTCAATTTGAAATTGAGTTTAATGTTTTTTTTCAAAAAATTTCCTCTTCTTTGATTGTTGATTTTTTTAAATTTTATCAAACATTTATTATTATTTGGTTTTATTTGTGATATTCACCCTTTCTTTCAAAAAATAAAGAAAATTTATTTATTTTGATTTCGACTTTTCATCATTGTATTTTTTTAAAATTAATGATCTTTCAAAATATTTCATATTTAATGATAGTTAAAAAAAAAACATTAAATTAAAATATCAGTTAACAATAAAGATAAATAATAAAATTTTATTATTTTGTCAAAAATAAAGATGTTTTAGGAATTGACTTGTGATTGTTATAAAAAACACACTCTTTCAAAATTTGTGATGCTTTATCGTAAGATAAAAACATCATTAATATATAGATTAATAATTATACTGAGTTGATTCAATTTATTATTCTTATTCATTTAAATTAATTTTCCTTTTCCTTTTCTTCCTTTTCCTTTTTTTCATTTTCCTTTTCTTCATTTTCATTTTCTTTTGTTTCTTCTTGAATCTTTGGACGTTCCAATGTTAAATCTCTGAAACCATAAAGAGGATTTATTTTTGGTAAATTAAATTTATCCATTAAACTAAGTCCACATATTCCAAAGTAACTATGAAGTGGGTCAGGTTTTGATCTACTCCATTTTGAAAAGCCACCAAGTTTATCTATTTAATTAATATAAAAATTAAATTTAAAATATAAAATATATTAGTAAATAATAAAATATTTAACTCAAGCCTTTAGTATTTTTTTTTAAATTATTTGTTGGTGATTTTTTCAATGTTTTTAAAAAACATTTTTTGTTGAAAAAACTAGAAACAAACATTTAAAAGATTTTAGAAATTTTGGAGTGGATCTATTTGAATAAATAATGGAATAGGTATAATTGAAAATTAAAAAAATAAATTATATTAAAATAATTCGTTTTGAAAATCCCAATCATTGGATCTTGATTCGTAGGCACTAATTTTCTTAATCGAGAACAAATACCTCCCCAAAAAAATAATAATCTTAATAATAAATGAATTCTCAATTAAAAATGGTTATCATCATGTTAAAATGTAATATCAAAAATAAAAAATCATTTTCGTAGATAGAATGTGCTATCCAGATATTTAAAATGGTATTTTTTTCCAGATTTTCAATGTACTAGACTTACTACCTTACTATTGATCAAAGTATCTTGATGAAAAAAGTCACAAAAAGTTTTTTTTATGAAAAGAATATCTTCTTTTTAATAGTTTTTTTTTTTTTTTTTTGATATTTTGTTTGTAAAAAAAAAAAAAAAACAGATTTTTAAATTAAAAAGATTTTTTTTTTTTCAAAAATCTTTTTTAATTCTAAATGTAGTTTTAAAAAAGCGTGACGAAAAAAGTTTTGTTTAAAGTTATAGAATTAGATTGAATGAAGTTTATTATCCTTTTAGAGATATTTTTGAAAACTCTTTTGTCACATTTTTTGAAAATTACTCAATTTATTTTTGGAATTAATTACAAGGGAAATAAATTGTGTTATTATTGCTTTTTTTGTAAGTGTCAACCATATGAAAAAAAAAAAATTGAAATATTTCAGATTTAATATTATAAAAATTGTTTAAGTATCGTGATAAAAGATTAATATTAAAATATAAACTTTTAATTACCTTGACAACAAAATATATATTGCTCATTTTGGTCATAATCGATTAATTCATAGGAACCAAGTATTTCAAGCGAAGCACCAACCCAGAAGGAATAGCATGTATCAGGAGGTTTATTTACTCTTCCTTGAAATCCAATTGTTTGTTTTCTTAGCAACCAATCGATAACGAAATCCTTATCTGGTAGTGAATCTAATTTGTTCATTAACGCCAAAGATGCAATTGCACAATAACTCGATCCCCCATGTGATTCGCCATTGGGCACAAGACCAAATCCACCATCATAAGATTGACAAGATAATATATACTTTGTTGCCTTTTCAATATCAAATGTTCCCCAATTATCTAAAAAGGTATATATTACACAAGAACAATACATATATCTTAGATCAGTTTCACTGATTCCAGAAATTGCTGCAACACTATAATTTTGAAATTTGAAATAATTATATGATAAATTTTTAAAACATGATTTTTTTTTTAATTGTCAATTTAAGTTTTCTTTCATTTTCCAATAATTTTATTATTAAATATTTCTTTTTTTTTTTATTTGATTTCACAAAAAAATTTTCATTTTGATTTATTTATTCTTCATATTATTACCAAATAATAATAATGAATTTTTAAAAATATTAAACTCTTTATAATTCAAATACTAAACAATCGAAGACAAATAGAAGATATAATTGAATTTGAAATAAAACAAAATTCAAATATTAAAATATTTATCAAGTTATTAATAGTTTAATAAATATTTTATTTTTATTTTGTTTTCAATTGATTGGGTTTGTAGAGATTAAATAAATACATACAAATGAAATAAAGTTTTATAATCTATTATTATTTTTTATTTTATTAATTTGGATTTTGTTTGAAATTTTTGTTTGGTCATTTTATTGTTAGTATATTATATACAAGAAGAACAAAAATGTTATTTTGAAATGTAAAATTGATTTTTTCAACAAAATATTTTTAAAGTTGATCAAATTTTATTCTAATTCTAAAAGAATGAAGTTATTATTTTTTTTGAACGCAAAGCTAAAAAAATGACAAAAAATAACCAATTTTCAAGGAATATTGATATTGGCTATTTCTTGAAAAAATATCTTTCTTAAATAATACTCTACTGATTTAGAGTATTCTTGAATTTTTTAAATTTGTTTTTTGTTTTTTAATTGAACTAAATGGTTGAGTTTGTTGGGATCTCAAAATATTAAAAAAATAGAAGAGACAGATGGAATAGAAGAAAATTGAATTTTCTCATGATCAAATTTAGCCAGTTATGTTTTTTTTTTAAAAAAAAATTGGTATTTTAAATCTATTTTAGTTAATACATGCAATTTATTTTGAGAGTTTAAAAAGGGATGAGGAAATACCTTTTCAAAAAATGTTGTATTCTCGAAATTAATTTTTTTAGTTGAGATAATTACTTGTAAAACTTTTATTAAGAATTTGAAAATTCGTCTAGCTTTAATGATCAAAAAATAAAAAAAAGCTTTTAGAATTTTTCTATTTTTTTTTAAATTTTTTATCATTAAATATCCACACGACTTCAACAAAAAATAACTCACGTAATTTGACTCATTATTTCAAAAAAAAGTCCAATATTTTTCTATTTGGATGTTCTAGATATCAACCTATCCAGAAAAATATATTGCTTATTTTCTCACAATTTAGAAAATACTTTAAAAATACTACTTATCCTTTAAAAAGGAAATCATAATAATCAAACTTTAAATTTTTTTATGTTGATAATTATAGAGTAAGTCTTGAATTTAAAAAAATTGATAAAAATAGTTACTTTTGGAGATTCTAAATCTAAATATTAATTCATTGAAAACTGGGAGACGATTATTTTTGGTTTCTATTTTTGGATTTTGGATAAAATAATTAAAAAAACAAACTTCCAAAATGAAAAATATTTATTGTGATCTTTAGTAAAAAAAACAATAATATATTTGTGCACTTATATTTATAATAGATTTTTTAGAGCTATGTGAGTCACTTGGAATCTATTATAATTTACTTTCAATTAAACAGACTTTAATTAAAGACGAATCTATGATGAAGCTAATCCCTTAAAGTATTCCTTAACCTATTAACCAAAATCGTGTAATATTTGGTTCATTTGTTTTCATTTGATCTTTATAAAAAATTTTTTTTATTTAAAAAGAACTAACTGTTGAGAGAAAAATGTTGGACACAGAAAAATAGTTGGACACAATTTTTAATTGGGAACATTAGTAAAATTGAAAATCAAATCCTATTGATAACTAGGTGAATTTTATATAAATCCAGGTTTAAATGTGTTACAAGTTCATTAATCTGTGGTGTGTGTAAAATACTCATTTGAATGGTTGATAACTAAAGTAGATCATGCTATTTTAATAAAAATCCAAGTTGTAGTAAAGTTTACTATTAATTCTGAAAATGGTAATTTTTAAACTTGCTTTAGATTATAAGGGATAAGGTTTTGAAAAAGTAGAATGACATTAATTCTTATTCTAATAAGTTGATTATTGTTATTTTCTTTACTTATTTCACAAACGATTGAAACAAAAAATCATTTTCAGTAATGTTCCCAATTAAAATTGCTGTCCAACTATTTTTCTCTGTCCAACATTTTTCTCTCAACAGTAAAAAAAAGTGTTTATTTTTTATTTGTGATCTTGTTTTTTGGAATAATAATTAAATATTGTATTACGTGGAATTTTTAAAATTGATAAAACAGCTATGAAGAATTTTCTTGAAAATTTATTTTGGAAATAAAACAAAACGATTCTGAATTTCGATTGATATTTTTTCATAATCACCAATTGTTTGGTTTTTTTCTTTTCTTTTCTTTTATTTGTATTCAATTGAAAGTTTGGAAATAAATATTTGAAAAAAAGGAATTGTTTTAGTAATTAAATTTGCTTTTTAAAAGCAGAAACTTTTCATAAAAATCATTTTAATATACAATTTCTTTTTGTATTTGTGTAGTATTTATTTTGATGAAGGTATATTGTTTTCCAGAAGTAAAAGAAAAAAGCATAGGAATAAAAGAAAAAAGCATAGGAATAAAAGTAAAAAAAATGTGTTATAGTGTATTCTTCTATTTTTAATGGTTAAAAAGTACTTTAACAATATCACTTTTCCATAATTCTTATCTCAAAGAAACAAAAAATTTCAAACCCAATAAATAATTTTCATTCAATCTCAGGCAAAGCTAATACAGCCAATTTATTCAACCTATGAATTTTTTCAATCCTTTCATAATATAACCTGAAACAAAAAAAATGTTTAAAAACATTTTGTGTTTCATCGTGTTGTGACAAAAATTGCTTCATTTCAACTTGTAAGGTTTCATTCTGAAACTTATAAAATTCAATCCTTTAAAATACTTTAAACTCTTATTAGAGACAGTTTATTCAACTTGAGAATATTTCAATCATTACGAAGTCTAAGTCAATTGAAAAAAATTGCTTTAAACAATTTTTGTCACAACACGATGAAACACAAAATGTTTTTAAACATTTTTTTTGTTTCAGGTTATATTATGAAAGGATTGAAAAAATTCACAGGTTGAATAAATTGGCTGTAATAGTTTGATGAATTTTTCATAATGTTCGTACTAAAAGTTTTGAGAAAAAGTGTTACTGGAATTGTTTTGTTCACTCTTTTTAAGTTTTTTGGTTGTCATTTTTATAAACTTTTTGTTTGAACTTTTTTAAAGCTGCTCACCTCAACCCAAAAATAAATTTCTAATAGAAAAATTAAGAAACAAAAGAATCTCAATTTTAGACACGCCTCTAAAACCTTGTTAAAGGGTAACAACTACATACAAAACAGAGAATGTAAATTAATTTTTTTATCATTTTAAGCCGATTTTTTTGAAAGATTTTAAAACCTTTGTGAATCAGCCAAGAAACAAAATTAGAAACAATAAAAATTCCTTAAAAATGTTTTTCATATTAATTTGAGAATTGTCGTTCAATCGAGTACCTTAATCTTTATTAATTTTACTAAATTTTCCCTTTTTGTGTGAAAAAAAAAAAACAAAAATTAAGAGAATTAAAAAAAAAAAAGAAGAAAAAAAAAAATAGATGATAAAAGAGAATATTACCTTCCATCTTCTTGTTGTAATTTTGCAGTTGCATTTACCACTGCTTCACTATCAATTCTTTCAAGGTCGTCACCTAGAATTTTTAAAATTGATAACGCTGTGTAAGTCATTGCAACGTGTGCACGATCGTAAGTATAAGTGGATGTTCTTGAACATTCAGGATTGTAATCACAACCAAACAGCGGCCCGCATCTAAATCCGCAATTCTCGGATAACTTGTTTTCATCTTTGCTATCGGGGACAATTTGTTGTGCGTAGACCCATTCAATGACTTCCTTGCTTTTGATTCGATCTGTTGCACCTAACATGTCCAAACCTGAAATCGCAAAATAAAGTATTGTCATTCGATTAGACTCCATTGACTGAATAGGCTGTGGAAGCATATTCAAATAGAGATTAAAATATTCAATATGTGCTCTTCGATTAAATTCTTTCTTCGACATGTGTCTCCTTTCTAAAATTGTATTCAGAAAAATATAGTTTTTGAGAAAATATTAAAAAATGAAACTAAATCCTTCGTTTTTTGTTTCTTGTTAATTTTTAAATCGATATTGTTCAGGAAAAAAGAATCGTAAAGTGAACGACTTTTATTTTTTTTTGAAATAAGTCTGTCTTTTCCATATTTGTCTTCTTTTTTGAAGGCGACTTAGTCTTCTAAAAAAAAGATCGAGCTTTGGTCTTATTGTAATTTAAAAAACCAAGTTTCCTTTTTAACAAGGATTAAAGATTAAATGTCAGAAGAAACAGGCAATAAACCATAAACAAATTTGGTTTTGGTGTCTTAAAGTTCTACTTCAAAGAACAAATTAAAATTATGAAGGATTAAAAAGGAAAAAATTTTTCTCAAAAAAATTGTGAAAATTTGATTTATTGACTAATAAAAACATTTTTTTAGATTCAAGTATCAAGTCACTAACTTTGAATTTACTCCAGACTCTAAAAGTTTTTGTCCAACAAAAAGGACATTGTAAAAGTTATACTTCTTTTGGTTGAAAAAATTACAAATATCAAAAAACAATTCCAAGAATTGAAAGAAAACCACAAATATTAATAAAAAAATTAATTTCACTTGATCCTAAAAAACTGCAGTCCAAAAACTGTAAAAATATTCAAAGTATCTCTATTCAAAAAAATTCAATAAACAAAAAATTAACTGTTTGAGAATTTCTAAAAATGAAATTAAAAGTAAAAAACAAAAAATTATCATTTCTTGTTTTGATATATATCAAAATATTAAATTTCTTCCATTTGAAACAAATTGTTTTCTCAAATTACAAAATCATTTTAATTTGGTTTAATCTAATTTAGTGGTTATTTAGTAACCATCTTTCATTTTACAAAGTCAAGATTTTTTAACATTCTTGAGATAAAAATTACTCATTTGAAAGATAAAAAAAAATGAAAAAAAAATCACTTACATGAAAAAAATCCCTGATAAGATTTTTAATTGTTCATATTAGGAAAATTGTTGTGTAATTTCTTTTATTTTCAATCAAATCATTTTTTTAAAATAATCAAAGATTATATAAAACGAAGTAATAAGCCTACCTAAAGTTCATTAAAGAGTGGTTTATATAGAATACTCAAAGTAATTGTTTGTTAGCTAAAGTAGATCAACCTTTTGTGAAAAAAATTCGAGTTTTATAGAGGTTTACTTGAGTTTGGAAAATGACAATTTTTTATATCTTGCTTTCTGATTGATTGAATGATGTTTTGAACAAGTCTAATTTCATTAATCAGCATTCTGATAAGTGGATGAGTTATAATTTTAAAAAATTGATTCTTTAAAAAAAAAGGGTTTGATTGTAAATAAAAGAAATTACTCAACAATCTTACAAATATGAACAATTAAAAATCTTGTCAGGGATTTTTTTCATGTAATGTATTTTTTTCACAACTTTATATCACATTATTGATGATAAAAATAATTTATTTGAGATATGAAAATAAAAATTTAAAGATATGAAGTATTGCCCAAGATTTACACTTTGAGAATATTAATATTTTTTTAAAAAATTATATATTTTAACTTGTCAAATTGGAAATTGGGTATCTCTCGAGGCAATTTTTTGATAAAAATTCATTATAATTTATTATTAGTTTTTTTTAAGATCGATATTAGTTCACATTCTTATTTTCTATTACCTAATTTGCATTAGTACTCTTAATAATGTTATTAATTTTTGTTTCAATTCCAAAAAATATTTTTCGTTTTTTATGATTGAAAGAGTGAAAATTAAATTCTAAAATTTTTTACTTAAATTTCCTAAGAGGTAATTTAAGCATAAAATCATGGACTTTGTCATTGTTCAAGGTAAAAACATACCCAAATTTTTTTTAAGTAAAAAAAATAAAAAATTGCAAAGAAAAAATTGAAAAAGGGGAAAAAAAATTAAAAATAATAACGAAATTTAAAAAGGGTTTCGAAGAAGCAATTGGTAAAAAAAGATATTAAAAAATTATAATAATATAATTAATTAAAAACGCCAATATTCACAGTCAGAATATTTTTGATTAATTTAATATAATTTGATAATTCATCAAGAAGTTTTACTTGTGATCTTTATTGAATTTGCTGTAATTTCTAATTTCTTTTTGATCGGTTTGTCTTTAAATATATGTACATTTTTTCTATTTGCTTTTTATTTTTTATTCCCAAGTTACTCATACTTTTTTTGGGGGGTATCTTGTGGTATTAGTAAGTAATCGCTTGATTTTTTTCTTATATAACTTTACTTTTTAGTAAAAATAAATTTCGGATAGGGATTTAATCGAAAAAAAAAAGAAAAATTATTTTTCCTCGTAAATACTCTCCCTTAAATTGGATAAATGATGAAAAATTCCATACGAATACATTATATGATTTAACGTATTCTCATAGTATTAGTAATTGTACCTTTGGGATGATTTTTTTGGTATATATTATTGGATAATTAATAAGTAATGGTATTATAACAAGAAAAAAAGATGAAAGTCAGAGTTTTATATTAAATTTATATTTTTATATTCTCTACATGGATATTTTTAACTATGGGAATATTTTTTATTTATTTATTAGTTGAAGAAAAGTATCATTGATTAATTCAATTGTGAACCTAGTTCCTTGATTTTATAGAGGGGTGTAAAGTTTTATGTTATTTACCAATTGTGGTATTTTAATCTTTATTAATTTCCGATTTTTTTTAATTAAAAACTTTTTTTTCAGAATAAATACCTTTAAGTCTCCTTTGAATTTTTATAATTATTTTGTAATTTTATCAGACCATGGTTTTTCTGTAGTCAATTGGATTAACTAGTACAATTGTTTTCAAGTTAGTGGATAAATTTATCGATTATTCTTGAAGTTAAGGAATTTTTTTCAGTGGGGAGAGGTCTATATTAAAGTTCATTTCTATTAAATTTCAATCTTATAAGTGCTATATGTTCCGAAATAACATCATAAAAATCATGAGTAAATTATATTTATGAAAGAATTATTATATTTTTTCAAAGTATCACTTTTTAAAATTGATAGTTTTAAAATATTTTGATAAATACTTTTTCCAAATCAAAAAACAGAAACCCAAATGATATTATTCTCAGTAATTAATAATTAAAATTTAGAATTTTCCAAAGTTTACATTTTTATATAATTTTTAATTTCAAAGATTAACTTAATAATCATCAACCTAATAAGCCAAAAAGAGACATTTTTCTTTCCTTTTTATAAAGGTAATTGTAACATCAATCATTTTCCAATATTTAAGAAATAATTTGTCAAAAAAATTTATTCTTTTATTTTTTTTTTTAAGAAAATAAATTTTTTAGCAACTGGCCTAACTTTTTACGACAAATTTAAGAATGTTATCTTTCAACTTTGTTATCAGAATATTGATGATTCAACCTTTCAATTTGTTTAAAAATATTGCATTTTTTCAGAAAAGGGTTTCAAATTTTTACTTATACAAAGATTATTTTTATTTCATTAAATCGACTTTTTGGTACTTTTTTAGAACAGAATCTTTCGATGCTTTCCCTGGCTGAACTTCTATGATTTATACTTGTAAATGCTAAAGTTCAATTTTAGACTTCTCTGTGGTAATAAATAATTCCTTTATAATCTAAAAGGGGTTTTTTACACTCTGACACTATTTAACAGGCACTCTAATTAATCTTAAATTATTCACAAAAAAAATATTTTTTAAAGATTCTTTTCTTGGAAATTCAACACAAATTGGAATTAAACGATTATTGTTTGAGTTGAAAACAAAAGAGTATAATTTACTATTGTGATATTATTATTTTTGTCTAATCTTTTTTGATACGTTATTTTTATTGGTTTTTTTCTTATATATGATCTTGTTAGTTATGCTATAAATTCCAATTACTGTACTTTATATAATTTTTTTTAATAAAGAATTTCTCTACTCGATATCAATTCTATATGTGATAATGTTTATAAAATACTTTTTATTACTTTGTATTTATCACTCATAAAGCCTTGATTTAAAAAAAAAAATGCCCAAATAACTTAAGGGATGAGTCATTAAGGTGATAAATTAATATTCTGAAATGAATTTGAAAAATATTTTTTTTAATTATTATGTGTAACTAATACAAATCAAAAACTAACCAACCTCAAAAGTCTGATGAAGCTCGAAAAAATCAAATAATCAAAATGATATCATTTTTAGAAAAAAGTGCCAAAGGGCAAGTTTCAATTTCCAATTTTAAAGGTTGTGATTATATAATTTTGAAATAACTATTTTGGTTTTGAATTGTTAATCTTTGGAGCTTTTAGATATCTTGAAGATTTTGTTTTTTTGATTTTTTTCATTTCCCATAGTAGTTATTATTATGTTAAGAATGTTACAAAAATCTTACTCTGTTAAATTTAGAGAGTTATAAAATTATCACAAATTAGAATAAATCGTGTTAAATTGGTCGTGTACTTAAAGAAAGCAATTTGTACTAAATTGAAGAAATTCAACCCTATGCAATTATTATATAAGAAAAATTATTTTTTTGCAAAAAATTTGATTTTATGTTTACGAGAATTCTTTGAAAATTTTTTTTTTATGGTTGAATAATTTTTTAGAAAGTGAAAATCCTTTTCAAGTTGATTTTTTTTAATTGGAATTTTTTGTCATTTGGATCTAGCGAATCTTTTTTTTTTTTGAATTTTTTACCAATGGGATCCTCTCAAATTTTTTTTTTAATTGTATTTTTTGACAAGAAGATCCTGTAAAAAAATTTTTTTTTTTAATGAATTAGTCAATCAAAAGAAAAGCAATTTCACTATTCCCTTTTTAGTTACAAGCCACTCCTTGAGTTACAGAGTAAAAACATGATAACAAACAAGAGTCTTCGAACCTCATATTAAACAATATTTTTTTGAAGGCAAATTGGAATTTTGAAAATGGAAATTTGACAGTATTTTCAAAACAATGACTTTAAATTTGGAAATTGAATTAAGAGGAAACCCTAATGTAAAAATAACAGACCTTATCATTTTTATTGAAAAGGATCAGGAAAAAGAAAAAGAAAAAGAAAAAGAAAAAGAAAAAGAAAAAGGAAAATTAAAATAAAAAAAAAAATTAAAATTAAAACAAAGAAAATGACAAAAAACAAAATATTCGATCTTGTTCTCATAATGGTGTAAACAATAAAAATATCTTTATTCACAAGTGTTAAGATCTCGTAATAAAAGGTATTTTTGTTTGAATACAATTGAAGATCTGTTTTATTTGAATAAACAGACAATTTTTCCAAGGATCTTTATCAATTATTCAAAAAAGAAAAACAAAAATTTTTTTTTATTTAATGCTGAATAGTTATTGAGAACAACCACTTGGCTTAGTACCTTGATATTCGTCACAAATCTTGTCTCTAAATCCAGTCCAGCTACTTGGGCAGTCTCCATCATGCCATTTACAAAAGTATTGTCCATTAATGAAGATTGTTGGTACCCAATTCACTGGGTATTTGCTGTTCACTGTGTCAATTGATTGCACAAACAATGATGCAGATTCAGTCTTGTAACAGGTTTCAAGGGTGTCCCAATCTAAGGAAAGGTGTTTTGAGCATGTTTCTGCATTCTGTGGGATGTCGTATTGGTTTTGATTTAAGCATTCAATGTAATCAAAATATTTCCAATCGTTTTGGTAATGCTTTTGTGCACATAACTCATATTTGTTTCCTTCACATTCCGTTTCTCCATGCATACACTTGAAGGTGTATTTGTCATTTGTTTTTTGATAAGAAGCCAAAAAATCAACTCTGAGGGTAAATATATCACCAATATAATAAAGAAGTTTTGATGCAACTTCGTCTTCCCAAGAGCTTGTGTCTGGGCATTTACTTGCAGCAATTAATTCAACTGAGACAGGTTGAGCACAATTGAGAAAGGTGGGTAAGAATATTAGACAAAAAACAAATAAGGCTGTAATTTTCATTGGAAATTAGTTATTTTGAGAAAAGCTGAAATGAAAAAAATGATCAATTTTACACAGCTGAAAAAGGAGAAAAATTTTTTGTTTATTGTCCTTTCTTCATAATATAAGGTTTGTCTTGAACTGTGTTGATAATAAAATTCTTTTGGGAGTATAAAAGAACCAAAGAATTTTATGAAAATTCCATTTTGGGGTGATATTAACCCGTTTGAAAAACCAACTTTTCATTTGATTGTTGGAAAATATTTGTAAGTTCTGTATTTATGATAAACAATAAAATGTGAGTACCTTTTTAAAAAATAGTTTCTTATCTCAGATCCAACTTAACTCGGGTTTTGAACAAAATTTTTACTTTTTTCAAATGACTTTTTAAGATCAAAGTTAAAGTTAAAGAGTAAAATTATATTTATTTTTTGAGGGGTATATCAGATTTTAAAATCAATAAAATTTAAACAGCTTCACTTTTCATAATAATAAAAGTATCTTCATTTTGGGTTTTGAGTTCAATAAGAATAATTATTCTAAACGTAGTAACAACCTTAGAAAGATTAATGCCTCAAATTACCAGCAATTTCTTTGTAAATTTTTTGGTAAAGAAAAAGAAAAATGTTGTGAAAACTATTTCATATTTATAGATTAAATACTGAAAAGATAAATAAAAATAAAAAAATTATTATATAAATTCTGAATAATATTTCACTGATTTTTTCAATACTGTTATTTACCAATTAATAAATGAAAATTTTTATTTCAATTTCTCAAAATGAATATATTAATTATAACAACTACAATCAAATTACCAAAATAAAAATTTTGTATTCGAGTTAACAAAGGAAGTTTAATTTATTGTCTAAAAATATCATTTCTAAATGATGTTGTTCAGATCTTTAGTTTTTCTTTCGACTTATAAACGAGAAAAATATTTTGGATAGTGAACTAAAAATTTTCATTTTTTATTTGGAAAATAATAGTATTTCCAAATTATTAAAGATTATTTAATTTTTAAATCAATGTTTATTTATTTATTTGAAATGATTTTAAACAATTATAAATTGATTTTTTTGACTGATCTGCAATGTTGATAATTAGTTTTTTTATTGTTCAATTGAATTGACTAAATTTGAATTTTTTATAAAAAAGATCCTCAAAAGGATTTTTTTTTTTGAATTGTTTTAAGCGATAAACTCGAAATTTTCTTTTTACAATAACTACCTTTACATAATTTGGGAGGGGTTGGCTAATTATTTTTTTAATCTAAACACAGGAATATTTTGAGCGTGGCCAATTAATCAAAATACAAAAGTATAAATTTTTTCAAAACATATAATAAATTATAGAACAAAATATTATTGTTCATATTTGATAATTGATTGTTCACACAATAATTTTGAGTCTTTTTGAATTCCCAATCTGATGAAATCTATAATTAATTTTTTTTTTATTTAACATTTTTATTATTATTAATAAACCATAATAATCTGAAAAACTATTTCAAAGAAGAAACAAATAATTGCAAATTTTTTTTTGAATCTCGGATCTAAAAAAATCAATAAAAAAAAAAAATTCAAATCAAAAAAATCTGTTTTTTTCTCAATATGATAAGTGTTAAAACTTTATTTTTCAGAAAGATTGAAAATAACCTAAATTATAATTATATGTTTACAATTTGAAAGTATAAATAGTTATTTGTATTTTTTTTTGTATTTTTTTTTTTTTTTGGATTCTTTCTCTTATTTTAAATTTATAATCGATATTATTTTCTCTGAAATTTTTCAGAATAGTAGTTGAATTATTTTATAATTATATTTACGTGTATATATTATATTATATATCAACTTATGATGTTCAATTTTTTTCATTCAGTTTTGATAATTGTTCTTGGGGAGGAAAATTTTCTTTTAGAATTATAAAAACAATGATCATCTTTCCAAAAAAAGATGAAATCAGGTATAAGAATTAATTTTACAATCTAAATGAAATTTTATTAGATTATTTTTCAAATCATGATAAATTTTATAGTAATAAACCATCGATTACCTTGAATTTCTCGCCCCAGTCCTATTATATATTAATTTTTGAAGAAAAAATATTTTACAAATTTGTTTACAAAATTCTTTTTTCAAATATTTTTATTAAAAGAACCATAAATATAGAATATAGTTGCATAGATTGGAGTAAAATGTTTGAATTATTGAAACTATAAATAAACTTTAAAACGTTTAATAAAAAGAAAAAGAAAATATGTTGGAAAAATGATAGAAATAAAAATAGATAATTAGTTTGATTGTTATTATTTGATTGATAGATACATTATTCTGAAATAAAACAAATAAATTCTATTAATTACTATTTTTTAAGAATAAAAATAAAATTAGTTATTTTCTTGAACAAAATGAGAATAAGATGAATTTTATCAAATTATGAATAACAATTAAATTGTAAAATTCTGAACATGGAAGAAGTAATTTATTTCTCAAAAAAAAAAATCTATTAAAAGTAATTCCTTGTGATTTAATTAAAAAAAAATGGTATATAAGAATTATTCTTATTAAATGTTAAAGATAAGGTCAAGAAGTTAATGTTTTTTTTTTATTAATTTTTTCTTGATCAACTTTCTTATTTATTGTGAATTCAGTTTTTTTAATTGTGGGGGGTTCGTATTATTCTAGTATATTCAGCACTTCCATCCTTTTTAAAAAATTAATTAATTTTGAGAAATAAATTATTTTATTAATTAATTTCCAGATAAATAAGGGTATTTTTAATTTTAAAATGTGCAAACTATTATTTTCAAAACAATTTGTCGAGAAAAATTCAAAATGTATTTCAAAATATAAATGTGTGTTTTTTTACTAGAAGATCTAAATATGAATGAATAAAAGAACTCAACAATAAACCATAATTAATTACAGTCAGTTTCACTTTTAAGACACAAACTTTCAACGAAATTTAAGGAACAAAAAAATCTCAAATTAAGGCACAAAATTTGGAATTTTTAATTTTTGCAATTTATTTTACTAGAATACAAAATTTTGTGCCTTAATTTGAGATTTTTATTGTTCCTTAAATTTCGTTGAAAGTTTGTGCCTTAAAAGTGAAACTGACTGTATGATTTTGGTTTCCGAAAGTTCTATTATTTAAAAATACATTCCAAAAATGAAGAATTTAATATGGATATTTTTCTCAAAAAATAAATTGGTGACAATTTTTTATCATCAAAAATACAAAAAACCAAAAAACTCAGAATTGAGATTATTATGAAAATTTTTTAACAAAGTTCATATCTAATTTAAATTTGACATTAAAACATCTAGACCTTTACTTTCAAAATTGATTTGAACTTTGTTTTATAATTGAGAAGTGAATTAGATGTTTTTTTGAAACAAGAAGGGGGGGGGGGGGCACAGGTTTTTCATTGAAATAAGGATTAAACTTTTTAACAACTTATATTTTTACTCACTATGCCTTAATAACATTGAACTATTTTTATTTTAATTTCATAAAACTTTATTAAATAAAGAGAAAATTATTTTCATATTTAAATTTTTTGTAGACAAATCATTCATTATTACTGCATACTGGTGTAAAACTTTAACTAAACAATAAAGTAATTTTTTTTTTTTTATTTTTCAAAAACATTCAGTCCAAAAAAAAGATAACACAATCCATAAATAATCTTTAAAACTTTTTTGGACCTTCAGACTAACTTTAAGCAAGATTTGATTTTTAGATATCCGAATTATATTTTTTCAAATTTTAAAAACTTGAACAAAGTCTTAATTAGTAGTAAAAAAAGGTTTAATAATGATTAAAAATGGAAAAATTTTAGAATTCTTCGCAATTTTTTAAAGAGTTATCCAAATTAAAATTAATTTTTTAATTTTTCAGACAATAAACTTTTATTAATAAAAGTTAAAAGTCAAAAAATGTTTGGAATTTTAATTTTTTAAAAGTTTTAATTTTAAAAACTTTTAAATTGAAAGTTATAGGTTTTTGATCTTTTAATTAAATTCAAATTTGGAACAATTTCACAAAATTCAAAAGTGTTTTCAATTAAACAAAGTGATTACAATTTTTGTGTTCTTCTTTTCGTGAACCTTAAAAAAAATCATTTTTTGTAAACTTACACCCTTGTTCATGTCTTTTTTTCTTATTTTTGTGTGTGGGTGGTTTCTGTCATTCGTAGTCTTAAGGGTACTTGTTATTTGGTTTGGCCAATCGATTGTTCGCTTTTTGGAGAAAAAAAATTTGAAAATAAGCTTGTTTTCAATAAGCTGGCACTCACCAAAAATATCACAAGCAATAAACCGTTCGCTTCAGAAAAATACCCTTGTTCGAAATTTGCTCAACAAATGGTATTTTTTGGGATCTATTTTTACTGTCTTATTAATGATAACAAGCCTGGTTCTTTGGCTAGTCAATATTTGGAAGATGCTTTCTTTTTTCTTTTCGGAAAACAAGCAAGAAATGGATCAAATTTTAAAGCCAATTGTTTGTGAATTTTATACAGTTTTGTTTATTCTTACTTTAACGTTCACACCTTTTTCATTCACTAATACTTTTTACTGTTAACTTTTCTTTTTTATTTTCTTTTTCATATTTTTTTTTTTTTTTTAATTTGTTTTTTCTTCGAACCATTGTTTGAATTGAATGACTTTAGATACCAGGAGTCAATGTCCCTTTAAGTCATTTCTGGTTTTTACTAATTTCACTTGTAATAAATGGGGTGTTCCATGAATTAGGACATGCAATTGCCTCAGTTTCGGCTGGAGTAAAAATTAGAAAGTAAGATTCTCAATATTTTTTTTTTTTTATTTTTCTTTTCATTTTTTTTTTTTGTTTTTTTTTTTTTGTTGTTTTAATCATATAAAAACTAATCACCTCTTTGTTGGCATATTAAAAATATTTCTAAACATTCAAAAAAAGAGAAATTTACTTTCTTTTTGAATAAACCTTTGAAAAATGATGTAAAATTATACGCACCAATCGCAATCCAATTAAGAGTATTTCTTCCATTAATGTTCTGAAAAAGGAATTAATTTGTTGAAGGCATCACAAAAAAATTCAAAATCAACTTGACTTGGATTTTTAATCTTTGTAAACTCAAATATTAGATAGATTACATTAAACCACCAAGAAATTGTAATTAATAAATCACACCCTAACACAAACTCAAAAAAAGTCAAATTTTGCATTTTGTAAACTATTCTAAGATCAGGTTAACAGTAAACAGTTCTCAATATTTTGGTTTAAAGAAATGATGCCTTTTTCTTTCGAATTAAAATATTGTGTTTTCAAATAAATTAATTAATGCTACTTTTTTTGTTCTCATTAAGTAATAGTAACTCTTATTTACTATTATTTTCCAATTAAAAAATGAAAATTTTTCATTAAAATTCTCCAAAATATTTTTATATGAATAATTAGTTGAAAAACCTAAAATAATTAACTAATCATTTAGAAATGATATTTTTAGACATTTAATTAAACGACCTGAGTGAACCCTAAGACAAAATTTTAACTCTGTTAATTTGATTGTAACAGTAATAATTAATATACATTTTGGAACTTGAAATAAAAATTTTCATTTATTAATTGGAAAATAGCAGTATCCCCCCCAAAGGTAACAGGGTATTTATTTATATAATGAATACGATTAAGCCCAATAAAAAAACTCATTTATCAACTTTAGAGAAAAGAGTTATCATTTTTAAGGAAGTACATTTTACCATTTTGAAAATTTTCAATTACAACAACATTACTGAAATTAGATTTTTTGAGTTTCATGAGATATTGAAACTTTGAAACCAAAATACCATTCACTACTCTATTTGTGAAAGGAAAAAGAACCCAAACTAAACCAGAGTCGAATCTTTGATTTTTTCAATTCTAAAGAACATTTTTTTTTGATTAAATTTTTGGAGTTTTATTAAATTATGTTTTGGATCTAGAAATGTGTTTATAGGGATGATTGAAATTAATCAAAGAATAAATCAAAAAAACAAACCTGTGGAAGGTGTACATTTGAAACAAATCTTTTCTTTTTTAAGACCAAACAAAAAAAGATCACCTTTCCAAATAAATTTGTTGAAATCAAGAATTAAAAAAAAAAAAAAATTCGAACAAAGTATATTTTCGAAGATTTTTTTTCAATATCTTCTTAACTTGGATGAACCCAAACAAGTCATTAACCATAAATTTCTAGCCTTATATTATTATTTATTATTATTTTAGCAAAACATTTTTTTACAAATTTGTTTTCAAAATTCTTTTTCAAATATTTTTATCAAACCAAGCCATAGTAAAGAATACTGGTTTCGAAGATTAAAGTAAAAGGGGTTGAATTCTCGAAATCAAAAAACAGTTACAAAAGATTCAAACCAAAATCAAAGAAAAACAAAAATTGAGAAAAAAATTTCAAGCATGATTCAGAATTATTTTTAGTTTTCTAAATTTAATGAAAAATAAATAATTTTAAAATCAAACGAATTCATCCAAAAAATCTTTATTTCTGAAGAAGAATCAAAAAAATGAATCCTATTTTCTGAAACAAAACTAGAATTAGATAAAGTAAAAGAAAATAGATTTTTAAATTCATCTTGGAAATTCTTTAGAAATAAAAAGTAATTTGTTAATCAAAAATTTTTCAAACAAAAGTTTTTCCATTCAGAATTAAAAATAAAAGCAAGTAAATAAGAAGTAATTGGATCAAATGTTACAGATAAGATCAAGAAATAAATGATTTTTATTTATATATTTCTTGAATCAATCTTTTCATTTTTTTGATTTCTATTTTTTTATTAGGTATGTAAATATATTATACTACTAGGATATCTGACACTCTAATATTTATTAAATTATTAACGTATTTGGTTAAAGAAATGGTTTGAATAATTCAGTTTCGTATCAAGTGCGGAACTCAAAATTTGTAAAATGTACTTACTCCCTTAAAATAATTCATTTTTCTCAATTAAATTTTCAGTAAAAAAATCTGATCCTTTTTTGTTTGGATTTTTGGATCAAAACAGAAAAAGAAAAATTTGAAAAACATTTTTATTTTTATGAAATCTCACTTTTTGGATTTTCTGAGAGTTTTTATGAAACAAATATCATTGAAACAATACTCTTATTTTAAAAATGCAGTGATCAAAATTATATGTGCTCTACAATCATAATCCGTGCTTCAAAATATAATCCGTGATTTTTTTTCTTCTTTTTTTTTTCTTGTTGTTCCAATGAAATATTCAATTAAATACCCAGTAGTATACCTAAGTTCAAATCAATTTTGAAGGTAAACTCCACGATCTTTTAAGTAAAATTTAAATTAGGAATGAAATTTGTTCAAATTCTTTGTTATATTCTCAATTTTTATGAAATTTTTTGTTTTTTTTTTGATAAAAATTTTCATATTTCTTAATATACGGGGATAATGTTTTTTTTAAAAGAATTTGTTTTAATGAATATAAACATCTAAATTTTATTAGAATATTGTTGAAACCAACTCTCGGTTCACTATTTTGGTTCAACAAAAACCTCATAATCTTTTGGTAAAAATTGAAAAAAAAATAATAATATTTCCAACGTTTTAGTATTTTTGTAGTTACTAAAATCAAAATAATTTCAAGATCAGTCAAAAGAAGGGTTGAAGTAGCTTGTTTTTTCTTCAGAAATTCAAATAAATAAAGAAAACCAATTTATTTTTATTTTTTTGCTAAAAATGGTAATTTCATTTTAATTTTTTTCTTGAAAAAATACAACTCCTTTTTTTCTGTAACGAGTGGAACACAAACCGCCAAAACAAAACGATTTTAAAACCAAAATTGAAATTAAACTATTCTTTCTATTGGGTTGAGAAATCAAATTTCTCTTTTTTTGTTATTGTATTCAACCAAAAAAAGATAAAATCTAATAACTACCAAACATTCAAGTAATAAATGGTTTTCTATCCATATTATATTTATAATTTTTCAAACTCGCTTGGTAATAAATAGTCTCAAAAAGTTAATCTCATTTATGAAAATGAGTAACAAATTCCAGAATGTCTATTGAAGATTTAAATTTTTTAAAGAAAATTTCACTTCAAAAAAAGCGATTAAATACTATTTTCCATTCTTTTTCTCGAATGTAAATATCCTTTTTATCCTTTTAGAATTCGGAATTGTTATTGGATGGTTGTTCTCCAAAAAATTATTCCAAAAAAAAAATAAATAAATACCTTCTGATGTTTCGTTAAAATTGTTGTATTTCAATACATTACTTTTTTCAGTGCAAATATATTTTGGATAAATCTCTTATGATCAAAAAAACAGAGTAACTTATACTTTTTTTAACCTTTTTAAATTCAAATTTCTACGTATACTCTTGAATTTAATTCCAAATTAATAGATTTTTAATAATATTTTTTTCAAAATAAGCAAAAAATGTTTCTGTTCATTATCTTTGGATTTTTTTTCTTTTTTCATTAGTTTAGTTATCAACAATTCGCATTCAATTTTTAATATTCAAATAAGTGTGGATATTATTTTTGGTGTTGTTAGCTGGAAATTAGAAAAAATAAAAAATACCAAAATTGTATCGAAAGACATATATATTTTGCAATTATTTTATTTTTATTTTTTGTTTTTGTTTTTCAGTTTTCTATTTTTAATTTTTTTAATAAAAAAACTTTAATCAAATAATAAATACCTTAAATCAATTTTATAATCTTTTTTATTACATAATAGATTTGGTTTTTTTCTAGCAATCTTATATCCCGGCGGTTTTGTAGAAACGGATCATGTACTGTTTATTTTTTTTTTTTTTTTTTTTTTTTTTTTTATATCTTAAAATATCGAATTAAAATTTTAGCTTTCCCCACAATATTTTCAGTATCTAAAAAAGAAAAAAAAAAATTTACTGGCTTGTGCCCAATAATAATAAATATAGCTATTCCACTGAATAATTCATTAATAATATCATTCACTAAAAATAATAATTTGATTTAATGTGATATTAGTTCAAAAACAAAATTATTTATTTTAGAAAACTAAATCAAGTTTAAAATACTTATAATGGCTGTGTTTATTTTAGATACTCTTTGAATTAGGTGACACAAATTTAGCCACTTCAAAATTATCTCTTTGACAGACAAAGTGTTTTTTAATAGTTAATCCTTAAGAATAAATCCAATAAAAAACAAAATAAATGAAAGTTCTTTTTTCCTCTTATCTTTCATCCACATTTTTTAAAACTTTTTGGATCGAAAAACAACCCTTGGTCATTCAAAAAAGCAAAAAGTTCAATTTAAAAAAAAAAAATCAATTGATTTTTAAAAAGTAAAGTTTCCTCAACAACATCAATAAATCTAAATTAGTATTTTTATTTTTTTTTTGTTGCTTTACTATAAAAATTATGCCAATGATTTTATATTGAATTAATGGTTTAATAAAAAATCCTTCAAAAATTTAAATCAAAAAAAATTAAAAAATATAAAATGTTACTAACCCAATAATTTCTTTACCTAGTTTGGATATCTGTCATACAAATCTATTAAATATATCAATAATTGATATTTCAAATCGATTCACTTTATCAATTTTCGTAAAAGGTGTCTTATTATGTAACGTCAAAATTAAATTTATTGTTACTCTCTTTTTCAATATTACTAAATAAATGTTCTATATAAGGTAATTCCAAAAAAGTATGGGGAATTTTTTTTTAATATTTCAAATAATATTTTCTTTTTAAGTTGTTCTATTTGTAAATTGGTAATATAAAATTACGAGAAATTTTAATTTTGATTGAATGAATGTCTATGTTCTGTATTTCAAAACATATAAGGTATTTCCAAAAAAGTTGGGCATTTTTTTTATATTTCATATAATATTTTCTAACAAAAGTGGTTCTATTCATAAATTGGTAATATAAAATTAAGAGAGGTATCACTACTGATTAAATCAGTTCCTATTATTTTTATTGGTAAAATTTTTATCAAAATATTTCCAAAAAAATGAAAAAAAAATTTAAACAATAACGTTTTTTTTACAACACATGATACTAAATTCAATATATATATGTGTGTGTGTGTGTGTGTGTATGGTAAAGATACAATCGATTTTTTAAATAATAAAATACTGTTATGAGTTTTTCCTTCTCTGAGAAATTTTATCAAAGATTAAAACCGCTTAGGAAAAAATATTTTTGATGAAAATGAAAAAGAAAATATTAATTTACAAACCTAAAAAAAAATATCATATAAAATGAGATCAGAAACTTTGATATCTTTGAAAAAGGTAATGTCTTATTAACAAACAAGTTGAATTATTTTGTACAATTAAAAAAAGCTAAATAACAATTTAGGATATTTAGAAAATTATTTTGAATTTGGCATAAGTTGAAAAAAAATATTTTAAAATAAACTTTGACACGCTTTATTTTTTTGGAAATAGCTTACTGTTCTTGGTTTGAAATAAATCAATAATTAACAAATAATTTTTCTTATTTGAAGTAAAATAATAGTAATCATCATCATCATCATCAGAATAATAACAATAATAATTATAAATTGTATTTTAATAAATTATATTTAATAATCATAGCAAGTTAAAAAACTTTCTTCAACTCAACAATTAAAAGTATATTCTGCAGGCGTTTGGAATAATTGTTTAATTATCTTTTTTGCAATTTTCTTAATTTTAGTTCTTCCAAAAACTTTGCTATTATTTTATAACACAAATCAAGGGATAATTGTTATTTCAAATGATTTACAATCGCCCTTTAACGAAGATCTCAAAGTGGGTGATTCAATTTCAATGATCAATTCTTGTAAAATTAAAAATTCAATAGATTTTGTTTATTGTTTAAGCGAAATCCAAATACAATATGATGATCCAACACAGACAAAGGGGTACTGTATTAATTCAACCTTAATAAATTTATCGCTCGACAAAAATGGTTTGTATTGTTGTAAAAATGATCCTTCAATTGATCAAAGTAAAATACATTGCTTTGAATTATTTGGAGACTTAAATAACAATAATTATGATCACAATAGAATATGTATTTCTCCACTTCAAGTACTTTCTAGTAAAATTTGCTATTCAAAGGGGGACTGTAATAGGAATCATAATCTTGGTAAATTTTAATCTTTTTTATTTTTTGTTTATTTCTTTTTTTTTTTACTTTTGAAATCTTTTTAGATTTTTTGTTTATTTTTTGAGATTTTTTGTTTATTTTTTTAGATTTTATTTGTTTTTGTTTTTTTATTTTGTATTATTATTAGTTTTTAGTTTTTTATTTTTTATTTTTCTTTTTTTTTTTTTTTGCACTTTTTCATTATTACTTATTCTTATTTTTGTTTTTGTCTATGTTTATACCTTTATTATTTTTTTAATATTAAAGGAATACAAAATGAATGTTATTTCGAAGCCCAACAACCTGGTAAAGTTTTATTAAAAATTCAAACAAATGAAAACAAAGAATTTATTTATTTTGGATCGTTAACCGAATTTTATCAATTGGTCGAATTTGGTGAATATGTTGATAAATTTGGAATTGGGAAAATAATTCCGTTATTTTTTAAAATTCCATCATTAATAGATCTTTTCATTACATATTTGTTGACAATTTCCGGTGGCCTTATAGTTATTAATGTCACGCCTTGTTATTTTTCAGATGGTGGGCATATTATTAAAACTTTGATTGGGAAGGTTACCAAAAGTTCAAAAGCTGAATCTTTTAGTAAATTTCTCATGGCATTTGGTACTTGTTTAATTGTAATAAATATTATTTTGTCATTATACGGTTTAAAATTTTCTAAAAATATTGTTTAAATTCAAATAAATTTTTTTTGATCAAATACAATTTTTTTTTAATGATTTTTTTAATTTTTTATTTTTCGTCTATTTTATTTATGATGGCAATTACCAAAAGATTTTCATTAATTATTTTTTTGATAGTATGAATATATTAATGTGATATTACTAGATTGTTCTAGAGTTAATAATTGTTTTTGTTTTTGATTTTTAATTTATTGAAAATAGGGAGTAAATAAAGAAATATCGATAACAATAAAAAAGAAGAAAAAATGATTCAATATTAAAATAAGAATAATATGATCTTTATGTCCAAATTGAAAATTATCCAAAAACTAAATTTACAGAAGGAGAGGTGTAAAATATTGATAAACAAATTATCAAAAATAAAAAATATTTCCACAAACTGTGATTAATAATTGAATTTTCAGAAGTTGTGAAGGTTTTTTTTTTTTTTTTTACTTTAAAAGAATGGATTAAGGAATGGTTTTATGTTGTGTATTTTTGTTAATTCTTCTTAATTAAAAAAAAAAATAGATACTTCTACCAGTAGTGTAAGTTACCTTATTTATTTCTTTCTTGATTAGTTTATATTTTTTGTATTTTCAATTTTATATTAATGGTTTTTCTTTTTTATTTTTTTAATATTTGGCGGTTTTGTTTTTTGTGAATAATTTTTTATGAAAAAAAATAATATCAAGAAAAAGAATTTTCTCATCTATTTTCAAAAAAAAGTGGCAATTTTATTATAAAATAATTTTATTTCAATTAATCCTTCATAAAACTATTTAAATATACTTATTTATAAATCTATCAAAAATTCCCAAAAATACCCGAAAATTGAAAATATGCGAAATTTTTTTTAATAACAAAAAAAAAAATTTTGAACAACTTTTAAGAAAACCCAGTACCAATAGAGTAAGTCTAAAGGTAAATTTGGAATTTTATTGTTGAAGTATTTTTTTTTCTAAAAATAGCAAACCTCAAAAAAATTAAATTTAGGGGAATAGTATTCAACCCATTTTGTGTGAAAAGGATTGGTATTTTGGATGACTGTAACATTTCTCATTATTTCAAAATGGTATTAACTAAATGAGAGAAAAAACTTTGTAAAGAAAATTTCTAATTGTGCATCATTACCCATAATTTTGTAATCGTAAATATAATCCAAAATAACCGAGTAATATCTAACTTTACAATGTTGACACATACCTTACATCGGACAACCCAAGCCAAATCTTGTTTTAACTCCCCCGTTCCATAAAAGACTCTGGTTTGGCCAAAGCTAACAAACGTACACCATACCAAACCTAACATACCCCATATAAACCACCCTGATACATACACCTACCCTAATAAATACCAACAATTACTCAGCATAAATAAAAGGTAACTAAAACTCTCTAGAGGGTCATATAGTAGAAAATCCAAAAAAAAATATTTTTCTGAGAGTAATATTGATATTTTACTGTTGAAATGGGTATATTGGCAAGAGTGTTTCTTTTAAGTTCTTCAAAATGTGTTTTTATGTGATTCAAAATTTTTCTTGTATTTTTAGGAATATTTTAAATACCCAAAATTATTAATATAAGTTTATTAGTTCTTAATAATAATTGAAGTTGTTTATCTGAATAAAATTACTTAAATAAAAGATATAAAGTTTTCTGATCTTATTTTATATGATATCTATTAGAGTAAAAAATGAAAGATTATTTTTTAACTTGTTGATCAATAAAAAAATTGTTTTCCTAATTGTGATAGTCTTGGTAATTTTTCAAAAAGAATAGAATAATTTTAGCTATCTTTTATTGTTTAAAAAGCCATTTATATATGTCATTAGCATTTTCTATATTTTTTATTGGGATTTGTTGTGCATTGTTTTTTCTCCAAAAAAAGTGGTTTTTTTATTTTTAATTTTTTAGAAATATTTCAATAAAGATATTTGTATGTATATATATATTGTATTTATTTGATCAGTTTTAATATTCTGTTTGTTTTTATATTGTCAATTTGCGAACAGATTCATTTACAAAGAGGAATATTATGAAATGTAAAAAAAAAAATTCTATTTTTTTTTTTAAAATAATATCTGAATAATTTAAATATCATAGAAAATTCATTAAAATTAATTGTCTATTTATAATAAAAAATCAATCAATTGGTTTTTTTGTAAAGTATTATTTTTAAATAAGATATAAAAAATCCGATCCAACTTTTGGTTCATATTTTTATATTGTGAAAATGATTGTTTAATTTATTTATTTATTTATTTATTTATTTATTTATTTATTTATTTATTTATTGTGAGAAAGGGGTAATAAAAGAAAATTTACTAAATCAAAAAGAGAAGAAGAAAAATAATTAAAACATTAAAGTAAAAAAATATTATATCATTCATATGACCAAATTAAAAATTATCCACGTCCTGAAACAGGAGGGGTAAAAACCCGATAGAAAGATTATTAATAATAAGATTTCACAAAATGTGATTAATAAATTGGTATTCCAGGACTCCGAAAAGTGGGGCACTATGTACCCGAATTTGTATATTTTTTTACTATTTTAGGAATTTTTTATTTTCAATTTTTTTATTTTCATTTTTTCTTTATTACCTTAAGTTTTCTAACCATTTGAGCTTTGATGAAAAATTCTCGACAAGAAAAATAAATCTCGTAATTTTGATTAACCAGATTAAGGTGCTTTTGAGTATTTTTTCTAAGAATTTTTGTTTTTATATGAGTTTTTTTCTAAAATTTTTGCTAAAATAATTGTGTAATTTCTTATTTTTGATTATATCAAATAGTTTTAAATGGGTTTTATTCCCAATAGAATTATCGGATAAAAGGAATAACGTTTAAGTGCTTTTTATTGTATAAACTATCGTTTGTATACTTCCACTATAGTCTCTTTTTATTATTCCAAGGTTTACTTTTAATCGTTAGCATAAAATCTAAAAGATACATTATCTGAGTTTCCTTCTTTAGGAAGTACTTTAATTATCAATATAAAGTTTTTTTTTGTTAAAGAAGGCCAAAAAATTAAAAATTCTATATATCAATTATTTTTGGTTGTTAACCTAAAAAGAACAAATATTGGTATATTATGAAATTTAAAAATTGGACAAACTGAATTTTTTGGTATTTTTTGAGAGTTTCTTGTTTATTTTGACGAATTGAAAATTTTTAATGGTTTTTAAGGATTGTTAGGGGGGGGGGATCAATATAATTATTTTGTGATAAGTAGTATTTTAATTCTTAAATTTTAGAAAATGCAAAATTTACAAATGATCATTATAAATATTTAAAAATTTTTTGCTGGTTTAAACTACATAAGTTAAGGGGCTAGTATCCCAAATTTATTTATGTTTTTTTTTTTTTTTCAAAGGTAATAAAGTAATTATTGACACAGGGATACAATTAAACCCCATAAATCAACCATATTTACGAACTTATGGGGATGAGTTATTATTTTTAAAAAATTTCAGCAACCCAATTTTAAATTTTACTATGGAAAAATCCTGTTACTTTTTGTTTTGATTTTTGGATCTAAATAGAAAAAGAAAAACTCGAAAAAATTTTTTTATTGAATAAATCATACTATTCGTAATTTCTGAGTTTCCTATGAAAAAAAAGTAATATTCAATTGTAATCATATTTTATAAGTACAATGAAAATAAATTAAATATTGAATAATTAAGATCTAAAAAAAAATGATCATCTATTTTATTCACAAATATTTCTTGAAATTGAAATAGTTGGGCAATATTTGTTTTCAAATGTTCAGGGTGTGCAACAAGGAACTGTAATTATTATAATCAGTTATTTGATAACAACTATTCATTTTTTATTATAGACTTATTAATTTAAATTCATTTTATTTGTTTAAAAATATGTAAAAAATTTAGAAATAATTATAAAGCCTATTCATACATTTAATCTTTGGGTTGTCAATAACTTACTGAAAAATTAAGATTGGTTTATTAATTATTGACTAAAAAGAATCAAATTAAAAAAGTATTTTTTTAGTTTCTAGATTGAATTTTTTAGCTTTTAAAACAGTATTTGGGAGATTTTTAATTTGTTTGTTTGGTTTTTTTTTATATAGTTCTGTTCATTTTATAATAAGTGGGTCAAAATTGGTATTCATCTATTCAAAAAACACAACCAAAGGACTAAAATACATCAACGGAGAAACCCAATTCTAAAAAGAAAATTAATAATTTAAGCTTCTTTTAAGAAAAAAAATTTTTGAAATGTTACAGGATTTAATAATTTTTTTTGGGAAAGCAGATTGAAAATTTTTTTCAGTTTATTTTTCAACAAATAGTGTTTTTTTGTTCTTAGATACAACTCAAATTAAAAAATATTACTCTAGATTATAAGTGGACTTTTACAGGTTTTAAATAAGTATTTTGGGGGAATTTATAATTTAATTGTTTGGTTCTTTATCTCGGATTTTTTGCTGAACAATGAAAAAATAAAATTGATTTGAACTGTTCTTTTTTCAAAATAATATAATTTTTATCAAGTTTTAAAATAATTATTATAATTTTTTTTGAAATTAAGTAGATTTTTTATCATGTGTTATTTTAGAAATTAGTGGTTTAATTTTTAATTTGTATTTTGGTACATCCCTTTGAAAATAATAATATTTCAATCTTGTTTCAAATGAAATAATTTTTTGAAAATAATTCAGAAATATATGAATTTTGAACTTTTTAAAAACGAGAAAAATGGATTAAGAATTTTAATAACAATAATTCATTTTGGAAAATAACTTTGAAAGGTAAGTTTGGTTTTGCTGTAATCAGGTTTTTACTTGGTTTTTCATATTCCAATACCTGGTAAAAAAAATTTGAATTTGCTATTCAATTGACTGAAAGATTTTTTTATTAGCAATTACCTTTAGTGGAAAATTTTTACCTATTAAAAAAGTGACAAAATTCTAATTCCTATTTGTATAGTTTTTTTTTCAAAATTTTTAATTAAAATGCCCTAACATATCATCCAAACTACCCAAACGGTTTATAACCTACCCATGTATGCTCTATTGGGTCTTAACCTATCAGAAAAAATGGTTTTAAAAATGCCTCATGACAAGATATTTCAATAGAATAGACTCTTTTGAAAAAGTTGAGAATTTTACCAATTTGAAAAGTTATACTAATACAAAAAGTAATAATTTTCCCACAAATAAGAAACACACAGAATAATATACATCAGAGAATAGGATATATCGATTTGAAGTAAATCTAAGAAAGGAATAGATTTTCTTAAAAATTGAAACCTCAAATTCTTGAGAGCCTCTTAGAAAAAACAACAATGTTCGTTTTGAGCTTCTACTGGTTGTTGAATAATAAATATGAAACATTTTTCACTTCATTTTCCATATTTTTCTTTTAGAAATCAAGCCCCCAAATGAAGTATGTTGGTATTTGTGATCTCTATTTGAAAAAGGAAATGAAAATGAACTGAAAATTTTTCACATTTTGAAACAAATATCCAAAATTCAAGATCAATGAAAATATCAAGATAATTCAATATGATTTTGCTAAAACATTTTTCACTCATGTTATTTTGATGATAAATGTGAAAAAATATTCAATTACTTTTCCATATTTTGCTTTTATTAAGAGGGTTTTCAAAGAAAAGGGTTGTAATTAAAAAACTCTATTTGAAAAAGATCTTTGAAAAGGAAGTGAAAATTTTTCCCTTTTGCCATTCAAATATCAGAATATTCTTTAAAATTTCCAGAACGGGTTTTTACTAAGTAGTTAGAGTGGTTGTAATAAAAAAGCAAAGGAAAAACAATTACGTGTAAAAAAACAATGGAAAAAAAATAGAAAATGTGAAAAAATTAAGCAATATCATTTTTGTGAAAAAAAATTTCCAAAATAAATTATTTCTTCTAATATCCATTCAAAGGCTTTAAATGACTTCAGCGGGTGTACTAAAGGGGATGATTTTTTTTGACAAAAAAATGATTGATTTCTTATTAATTTTCCTGAATTGTAAAGGCATATTAGTAAAAAGAATCTATTCGTTAATTCTATAATATTGAAAAAAAAAACGAATTTTTTATCAACGAATCTACCTTTAAAACAACTTTAAGAATGATATTTTTCAGTCCTGGGATCTGAGTGTTGAAGTGCTAATCTTTAAATTTGTCTTTTGATGTAGGGTTTTTTTAGAAAAATTGTTTGGGGTTTTGTACTAAAACAAGTGAGAATTTTTAAATTCGTAAAGATCCAAAAATAGTACTACTTTAATAATAAACATTGTAGAGATATTTAAACCATAGATCACTCAGATAGTTTACACTCTCGCACTTGATACTTTTATTTCCGACTTTTAAGTGTGTGTCATTAACCCCATAAGAATATTTTGTATACTGGTTATTTTTGACAAAATACTTGGTTGTTTTCTTTTTTTAAAACTACTTTTGTTCATATTGTTATTTTCCAATTCACAAATGAAAATTTTTTTTTCAAGTTCTGAAATATTTAAAGAATTGTGTTTAAACTAAAAACCCCAAATATCTTCACAATCCGAGTTTTGAAATGATATTTTTAGAGATTATTTAAACTTCTTTATGGGTCTTTTGGATAAAATTTTGATGAGTTTAATATGATTTTAACAGTATCCTTCCCCAACCTTAAAATTTTTTTCTTCTTTCATTGAAAAGAATTTTTTGAGAATTAGTCCGAAATATGTTGAGATTTTGGACTTATTCTAAATGACAAAAATGATACAAAATGTAAAAACAATATTTCCAGTTGAGAAAATTACTTTAGAAGTGAGTTTGTTTTGTATACAGACTTTTCCTTCATTTTGAAATTAAAAGATATGATACCTATTTTTGGATCTGTTATTCAATTTACAACGTAGATTGTATTTCGTTTCCCACCTAAAATTGGAATTTCCATTTTGAAACCAATTCAAATCATTAGATCTTTGTCTTTTAAAATGTTATGTGTCAAATTGTCATTCTTAATTTGGTTTTAGGTAACAATGTTAAAAACAATGAAATTGCAAAAAGACGAACTTTTACTCGATTTAAATTTTAAAAACCATGTAAATATCCAATTTAAAGAACAGTGAATTTTTAGAATCATAAAACCAAATGGTTTTACTTTTTTATAAATTCTGGGGTACCAAATATTTTATAATCCAAGGGGTTCGTGAATGGGTTTCCTTTTTGGTGTTTATTTGAAAAAGAATATTGAGAAGAAATTATGTATAAAAATTTTTGCCATTCTATTTTGTATGTACAAGTGAAAAAGAAATTAACCAACTTTTCTTTTGTCTTGGCAAATGGAAATAAAAATGGAAAGAATTTCAATAAGGGATAAAAGTACCTGTCTCTCACAGGAAAACTGTTTATAAAAACAATTTTATGGTTCCAACGAGTGTTATTTAGTTAAAGGCATTTGCAATAACTCACATTTTACACTTCATTCATGAAAAGCTGGAATAATTTCGCTAAATTGTAATTATTAATGTTGAAAAAATACCAAAGTCAACATGGTAATCTCTTTGGAATTTCAATTTATGTCATTACAATTATACTTACTTTGGAAACTTTTTTACAAAATTTTAAATTTTTACTGTATTTTTGGAAATCAGAACTTTCGGATAAGTTTGATTTATTATTAGGTGATACTGAATAAAGTATTAATATTTTTTCCTATTAAAAAGGATATTCCTTGTCAAACACTAAAAGTATTTAAAAAAAAATCGAAAGTAAATTTGGAATTGTGTTTCGTAATCAAACAAGTTTTTGAGTTATTAGTTTTCAAAGCTCTCAGGCTTGGTGGTTTAGTTGATTAACAAGATCTTTTTGTTTTTCAATTGAATTACAAATTCATTCGACTATAAAACTTTTTTAGAAACTTTACAAGAAATTTTGGATAGTTCCTCCTTATGTGGAAGCTTGTACGGATGTTTGTGTTTCCTAAACGCGAAACTTAATTGAAACAAAATCATTTTGAGATCGAAAAAAAAACGATTAAATTTCACAAGAGGTTTAAAAAAAAAATAAAAAACCTGAAAGACCTCTTTCGTTAGAGATCAGAAATGAAGTCTTCGTATCTAAAACAATATACTAATTGTGTTAGTTGTTTCAAATAAAGTGTTTTGTTGAAAAAAACAAACCATTATATTATTATGCTTTCTTAAAAAAAAAACTTTGTGATTATTAAGATTGTTCAGAGAATTCCTTCTTAGGATACTTTTTTCAATTCAGATTTTTTGTCAGAAAGATCATTCTTTTAAAAAAAAAATTATTAAAAAGCTAACGGAAAAAAATCCAACCCTTAAAAATCTTATTAAATATTTTAGCAAAGACCTTAAAATTGTTGATAATATTGATTGCATATTCAAAAGATCAATATTTTCCATCAGATTTCCAAAATAATAATCACAAGATTTAAAAATCAAATCACAAAAGTTCCCCAATTCTAAAAGGAAGATTAATAATTCTAGCTACTTTACAGAATTAAGAAATTGAATGATTTTCGGATTTTAAAAAAACTGTTTTTTGGAAATCTGAATGAAAATTTTGTTCTTTGTATTTTGGAAACTATCTTAAAACAAAAAATAAGCAAAACAGCCAAAGAACTGTTAAAAAATTATTATAGTTTTTAAACTGTGATATAATAGATCCCACAGAAAAGATTTTGGAATTAATTTCTACTTTGATAACAATTTAAATTGATTTTTGGAAAGATCTTCAAGTTTTTAAAACTTAATTGATAAAAAAAAATTTAAAAGTAAGAAAAAAAAATTTTCCTTAACCTGATGTAAAATAACAAGAATTTATTTTATATTTTAAAAAGGCCGTGGTTTACACACGCGTACACTCTTTCGTTTTTTATAAAATCAACTTGTTTCATTTCAAAAAATACCCAAAAAAAGTTCTCATCTTTTCTCAGTTTGATAACCAAGTTACGTAATCTGTACACTTAATTTTGAGACATCAATTTAACAGTTTATTAAAAAATAGAGTAAAAAAAAATGGGAAAAATTATTCACCTTTGTTTTCTGAAAAAATCGAGATTACTTTTAATCTAAAGTGATTTAAGTAATCAAAATGGTGACACCAAAAAACTTCCTACATTAACAATTTTTTCTTCTTTTTACCTAACATGACAAAATTCTTCTGGAGTATTTCATTTTTTTTTAAACTTTCTTTTTTTGTGTTTTTCTTAGAAGTCGACATTTTTTTTTTTTTAGAAATCTTCATAAATGCTCCACTCAAACATTCAGAAGAATTTTCAACAAGAATATGAATTTGGAAAGATCTTGGCCACTCTCAAATTTCATTCTCAAAAGTTCCAAAATCGCAAACCATTAGAAAACCTTTTCTTAGTAATCCAACAGAATGATTTGATCGAATGCAAAACAAAATTAGATTCCTCACGAAAAGAAACACCAATAGACTCTTATACCAAAGAAGAATTGAAAGAGTTTCTTAACTCTAAACCAAGGCCAAACTGGAAACAAGTACATCTTTTGTTCAACTTTAATTTTTTTTTATTTTTATTTTTGACCCCTTTTTTTTTAAAATTTTTAATTTTACTTTATTTTTCAATTTTTCTTGGAAAACCGAAATTTTTATTATAATATCTGATACTAATAGAGAATTGAAATGATCCAAAAACACAACTCGGATCTTACCACGAATTGGGAAGCCTTTTGTGGGAACAATAAAGGAGAAAACAAAATTATTTTAGATAAGAAATTATTTGAGATTTTTGTGGAGCTGACTAAAGGCATTACAAAAGAAGACAACAAGTCTCGGTTTGTCAAGCTATGCAGAAACTCGCAAAGAGGCGTCGTCAAGATGATGGAAAAACGAGGTTTCAAAAATAGATCCAACTATCTGAGAACGCAATTAGTTTTTATTAGAGAAAACTAATTTCTTTTCTGTGGTACAGCTGTTTGAAATAAGTGCATACTGAACGTTTTCTAAGTGACTCTTAAAACTTTACAATTCACCAGTTTTAAGGACTTTTATTAGCACTTTGTAAAACTCTAAAGACAAACTTTTTGAAAGCAGCAGTATTTTTGATAATTTTTCTTTTTCCTAATTTTAATTAAAATTTTGAATATATTTTTTTAAAGAGGCTTAACTTTTGTTTTATTTAGAACAAAAGAGAGTCTTTACTTTTGTTTCATTTATCACAAAAGTAAAGATTTTTTTTTTTTACCTTTTTTGTTATTTTTTTCAAAAGAAGATATCAATCAAGATGGTAAAAAATGTTGAGAAACATTTTTTTTTTTTTTAATTTTTTTTTTAATTTTTTATAGTGATAGAAACTTTTTAATTTTCTTTAACAGATGTTTTAAAATAGGGTGGAATACATGTTTTATAAGTTGTGCTCAAACTGTTAATAACATTGTGAATTATACATTTTGAAGTACCACTTTGAAAACTTTTAGTGTTCACTGTTTTAAGACAACTGTATTTTATTTAATTTTTAATTTTTTGCTTTTCTGTTGGCTATTCCGAAGAAAAGCAATTTGATAATAGATATATTATTATATATTTTCTTTATTTTTCTTATTTTTGAACAAAAATGAAAAACAATAATAAAATTTTACAAAACCTTTTCTTTTAAACCCTTTTAATTGTTTTAAAGTTTTTCTGATTCTCTAACAATTTTGGATAAATTTTTGAAATAACATGTTTTGAAAGTCGAGTTATCTTATTTTGAAAAACGAAATTGTAGAAAAATTGTTTTATTATAGTTTGAGTTTATCTAGAGTTTTTCTTTAATGGAAATTGCCATTAAGGAAGTAGTAACTCTGATTTATATTTCAAAAACATAATAGACTATTTAGTTGTCGAAGGACTTGACTAAACTAAATAAATGAACCACTTTATCAACTTTGTAGAAATAAATTATTATTTTTTCCAGAATTCATTTTTCTATATTTATTTTGAGTAAAAAGATCTCATCATATTTTGATTGGAATTTTTGAATTGAAAAATCTAAAAGAAATATTTGTCAAACATTTCTATTTTGATGAAATCCCAATTCTAATAAATTTTGATAGTTTGTGGAAATAAATAATATTTAAACTTTAATCTTATTTTAAAAACACAAGCAAAATAAACGAAATATTGAATCCTGGAAGATCAGAAAAAATTGATCTTTGTTTTGATTTTCAAAAATAAACCCAATTCTCAAAAATTTGGACACACCCAAAATCAAAAATAGGCAAAAAAAAAACACCATTTATTTGAATTTTCCAAACTGAATATATAAAAAACATTTAAATTACAGAGTATTAATGCTTTATACCCAATCGTTTAAATCCAAATAAAATAAAAAAAATATTAAACTCAAAAATAAAAATTGGTGTGTCCAAAATAATGATGAAATGAGCTGAACAAAAAAATTTATATTAGTAAATTTGTTGAAATTTCACAACAATTTTTGATCAATCGAATGATAAGATACCATCGAATAATTGTTTGCAATTTTTCAATTTAACAAACCTTACACTAAGCTTCTATCAACAATTAGAAAAAAAAAATTACAGATCTAAGGTAACAGATTTCATAACAGGAAAAAAGGAAATTGAAAAAAAAAAACAAATAAGACAAGAAATGAAACAGTTTGTAAAATCAGAATTATTCCGAAATTGAATGTAAAGTGTAGGTCTTGTTATTCGTTCAACTGTTTAAACCGTGTCCAAAATTTTGGAATTTAGTTTAGTTATTAAATTTCATCAAATTTAACAGATTCAATAATATTTTTTTTTCAAATTTTTATGGAATATGGATAAATAGCTAGTAGAAACATTCCTAACTCAAATTAAAACTACACCCCAAAAAAAAAAAACCCATTATATTTCTAACACCTTCTCTTATTATAGAAGATATTGAGGAGGAAATATTACAAATAATAAAAAATGAAATCAATTATTAGAACAAAAATTTATTCTTGATTATCAATAAAAAAGTTGATTTTTTCAAAAGAAACTTCCGAACCATCAACAATTTACATTTTTTTAGATATTTATTAAATCTTTCAAGCCCCAACACCCAAAAATCGAAAGATAACGCAATTTTAAAGCAATTATTAAATGAAAAATTCATACTTTTTAAATATTAAAATTTCTTTTCCTAATTTAGTTCTTATGGAATTACTGCCCCCTATTTCTTGTTTTCTCAAATCTACTAAAGGATTTTTAAACTAAGTGTTGAAAATTTATTTATTGATTTATTTATATCTTTTTTAAAGCAATGATCAAAAAAACATTTAAATAATGAAACTCAAAAATAATCTTTGTTTTTAATTGTTGATAACAATTCAACTTGTTTATAGATTAAACGTTATATAACAAAAAATTATAAAAATTTAAGATTATATTCTTTTTGATATTTTTTCGGAGTGAAAATTGCCGATTATTTACTTTCTTTTGCATAGAAAAAATTGCCGTTTTCAGAAAGTTGGATAATCTCCGGAAAATTAACTGTTGAATGAAAAACATATAAATACATATTATTATTTAAAAAATACTTTGGCACCTTGTTATATAGCAGATTTTTTTTTTTTATATTGGAATTGTCAGACCCATATTTTCTCCAAAAAAGTAATTTTTTTTCTTCTCGTTATTTAGATCTTTTTTCTGAACATATTTTTGGAATAAATATAATGGGTATTGATTCAAACAGGATTAATATGTCTGAATTTATAATAATAAATCGACCCATAAAGGGTATTGTTTATGAAATGTAAAAAAAAAAATCAAATGTACTACTTTTTTGGATACACTTTATAAATTTATTTTTTACATTGGTACCATTACAGTTAATAAACCAATTTCTTGATTAAAATTAGAAAACGTTATCTCAAGTTTAAAAACAATTCTATTTTTTTATATCCAGTTTCTTGGAAATAGAACCATTACACTTTGTTCGTTATTTAGGATTCAAAAAACAAAAAGTAAAATTTTAAAAAAATTTTTATCTGAATGAAATCTAATTTTTGTTAATTTTTTTCAAAGAGTTTGTATACAAAATATCATTTCAAAAATTACTTTATTTTAACAATATTAGAAAAATAAATAAAATATAAAACCAATGAATATCAGAAATAGACTTTAATTTATTATATTTTGATTAATTTATCCAATTTATTGACATTGGAAACATACCACAACTTTTCTCAATCATCAAAAGTATAAATAACCAACTTTTATTATTAAAATTTAGTTATTTGTTATTATTTTATTTTACATTTTTTTATTAGAATTATCACTTATAAATTATTTTTTTTAAAGTAAAAAAAAAAAACAAAAACTGATAAATTATAATGGTGCACATTGATTATTTTTCCAATGAATACTAGTTTACCCAATGAAATAAATAATATAACTATTATTAATTATTAAATAAAAATAATCAAATTAAAAAGCATTTTTTTTTTTTTATATTTTAAGTTTATTTTCCCCAATTTTTAAAGTGGGTTGGGAGAATTTTTCTATTTAATGTTATATCTTGATTTGCTAGTATTTTTTTTTTATATAACAAAAAAAAAAAAAAAAAATTGATTCAAAACTTCACCTAATAAAAAAATTATATTATTTTCAAGTATAAATTAATTATTTTAATTTATAGAAAATTCAGTATATTTTTTATACTGGGTTATATTAAATCCAAGTTGATCATTTTAAAGATAAAATTTTATGTGGACCCCTCACAGATAATAAAACTTTTTACTCTTCAAAGAAAAAATAAAATATTTTTACAAAATAATTTAAAAAAAAAAGTAAAGTTTTGAACGTTTCAAAATGGTAAAAATTGGATCAAACTTTGAGAAATAATAATTCATTTCTGAAAAATAGTATTAAAATCAAGACAGTATTCTAGTAATCAGATTTACACTTTAGTTTTCAATTTCAAGATGCTATAAATTTTTTTTGAATTTGTGATCAAATTCACTTTTATATTTTTTTTCTTTTTACTAATCATTTAATTGGGATTTTCTTGAGTGGTCAATTTTTAGGAAAACAATTTCCAATTTTTTGATTCTTCAAAAAAAGTAAAAACTGTTAGATTCTAATGGCATTTAAATACAAAAAACGGTAAAAAAATACTTTGTTTGATTTTTTTGTGATTTAAATTTGACCAATCTACTATTATAACCGACATTGAAAAAAAATTTCAAAGATCAACTAATTTATAAAAGTTTCTCAGCCTTTAAACAAATAAAATTTTGTAATATTTTATTCAAAGTGAGGCTAAAAATGAAAAAAATCGAAAACAAATAAAAATTGTATATCATTTTTTTAATTCAACCATTTGGTGAAAAGAGCAAAACAGGGTAAAAAAGTTAAACCCATTTTTTGATTGGAAGTCTTAATAGAATAACAGAAAACTGAAAATGAAAAGTAAAAATAAATGATTAAAAACAAAATGAAGGATTCAACACAATAACAGTTTTTTTAATACTACCTTTTTGTATGGGGATTGTTTCTTTGGTTTATCCATAATTACTGATAACTTCAAACACATGTAATAAACTTTTTATTCAATTTCCATTTTTATAAATCTATCAACTCAACTTTTCAAACAGTTCTTTAGTAGGAATATTTCAAAGATCAACTAATTTTACAAAGTTACTTAAGATTTAAAGCAATAAAATGCTTTAATCAAAACTTGTGATAAAAAAATTGTAAAATGGAATATGAAGTAAAAATTTTCAGACACCTATTTGAATTTATCAGTATTAAAAATGTGTTTTAAAATAATTGACTATTTTTGAGATCTACAAAACAACTTGAACAATTTCGATTAAAAAGTAATTATAAATTGTATTTGTTGGTTTGATTGAAAATAATAAAATGGATTATTATTTGAAGTTGGTTTGTTTCTTCTATTAATTGGTTTTACTTTTCATTTTCAGGTTTCTGTTTTTTCTATGAATTCCCACAATCAAAAACATTGTTGATCTTTTTTACCCTAATAATAACAGTATATTTCATTCTACCTAAAAGACAAAATAAAAACAAATTAAAAACAAGACAAACAAAAACAAAATTTCTTTGTTTCAGAGAAATTGTTTTCCTTAAAAGCCATATTTTTAAATTTTTTTTATTTGTTGTTCTTATTTTTGAGACTTTTCTGATCGCTTTGATTTTTTTTTCTTTGATTTTTTCTTTTTCTCTTGTTGGAAATCAGTTGTCACATAGTCAACAAATCTAGTGAAGGATTTTGGCATCATTTTGGACATCACTTTTATCATCATCTTTCCCATCATTTTTTTTGCGTTTTTGCCAATGTCTGGGAAGATGATGGACTCAAATTTTGATGCTACGATTTCGTCGGGATCTTCGCCTTCATTGATTGTCCTTGTTGTCTTGGACTTTTTTGCGTATTTGATCCATTGCTTCCTTGTTATTGGCGTGATAACGAATCCTGAGGGGTTAGTTCTTCCACGCTTGCCCTTTGCTTTGGTTGTATCGAGGCCCATTTTGGAATCTTCGAGTGTTTTTCTACCAGAAATAATCTTTCCGTCGTTTGTTCTCCGAGTAAGCGAGACATCAATTTGAACTCTTGTAGACATTGTCTTCACAGGGGGGTTGATTGCAAAAAGGATAACATCCAGATTTTCATTCTCCTTTTCTACATTAAAAGTTTTTAAGATTTCGATCGCTTTCAATTTTTTGTCCCATTTCTTTCTTCCTTCGAAAGTCCATGTAAGACTAACAACTTCTTCAGGGTTGGCCATTGGCACCATACACACAAGTTTTAATTTTGGCACCTTGAAACCGTCGATATCCCTTTTGTACAGTTGCACATCCTGGTTCGAACTGATTTCTTCCCACTCAAGTGTTTTATCACTTACTTCATTTAGAACAACTTCAATACACTCTTCACCAGCTGTGTATGCGATTTTTTTATATTTTTTTTCCCTTTCTTCTTTGGTTATCTTTTTCTTTTTTACTTTTTTTTTTTTTTTTTTTTTACTCATTTTGATTTTTTTTTAAAAAAATGGAAAAAAAATGATTATTTTTTTACCTAAAGCAAGTGTCACATAGAAATGATTTAAAAATGTAAATAAAATCAATAAGGTCAATTTTCAAATGATATTTAACAGTTTTTACCTGAAAAAATTGATTCTCTATTCTATTTAACTCTACAATAACAGTTTTTATTTTTCCAAAAGTTGCTGGAAAATCTACCTGAAAGTAATGCGAAAAATTCAATCTGAACCACTTAACCTTATTTCATCTTAATTACTAGAAAATTAGCACACCGAGACTTGAATTACTAATGAAAAATTCAAAATATACATTTCAAATTAGCATCCTTTTTCTTATACCTTAAGATATAATAAAATTTTATATATTAATTAATAATTTTTTTTATAAATTACTTCGAACTATTACGGCAGAACAAAATTTAAATTAAGGTATTTTTTTTTGAAAAATTATTTACACCCAATTTATTTTCAACTAACCTAACCTTTTAATGATTTAATTTGGAATTTTTCTGTTAACTTAACTTTTGATCACATTTTCCACATTAAATATATAATGTCTTACTGCACATAAACTCAAAATTCGATGGAAATCTTGAAACAAAAAAGGGATATTGTGAAATTGCACTTTTCTGGTTGACAGAATTCAAATATTAAAAAAAAATTCCTAGTATCTCATTTAAAAAATTCTGAATTTCAAAAAAAGAAATTTCAAAAAAAATCTTTTCAATTCTCAATTACAAAATTTCCAAAAAAAAAACAAAAAAAAAAAAATATATTTCCATTCGGTATATTTCCAAATGCTAGAATTTCACAATTTTAGCTCAAATTAATATATTAAAGAAAATAACCTATTAAATTTGATTTAATATATTTCGTGGTTATTTTTTAATCTTTTAAATTTATGAGAAGAAGAATTTTTTAACATTCTTTAGATAAAAATATTGTAATGAAAAATGAAAAAAAAGTCTTTGAAATATCAAAAACTTCATGATTGGCACTTTTTAACTAAAATAGACATTTTCAAAATTATAATTTAACAACCATTCACATTAAAAATTGTGTGTCACTCTTTGACAATACTTTCGAAAAATGTCCATTTTTCATTGTTTATTTTTAGAAAGTAATCATACCTTACATTTTGAGTCGTTTTTGATTTTTATTACTAGAAGAATAAAAATTTTCAAAAAAATATTTTGATTTCAGAAAATTATTTTTCTCATATATCTCGACCCTCAAAAGTGATAAACGTTGTAAAAAACAATTTAACTTTATGTTGATTTATTCTTTTTGATATTTTTGAAAAAAAAAATTGATTCAGATTCCTTATGTACAAAAAAGAATAAAATTATTTTAAATTTTAATAAATACAGTTAGTTCCACTTTTAAGGAGACAAACTTTCAACGAAATTTAAGGCACAAAAAAATCTCAAATTAAGGCACAAAATTTGTAATATTTTTTTTTACACAAATCAATTAACTAGAATCTGAAGATTGTGCCTTAATTTGAGATTTTTATTGTGCCTTAAATTATGTTGAAAGTTTGTGCTTTAAAGTGGAACATACTGTAATTAATTCTTTACAATAGGTACATAGATGATTTTAATACCCTTTAGTTTGAAAATATATTTATTTATTTGAATCAACATTAAAAATGCCTAAAAAAAAACAAAAAAAAAATGGAACTTTAAGAAAAACATATTAGATCAAAAATCGAAAAACTGGATAAAAATCATTTTTTCAGAATAAATTAATATTATGTATATATACTATTCCAGGTTAACAAAAATTACTTTTATTTTATAAGTCTAATAAGTTTTTGAAATTTTTAAAAACAAATAATTCGGTATATTATTATTAACTTAATCCCATTTAATTGGAAGCGTTGTTTTCTAAGAATTTTAAATATTAAAATTTCATAGGATAAATTTATTTATCACTTCGACACCCAAAACCTCATTTTTTTTTATTTATTTTTATTTTTTTGAGATTGATAATTAAAACTGAAAATGAATAATAAAAAATAAAATTACACAAAAAGACAACACCACCATTCAATCAATCATACAATTTACAAAATCATAAAAAAAAAAATTAAAGTTTTCTCATTTATTTTTTTGTTAATGAAGAGATGTGATTTAAGAATATGTACTTATGTTTACTGTAGGATTTTTTTTTTAATTTGAGAAATAAAAAGAAAATGTTTGACATTTTACTTTTAATTTCTCAAATTAAAAAAAGGAAAAGATATTATTTTCCCAATATTCAAAATAATTTTGTCAAATCTTTGATTTTTATTCACTCTTTTAAATTCCTGAGAAGTGTTTTTTAGTTTTCTTGAGTTTTCTGTTTATTTGAAAAATCGATAGATTTTCTTTAGGTTTTTTGAGTTTTCTATTTATTTGGAAAATCAATAGATTTTCCAAAAGTTTTTTTAAGGTTTTCTATTTTAGATCTAGAAGTAAAAAAAACCTTATGAAAATCTATTGATTTTCCAAATAAATAGAAAACTCAAAAAAACCTAGAACACTTTCTAAATATAATAGAAAAGAGCAAAAAACCTAGAAAATTTAACAAATAAAACAGAAAATCCCAAAAAAACTTAGGCACTCTACGACACTCTGCGGCACTGTCCGAAACACTAAATGTCTTTATATTTTTTTATACTAGATATAATTCAAGTGAGATTATTAACACAAAGAAAGATTTTATTTAATAAAAAAATCTGTATTTTGAATTAAATGGGGGAAAATACCATAAATAAAAGCAAAAAATAAAAGAAAAAAAAAAGTTCAAAAAAAAAAGTAAAAAATTTTTAAAAGATTTTTAATACCTGAATATTTTAAGGGGGGTTAGATGTTTCGTTTTATATTGATAATCTTGAAGTTTTCTCAATGACCACCAAAATAGTACTTGCTTGTGTAATACACTACTTGAAAGCACTGATACAAATAGAAGGTAATAATACACTTTCAAAAGTAATCCAATACTTTGTAAATTAATTTTGTTAGTTGTATACAATCAAAAAATCTGCCCCTTTAAATCCTAAAACCTTCAATTACTCAAATAAATTAATTTTTTGAATTTAAAACCTCGCTACCACTCAATATAAAGATCGATAAGAGGTATATAAATAATGAAAAAATCGTTTGCTTGAAATATTGTTATTCATTGATTCTTCTAATTTAACTATCAGACATTATTGTTTACTTTAGATCAAAAGTTTTTGATCCAGAAAAAAAGGTGCCTTCACTTCTCAAATTATTATGAATCATACCCATCTCAAGAATTTTTATATGTAAAATGATTTTAATTAATGATCATAAAGAGTACAAGTGTATTATATCTGAAGAATTCCAAATAAATTTTTGAACAATAAAAAATAAACAAAAAAATAAATTTTACACTATAAAAAATGCAAAGAATTTTACAAAACTTTTCTCCATCATATATGTTGGCTAGCGTTTAAAAGCTTTACAAAAGTTTTCTGATAATTTATAAATCTTTCAAACACTTACAAACCATTGAATCATTTTCAGACATTTTTACAAAGACTTTTAAAAGTGATGGTATTATTGGCAGTATATTTTTGATTTTATTCAATCTTGCTGATTCTTGCCAGGCTTTGTGTTGGTTTGAGAGTATAATTAAAAAAAAAGTATACAAACAACGATTTGAATCTATTTCAAAACAATAACTGAAGGCCAAAAATTATCAAAAATGACGCTAAAAGCCTTTCTTTTGAATCACTTATAGAAATCAAAAAATCAAAAAAACACAAATCATGAAGGCCAAATTATTAGTTTGTTATTTGAAGATAGTTTTCCTATTAAAGGGATATAATGTAACTCTTTAATTTAACAATTCAAAAATAGAAATAAGCTATACAATGTATGGTTCCAAAAGGTTATTTTTCTTTATTGATTTTTTTTTTATTTAATTATGGCAAAATGGAAACTATGAGTGCCATCTTACATATGTTCTCTGAGTTTTTAAAGGTAATTTCAATCGAACAATAATAAAAATTCATATTGAATTTCAAAATACACGACTAGGATTTCGGAGATCATGCTCTACATTTTATTTTTCAAATTTCTCGACACTTTTAATGATCCCAAATCCAATAGTTTGTCTTAAATCCCCAATTACGAATCTACTAAGCCTTGAATACCTGCCAAAGATCTCAACTGAGAGAGGCTTTGATGGCTTGACAACAACAATTGCTGTTTGGCCTTTTGTGATAAAAGTAGGGTTTTCATCAATAATTTCGTCTGCATTTTCGGGGTTGATAACTTTAAGGATCTTATCAAATCTACATGAGCAGTTGGCGGTATGAATATAAAAGACTGGGGTATAGCCTTCTTTTAGTTTGCCAGGGTGGTTCAGTATTGTAATTTTTGCTGTAAACCGAGAAGCAAGGCAAGGGGGATCATTATTGGGATCACCAACAACCATTCCCCGATGCAATTGGTGACGGGCGAATCCCTTTACATTGAACCCAACAAGATGACCTGGTATAGCCACTTCTCTTGGCTTCCAGAAGGACTCGATTGAATACACCTTCGAGGAATCATCGGAGTGGCTAAATTTGATCACCTGGTTTTTCGCCAATCTGCCTGTTTCAATTCTCCCGACAGGAACAATACCAATCCCACTAATTTTGAAAACGTCGAGAATTGGGATACGCAACGGTAACTCTATATCCCTTATGGGGCACTTGAGAGACTCCAGTGTAGACAGTAACGTTTCTCCCTTGTACCACTGCATATCAGTGGAATGTGGTTCTGTCAAGTTATGACCACACCATCCCGAGATTGGGATAAACGGGATGCTTTTGGGGTTGAACCCATGCTTTTTGAGTAGCCTCTGCATTTCTTTTTTGATTTCGTGGAATCGTTCGACCGAAAATTTAACACCCCAACCGTCCATTTTGTTGACAAGAATAATAAGCCTTTTAATACCCATTGCTGAGGCGATCAGGAGATGCTCTCTTGTTTGCCCATATTTTGAAATGCCTACCTCAAACTCGCCAGTGGTTGCAGCTATAACTATAACAGCAATGTCAGCTTGCGAAACGCCAGCCAGCAAGTTTTTCATAAAGTTTCGGTGGCCAGGGACATCGATCATGTTAACCATTTTGGATTTTAGCTCGATATTGAGATGCGACGTATTTATTGTTATTCCTCGTTCCCTTTCCTCTCTGTTTTTGTCAAGTACCCATGCATATTTAAAAGATCCTTTCCCTAGTTCGTTAGATTCTTTCTCAAGTTTTAGCATTTCTTTTTCAGTTACTTTTCCTAACAATTGTGCAAAGTGCCCAATAATTGTTGACTTTCCACAGTCAACATGACCCAAAAATACCACATTCAAATTCTCTTTATAACTCATTCCTAAATATTTTTTGAAATGAGGAAAAAAAAAAAATGAATCATTTCAGAGTAAATTTTTTCATTGTTAAATAGAACTGTTTTTACGAATGTAAGAATTCAAAACAATTTTACAACTTGATTCTCAGATAGAATATTTTAAAGATTCCCTTTTTATTTTTTTTTTTTTCGCTTTTTCGGTAAAATATTTCGACTATTAATTTTTTGACATCTAACGTAATTGTCAGACAGAAAACTAGAAATTTTCAAATACCTTCGAAATTTCTTTTTTCTGATGTACTTTAAAGACTGTTGTCTAAATAATGTGTGTTGAAAATTTTAATCTGTGTTTCAAATAAAAAGTCTGTTTCTTTGTTATAGAAGACCTATACATTAACCAAAAAAAACTAACATTAAAACCTAAAAAATACATGGTATTGGTTTCTTCAATTTCTATTATTTAATAAGAAATTCTTCAAATGAAGGATCAAATTGCAAAATTTATCTCAAAAAAGAGATTAAATTTTTTAAGAAAATTTTTATCATCAAAACAAAATTTGAGAAAAATTGAGAAAAGTACTTAAAATTTTCAACTAATTGCATGAATAATTTAAAATAAACTGATAATGTCAAAGAGTTTACGATCAAAATTGATTTAAAATTAAGTATACTATTGGGTCATTAATTGGATGTTACATTGGAACAAGAAGAAAAAAAATCACGGATTATATTTTGAAAGATGGATTATAGTGCTTGTTCAATACATTATTTTGATCACTGTATTACTAGTTTTCTGATCTGATAGTAGGGAAAAAAAATACCCAACAGGAAAATAATCCTTGAAAAGATTTTTAATTGTGAATATTAGTAAAATTGTTCAGTAATTTCATTTATTTTCAAAAAAACTCTTTTGATAAATAACCAAATATTTTGAAAAAAGATGAAAATATTAATGGGAAATAGAAAATTTAAAATTATTAAATGCAAATTGAAATAAGTTTAGACAAAAATTAATTATAAAATGCTCTCGATGGAAAGGTCAAGAATATATAAAAAATTATTAGGTATAATAACAATATCAACAAACAATTAATTTGCAGAGTGCCTTTGAGTGCCTAGGTTTTTTTTAATTTAAATAATAATCAAAAAAATTTATTCACATTTCTTAAATTAAAAAAAAACCCAAAGAAGAAAAATATTTAAAATTGGTAGGCTTAACTTCCATTTTAAAATTGAGTAATCTCAAAAATTATCTAAGCAGATATTTATATGTTAATGATAAAAATAAATTAAAAACAAAATTCTACAACTTATGTAAAAATCATTCTAATCTGGAAATGATAGAAGATATCGAAAATATTCTTTGGGATCGTGTCGCCAAGTGCCGTAGAGTGCCTAGGTTTTTTTAATCAATAAATAAACAGAAAATTAAATAAATTTTGTGTTTCTTTCTTAAATTAAAAAAACCTAAACTAGTCCCTTCTATAAAGAAAATCGAAAAATTTTGAATTAAGAAATTAATTCAAATAAACAAAAATAAATAGCAATTAAAGAATAATATTCTTGAAATTATTCCAAATAAAGAGTCATTATTTATTTTATCATTAGTTAATGATACAGAAATTTATGACTCTATATTGAAATTTCTATACAAAAATTTAGGAATTAAGGAAGTGTCGTCAAGTACCTATCTTTTCCAGAATTCAAAAGAATAGAGTACAATCATAGATTTTACCTAATTGTTTTGAATTCTGGAAAAGACAACGCGTTTTTTTTTTTAATTTAAGAAATAAACACAAAATTAAATAAATTTTCAATTTATTTCCTAAATTACAAAAAACCTAACGACTGTAAGAGGAAATTACCCCCCCCTTCAAAATAATAATAAAAAAAAATAAGAAATATTTTATGAAATTTAGTAATAAACCCACCTAAAGTTCATTAAAGTTGGGTCTCTATTATACCCAATTAACTGTTTTATAGATAAAGTAGATCAACTTTTTTTGAAAACGAAATTGAGTTTTATCAAAGTTTACTAGAGTTTGGAAAAGGATATATTTTTTTCTTGTTTTTTTGATTGATTGAATGATATTTTGAACAAGTGTAATTTCATTATCATCATTCTAATAAGCGGTTGAGTTATAATTTTCAAAAGTTTGAATCTTAAAAAAAGGATTTGATTTTAAATAAATGAAATTATACAAAATTTTCACTAATTTCAACAATTAAAAGTCTTTTCAATGATTATTCTCAGGTCCAGTATTTTTTTCACTACTTCCAATAAGAAAAAATTTACACTTGATTTCCTAGATTTTTTTTTTTTTTTTGATAAATAGAGTTCCCAAAAGAAGTAGGTTGTAATTTAAAAACTTATTATAAAATAAGAAATTAAAAACGAAGTGAAATTATTTCAGATTTTCTAATTCAAATAAAAGCATTAATTGACTAGTTCAAAGGCGACCATGAACTTATTTTGAATAAAAACAATCATTCCAAATCGACCATGAAATTATTTCAAATATCAAACTTGGTTCTTTATTGAATAAAAATAAAGGAAACCAGTATTAAAAACCCAATAATTATACCCCTTATAAAGACATATCACTTAAGAACCCAAAATAACCGAATTATCCTTAAAATATTTTTTCATTTAAATTATTATCTTAGGATTCTAAGATCTAGATTTTATAAACAATTTTTTTTAAAAATAAAATTTTAAAATTAATAATGGTATAGGTACCTACAATAAAAAAATAATTTGAAAATTACTTTTCATTTTTTGTAAAAGTTTTTATTAAGTTTTTTGTGATATCATAATATTTCATTCGAAATTAAAAAAAAAAAAAATTTTTTTTTATAAAAAATTTGTCCCTTAATCAAAAAATACTTAATTTTAAATAGTAAAAAACATCAAACTTCACTGGAATTTTTTGGAACCCATTGCATGCCAATATTACCAAAAATCCTTTAATAACGATTTTATTTATTATAAAAAGTATCATTTTCTTATGACCCCAGCTAAAAAAATGACCAAAAATTACATTTCTAATTAGATGATTTAATTAGCTCATCCTTTAGATCAGCTTCTTGCCACAACTTCCTTATTCTTTCAATTTTGGAAATTTTCAAATTTTGAATTGTTAATTTTTATAAACTATAATAACTTTTTAGGATGATGTCGAGAGTTTCTAATTATTAAAATTAGAAGAGTTGTGGGATAAATAAAATTAGTAAATTTTATGTAGATCAAGTAGAGCATCTTATACTAATTTTCAAAAAAAGTGAAAATTAACAGAGTAACTGAATTACACAACACATCCAATTTAAAGGTTTTTTCAAAAACATTAATAAAAAAAAATACTAGTTGAAAATTTCTATTTCAAAATGATATTTTTGTTTGAGTTTGGTAATTTAAAGATGATTTTGGGAAATTTAGTATCAGGGAAAATTTTCCAAAATTATTAAAAAAAATGGTATAATTTTTTACATTTTTTGTTATTTATTTTCTAAATTAAAATTGGAAATATAATTTATTTTTTTAATGTTTGCTTTACCATTTTATATTAATTAATGATATTAACAAGCCGGTTTCAATTAATAACCCATGTAATTTTGTTCATTTCTCAAAAATAAACTGATTATAATTCTCTATAGGTGATATTAAAAAAACATAACTTATCTAGAATAATAATCAGCATATTTTTTAAAATTCATTAAAATAAGGCCAGTTACTATTAGACACACCCAAGTAAAAATATTGTTAAATTATTTATTATTTATCTTTTGGGTTATTGTTATTTTTTATTGTATCTCTAATGACTATAAATACACTACATTATGTTGATTATTTATTAGTTTTTATTGGTAAGATATGTTTTAATCTTCAGAGAATTGAAAAACAATAAAAATCATAGTTCCGCTTTTATTTCCATATTACAATCAGACTTCTTGCCCAAAAACATCTCAAATTAAGGTATATATTTAGAATTCTAAAAAAAAATAAACTTTGTAAATAAGAATAATAAAAAAATATACCTCGTTTTCGAGATTTTTTTGTAACTGAAATTCTCTTGTTAGTATGTGTATTATAAACTGAACTGACTGTATTGATAAATATTGATTAAATTTAGGTTTTTTGTAAATTTTACAAAATAAAAATTAATATATTAAGTTTCAATAATATTCTTTATTTAAAAATCAAAATATTTTTTCAAAGTTTTTAATCTGTATTAAAAAATAACACCAATTTTAATCCTTTATGTTTCAAAAATCATCAAATTAAAAGCATTTCCCTTTTTTGAGTTCAGAAATGTTAAAAGGTATAGTATAAAAATATTCAGAAAAGTTTTATTTAACTTTTCAAACAAAAAGAAACTCTCATTCTAAAAAGCGAAATTTAAACCTATACAAGATTTAAACAATGATGGGAATATTTTTCAATGCTTTTTACTTTCTATTTTTAGGACAAAGGAAATTTTATTGTTATTTTTTGTTTAGGAATACTAACTCTCTATTGAAGTTATTTTTGTTGGTCATGTCAATATAAGTTTAAATGTGAAGAAATTGAAGAAAAAATACCAAAGCAATTTATTTCTTTTCCCCTTTTCAATTTTGAACTTATTCTAAATAAAAAAAAAAATATCTGTTTTAATGTAAATAAACACTGGAAATGTAAGGATCTTTGAAATTCTCTTTGAATTGAAATTTTCTGAATAAAGATTTGTTATGTTTTAAATAAAATTCTATTGTTTTTCTTTTTTTTTTTATTTAAATTTACAATTCTTGAACTGTTTTAACGTATGGGGTTTTAAAAAAATCTTGAAAATTCTTCATTATGTTTTTTTCTGTAATTTTTAAGGCTGTTATTTTTCTTTGTTTATTGGTATTTTTATTCATTTTTTATTTTGATTCTTTTATTTTTTTGGTAAAGTGAAAGAAATTAGTGATATTATTGTTCATTGTCAAAAATGTTATACAAAGGTCATTATAATAATTCATTTTGATCCCTTGCTTATATAATCTTTTTTTATTCTCTATATCTGAATAAGTATTTTTTTTTTTAAAAGTAAAACTTCTTGATAGCACAAGTTAATGTTTAAATTTGGAATATTATTAGTTGACAATTTTGGTAATTTTCTAAATTTTAATTGATAATTTGAGTGATAAAAATTTTCTCAAAAATTGTATCTATTATTAGAGAAAATTTGTACATTTGATAATTTTGTTTTTAGTTTTGGACTTTTAATAGTAGTTTTAAAAGCTAAAGTCTAATTTACTTATTGATAGTGTTTGTTTCTTTGATCATTAATCTAGAAGATTTCGAGAATAAGAATCAAAATTTTTTATTTGAAACACAAGGTTTATAGAGTTTGTACAATATTATTTAATAAGATCAAAAGAAAAATGGAACTTTTGAAAGGAAAGATTAATAGTTTTATATAATTTATTTCTTGTAATACAATTTGGTTATTTTTGATATTGTAAAAACTTTTATAAAAGTATGGAAGTAATTAATTTGATCTCCCCCCTTAAAAATAGATCTAAGTGAGACTATGAAAAAGTTCCAGAAAAAATCAATACCCTTGTATTCCAAGCGAAGTGAAAGAAATCAAATCGATTTTAGAAATAAAATAATAAAGTTTGTTTTTGATGTTTGATAGTTTATACCTGATTTTATACTGGCTTAGATCGTGCTCAAAAAATCAATCCAATTTGAAATATTAAAAATTTTTTCTTGTTTTGTCTTCATCTTCTTCAAATGTTGTCAGTACCATTTTTAATTCGAGATCCAAAACCAAATTATAACATCCATAATTTAAATGATCATTTTTTGATAATTTGCTTTTTTTTTTTTTGATTTCTCTGCATAGAAACTTTCCAAATGTCACAAAAACAAAAGCATACTATTGTATTAATCCAAGACACAGATTATAGAAACTCACGAACTTACTACGACTATCCAACAATAACTGCAGCCATGAATGGTTTGTTTTTCCTTTAATCTTCTTCTTTTTTTTTTTTTCTTCTTGAGAATCAAAATATAATCTCATTTTTTCATAAACAAATAATTTTGGATTCAATAGGCATTTCTTCCATTTTTGAACATAAATTAACTGAAAAAACAAGAAAACGAAACCACAAACATGACATTAATGAGATTTATAATTTTATTGATAACTTGACAGATATTTCATGTTTGATGTAAATCTTTTGTTTTTTTTTTTTTTTTTTTCAAATTTTACTTTAAATTTTTTTGCAAAACAAAAAACATTTTTCTTTCAACTTGCTTTATTATTTTATTTTGGATTTTCTCTTTTTAATTTCTTCTTTAATCCAAAAGACTTGACTTAAAAACAAATGAATACTCACCACGAACAAGAAAGTGGATCAAAGAAAGAATATTGACCCATTTTAAAAACTTTGCACAAAAAAACAAATCAAAACACCTGAATTAATTAATATATTTTTACTCTTTGGGGAATATCGAATAACCTTTTTCCTTTTAATTATTTTTCTTTCCTTCTTTTTTTTAGCTTTATTAGCATTTTGAAAACTAATTTCATTAAATAAACAAACCCCTTTTTACTGATATATCCAAATTGGTAAAAATGTCAAATTGTTTACACATTTTTAACTTTTGAATGAAATTGGCGGTTGATCACTTATACAATAATTTGAACATTGCCGTATTCAAACCAACAAAACAGGTATAAAAATTGGTTTTTGGCTCAGAATTGACCCACACCCTTTTTTTCAACAAGGCCAATATTACTATTTAATTTGGATGGTATTTAAAAAATAATGTGGAATAAATTTTCACTTCATTATATATATTTTTTTTCTGGTTCAAATTATGGTATTCAAAGAAATAGATTGTAATTTTTTCCATCAATTTATTTGTTTCTTCCTTTTTTCTGAGATATATCTTTATTAGATTATATATTAGGCAAACAAAAATCCTAAATGAAACTCAGATTTCAGAATGTTAAAGAAATATAATCAGCTGAAATTTTCTCTTACATAAATTTCAAATGCAAGTAAGGAAAACACATGAAATTTTATTCTATAACCCAATAAAGAAGGACTTAATAATCTCTAAAAATTTCCATTTTCCTTAATTTTATAAAGACCCTTGCTGTTTTTCAGCAGATAATTAGTAAAATATTTGGGTATCGAAATAAATAATTCATTTATTAATCGGAACTGATCACAATACAGTTATTTTATAATTAAAAACTGAAAAATTTTTAGTTTCATTTCCCACATTTTGTGATTTATAAGAATTAGACACTAATTCAAAATTTATAACGAACCAAAATTCAATTTTTTGTAAAAATAATCTTATTTAATCAATTCAAGAAGAAATACCCAAATTAGAACCCTTCGCTAATTCGAATATTAACGATCGTTTATAAATTACAATATCCATAAATCAATTAAAATAATCATCAATACTAATAAATTATCGGTGTGTTAAAAATTTTCGAGAGAGCAAAACAAAACAATTCATTGGTAAATTTGTTTAAATTTTGCTGGTATTTGAATTATGGAATGATTAGATACTATAAACTTATTTTAGCAAATTCTGATTTTGTATTCAATATTTATTTATTTTTATTTTTAGAATTTATATATTTTTTTTTAATCTTGATCAAACAATTCCTAAAAGTTAATTAGATATAACAATTTTTTATAAATTTATATATATATATATATGTATATATATACAATTGATATTATTAGTATTTAGCACTTGTATAATTAATTTTTTAAAAAATTATCTACTTTATATAAAATAATAACATTTTTTTTTAAAAAAGTGGTCGAATATTCTATAACATCGTTTAAGGTTTTCTTTTATGTCCCTTTTTCATTTGAAAAAATAATTTTAAAAATTTTTTGTGTTTATTCATTCTTTGTTTTGATTTTATAGAATATTGTATTTTTATCAAATTATTTGTGAATCAAATTATTAATTTTCATTTTTTGGGATATCTTTAATTTTATCGTTACAGTCAGTTTCACTTTTAAGACACAAACTTTCAACGAAATTTAAGGCACAAAAAAATCTCAAATTAAGGCACAAAATTTGTAATTTTTTTTTTACAATTTATTTTTACTAGAATTTGAGTTTTGTGCTTTAATTTGAGATTTTTTTTGTGCCTTAAATTTCGTTGAAAGTTTGTATCTTAAAGGTGAAACTGACTGTATCTTTGATTTCAAAATTTATGTTAATTTCAAGTTTATTAATAATTTTATTATGGTCGCTTATAGAATTCTTTCAAGTATTTCATTTGTTGGGTTTTAAACTATTTGAATGTTTCGAAAAAAATGCAAAATATGTCATTGTCTTGTTTTTTTTTCTATTAAAAATATTTTATATAGTCAGTTCCACCTTTAAGATACAAATTTTAACAAAATACACTTTGTACAGAAAAAAAACTAAATTAAAGTAGAAATACTAAATTCTAGTCAAATAAATTGTAAAAGAAAAATAGAAAAAAGTACCTTAATTTGGAATTTTTTTGCCTTAAGGGGCTAGTCTCTATTATTTTTTTTTTTTGACCAATAACTAAATAAGGAATATTTATATTGAAATATGTTTAAAATTAAAAATTGACAGGTTTTTTCAATGTTAGAACTTTAAGTTCTTGTTTTTTTTTAAATTTTACAATTCTGTCAAAAAAAGTGACTTTTAAAAAATTTTTAAAAAAAAATATTTTTAACGGATGAGAATTTTTTGATTAATTTTCGATTTGATTATTTTCTTAAAAATAATATTTATTCTCGTTTTGAACAACGAAAAATAATTTAAAACTAGTGAATATTTTCTTATTCACTTCTATTTATCCAATTTGACTCTATAAAGAACTCAATTTGTTTTATCAATAATTACTTTTTAAAAAAATAATTCTTCTTTTCTTTTATTTTTTTTGACTCTGACAAAAACTTTTCGAATGATAATTTGGGAATACTTAAAAAAACTTCAAATCTAACAAAAAAAAGAGTGTAAACTGAAAAAGTAGATTCATAAAAAAAAAGAATGGTACAAGTAAAAAAAGAAAATCTATTATTTTGAGTAAAGCATATACTGCATATTTTAATTCGAATAAAACTGTTTTTTCATGCAAATCCAAAAAAACCTTTTCAGGTTTATTTTTCAAACTATTTTTTATAGGTCTTCCAAAAAAACAACAAGGTTTTGCTTTCTTGATCAGATTTTTTTTTTATTTTTTCTATTTTTGTGAAAAGTTGAAAAAAAGCAACTTTCAAAAAAGCCAAAAAATGTAAATTTTTTTTATTTCCATAAAAAAAAATAACTAAATTTAATGAATGTCATTTATCGAGATTTCATTAGTATACAAAGAATTTTTTCACTTTGATTTCATATCTAAGTAATTGGAAAAAAAAATTCTAAATCTATATTAAATTTACCAAAAAAAAAATTAATAGAGACTAGTCCCTTAATGTTGTTTCTAAATATATAAATTAAAGGTAGAACTGACTTAAACTAACTTTTCTTCTAATTTTATATTTACTTTTAAATTAAAATCAAGTGTATCATTATTTTCTTATGTTGGTATTTTCTAAAGAAATTTTTTATTTTTTGTGCCCCACTTTTCGGATTCGTGGAATACCAATTTATTAATCACAGTTTGTGGAATCTTATTATTAATAATCTTTCTATCGGGTTTGTACTCCTCCTGTTTCAGTGGGAGTGCCGTAGAGTGCCGTAGAGTGCCTAGGTTTTTTTAACTTTTTGTAATGTAAAGAAAATTAAATAAATTTTATTTACATTTCAAAAAGTAAAAAAAACCTAACGGCGCTTTTCCAGGATTCGATATAATTTAGTAAAATCCTTGATTTTACTAAATTATTTCTAATCCCGGAAAACCTAACGACAGTTGATAATTTTTAATTTGGTCATGTAAATGATATAATATTTTTTTACTTTAATGTTTTGTTTATTTTTCTTCTTCTCTTTTTTTATTTAGTAAATTTTCTTTGATTACTCCTTTCTCACAATAAATAAATAATTTTTTTAATTTTTCTATTAATAAAATTTATTGGTGGTTTCTTCAATATATTTATATACATAACGATTAAAACCACCAATTGAATATACATTACACTGTAATCAAAAATTAATAATACTTTAATAAATTATTGAAATATTTATTTTCTTTAATTTTTTTTTTTTTTTGTAAAAGATTGACATAATTTATAATATTATTGAACGTCGGTTTATTTGAGAATTTATTCAATAATCTTTCAAAAAGTTTAATCATAAATACTTATCAAAAAAATTTATCCCAATCTTTTAAATCAAAATTATTTATTTTTAATATCTTGATAAGAAATTGTAAGCAAATTTACTTGAATAATAAGATAATACAGTCAATTTCACTTTTAAGGCACAAACTTTCAACGAAATTTAAGGCACAAAAAAATCTCAAATTTAAGGCACAAAATTTGGAATTTTGATTTTTTTACAATTTATTTTTACTAGAATCTTAATTTTGTTCCTTAATTTGAGAGTTTTTTTCCCTTAAATTTTGTTGAAAGTTTGTGCCTTAAAAGTGAAACTGACTGTAATTTTTTAGATATGTTCATATTTTATTTAAAACATATATCATTATATTATCCTGTTTGAAGTTTTAAGGATGGATTTAATTTGTTAAAGATATATAAAAAAATAATTAAAATGTAAATATAACTATCTTGATTTCAAATTGAATATCAAAAAAGATGAAATATAACAGATTGCAAAAGTTGTCGAAATTGCCTAATAAATAATTGATCTGTATGATGAATAGATATTATCAACTAATTCTATATGTTTTTGTGTTAAACTGAACTCGGTTATAAACTTATTTCAACAATTGGTAAAAAATTTCTCAAAAAATTAAAGTTACAAAATATTTTTGGGGACAACAGATGAAAACAAAAAATAGTAAAAGGCAATATGATGTATAAATAAATAATTTGAAAAAATAAAAATATTTCCAAGCTCAATGAAAAAAAGAGTATTGTTATTATTTAGATTATTTTTACTGTGTCCTAATTCTGGAAAATAGTATATATTTAGTTGGTAGGTAAGATGACCTAGAATTGAAAATTTTATCTTCCATCCATAAAAAAATTTTGTCAAATCGACGTTGATTGTAAAATAGATGTAAATTTTCTTATTTTCAAATATTATTTTACTATTTTTTTTTTTATTTTAAAACCAAAAAACCAAATCCAAAAACTAGATTGATTATTTAATTTTAAATAAAAAGCAAATCATCAAATGAAACCACACTTTCAGTGTCTTCGTTTTTCCCAAATTTGTGATTTTATTGTAAACATTCGAAAAACTGAACTTTTTTTGATATTTTTGTTTTTGTGATTTTCTCATTCAGATGAAATTGGTTCTATAGGTTTAAGAATAGGTATTAATCGAGTTTGGGTAATTTCAATTTCATATATCTTCATTGGCCAGTGAAACATAAGAAAATAATTGAACATTTTTCCTTTTCACAACAATTTTAAAATTAAAATCGATTTGACAATTTTTTTATAATTAAAGGTAAAGTATAATATTTAAAAAGATAATTAAATAATCAAAAACTAAATATTCGAAGGAAAAGAAAAAAAACGAAAAAATAAAATATGATTATTTATTTATTAATTACAAATAAATTTTCAGAGTCAGAAACACCAGCCAAATAATTTTCAAAAATTGAAAGGTCATTTACTCCTAAGAATTGTTTCATAATTTTTTCTGCTCTTTTTGCTATTGTTTGATTTAAATAGCTTTTTTCTGACTGATTACTAGAAAAGGTTGATTTATTGTTGGCATAGGTTCCTAGATTATCATCTAAATCAGATTCAGGATCAGATCCAGATCCAGATCCAGAATTAGAATCTAAATTATATTCTAAATCCTGATCTGTTTCTGATTCTGATTCTAAATCATCGTCTTTTTCAAAATTAATTTCTTCTTGTAATTGTCTTGTCATGCTTCTATCTTGAACTTTTTCTTTTTTAATTTTTTTTCTTCTTGATAAAGAAATTCTAAAAATTTTGCCGTCTTCACCTGCTGAATATAAAACGTTTTGTTGCTTGTCACCAATGATTTTCCAAATTTGAGACTTGTGCAATTCAATTTTGTAATAGGAAAAGGGAGATCTCCAATCGAAAAATTTGATTTGCTTTTCAAAGCCAACTGCAAAATTGTAGGGGTTTTTGAGTTGCGTGCAAACAGAGTAACTGTATCGGTTTGATTGGTTGATTGTCTTTTTACTCATCTTGTTATTTCTTTTATTAAAAACGACCTTCTCTTTGGGATCACGAAGATCTAGGCCTAAAATGGATGAGCCCGTTGACAAAAGGCTATTGGCGCCGGAGAAGGCAAGATCTGTAATTGAGCCGCATTGCAGGATTTGCTTGATCGTTCCACGCTGTAGATCGTAGCCCATAATTTGGCCGTCCTCACTGCTCGTGGCCAAGTCTTGGGTTATTTCGTTTGCAATGATCGAGGTTACGCCCGTTTTATGCAATTTGTCCTCATTACGTAAGGAAACCGACGAGCAATGATGGAATTGGTAACTTCTTACAACACCCGTATTGCTGCCACTTACAACGAGACTTGAACGTGGAATATGACAAAGACAGCTAACGGGCTCAGGGTGTGGCTCGGTTAAACGCAATTTTAACTCGGAATTGTTGCGTATCTCATAGAGCTTGAGTGAATTTTTCGTGCTTGAATTTGTGCCCACACACAACTTTGTATGTCTTGATGTTTCACTCCCAAGCTTTTTTGGTAAAAACGTAATGCTGCTCAGTACCTTGCCACAATATTCTACAAGATCCATAAGATTTGAAAAGAATTTTACAACAAATAATACTGGGAAATTGTGAGAAAAATAAAAAAAAATAAAAAAGTAAAATCAATTTCAAAATTATTCTTCACATTTTCAGCGAACAGGATAGTAGGCTAGTTTACGAAATATGATGTTAGGTGTTTCAAAAAGAATGAAACAATTATTTGGACAAATATTTCTTGGAACAATCTTACTGGTATTTGAATAATAAATGGGATTTTTTTTCACTTCATTTTTAATTTCTCTTTTTTAAGAGAACATAGATCGAGAACCTTAAATTGTAACTTAATCTCTTTGAGAACTTTATTTATAAAAAAAAAATATGGAAAAGGAAGTGAAAATTCTTTCCCATTTAGAATTCAAATACCAGTAAAAAGAAACAGATTTAATCTCTTTTTAAGGACTACGTTCCCGCCCTTGGGGGGTTTGAGTAATTGTATTATTTCACTTTCGGTTCTCAAAAAAAATTTTCACATGGAAGAAATTGGACAAAAAATAAAAACATTTTTTGTCATCTTTAAACTTTCACAAAGAATATTTTTCTTTGTTTTTCAATAAAAAAGAAAATTGAAAATAACAAAAAAAATAATTGCAAAAAATGGCTTTTGGGGATTTTCAAGTGCATTTCAAATTTTTGAACATTTCAAACTTGGGAAAGTCAATTTAAAAAAGATGTAGAACAGCTCTCGAAAATAGTGTGAGTTCAGAAAGTTAAAATGGAAATTCTAAAATATTAAAATCAAAATTTAGCATGATCTAAAAAGGTAAAAATTGTGAAAATTGTTGAAATTGTGAAAATTTCACAATTTTTGGAAAAGAAATTCTTCTTGGAACAATAAATATTATTGAGATTACATAACTTATTCAATAGTGATTTTAGACATTATTTTACTGTTTTCACCTAAAAAACGTAGTCCTTAAGGGAGTAGCTACACCATACGACATGATAAAAATTTGAGAGAGATGAGATAAGAACATTTTATTCTAGTGGCCTATGATCGTAGATTCTCTAAAAATTTTTTTAAAAAAATTATTTGATATTTTTTTTTTTAGTAATGTTCAACAATAAAAAAATGAGATTATATTGATAAAATAGTTTTTTTTTTATTATTATTTTTTTATTAAAATAATCTTAATTGCATCAATTTGGAGAACGTTTAAACAGTTGGAAAAATAACAATAACATGATTTACATCCAATTGGAAATTAATTTTAATTCAACAAACTATTTCATTTTTTGTCTTTTTTGTTATTGTTTTCATTTTCAATTTTTCAGTTACAAAATCGGTTTCGTTAGATCTGAAATTTTTTAATCGATGGTTGATAGATGGTTACAGTTGAGTTTCTTAAATTGAAAAATCCACATACAACCGGTGCATGGTATCTTATCATTTGATCGATCAACCATTGTTGGTGTAATTTTAACAAATCTACCAATATATTTTTTGTTCAAAATCTGTCATTTCAGCTCGTTTCCTTATTTTGGACACACTTGATTTGATTTTTTATTTTATATTGTTTTCTTATATTTGGATGAAAAAGATTACTTAAAAAACCATTAATACTATGTTACTTAAATATGGTTTTATATTACATTTGGAAAAATATAATAAATTGAGTTTTTGTTTTCCCATTTTTGATTTTAGATGTGTCCAAATTTTTGGAATGGGGATTTAGTTTTAATTTTAGGAGAAGATAATTTCAGATTCTTTGAATAAAACTTGTAGCTATTCCTTGGTTTAAACTTTGATAACATATAATCATATTCACTTCTTTAATTCCAGAAAACCCAACGATTTAAAATCCTAACAAGTAATAATTTGGGATAATTATTCTAATTTTTGAATTTTCTAGCTATTTAAGTCCCATTTATGTTTCCTTTTATGATTGTTTTAATTGTAATGTTGTTGTTCTTTTTAAACCAAATCCATTAATCCCAAATGCCACTAATAAAAAAATATTTCTAATTGCTTAATGTTTTCAGGATTAAAAAATCACAAAAATAATGAAAAAATTATAAATGAAAAAATTAAATGCCAAAATAGAATGTTGAGAGAAGGATAAAAGATAAGTTATTCAACATTCAAAACACTATTTTTAGCAATTCAACTCAACTTTCTATTGTGGCAATTTCTTTGAGACTTTGAAAAAAAAAATTAAAAAATCTAATGAATGAAGTACTTTAAATAATAAAAATCAATGAGTTACAACCAAAGTAAAAAATGTTATTTTCTGATCCTCTTTAGAATTGTAAAAAAGTGAAAAATTTTTCTTTACAGTGGTTACTCCCTTAAGGATTACTTACCGAATATTTTTCAACCTTGGAAAACGTTGGTTTATTAATTAATTTTACTATCACTTCATTATAAGATATACAGTCAGTTCCACTTTTAATGGACATATTTTCAAGGGAATTTAAGGTACAAAAAAAAATCTCAAATTATGGTACTAAATTATAAAATATAGTAAATTAATTGTAAAAAACAATATTTCAAAAAATATACTTAATTTGAGATTTTTTCTACTTTGATTTTCCTTAAAAGTTTTTGTTTTAAAATTGGAACCAATTTAGCAATTTACCAGAAATTTAAATAAAATTAACAAAGATATTATTTATAAAAATTTAAGATATAAAATGAAAGGAAAAAAAAACAGTATTCATGTTTTTTAACTCTTCTCAGCAAAAGTAATTGAAAATTAAGAAATAAAATATAAGAAAAAAATAATCACAAAAGTAAAAAAATACATTTTAAATGCTTTTTTTCATCAAAATTTATTAAGGAGGTAAGTACATTTTCCCTTTTTTAAGATACAAAATTGTTTAGGAACTGTATAATTACAAATATTTATTTAGGATAATACAATAATTTTTAAATAAATATGAGAGTAGAATAACTTCCAGTATAATATATTTACACACCAATTAAAAAAAAGGAAATCAAAAAAAAATAAAAAAATTGATATTTAAATAAAGAATAAAGAGTATTTATTTCTTGATCTTTTATGTTAATATTGAATACAATCACTTATTTTTAATTTAGTTATATTTTTAAATCTTTAAAGAGAGACTTTTTTATTAGTCAAATTTTTTAAAAATTTATTTAATATTTCTAAATAATTTATCAAAATAATTTTAATTTCTTATTTTCATTTTAGTTTGTAGATTTGGTTCAGAAAAAAATAAATTATTTTGTTTTGATTCTTCTTCAGAAATAAAGATTTTTTAGATGAATTGGTTTAATTTGAAAAGAATTTAAATTCCCCATTTAATTGAGAAACTAAAAATTATTCTGAATGATTTGTTATTTTTTTTTACAATTATTCTTTTTCTTTGGTTGAATCTTTTGTGGGTTGTTTTTTAATTTCAAAAATTCAACCTCTTTACATTTAATCTTTCCAAACAGTATAATTTGTGTTAGCTTTGTTTGATAAAAATATTTGAAAAAAGAATTTTTAAAAACATAGATAAAAAAAATATTTAGTTAAAAAAATTATAAATAGGAATGTGGAAAGAAATTCAATGTAATATATTTTTTGATCTCATCTAAATATAATAAGAAGGCAAGAAAATCATCGAAAATATACTTTGTAATAATTTTTTTTCATTTCATCCTTGATTTCAACAAATTTATCTGGAAATGTGTTCCTTCTTATTTGTTTTTTAAAGAAGAAAGATCTATTGAAAATGTACATTTTGTCAGGTCTATTTTTTGGGGGTTGATTTTATGATTAATTACAGGCATCTCGCATAAACACCGTTCTAGATCTATAATTTAATTTAATAAAACTATAAAATTTAATCAAAAAAAATGTAGTTCAAAAAAATGTAATATTCAACTATGATTTACTTTAGGAACATTTTCTTAAAACAAATACGGTAGTAGTAATAATATTTTAATTTCAAAGTTATAATATCTTGTGAGATTCAAAAAATCTAATTTCAGAAAGGCTCGCATAGTTATAATTTTCAAAATTCGTAAAAGGTGAATACTTACTTTGAGACAATAAGAAGAATGGATTTTATATTTTTTTAGAATATCGATTAAAATTTGAATTTAATAATTGGAAATGTTACTGATACTCAAAGCGGGGACATTACGTTCAATAAAATGTCATTTATTTCTTGAAAAAGATTGTAAAAAATCTAATAATCTTTTCAAAAATAAAATATTTTAATATATTTAAATATAACTCTGGTTTTATAAACTTTAAGAGTGTATTTGTCTAAATAATTGTTATAGTACCTTTGTGAAAAAAGCACTTGGCAGTTACTAACACTTTCAGCCTTTACTCAAAATAGAGTGTTGGTTATTGACTAAAGGGTGAAATTATATTCAACAAAACCCTTGTAGTTATTTCATATAATATTGTAAAAAATTAATTATCTAGTTGAATTGTTAACTTTGCAAAAATTAAATTGAATTGTATTAAATGTTTAGTTTTCAACTTAAAAGTACTTATAATATCGAAAATAATTAATGTGGTTATATTGTTTATGTTTTAGGGGGGGGGTTCAAATGGTTCTTAAATAGCTTCTTTGAAAATTAGAACTTGTTGATCTAATCGATCTATATATTGTTTAAACTGTGAATTTCCTTACGTTCAAAATCGCTAACTTACTCTCAGATAAGACGAATATTGTTTTGACAAGTATTATGATTGGGAGTTATTAGAGTAATTTTGGTTAAAATTCACTACATTACTATGACAAAAATTTTACAAAACAAAGTAAAATACCAAGATTCTTTGTTAAAAAAAATATAAAAAGATAAAAAATTTCAAAAGATTTTTATTTTAAAAATTCAAAATTCTAAAAACAATATTCTTTTATTAATTAATATTTCTAAATGATTAAATTTCTCCCATTTGAGAACAATTTTTTCCTCAAGTATTAAATCAATTTAATGTCATTGATTCCAATTTGTGGTTGTATTGTAACATTATTTATCTGGCAAACCAATGATTTTATAAGTGACTGTTTAAGAAAATATCCCATTAGAAAAAAAAAAAAAAAAAAAAAAAAAAAACCTGCCAAGTTCTCAAAGTGTACTAAAACGGAGGTATTTTAAAACCGCAACAGCTCTTTTCTAAACTAAGATTCACACCAATTTAAATTGTAAATTGAATTTTATGTTTTTTTTTCTAAAAATGTCCACATTTTCGATCTATTGATTATTGGAGATCGATAATATTACACACATACCGACTGTTTTTTTAATTTGTTTTATAACAATCATAAAATTGAAAAAAAAATGTTCATTAATTAGCAAATTGTTATTTCATTTTAATGGTTGAATTCTAATGTAAGAATTTATGTGATATCAAAAAAAATTAGAAAAAAAAATATTATTACAATTGGTTTTGGTTAAAAGAAATTGTAGGTAATCAATTCTTAGGTTTTTATATTAATAATTATCAAGTTAATCATTGAAATTAAAAAAAAAAATGTTACTTTTGGGGGTTATAAACCTTAATTATTAAATTATGGAATAAGTTAATTTTGGTTCGAATTTTGAGTTTTTGAAAACATAAATTACGAAAAAAAAATTCAAAATGATAATTTTTAATCATGATACTTTGTAAAAATTGAATAATCTATTGTTTCAAATCATACATATAATAGATTTTTTCTAGATATTGAATCCAAGATAACTAAATATTATTTATAATTAGAATTACAATAAACTTTAATTATTTATAAAATTAAAGTTACTTCATCCCTTCAAAGTAGAACCAAATTAACCCTAAAAAATAATACATCACTTTCTTTAAAATTCAATAGGCGTATAATCATCAGAAAACTCTTTTAGATGGAGATAAAATTAGCACTTTTATAATAAAATCGATAATTTTTTAACAAATATTTCCAAAGGATTTACAAAAGAAAAATCTTGGTTATAAGAAATTAACGTAAAGTGTATTATTATCTTTAATCAAAATAATTGAAAAATTAATTCAAAAACTTTTTTTATCTCTTTCCATTTTTTTCGAACTTCAATAACTCTACTTTTAAAACAGTTCTTTATCAAATAATTTACACTTCAACTAATTTTACAAAGTTTGTTCAGGTTTATACCTGATAAAATCCTTTTTTTCAAAACTAAGGCAAAAAAAATACCAAAAAAAGGAAATTTGAAGAAAAAAATATTTAAGAATTTCCTATTAATTGTAAAATAAAAAGAACAAAATTTCCATTCAGCTTTTCAAAAAAAATCACATCCCAAAATTAAAATAAATCATCAAAGAACTTAATTCAAAAAGGGAAATTAATAATTTATGTTGATTTTATAGAATTAAACAATTTGAAATGTTGTTATGATTTAAAAAAATTTTTTTTTAAAGATGAATGAAAATTTTGTACACTTTATTTTGCAACTAATAGTATTTGAATTTATTCGTACTTTATTTTATTCTCATTACTTTTTTTTTTTTTCTTTCTTTCTTGGTTAATTTACTTTTCATTTCTAATTTTCGTGTGATTTTCTTAATGTTGAAATTTAAACAACACATTTCACTTTTTTCCCTATTTTTCTTTTTTTCTTGGATCCTTAGTGAACTTTTTAAGAATTTAAAGGGAACAATAATTGAGGATATTCATTGTTTTGATAAACTATGTTTGTATAACTTCAATTAATAGCACTATTTTCAGAACTGGTGCGAAAAAGAAAATAAGGTTTGACTTAAAAATAACAGTTCTTTAGATTTTTTTTCTGTTGAAAATTTTATTTGGGCATAAATGGGAAAAAAAATGAGAAAAAAATAAAAAAAAACAAATATCGTTCTTTGTTGTTAACACAACCATTTCAACTAAAAAAGAAAATTCTAATTGTTTTTTAAGAATAGCAAATTATGTTTTGAATTATTTCTCGTCCAAGCACCAAGCGTTTTCTTTTCGAATTTCTTCTTCTTCCTCCTTTGTAAAATCATTTTTAATTTTAAATCTCTTTCTAATTTCTTCTGGTGATCGGCATTCTTTAATTAAATTTGCAACAGTTTTGCAACATACATCAAGAAGTGGTTTTATGTCCAAATAGTTTGCTGCCTAATGGTATCAAACAAAAAAGAAATTTGTTTTTATGATGATTACAAAGAAAAAAAAAAACAACAAAAGAAATAAAAAAAAATATTTACGAGAATAAGCTCAAAAAGAATTGGCTGTTCAACATTACAAAAAGTTTGATCCCACGGCTCAATATCATCAGTTCTTCTTTCATATTCATTTTCGTTTTCTGTTAGGTTCTTTGGAGAGGGATGGTTGTAATGATGCTCACAATAATGAATCACCCTTTCCAAGATCTCTCCTTTTACATTTTCAATGGGGATTGCTGTGTTTTCATCTTCGATGGCTTTTGGAATTGAAAAAATTACAAAGACAATTTATAGGTGTAGTAGAAAACAAAGTTTTGAGAAACGATACCAATTTTTCGTTTTTTTTTTTATTTTTTTCTTTTCTGTTTCGGTTTCTGTTTCTGTTTTAGTTTTGATTTCAATTTCGGGTTTTATATCCAAACGGGTGTTAGGTGAAATAAAAACAAAACAAAAAAAAAAAGAATAAGTGAATTTCGTTAATCAATTGAATACCTTCAAGAAGATTTTTGATTGTTTGTGACATAGCAGCAACTTCTCTGTCAACTTCAAATTCTTGGCTATCAGACGAAACAAGTTTAATTTTCCCTAATTCTGTCATTTTGGAAATTTATGAAAGTGTGATGTTATTGGGATAAAAAAAAAATGAAATAAAACAAAAAGATCAAAAAATGAAACCAAATTTTGTTATCAAAAATTTCCTGTCAATTTATTTCATCGATAATTTCTAATTATCTTAAGAAGGTTATGTTTTGAAACATGGTGATCAAAAAATCGGTGTTAGTTTATAAAATAGATATTTCAAAACATAGATCTCAATTTTTTTTCTTTTTGTTTAAATATAACATCTAATTTATGCCCGATTGTATGAGTAAATTCAATTTTCGATTTGAATTTCTTCTCTCATTTTAATTATGTCTTGTAATTTAAGTCTTTATACACTCATTTTCATAAAATTTTTTTAAGCTTTTGAAGGTTTTATTTCTTAAAATATAGATCCAAGTTTAAGGTTTACAATCGCTAAGAATGAAAAAAAAATATTGTCTTGTAATAAGTCTAAGGAAATGTTATTGGAGTTAATAGTAGTTCGATCTTTAACTTGATATTTATTTTAATATTGGTTATAAAAAAAGAATTTTTTCTATTTTTTTTTTGTAATATCAATTAAAGAGTCGAAGACTAATATGTTTGATAGAAAGATATTGTGTATTAGTTTTTGAATTTTCTCTCTACAATTTAAATTTTCATTTCCTTTTGGCTCAAAATACCTAAAAAAAATATAAATTTTGTAAAAACAGCAAATGAAACAAAACCTGAAGAGAATTTCAATTGACAACACACTTATCACAATTATTTCCTTTAAACCACTCCCAACCTATTAGTGTTAAATTCGAGGTATCAGATTTCCAAAAAAAAAAAAAAAATCAAGTCAAAGATCGATCAATGAAGAGACTAAATGGCACTTCTCCTAAGACTAATTACAAGATGATATTTTTTTTTTCAAGCTCAGGAATTGTAAATCTTAATAGGATTACAAGAATTAAACTTTCTAAACAAGTTTATCTCTACTTTTCCATTACTTCTGATCCTGATAAAGAGAAAAAAAGGGTGTTTAAGTCAGGTGAATCAATACTTTTTGATTGGCTTTTATAAGTTTGAGAATTCTATGAAAGAATGGGGATTTAAAATTTGGTGTTCGAAAGTAAGTTATCTTCTTCAGATTAAAAATAATAGAATTTGTAATTATATATTGCAAATTCATACCAATTAAAAGAATTAGAAAGTGAAATAATAAATATTTGTATTAACCAATTAAAAAAAGTTCAAGTTAGATATATTTCTAGTTTTTTTTGAATTTTACTATTCATCTTAAAATGGATAGATTTTCTAATTTAAAACATGAATTAAAACAAAATTAACACAATTTCATCAAATAAATTCATGATCTAAAACAAAATATCTCAAATAGAATAGTTTAAACTTTTATTTTATATACAGAAATTATATCAAATTATTTAAATAGACACTCTTATTTTATGTATGAAAATAAATCACAATTTTGTAAATTGTATAAAAAAAAATTTCAGTATCATTGAAGAGAGTGACCATTTTCTATGGAATGGTTCAGTCTCTGAAAATAATAGTAAAATATAAATTTCTGAATTAAAAAAAAATAAAAGAATGTTTAATTATTTTAAAAAATATAACTAAACCCCAATTCTAAATTTGTAACAAACTAAAATTTGATTTCCGAAAAAAAAAACTTATTTAATCAATTCAAGAAGAAACACCAAATTAGAGCCATTCGATAATTGGAATTTTAACACTTCTTTATAAATTACAATACTCACAAAACAAAAAATAAATAATTATTAATACTAATAAATCAAGGGCGTGTTAAACATTTTGGAGAGAACCAAACAAAAAAATACATTGCTAAATATGTTGAAATTCTATTAGGGATATTGATCATCCAAATTGCCAGGTACTACCAATTAATTTTATTTGAGTTCTTCGATTTTGAACAACTCAACTTTAGCACAATTTCAATTGTTGAAAAAAAATTTGATCTAACGAAACAAGTTAGGTAATTCAAAAAATGAAATGAAAAAAAAAAACTAAAAGATGAAAAAATGATTTCCATATTTGTCAAAAATCAAAATTATCTGCAATTTGAATGAAATTGTATTGTTGTGATTCTTTGGAAAATTTTAGCTGTGTGGAAAATTTGGAATTTTAGTTTATTATTCAATATTTTAATAAACAGGAGAAAATATATTTATGCTTGTTAGTGGGTTATAAACTTATCATTAGGTACATTGTAAGTTTTGAAAATGATTGTTTCAGAATTAGGGGAGATAAGAGAAAATACAAACATATACTTTAAGTATACCATAACCAAAGAATTTAAGATCAAATTCTCAAATATCAACCAAATGTGTTAGTATAAGTAATTACTATCTGTTATTGAGGAATTAAAAATTTGTGTAAGATTAAGTTTTTTTTTTGGTTTTTATTGTCTTATTAGGTAAAAGCCCATCATATCCAATTTCATATTAATGTGGTATTTATTTATTGAAAAATAATCAAAATCATTAATTTAGTGATAAATATTTACCCTTTTACTTTTTCAAATTAAAAACTAAAAAAGAAGAACAGGGTGTTTAAACTATGTTTTAATGTACTTATTAGGTTATTTTTAAAAGTAGAGAAAAGAATCAGAACCAAAAAAATTAAAAAACCAATACTTTTTTTGTAAAAAAAAATCATTTTTATTTTTTCAAAACAAAATTTTAATTATTTAAATCAATAGTTAAACCCCATAACAAAAATTGTGGCTCAACAAAAATAATAAATGAAAAAAATATATCCTTGACTATTCAAGAACAAATAATAATTAAATATGATGAGTAATTTGCTTTTGGATCATTCTATATATATATATATAAAACCCAATATTTTATAAATTAAAAAAAAATTATGTCAAAAAATTAAAAAAAATTGAGTCACACTTTTTGAAATGTTTTTTACGGATTTTTTATTACTGAACTTTCAATGAAAAAAAAGTTGAACAAGAACATTTTTTACTGATAATTAACATCATTTGAAAAGACATTACATAGTCGAGATTTTCGATGATCAATTTTTTTTCTAATTTATCTCTTGGCTAAAAAAATTTTTCAAAAAAAGAAAAATAAAAACAAATTTAAAACAAAAAAAAAAAAAAAAGAAAAGGTAAAAAAAAAATATAAAAAAAAAATATAAAAAAAAAAAGTCTCAAAAAAAAAGAAAAAGAAAAAGAAAAACAAATTAAAATAAAAATTTGAAAAAATTGAAAAGGCGATTCGGATCTCAAAATTTGAAAATATTTTTTTGATAAAAATCTGGAATAATAATTGAATAACAAAGAACTAAAAATAAAAACTAAAAAAACATTATTTTTTATTAAAAATAATATATTTAAATCTTTAGAAAATGGATCCAAAGAGAATTAGCTAAAAAGATATGATTGCATTTGTAATCTATAGTCTTAAAAAAAAATAACGGGTCTGATAATAATCCCTTACAGGATTTGTAATTGTGAATATTAGGAAATTTGATGTGTAATCCTGAATAATTTCTTTTATTTTAAAATCAAAATTTTTTTTTTTAAGAATCAAACATATAAGTTTATAGCTCACCCACTCATTAGAATGGCGGTTAATTAAATTGAAATTGTTCACATAATATTCAATCAACCAAAAAAAAATAATAAAAAATATATAATTTTCCAAACTATTGTAAACCTCTATAAGAGTCTATTGTTTTTCAAAATAAAGTAGATCATTAATTAGGTTATCAAACAATTAAAGAAATATTCCAGAGATATAAACTCGCTTTAGTGAACTTTAGGTAGGTTTCTTACCTAGTTCCATCAAAATTTTAGTAAATTATATAAAGATTTGATTTCAAAAAAATAAAATTACACAACAATTTTGCTAATGTTAATAATTAAAAATCTTGTCATTTTTTTCAATACTCTATATTAAGAATACATCAGAATGTGAGTCATAAGGACACTCAGTTAAGGGTTGAAATTGATCTAATTACAATTTTCTAATTGGAGACTTTCTCATTCAAAGTATGATGATTGGGTAGTTTTGAGATAATTTCAATTTTTTTTTTGGTTTCATAGATCAAATCTGTTATTTCAACTTTTCCAAAACAATAGAATAAAATCAATTCATGTCAAATACCAAGAGTTAAAGAACAACCATGAATCGGACTAGATTCTATTAATTGAATTTTATCAAGAAAGAAAACAATCTGTAACAAATAGAAGACATTAAGGTATGCAAAAAAAAACATGGATAAAAAGTTAATTATTTGTTTAAAATCAGAAATTTTAAAGTAAAGAGAATATTTACTTTTTTGGATCAAAAGAAGTCTTCTTTTTATATTTATATTTTTTACAGAACTTCACACACCATTATGACATTTTAAAATTTTAACTTCTAAATACTGATAAATTCAAATAGAAGTTTGAAAATTTTTAGTTAATTTTTCATTTGGTAAAATTTTTTACTTTTAGCTTTGATTTAAAGCATTTCATTACTTTAAATGTTAAGAAACTTTGTAAATTGGTTGGTCCTTCAATAAATTCTTTTTCAAGAACTGTTTTAATTAGAAGACCTTATAAGTAGAGTTTACAAGATTTTAATAAAAATGGAAATTGAACTAAAAATTGTTTGTGATTTTTTTGAATTTATCAGTATTCTCAAAAATTTCAAAAGTAATTTTGTTGTCAAAGATAAAAACCGATTATTTCTAGTATCACAAAATTGAAAGAAACAAAAAAGTTTTCTGTGTTATTTTTTAGTCCACGTAGATCTGAACAATTTGTCTTTTATCATTTTTCCTACATTTTTATTTAATAGTTTTTTTTCTTAACGACTCAATAAATATAATTAACTGAAAATGTCATCTGATTTTGAGGAAATGGGCTTAAAAATAATCTTGATTGGGAATTCCTTAGTCGGTAAATCCTGTTTATTGCATCAATTCTGTGATCAAGAGTTTGGAACTTTTTCTTTTTCTTTATTTTCTTAAGCAAAAAGCTCCATCAATTAAAAAAAACCAAAAAAACAAAAAAATAAAAATATTGCTTATTCTTTCTTAATAGATTTGACTCTGATATTGGAACTACAATTGTAATTAATTTTCTTTGTTAAACTTTTTTCCTAGATTAAAAGTTCTTCTTATCGAATACGGAACAAAAAAAACAATTTCTTTCAAATTAATGTGGCGTTAGGGTGTTGATTTTAGATTTTCTTCAATAAAAGTAGACGAAAAGGATGTCAAGCTTCAAGTTTGGGATACAGGTAATTTTGTTCACATTCTTTTTTATTCATGGTTTATTTTTTTTTTTTTTTCCTCCTTTCCAATAGTCACCAAAACAAAAGAAAACAATATAAAACAAATTTAATTCAAGTTTTCAATTCTTTATATTTCTCATCTTGTTGTTTTTTCCTTTTTTTTTAAAAAAAAAAATAATAATCAAAAACTCCATTTTCTTTTCATTCTTTTAGCCGGACAAGAAAGATTTCGAACGATCACATCAACTTACTATCGCAGTGCAGATGGAATTCTTTTGATATACTCAATCACATCAAAAGATTCTTTTCTACAAATTTCTCATTGGTTTAATGAAGTACACCCAATTGTTTTTAATTTTTTTTTCTCCTCTTTATCCTTTTTATCTTTTTTGTCTTTTTTCATAAATGCAAAAATTCAAAAAAAGCTCATTTTTTTTCATCAATTTTACTTGAGTTTTAGAGAAACCCAAAATAAGTTCCCGACTCAATTATGCTTCACTAATAGTTTCATTTATTCCAAAAATAAGGAAGATGAATCGAAAATCCATTATTTCACAATAATAAAATTTTACTCAATAAAGCGAAATGGATTTTTTTTAAAGGGCAAATTTGAATTTCACCATTCAAAATTTAATATTTTTGATAAACCCATAAATCCTATTAAACATAGCAGTCATGCAAAAAGTGCAACACTATTCAAACAAACCAAAGAAGAGAATAATATTAAAATATAAACACAGAAAAAATCTTTTCATCATTCATTTAGATCTGAAATGAGAAAAACAATTTCTCGTTGATTTTCAAATAATTTCTTATTTATTAAAAGTGTAGGCGAATATAAAACAATAAGTGGCTCCAATTCCTATAATTAACTTTTGTGAGAATTTCTACTAATTTTTGAACTTTAAATGGGAATCAATTACATCACGCTATCTTTTTTTCAATTCTCAAATCTAACTTTCTTTTATGTAATATTTTTTTCAAAGCACCACCACACAAATAATAAAATGCAACAAGCAAAAGAAAAATAGAAATCACAAATTTCAATTTATTTCTTCGAGATTTATTAAAAGAAAAAAATGAAAGTGAAGTGAAAATTATTTCACATTTATTATTCAAATAAACAATATGTAATAAAAAGAAGTCTATGTTTTTGTGTAAAAAAAGTCACAATTCGCACATTTTATACTACATATTATTAATCTATTTAAGAGATTTGTTTGAAAATACAATAAATGAAATTTTCAAATTTTGAACATCACAGAAATCACAGAATTCACGCAAACTTTTTTTTTCAATAAACCATTTTCGAAAAGAATCAGAATAGAATTTTTTATCTTAATGTAACAAATTCGCAGTCATTGATACTTGTTCACAAAAGGCACATTTTTTTGCGAATAAATACTTTTTCGCTAATAAATACTTTCTCGAGAATAAGTCTGTTTTTTGCAGAAAATTTGGGATTTTCACTAAAAGGTACTGTTTTTTGCAGAAAATTTGGGGCTTGCACTAAAAGGTACTGTTTTTCACGAATAAATTATATCTAATAAAAGGATTTGTTGATCAATACTAAATCAATTTGAAGATCTTTTTGTTTCAGATCTTTAATATAAAAAAAAAACATTTCTTGTGAAACTAAACCAAAAAAAAAAGTTTTCAAACTGTTAATTGTATCTTTATTTATACAGAGTTCAATAAAAAGTAAAACAGAGTAAAATAAAAATAAATTTTTGACAAATTAAGTAAAATTCCAAATTTGGCGACATACAATTAACAAACAATTGAGAAAAATGTGATAGAATCAAGAATTAAAGTGTTTTTTTGAAAAAATAAATTTACATTCAAAAGTTAAATTCTCAAGAAGAAAGAGAAATTTTCATTAGATCCAAATGATCAATTAAAAAACAAAGCATTTCAGATTTAGTGCTGAAGGTTCTCTACAATGTAAAGTTCAGAAAAGAAGAAGAACGAAAAGAAGATAGCACGCGTTGAAAACAATAATATTTAATTCCTGATTGTATGGTTCTGATATTGAAAAGGCTTTAAAAATTGAAATATCCCCTTTAGTATTGCAGACACTTTGCAAAATACATCTATCCTTTTCATTTAGTCACATAACAACTCAAGGTAAATTATACTATCTCAATCTATCGTAGCGTTATGTGTTGATATGAAAAATAAAATTACTTTTGATGCTATCAACTCTATTAAGATTCTATATTTGGTTGTCTTATAAGTAAACAATTTTGTAAACAAAATTAAAACAAAATTCAATAATTGTTTTGATCTGATCATTGATGTATTTTTGTTTTATTTTTTTTTTCTTTGTTTTTCAAAAAATAATTTGTTTTGAAGATTAGTTTGTTGATCAACAAAAATGTATCAACTTATAAATGGGTATCTTTAATAAAAAAAATCTTGATTAATATAATGACTGGGTAATTCTGAAAAACTCATCAGATTTAAAAAAAAAATTAAATATTTTATGTTAAAAAATGATCCTTTTTTTTTTAATCACAAAATTGGGTTTTTCAAATTACTTTTTTGGTTGAATTGACCATTTTTGCGAAAAGAAAAGTTATTCGCAAAATTAATTGACACTTAAACAAAAAAATTGCATTGTCATGTCTTCCTGATTTTAGATGCAAAAGTCTAATGATCGAAATGAGAAAAAAAAATTACATTTATTTTTGTGATTAAACTCTTTTTAAAACTCTAAGTAGCGAATCGTTTTTTTAATTTTGTAAATTTCTCAAGTTCTTAAGCTTTAATTTTAAGAGGAATATAATTGATAATACATATTATTTATCAGGTTATTTATTAAATCTAATATATGTTTGTTTTTATTGACACAATTTTAATAATAAAAATTAAAATTCTTAATAAACAAAATAAAATAAAAAACAACATTTGTCAGAATTTTTAAAATGAGATTACTTCACTTTCTCATTTTAATTTTTCTCTATTGCCCAAATTAAAAATTATATACATATATATATATATATCTATATTTATATATAGAAATATTTCAGAGAATTGTCATTTTGCTATGTCTCAAAAAAAAAAATGAAAATATGATTTGTTTAAAAATTGATTACTAAGAAAATTTTACCTATTTTCATTTCTTGGGGCATTTTTTGGATTTTATGTTCCAATCCACAAATAAATTGTGAAAAATATTGTGAAAACAATTATGAAAAATAAATTTTTATATGTTAAATACAATAGAGGTTTTGATGATATCTATGCTTTATTCACGATAAAGTTACAAAAATCGCGATAATTTTTTAAAAAATCGCAATTATTTTAAAAAATCACGATATCCAATATTATCGTAATAATATGAAAAATCGCGATATTCTAAAAAAATCGCGATAATTATTTAAAAATTGTGATAAAGACCAAAATATCGTGATTAAAAAGGCAATCATAATATAATAGTTGATGAGTTTTTTCAGGGCTAATTGAGCAATATTTTTACAAAGAAATTTTTTTGATCAAAAAATAGATTATGTGATTAAAAGTCATTCTTTGAAAAAACAACAAAAAAGATACTTGATTCAATCAACGATCAGATCAAAGTGTTTTATTGTATTTTCGTTTGATTTGGTTGACAAACATATCGATCCTTTTAGATCAACGACAATAACAACTAAAGATAAATAAATATTTTTTCAGTTAATCGTGGTGTTGGAAATTTCCTTGAATAATTAGCTTCTAAAACAACCAACCCTTTATCTGTTCTTTAAAGAATGTACTCTTGGGTTAAAAAAATTTCAATATTCTCGGAAAGATGAAAGGAGTTGGATAAGTTTTCAAAAGCTTTCACAAAAACCTAACCAGATGAACGCCAATTATTAATATTTTTTGAACATTTGTCTTCTTCTTCTTCTTCTTCTTCTTTGAGCATTTCTTTGTATCGGACAGAAAACACAACTAGAGTTTAAAGGTTTTTTTATTGATCGATCACCAATAAGAAGGAAAATTACTCTTTATTCTTTTTGCTTATTTAACTTGTGAAGGTAATAACTCCATTTTAAAAAAACAAATCTATTTTATATTCAACTGTTATTGTTGAAATGGATTATTATTAGTTTGATCATAAAATTTGTTTGAGATTGTATATTTTGTTAAATAAAAAAATAAAAAGAAAAAAATTCTTTTCCACTACAAAAAATATCATTCCGTTTATAAAAGTTTTCTGTCTTTCATACATTCCAAACACTTGAAGAAAATTCGCAACCCTTACAAACACTTTCAAACATTTTTAAAGAGGGGGAAGTGTTTTAAAAGCGTCAATGCTTTGTAAAAGCCAAGGGATTTTTTTTAAGGTGATTTCAAAAAAATAATTTTTCATTTTTTCGCGATAATGTGAATATCGTGATAATGTGGAATATTGTGATTTTATGATTTTTCACAATAAAGTAGGACTAATCGCGATTTTTTTAATATTATCGCGATTTTATTGTTAATATCATGCTAATATATGTTATCAGCAAAACCACTATTATTAAACCAGTACAGGTGTTAAAGAAGTTTTGTTTACAAAAATGTCAAAAATTTAATTTTTTGTTTATTCATAGTGACCAAATGCTCTATTTTTCTGAACCATTTTGTTAGATAGTATTTCAAAATGTATGATATTAATGATTCAAACAAAAAGAAATTTTTATTAAACTTATGTATTGTGACAGGGAGACAACAAAAAAATTATTTTTTTTCATATTATTATGTGAAATTTTGTTTTTTAAAGAGACTTTTTTTTAAGATCTGTGATTTCTAATTAATTTAAAAAAAAAAAGGAAATTTAATTTTTTGAACTTGTTATAAAAATTGGAAAGAAAAATATAATATAATTGAAATTTTGAACAAAAGTTAAAATAAGTAATCTATTCTAAATTACAAAAAACATTAAACTTGTTTTTCTATTTTCACTTATTAATATAAACTCCATTTCAAAATAATTGGCCCATTAAAAATCAAATTTTGAAAATAAATAATTTTATAAATTGAAGTTATCTATTATAATAAAAAAATTACTATTTTAATATTCAGTTGTATACATTAGAAATATTTGTTTTTCGTCTAAAAACAAAATAAAAAAAATTAAAAAAAATTGGGCCATTTATTATGAAATTTAGTTTACTACTAATCAATAAATATAACGTGTTAAATTCTAATTAATATTTTTTCAATTAAAACAACACTATTTTTTTTTTTTTTACATAAACATAAATCTAAAAGAAATTTTATTTTTTGATATTCTTTTACTTAAAATATTTTATTTAATCTAATTTTCTATAAAAATTTTAAAATTATAAAAAATTATTACTTTTAAAAACTATTTTAAAATAGATTAAAAAAAATGCACCAAAAACTGTAGCAACGGTATTATTAGCAAATAAAAAAGACTTGGTATCAGATCGAAATGTTTCAACAGAAGAAGGACAGGTATATTTTATATTTTTTTTTTTTTTATAATAACTAAATACAAATTAAAAAAAAATAATATTTGAAAAAAATAGGCATAATTATTCACATTATTTTTCGTCGTTATTTTTTATTTTGGATCAATAATATTGCAAATTAAACCCCTTACTATTTAAATTTAAAAAAAATAAGTGTCAAGTAATAAAAAGAATATCTAAAAGATCTTTAATTTTTCATCGATTAACATTTTCAATCAGAGGTAATTATTAACAAATTAAGGATCATCAAAAGAATGATATATCATTTTTTTTGTCTTTGAGATTGTAATTCAATTTATCACAATGTAAACTATTTTTCATAAATTTTGACTCACTTTATAATGTTAATGGGAATTGTTTTGAGGGTTTATTCCAGTATTCTTTGCAAAAAATATTTTCAAATTTTTGGATCAGAATCATTTTTTCTAATTTTGCAAATTTTAGTTTTGCTTTTTCAAATTTTTGTTTTTTCTTTGTTTTTTTTTTTTTTTTTTTTTTTCTTTTTTTTTTTTTTTTTTTTTTTTTTTTTTTTTTTTTTTTTTTTTTTTTTTTTTTTTTTTTTTTTTAAAAGATCATGTGGAAAAAAAAAGAGATCTTCGAAAAGACAAATAATCACTAAGAAAATTTCGACTATGTAATGTCTTTGAAAATGGATTTAATTATTCATAAAAAATCTTGGTGTTCGACTTTTTTTCAGTGAAAGTTCAGTAATAAAAAATCGGTAATGCTCTTTTCAAAAATTGTGACTCACTTTTTTTTAGTTTTTGGTTTTATTTTTTTTAATTTTTACTATATCAGGCTTTTATAGATTTAGAATGACTTAAAAGAGAATTACAAGTCATATTTAGTTATTAATTGTTCTTGAATACTAAAGGATAATTTTTTTTTTTCAAATTATTATTTCAGGTGAGTCACAATTTTTGAAAAAGAGTTTAATTTTCAAGATCAAAAAATTAATTGTTAATTTTATTTTTTAAGTTTTATAAATTATATTCTTAAAAGATAAATTTTTGTTTTAAAATAATTTCCAAACATTTAACTCTACATTTTTAAAAACAGTTGTATATATTTTAAATGTTTTTTTTATTTCAAAACAATCTAATGTAATATAATATTCAAAAAAAAAAAATAGTTTTTTTTGAAAATATATTTTTCAAAAAAATTTAAGAAAAATCATGTAAATCATAAAAGCGTCAATGAATAATTAATTATTTGGGAATGTAAAATTTCGAAAAAAATCCAAAACTCTTGAAAAAATTGATTAATATTAAAAAATTGACAATAAAATTAAATAAGTTATATATTTACAAATTATTTATTAAATATTTTTAATTATATTTAAATTACTTTATCAAAAAAATTTTGATTTGTAGATATTTTATTATTTCACTGTTCAAAAAAAAAAAAAAAAGAAAATAATTTAAAAAGTTAGATAATTCAAAATATTTAATAAATAATTTGTAAATATATAACTTATTTAAACAAAATTACAATTATATAATCATTAAAATTAATTTTCATCAAAATTCCAAATTTTTTTATCCATTTAAAAGACTTTTAAAACTTTGAAAATTATCCATTCCTGAAATGCGAAAACAATTTTTATTTTTGTAAAATATGAAAATCATTATTTCATTTTTAAATTTTCATTTCGTTTTTTTCAATTACGTAAATAAACCCCATTCCAAAAATTTAGACACACCCAAAATAAAAAATATGCAAAATAAAATTCAAAATATTATATTTTTCCAAACCTAATAAAAAAAGACATTTAAGTTACCCAGTATTAATGTTTTTATAAATAATCATTTTCATCCAAATAAAAGAAAAAAAATATAAAACTCAAAAATAAAAATTTGTGTGTCCAAAATCATTAAACGAGCGAGAACAAAAAATGTATTGATAAATTTGTTGAAATTTCTCCAACAATTGTTGATCCATCAAATGATAAGATACCATCAACAAATTGTATGTGATTTTTCAATTTAACAAACTCGACTAACCTTCTATCAACCATCTAAAAAAATTTTCAGATCTACGGAAACATATTACGTAACTGGAAAAAAGTAAATTGAAAATAAAACAAAAAAGACAAAAAATGAAATAATAGTTTGCAAAATAAAAATTATTCCCAAATTGATGTAAAGTGCAGTATCTTGCTATTCTTTCAGCTGTTTAAACTGTGTACAAATTTTTGGAATTTAGTTTAGTTTACGTTCGATCAAAAAAAATTTTTTCTAATGATTGATATTTAATTAGAGTCGAGTTCCATTAAATGGAAAAACTCAAATGCAAATTAGTTGATGTTATTCTAAACCTTTTATCGATCAATCTTTATTCATAGAATTTCAACAAATTTTCCAATTCATTTTTTGTTTTGCTCATCTCTCTAAAATTTTTAACACACCGATAATTTATTAGTATTTTATAAAACTAAATCAAGTGTAAAATCCTTTGAATGGGTTATACTTCCTCCTAAATTTTGTATAGACATTTTTTGAATTCAAAGACACAATTTAGTCGATTTAAAAACGTCTCTTTAACGGGGTAAGTCTTTTCAAACATTATCCCTGAACAAAAAATCATTTTCTCCAAAAATTTGAAACAGTTACGATTATTTATTTTTTGTTTTGTGGATCTTGTAAATTATAAACAATTCTTAACATTTCAATTAGTGAATGTTTCTAATTTGGTATTTTTTATAGAATTTATTAAAATAATTTTCTTTTTTTCAAAAATTGAATTGTGGTGGGTAAAAAATTTTGAACTTGGGTCTGTTTTAAAAAAAGATTATTTTAACCATAAAATGTTAATTATTAATTAAATTCAGTGTAATAAAAAAATTAAAATATTTTTTATTTCTCTGTTTTAACTTTTCATTTTTTTTTTATTAATAATATTAATATAACCGTATTAATTTTTAATCTATATATTTTATTTTTTATTTTAATAATATAATGAATAGAAATTGGCAGATGAATTAGGATTGCCCTTCCTTGAAGTTAGTGCAAAAACTGGCGAAAATGTACAGGAAGCATTTCAAAAATTAGCAAGATTAGCAACTCAAGAGTATATTTTCTATATATATATATATATATATATATATATATTATTTATTTATTTTGTTTATTAATTTTCTTATTTGTTTGTATATTAAATAGATTTTAATTAAAATCATTCATTTATTATTTTTTAATGTTTTCTTTTATTCTATATAATCTTATTTAACTATTTTTTCATAAAAATAGAAATAAACCAAAAGAAAATGAAATCATTACTCTCGAAAACAAAACTGTCAAAAAAAAAAAATGTTGTAATTAATTTTGAATTATTTTAGAAATTAACTCTTTACAATTTTTTGTTTTTTTTCTTCAACTATTTTTTTAAAATTTTATAAAAAAAAAATCTTTTTAAAGATAAATATATAAATATATATATATATATATATATATATATATATATATATCATTAAAAGATAATTATTAAAATAATAATTCCTTGGGACTTGCCAATAATTATTTAAAAATAAATAATCTACAACAATAATATTAAATAAAATTTATAATAACTCACTAATATATTTTGTTTCTTTATTTTGTTTATTTTATTTTTAAATTTTAAATTCAAATTTTAGAACAAATATAATATATATATAAACTCTTTTTCAGTCAAAGGGGTCCAGTTTTATTGAAGAAATGGAAAACATTCTATGAGTTTAATTCATTATTCTTCACAAACTAAAATTTTCAATTTTTAGATCAAAATCATTTTTTCTCATTTTGTAAAATTTTTTTTTTTGTTTTTTGCTTTTTGCTTTTTTTTTTTTTTTTTTTTTTTTTTCTTTTTTTTTTTAAAATTAAATTTGAAAAAAAAAAATGTTTGAAACTCCAAATTTACATTAAGAAAAGTTAGGCTTGGTCTGTTCTTTTAAAATTCAGACATTTAAAAGTAAAAAATCTTATTATCAACAATTGTAATTTCCTAAAGAAATTGAGAATTTTGCCTGAGACGTTTCAATGAAAGCAACCAAATTTTTTTTTGAAATTTATGGTTTGTTCATGCTTTTCTTTTATGATTATAGACTCTAATACGGAGTTTATTATTTCTCGTATTTCTAAACATTCTTAGTTTGGTTGATTCTTAAAAATAAAGTAACTTTTTCATTTTTGGCTGGGCCCATTTGAGTGAAATGGAGTTTATATATAGTAGGGAATAAAATAACGGACCTGAAAAAAATCCCGTACAAGATTTTTAATTGTGAGTACTAGTAAAATTTTTGTCTAATTTCAATCAAATCCTTATTATAAATAACCAATTTTTTTATGAGATTAGTAATAAACCTACCCAAAGTTCATCAAGGTAAGGTGTCTCTAGAATACTCGAGTAATTGTTTGATAACCTATGCTGATCAACTTTTTTTGAAGAAAAAATCGAGTTTTATTGAGGTTTACTAGAGTTTGGAAAATGATGTTTTTTCTTCTTGTTTTTTGTTTGATTGATTGGTGTTTTGAACAATTGTGATTTCGTTAATCATTATTCTAATAAGTGGGGGGGTTATAATTGAAAAAGTTCGATTCTTAAAAAAAGGAATTTGATTGTAAATAAATGAAATTACACAATAATTTTACTAATATTCACAATTAAAAATCTTGTCAGGGATTTTTTTCATGCCCAGTATTTTTTTCACTGCTTTATATATATTATTTTTCTTATTAAAAATTTATGAAGTGTGAATTACACTCTAAATTCCCTATTACTTAAATTTCTGAAAAGAAAATCTATTTATATAATCATAGATTTCACAATTATTAATTAATGAAAATAATTTCAAACTGTCTTGGGACAAAATTGCTTCATAAGATTTATTTCTTTGAAAATAAACTCTTTTTCAGTCAAAGGGGTTCTATTGAAGAAAATGAATACATTATATGAGTTTAATTTATTATACTTCTCAAACGAAAATTTAAATTTTTAGATCAAAATCATTTTTTCTCATTTTAGAAAAAATTTTTTTTTTGTATTTTGCTTTCTGCTTTTTTTGTTTTTTTTTTTTTTTTTTTTTTTTTTTTTTTTAAAAAATTAAATTTGAAAAAAAAAATGTTTGAAACTCCAAATTATCATTCAATAAAGTTAGGCTCTGTATGTTCTTTCAAAATTTATACATATACAAGTACAAAATCTTATTATCAACAATTTAAATTTCCCAAAACAATCGAGAATTTTGCATGAGACGTTTCAATGAAAAGGACCCAAAAATTTTTTTGACATTTTTTTTTTTTGAAATTTATGGTTTGTTCAGGCTTTTCTTTTATGATTATCGGCTCTAAGCCGAAGTTTATAATTTCTCATATTTCTAAACAATCTAAGTTTGGTTAATTCTTAAAAAATAAAGTGACTATTTCATTTTTAGCTGGGCTACTTTAAGTGAAATGGTTTTTATTTTGAAATATTGATCTATCTTTTTCTTAGGAAGGACAGGTCCAGAAAAAATGATCAACCTGTTCTATTATTTCCTTCTTTTCATATTTTAAACATTAAAGATAAAAAATTATTTGAATTTTTATTTATTACATAATAATTTCCATTTCAGCAATTAGTAAATGTCGTGTAAAAGCATTGTTAAAAGGAAAGATTTTTTATTTGAATAAAGAAATCTTTTTTAAAATTTGTTTTCTGCCAATTATAAAATTAAGTGAACTTTTGCGTAATATTGGGTCTTTTCGAAGTTCAAATTAAAAAATCACTAACTTTCAAACACTTTTATTGAATTTACCGTCAAATCTAAAACCCGGAAATTTCTGAAACCCCAGTAATTCCATTTTTCTGATCAATTGTAAATATTACTAAAATGTTAAAAATATACTCCCATTTTACAGACAAATAACCCAATTACCCAGCAACTTATAACCGTTCCAATTGGGGTATTGGTTAAATATTCTGAATCCATCATTTTTAACTCTTTGGTGAATTCAGAAATCAAAAAAATCCAAAATTTGTAAAATTAATTGAGAACATTACTGAAAATGAAAATCCACTTTTGATTTTAAATTTTGAAATAAAAAACATTTTTATACTTTTAAAATATTTGAAAGAATTTGAATTTGAGAGAGGTGTTTGATTATTGTAAATTTTCATGAAATTATGAAAACCATTTTGTCAAAAAATAAATCCTCTTAGGTTACCAATAAAAATTTAAAATTTTGAAAAAATTATTAAAAGAAAGATATAAAGCAAATAAAACTCTTATTTCATAAATGCAATAACAAAATAATTATTATAAAGATGATTCCTAATAAATTTCGAATTTATCTAAAGGGAAAATCGCAATAAATTTGATTTTCAATTTTCAGTAATGTTCTCAATTAATTTTACAAATTTTGGATTTTTTTGATTTCTGAATTCACCAAAGAGTTAAAAATGGTGGATTCAGAATATTTAACCAATACTCCAATTGGAACGGTTATAAGTTGCTGGGTAATTGGGTTATTTGTCTGTAAAATGGGAGTATATTTTTAACATTTTAGTAATATTTACAATTGATCAGAAAAATGGAATTACTGGGGTTTCAGAAATTTCCGGGTTTTAGATTTGACAGTTAATAATTTTAATTTTAATTTAATTTGTTTCCAAATTGTTTTTATAATGCCTTAACATTCATGTATAATGTGCTTTTGGTTTTTTTTTTTGTGTTGGTTATTAATTCTTAAAATTATCCACATACTCTATTTTTTAAAAATTTCTCTTATCTGGAATTTATTGGTTATTGGTATTTTAAAAAACTTTTTCAGTGGGTTGAGTCTATGGTTGATAGGTTAATGTTGGTAAGGGTAGGTTTGTGTGTTATTTTAGGGAATTTAGGTTCTGAATGTAAAAAAAAAAAGGGGGGGGGGGCAATGTTTACTTTAATCAAAGGAGTAAAAAAGTTTGTAATTTTTTCACAGAAACTTTTTAGTTAAAATTAGTTTTAGGTTTTATTTTTTAAAGTTGTTTATTATTGATGATTCTAAAAATTATGGATTTCCGATAGTTAAAGAAAGTCAATGTTCCATAGCTACAAAATAATCATTTTTTATTTTTACTCTTAAATTATGAAAACGTTTGAAATGTTTAGCATCAAGGAAAATAATCTAGATACTCTCCTAAATACAAACAAAAAAAAAAAAAAAAAAAAAAAAAAAAACGCAATGAAACCAATTTTTAAATTTAATAATATATCTGAAATTAGAAATTAATAAATTCTCTTTTAGGTTTTTCTATCGGAGATATTGTTATTGTTTTTATTTGGTAATCCTTTTAAATTGTATACAATAATCTATTTGGTATTTTTTTTTTTTTTTAGAATATATATTTATACAATTTCCATTTATAAAAATTAATACAACACAAAAAATTTCTGAAAAATGCCAAAAAAAAATATATTAGCTCATTATCGGTGTGGTTAATAAAAATAAAATTATTTTATTGATTTTACTGTTGAAATAAAAATGTTGGACACAGAAAAATGGTTGGACACCTTTTTTAATTGGGAAAATTAGTAAAATTGAAAATCAAATCCTATTGATAACTAGGTGAATTTTATATAAATCCAGGTTTAAAGGTGTTACAAGTTCATTTATCTGTGGTTTGTGTAGAATACTCATTTAAATGGTTGATAACTAAAGTAGATCATGCTATTTTAACAAAAATCTAAGTTGTAGTAAAGTTTACTATTAATTCTGAAAATAGTAATTTTTAAACTTGCTTTGGATTATCAGAGATAAGGTTTTGAAAAAGTAGAATTACATTAATGGTTATTCTAATAAGTAGATTATTGTTATTTTCTTTAGTTATTTCACAACCGATAGAAATTAAAAATCATTTTCAGTAATGTTCCCAATTAAAAATGCTGTCCAACTATTTTTCTGTGTCCAACATTTTTCTCTCAACAGTTACATTGAATATTTTTTTTACAATAACCTCGGTTTTAAGGCTTATTTTCATTTCGGTTTAATCTTTAATAGGGTTAAATATTAATCTTTAAAATACAATTTTAAATTTTAGAATAATTTAGTAGTAAAAGGTTAATATAATTAATAATTAGATATTCTTGGATATGATATGGTTTTTTTGCTTTTTTCAATTTATAATTTCATGGGGGTTACAATTTTTGAAATTATGCTTGAGGTTTATTTAAGGACTGGGTTGAAAAGATAGTTTACTGTTAATAATGATACTCTGTAATTTTAGGGGGGGGGGGGATTGGTATCTCTTCACTACTATTTAAGCTCCTTCCAAAAAAGTGGGGCAAATTTATTTTAAAATTTATTTATTAAATACATTCTTCAAAAAGGGATTTAAATATATAAAATCATTAGCCACCATTTATAGATTCTTGATAATAATTCAATTTGTTTCTTAGTATTGTATTGCAGAAATAAATTTTTTTTAAAATTTCTGATCTCGATTTTATATAATATTTTTTTAGGGATGAAAATTGGTGTTTATTATTTTCTTTTTGATCGTAAAAAATCATTTTCATAATTTGTATAATCCCAACAAAATTTATATATAATTAAAAACTTATAAATAACTGCGTTTTCATGTTTAAAAAAAACATTTGTTCCCTTTTCAGATTTCCGGTTTTTTATTGAAATTGGTCGTACATTGCTTTAACCAAAAAAAGTGCTATTTTTTTTTTCATTTTTTTGGAAATATTTCAACTAACATGTTTTGAATTAAATACATAAGTGGTTGGTTCAATCGGTATAAATATGAAACTTAATTTGGTATAGTTGATTAATGATTACCATCACTAAAAAAGATTATTTTTTCTGAAATGTAAAAATGCCACACTTTTTTGGAAAAACCTTATATTTCTAAATTAAGATCTTAGTGTTTAACGCATGAGAAATCTAAAATTTTCATGTGTGGTTATAGAGAAAAGGTGTGAATCGAATAGACTTTAAAAAGTGATTAAATAGTTTTGGAAGCACTTTGAAAAACTTTTGTTCGTTTCTTTTTTACAACAATATCAAATAAAACAAAATTTAATATCTGCTTCAAAAATGTATATGTGGTATCATGGCTTCTGGGGTAAATAGTAAATCCAAACATTAGAGTTGTCTTTGTTTGAATACAAAATATTGGACCTTGAATTTTCAACAAAATCTAACGAAGGAACAAATGGCAACTTGAAAAACAAATAAAGTCACACAGAGAAATAATTTAAATATGTTTTATTTATTTAAATGTAAAAAATGTTTTTTCGAGATGATAAAGGACTCTGGAGAATGAAAAAGTGGATAGTGTTCTTGGGCAAGAAGATAAGAAATAGTTGATCCTGAGGATCCAATTTTGCCATCATACAATTCCATCATATGCCCAATTTTATAGTCATTAAATTTGGCCCATTTGAGGAATGCGGAAATTTTTAAGCTTAAGGAGATCCACAAAGCAAGTGGCCTATCACTTTTCCAAACTGCCTTTGCAACTCGAATTTTAGGTATATACAAAGCTTTAAATCCTTGATTTTTCAAAGCGCTCAACAAATGCCCAATGTATTTTTTTTCTTTTTTGTCTGCGTTTGACTCGTGATCATTTTCGTTATCACTGCCGCTCCCCTCACCACTGTCGCTACCGTCGTTATTAATTTCAATCATCGAATTGTTTTGGTAAAATGACAACTTCTTTTTCTTCACAAAATTGGACTTTTTTTTGAAAGCCACGTTGTGTCGTATGGAGCGGTGGATCTGTTGTGCAGTTTTTTGGTCAGGTATTGATGCTAAATTTAAATTATGTTGGTTGACAGGAACAAGGTACCCGATAACAGATGTCCACTGGCTTGAGTTTGTTGCCTCCTTGGGGTGATCATAAAAGATCGCAAAGGATTGTGAGGTCAGGATGTTTGCCTTGGATAAACGGTTTTTGAAGTTGTGCAAAAGCTTAAACGTGTGTTTGTAATGCCCAAATCGTGGTTCGTACACGATAACACAAGATCCAAATTCGCCTAGAGAGGAAACAGGTTGTTCAAAGATCCTTATATAATACAAAAAGAGGCAAATAAGAACAAGTGAAATTATTAACAAGAAAATCGCAACAGACATCAAAACAAAAATTAATAATTTTTTTTTCTGTTTCGCATTTTATACGCCTTTAGGGAGTTTGTTTTTTCAAAACCTATCTCCTAACTGTTATTTTAATTTTTTGATAAATCCCAAAAAAATTTATTTGAGAACACGAAAATTTATATCTTGAAATAGTCTTTATACAACAAAATGGTATTAACAAACAATAAGAAAGATTTTTTTTTGAAAAGATTTCCAAGTGGAATTCAAAGTTCAAAATTTCTTTCTGATGAAATAAAAAACTCAAAATTCTCAGACAATTCAGTTCAAGTTTTGCTATTTTTCTTGAACTGAATGTAGGTTTGTCCAAAGCAATGAAGAAAATTAGAATTTCAATAATAATAAATTGTTCCTATTTTTATTCAAAAAAAGAATTTCAATTCTGAAAGCCATCTTATTCTCTTATTGGGGAAATTTTGTCTTTATTGAAAAACAACCACAAAATTTTCTAGACTATTTTCAAATGATTCTTATCAAAAAATTATTAGAGATATTGAAGGGAGAATTTCAAAACGAATTCTTCAGACACAACACTATTTCATTTTGGTTCAGGTTCTTGAATTCCTTTTCCCAAAGAAAATAAAAACTGTTTGAGAAAAATGTAGTTTTTAAGTTTTTTTGATTTTTATTTTTTGTTCTAGATGAAATTCTCGCAAACCACAAACAGCAAAGTTACAATGAAGAAGAGTATTGATTTATCGGGAAATTATAAAAACAGTCACTGTTATTAGTACCTTGAACAGTTTTGATTTAATTGATTTTTTTGTGTTTAATTATCTTTTTAATAATTTAAATGGTGACTTTGTTATTTTGGTGGAATAATAGTTGTTTGAAGTATTTAGATAAGGCTGTCTTAGTTAATTGTGTTTTTTTTTCATTTGACTTTTGAAGTCATTCATACTTTTATGGTAATGTTTGAATTTTAAATTTTCTTATATTTGTATCTTATCAAAAATAAAATATTTTTAAAAAATAGTTTTCTATAAAAGAAAAAAACGGAAATTGTACCAAAAAAATTATTTTTCCAATTACTGTAAAGTATTTTTAGATTGTTAAAAAAAAATAATAATTTTTTCAAGATAAAGATTGGCAAAGGTATGTCTTCAATTTAAAGAACATGTTTTTTGTTATTTCACAAAATAAATTATTATTACAATATTTTTTTAAAAAAACCATTCTTAAATAAATAAGCAACATTACATGTCCTAAAAAGGACAAATTTAGTAAAAAAACACAAAATATTAAGAGATCACTTTGTGAAAATGTAATTTATTAATTCTTGACAACATTTCACTTTTTCAAAAAACTAAGAAATCCTTAAACATGGGTTCATAAGGTTTACAATCCCTGAAATTTTAAAAAAGATTATTTTGTGTTGTTTGTGGCACTTGTTAATTTTTGGTTTTTAGCTGATCAATGTTGTACTTGGTATGGATTTTATAGGTGGTTCAAAAAAGCAATTTTTGACAATTTATTTTTTTTTTTCCGAAATCAGAAATGAAGAGTTTAATCTTAATTAGAAGGAACTTAAGTTATAATAAAATGTGGTTTTTGGGTTGTTGGTTGAAATTTTTAATTAGGTTTGGTTTTATTTGGTGCTTAAAAAAAAATTATTTTTACATTTGGTTAATTGACAAAAAAGTAAATCAAGATTCTTTTCTCAACCCAAAATTCAAAATTTATTCTGAACACCGATCAATCTATTAATCTTACAGTCTTCAATTCCGATTTCGGAAATAAAAAAAATAAATTGTCAAAAATTGACATTTAGAACCACCATTAAAACCAAGACCAAATAAAAGATAGATTAGATAAGAACCAAATTAACAACTCACTACACCCTACACAAGATAATCTTTTTTCAAATTTCAGGGATTGTAATCCGTAGACATACTGTTAATTGTAAAATAAAAAGATCAGAATTTTCTTTCAGCTTTCCATAAAAATCTATCATCCAAAGAATTAAAACCACATATCAAAAACCTCAATTCTAAAGAGGGGTGTTAATAATTTAAACTGATTTTAAGAATTAAAAAATTAATACATGATTTATAAACCTTTTTTTGGAAAGCTGAATGAAAATTTTGTTACATTTATTTTTCAACAAATAGTAATGCAACAACCAACTTAAATGAAAAAATAATTGGATTAATATCTTCTACTGGGTTCCTTCTAAGGCTCAGAAAGAGGTTTTTAGAGTAGATCAAAAAAAAGACAATAAAAACCTTCAAAAACAGCCTACTGGTATTTGAGTTTTAAATGGGAAAAATTTTCACTTCATTTTCAATTTCCTTTTTCAAAACAAAGCTACAAATTACAACCGTACTTCTTTGGGAAACTCTCTTACGTATAAAAATATGAGAAATGATGTGAAAATATTTTCCCATTTATAATTCAAATACCAGTATTATAATAAAAATAATATATTTTAATCTTTGGATAAAGGAACGTAAGAGTATAAACAAAGATGAAAGAAAAGGATTATATTTGTTGTGTTTCTGAAAAATTCTTTTTGAATATTTCTCCTTAAAATTTCTAAAATGGAGTATTGAAAGATGGAATTCTTTCAATAAATTAAATTTGGTTTTTAGAAAAATTCTAATCAATCTCAAACGAATCAAGCAAAAAGAAAAAAATGAAATATTCTTCACTAGAAAAAATCTATTGACTTTTCCAAAGCTTATCACTTTTACAACACCTTTTCACTTTACAAGCCTTACAGAGATTTGTAAATGGTCTAAAAGTGTTTTAAAGTTTGAAAAGGCGCAAAACTTGATAAAAGTAGGGGATTGTTCTAGTGATTTTGCTTGAATTTTTTTCATTTTTTTCAAAAATAAACTTTTTTGTTTTTTATCAGATCTTTTGAGACAAGCAAACTTTTCTTCACAACACCAAATTGTTTCTTATTTTCACAAAACACCAAAACACAAAAACCAAAAGAAACAACCAAAAAAACAAAATGTATAATCAAAAAAACCACAAAGAAAAAAAATACCAAGCAACACTGGAGTTAATACAAGCAAATTCATTTTTCCATCAAAAAGAATACCAAAAAGCAAGAGACTATTTAAACCGAAGTTTACAATTAGACTCTACGAATGCGTCTACACATCACCTATTAGGGCTGACATTAAGTAAACTAGGATTAATTGAAGAATCCATTTCGCACCATTCACAGGCCATCTCGTATGATCCCACACATTTGTTATCATACAGGTGCTTGGGTGATTTGTACTTGTCGGTAAACCAGCCGAATCGGGTGCAGTCTGTCTTTGAAATATGTTGCCAGAACAATCCAATGTCTGCGCAAGCAAATTTGTGGTATGCGGAAAGCCTGCTGGGCGTCAGCCAAGACAAATACAAGGCTGCAAAATATTTTGTTCGGGCGCTCGAATTTGGTGCACACAAGTTGGTTGTTTACCAGCGCGTTTCCTTTTTGTTGACTGAATTAGGTGATTATGAACAGGCAGAAGAATTACTCCGTCGTAGTGTTGAAGAGTATGAGGACGAAGCTGAGTCTCATTCTGCTTTAGCATTGTGGCTAAATAAAATGGGTCGAGTTAAGGAGTCAATCAGCATTTTCCATCAAGCTCTTGACAAATTAATGGCACAAATTAATAAGGAAAAAAAAACAACACTCCAAAACAAGACTGAAAAAGAACAAAATAAAGAAACAGCAACAGAAACATCGACAGAAACAAAACGAAAAACAATAACAGAAATAGAAACAGAAGAAAAACCAGAAACATCTACAGAAACACAAATGAACAAAGCAATGGATCAAGAAGATGAGGATGAAGATGAAAAGGAAAAAGAAAGTCAAGAATTACTTGCAAAATTGCACTTTGGATTAGCAGATTCGTATAGAAAAACAGGCGAATCCGAAAAGGCAATTACGCACTTATGGAATGTAGTCAATCTTTTCCCCGATCGTGCACATGAAATGAATAATCTGGCTCTAATGCTTACACACAAAGATGATCCAAAACTACGAGAAAGCGCGATGCAAATGTTTGAAAAGGCTTACAAATTGGAACCAAACAATTCAACAATATTGTATAACATGGGATCACTATTACGGGACATGGGAAGAAAAGAGGATGCGAAAAAGTATTTTGAACAAAGTTTACAAAACGAGAAAAATCACAGATTGTCTTTAATAGCACTAGCCTGTTTAAAAATTGAAGAAAACAATTACCAGAACAACTACGATAACTTTTTAGAAATAAAAGAAATGTTAGAAAAGGCAATTAGGCTCGATGAAAATGATCCAAACCCAATGATTAAATTAGCTGATTTTTTAATTTCTCTTCATGAAAATTCGATACAAATCAATAAAAAAAATACAGATATTATTATCAGATCAAATGTAAAAGGAGGAGACATGGGAAAGGACACAGAAATGGAAACAGAAACAGAAAATGAAAAGAAAAACGAAAACGAAAACGAAAAATACAAGGCTAAGAATATTAATATAGATTTAAATAAAAACGAAGATGAAAGGGGAATAGAAAAGGAAAATGAAAAGGAAAAGGAAAAGGAAAATGAAAATGAAAATGAAAAAAGCGAAGAAGATAATAAAATGGAAATGCAAATTGAAGATGAACAATCAAATGAAAATAAAAATAAAGAAGAAAATGAAAATGAAGAAGATAAAGAAAAGCAAAATGAAAAAGAAAAGGATAATGAAAATGAAAATGAACAAGGCAAAGTAATAAAAAAGCAAATTATTAATGAGAAAGAAATCGAAATTGAAATTGAGAATGAAAATGAAAACGAAAATGAAAATGAAAACGAAAGGGAAAAGGAAAAAGAAAAAGAAAAAGGAAGGGTGAATGAAAGCAATCAAAATCTGAAAAATGAAAATGAACAAACTAAAAATAAAAATGAAAATTTAATCGAGGAAGAAAATGAAAATGAAAATGATAAGATTAAAAAAAAAAAGCAAAAAGAAATTGAAATGGAAAAAAATAAACAGAAATCACTAAAAATTTTAAAATCTTTGGCTTTAAAATATTATGTAAAGGCAATTAAATGTGGTGGTGGAGGTATAAATTTAAGTTCTTCAAAAATTTATGCAAAGGCCGGTATTTTATATGTTGAAGAGAACAAACCTATAAAAGCAATTTCATTACTGGAAAAGGCATTAAAGATCCAGCCAAATTCATGGAAATTATTAAATAGCTATGGGCGCGCATTAGCAGATCTCGGTAGATATTCCGAGGCAATTAAGCAAATTAGAAAGGCGATTCAAATAAATCCAAACGAATTTGACATACGAATCAATCTTGCGGAAGTTTTGGGCAATGTTGGGAAAATAAAAGATGCAATTGAGATGCTAAAGGATTTATTGCGATCTAAGCCTACATTTACCCGCGCACATTTTATATTGGCAAATCTATATTCTAGAAGAGGGCAACAGGAAAATGCTATTGAACATTATCGAACTGCAATAAAAATGGAACCCGAGTTGGCAAAAAAATATCATAATACGGGGAGACTATTACAAGAAATGGATCGCAAATTCCAAATTTTATATGAGCTTGATAACCAAATACCAATACCCCTCCCTTCGAAAAATAAATATTTTCTTGAATATAACGATGTTAATGAAAATCAAGATTACGACAAGAATGAAGGCAACGACAACCACAACACCGATGACGGCGACGATGGCAGCAATAATAATAATAATAATAATGATGATGATGATGATATTAAGAAAAAAAAAACTTTTTTAAAACCAAAAAAAAAAAAAAATTTATTACATTCAAATCATTTAAATAGCAATTTTAACAACCAAATGAATTTTGCAATTATCCCGCCTGAAAATTTAACAATAATTTGCCAATTTTTATCACAAAATCCAAAGGTTTCAAAAATCCAATTTAAAAACAATATAATTGGCAATAAAGGGGCAAAATTAATAAACCAAATTTTAAATCTAAACCAAAACATAATTAAAATCAAATTCAACCCCTTAGATTCGATCAAGCCAAAAATTAAAAATGAAATTAAGGAAAAATTGAAAATTAATGAATCGTTCATAAAAGATCCTTTGGTAATGGATTTTCTTAAACTATTCAAAGACGAAATTTTAGTAGATTGTGAATTGCCATACAATATCAAATCACACAAACTATTATTAAAATATCGAACGGGGCTCACGGTGCATCAATTAACAGAAATTTTGAAAGGCTTTGAAAAAAAGGAAATAATTTGGTTTTTAATATGGGTATACACTTCAAAAATGGTAGGCAATTTGCAAATAATAAACAAAATTTTTCAATTATGTAATTTAAATATTAAAGCCAGCGAACAAAAAAAGAAACTTGAAACGGATTTATTAAATTTATATAACGACAACCAATCGAAAGACCTTACAATTACATTATCCAATTCAGAAATAATCAAAATCCATAAGTTTATTTTTGTGGCGAGAACAAATTTATATACGAACATTCTATTGGCTTCAAATGAGAAACAACGCAAAACCACTAATATAATCAGGGACTACAGTAAACGATCTTTGAAGGCAATGCAAATCTTTATTCAATTTTTATACACAGAGCAATTTCCCTTACCTCAAACTCAATTTGACGAATTAAATAAAGTAAACGAAATAATAGAACAGTTATCAGACGCTAAAGATTATTTCCAATTGAACAAAAATTCTACTTTCCCATACAAATTATCAAAACTTAAAATTCCAAATAACCCACAAAAGAAATTTATCAATTAAAAAAAAAATTAAAATTACTATAAAATAAAATAAAAAAAAAAACTTTTTGATAAAAATTTTTATTTTTTTCCCTTTCATTTTTTAGATTAAACTCTTAAAGAAAATTGAATTTTATATATTTGAATTTAGATATCCATACTAATATAATATCATGTTATTTTCTTATTTTTTTGACAATTTTTTAACAGGCTGAATTTCTTTATTTCATTACAGAGATTTTAGACAAAAAATAGAAAAAAAATTTTTTTTATTTAAATATTAAAACGATTTTATAAAGAAATAAGACCCAACTAAAAACTCAAAGAAAAGGATTTACGAAACTTTTTTTTTTTTCATTTTCTACCTAATAAAAAAAATTTTATAATTTCAAAATTAACTAAAAAATAATATTTTCAAGTCTTATAAATGTTTTTTACAAATTGAGTTACTATTCAAAAAAATTGTTTAATTTGTCTTTTTTTAGATTTAAAACTGAATTTTCAATTGTTCAAAAAAAATAGATGAACTTAAGATTTTTTTGTTGTGATTTAAAAGATGAAATTCTACCAAAAAAGGAAGGAAAATAATTTGTTATCTGAAAATTTCTTATGAACCTTCATGTGTAAATTAATTTTAAAAAACATATTTAACATATATTTGATGAATAATTAAAGAATTCAATTACCTTCATTTTTATTTTGATAAGGAAAAAGAAAAATGGATTATAATTTCGATAAAGTAAATATATTATCAATTACTATTCAATATATTGGTTATAGGAGAATTAATTTTGGCTTCTTATGTTATCTCACCAAATTTGAATATAGTGGCTCAAATTATAAAAGAAAAACAACTTTACAATTAATTGTAATAAAATTTTCATTTAAATCATGTAATAAAGATGGAAGCTTAATTTAAAATATTTAAAAGTGTTTTTTTTTTTTCTTAAAATCTGATTTATTTTCAAAAAAGAATGATAAATTTACTTTTTAAAATATCTTTAATATAGTAAATTCTGACATTTCAAGTTAATTACCCAACATTTTTATTTATTATTAATTTATACTCCAAAAAATTCAATATATATATATATATATATATCTAATGATTTTATTTCAAGATACCGAATTTTTTCCTGAAAATTCTATTCTAGATTTTTTTACTTGAGAAAATTGATTTTTATTATTTTCTATTTGTTACTAAAAAAAAAATTTTTTTAAAAGTGTTTTAATCTTGATAGAATTTTGAAAAAAATATAAGAGTTATAATTATTTTTTATTGGTTAAAAATTCTTGGAACCCCCTTTATGATTCCACTTTAAACTGAAATTTAAAATATACCCTTTATTTTTAATACAATTGTTTTGTGTTTTTACATCTTTTGGATAATTTTGATGAAAATATATTTTGGAAAATATTGGTGAGTGTACTAACTTAAATAAACTAAATTCCTAAAATTTAGACACAGTTTAAACTATTGAAAGAATTATAATACTTCATTTTACATTCCATTTGGGAATAATTTCGATTTTACAAACCATTTCATTTTTTGTCTTTTTGTTTATGTTTTTATTTCCTTTTTTTTGCAGTTACTTAATCTTTTTCCTTAGATTTGGTACTTTTTTTGAATGGTTGATAGAAAATTAGTACTGAATTTTGTTAAATTGGAAAATCACATACAATTTGTCGATGGTATCTAATCTTTTGATCGATCAACAATTGTCGGTGAAATTTCAACAAATTTCCCATACATTTTTTGTTCTTGCTCATTTCATTATTTTGAACATACAAAAGTTTTATTTTTGAGTTTTATATTTTTTTCTTTTATTTGGATTAAAATGATTACTTATAAAAACATTAATACTGGATAACGTAAATGTGTTTTTTATTACCCTTGGAAAAATATAATAAATTGAGTTTTATTTTGCATATTTTGATTTTGAATTTGTCTAAATGTTGGAATGGAGTTTATATTCACACAATTTTGTTTGGAAAAGTTATCAAATTTCAAATTTGGTCAAATTCTCATTTTATTGAAAAATCGTCAATTCTATTGAAATATATTGACTGTAAGTATTTAAAAATTACTTTACTGGTAGGTTAATATTTGTTAGAGTATTCTCGAGCAGGTATGAATCGTTTGAATAGTATACTCGGTAATTTTGACAAGTATTTTTGAAAAAAAATTAATTAAGAGATGAATTGTACTTTTGCGACTTGTTTTACGTGAGGGATTCCACTTAACTTTTTGTGTTAGAATTGGGTTTTGAACAAATTTTTCTAAAAATTTAGTATTGATGATTACAAGATTTTGAATTTTCTACAATTTAAGTTATAAAATAATACAAATCGCAAAATAATATTTTTGATTTTTTCTCACACAATTATAAAAAACCATTAAAACTTTTCATACTAATAATAATAATCAAAAAAATCTTCAAAAATATGAAAAATTTCAATTTGATCAATTTTGAAATTTATAAATATACATTTATAGTTTTCATCTTTTCAACTTTCTTATTCTCGAAAAAAAGAAAAAAAAATCTTAAAAAAAAAATTAGATAAATAAGAAGAATTAAACATAAAAATAAAAAATCTAAAATAAAACAGAAGGTATTTTATTAATAACAAATAAGTGTATTGTTGCATAATTTGGAACAAAAATTTACAATTAAATAATTATTTAAATTCATAAAGAATGATATAAAAAATCAAAAAATGATCTCAAAATTTTTATTTTTCAATATCAATCTGATTTTTATTGAAGAATGAATTAAAGTTTGTTGAATTTAAATTTTTGGTTACATTGAGTCAAATCGAAATATAGGATTTTTTTCTTCAAAATTAGTTTTTTTTTTGAAAATTTTAGTTACAATATTGTTTGATAAAATTCTTTACAAGAATTGTCTTCCAGTTTCTGTTAGTGATTCTATTCTTGTTCTAGTATCTGATAAAAGAACGCAATTTCCTATTTACATTCTGCTATTCTGATTAAAGATTTATTTTTATTGGTTCTTCTCCAATTTCTTTTGGTTGGTTTTTTTGATCTTTTTGAATTTGATCTTGAAGGTTTTCCTAAACATAAGAAAAAATATGACAGCCTGAAAAAAATAGAGTTTTTTGAGTTATTAATATTTGTAAAATATTAAAAGAAACATTTATACTGGTAAGAGAGATAATTTTGAAGTAACTCAATTTCTTTGTTCTAATTCGAAGAGTGCCCTGAAAAAATAGAATTTTTTTCAAATAATTTCTTTTTAGAGATCAATTTATATAAACAAATTTAATTGTCAAAAATTGAAAATCAATGACTAGCCTAATAAGACTATTTTAATAATTTTCATGATTTTAATCCAAGAATCACTTCTCAAATGGGTAAATTTGATTTTTGGAAAAATAAATAAAATGTAATTTTTTTTTTTCAAACAAAATTCACCCTTTTTAAAATGAGATTCTAATTGTCTAGTTTAAACCAAAATGTTTTATTATGCATTATTAAATGTCAAATTTTCTGAATTAACTTTGTTGATATAAATTAATCTCTAAAACCAGAAATTTTTTTGAAAAAACTCTATTTTGGAAGACATTCCTATTTACGCTTGTTTCAAGATTTAATTTTTTTTACTGATCGGTGTCATTTCATCCATTTTTGAGAATTCCTCAATAATACCTTCTGTGTTAATTGTCTTTTCTAATGACAACTCTTTATTTGTTAAGAAATCATTTAAATCGTTTTCGTTTGTTGGAAATAAAAGCTTTACATATTGATCATTTGTTGGTGGGTGTTGTAATTTTGGATTCACAAACTGCTGTTGGCACAATTGTAAATTTATGGACAGATCTAAGTGTGGTTCAAACAAACCAAAGCCGGAGTTTTTTACTGTACTTATATTGGTGCCTGTGTTCGTGTTTAAATTATAATCCAAGATAGATTGATTTAAATCAAAATCAATGAAGGAAAGATCGTTTTTCATTTTCTCCGTCTTGAAATCTTTAGTGTTCTGAAAATTTGGTAGAGTGGTGTTTTCTTGTAATTCTGGAAGGCTTGGGGTGTAGTTGTTCCTTTTCTGTTGCTGAGTTGTTTTCATTTTTTGAATTTTAGAGATTTTGGATTTTAAAAGTCTGATTTTTTTGTTTCCTTTTTTTAATCTCTGGTGAAGGCCTTTGTTCTCTTGTCTTAGTTCTAGAACCAGCCCTTGTGCCTGGATCCTTTCCTCATTCAGGGCTTCAACCTTTGCAGATTTCACAATGTTTTCAAGACTCAGCCTACACACCTCTTCTTCCAAGATCTTGAGATAGTCCTCCCTTGTCCCTTGATCGTTTTTGATCCGTAGACTCTTCAAGGTTAAGAGAGTTACCTTCTTTTCCAATTTGTTTTTGTTTTTTTCCGTCCAGGTTCTGTGATAAGTCCTCGAGCTTGTTGTTCGATTTGGTTTCCTCTTTAATCGCATTTTGGTTGTATTTTGCTCCTTACCCCTTTCTTCACTCTCATTTTGGTAGATCCTTTTCCTTGAAAAGGTCATGACCTCTTTGCTTGGTAACACAATTATTTGTTCTTGTTTTACATTTTTCAAACAACTCTTTTTGCTGTTTTGACCAAGTTTGCGTTGGCTCTTGTTGGGTGTGTTATTCAGAGTTTTGAATTTGTTCATAAACCCTTGAAATTAAATATTTTTTTTGAAAAAAAGAAAATATCTTTTGATCTATTTGAAAAAGATAAAGGATTTTATTTTTTATTTTTCTTAATTTAGAGAACTTATTTTCTTTGAACTCAATTTTTTCAAAATTTTAGTTGAATGAAATTCTATCTTTGATAATCTTTATATTCCAAAGATCTTTAACAATTTTTTCCTTTTTTTTTTTTTTTTTTTTTTTGAATAATTTAATCTCAATTACTCAAATTTAACTCAAATTTTCCATTAAAATACTCAATATGCTTTTGAATTGGTTTTAAAATCTTATAAAAATTGTATTCCAAACATTTCAAAATTTTTTATATATTTTTTTTAAACAAGATCTTGTTTGATAAAAATATTCTAACGGGGATTCTTTTCAAACACTTTGAAGAATTGTTATTACCACATCCAATTTTTAACATATTAAAAACTGGAAAAGATCTATCTTGTAAATATTTAATGAAGGAAGAAAAACTCCTTTTTGTTTCTTGTTTAAGGAATTCTTTTAATTTTTGTCAATAAAGTATTGAACAAATAGTGTTCTACTCGAATATTTTGTGTTGCTAGAATACACACTTTAAAACTTGGTAAATTAAAATTTCAAATTAAAAGATGATTTTCTTTTTACGAGAAGACCTTATCATTATATGATCAAAAAAAAGGGAAGATAAAATAGAATTAAATACGAAATTGATTTCTTAAATTTCTATGAATATGAAAGAAATTTTAATCATTGTGTATGAATTGTAATAATTTTCTCAAAAAATAGAGTAAATTTTAGGGTAAATTATTATAATTAAAAAATTAAAAACTTCAAAAAATTGAGAAAATATTGAGGAAAATACTAAACAAATTCAATTCCAAATTTCTGAATTTAATCACAATATCTGAATATGTATTATTATAGTTGGTTTGAATATAAGTATACTATTTGATTATTATTAGATTTACTTTTGATATCAAAATATAAAAAATGTGGTTTTCATTTTAAGGGTCTAGTTATTGAACCAGGATTTACTTCATACCCAAGGAGTGACTGGAAACCCAAAAATTGGTATAGTGAAATTGCTCTTCTTTTGACTGACAAAATTTAAATAGCAAAAAGAAAAATTTTGAGAGGATCTCGTTAACAAAAAATTGAATTAAAAAAACAATTTGAAAAGGATTTTCACTTTCTTTGACAAAAAATCCAATTCAAAAAAAATTAAAAGTACACTCTCAATTCCAAAAAATCAAATTGAATAAAAAAAGTTTAAAATTATTCTGAATTCCAAAAAATCAAATAAAAAAAAATTACTTGTTTAGTTTTTTTTTTGTAAATTTGCAAAGGGTTAAAATTTCTTCAATTTAAAACAAGTTTTTTTTTTTGATAAGTACACAATCAATTTAATTAGATTTAATCTAATTTGGGGTAATATCGGAACCCTCTATATTTGACAAATTACGGATTTTAGAGAATTCTTGAGATAATAATAACTTATTTGAGAATGGTATATATATAGAAAAATCTTCGAGATCTCAAAAAGCTCTAAGAACAGAAACTTTAAAATCCAAACAGTTATTTTCAAAATGATTAATTCACAACCATTCTAATTGGAAATCAAGTCATATTCTTTTGATATTTTTTCAAAAAAGTACTCTTTTTTGATAGTTGATTTTTGAAGATCGATCATACTTCACAGTTTAGATAGTTTTTGATTCTTATTAGGCACTCATTATTATTACAGTTTTTTTTTCCATTAGAAAAAATTATTTTTAACAGTTTTTACCCAACACTTAAACACAAATTTTTTGTTTTAAACAACAGTGTATTAAGTTTATATTGAATCTAATTATATATAAAAAATATTAACGGGTCTCATACACAAGATGAATTTGTTCTCTAACTATCGAGTTATCTTTGACCAAAATATAGTACTTTGAAATTAAATTACTTTTACTTTAAAAAATCAAACAACAAAAAAATAAATTATAAGGATCTTCATTGTCAAAAAATTCAAATTTAGAACAAAGTAATAATATAAAGGATCTCATAAACAAACAATTCATTTATCAAAAAAAAAAAAAAAAAGGAAAATCTTCTAAAAAAAATGTAATAACAAAAAAATTGATTCTCAAGAATCCAAAATAACAAAAAACCTAATAAAAAAATTTTCAATATAAACCCAATAGCAAAAAATGTAATTAAACAATATCAAGCCTAAAAGAATTGAAAATAAATAAATCAAACTTTTACAAAGGTTCAAAATAATACGCATTATTTAATTATTCCATGGATTAGTAATTTTTAATCTAACTCAAAAATATTTGAACGTTATAGAGTTTTGATAAATAATAAAGTCACATAATGTTTAAAAATTAAATCAAATTCTCCAGGAATAATTTTAAAACCGTTGCAAAAATAGATTGAGTCAAAATTTCAATATATAAAAGAAGATTAAAACTCAAAAAAAAAAATAGAAATTCTTGGTTTTGAACAGATATCTAAAAATTTAAAATTTGTAAAAAAAGAAACGAAAATATTAATTGGAAAGAAGAAAGTCTCTTACTACTAAATATGAATCTTAATCGATTTAGAGTAAACTTGATAATAAAAACTTCTGGACGGAGAAGTCAATAATATTTAAAAAAATATTAGGTAAATAATAATAATATAAATAAACAGTATAGTCTTCAAGTGCCGTAGTGTGGTTAAGTGTCTGGATATTATAGAATTTAAAAGAATTGGGTAAAATCAAAGATTTAACTGAATTTTTTTGAATTCTGGAAAAGTCGTGTTAACGGTGTTTTTTTTTATTTTTTGAAATGAAAATAAAATTAAATAAATTTTATTTTTATTTCTAAAATTAAAAATTGTTTAAAGACAAATAATATTTCAAAATCGAAGGGTTCTACTTCCATCTTAAAACTCAGAAATTTAACAAATTATCTAAATAAATCTTTTTATATTTATGATAAGAATAAAATAAAAACAAAATCTTGCAATTAATACAAAAAAGATCTCTAACTCAGAGATCTTTGAATATATAGATCATTTTTAAAGAAATCCCCATTCTATAAAGAAAATTGAACAATTTGAATTAAAAAATTAATTAAAATAATCAAAAAAAAACAACAAAAATAATATTAAAGATATTATTTAGATTAAAGATTCTTTATTTGTCTTGTTTTTGGTCAATGATGAAGAAAATTATGATTCTTTATTGTTATTTATAAACAAAATTTTTGAAATTATTAGATTTACGTCAAGTGCTGTCGAGTGTCTAGCTTTTCTTGATGCTTTTCTTATTTATTTGTAAAGTGTTATAGGTTTTTTTTTTACTTTTTGAAATAATCAGAATATTTTAATAAATTTTCGGTTTCTTACAAAAAGTAAAAAAAATATAACGGGAATCTATCATTTTTACAAATAAACAGAAAACTCAAGAAAACCTAACTACATATTTTTTTTAATTTGGATAATAAAAAGAAAATTTCAGAAATTTTCTTTTAATTTCTTAAATTAAAAAAAAACCTAAAGATGGTTTTCAAGAATTTAAAAACATAGTGTAAAATCTAAGATTTTACCTGACCCTTTTGAATTATGGAAAACTAACGACTGTATGAAGAAATTACTTTCCTCCCTTCAAAAATAAAATAATAAAAAGTTACTTTTTTAAAAAATACTACATCTTAACTTGTTTTATATTTACAAATGGTTTTTTTTTTTTCAATTGAATAAAATTGTTTTGATATAACAAAAAACCAATTTAATATACATTATCCATTTTTTTTTTTTTAATAACAAACTATAATTGTCAAATTGACGAGATTATAATATTCTATATATAAAATTTAATAATTTTAAAAAAGACAAAATATTATTAAAAATACTCTTTGAGATATTAAAAAGAACAAAGATCAACCTTTCGAGACCTCCTTAATTTTATGAAAAATTATAACAACAGCAATTGAAATTGAATATCAATCTTTGGAATTTTTTCGCAAAATGTGCTTATTTTGATAGTTGATTATTTGAGATTAATCATGCTTAACATTCTTGTTGGTTTTTAACTGGTATAAGTTACTCATAGACATTAAAATTTTTTTTTAAATTTTCATAAAAAGTTTTTGTTCAAAATAGATACAATAACAAATTTTTGCCCTTATTATATTCAAACCATCTTTAAAGTTCCAAAAAACTTAATAAAGTAACCTATTTCAGACGATCTATAGTTGTTCACATATTTAGATCTCTTTATTAAAACAAGAAATTATAGAAAGTATTGATCATTTTTTTGGGTCTTTCCTTCCTATTAAAAAGATATGATTAATTTTTCAAAACAAATTAAAAAAAAAAATCTTGATGAATTAATTTTAAAACAAACTGTTTGAAATTATTTTCATTAATAAATAATCACGAAATCTCTAATTTTGTGCTTAAATTATTGAAAGGGAATTTAATTCTAAGGGCAACTAGAGTGTAATTTACACTTCTTGAATAATAAATATAAAAAATAATTAACAAAATTTTCATTAGAATCAAATTATTTTTTATAAAATAAAATTATTCAGACATGACCCTTTTGTAAATACATAATTTTTGATATTTTGAAATAATTCTATTCAAAAACTGAGTACTTTTCTTATCAGCTTTATAAATAAAAAAGTTAATGAGAAAATTTCAAATAAAACATTTTTTACAGTTTTGATTTTTTCCAAAATTTAAATTAATTTTTAAATTTAATTCAACAAAACAAAACAACTGTGTCTTTCGAATGAACCGTATTGTTGCTGGTTTGTATCTTGTTTAATTCAGTTTTGGTTTTGTTTTGAAACACTTTGAATTATTCTTCTCGTAATTTTAATTTTCTTTGGTTACTAAATTTAAATAACACATTAGGTAAATACCTTGTTCTTCGAACAATCGGTTCGGGATCTTTTGGACAAATATGTGAAGCAGAAAATATTAAAACCAACGAGCGTGTTGCTCTAAAATTTGTATTTGATCCTCTTTCTTTGTTAATGTTTTTTTTTTTTTTGAATACTTTTCGGTGACATAATTTATCCCCAATCCGAAGGACTCACAAACAATTAGCCAACTCTTTAATTTTATTCTTATTTTAAATAAAACACAATTAAACCAATAACATTTGTGTTCAATAAATATACAACAAAACATAACAAAACAAAACAAAACAAAACAAAACTCCAAACAATAGGAACCTCGGAAAACAAAACACCCACAACTTAAACACGAAAGCAAGACTTACAAACTTCTTCAAGGTAAATTATTAATGACTTTAATTTCTTCCTCAAAACAAAGATCACCCAAAACTCTAGCCTCTACAAAAAAAAAAAAAAAAAACACGAAAGGAATAAAATAAACAATTGATCTTTTTCTTACGTTTTTGTCTTGGTTTGTTTCTAATTATTGTAATCTATTGGTTAGGTGGTGTTGGTATTCCAAATATACACTATTTTACAAAAGAGCACAATTATAATATAATGTGCTTTGATCTGCTGGGTCCTAGTTTGGAAGATTTGTTTAATTTTTGTTCAAGAGCATTTTCTCTCAAAACAGTCTTGATGCTTGCTGATCAAATGGTAAAAAAACCCCTCAAAGATATTATTTCTTATCCATGTATTGGTAAATGGTTCTCTTGTTAATTCAATGCTATTTTTTCTTTTATTATCATTCTATAGTTAAGTAGGATCGAATACATCCACTCAAAAAATTTGATTCATCGAGACATAAAGCCAGAAAATTTTCTGCTTGGGCTGAATAAAAACAAAAACCAAGTAAAATTGTTTCTTTTGAATTTTAATTCTTTCAATGTATTTTGTTGTTTTTTTTTGAATAATGTGCCTTTTGGCACAAGAAAAAAGTCGTCATACCAAACCTAAATATTTCAATTAAATTTCACAAACACCAAAAATACCAAACAATAATAAAAAACACACCAAACCTGACAATAAATTATTCTTAAAGATTTCATTAATAGACTTTGGTTTATCAAAATATTATCGAGATCCTGAAACACACGTGCATATCAATTATCGTGATCGTAAAAACCTCACGGGCACTGCAAGATATGCTTCGGCCAACACACATAAAGGGATTGAACAAAGCCGCAGGGACGACCTTGAAGGGATAGGATATGTTTTAATATATTTTTATAAAGGTTCTTTACCCTGGCAGGGGCTTCATGCGCCAAATAAAAAGCACAAGTATAGACTCATTTGCGAAAAGAAAATCAATACCGATCTGAAATCGCTTTGTAAAAATGTTCCAATTGAATTTTATAAATATTTCACTTATTGCCAACAATTAAATTTTGATCAAAAACCAGATTATTGCTATTTAAGAAAATTATTTCGTGATTTGTTTATTAGAGAAGGTTATACCTTTGATTATTATTACGATTGGGCAGCTCTTCAATATGTAATTGTTTTTGAATATTTTTTTATTTCTTTTTGAATCCAAATACACAAGTGTAAATATGGAATGTTGCAAAAAATAGAATTTTTACAATTTTTGGGATCAATAAAGAGTTCCATGCAATTACCCACAATTTGATAATAGTAAATATAATATCTGATTATCTTAATAGACTAATAATAATTTTAATCAAAAAATCGATTGGTATAATGCCAATCTTTCAATTTTTTTTAAAAAAAACAATTTTCAAACAAAGTATGGTTGGTATTTACCCAACAATCTTTTATTGAAAATCCCTTTGAGCTCAAAAATAAAAACGGAAGTAACATTTAATATTATCAAATTGTGGATAAATTCACGGAACTCTTTATTTATCTCTAAAATTGTAAAAATTCTATTTTTTACAACATTTCATATTTACACTTGTTTGTACAACAATAAAAAAAATATAAATAAAACAGGTGTTCAGACTGAGAATTTGTCCCAAAAAAAAAAAAAAAATGAAAAATTTTTGATTGGGGTTGAATTTCTTTAAAAAAACTTAGATATCCAACTTCTACTTTATTAAACAATCAAAACTAAAACTTTAATTAATATTAAAAAATCAAAATATAAAACTATATTCCCAAATCTTGTGACCAACTTGAAATAATAAATTGAATTAAATTTTCTTATGTATTTAAGAACAACTAATTATTAAAACTTTTTAAAACTTTTATTTTTAAATTATTACAAACAAATAAAAGTCTGATATTTTAAAAATTATTAAAAATAAAACTCAAAAACCTAAAAAAAAAAAAGTGTCACAATTTTTGAAATGAGCATTATAAATTTTTTATTACTTAACTTTTAATGAAAAAAGATTAACAAGAAGATTTTTTGCCAATAAATAGAATTCGTTTCCAAAAAAGTGGGGTATTTTTTTTTTTACATTTCATAGAAATTTCTCATTGTTAGTGGTTTTATTCGTAAATTGATAATACCAAATCAAGTGAAATATTAAAAGTGATTGAATCAATACATGCTGTATTTATTTCAAAATATGTTCATCAAAATATTTTTAAAAAATCAATGAAAAAAATTAAACATTTTTAGAGAAAATAAGGTACCCCTAAATTTTAATATAAAACTGGCAATATCATAATGATTCAAACGATTTTTTTTAAACAATCAAATTCGGTTATTTTTTTTCTATTCTCTTGAAAATTTTATCAAAATTAAACCCCCTTAGAAAAACAATTTTTATGATCAAAAAGAATTAATTAATCACCCAATTTTTAGACTAAAAAATTATTCATATAAAATCGAGATCAGAAATTTTAATCTATTTTATTAAAGTAATGTAATACGAATAAAAAAATTGAATAATTATTAAAAGTCAATAACCTTTTGTTTATAATTTTGCATAGTTAAATAGTTAAATTAGCATTGAGTCTAATAAAGATATTTTAAAATAAATTTGCCCCCCCCCCCCCCCTTTTTTTTTTCTTGGAAATGGCTTATACATTCAAAAACACATTTCATAGTCTCAATTTTATTTATGTTATTTGTATTTTTCTCAGATAATTTTTTTTCTCAGCTTGTCTTAATTTATAAAAAAATTGAATAAAAAAAAAAGAAAGAAAGAAAAAAAATATTAACTTAAGCTAAATTTCAAAAATAGGGTCATCATTAGTATTTTCTAAATTATTGGTATGTGTGTTGTGTTAACCAAATATTCTGAATCCAATATCTTTTAAAAGTTATTATTGAATATTTAATATCAAGAAACAATCTTCTTTTAATGAAAATTTCCCAAAGTTGAATTCATTTTTTTTGCAATTTTTCTTTCAAAATGATTCCATATTTTTATTTTTATGTTGAATGAACAAGAACATTTTTGAAAACCGTTAATATTCAAGAGATGAGATTAATTAGCATTGGAGAAAGGGATTGTAAAATTCAAAGAAAGTAAAACACCCAAGAAGTGTTTGCTTCGAAAACAAGTATCAACCAAATTTGCTTTAATGAGTTACAATGGTTCCTTGAAAAGTGAAGAAATAGCAAGATCAAATAAGATCTTCTTTTCTCTTTCATTTGGAGACAATGTGATGAATGTGATCGTATTCATTTTATCTTTGAGTTCTTTGTTGTACATTCAAAAAATTGGTTTTGTTTTCGTTTTCTTTTCTTTTTCTTTTTCTTTTTCTTTCTTTTGTTGAGATTCTTTTTATCTTGAAAAAGGTATCAAGGAAAGTTTGGGTTGATACCAAATGGGTAAATAGTAAAAATCTGATAACTCTGATGGAAAGTTGTTTCAAAAAGGTTCTTGGAAGCAATGGTGAATCTTAAATGGATAATTTTAAGATGAAAAATCATTTCAAAAAATAGGGTCAGATTTATTTTTTTCTTTATGGGTTTCTTTTCTCTATTCTTTTATTAGAAATAATAATTAAAACAGAAAAGGGTGTTTTAGACAGTTATTTTTTAGTTTTAAGTTCTGATTTTTCTGGGTTGAGTTTTGGTATTCACTAAATGAGAAACTACAATTTTTTTTCAATCAAAAATTTGCCCCTATTTTTGAAATTAAGCTTATATAAAAAAAAAAAAAAAACGAGAAAAAAAAAAAAAACAAAAGAAAAACAAAAATTTGAAAAAGTCAAACAAAAAATTCAAAAAAAAATTTTTTTTTGATAAATTTTTCTTTTTTAAAACAATACTAATTTTTTTATTCATTTTTATATTGTTAATAAAATTTCAAAAAAAAAAAACATAATTAATAATATTATATTAATTATAGGAGAATAATGGATTTAAATTTGAAAAAAAAATTGGAATGAGAAATCAAAATGTTTATAGAAATCGAATATCTATCAATAATTTTTCTTCATCAAAGGTAATTGTTCGTGGATCTAAAAAAGATGTATACCATAGGTATAGTCATGAAAAGAGAAGAATTAGCCAACAAAATAATTCCAAAGTTCAAAATAAATCATTCAAAATAATACCAAATAACAATAAAAACAATCTGTATTTGAAACTTGAAAAAATACATCCAAAAATGAGATCCCCCAATCTTCATAATTATAATAATATCTACAAATTCAATAGCCACAATAATGAAATCGGCAATAATTATAATTATAATAATGATAATGATAATTTTAATTTTAATAATGAAAAACAAAACAAAACAAACAATAGCAACACAAGAAAGAAAAACAACATAACACATATTATTGAAAAGAATAGAATTAGTAATAATCAAAAAAAAAAATTACCAAAACCAAAAAAGAGAGTATTTAAAATGATGAAATCAAATAATAATATCACACCTAAATTTTCGAGTATCAATCAATCAAAAATAATCAATTATTCTCCCTTATATACACTCGATAAAAATACGCCTAGATTTATAATTCAAAAAAATCAAAATGATCGAAAAAAAATACTCGAAAAAAGAAAAAATAATAAAAGTATAGCACCTTTACCTCCAAAGAATATTGATAACTAATATACAAATTTATTTTACTCCGTTGTTTGCTTTGTTTTTTGTTATATTATGAAACCATTTTAAATGCATATTTTTTTCTTGTTATTTGTTAAATATTTATCTAGTAATTTTGAAAAAAAAAAATTAAATATTTTCAATTATTTTCAGATTTGGTTTTCATAAAAATCTCATTCCTATTCGTTTTACTTTTCTGATTAATTTTAACCAAAAAATCACAATTTTCCTTCAAATCGCCTATTAAGTTATGAAATGCAAACAAGACACTTGGAAAAAATATTTATATGACTGTTTTTTGAATCATGCCGGTAAAAGAGAATTGCTATTTGAATTCAATTCCTATAAATGGAAAAAATTAAAAAATGTTGATTTTTTTTCCTAATAGATCGCAGAATTTGATATGAAAATCACGATGATAAATAACAACAGCTGCTGCTGCAACAACAATAACAATATTAATAATAAAAATATTAATAATATTATTAATAATAATAATAACAATAACAATAATAATAACAATTGAATATATATATATATATATATTATTTTTTTCTGTATTTTACTTTAACTTTTTCCCGTCTTTTAATTTTTAACACCTTCCTTATTTTCATGAATTTATAAATATGTCGTTTTAGACAATTAATGGACCTTTTTTGAGGAAATTCTTTTTCAGGATGTAGCTTCAAATTAGAAATTAAAGTGATTTATCAAGAATTAAATTTTTATTAATATTGATAAATATTTGAAATTCCTGATTATGAAAAATTGTTTTCACAATCTCAAAATTTGAAAGAAAAAGCTAGAATCCTATTTTTAAATTTTCAATAATTAAGGATAAACTTAAAAATATTTTTCAATATCAGAATGTGTTTTAGTTTAATGTGATTTTTATTGTTTTTAAAAATAAGAAAGGAATGAATTTTAATTTTACAAATTTTTGATGTTTTTTTCGCAAAATTTACATTTGGGGACAATTTTTGTACTTTTCGATATTATCTTAATTTCTCTATTACTGGGTTGAAAAACTAATTTGAATGAATTAAAGATTCTTTATCAAAATTTTATTTTTTTTAATTTCTTGGTCATTACCCAATTCATAAGAAAAATTACAATTTACTTGTTTAAAATTATTTGTTTTCAAAAAAGGAAAGAAAAAAAATTAAGTAATATTGGAACTTTTGGGTATTTGATCTGAAAGTCAAATATGTATTGTTAAAAATTTAATATAAAGTAATTTTTTTTTTTTTTTTGGAGTATTATTAAGGTCTGTTTCACTTTTTATAGACAAACTTTCAACAAAATTTAATGCACAAAAAAAATTATATAAATTAAGGTGCAAAAATTATATTAATGTAAAATAATTTGTGTAATAAAAAATTCCAAAAAATGTGCTTTTATTTGAGATTTTTTTGTGACTTAAATTTTTTTGAAAGTTTGTATCTTAAAAGTGAAACAGAGCTGATTATGAAAATAATTTTTTTAATTTGGCCTTCTCTCAAATTAAAAAAATCAAACAACAATCTAAAAAAAACAAAAAAACAATGAAATCATAACAAATTAAACTTATAGGATTAACAATGATGGAGAATATTAAAAGAAAAATCAATATTAATTTTAGTTAATCTCGTCAAATAGGCACTGACTGTGGGGTTTATTGTTAGTGTTGATAAATTTTAACAAGATTATTTTTTAAAAATAAATTTGTTAAAATATTTCATTCAAACTAAATAAAAACAGATTTTGATTCACTATCAGACTTCTTTCTTACTTTTTTTTTCTAGTTGGTTTATGAACAATTAATCGAAAAACCCAAAAATACACTTAAATTAAAGGATGTATTGGTTTCGTTCCATTTTAGTATCAAAAGAGAAATTCAAAAAAAAAAAAAAACATCAAAAAAAAGAAGAGTTCCCTAAATATAGAGTTAATTTTTAAGAATATTTTTTTCATCAAAAAAATAATATAATTTTATAGAGACAGTTTCACTTTTAATTCACAAACTTTCAAACTGAAATTTAGATACAAAAAAATTCCCAAATAAAGGCACAAAAATCAAATTCTAAACTAGATTCCAAAAATTTGGACACTGTTTAAACAGTGGGAAGAACATCATTACTGCACTTTAAATTCAATTTGGAAAGAATTTTGATTTTACAAACTATTTCATTTTTTGTCTTTTTTGTTTTGTTTTCATTTCCTTTTTTGCATGTTACGTAATCTGTTTCCTTAGATCTTGGAATTTTTTTCGATGGTTGATAGAAGGTTAGTGTTGGGTTTGTTAAATTGAAAAATAACATACAATTGGTAGATAGTATCTTAACATTTGATCGATCAACAATTGTTGGTGAAATTTCAACAAATTTACCAATATATTTTTTGTTCCGCTTGTTTCATTATTTTGGACACACCAATTTTTATTTTTGAGTTTTATATTTTTTTCTTTTATTTGGATTAAAATGATTACTTATTAAAACATTTATACTGGATAACTTAAATGTTGTTTTATATTAGGTTTGATAAACTACAATAAATTGGTTTTTTTAGACTATTTTTGATTTTGGGTGTGTCCAAATTTTTGGAATGGGGTTTAGATAAATAATTCGTAGAAAAAAAATACCAAATAATTTACCCCAAGCCAAATTTCAAAATTAGAGGTAAACTTTTTTATTATTATTTTTTTCTTGTTTCATTTGTCTTTCAAAAAATTAATGATTACATTATATTTTTATTAATTAATCTATATTGGTTATTATCTCTAAACATTTTAGTAGTATACATTATTATTCAAAAAAAAAAAAAATTAAATAAATTTTTCTACAATGGAAAATCAGCCCCTATTTTCAAAATTTAGTGTAATTTAAGATTTTTTTGTGCCTTAAATTTCAGAAAAAGTTTGTTTCTTGAAAATGGAACTGGCTGTAAAAATAAAAAAATATATGAAACTTTTTCAATAAATTCATTATACATTTCCAAATAATCTCAAAATTTTATGGAATTTAATCCTAAAATTGATTTAAATTTAAATCTACTATTATATGTCTAATTATGTTACGTATCTGAAAAAAAAAAAATAATAATAATAATAATAATGGGTTTAATTTGGATGATTTGTATGTTAATGTTTAGGCACTGGTATTTGTTACACGTTTGTGTGTTATTTATACATCATACAATCCACTTTATTTGTTAAAAAAAAAAAAAAAAAAGAGCTTTACTATCAAACAAATTGCATAAAAAATATAACAAATTACATTCATAAATTATTTTTTTAGGAAATTTTTTTTTTAATCAACCATTTTACTCAAATCCTTTAATTAAACAACCTATTTTTTCAAAAAATCAGAATAGTTAACAAAACATACGAAAAAAGATAAAAAAAGATGGGAAATCTTAAAAAAAACTGAACAATATAAAAATGTTAATTAAATAAGTACAAATATGGTATTTTTTTAATAGGGAAAACTAATATATCAATATTTATCATTTTAATCATAAATATTTGGTTTATAAGTATTTTTTTTTTTATTTTACATTTTCAAATTTTAGCTCCCATTTCAGCAAGAATTATTAGATTTATTGTGAAAAAATAAATTATTAATGTTTATTTTTTGTTTTAATTAGTAAAAGATTTTGGGTATATGTATAGAAATGGTTCCAATACTAAATAGATTTTAACACCTAAATAATTATATAAAACCCATCGTTTTCTTTTGAAAATAAAATTAGTTGAAATTTTGTTATATTATAAAGACAAAACTAATCTCCTCAAAATATTTTGATATGTTGTTGGTTGACAAACGAAAAGTTTCAAAACATAAAAGCCTTTTGTGTTTAATTGTAAAAAATCATTTTTCTCAATTCACCTCCTTTCGAAGAAAAAAAACTTGTCATTTTTGTTTGTAAACCTGAAAAGTTCAGATATTTCTTCATAAAGTAACCTTATTTTTTTTTGACTTTTTTGTTTTTTTATTTTGTTTGGAAAAAGATCAGTGTAACAAACCAAATGTGTGACATTTTCTTTTGGGAAGCAATGGTATCGTTTGCCAATGAATAACTAAAAGTTTTTATTTCTTTTTTTCGAAACCATGTTTCAGGTGAACGAGTTGGACAATAAAAAGATCTAAACAAAACAAATTAAAAACGAAAACAGCGTACAGAGACTTTTTCTCTCTCACTTGGATCAACCTACGAGAACTTTGATAAATTTTTAATTTTTTTAGTTTTCGGATTTAACAGTCACCTCAAAAAAAATTAACCGATCTATTTTTTTAGACTTTTTGATACTTCCCAACAACAAACACTTTTTGCACAATAAATTTCAAATTGATCTAAATTCACATTAATTGCAAAACAAAGGCTTGTTCAAATATTTTGCAATTGGTTTGGAAAAATCTACAACAAACAAATTTTGTTGTGAAAATTTGAACATTTTTGAATTCTCCTTTCTCTCTTAGAACAAAAAACTTCAAAGAACAAGACACAAATTGATTTTTCATCTGCGTCTTGAAAAATGTTGAACAATAAAACAAACACCCAAAAGAAAAAAAAGTTTTTTTTTTAAGTCTGAAAAAATTTTCTTTAACGATCACAGTTATTTAAGAATGAAGTACAAATAAGACAATTCATTGCCAATTCATTTTTTCACTATTAGAGCAATATTTGACTTCAAAATTACAAAAACATATAAAAAGCCTAAAAATTTTACTCACACATTTTTTTATCTTTTATTTTTATTGTCAAAACCTTTTTTTTGTAAAAACAAAAGAATTTTTTTTTTTTTGAATCAAAACAACAATAAAAAGGAAAACAAACAACATGAGTTACAAAGGAGGAAAATTTGTGATCAAACCAAAACCATTAGAATTTGTCAACCATTCTTTCAAAACCAAAGACAAATTGAAATCACCAACAACTGAATCTTATTATACACACATTAAGAAAATCAGTTTCTCCAAAAGCCAAAATCCGTTCAACCAAAGTCTACAAAAGATCTCGAAACAAAAAAACAAAACAGTTCTTTATTTCCAACAAAGGAAAAAGACAACATTTTTCCCAAAAGGTGATGGCTTTTCGACTTTAAAAAGAAACCAAAGTTTGATCCCATCCAAGACGATCATCCCAAAGCACAAAACACCAACAAAAAAGGCATTAAAATTCAATCAGTCTTCTTATGGAACAAACAAAAAACACAACGATTTTCTTGAGCTGAAGAGCAATTCCCAAACACTTTTTCAAAATCAACGGCAACAACTAATACCACGGCAACAAGAAACGGTAAAACAAAAGATCATGAAAGACAGCCAAAATAATCACCAAAACTCGGATTTTACAGCCTTTTCAAAGAAACACTATCCAAACAAATCATTCAAAATTCAAAACGTTAAACTCTACACAACTCGTCGCCAGGAATTGGTTTCAACATTCCGATCTAGCAATCCCGAAAACAAAAATGAATTTGGCCAAAATAAAATTACAACAACCTTCAACCTTCCAACCCAAAATATGAATCAAAACCAGAATCAAAATCCAAATCAAACACAAAACCAAAAAAAATCACTTCACAAACCAAGCTCTGGATCAAAAAATAACCAACTGTATTGTAATAACAGAAAAATAACAAGCCCAAAAATCAATCAACAATTAATTCACATCGAAAACGAGTCCAATTTTCAAGAAAACGAGTTAAATTTTCAAGAAAATGAGTTAAATTTTCAAGAAAACAACACCAAAATACCAATGGCCAACCAAAGGTTTGCTCAAAAGAATGAAAAAAAAATGAATCAAATTACAAAAAATTTGAAACCAACGCTGTCGGTTCAAAACATTCAAGATACTCAAAAAGAGTACCAAGAAACAAAACCACAATTTGAAAATTTTTTTTCTTTGATAAATATCGGCAAGAATCATGGAAACACAATCAACATAAACAAAACAAAAGAGGAAAAGTTATTTTATGACGACGATTTTATTCTTGGGGTTATGAAAAAGAAGAATAATGATCATGAAAAATCCAAAACATTGTTTTTCTCACAAAACGCCACAAGAAAAAGAACAAAAACCGATGATTTTGGTAAACACCATACCCAAACACCAATAAAAAATAAACAAAAATTTTTAAAAATAAATGAAAACCAGAAAGTTGAAACAAATACAAAGTTGATCATAAACACTAATTCAATTGATAATTGTCAAAGCCCAAATTCATCAAAAATAGAATTAAATATTCAATCCCAAATTAATATTCAGAATACAATTTTGGGTGCTGAGAAGAAAATGAAAAAAAATAAGGTGGAGAATAAAATAAAGGATCAGACAAAAAAAGATCTCAAAAATAAGAAAAAAAATAAGGAAATGAGAAAGAAAATAAAGGAAAAAGAAAAGAGGAAAAGAAAGAAGAAAAGGAGAAAGAAAAAGAGAAAGGAAATGAAAAGGAAAAAAGAAATAGAAAAGGAAAAAAAACGAAAAAGGGGAAAAAAAAATAAAAAGGAAAAGATAAAGGACAAGGACACGAACACAGACAAGGGCAATGACAAGTATAAGGACAAGGACAAGGAAAAAGAAGTATTGGAAAAAAAAAAACAAACAAATAAAAAACAATTAAAACAAACAAAATTAGATCAATTCTATAGAAAATTTATCCAAGGAAAATCAAATAATCTCTCACAACAAAATGAGGAATCAGAAATGACGAACAACTTGGAATCAAAAATGGATATTGAAACAGACTGCAAAAATACAAATTCAAAAACAAAAAGAGAAACAAAAACAAAAACAAAACAAAAAACAAACCTGAAATTAAAATCAAAACCAATAAAAGATTACAAAATCAAGCAAAACAAACAAAAAAACACAACAAAGCCAAAAAAGAAGAACAAACCAAAAAACAAAAAAGAAATAAACACTTTAAATTTAAATAAAAGCAGCATTCTTTCAAAAACACAAGAAAATAAAAACCATAAATTAACAGAATATTTAAACAAGAGTTCAAACAAAACCAGACAACAAAATGGAAACAAAACCAAAATAATTATCCAAACAAAAAGATATAAAACCAAAAAAAATCAAAATTCTAAAAAGCCAGTTGACGAAGAACTGTTTAAATACCTAACAATTTTAATGAAACAAAATCCACACAAAAAAAAAAAAAAAAAAAAGCAACATTTGTTCTTCCAAGTACCAAAGATATCGTCGATGGCTGGAATATAAGAAAAATCACACCATTTGGGTACAATGATCTAAATAAAACAAAGATCGTCTCTAAAGATATCCAAAATGAAAACAGTTATTTTGAAACTGCAAAGATAGTCGACTTTGATCTTGATCGTGAACTGAAATCGAAAATTGTCGGTATTGTTGCGGATCCACCCTGGATGTCAAAAAATGAACCAAATGGAATCAGCCCCCAGATGTTCTTTAGCATGCCATTAATCAAAAACTTTGATGGCTATGTATTTGTATGGGTAAACTTAATCGAGTCATACGACGTTATTATGAAAGCACACCAAGCAAAATTTGATCTCGTCGAAACAATCTCATGGTTACCAATTAGCGCAGAAAACGAAACCATAATTGACAAAGAGGATGATCTTGATCCGTTTTTTGAATTATCAAGAAAAGAATTGAAGGTTTTTTTGCCTCACAATACTTCAATCAAAAAAATTCATCACCAGAAAAATACTGATCTCATAATTGATTGCTTCAAGCCGAAAATAATGGGCAAAAGACCCAAACCAGAACAAATTAAAATTACCACAGAAGTACTGCTGAATTATTATATAGAACAAAAAAATAAACAACTTTTATATCTTTGGTCTTTACCCGAGGAATATAAAAAAAATTGGATACACATACATGAGCCTATTAAAGATATCCATAATAATTAACAAATATTTTTATTATTAAGTTTCCCTGATGTTCTATTCTTTATTTTTTTTTTTTTTTCATTTTTGTTGTTTTTTTTTTTGAATCTCTTAAAGGTCTTTTGACTAAAGATATAAATATTTAATTAGATTTATATTTTTATTTTTCTGACTCATCAAACAATTATTGTAAATTTTATAATTTGTGAAAATCTCTTTTATTCTTTCGAAGAAAAAAGATCAAATAATTGAAGAATAAATATACTTGATTTATCATATAAAGCTTTTTTTTTTTTTTTTTTTTTTTTGATTTTCTTTTTGTTTATATTTTTAATAATTGGTTATTGTAAAAATTAAGGAATGTGGTGGCATGATAATCAGCATGTTTATCAGAATTCTATCAATGATTATGGAAATGTCCTAGTTTTTATTTGAAAAATTCTTTAGTAGTCAATTCAATTTTGATAAAACTGTAAATTTGATTTTATTAGAGAAAATACTATTAATCTAGGAATAAAAATGTAAGATCTGTCATCTCTTCAAAATATTAATTAAAAGGAGTTTTATGATTAAAAATTAATACAAGGAAATCATCTCAAAAAAACATCAAATAATTTTTATTCATTTTTAAATAATTTTTTATATTTAATCTTAGCAGAAAACATTTTGAGTATATTGTTGAACTAAAAATATGATTTTCAAATATATTTGTCAGATTAAAAACTTTTGGAAAATTAAAAGTAAATTATGGGAAACAAAAATAATCAAAAGAAACTAAATTTTCAAAGAAGGACAATAAAAATAATTGCCAAAACTCATAATCCGCAACAGGATTAAGAACATCATACCTCTTGGAAATATTAATTTAGTTTTGGGATATTTCAAAGATAAGAGGAATTATCACCGAATGAAAAATCATTAAAAATTGAAAATGGGATAATATCTTTTTTTTATATCTTCAGATTAAAATCTACTTTATTGATCAACTCGTTTAGAAATAGAAGAAAGCCACAATTACATTTGTTAATAAAAATAACAAATATGTTTCTAAATAGAGGGAAAATAGATTATAACTTTTAACAGGGCACTATTCAATACTTCATTAGGTAATAACAATAGATATCTATAAATAAAAAATGCTTACAAATTGTCGTCACTTTTTTGAATTCACAAGACTTTTTTTTTTCCAATTATTTCAAATTTGAATAGGTAACAAAAAGGAAGAAATCCAAAAACTTTCAATTTTTACACTTTTATAATTAAAACCCTTAAAATATCGAATATTATTTTTAAAAGAGTAGGTACTTTTTTTATAAAATTCTCAGAATGAAAACTATTTGAATGAATTATGTTTTAATAAATAGTTGTAATTTTTTACAAAATTTTCTTCCTTAAGAATCCAATCTATACACCAAAATTTAAAAGCTGTACTTCCCACTTTATCAAAATTCAAAACTTCCAAAAAGTTTTAATTCTGAAAAAATTCTCACTTTTTTTAAATAGAAAAATTGAAAAAATTTTAAAAAAAGTCATCACATTTTTAAAACGGTTGTATATAAAGCACTCGTTGTTTTTTTTTCTCTGAAAAAGGTATTCTTGGGGTTGAGAAAGTCAATAAATCTTTTTAATTCCTGGAACTTTAAAAATATTTTAGAAAAAAATTATAATAATTTTAAATGTTATCTTTATTTTAAACTTATTGTGATTTAAAAAAGTTTCACGAACTTTATATAAAATTTAAAATGGCATAAAATATTTAAAGGATCAGAAATTTTAGACTAAATGTAAAAAAAGGCCTTTAAATTATTTTTATACATTGCACAATTCTTGTAATGTAAGAATAAAATTATATCTTAAAGCTAGTATTACTTTTAAGCTCAAATTAAAGTATACAAATTCAAATTTTGATCAAAATAAACCACCAAAAAAATATTTTGACAAAATGTACTATATTGTTGTGATGTTTTTTACCTCGAATCCCGTTCTTAATTTCAACACTAAGAGTAAAACAGGCAATAAAAATAATATACATGCACAAGCACCAATTCTAAAAAATGAATTTAAAATTCAAAATATTGTAATTTCTAGTAATAATAAGGATTCAAATAGGTAAATTAATATATATATATTTATATATATATATATATATTTCGATTTAATCAATCAAAAAAAAATATTTTTTTCTTTGTGTTTTTGATCAAATTCTGCTTTTAAATCAACTATGATACTTCTTCATTGGTGGTACACAACAGGATAAAATTGATAAGGTATTTGATAAAAACTCTATTCCAAATAAAAAGGCACATATTTTTTCTAGAATTATTCTTAATTGAATCAAATTTTTTGGAGTATCATTCTCAAATATAAGAAAATCTTTAAAACATAATAAAAAAAACCCAAAAATAATAAACTCTTTGAAAAAAAACAATAAAAATAAAAATTAAGTATTTTAAAAATTGGTGTGTCCTTTTATTTGAAATGAGAAATCCCACATCGTAATTTTTTTGGTGAAAAAAAAGTGATAAAATCAACAAAAACCTTTGAACATAGTGAATTGGGAAAAAGTTCTTTACACTTTAATGAAACGTTCTTTATAATCGTACTTCTATTATTTAAAGTCTCGTTTCCAAGATAATGCCACCATTCATCTGAGTATTTTGTACAAATTGTTTTTTTCTTTATTTTCTCTTTTTTTTGTTGTAGGCAACAATCTAATAATGGACTTTCTTAATTCCTCAATCTAGCTCAATCGAAATCAAAACTAAATTGTTTCCATTTTTATACTAGTAGATTATTTCTATTTTTTTTTCTTCTTATCTTATTTATTCCATTTTCTAACTTTTCAATATCCATAAATAAAAAACAAAAAATGAAAAAATGAATAATTAAAATGAAAATCATCATTTAGTAATATCTTATTAACAATCAATTTTAATAGTATTGATGATTTGAGAAGTGTTCCCTTTTGTATGAAAAGGATTTTATTTAGCAACCCTTTATTGAATTTAAAAAAAGATAGTTGCCGGTTTTGGGAAGAAACAGAAAGGGAAAAATGTAAATTTAATAGAAAAAATAAATTCACAAAAACAAACCAACATCACCAATGGCTTATTAAATGGATATACGATTCTTTGATTTATCAAATATAAAATCAAGTCACTAAAACTGGATACCCCTACCAGGAGTGGCATCATGAGTAATTTAATAACCACATTTTTTTAGATTATACTTTAAGGGTGGGATTTTTAATTCCACTTCTTTGTGTTGATATTTTTTATAATTTGTGAAATAAACCGAAAATTTATAAAATTTTATGATTTTTGCAAAAATTATAAAAAAAAGCTGTTAAGCTTTCTTGAGTTTTCGGTTTATTTGAGAAGTGTTGTGGGATTTTTGGGGATTTTTTGTTTTATTTGTAAAATCAATAGATTTTCGAAATAAAGAGAAAACTTAAAAAAACCCAACGAAAATTAATAGATTTTACATTTAAAACAAAAAAACCGTAAAAAAACCTAGAACACTTCACAAATAAAATAGAAAACCTCACAAAAACCTAACAAAAATCAATCGATTTTACATTTAAAACAAAAAACCTTAATAAACCTGCCGGTAAAGTTTTTTTTAATTTAAAAGAATTGAATAAAACCATAGATTTTTCTCTATTATTTTAAATTCTGGAAAACCTAGGCACTCTACAACACATGAGGACGCCCCACAAAAATAATTCACAATAATTAAATATCAAAACTCTTTATTTAAAACCCAAAGATATTTAAGTTATCCATCAAGCTCAACAATCCTAAAATTCATGACATTTCCTAATTACCTAGATAGACATTATTATGTAATCAGATATAAACTCTAATAAATTTTATCATCTATATTTAAAACATGAACAGAAAGAAATAAGAGAAAATATTAATCATTTTTTATGGGTATGTCCTTCTTGTGAAAAAAATAGATTAATTGTTCTTCATAAATTAAAAGAAATAAATCTTAATGAATTAATTTTGAACCATGATAGTTTGAAATTATTTTCATTAATTAATAATCGTGAAATCTATGATTATAAGCTTTAATTTCTGAAAGGGGATTTAAGTCTAAAGGTAACTAGAGTTTAATTTACACGTCTTCAATAATAAAAAAAAAAAAAAAAATTTTTTTTTTACATAATATTCAAAGATATTAGTATTTTTTCAATTCAAAAAGAAATAAATTTCTCAAACGAACTTTGAAAATTCCAATTCATTATTTGAATTTGAGTAGAACCTTAAGAAACTATATTATATCTATTTATTGTTTGTTGTTGGATTCTGGGATCAGTTAATTCATAATCCCTCTATGAAGAGGACTATAACTTTTAATTTCCATCACTTGTTTTACCAAACCCTACAAGACTATCTAGAGAGAATTGTCTGTTTTTAAAAATCAGAAAATTAACCAGGTATTTCTGTGTTTGTTAGTCTTTCGAAAACCAAACGAAACACCCAGTTCTCGATTCTATTGATCACCTATGTTTTTTTTCAGATTACTTTTGAGAAAATAATTAACCATTTCCCTTAAAAAAACAGCAAAATTTTATTCGATTTTTTTCAATATAAAGATTATTAAATAATGAAATGTAAACGGTGGGCAAGAAACTATCTCTTAAATGCAATCAAAATTAGACAAAGATTTTCATTAGAGAGATTTCATTTTTTGTTGAATTGTGTCGGTTCAAATGACAGCTATTCTTCGATTTCTTATTCTTTTTCTCACTTTATTTGCAATAATTCAAAACGAAACAGTACTGCCAACACACCCGACTCTGCAAAAATCTTTCTTTACAAAAAACAGTTATTCTTTAAAAGGAGGAACAGATCTGTTTTTAATTGGGTACCCTCGTAACATTCTCGGGTTGCGGCTCAGGGAAGACGGCAGCGTTACTGGGATTTTGAATCAAAATGGCGAAAATTTTATTGACTCATCACCAATTCAAGCCTATATTTCCAACAGAGGGATTAAGAACATTCAATTGGGAAGACAAATCTTAAAAGAAGAACAACAAAACACAATTCTTTTGACGAACCCTCAACAGAAAGAAGATTTAATAATTGATCCAATTGTTTACTCTTCATATTTCACAGGATCAGAAACAGAGATTGTGAAAACCTTTTCTGTTGGCAATGGATCTGATTCCTATCAAATTATTATGGCAGGCACAACTAACAGCCCTGATTTCCCGACAAAGAACCAGATAAGCAACGTCGCAACACCTGACACTTTCGACAATTTTGCCTTTATTACACGTTTTGATTCAAATGGCAATATCATCTTTTCTACTTATTTTGGTGGGACACTTGGTAACAAAGATACAGATGTTGAGACAACAATTGAACCCATTCATACGGAAAGAGATTCTATTGGTAATTTGTGGATTGTCGGAAAGGTAAGACTTTTGTTTCTTTGCCAAGAGATCCTCTTTTTTCGTTTGTTTTTCTTTTGTTTGTAAACAAATTTTACAGAATACTTTTCCCAAAATTATAAACAACAAAGTGTCAACTTTAACAGTGAACAAACAACTTTGAAGTGAGAAACGAAGATGTAAATCCTTCACCTACAATTATTATTTGTGAAAAAAACGAAATTGAGTCTTTTTCCAACACAAATGGCAATTCATTCAACAGAATTACTTTCTCCAATCTTTAGATGCCTTACAAGAAAAGAAATTTCTTAAAAATTTTTCAAAATTGATAATTAGTGGGAATATATCAGAAATTTTTCTCTTATTATTATTGAAGAAGTTTCAATGTTACTCGAGATTTCACTTGTACTGAAATTTCCTTTCTGAAAGAAAATTTAAGCTTAAAATCCTAGAATTTCACGATTCTTCACAGAAAGGACAATATTTTCTTTTTTATTTGATTCTTTTAGAAAAACAACCCAAAAAAAAAATGAGAATTAAGGGATTAGTGTATACCAAGAAGAAGCCATAAAAATAAAGTCTGTTGCTATTGAATGTAAATCGTATTAATACACCATAGTTAAAATGTCTCTTAAAATTCTATTTGTAAAAGAGTTAATATTTGTAGATCTTATCAATTAAAAAAAAATCCATTGTATTAGTAAAAAACCCAACAATTTTAGAAAAAAATATGCAATTTGAAACAAAAATTTAAAGGTTGAATTATCAATATTTAGACTTTAAAGTTGAAAAATATCTTCTTAATTTGTTCTCAAAAAGTAGATTAGTTGCGAAAAAATTCAATTTTTGTAAAAAATTTAATAATTAACTCAGAGATTATTTTGATAAATTATTTTGAAATATTTCCGCCTCTTGGAAATATATTGATGATACAACTAGTTTCGTAAAAGGGAAACAAAAATAATCATACTTTGGTTTTATCTGCTGATGATTACTACTAAATTCAAATAAATAGATAAAAAATTTTTGTTCAATTTCAATTATTGTAAATCTTATAACTCCACTTTTAAAACAGTTCTTTACAAAGAATATTTTGAAGAACAACTAATTTTACAAAGTTTCTTAACATTTAAAACTATGAAATTCTTGATTCAAAGCTTTGGTAAAAAAAATTATAAAAGGGAAAGGGAAGTAAAAATTTTCAAACATTAATTTGAATTAATTAGTATTGAGTGAATCATGAAATAAAAATATTGAAAAAAAAAGTTACTTTTAGAGGTTCAAAATATTAATTATTTAAATACTGGAATATTATTATTTTGGTTTTTATTTTTAGATTTGAAAAAGGAATTAAATAAAAAAATTCCAAAAAAATGATAAATTTTTAATTTTGATCCTTTTAGTGAAAAATCTAAATTAATTTATTGATCAATAATATTTATAACAGAATTTACAGAGTCACAAAAACTATTTGAAAAATGGAGTACTAATATGATTTGCCTTCAATTACAACATACTTTGATTATAGAGAAGTCTCTGAAGACGTTAATCCCTTAAAAAAGAATATTATTATTAATGATAAAAAGGTGATTCAACAAAATTTCCTTCTGTTTGCTGTTAGGTTTTCCAGAATTTAAAAGAATTGAGTAAAATTTTTGATTTTTCTCTATTCCTTTTGAATTAAGAAAAGCTAGGCACTCGGAGGCACTTCCCTAAACTCGAAATGTATTTAAAGTTTTTTATCCAAGCTATAATTTAGGAAATAATCTAACTCATATGATAGCTTTTCTTTCAAAAACTTATATGAAAAATAAATATTTTTAAATAAAAATAATAAAAAGAGACAAAAACAAGAAACAAAATTAGATTATAAAAATAATAAAGCATTTTCCAGTCAAAGTTCTTCAGGTGCCATGTATGAATTACATGTGTCTAAAGGGTTAAATGGATATTTGAATAAAAAATTTATTTTGGAAATTCGAAAATTGAAATCACATTTTTTCACATTTTTGCTCATTTTTGTTTTTTTTTTAAAACGTAATTCATTTACAAATTTTTTTTTTTTATTAAAGATCGAAATTCACTTGGTAAAAACGTGTATTCTAATGTTCTTGAAACAGTGGAAATGGTTGTAGAGAAATCTTATTTATTGCTATCGGAATTTTATTTGGATCTTCAATTGAGGATTAAAATAAAAATTGTTATTTTTCGCAATATTTCTCCTCAGAATTTGGATTTTTTCTATTTTTTCGAAAATATATTGATTTTTTAGTTTTATTTCATAGGTATACCAACTATTCTTTGATGTTTATTATTCTTCTTTTTTTTTTTTCTAATTTTCAAAGGTCAATTATAAAAAATAATTGATTTTTGAAAAAATGTTGAGTCACTTTGACAGAAACAAAGTTTATAAAAAAAAGTAAAAACCCTTTGAAAAGGTTTTTTTTTTTTTCCCAATTTGTTGAATGAGTTGGTGGTTGTTTCAATTTATATCGAAAATTTCTGGATCGCCACCATAATTCGTTTTAATAAAGAGGTCTGAATATTTGTCAAATTATAAGTCATTTCCAAAAAAGTGTGGCATTTTTTTTACATTTCATAAAAAATCATCTTTTTTAGTGTATGTATTCGTTAATCGACAATCCCAAATTAAGTTTAATATTAATACCGATTGAATCAATGACCAAGGTATTTATTTCAAAATATGTTTGATGAAATATTTCAAAAAAATGTAAAAAAAAAATAGCACTTTTTTTGGTGAAAAAAATTTACGACCAATTTCAAAAAAAAACTGGAAATATGGTAAGTGTACAAATGATTTTTTAAACAATCAAATGAATTTATATGTTTTCAATTCTATTTGAAAATTTTACAAGATTATACAAGTTATGAAAACGATTTTTTCGATCAAAAAGAAAATGATAAACATCAATTTTCACCCATAAAAAAATATCAGATAAAATCGAGATCAGAAAATTTAATATTTTTTATATATGTAATACAATAGTAAGAAAAAAATTGAATTATTATCAAGAATCAATAAATGGTAGTTAATGATTTTGGATATTTAAATACTTTTTTGAAGATTGAGAATAATAAATATATTTTAAAATAAATTTGCCCCGCTTTCTTGGAAATAACTGAGATCAAATGAAATACGCTTCTTTATCGAGTTTAAAACAGAACTTTATAGATAAGGCATATCTATAAAGTGCTGTTTTTTAAGAATAAGGATTTATTATCAATCTTTTCTTTTTGTTGGTTTACTTTTTTTTCTTTTTTTTTTTTTCAATTTTTTGTATTATCCAACAAATTTTCATTAGTTTATTATCTAAAATTTAAAATTTTTCTTGAGCTTATTGATGAATATTAGTGTTTTATGTAATCTTTTTAAATAAAATAAATTAACGAACAGAAATTCCAAAATAGATTTTCTTGTTTAAATTTTCAAGATAAGTAATATTTTTACTGAATATTTTTACAGTCTATGAATTACGGAAAAGAAATTACAAAATATATGATATTAAAATCAAAAAGATCAAAAGATCAAAAAAAGTATTTTAATGTAAAAAATTGAAACGAAAACAAAAAAACCATAGTTTTGGATTTCATTATTTCGTTTTCTGTGTCTTATCTGAATTAATGCAATAATTTCTTAATAGATATCATTTTTTATCGAATTTCTAGTATTTATTAAGACTTCTTTTTATCTGGGATATGATACAATAAATAATGTGCCTTTCACTTTAGTGTATTAATTTAAAACTATTTTCTTATCTCTTGAAACATTTTTCTTTTTTATTAAAATATGTTCCTTCTCATAGAGTTATCTGTTTTTGGGGTTTCAAATTTGTATTATGACTTTTAAATTATTTTAGTTTACCATTTTTACTAAAGATTTTAATTTAGTAAAAAAGAAATTATCAAAAAATTGTTTTTCGGAACAGACATTTAATAACACCTTTTACAGAAAATAATAATGGAATAGATATTTTGTAAAATAAAATATGAAAGATAAATTACACAAAAAAATTTGGAAAAAAAAATTAGATCTCAAAAAATTGAGGAATATCTTTTGATTTTTTAAATAGCATTTTATGTTCCTACTTGATATATTAAATCAAAATAAGTGTCTTTATTTCTAAAAATATTTTTTTTTAGTATGAAATAGAAATTACGGAAAATCCCTAATAACATCAATAAATTAAATTAAAAAAAATACTAATCATAAGAATAATCAATAAAATTATTAAAAAAAAAAAAAAAACAAATTAAAAATAAAAACTAAAGACATCTACTCCGGATATCCCACTAACTCAAAATGGATTTCAAACTGAATTATTTGACATTTTGGAGGTTGGATTTGTTTTAAGTTTAAATAATTTGGGGAATTCCATAATGTACTCGTCATTACTGGGGGGTGAGAAATATTCATATACAAGATTATCTGCTGCAAAAAGTTTAATTACTGACACGGCAAGATATTTAATAGTAGGCGGTTCAACAAATTGCACTGAAGAAATAATAATAAAAAATCCACTTCAAGAAAGAGGAGACGAGCAAACATTGTTTTTCGTGTATGTTGGTGCGTTTAAAATTTTAACAAATGAAACAAAAATTTTATTTGGAACCATTTTTGGGGGAGAAAATGAAGATCGAATGGAAGATCTGGTTACTTATATAAGTTCTGAAAACACAATTGACATTTGGGCAGCTGGATCCACTAATTCGACCGAATTTTTTAAAAAATATAACGAAACGGTTTCACCCCATGTAAATTTTATTGATAAATCAATAAACACAACAACACATACTGCATATTTTTTAAAAATTACTTTAACCAAGGATGATAATAATGGCGAATTCATCCCAGAATTAAAATCGGCATCCTTTTTAGGTGGAAAGTATGAAGATAGAGCCTATTGGATCCAATCAAATCTTGGCCTTTACCAACAAATGTCTTATTATAATGGCTCAATTTTTATTTCTGGCTTTACAAAAAATTATGACACCTTTCAGGGTGATCCAATACAATCCAACTGGATGAAGACAACACCCAACAATGACGGAAATTCTCAAGTGGGGTTTTTGGTTGAACTTGATAATACTGGAACAAAAATTAATTTTGCATTGCTTACAGGATGTCAAGATAAAGAAACTTCCATTTTTTATAATTATCCTCATCCAATTAATTCAATATTTATTTCAGGGTATACCAATTGCATTGAAGATGAATATGAAATGACAAATTCAATTTGGGATGAATTATTACCCAAGACAAACAATATTACACAATTTGAATACAAATATTTTATGATGAATTTAAATCTAACAACAATTAGCATGTATGGCTCAGACACCTCGTTAGATGACCTCATTTATTACTCTTCATTTGTCGACGGTGTTTCGTACTATGATCATCTTGCACGATATTCTGCAGTTAAAACAGATCATAGCGGCAATATTTACTCAATCTTCAATCTCCCTGATATTAAATATCAAAACGAACACTTTACAGATAATTCATTTATGAATCATCCCCAGGGCCCTGTTTCTGTTTTGTTAAGAGTCTATGGTCAATTTTCTTGTAACCCTGGAAGTTGGTTATATGGCACCGATTTATGTCAACTTTGCCCCCAAGGTATTAATCAATCTTTTTAATTTATTTAATTTATTATGAGTATTATTTTTTGTGTGTGTGTACGTAACCCTTTTTATGTTTCCAACTACAAAAAATTCAAGTAATTTTAATTATGGATTTATATGAATTACATATAAAATTAAAAAAAAGATCTCATATCCATAACATATTTTTAGATAAAATGGATGAAATAAAAAAGTATTTTATTTATATATATATATATATATATATATATATTCTTTAAAGAAAAAATCACTCTTTCAAAAATAGAAAAGTTATTAGTGACGATCACCAATATTAAAATTTTAATGACAAATCGGAAAATTAGTAAATAAATTATCTTTTCACTCAAGAGCAAATAACCACCTATTTTTTTTGTTGGTTTATTGATATTATTAAATATTTCTAATAATCCGCAATTCACGAATAATCAAAAAAAATAAGAAATTTGTGAAAATCGACCAACTTTCAATAATCTTATTTTGACCACACACACATATATATCACAGGTATGACAATTTTTTTGATTTCGTGAAACGGGTTTTGCACGCATAAGCGATGCGTAAAATTCGTTTGTCTGATATATATATATATATAATCAAAACACAAAAAACTTAATTGGGCTGATCTAATTTGGAATTAGTAAAAAAGTTAAATTTTGACCACTTTTCTTCTCCAACTAGTAATTTAAAAAAAAAAAATTCTTTTTCTCAGTGTTTAAAGAGTTTACATTTTTCAAGGGTTTTAAACGGAAAACCTACTTTTATTGTTTTGGTGATTTCAAAATAGAAAATCAAACTATTTTCATGATTTTAAATGCAAAACCTCCCACTTAAATGGAAATCGCGTATTCTCATTTTTTGGGAAGGCTTTTAAGGCAATTACTTCCTAACTGTATATAATTTTTTTTTTTTTTTCGTTGTTTTTAAGTTTTTTCGTTTACATTTTTTCACATCTGAGAAACGGAAAGTGGATTTCAAAAGAATTCGAGAACTTTTTCAAAAAAAAAAAAAAACAAAACAACCAATGAAACGAAATATATAATAATATAAAAATTGAAAAAACGCGATTATATAAGTCTTTTGTGATTTTAAAACGAAAATTTGTAATACATGTGATATATATATATATATATATATATATTATAGAGAGAGAGATAGATTATTATTGATTAATTTCCATAATACCATATAAAAAAAGAAAATTAAAAAATAAAAAAAATACATATTTTCTAATTATTGTTTAATCAAATTATAACCAAATAAGAAAAAAGAATACCAACAAATTTAAAATGAATAAATATCCCCAAAATAAAGCACTCTAATCTGCATATCCAATAAAAGATTAATTTGTGAATTTTATTTTATTTATTTTTTTTTATCGCTTATTAATATCAAATAAGTTACTTTAATCAAAAATTAGATTGAAGGGATCTTCTTTGTTTTTGTCGAATTTATTTTAAAAATCTTTGGATCAAACATAATACCCTTAACAACTTGAAATTTTTTTAAAATCCAATTGAAATGATTTTATATCAAAAAACAAAAAAACAACAAATTTTTATTAATTTCTATATTATTTTGTACTTTTTTTATCATTCCCACCATAAATAAATAAACAATTTTTGTTGATTTCAATATCAAAATGAATTTTTTTTTTTTTAACATTGTTCATTCAAATGTAAATAAACATAAATTATTAAAATCACAAATAAATAGGCAAATTTTCAAATAAATCAGACTCAACGTCTTGCTATCTTTGCAAAGAAAATTATTATCAAAACCAAGTAGGAAGGACTAACTGTTATGAATGTCCGAAAGGCAATTTCTCAAAAGAGGGGCAAACGGAATGCCACGCAAAAAATGCTCCCAAACAACCAATTATCAGCACTTATGATATCAGTGAAAATTCTCTAAGTATTGAATGGGTTAAAGAACCCATCCCATTGGATTTCCAAATAGCTCTCATAAGCCCGACTGGGATGGAAATCCAAACTGTTGTAATTGACCCAGCTGTGAACAACACTGATCAAGGAGATTATTACTACATTGTGATCTCTGGACTTGAGCCGTCCTCGAGATATTTCATTAGATTAAGGCCTGTCCTTAATACAAATTGGACATTTGGGAGCTGGTCATCTGACGTTACAGCATCCACTATTTCGCCACCAAACAGGGTCCATTCAAAGGATATGGCAGTGGATCCACATCCAACTTCAATTGATTTAATCTGGGAACCGGCAAATGATCCTTCTGGTAGCAAAGTTACTTATAGGATTGTATATTATCGAACCGACGATCGCGATCAACAAAAATCTGATATCTTGTCTGAACATAATTATGTGACGCTCACAAATTTAGAAATTAGAAAGAATTATACAGTCACGATCATCCCAATTAATGATGCAGGAGAGGGGTTTTCTTCTGTGCCTGTAACTGTGTCAACTAGGGCAACAATACCCGATCAGGTTTCTCCAACCTCAAAGCAAAACATCGATAGTATTACTTTTAATTGGCAAGCACCAAATAATAATGGCTATAACATTACGGAATATTCATATTTTTGTAAACAAATCAATCCCAACAAAAGAATACATATTGGTGGTGGGGATGTTACCAGTTTGACACTGCCAGATCTGAATCCTGACACAGACTATGTGATCACCATTAATGCAAGAAATCATATTGGCCTCTCTAACGATAATTTTGATACTTATCATACCAAAAAGTACACAGAAGATGGTTCCTTAAGAAATACTATTATCGGTATTTCAATTGGTGGGGGTGGAATTGTCTTTCTAGGGATTACAATTATCTTATTTTTGGCCAGAAACCGGATCATTAAAGGCAAAAAGAGAAGAGATTTAAGAATCTTAAGAAGAAACTATAAAAAATATTTGATCCAGAAACTAGATAAGAAATTATTGTCTTCCAACGATACTCTGTTTTTTGATGATATTAATGAAAAGGAAATTTTTGATTATTTCCAAGAGCAATTCCAAATGGGGCATTATTTGAAAAAAAACAAAAATTGGCTCATAGCTAAAAAGGAATTAAGAAATGGTGTAGCCTTTTGCAAATTAGCCAGGATGCTTGAAGTGGAAATCCATCGTAAATTGTGGAAACAATGGTCCATAAACCCTAGAAATACCCCCATTGTCCAATTTTACATTTCCATCCCGTTGGATGAAGAGTTGTCGCAGAGGGTTGAAGAGGGCATTTCTCTTGATGTTACTAAATTGAAAAAAAAGTTAAGAAAAAAAAATAAAGGCAATCTCAACCGTTCTTCATCTGACAAAAATAGTAGCCAATCGGAATCGAACCTGGATGATACCACTTTCGGTTCAAGTGAACAGGACGATTTTGGTTTTAGTTCTGGGTTTGAAAGTGTCAAGGAAAGTGAATCTGAAGCACTTTTAATTCAAAAAAATGTAAATCATAAGGTTACAAAAAAAAATACCAATCAAAAATTTTTGTTAATTTTGGAATATATCCCATTTAACTTGGATTGGTATATCAAATATCGAAGCAAAAACAAAAATTATTTTACAAATGATGAAAAAATTTGGATCACTTATAACTTGCTAAATAATTTGAAGTTTATTCATGATAATTCAATCATCCATCGTGATATCAAACCTCAGAATATTGTCATTTCCTATGACGGTATGCCTAGATTGACCGATTTCAGTTGCGCTATCGAATTAAAAGAAAATTCTATTCAAATTTATGATAAATATGTCGGGACAAAGAACTATTTTGATCCCGGACTTGAACCAGAACAGGAAAACGAAGACGTGCAGAATCTCTTTCCTTATACCTTTGCTCATGATATTTATGCACTTGGCGTCACTTTAGAAAAATTAAATCTAGACAACACAGATCTTACAGACAATCAAGAAAATGAATTGGAATCTATGTTCCTACAAATAATACAATTTTGTAAATTCCCAATAAAAAATAGACCTTCAACTGATGAATTGATAAATATTTTACAACCATATCTAAAGGATTTATAAATGATTCTTTACAAGTTTGTTTTTTTTGTTGTTTTGGTTTTTTTTATTTTTTTTTTTTTTTATGAGGCTATTATTTTTATATTTAATTTTTTTTGATTTGTTTTGCATAATTATAAAGTAATAAAAGAATTTTTTTTATTTAATTTGATTCACTAATTGTTTTTTGTTTTTTTTTTTTACATTGTATAGCAATGATAAATTATTTGATCCAACTTTTCTTTTTATCCTATTTTTAATAGATTTTTGACAAATAAACTTTTTTCCGTTTTCCAGAAGTGTAGACCATAAATACACTTGTAAGATTACATTATTAATATCTTTAAATTTATCTTAGTATCTCAGAACCTTATTTTTCATTTTAAATATTTTTATCACATTTTATTCGGTATAATTCTTTTAATTTCCAAATATAACGATCATAATTTTCATACAACTTTCCAAAAGAAAAAACAATAATAAACAATCACAAAAAGACAACAATTCTTCAAGGTAATATCAACAGTCTAAGATTCTTGTTGGAGTTTTAAATTTTTTGCTTTATGGCAATAAAAAAATTGATTTTATATCCTTTGTTTTTGAAACCATTTTTTGGAAAGTCGAATGAAAATTTTGTTCAATTTATTTTTCAACCAAAAGTAATATTAAATTGCTTTATTTTGATAAATTTAATGTAATTAAATTCTGAAAAATTATTTTTTAAAGAGAGTGATCAAAAAAACAGTTATGCAAATCCTAAAAACTTGAGTTTTAAAATATAATCGGTACTTTTTTTTTTCTTTTTATTTCAATATAGCATCTAATTCAGCACCCAATAGTATACCAAAGTTCAAATCGATTTTGAATGAACAACTCTTGTTGTTTTAAGTGGAATTTAAATTAACAAAGTTATCTATTTAATATTTTTCCGAATATCCTCAATTTTGAGGAAATTATTTGTTTTTTTTTGACTTGAATTTTATGAAAAAATTTAAGAGTAATTGTTTTGAGAAAAGAAGTAAATTGGTTTTTTCATTTTGCGAATTTTTTTTTTGAACCAAAGAACTTTAAGAAACCAATTTCATTTTTATTTCTTGTTTTATTGTTTGTTGATTTTGATCTTGTAAATTTTAAAGTCTTTTACTGGTATTGAAATTTTAAATGGGCAAAAATTACACCTAATTTTCATATTTTTCTTTGATAAAAAGGGTTTTCAAAGTAAATTGTGATTTGTGGTTTCGATCTCTATTTGAAATTGAACTGAAAATTTTTTCCCTTAAGAACCCAAATTTTAGGAGAAGAAAGAAAGATGTAGCTTATTTGAAACAAAGGTTAAATAAGCTTTAATGGGCAATTTTTCCAACAAGATAGCAAAAAGACAATTTCAGGAAACCTTTTGAATTAGTTTGTTTTCAACCAAGTATAAGTCGATTATTGTTGTACTTCTTTTTAAATTTTTCATTTTTTCTTCTTTTCAATTTAAAAAAAAAAAATTTTTTCATTTCCTCTTATTTCTTCACAATCAACCAAAAACTGATTTGTAAAATGAAAACGAAATTCCTGATTATTTTGCTTTTTTTTGTTGCAATTAATCAAGTCATTTGTAACTCAAAATTTATTAATTCAAAGGCAAGATCAAAGGACAGTTGCTGTCGGTTTACAAAAAAATATACTCCTAGTTTGCTTCAAACAAGCAAAGAAGCGTTATTAAACTTTTTTGATGATTTCAAGGAACAAGAATTGAAGTTTGTTTTCGGAGAAGGGATCTCGCACGCTAAAAGTGGAATTACCTATGATGGGATAAATTTGAATGCGATCACTGGGGAAATAGAAAAAAGTTCTTTACATTTTTGGTCAGCTGCATCCAAGGAGTGCCTTCACATTTCAATCTTAATTCAATTATTACAAGAAGGGTCAGAGCTGTATCCAAAAAAAGAAATCATAACCATTATGGAAAGGAAAATTGCCTCTTATGAGGAGTTCAATCAGAAATATCCGGGATATGGAGGCCATTTACCTTGGGTATATGTCAACGATAGTGGCATGATTCCTGCTAATGGCTGGTGGGATCGCACACCATCGCTGGATAATGGGGAAATGTTTTGGTCAATGTACGCAGCCACCGAAGTCTTGTCGAACATCGGAGAACTTGATCTCGCTGATCGGTATTCAAATTGGATCAATTTAATGGCAAAAAGCTCAAAGATGATGTTTTGGAACGGAACAGTTTCCAAAATACGCACCTTAGTCAAAATACGTGACATTTATTCACCACCCTCGGCAAATAACCAATATTCGCAATTCCCGTGTACAGCGCCGCCTTGCTTTTTAGATGATCCATACGAAGGTGAACTGTATGCATGGATTTTGCAATTAATGTCCAACCAGCTATCAAGCAATGAAATTGAGCAAATGTGGGCAAACAAAAGAAAGAAACTGCAGTTAACACAGTACCAAAGCTCTCAGTATGGGCCCGTATCTGCAATCAAAGGGTGGTGGTATTCTGCTCATGAAAAATGGAAATGCTTATTAATGCCATACCTTGACAACGCCTTGTTTAAAAGGATCTTTATTACAGGAGAAAAAGCAAGGATGGTTAATTCTGCAGAATTGAAAATTTGTGGAATGTTTGCAAGCTCAAATCGCATCAACTGCAGTGGGTATGTTTCAGCAACGGGGATACAGCAACTATCCTTTGAAACAGTCTCCGACAATATCCAAGTCACGCCTTATTCCACCTTCCCTAGTTTCCTATTAAAGGATTTGAAATACACAAACTATTCTGCTACCTGGTTATACGCCATGCTATCGGGATACAAAATGCAATCACAGTATGGATCAGTCGAGGCAATAGATCTGAAAGGACAGAATATTGCAAATACTTTAACATGGGATGCAAAAATTACAACACTCGTTGCCCTAAATGGCGGGATTTATGGGATCGTCTCAGAAAAAATGGCCAAAGATGGTATCTATCAAGCATTCATAAAAAGAATTCAATTGGAATATTCTCGGATCTTGGGCGACAAAGGACAAAATATTGTAGGTGAAAATATTCCATTTTCATATCCAAAATCATTTTTTACAAACACCGATTCTTTTCCAAGCTGTGATTGTTAAATCAAGAATTACCATTTAAGCATTAACTTTCTATTTACTGATAAATTCACCAAAATGTTTTTTAACTTTTTTGTTCACTTTTCCTATTTTCGAAAATGTTGTTTTTAGAGCTTTGAAGAATGAATTTTATTGGTCTAAATATACAAAAAAAAACTTGTAAATTAGTTGACAACAATACTGTTGTTGAAAAAAAAACGTGTTTTGAAAGTTGGTTTACAAGATAGAAAAAATGGAAATTGAACCAAAAAGTTTAAAACTTTTTTTTGAATTTATCAGTACTTGAAGAAATATTCATATTTGTAAATATCCTTCTTGGGTAAAATAATTCAGTATACAAAGGAAAATATAGATAAAGTATTTTATCAGAAATATTAATGATAAACTTTAAAGGAAATCAATAGAATTCATCGAATTCTAAAACCTGAATTTTTTCTGTATTATTTTTTAATCTTTTAATAAAAAACAAAATAAAGAAACAAATCTAATGAGAAAAATAAACAATCAAAATTTTTCAATTTTTTTTTTAAAACATTCTATTTTTTTTTTTTGCATAATCCTTTTTTTTTGATCAAAATTATATATTTTAATTGAATATTTAAAAGGAGTCAGTAGATTTTCCAATTTTGAAAGATTTTAATTTAAGGAAAATTTCTGAAAAAAGATTTTTTGAGTTCCATTGAGATATTAAAACTTTGAGAATCAAAAATCCATTAATTGTTTTATTTGTAAAAAGAAAACGAACACTAAAAAAATGAGATTTGAATCTTAAATTTTTCAATTTTTGAAAATTTCTCAATTTTATCAAACTTTTTTTCTTATTAAATTATATTTTTTAATTGAGAAATGTGTTTATTGGCATACTTGTAATTAATGAAAATACAAATCAATTATATATTCCTGGTTGTAAGCTTTTGAAATAGATCTTTCTTTTTTAGAACCATATCAGAATGATCACCCATCTAACTAGTTTTATTGAAATGAGGTGTGGGAAAAAATTTTTAATTAAAGTATATTGGAGCAGATTTTTTTCTTTATCTTCTTAATTTGGATGAACACAAACAAGTTATTACCTTGTATTTCTTTTCCCATCAAATAATTATTATTTTAATATATATATATATATATATAGATATATATATAAATTAGTTTTCATCGATTCTTTTTTCAAATAATGTAATGAAATAAGTAATAACATATTACTATCCCTAAGATAAAAGAAAAGAGACAAATTATTAGAATCTAAAAGTAACTGCATAAATTTTCAACTCATAGACAAGGAAAGCAGAAGAAAAAATTACAAATAACCTTGATAATTATTATTTTTTTTAGAGTTTGATGGAATATGAATAATTTTAAAATCAAACAAAACAATCTAATAAATCTTAATTTCAAACGAGGAATTCAATCAATATTTTATTTTCTGAAACAAAATATTAATTAGATCAATTAAATTGAAGACAAAATTAAAATTAATTTTTAGATAATCAGAATAAATAACTAGTAATTTTTTTAATAAAAAATTTTGAATGAAAAAAATTTTTCAAGTTGAAGAATTAATAATGAAATATAGTAGAAAATAAGGAATTTTATCAAAATTTAAAATAAGATTAATAAATAAAAGATTTTCTAATAAATAATTTATTAATTATTTCAATTACCTTTTTTTTTCTGGTATTGGAATAAAGTTATTTTTCGATATATTCCACTTGTAATTTTTATTGAAAGTTTATATTTTTTTTTTTTAAAAAATGATTTTATTCTTTCAATTTAGAATAAAATTTATCATTCAAAATTATACAAACGTAAATACCCCCTAAAAAGTTCATAGTATCAATAATTTGTTTTTAATTTATTTCTTGTTTGCTAGTATCAAATTAAAAATAAGTCTTAAATAAATAAAATGGTTTTAAAAGGGATAATAAACTATTTTTCAAAAATTGTGAGTTTCTATATAATGATCCTCAAAGCTGTATTTTGTTAGATTTTATTGGATCTTTTTATCAAAATAAATTTAAATTTTTTAGATCAGAATCATCCTTTTAAAGCTAATTGTAAGTAATTTTTATTTTTATTTTTTTTTGTACTTATATTTTTTTTTATTCTTGTCTTTTCTTTATATATATATATATATATATATATATATAAATGTTTATAAATATTAAAACTCTTTGAAAAAAAAACAAATAAACACTAAAATGATTGATATTATGAATTTTCTTTTAAAAAATGAATAAATTGAATATACAAATATCTTATGCTCAACAATTTTAATTTCCGAAAGAAATTGAAATTTTATACAAATAAAATTTCAATAAAAAATATCGCAAAATTGTTTTCAACATTTCTTTTTTTTCAAAAATTAATGGTTTGATCAGATATTTTTTGTATGAATATTAACTCTTATCAGAAGTTTATTATTTCTCATATTCCTAGACAATTTACTTTGGTTGATTCTGAACAAAAAAAAAGATTTTTCATTTTTGCATAGGCCCCTTTTAGTGAAATGAAGATTTTTTATTCAAAATAGTAAATATAATTACGATAAAAGTTGTATTTTGCCCATCAAACATTGAAAAGAATAGTTATCACTGAAAAAATATGATTAAATTTTCTTTCTAATTTCAGTGTTTAAAAAAAATAAATATAAATAAATTAATTTATGATGAAATAATAAATAAAAGTAAAAGCAAAAATAAAAAAAAAATATTAGAGGAATGTATTTGTATTTATTTTTTCGTAAATAAGAGAATTATATAAGATTTTGATATCTGGATTATATTAACTTTATTGAAATAATGATCTTTAAAAACATTTTATTGGTTAAAGACTAATATAATGGATAAAATAAATATATAAAAGCGGATTAAAAATAATAAATTTTAATTTGTTGTGTAGTTATGGGCGAATCTGACGAGATTGAAAACTGATTTAATGCGATGGAAATTGTTATTTTTTTTTCTTAATCTTTAGAGAACCTGACGAATTTATTCTGATTAATGTTAATTTTTCGTACATTTTTTTTGTTTTTGTTTTTTTTTTGGTAGATCTCAAAGGGCTTCTTTTTAATTTCGAAAAAGAAGAATATTTATCTTTTAGTAATTCATTATCTTTAAAAACGGACAAATACCAATTGAAAACATCTGAATATTCTTGTGAAGATTTTAATTCGTTAAAAATCTTTGAGCAATTTTTGTTCTTTATAATAGTATAAAAGGTACCAGCGAGTTTAATAAAATTGGCCGAGTAGCTACTTTTAATACTTCTATGTATTCTACAGAATCTTGTATACTGTAAGGTGGAAACAAACCAATTTGTGATTAATTTAAGATCCTTTTTATAGGACTGTGTGGGGTTAGACTCATAGTATCTCTTATATACCCCGTTTGGTAATAAAATTCTTTTTTCTTCAATTTCCACCATTCTAAAGATTTTATTAATATAGCGAAACTGGTTGATTGAATAAATACCGGAGCTGACGGTTATTATATCCATAAAGGATTTCATGATTTTAGATTTGATTAAATAAGAACAAGTTTCGGAGTGATATAAAATGACTTGATAAAATAATTTCCAGGCAGCTTTATTGAATTTGAAATCTGTATTTTCTGAGCAAAATTGTCGTAAATTTTGGAAAAAGGAGCTACTTGAATAAATGGTTAAATAAATGGTTCTTTCTTTCATTAAATATGATAGGGTACATAACAAATTTCTCCTGATGCTGCTTCCTTTGGGGCAATTTTGAATCAAATTAATTATTTGTAAAATCCTATTTTCTTTAAAAACTAATCTCTTTTGTGGATTTATTTTATTTTGGTTATTGTAGAGCGTCATCATATTATCAGATATTGTGCGTATTGATCCCACAGTGCCACTTCTAGTTAATCCCCTTAATGTCATTGAACTGTATTTGGATTTTGATCCCGTTTGTGGCGACTTTTGTTTTTTATTCATCATATTATTATAATTGCTTATCGATCTTAATCCCTTTTTTTTGATATTCTTTGGTGAGACTTGGTTTGATGATGATCTATATGTCCCAATTATTAATCTTAATTTTAATAGGCAATGAACCATTTCCTTTAGCAAATGGCTGATAACATTTATTGTTGGTAAATGGGTATTTAAATTTTTTTTTAATCGTGCAATAATTTCATTATAGAAATTTTCATTTAACAAAACGGAATCCTTAATGTCCATATTGCTATTGGGAATTGATAATATTTGGTAAATGTGGTTAAAATAGTTTGATAATATTTTTGTTATTGAAGTTGGATTATCTTGGATATTTTTATAGGAAATTAATCCATTTTCAAAATAAATCCGTTCCTGATTAAGATTAATATTAATGATTTTTTTATTGTTTTTTTTTTCCTTTTCGTCATCTTCTTCTTCGTATTGATCAAAAATTTCTTTTCTTCGATTTAAATATCGTTCCATTTGGGTAAGGATTTTTTGATCCAAATTGAAATAGATCTTTCGTTTCTTATATGTCATGTTAAATCCATGCATTGTCGGGTGAGAGAATAAATTTTTCATAATAAGGTTCTTATCTGTTGTATATTCTCCAATGAACATGGACGCCACTGATTCTTCTTTTAATTCGTTCAAAATAAGTGTTGCAGCAGTTTTGGTATGAATGAATTTAGATTTGCTGATCATAGTAATCAAATTACAAATTTTCTCAAGAACCTCTTTGGATTTGCTTGGTAATAAAATGCTATTATCTTGTTTTAATAATGTAACCGTCATAAATAAAAATATAAATGATAATGAGGAACTTTTTGAACTAATTCCTTGTAATAAATATTTGTCAATTATTTCGGGATTTTGTGCAAATAATGTTGCAAATTCATCATTTTTATCCATTAAATTCTCTTCAATATAATTTATTAATTTTTCAATGTTTTTTGATCGATAATCTTTCATTTTGTTTTGAATGACATTTAAATAATAAGACATTAACAAATCAGAATATAAATTTTTGATAATGTCTGATTCTTCATATTTCTATTTTTTTTTTTTTGTTTTTTTTTTTTTGAATGAAATAAAAATAAATAGTTAATATTTAAAATATAATCAATTTATTATAATTTAAAGAGAATTATGTGTTTCCAAAAGAAGATGGAACAAAAATGAAAATTGTAAATTACTAAAAGTTAATTTGAGTAAAAATATTCGAATATGAAATATAATTATTGTTCTTATGAAAATAACTAAAGTGTTGTTTAACAATTTTTTTTTTTTTTTTAAATTCATAGTTTAATAAGTAATTTTTCAAAGCAAAATAAAAAATCTAAATCATTTTTTTTTTTGTAAAAAATTTTCTACTTTTGATTTGAACTATAATTCAAATAAACTTTGGAATTACTGTAAATATTAATTCGAATTTGTTTTTTATAAAAAAATTTGTGAACACAATCCCAACTAATGCTCCATAATTTGTCAACATAGGCACACCAACCGATATCATAAGATGGGAGACTAGAACCGAGCCCACAAAACATATGATACTAAAAAGAAAAGCTAAATTCCTCAAGAAACTGAAAAAATTGGAACTTGAGTACTTAAATAAAGACCTCAAATTAGATGAAATCGAAGGTATAGACTGGGAAAACATGGAGGAAAAAGAAATCAAAGAAAGACTCCATGAAACCCACATTAAAACCATACAAAATAAAGTCGATTCATCTATAGGCGAAAAGAATTGGAAACTGAAGAAATATCTCAAGATTGCTCAATTTCCAAATAACTTTGCGCAAAAACAACCATATCTAAGCTGGAAATCATCAACAACCCTATTTAAGCTTAAATCCTTCTCAAATGGCTTATGTAGGTACATATACAAATGGGAACCAGGTATAGACTCCAAAATATGCCCTTGTTGTAATAAAAAAGTTGATGATGTTGACCATTTCATATGGAAATGCGAAAAATATGAAAAAACTAGGAAATTCTGGAAAAATGATCTTAAAAACATCGAGGGGTTCGATTTTAATATCATTACCAGAGAAGATACAGATGAACTCTTCAGAAAAATGAACGTAAAAGTGATATATGACATCACGATTGAGTACCTTATAACCAACATGACTCAACATGCTATAAGGAAAAATGCACTCAAATCCAAATAACCTTGTCAAACCCATCTGAAAAATAGTTTACACTTATTACACCCCTCAGATTTCTTTAACTCTCTTTTTTATTTTTTTCTCTTCCTCCATAGGTCTAACCTATGGAACACTCTTTACTTTTTTCCCCCCTTTCTAATATTTTAGAAAACTAAATTAAGTTTAAAATTCCCCTAATGACTATATTATAGACCTAGGTCTTAAATATTCTTTGAATTAGGAGACACAAATTTAGTCACTTCAAAATTCTCTCTTTAACAGTTTAAGTATTACACTTAACCCATATCAATAAACCAGGAATGCTCCATAATTTAAGATAGTATGTCCTTTTTTATACTTTTGAGTTGTTAGGTGTGTTTTGAACGGTAATCTAAAAATCATTTCTTTAATTAAATATATGAATATTTAAATAAAAAGAAGAGTTTGATGTTTCATTAGAATAATAGATTTTCATACCAATTAAAAAAAAGGAAATCGAAAAAATAGAAAAATTGATCTATGAATAAATCAATAAAAATATCAGTTGTGTTTTGATCCTATTTGTAATTTTCAAAGACTTACTTGTTCAATATTATTGAATTTGATCTGAAATTCATTCTGACTGAAAAACTTTTTTATGGAAAATTTTTGAAAAACAAATTACTTTTTATTTCTAAAGAATTTCAAAAATGAATTTCCAAAATGAATTTTAATTTAAGTCATCTAATTCTAACTTTGGTTAAAAAAAAATCAGATATTTTTTTAAATTCTTCTTCAGAAATAAAGATTTATTGGATGTGCTTGTTCGATTTGATAATTATTTATTTTCCAGTTAAATTGTAAAAGCCCAAAATAATTCTGAATGTTGTTTTGGAATTTTTTCCTACTATAATTTCTTTTAATTTGATTTGAAATTTTTAAAAGTGTTTTTTGATTTCGATAAATCATTATTTTTCCTTTAATCTTTGAAACAATATTCTTTATTTTTTACTTGGTTTGATAAAAATATTTGAAAAAAGAATCTTGAAAACAAATTTGTTAAAAAAATGTTTTGTAAAATAAAAAATAAATAGGAATAATGACAATATTTTAATGTAATATTTTGCTTTAACTCATACAAATTAAGAAGATAAAGAAAAAAAATCTTCAAAAATAAGCTTTTATCAATTTGTTTTTTTTTTTTTTTTTCTTAATTTCAACAAATTTATCTGGAGAGATGTGCTTTTTTTGTTGGTTATAAAAAGAAAAGATTTGTTTAAAATACATATATTCTCAAATCTATTTAATAGATTCACTCTTTGAATAATTTAAAAGATTCACATTAATATCTAAAAAAGTGTTAAAAAAAATTTGATTTTTGCCTATTTTCCAGAAGAGAAAAATATTTTTCCAAATTTCTTTTTGAATTTTGTGAAAATTTTTTTTTAATTAAAAAGCATAATTGTTTTTCAAATCTAAGTCAAATGGTAATTTCCTGTGTAATATGAAGGTTTTTTAATACGTTGTGTTCTTATGAGAATGTTCAATACAATTTCAAGCAAATTTTAATCAGAAAAAAGGTTATGAATTAATATTGAGAATATAAATATACATAAAAAAAAAAAAAAAAAAAAAAAAGAGGAAAAATTTTACCATTTCAAGATATACTTCAATTTCATTATAAAATGGATAAATATTTTGTGTTGTTTTTGAGTGGTTTGAAAGGGCATAAGCAATATAATAAAGTAATTCTAATCTTTTTTTCATATAGAAACGAGTTATAATTTTTTTTCCATTTTTTGATTTCAGCACTTGTATTATTAAAAATGAGATTTTTAAATGAGTCATTTTATTTTTTGTAAATTCAAATAATTTTAAAATTCTATAAATGTTTCTAAAATTGATTAAATCAACTATTTTATTACCATAAAGCTTTTTTTTCTTTTTTTTAAATAATAATTTAAAATCTTGATAACTTTGTTCAGATAATATTATTTGTTTAAGCTTTTTCATTGAAAGATTTTTTTTTTTTAATATTTTTATATTTTGAAGATTCATCTGCCGCAAAAACTATTATTTTATAATTAAAAAGGAAATAAGCATATTATTATAAATAAAATAGAAAATATTATTATAATTTGTTTTTTAATTTTAATATTTTGAACTATTTGATTTATTATTTTTAAATTGATATTAAATCAAAATATTATCCCTTTATATTTTGTTAAATTATATTTTGCTAAATTATCTTTTATTAAATTCAGGAATTGTTGTGTTTATTTTTTTATAAAATTTATTCAAATGTTATCAATTCGAGTGTTTTTTTTTTTTTTTTTTTTTTTTTTGAATTTCAAAAATAAAAAAATTATTTAAAAATACTTTATTATTATATTATATAGAATTATTATGTATATTTTAATATGATTTTAAGCGGAAAATTTTTCAAACAATTTTCATGCCATTATTTCAATGATGAAATAAAATATTGATAGTTAATTCATCAAATAATTCTTAATTAAAAAAATATTCAAAATATTTTCAAAATAAAATAAAAAAAAATAATTACGGCTGGTGAATATTTTGAAACCAAAAATTTATTTGAAAATTTTTTTATACATAATTGTTGATTAAGATTTTGTAATTCAGATCTAAAAATGGAATGTTTGCTAGATTTTATTACTAATTCCCATGAAATTGGAGAAGATAGATCATAAGAAGGCACGATGAAATCAATTAAATTTGATTCTGTTCCAGCTGGTTTTTGATATCTTAATTGTGAAATTTCTTTTGCTAAATCGCTACGTAAAAGCGCCATATTAGACAACTTTTTTTGATTGGCTTGTTTTCCTTTTTTCTATTTTTTATATTTAGTTAAATCAAAAAAATAATAATCATAATCATAATCGTAAACATAATCATAATAATAGAATTTAGATATAGTTGAAGAAGTTTGTTAATTGAATAAATCTTTTATTTTTATTTTTTTTTTTTATTTGATTTATCATTTATTAATAGAAATATAGCAATTGTAGAAGATATGAAGGTTACCTGTATTATTGGTGTATATTTGCCAACAATTGGTGTGATTGTTGAAGAATATAATTTTAAATTAAATTGGGTTTTCGTAACCAAATTGTCAAAGGCTTTTGAAATATTTTCTTTACACTCTTCATTTAATTCAGACCAATTTTGTTTATTTGTTTGATTTTCATTGTTGAAATTTGAATATTTTTTGAATTGTTGTTTTTTATTTTTTAAATTTAATACATTTAATTTATTTAATGTTGAAAATGAATAATTTGGAGAACAATCCAATAATCTTGGTAAAAGCATTTTTCTCCAAGTCGCATAATCTCTAGTGAAATTTTTTATATGCTTTTTCTTTTTCTTTAGTTTTTTTTTATTGGGTTTTAATAACGCTTCTTGCTGCAATTGTCTCGCATGCATTGGTACTTGGTTTAGTTGTTTATAAGTTATTTGTGACCATCTTCTATATGCTCTTTCAAATTCAGAAAAGGTTTTATAATATTCTGGTTGTGGCTCTTTTGGTATCAAGGAAGATTCCCATGGTTCATTTGGATGTAAAAACAAATTTAAATCTGTTGAACTATTTGTTAATTGCTTGTTTTCCCTATGATTAAAAAAAAAAAATTGATTAATGGCATTAAGTATTTTATGAATGATTTATATTTATAGTTTATATAAAGAGTTTAGATTTTTATTCTCTTTTTTTTTTTATTATCCTGTAGAATAATTTGGAATTAATATAGAAGACATCAATTTTCACGAAAAGAAATATTTAGTGTAAGGAAAAAAATAGAAGATGAATTTTGATTGTCAAGGATAATTTTTCCAAATTTTAACTATTTTTGAATAGTTTGAAATAAATCTCTTATGATCAGTTATTTTTGAAACAACATGTGAGGAAATTCTATTAGTATTTCCCTTTCAATTTTTACAGCACACCAATAACGTTTGAAGAAAATAAATGTATACTTTCATTTTTATAATTGGATTTTAGATAAAAATTTTTTTAATAAAAATTAAATCGGAAAATATAATTTACTCTAATTTTTGATCTCTTTCTAGTAGTTTAAACATTTCAATTTGATCATTATCTGTAAGAGATATTATAGGATCTTCGGGTAAATTTTCATTTATATCTTCGTTGTCCTCATACTGATCAAATCCATCCATATCTGTTTGAAGATCATTCATTGTTTCAGTCATTTCATCGAAATCATTCTCATACGCTGAATCTGTTTCATTTTTTTGTTTCTTTTAAAAATTGTAATATTTTATAAATTTTAAATTGTAAATATAAAAAAAAAATAGATTAATTATAATTGTAAAATAATTTGATTGTTTTCAAATGCAAATTAGATATCATTATTAAATAATTGTTTTTTATGTTTTAATATGAGTAATTTAATTGTAAAAATATATTTGTATTCAGGTAAATATGTTTGTATTTAGGTAAATATGTTTGTATTTAGGTAAAAATCTTTTTTCACAATCCAAATATTTTGTACTCATTTAAACAAGCCAGGAGAGACAGTTATTCGGGATCAATTAAAATCCAACAGAGAAACTATTAGAAAAAATAAATTCAGATTACATATGAAATTTTTTTTAAATAATTATAAAAAATAAATTTTGTTGTTTGTAATTTGTACTAAAACCTGATTTTTATCTAAATTTGTACCTCAAATGAGATATTTTTTTCTTAATTACCTGTTATTAATTTTTTATAGAAAAATTATTTTATTTTCTTTATTATTCAATTCAAAGGGTTTATATTGAGAATTATAACTAAAATTCAAAGGTAATGTGTCTTATGAATTCTTATTAACATAGGTTATAAGATTAAAATGGGGTTATTAAATAGAAATTTACATCTTTTTGGATAATGACAAATATACAAAAAAATTGGGTGGAATTCTTCTTATCGTGCTTAGATTTCAAGTAAGAGTTCTTGTTTGATTTCTGTTGCTTTAAATTTATTGAGATCCAATTTATGATTTTGTTATTTTCAAATAAGATAAGATCTGACGGAAATGAGAATCCATTAATTAATTAAGAATATTTAAATTTAACAATAAATTGGGCTTGTAAAAGGAAACTTTCCTTTTAATTTATGATTTGAAAATCTTTCAAATATCCATATTTTTTTGTTAAATATTATGTGATGAATACGAGTATTGAAATACAATCTTTCAACAAGCTCCTTGGGAAATATTAATATTGTTGATTTTTGTTTGTAAAAAATTTTTTAGAAATCTCTTCCTCTTTTTTTTTTTTTTTTTTTTTGATTTCTTTAAGGGCAGAAAGAAAAAAAGTTTTCTTTTTTACTTATAAATAATTCCGAAAGGAAAAAACATAAGGGGGGGGGCGAAGGAACCAAAGTAACCCAAACACTCAAAAAAGGAAATTTGGAAAAAGTAAAAAGTTTAAAAAATAAAAATCTTCTTTTATTTTTTGGACATTTTTCACCTTACATCAAATTCTCTAACTTTCAACTGTAAATTTTTTTTTTTTCTTTTTTTTTTCATATGAAGAAAGATCTGTTGACTTTTTATTTATATATTTAATTTTGAAAAATTGAAGTACTTTATTAAAATAATTTCAAGTATTTAATTTCAATAATAAATTTTGATTTAATTTTTCAAGAGATAGACTTTTGTTGATTATTATTTAAATTTTTAAAGATTTGTTTTTTTATAATTCTTTACCAAATTTTTCAGAAAAAAGAAAAGTCTTTATCGTTCTTTAAAAAAAATTAAGAAGTCTAAAAATATTATGTGATATTAAAATGAGTTGAGAAGACTTTTTTAATATAAGATTCTTCTAAAGTTTTTGGAATTTTCTTTGAAATCAATTTATTTGTTAGTGATTTTAAAAAGGTGTAACAAAAAAGTTTTCAAAAGTATCTAAACTCTTTTTCAAACAAAAGAGCACTCCTCTCAAATCATTAATACTATCAAATTTGATTATTAATAAGATAATTACTTATGGGTGATTTTCATTTTGATTATTCATTTTTTCATTTTTTGTTTTTTTTTTATTTTGATATTGAACAGTTGGAAAATGAAAAAAACAAGATAAGAAGAAATCAATTTGGAAATAATCTACCAGTATAAAAATGGAAACAGTTTAAGTTTGATTTAGAATGAGATAGATTTAGGAATTAAGAAAATCCATTATTGGATTGATGCATGGAACAAAGAGAAAAAAAAAATAAAGAAAAAAACAATTCCAACAAAATACCCAGATGAGTAGTGACTTTATATTGAAAATGAGACTTTAAAGAACAAAAGTTTGGTGTGTAAAGAGTTATCAATAAAGTGTTGAGAACTTTTTCCCAATTCACTTTGTTCAAAGGTTTTTATTGGGTTTATAATTTTTTTTCTTTACAATTTACAAAACGAGATTTCTCATTTCAAATAAAAGGACATACCAATTTTTAAAATATTTAATTTTAATTTTTATTATTTGGTTTTAATGGGTTTTAAAGATTCAGTTGAGTGTTTTTTTATGTTTTAAAGAGTTTCTTATATTTTAGAATGATACTACGATTGGCTTGATTCAATTATGAATAATTCTTGAAATTTTATGTGCCCTTTTATTTGAAAAAGAGTTTATAATTTAGTTAATAAAATTTAATAGACTTATTTTTCGGTTGTTTATTAAAAACTTTTTTTTTGATCATGCTCTTTTCAAACAACTTTAAAGAATCTAATGTGTTTTTTAAGGTGGGCGTTCAAAATGAATTCTTCAGATACACTACTAATGTTGTCCTTTCATTTTAGTATAGACTCTTATGATCTTTTCTCCAAAGATTAAAAGGGTGGCATTTGTGGTGTATCTGAAGAATTCATTTAGAATGTACAATGATCAAAAAAATGCGTGCCCAAAGTCTTTAATCCGTGTTTCAAAATAAAAGCCGTGCTTTTTTTTCTTCTTCTTCCAATGAAAAATTCAATTCGCTATCCAATAGTACACCTAAGTTCAAATCAATTTTGAAGGTAAGATCATTGAGTTTTTTTGTAAATTTTAAATTATGAATGAAATTTGTTCAAAATTTTTTGTAATTTTCTCAATTTTTATTAAATTTTTTGTTTTTTTGACAAATAAAAATTACCATTTTGGAAAAAAAGTGAAACAGGAAAAAAAGTTCAACACGGTTTTTCATTGGGAACATTAATAGAACCCGAAAATTCAAAGTAACATAAAAAGAAGAAACCAATTAACTTCAAAGAATGATCCATTATATTATTTTCAATCAACCCAACAAATACAATTTAAATCTACTTGATTTATCGAAATTGTTGGTGTGGTTTTGGAGATCCTTAAAAATAGTCAATTTTTTGAACAAATTTTTAATAATTGATCAATCAAAGAAAACCCCATACCCAAAAGATAGTATTAAAAAAACTGTTATTGTGCTGAATACTTCATTTTGTCTTTATTTATTTATTTATTCTTTTTTTAATTGATCTTACTTTGAATTTTCATTTTTATTAATGTTCCCAATGAAAAACCGTGTTGAACTTTTTTTTCAGATTGGTTATCTCAAAAATTTGCTCTTATTTTTTGAGATAAATTTTCCAATTTGATCCTGAATTTTTATGAATTTATTTTTTAATAATAGAAACTTTAAGAAATCAATACCATATTTACTTATTGTTTATTTTCAATTTCTTTGATATGTTAATGAGAAGGTCTTTTATAAAAAAGAAACACGCTTTTTTTTTTGAAACACGAATTAAACTATTTGGCACGTGTTATTTTGACAACAGCACATCCTTAAACCAAAATTTGGTTTTTGTACAATCGGCGTAACTTTTTCCTTTTTATTTTAATTGGGATTATCATCAATATTAGATTTTTTCATCGACTCAACATGGACAGAACAGTTGTTGAAGTTATTATTTGAAAATCAAAAGAAAAGAAAATTTTTTTCACAATACTCCATTACTGGTATTTGAATAATAAATGGGTAAAAATTTTCTTTTATCCCTTTTCCTTTTGTTACAAACAGAACTTTCAAGGAAATAGATTGTAATTGTGGTCTCTATTTATTTGTTTGGTTCTTTTTTATTCGAATATAATGATTTGTTTTGGTTCCTCTAAGAATTCTAAATGAAAAGAAAGATTTCAAAATGGAAAAATGGATATTTACTGTTGAGAGAAAAATGTTGGACATAGAAAAATGGTTGGACACCATTTTTAATTGGGAATATTAGTAAAAATGAAAATCAAATCCTATTGATAACTAGGTTACTTTTATATAAATCCAGGTTTAAAGGTGTTACAAGTTCATTAATCTGTGGTATTTGTAGAATACTCATTTGAAAGCTTGATAACTAAAGTAGATCATGTTATTTTAACAAAAATCCAAGTTGTAGTAAAGTTTACTATTAATTCTGAAAATGGTAATTTTTCAACTTGCTTTAGATTATAAGAGATAAGGTTTTGAAAAAGTAGAATTACATTAATCGTTATTCTAATAAGTAGATTATTGTTATTTTCTTTAGTTATTTCACAACCGATAGAAATTAAAAATCATTTTCAGTAATGTTCCCAATTAAAATTGCTGTCCAACTATTTTTCTGTGTCCAACATTTTTCTCTCGACAGTTAGCTGAAATTTTATCCCATTTACAATTCAAAGTGCAATATTGCCCGAGGTGGGATATTTTTTATGATCGTGATAAAGTTGGCTTTGTACTCTCAATTTTAATTTCGTAAAAGTTATTTGGTTAATATTCTTTTAATGAACCGAGCACACACCATAATAAATATAGTTTAAAAAAATGATTCTTTTTGATGAAAAATTGAATTACAGTATTTTTGTGTTTTGTTATTTGTTTGATTTGTTTTTGATTGCTTGGAAAGAAGAAACAAAAAAAAATTACATCAAAATATTGTTCTGGAAATTGGTAAGTTTGTAAACTAATCTGTTCAGGAAGGTGAAGTGCACCAATTGTATTCTGGATCTCTTTTTTCCAATTTAATGCCGCTTTTTCATATTCCTCAAAGGTTTCAAAATTGTCTGTATCGGGAAACTGTTTTAATCGAGAAAGATCTAATGAAGAAAGTTGATTAATTTGTTTCATTTTTTCTTCTCGTGAATCACAAAGCGGATCATTTAAGATTTCTGTGGACAGAAAATTTAAAAAAAAAATAGTTTGTTTTAAGAAGGAGAGGGATCAATAAGAAAACACAAAAATCAACAACCAAAAGAGAAGGAGTTTAGAATGCAAAATCGGAGTCTTTTTTTTTTTTTTTCAACCCGAAAAAATTCAAGAAACTCATACCATTTATTTCTTTAACTTTTGTTTCTTTGCTCTTGTTTTGTGGTTTTTCAATTGGTAAATAGAATAAATCATACAAATTCCCTTGTGAGTCGAGGTAAATAGGTGAAGATAGCTCGTATGTTTGTTCGAGTTTTGTTTTTTCAATTGTTTCGTTTGTGTCAATATATGGCCCATTATATTTTGATCCTAGTTAAAGCAAAAAGAAAAACAAGATAAATTGGACAAACCAATATTGTTTTTTTTTAATCAGAACAAAGCCCAACAAGAGAAGAAGGCGGTCAAAAATAAAAACCAAAAAAGAAAAGAAATATTTACGAAAACCTTGAAATTCTTTCGAAAAATTTAGGAAATTTGATGCCATTTCTTGATCGAAAAATTATATTTTGAAAATATGGAAGAATTAGAAAAAATGATGTTTGTTCAAAGTGAAAGAGGAGAAACAAAGTCCCATTGTTTTTTGTGGAATTTCAAGTTTGATTTGAGTAAAATTTGAAGAAAAATTAAGAAAATTTTCAGCAAGTTATAAAAAAAAGTGAGTACAAAGTCAGACCACGATGAAAGTGTCTGTGCTTTTTTCCACTCTTGAACTGTTCTTTGATTTATTCATGATACTTTTGGATTTTATTTAAAAATTAAATTTTTGTGGGATTTCTTTTTTTTTTGTTTGGTTTGGGGATCTTGAATTGAAGAAAAAATTTTTAATACCTTTTCTTTTTTTATCAAGAATCAAATAGCACCTCGTGAAATGACCGAAATTGGTGTCTAGTTTTACTCCTAATTAAAAAAATAAAAGGAACCAAATTCTCTTATAATTTTCTCCAAATATACCAATAACTCAAGAATTTAATAAATTATGACTATGTCTGTGAATCAAGAAGGGAAATGTGAGTACACTCGAATTCTGGAATTAAATAATTACAATTTTGATATTTGATTAAATTAGAAAACATTTTTTTGCAAATTTTGTTCCATTTATTTTTCAACAAATTTTAATTGTCAAAGACCATTTTGCTATTATCTTGATATACTTTTTCTGAATATCGAATTGAGAATTCTAAGTGAAAGTATTAAATAGAATTGATAAAAGAGTGGACTTATTGAAAGTTTGTTGTTAGCTAAGGCTCAAAAATTTCGAAAGAAATTTTTTCCAAGATTAGAATAATTCTACTAACAGAAAAAAGAAATCAAGAACCCGTATTGTGACAAATTAGTTTGAAAGAATCGAAACGAAACAATAGAAAATCTTTTTTTTTCGCTGGTTTGTGGATTTAAATCCTATTTGTTCATAGTAAGAATAATTCCTTGAATGAAGTATTCAAATAATTGTAAAATTCTTTCTCGCTTACGTACAAGAGTAGACCAGAATTGTCTTTATTATCAAGCACACCATCATTTTTTCATGACCTTGCTTTCTCTAATTTTGTTTTATTTGTAATACTCTCCCTTCTTTGAAGCTGGAAAACACAAAAGAAATGGAAGGAGTCTTCTCTTGGATCAAGATAAGGAAAAATTTTTTTCAAAAAAATTCTCTAAATTTTGTATTTTTGAAATACACTCACACAATAAACACTATTATACATACCAATTTTGAGAAAGGATTACAACTTTATTAGATACTAAAAGAATTGCAAAAAAAATAGGAAAATTTTCAGTAATATTTTTTTCATTTTTAATTGTAAAATTTTTGATTTTTTTATTTGACTTAGTGGAGCGATTATTTTCATTTATTTATCTTGTATTCCAAAAAGAATAATATTTTTTAATTTTGGAATAAAATATTCCTTTCAAAAGATATCGCTAAATTAAATTAAAAAACTGATTTTTCTATCTCTTCTTGGAATATTTTTGATAATTTTATTATTTTTCCATTTTTGAGTTTGTATATACATCCCCTCTTTTTTTCTTCAAATTATTTTAACATTTATTCTTTTTGTATACTTAATGTTCAAGCAAAAATCCATTCATTTTAACCCATTTATAAAAAAATACCCAGAAAAATTTATGTTTTTTTCAAAAGTCGGGAATTTTGAAAAAGGGAATATTCAAACCTTAATGAGTTTATATAGCTATCTTTTCTTAATTAAATAAAATGATCATAACTTTGAAAAAATAATTTATAAAAGATGTATAAAAGAAATCCAATTTATAGTTTTGGTTACCTTTAATTTTCAGAGTTCATTTTTTGCCTGTAGTGGTGGTTACCGCCTTGGAACGATTGATCATTAGTGTTACCTTTTAAAAAATATGTGTTTCTTTTCAATACTCTCATATTGCTTCTAAAAAGTAATAATGTTGTAGAATTGTTTAATTTCAGGTATCTTTATCTTTTTAATGTTTTTTTTTAAAGTTTTTTACAATGGAATAAAACCCCTAGACATTCTATTGAGTACATATTCTTAAATCAAATAAATAAATTCTTTTTATTGATCTCTTATTGTTGAAAATAGTAAAATGAAGGCAAAGAGACACAAACATGAAACAAACAACCTATCATTTTGGGAATTAGATAATTTCATTGTCCTAGAATTGTGAGACTCTTTCAATTTGTAAATTAAACCCCCTTTTTTTTTTTTTTTTTTGATTCCTCAATTTCCTTAAATTTAAACTCTTTTTCAAATAAAAGGGCACAAAAAATTTTAAGAATTATTCATAAATGATTCAAATTAATTGTAGTATCATTCTAAAATATAAGAAACGCTTTAAAACATAAAAAAACACTCAACTGAATCTTTAAAACTCATTAAAACAAATCAATAAAAATTAAAATTCAATATTTTAAAAATTGACGTGCCCTTTTATTTGAAATAAGAAATCTCGTTTTGTAAATTGTAATGAAAAAAATTATAAACCTAATAAAAACCTTTGAACAAGGCGAATTGGGAAAAAGTTCTCAAAACTTTATTGATAACTCTTTACACACCAAACTTTTGTTCTTTAAAGTCTCATTTTCAATATAAAGCAACAACTCATCTGGGTATTTTGTTGGAATTGTTTTTTTCTTAATTTCTCTTTTCTTTGTTCCATGCATCAATCCAATAATGGTCTTTCTTAATTCCTAAATCTAACTCGTTCGAAATCAAACTTAAACTGTTTCCATTTATACACTGGTAGATTATTTCCAAATTGGTTTCTTCTTATCATGCTTTTTCATTTTCCAACTGTTCAATATCCAAAAATAAAAAAAGCAAAAAATGAAAAAATGAATAATTAAAATGAAAATCACCAATAAGTAATTATCTTATTAACAATAAAATTCGATGGTATTGACGATTTGAGAGGTGTGCCCTATTGTTTGAAAAATAGTTTAGAAACCTTTTCACTAAAATGTTGTGCTATCTTTGGATTTTTGACAATTTATTTTTTGTACAAAATTTTTTTATTAATTATTGTATTATATAATTCTGGCATTGGAAACTAATGTGATATACCCCTTGAATGCGAGAGAAGGATATTTGTTTCTCGTGTTATTAATCTAAATGGGTATATATATATATAACAAATTTCATACAAAGGAAGACCTGACCACAAATGAAATATTCTATTTAAAAGTGTGAATAATCAACTAAAACACAAATGTTAAATATTAAGAGGAATAACACTCTTCAGATTTGAGTTTGTATTTATTATTCAAATTCTTGAATAAACAATAAATTTTCAAAAAAAAATAAAATTTAAAAAATTTTTGGTTCAATTTTTTGTCAAAATCTCATTCTAAAATTTTGGAGTTTTTTGGAAATTTTAACTTGTTTACTAAATATTTTTTACAATTTTAAGGTATTTTATAAGCTCTTTTTTTTTCAAATTGACTTTGATAAAAAAAAAAAGAAACGAAAGAAAAAGAAAATGAAAAATAAAATAAAGTAAAAAAGTAGGAGAGGGTCGGTTGAACAACATCTAATAATATTTTTACACAATAAAATCCAGAATTTTTTACCTTTAATGTTGTCAGATAAGTTTTGTTTATTTAATTTTTCTCTCATACCAAAATGAATGAAAAAAAAATCACCCAAGAGTAATAAACATCAATAAAAAAATTCTAAAATTTACTTATAATTACTTTTTTTATTAATATATATATATATATATATACATGTATGTAAGTACGTATGTGTGTATGTATATATGGAATAAAAACACAAAAGAATTAGTTGAAGTGATCTAATTTGGAATTGGTAAAAATGTTAAATTTTTTCCACTTTTCTTCTGGAATTACTGATTTGTTAAAATAAATAATAATTCTTTTTCTCCGGATTTAAAGAGTTTACAGTTTTCAAGAGTATTAAAAAAAAACACTACTTTGTATTGTTTTGATGTTTTCAAAATAGAAAATCAAAATTTTCGAAGGTTTGGGATCCCCCCCCCCCCCCCACCACCACCACCACCAACTTAAATAGAATTTTAGTAAGTTCCAATTTTTTTCGAGTACTATTAAGAAAATTACCTCCAACCTCTATATAATTGTTTTTTTTTTTTTTTTTTTTCGTTCTTTCAAAGTTTTCTATTAATATTTTTTCACATCTCAGAAACAAAGGGTAGGCCTTCAAAAGAAATGGGGAACTTTTTCAAGAAATAAAAAAAATAAAAAATAAAATGAAACAAAAAAGCATTTGGAGAATTCAAAAAAACGCGCTTTTATAAATTTTTTGTGATTTTAAAACGAAATATTGTATAAACGTGATATATGTATCTATTCTAACTAATAATAATAATAATAAACATTTGTATTTACTCTTAAGTATGTGGAAGATTAGTTATTTGATGACATTTACATAGTTAAAATGGAAACTATGACCACAAAAAAAATTACACATTATCCAGGCAGAAATCAATAATTTCAATTCATTATATATATATATATATATATATATAAACTCTTTTTAACAAATTGTTACTCGCCTGAAATAATAAATTGAAAAAAAAAATATTCTTTAGTATTCAAGAACAATTAATAACTAAATATGATTTATAATTTACTTTTAAGTCATTGTAAATCTATAAAAGCCTGATATATTAAAAATTAAAAAAAAATAAAACCAAAAACTAAACTAAAATTCAAAATTTTCAACACAGATAAAACGTTCCAAACAATCGTAATAATACAATTTCATTCAAATTTGAGAAAATTTTGATTTTTGTAAAATATGAAAATCATTTTTTCATCTTTTCGTTTTTGTTTTCATTTCATTGTTTGAATTACGTAATTTGTTTCGTTGGATCAAAAATATTTTTTAACCATCGATATTATGTTAAAGTCGAATTGTATAAATGGAAGAACTCATATAAAATTAGTTGGTAGTATCTAACCATTTGATCGATCAATATTCCTATTAGGATTTCAACAAATTTACTAATGTATTTTTTTGTTTTGCTCTCTCCAAAATTTTTAACACACCCTAGATTTATTTGTATTGATAATTATTTATTTATTGTTTTGTGGGTATTGTAATTTATAAACAAGTGTTAACATCTCAATTAGTGAATGGTTCTAATTTGGTATTTCTTCTTTAATTGATTAAATAAGATTTTTTTTTCACAAATTGAATTTTGGTGTGTTAAAAATTTTGAATTGGGGTTTAAAAAAAACTGTCATCACAATTTTTGAAATCAGCATTATCAATTTTTTATTACTGAACTTTCACTGAAAAAAAGTTGAACAGCAAGATTTTTTATAATTAAATACATTTTAAAAGACACTACATAGTCTAAATTTTCTTAGTGATTATTTGTCTTTTCGAAGATCTCTTTTTTTTTCCATAGGATCTTTTTAAAAAAAAAAAGAAAAAAAAAAAAAAAAAAAAAAAGAAAAACCAAAATTTGAAAAAGCAAAACTAAAATTTGCCAAATTAGAAAAAATGATTCTGATCCAAAATTGAGAAAATATTTTTTGAAAATAATACTGGGATAAACTCTCAAAACAACTCCCATTAACATTAGAAAATGAGTCAAACTTTTTGAAAAATGGTTTATATATATATATATACTCCTAAAACACAAAATTGGTTTTATTCATTTTTATAAATTGTCAAAATGCTTTTAAAAAAATAAAAAATAAAAAGATAACAGTACAACAAAAAAAAAATGAAATTAATAGTAGATTTTTCCACCTTATTATTTGTAAAGTGAACTTTAAAAAAAAAAAAATAAAAGATATATTTTATTGGTTTTCAAATCTTTATTTTTTTTTTTTTAAAGATTGTATAAAAAGTTATTTATGTACTATGCAGAAAAATAATAATTCTAATTTTATATTCATAATTAATTGTAATGTTTATTAAAAGCCCAAATATATTCCAAATCGGTTTCCAAAAAAAAAAAAAAATTTCATTGTAAATGGAAATAAAGTAAATCGATTTCAATCATTTCTTGAATTCTAAAAGACATTGAAATAGTTTTTCGTGGATAAACTTTCTTCTTATAACCCAAACTCTAAAATCGTTATAAAAGTTTATATTAAACATAATTTTTATTATTGAAGAAATAAAAAAAAATTAATTCATTTTTATTTTTATTGAAATGGTTTTAATTTAACTCGAGAACCACTAAACATTAATTACCTTTCAGAAATTTAACTATTAAAACATAGATTCCAAGATTATTCATTAATGAAAATAAGTTCAAACTTTATTGTTTTAAAAATTCATTAAGATTCATTTCTTTTAATTTGTTATGAAATATCAATCTCTCTTTCTCATAGGAAGGATATGCCTCTAAAAAATGATTATTATTTTCTGAAAAAAAAATATATTCTCATATTTCTTAATTTTTAACATTTACAAACAAATATATAAAACAATATTTGTGAATTTGGATCTTCAATTTCCAAAATTATAAAAATCACAGGGAAAAACAATTTAGAAGCAATGATCCAAAAATTCTCTTAACTTTGGATGATTTCTTTTGTTATGAAATTCAATTTTTGTCTTTGTTTAAAAAAAAAATTCTCTTCTTATGAAACAGACCTTGAAAATTTTCTCTTATGATATGATAGAAATTGAATTTTCTATTTCAAAAAAAGAAAATTTTCTCAGAGATGGTTAATATGTATGTCTTGTAACTTTTCACGGTAGAGTTGGAACAGCTGTAATAAAGCGTTACAGAGTTGTTTTAAAAAAGGACGATTAAAAAATTATTTGAATTAAAGTCAAAAAATCGATCTAATGAAATTTTTCATGATTTTTGAAGAGACTTTTAAAAAAATTTGTGTAATATATTTTTCAAATGGCTTATTGAAAAATTGTTGAATTGCTTAAAAGAGTTTATTTTTCAGAAAATAATTTCAAATTTTGCTTGTTTACCTATTTTTCTGCAATTTTGAGATTTCATATTTGAAATTTTAAAAAAAATGCTATTAAAGGCGCCTTGATAAAATATAATTCTTTTGTTTTGAAAAACCAAAAAAAAAAAAACGAAAAATGATTCTATTTGATTTTCTGAATCTTACCAATAACAACAAGAGTTTATTATTTTTGAGTTTATTAATTGTACTTGGAAATCTCGAAACTTTTTGTTTTTTTTTTTTTTTCAAAAAAATAAGAGATAGAAAGAAAAAAGAATAAGAGGAAAAAATAAAAAAAAAAAAAAAACAATTTCAAAATCAATCTAATTTTTTCCAGAGATAACTGGGAGATCTTGAGCGTGTTTTCCAATATCTTTAGAATCTTCTTTTGGTGGGAACACTGTGATGACATCTGGTTGCTCAACAGAAACACCGATTTTACCTTCTGGATCGTATGGTTGCATAATTCTTACTTTGACACCAAACATACCTTGTTTCATCATGATGTGTCTAACGGCAATGTCAACCATATCTTCTGCTGGTTTACCTGCTTTCAACATGTATCCGTCTCGGAATTTGACGCCTCTTGCTCTTTGTCCTCTGAGCTTTCCTGCAACAGTGATTTCAATACCTCTGGCTCCTCCTTCCATTGCAAATCTCATGGCACCATAACATGCTCTAAAATGGTTTTGAATTTGAATTTTTTAAATTGGAGTGGTTTATTATCATCAAAATAAGGTTGGGTTAAATATGGTTCAAAAGTTATTGTAAAGAAACAAAATGAAAAAGGCATTATATTAAAAAAAAAAAAAAAAAACAAACCTTCTGACTGGGAGACCAGCAAGTAATTTAAATTTAATTGATTCAGCTTGGGAGGCTGCTGATAAGGATCTTCTTTCGACACGATCAGCATATAATTCAATTCCTCCTTCTTTAAAACCAAATCTTTTTTCAACAAGAGAGGTTAATTCTCTAATTCTTCTTCCTTTTTCACCTGTTGGAATTTTTGTTTAGTTTTTTCAATAAGTTTTAAATTTAAGATTTAAAGTAAATTTTAGTTGATGGGTTGGGTTGGGTTAGGTTAGGTTTGGTTAGATCGTCACACACACAAAAAAAAAAAAATAAAAAAAAAAAAAAAAAAAAAAAAAAAAAAAAAAAAAAGCAAAAAAAACAAAAACAAAAGAAAATTTTTTTTTGTTTTTTTGTTGAGAAATTGTGAAGAGTAAATCTGTATTTACCTAAAACTTTTTGTGGTGCAGTAGTTTTAAGAACAACATCGGTTCTTGAAGCTGTTACTCTTACATCTAATCCAACATAACCGTCTTCGCCAATTTCTCTTTCGAAAAATTCTCCAAGTTCTGATTTGAATACACCGTCACCAACAAATTTCTTTTTCTTTGAGATTTGTGTCATTTGAGATTGTGAATAAATTATTGGACTATACTAAATAGAAAAAAATTGTTTCTGAAAAAAGAATAAAGTCTAAAGATTTTGTAAAAAAAAATGAAATGTTTTTCTGAGATTAAGTTTTTTTCATTACGCTTTGAAAAAACTCAATATTCAAATTTTGGAATTTTTCTTGGAGACTCATTTAAGTTTGTTTCAAATTCTTTTCTTTGACAATATTTTAAAGGTTAATATTGATCTTTTTCAGTCAATTCTGATTTTATTTAAACAAAGGATCAATAATTGGCTATTTTCAAATACGGGAGGTATTAACTTTATCATTAGAGGGTTTAAAATTGAAATGTGGTGTAGTTGTGGTGGAAACGATAATAGTTCGGTATATAGTTTAAATAACTCTTATAAATCTATTCTAAATATCACTGAAGAATAAATTATTATATTTTTTACTAATCATCTCCATTAAACATTTTCATTTTGGAAATTCTTTTTTTAATTCCTTATACAAACTTAAAGATAAAAATCTGAAAATAATAGTATTTTAGAAATTGAAATCAGGAATTTTGAACCCTCAAAAGTAAATTTTTGATATATATATATATATATATATATTAATTTAATTGATTTATTCGATAATTATCAACAGAAAAATCGAAAAGAATGTTTGTTTTATTTCCCTTTGAATGAATCAAATTACATTTCCAATATATTTTCAATATTTAATTTAAATTAATGTAAAAAACAATCTCTGAGTTAAGATTTTAATATTTTCAAAAAATATAATTTTTTAGCAACTAATATACATTTCAAGATAAAATTGAGAATGTAATTTTTCAACTTTTGAGGTTTTAGATTGGTGTTTCGACGATTTTAAATTGACCTAAAGTTGAGCTTTTATTCTAATATTTTTCTTTTTTTTCAAAATATATTCCTCTGATTTGATTTAAAAATAAAAATGGAGTTCTCGTAACTAATAGATTTTTTTGTACTACTTTCACTCGAATGTATCTATCTATATATATATAAATAATTAGCCTTCAAAAATAGAAAAAAAAAAATTATTTCCGATTTTTTCGTAATATAAACTTGCCTCTTAAATAATAAAAAGTAGCTTATTGTATTTTGTCCATTTTTTAGATATCATACTATTGGACATTTTCTTTTTATCTTATTTTTTTCTAAATGGGTTATTTTATAAGAAATATTAACCTTTTAAAACAAAATTTTATTTATACTACTTCCAGTTCGACATTTAAGGCGCAAACTTTGAACGAAATTTCAGGCACAAAAAAAAGTTCAAATTAAGGAACAAAATTTGGGATTCTAGTAAAATAATGTGTAGACAAAAAATTACAAACTGTGTGCTTTAATTTGTGATTTTATTATGCTTTAAATTTCGTTAATAGTTTGGGACTTAAAAGTGGAACTGGCTGTAATGAAATCTAAAAGAATATCCTTTTTGTAAAAAATGTTGATTTGATATTTATTTAATAACTAATTTGTAATTTTTATTTTTGTGATTTTATGGAAGAGATTTTTCAATAAGAATTTAGAAATTGGATCGATATAGTGCACAAAGGGTGATAATTGTTATAACTGTTGAGAGAAAAATGTTGGACACAGAAAAATAGTTGGGCACCTTTTTTAATTGGGAACATTAGTAAAAATGAAAATCAAATCCTATTGATAACTAGGTGACTTTTAGATAAATCCAGGTTTAAAGGTGTTACAAGTTCATTTATCTATGGTTTGTGTAGAATACTCATTTGAATGATTGATAACTAAAGTAGATCATGCTATTTTAACAAAGATCCAAGTTGTAGTAAAGTTTACTATTAATTCTGAAAATGGTAATTTTTAGACTTGCTTTAGATTATAAGAGATAAGGTTTTGAAAAAGTAGAATTACATTAATCGTTATTCTAATAAGTAGATTATTGTTATTTTCTTTAGTTATTTCACAAACGATTGAAATTAAAAATCATTTTCAGTGATGTTCCCAATTAAAAATACCGTTCAACTATTTTTCTGTGTCCAGCATTTTTCTCTCAACAGTAATAGTTAATAAATATAATAATAATGTGTTGTTGTTTTTACATTTATTGAATAGATAAAGTAATCATTTCATCTTTGAAAATCAATAATAATTAAGAATCCGAAAGAAAGGGGATTTTTAGTAGAGAGATATTACACATCTATATAGAGTCAGTTCCACTTTAAAATCATAAAATTTCAATGAAATGGAAGGTTCAAAAAAAAATCTCAAAGTAAAGGACATTTTTTGGATTTTTTTTTATACAAATTACTTTTCTAGAATTTGAATCATGTGCCTTAATTATTGTTGGTGTTTGTACTTTATAAGTGGAACTGGTTGTAAAGGGTCTCAACTCGATGGAAAACGTCTATTTTGAGGATAAAAAATTTTAAATGGATGTGAAAATGAAGCATAGTTAAATTCAAATTTGGGATCTTTACTTGATTAGCCAATAATAATATTTTTGAAAAGGTTATATTCATCTTAATAAACAGGAATACAGAAAAAAATAACTATATTAAATATCATTTTCCTAAGTTTACCGGAGTTCAGAAGAATTGAGTAAAATCATTGAATTAACTTGTTTCTTTTGAGTGTCGTAAAAACTGACAAAGTGTCCATCAAATTCCGAGTCTTGTTAAATTCAAAAGAATCTAGAAAAAATACATGATTTTATTCTATTCTTTTTTATTCTAGTAAAATTATGAGAATCTCCTAGTTGTTTTCGAAGCGTTTAAAAATATTTACTAAAATCTAATGATTTAACAAATCAAGAGAAAAATCGAGAAGAGGTAAGGGTTGTTTTCCAAAATTCGAAAGAAGAGAGTAAAATCAAATAACTTTCTTCGATTATTTTGAATTGTAGAAAACTTAAGAAAAGTGTCCACTGGGTGTAAACTTTTTCGAGAATTGGAAGGGGTAGAATAAAATCTTTGATTTTTCTCAATTCTTTTAAATTCTGGAAAACCCAACAAAAATTAAAAAAAAAAAAAAAAATATTTAAGCAACTTTAAAACAAGAAATAATTCTTTTATAGTTAAAATAATTGGTTATCTATTTGAAAGATATTTATCAAATTTAAAAAACTTGTAATATAATAAAATAACCTCTTAACTATGAAGAAAAATTTTTTTAAATTTTTACTATCGGATCGGAGAAAAATCTTCATAGAACCTGGAGAATTGGATTTTTGAACTTAAATTGTAAAACACCCTTCAAAATAATTTTGAGTAAAGATCTCTTATTAGTCAATAGTGTTTTATTATAATTGAAGTTATTGAAAAAGTGAATAATTTGAAAAATATTTATTTTTTTTTGAAAATTTTTTTCATGATCATGATCTCAAAAAGCTCAGAAGAGTTACAATTCAAAAAGTGCATAGTTCTTTCCAAAAATATTATTCACAGTAATTTAAAATTGAAATTGTGTCTCACTCTTTGTCATTTTTATTTTAGAAATGTCTTAGTTTACCTTTGTTGATTTTTACAAAGCGATATATATTTTTTTTTGTTGGGATTTTGTACTCATAAAAATTTAATACAAAATGATTTTATAGCTTAGTAACCCAGCCCCTCACATATGTAATCACGTATATTAATACTTTTATTCTTTTTTTGAAATTATCTTCAATTGTACTGTAGTCAAAATAAAGCGTGCAAAAAAATTTAATGCATGTTCCCAAATAAAAAGCTTGTTTTTTTGTTATAGTTGACCAATACATTAACCAATCAAAGAAACCAATAATATACACTGAAAAAATATGGTGTTACCTTCTTAAAGTTCTATTATTTAAAAAGAAATTTTAAAAAATAAAGGATCAAATTACAAAATTTATCTCAAAAAATAGAGTCAATTATTAAGAAAATTATATAAAAAAAAACGAAAAATTATCAAAAAAATTCATAATATTATGGAAAAGTTTCAACAAAGTTCATGAATAATTTAAATTTTACTGAAAATAACCAGCCCTTTACTTTCAAAATTGATTTGAACTTGGGTGTACTAATTGGTATTAGATTGGATGTTGCCTTGGTACAAGAAGAAAAAAAAGCACGGATATATTTTGAAATACGCATTAAAGTAGTTGGGCATGTACAGCTGTTTCAACTCAGGTGTGAATCGCTCTCTTTCATTGAATGGTTGGGAAACCTTCCAAGTCGATTTAAAATGTTTACGGACCATTCAACGAATGAGTGTGATTCACACCTGAGTTGAAATGGCTGTATTATTTTGATCACTGAAGTCTCAAATTATTTGAAATTTTGAGTAATTATTAGCGAAAAAGAGCTAAACAATGAAACTGTGGGTAAAGGGTATACTAGTTCCTTAAATAGCTGATAGAATAACTTAAAGATAAGGCTTGTTAACTTTAATTTCTCAATTTTCTTAATTTTTGAGATAAATTTAACGATCATCCCAAAATATATAAAATTTTTTTTTGGAATATTTTCAAGTGTTGATTTGAATTACTTTGAGAGTAGGGTATTTTTATAGGGGTGTTGCTGTGCCTAATAATACGAAAAAGCACCTATATTTTGATTATAAATATTTTCATTTTGTTTGCAAATACTCTAATAATTTGATTGTGAGTTACACACCGTGAACAGTAAGGAGCAAATCTACATTTATTTCAGAATAGTTCAAAAGAAAACTGAGTTTATAAATTATTTAAAAAAATGATAAAACTAAAATCAATTTGAAAATTGATCTTGTTTAATTTTGAAAGTTTTTTGTAAAAACCTGTAATTTTTCCAAAAATTAAGATTCTTTTAAGGTGAATCACAAAGGAAATGATATGTGGTCGCGAGTCCAAGGGTTAGGTTTGAAAAAAATTCAATTTAATAATAGAATAAAAATGTTTGAAGAAGAAAGAGAAATCGGTAAAACTATAATTATTTTCAAAAAAAAAACTCTTTCATTTATATTCAACCAATCAATTGAATTTTTTTGAGAAATATAACCCTCCGATTCAAGGTTGTGTATCATTTCCTTTGTGATTCACAATTAAAGAATCATAGTTTTTGGAAAAACTCCAGGTTTTTACAAAAAACTTTCAAAATTAAACAAGATCAATTTTCAACTTTGAAATCAAAAATGATTACAAGACAATAAAAATTGGGTATCAGAAAATAACTCTTTCTTTTTGACAACCAAGAAAAAATGTGTACCAATTAACTGAAATTGAAGGTTAACTCTTGCTGAAAAACATAATATGATAAGAAAAATAAATTGTGTTTTACATTTAAATTGGCACTTCTTTTTGAGGGATAACAAGGAATAATGTCATAAAAACCAAAAAATTGAAAGGTGGCTAATTGCTGATGAGTTTGAGAGAAGATTAATAGTATTCCTTATTTCTACAAATTTATCATATTTTTGAAACTGTTGAAAAACTTGAACAAAATCATTCACAGAAATTGAGACTGGACCGTATACCAACGCCATTTCTTCTTTTCACTAATCTCTTTTACACTTCATTGCTTTTTTTTTTCTAAAAAAAAAAATCTCTAATACTTGGCCGAAAAGTAACAACGGGTTAAATTTAAAGCAACTTTTGAATCATTTTTCAAACAGTTAGATTTTTAAATTTTTTTTCTAAAAAGTACATCAGCACTTTTTACATAACAACAATTTTTCCTCTTTGGAAAATTATTGTTCACAAACACTCACAATTTAGCTACCTGTTTGCTGTTATCGATCTCATAAATTTTCTTTTTTGAGTTATCCCAAAGTTCAGAAAAACCATTTTTTTTTTATTCTCTCAAAATAAATTCATATCTCCAAATGACAAACAAAAGCGTAAAAGTTGACTCACCAAACGTAACTTATACTGAGGATTACATCCTTTCTAATTACACCTACAACAACTCAGTTGTTGAAGAAACTGAAAAAGAAATTCTTATCAAACCAGTCAAAACAAAATATTCCTTCAAGACGGATCGAAGAGTTGTTAAAACAGGGTGCGTTTTTTAATTTTTTTTTTGCTTTTTTTCTTTTCTTTTTTTTTTTTTCGCTTTTTTTTCTTCTTTTTTTAAAATTTTCTTTTTAAACTTTAATTTTTAAATCTAAAAACCAACTAAAAATCTTTTTGAATTTTAAATTTACTAATTAAAAAACAAATAGAATGATGCTTGTTGGATGGGGTGGAAGTAACGGTACCACAATTACTGCCGGTATCATTGCTAACAAAATGGGAATTAACTGGAGAACAAACCGTGGTATCAATGAACCAAACTATTTTGGATCCATGTTCCAATGTAGTACCGTACGTGTTGGTGTTAACAAAGAAGGACAAGACGTTTATGTTCCATTTAAATCAGTTCTTCCAAGTGTAAACCCAAATGACCTTGTTATTGGAGGATGGGATATTAACAAAATGAATCTTGCTGACGCTATGGAAAGAGCACAAGTAAGAATACTAATTTTTAAATTTTTATTTTGTTCTTTGTAATTCTGATTTCTCTTTCAACACCGAAATTTTGATTCCAGACTGAGAACTTAACTTCTTTGATCTCAACGAGAATCAACTTTCACTTTAATTTATTTTTTTTTTTTTTGCAAACTTTTTTAAAAAAAAGTGAAAAATTTAACAGAAATCAGAAAAACCAATTAAAAGGAATTAAAAAAAGAAAAAAAATTAATATTTCTTAAAAAATTTTTCGGAAAAAATTAACTCTTTCTTATTTTTTATAATTTTCGTTCCAAATTCTAATCTAATTAGGTACTTGATTATGATTTAACCAAGCAACTTAAACCATATATGAAAGACATGACCCCATTACCATCTATTTATGCCCCAGATTTTATTGCATCCAACCAAAGTGATCGAGCCAACCACGTCATCCAAGGAAGCAAAGCCGAACAATTAGAAAAAATTAGACAAGACATCAAAAACTTTAAAGAAGAAAACAAATTAGACAAGGTCATTATTTTGTGGACAGCTAATACTGAAAGATTTTCCGCCGTTGTAGAAAATGTCAACGACACCGCCGAAAATTTATTAAGCTCTATCGAAGATCCCGAAATTGACGAAATTAGTCCATCAACCTTATTTGCCGTTGCAGCCATCTTAGAAGGATGTACCTATATTAACGGATCCCCACAAAACAGCTTTGTTCCAGGTGTCATTGAATTAGCTGAACAAAACAATGTTATGTTAGCTGGTGACGATTTCAAAACCGGACAAACCAAATTCAAATCTGTCATGGTCGATTTCTTAATCTCTGCTGGTATCAAACCAGTTTCAATTGTCTCCTATAATCATTTAGGTAACAATGACGGTAAAAACTTGAGCTCCTCAAGACAATTCAAATCCAAGGAAATTTCCAAATCCAATGTTGTCGACGACATGGTTAACAGCAATAGAATCTTGTACGAAAAAGGCGAAAAGCCAGATCACGTTGTTGTCATCAAATACGTTCCATATGTTGGCGATTCCAAACGTGCACTTGATGAATACACCTCAGAAATCTTCATGGGCGGTATCAACACAATCGTTGTCCATAACACTTGCGAAGACTCCCTCCTCGCTGCACCAATCATGATCGATTTGGTCATCCTCGCTGAACTCTGTGAAAGAATCCAATGGAAAACAGAAGAAACAGAAGAATTCCAAAACTTCCACCCAATCCTTTCAATCCTCTCCTACATGCTCAAGGCCCCAGTTGTCCCAAAAAATACACCAGTCATCAACTCCCTCTTTAAACAAAAATCTTGTATCGAAAATATCTTCAGAGCTTGTATCGGTCTTGAACCAGAAAACAATATGTTGCTTGAACACAAAACTATCAATTTAATGAAAAAATAACTTTTTTCTTTGGAGTGGTTGTTTTTTTTTTTTTATAATTGATACGATATAATTTATTTAATATCCTTATAAATCAACGAATAAGACATTTATTTTAAAAAAAAAAAAAATTAATCTCTTTAATGAGATTTAGATCTAAATATTAGATTATTCATAATAAAATAAGTATTTTTATATATAATAAGGATACAATATTCTTAATTATTGATAAAAATCAAATTCTAATTTTTTTTTAAATTTTTTATTTTTTTTTTTTTTTGAATGATTTTTATTTTTTTAATCTTCTTGTTTGAGATTAAAATAATATGTTGACAAAATTTAGTGTAATTATATTTTGAATGATACTTTTTTTTTATTCAAAATATCTCCCTAATAAGAAAAAAATAATATTAATTCAAAATGATCTTTTTAAAGTAAAATATGTGGGTATTTCGTTTTTAAAAAAAAAATACATATATGGAGTTCATATTTTGATTCTTTTTTGAGATTAAATTCAAAGAATTATTTTTTTTAATTCACTGCAAATTAAATGAAAGTTTTTTATTTCAATAATAAGATTAAAATTATATCTTGTTTAAATTTGGTTGTTCATAGAATCTCCCCTTTCTCAAAATATATCAATTAAGAATATTTTTTTAATCTTCTTTTCAAAAAGAATATAAAAGAATTTTTTAAAAAAATAAATTTTTGAGGATTTTCTTCCGGAGATTTTCGTTTTCATCATCTTTTGTCAATTCTGGCGTTTTTATGTTTATTCCTTTTCAGAAAATTTTTTTAATTTGAAATGGAATCAAAAGAATCTGAGTTTTTTTTTTTAATATTTTCACGTAACATCTAAAAAAATCTTTTTATAATTCCCTGGGTAATAGATTAAAATATTTTTTGAAAAGTTTAAAAAAATATACTTATGAGGGACTTTAATAAGTAGAAAATGTTGATTAAAACCTGACCACATTGGAATTATTCTGATTATATATTTCCAATGTTAAAATATACCGATTTTAAAAATTACAAAAATGACAACATTTTTGGGAAAACAACACATATAATTGTAAGATAAATGTCTTCAATATTCTATATCTAATTCGGATTTAGAATTAAAATTTTTGATAATATACTTATATGTTACTACCATGGTTTTTATATTTTGATTTTATTTTACACAATTGCATTTGGTTTTAACAATATTATTCTAATTCTTAATAATAATTTTCAAGTAAAAAAAAAATGTATTAAAAATGGACTTGTGTCATTATTAACAGTTCAAAAACCATACCAACGCTAATTATTCACGATTAAACCAGAATTAATTTTATAAACTGAATTCCAAAAATAGAAAATTTAAAATCATTAAATAAAGTAGACATGCTAACTTTAGTCGAGTTTTTTTCCACTTTTGATGTGCTGATATCTGTGGGGAACAGATTGATACAAAGGTGAAAAAAGAGATAATACAGTCAGTTCTACGTTTAAGGTACAAACTTTCAACGAAATGTAAGGCACAAAAAAATCTCATTTTAAAGCACAAAATTTGTAATTTTTTATTTTACAATTTATTTTACTAGAATCTGAATTTTGTGCCTAATTTGAGATTTTTTATTGTGCCTTAAATTTCGTTTGAAAGTTTGTGCCTTAAAAGTGGAACTGACTGTAATGAACCAATTAATAAACAAATAAACACGCTTTAAGTCAAAGTGGTATAGTAAAAACGTATTTTTTTCTACATGATTAAAGGAATTAGTTGGTTATTAGATGAGAAATTTAGATAATTTCAAAATTGAAATCATATTTTAACATTTTTCACATCTTTTTTTTTTTTTTTTTAAATTTTTATGATACTTCATTCTTTTACATATTTTTTTTATTGAAAGACCGTTAACTAGTTAAAGCTAAACCCATGTTATTCTATTTCAATCCAAGTAGTAGAAATCATTACTGAAAAATCATAGTGATTTGCATTGTAGTTTTATTTTATCCACAATTGAAGATCAAAAAAAAACATTGTGGTTTTGATAAAGGTGCACTTGAATTTGAGTTTTTTAATTTTAAAATAAATCCCAATTAAAAATTTTTTAACAGAACAAAATTTGATTTTTGAATTTAAAAAAATCTTATATAACCAATTCTAAAAGAAATATCAAATTAGAACCATTCACTTAATTGAAATGTTTACACACATTTTTATAAATTTCTATACCCCCACAAAAACAAAAAATAAATAAGTTTCAATTCGAATAAATTATTGTTGTTTAAAATATTTTGGAGATTAGCAAAATTATAAAATGCATTGGATTTATTGTTAAAGGTTAGGCGAAACACCACCTAACCTCTTAAAGAGAGAATTTTGAAGTATTTTTTTTTGAAACTTCTAATTCAAAGAGTATCTAAATATATACAGTCATCAGGATATTTAAATCTTGATTTAGTTTTCTTAATAAAAAAATACATTGATTAATTTGTTTAAAAGTTTATTAGGAATTATTGATTGATCAAATGGTCAGGTACTATGAATAATTTTATTTGGGTTCTTCTATTTTGAACAACTCAACTTTAACATAATATTAATTATTGAAAAAACATTTTGATCAAACGAAACAAGTTACATAATTTAAAAAATGAAATGAAAATAAAAACCAAAAAGATGAAAAAATGATTTTGATATTTTTCTAAAATCAAAATTATTTCTAATTCTGTATGAAATTGATTATTTTGGTTGTTTGTACCCTTTTGAAGGGATGTCAATTTTTGAATTTAGCTTTGATCTATTAATTGGTTAGAGTAAATTGATACTTATATCAACTATACAGCCAGATCCATTTTTAAATAAGAAACTTCCAAAGAAATTTAAGACACAATAATAATCTCAAATTAACTCACAAAATTCAGATTCTAGGAAAATAATTTATGTAAAAAAATAATTCCAAAAAATGTGCTTTAATTTGAGATTTTTATTGTGCTTTAAATTTCTTTGAAGTTTGCCCGGTAAAAGTGGAACCGACTGTAGTTAATCGATAATAGGTTATTATTTACTTTGTTTAATTCAACAATTTCACCATAAATAAAGACTAATCTTTATTTGTAATCCATGGTGGGTGAAATTTATAAGAAAAAAAAATGTAAATAGAATCAAATAATAACCTGATTTTCATAAAATATTTTATTTTAAGATGTATGAAAAGATCGTATTCATAATAAAGTATATTCAAATAATATAGCCTGCAGAGTTTGGAAAATAATATCCACACCTCTAAAAATAATTAATAAGATAAAAATTAAAGAAAATTTATAATATTGCAAATTTTATAGTTCTTTTTCGATTAGAAAGAAAATATTTATTGATTGCAAAATAGTTATATATTTTTTTTAAAAAAACTAGGTAAATTTAAAATCTTTTTTTTTTTTTTTTTTGATATTACATTGTTTCTATACAATACCATTTCAAAAATATTGTAACACCTAAAACCAAATGTATAACGATTTTAAATAATTTAGTTAGCCTGTACCAAGGGGATTTTAATTTCAAGATCATTTTTAAGGAAAAATCTGAATTTTTTTTCAAGAAAATTGTTTGGTACAAATGGCAAGTTTTTGAAAAAAACCCGAAATTTTAAACATGGGTAAGAATTCTTACCACAAGATTCTTATAAGTCAATAAAAAAATTTTTTTTCAGAAAGATGATATCCAGGGACCTTAATCTACTATTAATTCTTCAAGTGAGATAATTAAATAAAATTGAACAAAATCCTTGAAAACACTGTTTGTTGAAAAAAAAATTCTTAAAATGATAAAAAAAGATTGTAAACACATGGAATGGTGAGTGGGGGGTTGCTTTTTTTTGAAAATTATCAAGTGCTCACTTATAATATCCCCACCTTAAAATAAATTAATGTGAAGCTGACCACTTTTAGTGTTTGAACTTTACAGGTGATAAACTTGTTCAAATTCTTGAAAACTAACTTTTAATTAGGTGGTTAATTTCACCCAATATTGATTGTTATATAATAGCAAAGCAGGTTAAAAATGATTCAAATAATTCAACTGATATTAACAGCTTACAATCTATTTAGTTGGTAAATACTAATTGGTAAAAAAAAAAAAAGCAAAATGAATAATAAATTCTAATCATTTCTTATTCAAATACTCTAAGTATTCTTACAAAAAGATCAGATAAAAATTCTCCATTAAGTTTGAGTGGTGCTACTTTATATGTGTTAATTCTTAATATTGCTATAAAAATCATTTACAAACTTGTATGAATAAAATAAAATAAAAATTCTTTCTAAAAAAGGGTATATAAAAATAATAATGTTATTTTTTATACATATTATTTAATGATGGGGGTTATCAATTCCTCTTATTTAGCCTGTTGGGTTTTTTTTATTTTTGTTTTGATTGGAAAAACCATTGATTTTAGAGACAAAAACTAGAATTAAAAAAAAGGGGGTTGTTAGGTCTTTCAGAATGTAAAGATTTTTTGTAAAATCTTTGATTTTTCACTGATCTTTCGAATTTTGGAAAAGCTAAAGGTGTTTTTTTTTTAATTTTTGGAAATTATTCGAGTATTTCTGAAATTTTCTTTTTATTTTTTAAGAGTTTGAAATTAAAAAACCATTTAGTTATTCTTGGGTTTTCAGTTTATTTCAAAAATCAAGATATTTTCGTTAGGTTTTTTTGAGTTTACTATTTTATTTGTTAAGTGTTCTAGGTTTTTTTGAGTTTTCTATTTATTTCAAAACGTAAAAAAAAAACCTAGAACACTTCACAAATAAAATAGTAAAACTCAAAAAAACCTAGAACACTTCACAAATAAAACAGAATACCTCAAGAACCACGCTGCTGGTGTTTCCAGAATTTATCAGAATTGAGTTAAATTTTTGATTTTACTCTATTCTTTTAATTATGAAAAAAAAAAAAAAAAAAAAAACAGGTACTCTAATGCACTTGGTGGTGCGCTTGACGACATTTGAAGAAACTCTAAGATAATTTAAGATAATCAGTGTCACTCTCTGGTACTTCACAAATTCCTAAATTTTAAGTTTGGAAATTTTCTTCAAGACTCAAAAATTCAGTATTACCCACTAAGGCTAATAAGCATATTAATTCCTTATTTTCTAAAATTATTAAAAATATCAAAAATATTAATTTTTAATATTCAAGATATCTGGATTTTTTTGAATTTGGGTATCCAGATTTTCTGATTATTCTCATAGGCTGAGCAATTCCATCTAAAATGATAAAATTAGATTATTTTTTTATTTTTTGTGTTTTTTTTTTTATTCTTTTGACCTTGGGGGGTTTGATAGTGACCCATTTCCCTCGAAGAAGTGGGCTGTTTTCTTTGGTTGAGTGTCTTCTTCTGAGAGTGGATTTTTTTCTTTTCTTTTTTTTGGTCTTTTTCATTTTTTTCTTATTATTTGTCAAAATCTGGTAAAATTGTTGATCAACCGATTTTCTTTCTCTTGGTATTTGAGACGAGGTGTTGATTAATTCAAAGTCTTCAAAGGAACTTGTAACATTTTTTGAAAAGAGCAAGTCACATGACTTTTTTCTACTTTGAGGTCTTTTCTGATTATTGTTTTTCTTTTTAACTAAATTGTGAATATCGTTCTTGTTGTAGGGCTGTGTGCGTGAACGTTTCAAGATCTTTTGTTTTTTTTTTGTTTTTTGTTCAAGTTTTTTAATTGTGTTGCTTTGTTTTAAAATTGAATTTTTTTTATTTTTGTTTTTTAATTTTGTGTTTTGGATTTCTAATAATAAGATTCTTTTTTTGAGTTCTTTCAATTGTTGTTTAATATTCCTATTTTCGATTTCTAACTGCCTTTTTTGCAGAACAATCGTGTTGCGGAGTTCATTTGAGGATTCTAATGCAGTCATCCTTCTTTCCATTTGATCTTTTTATTGGTTAATTAAAAATAAAAAAAAAAAAAGGGATCAATTATTTAATACAACAATTTAACGGTAAAATAAGTTTTTTTTTCTTATCTTTTCAAGAGAGAAAGAAGAAAACAAAATTGTCTTACGCTCAAGGGTGTCTTTTTCTTTTTTATGAACTTTTTTCATCACTTTTGTCAAATTGGTCAATTTGCTAATTTTCTTTTTACTTTGATAAATTTTTTGGGATTGATCCGTTACAGTCTCAGAAAGTTTAATTATTTGAGTGTTGGGGCTATAACATGAGAGGTTGGGTGCTTTTATCAATTTTAGAGTTTCAAATCGTGCTTTTTTTCGAGAAGTTTTCCTCTTCACTTCCATCTTTGTGAAATATCAATGTTGAAAAATTGAGAATAAATAAATAGAAATTGTTTTTCCAAAATATAATTATTTTTTATGTATTGATGTAAAAGTTCGTGACTATGGATAAAGTGTTGCTTCTTTGGGGTTTAATCACTTTATCTTTTTCAATTAAAAAAATAACGGTTTTTCAAGATTAAATCAATAATCAATGAGGATGTCTTTGAGTGTTTTGGATAAATTTACCTAAGCCCACTTCACATTTAAAGAATAGTATTATTCAAAGCAAATAATATAACTACTTTTAAAATTACCAGTAGAAGACTTGAGAACATTTTTTCCAATTAAAAGTATTGTTAATTTTTTCAAGAGGTTTAAACAGTTGTTTATAAAAGAAACCAAGAAAAATGACAACAAATAAATTTTGTTTCATGTTTCATCAAGTTGGATTTTTAAAAATGTAATTCAATAAATCATGATAACAGGTAAAATTGTTCTCAAAAAATGGAGATTATTTTTGACTTAAGGGGATACTGTCTTCATGAATCAAGGACAAGACTAAATCTAATTTTAATTAAGAGTAAATCATACAAGTTCTACTCATTAGTTCAAATCTCTCATAAAAATCTTTTATAAATATTATTTAACAGTAAATTATTCCATTTTTTAATATGAAATCACAATTAAAAATATATTTTTTGTATTTTTTTTTCATAACTTTAAGGGATTAGAGTTACCCTAGATTTCTCTATAATCAAAGTATTTTGTAATTGGGCTTAAATGATATAAGTTCACCCTGGCTCAAATAGCTCTAAAAAATCTATTATAAATCTTATTGCACAATTCATTATTACATTTTTTACTAATGGATCACAATTAAAAAAGTTTCATTTTTTTAATACCTTTTCCAAATCCAAAAATTGAAACCCAAAATACAGTATTCTGGTATTTAATAATTTAGATTTAGAACTTCCAAAAGTCATTATTTTTTCAATTTTTGAATTTCAAAGATTAACTCAATAATCATCAACATCAAAGTACAAAGATAGATTAGTTTTGTTTGCTTTTGATAAAGATACTTGTATCATCAATATATTTGCATGATTTGAGAAATAATTTGTCAAAAAAATTTATTTGTTAATTATTTAATTTTTTAAAAAAAACGAATTTTTTAATAACTTTTCTACATTTCACCACAAATTTAAGAAAGACATTTTGTGACTTTGTAGTCTGAATATTGATAATTCAACCTTTAAATTTATGGCAAAATGCAGATTTTATTCTTAAATTGTTGGGTTTTTTACTAATACCGAGATCATTTTTAATTTATGGAAACAACAAATATTACTTCTCGACTAATCGATTTTTTAGAGACCTTTGAACCATGTAAAATTAATTTGGTAACGCCCAATAACAACATACTTTGATCCTAGGCTTCCCCTTGGTAGATGCTAATCCCTTAATAATCTAAAAAAATATTGTTCAGCTACTGATAAATTAAAGCACTTGTGATAAACTTTTTATTCAATTTCGATTTTTGTAAATCTACACAACTCAACTTTTCAAACATTTCTTTAGAAAAAACCTTTCGAAGATCAACTAATTTTACAAAGTTTATTAAGATATAAAGCAATAAAATACTTTATTCAAATCTTACGGTTAAAAAAATTTGTAAAATGGAAAATATAGTAAAAATATTCAGACACTTATTTGAATTTTTCAGTAATTTTACAAACCAAGATTTAGATCCACCAAAAGTAACTACACTAGAGTAAATATGAATGTTGTAAAAAATAGAGTTTTTACAATTTTGGAGATATATATAGAGCTCCATCCATTTATCCAAATTTTGGTAATAGTAAATATAATATCTGATTATGTTAATAGATTAAGAACAATTTTAATCGTAAAATCATTTGGCAAACAACAATCTTTCAAATTTAAAAAAAAAATAGTTATCAAACAAAGTATTGGTATTTACCAAACGATTTTATATTGAAAATCCCTTTGAGATCAAAAATCAAAACGGATATTTTGTTTACTATTACAAAAATTTGGATAAATGGATGGAGCTCTATATATATCTCTAAAATTGTAAAAACTCTATTTTTTACAACATTCCTTATTTACAGTTGTGTATTTTTTTAATTTCAAAGATCAACCCAATAATCATCATCAGCACAAAAACTCAAAGGCTCATTATTTTTGTTTTCCTTTTTCTGTATCTATTTTACATTTTCAATATATTTCCATGTTTTCCGAAATAATTGTTCAAAATAATCATTTAATTGATATTTAATTTTTTTGACATTAATCTATATCTTGTGACAAATTTAAAAAAGATATTTTGCAACTTTGGTGTCTGAATATTTATGAGGCAGCGTTTAAATATGTGTCCAAATACATATTTTTTCTGTAATTATTTATGTTTTTTTCTGATAAAATTGATCATTTCTAATTGGTGGGATCAACAAATGGTACTACTTAATTTTTGAATTTTTAGAGACAATTTGAACCAGAGTCAGCATCTCTTTTTTACCCCCAATAGCGCTATGTTTTAATCTTAGATTTCTCATTGGTTGACGCTAATCACTTAAACTTCTTTTTAAATTATTTTAGATTGTTTCGCTATTATTGGGGATATAAAATGGATTAATTTTACTTTGTTAACTTTTTTCCATTATTCTTGAGTCCCTTTTAAATTTAGAACTCTTATTTCATATAGTACACCGTATACATCATAAAGGGGGACCAAGACATAAATAGAGAACTAAAATATTCAACATGTTGTTCAGAAACCCTAATTATAAAAAAAGTGAAAGTGGTGAAAAATTTTTGATCTGTTGTTTCTTCATAATTCAATATATTCTTCTTATTAAAGAAAAAAGTGTTTTGATTGCAAATAACTCGAATTTCTTTGCAAACTGTATTATAAAATACTGTTTTATTTGGTTGTTTTCAAGTAGTTAGTTCTTTTTTATTAATAAAGATTCAAAAAATTACGATTTTGTTTCTGAAAAATTATTAACCTTCAAAAGTCTATTCTTTGATTAATTTTTCCTAAAAGTGATCATTCAGTGATAGGTTAATCCTATTATCATCATAAGATCCAATTATTTGACCAATCGATTGTTTTTTAATGTAGAAATTTTTTTACTTTAAAAAACTAAAATTTTTACTTGTAAAATCGATTCTTCCCAACATGTAATTTAATAACAACCAAAATTTATTTCACATTGTATTTCATTGCAATTTATAATCTCATTTAAAAATTTATTCTGATTTGGTTACCAAAGAAAATTTTGGTGTAATTGATTTTATTCTGTTACTTTTTTTCTTTTATTAAAAGAAAAAAGAAATCAGAAGGGAGAAGTAGATTTGAAAAAACCATGTTATTTTGTCTCGGAAAATTACACGAACAAGTTTAATCAAAAACTGTTTTCCTCAAAAAACTCGGAAAAAAGATTTCCATCCTTTAATCCATTCCAAAACATTAAAATATTCCAAAAAGATTTCTCAATAAACAGAGGGAATAAAAAGAAAAAATTGATTTCTCATTCCAAATCCAAAAAGTCAAAAAAAAAACAATTGTCAGATTAGACAAAAAAAATCATGTTCTGGAATGTATTTGAACACAAAAACTCATTTTTTTAAAACACTTATCTTGATTTGAGGTTTTTTAACTTTTTATTTTTCATTTTTTTTTTCAAACAAAAACTTTTAAATATTTGACAAAAAAGCTTTTTTAATAATACAAGAATGGATTTTATTGAACAAGAAACAAACACGAACTATTCAGACTTTTTTCAAAACATGCAATACAACGGCTTTGTTAATAGTTTTGATGAAGAGTGCTTCGATCAAAAATTTTCAAATGATTTTTTGAGTGAAGATTTATTAAATGACTTTGAAACAGAATTTAATGGATCTCTTACTTCAAGCCTCAATGGCAATTTGCAGAATAATTTAAAAGGGAACATTCAAAATTTACACCCACTATACGAAGAAGAAGAAGAAGAAGAAGAAGACATTGGACTTGAACAATCTCAATTAATTCAAGCAAGATTGGAAAATTTTCAATTAAAACAATCCCTTGAAGAACTTCAAGACGAAATCCAATTGACAAAATTTGAGCTTGAGAAGGAATCCGTTTTAATGAAACAAACAAAAAAAAAATTCCACAACGCTAAAACGATGTACAATAATTTAATCAAACAGCAACAATTAAGAAACTACCAATTACAAACCGAGCCACAACAAAAAAAAAAAAAATCCAATGTCTACAAAAAGAAACAAAAAGATCCAACACATGCCAGAAACAACAAGAGAAAACATACCAAGAAACGTAATTACAAAAAACAATGCCAACAGAAGAACAAAAATGAATCAACAGTTCTCAAACATAAAAGAAAAACACAAGAGCCACAACAAAAATTCTTGGATAAAAGCAATTTTAACCTCTTTGTTAGCCAACTCAAAAATTTGCAACAAGCAACTGTTGGTGAAAATTAAATTTAAAAAATTAAACTCACAAATTACTTTGATCTATGTGAACATTGATTCGCAACTTGTATTTTATTTAATTTTTTATTGAGACAACAATCAATTTTAATTTAAAAAACAATTTCAAATAGACAAATATGTGAGTCTGTATGAGAGTGTGTATATTTTTATCTAGTGTTTGGTCTTTCTTTTTTCTTAAAAAAGAATAAAGCAAAATTGTCTTTTTATTATATTCCTTTTCAATTTAAAAAATGTTTTTGAAATCATTTTTCAAAAAAAAAAAAGAATTTAATCAATTAATGTTTTAATTTAATTGAATTATCCCTTAAAAAGGATATTAGAATTCTTAAATGTACCAATAAAATAATTTTAATTAAATTATGTTTGTAATTTTTTTTTTTTTTTGATGTGAAAATCATTTTAAACATAAATCCGTTCCCAAGCTACAGGTAATTTTTTTATATGAATCGAATTTTGGTGCTGATATAGATATTTAAACCATTGAATTTGAAAGGGTCTATAAGCTGAAATCGAAAAAAAAAAATCCATCAAAGAGCGAATATTTAAGAATTTTTTCTGACCCACAACAAAATTAATTATCAGATCTCAAAATAGATTGAAATACCAAAAATTCTCTCAAGTAACCACTTAAAATTTACCTTTATATTGCGGAAAATAGTTTTCATTTTATTACAAGAAAAATTCCAAGACAATCTCATTTATGGATTGTTTTTTTCGATTTCATCTTACAGACCCTTTCAAATTCAATGATTTAAATATCTATATCAGCACCAAAATTCGATTTATACAAAAAATTCACGTTAGCCGTAGAAAGGCTGTAAGATGAAATCTTTGTTCAACAAACCTTGCTTATTCTCTTATTTAACCATCTTTCTAAAACAGAATTATATATTCATTAATTACCCTTGATATTTATTGGTCCGTTCAGATCATGCTTATAACTTACAACATATTTGTTGACTTGAAAGGATCCTGTTTCAAGGTATCCCTTTGAAATTGAAAATCTAAGTTTTTTTTTTTTGAATTTTGATATAAAATAATTTTTTACTATCCAAATTCTCAAAAAACCTCAAAAAGATTCGAAAATCAAAATTTCCCAATTAACAACCCCCCCCCCAAACCATTTTTGATTACAATATAATTCACTTTATGTTTACTAACACACTTAGAAATAATAAAAATATAAAAAAGTTATAATAATAATAAACATTTGATTTTAATTTTGGATTTTTTTATCAAAATTTAGAAAAGTTTTTATTTTAATTTTTTCTTTTCACTTATTTTACTCAGAAATTCCCAAATTTTAACAAAAAAAAATTCGAAAATAAATATAAAAATAAAGAATTTTTTATTATTACGATCAATATTAAAAAAAATTTTCTGCAAAGTTAGTAATGTATTAGTTTATTATACACTAAACGAATTTATTAAAAATGAAATAATCAAAATTTGGTTTTAAAATATTTTCAAAAAGAAAGGATTGGGGTTTATCAAGGAGACCCACTTTCTCTTATGATTCTTGTACTTCTGGAATTTCTTAAAAGAAAAAATAAAAGTTTTTGAAAACCATGTTCAAATGTTTGCAGAGTACTTGATTTTAATAATGGAGGGAACAATATTCCAGAAATCGACAATAAATTAATAGTAATTTATATATAATTATACAAGAATTTGGACGATAAAACAAATATTAAGAAAAGTTCCACATCAAAGCAATTACCAGAAATAAAATATAGAGGAATTATGACTTAAAAAATACAAAATTTTATTAATAACTTTCTAAAAGCAAAGGATAGTTTTTAAAAAATTAAAATGATTTTTAACCAATAAAAATTATCAAATAGAGTAAAATTACAATTTTTATAATTAATATCTACATATAAAAGATACCCTTTCAGAGATACTTTAACACCACAAAAATATTTCAACCACGGTAGATGTTAGGAAAAATCAAAAAAAAGTTATCAAATTGTTAAAGAATCAATTAACACCCCTTAAGAATAATTTATAAAATACAAGTAAATTTTTTGTAAGTTAAATCTTCAATCTATAAAAGAAGATTTAAACCCATAAAGAAATTAGAATTTTCTTTTTGTAAAGTTATATGAGAAATTTATAGTTTTCTAAAATACAATAACGAAAATATTAACGAAGGAATATACAATTTAAAAGTATTAAATGAATCAATAAATCGCTTTTGAGAAAATTCAATAACTCATATTATTTTATATAGAGAATAATAACATCTAAAAAATTGTAAATATAATAAAAATATACATTTCCATTTTGTTATCAAATGCCCTAGAGTATCTATTTAGTTTTTAATTTAAGAAATAAAAAAAAGTTCTTTTAATATTTTGTTTAATTTTGGCAAAGTCAATAAAAACCCAATGAAGATTCACCAGAATTCAAAAGAATAGAGAGAAATATAATATGTTGCCCAATTCCTTTGAACTCTAGAGAACACAACAATTCTTTTCTTTTTAATCTCCCAATTTATTCTACAAATACAAATATTTTTAGAATAAACAGAAAAAAAATGAAAACTAATGTCCATTTTTCAATTTCAAAGGTTTAAGTGCAATCAGTTCCACTTTTAAGGCACAAACTTTCAATGAAATTTAATGCACAAAAAAAAAATCTCAAGATAAGGCACAAAATTCATATTCTAGTAAAACAAATTGTAAAAAAAAAAAAATTACAAAATTTGTGCCTTAATTTGAGAACTTTTTGTTCCTTAAATTTCGTTGAAAGTTTGTGTCTTAAAAGTTGAACTGGCTGTTTCTAAAATTAAATATCCATTAATTGGGATCCACTTTTTACAAAATTATAAAAATCTCAGGTTTATATAATGAAACATTTGCAATGAGGAAATAGATTAAATTTTTTATGATTTTTTCATTTTTTGCAAGTTTATTGTTTTGTAATCTTTAATTTTACCCACATTTTTTTAGCAAACAAAATATTTTTATTTTGAATAAACATTACAAGAATTTTTTTATATATTTTTTCACTACCCTAATTTCTCTAATATTGGAAAGAGGAGTTAAAACGAAAAATTTTAAGTGTCTAACAACAACTATTGGGGCACTGGAACACCAAAGTCTAAGTAACTTGAAAATAAAAAAGAAAAAACAAAGACAAAAAATATCTAAATGTTAATAGCAAAAAAATGATATCAAATAGAAGAAAGAAATAATAGCATTGAAATTACTACCAAATAAAGAAATTTACAAGATAAACCACCAAATTAAATGAAATTAACCAAAGACATGACACATGCGGTTCTGGGTTTCCTTGAGGAGTGACATCATACTTGTTTTTATTTATTTTTTTTTTTATTTAATTTTTTACCAATTAACCTGTATAAAGCTATTTTTTTACTTTCCTATTTTTTTTTTCTTTTTTCTTTATGTTATTTTTCTTTTACTTTTTAACCAGAAAGAAAATTTGGGGGTGTCAACCCCAATTCAGAAATTTTAACAGACCAAAATTCAATTCAGTTTTAGAAAAATCTTATTTCATCAATTCTCTGAAGAAATACCAATTAGAACCATCCACCAATTGGAATGTTAACAATTGTTTATAAATTACAATGCTCACAAAATAAAAATTAAATAATTATTAATACTAATCAATCAACAGCGTGTCAAAAATTTTGAAACGAGTAAAATAATAAAAAAAAAATACAGTTATAAATTTTATCTTAATTCTATTAGGAATTATTGATCGATCAAAAGGTTAGAGATTATCAACCAATTTTCTTTGAGTTCTTCTATTTTGAACAACTCAACTTTAACCTAATATCAATCATAGTTTGAAAATTTTTAGATATCAAACAAAACAAGTAACTTAATTCAAAAAATGAAATGAAAACAAAAAAACGAAAAGATGAAAAAATGTTTATGATATTTTAAAAAAATAAAAATTATTTCCAATTTTCATGGAAATTGTATTATTGTGATTGTTTTGACCTTTTAACGGTGTGGAAAAATTCGAATTTAAGTTTATTTCCCTTTGATAAACCTGAAATCTATGATTTTACGCCAAATATCCTTTCATAAAGTTAAGTCTAAGAACACCTAAAGCTTTATTTACACTTCTTCAATAATAATAATAAATATCATTTTTAATTCAAAAAGTTTCATTTAATAATGAATAGATAAAAATGAATTAAAGACAAAGTATGAAATTTCAAAAAAAAAAAAAAAAAGGGGATGACTATAAATTTAAAAGAATGAATTTATCACAATAATTAAAAGAAAAAAAAAAAAGAAAAAAATGCTTTAAAAATTAGGAAAAAAATTTTTTTAGTTTTTTATTAAAGATCTGGAAACTACATTCAAAAGATTTTAGATAGTACTTTTAATATGTAAAGAAAAAACAAATTATATTTTGAAATATACTTTATTAAATTAGATCAACAAATATTAGTGTTAAATAAAATTTTTTTTAATATTGCTTTTAGTAAAAAAATTGAATAAAACTTTTAAATAATTTGAAAAAAAAAAATATTATCTTATTTTATAAGATAATTAATTGTTTTTTGTTTATCAAAATTAGATATAAATAATGCTTCCTTTACCTGCTTGGCTGGGAATCCCATTTCATTGTGATATTGTTGGATACATTCAAGATAGACCGTGGATTTTTGCTCATTATTTCCAGTTAATTCAAGCGCCTCAAAAATCTGTTCGGTTATATACCCCCTGTTTTTAAACTTTATAAATAGCGGATTCTATGAATTAATTTACAGAATAAAAGTACATATAAAGTTATTAAAATAAATGAAATAATGATATTTTTATTATTATAAAAGAAATAAGAATAAGAATAATAAAGAGAAAGGGGAAGAGAAAGACCCAAAAAAAAAAAAAAAAAAAAAAAAAAGAAAGACAAAAAGAAAAACGGCTTACCCTTTGGTTTTTCATATTATTCATTTGGCTATTTGTTCCATAAACAGTGTTACTAAATGTTGAACCAGTTGATGTGTTCGTCATACCTCTTCCACCATATCCCACCCGATAAAGATTACTACCAGATCTATTATTTGTATTATAAGTATTTGTGTTATAAGTATTTGTATTATAAGTATTTGTATTTGTCATTCCTCTTCCCCCCCCACTTCCCGTTCCATACATATTTGTATTTGTATTGAAATTATTATTCATCTTATTAATATACATTCCAGTATTATAAGTATTTGTATTTAGATTTGTTTTTGTGTTGGTATTATTATTCATATTGGTATTACGAGAATTCATGTTTGTATTGTTAATATTCGTGTTTTTCATTCCTGTACCATAAATATTGTTACTGTTGTTATTGGTATTTTTATTCATACCACTATTATAAGTATTTGTATTTAAATTTGTTTTTGTGTTGGTATTGTCATTATTGTTCATGTTTGTCTTATAAGGATTTGTGTTTAGATTGTTAGTATTTGTATTCCTCATTCCTGTTCCATACATATTTGTATTTGTATTTGTATTTATATTGATCCCTGTTCCATATATATTGGTATTGGTATTGGTATTTTTCTTCATACCAGTATTATACATTCCAGTATTTAAAGTATTTGTATTTAAATTTGTTTTTGTGTTGGTATTATCATTATTGTCCATGTTTGTCTTATAAGGATTTGTGTTTAGATTGTTAGTATTTGTATTCCTCATTCCTGTTCCATACATATTTGTATTTGTATTGAAATTATTATTATCGTCATCTTTACGAGGAGTAATCACCATTCCATTATTACTATTTGTATTTGTATTTGTATTTGTGTTTGTATTCATCCCTGTTCCATAAAGGCCTGTACCAATCCCAGTACCAAAGCGAGTGTCGAGAGTATTTGGTTGATAATTTCCATACTGGTTATTCATCATATTTTGTTGGCCTTGAAACTTTTCCTGTCGTAATCTTTCTTCTTCTTCTTTTTCTTTTCTGATCTTTTCTTGCTCTAACCTGAGCCTTTCTTTTTCTTGCTCGAGCCTGAGCCTTTCTTTTTCTTCTTCAATACGAAGCCTTTCCTTTTCTTGTTCGATTCTTAGCCTTTCCTTTTCTTGCTCTTCTTTCTCTTGACGTAACATTTCTCTGATTTTTTCTTCTTCGATCCTCGCCAATTGAAGACGCTTTTTTCTTTCATCACTTTCCTCATGTGAAATTACCATTTTTAATCTCATATTTTCGATTTTTTCAGAGAGGTTATTTTCAAACGAAAAATCATATTCGAATTCACCTTTTGGAATTGAAGAGTTTATTTCTCTGAAATTTTTCTTTTTGTATTTAAAAAAAAGTTCGTTGGTTAGTTAAAAATAAAAAAAGTGGTTTTTGTTTTTTATTTCTATTATTTCGATCATTATTGTCGAAGGCTTGGTTTGGAAAAAATTACATTGGTTACTAGTGGCTGTGGGAAAATGTCTTTGGAAAATTCAACATAACTGTTTGATATAAAAGTATCCCAAATCATCGTTGTTAAAAAAATATAAAATATTTGTTATAAAAAAATATACAAAATAAAAAAATAAAACTATTTTGAGAATAAACAAGGATTTATCAAAGTTTTTGATTCAAGACTGATAAGAAATTAAAAAAACTTTCAGGTTTGAGTATTTATTTGCCTTGTATTTGATAATTATTCCAAAAAACTTATTTTGATCTTTTTTGTCAAAGAAAAAAAAAAAAGAACTTTTTTAGGTTTTAAGGGTATAGTCACTTAAGGTGGATATGTTCCATACCCAAGCCCTGACCTTTAAGAATTATTGTGAAATTGAACTTTGCATCAATTGACAAAAATTCAATTATCAAAAAACAATTCAAAAGTATCTCAATTACAAAAATAAAAAATAACATTACATTAATCCAAAATTTAGACCAAAAGGAATCATAATTAAGGAAATAGTAAACTAAAAAAAATCTTCCAGTGAATCTCAAAGCAAATTCAAAAAAAAATTAAAGAAATCTTGAAAATTGAAAAATAAAGTAGAAATCTGATCACAACAAAAAAAAAAAACTTACTTTTAATATTATTTTCGGAAATGAATTCTTGTTTTTAAAAGTCTAATCCATTTTTCTCAATTTGTAACGTTCAAAATCCAACCTATTTTTCTGAATTATTTAAAAAAAATTATTTTGAAACAAAAACGAAATCTTATTGCATGCAAAGGAAGTGTACAAAAATATACTTTTAAAAATAAAACCACTGAGTTCTATAATAACTCAGTTTAATAAAAATCTACTTAATTTCCAAAAAAAAATTCAATAATTATTGTAAAATTTTAAAAAATATAATTTTTTGCTATAAATAACATTTCAAATCTATTTTTTCTCAGTATTAATCAAAAAAATCTGAGAAAATCATCAAAACAATCGAATTATAAATTCTCCCTAAATACTTTTTTTAAAACCTGGAAAATTCAACTTATAATCACAAAAAATACTTTTTAATTTGATTATTTATAATCAATAATTAATGACCCAATCTTAATTTTTACAGTAGGTCATTAACAACCCAAATATTAAATTTATCATATAGACTTTATAATTATTTCTCGATTTTTTAAAGATTTTCAAACAAATAAAACAATCCAAATGCATATTTCTAATAAAAAAAAAATAATAGATATTATCAAATAACTGATTTTAATACAAATAGTTCCTTGTTTAAACTCTTTATATTTGAAAAAGAATATTGAAAAGTCTTTTAAATTTCAAGTAATTTAATAAATATTTTGTATAAAATAAATGTTCAATTTTTTTTTAGATCTTCAAGGATTCAATATTTCATTGATTTTGATGGTATTTTTTAAAACAAGATTAAAGGCAATAAGGTTACTTGCTCATAAAGAATCTCTGTAATCACTAAAAGTGAGATTTCTTCAAAATTAAATTTTTTTGCAAATTTTTTTTTTCTAATTTGAATAAAAACTCAACAAAAAAGGATCAGTTCTTTTTGACTGAAATTTTATTGGGAAAAATGAAATCGTTTACAAATGATTATTCATTTCTCTAAAGTTGACAAAAGAAGTTGTTTTTCGGGTTCAATTGTATCCTTATGTAAATAATTACTCTATTACCTTAGGGGAGGGGGGATAAGAGTTATAATCCCTTAAGATCTCTAAAAATATGATTTCATGTAAAAGCTATAAAGATCTTTAAAGATTTTCAAATTATAATAAATAGGATGATTTGGGAAGGTGAAATAAAGTTTTCATTTCGTAATTATAAAATAAAAGTTTTTGATCATAAAAAGAAATATTTTTTGTATTTCTATTTTAAATCTGAAAAAAATATTTGAAAATTTAACTACAAATCGATAAAATATATAAATAGAAATCTTTTTTTGAATAGTTACTCAAATTTAAAAAAATTCAAAATATTAGAAATTATTATTTTTTGGTAACTTATCAAAACAAAAATTCCTTAACATAAAAAAAATATTTTGAGGTAGAAAAATAAAAATATGTTGATAAATCGTATTGTCAAGTTTTGAATTTGGTCAAATTTCCTTTTTAAAACTGGTTTTATATTTTAATACATTATTTTTTTATTATGACCTTTTTCCTAAAATCCAGAAACATCTATATCTATCAATCTTTATAAACTCCTTTTCAAACAAAAGGTCCCACCTCTCAAATCATCAATACCATCGAATTTGATTGTTAATAAGATAATCACTTATGGGTGATTTTCATTTTAATTATTCATTTATTCATTTTTTGTTTTTTTTTTATTTATGGATATTGAACAGTTAAGAAATGAAAAAACACAATAAGAAAAAACCAATTTGGAAATAATCTACCAGTATATAAATGGAAACAGTTTAAGTTTGATTTCGAATGAGCTAGATATAAGAATTAAGAAAGACCATTCTTGGATTGATGCATGAAACAAAGAAAAGAGAAATAAAGATAAAAATAAATTCCAACAAAATACCCAGATGAGTTGTGGTTTTATCTTGAAAATAAGATCTTTAAGAACAAAAGTTTGCGGTTAAAAGAGTTATTAATAACTTGTAAAGAACTTTTAGCCAATTCAACGTATTCAAAGGTTATTATTGATTTTTTAATTTTTTTTCTTTACAATTTACAAAACGAGATTTCTTATTTCCAATAAAAGGGCACACCAATTTTTAGAATATTTAATTTTAATTTTTATTGTTTGGTTTTAATGAGTTTTAAAGATTCAGTTTTGAGTTGAGTTTTTTTTATCTTTTAAAGCGTTTCTTAAATTTTAGAATGATACTACAATTAATTTGATTCAATTATGAATAATCCTTGAAAATTTCTGTGCCCTTTTATTTGAAAAAGAGTTTATTATAAACTAAAATTCAAAATTTTCCACACAGCTAAAACGTTCCAAACAATCACAATAATACAATTTCATTGAAATTGGAGATAATTTTGATTTTTGTAAAATATGAAAATCATTTTTTCATCTTTTAGTTTTTGTTTTGATTTCATTGTTTGAATTACGTAATTTGTTTTGTTGGATCAAAAAATTTTTTTTTGAACAATTGATATTATGGTTAAAGTCAGAGTTGTTCAAAATAGAAGAACTCAAATAAAATTAGTTGGTAGTATCTAACCATTTGATCGATCAATAATCCTAATAGAATTTCAACAAATTTACTAATGTATTTTTTTTGTTTTGCTCTCTCCAAAATTTTTGACACACCCTTCATTTATTTGTATTGATAATTATTTATTTTTTGTTTTTTTGAGTATTGTAATTTATGAAGAAGTGTTAACATTTCAATTAGTGAATGGTTCTAATTTGGTAAATCTTCTTGAATTGATTAAATAAGTTTTTTTCTTCACAAATTGAATTTTGGTGTGTTAAAAATTTTGAATTGGGGTTTATATATATATATATATATCAACTTGTTATAATTGAAACAACAAAAATAAAAAATTAAAAATTGTAAATGGTGAAAATTAAAATAATTTTCAGTATTTTTTATTTTTTAAATGTTTATAAATTTCTTAATATCTTTATTCAAAAAGTTAAAAATGAAATTCAATTTTTTATTTTTATTTTATCAAAATTTAAACTTTTAAGTCAAATTTCTTTCTTTTAAAGTTATTTCAAAATAAAAAGAAAGGTGTTGAAATATAAGTAATTAAAATTTAATAATAATAATAAAAAATAATAATAATATCTAGCATTTAACAATTAAATTTCGATTTTTTCATCATCTAATAAGCATTCATCTTGATAAATAATTTTTTTTTTAACTCCCCAAATTTGATTTATTCTATTATCATCAACCGTTGAAATTGTCCATGGTAAGTTGGGGCACCAAGTAAAATCTCTGATACTTGCTTTATGGCCAAAATTGGTTAACTATTATCAATTATCATAAAAAATTACAAAATAAAATTGCAAAATAAAAAATAAAAAAATAAAAATAAATAAAATAAAAAATTAAAAAATAGAAATAAATAAAATAAAAAAAATAGAAATAAAAATAAGATCGTTACAATTAGTTCTGTTGGACGATTTATCAACCCACCACCTTTTCTTTCCACTCCAATTTTATTAATGTCCCAAATATGAAATCTTGAGTCATCGCCAGAACTCCCAAAAATATTAACATTGTGGGGATTCCATTGAACACTATATACTGGATTATCATGCGCTTCAAACGAATGAAGATGCTTTTTTATTCGTCTCAAGTCCCATAACCGGATCGTCTAACGATGGTAATGATATAAATATTTTGATAAAAATAGTAGAATCAATTTTCAGAAATAATTAAATTAAAATCCAAGATCAATAAATAAAAAATAAAATTATCAACTAATTATTTAAAAAGAAAAAAAAAAAAAAAAAACAAGGAAAAGAAAATCAAACTGTATCAGAAGATCCTGTGATTAAAAAATTTGTATTCTTTTTGTGATATGCTACAGAATTGACTTCTTTTTTATGTGCTTCGATAGATATTTCCGGTTTGCAGGTTCGCTCATCAAAAATCATTAATTTTCGATCATCACCCACACTTGCAAATTCATTTGTATTATTTGGATTCCATTGGACATCCTATTTTAAAAACGAATTGTAATTTTTGTTATTTGATTAGGTAAATTGAAATATAATTAAATGATAATAATAAAAAAACATAAAAAAAAAAAAAAAAAAAATTATGAAACGCAATACTTCAACAATGCCAGAATGACTATCAATTCGGTGTATAGGATCAATTTCACGACTTTCGGCATGACTTATGTCCCAAATACAAATTCTATCATCGTAACTACCACTTAATAAACGACCACGGCGATGCGAATTCCAACTAATACCATAGCTATGAAAATTTTTATATAAATATTTAAATGTTTTAATCAGAACAAATATGTGTATTTGTGATTTGTAAATTATTATTAAAAAAAAGAAATGAACAAATAAACCAATGAACAAATAAGCTAATGAACAAATTAATACCCCTCTTTTGTGTGACCACGGCATGTTAAAACAGGATTGTTATTATGTCTAGAAATGGAATATATATAGACCATCCCGTTACCAGCTTTTGTTGCAAAAATATCAGGATTTGATTCGTCAATTCTTGCACGATTTATTTCACTTGTATGTTCTAGTTTATAACTTATTTTAACAGTTTTTTTGTCCACTATTATAATTCAAATTGTTTTTTTTTTTTTTTGTTGTTTATTTATTTATATATAATCATTATTATGAAATTATTTAAGTGTGCCAATTAAAAGGAAAGGTATTTGAAAAGAGAAGGAAAGGGGAGGCTGTCTATAATGAAATAACATAATTTTATTTGAATAAATCTTTGTTTTTGTTTTTTAGAGAATAATTTTTTTTTTTTTACATTTATATAAACTTATCAATATATTTTTTTAGTGAAAAAAATGAGATTATAGGGAGTTCGGTATCGAATCACTAATTAAAAAAGTTTTAATAAAATTTATAATTATTTGTATAAAAATATCTGATGAACCCAAAAAACGAAGATTTATTTGTTTTTCTTATAAATAAATATAAATAATAAAGCAATAATTATTCGTTTTTATAGAAATTTTTTTAGAGTTTATTAAATTTATAAGTATGTTTTTTAAGAATAAACTACAATTAAAATCTGACTAAATTTTTTACATTTTTTTTTTTTTTTTTTAGATTACAAATAATATTTATATTATCAGTGATCTTTGAATATTTTCAGAATAATCTATAATTTCAGTAAAAAATGAAAAATTGATGATAATCTATATATTGGCGATAAAGATAATTTATTAATTTGTAATTAAAAATTTCTTATTGTTGATAATCTATTGTTAGAATAAAAATGAAAATTATAATATAAACTCGATTTCAAAATCATTGGCCCATTAAAAATAAAATTTTGTAAATAAATATTTTTATAAATTCAAGCTATCAATTATAATAAAAAAATAACTATTTTAATATTCAGTTCTGTACACTAGAAATTTTTTTTTTTTGGTCTAAAAATAAAATAAAAAAAAATTGGGTAATTTATTATGAAATTTAGTTTATATATACATCGGGCAATACTTTAAAATTGACTAAAATAATCTTTTTGAATCAATTTTTTTATTTTTATTCTCAAAATAAAATAATTTAAAAAACAATTAATTTAAAATACTAATTATCTACCCCCCTCCAAAAGTGACTGTGCTATTTCTAAACAGATTAAAATCAGTGTTTGAAATATTCCCGAAAATACTCGAAAATTGAAAATATCCGAAAATTTTTTAACCACTTCAAAACATTTTTTGAAGAACTTTTAAGAAACCCTAGTGCTCAGAGATAAATGTTTATGATACAATAACAATTTTAATTTAAGAAACAATATTTTTTTTTGAATTTTTCTTTCTTAAACCCTCTTAAGAGTTTTTTGGCACCTTTTGAGTATATTTTGGTATGTTAGTACTTATTCGGGTAAGTATATATATCCTAGGATATTTTTAGGTTATGAAGTGTTGGGTTGTGTTTTGGAGTTAGATTAAGCCAATTTTTCATCTGGTGTGGGAAGTTAAATCAGATCTGGTTTATGTCGACTTGGGTAGGGTAGGGTGGGTGTATGTATTGTAGGATTGGATATCAATAGTATTATTTTTGGATTGTATTTAAGATTACAAAATTATGAGTAATGATCACAATTAGAAATTGTCGTTACAAAGACAATTTCTCTAATTTGTTAATACCATTTAACAACAATAAGAAATGCCAATGACATCTAAGATACCAATTCCTTTCACATAAAATAGGTTGAATATTATTCATAAAAATTTGTCATTTTTCACATTTTGTATTTTTCAGTCAAAAAAAAAATGTTCTACAATAAACTTCCAATTTTACTGCTAAAGTGAGTGTATTGATCCTAGGGTTTCTTCAAAAAAGTGTTTTTTAGTTAACAAATTTTCGAGTATTTTCAATTTTCGGGTATTTTATTAGAATATTTGCGAGATCTAAATAAAATTTAAATATTTTATTAAAAAAAAATTGGGGTTTTAATTTGAATTTTCATTCATATTATTACAGTGTCCATTTTCGCGTGAAGATGATGATTGTTAAAAAAAAGTCACATATTGTAACAAAAACTTCCAAGTAAATCAGAAAAGGGGTTATATATAATATCAGTTCCCAATTAATAAATGAAATTTTTTTGTTCAAATTCTATTATCATTTGAGAATAATTGAAAGTTAAAAAATCCAAGATCATAATAAAATCAATTGAAAATGAAATTTTTAAGATTTAATTAATACTTCCTAATGTGAAGTTTTGATAATTTGAATTTAACAGTAGAATGGATTGAAATTTCATTATCTGGGGATAAATCAAAAAAAAAATCATTAAAGAAGTGCTATTGAAATATATTATTTCTTTATTGAAATCAAAAAAAAAAATCCATATTTCAAAATTAGCTTTATCTCTTGCAAATATTAATTTTTCCAAAATTAATTTATTACATATGGTGAATTTTTCATATTCCTTTTGAATCTATAATTTCAGTTTGGTTTTTTAATTTGAAATAATATTTTAATGGATCTTTGACTTTTTTTTTTTTTTTTTTATTATTAAAAAACTACCATAATTAAAAATTAAAAGAAAAAAATAATATAAAGAAAAATAATGTTTTTTTTGTTTAAACAACCAAAATTGATTTAATTTTTGATAAACAATTAAAGCCAATAAAATAATAATTCTTGCTAAAAAAAAAAAAAATTGAAAATTATATAACAGTTTATAATTCCTAGATTAACAACTAGAACATATTTTGTTAAATTGTAACTTCTTATTTAATCAGTGAACACCACTGTTTGGTTTATTTCGTGTAATATTAAGCATATATATATAAGCTAAATTTCAAAATCAGGGGCAAATTTTTTTATGATTATTTTTTTCTTTTTTCATTTTTCTTTTAAAAAACTAAATGATTACACTATATTTTTATTTATTAATCTATATTGGTCATTACCTCTAAACACTTTAGTAAAATACATTATTATTCAAAAAAAAAAAAAACAATTAAATAAATTTTTTTCTGTTGAAAAATATTCCCTATTTTTGAAATTTAGCTTATATATATATATATCCCACAAAAACAAAAGTAATTTATTTATTTTCTTTTTTTCTTTTTGTTTGTGATTGCATTCCTTCGAAATTTGATATTTTAAAAATGTAAAAAAAAAAAATTTTGTCCATTGGACATTTTGCCCTTTGTTTAGAAGGAGAATGTAATAATAATAATGGTCTTATTTTGAACATTTGTGCAAGGGGGCCGTGAGTTTTTTCCAGCCCCGAGACCCTCTCGCGAAAATTGTTAATATATTTGAACTGCCCCAAATGAAAATAACAATTAGGGTAAATAATTATCAAGTGTAAAAAAAAAATACAAATTGTTTTTAATTTACGACATTTTGTAAAATTTGAATTTTTTTATTGTTAGGATTTTTCTATTTTTGTGGAATTGGTTTTTTGAGTTCAATATTAGGTATTAATGAAATTCTTGTTTGAGGAATTTCAGTTTCAGATATCTTGTTTGATCAGTGAAAAATACTGATAAACTAAAAGAAATCTTTTTAAAATTTTTACTTTATTTTACATTGAAAAAAATTTATTAAGTTTTTAAGAAAGATTGCATCTCTTTAAATGTTAAGAAACTTTGTAAAATTAGTTGATCTTTGAAATATTCTTTGTCAAAGAACCGTTTTGAAAGTAGAGTTATCAAATTTAGAAAAAATGGAAATTGAATAAAAATTTTTTTTACATTTGTTTTTTTTTAGCGATTAGTAGAAAATTATTTGAAAAATTCTTCTTTGACGACGATTTTACAATTTTAATATATTTGGCATTTTTTCAACCAAGATGACAACAATAATAAATGAAAAATTATTAAGGTTTATCCTAATTTTATGGTATATAGGTATTACTTTTATGACTCGCTTTATATTTATCAACTTAAAAAAACACAGAGACTAAGATTTCTTGTCCAAATTTAAAATTTTGGTTTTTTATCGAGAAATTTGAAGTTGTTCAAAAACATTTTCACAATCCAAATTCGAAATTTAAATTGAAAGGGTTCGAAAATCAAAAATCCTCTTGGTTCACCCTCTTTCTACTTTATCTGAAAATAAACCGTTTTCCAGTCAAAGGGGGGGGGGGCAGTTATAATGAGTGAATCGCATGTGTTTAAAGGGGTTGGATGGTTATTAGAAGAAAAAATTACGTTCGGAAATTCCAAAATTGAAATCATTTTTGCACATTTTTACTTTTTTTTTTTTTTCGATTGTTTTTATTGACACCAAATTCATTTGCAAATTTTTTATATTGTAAGATCGATAGTCATTTAGTAGAAATGGGCTATTCTAAGGTTGTTGATAAAGTGAAAGTAATTGTTGAGAAACCATATTTATTTCCATTGGAATTTTATTTGATCTTCTATCGAAGATCAAAATGAACATTATTTTTTTTCTCAATAAGACCTCTAAGAATTTGGGTTTTTCAATTTTTAAGAAAATATATTGATTTATGAGTTGTATTTCAGACGGATATCAACTATTCTTTTATATTTATTATTCTACTTACTTCTTTATTTAATCGTCAAAGGTCATTTATAAAAATTATTTGATATTTGAAAAAAATGTTGGGTCCTCTTTGAAAGAATTAAAGTTTATATTTATACAAACTCGCCAAACTCTATTATATTTGAAAATAAAGTAGAAAGTAAATGCTACAAGATGCAAAAAAATTTCTTTTTAATTTTGCCTTGTTTTGTTTGAGAATTTTGAAAAGTTTTTGATAAGTGTTTTTTTTAATTTTGTAATTTTTTGTCTTTCCTTTAATTCAGAAATTTTAGTATCATTTTTATCAGAGTTCACATTTTGTTTCTTTTTCCAAAATAACCTCAAATAATTCTTTTTTTTGGTTTCATCTAATCAAATGGTTCTTTTTTCTTCCAATGGTTATTTTTAATTTATTTCTTGTTTGCATTCGGTTTTTCATCGAATCCCATCATTCTCAAAATTTTATAATTAATAATTTTTTTTTTTATTTGTAAAAAGAATATAATATTTTTCAATAAAAATAAATATTTGAGGTTTTTCCTCTTGCAGTTTTAGTTTTCATCATCACTTCGTCAATCCTGATATTTTTAAGTTTATTCCTCAGAAGAAAATTATTTAACTTTGAAATGAAATCAAAAAGAATCATTTTTTTTTAATAGAGTTTTAGTACCAAATAAAAAATTCGTTTTTTGATTCACGTGTAATCGGAATAAAATAATTTTTGATAAGTTTTTGAAAAATTATTCTTAAAGGCGACTTTAACAAGTCGTAAAATTTCTGATAAAAACTGATTCCATTGAAATCATTTTACTATTATGATTCCAAATTTTAATTTTTGAGATTCTAAAAATTCCACAAATGGAATCATTTTGGGAACTCTGATTTTTATTGACTAATAGTATCTTGTATTTCAACCCTCAACATAACATAAAATGAGATAGCCCTTAAATCATTTTCGCAAAGTGAAAACGAAAAGCTATAAGAACTTGACATTTAAGCTGTTTTGTTGGGTGTCTTTCAACCTTATCATGGATAGATTTTAAAACTTTAGATCTTTGCTTTTTGCAAATAACTGTAAATAGGGATTGTTGTTATTTTGTTCAAGAAAATTTAAGGAAAGAATCAATTTTTTTTTTGGGTTGTCAAAATTAACGCAAATTTTGATCTTGTCAAACAAGGGCTCTCTTGCTTTTTTTTTTTTTTTTTTCAATTGTCTTATTTTATTTCCTCTTATTCTTTATTCTTTATTCTTTATTCTTTATTCTTATTGAACTTTTTGAACCAACAAATCAATTTCTTTTTAAAAAAAAAAAAAAAAAAAGAAAAAAATGTCACAAAGATAAAAAAAACAAAAAAATTCTTTTAAATTTTATTTTTCCACAAACAAAAACTTTTTTTGAAAACTATTTTTTGTTCGTCAAAACGAATTTTATTAATTTTAGAAACCATTTATCAATTTAATAAACTCTTCTAAAGAAAAAAAATGCAAGAGTGCGACACGGATCCTTAAATTTTGCTTTTCAAAAAAAAAAAGAATTTAATTGAATTACAAGAAAATCAATGTTCATTTTGAATTTCTTTTTAACTTGTTTGAAAATTGAAAGATAACAACTTCATTCTAAACAAATTCCATTTTGAAGATCTTATTTCTTTTGGTTGTATTATTAAATCGTAAATTAGCATCTTTCTTTTCTCTCGATCAACATAAAACAAGAAAAACTCTATCAAAAAAAATTGGTGAATAGATCCTCATTCCCCTTATGAAATTATCAACCGACCGATTTTGAGAATACGGATTTACGGAGAGTTATTTTGGCACTTTTTTACACAATAATTATAATCACTAATCCCACGATCTTTCAAGTTTTTAAATGGTTTAAGAAAAGACCACAAACTTAAGGAAGCAAAAACCATTTACCAGCTTATTTTGGATTTATTGGTTTTTGCAAAAATTAAATTCTTCTTGGTTAGGTTCCAAAAAAAATTGATCCTCATTTTGTCGAAAAATAAAGAACAATCTCTTTGAGAGTTTGAAAAAATTCCTTGTTTTTTGACAAATTAATTTTTTAAGGAACTCCACAACAAAAAAAAAAATAAAAAAAAAAAACAAGAAACTCAAATTGCTGAAAGTTTTTGAAGAATTATAAAAAAAAAATCAGAAAAGATCCTTACCAAATTTGAATGTTTCATATTCGTGGTAGTCATTAGGAATACGATAAGTCAAAATATAGAGTTTGTTGTTTTGAGCTAAATTCGTTCCAACCATAATTTTATAATTTGTAGAGCTATTCGTTATAAAAATAAAAGAAAAAAATATTTCGGTTTAATGGACTGGTGTCAGCTCAATGAGAGAACAAATCAAAAAAAAGAAGTTAAAAAGATAAAAAAAAAAAAAAAAAAATTTCTTTTGAAAGTTAAAGTCATTTAACAGAACACAATTTCTGTTTCGCCCAATACTATCACATCGCCTTATTACACTGAAAATTAAAAATTATTTAAAGAACTTCATCATGAAAGTAAATAGAGCTACTTTTGTTCAAATTTGTTAATTGGGTATTGTTGTAACTGAAAAGAAACAAATTCAATACATAGAAAACCAAAAAAGAAATTTTCAAAATAAAGTAAGCATCGAAATATTCTTTTTAATTTTCCGAAATGTTTTCAAATCTTTTAAGACTCTTGGCAAAACTATTACTCTTGAGAATTTAAAAGATATTTACTTTCTCGTGATCGTTTGAAAAGTTTTGATTTTTTTTTTGATCTAAAATTTTTGGGTTCTTTTTTCCTTCAAAAAAAAAATAAAAAGATCAAACAACGTTTTCTTTTTTTCATTTGTTTTTTGTTTTAAAATTTCTTCGAAAAAGACTCTTGCAAAGCAAACGAAAGGATAAAATCGTGAGAAAAAAAAAAAAAAAGTATATTACCCTTCTGTAATTGGAAGAAATTGGGTTGTAAGTGATTGGCTTTCGAGTTGGTGGTCGATAGTAAATCGGCAAACTGTTGTTTTGTATTTTCTCCAATTTACAAGTGGCTCATCAACTGCAAAAGGGCTTTGTTCTGAATTTTTTGCTTGTTCAGAATTGTGATTGAAATTATAATTTCCTTCATTACTATCAGATCCTTCGCTTGTTGAAGAATTTGAAGAACCTGTTTCGCTGGAAATTTCAGAATTTTCATGTACTCTATTTTTCAGAAACGTCCTCCCTAATGGTAAGCCCACTTGATCATGAATCCCTTAAAAAGTTTAAAAAGAGAGGATGAGTAAAAAAAAAAAAAAACAAAAATTTAAGGTTGAAAAATAACAAGAATTAGAAAGAAGTTTGCTTAAGAGTGGTGTTTGTTTTGATCAAGTTGGTTTTGGGTGCCTTAATAAAGCTGATGATAAAAAAAAAAAAAGAAATTGATTTATTTTGCTTACTTTTACGATCAGCAGCTGTTTTAAGAAAGAGAATTTAAAAGAAGATTTGTAAAGATCTTTAAAAGAAATGTTGTAAGTTTGAGATTTTGAAAAAAAAATTTACACATCTATCAAGAAAGGATGTAAAAAGATAAAAATGAATTTGGAAAATAAATTATATTTTAACAGATACACATTTGTCTCCAATTAATAAAATTTGATTTATATTTTCTTCACATTTCTTATTTTGGTTTTACAATTACAAATCCACTTGTATTTATTTTTTACTCAAAGTGTCTAAAAGAAAGGATTTTTAACGTAAAAGTATTTAAGGGTAATCTCGGGATTTTTCAAGTTGTATTAAAACCTTTAGTTTCATATTTATTTTAATTGTGAAGAAATATTTGTTTACATATTCACTGATTAGGATTAAAACAATCATTTGGCGTGTTTATTTTTTATTATGAAAAATTCAATATGAATTTTTTTGAGATGTTAGATATAACACCCTTACATTTAACATGTCAATTAAAAAGCAAAATAATGATGATTTTCTGGTGATAAATAATTGAAGATCATTTCCAACACTCTCAATAAACAACACAAACTTGGAGAGATTGCATTATCTATGAGTTTGGAAAATTGAATTACAAGGATTGTTACAGTCTCTCCCAAACCTGAACAATTTTTACAAAGAAATTGTAATTGTATCTTTGTTTTTTTGGTCTATATATGCTAGTGTTTTTTCTTGGATTGAATTTCCCAAACAACCCGTTGGCTATGGTATTTACTCTTTTGGTATTTTGAACCGATTCCAAAGGTAAATAACCCTGAATATTTGATTTATTTTTATCCTGCTTTTTTAGTGCATTACTTTTGTATGCTGAGTCTCTCTGAAAAAATAAAATGCTGTTTCAAATATTAATTGAGGTCTTATGAAGTGAAAAGTTTTTGGTGTGTCTTGTATTCAAAGATCTATTGAATTTTTTCTTTACAAAAATTATTCCAATAGTTTTTTTTTATTTTAAAACATTCTTTTAAAGACTTGTTATTAAAAAAGGATCTTACTTTTTGAAGATTTGGATCATTTTCTCTGGAACTGCCCAGCCTATGAAAATAATCGTAAAATCTGGATATCCGAAATAAAAAAATTTAACATCTCTAATATATTAAAAAATAATATTACTATTTTTGATATTATTAGAAAAAGAGATTCATTGTATTTATTAGCCTTAATAGGTAATAAATTTATTTTTGAGTCTTTAACAAAATTCCTAAATCATAATTTAGGAATTCGGGCAAATAAGAGGAATTAAAAACTCCTCCGTTAAATAATAAAAAAAAAAAAGGATCTTACTTTTTCGAAATAGATCTTTTACTCAATTTTTATCAATATCAAATTCTTTTTCGTTCTTTTGTCAAATTATATTTATTTCAAAATAATAAAGTATTATTTTGTTTTCTATTGATAAAGGATAAATTATTCGATGCTACTTTTTTTCTTTTTTTATCATTGAAGGGGGGTATCAAAATTCCATTGTGTTTATCCTTGGTTTTTTTTAATTTGAGAAATAAACAAAAAAAAAATATTGAATTTTCGGTTAATTCTTAAATTAAAAATAAATATTATTAGATTTTCCAGAATTAAAAAAAATAAAGAAAAATAAAATATAATACTCAATTGGTTTAATTTTGGAAAACCACCATTATCTTGTTTTTTTTGTTTATTTGCAAAATCGATTGATTATACATATAAAACAGAAAATTTGAGAAAATATATACACTTGATATCACTCTGCTACACTTGAAGGTTTTTTCAGATATTAGAAGCTATATTCAGATTTTTTTAATCTACTGATTATTTAGGCAAGATTGTGGGGAATAAAATTATATTTCCTAATTTACATTTTTGGAAAAAAATGAGAAATTAGGAAAAAGCCAGAGAGTGTATATTTTTATTTTTTAAACAGGAAATAAATATAAAATTTATCAATTTTTTTATATTTTTGAAATTAAAATAAACCTAATTTCACTTTTCCGAAATACAATAGAATAGAGAATTATTAAAAAAAAAAAAAAAAAAAAAACAATTCCTCAAAGTTCGAAAATATAAAAAAAAATAATAATTATAGTTTTCTGGTTGATATTTTTTACATTATTAAACTCCATCTATTTTTTGCATAATCAGAAAACTCTAGAAAATCTAACTCAGCTTTTTTTAATTCTTAAAAATTCACAAAAAAATAATTTATTTAACTCAATTATATTAAATAAATAAAAACCACTTAACAATAAGGTTAATTAATTACTCCCTACCCAATTCAAAATTAAAAAAAAAATTGAAAATTATGTTATTTTTGTGTTACATAACACAAGTGTAAATATGAATGTTGTAAAAAATAGAGTTTTTACAATTTTAATGATAAATAAAGAGTTTCATGTATTTATCCAAATTTTGGTAATAGTAAACGAAATAACGGTTTTGATACTTGATATCTATGGTATTTTCAATATAAAATCGTTTGGCAAATACCAATATTTTACTTTAAAAACTGTTTTTTTTTAAATTTTGAAAGATTGTTGTTTGCCAAACGATTTTTTGATTAAAAGTGTTCTTAACCTATTAATATAATCCGAAATTATATTTACTATTACCAAAATTTGGATAAATACATGAAACTCTTTATTTATCATTAAAATTGTAAAAACTCTATTGTTTACAACATTCATATTTACTCCTGTGGTGTTTAAATATGGAACCATTTTAAAAAAAGAGAGTTTTTACATTTTTACTATAAAAAAAAAAGAGTTCCTGGCAGATATACAATTTTTTTTATAAAAATGAAACTTCAATTTTGGGTTTTGGACCAGAAGAGGTTTTCAATATAAAATTTTTTGGTAAATACCAATTCTGTTTTTGGAAGTTGATTTTTTTAAAAAAATTTAAAGATTGGTATTTCCAAATGATTTTTTGATTAAAATTATTATGAGTCTATTAAGATAATCAGATATTATATTGATTATTACCAAAATTTAGATAAATGTATAGAACTCTTTATTTGTCCAGAAAAAATGAACAAAATTTATTTTTCACAACATCGGTATTAGTACTCATTTAGTTATCGAATTGTAAAAAAGAAAAAACAAGAGACTAAAAAATATTATTGTGTTTTCACTTGTCAATAAAATTTTTATTTGATAAAAAAAATTCTTTGGGTATAAAATTGGAAAAGTAATATGTTTATTTACTTTTTTTTTTGAAATTGAATTTTTTATTCCAATGTTATTTTTCGGTTTTTTAACAATAAATTTCTTAATGTGTGGGTACCCAGTGATAATCGCGCATTTATTCTATCAACAACATCATTAAACATTGATAACAAATTTTTTTGGTTGTTTTCAAGAAATGGGTGCTTGTTTTTAACAGAATATATTTGTTGTAATTAGTTTATAGTTAAAACGTTAATTCGATTTGACTGTTAATTTTTGGATTTGATAGGAAAAAAAATACTTTGGTTTAGCGAATTGAAGAAATTTTTTCAATCAAATATTATTTTTTGCTAATTATTTTCACGTTTTCAATTTAATAAAAATTTTTATTTATTTTTGGATAAGGAGTATTCCTCTTGAACCAACATTGTAAAATGGATCAAAAAAGGCAATTAAATAAGTTAAAATTATATTTTTATTTTTTTGGAATTCTATTTTTAGTAATTTCTTAAATTTTTTTAGATAGATAATATTTAAAAATCTAAATTGCATTTTTTAATGCAAGAATAAAAAATAAATTCCATCCTATAACTTTGAAGATCAGAAAAAGATTTTTGATATTTTTTTTTTTTTTTGAAAATTTGCTAACATATTAGAATTTAATAAATAGATCAATATATATATATATATATATATATTACAATTATTTGATGTATAAATTAAAAAAAAAATTAATTAAAATAAGGTATTTAGAATAGTTTTAATATTTATTTATTATTATACCTAATATCAATTTGTGTTTTTTGTTTGGAAATAATAATAAAAAAATGAGAAATAATTTTAAAAGGTGTAGACACATTAAGTTTTCAGGCAATCAGTAAGAATCCTATTAATAGTTAAGATTTGAATTTTAATTGTAATCAACTGTAATCCGATTGTAAAGTGTTTATCTTTACATTTTAAAAGGGTCTTGTATCAGTTTTAAAGGGGTAATTATATGGACTTTTAGTGTAATTATTATTTTTTTTTCTCTTATGTTTTGTTAATCGAAATGGGAAACAGGATTTAAAACCTCTAAGGAATAAAGAGATTGTTTTTTGTTTTTTTTTTTTTTTCAATTCAAAATGTTGAATTTATTTTTTTAAAAAAATTTGAATGGTTTTGTTTATTATCTCTCGTTTTTATAACTTTGTAAACTCTTTTTCAAATTAAAGGGCACAGAAATTTTCAAGGATTATTCTTAATTAAATCAAATTAATTGTACTATCATTCTGAAAGATAATAAACTCTGTAAAACATAAAAAAAACTCAACTTAATATTTAAAACTCCTTTAAAACATAACAATATAAAATTAAAATTCAATATTTTAAAAATTTAACCGCACTTTTATTCGAATTGAATCTTGTTTTATGAATTCTAAAGAAAATATATATTAAGCCAATAAAAGCCTTTGAACAAAGTGAATTGAGGAAAAAATTCTTTAGGGGTTATTGATAACTCTTTACACAATCAAACTTTTGTTCTTTAAAATCTCATTTTTAAGATAAAGTAACTATTCTCATCTGGGTATTTTGCTAAGATTTTTTTTTTTTTTTTTTTTTTTTTTTTTTCTTTTCTCTTTAGTACATTCACTAATACAATAACCTTCTTTCTTAATTCCTAAATCTAGCTCATTGGAAATCCAACTTAAACTGTTTCTATTTTTATACATGTAGATTATTTCCAAATTTTTTTCTTCTAATCTTGTTTTTTCATTTTTCCAACTGTTCAATATCCATAAAGAAAAATCCAAAAAATGATAAAACGAATAATCAAAAGGAAAATCGCCAAAAGTAAGTATATTATTAACAATCAAATTTAATGGTATTGGTGATTTGTGAGGTTTGTCCACTTTTTTGAAAAGAGGATTAGTTTCCTTCCAAATTGGTTTTTTTTTTTTTTTTTTTTTCAGTTTACTATACCTCTGATATGATTTATTTCATCTTCAATTAAATAAATAAATATTATAAATTTTTGAAATAATTTGAAAATAGGTTCAATTTTGGGCTTTCGGTAAATAATTCGATTGTATTTCAAATAAGTAAACTGCTTTTTTTTTTCCTATAGAAAAATCCAATAAAAGTTCTTTTTCAGTTTTAAAGAGGGGGGGTAGAAATTTTTCATTAATTAATAATCGAAGTTACCAAGTAACTAAGCCAAAGAAATAATAAAAAAAATTAGTCAATACTTATTCAATTTTTCATTTAAATTTGTCTTCTTTTTGTCTGTGAATTAATTTTTGGAAAGAGTTTAAAAAAAGATCAAACTTTTTAAAATAGAGAATTTGTTTATGAAAATTGTTTGATAATTTTGCTCATGTTATATTCATCAAATTTTTACTTTATTTTTTTACTTTCAAGTTACTGTAATTTTTTTAAAATTCGTTGTTAAGTTTGATAGAGTTGTTAAAACCCTGTCTCGAAAGCTCGGTATGCAGATTTTAAAATACAACATTTTATTTTTTTTATTTTTTTTCTTGTTCCAAGGCAAAATCGAATTAATAACCAAAACTATAATCTCTAATTTCAAATCAAATTTGATGGTAAAGATCATGATATTCAGATGAAAATATTAAATTAATAATTAAATAGTTGAAAAGTTTCAATAATTTTCTCAATTTTTTTTAATTTTTTTTAAAGTATTAATAAAACTTTAATTTTCTTCAAAATTAACTCCACTCGTTTGAGGCGAATTTCAAATTTGATCCTTGATTATTCGAATTACTTTTTTAAATAATTAAACTTTTTGAAAGCAAAGCAATATTTAATTAGGGTTTGTTGTTGGTTTCTTTGATCGGTTAATGAATAGGTCTTCTAGAACAAAAAAAGAAACTTTTTTTTTTGAAACACACATCAATCTATACTGTATACATTATTTTGACAACGGTGTCTTTTAATTTAAATTCTTCAATCGTTATTTTTTCATACAGTAACAATTACCTTTGCAGTGTTACGTTTGATGAAAATTTTTTATTCAAATTTTATACTATTTAATTAATTCTTAATGGGAAACAATTTTTGCTTCATTTTCAATTTCCTATTTCAAATACCGACTAAAATCACAACTTACACCTTTGGAGATTCTTTATAAAAAAAATATGTAAAGGTTGAGAAAATTTTTTGCTTTAGAAATTCAGATGCCATTAAAACAGATAAAAATCAAAATATTCCCCATTCTCGCAATTTTACAGATCTTGGTTGTTATACAAAAATTTGACATTAGATATTCTACAATTTCTATTTTAACAACCAAAATTCCACCTTTTGATTTACAAATATTTTTTACAATTACTTCTACGGGTCCTTTCTGTTGAAAGTTTTGTAAAGCGACTTTCGGTTTATCAGAATTTTCTTGACTTGGATTATTCCATTTAGTCAAAGTAATTCATTACTTGACTTCAAAGATTAAGCAATCAGGAAATCTAGTTTTGTGTAAGAATTTAAGTTTTTTTTTCGAATATCAATTTGAATAAAACGATTTTGAAGATTAATATAAATTGAGGATGTTAGTAATTTCAAAATAGTCTTCTCCTAATTATTTTCATTCCATTTTCACATATTCTTATATTTTTTAAAATGTTCAAAATATTTTTCAGCCAAAGTAGAAAGTAAGAGAAGGAAAAGGTAAGAAGAAGATCTTTTTGAAAGATCTAAATCGAGACTTTTTAGAAATGTTTTTGGAACATTAAGTGTTGTTTTGTTTTTCTGATCTCAATAAACACAAAATCAAAAATTCAAAATATTTTGATTTTTCTTAATAGGATTACTTATAAACCTGTTTTGGTTTTTAACCCCCCCTTACATAGAGAATAATGTTCTGGTTGTCGTTAAAGCAATTGCTTTTTTAGGATTATCTTGAACTTTTTTCTATTTTGCAAATTTTTTTTTTTTTAAATTTTCAAAACAAAGCAAGTTTTTGTCCCATTAATTTTGAATTAAAATTCCTATTGAGATGTGAATGTAAGTGAAAACAAAATCTAAACACTTTCTGTTATGAGAAATTCGTCCATAACGAAAGACAGTTTATGTTTCAAAACGATTGGTGTGAAAATGTGTAGGTTTGTTTCCAGAAGAAATTCACAAAACCCAATCAAGGAACTTTCGAACACTTAAAACTATGTTGTTCACAATCAATAAATTTACCCACAAAAGCAGAAAAGTAACCATTTGTGTTGTACAAATTTAAATACTTTGGGATATTGATGTTCGAAAAAAAAAAAAAAAAAAGAAACAGTTCTTCAATAAGGATAAGGCACATTACTCAACATTGGATGAGAAACGTTATTTCATGATCTTAAATGATCCATTCAAAATTTAATCAACACACTTATGTGACAATGAATATAAACTCTCAAAGCAAAATATTCTAAAAATAAAAATTATTTTATCATAAATCAAAAATTGAAAAACTTTAAATTGGTATTTATTTTAAAGGGAATTTGTTTAAATTTTAAAAGTTGATTGATTTTTTTGTTAACAAAAACTTTGTTGAGTTATATCCTCTTGATTATGGAAATTTTTAAATTTATTAGTTTTTTTACAAAGTCAGTCTTTGAAGAAATCGAAACTTTAATTTGACTTTTAATTTTTCGACCGTTTCTTTAATCATTTAAGAAAGAGATATTCAATTAATAAAAAACGGGTTTACTGATTTAAAACCTGGGTTTAACTTGTTTGAAGTGGTTATTGTAACAACTTTAATAAATTTTCGATTATAAAAGGATTAGAGTAAAATGAACATTTTACCTTTTCTGGAAAAGGGTATTTCGAATTCTGTTGTGGTTTGTATCACAAATTATCATTTTTGGGATTACTTTTAAAAATTACTAATAAAAAACAAGAAATAATAAAAAATATTCAGATTGCCAGAACGAAATTTTAAAATTTAATTAAAAAGTTTTTTTTTTTTGAGATTTTTTGATCTTTTCAATTTGAGAAAAACAAAATAAAAATCTGTAAAAGTTTGGAAATTTGCTATCATTGGAGAAGTTTTAAATGGAGCAGAGTTGAAATCATTTTTTGAATATTTTTAAGGTTTTATTGATGAATTTTTTTCGAAAACAGATCTTCCATTTAAAAGATCTTTTCGTAATAAATATTCCCACTCTCTAATTAGATTTTTTCGATTTTTCCTGTTTCTTGTGCGAAAAAAGTTTCATTTTAGTGTGGAAGTGTACCCACGAAGTTTAACTATTGTTCTTTTTTGGCTTTGTAGACGAACTCCAAACTGAAAGAATAATTTTATTTTTTTTACCTTTTTGTTAACATCTGATGGGATTTGTAAAAAATTTTTTTGAATTTTTTTTTTTTTTTCAACCTTTGACCAACATAATTTACTTTCTAAAAAAACTAACCTTACATATTTGTAGCCAAGCGGAATAATACCCATACTTATTTTTTTGCTTTCCATCAAATGTTGCTTTGCCAATTCACTTGATTGCCCAACCAAAATTAATCTGGCTGCTTATAACTACCAACATCTTGTGATTTATCCTTGTTGCACATCCGAAGAAACTAAGGTTGAAATTTTCGAGAATGAAGCCAAAGGCGTAAGTGTCTTACATTAAAACCACAATTTGAAAAATTTAGAAGCACTCGATACCATTAGGTGTCTCTTCTCCTTTCATCATTCTTTTTGATTTTCAGTTATTCTAATTAATATGAAACTTGTTAGGTGTTGTAACTACAAAAAATTAACTTGAATGAGAGATAAACAGAGTGTTACTTTATTTTCTTTTTTTTCAAATATTTGTCTAATGGCTGTTTTTAATGCTTGTTTTTTTTTTTTTTTTTTTTTTTTTTATTTTTCTTTTGGATTAGGTCACTATCGAACAAAAAATTAAACCCGGGTGTACCGAATCCACTGACCGGATATACCTTACTGCTATTGGTAAAACAATTAACGTAAATTATTTCCAAAACTTCTTTTTTTTTTTCTTTCGAAAAAAACAAACCCAAAGTTCACTTTGAAATTATCATCGTCTTCAACACCTTGTAAAAATTTAAACTGAAAAAGATACATTGTTTTTTGGTCAGTTTCACCCATAGAAATCAAATTCTTAACAGTCTCGATTTAAGTACAACATTTCCATTATAGACATTGACGAACAATCTTTGCTCCCGTTTTTGTTTGAGAACAGATCGATCAATGCAAGAAAAATGTTCAAAAAATTCATAAAAACCAAAATTTTCACATTTTTTCCTATTAGTTTGATGAATTTTTTTTCTTTTTATTCTGATAATTAACACCGCTTCATTATTTAACTTCTCGAATATTAGTTGGTTTGTAAATAAAGATAAAGTCTGAAAAGGAAAATATTTTTCAATTTTCAATGAAAACAAAAAAGTAAATAGGAAAAATTTGCGAAAAATAAATACTTTTCAATTTCCAAAAAAATTCACAAAATAAATTAAAAATCTATTTAATCAAAGAATGACAAAAGTCAACTAGAATAGGTTTAACAAGATGGCCTTTCATTTCCAAAATGACTTTAATATATTTTCTCAAAATAAAATGAATTTTAAGTAACCTCACACTATCTAACAAATTGCTTGAATTAAGAAAAATCCAAAAAATGTTCATTTTTTTTCTTAACTAAACTCACTGAAGAAAACTTTGTGAGATTTTGAAACACTGCCAAGTACACCATTTCTTCAAAATTCATGGACTTTTATCTCGGAACATGGTTCTTAAAGTATTTTCAAAAACAGTTTAATTTTACGAAAATGATTTGAATTTTATCGAAAGTAACCTTTTAAGGAAGTAAGTACATTTTACCACTTTGAAAATTTTTAATTGTGTTAACATTACTGAAAAAATATTTTTTGAGTGTAACCAAATATTGAAACTATGAATCCAAAACACCATCCACTAGTCTATTCGTGAATGGAATCAAAGTAATTCAGAGTTTGAATCTTAATTTTTTCAATTTTTTGAACTTTTTTTTTGATTCAATTTTTGGTTTTATTAAATAAAGTTTTGGATCTAGAAATGTGTTTATACCAATGATCGAAATTAACCAAACAGTAAACCAACAAAATATACCTGAAAAGGTGTGTATTTGAAACAAATATTTTCTTTTAGAAGACCAAACACAAAAGATCACCATTCCAAATAAATTTGTTGAAATCAAGAATGAAAAAAAAAAAAATCGATAAAAGCCTATTTTTGAAGATTGGTTTTCTTTATCTTCTTAGTTTGCTTGAATAAAAACTATTTTTTTCTTTGAATTTCTCGCCCCATTACTATTTATTATTATTTTAAAAAACCTTTGGTGACAAATTTGCTTTCAAAATTCAATTTTAAAATATTTTTCTCAAACCAAGCCAAAACGAGGAATACTATTTCAAAAATTATAATAAAGGGGTTGAATTCTTGGAATCAAAAAACAGTTACAAAAGATTCAAATCAAAATAATTCAGAAATTCAATAACAAATTTCAATCAGATTCAGAATTTTTTTGAGTTCTCATTTTAATGGAAAATAAATAATTATAAAATCAAACGAATTTGTCCAATAAACCCTCGTTCTCAAGAAGAATTAAAAAAATCTCTGATTTTCTGAACTAAAACCAGAATTAGATGACATAAATGAAAATAGGATTTTTAAATTCATTTTGGAAATTCTTTCGAAATAAACAGTAATTTGTTTATCAAAAATTTTCCAATTAAAATTTTTTCATAAAGAATTAAAAATAAAACCAAATAAAGAATAAGTAATTGTGTAAAATGTTATAGATAAGTTCAAGTAATAAATGATTTTTATTTATTTTTTTTTGATCAATTTTTTCATTTTTTTGATTTACGTTTTTGAGTTGGTATGAAAATATCTATTACTAGAATATATTCCACTCTAGTATTTATGGAAATATCAATGTATTTGACGAAAGAAATGATTTGAATAATTCAGTTTCACATAAATGGTAGCACTCAAAAAATGAAAAATGTACTTACCCCCTTAAACACCAAACAACTAACTCAATGAAACGACCTCGATTAAAAATTTGTGGTTTATTTTTCCTCTATTTGGAATTAATTTGTTATTTTTATAAAGAAAGGAATGGTTGTGTGAGTTTCTTCTCTTTAAAGTTCTGATCACTAAAGTATGGAAAGTTTTTTTTAACCTCAAAATGTTGTTCTGCAATTTTCAATTTTTAGTATTTCTTCATTAGGTAATAATTCCTCTTATCTTCGAAATATATCAAAGCTAAAGCATGATTTAAAGAGGTGTGTTGTTATAGTTGTTGTTGGGTGTGAGTTTTGAAGATCATTTTTATTTTATCTCTTTGAAAATTTTGTTTCTTTGGATTTTTTTATTTGTCAAAAATTACTTTTGATTTTTAAAAAGTTTTTAATTTGACAAATAAATTTTAAAATTGAAATAGAGTTAAATCAAATACTCAAATTGAATTCTACCTCGATGAAATTGAATTACTATTTAAAAAAGAATTATTTCAGATATCTAAGAATACTTATTATTGGATATTTTTTGAGATTGTTGAATGGGATTATTTTTTCAATAAAACCCCTTTATATAATATTTTGAAGAATTGATAGATCTTGCATTTTTCTTCTTATAATTCTAGTCGTATTTGAATAAAACCAAATATAGAATTTTATCAAAATTGGTTCATTATTAAAGAATTGACAAAAAAAATCGAGGTTGACCCAATAAATGGAGCCAATGTGTTGAAATTTCCAGGAAAGTAAAAAAATAACACTTTAGAGGTTTTGATGATATCATGCTTAATTCATGATAAAGTTACTAAAATCGCGATAATTTTTTATCAAATCACAATATTTTGGAAAATCTCGGTGATATAACAAATCGCGATAATTATTAAAAAATCGTGATATTCTATAAAATCGTGATAATTATTATAAAATCGTGATAAATATCAAAATATGGCGATTAAAAAGCAATCGCGATATTTTAGTTGATGAGTTTTAGGTTGGGCCAGCAATATTTTTACAAAGAAATTTTTTTTGATCAAAAAATAGATTATGTGATTAAAAGTTATTCTTTGAAAAAACGAACAAAAAAGATACTTGATTCAATCAAGGATCAGATCAAAGAGTTTTATTGCTTTCTCATTTGATTTGGTTGACAAACCTATCGATCGATTCTTTTAAATCAACAACAGTAAGAACTAAAGATAAATAAATAATTTTCTCAGCCAATCATTGTGTTGTAAATTGCCTTGAATAATTAGCTTCTAAAACAACCAACCCTTCACCTGTTCTTTAAAGAAGGCGTTCTTGGGGTTAAAAAACATTTTCAATATTCTCCGAAAGCTAAAAAGGAGTTGGATAAATTTTCAAAAGCTTTCACAACAACCTAATCAGTGATCACCAATTATTAAGATTCTTTTAATGCAATTGTTTTCTGTTTCATATTCTTCTTCTTCTTCTTCTTCTCAGATCTTTGGATTGGACAGGAAACACAACTAGAGTTTAAAGGTTTTTTTATTGATCGATCACCAATAAGAAGGAAAATTACTCTTTCTTCTTTTTGGTTATTCTTTTTGGTTATTTAAAATTGTGAAGGTAACAACTCCATTTTAAAAAAACACAGATCTATTTTATATTCAAGTGTATTGTTGAAATGTATAATTATTAGTTTGTCATAAAATTTGTTTGAGATTTTTAATTTTGTTAAAAAAAAAAAAATGAATTGAAAACTTTTTTTTTCAACTACAAACAAAAAACCCAAAGCCTTTACTAAAGCTTAGTGTCTTTCATACATTCCAAACACTTTGAGCCACTTCACAACCCTTACAAACACTTTCTAATCATTTTTAAAGCCGGAAAGAGTTGTAAAAGTTTCAAGGTTTTGTAAAATTTAAGGGATTTTTTGTAAGTTGATTTCAAAAAAATAATTTTCTATATCGCAAGATTTATTTTATCACGATTTTATGATTTTTCGCAATAAAGTAGACTAATCGCAATTTTTTATACTATCGCGATTTTATTGTTAATATCGTGATAATACAAGTTATCATCAAAACCTCTACTATTTAAATAATAGTTTTTTTTCTTTGAACTTTTATTTTTGTCCTGATTATTTAATAAAAAATATTTTTTTCATAAATAAATAAAGTAGTGAAAAAAATACCGGACATGAAAATAATACCAGACAAGATTTTAATTGTGAATATTAGGAAAATTTTTGTGTAATTTCATTTATTTACAATCAAATCCTTTTTTTAAGAATCAAACTTTTTAAATTATAACCCACCCACTTATTAGAATCATGATTAATGAAAGTACACTTGTTCAAAACACCACCCAATCAATCAAAAACCAAGAATAAAAATTATCATTTTCCAAACTTTAGTAAACCTCTATAAAACTCTACTGTTTTTCAAAAAAAGTTGATCTACTTAAGCTATCAAACAATTATTTGAGTATTCTAGATACACCTTGCTTTGATGAACTTTAGGTAGGTTTATTACTAATCTCATGAAAAAATTAGGTTATTTATAATATGGATTTGATTGAAAATAAATGAAATTACACAAAAATTTTCCTAATCTTCACAATTAAAAATCTTGTCCTGTATTATTTTCATGTCCGTTATTTTTTTCCCTACTAAACTATTTTTCAAACAAAAGGGCACACCTCTCAAATCGTCAATACCATCGACTTTGATTGTTAATAAGATAATTACTTATTGGTGATTTTCATTTTAATTATTCATTTTTTCATTTTTTGCTTTTTTTATTTTTGGAATTGAACAGTTGGAAAATGAAAAAGCAAGATAAGAAGAAACCAATTTGGAAATAATCTACCAGTGTATAAATGGAAACAGTTTAAGTTTGATTTCGAATCAAGATAGAAATAGGAATTAAGAAAGACCATTATTGGATTGATGCCTGGAACAAAGAAAAGAGAAATAAAGAAAAAACATTCCAACAAAATACCAGATGAATTGTGGCTTTATATTGAAAATGAGACTTTAAAGAACAAAAGTTTGACGTGTAAAGAATTATCAATAAAATGTAGAGAACTTTTTCCCAATTCGCCTTGTTCAAAGGTTTTTATTGGGTTTTATAATTTTTTTCATTACAATTTACAAAACGAGATTTCTCATTTCAAATAAAAGGGCACACCAATTTTTAAAATATTGAATTTTAATTTTTTTATTGTTTTGTTTTTAATGAGTTTTAAAGATCCAGTTGAGTGTTTTTTTATGTTTTAAAGCGTTTCTTATATTTTAGAATGATACTATAATTAATTTGATTCATTTATGAATAATTCTTGAAATTTTTTGTGCCCTTTTATTTGAAAAAGAGTTTATAATAAAAATTTCAATTAGAAACAGATCTTGTTCCACCAATAACAAATTAAAATTAACTTTTCTTCAAAATCATATTTCTTAAGAGTAACGTTGTGGAATTTTATTTAATAAACAAAAAAACAGCTGTATTATTTGAAGTGAAATAATTTTCGAAAAACATTATTTTTTTTTTGCTTCATTTTTTCTATATTGTTGTTAAAATAACCCACGTGTTTTTGCAAAGATGCGATTAGTTTAACATTATAAGACGTATTTATTTTCCGAGAAGGTCTACTCATTAAATTATCCAAAAAATCCACAATAAACAATAAGTAAAGAATAATATTGCTTTCTTCAAATTCTACTGCTGAATTAAAAATCGTAAAAATTAATTATCGTCCGTTGTTATTTCGGAAAAAAATTGAAATAGAAAAAACAGTTCAACACATTTTTCATTGCTAACAGAAATAATAAAAATAACGAAAACCTGTAACTGTGATAAAAATGAATTCAATACTATTGATTTTAATTTATTTTAATAAAGATTATTAAAAAATTTCCTTTCCCACAACGAACCAAAAAAAAAAAACAAAAAAAAAAATTATCTCAGATAAACCACCATTACCTTTTTTGTAAATTTAAATATAATTAAAAAGTTTACGAAATGATAGTATCCAGTTTATTAATTATTGATTTGAAAAGGAATAGAACTATACTACAATTCAAAATTTTTAATACACCAAAATTCAATTTTTGAAAAAAAAAAAAATCTTATTTAATCAATTTTAGAAGAAATACCAAATTAGATCCATTCATTAATTGGAATGTTAATAATTGTTTATAAATTACAATATCCACAAAACAAAAAATAAAAAATTATTAATACCAATAAATTATCGGCGTGTTAAAAATTTTGAAGATTGGCAAAACAAAAAAATAGAGCATTGGATTTATTGTTAAGGGTTAGATAAAACTTCATCTAATCTGTTAAAGAGAGAATTTTGAAGTTACCAAATTTGAGACTTCTGATTCAAAGAGTATCTAAAATATATAGAGTCATCAAAAGCATTTAAATCTTAATTTAGTTTTCTAAAAAAAAAAAAGAAAAGAAAGAAAAAAAAAATTAATAAGTAGGGAAAAAATGATAGACAGAAAAAAATGAAGAGTGGGAAGAAATAAAGAGGTTTAAAATAATTGTGGTGAGATACCTGGAATTTTCTGGTTTAAATGAATTTGTTGATAGATTTAATTTTATCTTGAGCCCCTTAAAAAATTGTATTGATATATTTGTAACAATTCCACCAACAATTATTGATCGGTCAAATGATTTGATACTATAAACTAATTTTATTTGAGTTCTTCTATTTTGAAAAGCTCAAACTTTAATATAATATCAATCAATTAAAAAAATATTTTGATCAAATGAAACAAGTTTACTTAATTTAAAAAAACAAATTAAAATAAAATACTAAAAGATGAAAAAATGATTTTCATATTTTTCAAAAACTCAAAATTATTTCCAATTTTCAGCAAATTGTATTATTGTGATTGCTTTAACCATTTTAACTGTGTATAAAATTTTGAATTTTAGTTTATTATACCATTTTTTACTATTATATTTATTCCCCCGTTAATTTTTTTTCTTTTCCCCTTTTAGTCGATCAAAAATACACACATATAATTTATTGTTATTATTATTTTATCACCGTTACATTTTTATCTTAATGATTATAAATTTTTAGTTTGGTGTTGGTACAAGCACAATTGGCAATTTTACACTAATGAAAGAAACACTTTTAACAATTACAAGGGAAAATGGTAAGTAATATTTCTTTTTTATATTCGTTCAGAATTGTAATTACAATTAAACTTTTCGAAAACAAATTTAAAATTTTGAATTTTGTAAAAATAAACATTTTTTTGCAAGAAAAAGAAAAGTTACAATTTCTTTACCATTTGAAAGATATCTACATAACTTTATTTTATTTATTGTTGGATATAATAAGATAAATATAAGAAACCACAACCTATTAATTTCTACAGACTGGGTTTTATTTTTATTTTGAATGTGGAAAATATTCTTTATGATTATTCATGTCTTTTAATTCATTTCTCCTTTTTTATTCGAAAAAATAAAAAATTTGGTCATTCATATTCAGAAGATTATTACAGCTTTGGCTTTTTTTTGTTTTAAAGAATTTGGAAAAACCTTTTGTTTTGTAAAATTTTTTGAAATTCAAAAATAAAAAAAAAAAAAATGTTCAGTTTTCGTGTAAAAGTGGATCACTGGCTTACTCCTTTATTATTACTATTCTTTAATTTAAGAACCCAAAAGAAAATTTAATAAATTTACTTTTGATTTCTTTTCTTAAAAACAGATGAAAAAAATAAAAAAACAAAAAAAAAAAAAAAAAAAAAAAATCCAAATAGAATCCTTAATTTTTCAATATAGTAACTGAATGAGGTAAATATTGATTGAAATTTAATTGAATACCACAATTCTTAAAATTTAATCATTGGCTCATTCCAAAATCGGTTAACACAGTAATTATTTAATTAGAATATCAATAATTTAGAAAAGAAGTTTCTCTAAAACCAAAAATATTACATTTTTATTTTATATAAAAAAATTTTTTTCAAACATACTTCAAACGATCTTATATTAGGTGACATTTTTTTTTAATTTTGAAAATTGAATTTTTTGAAGTAAAATTTTTCATAACCTGATTGAATTTTGAAATAAATTTGTAAAATTTTTCATTCGCAGATTGGAAATTAATGTTAAAAAAATAAAGATTATTTTTAAGATTGAAAAATGGATTTAAATTGGAAATCATTCTAACTCTCCCCTTTTACAAGTTTTAAGAAGTGTAATTATTGAAAGGGGTTTTATTTTTTAATTACCATTTCTAAATTAGAGTGATTGAGATATTTATTATCAAATATTAATTGTATGGTAACTGGACTATAATAAAACTGATTTGAAATATCAATATTTATTAATTATTTTAGAAAGTTGAATTCTCATTAAAATAAAATTAAAAAACACAAAGTTTGTTTTTTGAAACCATAAAATTGAAAAAAATAATTAATCCTTTAATTTGACTATTCTCCGGTATTTTAGGATTAAATTGATAAAAATTGATGAAATTTTTGAGAAATAGTTGATGTGACAAATAAATTTGAAAAGATCCATTAACGAATATATTTTTAAAATAATTTGTTATAATGACAGGGATCCTTAGAATGAACAAATATTTGTACTTTTTGATTTAGATATTTTGAATTTAAGAGATTATTCTGTCATAGAAACAAGACAAAATATTAAAATATGTTATTGGTGGTATTCTCTACTTACGAATTTTGTATATTAGAAGTTACAAAAAATTAAAATCTACTAAGAAACCTAGAAAAGAACAATTATTTTTAGCAATACGTAATTTTTTTTTTTCTGAAAAAGAAAACTTTTTAAATTGATTTTATTTCTGATAACGTGAAAAGATTTTACACTGTTTATGACTATTACATCATTAATAGTATTTTTTGTAATAAATATTAATGTAAAGATTTTTTTTTTTTTTTTTCAGAGATAATTCTTTTGAGAAACCAAAATCCCAAGTTTTATGAAAAATATTGAAAAATATTTATATTATTCTAATAAGGATATTTTTAATCATTAAATTTTATGAATAATTTACAAAAATTTACAAATAAATTGTCTTTGTATTTTAATCTTAAATGGGATTTTTCCAAATAAAATTTTATTGAAGAGATTTGGGAATTACATAATTTATTTATAAAAATTCATAATAATTTTTTTTTTATTTTTAAAAATGATTTGAAATGTTATAACGATTCTTGTGAATAAGACCAAACAATTTGTTAAAAAATATTTATTTACCATTCTTTTTTTTTATATTTTGAAAATTCGAAAATGGATGTTTTTAAAACTTTAAGCAATTGGCATCTACCAATGAGAAGTATAAGATTAAAGTATGTTATTATTCAGTGCTAATCACATTAGTGAGCCATAGTTCAAATGTCTTTAAAAAATTCGATTAGTAACAATAAGTACTATTTGCTGATCTCATCAATTAAAAAGCATCCATGGTATTAGTAAACTTTAAAAGAATTTCAGAAAGAAATCTGCATTTTACCACAAATTTAAAAGTTGAATTATCAATATTCATACTCCAAAGTTGCAAAATATCTTTCTTAAATTTGTTGTGAAATTTAGATTAGTTGCGAAATTTAGATTAGTTGCTCAAAAATTCAATTTTTTAAAAAATTAAATAATTAACTCAGACACTATTTTGACAAATTATTTTTGCAAATATTGGAAATATATTGAAAATTACAACTAGCTTCATAAAAAGTAAACAAGGCTAATTAGTTTTGAAGGGGTTTTATATTGATAATTATTGAGTTAATCATTGAAATTAACAAATTAAAAAAATATTTTCTTTTTTAAAGTTTTGAATAAGAATTATTAAATACTAAAATACTATTATTTGTATTTCTATCTTTGAAATTTGTAAAAGGAATTAAAAAACAAATTTCGAATATGACAATTTTTAATTGTGATCCATTAGTAAAAAAAGTGTAGAATTTATTTTTCAATAATATTTTTTAATAGATTTTTAGATAGCTATGTGAGACATAGATACAAGTGTAAATCTGAAATGTCGTAAACAATAGATTTTTTACAATTGTCGAGAGAAATAAAGAGTTCTATATATTTATCCAAATTTTTGTAATAGTAAACGAAACTTCAGTTTTGATTTTTGAGCCCACGGGTATTTTCAATATAAAATCTTTTGATAAATACCAATACTTTATTCGAAAAATGAATTTTTTTTTTAAAAATTTAAAGATTGATATTTACAAAACGATTTTTTAATTAAAATTATTATTAGTCTATTAAGATAATCAGATATTATATATTACAATTACCAAAATTTGGATAAATATATAGAACTCTTTATTTCTCTCTATAATTGTAAAAACTCTATTTTTTACAACATTTCAGATTTACACTAGTGGAGCACTAATATCATTTCCACCCAATTACAACATACTTTGATTATGAACGAATCTATGGTTACGCAAATCCCTTAAAGACTTTTAAAAAATTTGCTTAATAGAACTAATTTTAATTGATAAATTTTTGATAAACTTTAATCAAATTTAGATTTATTCCATCACCTATACCTCTGTATTAGTTTTATTAGCTGGGATTTGAATTGAAATATTAATAAAGAAAAAAAAATAGCAAAAAAAAAAATTTTTTTTTTCATAAAAACCAATACTTTTCAACATAAAAATGAAAAATATTTCACGCTATTTTCAAGAATAAACTTAATTGTTAATAAAAATAATTGGTTACTTTTTCTAGTTTTATATGGGAAACATATGAATTTTGGATTTTCAAAAAATCGAATCAAATTTAATAAATTGTTTAGATGAAGGTTAACTCATCTATTTCATAAAACAAAAACACAAATTACAAAAAAAAAAAAAATTTAAATTAAGATCTCAGCAAGATTTAATTTTTTTTTTTTATTAAATATTGGTTCCTTAAGCAGTTTTTTGACAGTTCTGATGGGATCACGTTTGTTTCTTTTCAGTCATAAAATCTTATTCTGAAATGGAATTAAAAAATTCGTTTTTTTTTTTTGTTATTTTAGAAAATGTCTCGTATTTGACACAAAAAATTCTTGACTTAATTCCAAGAACCAAAATTAAATAATATTCAAAAAATAATTCTAAAAGATATTTTATAAAGTAGGGAAATGTTGATAAAAATCGATTACAAAAAAGTATTTTAACCTTTAAATTCTAAACTTTCATTTTTTTTGTAAACTCTGTTTTTTAATATTTTGATTTTTTTATTGATCTTATTTAATGAAATTTTTTTTTAGATGTGATTTCTGGATTTACATTTGTCTTTATTCTCAAAAATTTGTTCATTATTTTTCTTAATGATCGAAGGAATTCTTGATAAAATGGTGTACCATTCCAAAACAAAAAACAAAAAACAAAAAACAAAAAACAAAAAACAATAAACAATAAACCAAAAAAGAAAAATGAAAAATGAATAATAATTTCTAAAACAGAATTAAAAATCCGTACTTTTTTCTGATTATTATTTGAAAAAAAAAAAAAAAAAAATTCTTTTTCAAAAGTCACTTTAAGAGAAGGTTTTGATGCTGGTAATAATACTATTAAGGTTGAATCTGGTACTTTGGAAATTTATGGAGGTACTGGTTATAGCAAAATACTACTTAATGGCGTATTAAATAACTACATTCCTGATTTCGTTTATCCAAAGATCACGATAGAAGGAGGAACTCTTTATGCTGGTGAAGATTTTTCTGTTACTTATTTCGAAACATATAGCTATGATGTAGAATTAAAAGGCGCAGAGAATAAACAAATTAAAATTCTAGGAGGATCGTTTGGAACTTCAGTTTGGCATGAATTTTATTGTAATGTAATATTGTCTCACACTCCAATATCGAAAATAGCAATCCTTGGAGGAGAGTTGACATTAACACAAGACACAATAGTCTCGGACTTAAAGGTAACTCATGGTAGAATTAGTGATTACGAACTTAGTGTAACAAACACTATTGATTCATTGATCGAAAACGATTTTTATATTGAAGCAAAATTAGATTTAAGTTTACTCTCCTCTAGTACATTGAATTTTGGTACGGGCCATGTTTATTTAAAAAATATACTAAATGTTGACTCTAATCTGCAAATGGGGGAATTAACAGTGGAAGAAAATGGACAGATTACAGGAGTTAATGAATTAGCTGTGGGAACTTTACATATTAACACCACTGTCTCAGAAGTGTTTCGATGCAAGATCGAAATAACTTCTTTATTTGAATGCAGCAATTGGGACTCATCATTTACTATCCAAAGTTCTGCTCTTGTAATAAAAGATTCCGCTATCGTGGCATATGATGGACAATTAAATTTAATTATGTCTAATTTAGAGATTAACAATGATATTTCTATTGGTTCAGTTACTATGCTGGGCCATGATAGTTCTTTATCAGGCAAAGACCACACAATACAGATCAACGATCTTTTGAGGATAGATGAATCAGGAGACAAGACTATAGAAACACATTTGGTAATTGGATCTGGCGGTAAAATTGATGGCTCGTCAAACTCGGGGGATTTTATGATTGGATCAGCTTACAACGAAGCTAGCCTTACAATTGAAGCCGGTTCTGTAACCGATAATATTATTAATAATAACGTTCGGGTGATGAAGGATAAAGCAATACTTCGAATAAATGGGAAGGCCAAGATAGAAATTTTAATGTTGGAAGGTGGAACAGTTGAAGGTACCGGTGAACTTGAAGTGACAAGTCAATTATATTATTATAGTTATAGTGCTAATCCTGTCGTCAATACCAGTTTAACAGTTACAGGTGACAATGATACTCCAATAATGTCCCCAGAAACTGACCCGATTTTAATTGTTGGCACAAGTGGTAAGTTGACAATTGAAACAGTAAATGAGTCCGCGATTTCGGGAACTATTCGGCTTGGGGGGGAATTAGGAATTCTTAGAACAACAGAACTGGAAGAAATATTTCTGTATAAGGATAGCATAATATCTGGAACCGATATTTTAACAATTACTGAAACTTTTCAATGTGATAATACAGAGTTGGGCACTACATATGTTTCCACGGATATCAAAGTAACAGGTTACGTATCAGATTTTGACAGTAAAACGATATTATTACAATCCTCATACTTGGAGACAGCCAGAACTTCCACTTTTTATGGTATTATTTTAACAAACGGCTCTGAATTAAAAGGCGAGAAATATTATATCAATCATGAGCTAGGAGTTCAAGATAATTCGATGGATAATTACTTATCCACTGATGTGAATATCGCCGAGGGAGCCAATTTACGACTAGACAGTAATACAAACCTAAGAGTTTCTACTGGTTCAACCTTAACAGTTTATGGTACAACACAAACAAATTTAGATTCAACATTAAAGCTGGAATCAACAATGGATATCAAAACTGATACACAGCTCAGTTTCGCATCAATAGAATTAATAGATACACCCGAATTAAAATGTTATACTTCAATACTTATTAATGGTGGATTAATCTTGAATAATGACGGGGAGAAGATATTAGATTGTGGTGTGTATTTGGATGAAAATTCCGATTTCAGTGCCATAAATGGTATACCTGATCTAAAGATAATGCCTGGTTATTTATTTCAAAGTAATATTACAAAAGAGTTAACTTTAGATTTAAATATTAATTTATTTGGATCTTTGCAAATAGCAAATGATTTTGCAATAGGGGATATCAATATTTTAGGTGCCGAATCTTCAATTAATAATAATAATAATAAACTTATAGTCAATGGACTTTTTACTTGTCTACAATCAAAATCGATGGCAATACAACACCTTTCCTTGTGCGGCACCACAGATGCCGCAGATACCTTTCAATTGGAATGTGATAGTTTGACATTTGAAGATACCTTTTCTGGTGACTATGGTGGAGTCTTAAAAATCATTCAAAGTTTAGTTTCAAATGCATTTGTTTCATTATATAAATTAGAATTATTAGGAGGATCTTCAGTTTCAGGTTCGAGTGCAATAACCGTGGATTCAACGTTTACACTAACTGATGATGGCTGGATTTCAATTGGGAATGATTTATTCATCTTTGGCTCAGTCCAATCAACAGGAAATCCAAATGTTCGAATAGAATCAGGCAAGCTTTTACAATTTAATAATGGTGGGACAGCAAATAATTTTTTATTAATTGGAAATTTAGAAAACAAAGGACATCCTTTAACATTATCTAGTGTTGAATTACAAGCATCTTCACAAATATTGGGGGATGGAAAAATAACAATCAATACAAATTTAAATTTTGTTGGCAGTGGAGATAAATTAATTTCTACTCCAATTTCAATTTTGGATATTGCTACAATTGATCATTGTAATGAAGGAACTTTAGAAATAACCAATGCATTTGAATTCAACAATGATTTTTCAATTTCAAATTTATTATTATCTGGAAATGCCAATTTAACTGGAACAATTTTAACAATTACAGATCAATTCAAATTTGAAAATACAATCGATATTAACTGTGAAAAATTGATTTTAAACAGTCCAACAACATTTATTAATGAAGATACAAATAGTGAATTAACTATTGGAAAAGATTCAATTTTTGAAATAGCAAGTGAAACAACTATCCAAGCACCGAGACTACAAGGAACCTTAACAATAATTGGAACAACAATCATAAATCAAAATTTAAATTTTGATAAAATAAATTTACAAGATTCTTGTATACTTAAAGGAACTGCCGATATAACTGCATATACAAAACTTAATTTCCTTGGTGATACTGGAAACAAACAAATAAACACAAATTTAATATCAGAAACATCAACAAGTAATTGTCTATCTACTTTGACTATTGAAGAATCAACATTTACTTCACCAACAAGCATAACAATTGATTCATTAACTTTAAAACAAAATTCAATTCTATCAGGAACTCAAAGCTTAACCATTTTAAATAATTTTGAATTTTCTGAAAATACAAAAATTGATTGTACATTATTAACAATTCCATCAACATCAACTGTAACTAATTCCGATGAAACTAGTATTTTAACAATTGAAACCAATTCCAAATTACAATATCAAAGTGGATCTGATATAAAAGATCATTCTGGAACATTTAATATTTATGGAAACTTTGAAACAAATCCTTCTTTTGCAATACATACCATTAATCTATATGATTCTGCCAATATTATTGGAGATGGAAAAATAACAATCAATTCAGAATTAAATTTTGCTGGTCTTGGAGATAAATTAATTTCAACTCCAATTTCAATTTTGGATATTGCTACAATTGATCACTGTAATGAAGGAACTTTAGAAATAACCAATGCATTTGAATTCAACAATGATTTTTCAATTTCAAATTTATCATTATCTGGAAATGCTGATTTAACTGGAACAATTTTAACAATTACAAATCAATTCAAATTTGAAAATACAATCGATATTAACTGTGAAAAATTGACTTTAAACAGTCCAACAACATTTCTCAATGAAGATACAAATAGTGAATTAACTATTGGAAAAGATTCAATTTTTGAAATAGCAAGTGGAACAACTATCCAAGAACCGAGACTACAAGGAACCTTAACAATAATTGGAACAACAATCATAAATCAAGAATTAAATTTTGATAAAATAAATTTACAAGATTCTTGTACTCTTGAAGGAACTGCCGATATAACTGCATATACAAAACTTAATTTCCTTGGTGATACTGGAAACAAACAAATAAACACAAATTTAATATCAGAAACATCAACAAGTAATTGTTCATCAAATTTAACTATTGAAGAATCAACTTTTACTTCACCAACAAGCATAACAATTGATTCATTAACTTTAAAACAAAATTCAATTCTATCAGGAACTCAAAGCTTAAACATTAAATATAATTTTGAATTTTCTGGAAATACAAAAATTGATTGTACATTATTAACAATTCCATCAACATCAACTGTAACTAATTCCGATGAAACTAGTATTTTAACAATTGAAACCAATTCCAAATTACAATATCAAAGTGGATCTGATATAAAAGATCATTCTGGAACATTTAATATTTATGGAAACTTTGAAACAAATCCTTCTTTTGCAATACATACCATTAATCTATATGATACAAGCCAAATTCTAGGGTCCTCTAATAATGAATTAATTATTTCAAATTCTTTCAAGTTATACAATAATGGTATAAAAAAAATTTATAAAAATATCAATTTTCAAGGGTTGAGTGCTAATTCGCAATTAATTAATGGAATTTTAGAATTTAATAATTGTAATTTCACTTTCAATGATAATTTAGAAATTGATAAATTGTATTTGAATAAGGAAATCAAATTAACATGTCCTGATTACAAATTAACCATTATCACAGAATTGAATTTAAAAAGTTCTGATAACGCAAATTTGATTCTAGATACTGATCTTGAATTAAATGAAAACTCTATAACTGAGATTTCAAATAGAAAGATCGAAATTATAAATTCCAAAAAGCTCATCAACAACGGAGCAATTAAATTCTTATCAAAAAATAATGAAATAATAGGAGATAATAATATCTTTGAAAATAATAACAAAATTCTATTAAATAGCACTAATTTTATTAGTGACTTGATTTTTCTCAATAAAGGAAATTTGACAATCATTAATAATAATTGCAAATTTTATAACGAATTTAATCAAACACAATCTACAAATCCCGATCCGCTATTTTATTCAAGTGCAAACACAATTGTTGAATTTAACGGATTAACCAATAATTTTCAATATGGTGATTTTGAAATTACAGGTAAATTAATTTTAACAAGTTCAACCGAGTTAAATTTACAACATGGAGTAACCAATAACATTAATTTTAATTTAAATAATTCTGAAATGAAAATTGACCAAAATAGTAAAATAATTAATGCATATAATAAGATCCAAATTGGAGAAATCTTAATCGAAGGGGGAGAAATAATCGATAGCACAATAGAAATTTTAGCAAAGACGACCCTTTACCAATCAAACCAAAAAATTATAAATTCAACCTTAATATTAAACCAACTAACAGAGATTTCTGGTAGCGAAATCAATCTATCACAAGATTCTAACATTAATTTCCAAGATTCGGATATCTTGATTCATGATGATTGCTCATTTATTTCATTGGACGCTGGTAATGAAGAATGTCAACTTAATATAAATTCTGTGCATAATAATCAAAATTTGATATTAAATGAAAACTCAAATTTGGAAATTAATAATATAAAATTAAATTTCAATGATTTGTCAATAATAACGAATGATAATAGCGCTTTTAAATTTTTGAATTCTATTAGTTCAATTGTTGCACAGAAAATTGAATTTAAGGGTGATTTGGCAATCAATAATTCAATTATTGAATTTTTGCCAATAAGCAACAATTGCGATTTCAATAATATTGAATTAATTAATAAAAAATCAAATTTCACTTGTCTTGACCAATTAAATTTGAATGGGGTGTTTGAGTGGAAAGAAGGCATTTTGGAGTTTTCTACATTAAATATTCTCTTAGACAGTGGTTCTTTGAATATTATTCTAGATGGTGATGATAAAGAAATCTTGAACAGTGAAATTGTTAATCATAATGATCTTTCCATTAATGGGTATACCGAAAATTACATATATGAACTAATCTTAACGAATACGTCAATCAAAAATTATCATGATTTTATTTTAAATTGTCAGATACAATCAGTATCCCAACATTCATATATAAAAAATAACTTAAATTCCAATTTTATCCTTGAAAAGGGATCTCCTATATTAAATATACCCGTTTTAAATTTAGGTGGGGTCCTTTTAAATTCCAAGACATCTTTTAAAAAAAAATTCATTCAGGAAAGCGGATCGGTTTTGGTAAATACTCAGGGTTCAAATTTCTACAATCTCAAATTTCTAGATGGCATAATTGCCTCGAGAGATTCCAATATTCAAACAATTTGGATCGAATCGCTAATATGGGTTAAAGGTGAATTTCAAAAACTTAAAATGAATATTGATTCAAAGTCTTATCTCTTGTCTCATAGTAATAAATCTCTCCTTTCTTCAACTTTCATTTTAAAGACCGGATCAAGTTTATTTTGGAGGGGTGGCTTTATCAATTGCCAAACGACGGAAATCATTAATTATGGTAATTTTATTCTTGAGGATACAAATGAACAATTGCAAATTACCGAGGGGGGTTCTGGCTCATCAAGTTTTAAAAATTATGGCACTTTAAAAATACTTTCAGATTGCAATTTACAAATAGATATATATTTTACTAATTTCAACCAATTGCTTATTCGGAATTCCGAAGTTACCTTTGTTAGTTTCTTTAATTCTGGGATTTACAATTACGTTCCGACAATTATATTAAACAATGGTACCATAGGCGCGTCCTCCCTTTTCCAGCACAGCGACGGGGAATTACAAATTGCAAGTGATTCCAAAATAGTTTCTCAAAAGGACATTTATATAAGCGCAGATATAAATATCGAAGATTCCTCATTAGATATAATTGCAAGCCAATTGATTAGATTCTTTGATTCGGCAAATATCAAAATTAAGGTAGAAAGAAGCCAAACGAAATTTATTGGAATTAATTTCCAAAGCGAGAACAACTTGCATTTATCAGGATCTTTAATTGTTGATTATAGCAATACAGCAAATGCCCAATACCGTCAACTTGGCCAGCGGTACTGGTTAATTAAATTCATTGGCGATACCACCTTTTCAAGAGAGGAAATATTTAGTGACAATGATGATCATTCGTTTAATTATATCTGCCAAGATAACCAATATTTTGAATTAATTTATAAATCGGATGATACCAATGCCAATGCAAATGCCAATGCTAATGCCAATGTCAATGTCAATGTCAGAACTGATGGCTCAGATGGTGCTTTAAAAGAAATTTACTCGGAATTTGTTGGTTGTTCCAAGGGTAAGTATAATACTAATTCCTTAGTAGCCGAGTGCACCGAATGTGATGAGGGATTTTATGCACAAAAATATGGTTCAGAGAAATGCGAGAAGTGCAACGCAGGTACTTTCTCTAATTATACGGGTGCAAGTATATGTGCTGATTGTAATTTTGGGCACTACCAGAATGAGTCCCAGGCCACATTTTGCTATCCCTGCCCGGTGGGATATCAGCAAAGTGAAATGGGCAGTAAGAGGTGTGATCAGTGCGAGAAGGGCTTTTATTCAGACAAAGAAGGCACAAGGGCTTGCCAAATATGCAAGGAAGGAAGCTATTCTGAAGACGGTAAATGGTGTCTTGAATGTGAGCCGGGTACATATAACCCGAGCGAAGGTAAAACATTTTGTAGGGAATGCCCCAAGGGGTCCTCTCAAAAAAGTAGCGGTAAAGGTAATTGCGACAACTGTGCAAGGCTATCCTACCAAGACGAAACGGGGCAAGAAAAATGTAAGCTGTGCCCAGTTGACACAACAACCTTATCGGATAAATCCATTTCGTTTGAAGACTGTCTCTGTAAGTTAGGTAAATATGGCAACAATGGCGGCCCCTGTAGCGTATGCCCCGAGGGGGCACAATGCTTTGATGTAGGTATCGAAATACCAGATGCCCAAAAAGGTTATTGGCATTCTGAGGACAATCCCTACGAGTATGTTGAATGTGTAATTAAAGATGCGTGTCCCGGTGGCAAAGTTGGAACATGTAATAAGGATTTGGGTTACGAGGGCGAACTCTGTTCGTCTTGTGTCGATGGGTTTTATAAAATGAATAACCGTTGTGTCCAGTGCTCGTCGTCTACCATTTGGAGATTGGTGCTTGCCGGCTTTGCGCTAATAATATTTGCCTCGTTTTTATTCGTTGTCGCTAAAAAGGCGCGCGCGTATTTTGCTTCCTTTGCCATCGCCTTTTCCTTTTTCCAAATCTTGTCTGTTATGGGTAGCCTGCCTCTAAATTGGCCCAGCGCAATTAATAGCTCGTTCTATTTGCTGTCCGTCTTTAATTTCAATTTAGATATTCTCGCAACAGAGTGTTCGTTCCAAATTACCTTCTATCAAAAATGGATCTTTATAATGCTGTCGCCATTCTCATTTTTACTTTTGATGATCTTGATTTATAAGCTAGCCATTGGGCATTCCAAATTGGTTTGTAATTACGGCGAGTATTTTTTGAATAAATTTCCCAATTTTTGTAGCCAGCCGAAAGGCAAAATCAAAATATTGTATCCCATATATTGGCTAAGATATCAGTTTTCGAAGGCCTTTACGAATGGCTTTTCGAACGAGGATCGAAAGGATTTGTTTAACAATTTGATCAATAGCTATACCTGTTTGTTAAGTTTTGTCTATTTATACGTCTCAATGAATATTCTGCAACTCTTCCAATGTAGTAAAAGCAATAGCTCTGTTGACTCAGATGGCGAAGCAGTGTATTTTTTATCAGAAAACCCAAAAATTAGATGCTTTGACTCTGATTGGTACAAATTGCTGCCGCTCGTAATCTTTTTTGGGATCATTTACATCATTGGCATACCCGTTTTGCTCTTATATTTATTGATTTATTATTCCAAAAACGTTGAAGATCGAATGTTCGATGCTAGGTTGGGATTGATCTGCGCGAGATATAATAAAGAATGGTTCTTTTGGGAAATAATAATCATGATCAGGAAATTGATTTTTACCATTTTTGAACTTTTTTTTGCCTCAAAACCCATGCTGCAAACAGGGATGTGTGCGATCCTATTATTAATCGCGCTATTATTACAATTGACTACCAAGCCGTATATATCTACAAGGCACAATACTTTGGAATTCACTTTATTAATTATTTCCGAAGTTATTCTGTTATCCGGGATGGTATTTGTATCTGAAGATTTTACAGAGGATAGCGCTAGAAATAATTTAACTATTGTAATTATATTAATTATTTGGATTGGGATCATCATTCTCGTATCAATCGTCATCTTTGAAATTAGACACCGCTTTAGAATTAATCAGGGTAAAGATGAAGATGAATTGGAAAAGGCGGTCGATTTATGGAAGGGGCTGACAATAATTGATTTTTTTAGAAATAATCCTTCCTTTGCGAGTTTAATTAAATGGGTCGCCATTATAAATAATGCAAAATTAAAGAAAACAAACCAGATTGTTCAATTAGTAAATCCTAATTTAAATCAAATCAAAAACAAAAAAAAATCAACATCAAATAATAATAGTGAAGACGAAAATAATAAAATTTCTGAAAATAGTATAGGGGATTTGAAAATTAAGTTAACAAAGGCTTTTAATGATGATTTGTTATCCATTTTCCAATTGTGGTACGTAAGAAAGTCTAGCCGTTTACAAAAAATTTCAATCGCAAAAATATTGATGTCTTTTAATAAATATTATTACCAAAACAACTCATTCTTAAACAGGGTGTCTGGAGGCAAAAAAAAAATGAAGTTGATACCTCTAAGTGAGATGCAAAATTATAAGCAAGTAAAAAACATATATATTAATACAGATCCTGATTCTGGCTCTGATTCTGGTTCTAATTCTGGTTCCGGATCTAATTCTAATTAAGAACAGTGAATTGGGTAAAAATGACCATGAAATCATTTTCGTTATGTTATTAAATAAAATTTATTTGTTTCTATTTTTACATTTTTTTTTTTTTTTTGTAAAAATTTTAAAAATTAAATAAACTAAATTTCATAATAAATGGTCCATCCTTACATTTGAATTATGAATTGCTTTTATATCGTTTTGAAGTTTTTCCTCTCACAATAAAAAGTTTGCAAATAAATCATTTTTTCTCTTTTTTATTTTTTCAAAAGTGTTTTGTTAAAATGGAAAATGAAAATGAAAAATTTGAAAGAAGTAACAGATGAATTAATGAAAATTTTGGTTTCAAATATGAAAAAGAGATTAGATTTAGTTATTCAAATAGAAGGAGAATCGATAAATGGGTTTTTTTACTTTTTTAAATTGTCTATTTTTCATGTAATGCTTCTTTCAAAATAAATGGTCCCAAATTTTTTTAACAGTTTTTTTTATTTTTCGTTCTTTTATTTTTAGACAAAAAATAAATATCTCTTGAGTATAGTATTGAATATTAAAATCTAAATTTTTATATTATAATAGATAACTTCAATTATTAAAAATATTTTTCTTTAAAATTTGATTTTTAATGGGCCAATTATTATGAAAGATCGTTTAGTTTATCCTATTTGGGGATTGATTTTCAAAAAAAAGTCAGTATAACCAAAAAAAAAAAAATAAGCTTAAGGTAAATATAATTAAGCTAACTTGATTTTAATTTTGATAATATAAATTTAAAAGCTGTTACTGTTCCATTTTTGAAATTTTTATTTCAAATGGTGGTGTTCAAATTTCAGCTTAATCACAAATTTCTTTAAATAACTACTATTTTTGAAGTTACTACAAAGAAAATAAAAAATAATAAATATCGATTAATATTCTAAAAGTTCTCCTGTGAAAAATTCAAAAAAGATGAGAAAATCAAAGTAGAATTCCAATGCCACCAAACTTAAAATAGTAAAAAGACGGGAAATGTCAACAATCCTTTTTTAATCTCTTCTCAAAATATCTGACTCTTCATGTTCAAAATACGAATGATTGTTCGAAATTAGATATTCTCTTTTTTCTATAAAAGTTCCACAAAATCCCTTCATTAGTCAACTTGAGTTCAGTAACTATAAATTTCAAAAAACAGAAGATCCCACAAAATTCAGTCTTTTTACAAAGTTTTCAGAAACCAAAGAATAAAAACGAAATCATTTTTACAAAACATATTTTTTTGTCATTCTTTTAACAAGTTTGGTTACATTGACAAACCAAAATTTTAAAACAAAGAAATATAACAGGTCTTTGGGAGATCCTTCATTCTAAAGTCAAAAAATAGATAGAATATTTATATTGTTCTTTGGAAAGGTTAATCACAGAAACCTCAATCTCTAAAATTTTGATAACTTTTTGATTTTTATTACACTCATCAATACAGTCATCATTTTGGTATTTTAATAATTTCACATCCCTAATAAAAAAACTTATTTTATAACAACTATATAACGTTTTGATAACAAAATTTCCTTTTATATGATGATTTTTTCAATATTTTTTGAAAAAAATATTCTTATAACAGGTTTATAACATGCTATAAATTTTTAACAAATTTTATAAAAAATATTTATGTTATAAAAGTTTTTATTATAAAAGTTTATAACATTTTAAGTGTTTATAACAACTTTACAACACGTTTATAATATGTTACAAAAAACTTTTTTTATTAGGGATTAGTTAAAAGGTTTTTTCAAAATGAGAAGGTTTTAAAGGGGGTAGCAACACCAGAGCAACTTCTGATATTGAAATATGTGATAGTTATGAAAAATTATATTGGTTTTCTTAAGTTCTGGGATACCAAAAAATTAAAAAAAAAAAATTTAAAACGTTAATTTTGCTAATATGGACAATTACAATTTCATAGAAAATAGTAGTAAAAAAAAATCAAAATTATGGAAATTTATTGACTTTTTTTAGGATATTATTTTTTGAGATATAAAATTAACCCCTTTCACTATGTATTATCAGACAATGTTTATATAAATATTTAATAATTATTTTATTATAACCAGATCGGCAAATATTCCCAAATCTTAATCGTCCAGAGATCTCAAAAAAAAATAATAATATTTATAATGTTTTTTCAAATTATAATTTAGAAAGGAGGATTTCGGGTTTTTATTGGTATTTCTGTTATAAAATTATCTTTAATGGTGTCTTCTGATTTGTAAAGTAATTTATTTTATTTGGTAATATTCTTTTTATATTATCTAAACAATTTTATGTTAATTAATTAAATTCTTTTTTTTTTTTTAACTTACTTGATATGTTTTAGTAACTTAATTATTATAAAAAAAATAATAAACTATCTTTTATTTTTATCTTATATTAGACACAAAATACTTTCTAGATAATTCTTTTTCAATTTTAATAAATGAATATAGATATATATATATATATATTTGTTTTTATCAATTAAACTATAATTTATTAAAATGTTATTTATAAATATTTACTCAAATTTAATGCATAAATTTAAAAAAATATATATTAGAACAATAAAATCAAAATATAACTTTTCCTATCACCTTTCTAAATCTTTAAAATTCCTTATTTTGTACATATCAAAAAATATTTTAAATACATAATAATTATTCTTTTTGAAATAGAAGATCAAGATAGCATTTTTATTTCAATCCCTTATAATTTTTAGTAAAATGTGTAATTATTTCGAATTGTGAGATTCTATTTTATAAGATTAAATTGAAAATCATGTTATCAGTCTCCATACCAGTGCTAAAAATTAATTTGAATTTCAAATTCTGTCGCTTTTATAAGTAATTTTAACATATTTTGGAATTAGAAAAATAATAATTTGATTATACAAAGATCTTCAAAAAAACAATCAATTTTGAAAAATAATCTAAACGAAAGAAATTGAACCAATGATCAGATCAAAAGATATTTTTCTTGTAGTTTTATACAGGGTTGGTTGGAAGATTGAAACTGTACATCGACATTACTTTATAATTTTAGAATAATCCTTGATTAGAAACTTATTATTACAACCGTTCAAAAGCTAGTATAAAATTGTAAATAAAACAAATTAATTTTTCTATTCTTATTTTACATTTTCGAAAAATTCTGAAATAAGGGTTATTATTTAAAAAAAAAATAGCAAAATCAATTTGTACAATTTAAAATTTTATGTTTGGTTTGGAAAAACTGCATATTAGATTTACTGGCAATAAATATTCCCAGCATAACAAAAAGCATTAAGGCTATTCTTTGTTTTTAATTTTCTTTTGTTAAAGCAATAACTTGACACAATCATTATATAAAAACAGTAATTTTAATTCAAAAATATTTTTCAAAAAGGTTTAACTGGTGTGGAAAAAAAGTGAAACAGGAAAAAAAGTTCAACCCGGTTTTTAATTGGGAACATTAATCGAAGCTGAAAATTCAAAGTAAGGTCAATTGATAAAAGAATAAGGAAATACATAAAGATAAAATGAATGCATCCGAGCAATAACAATTTTTTAAATACTATCTTTTGATCTTGGGTTTTTCTTCTATTAATCAATTATTAAAAATTTGTTGAAAAAATTGACGATTTTTTGAGATCTCCAAAACCACACGAACAATTTCGATAAATAAGTAGATTTAAATTGTATTCATATAATATTTGTGTTTTAGATTCAAAATAATATAATGAATTATTATTTGGAGTTACTCAGTTTCTTCTTTTTATTGATTTTACTTTTCAGTTTTGGGGTTCTATCAATGTTTAGAGGGAAAAACCGTGTTTCACTTTTTTTCCACAATAGTAAAATAAAATAAACGGTCTTCAGATTGTTTACCATTTTTTTTTTTTTTTTTATTGATCAAAGCACATATTGTTACTTTTAAATTTTTAGAGTAAGTTCTATTAAAATAAGAATCTTATACCAGAAGTCAGCCCTTTTACTTTTTTTTTTGAATTAACAATTGGATCTGAAAACTATATTGTTTATTTAGTTGTGCTTTTCTTTGATTTTGAGTATTTATAATTCGGTTTATAAAAATATTGTATTAGATTTTTAATCATCATAAAATAAAAATGCCACAATAGAATGTTGAGATAAGAATAAATGTTAAACTATTTACCATTCCCCAAAGTAGTTCAAACAAATCAACTTGGTATTCTATTGTGAATTTAAATTTAACCCATGAAATTCAAATTAATCAATTACTTTTCAACAAGTACTTGTAATACTAAAAATCAACTGAGGTACAACCAGAGTAAAAAATGTTTGTTTTCAAATCTTCATATCAAAATATTAAAAAGTGAAAATTTTGACTTTATGGGGGCTTCTCCCTTAAATATCCATCCCTTCACAATTTAATGAGAGGGGATCAAAATCGTTAAGATAGCTTGATTAATTGGAAAATAATTCTTCAAGCCCTAGCCCCAGCATCAAAGCAAATAATGGACTTTTCTTTTCAATTTTTTTTAATTTAACTTTTTTGGAATATCCCAAATAGATTTGAACAAAGTATTTAACAAGGTGAGAATAGTTATCATTTTTACATTTCAGGTGACCTTTTGTTCAGGAGGTTTTTGCAAAAGAAGATTGTTAAAAAATATGACAGAAAAAATTACCGTTTTTTGTTTTTATACTGGACAAAGTGTTTGAACATTTTATTCTGAATATCTAGAAATATTTTAGTTAAACATAACCGTAAGCTGGACTGATTGCCAAATTGTAAGTCATAAAAGAAAGCTATTATTTTAAAAATAATTGATAAATTTTTTAATCAATTTTTGAAAAAAAAAAATTTAACACAAAGCCCCAAAAAGAAATTCAAAGAGAAACACAGATTTAAAATAACAAGAGTGAAATTTGATACTTAAATTGTTTCATATTAAAATTTTGAAGGAGAAATTTGGTTTAACTAATCCCAACTAACAGTCACACAAAACTTATTGATCCCATATAAAAATAAAAAAAAAAAAAATTAAGTAAATTTTAAAAAAGAAACAAAATATGTAAATGAAAAAAAAGCGACTTTATTTCATTTAGTCATTCAATATGAAAGGAAAAAAGCAATCAGCAAGATTGATCATCCTCTATTCTCAGAATGGAGAATTAGTTCCTTCCGAAAGTAAAAGAAATTTCAAGAAGACAAGTATAAAAAAAAAAAAGACAAATTAGTCAGTTGCTGGGGTACCAGCGATAACGAAATTTTCAATTTGACAATCATTGGTTCCTCTAACAATTCTGAAGAATCCGTCTTCACCCCATGTTGTTCCCCAAGAGTTTTGTACGATCCAGTATGCTTGATCATTTTCAACACCCCAACCAACGGTTGTGATAGCATGACCACCTAACAATTCACCAGTGGTGTGTTTATAAATACCTCCTTTGTATTGGAGAAAATCAGCGTAGACTTCCATTGTGGAACAGACTGGGCCTTTTGTGTATATAGCAGTAGCAATGTCTTGGACACCTTGATATTCGGTACAACTATCTGCAACCATTTTTTTAGGATCCCATGTTCCTGTTACACATTCGTTTTTACATTGTCCATTATTTCCATTACCAGAAGTGTAAGGAAAACAGTCGTATGAGACGAGACCTGTGTTTACAACAAATTCACATGCCATTTCGGGGTTACCACCATTACACCCGCTATCGCTGTTATCACAAGAGACAAGTTCTTGTTCGGAGTAGAGTACTAATTCTGTATCGAGTCCAGCACGGCATCTTCTTTTGGCGAAAGATGTTGCTGTTCCAAAAGCCCAACAAGATCCACATTTAGCTTGATTTTGAACATGTCCGGAACATTGTGCGTAATCCTCTTCAAAATTGTAACTGTCTGGAAGATCGGTTGACCAACTGTTGTCAACTCTGTCAGATGGTGTGCTGTATTTTAAATCAGTTTTAAGAAAGCTTTTGATATCTTCGGTTTTCCAATCAGAAAATTTAGTTGTCCCTGCAATCCATAAATTTTGTTTGGAGTTAACTTCATCAATAATTGCTTGGTTAGCAAAAACTAAACCAATAATCACTAAGAAAAAAAGAATTTTCATTACTTGATTTTTGTAAATGAGAAAAAAATGATTTTGTTTAAGAGAGAAATCTTTTTTAACGAGAATAGTAAACGTGTAATTTCAAAGACAGGCCGTAGCTTGGTTTGTTTGGTAATTTTATAAAAATATTTTCCTTGACTCATGGTTTTTGGAAAAAGCAAATTTTTTGGATTCGGACGCATTCTCTAACCAATTGTTTTTAAGTATTTCCTGGATCCTCAGGCATTCTTTAATTGGCAGAAAAACATGAAAAATTGGTTTGAGTCAAATATTAGAAATGAATAATTCCAATAGAACTGTATTTGCCTTTGACATCCATAAGTTCTTTACCTTTTTTTTTTCCAAATTTTCCACAATTTACTGTGTCAATAAAAGTGCAATAAAAAATACCTGATGGAAATGAAATTAGAATTTTGCAGAAAAAAGTAATTTTGAAAGACTCATTTAAAAGAATTTTTCTTAAAAACACCTTCTTGGATAACGATTCCTCAACAATAAAAATGAGAGTAATCTGTTTTTTAATTCTATTTTTTAGAAAAGTGAAAGTTATACCTATTGAAAAAATTTTAATTTTTAGAGATCACAGCCATTTTTTACACCTCATTTGAACTTTTTCTTGTCCTTGTCCCAATTCAAACAACCAACTCACTATCGAATATTATTTCAGAGTTCAAATCAATTTATGAAAGTAAAATCCATGACTTTTGAAGTAAATTTCAAATAACGAAGGGACTTTGTTGAAAATTTTTAGGGTTAAAAATAAAGAGACTCTTACCATTTCAGTAATATCTCAAAATTGATTTTTCATTTGTAGAATTTCTCTTACAAGAGTAGAACGGTTAAGAAACAAGATCTAAACTGTTTATTGTCGAACTCTTTGATCATTGATGTAAATGACTTCTTGCAAAATAAACCTTTGCATTTCTTTGGAAAACCTGGTATCTAATTGTAAATAGATACTTTTTCTGAAAGTCACAGATTTAATACAATTTTGTCAAAAGTCTTGAAAGAACTTTGTTTTTCAAAAACCCAATTAACTTGTTGAACAAACCACCTTTTCATCATTATCGAAACAAATTCTCATTTTATATAGAATTCGTATTTTTTAGAAAAAAGATCTTGATTTTTACTCGTTTTGTTTGTGTTTTGGCATCCAAAAATGAAAAGGACAATTATAATACATTTTTTATTTTTGTCAATCACCACTTGGTAATTTCTGAGATTGCTTGTTCAAATAACATTGAATTTTTAATCGGATTTTAATACTAAAAAAAATAAACAAAAGATTTTGGATCAACAATTTATTCAAAAATAAACTTCAGAAAACAATATGACCTTTTCTTTGTTGACAAATCTTTTTAGGTACACACCAATTCAAAAAACATTTAAACTAATTGCTGATCATATCGGTTAGATTTTATTGAATGTGTGTATCAAAAGAAAAACTGTAATTCTTTTTTCTTTAAAACCTAAACATGAAAGATCTAAGAAACTGATGGTATATACACATGTTAATATCAGGTTGTTTTATCAAAGATTTGCTCTTGATAAAGATATACTTAAAAAGAAGTATCACATAAACAATTTTTCTCAAAAAAAAAGACTTTATTTTATCCTAATTTTTGTTCATAAAAAATACATAAATTATGAAAAATTAGAAAAAAATTTTCAAAACAATTTAAACAAATCCTTAGAAGAATTTAAAACATTCTCAAAATATCAAGGAGTTTACACTCAACTAGCATTTCACCATAGATAGACTATTGGTTACTTATTAAAATGTTGTGTTCGAAAAAGAAGAAAAAAAAAAGTACATCATTTTATTTTAAAGTGCATAAATAAGAAAAAATAAAATTGTAAAGTCCAAGTTAGACAAATTACTTTCTTTAATTATCATTTCATCCATGTTAATAGAGTTTATTCACAATATAATCAAGATATCAGTTCTTAAAAATCTTGAAGTTGTTGAATTTATTGTTACTTTAGTAGTTTAATGATTTTTAAAAAGTCTCTAGTCAAGAAAAAAAGGTTTATTTCAAATAAAAATTCTAAATATATCTGACAATGAATTTCAATTAAAATTAACTTTAGTGTATTTTTTTGAATAGACAATAAATCATAGTTTTTAAAATGCTGTACTCCTCTCAAAAAAAAAATCGAGAAAAAAAAATAACTGATGATAAATATTGAAAGCCCTAGGGTTTTCCAGAGTTCAAAAGGATCAAGAAAAATCAAAGATTTAACTCAATTCTTTTAAATTCGGGAAACCCTATGTACTTCAAGGACATTTTTTGTTAGCTCGACCAGAATTCAAAAGAGTTGAGTAAAATATTTGATTTTTCTCCATTCGTTTAAATTATAAAAAATCGAGGACACTTTATTGGCGCTCTATGATATTTAACCACACCCCTCGGCACTTGGTGGCACTTTAAGTACACGTTCGACTGGTTTTCAGAAAACAAAAGAATAGAGTAAAAAACCCATGATTTTTTCTCTATTCTTTTGTATTTCATAAAACATCGACCATGGAATATATTTAGAATGAGTAATTTTTTTTTCATTATTTTTATTTTTTTTTTTTAGAGAAGTCAAACATTTTAAAAACTATTATTTATTGTCTATTCAAAAAAATACACTAAAGTTAATTTAAAGAGAAATTCATAATCACATCAATTTAAAATTTTTACTTGAAATATACCTTTTTTTCTTGACTAGAGACTTTTTAAAAATCATAGTACCACTAACAACAATAAATACAATAGCCACAATTATTTGAACCTTTCAAATTTTTTTTACATTATCAATAAACTTTATAATTAATTATGAAAGGATAATTAAAAGTAGTAATTTTATCTAACTTAAAATTTTTAATATTATATTTGCTTAATAAAGCTCTACCGTCTAATTTTATTATTGTATTTTTCTATAATTCAACCCTACTTTAACTTTGACCAATCTTCCAAAAAACCAATTACATCTTTTCAAAAGATAATAATAATTTGAAAAAATGAAAAAGAACTAAAACACACAAAAAAAAAAAGAAAAAAATTCGACTATTATTCAATTAAACAAAATTATTTAAAAATTGAATGAATGAGTAGTATTCTTATTATTTTAACTATTTTAACCAATTCAAAAATTTTTAATTAAATTATCATACATATATTATTACCTTATACGCATTCTAGTATTAGCTATAAGAGAGAAAAGTAAAAAACTTTGCGAACAAATTGTGAGTATAAAAAGTCTTTGAATTGGATCTCAATGCATGAAATACAGTTTTCATTAAAAAATCAAGGTATTACCTGAATTCCTTTTCATTTATACAATTCATTTTTACCATAATAATTTGAGTCAAAATACCAAAACCAAAAAGCAATTATTATTTATTACATTTGTTCATGGTTATCTAATATAAATTATTATTAAGAAAATAAGAATTAATTTATTAAAGAATCAAATTATATTCAATAATAAAGTAATTTTATCTATTTTAACCCACTGACTCAAAGAAGTTAATTTTTCAATAAAAGTAATTTAGTGGTTACTAAAGAGATGTTATTATTTGCGTGGATTAACGCCTTGAAAACTTTGATTATTAATCAAATTAAAAAACTTTAACCACCACTTTCATGTTCAAAAATACTTTTTATTTATTTTTTCCACCCGAAAAAAATAAGTAGTTTATTTCTCTTTAAAAAAAAATTATATTTGTTAGCATATCATAAATCGATAAAAAGTGATTTAAAAAAAATTTTTTTTTATACAAAGGAAAATAGATTAAACTTGTTTGATTTGATTGATTGATTTTATTTAAAAAAAAAATAGTTGAAGAAGTAGGATATAGCTTTTTTTTTTTTTTTTACCAGCTTTTTTATTTTCTTCTTCATCATAATCTTCATCTTCTTGTTTGTCATCACCAATGTTGATTTCAACTTGATATTTTTAGTTTTCAGAGCCAACAACCCAAACTCTAATTTTGTTATCTGTATAACCAACAAAAAGTGTGTTTCCATCATGGCCCCATGCAAGCGAGATTGGTCTTGGCTTGGTTTCCTGTTTATCAACTTTATGTTTGTCGTTTAATTCAGCAAGTAAACAATCTTGATCAATTTGCCAGATTTTGATTCCATTTCGTGAAGCAGTAGCTAACCAAAGTCCGTTTGGGGAAAATGATAATGCGCTGACTTCTTCACCAACGTCAAGAACTTTAAGTCCTTCCTTCCTTTCAAGATCCCAAAGGATCGCCTTTCCATCTTTTCCACCTGATGCACAGAGGGAACCATCTGGTGAAACGTCAATACAATTGACCTGTTCAGTGTGCCCAAAGAGATTTTTTTCTAATTTGCATTTTTTTAAGTCCCACATTTTGACAGTTTTATCGTATGAAGAGGAAAATAAGGTGTATGATTGCGGAATTGGTAAAAATTTTACAGAGCTTACCCAATCGCTGTGTGAACTCTGATCATGAAAAATATATTTACAGTTTCCTAATGTGTTCCAAATTCTAATTGTCTTGTCTCTTGAACCTGATAAGATATGTCTGTTTTCAGGAGAAAAGGCGACAGAGAGAACTTCACCCGTGTGGCCAAGAAATTTCCGTATGCACCCCCCGTTTGTTAAATCCCACAATCGTAAAGTTTTGTCTGATTAAAAATAATTTTAGAATAAATAAATTTTAAATTTGAGAAAATATAAAATTAAAAATTAGAATGATAATTAATATTTTATGTAATTTTGCTTGCTTTGATTTATTTTTATTTTGTATTTACTAATTTATTTTCACTACTGTTAATTGCTAAATAAAAAGATCAAAATTTTCATTCATTTTCCAAAATAATCACACCCCTCGCGAATTAAATCAAACCCTCAAAACCTCCAATTCTATAAGTGAGATTAATAATTTAAACCGGTTTATTGAATTAAAAAATTGAAATTTTAGATAATTGTAACACCTTTTTTGGAAAGCTGAATGAAAATTTTGTTCCATTTATTTTGCAACAAATAGTAATTTGTTTATCGATTTAATTTAATTTAAAAATAATTATTTGTATTGAATAATTTTCTATTATATATTCTATTTAAATTTTCTTTCTTTATTTTGAACAATAAATTAATTCATGAATTTACAAATTTAAATAATTTTGCTTTGAATAATTCAATTAAATTTAAATAAATTCTAGAAATTATAAAAAAAGTCAGAATCTAGAAAATTATAATATTGTTAAAAAGGTATGAAAAAAAAAAGAAAAAAAAAATTATTATTATTAAATAAAGTAGAAATATTTGCAGAGAAAATCGTTTTTTTTCGAATTACAAATAGAATTTTTTGAAAAAAAGTATAAATAAAATTTGAATAGAATCAACAAAAAATATCTTCCAATCAAAGGGGCACAATTGTAATATACAAATTATATTTATTTTGAAGTGTTTGAATGGATAATAGAAGAAAAAATTTCAATTTTGGAAATTTCAAAATTAAAATCATTTTAACACATTTTTTGTTAGATTTTTTTGATACATCTAATTCATTTGTAATTTTTTTTTTAATGAAAGATCGATAGTTATTTGGAAAGGAAATATTATTTAAATGCCACTGAAATAGCGAGAATGATTGTAGAAAAATCATATTGATTTATATTGGAATTTTCTTTAATCTTCTAATTAAATATCAAAACAATAAATGTTTTTTTTTACAATATTACTCTAAGATTTCCAATTTTTCAATTTTTAAGGCAATATATATATAAATAGATCGATGAAATGGAATTATTAGTTTTATTTCAAACGGATATCAACTATTCTTTGAGTATATACATCTATCTTTTTCTTATTTGACCTTCAAACAACAATTACTAAAAAAATAATAATATTTTGGGAATTTTTTTTTGGTAATTTTGATATAAACAAAGTTTAAAACATCATATTATATGCATAAGGATAATAATACCCGATAAGATTTTTAAAGGTGAATCTTGTGAAAATTGTAGTGAAATTTCTTTTATTTAAAATCAAATTCATTTTTATAAATAAACAATTTTTTTATGAACCTAGTAATAAACCTAGATAAAGTTCATTATAGTGAAGTGTATCTAGAATACCCATTTAATTGTTGGATAACCTAAAGTAGATCTACTTTTTAAAAAAAAAAAAAAAAAAATAGAGTCTTCTAGAGGTTTGTTATGAATCCGGAAAATGATCTTTTTTATTCTTTTTTTATGATTAATTTAATTGTGTTTTGAACAAGTGAAATTTAATTAATCATCATTTTAATAAGTGATTAGTTATATTTTTAAAAGTTTTATTCATAAATTAAAGAAATTATTCAGCAATTACACATCAATTTCTGAAATATTAACTATTAAAAATCTTTTCAGGTCTTATTTCCAGGTCCTGGTATTTTTTTCAAAACTATACTTTTTATCTTTCAAAGTTTTAAAAAATTAAATAAATATTTATGAATAAAATAAATAATCAATTTTTTTTTGAGATCTTTAAGGGTTTAATTGATTTATTTTATTTTTTTTTTTTGAATAATTTAAAAAAAAGATAAAAGTTTCAAAGTTATATGTTCATGAAAAATCTCTCAGAAACTACTAAAAGTGAGGTCTGATAAAAATAAAAAAGTCTTTGCAAATTTTTCTTTTTTCTGTTTTGATCCAAAAATCCAAATCAAAAATGATCAGATCCTTTTTATTTAACTATCACGTTTGCAATTGAAAAACCAATGTAAGTATATGTCTGAAAGGGTTTGATTGTTGACAAATCTCACAAATATTTAATTAGTAAGATCTAAGAAGGAAAAAATGTACTAAATCGACTGATCTGTGATATCAAAAAATTAAAAAAAAAGCCTGGGAAAAAACAACTTTTTGAGAAAATTTCTTTCATGGTGAAAAATGAAAACAATTTGGACTTGTTGAGAATTACTTAGGATTATTTTTGATTTGTGAGTTAATTTTAGATGGTTTTTCATTTCCACTTAAAAGGTCAAAATAGAGAAAATTGATAATTTTCGAGGAATTATTCTTTGTTATTTTAAAACAAAGACACATTTGAGAAGAAGCACTTATAATTGTTCTGGTATTGGACCAAATACACCAAAATCTTCATTTCCTAAAAAAGAAAGATCATTTTTTCTCAACCAATATGATAATTTTTTTTTTAAATAAAAAAACTTGTCTTGTTTTTACCAAATTTTTTTTTTCATTAGATCCTTCAATGTAAAATTCCACAAAACCTTTCCAACACTACCTCCAACCTAATTTGTATTGAAACTAACAATTCAGTTCTTCAATAGAAACAAAGCACAAAAAAAAAATTGTATCAAAAAAGTACCATAAAAATGAACCAAGTGTTTCGAGTATTAATTAATGGTGGTTCTATCCAACAATCAAATAGATTCATACTATATCCAAAAGTTTTTGTGATAACTTCAATCTAAGAAAAAACAATAAGAACCAAAGGAACCAAAATCAAAAAAAAACTAAAGAGAAAACCACAACTCCTTTGTAAATAATATTCTGATTTTCGGAGAGATAATGTGAGAATTCAAGCTACTCAATGGCCAAAACTCATATACACGCGATCTTTTAAAGTTAGAGTAGTTTATCAAGAATGTTTAAAATGATCTTCATTTTTTAACTCTGAAAATTGAGGTTATTTTTCATTTTCATTTTTACGTTCCGAAATAAGTGTTGTTCGAGTTTACATATCTATTTTTTTTTGTTCATTTTTCATAAAAAAAAAGACGAAAAATGCTATTTTGATCCAAATTGGAGAATTTCTTCATTAACATGCCTTCATAATTTTAATGAGATTGGATCAAAATCCTATAGAGGCAATTTCGTTAATTGACAACGTAGTCCTTAAATATAATTAACATCAAGACAAGGAAAATTTTTTCAAAAAAAAATCTCTAAATTTTGTATTTTTGAAATACACCCATATAATAAACATTATTATACATAAAAATTTTCAAAAAGGTTTACAATTTTAATAGATATTAAAACGAATTGAAAAAAAAATGAAATTTTTCAGTAATATTTTTTTCATTTTTTAATTGTAAAATTTTTGAATTTTTTAATTGACTTAGTAGAGAGATAATTTTCAAGTATTTTTTAAAATAGTCTAAAAAAAACATATTTTTCAATTTCAAAATAACACAAAATATTCCAATCAAAAGATATCGCTAAATTAAATTGAAAATCTGATTTTTTTATCTGTTTTTGGAATATTTTTTATCATTTTATTTTTTTCCATGTTTGAGTTTTTATATACGTTCCCGATTTTTTTCTGCAAATTGCTTTAACATATATTCTTTTTTCAATCTTAATGTTCAATCAAAAATTAATTCATTTCAACTTTTTCCAATAAAAAAATACCCCAAAAATAGGTGTTTTTTTCAAAAGTCGGTATTTTTGAAAAGGGGGGTATTCGTATTTTCATGAGTTTAATAGCTATCCTTTTTTTATTACATAAAATTATGATAACTTTGAAAAAATAATTTACAAAAGAAGTATAACTGAAATCCAATGTATATTTTTGGCTAACTTTAATTTTATGTATTTAAATTTTCCTTGTAGTGATTTAACATGAAAAAAAAATGAAAATTCTTTAAAAATGATAATTCATGTCTCTAAAGTTGACAAATTAAGTTGCATATCGAGGTTTAATTGTACTCTGTGTAAAGAATTGCTCTATTACAACTGGGGAAAAAAATAAATAAGAGTTACTAGTCCCTTACACTACAAGGAAAATTTAAATACATAAAATTAAAGTTAGCCAAAAATATACATTGGATTTCAGTTATACTTCTTTTGTAAATTATTTTTTCAAAGTTATCATAATTTTATGTAATAAAAAAAGGATAGCTATTAAACTCATGAAAATACGAATACCCCCCTTTTCAAAAATACCGACTTTTGAAAAAAACACCTATTTTTGGGGTATTTTTTATTGGAAAAAGTTGAAATGAATTAATTTTTTGATTGAACATTAAGATTGAAAAAAAGAATATATGTTAAAGCAATTTGCAGAAAAAAATCGGGAACGTATATAAAAACTCAAACATGGAAAAAAATAAAATGATAAAAAATATTCCAAAAACAGATAAAAAATCAGATTTTCAATTTAATTTAGCGATATCTTTTGATTGGAATATTTTGTGTTATTTTGAAATTGAAAAATATGTTTCTTTTTAGACTATTTTAAAAATACTTGAAAATTATCTCTCTACTAAGTCAATTAAAAAATTCAAAAATTTTACAATTAAAAATGAAAAAAATATTACTGAAAAATTTTATTTTTTTTCAATTCCTATTAATATCTATTAAAGTTGTAAACCTCATTGAAAATTGTTATGTATAATAATGTTTATTATATGAGTGTATTTCAAAAATACAAAATTTAGAGATTTTTTTGAAAAAATTTTCCTTGTACACTACAAGGAAAATTTAAATACTGAAAAATTAAAGTTAGCCAAAACTATACATTGGATTTCAGTTATACATCTTTTTTAAATTATTTTTTCAAAGTTATCATAATTTTATGTAATACAAAAAGGATAGCTATTAAACTCATGAAAATCCGAATACCCCCCTTTTCAAAAATACCGACTTTTGAAAAAAACACCTATTTTTGGGGTATTTTTTTATTGAAAAAAGTTGAAATGAATTAATTTTTGATTGAAAATTAAGATTGAAAAACGAATAAATGTTAAAGTAATTTACAGAAAAAAACCGGGAACGTATATAAAAACTCAAACATGGAAAAAAAATAAAATGATAAAAAATATTCCAAAAACAGATAAAAAAATCAGTTTTTCAATTTAATTTAGCGATATCTTTTGATTGGAATATTTTGGGCTATTTTCAAATTGAAAAATATGTTTCCTTTTAGACCATTAAAAAAATACTTGAAAATTATCTCTCTACTAAGTCAATTAAAAAATTCAAAAATTTTACAATTAAAAATGAAAAAAATATTACTGAAAAATTTCATTTTTTTTTCAATTCCTATTAATATCTATTAAAGTTGTAAACCTCATTGAAAATTGTTATGTATAATAATGTTTATTATATGAGTATATTTCAAAAATACAAAATTTAGAGATTTTTTTTTGAAAAAATTTTCCTTGTAGTGTAGTGTAAGGAAGTAGGCACATTTTACCATTTGATAAAATTTTAATTGTGACAACCTAACTGAAAAATGATTTTTTGAGTGCCACCAGATATTGAAACTTTGAAACTTAAATACCATTCACTTCTCTATTTGTGAAAAGAAAGCGAATCCAAAGTAATCAGAGCTGAATCTTTAATTCTTCAATTTATTGGATTTATTTTTTGGTTTTATTAAATTAGGTTTTAGATCGAGAAATATGTTTATGGGGATTCCTGAATTTAATCAAAGAATAAACCAAAAAAATAGACCCCAGAAGGTGTGTATTTTAAACAAATATTTTCTTTTAGAAGACCAAACAAGAAAGATCACCTTTCCTTTCCAGATAAATTTATCGAAATCAAGAATGAAATATAACAAATTCATAAAAGCCTATTTTCCAAGATTTGTTTTCTTTTTCTTCTTAATTTTGATGAATCCAAACAATTTTTAAGCTTGTATTTCTTGACCCCATTACTATTTATTATTATTTTACTGTACCTTTTGTGACAAATTTGCTTTCAAAATTCTTTTTTTGAATATTTTTATCAAAACAAATCCAAAACAAATGATACTGTTTGAAAGACCAAAAGTAAATAGGTTGAATTCTCGAAATCAAAAAACAGTTACAAAAGATTCCAATCCAAAGAAAAAGAAAATTTTTGAATAAAATTCAAGTATGATTCAGTAATTATTTTGAGTTTCAATTTTATCAGAAAATAAATAATGAATATCGCCGAATCAATCTTGATAACTGAAGAAGAATTCAATAAATATCTTATTTTCTGAAACAAAACTTGAATTAGATGGTTTTTAATCGAAAATTGGATTTTTAAATTCATTTTGGGGACTTCTTTTAGAATATAATAATGCATTGGTTTCTCTAAAATTTTACAAACAAAAGTTTTTCCATTGAGAATTAAAAATCAAAACCAAAGTAAAAAAGAAGTAATTGTACCAAATGTTACATATAAGATCAAGAAATAAATGATTGGTATTTATTTTTTTTCATCAATCTTTTCATTTTTTTGATTTCCATTTTTTAGTTGGTATGTAAAAATATTATACTATGAATAGATTCAACTTCTGACATTTATTAAAGCAGTTATTTATTTAGCTCTTGAAATAATTTGAATGATTCAGTTTCGCATAAAAAGTGGCACCAAAAATTTGAAAAAATGTACTTACCACCTTAACAATCAAAAATTAACCTTGCGAGAAGAATCGATACAATGAACAATTTTGACTTGATTTAGTGTTTTGAAATTAGGACTCTAAAAGAAATAAAAAAAAAAGAGAAAAAAATTACCAGATGATCCAGATAAAGCATACTTTCCATTCTTGGAAATTGTGACATCTTCAACAAAATGACTATGTCCCTGAAGAGATTTAACTAAATAAGCGTAGTTTTCTTGGTAACCTTCAACTTCTTCGTCATTGATATTCCAAACAAGGAGAGTTGTGTCTGTAGGTTTTTGTTTACGATTTTTGGTTGGTGTTTGTTAGTATTTTTCAAAAAAAAGTTGAAGGATTTGTTATATGATAAGGAAAAGGAAAGGTATTGTATTGAAAAAGAAAAGAGAAAAGAAAAATACCCCTTGAACTTGTGACAAACATGTTTGGCTTTTCTGGTATTGTTGCAATAGCAGTTACCCAACCTGTGTGACCTTCAAGAACACATTTCAAAAAAAATGAAGTTTCTGAACTCATTATTGATAAATTTCTATTTGTCTTTATGTTGAAGAGTTAAGTTTTAAGAAATCAAAGAAAAAAAATCACTCAACACGGGTTGGTTATCATAAAAATAAAAGTGTAAAATCGTTGCTTACCTCAGAGAAAATTTTTTAAAAAAGAAATGTGAATGAGCAAAGTGTAAAAAAATGTTAATTATTTTTAGCTTTCAAATTATTTAAGGAGGGAAGTACATTTTACCACTTTTGAGTGACACCTTTTATGCAAAACTGAATCACTCAACTTATTACTTTAACTAAATAAATAAATGCTTTAATAAGTACAAGAGTTGAATCTATCCTAGCAAAATATATTTTCATACCAACTAAAAAATGGAAGCAAAAAAATTAACATATTGATAAATAAAAAAAGGGTTTTGTTTAAGGCACTAATCTCTATTAATTTTTTTTACCTAAATTGAATAGAGATTGACGAAATTTTTTTGCCAATTACTTAGATTTGAAAAAACCCAGTATTTTTTCAATATTAAACTTATTTCTTAATTTGGAATCCTTATTTAGAAATTGGACAAAAAAAAAAAAATAGTGACGAGTTAATTAATTATTTCTTGATAAATATTGTAATTTTTTTGATTTCCATTTTTTAATTAGAGGTAATTTTTTTATAATACCAGGATATATTCATCTCCTATTTTCATTAAAATATCAATGTGTTTGATTAAAAAAAATATTTGAATAATTTAGTTTCATATATAATGTGTCTCAAAATTTTGAAAATATTCTTACCAACCACCACAAAGTTATGTCAAAAAGAATTTTCAGAATTTTTAAAATGTATTTTATTCTTACATTTCGGTTAAGGTAAATCAAGATCTTTTATATATAGTTATAAAAAATATTGTTTTTTTTTTTTTTGGTAAAGAGTTATATCTGGTTTTAATTTTTTATTCAATTTGCAATATAAACTCGATTTCACTCAAAGGGGTCCAGCCAAAAACGAAAAAGTCACTTTATTTTTAAGAATCAACCAAACTTAGATTGTTTAGAAATACGAGAAATAATAAACTTAATATAAGAGTCCATAATTATAAAAGAAACCCCTGAACAAACCATAAATTTCAAAAAAAAAAAAAATGTTAAAAAATTTTTTGTGCCCCATTCATTGGAACGTCTCGTGCAAAATTATCAATTTCTTTAGGAAATTAAAATCGTTGATAATAAGATTTTTTACTTGTAAATGTATGAATTTTAAAAGAATATACAAAGCTTAACTTTTCTTAAGGTTTATTTCGTTTTTCAAACATTTTTTTTTTCAAAGTTAAATTTTTAAAAAAAAAAGAAAAAAGAAAAGAAGAAAAAAAAAAAAAAAAAAAAAAAAGCAAAAAGCAAAAAAAACAAAATTTTACAAAATGAGAAAAAATGATTTTGATCTAAAAATTGAAAATTTTAGTTTGATAAGAGTATTGAATTAAACTCATAGAATGTCTTCCATTTCTTCAATAAAACTGGGCACCTTTGACTGAAAAAGAGTTTACTTTAATGTTAAAAATTCATAAAACGTGAAAAAATATTATCATGAATCTATGTGAAAACAAGTTATTTTGGTTCTTAGCTGTTTGATCTTGAGTTTTGTATGAATTTAGATTGTTGTTCAATAAGTCAATTTTTTGATTTTTTTTCTCCCAAAATATGCATTTCTGAGTTTAATGCTAATAGTTTGGTAGGTGTTTAAAAATAAATTTAGATTTTTACAGATGTAGATTGAAATTTTAATTTACTTTTTAATCAATAAATTAAATAATAAAAAAAAATATCAAAATAAAACCAAATATAATTTAAAATTTCAATCAAAAACCCACAAAAATCACATTTCTTAAATTAACTTGAGTACCGATATATTATTCTTATGCTCTTCAATTCAAATTTTGTAAAAAAAAAATAAATTGTCAAAAATTACCATTTTGAATCACTATTAAAACTCATAACAAGTACTTGATTAATCAGAGAAGAACCCAATCAATAAGTCCATGCAACGGCACTCAATATATTTTTTTTTCAAATTTCAGGGATTGTAAACTTTAATCCAATTAATTTTATGTTCACAAGTTTAATTTCAATTCAATTCAAATTACTATATTAAAAATTATCAATATCTAAAAAGGGTCAATTACAATGAGAATTATGGGCTAAAATAGTATTGAATTATTCTTTTATATCTTGAGATCTAGAAGAAATATAAAGGTCAACATTTCAGGATTTGACATTTTCCAGGACCAAATTCTTAATTTCTTGGCGGTTTATGAAACCCATAACACAATAATTATTGATAATACTTGATTTTTTTAAGAGCTTGTTATTTGTAACTCGATAATACAAGTCATAGAACATTTTTTTTTTGGTTTTCATTGTGAAATGATAATTAAAAAGATGATCCTATATATACTTAATATAAAAATACACTATTTTTTCTACTTAATATTTTTCAAAATCTAGCTTAAAACTTAATTCAATTAACTATTGGGATAAAAATTTTGAGAATAAAAATACTCTCAACGTTTGAATATTGAAAATATTTTTAAAATTTTCTGTGCACTTTTTTCTTTTTTTTTTGAAAAAAAGGGGCTGAGAAATTTTGAAATCAAAGAATAAGTTCATATTTTAAATTAGAATATATTTTTAAAGAGTTCTTCTTTTTTAAATAACTTTTTTTTTTAATTTTACCATTTTAAAAATAAAAAATAATCTGAAGACCAAATTAGTACCTTCTGTGAAAATAAAATTCTCATAATTTAAAATTTGTTTTAGTAAATGAGTTAAAATAAGAGACTGAATATAAAAATATACATAATTTCAAGTTTGAATTCAGTCATTTTGGCAAAAAATGTTTTCAAGAAAAAGTTAAATGAAAACTTTATTTATTTTTATTTTTCATTTTGATTTTTTAATTTTTTTAATTTTTTTATTTTTTTAATTGAAGGTATTTGTTCAGTTTTCCATTTTTAGTGTTTTTTTAGGTTTTAAGGGCATATAATAATAAATTGCATTTAATTTGGAAATGTAAGAGTTCAATCCAAACTAATGAGATAAGGGGACATAATTCCCTAATGTTTTTGCCCTTGGGTCCCTAATAGTTTCTTTATTTTGAAAGACTTTAAACAATTTTTGATAGAGACCTTTAATAGAAACTAAGGTTGTCATAATAATGCTGGCAAATAGGTTAATCCTTGTTTCAAAATAAAAAGCATGTTTCTTTTTTATAAAAGGCCTAAAAATTAGTAGATAAATGAAACCAATAATAACCTTCAGTAAATATGGTGTAGTCTTCTCAAAATTCTATTATTAAAAAAATAACTATTAAAAAAGAAGGATCAAATTGGAAAATTTTTATAGCGTTAATAAAATCAATAAATGTAATAAAAATTGGGAATATTATGAAAAATTTTCCACAAATTGCGCTCATAATTTAAAATTTATGTAAAATTTTAATGAGTTTTTTTTCAAAATTGATTTCAATTTGGTATATAATTTTGAGTGAATTGGTTGTTGAATTGGAATAAGGAAAAAAAACAAGCACAAATTTTAATATAAGAAGGATTATCACCTTTAATAACACATTTTTTGTAAAGCTCTATGATTTGAAATTCAAATTGGATCATATTACAACTAATCTTTTATTTTTCAAGACAAAACATACTTTGATTTAGATTTTTTTATTCTACAATGTTTACCCAAAGTGAACTTTGAAAAGGACCAAACAAATAAAATGAGATCACTAATTAAAATCGATTTTTTTAAAATTTTCTGAATTGTGAATCTAAAACGAAAAATGAAGTGAAAATTTTAACCATTAATTGTCAATGATTGATATTATGAATAATTTGATTTCTTTGTGTTCAATTCACTCAAAAAGGATACTTTGTAAAGAAAACTGACTTTCTTTCATGTTTATTTGTTGAGGGTGTGAAGGGATTTGTCTCATCAAAAATTAATTCATTTTCATAACTTTATTCCAAACCTTCATATTTTTTTTAAAAAATGACAGAAGAAAACAGCTTCACCTTAGATCCCGATACAATTTATAATGAAGGAAAAGAAATCATCAAAAAAGTCCAACAAAACTTTGAAACATTGAGTGACAACATTAATAAAAACAGTAATTGTTTTCTTCTTTTTGTTTAAATTTCAAACAAACCCTTTTTTTAGAAATTTTTCTCTTCTTTGTTTATTCTTTTAATTTGTGAACCAAAGTTCAACAAATGCAAGAAAGTCTTGAAGAATTAAACAAAAGCATTTTAGAAAAAGCAAAAAAAAGCGGAATCAATGAGAATGATCTCGAAAATGTACCTAAATTTTTTGACAATACTGAAAAAGAAAATGAGAACGAAGAAAAAGAAAAAGAAAAAGAAAAAGAAAAAGAAAAAGAAAAAGAAGGAACGTCTTCCTCTGATAAGTCTGAAGACGAAGAAAGTGAGGACTATTAAAGTTTACGATTTTTTTTGTAGTGTTTACATTAAAAGTCACGATCTTATGAATCAAATCGATCAAATGCTTTTTAATTTTCTACTCTAGCTTTATCACTATTTTTTTCATTCGAGACAAAGAAAATAAATTTATTGATTTTTCTCTTTGTTTATTTTTTCTCTTTTTGTTTTTGATTTTTGATTTTTGATTTTTATTTGTTTGGGTGTGGATTACAAAAGGGAAAAGATTTCGTCTAATTTTCCTTCTTCTCCTTTCTGAAATTTTTGCTTGTGATCTGTAGAACTCACTTTTGACCCCTCTAAATAAAATTTTCAAATTGACTTTCATTGGAAAATATTCACATACCAAAGATCTATTTATTAGTTCTAGCCTTCTTGAAAAAATTGTTGTCTCGGTTTTAATTGTAAGATTATATTGATATCAAAAAATTTTGAAATTTTTTTTTTTTTTGATATTTTTTAATGAACAATAGAAATACCTGAAATTTGATATAGTTCAAAAATAATTAATACCTATTGTTAAAATCTTAAAGCCATTTTCACATGAATAGTAAAATCGGGGTACCAAAAAAATCAAAAAATTAAATTTATAGTTGTAAAAAAAATACTAGACCAGAAAAAAATTCCCTAACAAGATTTTTAATTGTGAATCTTTGAAAAATTGTTGTGTTATTTCATTTATTTAAAATCAAATCCCTTTTTTATGAATCAAATTACTAAAATTATTTCTCACCAACTTATTAGAATGATGATTAATGAAATTACACTTTTTCAAAACACAATTAAATTAATTAAAAAAAAAGAATGAAACTTATCATTTTCAAAATTTATCATAAACCTTTATAAAACACATTTTTTTTTTAAAACAGTAGATCTACCCAGGCTATTAATTTTTTTTTTTTTTTTGAGTATTCTATATAAATCCTGCTTTAATGAACTTTATGTTTATTAATTACTAAATTCAATAAAATATTAGGTTATTTAAAAAAAGGATTTGATTTTAAATAAATGAAATAACACAATAATTTTTCAAAGATTCAAAATTAAAAATCGTATTCTGAATTTTTTTATACCTGGTATTGGTTTTCCTACAATATTTAATGTTGATAATTTAAATTCAAATAGGGAAAATTGATTAAGTTTTAATTTTGTGAATCTAGGGATGTTTTGGATTCTTTTTTAATTCTGAAAATTTTACTGATTTTCAGAATAGGTTATTGTTTTTAAAATGAAGGGAAAATATCAGTAAAAAAAAATAATAAAATGTGAACCCAGAGTACTATTTTACATTTAAATTATAATTTTGAATTTCTACCAGAATATTAAAGTCATACTATTCTTACCATTTAAAAGCCCATATGTACAATTTTTTTTTTTTCAGTTAATCGTATTTTGACTTTAATCATGATATTTCAAAATATATTTGGTACTTTTTTTTATCAATAGATTTGATAGAGCCGCATAGTATTATTAAAAAATAAGTGGATCTATTGATTATATACGAATTTTGATAAATTTACTTGATCAATAGATTTTTAATAAATAAATCTTAAAACAAAAATAATGACTTTTGGTACTAGTCACTTAATGTGGTTTGTCTTCATACTCAATGAATGACTTGGTACCCAAAACATTATTTTTAAATTACCCTTCTCTTACAAACTTGTAGAGATAATGAAACCAAAAGTAAAAAAAAATCAAAATCCTTTCAAGAATTCATGAATAGGTGATATCTTTATTCAAAATTTTCTTTTTAACAAAATATAAGATAACACTACATCTTAAAAAAAATGATTTACTGTAAATTATTATTGTTGCTTAAAAGTAAAACTTAATCTTCTTGCCAAGAAATTTTTATAAAATACAATAGCTTTTAATTCAATTTTTTAAAACTTATATTTTATTTTTAATTATTTGTTTTTTTTTTGATCAAATACTAATTTTTACAAGCAAAAATAAAATAAAATCTCCGAAACAAATATTCACAGTTAAATTTCCATTCATTTTATTTCAAGATATTTTGATAATTATTACAATACTTTTATAATAATCATAATTTATTGAATATCGAAAACTTCTAATAAAATGATGATTATTTCAGCCTTAAGGCAAATTAAAATCGAAAACCTTAAATACTCTAATTAAAAAATTAAAAGGTTTTTAGATCGTAAAGACTATAGTAAGATTTTTGAAAAAAAAAAAATTCACTACCAGAAAAAAAAACAAAAACCAATATTAATGGATATGGTATATATTATTATTAATAATTTTTTGATAATAAAATTATTATTTGTTAAATAAAAAATAATTTATTTTTAAATAATAACCTTAAATTAATACAAACAAGAAAAGAAAAAGAAAAGACAAGAAAAGAAGAGACAATCCAAGACAAGAAAACAAAACAAAAGAAAGAAGACAGCAGTAAAAACTGCGATAAATGAACACAATACCTTAACGAGTTTCATTAAAAAGAATATAGGAATTAAACGAAGCACGGCAAATTGGACATTTTTCAATTTGTGGGTAGCATTGTTTACAAACACATAAATGGCAGCAATTTAATAGAATAACTTCCTTTCTTTCCGAAAAGCAAATTACACACTCACTTGATTCTTCATAATCCCCATAAACGTCACTTATTATATAAAAGTTTGCACCAAACGAATTAAATATTGTTTGGATGTGTGGCGAATATTGGAAGCCAGAAAAGTCTGCTAGTATTAATTGTGACAGAGGGAAATTTTCTATAATTGATCTTCGAAGCAGTGTTTTATCTGTTTCCAAGAAATTAATATTTGAAAAATCAAAATTGGGGTTATTTTGAATTACTACAATTAAAGGGTACATTAGGGTATTTTTCACTTCAAACTCTGAACGAAAAATATCTGATAAATGCTCACAACTAAAGTTCTCGGACTGGAAAGAAATTAATTCACCTTTTTCAAAATTTTGGATTTTTGAACACTCCAAGAATTGTTTAAAATCAATGAGAATTTCCTTTTTGATTTTTTCCGTTTCTATTTGAATTTCGTTTTTAATTTTTATAGTATTTTTCTTTTCCCTTTTCTCTTTCTCTTTCTCTTTCTCTTTTTCTTTTTCTTTTTCTTTTTCTTTTTCCTTTTCTAACAACCCATTTTTGACGCTATTTGTGTTTTTTTCACTTTCAGTTTCGCTTTCAATTTCGCTTTCAGAATCTGTTTCACTACCACTTTCTTTTTCATCTATTTCAATAATACTTTCGATTACAGGGGCCGCTTCGTGATACATTTTTTTCTTCATATACTTTTTAAATCTCGATTCGACAGCTAATTGGATTTGGATTTGGCTTTGGCTTTGATTTTTCTTTGCAAACTTGTTTAATGAGTTAATGTTCATTTCTTGATTAAAAGTAAAATCATCAGAACTTATAATGGTTGAGCTTGACTGAGTGTTCTCATTAGACTCGATCATTTTATAGTCGACAAAGCTGTTTTTGCCCTGGTGATTAGGGATTTTTTTTTTCTTTCTACTTTTTTTTTTATTTTTGTTGTTTTTGTTTTTCTTGTTCTTTTTTTTATTTTTATTTTTAATTTGATCATTCGCGTCTCTGTTTTTTTGATTTTGCAAGATTTCTTCCAGAATTTCTTCGACCAATTTTTTTCTTTCAACCACTATTGACTTCAGACATTGTTTAAATTTCCGAGAATCAACACCAAAAAATAACTGTGCTTGTGTATTTGAGGCTGCAGATGAAAAATCAAAACTAACATTAAACGTAGGTGATTCTATTGGACGATCACATTTAAAACTTTCTTTAATGAATTGGTAAGTTTCAGAAGTGGACCTGAGCTCAGTTCCTCCGTTGTTTTCGTTCCCAGAAGTTTTAACAATCAATTCGTAATGTGGCCTTGAGAAAATCGGAGTAAATGGGAATTGTTGCGAATATGTTGGATCATAGACCACTTGGTCTGTCTCGATCGAAGTTCTTATTTCCATAATTGAGCGGAACTCTTTCACTAGATGAAATAACCAGACAAAGCCAATTAAAATTATAACTATAATACAAAAATTCCAAAGATCATAATCGATCATTTTGATAGATTTGTGTTTTTTTTTTTTTTTTTTTTTTTTTCGTTAAAGTGTTTTTTTATTGAATTGAAGGGTTTTTGGATTCTAGCTCTAGGTTGTTTGATTAAAAAAGAGTCAAATAAGTTGAGACTAGGAAGAAGATAAATCAAAAAAGAATCAAGTGTTAAAGTGCTAAAGGTTAAAAAATGAATTCTTCAAATTATTTGACATAACCCATGACAAAATCTCTGTCTTTTAACCAAGCTATAGCCTTTTCACAGATTTTTTACAACTTCAAAACAATCCTGAACACTTCTAAATCGAAAAAGCTTTGGAAAAGTGCATTTTTAGGGAGTGGAATTGTATTAATATTTTTGTCCTTTAAAATTGATAAAAACTGTGTATTGGAAATATTTGAAATATTTGTTAGAAGGTAAGTTTTAGGAATTTCTAATTGATTTAAAAATACTGATCAATTTGTTTCAAAGTTTCATTTTAAAATTTTTCAAAAAAATTCAATTTTTAAGGGTTTTAAAACAAAATTTGAATCCCAAAAAAAATTGATGTTGTTTTGATTGTTTGGATCTTTATTTAAAACTAAGTTTCACAGTATTACTAATTAATCAGTTTTTGTGAAGAGAAAATAAGAATTCAGGTTCAGTTAACAACTAAGTTTCCTATTTATCAAATAACCTCAACACACTTTTATAACCAATATCATTATACTTGAGAACTCATTATCTTTAAAATATTCTCTAATTAGGATCAAAATTGAATTATTTGTCATTTTTTATAGGTGAAAAATGTACAAAAATTTTGAGAGAGATACCTCAACTACTTTATGTAGAAGGTAAAAATGATAAAGATAAATAATTGAATTTTTCTAACCTAAAAAAATAACAATAATTTTAAACATTATCAATTCAAAACTCTAACTTATAAAAGATCACATTGTCTATGATTTGTGTTCATCGAATTCTGTGGATTGTTCTGTATCTCCCAATAAATCAGATTAATTCTGATAAAAGAGTTGTGTTTTTCTCTTAATTTTTTTGATTTTGATTTTTTTTTGTTTTTTCAAAAATTGAAGTTCACATAAATGTTTTAGATATGTTATTTACTCGACTTTAATTTTGAAAAGAAACGATCCCTATAAACACATGAAAGATCTTTTTCATTTTTGTGTGAAATTTTTTTTTTGTTTATCTTGTTTCTCTCACAATCCAAATTATTGTCTCAAGACAAATTGGGTTGATGTTTTGTGGGAAATGTTTTGAAGAATTTTTCATCCAAGGATCTTATGGAAATTTAATTTTCAAAAATTAGTAAGTTTTTTGTATTTTTAAAAAAAATATTGTCCTAGTTAATTGAAAAAAAAAATGATCTTTCATTTTTAGGAAATGGGAATTTTGGCGGATTAGGTACATTGCCAAACCCACTCCCAGTGTCTTCTTATCAAAAAATATCTTTGTCAGAAATAACAGAGGATTAGTCATCAAAAAATACGAATGTAATACATTTAGACCCTTTAGAACAGCTTTTTGAACCTTCTTAATTTACTTCATATATATATATATATAAATCCCTAAAAATCAAGATAAGGTGTCAGGGTTTTAAAAATTGTTCTAAAGGGGAATTTTCTCAAAAAAATAATTTTTTCGGATCATTTTTTGATTTTTTGCTACGAAGATAAACAATTTTAGGAAAAAAATTTTTATTTTTTCCTTCTTAGATCTATATGGAAAAAACTTTGCCCGATTAACAAACCCCTAAATACTGATCAGAGCATACATAAAAAGCACTGATTTTGAATTTGAAATATAGTTCTTAAAAACTATTAATCAGTCTCATTTTTGTACTTTGATTTTCATCTTTCAATTTCTTCGAGATTCCTAGAGTAAATTTTTTTATTTTTTTAACTTTTAAGAGTCTAATAAACTAAAAACAATCTTCAAGTAAATTTAATAGCAAATTTCAAAAAAAATAATTACTCCAATGTTGAAATTAAAAAAATAAATAAAAATATTTTTACAATGATACCTGAATCACTTTTAAAACTATTTTTTGAAATCCAAATAAAATAATCAAAAAAAAATTGATTGAAAGGTTTAAAGAGCAATTAAATAAAATCACAAGTATAAAAAATTGTTTTTGGTATTTAATAATCAAATGTTTGTATTTTCAATTTTTTTGTCTACTAAATTCAGGAAATATATTATGATTATTTGTGAAAAAATCTCTTATTATGAACCAGATAGTGATTTGTGATCTATTTGTTATTTTTTTGGATTTTTTTTTCTAAATTTTATTGAAACCGGAACCCTAAATGAAAAAATATTTCAGAATTGATAAACGAAAATCAGTTAGGTACTTCTCCTATAAAATTTTACTCTTGATTAAAAAAATTAACAAATTATAGAAAATTGACTAAATCAATTTTAAAAGGCTAGTTTTTTAAAATAATAAAATGAAATCATGTAAAGATCTTCCAAAATATTTTTTTTATGATTTTAGTTTTTGTTTTATGATAAAGATGTGTTTACCTCATTTAAACAATTTATTAATTTGAGTCTATTTTTTAAAATACAAATTACACGCATTTTCAATATAAAACCCGCAAAGGTCACCAATTATTTTTATTATAAATCAAGTTCATTCTTTGAAACTGGTGAAACATATTTTTTGTTTTTATGTTGGAAAGTATTGATTTTGAAAAAAAAAAAACAAATTATTTTGTTATTATTTTTAATTATTAATATTCCAATTCATATCTCAGCAAATAAATCTTAATTGATGTTTAGAAAAGGAAATTTATTAATAAATTAATAAAAGTTTAAATAAAGTTTATCAATAAAATTTAGATCTATTACGTAAAAAGTTATTTGGTAAGGTTTAAAAAATAGGAAATTTCCTGTTTTCAAAAAATGAAAAAAAAGGTCAAAAAATATTCAAAAAACGACAATTTTGGAAAATACTTTATTTAGTCTAATTTACCAGAATCATTATAATAATATATATCATTTTTTGAATAAAACAATTGATTTTCAATTTTGAGAATAAACTTACAAAATTCCCTAATATCTTCGAAAATAATTTTATTGTATAAAATCAAATTTCATATGAGAACAAAATCACAATTTCTAAGTAAAACTTTCGTGTTGGTTTTATAACTTTAATGGTTTTAACTATCCTTCTTTAACCAATTAAAAAATTGTTTCAATATGTTGAATAAATCAATTTTTTAGATTAACCCAAAGAATTATCCTCAAAAAAAAAAAAAAAATCTTTTCATTTAATATTCCTGACAACAAATACCTTTTATTGAGCAAAAATGATGGAAATAGCAATAAACGGGGTAAAAAAATATTTATTATGTAAGAAATAAAAGCATTTTATATTTTCTTTTACCACAAAATTGTAAAAACAAAAATTGACCACCTCTAAAAAAATTTTCTATTCTTTTTTTTTTTTTTTATATATATTGTTTAAGGATGGAGTTTTTAGTTCCTCTTGTTTACCCTGATTCCTAAATTGTGATTTAGAAATTTTTTTAAAGATTTCCATATACTTTTATTTTCCACTAGGGCTAATAAAGTTATGGAATCTTTTCTGTTAATAATATTAAAAATATTATTGTTTTTTAATATATGAGATATATTGAATTTTTTTAATTCAGATATCCAGATTTTACGATTATTTTCATAGGCTGGGCAGTTCCAGAAAAAATTTTCTATTCTTGATTTCTTCGTCGATCATAATTTTTTGACACTTACTCATGACAAAATTTGTAAGAAGAGAATATCAAAAAAAGCGATATTTTAAAAGTTTAAACTTATTGTTGAAGAATGTTCCCTTAATTCGATAAATTTTGTAAATTGGAAAACTATTTAAAAATATATTATCAGAATTTTTTACTGATCAATGAAGATATATAAAACTGAAATTACTCAAACTTGATGTATACCTATTGTTAAAATTTTTAAGCCAATTTCTCATAAAAGAAAAGTGTCTATAGGATCAAAAAATCCCAAAAATACACTTTTACTAATGTTTTCATATAAAATTCTAATTTGGGGAAATTATATAAGCTCAAATATTGATTTGAACTGATACTTAGAATTCAATTTGGATTTCGATAATCCCTGTAATTTTTATACTGGGTTTTTGTTTTAAAATGAAGGTAAAAATACGTTTAAGAATTTTTATAAGAAAAAGAGAAATTTACTAATGTTTTCCAATAAAAATTATTTTTCAGAATGTTTTACCAGTACAAAAGTCAAAGTAGATCAAGATCTGAATTTACTGTTCTTTTTTTTTTAACTTTAAAGTATTGAATTTCACAAATGATTGGATAAAAATTCAAAATTATAAGGATCTAAAATAAAAATGAAAAATTATTAATATTTGTGAGTTTGTCTGGTTTCAGAATCAAAGAGAATATAAATTCTGTGTTGTGACTCAATTGTGTTTACAAAAAGAATTTAAAGTTTGATTTAAATGAAGATTTCGCTGAATTTTAAAAATTGAAACAAATAGAAATGAACAAGACAAGATATAAAAAAAAAAATTTTTTTGTTTGTTATTATGGAAATTTATTATTGTTTTTTTCTTTTTAAAAAGATCAAAAATTAAACAAAAATGTTGAACAAAAGTGATCTAATATTAAAAAAGAACTAGTATGAAACATAACTAAAGAGAAAAATTAAAATAAAAGAAACCAAAAATATCATTAAGCAAAAACAAATTTGGGAAGAAGAGTAGTGAATTAGTTTTCCTTTACAAACTTTTGTTCGGGATATAGTTTACCAATCAAAACCTGTCTTTTGATCACTTCCAATTCCGATAAACGATCGTCGTAGAATTGTTTTACTAGCTCTTCGTTTGTTTCGTTTTTACTAATAAATTCGTCAAACAGATCATTTGCGCGTTCTTTGAAATATTCTCTAAAATTGTAGTTCGTAAATTTTGATGCCTCTTCGACTGTTTTCTTTTTTAATTGGGCCAACTGTTTTGTTGTGATTTTAGAAAAATGATTTTTCAAAAGAGTGGTGGTATTTTGAACGAAGGAAAAAGTGTTTTGTGTTGATAAGGTTAGACTCATTAGAAAAAAAAAAAAAAAAATTAATGATTAAAAAAATGATTAATTCAAGGATTTCATCAAGATTAAAATATTTGTCAATTATTTCGATGAATTTAATAAGAAAATAATGAAGAAGGTTCGGGTGTTGGGTTTTAGAATAGATTTTTTTTTAATTTAAGAAAAGAGAGAAGTATTAATAATAAATGGGGCAATTTTTTGGTTGTTTCTCTAAAGGATTAGAACATTCTTTTAATATTGAGTAATTCAAATTAATGTTTAAAGGGAAAGCTTGACCAGATAACACATTGACGTATTGTCTTTGATCCGTCCTTGTTTCAATTGTGAAGAACATATTCATTGAAATATACTCTAATTAGGATCAAAAAATCATTTTATATTCATTTATTAAATGAAAAAATTCAAAAAGAAATTTTGAAATATGTAAATTCTAACATCTTCTTGAGGAACTTAAGAATGAACAAGAAAAATAAAACCAAAAAATGATGATCATATCCAATACTATCAATAAACAACTCTAAACTAATAATATCGCATTGTCAATGATTTTTGGAAATTGGGTTACTTATATTGTTCTATTGTCTTAAAAAATCAGAGCAATTCCTTACAAAGAAAATGTAAATTTCTCTTTGTTTTTTTTGATTTAATATTTTCTTTCTATTTTTTTTTCAAAAATTGAGGTTCAGAAGAAATTTTTTGCTATGATATATATCTTGTTTGATATTTTGAACCAATAGTTCCATTACCGAACCCCAAAGTAATAAGTTAAATTTCTTCTGACAATTTTTTTTGTTTTGATTATTTCCAGTAAAGTCTGTTTTTAGTCAAATACAAATCGAATAGGGGTGTTCAGTAAATGTTTTTGGGTATTTTGTATTCAAAAATCTATTGAAAATTAAATATACAAAAATCAACCTTAATGTGTTTTTTATTTCAAAAAAAAAAGAAATCACTCAGATGTTAAAGATTTTAATTTTGGATACTTAAAGTAATGGGAAGTTTTATGAATTCTATTCAATTTCAAATTCATTAGCGTACTTTTAGCAAAATTTAACCAAAGAAAAAATATGATATAAAAGGTTCCTAAATTCTTACATTTTTCTCCATTTATCTTTCTAAAAAAAATTTTAGAATCCTATAAAAATACTTTCCAAATTAAATAAAAAATTATTAGAAGATTTTTGAAAATTAAGACGGAAGTTTTAAATTTTAGCATAAATGAATATTTTTCTTAAAAATTTACTACTTACTCATCTACTTTTTCTTTTATTTTTTTGAGATGAATTAATAGAAAAATATTTCATTATTTTCTTCGATTCGACTATATAAATATTTTTGAGATTGATAAACCTCTATTTCTTGATACAAATATAATAAACAACAAATTTCAATTGTAAAAGTATCAATTAACGATTTGAGTTCATTATTAATTATTCAATTTATTTTAAACCAGTTGGGTAAAGGATTTTTATGATTTCTGCTATAAAGAAACATTTTAAAAAAGTAAATTTTTGGAATTTCTTTTAATTGAAAGATTTTTTAAGGAAATTTAAAAAAAGAAAATTAAAAAGAAAAGATTATTTTGTAGTTACTATATAAATACAATAATGATTTGAATCCATACAAAATACCTTAATAAATCAATCTATGAAAAAAATTAAAAAAAAAAAATGAAATAGTCAAAAATTGACATTTAAGATATTAGAAAAAAAAAGGAATTAGGTTTTATCATGGGTAACCTTCTTCACCAATTCTCTTCTCATTTAGATCTCCTTTCCTACAAAAAACTAATAATTTCTTTAGCCTTTCATGGTTAAAATTATGTAAATGATCTTATTCTCATTATGAAGGGGACTTTAATCTCTGTGCAAATTAATTTAGAAACTATTTTTAAAATAATAAAAAGATTCGGGATGAACCCACATAATAAAAAATCAAAATATAAAAAAGAATTAAAAGATATTTTTTATCTTGGAATTTGGTTAAAAAAAAAAACATATATGTTTTTATTTTTTTATTATTGGAGAAGTGTAAATTAAACTCTAATTGAAAAAAAAAAAAAAAAAAAACATCTTGAATATAACTTCAAAAAATAGAAAAATCCTTGAAAACACTTAATCGATTATTTTAAACAATATACTCGCCAATAGATTCAAAATAATTTGTTTCAAAGCTCCCATTTTACTTCGACTTCATTATCGTCTTGAAATATTTGACTTTAGATAAAGTTATTTTGAAAGAATTGGTAGATTTATCAATAAATCAGAACAGATTTATTTCAAATTCATATCCATTCACCACAATTAATTTATAAAACTGATTCTAAAATTGATCTAGCTAGATTAAAAGTATACCAAAGAAAATATAAATTGATTAAAAAATTAAAATTCTTAAATTTAAAAAAATTAAAAAATTACTAACTTTTCGAACACAGAAAATGAAAATAATAATTGGTATACTTAGTAACTAAAATTATTCGATTGAGGATTAAAAGTTTTTGAACTAACCAAATTGGAAAATTTTACTAGTTGGAAAGTTCAACAATATTTAAAATTATATAACAACAAAAAAAGTAATTTCAAACAGCAAAAATATTTAAACTGAAAAGCATCAAAAACAATTCTAAAATTTCCAAATTTTACTAATTGCTTAAATAGGTACTCTTATGTAACAAGCAAAAATAAAAATAAAAATTGTGGTACATGTAAATAAAAGTTAAATATTGGTATCATGGAAGACTTTGATCATTTTTTATGGGATCGTGTAGTCAAGTGTCATCAAGTGCCTAGGTTTTCTTTTGGAGTTTTCTGTTTTATTTGTTAAGTTTTCTGGGTTTTTTGTGGTTTTCTATTTTATTTGAAAAATCAATAGATTTTACAAATAAATAGAAAAATTAAAAAAACCTAATGAAAATCTATCGATTTTCCAAATAAACCGAAATCTCAAGAATTGTTAAAATAAGTTTTCCAGAATTCAAAAGAATAACAGAAAAATAATTGATTTTACTCTATTCTTTTAAATTATGGAAAAGATAACGACAGCTTTTTTTTAATTTGAGAAATTAATAGAAAATTTCTCCAATTTTCTTTTATTTTTATAAATTAAAAAAAAAAATAGAGCACACATGAGTAAAATAATTTTGTCTCTTCAAAAATAAATAAATAAAATAAATATTTACATTTCAAAAAATTGAAATAAAATTGTCTTTAATTTTTTGAATTTGAAATTAAACAAATAAAAATATTTTATTTATTTTTTTTTTTTTGTTGTTTCTTCAAGGATTATTAATTGATTTTGAAATTAGATTTCACATTTTTTGGATATAAGAGTTTTATTTTAGTTTTAAGAAAATTATTTTATAAAAGTAAAAAAATTATTTTTCAATTTTTTTCATTTTTTTATTTTGGATATTTTGGAGTTTTTCTAAATGAATAATTAAATCAAAAAAGATTATAGAATACCTTTTAACCAATATAATTTAACATGCTATTATGTAAAAGGAGCTCAACAAAACAACAACCCCACATCACATAATAACATAAAATTATGTATTAAACTAATTCAAATTTCTCATATCAATAATTATTCACTTGTTCATTTTTTGTTATTTTCCAATTTTATTTCTTCGTCTTCTTGTTCTTTTTTATATCGAATATTTATTGTTCATACTTTTTTTGAGAAAACTAATTAAAGTTTCAAATACTTCTAAGGACTTTGCCGATTTAAAACACTGTTTGAATTAGAAGACACAAATTTAGTCACTTCAAAAGGATCCCAGCAACAGATTAAATTACTCTTTCATTTAATCCTGGATAATAAAAACAATAAAATAATACTTCCATTCAGAAAGTTTTGGAATCTAAAATAGATGTACTATTAAAAAATGAGGATATTTCCTTGAAAAATTAAATAATTAAAAAGAAGAAAGAGAAATTTTCATTATGATCTTGATCATTCAACTATAAACCAAGATCTATTTTTATTTTTCTTTACAATTTAAAGATATTATAACAAGAAGAAAAAGAAGAAGATAACCAATCCAACAATCTTTAATTATTAATGATTGTATGGTTAGGCTATTGAGAAAGCTTTTGAAACGGTTACACAACACCTTTAAGATTTTCCTTGAATAAAGAAAATAATTTAACTGAAGAACACATTCTTTACGAAAAATAAGAAGATCAGCTATGTTTAATAGCTTTTTTTTTTAATATAACAATATATACTAATACATTGTATATCCCAATTTTTATTTACACTTTGTTTTTACTGGTATTAAAAAGTGTACAGATAGATCTGTTAATTTGATAAAAAACAAAATATCAAAATCTTTTAATCTAATCTTTAATGAAATTAAATTTTTTTTTTTCTAATATTTTCAAAAAAAAAAAAACAGTTGAAAAGTCAGTTTAAAAATGTGTTACAAAAAAAATAATAAACTTACACTATAAAGATGTTACTGAAGTTTAATGGATATATTAAGGGTTGTTCTAAAAACTTTATTGTAAGTATTTTTTCAAATAAATATATCAAGGATTCTCTCTTGATCAGATGATAATATTTCCGATCAAAAAACTTCTAAATAATCGACTATTAAATCACAATAAATTTTTTAATAATGATATTTTAGACAATCGTCGAGATTTATGCAAATATCCAAGTTTGTAATTAATAACTATTTTTTTATAAGATGACAATTTGTATCTAATATCACCTTATTATTGATTATTGCAGTTTTTCTCGTATATCACAATTTTTTCATATTAAACATCTTTTTTTGACATTAGTCGTGGTTTTTTAAACTTGATTATGGATTGAAAGAGAAGTTGACAATTATCCAAATTGTCTCCTTTTTAATAGATTTCTCAACACTTTTGAAACAATCAATATAATAATTATTAAAATTTGATAATTGTTGTGTCCTTAATGTTTCGGTATCATAAATAAGAAAAATTGTTCTAAATTTGATAAAATAGCATTTTTTTTTAAAAAAAAGATAATGTTAAAAGGAAAATAGAAAAAAAAAAAAAAAAAGAACTTGAAAAAGTAATAAAATCAATTAAAAGAATTTATTTATAATTGTGAGTTTTTTCAGCAAAAATTTTTCGCCTTTTTGAAAGCGCTTATCCATTGTTCTATGTCATTAGTTTTATTGGAATAGAAAATAATGTTTTTCTTAGTTTGCGGATTACAAACTGAAAAAACATTTGCCTTTTTAGTTTGAATGCCGGGGTTTCTTGATAATTCAACATTGTTAGGTATTTGTATTACATCCAAAGGTTTCACCGAAGCTGTGAAAGGCTGTAGATTATAGATGGCTAATAAATTTTGTTTTAACATGAAATATATTTTTTTCCATTTGTCTCTTCTTGTTGTGTTTTGTTCATACATAAAGACATAACCTTCTTGAAAGCATCCGACTTGCCAATTTTGTTTCCATAAACCAAACAAATCAAATTGTTTTTCAATTTTATTATTATTTTGCGATGATATATCATTATCGTTCTTTACATTTTGATGATCAACTTGACTGTGATGATGGTGCGCAATATTTTTAATTTGTAGGGATTTTAAATTATTTAAAATAGTTTTTAAGCATTCTATTTTTGAAGAAAACAATTTTATTAATTGTAATTTATTTTGGACTTGTCGATATAATAAACTAATTTGATCTTTCTTATTATTGCTGTTATCTTTATTGTTGACACGAAGCATTAAGGTTTTCAGTAATTGTATTACAAAGTCTTCAAATAAGCCAGCGTCTGTATTTATTGCTAAGACTTTAAATTCTAATTTAGGGTTTGAAAACTTTTGATTCGTTTTACAAATTTGTGCCAAAAATTGTGATCGAGTCCTTGATCTCGTATTAAAGAGGTTATTCAGGGATTTATATTTCTCGAATTGATTGCTACCGAAGGCGTATATTATTTGGGATAATGAAAATAAAGTATCATTTGTTGATTTATTTATTGGTTGGTTGATTAATTGTAATTCGTGTGGCGATTGTATTGCGAAGGAAAAGATGGGGCCAAAGGATATATAGCCAATTAAATTGTAAGCCACCGATAAAAACCTTTCATTTAATTTGACTTTGGTCCAATTAAATAATTGAATAAAGATCTGTGGTAATTCTTGAACAGAATTTATTATTTGATCCAAAAATTTGTTTGTATATTTATTTCTCATTTCGCTATTTTCCGTTCGGTGGCAATCAAAACTGATCTGTAATTGAATCATTTCATTTAATATGTGCGAGAATTTCTTTTGCAACAGTTCCTTACAATAATAAATCGAAGCCATTTGGATTGCGCCAAAGGCGTATTTTTCCCAATTATCCAATAATTGCAATTCATTTTTTTTGATCATGATCGGGATACCAATATATAATTTAATAAAATGAATGCCATAGCTGAAATAGTTAAAAAATTGAAACAGTTGCTTACTGATTTCATTTGGGATAACCCTTGAATTCAAATTGATCAATGGCAAAGAAGAAATTAAATATAGCGTTTTAACATCGATGAAATCCTTTACTTCCTGTTCAATTTCATTAATTAAACTTAATAAGTTCTTGTATTGGTTGCTTTCATTTTTAATAATTTCTTCCATCTTTTTTGCAATTTCATTATATTCATTTAATGAAAGATGGCTTTCGACCATCGCCTGCACATGTTCGTTTATTACATCATTTTTAATTTGATTAACTAGCATCGCAGACATTTCATTTCCATTTTCAAATGATAATTTATTTAATAATATATTTAACATCCCAATAACAAAATTAAAATCGGGAAAGCCAGGCAAATATTGATCAACTATTCCGAGGATTGTTTGTTCAATTTCATTTTTTAATTCACTATTCTGCATCATTTCTTCATTAATCAAAAGACCAGATTGGGTCATTAATAATAATAATGTCGAAGAGAATTTTAAATTGAATTTTAATATAAATGAAAAAATATTAAAAGAATTATCAAGCTTTGATTTGATACAAATATTATTAATACTTGATCGGATTAGAGATTTTTTTTGTAAAATGTGGTATATACTTTCACTTAATTTTAAACTAGCGAAATGGTTTTTACATGAAAATAATGCTTCAAAATTTAATACATTAAGTATTTCATTTTCAATTGCATTATCAAAAGTATTATTATTATTATTATTTTTATTTTTATTTTTATTTTTATTGCTGTTGTTAATTATTTCTTTAACGGTTTCAAATATGTGGTTTTTAAAATTTTCAAATAATGCATATTTAATTTTTGAGTTTTCCCAATCTTGAGTGACAGTAATTTCCATTGGCACATTTTTTAATTTTTCAATTTCCTTTGTATATTTTCTGATTTCAGAATTGAAATGAGTTTCCAATTTAGAAATTGATCCAAAAAATAAATTTATTTCTTCAAAAGTTTTACCCATTTGTATTCCTAATTCACTGAATGTTTCATTCAGTAATTTTGAAATTAATGCGATTTGTTTATTTGTTTCAAGGTTTTCAATATTTCCCATTGTTTTATTTCTTTTTTCTTGTTGTTGTTTTCTTCTTTCATTTCTTTTTTGTGCTCGTATTTTTTTCCTCTGCTCTCTTTGTTTTTTTTTTTCTAGTTGTTCAGCTTTTTTTTGTTTAAATAATTCTTTGGCTTCTTTCCATTGCAAAATTTGTTTTTTTAAAGATTCTATTTCTTTCTTTTTTTCAATATCTTCTTGATCTTCATTTTTAGATAGAGTTTGGGTTTGAGTTTGATTGCTTTGATTGTTTTGATTGTTTTGATCGTTTTGATTGTTTTGGTTGGTTGTGCCTAAACTTCTTCCTCTTCCAATACCCCTTCCAGTTCCTGTTCCTACTCTTGTTACTGTTCCTCTTCCTAATCCTCTTCCTAATCCTCTCCCAATTCCTCTTTGATTTCTTAAATTTTCGAGTTTATTTGAAGTTGTTTCATTTTTATTTTCATTTTTAGTTATGGAAGTGCTTAGATTTTCGTCTTTATTTAGATTTTGCTTTTGATTTTGTGTTTGATTTAAGTTTTGATTGTTTGTGCCTAAACTTCTTCCTCTTCCAATTCCTCTTCCTAATCCTCTTCCAATTCCTCTTCCAAATCCTGTTCCTATTCTTGTTCCAATTCCTCTTCCTCTTCCTCTTCCTAATCCTCTTCCTCTTCCTAACCCAAGACCCCTTTGTTTTCTTAAATTTTCGAGTTTATTTGAAGTTGTTTCATTTTTATTTTCATTTTTAGTTATGGAAGTGCTTTTATTTTCATCTTTATTTATATTTTGCTTTTGATTTTGTGTTTGATTTAAGTTTTGATCGTTTGTGCCTAAACTTCTTCCTCTTTCAATCCCTCTTCCAATCCCTGTTCCTGTTCCTCTTCCGATATTTCTTGTTCCCAGTCCTGTTCCTCTTCCTAATCCAATGTTTCTTGTTCCTAATCCTCTTCCAATTCCTCTCCCAATTCCTCTTCCCCTTCCTCTTCCTAATCCTCTCCCAATTCCTCTTTGATTTCTTAAATTTTCGAGTTTATTTGAAGTTGTTTCATTTTTATTTTCATTTTTAGTTATGGAAGTGCTTAGATTTTCATCTTTCTTTAGATTTTGATTTTGAGTTTCTGTTTGATTGTTTTGATTGTTTGTGCCTAAACTTCTTCCTCTTCCAATCCCTCTTCCTGTTCCGCTTCCAATATTTCTTGTTCCCAGTCCTGTTCCTCTTCCTAATCCAATATTCCTTGTTCCTCTTCCTAATCCAATATTCCTTGTTCCTAATCCTCTTCCAATTCCTCTTCCTAATCCAATTCCTCTTCCTATTCCTCTTCCCCTTCCTAATCCAATTCCTCTTTGATTTCTTAAATTTTCGAGTTTATTTGAAGTTGTTTCATTTTTATTTTCATTTTTAGTTATGGAAGTGCTTAGATTTTCATCTTTATTTAGATTTTGATTTTGAGTTTCTGTTTGATTGTTTTGATTGTTTGTGCCTAAACTTCTTCCTCTTTCAATCCCTCTTCCTCTTCCTCTTCCTCCCCCAATTCCTCTTCCAAATCCTGTTCCTGTTCCTGTTCCTCTTCCTCTTCCTAATCCAAGACCCCTTTGTTTTCTTAAATTTTCGAGTTTATTTGAAGTTGTTTCATTTTTATTTTCATTTTTAGTTATGGAAGTGCTTTTATTTTCATCTTTATTTATATTTTGAGTTTGTGTTTGTGTTTGATTGTTTTGATTGTTTGTGGATATGGTTCTTCTTCTTGTTATTCCTCCTCCTGTTCCCGTTCCTCTTCCCATTCCTCTTGATCTAAGTAATAAAGAATTCTTTCTTGATAAATCAACTCCCCTCCCTAATTCTTTTCCTCTTCCAATTCCTGTCCCTGTTCCTGTTCCTCTCCCAATTCCTCTCCCAATTCCTCTCCCAATTCCTCTTCCTCTTCCTCTTCCTCTTCCTAATCCAATTCCTCTTTGATTTCTTAAATTTTCGAGTTTATTTGAAGTTGTTTCATTTTTATTTTCATTTTCAGTTATATTTTGATTTTGAGTTTGTGTTTGATTGTTTTGATTCCTTGTGCCTAAACTTCTTCCTCTTCCAATACCCCTTCCAGTTCCTGTTCCTAAACTTCTTCTTGTTCCTAGACTTCTTCCTAATCCTCTTCCTAATCCTCTCCCTCTTCCTAGTCCCCTTCCTCTTCCTAAACCCCTTCCTCTTCCTAAGCCTCTTCCTAAACCTCGCCCCCTTCCAATATCTCTTGTTGAACTTCTTCCAAATCCTCTTCCTCTTCCAATTGAACCACCCCCAATACCAATTCTTGAGTTTTGCTAAAAATAAAAATAAAAATAAATTAACAATTGAGATAATCATATAAACAATAAAATAATATTTCAATGTTAAAGTAATCGAACAATATTAAAGCTAATGTGTTGATTTTACATTTCATTTTATCATTAATTTTTCAAAGCAATTTCCAAAAAAGTAGGGTAAATCCATTTTAAAATATCTTTATTAAACTTAATTTGAATATTACTATTTAAATATCAAAAATGGTATTTCATCATAAATTGATTGGTTAATAATAATAAAAAAACACTTTGTTTCTTTGAAAGACATCACTTTAATAAAAGATATTGAAATTTCTTATCTCGATTTTTATATTATATTTTCTAGTGGTTGAAAATTTGTGTGATTATTTTTTTCTTTTTGATAGTAAATTTTGTTTTCGTAAGAGGTTTAATCCTAACAAAATTCCCAGCAGAACGGAAAATAAGATGAGAAATTAATAAAAGTTTTTGATTTTTAGAAAAATCGTTTCACTTGATTAAATCTACTGCTCATTTTTTATTAAATTTTATCCTAGTATATTTTGTTTCTAAAAAGGTGTTTTTTTTTTTAATTTTTGGAAATTTAATGCCAAATTTTTGTTTATGGACTTTGGCTTTGTTGACAATTATTAATTTTATTTCAATTTTAATTTTTTGAAATTTTTTAAAGTACTAATTTATTTTAAAACATTCTCGTTTGCTATTGAATTCACAATATTTTGTCTACACGCATCTTATAATTTAAGAATTTGAAGATAAGCTGTCAATCAAAAACCTGTGAATTTCAAAAACACCTGAAATTCCAATTTTCTTGATCAATTGAAAATGTTCATAAAAATTGGAAAATATATTCCCTATTTTAAAAGATATAAATATATAAAACACCCAGTAACCCTTCACCATTCGCCTTTACTATTTTTGAATGGTGAGTATTGTTTAAATATTCTAAATATATAAATTTAAACACTTTGGTAAATGTAAAAATTAAAAAAATACACGATCTTCAAAATTAATTGAGAAAATGAAAATATAATTTTTTCAAATTACTCCTGAGACAAATTGATAAATTTATTAGAAAACATCTATTATGTGAATTACTTTGTCAAAAAATATTTTCTAAAAGTTACCCAATTTAAATGTAAAATTTTGAAAAAAATTTATGAAAAAAAGATCAAAAAAAAATATAATTCTTATTTTATAAATCTAAAAGCAAAATAAATTTTTCCTTAATTTTCTGTAAATTCTAAAAAAACGCAAAAACTTTCCCAAATGAAAATAAAGTAAATTCCAAAATTTATATTTTTTTTTAAAAAACCTAAATTAAGTTTCAAATACATTCAATGACTGTGCCTATTTTAGACGCTATTTGAATTAGAAGACACAAATTTAATCACTTCAAAATTCTCTCAACACCAGATTAAATGACTATTACATTTAACCCTTAACAGTATAAAAAAAAATTCCAAAAATTGTAAACACAGTTGAAATAATTTAAAGAATAAGAATACTACACAGTTTAATTCAATTTGGAAATAATTTTGTTTTTAAAAAATATTCCTTTTTTTTTTTTTGATTTCATTTCTGGTTTTTCAATCAGTTTTGTTAAATCGACAATTTTTTTCCAATGACTGAGATAAGGTTAAAGTTGAGTTCTTTTAAATCGAAAAATAACAAATAAAATTAGTTGATGGTATCTAACCTTGATCGATCAATAATTGTTGGTGAGATTTCAATAAATTTAGCAATATATTTTTTAGTTCTGCTCGTTTCAAAATTTTGGAAACTTTGATTTTTATTTTTTCGTTTTGATTTTTTTTTTCTTTTATTTTCATAAAAAGGATTACATATAAAAAACATTATTACTGGGTAACTGAAACCTGATTTAATATTAATTTTTGGGAAAAAATCACTATTGAATTGCAATTTTTTTTTTTGTATATTTTTGATTTTGGGTGTGTCCTAATTTTTGGAATGGGGTTTCAAATTCAAATATTTATCTTTAAAAAAATGGATCTGATTTTAAAATTTAAAATCAAAAATTAGATTTTCATTTTCAGTCATTTTCTCAATTAATTTTTAAGATCTTATATTTTTTTAATTTTTACATTTACCAAAGTGTTTAAATTGAGATTTGTAATATTTCATCAATATACCAATGAAAATAATAAAGGCGAATGAAATCAATGAGTTACTGGGTGTTTTACATATTTATATCTTTTAAAATAGGGAATATATTTTCCAATTTTTATGAACATTTTCAATTGATCAAAAAAATTGAATTTCAGGTGTTTTTGAAATTTCTGGGTTTTAAATTTGACAGTTGTTTTTGAAATAATAATTTCGTACATTTTTTGATATTCAGTATTATTTGGGTTTATGTGATTCCTGTCATCTTTGTGATTCCTATTATTTACTTACAGCAAGTATCAAAAAAAATGTCATTCAGTTTTTTTCAAAAACAGTAAATCAAATACAGCGATCAAAAAAATGTTTCCCAGAGCCGATAAAACTCGTTTCGAAGATAGCATGCGCTTTTTTTTCTTCTTGTTCCAATTCAACATCTAATTCAAACAAAGAGTATACCTACATTCAAATCAATTTTGGAAGTAAACTCCTTGATGTTTTGAGGAAAATTTTCAATTCTGAATGAAATTTGTACAAAATTTTTCGTTATTTTCTCAGTTTTTTTTTGAAATTTTATGACTTTTTGAAATAAAATTTTCTAAAAAATGAACTAAGGTTTGAACAAAAATTTTCTTCATTGATCCTTTATTTTTAGAATTTCATTTTTTTAATAATAGAACTTTAAGAAATCAATTCCATATTTACTGATAGTTTGTTGTTGGTTTCTTTGATTGGTTGATGTATAGGTCTTATAGAACAAAAAAAAATGCTTTTTATTTTGAAACAGGGATTAAACTTTTTTGCACGAGTTTATTTTGACTACAGAAGTCTCATTCAAAAAAAGTTGTTGCAATTATAATTTATTGAAAATTCAAAAAAGTAATAGTACTATTTGTTGCAAAATAAAAAGATCAAAATTTTCATTCAGCCTTCCAAAAATAGATTTTTAAATAGATGTTACATTTCGATTTTTAATTCTTAAAACCAACATAAATTATTAATTTCCCTTTGAGAGTTGGGGACTTTGGTGGTTTATTTTAGTTATTGGGATGTGTTTTTTTTTTTTGTAATGATGAATTGAAATATTGATCTTTTTATTTTACAATTAACAATATATTTTTAAGAATTTATTTTTTAAATCATAGAACTTGAGCAAACCAATACCAGACTTACTTATTGTTTATTGTCGGTTTCTTTGTTTGGTTAAGACAAAAGTCTCCTTCTTTTTAAAAAAGAAACAGGCTTTTTATTTTGAAACACTATTTACCAAGTTTTCTGCATGGATTATTTTGAAAACAGCAGATAAAAAAAATTAAAACAAGGAAAAATATTAACTGTTGAGATAATTTGAAACAAACCGTATTTCATTTCAAGTTTAATAATCCAAATTCGTGCCAAACAAAATTGCTTTGAAAGAAAAATGGGTAAAATTCGAAAAGATATTTTGTACATGAATTGAAGGCATGAACAAGATCACAAAAAAAAATAATTTTTCATCCAAAACATTTTATAGTGTTCAAACAAATAACTGTGTCTTTTGAATAAGACAATTTTTTCCTTTCTTGAGTGAGAGAATTAATTTTAAAAACTCCCTTTGAATTTTGAGATTTGTTTTCAAAAGAATGGGCAAACGAGTTTGTTAACTCAAGTATTTCAATTGAAAGAAAAAAAAACAATTTCTATAAATCGAAAATCACTATTTAGAGTCAACCAAAGCTCTTTTTCAAAGAACTAAAGAAAGTTAAAAACATGGCTAACAAGATTATTAGAAAAAAATAAAAAGTTAAAATTTGAAAAAAAAAAGTTTTTTATCTTTTTGAAGCCAAACATAAAAAAAAAAAAGAAAAAAGAAAGAAAAAAAAAAAATATTACTGTTTCGCCAATTAAATTCGGTTTGGCTAAAAAAGTTCGAATTAAAAATATTTGAATTTTTTCAGAATTTCCCTAAAATAGGTAAAAGTCAATCCATTTTTTGTTTGAGAAAAAAGAAAAAAAATTTGAATAATGACAAAAAATAATAATTAATTACCACTTGGATTTTCTGAAAGAAAAAAAAAAAAAAAAAAAAAAAAAAAAAAGAACAAAAAAAAAGAATAACAAACTTGCAAAAAATCCTGTGAAGAAATGTTATTATTATTCAAAATGGAATTATTTGCTAGCTGAAAAAATTTTTCCGCCCTTTCTGGAATTGATGAAATTTGTAAGAGTGAAAGATAATTTGAATCACTAAACAGTATCGAAAACAAATAACTCAGAATTTCAAAATCTTGAAGGTCAGGTATTATGCTGTTGATAAATTTTTCAGGGTAGGATTTTTTGATTTGAAAATTTATCCACTTGATCATTATCGCATCAATTGGGAGTTTTTTTATGTTTTCGTTTGGATCTGTCGAAATAAGAGAAATTTTTGGGTTGTATCTTACACGAACAGAAAGTGTTTTTAATTCTCGTGATGTCATTTCAAGAGTTGAGGTATAGAATTATAATTACAGACAAAAGAAAAATAAAAACATAAAATTTGTCAAAAAATGAAATCAGGAATAATTTTCAATTGATTTTTTTGACACCCATTGCATTTTGCTGTGCTGTTTTGTTGGTAGCCTTTATCTAATTACTCAAAACAAATCTCGAATAAATTTTTCATTTTTTTTAACTAAAAATAATATTTTCTCAGAGAACAAATAAAAAAGAGTTCAACTCACTTGTTATTTTTGATTGTTACAAAATCTCAGAAATGTTTCAAGTTTTTTCGAAATGTAAAATTTGATAAGAAATAAGATTTTTCAATGAAAATTTTCATTTTACTTTTGGTTTTGTCACTTATTTGAGACAAGTTTTTAAAAGAACATTTCTATTTACACTTGAGAAGTCTCAACTTGTTACTGAATTATTCAGGAATTTTCGTGTATTGTTCGTTTTTTTCTTCTCTTGAAAAATGGTTGTTTTCGAACTGCAGGGTATTTTTAAGTTGGACTATATTTCTTCAGATTAAAGACGATTAAAAAAATGTTTCTTTTCGTTTGTTTGATTGAGACATTTTGTTTTGGGATGGCAAAAAATTAGGAAAAGATATTTGACAAAAAGAGTAGTGTATTTAAAAACACAGAGTATCATTTGGATAACAGTGAACGATTTCACCTTGACATATTATTTTGAGCAATGAGAGAGAAAAGAGTGGAAAATTGTCCACATTCAACAAATATTAATTTTCCTTATTTTTTGAATTAGAAAGGATTTTTTTTTTCATTTTTTGAAAGAAATTTTATATTAATTCAAGTGATTGGTAAACAAAAAAAATCTTCAAGACATATTTAAATAGCTAAAAAAAAAGATTCTTGAATCTGAAATTGAAAAAAAAAATAAAAACGTGATTACTCTATTGCCTGTCTTACTTTTAGATACTATTTTGTGAAATCGATTATTGTTTTTAAAATTTTGATCATGTTATCTTATTTTGAAAAGTTCAAAATCTAATCTTATTATTCAAATAATTTCAACAAAAATTATTTTCGTCAAAAGAGAAAGAAAGTTAAGATATTAGAAGGTGGGGAACAAAAAAAACATAAAAAATGAACACACCAAGTTTTGAAATAATTCATTCTAAAAAATATCATTAAGGGATTAGGGGTCTACCAAGGAGAAGCTGAAAATTAAAGTATGTTATTATGGTATGTTAACCTTATTGGTGCTACATGACTCAAATGTCTCTAAAAAATTGATTAGTCAAATAGTAATATTTGTTGATCTTATCAATTAAAAATGATCCACGTATTATTCGAAAACCCAACAAAATCATAAAAAAATATCGGTATTTTGTCACTAATTTATAGGTTGAATTATCAATATTCATAATCTAAAGTTTCAAAATATCTTCTTTATACCCATGTTTCTATTTTTTTCTTTTTGTGTCAAATTTCAATTATATTCAACATGCTTCAATATTTCAATTTATGTTTTAGAGAGATATGATTTTTGTAAATTGAGTGATATTGCTTTTTTTTTTTTTACTGGCTATTTTTTTTTTCTAATAATATTCTCAACAGTTTACTCCAAAGACCAGCTTGGATAGATGAAAATTATACCATTTTTTAATTCCTTCTATTGGATTTCTTTATTTATCATATAAAATCTAAAAAATGTCTGTTAATTGACCTGAAAAAAGAAAAAAAGATAATAAATAGTTTATAAAATTATTAATTTCAAAACATTATATAAGATGACTAATCTTCAAAAATAATAGAACATTTATTGATTTAATTTTAATTAAGAAAAATTATTGGTAAATAATCAAAATATTTAAGTAAAAAAAACAATAAAAAAACAATCTAATCAAAAAAACTCTTCCAAAAAACGATCTATTAATTAAAAATTTAAAAAAGTAGAATATCTTTGAAAATTTAAATAAGCAAACAAATGAAATGTAAAAAAAATAATAATGAATCATGATATTAATAATTTTTAGTTTTTTTTGAAATTATGGAGTTTCAATATGCCAAATCTAAATACAAAGATCCTGTAATAAGAAATATTTATATTTTCCTTTTGAAGGGTCAATTTATCAACAAGTAGCAAATTAGAATATAAGGCATTGCTGATTTTTAACACATCAAATGCTCTGATTACTTTCCTCTTTTTTATATACCCACTGGAAAAGTAACATAATTAATTAAAAAACATAAATCTATCAAAAAATCTTTGAGGTTGAGAAGTGATTTTTTATATAAAATAAATTCCAAAAAGTTGGAAACAGTTTAAACAGTTGATAAAATAGAAATGCTCCACTTTACATTCAATTTGGAAATAATTTTTTTTTACAAACTATTTCATTTTTTGTCTTTTTTGTTTTGTTTTCATTTCCTTTTTTCCACATACATAATCTGATTCATTAGATCTGGATATTTTTTTTGATGTTTGATAGAAGGTTAGTGTTGATTTTTTAAATTGGAAAATCGCATACAATTTGTCTATGGTTATCATATCATTTGATCAATTAACAATTGTTGGTGAAATTTCAATAAATTTACCTATACACATTTTTCTTTTTCCAATTCTTTCATTATTTTGTGCACATCGATTTTGATTTTTTTATTTTATATTGTTTTCTTTTATTTGGATGAAAATGATTACTTATCAAAACATTAATAATCAGCCAAATTTCACAATTAGGTGCAAACTCTATTATTATTATTATTTTCTTTTTTCATTTGGCTTTTAAAAAATAAAATGGTAGCAATATATTTTTATTTATTAATTGATATTGACTATTATCTCTAAACACTTTTGGAAAATACATTATTATTCAAAAAAAAAAAAAAAACAATCAAACAAATTTTTTTCTGATGAAAAGCCTGTCCCTATTATTGAAATTTAGCTTAAGTAACTTAAATATGATTTTATATTATTTTTGTAAACATATAATAAATTATGTTTTATTTTTGCCTATTTTTCATTTTGGGTATTTTCAAATTTTTGAGAATGGGGTTTAGTACTGAAAAAAATACCTGGATGAATAAAAGTCCAGAGATTATTATACATTATTAATATTGGGAAAATTTAAAATCAAATCATTTTTTTAACTAAATAATTGTTTTATGAACTGGGTAATAAAATTACAAAATGCTCATTTTAGGTATTAACGGGATTATATATATATATATGTATGTATGTATATAATCCAAAAATGTTGTAATTTCGGTGTAAATGATATTAGTTCTAGACATCTAACATAAATCTAAAAAACTATTATAAATATTATTTTACAATAAATTAATTATTTTTTTACTAATTATGACTATTAAAAATTGTAATTTTTTAATTTTGTTTTCTTAATTACTTTTCCAAATCTAAAAAAAGAGATACTCAAAGCTAATAGTATCCTGGTTTTTATAGATTCATATTTAGAAATTCCAAAAGTAATTATTTTTTTAATTTATTAATTACAAAGATTAAATCAATAACGAACAACATAAAAACTCAGAGAATGATTAATTTTGTTTCCTTTTTTAGTATTGCATGTTGTAACTTCATTTATTTACAATTTTAGAAATAATTTGTCAAAAAAAAATCAATTGTTTGATTAGTTAATTTTTAAAAACAATTGAATTTTTTGAGCTTCATAATCCACATTTCAAGATAAAATTATGAAAGATATTTTACAAATTTTTAGTCGGGATTTTGATAATTCAACCTTTAAATTTATTGGGAAATGCGGATTTTTTTTAAAATTCTTGGGTTTTTTATTAATATTTAGATATTTTTTTAATTGAGGAGATACAACAAATAGTAATACTTGACTAATTGATTTTTTAGAGAAATTTTAATGTGCTGAATAATTTAATTTATACTGAAATAAAACTTACTTTAATCTTAGACTTCTCCTGTTTGAAATTAACCCCTTAAGTGGAGTGTCAATATAAAATTTATTTAAAGATCAGAAAATGTTAAGTAGATGTATATTATTTTGAAAAAAGTTATATTTTCATAATTTTTGATAGCAATTTGGACATTCATCATTTTTATTCTCATATTTTGATTGATTGAATATTATTTTTGAACAATTGGAATTTAATTAATCTTCACTCTAAAAAGGTTTATAGTTATAATTTATTAGTTTTCTTCTTTAATTTTATTTATTTTTGAAGAGAGAAAATTATCTTTCTCCTGTGTGCCCTAATTTCTAAACTTTTTTTTAGAAATTTTATTAAAGAATCACAAATTTTATTATCACTTACTAATAATAATATACATGAAGGATCCTTTTTATTAATAATATCTCCCTAAAAAGTTTGTTTCTTAAATAAAAGAAATTATTAATCAATGAAAAAATAATTTCCATAATATTCAGAATTAATCTTGATATACTGACTTATTTTCCTGTTCTGTATTTTTTGAAAAATTTTAGTTAATAATTTGAATATAAATGCACTAAAAATTTCCACTTCATTAATTACCCTTTCTTTCCCCTGAACAAAAATCCAAAAGATGGATTGAAATATCGATCTCAATTTATTTTTTTGAATTGATTCTTTTAATTCTATACAATGAAAATTTTCTGTTAAAGAAAAAATCAAAATGAAAAATCAAATAATTTCAATTGAAAAAAAATAAAAAGATAAACTGTTAGATTTTTATTCAAATTGAATTCCAAAACCCTATTTTTTTTATATATACGATTAAACTAAATTTCTTTAAAGAAATTTTTATCAATTTATAGATTATTTATTCATTTTGAATTTTAGTATACCTTTTTTTTTGAATATCAATAGATTTTGATTTATTATTAGATTTTATTATTATCTATTGATTTTTTTCAATTAATTGTTTTTAAAATAAAGAAAAATGACAGCATTGTATATAAATTCGAAAAAAAAGCGATTCACTAATAAAAGAGTCGCATTTTATTGAGTTTCATTTTTTTTTTTTGAGTTTTATAAAAATTGAATTGATAACTTTAAATATAAAAGATTAAATTCACCATAATTTTTAAAATTAAATTATAATTCCAAACAAGAACCAGAGCGTTTTAATAAGTATGAAATCTAATTTATATTCTTAATTCAATTCCTATAAGATAGCGTCTGAAAAATGACAGAATAATAGTAACTTTCTTTTTAATTCTAAATCTTTAGAAATGAAGAAATATAATTATTTATTATTTTTACCATTTTAAATGTTATTTTAAAAAATAAAGGATTTAATGTGTTCGGAATTTGAATTTTAAGTACCTAAATTATGATGCTTTATATTTAATCTTGATATTCAATGCTATTTTTCAAAAAATAAAGATTTCAGGTTCTATGAAGAGCTACAATTAAAAATCGAAAATTCCTAAACGGATTATCTTTACAATTACAGTCAATACAAAGCTAACGTGAAATTTTATCAATATCAAAAATTTATGTTGATATAAATTTTTAAAAAGTTCCATATGAGAATAATAAAGCTCATATTGAAAAAAACAAAAAAAGTTCTAAAATTATCCAATATTCAAGAATTTTTTCTGATTTTCAAATAATAAATTTTCAGAACCCAAAATAACTCTAAACATCAAAAATTCATTAAGGAACTACATAGAAATTTCCACTCAAAAATAAATTTATTTTTGGATCGCATTAGGAGAATATTTTTCATATCAACTGATTAAAGGAAAAATATTTTCAATATAAGTTTTCTTATTCTTATATTCTTCAATTTAAAAATCTATATCAACATCAAAATTTGATATTGAAAACATTTCACGGTAGCCTTGGAACAGCTGTAGTTTACCATTGTAAGAACCGACTTTTTTTCCAAGTATTCACAAAATAATTCTGATTAAATATTAAGTATTATTCCGGAAAAACATATTTTAAGTGTTATGAATTGTACTAAAAATTTACTTTTTGACTAATTTTGAACAACTTTTTACAATCAAAAATAAAGAATTTGATTTTTTGGACCTTCTATTGAATGGATCTGGATGAAATTGGAAACACAAGAATATAAATTAGATTTCATTCGTTTTTAAAACCTTCGAACCCTTGATTGGAATGCATCAATAATATCAAAATATTATGGTGATTTTGATCATTTCAAACCTTAAATCTTCATTCAATTTTTATAAAACTCTCATAAAAAAGAATCTCTTTTTTATGTGACTCACTTTTTTTTTTCTCAACAATAAAGTAAAAAAGAATTCTTTTTCATATTTTTGTATTGAGATTTTGCTAATTTGAATAAAATTTTATAAAGTTCTATTCCTGTTTGTCAATTGATCAAAAATATTCCAAATTTTCGAACCAATGATCTATGATATGTTGACAGACTGTTCAGTAGTTGGAGGAGTTCCAACGTTTTTGAAGTTTGCTTCTTTTGTATTTTTCAGCTATCAAGCAATTTGATTACCAAATTTGGAACGTTTTTTATATTTGGAGGTGTTCTTGTAGATCAGCCTATTTCCTTGATCAAACAGTAAAATTGTAAAATGATTTGTACCAACTCTTCCTGAACTGGACTGAATACAAACAATAACAACATACTTTTTTTTTTTGATATAATTTCTCTGATTGAAACTAATCTAACCATCTATTGAAAGTACGAAAATTCGTTGAGTCTTGATTTGCTCAAATTATACTTCCCTCTAGAGTTGGATCTTGAAGAGTTTTGTCACCTAAAAAAATATTGCTTGCGAATTTTCATTTTTTGTCTTGGTTCTTCCCAAAGCTAATTTCTTTCTTATGAAAGTAAAAATAATTTTTCTTTGATCTCTTTCTCTCGCAAAACCTTTTCAAATCTATCCTTCTTTTCTTTGGTGTTTGTACATATTTTTTTCTATAGAACATTTTACAATTAAATGACACACACATTAAGATCTCACGATCCGACGAACAACCAACTTTTAACAAAGAAAGTTTTTTAAAAAGAAAAATCAAAATTGATAAGATCGCTCTCCCAACAATTCTTTTTACTGATGTAAATTTTGTGAACGAAAAATTACGTCACATTTCTCAGCAAAACACAACACATGGCATGATAAGCCAATCTCAAAATATTATTGAAGTAAAACACATCAACCAAACCAAAATAATAACAAATCATTTTTACCACTTACTTTATTTTTTCAACACAAAAATTCTTACTTCTTTTCTTTTACAACTTTTATAAAGTTTTTTAATACACTCAACATTTTTGAAAATATAACCATCGAAAGTGATGTTCCTTCGCCAATAAAACTGTGTCAACCAACCAAAGTGTCTGTTGTTATCAAAGAGCCAAAAAAAAAATATGAATCAAAAGTTGAATTGTTAACGATCAGCCCAGTAAGCTTTTGTTTTTCTTTTTCAACAAAGAAAACTTTCGCATTTTTTTTTATTCGATTTTTTAATCAAAGATAAATACAAACTGTTGTTTTTATTCTTTTTGTTTGTGAAGTGGTATGTTTGAAAATGAAGTATGAATGAAATTTTCAGTTTGCTGCTAAATTCAAAAAATTGTCATTCACTTTTTAGTTCAATTTCCTGATTCGAAATCCTGATACACTCCTGCTCTTCTTTCAAAAATATTTCCTTTCATAGATCCTTTCAAAAATCAAGTAGTTTACAAAGTTTCTTTGTATTTAAACCAATAAAATTCTTTATTCAATAGCTGTGTTCAAAAAATTGATAAAATTGAACGAAAAACTTGAAAAATTTTAATTCTTTCTTCATCATTACTTATAAATTCTAAGAAATTTCAAAAAATTTTTAGTTCATTTTCCATTTTTCAGAAATCTTCGAATTTTTCTTATCAAACAGTCCAGGACAAAGAACTTTTACAAGAACAACTAATTTTATAGATTTTCTTAACCCTTAACTTAATAAAATGCTTTATTCAAAGGTTGAATATAATAATTTCAAAAAGGAAAATCAAGTAAACATTTACAAATATAAATTACAATTTATACGTATTCCGAACTTAACAAAAAAATAGAAAATGAAATTAAAATTTTTATTTCACTTTTCTGAATTTATCAAGATCATTCTGGAAAACAATTGTTTATTCGATTTGAAGTACTCCGTTTTCCGGCCTCGGGAAGTGTTGAGTTATTGTGTTATTTTACTTTGACTTCTCAAAAAGAATTTTCATTCTGGAGAAATGGAACAAAAAATCCACTAGACATCGCTAGTATGAAAAAATAAAATTTCAAATTCCAAGTTAGACAAACCCATTACTCCAATTCTCATTCCGTCTTGTTAATAGATTTTATTCACAACATAATCAATATTACAGTTCTTAAAAATCTTAATGGTGCTGTGTTTATTGTTGTTAATTGTACCTCGATTTTTTAAAAGTCTCTATTCTAAAGAAAAAAAGGTTTATTTTGGGGTCTAAATTTTTAAATGGTTGTGAAAATGAATTTTCGTTAAATTCAACTTTAGGATATTTTTTTTGAATAGATACTGTATGTTTCAAAATAAATTGAACAAAATTTTAATTTGTCTTTCCAAAAAAAGTTTTAAAAGTTAAGGAATTTTTAAATTCTGACAAGAGGATACATTATTATGTCTTTTTAGAATTGTAGATTTGCTTTGTTTGAATTCTTTGGTTTAGATTTTTTGGAAAGCTGAATGAAATTATTATTCTTTTTATTTTACGAATTACAATAATAACCAATAGTTTTGAAAACACTCTACCCATCGAAAAAAAAATAACTGGTGATAAATATTTCATGTCCTAGGCTTTTTTTACTTTTTGAAATAAACCATAAATTTCTTAAATTTTTTGTTTATTTCAAAAATTAAAAAAAACCTAACGGGAATCTATCAATTTTCCAAATAAACAGAAAGCTCAAGAAAACTGAACGGCTTTCCAGAATTTAAAAGAATTGAGTTAAATCTTTTGATTTTACTCCATTCTTTCTCAAAATTCTGGAAAACCCTTCGAAAGTTTCCGTAGAGTGCCTAGCTTTTCCAGAATTCAAAAGAATAGAGTAAAATCTCTTTGATTTTACTCAATTCTTTTAAATTCTGGAAAAGCTAACGGCGGTTTTTTTTTAATTTTTGGAATAAACCGAAAATTTCTCAAATTTTCTGTTTATTTCAAAAATTAAAAAAAACCTAACGGAAAATCAAAAAAATATATTTTTTCTAAAATTTAAAATAAACAATAATTCTTTAATAGTCCAAATAATTGATTCCCTATTTGAAAGATATTCATCAGATTTACAATACTTTTAAAAATATAATAAAATGGACTCTTATCTAGAAGAAAAAAATTTTTCTAATTTTTTACTATTAAATTTCAAAAAAATATTAATAGAACCAGAAAAATTGGATTTTTAAACTTAAATTGTTAAATATCTTACAAAATATTTTTTGATCAAAGATCTTATATTAACCAATAGTGTTGATTATAATCGACGTTATTAAAAAGGGTAAAATTAGCAAATATTTAATTTTTTTTTTAAAAAAATTTTTCATGATCGAGATATGTAGTTTCAAAGTTAAAAACATAAAAAAAAACAAATGTAAAATAGATTTTTGATGAGAGAAAATTTAAAAAAAAAATTTCTTTAACGAATTATCATGTACAAATTTAATTTTTAAAACATTTCAAACCAGTAAAAGCAACTGTAAAAAAAATATTTAGAACAGCTTTGAGGAATGGTTTTGTTATTATAGATTTGAAATGGAAATTATGAAATATTAAAATAAAACTTTGGAAGGATCTAATAAGAAAGGGTATATTGTGACAATTGTTAAAATTGTGAAAATGTGGATTTTTTTGTAAAAGAAATCTCTCGTATGGAAATTTAACTGAGGATTATAGAACTCTTCCAAGAACGTTTTTATAAACAATTTTCCCATTTTGGTAAGAAAGTATAGCAATTTTTTGTAATCAAATAGTAAAAGTTATCATTTTCAAATATTTTATAACTTATTTTTTTGTTTATTTTAAAACAAAAACCAAGTCGAAAATCCGATTAATTATTAGAATCAAAAATTTTCCAAATCATCAAACCAAAATCCTAACCATGTTCAATTTCAACAAATTTGAGATTTTAATTGTACACATTAGTAAACATGAATTTTTTGTATTTTTTGTTGTTATGGTTTTCCTATCCATTTGAAATTGGCTTTAAGATTTTAGTAATAGTTATTTATTAAATCATGTTGGTGGAATTTAAGTTTCAGATATCTTTTTTGATCAGTGAAAAATAAGTAAAAAAATATTAGTAAAATTTTCCTTTTTATAACCATTTTATAATTAAAACTGATTTGACAATTTTTTTTATGAATGGTTATAGAAAAAACACAGAAATCCAAGAAACCTTTTTTTTTTTGATAACAAAATATTTTAAAAGAGAATACCAATGGATTCTTTTAAACATTCTTAAATTTTCCTATTTTTTTTGTAAATTATAAACACACAAAAAAAAAATGCTAAATTTATTTTTTTTTATTATCCAAAAAGTGTAAATTACTCTCTAGTTGCCCTTTTTGTTTAAATTTCCCCAAAGGCAATTTAAGCCTAAAATCAAAATTTTCACAATTATTCAAACGAAAGACACACCAAAAATTTTTTTATGTTTAAAAATCAAAAACAAAAAACAAAAAATTGAAAAGAAAAAAAAAAAAGTTGGGAAATTTAAAAAGGGTTTATAACATGCAATTGGTAAAAAATCAAAAAAAAAAAAACCAATCTTATCTTTAATGAAGAAAACCCAAAATCACAGCCATGATACTTTTGGTTAATTTAATTTTATTTGATAATTGATCATGAATGTTCATTTGGAGGATCGTTATTTAATTGTTGTATTTTCTTTTTCTTTTTTTTGATCGGATTTGCTTTAAACCTTTGATATTTTTACCTTTGCTTTTTAGATTTTATTTTCAAGTTACCCATACTGTCCATGTTTCAGTGTCTCAGTATTCTTAAGTAACCACATGATCTTTTTCCTTTGTAACTCTTCTTCCCAATATAAAGAAGACTCAACCAGTGGAAAAAATGGGAAAAAAAACCAAAATGCTAATTTTAATTTCATTTACCCGAGAATTGGAATAATAATTCATAAAAATTTCTTAATAAATACCATATCTTAATATGATATTGCTTTATTAAAATATTATTACAGTTAAACAAAAATTTCTAACTTTGTTAATGCTTTTGAAACCTAAAAAAAAAAACTTATCATTAATAGAATTTCCATTATAGAAACAATAATCTATTCGGGAAGGGGGAAAGGCTCAGATTTGATGGTGATTTAGATCTTTCTTCACAAAGTTTTAGTACAACTTTTGTAAAGCCATTAATTGCTACAGATTCTCTAAAAATTTCAGGGTTTGATCTATCTCTTATTGCAGAGCACGATATGATTCAAGACGATATACACTATTTACTTAATAAATTTTCAATTAACTGGAATTCGCAGCTATTAAAAGATTATTATACCCATTCACTAAATAATTTAAATCCAAAAAGACCATTGCATACTGTATCTTATCAATTTTCCAACCGAAATTTTATTGGGGATGAAAAAAATAATAACATTAAATTCCAAAATTTCACCCCTAAACAATTCAAATCTTCTTTATCATACACATATGATTTTAGTAATATCAAAAATCTTGAAATTGTTTCAAAAGGATATTCTGTCAAATCAAAAAATGTTTGAAATCTCTTTCTTTCTTTTATTTATCTATTTATTTATTGTTTGTTTTTCTTTCCTATTTTTTTAAATTTTATCATTTCTAAAGTTCAAATATATAACTCTAGATCCACAATAATTTGAAAAAATAATAGTAATAATAAAATAAGATTTACACGTATAATTATCAATATGGAAATTCTAATAACAAATCCGTAAATTGATGAATAAAATATCTCTCCGCCAATATGTAGATTATCACCAATTTTTTGATTTTTTACCGAAATTATTTTTTATTTCTGAAAAGAGAAAAAAATAATGGCAATCTCAAAATTCCCAATAATCAAAAAAATATTGTAAAAAATTAGTAAAATTTTAGTGTTTAATTTATTATTAAAAAAAAAGCTTATAATTCCAATAAACTCTATAATTGTATTATAAAAAATGGGGAATTGGTGTTTAATTAATAAATTTTTTTACTACGAAAAACAAATTATCGATTTTTTTTTTGAGTTGGAAAATGGTATTTTCATTAATAATTGTTCAATTTATTTAAAAATAAATAAATTAGTGATTATAGACAGAATTCCTGATCAGATTATCTTTTTACTCAAAAATTATATTGACAAATTTCCTTATTGTAAAAAGAAGAAAAACAGAAAATATAATAAACTCTTTTAAAAATATTTATTAATATTTGTATAAGAAGAAATAAATACGTGATACTATTTAAATGATTTTTTATTTATATGTTTTAATAAAAAATATTATATTCAAATTTTCAAAATAATAAAAAATAATAACAAACTTTTTTTCCAATTTGTTGAAACTAATATTCAAGTGCTTCTTCCAACTCATTAAAATACAATTTTTGAATTAATAAACATTTTGAATTTTTGATTTTTTTTTTTTTAGATTGCTCTCATTCTTTAAATGATTTATTTTTATCTCCAAGAATATGTACAAAATTCATAAGATGTCGAAATGTAGATGGTTATATTACAACAGTAGATTAGATTAAATTTAATTAAATTGATTTTATACTAAAAGAAAACAATTTGTTTCAAATTAAAGAAATTTAAGCGCTTGGAAATAAAAAATAAGAAAATAGTGATTTTTTTTTTTCTCATATTTTTGGATTTTTATAAAATAGAGATACTTTGTGATTTTTTGTTAATTCGGATTTTCTGTGAAAAAGATCCTTGAGTATTGTTTTTTGTTAATTAAATTTTTTGTTATTGAAACTTTAAATATTTTTTTTGTTATTTGAATTTTTTCAACAAAAAGAAGTTCAATTTTGCAATATTATTTTTGGTGACAAGCCACCTCCTGGGCATGGGGTAAATCGACGATAAGTGATTATACCCTTAATTTTTCTATTTTTTTAAAAAAAAGACTCTATTTGGGAGATCTTAGTGTTCATCAAAATCAATGTTTCAAATTCAAGTTAATTTAAGGGATCAGTACTTGACGGCAAAAGGGCAAAATTTTAAAATATTTTATTGGTGATATTCTATACTTACAAATTTTGAAGATGCCAAGTGTCAAAAAATTCTGATCGTCTAAGAAAGCCCTAAAAAGAATTATTTTTTCAGTAAAGATTTTTTTTTTTCCATTTTTTTGAAAAAGGAAAAAAACTAAATTCATTTTATTTCTTACATTATAAAAAGTTTTTACCTTTTTTATTACCATTTTCATCATTATTATACAATATCAAGTCTTTGTTGTAATAAATATTATTATAAAGATTTTTTATCTTTTTTTGAGATACTTCTTTTGGTCTACTGAAAAAATGATTTATTTAACTTCTTGAAAAATAATAGTATTTTATTAAGAAAAGATAGTTATCATAATTAAAGTTTGAAAACTTATTTACAAAATTTGCCTAGAAATTGTGTTTTTGTTTTAAGATTAAAATTTGATTTTTCACAATAAAATTTTTCTTGAAAGAAATTTAGGGAAATTTTTAATTTTATATCAAAATTCAAAATCAATTATTTGATTCCAAAAATGATTTAAATTGTGATAAGGATTCTTGTGAATAAAGACAAAGGATTCTTGTGAAAAAGACCAAACAATTTGTTCAAAAAATTTTTCTGCAATTTTTTTTCATTTATTGCAAACCAGAAAGCAACTTTTTTAAATCATTAAAATAAAAAAAATTATGAATAGATCTAAATTTCATTGATAAACTTTTATGAAGCTTCTCTCAAATTTTCATTTATTGAATCACCTAGGCCTCAATTAGTTTTATTAGCTAAGATTTGAATTGAAATATTTATAATGAAAAAAAATAAAACAAATAAAATTTTTTCTTACAAAATCAAGGCTTTCCAATATAAAACGAAAAAAAATATGTTTTCCTATTTTCAAGAATTAATTTAATTGTTAATAAAAATAATAGGTTACTTTTTTTTGGTTTTATCTTGGAAACATTCGAATTTTGGATTTCAAAAAAGCAGACTCAAATTAATGAATTGTTTAAATGAGGTTAACTCAGACATTTCATGAAGACCAAACACAAAAATGACACAAAACAATTATTTTTTTAAGATCTTTACAAGATTTTAATTTTAATTTTAAAAAATGCTACTTCCTTAAGAAGAATTTTGTTGAATTTTTGTAAACTGAAATTTAAATTTCCAATAGAATTTGATTTGATTTCTAGAAGCAATGGTGCATTAATTTTACATGGGGTGAGTGTGGGGTGATGTACTTTTTGTATGTATTATGTTTTGTTCGAAGAAATGAAATACCAATTTGCTTTTCTCGTTATGCTCTGGTATAAGTCATTTCTGAAAGTAAACATAAATTTATTATCTTTTATTTATATATAGTAATACCAAAGATAAAACATATTGAAATTGTAATTTCTAAAATGGAAAATTAACAGATGATTAGAAAACTATGCTTAGCAAAATTCAAAACATTAAACTCAAATAAATTAGTCTTAAGATTCTTTTCTCAATTCCTTTTGGCTGTGGTGCATTTCTTTTATATCAACCATCAAATTCAGTAAAAAAATAAATTATCACAATTTATACAGAATAAAATTCTAATATCTGAACTTCAATTAAAAATTTAATGGCAGTATTCCTTCATTCGTTAAACTCAAAGTTGCAAATTTAATCACTTTAAAATTCACTCCTTCGGTGACAAAGTGTTTTAAACAATAAATTTTTAATATAACCATCCAATTCAAAATTTTTAACACACCAAAATTCAATTTTTGAAAAAAAAAATCTTATTAAATAAATTATAAGAAGTAATACTAAATAAGAATCTCAGTTAATTGGAATGTTAACAATTTCTTATCAATTACAATACTCACAAAACAAAACAAAAATAAATAATTATAATCAAAAAAAAAATCAAGAGTTGTTTCTAAAATTTTGGGGAGAGTGTAACAAAAAACATATTGGTAAATTTGTTGATATTTCGACTAACAATTGTTGATTGGTAAAAGGTTAGACGCTGTCTACTGATTTTATTTGAGTTATTCTATTTGGAACAACTCAACTTTAACCTAATATCAATGGTTGAAAAAAAATTTGATCGAACGAAACAAGTTACATAATTGAAAAAATGAAATCAATACAAAAATCAAAAAATCAAAAAATGAAAAAATCAACTCAAAAATCAAAATTAATTACAAAATTGAATGAAACTGAAAATATTTTGATTCTTACAACTATTTAACTTTTTCATAAATTTTGAATTTTAGTTTATCTTTAGATATACATTGGGAGATTTTCGGCAAAAAAATTTTTTTTTTTCTCAAAATTATCATTTTTTTTTTGTGATTATTATTATTATTTAAAAAATTAGTTTCTGAACGTCCCTTTATACAAAATCAATTGTTTAGATATTTTTTAAAAATATTTTATATTTTAATTTTATAATTAATCACATATAATCATTCAAAACTTTTAAAGAATACAAAATAATATTTAAAAAAAATAATTTCTAATAGTTCATAAAATTTTTAAAAATAGAGTTATTTTTCTATCATTCTTCCGAAATTTTTTTTTTGAAATTTAAATGAGATTTTTCTTATTTCTAATTTGGAATTTAATAATAGGTTGATTGAAATAATGTTTCATTAAAGTAAGGAAAATCAATTTTTTTGTTGTTTCCTTGTGCAAATAATAATATTAAAAAATGGAAATCAAAAAAATACAATTGGTACCAAATCAAAACTACTTAAGGAACTAGTCTCTGTTATTTTTTTTTTTTTGACCAATTTCTAAATAAGGATTCCTTATCTAGAAATAAGTTTAATATGAAGATAAACTGGGTTTTTCAAATCTAAGTAATTGGCAAAAAATTTTCTCAATCTCTATTAAATTTAGGTAAAAAAAAATTAATAGAGATTAGTACCTTAGAATAAAAACTTCAAAGAAAAAAAAAAAGCTATTTTTTTTTCTTAATAATGAAATAAATTTAATTATTGAATAAATGAAAAAGTAATTTTAATTGCATTTTCTTTTTGATAGTTTTTCTTTTAAAGTTGGAGATCAATATATCAGCATTTTATGAGGCAAAATTAGAAATCAAAATCATTTTTCCTATTTCCTATATCTTCGGACTATAATCTATTATATTTTTGCTCCATTGAAATTATTTTTCATTTTTTATCTTTTTCATTTTTTATCTTGTTAGTTCATCTTAAAAAAAGAATCAGGGTAATTGAATCCATAAACTATTCATTAAAAACAAGTTAAATAAATTTTTCAAAAAAATGAAACTATAATATTCTAATGGCCTTTTCAACCAACAACTTATTTACATTTTTTTTTTTGATAGAGAATTTCTCCTTTCAAATTTAAACAAAAAAATCTTCAACTTTATCTATCGTTTTTGATCAGTTGAAAATTCAACTTTAAATCGATAAAATTGAAAATTCAAAAACATTTTTTTGAATAGCCCAATTTTAGAAGACAAATTCGGAAAGATCACAAAATATTATTTAATAATTAACTTTCAAAAAAAAATTTCGCAAAAAAAAATAAATTTTTTAATAGTAAAAAACTTGATAAAAGTATCAAAAAAAGTCCTCACGTTTTTAAAACGGCTGTCACTTAAATATTATTTTTTAGTTAACTTTTCAAAAAAAACTGTTAAAAAGGTTGAAAAATGAAAAACAATAATTTTGTTAAATCCTATTATTTGAGTCCTGAATAGGACAAATTTCTTTTTAAAATCGATTTTATATTTTAAGATTTTTTTTTTTTTTTTTTCATTTACTTTTTGTTGAAAATCTCGTAATGTGTATATATTAAAATAAAAAACAATTGAAATTTAAAAACAAAAAAAATTGAATATAATTATATTTATTATTTGTTATTTTACCTTTTTTAGGAATTTTCCGGAATTATTGCAGGGACAAGGTCTTTGAAAACCGAAAATTATTTAGCATTGCAAATCCCATTGTCCGATCGGGTGGTATTTAAATTAGAGGGTGGTTTTGATTGTGTTGTGCCACTGACTTCAGACAAATTAGATTTTCTTGAATATTATACTTATAACAAGCCCGAAACAATCATAGAGATTATAACAAATATCAAAAAGAATATTATTGAAGCTCTAGAGCAACTTAATGAGAATGAGAACAGAAGGATAAATAAAAAAAATGAACCAAATAATGAACCGCCAAAATATTTTGAAGGTAATTTTTCAGCCAAATTTAAAGCATTGTTGAACTATAAACATCCAATAAAAAGCAAAAAAAGGTCTTATCTTTCGGCAACTGTATTTGCAAAAACAAATCTAATTGGTAATGTATCGCTTAATAAGAATATTTCACAAGACATTAAAAAAATAATTTCTCAAAAGAATTCTTCCACTGGGCTTTCTTTGGGATATGAAACAAAGGGTAGAAACTTTGGATTGACTTTTGGATATGACCTTGAAAATTTTAATGCGAAGAATCTTCAAAAGCCAAATATTTATTTTGATTTAGATGTAAATTAAATGTGATAAGTATTTATTTTATAATAAATTCTTCTTCTCTACCATACATTCTTTTTCTTTCTTTCTTTCTTTTTATTTTTCTTTTTCTTTTTCTTTTTCTTTTTCTTTTTCTTTTTCTTTTCTTTTTTTTTTATAAAAGATCAAATTTTTAATATAATAATTATTTAAATTAAAAAAATGTGTGAAAATAGGTAAGTAATAATACAAACTTACAACCCCATTGATATTTTAAGTTCTAAATAGATTTATTATCCCAAATAAACATCTACATAAACATAAATCGGGAAGGCAATTTCTTTAATATTATCAATAAATTTTTTTTTAGTAACAACTGTTTTCTTTTTTGAAATTTAGTATATTTTTTAATAGATTTATATTTATGTGTATGTGTGTGTATGTATATATGCATCCCGGGTTTTTTTTTTGTCGGTTTTTATAGTTTATTGTGTTGGTTTTTCATGATCAATTGATGAAATCAACTTTTAGTACTATTTTACTAATAGACTTTGATATACATTTGAACTCTTAAGTGCTAATGTGATTTGCATTCAGTAATGATACGCGTTAATTGTAAAATTTTCTTTTTGATGCTTATCACATAATTGGCTTCTAACTCTTATTTATTTGTTTCCTAAAAGTAAATAGAGTAATTATTTACACCGGGATACAATAAAACCCAATTATACAACTTCATTTATCAACTTTAGAGAAATGAGTTATCATTTTTAAACGATTTTCATTTTTAACCAATTAAATTTCTAGTGAAAAGATCTAATACTTTTTTGTGTGAATTTTAGGATTCAAATTCCAAAAAGAAAAATTTACAAAACCTTTTTATTTTGATTAGATCTAACTTTTAGTAAATTCTGAGAATTTATGAACAAATAACCTTGGTACTTTTTTTTTATTTTAAAAATACAATTAAAATAAATCAATATTTGAATCTCTTGAAGATCTAAAAAAATCGATCCCTTATTTAATTCACAAATATTTATTAAATTTCTTGCAATTTAAAAGATTAGGCAATATTCTTTTTCTTTTGTCCAGAGTATAAACAAGGAGCTCATAGTATTAAAATCAGTTATTTGATAATATCAATTTTTTTTTTTTAATTAGAATTATTTATTTGAATTTGTTTTAAGGGTTGCAAAATCTTGAAAAAATTGTAAAGTCTATTGGTACATTCAGTCTTTGGGTTGTTAATAACCCACTCAAAAAATTAATATTGAGTTTTCAATTAATAATTAAAAATAATCAAATTAAAAAGTATTCCTGAGATTATAAGTCGAATTTTCCAGGCTTTAAAAAGTTTTTCGGGAGAATTTTTAATTCGATTGTTTGGTTATTTTTCTTGTATTGTTTTTTTTAATCAAAAGTTAAAATTGATTTGAACTTGTTCATGAATCAAAAATTTATATTTTTTTAAAAGTTAAAAATAATTATTGTAATTTCTTTTTTGAATTAAGTTGATTTTTTATACTGGATTTATTTTAGAACTAAGGGGTTTTAAATTATAAAGGGTATTTTTATATCTTCTTCTATTGTAAGAAGATTTCTTCCTTCTTTCAAACAAAATAATTTTTTTTTAAATAATTCAGAAATATGTTGGATTTTGAATTTATCAATTATGAGAAAAATGTATCAAACTTTTAAAAAATAAATTCATTTCTGAAAATAGCTTTGAAAGTTCAATTCTTTTTGTGGTACTCATATTTTTACTTCACTTTTCAATTTCAAGATACAGTCAAATTTTTTTAAATTTGTTATTTAATTTTATTTGAAGATTTTTTTTAGTGTACTGGCCACTTATGATGAACATTAAGTTACAAAATCAAAATAGAAAAAAGCTAAAATATGTTTTCATCAACTTTACAGTGAGAAATGAATAAAAACTGTATAAAATTTCAAGACTTTTTCAAACTTTCAGACTTTTATCAGGAAAGATTTCTTTAATATCCTTTCATATTTTTTCAAATTTCAAATACTTGATACAAACTTTTGTAAGCCAAAAAAAGGGATAAAAATAATAATTAACAAAAGATAACCTCACATGACAACAAATTTTTGTGGAATTTTTGGTTATTTTTTAATGAAATCTTATTGAAAAAAAATTGAAAAAAAATTGAAATTTAATTGAAATATTTAATGAAAATTATTGAAATTTCCTTGAAATAGTCAATGGAAGTTACCAGGAAAATCAAAGGAAATTGTTAATTGAAAAATAAATGAAAAAGGTTGAAAATTTTATGAAAAATTAAAGAAAAATAAATGAAAAATTATTAAAAAAATGATTTTTATTGAAAAAATTTTTAGTTATGGGAAAAATATCAGTAATTAGATAAAAAATAAAGTGAAAAAAAAATAATAAAAAAAAAAGATTGATTTACTAATAATTTAAAAATAATCAGAAATCCATTTATTAATCAAAATATCTCGATTTTTTTTAGTCATAATATTGAAAATGGGTTGATAAATTTTCTTTTCTTCTAAGTTTGTAATAAATTTTTTTCGTTGTTCAGAATTTTCAGGTCCAAAATTATTAATTTTTTTTTGAAATATAAAATTCATTAAAGTACTTTTTTGTTTAGAAAGTAAAGAATTACATTTTTTTCGCAACTCGTGATGCTTCATCCCTTCCCGGATATCTTACTTGATTAAAGCTATCTTTTGCCTTTAATATTAAAATTTTGCTAACTATCATCCTTGTTGTACTACGATATGCTGCTAATTTGAGGTTTTCTTCAAAAAATAAAATCTATTGTTGTTTTCTTCAGATTAGTCTTTGTTTGTTCGTTTGTTTTCATTTGAGACTCTACTAATTTCATCATGTTTGTTTGATTTTCTTCTAAATGGTCAATTTTCTTGATAATATTTTTTATTAAATTAACAATTATATCTTCAAGTTAATAGTAAAATCGAAATAGAGTGAGAAATAATTTGCAAAAAAAAAAAAAAAAGAAAAAAAAGAAAAAAAAAAAAGAAGAAAAAAGAAAAAATTAGCATACGTAATTCTTCGTTTTTTATTTCAGAATTTTTGTTTTTTATTTTCTTCACTTTTTCGGGCTCTTTTTCAATTTCAATTTCAATTTCAATTTCCTTCTCTTTTAAATTCTCCTTCTCTTTTTCATTTTCTAATTCCGATTTCTTTTTATTTTTTGAGAATTGATTTGAATTTGTTTTTTCAGGGATTCGTTTTCTTTTTAGCTGTGAATCTAATATTAATATTAAAAGAATATTAAAAAAAAAAAAAAATTAATAAAAAAAAAAAAAAATATTAAAAGAAAAGAAAAAAATATTAAAAGAAAAAGAAAAAAAAATTAAAATTTACTTTTTATATAATTTTCTTCAAATATATGTTCTCCGTTCGAAAAGGGAATCCATTCTGTGGTTGATGATTCATTATTATTTTTTTTTTCTTTTAATGTAAAAAAAAAAAAAAGAATTTAAAATAAAAAAAAAATTGAAGAAAGAAAAGGGAAAAAAAAAAAAAAAAACCATTTTTTCTTCTTCTTTGAACATAGCTTGGGTCCCACAATCCTTCATTAACTAGTTCATCATACACTTGGTTCCATTTGGGTTGGTTACATAATTCTTGGATTTTTCTTCTGCGTTCATGAAACTTACCATCATAAGAAACATCGAATTTTTTAAAAATTGCTTCCATTAAGTTCTTTGTAATTTTAATGATTGGAATGTACTTTTCTTTATTTGTAATCATATTAATAAAAAAAAAAAAAAGAAAAAAAAAGAATAAATAAATAAATAAAAATAAAAAAAGTAAAAAATGAAACTTCAAATCATTTTTTTATTATTTCACCAACATTAGTTGATGTTTCATATACACTATAATTGTTTACAGTGTGGGAAATTATTCCGTACAAAAAAATTCACTTGATAAACACATTTCTTGTTATCATGTAAATTTTTACAAAACTGTAAGAAAAGAGAAAAGAAAAAGAAAAATAGAGTAGAATATATACAAGAACAAATCGACAAAAAAGAAAAAGAAAAAGAAAAAGAAAAAGAAAAAGAAAAAGAAAAAGAAAAAGAAAATGAAGATGGGGGAGAAACAGAATTTATAGAAGAAGGAGAAATAAACACTTCAAATAATTTCATTAATTCACGTGGATTGGAAGACATAATTCATCATAATAAAGATAATCGTAAGGTTTTTTTGATTTTATTATTTATTTATTTTTTTTTTAATTTTTTTTTTTTTTTTTTTTCATTAAAAGAAAGAAAAAGATGAGATAAATAAGAAAAGAAAAAACAAAATTAAATAACATAAAACAAAAAAAAAAGTTTGAGAAAAAGAAAAAAAAAAAAAAAAAATTTTTGAATTGATTTTGGATTGGCTTAACTACAAATCAACCGTGAGGTCCTCCTTCGGTCTGAGGTCTGATTTGCGTTTAGAGGCCAACTAAAAAATCAATTTTCGAAATGGTTTGCTCCAAATAGTTCATCCGAGGGCAGAATTCAGAGGAGAGGGACCAATCATTTTTCAAAAATTTTTCTTTCTTAACTTGATTCGAACTCGCGTCATACAAAATTATACCTAAACGTACTACCACTAAAATATAAAGAATAATTCACTATATTTAAAAATTGGGATTTTTTTAATTAGATTTTATTTCAATTTTTTAGAAAATTAATTTTCAAAAAGTTTTGAAAATTTTTTTAGTTCAATGAAAAATTTAGAGAATAATTTTTTAATTTTTTATTATATTTATATATAAAAATATATTATCATTTTTTTTACTCATAAATTAACTTAATATTTTAGAATTACCCACACAAAATAATATTAAAAATGAACAACCACTGCCAAATTTTGACAGATTTATTAATGAATTTGATGAAATGTGGATAGAATTTTATATTCTATATTTAGAATCAAAAATTTCTTCAGCACAGGCAGAGAAAATTTTACATTTTATAGAGAAATTTTTTTATCCAAAAGGGGGGAAAAGACTTCCCAAAACAATGCGAACACTCAAGAAAAAGATCAATCAATTAATCAATATACAGCATCCGAAAGATATTAATCTTATTTCAAAAAAATATATTGAGAAATCTGGAAAACTCATATTACTTGAAGATAAAATTCAAACAAAATATTTTTCACCAATTACATGGATAAATATGGTCGTTCACTCGGATATAATTAAGCATTTATCTTTCAAAAAAAATGAAGAAATAGAAAATTTAGTAACAAACGAGGGTTTTTTCCCTTCGCGTTTTTCAAGTTTTCCGGCGTTTGATGAAAAAAATTAACAAAATTCCAAAAATTGATCCTGATCTTTTGTTTCTAATTGGTTTTTATTATGATGATTTTAAATGTACAGAATCGTTTTCACTTGGTGGATTATATATGTTTATTGATAATTTGGAATATACTTGGAGGTTAAAAGAACAAACCATTTTTTTTGATTTCACTTTTACCCGCAAAAACTCGAATAAACGATATTCTAAAAAAACTTTCCTTTGGTGAAAGATCTAGAAAAATTAAGAAATGGAATTTATTTAGGAGGTAAAAAAAATACAAGGTGTTATTTCATGTTTTGTGGGTGACACAAGAGAATCTTTTTCCAGCAAAAGGTATGCTACAGCCAGGTGCTTTAAATTCATGTTCATTCTGCAAATCAGAATTAGGTGATCAAAATTACTCAAATGGGGATTTTCAATATAAAAAAAGGGAGAGAAAAGATATAATCAAAATTCAAGAGGAATTGAATGAATCTTATTTTCATAATTTAAATATATATACTCTTCGTAAAATTAAAAAAAAAAAAAAGGAAACTGGAATCAAATTTCAACTAGGAAATATTTGGATAAATGAATTAAAACTGGATCCAACGTCAACTTCTCATTTCCCAATTTGTTGGTTTCATCTCCTTCTTGAAGGTTTAATCAAAAATATTTTTAAAATAATGTGTCGTGGAATGTCCAGAAATCATATAATTCTAGCAAATAAAAGATATAAAAAATTAAAATTCCAAAAGGGTTAAAAAGAATTTATAAACCTTTTGGAAAAAATCATCTTGCTTCTATTGATATCCAATTGTTGATTCAATTTAGTTTGATTTGTGTTGTTGATTTAGTTGAAAAAAAAATTTCTAAATTTTTTATATATAAGTTCATATTTAATTAAAAATCTTTATCAACCAACAAGAAGTAAAAAAATAAATGAAAATCTACATAAATATATAGTTAATTTTATTAAATGTTACAAAACATGTTCAGATCAAAATTGTGATCGTATATCAAACTTACATATTTTTGCACATCATTTAGAAACTTCGATAAAAAATAATGGGGGGATGAATACACTTTTTTTTCGCTTTAGAAAAATATCATCAATGGTTCAAACCAAAATATGGCCAACTTCACAAAAATCAAAAAAAACACAATATTCTATTATTCAAAAAAAGAAATTTTCAAAAAATATCTTCAATATTTCAAAATATATATTCGAAAAACTGATAAATCTAGTGGGAATCCAAAAAAAAATCGAACAAAATGGCATAAGTTTGATATTGAAGAAATAAAATTTCAAAGAAATAAATATCCTTTTGAATCAAAGTCTATAATAATTAATAAACATAAATATCTTTTAAAACACGATGCTCAATTAAGAAATAAAAAATATGTCAAAATAATCAAATTTTTATTTTTAGATTCTGAAATTAAATCAAAGCCATTTATTGTAGTTAGATATTACACTCAAGTTGATAAAAAGAATATTTTTTTATTTAAATTCTAATCTTCATTTAATCGATTGTACTGAAATAAAACAAATAGTTCATGTTGTCAAACACTTTCAAAATAAAAGTACTCAATTTGAGGATTACTATTCAATAAATGAATTATTTATTCCTCATGTTCCTTCTTTTTTATCTTATAACAAAAACAAATTAAATAAAATATCAGAATATATATATATTAAAAAATCAAATAATCTTACAAAATAAAATAAAACTTATATCTTTTCTCCGTTTTTTTTATATTCAGCTTTCAAATTTTTATAGATTTAATTTAATATAAACACATATTTAAAATTCATTTTGAGCTCTATTTTTTTTTTATTTTTTTCTAATATTTTATTAAAAATTTGTTTAAAAAAACTTGTAATTATATTTATATTTTTCTTGTACATAAATTTTCATACATTTTTCATTTGAATTTATATACTTGAAATTATGTTGAAATTTTATGGAATTTTTAAAGAAAAATTCTTGTATTTTTTGTCATATTTCATCAAAGGAAATTCAATTGAAATTTTAATGAATATTAAACGAAATTTATTTCCAAAAAAAAAAAAAATGAAATTATATGAAATTTAAATGAAATTTCAATGATTTCATATATATTTGTAGTCATGTGCTTTTGAATTTAATTGAAATTTTTGAAAGTTATCTAAATGAAAAATATTTGTTAACTTTCAATAACCTGAAACTCTTTTTCTGGAAACTGAAAAGTGGAAAGTTTATTCAAGTTTTTATTTTAAAAAACTTTTTAATTGTATGTTATTGGATTGTGATCTTGTAATTCCTTTCAAAATTTGAAATGGTTTTGAAAAAACAAACTTTTGTCGAGTTAAAAAAGTGACTACAATTTTGGTACTATTTTGTTATGAAGTTTTTTGAAAACACAAAAAATTTTTCATTTTTTTTAATTTCCATCTTTTAGAATGACGACACAACAACTCCGTCCAATTGTCTCTGTTTTCCCAATTAAAGGAAAAGTAAAAACAATTAAACAAGTACCACTTCCATCTGTCTTTTCTGCACCAATTAGACCAGATGTTGTCAGATTTGTTCATACAAATATGGCTAAAAATAATAGACAAGCACACGCTGTTTCAACCACCGCTGGTGAACAAACTTCAGCCACTGTAAATAATTTTTTTTTTATATTTTTTTTTTTTATTTTAATTTTGCTTTTAAATTTTTTTTAAATTTTTTTTTTTTTTTTTTTTTTTTTTTTTTTGATTTTTTATTACGTTTTCAAATATCTAACCTAAAAAATCAATAATTAAATTAAATAGTCTTGGGGAACTGGAAGAGCTGTAGCAAGAATTCCAAGAGTAAAAGGTTCAGGTACTGGAAGATCTGGACAAGCTGCCTTTGGTAACATGTGTAGAGGTGGTAGAATGTATGCACCAAAGAAGGTAATTATTCTTACTTTTCCTTTTCATCGTTTTTTGTTGAATCCTATCTTTTACTTTTAAATTTCTTCTTAACTAACTTTTTAATCTTTTACTTTTTTTTTTTTTTTTCTTTTATCCTTTTGAATTCTTTTTCAAAATTAAAAGGTTTGGAGAAAATGGCATAGAAAAATTAACACCAACCAAAAAAGATATGCAGTCTGTTCAGCCATTGCTGCCACTGCTGTCACACCATTAGTTATGTCAAGAGGACACAGAGTAAACAAATTACCAGAACTCCCATTAGTTGTCTCCGATCAACTCCAATCATTAACCAAAACCAGACAAGCTGTAAAATTTTTAAAATTCATCGGAGCATACAGAGATGTTGAAAAAGTCATCAGAACCAAAAAGACAAGAGTAGGCCAAGGTAAATACAGAAACAGAAGACACGTCTTAAGAAAAGGACCAATGGTTGTCTATGCACGAAACTTAGGGATTAAAAAGGCATTCAGAAACATTCCAGGTGTTGAAACTGCCTCTGTTTACACATTAAATCTTTTAAAACTTGCCCCAGGTAGCCAAATGGGAAGATTCATTATCTGGACAGAATCTGCCTTCAAATTATTAGAAGACATCTACGGATCATGGGAAAAACCATCCAAATTCAAGAGCGGATTTTATCTCCCAAGACCAGTCATGGTCAACACTGATGTTGAAAGAATCATCAAATCAGACCAAGTACAAACCGTCCTCAGAAATAGAAGACCACGTAGCAGAAAATACGGAAAAAAAATCCAAAGAGCCGATCCTTATGAAGATATGTCCGTTATGGTCAAATTGAATCCATACTACAAAACCAAATTGCAAAAACAAAAAGAACTTGAAGAAAAAAATAAAAAAGAAAGAAAAGAAATCCTTGACAAATCTCGTAAAGAATACGAAGATTGGTTATACTTCTCAGAAGAAGAAGAAGAAGAAGAAGAAGAAGGTTCTGATGAAGACCGTGAAATTGAAGTACTCAGCGACGAAAATTAAATGAAAAAAATTTGATAAATAATTAGTTATTTTTTCTAATCACTTGACTTTTTTTTTTTTTTTTTTTTTTTTTTTTTTTTCCTTAGAATTTTCTATTACTGTTCTTTAGAAAAAATAATTTGATTTTTTTAAAGATTCGCTATTTCTACTTTATACTATGATTCTAAAAATAAATTTAAATTCAGATTATATAGATCTTAACAAAATAATTAATTTTAATTGTTTTTTATTTTTTTTTGTTTTTCTATATTTTTCTTTTTCTATTTTTTTTTTTTTGATACTATTTTTTACAAAAAATATCATGTTATAAAAAAAGAATCTTTGATGGAACTAATAACTCTTAAAAAATTGAGACTATGTATTGTCTTTTACAATGAATTTAATTATTCATAAAAAATCTTCGAGTTTAGATTTTTTTCAGTGAAATTTTAGTTATAAAAAATTTTATAATGCTCATTTCAAAATTGTTACTCACTTTTTTTTTTAGTTTTTGGTTTTATTTTTTATAATTTTAAAAACACCAGGTTAGTATATGTTTAGAAGGTTTAGAAAGTGAATGAAGAATTAGATGTAGTAATTATTTATTCTTGAATACTAAAGGGGATATATATCAAAGTTACGATGATTTTTTTTATCTTTATTTAAACGTGTTTCACATGTATAAGATAAGGGTAAAATTCGTTTGTCTGATATATATATGTAATCAAAACACAAAAAAATTAGGTGAGCTGATCAATTTTGTAACCAGTAAAAAAGTTTATTTCTGACCACTTTTCTTTCACAACCAGTAATTTTTTTAAAAATAAATTAATTCTTTTTCTCAGTGTTAAAAGAGTTTACAATTTTCAAGAGTTCTAAATGGAAAAACCTACTTTGTATTTTTTTTGGTGTCTTCAAAATAGAAAATCATATTAATTTCATGATTTTAAACTGCACTCCAGTGCCACAAAAATTTGGAATTCATATTATTTTCCATTATTTTCTGAAGTTTTTAAGGCAGTTAAGTCCTACCTGTTTATAATTGATAGTTTTTTTTTCGTTGTTTTTAAGTTTGTTTTTTTTGCATTTTTTCACATCCCATAAACGAAAAGTATGATTTAAAATGAATTCGAAAACTTTTCAAAAAATAAGAAAATCAAACAATGAATGGAACAAAAGAGAATGCAAAAAAGTTGAAAAAACGCGATTTTTAGGTCTTTCACGTTTTAAATATAAAAAGTGTATTACCTGTGATATATATATATATAAGGTATTTCTAAAAGAGTAGGGCTATTTATTTACACATTTAATTGCAAATTATCTTTGTTAGTGGTGTTATTCATTAATCGAAAATTCAAAATCTGGTTTAATATTAATACCAATTGGGTCAAGGACTAAATTATTGATTTCAAAACTTTTTTGTTGAAAAATTTCTAAAAAATGAAAAAAAAATAAGACACTTTTGGAGAAAACAGTGTATGACCAATTTCGATAAAAAACTGGAAACGTGAAAAGGGTCAAAATGTTTTTTTAACAAATTAAACCAGTTATAAGGTTTACATTATATTTAAAATTTTGTTGAGATTAACTAAGTTCTGAAAAATACTCTTTCTCTGAAAAAGAAAAATATATACACCTATTTTCACACCAAAAAAATTCCCAATAAATCAAGCTCAGAGAATATAATATCTTTTATTTATGTTATATAATACCAAAGAACAAAATTGAATCATTATCAAGAATCAATAAATCACATTTAATGTTTTTGTATATTTAAATACTTTCTTCAAGATTGTGTTTTTTACTAAAAATATATTTTAAAATAAATTTGTGGCTTTTTTGGAAATAAACTCTATTTCTTTTAAGGAGGCAAACATTTTTTCAAATATCAATTATTTTATATAATTGAACTTTGAAGAAAAAATAAGAATTAAGTAGAATAATATACATTAAAGAATTGTTGATATATGTCAGTAGAAAAACTAATCAATCAATAAATTTCTTAAAAATTGAAAAACTCAAATTCTTAGGGAACCCTAGAGAAAAACAACAATGTTCGTTTTGAACTTCTACTGGTATTTGAATAATAAATAGGAAATAATTTTCACTTCATTTTTTATACTTTTCTTTTAGAAATCAAGTTCCCAAACGAAGTGTGTTGGTATTTATGATCTCTATTTGAAAAAGGAAATGAAAATTCTGTGAAAAATTTTGACATTTATTAAACAAATATCAAGATCAAAGATTGAATAAAATTCCAATCGAAATCAATATAATTTCTCAACAATCATTCTCATGGTTACAATAACCTAAGAATAACAGATTTTTACCAATGGAGACTATTGATCTTGCAACAAAGAAAATTTTTTTCAACTGAATTAGGTTTTAAATAAAAATTGAAAAAAAAAAAGGAAAAACAAAAATGTGAAAAAATAATTTCAAATTTGAAAATTTCCTAAATAAAATTTTTCTTATAATACTGATGCAAACCCTTTGAAAACATGTATTTTACCCATTACAACTGGGCCCCTTTGACTGAAAAATAGTTTAGCTTATATAAATATTAAATTTATTATTAAATGCCAGTAAAAATTTTTGTTATTGGGGTTATATATCTATTAGCTAAAACTCAGAATCCAAAATAAAACAAAATATTTAGGAAATAAAAAAAGAATAAGATGACAATTTATAGGATTAAAATTTCATAGATTCTAAGTGTTCAAAATCCCTGAAATTTGAAAAAAGGTTATCCTGAGTTGTGCATATAGATTTGCTATTTTGGTCTTTGGTTGATATAACTTTAGCCTATTATGTATTTTAATAGTGGCTCAAATTGGTAATTTTATATAATTTTTTCATTATTTTTTTTCTTTAAATACGAATTTAAGAGTCTAAACCCCATAGATTCAAAACTATTCAATAATGAATTTTGATTTTTCGATTGTTACAGAAATATTCCTTTCCCATTTTTAATCAATTACTTAAATTATAATAACTATGATTTGAAAAACATCAAAAAAAGCAAAGCTATTTAATAATTTCAATTAAACACACTAAAAACCGTTTTTTATTACTTACTTATATACCAACCTATTATTCTTAGAGACTTCAAGCCATATTCTGAAAAAAAAAAAAAAACAAATAATTACATATTTTAAGGTAGTGAGTACATTTTATTGTTTTGAAAAAATTAATTGTGTAAGAATTAGTGAAATATTTTTTTTTGAGTGCCTCCAGATATTGAAACTTTGAAACCAAAATACCATCGGATGATCTATTTGTTAAAAGAACCAAAGAAATTAAGAGTTGAATCTTCAATTTCTCATTCCTGGAACATTTTTTTTTGATTAAATTTTTGTGTTTTATTATGTTTTGGATTTAGAAATGTGTTTAGACGAATATGTGAAATTAGTCAAAGAGTAAACCAAAAAAAATGACCCAAAAATGTGTATATTTGGAACAAATATTTTCTTTTAGAAGGCCAAACAAAAAAGAACCCTTTCCAAATAAATGCGTTGATATCAAGAATAAAAAAAAGATAAAAATTCAAAAAAACCAACCAATGCATATTTTCAAAGATTCGTTTTTCTTTTTCTTCTTAATTTGTAAAGAACCCAAACAATTATTACCCTTACATTTCTTGCCCCATTACTATTTATTATTATTTTTCAAAACCTTTTTTTTACAAATTTGATTTCAAATATTTTTTTTCAAATATTTTCATCAGTCTAAGCCAAATTTCAGAATCCTATTTCAAAAATTAAAATAAAGGTGTTGAATTCTCTGAACCAAACAAAGTTACAAAAGATTCAACCCAAAATAAAAGAAATATTTATAAAAAATATCAACCAGAATTCGAATTATTTAGTTTTCTCAATTTAATGGAAAATTAGTAATTATAAAATCAAACGAATCAATCCATATAAATCTACATTAAATCTGATGAAGAATTATAAGGAGTATCCTATTTTCTGTTTAAAAGTAAAATTATTTGAATTGAATGAAAATAGAAATATGTATATTCATTTTGGAAATTATTTTTAAATCAAAAGTAATTTATTTATCAAAAATTTTACAAAAAAAAGTATTTCAATGAAGAATTAAAAATTAAAACCTTTTTAAGAATAAGCAAATGTATTAAATTTTCTTCAGAAAGATCAATTAATAAATGATTTATCTTAATTTTTTCTTTATCATTCATAATCTTTTCATTTTTTTGATTTCAATTTTTTAGTTGGTATTAAAATATAGTTGACTAGAAATATTATACACTCATATTTATCAATATTTTTGGTTAAAGAAATGATTTGAAGGATTCTGTTTCAAATAAAAGTTGGCACTCAAAATTTGAAAAAGTTACTTACAGTCAATTCCACTTTTAAGGCACAAACTGCAACGAGATTTAAGGCACAAAAAAAATCTCAAATTAAGGCACAAAATTCAGATTATAGCAAAATAAATTGTAAAAAAAAAAAATTCCAAATTTTGTGCTTGAATTTGAGATTTTTTTGTGCCTTAAATTTCGTTGAAAGTTGGTACCTTAAAAGTGGAATTGACTATACTACCTTAAAAAACAATTAAAATTCAGACCAATTAGAAGAATGATCAAATAAGAACAAAAATAACAAAGTTTCACACTTAAAACAAGAAAATCTTTTTTAATTCTTTAGTGATTAAGAGATAAAAATAAAAAAAAATAAGTAATGGTGATTTTGTCAAATAAACGGTTTAAAAATTTCACCACATTTTCCATTTCATTTTTCAAACAGAGATTTATTCCTTTCCTTTCGGATTCTTATTTCACCCATAATAGAAAAAAATAATTCTAGGATAAATCAAATAATAAAGAGACCGACAAATAAAATAGAGATCCACAAATTACAACCTATTCCATCGAAAAAGCTATTTGACAATAAAAAAATAAAAAAAAAGAATAATGAATGGAAAATTTTTTCCCTTTTGAATTGCAAAGCTCGATAATAAAATAAATGAAAAGTCTTAATTTTCAATTTGTAATATATAGAGTCAATTAAATCGGTTTATAAAATACAATTATGAAAAATTGTTCTGGAATGTCAATAAAAGTTTTTGTAGTCTAAATGGGAAAAAAATTTCAAGTTGTTTATCACATTTATCTTTTCTAAGAACAGTTATCAAAAAAGTAGGTTGTAATTTTTCAGTTATATTTGAAAAAAGAAATTGAAAATGAAGTGAAAATTTTTCTCAACATAATTCAAATTTCATTAATAAAAAAAATCAATTTCATTTAAAGAATTATTCAAAATTAATGAAATAAAAGTTTACATTTGAAGGTGTGTCATAATTAGTATCCAAAGAATCAAAAACACATACTAAAATATAAAATGAAGAAATGATCGTAATAAAAAAAGCAGTAGAAACAAATTCGTGAAAAGGTATTTTTCAAATTTGGTTTTTGAAAATTTCCAAACTGTTTGGGAAGATGGAAAAAAAGATTCTACCATATTATTTTATGAAAGTTTATCCAAAATTTGTCCCATAAAAATCTGAACTCATGATTTATTTTTTTTCTTTTTATTTTTTCTTCTTTTCAATTTAATGTCTACCCCATTTTGGGTAAAAACATTGTATCCTTACGAAGCTGAAAGTGAAAATGAACTCTCATTTGAAGAAGGTGTTCATGTTCAGGTTCTTGACAATTCATCTGACTGGTGGCTTGGATCTATAAACGGTGAACAGGGCTATTTCCCAAGTATAAAATTTTCAAAATAATTTTTTTTTCTTTTTTCCTTGTCTCATTCTTTTCTGATTTTCAAAAACTTTACACACTTCTATAATCACATAATTTCCTCAATTGTTGATTTTTTAAAACTATTGTTTAAACACTGACAGAGAACTTCGTTGAAATCGATCCAGAAGGAGTAAATTTTATTTTTTTTTTTGAATAAGTTTTTAAATGTTATTTTTCTTTTTGATTGCGATTTTTGTTAATTTTTTTAATCCTTTTTTTGATTTTACTTCGTTTTGATCTTGGCAACAACCAGCCTCCAAATAATGAAAACACAAACGAAAATTCACAACAACAAGAACAGAATGGAGAAAACCAAGAGCAGCAGGAAGAGCAAGAGGAGGAACAAGACGAGCAAGAGGGAGGAGAAGAAGAAGAAACAGAAGAACAAAAAGGACAAAATATGGGTGGCGTATCTATTGGGTTAAATATGGGTGATATTTTGAGTGCAAGAAAAAATTTAGGAGGATCAAGCACACCAAAAAAGACATTTGTCAGGCCTGAAAAAAAAGAAGAGCCAAAAGTTACTAATGAATTATTTGCAATGCTTAATCGAAGGAAACAAATAAATAAAGAGAAAAAACTAGGACAAGGACAAGGTGAAAAACCAAACGGTAAACAAAAACAAATAAACCAATTAGCTCTTTTTTAGTCATACTAATACCATTGTTGTTAACAAATATCTTTTTTTTTCAATTTCAATCGATGACTTACTTGTGATCTAAATATCACAAATTTTCAAACCTTTCTTTTTAAAAAAATTATTTATTAAAATTCAAAGAACCACCTAGAATTAGGCGTAGCACTATTGCAGTTACGGGAGGCGGGATGAGAACAGGAAGCGGAACAGGAATGGGAAGAGGAAGAGGAAGGCCACTGAGAGGGAGAGGAAGGCCGATGAGAAGAAGAGGAAGAGGAAGAGGAAGAGGAATGCAATCGAATGGTACAGGAAGAGGGGGACCACCAGATATAGAAAGAGGAAGAGGAGGAATAAGAAAAGCAAAAACAGTTGGAAGTAATGTTTCAGATATGAATAAAACAAATAATACTGTAGACAATGAATTGTCAAATCTTAAAAGAAATAATAGTGTAAAAGACAAATTTGCAATGTTTAATAACCCAAATAAAACAAGTGTCAGACAAACAATAGCATTGACAGGAAGTATGATTTTTAAACAAAAAAATTTTTCTTTTATCTTTGATTTTTTTTTTCTTTTTAAACAAGAATTTTTTTATTTTTTTAAAGAAAAAGAAAGATTCATAAAAAATTAAAACTGTTCAAGAAGCAAACAACAAAAGAAATACAAACAATAAAGAATTTAGAAAAATACAACAACCCTTTAACAATAAATTTACATATTAACTTATCGAACCACAAAGTAAAAACAAGAATTAATAATAACCAAACAAATACTTTTGCGTATATAAATTATAATTCAAAAATTAGGATCCATCCATAATTTAGTTTTTGATAGAATAAACCTTATTTATAATTATTCGGTAATTTCTTAAATCCCAAACCCTTGCTTAATTGCATATTAACGATTAATCAACCCTTTTGAACACAACAAAAAAACAATAAAGAATTAGAAATCCAAATAAAAAAAATTCTGGTTGACCAAAATTTTGAATGGACCAGAACATAAAAAACTATTGGAAAAATTTGTTCCAATCGTAGCCAAACAAAGTACGATCGATCAATGGAATGGTTGGTTACTGTCCACTAACTTTATTTGATTTTATTGCAGCACACATTTTTAACTTAATATCACTCATTAGAAGAAAATTTAACCACTAGGTGAGATTGATTACATAATTAGTAAAAACAAGAGAAAAAAAAACTTCAAAACAAAAAAATATAATAATAATGTGAAATCTTTAAATTGCTGAATAATTTATTAGGTTCAAATATTTGTTTTAAATATAGGATACAATCGTTTTTTTACAATACCAGTTATACTCAAAATTTTGAATTTTAGCTTATATATATATGTCTAAATATAAGAGGGGGCAATGATTTTTTAAGAATTTGTTTTAATGGTTATACACATCTAAATTTGATTATAATACAGTTTAACTCAACTCTTAAATAACTATTTTGGTTCAACCAAACCTCAGGATCTTTTGCTAAAAATTGAAAAAAATAAAAGTATTTGCAACATTTTATTTAGTATTTTTAGTTACTAAAATCAAAATAATTTAAAGATCAGCCAAAAGGGCTGCAAAAATGCTTGTTTTTATTGGAAATTGGAACAAATAAAGAAAAGAATTTTATTTTTTTTGTAAAAATTGAAATGTTTCATAAAAATTTTTTTCTTTAAAAAATATAACTCCTTTTTTTCTGTACCCAGTGGAACACACACCACCAAAACAAAACAATTTGAAAACCAAAATGGAAATGAAACTATTCTTTCTCTGAGTTGAGGAATTAAATTTCTCTTTTATGTTATTTTCTTCAATCAAAAAAAAGATAAAAATCTTACTATGACCAAACATTCAAGTTATAAATGATTTTCTTTCCAGAGTATATTTGTAATTTTTAAAACTCGCTTGTTAATAAATAATCTCAAAAAGTAAATCTCATCAATGGAAATGAGTAACAAATTCCCCATGTCTATCGAAGATTTGATTTTTTAAAGAAAATTTTACTTCAAAAAAAGGCAATTAAATACTGTTTTCCAGTCTCACCCGAAATTAAATAAACGTTTTTATCCTTTAGAATTCAAAATTTTTCATAATCTTTGTTTTCTAAAAAAATTATACCATAAAAAAATAAATACCTTCTTTTGTTTCAAAAAATTGAAGTATTTCAATACTTTACGCTTTTCAATACAAATCTATTTTGGGATAATATCTTATGATCAAAAAACTTAGTTTCTAAACTTTTTTTAACCTTATTCAATTCGAATTTCAACAGTAATCTTCATTCAATTCCAAATTAATAGATTTTTAATTTTTTTTTCAAAAATAAATCTAAAATTGTTTCAGTCTATTTTCTTGGGTATTTTTTTTTCTTTATTAGTTTATTGATCAACAATCCCAATTCAATTTTTAATATTCAAATAAAAGTTATTATTAGAGCAGTGAAAAAAATACCGGACATGAAAAAAATCCCGGACAAGATTTTTAATTGTGAATATTAGTAAAATTATTTTGTAATTTCATTTATTTACAATCAAATTCCTTTTTTTAAGAATCGAACTTTTTCAATTATAACTCCCCCACTTATTAGAATGATGATTGATGAAATCACACTTGTTCAAAACACCATTCAATCAATCAAAAAACAAGAAGAAAAATTATCATTTTCCAAACTCTAGTAAACCACTATATAACTGGATTATTTTTCAAAAAAGTTGATCAAAATTAGGCTATCAAACAATTACTCGAGTATTCTAGATACACCTTACTTTGATGGACTTTAGGTAGGTTTATTACTAATCTCATAAAAAAATTGGTTATTTATAATAAGGATTTAATTGAAATTATACAAAAATTTTTCTAATAATCACAATTTAAAATCATGTCCGGGATTTTTTTCATGTCCGGTATTTTTTTCCCAACTATATTTTTGGTGTCGATTAGTAGGAATTTATAAAAGCTAAAATTCATAAAAAATGGAAAAAAAAATTCTAAAAAATTCGAAAAAAAAAAAAAGTAAAAAGTTTCAACAATTTAAAATTCACTGGTAAACACTTGATTAAATCCAATGTATCAAATATCATACTTTTTTCAGGATTCAAAGATAATAATCAGATTGTTAATGGTTTTGATCGACATTTACAAAATTGCTCATATTATATTTCAATCGCTACAATTTCGGTATTTTTTATTTTTTCAAAAATAATAAATTTATTTTTCACATCAAGTTGATTAAAATGGAGAATTAAAATATAAGCTTAAATTGAATCCCATAACAAATTCTTTCAATTGATTCTCGTTATTTATGGTTAACGTTACTATATAAAACAAAAAATAACAAATATCGGTTAATGTTACAAAAGGTTCAATGAAAACAAAAAAACGAAGAGAAAACTCAAATTTAAAATTTTTATTTCTTTAAACATAAAATGGCAAATGTGAAATGGAGTCAGAACCCCTTTTTTGATCTCTTCTCAAATTATCAGACTCTTCGTGTTCAAAATCAAAGGGATTTGTATTAAAAATTTAAATTTGGGTTTTAGAGAAAATTCAACAAAATTCCTTCATAAATTAGCCTGAATCAGAAACTATAAATTTGAAAAAACATGAAGATCCTACAAAACTCAGTCTTTTTACAAAGTTTTCAGAAGCCAAAGAAAAAAGAAAAAAATAATTTTTACAAAGATAAAAATTTTTTGTCTTGATTTTAACAAGTTGGTCTAAATTGACAAACCAAACTTTAAAAAAAAAAAACAAAGATCTTTCATTCTAAAAGTTAAAAAAAGACAGAATATTTTCATTTCTTTTTAAAAAAACAAATCACAGAAATCACAGAAACCTAAAATTTTGATAATTTTTTAATTTCTATTTCAATCAAGTCGATTCAATTATTTTATTGTTTTACTAATTCTAAATTAGTGATATAAGATGTAGTAAAAATGTTAAATTTTTAAATTACCATAAACTCAAAGATTTTAGATTTGAAATTAAATTTATTTTAGAGTAAGAGTTTTAATAGGGGTAAAATATCGACTTTTTTGTTGTTGATAAAATATTGTTGGTAATAAAAAATACTTGTTTATTCTTTCTTCAAACTAAATTATTGAAAATAACCTAATTTATTAAATATTGAGAAAAAAAATTACTGTTTACTTTCAAAATTCCTCTTTAAAATTATATAAAAAATGTAAAATAAATTGTTATGAATATCAAAAAATGAATAAATAAATTACTGGTATAATATTTACTCTCATAAAACTTAAAAAAGAATAAAAATCTTTGGATATTCACAAAATACATATAAATTTTGGACCACTATATTAATATGTGTGGTTTTATCCATTTATATTCTTTTCATACAAATTGAAAAAAAAACAAAAAAAAAATTAAAAAGTTTTTTCTTTCTTTATTTTTTTTACTTTTCATCTCATTTTTTGTAAAATCTTTTACTCAAACAAAAACTTGTTTTTAACAATCACAAAGTATTTAAAATTGATTTTCTAAATGAAAGGAAAAATTCAATTTGAAGAACAACAATACATAATTTTTACTAATATTTTTTTAATTTGTACAAAAAAAATCTGAGTAATAGTTGTTCCAATAATTTTAAACAAAATTTTATATTGTTAAGGACTGGGAAACCCAATATATTTGCAATTCATAACGAATATACCAAATATTAATGTTCGTTTAAGCGATTACGATCTGGTATTGAAGAATTCAAAGAAATGTTTTTTTTGATTTTATGTTTTTTTTTGTTCTGCTTTAAAAACATCATTTCCAAGTGCTTAGAAATATACCTAAAAATATATTTATACAATGAGTCATTCAAACAATTTATTTTTTGATTTATTCGTTGATTTATTTTTAAAAGAAGAATAACTTCCAATTTCTCTTAAGGGACTAGTTTCTATTATTTTTTTTTTGACCAATTTCTAAATAAAGATTCCTTTTCTAGAAATAAGTTTAATATTGAAAATAAACAAGGTTTTTCAAATCTAAGTAATTGGAAAAAAAATTTCTCAACCTTTATTAAATTTAGGTAAAAAAATTTAATAGAGATTAGTCCCTTAAGGGAGAAATAGTATAATAAACATCTATGAACGAAAAAAAAAAAAAAGAATATTTTCCAACCTACAAGCCTTTAAAATTCAAAAAAAGAAAATTCATACATAACCTTACGTCCCATTGAAAAATAAAGTGTTTTTTTTAGTTTGCTAATTATTTTTCATTTCAGAATATAAATGATCAAAATATTTTTCTTTTTAATCACCACCAATTAACATTAATAAGATTTTAAAAATTAAATCCCAGTACAAAGAAATCGGACTCGTTGGATATGTCCCAATACCGTAAAACCTTTCTAGACATATTTAAAGTGAATTTTAATCAAAGCCACCACCATTTGAATCACTTTCTATCTTAATACATTTTCCATTTATATAATGATTTTTTACTCTTCAACTTTAATTTACAATCAATAAAAAGTAAAGGAAAAAAAGTAGAAACTCAAAAACAAAAAAAAAACTAAAAAGAAAAAAAAATCTTTAATTCAGATATAGTTGATATGTACTAATTATCTAGCGAAATTGAATAATATTGCCAGAAATCAATACAAATCTTCATGAAAACTTTGTTGTTACTTGACATTTACAAAATAACAAAAAATAAAATCAAAAAAAAAATATTTTAATTCGTTAACATCAGATTGTAATCACTAAACAAACATTAATATTTGGTATTTGTGTTGTGGATTACGAATTCATTGGGTGTACCATTTCTTAATTATGATTTTTTTTTTATAATTTTTAAGTGGTAATTTGATTTTTAATAAATTAGTATGAATTAATTATTTATATGTTAATTTTTTTTTTTTAATAACTTTAAAGAAATAAATATTTTATTAAAAATTTTCAAAAAAAAAAAGTTCTCAAATTTTTGGAATCTCAAATAATTAACTTGAAAAAATAAAAAATGTACAAATATTTAATAAACCTTTAAATACTTACAAATTATTTGAAATATTTTATTTTTAACGAATAAATTAACCTAACCTAACAGATAACACAAACAATGAACATTCAAAGGGAAGAGGAATACCACCGAGAAGAGGCAGGGGCAGGGGAATGGGAAGGCCACAGAGAGGGGGGTTGATGGGAAGGGGAGGGACGAGTAAGCCAAGACCATTAACTTCTGCTTTTAGTACAAATAAAAATTTAATTGCAGGGTTATTCCAAGGACCAATGAATCCCTTAATGAAAGGAGCAAAACCAAAGCCAAAAAAAGATCCAGATATTGTGGAAGTTAAAACAGAAACCAAAAGTATTCAATCTGAAAATATTAAACAAGAAAACCAAGAAAGAGAATCAAGTGTTGAGAAAATACTAGAAAATAAAATTGTTGAAAATGAAATTACATTGGTTTGTATTTATGATTTTGAACCTCAAGGAGAAGGCGAAATAAAGCTAATGGTAGGCGACAAAATTAAATTTTCACATTTTGAAGGAGAAGGATGGTCATTTGGTACTATAATCGGTACCGATGTATCGGGATATTTCCCAAATGAATTCGTTGAGGAAGCACCGAAAGAAACTGTAATTGTTCAGCAAAAAATTGAAGAAAAAACACAAAGAACATCAAGATTAAAAACAGTAAGAAGAGCCAGACCTGGAAGAAAAAAACGAAGGCCCACTTCAAGAAGAAGCAGACCAACAACAACACAACTTAAAAAAACAGAAAATTCGGAAACTGAACCCCCAAAAATACCACAATTGCCCAATAGATCGAGGCGACCATCACCATTACCTAATAGCACAGACAAAGTTGAAGAAACGACCGACAATAAGAAAACAGAAGAAGATACAACCAAAGAAAACCAAGAAATTAAAAAAGCCAGTACACCGAAACGTAAAATCGAAACACCAAAAAAAACTGAAATTAAGCAATCACCAAATATATCAAACGAAATAAAGAAAACAAAAGAAACTAAACAAGCAATAACAACACCAAAAACAACAGAAATAAAAGAAACAAAAACTAAAATGGAACATAAGGAACCCAAGGAACATAAACAACCTAAACAACCTAAGGAATCTCTAAATAATATCCCACCTCGTAAAACAAAAACAGATACCAAAAAAGAAACCCTCCCAAAAAATCAAACCCTACCAAAAAAAGAAGAAAAAACCATAGGCAAATTAAGGCCTATCACAGGAAATTCGGATTCTGTAATGGTATTTATTATAAATGGATTTATTAGTGAAATCAAAAATCTTCCTATGGGAACATCAGGAATTGTTTTTGCTCCATCAGAAGATATTGCAAAGAAAATGTCACAAACAAACAAAAAATCTCTTGTTTTAGTGATCAATTTCCAAAATGGTATTTTGGGAACTTTATGGCATGGAGCTAAACAAGTCCCATTCCAATCTAAATTTAATTAAGAACAATAAGGAACCTTCACCTTTTTTTTCTTTTTTTTTTTCGCTTCTTTATCTTTTTTCTTTTTTCTTTTTTCTTTTTCTTTTTCTTTTTCTTTTTCTTTTTCTTTTTCTAATATTTCTTTTTTTATTTTTTTATTTATTTTTTTTAACTCACCGAATCGAGAGTTCAATAAAATTTAACTGTTATTTCTTTTTTCTTTTATCATACCATTTTTCATTTTTCGGAATTCAATTTTTTTATTTTTCCTTTCATTTATTAATCTAAATTATCAATTGTCTCTTTAATACTTTGTTTATTTTTTTTTCAAACCATAAAAAAACTATGAACAATTAATATTAGCTATCAAATATAAAAAATATTTTACATTTTTTATTTACGATATTACCCAAAAAGTTGGGGATTTTTTTGATGCTTTATTTAATAATCTCGTTGCAAGTATTTCTATTCTTGTATAGATAATATAAAAATAGGAAGAATATTAATACAGATTGAATCAATAACTATGGTGATAGTAAATATTTCAGAATATACTCTCAAAATATTCCTAAAAAATAAATGAAATAATTTCATTTTTTTTTTTTTGGGGAAAACTATTTACAGCTAATTTCAATAAAAAAACTGACAATATGGTAAGGAGATAAAATATTTTTTTAAACAACAATTTCCAATAATAAGTTTTCACGTCTATAAAAAATTTTACTCAAGATTAAATCACTTTGAAAAAAAAATTTTTTACAATCAACACAGAAAAAAAATCAAAAAAAATTTAGATCAGAAACTTTGATATCTTTAATACAAGTGATTTCTTACTAATAAAGAAATGAAATTATTTTGAAGTAATGATCAGAGCAGAATAACAGTTTTAAATATTAAATAGTTTTATTAGAATACAGTAAAAAAAATAAATATTTAAAAAGAAATTTTTGTAATTGTTTTTTTGAAATATTTTTAATAAATAGATCTTAAAATGGTTGTTTGAAATATACCCCAAAATATCCAAAAATTGAAAATACTTGAAAATTTTTTAACCACTATAAAACATCATTTAAAGAACTTCTAATAAACTTTCGTGTTCAGAGATAAAAGATTATAACGCAATAACAATTTAACTTGTAGGTAAAACTCTGTTTTTGAATTAATATCATTAAACCCCCTTTAGGGAGTAGCTACACCATAAGGCATGATAAAAATTGGAGAGTGCCGAGAGAAGAGTATTTTATTTTAGTGGCGTGTGATCATAGATTCTCTAAAAATTTTTTTATAAAATTATTTGATATTTTTTTTTTAAAAATGTTAATCAATAAAAAAACTAACAAAAAAGAATTGATTAAATTGGTTCTATTTTTTTTTTGGGGAGAAGAAAATTTTATATTCTTAGAATAAAACTTATAGCTATTTTGCGGTTTAATATTTAATTGAATATAATCATATTCACTTCACCAATTCCACCAATTCCAACTATTTAAAACCCTCAACAGATTTGTTTTGGGATAATTATTATTTTTTCGAATCCTTCTATCTATTAAAGCATATTCGTATTCCCTTTTGTGGTTCTACGAAAATAATATTATTGTTCTTTTTGATCAAAATCCATTTATTACAAATGCCACTAAAAAAAAATCTTACCTATTCCTTTTTGTTGTTATGAAAAAAAAATCTCAAAAAAGGATGAAAAAATTACAAATGAAAAAATTAAATACCATAATATAACGTTGAGATAAGGATGAAAAATAAGTCATTCAATCTTCGAAACACTATTTTAAGTAATTCGAGTATACATTCTATTGTGGCAATTTCTTTGAGACTTTTGAAAAAAAAATTTAAAAAATCTAATGAATGAAGTACTTTAAATAATAAAAATAAATGAGATACAACCAAAGTAAAAAATTTTATTGTTTGATCCACTTCAAAATTGCACAAAAGTGTAAAATTTTCCTTTAGCGTGGTTACTCCCTTAAGATTTTTTTGAAACCTTTTGGGTATGTTTGAGCATATGTGAATAATGATAATGTTTGGGTTGAGTATCAGTTGTGTTGGGATACGTAGAGGTACTACATTATAACAATTTCTCTTCTGAAATGAGAAGTTAAATCCAGTTTGGTTCTGTTAACATTGTGTAGGATATGGGTATTTCTATTTAAGTTATGATATTATTAGGTTATTTTTGGATGGTATTTAAGATTACAAAATTAGGAGTAATAATATACAATTAGAAATTTTCATTACAAAGATATTTTCTTTTCTTACTTAATACCATTTATTAATGAACAGAAATGTAACAGGCATCAAACACTCCAGTTTGTTTCTCACAAAATATTTTGAATATTATTCCCTAAAATTTAATTTTTTGGCAATTTTAACAAGAACAAAAAAAAATATTCTTGAAAAAATTCCAATTTTGCAATTAAACCAAGTGAACTGAACACTAGAGGTTCTTAAATTTTGTTCAAAAAAATATTTTTTATTAAAAAAATTTTGATTTTTTCGATTTTTTGAGTATATGTGGGATTATTTGAGAGATCCTATCAAATCAAAAAAAAATCCAATTTTTTAAGAGTAAATTTTATATAGTTTTCAGAGAATCTTCGATATTTTAGTTATTTTAAAGTTCTGAAAATGTATTTTTTGAAATTCAGAAAAAATTCTTGAATAATGAATAATTTAGAACTATTTTTTCAATATATGCTCTCAGATCCTTAGATCCAACTTTTTCAATATATATATATAAACTTGAAAATTTGATATTGAAAAAATTTACTTTAACTTTGGTTTGATTTTTATTAGCCTTTACCTTAGGTGTGTTTAGTGTCAGATAATTAAAGCAGTTTTAATATTGGAAAAAAATTTTTCATCAGAAATCTTTCAAATATCATTAAAATAAATAAAGTCAGAAATATCTTGTATTTGGAATATAAAGTTAATTTCATGATTAAAGAGGACTAATTGTGTTTGACTTAATAATAATTTGGTTTTAATTGTTCTTGAATTAGTATTCTCAAATGGATGGTAATTTTGAATTATTTATTTGTTTTAATTACAAAAAAAGGAATTAAAAATTAAATAATCAAATATTTTCCCGAAAGAGAATATTATTTTTTCGTTTTTGTTATTTTTTTCCATTTTCCTTACCAAAAATGCAAAATATTTTATATTTCAAAGTCCGACAGAATTAATCAAAAAATAAAAAAATTATAAATTAATTTGAGATCTCTTTTTCTTAGGATTTGGAAAAAGATTATTTATTGACTTACAAAGACATATATTAAAACTCAAAGATCTTAGGTGCTAGTTCTATTCTTTCATACATTAATTATCAACTCTGAACATTGAAGACATTTATACAAGGGTATCTTAAGGGACTAATCTCTATTAACTTTTTCAACCTAAATTTCAAAGAGATTGAGAAAATTTTTTGCCAATTACTTTTCTTTGAAAAACCCCCGTTTATTTTCAATATTAAAAATTATTTCGAGATAAGGAATCCTTATTTAGAAATTGGTCAAAAAAAAATAATATAGACACTAGTCCCTTAAGGAAAGGCTAGAGTAAAAATAATGTTAAATTTGTCATATTTTGGGTAGGAAATATTTGCTTATATAAACTTAATTTTTGATCTTTTTGATGCCTACCATCTTGGAAATGTAATTCTTGTTCTTTTTTCAATTTTCAGAAACATGTATTTTAATTCAACCTCAAAACAATTCTCAATATTTTCATTTTTTCCTCTTTAAGTTTTACAAATTATTCATATAACATTTTATGACCTTCAAAAAAAGTTCTGTCTTTCGAGCAACTAGAAGTGGTTTTGATGAAGAAAAACAACGTGAATTAAACCAATACCACAAATCAACATCAGGTCGAAGAAGCGTAAGAAAAAGTGTACAATTGCCAGAAGGAGAAATACTCAATGAATGGCTCGCTTACAATAGTTTGTGTTTTTTTTTTTTATTTTTTTTTATTTTGTTTGTTTCTTTTTTTAATATCTTTTCTTTCTTCAAATTTTTAATTTTCTAATTCTTTTTAAACACCCTTTTTGAATTTCTTCTTTTAATGTTTTCTTTTGTGGGTTTTTTTTGATTTTTTTTTCTTTTTACCAAAAAAAATTTTCCTTTTTTTTTTTATTTTTCTTTTGTAAAGCTGTTGATTTTTATAATCAAATTAATATGATCTTTGGTACTTTAAGTGATTATTGTACAGACGAAACTTGTCCAATGATGACTGCAGGAAAGAAATATGAATATTATTGGAGTGAAATTCGTGAAGGTTAACAAATTTCTTTTTTTTTTTTTTTTTTTTTTTTTTTGAAGCAACTATCTTTATTCTTTGACTTTATTTTTTTTTTAATACATTCTTAAAGACAACCACCACAAAAAAGTCTTAGAATATTTTCATCTTTGAGTCACACACCCCTTCTTAATATTGTTTTATTCCAAAATATAATTGAATTTGTTCTTTATAAAAAAAAAATGTATTTTTCAACCATTTCAAAACAAGAGTAACCAAATCACTGAAAAGTGTTATTCAAAGCACCTTAAAGAGTGAACCAAACAACATGTGCAACATGTTTTAAAAGTTTTATTCATCACCTTTTGGAAATGGCTTTAAGTGACCAGTGACCATAAAAAAAATCTTCGAGTAAATCCAATAGCAAATTCAAAACAATTTTACCACATCTTGAAATTGTAAAATGAAGAAAAAAATTTGATTACTACAAGAACAATAATTCTATTTTCACTGAAATGAATTATTGTTTTTAAAAGAAAGATCCATTTTTTTTCCGTTTTTGAAAAAGTTCAAAAATCCAACATATTTCTAAATTATTTTAAAAAAAAATTATTTACTTTGAAAGAAGTTTGAAATCTTAATATCTGTAAAGGAAGTGTACAAAAATACACTTTAAAAAATGAAAACCACTAAGTTCTGTAATAAAGCAGTTTAAAAAATCTACTTAATTTCAAAAAAAACACAATAATTACCCTAAACTACTAAAAAAATATAATTTCTTTATTCAACCCATGCTTCTTAACAAGTTTTTCTTTTTGTTTAGCAAAAAAATGCGAAAAAAACAACCAAACCATTAAATTAAATATGTTCCCAAAATACTTTTTGAAGACCAATAAAATTCAACTTCAAAAAAAAAAATACGTTTTTAATTTGATTATTTATAAATCAATAATTAATAAACCAATCTTAATTATTTCAGTAAGTTATTAACAATCCATAGATCAAAAGAACCAATAGGCTTTATTTTTTTTTCTCCACTTTTTAAATATGTTTAAACAAATAAAACTATTTTAAAATTATAGTTATAATAAAAAAAAAATAAAATATATCTCTAATAACTTATTCAAATTAGAACAATTCGTTATTTATACTTTGGATGTTTGAAAAATAATATTAACTAATCATTTAAATGACAATTAATTTAATAAATTATTGAAAATAAAATAAATGATCAATTTTTTCTGATCTTTAATGGATTCAATATTTGATTTAGGATTTATTGTACTGGATTTAATGTGTTAAAAAACAATTAATCCATTAAAGAGAGAATTTTGAAGTGACTAAATTCGGGACTTCAAATTCAAAGAGTGAATAAACATAGTTATTAGAAGAATTTTAAACTTAATTTAGTTTTCTAAAATAGAACTGAAGATTCAAGTAAATAAATATTTGATTTATTTTTCTTGTATTTTTAAAATAACCACAAAACTGAAATGTTGTTTGTTAATATAAACTATCAAAAATTATTAAAAGTGAGATTTCATTAAAATACAACTGGTTTTGTAAATTTTTCTTTTTTTTAAAATCCAAAAATCCCAACCGAAAAGGATCAAATCCTTTTTATTTAAATAAATTTATAAAAAAAAAATGAATTCTTATAAAAATGATAATTCATTTCTCATAAGTTGATAAAGGGGTTGGTTTATCAAGTTTGATTGAAGTCTTGTGTGAATAAGTTTTCTATTATCTTTGGTAAAAAAATAAAATAAAATAAGAGCTACTAGTCCCTTAAGGTTTATAATCCCTGAAATTTGAAAAAATATTATCTTGTATTGGGTGTGTTGACATGTTATTTTGGTTCTTCGCTGATCGATCTTCAACTCGGTATTATTTTTAATAGTGGTTCAATAGTGGTTAAAAAATGCTATTTTTGTGAATTTTTTTAATTTTTTTCTAAAATCTGAAATGAAGAGTGTAAGACTGATAAGTTTGGAAGATAAGTTAAGTTATCAAAGAATTTTGATTTCTGGGTTGTTAATTGAAATTTTAAATTAGGTTTTATTTGGAGCTTTTAAAAAATTCCTTTTTTTTTATTTTATTTGGCTCCTATAACAAATTAACGGGTTTTAAATGTATGAGCGACCTTTTAAATAAAGAAAATTAGAAGAATTGGAAAAATATTTATTTTTACAAATTCTAACAAAGAATAAAATATCAGAGATTCTTTTTTTTTTTTATTGATTTTAGTTTTTTGACAAAACAAATTATTTGAACTTTATCTTCTTTCCAAGGCATTCATTCAAAAAAAAATTATACAACACAATCACTATTTTCACTAATAGGGGTTTAAATTTTACATTTGTGAATTTTTCCTAACTTTTTTTTTTTTTTTTTTTCCCATTAAAATTTGTCTCCAAAATTTCTAATTTTTAATTTCATGTTTAAATACAAAATAGAAAAAAAAATATATTTAAAATTATCTGCACCACAATATATTCAAAAATTAATGGACTGGACCCAAGCACTTTTAGATGATCCAAAAATTTTCTCTCCAAAATCAGGTTTGTTTTTTATCAAAATTCTTGAAATTATTTGTTTTAAAAATTATCTTTATATTATAATTTTACAATTTTATTTATAATAATCTTTCAACTATATATATATATATATATCTGTCTATGCACGCGTTTGTGTGTTCATTAATATTATTTTTATTATGTTATTTAAATTCTTAAAATCATTTTAGAGATCCCCTTCCCAAAAAACTTTTTAGAAATACTAAAAGATATTTATAAACGATTATTTAGAGTTTATACCCATATCTTTTATCATCATTATCATTTAATTACCACACTTGGCTTTGATCAAGCATTCAATGGAAGTTTCAAAAGATTTCTCTTTTTTGTTCTTGAATTTAATTTAATTACAAAGACCGAGATGAAACCATTAAGCCAATTAATTGAAAGTTTATCTTCAAGATCCAAAAAGAAAAAGCATTCTCAAAAAAAAAAAAATTAAAATTGAATTTATTATCAAATAATATTTATATTTTAACTGATTAAAATTATTATTATTCATTTTTTTTTTTTAATAATGAAACTCATAATGTTTAAAAAAATTCAATATTATTAAAAAAATTTTTTTTTTTAGAAAAAAACTTTTTAATTAAAAAAGTTATTGAATTTTCATATTTTTCACTTTTTCAGAAAAAAACACCTTCTTTCTTAACAATAAATAAATCCAAAGAATTCTTTTTTTTATAATAGTTTCGTTAATTTTTATATTTTTTAGCGAATATTAATTTCATTTATTTCTCCAAATTATTCGATTTTATTTATAGAATGTGTAGTCCCATAAAAAATGATCGATTTCTTCATCTATTTCTGAGTGAAATATTTTTTTGAATAAATTACAAAATTTTGTTTTGAATTTTATTTTTATCATAAAAGTAAGAATATCTATTTATGTAATTTGTGAAATTTCTTAGTTTTATTCTGGAAGTAGAACTCTTCCATTTTAATCTATTTTTTGTCGTTAAGTTCGTTGAGGTTTCGGTTTATTCTGGAAAATCTATCAATTTTTCGAATAAAATAGAAAATACGAAGAAAGCTGCCCTTGGTTTTTTTTTTAGTTTTTGAAATAAACCGAAAATTCTTAAATATTCGGTTTATTTCTGAAATTAAAAATTAGTTAACAGATCCTTTCCAGAATTTAAAAGAATTGAGTTAAATCTTTGATTTTTCTCCATTCTTTTGAATTCTGGAAAACTGAGGCGCTTGTGAAAACGCCACGGTACTTCACTTTAGATTTTTTTTTTTAATTATTTTTGTTCAATTTTTTGAATTGATTTTTAATAAAATATTTCTTTCGTTCATTTTTTGAATTGTTTTGAATAATATATATTTTCTAAGGAAAAAGATTAATTAATATATGATGGTTCTAAATCTTCTTTTTTTTTTTTAAATAATCTCCCTTAATTATTTTTATTTTCTTTTTTTACTAATTTCTTGAAAATAATTAAAATAAATATTGTGTAAATTTTTATTATTGGAAATAAGTTTTGTTCAAAATTTTCTAATTTTATCAATTATAATCAAATATACTTTATTATTGTAATTATCAATATTAATTTGATTTGTTTCATTTGTATAATTTTTTTGAATTTATTTCCTCTTATAGTAAATTAGATATTAAATATAATCTATTTTTTCAGTTCAAGTAGACTAGTTATAGTGGGTGAATTATATATTTCTAAAGCCTTTTAATGGATCGTAGAAAATATCAATTTATTTCAAAAATGGTAAAATTGATATTTTTTTTTCACATTTTTTCACTTTTCTATTTTTTCGATTTTTTTTATATAACTTTTCTTTTATACTTTTTTTGTTATTTTAAGATTTGAGCCATTAAGGTAAAAAATCTGTTGTTTTAATTATTTTTAATGGTAAAAATGATTATAGTGAAATCTTATTCATTACAATTGGAATTTTCTTTTGTTCTTGAATTGGATATTAAAATATATATTGTTATTTTTTTTCTCAATGTATCAGAATAATTTTAATTTCTCAAATTTTAAGAAAATATATTGATTGGTTATATTTACTTTAAAGGATGAAGTTGGTTGATCAATAATCACAAGTATATAAAAACAAATTTACACAGGTACTTTTTATTATACTCTCTCCAAAATTTGATGTGAATTATTTTGTTATTTGTGTTGATAATTATTTATTTCTTTGTAGCTTTTATAATTTATAAAAAAAATTTAAATTCTTCAATTAATAAATATTTTCGTTTGGTACTTCTTATAGAATTTATGTATAGATTATTGTTATTAAAAATTGAATTTTGGTTTGTGAAAATTTTGAATTGGGGTTTAATATCTGTTTCTATACGCTAATATCTAAAAAATTTTTAAAATAGAATACGTGCATTTATTCACATCAAAAAACACTCTCTCGAAATCAGTATACTTTTAAGGCAATTGCACCTTAAAAAATATCTATCTCTATTTTTTTTTTCATTCCATATTTATTTATGATTCACACTGCTTGAGAAAAAAAATAAAAGAGGGGGGAATTTCCACACCGTTTTTAATTTGAAACTGAACAGAATATGAAAGCCAAAAGCTAAATCAATTTATAAAAAAAAAAAATAAATGGTTAATGACAAAATTGGTGATTCAACAAAATAACTTTTATAAGACAATCTTTTGGTGTGGGAATTTCTGTGGTATCTCTTTAAAATATATTTTATTGAAAATATTGACTGTTTTTGAGATCTCCAAAAAACTCATCTGATTTTTGGAATCAAGTAGATTTAATTGTATGTGTTGGGTCAATTTAAAATAATATAGTGAATTATTTTTTGGTCTTTATTTGTTTCTTCTATTAAGGTTTACAATCCCTGGAATTTGAAAAAAGATTATCTTGTGTTGGGGGCAGTGACTTGTTAATTTGGTTCTTGTCTGATCGATCTTGGATTTGGTATGAGATTTAAAAGTGATTCAAAATGGCAATTTTTTACAATTTTTTATTTTTTTTCGGAAATCTAAATTGAAGATTGTAAGATTAATAGATTGGTAGGTGTTTCAGAGAAAAAAATGAGATTTTTTGGGTGGTAGAAGAAAATTTTTAAATACATTTTTGTCAATTAACTTAATGAATTTTGGTTTTATTTGGTACTTTTAAAAAATAATTTTTTTTCATTAAAAATTTCTATCAACAACCCACAAAACACATTTTATTATAGCTTAAGTTTCAACCAATTAATCTTACGCTCTTCAATTCAGATTTCAAAAAAAAAAAAAATAAAGTGTCAAAAATTGCCATTTTGAACCACTTTTAAATCTCATACCAAATCCAAGATCGATCAGACAAGAACCAAATTAACAAGTCACTGCCCCCAACACAAGATAATCTTTTTTCAAATTCCAGGGGTTGTAAACCTTAATAGAACCTCAAAACTATATTTTTTTAAAAATATCATTGAATATCAGGAGTATGGATTAAAGACACAAAGAAATCAATTTAAAATTGAAAGAACTAACCCAGGAATTACTTATTTTTAAAATAATATTTAAAATGGCAAAGATACAAATAGTGATAATTCTTAATTTCTAAAGATTTATAATAAAAATTTGATTTTTATGACATTCTTCTTCAGGGACTATCACAATAAAATTGAAATCACAGTAAAATACGTTCAACACTTTACCCCTTAATAAGATTTTAATCCCCATTTGGGTTCTTATTATCTTCAAAAAAATCTGGTACTTTAGATCAGTTTTCCAATGTTGGCAACCAAATTTTTACTTTTTCAGAAAATAAGGGTCCCACTTTTTTGAACTGTCCCAATTTTTTTCGGAAACAGTTATGTAACTATCAGTAAAGAAAACCTCAAAAAAAAAAAGAAAAAGAAAATTATTTTTTTATTTGATTTTTGTTGAATTTTTTACAAAATTTTTTTTATATAATATTTTTAAAGGAATTCCTGTTTGGTAATTGATATTTTGAATAGAAATTCCAGAATTCAAATTACGAAATAGTTAAATTCGAATGCAAATTTTGAAATCCAGATTACGAAACAGTTCTTCGGTTATATATTTTACGAACTTGTATTGGGTATAGTCTGTAATAAATTTTGTTTTAAAAAGTTTTGTAGGAAAAATAATTTTAAAAATCGGAACTTTATGAAGCGATTCTGATAAAATAACTTGATAAATGAAAAAATAAGGCAAATAGTGAAAATAATTAAAAGTGCTGAGGCACCTAAAGTGTGATCTATATCTGTTCTGATACTTATTTTCCTGGTTTGGTATTCTATAAATTCAAAAGATCCTTCAAAATCTTGATTATAAGTAAAGCAACGTCTGGAGAGAGAGTTATGCCAAAAACAAGACGTTCCTATCCCCTCTTGGAGGAAAGACGAAAAATCAAATTTTTGTTCAAGTTTTTTTTGTTCGTTATCCTTTTCTTCTTGTTTCTGTTGTTCATTTGTTTGGCAATGATCGAAATTTCCAATATTTTCAAAAGTGCGCTTAGAGATCTCGAGAAAATCATTGGATTGGATACCATTACTCGAAAATGATTGTAAAACCAATTGCTTGATTCTTTTTGATTGTTCTTTTAAACACTTGTTGGTGTGCTTCATTTCCTTGAGTTGGAGGCTCAGCTCGTTTTGCCTTTGTTTTAGGTCTTGGGATTCCTTTTCGAGTTTATTCACAATATCCCTTTTTCGTTTACGGCTTCGGATTGCATTAATCCGGTTTCTTTCACGGACTCTTTTTCGTATTTCCATTTCTGTTAGCTCTCTAGGGTTACCATTTTCATCAACTGGCGTTTGGAATGTGATTGTCGGCATTTTTTTTTTAATTTTCTTGATCACAACATATCTTCTTTTCCTTGTAACCTGAAGTGATTTGCTTTTGTCAAGGCTCGTGCAATTTTCATTGTTATTATTATTCTTGTTCTTCTCCTCGCTGTTGTTGGTTAAGTTACTTGTTGAGTTATTTGTTGTTTGTATGGTTTCGTCTTCTAAAGGATCGTCAAGAATTATGGGTGAAGATGTTGTTTGATCGTTTTCCTCACTGCTCATAATGGTTTCCAAATCTTCGATTTGAGTAAAATCAGAGAGATTATTGTAATAATTCGAAAAATTAAAAAGATCTGTTGAGTCAAATATTTCTTCCATTGAAATGAGTGTCAAGTATTGATAAATTTGGTTAAAAACCTAAATATTAATCACAAAGCGATAGTTCAAAGTTGTTTTTCAAAAAAAAATGTTGTCATGATTCTATTATTTCTTTTCCCTTTTTGGAAGTAAGTGTATTATTGATTTCGAAAAGTACCACACTACATTCTGTCGTGTGATGAATTAGAATGAATACTCAAGATTCTCAAAAAATAAAGAAGAAAAATCTGAGAAATCATTACATAACAATGACGTCACAAATAAATTGTTGACTTTGTTTCGAAGAATTGTTGTCCTTAATAAAACACTTTTGGTATAATTCAAATAATAAACCCATTCTTGTGAATTAACATCATTTGCTCGTTTGTTTTTTCACTTTTGGTATTTTTTAATATTCAGAAAGTTGTAAAGACAAAAAATTTCAGTCGTTACCTTCTGGTTTTGATTTTGGTTGTTCAAGAGAAGAAGAGAAAATTACTGATATTGAAAGATAATTAGAATTGTTCTTGAAAAATTTGTTTGTTTGTTTTTTCCCTTATAAAAATGTTTCAAAATCACAACATTATTTTTGAACGACTGTTAATCGTCAAATAATTAGATCAAAATTTGCAATCAGCTTTCCCAAAAAAAAAAATCACATTCCCAGTAGAAATAATATAACCACCTTAGACCCCAATTCTAAAAGACCCCAATTAATCATTTAAGCTGATTTTAAGAATTAACAATTTGATGGGGTTATCTATTTAAAAATCTATTTTTGAAAAAAAATTTTGTTACACATATATTGAAACAAAGAGCATATTACTTTTTTGCGTTTTCAATAAATTATCAGTTCAACAACTTTTTTTGAATGAGACTTCTGTAGTTACTGATAAATTGCAATTTATGTTTGGAAATTTTTACTTGATTTTTCCTTTTTGAAATTTTTGTGTTCAACCTTTGAATAAAGCATTTTATGAAGTCAAGCCATAAGAAACTTTGACCATTAGTTGTTCTTCAAAATTTTCTTTGTCAGGAATATTTTGATAAGAAACAGTTTGAAGATTCATAAAAATGGAAATTGAACTAAAATTTTTTTGAAATTTCTTAGAATTTATCAGCATCTCAAAAGCATGTAGAAAAATTTAATCCGTGCTTCAAAATAAAAAGTGTGTTTTTTTTGTTATAGAATACCTACACATCAACCGATCAAAGAAACCAACAATTAACTCTAATTAAATATGGAATTGATTTCTTAAAGTTCTCTTATTGAAAAAGAAATTCTAAAAATAAAGGATCAAATTGCTAAATTTCTCTCAAAAAATAGAGTACATTTTTATGAAAATTTTTATCCATCAAAAAAACAAATAAACTCAAAAAAATTGAGTAAATAATGAAAAATTTTTATTTAATTGTATTCAAAATTTAAATTTTACTGAAAATATCCAGATGAATACCTTAAAAACCTATTTGAACTTCGGTATACTACTTGTTAGTGAATTGTATTTTGCCTGGAACAAAATGAAAAAAAAACACCATTTTATTTTAAGAGACCAATGTTAGTTATTGGGCACACATATATTTAGATCACTATAGAAATGGAAATATTTAAATCAAAAGCCCACTATTAATTAATTGAGCTGTGTAAATAAATACAAACCAAAGTAAACTAGAGTTAAGTCTTGAATTTTTACATATTTTCAAGCTTTTTTTTAATAAATATTGACTCTTTTTAAATTATTTTGTAGATCTAGAAATATTTTTAGATGTAAATAGTTGAAATTAATTAGGGGACCAAAGAATAAAATAGTTAAGAAACATTTTGGATTCCAAATCAATCTTTTCTATTTTTTGTTTTTTCATTCTTGACTTCAACAAGTTTATAAGGAAAGGTGATCTTTTTTATTTGCTATCACAATAAAACGAAACTATATTTTCAAAGATTTGGTTTCTTTATATTTTTCTTTTATACGAACCCAAACAAGTCAATACCATGACTTTCCCACCCAATTACTATTTATTATTATTATTTTACAATATATTTTTTTTTATAATTTTCTATTGAAATTTCTATTTTCAACCTTTTTATCTAACTAAACGAAAATAAAGAATACTATTTCAAAAATTAAAATAAATATGTTGAATTCTTGAAATCAAAAAAAAAAACAAAAAGTTCAACTAGAAGAAAAAGAAAAATAAAATGAGAAAAATTTGAATTCTTATTCAGAATAATTTTTGGGTTTTAATTTAATTAGAAAATAAATAATTATAAATATCAAACAAATATATCTAATAAATCTTTATTTCTGAAGAAGAATTCAAAAAAAATCTTATTTTCTGAATCTGAACCCAAATCCAAATTAAATGAATTGATAAAAAATGCAATTAAAACCCATTTCATTCACTCTTTAGTAGATGACAAGTAATTTGTTTATCAAAAATTCTACACACAAGATTTTATCAATTAAAAATAAGAAATAAAATCGAATAAATGGAAATGTAATTGTACTAAAATATTATTATGCAGATCAAAAATAAATAATTATTATTTATTTTTTCTTGATCAATTTTTTATTTTTTTTTTTGTATTTCTCTTTTTTATAATTAGTATGGAAATATATTGGATATTTGGCACCCACTTTACCTTTTCTTAAAACATTAATATATTCATTTAATACCAAAACATTTTAAGGTTCTGATTTCGAAAACCATAAGTTCTTAAAATTGTCAAAATGTAAGTACCCTCCTTAAACTAATAGGTTCAAACTTTGTAAAACCATATTTCAAAACGACAAGATATTGTTTCCTTTTTCAAGAAGGATTATACATTAAATGATCAAAGAAACTTACAATAGATAATAAGCAAATCCGATGTTGGTTTATTTTAGGTCAACTATATAAAAAAAGAAAATCAAGTAAGGATTCAATGTAAAATGTTTTAGAGAATGTTTCTATTAAGTAAAAAAATATTTTTTTTTGAAAACAATAATCTTCTTTGATAAAAATATAAATCCCCTGAGAAATTCCCCCAAGATTAATTCTCTTCGGAAAACAAATTTTTAGGATCACAATGAAAAAAATAACAACCAATTTTCAGAGTTGAAAAAATATCAAGAGAAAAGTTAGATTAAAAACCCAAATTATATAAATATATTAATTTCATAAATTAAAAATTCACTTTAAAAATCCCAGAGCACACTCAAAATTGATTTGACCATAATATAATTTTATTATTTTATTTTATTTTTTTTTAAGATAAGTTATCTAATGATAAATAAATAACCAATTTTCTAGGGATATTTATATTTGTCATTTTTTGTAAAAAGATCTTTCTTAAATAATACTCTACTGAATAAAGTATTATTGTTTTTATTCATTAGTTTTTCATTTTTTTTTCCATAAAGATCTTTCAACACTTCAAATTTAAATAACACACCCAATTTAACTCACTATTTCGAAAACAAAAAAGATATTTTTCCACCGTGTGCCAAAAATATCACCCAATTAAGAAAAATATATTCTCCATTTTCTCAAATTCATTCAAATAACAGCTGGTCTTCCAAAATTTCTATTGTATTTTAACAACAGGAAGAAAAAGTCGACAGATTTTATTTAGATACAGGTTACAAAAACGGAGATGTGTATTTTTGACTACTGTACTAGTTTACAAAATAAAAATAAAGATCAAAAAAAAACACTTTTAATAATTATTTCCAAAAATAAAACCATTACAAAATATTATCATAATTTACAAAATTATTGTTTTGAAAATTCATATATAACTTCTCATAATATGAATCATTGATACCATCCTGATAATATTCAAATATATTTATAAATTGATTTATATTATCCAAGTCTAAAGACCGTTTTAAGAGGGTTATCACACATTTTTGAGGGATTTTTTGTTTTGGAATCAATTTTAGTATTAAATCGATTCTATTAATATCAACTAGAGCATTAATCAATTTTTCATATTTTTTCATTTTTAAAAGCATTTTACATGCCAGAAGAAGCAGTGGCTCGAACTCATAATGTATTTGAATTAAATAAATTGCGATAGTTTTTGAATTTGGTATTAGACGTGATTCTAGGAATTGAATCAACATGTTGATTTTCTTTTCAATCAATAATAATTTTACTAAATGTTTTAAAATCAAGAAATGTGCTTTAAGATTATATAGTTCTAAAGAGCGAATATATTCAAGAATTATTGAAATTATATAATTTATTCGTATATTTTCTTGGCTTAATTTTAAAAAAATACCCGTATAAATATCCCTTTGAAGAATTCTATTCTTTACATTTGCTTCAAGATATGATGAATTACCTTTTTTATTATTTATTTCAAAAAATACAATATTTCGCAAGATTTCATTTTTTTCATTTTCTATTATATTGGTATCTTCAATATTTAATATATTTACCTCACTCCCTCCTTTTATCAATTTTTTATTTCTATTATTTATCCGGTGTATTATTTCTTCTTCTCCCCCTTCTGGCTTTATATGGGTTTTTTTCATTTTTATTTTCTTTTTCTTATATGTAGATGAATTTGGTTTATTGTGTCTTACTGGATCTTCATTATTTTGAAAATACTTGATATTTGGATAGGAATGTTGATATGTATTATCATTTTTTAAGATCAACTTATTATTGGTTGATTTTTTATAATTGGTGTTGATTTGTTCAGACGATTTTGAATATTTATGTTTTGTTGTTTTTTGAAAATAAGATTTTTTTAAATTATAAATTACATATTTTTTATTAATTAAATTAAAATATTTTGAAAGAATTCTTAATTCTTGATAATTCTTAATTTCTTGTAGAATGTAATTCAAAAGAATTAATTTACTCTCAGATCTCCGAAATAATAATTCCATAATTCCATTTTTATCATTTAAATTATTGATAAAAATTTCAAAATCTATATTTAATTTCCCAACAATACCACTATTGGGTAGGAAAATAGTATTTGGATAAAAACATCTTGCAACACAATTGATTTCCTCCCCCCTTCCCAGTCTCCTTTCTCTTTCTCGGCCTCTTTGCCCCTTTCCAGTTTGATTAAATTTGTCTCCCACCCTTTGCTTTCTAAACCAACTTCCTTTTACCACCTTTTCTGTTTTTGATTTTTCTTTTACCGTTTCTGCTTCCCACATCTTTCCATTTTTATTGTTAATTGCTGAATTTAAAAAAATTTGATTTATTTTTGAATGTTTAAAAATTAAATTATTAGTAATAATCTTTAGTTTTCTTGGGGATATAAAATCATATACTATAGTTTTATTATTGGTGAAGTTATGTATCAAAATTAAGTTATCCACAATATTAATTGAAAAATGGTTTTTTAATGAAGGCAATTTTAAGCAAATATATTTTGATTCAACATTATCAAGATCATGAAGATGAATTTCCTGAAATTTTGACACATGAACTAAATGAAGTAAATATTTTTTTTTATAAATTTTAACAATTTTTAAATTCTCCATTATTCTTATTTGTTTATCAAATGCTCTGGTTTCTTCAATTTTTGTAGCACCCCAAAGCACTGGATATGTTAATTTTATCCTTTCTAATTTTAAAAAATGATTATTATTAATATAAATTGGTTCAATAATATTTGATTCTTTTCCAACACAAAGCAACAATAACTTAAATTCTTTCTATTGAAATTTCAAACGTGATAATAGAGGTATAAGGTAATTTAATTAGAGAATATTAGAAAATTTTTTACTACTATTATTAGAATTGTACCATGTGAAAGAAAACGACATTAAACCTTAAAATTGAATCAAATTCCTAATTAACGAAGTAACTATATTTTTTAAATTTTGAGTGTCACCATTTATGTAAAACTGAATGATTCAAATCATTTCTTTGACCAAATGCATTGATATTTTCATAAATACTAGATTAGAATATATCCATCGTTTAATATATTTTCAGTCAAAAATAAAAAAAGGAAATCAAAAAAATGAAAAGATTGATCAAGAAAAAATGATAAATAAATCATTTCTTTCTTGATTTTTATCTGTAAAATTTAATAGAATTACTTCGTCTTTATTTGGTTTTATTTTTAATTCTTCCTGGAAATAATTTTTTTTGTAAAATTTTTGAGAAACAAATTACTTTTTATTTCTAAAGAATTTCCAAAATGAATTTAAAAACTCTATTTTCGATTAAATTCATCTAATTCTTGATTGGTTTCAGAAAATAGGATATTTATTGAATTCCTATTCAGAAATAAATGTTTATTCGATAAATTCATTTGATTTTATAATTATTTATTTTCCATTAAAATGAGTACTAACTATAATTGTGAATTCTGATTGAAATTTTTTCTCAATATTACTTTATTTTTGGTTGAATCTTTTATAACTGTTTTCTGGGTCTTGAGAATTCAATTCCCAATACTTTGATTTTTGAAATTGTATTCTTGGTTTTGGGTTTGTTAGATAAAAATATTTGAAAAAAAAATTTATAAAGCAAATTTGTAAAAAAAAAAGATTGTATAAAATAATAATAAATAGTAATAGGGCAAGGGATTGAAGGTTATAAATTGGTTTGATTCATTTCAAATTAAGAAGATAAGGAATACAAAAATCTTTGAAAATAGACATTGGTTGATTTTTTTTTTTTCATTTTTGATTTCAACAAATTTATTTGGAAAGTTGATTGTTTTTGTTTGGTCTTCTAATAGAAAATATTTGTTTCAAATACACATCTTTTAAGGTCTAATTTTTTGGTTTACAGTTTGACTAATTTCAATCATTTCCATAAACACATTTCTAGTCCCAAAGTATACATAATAAAACTAAAAATTTAATCAAAAAAAATGTTCAAAAATGAGAAAAATGAAAGATTCTACTCTGAAATAATTTTGGTTCTTTTGACAAATAGAACAGCGAATGGTGTTTTGGTTTCAAAGTTTCAATATCTAGTGGTACTCAAAAATTATTTTTTCAATAAGGTTAACAAAATTAAAAATTTTCAAAATCGTGAAATGTACTCACTTCGTTAAGTCAAGATTATTCTTTTTTTTTTTTTTTTTTTTTTTTTTTTGAGGGAAGAGATTTTACTGAATAAATAAACCCATTTATCTTTGAAATTTTTAAGTTTTTAATTTTTTTTACAGTCAAGCCATTTGAGATCTATTATTATAAAAGAAATAAATTTAAAAATTAAAAAAAAATGGATAAAATATTAATGGTTAATCAATTAAATAGATAATAAATAAAAATTTGAACTAATTACACTTTGAATTAGCATGTTTTTTTAAAATAATTATTTAAAATAAAATTAGAAAATTAAAAAATGAGGAAGGATTATTAAATTTTTTTTGTTGAATTGGAAAAAAGTAATTTATTGGAAAAAAACAAACATTTCACAGAAAGTAGGTGAAAAAAAACCATCGTTTAATACATCGATCATATCAAGAGATAAAGTGACCGCCCTTTGGTATTCTTAGGGATAATTATTTATTAAATGATTTATAATATACCATATATACACACGTAATAAATAATCTGCTAAATTAATGATAACATCGCAAGAAAAAAGGCTCACATTACAATTATAAACATATCATACTCTAGTTAAATTAACCATAAATATGTGAACTTTAAGTACGGCGTGTGAATGTTTATACCATTTATTATATCAAAAAATATTATTTTTAAAAAATCTTTAACATTTTTTTTAAGACATTTTTCTAAAAATATAGGGATTGAACAAAAAAAATTATTGAATCCGTTTGAAATATTATTTTTAATTTCATATCAGAATTAAGATTATAAAATATTTTTTCAGTTAAAACACCAGAGTTTTATTGAATAAATAGAACATATTCGATGATTATTATGCAGTATTCTTCTGAAAATAAATTTCAATTTTTAGATCTGATTATTTTTTACTAATTTTCTCAAAATCATTTTTTCTATTTTTTTGTTTTTTTTTTGTTTTTTGCTTTTTATTTTCTTGCTTCTTGCCTTTATTTTTTTTTTTTTTAAATTCAATTTGAAATTGAAAAAAATTGAAGATCTAAATTAAATTGATAAAGAGCGAGGCTTTGTATTTTCTTTTAAAATAAATTCTTTTACTAGTAACAAATCTAAATTTTAAAAAATTTTAATTTTCCATATGAAATTGAGAAATTTTGTACGAGATGTTCTAATGAAAAGGGGAATAAAATTTTTTTTTAACATATTATTTTTTTCAGAAAAGTTTGAGTTTGTTCAGGTATTTATTTTATGAATATCAATTCCAATCTAAAGTTTATATTTCTCTTATTTCCAAACAATCTTTGTTTTGGCATTCTTAAAAAAAATAAATTTTTCATTTTTGGCTGGTCGCCTTTGAGTGAAATGGAGTGTATATATAAATCAAATTACTTCAAAGGTACCAGTTATTATGGTGGTTTAATGAATGTCTTTAAAGGGTTTGAATAGATATAAGAAGAAAAAATTTAAATTGGAAATTTGAAAATTGAAACCATTTTTTCTCATTTTTTCTCATTTTTTCCTTTTTTTTTTTGATATGTAATTTTTTTTACATGTAATTTATTTGAAACTATTTTTTTATTACAAGATCGGATATTCCCTTGGTAAAAACCTATTATTCTACTGTTATTAAAAAAGTGAAAATGATTTTTGAGAAATCATATTGATTTCGATTCTAATTTTATTTGATATTCAATTGGAGATCAAAATGAACATTGTTGCTTTTCTCAATAGATCACTAAGATTTTGGGTTTTACAAATATTAAGAAAATAAATTGTTTTTTTTAGATTGACTTCAAATAGATACCAACTATTCTTTGATGTGTATTATTCTACTTATTTCTTATTTATTCTTCAAAGGCCAATTCTAACAAAAAATTGATATTTGAAAAAAATGTTGGAACAATTTTGACAAAAAGAAAGTTTTTATATAAATATATATAGTAGTGAAATAAATACCAGACATGAAAAAAATCCTTGACAAGATTTACAATTTCGAGTATTTGGAAAATTGATGTGTAATTTCTTTTCTTAAAAATCAAATATTTTTTTTAAGAATAAAAATTTTAAAATTATCACTGATCCACTTATTAGAATGATGATTAATGAAATTACACCTGTTCAAAACATCATTCAACCAATCAAAAAACAAGAAAAAAATTATCATTTTCCAAACTCTAGCAAACCTTTATAAAACTCGATTTTTTTTTATTAAAGTAGATCTACTTATGATATCAAATAACTACTTGAGTATTCTATAGAAACCTTACTTTAATGAAATTTAGGTAGGTTTATAACATAGAGTTCATAAAAAAATTTGGTTATTGATTAAAAGGATATGATTGAAAAAATTTTTCTAATATTAACAATTAAAAATCTTTTCTGTAAATATTTTCATGTTCAGGCATTTTTTTCACTACTACACATTCCCGATTGTTCCTAACAATTTTCCTAACCATTTTAGGAAAAAAAGTAAAACAGGAAAAAAAGTTAAACACAGGTTTTAATTCGGAACCTTAATAGAAACCAATAATGAAAAATGAGTTCAATTAATAAAAGAAAAAATAAATGATTAAAGATAAAAGGGAGGAATCAAGGACAATAACAGTTTTTTTAATACTATCTTTTGGTATGGGTGTTTTATTTGATCGATCTATCATTAAAAATTTGTTCAAAAAATTGTCTATTTTTGAGATTTCCAAAACCACTTAAACGATTTTGATAAGAATCAAGTAGATTTTACATGTATATTTGTTGGTTTGATTGAAAATAATATAATGGATTATTATTTGAAAGTTAATTTGGTTCTTCTTTTTTTTAATTGGTTTGACTTTTCTTTTTCATGTACTAAGGTTCCCAATTAAAAATCCTGTATTGAAGGTTTTTTTCACTGTTTCACTTTTTTTTCCACGAATGGTTAATTGAATAATTTTGAAAATAAGTTCTTTGTTGACTTTGGGGAAAAAAAATAAATAAGTTTCGAATCCCTCAAATCACAATCTCAGAATCCTCAGTAATTAAATTTTATTTTTCGGTGAGAAATATAAGCAACTAAAATTCTTCTTTTCTTTTCGGATTACCAACAACTACAAAAAATTTATAATAAACAAAAATTCATTCCAAAAATCGTTGCCTGATAAAGGACGGTAATTTAATAAGAGATTGAAATAATGATTACACTAAAAGTTAAAACTTCGTCAGTACTTATCAAAATGCCTTGCCTATCATTGAGCCACCGACAGCCTAAATAAGAAAAAAATTTTAAATTTTTTCTTTTTTGATGAAAATGGAATTGATTTTGAATTTTTTTGTTGGTGATGTGATAAACGATAAAACCCATTTTTTTTTTCTGTTTATAAATAATTGAAATAAATTTTTTTGATAGAGAACACCTTGCTGCTAAGATTGTTGAATTTTTGTTTTCTTTTGTGATCCTGAAGGTTGGAAAAAAGAAATAAAAAAACAAAAGTAAAAGGAAGAAAAAAGGAGTTGTTAAACAATTAGTGTGTACAATTCGTCTAAAAAGTGGGTTTAAATAAAAATTGTTGGAGTTTTTTTTTTGTTCTCAATTATTATTTACTCAAAAATTTTTTGTTTTTTGCTGGACCAACCAATAAGATAAAAAAGATTATTTTGAATCAGAATTAATTCATTAATCCCATCATCAAATTCTACAAATTGATTTCCTGTTGGCTGAAAGGATATCATTTCAGAAAAGAACATTGAGCTGTTGAGACGAAAAAATTGATTTTCCATCAATAGTTACAAAAACGAAAAAAAATGTTTTTTGATCACGAAAGTGTCAAAAACAAAATATCTCCTGACTTTAAGAGAGTTTTTTTATGTTAAAAGAAATGTAAAGTGTTTAAAAAGTTTGTAAATAGTCTGAAAGGGTTCGAAAACAAAAGTTTTATAAAAGTCAGTAGATTATTTGTTCTGATATTTTAATAATAAGCAGTAAAAGAATTATTACTTCATATTTGTTCTTCTTTAACTTCAATAATTTAGATCGTAACACTAAATTTTAGACAATTTTGCCCCTTAGCATTTTCCCTTTTTGAGAGTCCTCTTTTTTCAGAAACTAAGAATTAAAATTACACAAATTAATTTAAAATTAACAAGAATGTTAAAATCAAAACGATAATTTTGTGAGGGTAATAAATTAATTAAGGGACTACTAACTCTTATTTATTTTTATTCCTAAAGGCAATAGAGTAATTATTTAAACGTGGATACAATCAAACCTGATGTGCACTTGATTTATCAACTTTAGAGAGCTGAATTATCCTTTTTAAAAGAGTTGTTATTTCCCAAAGAAATTTCCAGTCAAAAGATCTGATACTTTTTTGTTTGGAATTTTTGTATCAAAATCAGAAAAAGAAAAATCTACCAAAATATTTTTTATATTGAAGAAATGAAATCTCACTTTTAGTAATTTCTGAGAATCTGTATGAACAAATAACCTTGAACCTTTAAACTGATTTTAAAAATACAATACAAATAAATCAAATAGTGAATTCTTGAAGATCTGAAAAAATTGATGATTTATTTAATTTCTTGAAATCTAAAGGATTATGTAAATATACTTTTTCAAATATTAAGAGTATATACAAGGAACTGTTTGTATTTATCAAAATCAGTTATTTGAGAATATCTATTTATTTATTTTTTTTATTAGAATTATTTTTTTGAATTTGTTTTATTTGTTTGAAAATTTTTAAAAAAATTGAGAAATAAAAATAAAGTCTATTTATAAATTTAAATTTTTGGTTGTTAATAGTACACTAAAAAAAAATTAAACTTGGGTTATTAATTATTGATTAAAAATAATCAAATTAATAAGTATTTCTTTTGATTATAAGTTGAATTTTCCAGGTTCTAAAAAAAATTTTTCGAGAATTTTTAATTCGATTGCTTGGTTAATTTTTCTCCTATTTTTTATTTAATAAAAAGAAAAAAACATATTGAACTGTTATTAGAATCAAACAATTATATTTTTTTTAAGTTTAGAATAATTATTGTTATTTTTTTGAAATTTAGTAGATTTTTTATACTGGGTTATTTTTTAGAACTTGTGGGTTTTATTTTAATAAGAGTATTTTTGTACACTTGCTTAATGTAATAAGATTCCAATCTTCTTTTAAAGAATATATTTTTTTTAAATAATTCAGAAATATGTTGAATTTTGAACTTTTCAAAAAAGAGAAAAAGGGATCAAATGTTTAATAATAATAATTTATTTCTGAAAATAGCTTTAAAAGAAAGTTTGGTGTTGTAGTAATAAGATTTTTAGTTCTTTTTTTTTCAATTTAAAGATGTTATATTTTTATTTTGAATTTATTATTAATTTGAATTCGATATTTTTTTTAGTTTACTAGCCTATTAATTTACTTTTTTTTATTTTTTTTTCAGTATTTGAAACAGTTGATAATGAATTAAAGTAATTAAAAAAGGATTAATAACATTCTTAATATATTGGAATAAATTTTTACAAATGATTTGTAAAACTAATCCCGCCTTATAAAAAATAAATAAAAACAAGTTGTTTCGGAAATAGGTTTAAAAGTTATGTTTTACCCAAACAAATTGAAGAATAAAGTTTTTTCACTTTTATTACTCATGAGTGATTTCAGGTTTTGGAAATTGGGAACCTACATTAATTTACTTTCTCTCAAAGATAATGTTTTATTATAAAAAAAATTAAAATATTTCTAGTCCAATCTTTTGTTAAAATTTTTATTTAAAAGTATTGAAATTTGATCAAACGGAAAAAAATATGTTATGGGGGTAAGTTCATTTTTCAAATTTTTAGGGCCATCATTTATGTAAAAATGAAGTATTTGAATCATTTTTTTAACCTAATATAATGATGTTTTAATAAATAGGGAGTGGAATATATCTTTGTTTATGATATTTTTATACAAAAATAAAAAATTGAAAGCTAAAAAATGAATAATTTGATCAGGAAAAAGTAAAATAAAAAACATTTATTTTTTGGTCTTTTCAGTAAAATTTGATACTATTACTTATATTATATTTGTTTTTATTTTTCATTCTTCAACGGAAATAATTATGTTTGTAGAATTTTTTCAAAGAAACTAATTAATTTTTATTTCTAAAGAATTTCTAAAATGAATTTAAAAATCCTATTTTCATTTAATTTATCTAATTCTTGATTGGGTATAGAAAAGAAGATATTTATTAAATATATCTATAGAAATAAAGATTTATTGGGCAAATTTGTTTTTTTATAAAATATATTTTTTTTTTCCAAATAAATAGAAAACTTAAGAAAACCTAATGGCAGTTTTTATAATTTTGTTATAATTATTGAGTAAATTTCAAAAATTTCTTTTAATTTATTCGAGAAATAAAAAAAAAAAAAAAAAAGCTTAAGAAAAGTGCTGTCAAGTCGCACTTTTCCAGAATTCAAAAGAACAGAGAAAATAAGAGTTTTTACTCAATTATTTGAACTTTTGGTAAGATAACAGTGGTTTTCTTAAAGTTTTGTATCTTAATTGTATAATATCTGTATTTTTAGAATAATCAGTTAACTCAAGAAAACCTTCATGAATTTTTTTTTTTTTTTTTTTAATAAATAATGAGAAAATTTCAAACATTTTCTTTTAATTTCAAATATTAGAAAAATCATAACGGAAATGTCATAAATTTTCTATAATTTAAAAGTATTGAAAACAATCAAAGATTTTACCAAATTCTTTGAAATAAATTGTTAGTTTTTCATAGAGTGTCGTCACATGTTGTGGAGTGTCTAGGTTTTTTTTTTTTTAATTTTAGAAATTAAAAGAAAATTTAAGACAATTTCCTTTTATTTCTGGAATAAAAAAAAACATTAAGACATTTTTCCTTGTGTTTTATCTTTTAATTCTGAAAATATATTTATTTTTCAAAATAAACAAAAAAAAAAAGGAGAAATTCTAATGATTTATTATTTTTTTTTAAATTCTTATTATTATTTAGAAAATTAGTTGATTTTCGAAATAAACAGTAACTAACAACACATAACCACAAATTTTTTTTTTTTTTTTTTATTATTTATTCTTAGTTTTTTTGAGATAACAAATTGAATTTTTAATCAAAAAAACAATTAACAAAAAATTAAGATCCAAGAAAAAATTAATTTCCTCCCTTGAAAATAAATAAAAACAAATTATTACTTAAATAAAATTTTTGTATTTAAACCCCATTAACTGGATTTTACAATATATAGCAAAATTATTATATTTTTTTTTATAATCTTACAATTTGACATTTATTCAATAATATTATTGTGTTAGTTATCATTTAATGGCTTTTTAAATTTTATCAAGAAAAAAATCTTCAAGATCAATTTATATAATTACTTAATTTATCTTTTTAAATCTATTTTTATAAAAATAGTTTCCTAAATTCAACAATCTTTTATTAATATAAGCATTGTTGAATGGAAAAGAAACATATTAATCTACTAAATTGGTTTATACATTTAAATGGTTCTACATTATAATATAAACTCTTTTGATATATTGAAGTTTTTTATTATATTTTAATGATTTTATTAAATAGTGGAAAATAAACCAAATATGAATAAATTTATAAAAAGTTATAAATAATGTAATTGAGAGGAATTTAAAAATAGAACAAGTAATGAGAGTGTTTTTCCAGAGTAGTGTGATTGAGTTCTTGTTTGAATAAAAACTCTTTTCATTTTTTTTAAAAAAACTTTCTTCCAAATAGATACCTATTAAAGAAGAGTAATGGAATTATGAATAACCTACTTTTTTTAAAACCAGCTTCTTTAAGTTATAAAAGTTCATGTTTTCTTGCCAACAAACCAAGCCATTTACATTTAAGAAACCTTTCTTTTTTGTTACGTAATAGATTGCTTATTGGTGATTTTGGTCGGTCTGCAAAAATAATTCAATTCCTTTTATCGATCATATCTCCAGACACAGCTCAAGTACTTGTTGAAGTTTTCCCTTTACTTTTCTTGGATGAGTACGATTTTCAAAACACATCAAAGCTTGTGAACCAATTCTCTTTAAAACTTCTTCATAATCTCAAAAAAATCCATTCTGTAAATCTCTTTGTTTTTTTTTTTCCTTTTTGTTTGTTTAGCTTTTGTTTCTTTTTGAAAAAGACGATCCTTTTTAAAACTAATTCATTTTTTTTTTCTTTCGTTACCTTAAATAATTGGCCCCTTAGAAACAACGGTTCTACATTGACATAGTTACAAACCATTTTCTAAATAAATCTTTTCAATTATCACATGATTTTCTTGCAGGGTACGTTAATTTGAATATCACTTTTTCATTCTTTATTTTTCTTTGTTTGTTCTTCGGATCGATTGTTCTTTTTATTTTTTAATAAAAGCCCGAATTAAGTTCCAATGAAAATCATCAAAATTTACAATTTTTTCATTTTAAAAATTAGAGCTAAGGTAGGTTTGTAGGATTATTATAAATTCAAAAAATAATGAAATGTTCAACTCATGAATTCTAATAGAGCAATTACTTCTGTGAAATTCTTTCAAAAATTCAGAACAAATACAAGTGATTTAAATCAAATGAACGTAACACACCAAATACTTGGTGAGAAGATAAGTTTTGGGAATAATTAACTTACCAACTACACTCTCGATTATATTTCCATTATTTGATATAAGTACTAATATCAAAAAGAAGCTTAAGGACGACCTTTCGTTTTCGGGAAATGTTTAGTTATTGTGTTATTTTACATTCACTTCTCAAAAAGAAATTTGATAAATAAATAAAGAAATTCGAAGAAAATACTAATTTCCTAGTTAAAAACACTCAAATCAAAATAAAAATTTAAAAAAAGATTTTTGAAGCAAAATTTTGTAAAAATAGATGGCTGTAAGATATTTCCAAGTTCAAGTTCAAATTTTAAACATTTCAAACTTGTAAAAGCAGCTGTGAAAAATATTTAGAACAGCAATAGAAAATTGTTATTTGTTTATAGAAATGAAATTGAAATTATGAAATACAGTTCATTCAAATTTTAAACCACACTCAAATTAATCAAATAAGGCACAAAAATAAAAAAAAAATTGAAGACACAATTCTAGAATATAAGACACCATAATTTTTTTGGATATTATTGTTCAAGTTGAAAAAAAAAAGATTATGTGTTATTATGTCCATTCTTTTTTTGTTTGTGACTGGCTTTTTTTTGTACCATAGTTCGATTCTTATATGTGATCTTATAGTGTACTGAAAAGTCCTAGGGCTGTATTAAAATCAAATTTTGGCATGATCTACAAAGGTGAAAATTGTTGGAATTGTGAAAATTTCCCATTTTTTTATACGAGAATTTTTCAGTGTGCAAATTTAGCTGAGATTATGGAACTCTTTCAAGGGCGTTTTTATCTACAATTTCACCATTTTCACCTGAAAACGTAATTCTCAAGTGACTAGCCTTTTTTTTTAAAAAAAAAAATTAAATCTTATTGAGATCTTCGAAATTTTTTTTTTAATTTGTGCTTTTTTTTATGAAATGGATGAGTTAACCTCATCAAAACAATTTATTATTAAGAGACTATTTTTTGAAATCCAAAATTCACATATTTCCAATATAAAACCAAAAAAAGTAAACTAACATTATTTTTTATGAACAATTCACTTAATTCTTGAAAATGGTTTAACATATTTTTCGTTTTTATGTTGGAAAGCCTTGATTTAAATAGAAAATTTTTTATTTTGTTATTATTTTTAATTATGAATATTTCAATTCAAATCTCATCCAATTAAAATAATTGGGGTATATGTGATTAAATAAATGAAAATTTGATAGAACTTTAACAAAAATTCATTAATGAAATTCAGATCTATTAAGCAAATTTTTTTTAGTCTTTAAGGTTTGAAAAAAGTCGTTTTTGCTTGTTTTCAAAAAATGAAAAAATTGCAAAAGAATTTTCGAATTTAAGAAAACTTTTTTTAAACAAATCCTTTGTCTTTATTCACAAGAATTGCCATATAGCAATTTAAATTATTGTTGGCAGAAAAAAATTGATTTTGAATTTTGAGGATAAAATTACCACATCCCAAAATATCTTTAAGTATAATTTTATTTTGAAAAAAATAAATTTTATATTAAAATAAACCAAAATTCAAAATTTTACACACAGTTAAAACCGTTCAAACAATCACAATAATACAATTTCCTGAAAATTGGAAATAAATTTTGATTTTTGGAAAAATAGGAAAATCATTTTTTAATCTTTTAGTTTTTTGTTTTAATCATATTTTTTGAATTACCTAATTTGCTTCGTTGGATCAAAATATTTTTTCAACCATTGATTGATATTAGGTTACAGGTTGAGTTGTTCAAAATAAAAGAACTCAAATAAAATTAGTTGGTGGTATCGAATCATTTGATCGATCAGTATTTCATAATAGAATTTATACAAATTTACCAATTCATTTTTTTTTTAGAAAACTCAATAAAGATTCAAATACTTCTGATGACTGTATCCATTAGATACTCTTTGAATTAGAAGTCTCAAATTTAGTCACTTCAAAATTCTCTCTTTAACAGATTAGATGAGATTTCATCTAACCCTTAACAATAAACCAATTCATTTTTTTGTTTTGTCTCTCTCCAAAATTTTTCACACACTGATAATTTATTAGTATTAATAATTATTTAATTTTTTGTTTTGTGAGTATTGTAATTGATAAACAATTGTTAAACATTACAATTAGTGAATGGTTCTAATTTGGTATTTCTTTGAGAATTGAATAAATAATGATTTTTTCTTCAAAAATTGAATTTTGGTGTGTTAAAAATTCTGAGTTGGAGTTTAAAATCAATAGGTTTTATTATTATTTTGTAAAAATTTCAATATTTTCAAACAAATAAAATAAATTCCAATTAATCATTATAATAAAAAAAAAAAAAAAAAAAAGAATTTTATTAAATTTGAACAATTACTTTCCTAATCTTTTTAATAAATAAATAAAAAATACCCCCCCCCAAAAAAAAAAAAAAAAAAAATTATAGCAAAATAGATGGTTCTCATCATAATTTCAAAAGTGATTTATCAGGATATTTGGGATTAATTTGTTCCTGTGTGGATCAAGGATCAAATTTCCGTATGTGGCAAAGAAGGTCGATCAAATATTTATCTGTTTCATTAACGCAAAATATACATTGCTGCGAAGCGTATCCAGCATATTTAGGCTCGTTACATTTTAAATTATATGAATATGACTCTGCTTTGGATTGTTTCAATTCATATTATCAAAATAATGCATCCAACCCAAATGCAATTACATTACTATTGGATTATTTTAAAGCACTTAAAAATGTTGGTGAATTAAATGTTGAAGATTCTGAACGGATCTATACTTTACACAAACAAAATTATAACTTGAATCCAAAAAATAAAGAATCATTTAATTATTTATTAAATAAATATACACAAGAGAATTCGATAATTAAAACTCTTGAATTATTTCTTGATGCGATTGATTATGAGCCAAATAATCTCAAATTATGGAACCAATTTAACTCCTTTCTTAAAAAAGTGCATGAAAAATATTTAAAATCTTATATGGATCAATCAATAGAAAAAATATCTCATGACTTTTTTTTCGTCAATTATGAAAGAATTGGACAATTCTTTGGCGAAAAAGTTTCTCAAAAATTGAAAAACAAACAACAAGACAAATTATTTGAATTTAACAATGTGAAGGTTTTCTATAAAGATGACCATTTCCCGATAATCGTTACATCTTTAAGAAGAATAAGTTCTGAAATTAGGGAATTATTGGAAGAAAAAGACGATTGGTGGTTTTCCTTTCACTTTGATCCTCAGCAAATTCCGTTCATTGAGCGCAACCTTTTAATACTGAAAACCCAGTGCTGTGTAATGATTTATGGAATGTATCATTATTCTAATTTCGTAGAAAAAAATGTCTATCTTGAGAGTGCTCTAAAATATTTTAAAAAAAATAATGACCATGATGCTATTAAGATATTTAAACAAAGAGGATTAAATTTAAAATTATTTGAATTATTTGATTAAGGATTATTATTTTTATAAAACTAAGAGAAAGAATAATTGTAAATTTATTATCATTAATTTTAAAAAGAATGAAATCGTTATTTTATTTTTTTTTAGTTTTTAATTTTTTTTTGTTTGAATTATTAATTTTACATATTAATATAAAACTTAAACAATAAGCCTCTTGGAGGAAGAATAAATCATCAGTAGAGTTTTTGAAAACAATGTTAATATATATATATATAAACTTTGTTTCCGTACAAGGTTCCCAAAACAAGAATTTAAATATCAATTATTTTTTATTAATTGGCATTTGATGAATAAATAAAAAATAAATAAAAATTTTTTCTGTCAAAGGTACCTAGCAAAATTTTCAAATATCAATTATTCTTTCTTATTAAAATTTTAAGAATAAATCAGAAATGAGTATAATAATACACATTAGATAATAGTTGATTGATGTATAAGAAGTAATTCTAATTAATTTATATTCTTACAAATTTGAAAAACTCAAATTTTTAGGTTGCCTTTGGAAAAAACATCAATGTTCATTTTGATCTTTAATTGAATATCAAAATAAAATTAGAATAGAAATCAATAAGATTTCTCGACAATCATTTTTACTGTTTTAGTAACATTATAATCACAAGTTTTTTACTTCTTGACTATAAATTGTTATTAAAAAAATTAAAATAATTGTGTGATCAAAATAGGAAAAAGAAAAAAAAGAATAATGTGAAATAATGATAAAAATTTTGACATTTTCAAAATTAATTTTTTTCTTCTTCAGATAGCAATTCAAACCCTTTCAAGATGTGTAATATATCCATTGCAAGTTGTTACCTTGGAATTGAAAAGGGGGTTTATTATAATAAGAATAAATTTTTTTAATCAAGATATATTTGAAGATTTTCCTCAAAAATAGTTTTTTTATTGAAATTATTACTTTTTGAGATTATTATTATTATTATTTTAAAAAATAATTTCGTAACACATTCTTTTAAAAAAAGTAAGTATTTCAATAATCTTTCAAAATAAATTACATTTATCTTTATACTAAAACTGTGATAATAGTATAATTAATATTTGAATAAATGTTGCCTCACATTAGATAATAAATTGATATATATATATCCCTTAGCACCCCAAATAACCTAAAAACATTTCAAACAAAAATTTTAATTTGAAATGTTATCAAAGGATAATAAGGTATAGAATTAATAAACAATTATCTTAGAAAGTAAATTTTATTATTAAAAATTGTATATTTACTTAAAATAAAAAAATAACTTGAAAAAAAATTTCAAACATCGGGAATTTTTTTTTGGTTATTGTGATTTTATTATTTTTCCAAATTTTGTCAAAATAAATTTTTTTTTTTTTTTTGAAAAGTTTGTCTAGACATCAAAAAACCTCTTAATTTTAACATTTAAAACACATCATACTTTACTGGAAATTTTTTTGGGGCCCTTTGCACCCCAAAATTGCCTAAAATGCTTAATTAAATAATTAATTCATTATAAAAGTTATTATAACATCACATAGAAAATTTGTTTTATCTACTGATTACCATTCAATATCACAATCTATATTTGATTCTAAATAATTTAAAAATAAAAAAAAATATAAATTAAATTTGAAAAAAAAATCAAATTTTTGTTCATTGCAAAATTTTACCATTTTTTCAACAAGATTTTTTTTCAAATTTTAAATAATTTGGCCAATAGTTCGAGTCAGATTAATAATTGATTTTTTTTTTTTTTATTTTTTAGAATTTTTTAATTTTTGACTTTTTAAAATCTAGACATAAAATAAACAATATTGTTGAATTAGAGACCATATATCAGAACTTATTTAACAAGATCTGGATTAATTTATTAAGGAAAAATCGAAATATCGCAAATATATTTTTTATTCAAATTTTTACCAATAACAAAATGCAATAAAAAAAATTTGGTTTCGGTGATTATTTTATTATATTGTAATAATATTTAAGAGTTATTTTTTATTTTATTTTAAATTTAGGTATAAATATTTTATGGATTAAAAAGTAATTTATTTTTGTTTTATTCCAATTTAATAAATTGAAATTATTTTACAATTTTTTTTTTTTTTTTTGATTTTCAATTATTATCTATTGCTTAAATAAAAGTTTTAGAAAATTAATCATATTAAAAATTTAATTTTGGCCTAAAGAAATAAATTTCATTTTTCTCTTAATTGGATATTTATTGAAATTTTTTCTAAAAAAAAAAATTAAATTTCAAAGTAATTTATTTTTTTATTTATTTTTTATATCATAAAATTAACAAAATTGTTTGGTGATTATTATTAATAAATTAACGTGTTGAGTTTTGAATTACTATTAATGTAATAAAATTTCTGATTTAAAAAAAATAAAATAAAAATAAAAATCTTTAAAAAAAATGTAAAAATGAATAATTATTATTTTTTTTTTCAATTTCAAAAAAAAAATCAATATCTTAACTGCTTTATCTTTGAACTATTTTGACTTTTTATTATAATTCAAATCTGGATTAAAGACAAATAAGAAAATTAATATATTAGTAGATCAATATCATTTTAAATCTAATTTAAAAAACTTGATCAAATTTATGCAAATCCGGAATGCTAAGGGATATATAGTTAACTCCACATTTAAAGAAGAAACTTAAAATGAAAATCTAAAACACAGAAAAATTCTAAATTAAGGAATATATTTCAAGAATTTTTTATCTCTAGTTATCAACCTTGAATAAAAATTTTTGTTATGTAAATTTCTTTTTTTTTTTATGCCTTGTCGAAGGTACTGACTGTAAGCATTTTCATTCAAATTCTCAAAGGACTTAAATTGGTCAAATTTTGACTTCCATATGATTGATATTCGTTTATATCATTTTTATTGGCTAATATCCTCTATCTAAAACTTGGGAGAGTATAATATTAGGATTGTCCCAAAGAGGAAATGGTGCAATATATTTATAACCCGTGTTTTTATATTTTATTCTTTTTCAAAAGAATTTAAATGATATTTTCAAAATTTTGATGAAAAATTTCTTGTTTTTTAGTTTTAACTTTATTGATATTTGAAATAATTGTAGATTAGTTATTTAGGATTAGAAGTCCTTCTAGAATTGTATTATAATGTTTGAATTTTACCTTTTTTTTTTTTTTTTTTTGGGGGGAGAAATTGTTTCGAAAAAAAGAGTGTTCTTTAAACAAGATAAAAAGGAAAAGTATTGTAATTTTTTTTTTATCTATTTCATCTTGAGGTTTTTATTGATTTTTAAAATAGTTCATTTTTCAAAATAATATTTACTCTAATACATTTGTTTTATTTAAAGTTCATGTTTTTTGTTAAACACAAAAGAGATAATTATGCTAAGAGTTTCAAAAAAATAAAATAATACATGAAATTAAAAAAACCACGACAGTGATCAAAACAATGTCTACACAACGACTATAATCAGTGTTTCAAATTATAATCCTTCCTTTTTTAACTTGTACCAAGGCAACATCCAATTTACTACCAACTAGTAAATTGAATTACAAATCAATTTTGTAAGTAAATCCGAGGATATTTTTAGCAAAATTTAAATTAGAAATGAAATTTAATGTAAATTTTTCATAATATTCTAAAGTTTTTTTGAAAATTTGATGTTTTTTTATGAAGAAATTATCTTTGAGATTAACTCTATTTTTTGACATAAATTTTTCTTTTTGATCCTTCATTTTTAGAATTTCTCTTTAAATAATAGAACTTTAAGAGACCTATACCATGTTTTTTTAGGGTTTATTATCAGTTTCTTTGATCTGTTGATGTATATGTCTTCTATAACAAAAAAAACACACTATGTATTTAAAAAAAACGGATTATATATTTTTGAATGTTTTATTTTGGCGAGAGTATTTTTAATTTTTGCCATTTAAATCTTTTAAAACACAAAGATTTTGGAACTGATGAGTTAGTGGACTATCTGTACCAACATTAAGTTTTTCCAACAAATTAATGTACACCCTTATAATACTGATATTTATATCTGAAATGAAAAAATTTTATTTTTATGTTTTTTCTTATCAATAATATGAATTCAGAACTTTAAAGCTGGAAAAACATTTCCATCAAGAGACGCCCAAATGAATGTATTCTCTTAAAATCGAATTTTCAAACAAGTACTCAGTAGTACTTGTTTTTGAAATGTAAAAGGAAAAAAATTTTCACACAGTTCATTTTTTTCAATTCTTAGGTTTCTCTTTTTATTTACAAATTCTTTGGTTCACCCAAGACACATAAGTATGATCAAAAAAGTACCAAACAAATAAAAAGAGTTTCCAAATTATAATCTATTACTTTAAATTTTTGATTATGGTGTGTGATCAAAATAGGATAACGAAAAGAGGTGAAAATTAAATTATCTATTTGATTACGAAGTTATAGTATGGAACTGACCTGTAACCCTTGACTTTAACCAGTGACATACTGGTATTAAATTCTAAACTGGTAAAAATTTTCACTTCTTATTCCATATTATTCTTTTTACTAAATTGAGTTTTCAAAGAAGTAGGTTGTAATTTGTGGCCCAATTGAAAAAAGAAAATGAAAAGGAAGTGTAACTTATTCCCCTGAATTATTCCAATACCAGTAAATTAAAACAATTCTCAAAATATTTCCTTACTGAAGAAATAAAAGAAACAATCTAATTGGTCTCTAATAACGACACATAAACAAGAAATTATTTTCTTTAAATCAATTTTAAAAAAGAATGATGAAGATATTGAAAGATTAAAGTGTATTTTTTGACAAAAAAATGACCAAAAATATCATTTTTGAATTTTTTTTAAAACAATCATTAATCACAGAAATTTGTAAATATTCCAAGATTTTGGAAACAAAATGATTTAATATTATTGAGTCATTTACATAATTAAAGATCTAACCTTAAAAGTCAATTTAAATCTGAACCACGTTTATAGTACTATTTGTTGCAAAATAAATGGAACAAAATTTTCATTAAGATTTCAAAAAAAGGTTGAATGTGAGGTTATAATTCGAATTTTGAATTGACAAAACCAGGATAAATTATTGATTTAGCTTTGATAATTGGGGACTTTGATGATTTATTTTAGTTCTTGGGATGTGATTTTTTTAAAGGAAAGTTGAATGAAAATTTTTGATCTGTTTATTGAACAATTAACAGTATGTGTCTTCTGGTGTTCAAATAACTTTCCCGAAAAAAAAAAAACTTGCGCAAAATTTTCTTTCAGCGTTTGATTTCTTCAACATTTTTGATTCTGTTGTTATGAAGAGGATAAACAAATTTCGTCTTGTATTTTAGCTTTATTATCGAAACACCCAATATTACCAATACCTCAACAAACTCAATTATTTTCTTGTTTCATCAGGACTTGATGCAAAAAAATTCAATTACAATTTCTTCTTACAAATCATTTACCCATTTTAAATTTTTCTGATCAAAAAATAGAACTTCAAGGTCTTGAAAAACACACTCTGGTACCACTTCAAAAATAGTAAACCATATTGATGGAAAAGTAAAATTATGGGAATATTAATTCGAAATTCAAAAAATTCCAAAAAACGAAAAATCAAATATTTACAAAACAATGACCCTAAAGATTATTCCATAAATTTGTCAATTGCTGTGTTTCAAAATTTGGGAAACAAAACCAAAAAAGAATAAGAAAAGAACAAAAATGCAGTAAAAATGTAATTTTTTCTTCAATTTTTGTGAGGATTTTTTTCAAAACAAAAAGAAGAAGAAAAGAAAAGAAAAAATTAAAAAAAAAAAAGTCTTTTTTCTTTTTATAATATCATTTAAAGAGAAAAAAGAAGAGAATTGTTACGGTCTAGAGAAGAAATTATGAAAAATGAGAAAAATGGGCTAAATTAGCTTTTTTGTTTTTTGGTTTTTCAGAGAATCCAAGAGAAAAAGAAGAGAGGAAACAATTAATAAAATTTTGCACTTCTTTTTTCGCCACTTGGGTAGACTATTGCTATTTTATTACGGGTGGGTGCTTTTGGAAGATCTATTCTAAAATCAAATCTACCACATTTTTTGATTTTCCCACGGTTGTGTCTTTTTGGTTTCTTAACCTTTCCGACACCATACCCAATATCAATGGTTTTTGGATCGATTTTCTTTGGTTCTAGTAAATTTTCATTTGTTGAAGTAGTTGTAGTTGTAGTTGTAGTTGTAGTTGTAGTTGTATTCGTATTTGTATTTGTATTTGTATTTGTTTGTTGTTGGTTTGTCTTTGGAATTGCCATTCTGTATTGTGATTGTCGTTTCTGTAATTTTTTAAGTCTTTCAAGCCGAGGGTTTGTTTTTTGTGGATTATTTTGTTGTGTTTGTGTTTGTGTTTGTGTTTGTGTTTGAGTTTGTGTTTGTGTTTGTGTTTGAGTTTGTGTTTGTGTTTGCTGTGTTTGTTGAATCTGTTGTGTTTGTTCCTTTTGACTAGTGTTTGTAAAAGTTTTAGTTCCAAGATTATTGTTGGTGTTTTTGTTAAAGCTGTTATTTGTTGTTGTTTTATTTATGGTATTTGTTTGCTGTACTTGTTTGGTTGGCTGATTAGTACTTGTTTGCTGTTGATTTAGGTTGGTGCTTACGTTATTGGTATTAGTTGTGCTGGTTGTATTTTCATTTTGTTTTGAACGTAGTTCCTGTAATTTTTTAAGTCTTTCAAGTCGAGAGTTTGTTTGTTGTGGATTATTTTGTTGCGTTTGTGTTTGAGTTTGCGTTTGAGTTTGCGTTTGAACTACGTTTGTGCTATTATTTGTTGTGTTATTGGTAGTTTGGGATTCTAATCTTTTTTTTCGTTGTTCCCTTAACCTTTCTAATCTGCTTTGTAAATTTGGGTTTGACATTGGTAATAAAGAATAAAAAATGATTCGGAAAATGGGCTTTTAGACACAAAACAAACATTTGTTGAGATGAAAACAATAACTTATCTCTCAAAGTACGCTCAACTCAAAATTTTTTCCTGCAGAAGTTATCTGAAAAACATCTTCAATTTCTGTTTTTTGTCAGATCAAATCTCCGAAACTTTTTTCACTTTTTTTCTCTTTGTTTTTTTTTAAATGGTAATGGACATCTAAAATTGAAAAATCCTCAAGTTATTTTATGAACAATTTTCTCTTTACAAATCAATTTTCACATTCCACTTCAAGTATATTACCTTATTTATTGTTGTTTTGTTATTTTTTTGCAAAATTATTTTTTTCAAAGTAAATTTATTTTTAATTTTTTCAAAAATTTTTCGAGTGAAACGAGTTTATTAGATGAACAAAATTTCAACAAGACCTTTTGAGGTTAGTCTGGAGTTTGAAAAGTTAATTGTTTTAAACATCCTTTTCAAAAAGTAAGAAATTTTTTTTCTAGAGATGAAAAAGAGAAAGGTATTGGAAATGTTTTTGATTTAAGGGACTAGTAACTCTTATTTATTTTTTTCCCCAAAGGTAATAGAGTAATTATTTACATAAGGATACAATTAAACCCGATATGCAACTTCATTTATCAACTTTAGAGAAATGAGTTAACCATTTTTAAAAGATTTCATTATTCCAATGAATTTTCAGTTAAAAGATCTGATCCGTTTTTTGTTGGGTTCTTTAGTATCAATTTTGAAAAATAAAAATTTGCAAAAAAATTTAATTTTGAAGAAATATCACTTTTAGTAATTTTTGAGAGTCTTTATGAACAATTAACGTTGAAACTTTAATCTTCTTTTAAAAATACAATAAAAATAAATCAAATATTGTATCTTTGAAGATCTAAAAAATTTGATCTTCTATTTTATTCATAAATATTTAATTAAATTTCCTGAAATTTAAAAGACTTGTCAATATATTTTTTCAAATATCAGCAGTTATTGATTTTTTCAAAAAAAAATATCGAATATATTTCTTTTTGAGATGCGAAGGCATAGAGAAAAAAATATATTCAGATCTTTTTTTTTTCAAAAAAAAATCAATAGCGGATGTTATATTTTGATACCTAAAATAATAAAAAAACATCAAACAAACAAATTTTCAAATTTCTTTTTTATTTTTTTTTTCACACTTTGTCTGAAATAGTGATAAATTTTAAAAACAACAAATAAAATATATCATTCATTTGAAAAATTGTTCCAAATTCCCATGGTACATTGGAACGTCATTTGGCAACTCATTGGTATTAGCTTGGTTTTCAAAAGAATAAAACTATGAACCATGAAAGATCAAATTAATAAAAAAACTTAAAAATAAAATAATAAAAATACTATTTGTTTTTCAATTTCAAAATTCTGTCGTTTTTCTTTTTTTATTTAAAAGTAAAAATTAACAGAATTTTTCCAATTTCTTTTAGAAACTAGTCCTGCTTTCTTTTTTACTATTTTTTGTCTCAGAAACCAAAAAAATTTTTAAAATAAGAAATATTTTTTTTGAACTCGAAACAACCTTTTCAGAATATTTTTTAACTAAAAGAACAATTTTTAAAGGATCAATTTTTTTTTTCACCAACTTGATCAAATATTTTTTGTAACACAATTTTTTCACTTTCAACAATATATTTTTTAATCACCAAAAACACTTCCAAACACCAATTTAAATCATACCCATAAATATTTTTACTTTGATTTAAATTTGCAAAAAAAATCAACTAATTTTAGCTTATTTCTATTCTTCCAGAATATGAAAGCTTATCCAAATATAAAACCATTAGGGAAACAATATCAAATATATCCAGTGATGTAGATCTGGAAAATATAGCATCATTTTTGATATTTTTTTCATTATTTTTCTTTGAGAAAAATAACAAGAGAATAAACAAGGAATTAATTGTATTAAAATCAGGTATTTGATAATATCTATTATTTTTTTTTATAAGAAATGTGCATTTGAATTCGTTTTTTTTTGTTGAAAAATCTTTAAAAAATTGAGAAATAATTGTAAAGTCTATTTGATAAATTTAATCATTGGGTTTTTAATTACTTACTGAAATAATTAAGATTGGGTTATAAATTATTGATTATTAATAATCAAATTAAAAAGTATTTCTTTATATTATAAGTTGAATTTTCAAGGTTTTAAAAAAGTTTTTCGGGAAAATTTTTAATTTGATTTTTTGTTTTTTTCTCAGATTTTTTTATTCAATCCCGAGAAAAAAATAGATTTGGTCTTGTTCTTTGAATCAAAAAATTATATTTTTTACAAGTTTAATAATTATTGTATTTTTTTTTTGAGATTAAGTAGATTTTTTAAACTTTGTTATTATAGAACTTAGTGGTTTCATTTTTAAAGTGTATTTTTGTACACTTCCTTTATAGGCAATAAGATTTCAATCTTGTTTCAAAGTAAATAATTTTTTTTTAAATAATTCTGAAATATATTGAATTTTTAACTTTTTCAAAAATGAGATAAATGGATCAGTCTTTAAAAAACAATAATTCATTTCTGAGAATAGCATTAAAAGTAAGTTTGGTCTTGTAGTAATCAGATTTTTACTTCATTTTTCAATTTTTAGATGTAGTAAAATTTTTTGAATTTGTTAGTAAATTTACTTGAAGATTTTTTTAGTTTACTAGTCCCTTTAGGGAAAGTAGAATATAAAAAAAAATCTTCAAGTAAATTTAATAGCAAATTCAAAAAAAAATTACCACATCTTAAAATTGAAAACCAAATTCAAAATCTAATTATAAACTCTTTTTCAAAAAAAGGGCACAAAAAATTTCAAGAATTATTTGCAATTGAATCAACTTAATTATAGTATCCCTCTAAAATATTAGAAACCAGTTAAAACAGAAAAAAACACACAGCTGAATATTTAAAACTAAATAAAACAAAACAATAAAAAAATAATTTTAAATATTTTAAAAATTGGTGTGCCCTTTTATTTGAAATGAGAAATCTCATTTTGTAAATTATAAAGAAAAAAAATTATAAAATCAATAAAAACGGTTGAGCATGATGAATTGGAGAAAATTTTCTTTACATTTTATTGATAACTCTTTACAAGTAAAACTTTTTGAATTTAAAGTCTCATTTTCAATATAAAGCTGCAATTCATCTGGTTATTTTTTTTGGACTTGTTTTTTTTTCTTGAAATTCTTTTTTCTTTGTTCCACACATTAATCCAATAACGAACTTTCTTAATTCATATATCTAGCTCTTTTGAAATCCATCTTAAACTTTTTCCATTTTTATAATGATAGATTATTTCAAAATTGATTTCTTCTTTTTTAGATTTTGTTTTTTCATTTTCAAATTGTTCAATATCCATAAATTAAAAAAATCAAAAAACAAAAAATGAAAAAATGAAAAATTCAAATGAAAATCATCAATAAGTAATTATCTTATTAACAATCAAAAACCATAGTATTGATGATTTGAGAGGTGTGCCCTTTTGTTGAAAAATAGTTGAGTAGAGAAAAAAATACCGGACATGAGAATAATCCCTGAAAATATTTTTAATTGTGAGTATTAGAAAAATTATTTTGTAATTTCAAATAATTTCCTTCAAATCCTTTTTATAAATAACTAAATTTTTGATAAAATCTATACAGTCAGTTTCACTTTTAAGGCACAAACTTTCAACGAAATTTAAGGCACAAAAAAAATCTCAAATTAAAGCACAAAATTCAAATTCTAGGAAAATAAATTATAAAAAAAAAATCCAAATTTTGTGCCTTAATTTGAGATTTTTTTTCCTTTAATTTCGTTGAAAGTTTGTGCCTTAAAAGTGAAACTGACTGTAATAAACCTACCTAAAGTTCATTAAATTGGTATTTCTATAGAATACTCAAGTAATTGTTTGAGCCTAAGTAGATCAACTTTTTTTGAAAACCTGAATAGAGTTTTAGAGAGTTTTATTAGAGTTTGGAAAAAGATAATTTTTATTCTTGTTTTTTGATTGATTTGAATGGTATTTTAACAAGTATTACAGTCAGTTTCACTTTTAAGGCACAAAATTTCAACGAAATTTAAGGCACAAAAAAAATCTCAAATTAAAGCACAAAATTCAAATTCTAGTAAAATAAATTGTAAAAAAAAAAAATTCAAATTTTGTGCCTTAATTTGAGGCTTTTTTGTGCCTTAAATTTCGTTGAAAGTTTGTACCTTAAAAGTGAAACTGACTTTATTTCATTAATCTTCATTCTAATAAGTGGTTGGGTTTTAATTTAAAAAGTTTGATTCTTAAAAAAAGGATTTGATTTTTAAGAAAAAGAAATTACACAACAATTTTCCTAATATTCAAAATTTTAAATCTTGTCGGGGATTTTTTTCAGGTTTGTATTTTTTTCACTACTTTATGACAAAAGTAAACTTACTTTTAAAGCTATTTTTAGAAATGAAATTATTGTTTTTAAAAGTTTTATACATTTTTCTTATCCCATTTTTTGAAAAGTTCAAAAATCATAATATATTTCTGAATTATTTCAAAAAAAAATATTTTTGTTGAAAGAAGTAAGAAATTTTAGAGCTTGTGAAGCAAGTATGCTGAAATAAAGTATAAAAATAAAACTCGTAAGTTCTAAAATAACACAGTATAAAAATCTCTACTTAATTTATAGAGAAATTACTAATTTTAATTTAAACTTTAAAAAAATCTAATTTTTTGATTCAAAGAACAAATCAAAAATCATTTTTTTTTCTTTTTATTGAACAAAAAAATCAGAGAAAAATAACTAAACAATCAAATTAAAAATTCACTAGTAATACCTTTTTAAAACCTGAATGAATCAACTTAGAATCTAAACAAATACTTTTTAATTTGATTATTTATAATTAATAATTAATAACCCAATCTTAATTTTTTTCAGCGAGTTATTAACAACCCAAATATTAAACGTATCAAATAGAATTTACAATTATATATCAATTTTTTAAAGATTTTCAAAAAAATAAAATGAATTCAAATTAATAATTCTAATATTAATACAGTCAGTTTCACTTTTAAGGCACAAACTTTCAACGAAATTTAAAGTACAAAAAAAATCTTAAATTAAAGCACAAAATTCAAATTCTAGTAAAATAATTTGTAAAAAAAATAAATTTCAAATTTTGTGCCTTAATTTAAGATTTTTTTTGTGCCTTAAATTTCGTTCAAAGTTTGTGTCTTAAAAGTGGAACTGACTGTATAAAAGAATTTTATATTAACAAATAACTGATTTTAATACTTATAGTTGGTTGTTTATACTCTGGATATTTGTAAAAGAATACTTTCTAGTCTTAAAATTTCAAGAAATTTAATAAATAGTAGTGAATAAAATAAAGGTTCAATTTTTTTAGATCTCTATGGATTCAATATTTGATATATTTTTATTATATTTTTAAAATAAGATTAAAATATCAAGGTTATTTCTTCATACAGAATCTTGAAAATTACAAAAAATAAGATTTCTTCAAAAATTAAATTTTTTTGTAAATTTTTATTTTTCAAAATTGATCCAAGAACCCAACAAAAAAGGATCAGATCTTTTGACTGAAAAATTGATTGGAATAATCAAACCTTTTAAAAATGATTATTCATTTCTCTAAAGTTGAAAATTGAAATTTTTACAGTGGTTTATTGTTTTATTTGAGGCTTTTCATTTTTTTTTATTTAAAAAAAATTGAATAAAACTGAAATAAAACCAAAACCAAATAAATAGTTTAATTGACAACCCAAAAATCAAAATATATTTCTAAAATAACTTAACCGGAAGTCTATAACTTTTAGACTTTTCAATCCGGGATTATGGAGCTATAAAATGAAACAAAAATTCATTTTTTATGAACAATTAATTTTCATACCAATTTGAAGAATCGTCTTTTAAGAAATAAAAAAGCATGGTCTTATATCTAATATAATAACATATTTTTTCCAGTTTCAGGGATTTTTAACCTTAAGAAACTCGTAACTAATAAAAAAAATTCTTTGTGAAAATGTTATTTAGTAATTTCAAAAAAAAATTACAATAACTTGAAATTGAAAAATAAAGTAAAATCAGTTTACTAGAAAACTAAACTTACTTTTAAAGCTATTTTCCAAAATAAATTATTGTTTTTATAAGTTTAATCCATTTTTCTCATTTTTTGATAAGTTCAAAATTCAGTCTATTCAAAAATAGTTTTAAATACAAATATTGTGTTTGAAAGAAGAATAAGAAGAAAATATTATTACTTAGAAACGAAATTTTACCAAAATATACTTTAAAAAACAAAAAACCGCGTTTTTACAATATATGAATAATAATCATCAATTTAGTTTGAAAAAAAAATACAATAATTATTTTCATAAAAAAATAAAACAAATTTACTTTATTTAAAGATTTCTAATCATCTCTTTCATTTTATTGAATAAAAAAAACAGAAAAAAAAACAACCAATCCAATTAAAAATTTTCCCTAAATATTTTTGTAAACTGATAAAATTCAATTTTAAAGGTTCAAAAAAAACAATACCCAAAACATAAAAAGTTTTATATTTATATATTTTTTTCCGATATATCATAAAAGACACCAAACAAGATTATACATAATTTCAAATTAATTTTGAAAGTAATAACTTTGATACGTTGAGTAAATATTAAATTTGGAAATGAATCTGTTGAAAAATTTTTAGTAATTTTTTTGATTTTTGCCATAGATCTTGTTTTTTAATTTTCAAAAATTTACTCTTAATTAAACTCAATTTTTTGTTGAAAAACTTTTTTTATTAGGGTATTTTTTGAATCAATATTGAAAAAATCATCATATAAAAGGAAATTTTGTGATAGAAAATGTTATATAGATTTTATAAAAAGAGTTTTTTATTAGGGACAATTCCTTATTATACACTACAAGAACATATATAAAGCACAAAATCAGAAAAACTACCTACAAAAAAAAAATTGCCAGAATAAGATAAAATTATTTTTGTTTTAAGGCTTGAAAGGAAAATCTAAAAAAAAATATTTAAAATAACTTTAAAATCAAGAATTGTTCCTTAAAATTTATTTTATTTAATTCACTTATTTGGTTCGGTTAGAGTATTTGTTAAAAAGTCCAATGGCTGAAATAGGACTATAAGAAACCAAGAATTTATTTTCTTACTGGTATTCAAATTATAAACGGGTAAAATTTTTCAATTAATTTTCGTTTTTTTTCTTTTGAGAAATAGGGTTTTAAAAGAAGTAACTTGTACTCTGCTGTTTTGTTTGAAAAAGCAAATTGAAAATGAAGTGAAAAATATTTCAGGGTAACAATCCTAATACCAGTATTGTTTATTCTCCATTTCTTTGATCATTTCCTGTTAATGTATTTTGAGACAAAATAATACACCTTTTAATTTGGAACACGGGTTAAACAAGCCTTGATTTTTTCTTATTGAAAATACTAAACGAAAGAAAAACACCCAAGATTATTAATCATAAAAAGAAAAAGATCAACTTAATTAAACTACAAACCAATTTCATCATTGTAATATTTCCTAAAAGCAATAAAAGGATATAATGGGATTAGAAAGTCAAAAAAAAAAAATTTGGTCTGATTATCTTTTTTTTAAACCCTCTTATATTTCTTTCTTTTAGGCATCTGGGTTGACCCTATTATACCAAAAATTTAACTACAAAAAAGAAACCATTCTAAACAATTGAGATCAAAAGTAAAACTTACTTGGAATAAAAAAGATGAAGAAAAATAGAAAAAAAAGAAAAAGAAAAATAGAAAAAAAAGAAAAAAAAGACACCGAAAAAGAAGTGAAAATTTTTCTCGTTTATTGATTTGAAAAAAGCAGCGAAAATGTAAATATTTTTGGTATTTAATTCAATTCAGAAAGTTTCCCCACAGAAAAAAGATAATAGTTCTCTGTTGGATGGGGAAATCACTCAACTTTGATTAAATTTGATTCTATTGTATCTCGGGCAAATTCCAAAATCATTTTTTTCTAGTGTCTTTTTAAATTATATTTGAAATGTTACAAATCATAAAACAGCTCCCAAAAGGCCCAAGTACTCAAGTTGCCAAGAATTTTACAAGATCCTTCAATAGATTTTTAGATTCTTCAAGTGATCAAGTTGTCACTATTGACACTCATTATGAGGACATGCGTTATCGGGCTGCTTCCTATTTATTAAAAACTGTAAATGATCCAAAAGATGTGCATGGTCTGTTAATCGACAACAACACTAACAACTGTTTGGAAACGATCTTGTCTACAATTGACAGCAATGGAATTCCAAGGACCAGCATTGACTATTTGATTGCAACGCACATCCATTTGGATCACGCAGGGTGCACCTCGCAGTTGGTCAAAAATTTACCAAACGCAACTGTTTTGGTCCACCCAAGAGGCGCAAGGCATTTAATTGATCCAACAAAGCTTGTCCGATCTGCTTCGCAAGTCTATGGGGGGATGGAGAACTTTGAAAAGCTGTATGGCAAAATTGAAAAAATACCAAAAGAAAGGGTGCGATCGATCAACGACGGGGAGACACTCGACTTTGGTGGGAGAAAATTAAAATTCCTATACACCCGCGGGCACGCAAAGCATCATATGGTTATTCATGACTCATACAGTAATGCTGTCTTTGCAGGAGATGCGTTTGGAATTCGCTATCCTGATCTTTGTCGCCAAAAGCCCGACAACCTGGCCGTTTTCCCAAGCAGCTCTCCAATCGACTTTGAGCCTGAACTCGCCCTGAAGGCAATAAAAGATATCAAGAGCCTCTTTCCAAAAAGGATCTATTTAACCCATTATGGGCTAATTGATGACGTTGAAACTGCCTCAAAAAATATAATTGAAGGAATTAATAACCATTGGAAGATCCTGAAAGCAGCGAAAAAAACTGGGCTCAAGGGTGACATGCTATATAATTGGACAAAAAAAAGGGTCCATAGTTGGGTTGTTAAATTCGTTCGAGATAAGATCGGCGATGATAATGAAATTGATTGGCAGCAATTAGATCTCGATATTGATCTAAATTCTCAAGGAATCGCTTTTTGTGCTGAATATAAATAAAGATTTGAAGGGAGCCAATTGCGTTTTGATTATAATAATCGGGGTAAATTCTATTTTGATCCGTCATGTTTTAAGTTCCTTTGGAAATATTTGTTTTGAAATAAGACCAGAAATTAGTTTTATTTGTCGGATCTTTTCTCAAATCAAGTTTTGCTTGAAGATTATTTGCTAGTAAAAAATTCATTGTTTTTAGTTATTGAAAATCTCTTACAAGACACCCCAATACAAATAAACCTTTTTAAACAAAAAATTCACTTTTGAATATTAATTCTTAAATTTTTAAAATTCGGAGAAAAAAACAATTTGAAAATAATAGATCCATTTTTAAAAACAATTTGTCAAAATGTTTCTGAATGAAAATTTCGAATCAGAATCAATTTAACCTTATCGTCAGCTTAAGAAAACTATTTTTGAAAAACATTTTTTTTTTTTTGTGATTTTCAATTATATTAAAAAAAAAAAAACAACATAAACCCCAATTCAAAATTTTTAACACACCAAAATTCAATTTTTGAAAAAAAAAATCATATTTATTCAATTCTAGAAGAAAGACCAAATTAGATCCTATTCACTAATTGAAATGTTAATAATTGTTTATAAATTACGATACTCACAAAACAAAAATTAAATATTTATCAATACAAATAAATTATCGGTGTGTTAAAAATTTTGGAGATGGGTAAAATAAAAAAATATTTTTTTAAATTTGTTAAATTTTATTAGGAATATTGATCTATCAAATGATTTGATACTATAAACTGATTTTATTTGAGTTCTTTTATTTTGAATCACTCAAACTTTATCCTAATATCAATTATTCGAAAAAAATTTTTGATCTAACAAAACAAGTTTGGTAATCCAAAAAATGAAATGAAAACAAAAAAACTAAAAGATGAAAAAATGATTTTCATATTTTACAAAAATGAAAATTATTTTCTATTTGAATGAAATTTTATTAATGTGATTGTTTGCAACGTTTTAACTGTATGGAAAATTTTGAATTTTAGTTTATTTATATTGAAAGTAAAAGAAATGCTTTTCATTAATATTTTTGCCAATTCCCTTTTTTTAAGAATATTGATAAAGTATATTTTATTAAGAATAACATTTTTATTAAAAACATAACTTTTGTAAAATATTCAAAAAAATTTTAAAACAAGGTTTAATTACCAATTTGAAGATTAATAAGTAAAATTAAGACACAGAAACTAATACTAAGAGTTTTTAGTAAATTAGGTTTTTTGTATTTTTTTTTTTTTTATAAAAAAAAAAAATGAAATGAAATCCCAAATTTTAGACTCTGTTAAAACAGTTTAAAGAATAAAAATACTACATTTACATCAAATTTGGAAATAATTTGGATTTTCAAAAACCTTTTTTATCATTTTTTTATCTTTTTTATTTTGTTATTATTTTGATATCTTTTTTCCAATTACTTTATCTGTTTTGTTTGATCTGAAAAAAATTTTTTAAATGGCTAATGAACATTTATTAAAGTTAAGTTCTGTTAAATAGAAAAATAAATACAAATAATTAACGTTAACAAAACTTTGATCTATCAATAATTACTAACCGTTGTGGAAAAAAAGTGAAACAGGAAAAAAAGTGAAACACGGTTTTTAATTGGGAACATTACTGAAAATTCAAAGGAAGATCAATGAATAAAGAATAAATAAATAAATAAAGACAAAATGAAGTATTCGGCACAATAACAGTTTTTTTTGTAATACCTTTTGGTATGGGGGCTTTTCTTTGATTGATCAATTATTAAAAAATTGTTTCAAAAAATTGACTATTTTTGAGATCTCCAAAACAACAACCACAATTTTGATACATCAAGTAGATTTAAATTGTATTTGTTTGGTTGATTGAAAATAATATAATGGGTTATTATTTGAAGTTAATTGGTTTCTTCTTTTTATTGATTTTACTTTTTGTTTTCAGTAATTTTCCCAATTATAAGCTGTGTTTTACTTTTTTTCCTGTTTCACTTTTTTTCCAAAACGGTAATTATTTTTCAACAAATTTTAAAAAACATTTTTTTTTTGAACATAAAAGAAATCTATGACATTACCATAGAATATCTTTTGGTCAACATGACTCAACACTCAATTAGGAAAAGGAGGATCAAGACAAGTAAAAACGATCGGCAAATTCATTTAAACAAGAAAATTCGAGGTATCTCACCACAATTATTTTAAACCTCTCTTTATTATTTTTTCCACTCTTCATTCTTTTCTTTCTATCATTTTTTTTCAAATTCTTTATTTTTACTCTTTCTTGTTTTCGAAAACTAAATTAAGATTCCAATAATTCTGATAACGGTATCTATTAGATAATCTTTCAATTAGTAGTCTCAAATTTAGTCACATCAAAATTCTCTCTTAAACAGATTAGATGAGATTCCATCTAACTCTTAACAATAAATCCAAAATACATTTTTTTGTTGATCTCTTTCCAAAATTTTTCATTCTTTTGGACATATTGATTTTTATTTTTTCGTTTTATATTGTGTTATTTTTTTTTTTAGATAAAATTTTTTACTTTTAAAAATATTAAAATCTGGATAACATTTATGTGTATTAATATTAAGTTTTGAAACAAACTCAATAATTTGATATATTTTTGTTTATTTTTGATTTTATGTGTGCATTTTTTTGGAATTGGGTTTAGTAGAGTGAATGTATTTTTAATATTATAATTATAAATATAATCATCAAATACTTCCATTAACTGCAAATTCGAAGATTGGATTAGACTAAAAAGGAAAAATATTACTATATATACATTTGTAGATTTTTTGGCATAAAAATATTTTTTTCTTAAAATTTAAATTTTTTTTTAATTTTTTCAAAAATTTTTAGAATGAAACGAGTTTATTGATAAACAACATTTCAAAAAGACCTTTTGAGGTTAGTATGGAGTTTGAAAAGTTAATTGTTTTAAACATCCTTTTCAAAAAGTAAAAAAAAATTTTTTTTCTAGAGATGATTAGAATAAGTATTGGATATGTTTGTGATTTAAGGGAAAGTAAACTAAAAAAATCTTCAAGTAAATACAATGGTAAATTCAAAAAATTTTACGGCATCTTGAAATTGAAAAACAAAGTAAAAATATGATTACTACAATACCAAACTTACTTTTAAAGCTATTTTTTGAAATGAATTATTGTTTTTAAAAGTCTGGAAAATTTTTCTCATTTTTGAAAAGTTCAAAATCCAACATATTTCAGAATTATTTTCTACAACGAATAGTGAAATATTATTGCCTGTAAAAGACGTGTATAAAAATACACTTAAAAAATAAGACTCACTTAATTCGAGAATAACTCAGTTTAAAAAATCTATATATTTTCAAAAAAAAAATAATAATTATTCTAAACTTGAAAAAAATATAATTTTTTGATTCAAAGAAGAGTTCAAATTAATCATTTCTTTTGATTGAATAAAAAAATCAGAGAAAAAAAAACAAACAATCGAATTAAAAATTCTCCGTAAATACTTTTTTAAAACCTGGAAAATTGAGCTAATAGTAGGGAAAAAAAATACCGGAAATGAAAAAAATCCCGGACAAGATTTTTAATTTTGAGTATTAGTAAAATTTTTGTGTAATTTCAATCAAATCCTTATTATAAATAACCAATTTTTTTTATGAGATTAGTAATAATAACTAAATTTCATCAAAGTAAGGTGTTTCTAGAATACTCGAGTAATTGTTTGATAGCCGAAAGTTGATCAACTTTTTTTGAAAAACAATCGGGTTTTATAGAGGTTTACTAGAGTTTGGAAAATGATAATTTTTCTTCTTGTATTTGGATTGATTGAATGGTGTTTTGAACAAGTGTGATTTCATCAATCATCATTCTAATAAGAGGTGTATATAATTGAAAAAGTTCGATTCTTAAAAAAAGGAATTTGATTTTAAATAAATGAAATTATACAATAATTTTGCTAATATTCACAATTAAAAATCTTTTCCGGGATTTTTTTCATGCCCAGTATTTTTTTCACTGCCTTATAATCTAGAATAATACTTTTAAATTTGATTATTTATAATCAATAATTAATAAATCAATCTTAATTCTTTCAATAAGTCATTAACCACCCAAAGATTAAAAGTACAAAATAGACTTTACAATTATTTCTTAATTTTTTAAAGATTTTTCAACAAATAAAACAATTAAAATAAATATTTCTAATAAAAATTAAATAATAGATATTATCAAAAAACTGATTTTAATACAAACTGTTGGTTGTTTATACTCTTGCTATTTGAAAAAGAATTCTTGACTAGTCTTAAAATTTCAAGAAATTTAATTTAATATTTAAGAATAAATAAGAAGATCAATTTTTTTAGATCTTCAAGGATACAATATTTGATTGATTTTTATTATATTTTTAAAATAAGATTAAAGTTTAAAGGTTACTTATTCATAAAGACTCTCAGAAATTACTAAAAGTGAGATTTCTTCAAAATTTATTTTTGTGCAAATTTTTTTTTTTCAAATTTGGTAAAAATAAACAATCTAAAATCAAAAAGGATCTGATCTTTTTACTGGAAATTTCATTGGGAAAATGAATATTTTAAAAATGATTATTCATTTCTCTAAAGTTGACAAATTAAGTTACGTATCGCCTTTAATTGTATCCTTATGTAAATAATTACTCTATTGACTTTGGTAAAAAAAATAAATAAGTATACTTGTCTCATAACAAAATTTTCAGAAAATAGAGATAAAAATTAAGAATTATCTTCAAAAAAGTAACTATGTGGGCGGGGTGTGATGATTCAAAATATCGTGAAAAATGATCTTTATTCATATCTCGAGATCTAAAGAACTCTAAAATATAAAAAATTTGAGGAATTGTAATTTTGACTGATCAATATTAAAGTGTTTTCCACAGCTCAACCGTTATTGATAAGACAGGAGTTGTTGAAATATTTTTCTAAAAAAAAGATATAATACCTAACTTTGAATTTTAATGTTTGAGTTTAGGTTTTCACAACATTACCTACTTTCTATTCTAAATTTGGAATCTGATTAGTCAAAATTACTTTTCTTCAGATTTTAGAAATTTCAGATTTCTTTAGATCTCAAGATAAGGAATAAAGATAATAATTCACAATATTTTGAATCATACACCCCCACACAAAATTACTCTTTTTAAGATAGTCCTTAACCAACTCTCGAATATTAAGATTCTAATTTTTTCCATAATTATAATACAAAAAAACAAGTAAATATACAAAAATTAAGATATCGAAAAGAATTATCTTCTTCAATAACTGATCAACTAAACTTTGAAACTCATATTGAAAGGAGCATTTGAAATGATCTACTTTTTCCAAAATCTAAAATTAATCATTTTTTCTATTTTTGAATTAAATTTTAAACAAATAATTCTAAATTTAAAGAGGAATTTATATGGCAACATCAGAAAATGTATTACGTCTTATTCAACTTTCACAAAGTATTCTTCAACGTGATCCTGTTGGAAAGTCTTTGTTTGAAAGAGACAAGCCACTAACAATGGACACATCTCATCCTTCTTTTGGAACAAGAAACAATGAAAATGAAAACTTGAATGTTGATCAAAAAGATCAAAAACAATTGCAAACAAGAATTGTTAATTTTGTGATACCAGAAAAGCCAATTTATGTAAGAGGATTTTCTTTCTTAATTTTTAAAAAAAAAGAACAAATTTTTAAAAAAGAACAAATTTTAAAAAAAAGGAATAACATTTTAAAAAAGTTTTTTTTTTTCTTCAAAATTTTCTTTTAAATTTTCTTTTACACTTTTTATTTTGTTGAAACCAAACCAAACCACAGAATCCAGAATTCTTCAAAAAACAAAAGGTTCCAAAAATTGATCCTAAGGAAATTAAAGTTTCGAATTTAACCTTATCTCTTCAATCAAAATCACCATCTACAGACAAGCGCTACAGAAGCACAGGCCCAAGTATGCTTCATTTGAAAATCTATCCGCAGTGGGACGTTTCAAAGCCTGTGAAGGTGAGTGTTCTCGACACGGACACTGTTGATCAGGTCATCTCAGCTGCACTTCAAGCGCTACCTACCACGTCCCAAACGAAAGGAACGCGGACAACAGACTACTTATTAAAGTTAGCAGAACGAGACGGCACACCGGATAATGACTTCCCAGCGCTACATCGTAATAAGGGGATCAGGCATTTTAAAACCGACTCCTTTTCGCTGTGCAAAAACCCAAGGTCAGGCGGAAGGACCAACAACCAGCAAACGGAGAGGCAGAGGACCTCAAAAAGATATTCCAATATCGGGTATGCGTCTGTGTACAGATCGCAACCAAAGAAAACAACACAAACGGGATCCTTTTTCATCAAGATCTTTTTGCCCAACGGCGAATATGTCATTTTGTCGTCCCACAAGGAGACGTCCTTGCAGGAGGTTGTACAAGACGTCGCCAAGAAAAGGCACCTTGGAGCAGATTTGAAGAACTATTATTTCCAAACCTTTGGATCCACCACAAAACTAACCTTAGACAAAACCCTCATGTCCATAATGCCCATACCGAAAAACCAATTAAAACTGGTGCCGCTGAAGAACGTGAACGATCCAGACCTCTTCAAAGACCTTAGGATTATTTCCAAATTAAGCGTCTCAAGTTCTGTTGTGAAAATCACAGACGAGGAATCACCCGAGGCCTTCATGTTCACAGCAATTACAGCCTCCCAATACAAAGAATACCATCTCGTGAGTACAGACAAGCAGGGCATTCGGGAAGTGAAAATAATGGGGATCGATCGTGAAAAGATTTACTTTTTAGCACAAAAGCGTTATGGCAGGGTGTTTTCAAGTACAACTTCCAAAAATAGAACCAGAAACATGAGGGACGTTGTCAGAATAACACTCGATTCCAATCAATCAAACGCATTTAGAATTAGCTTTAAAGAAGGCAATTCAGAAAGAGTTGAAAGCTACGAAACTAAAACTCCCCATGAAGCTGCTGAAATAGTCGCTCGAATCAAATTTATCATGCAATTGGATAATATTGGGAATAACCTCTAAATCATTAATTATTTTTTTTTTTTTTTTTTTTTATATTAAAATAACCTTGTTTTTTTCATTTCTATGATATTTTTTATTTTTATTTTGTTTTATTTTTATTTTTTTCATTTATATAAGATAAAAGTATTTAATTAATTCACACTTATTTTTTACTCATTGAATTTATGAAATTGCTCTTCTTAATAAAACTATTTTTAAAACCATATCTTTGATTTTTTGAATATTAATTATTTATTTTTTTTTTTAGATTTTTTTTGGGAATGGCATGGGAGATATTTCAAGTTAACAAATTAGAAAAGAATCTATTATTCCCCCTCTTGAAAGGGAGTAGCCACGGTAAAGGATATATTTTCACTTTTTTGAAATTTTGAAGAGGATCAGATAATAAAATTTTTCACTGTGGTTGTAACTCATTGATTTTTATTATTTAAAGTACTTCATTCATTAGATTTTATAAATTTTTTTTTCGAAAATCTCAAAGAAATTGCCACAATAGAATGTTGAGATGAATTGCTTAAAATAGTGTTTCGAAGATTGAATGACTTATTTTTCATCCTTATCTCAACATTATAATTTGGCATTTAATTTTTTCATTTATATTTTTTTCATCATTTTGGAATTTTTTTTTTTATGACAACAAAAAGGAATAGGTAAGATTTTTTTTTAGTGACATTTGGGATAAATGGATTTTATTTAAAAAGAACAATAATATTGCAATTGGGAGAATCACGAAAGTCAATATGAAATGGGACTTAAATAGCGAAAGGATTCCAAAATAGAATAATTAAGTCAAAACATTACTTGTTAGGATTTTAAATCGTTGGATTTGGTGGAATTGGGGAAGTGAATAGGATTATATATTATTAACTTTTAAACCACAAAAAGTTATAAGTTTTATTCTAAGAATCTAAAATTATCTTCCTCCTAAAAAAAAAAACTAAATAAAAAAAAAAAAAAAATAGAACCAATTTTATAAATTCCTTTTCTCTTTTTCTTATTGTTTACCATTTCTAAAAAAAAATATATATAATAATTTTTTAAAAAAATTTTATGAGAGAATCTACGATCACACGTTACTAAAATAAAATACTCTTCACTTGTCTCTGTGAGATTTTTATCATGTCTTATGGTGTAGCTACTCCTATAAATTCTTTTGTTGATTGGTATCTTTTCAAATAAATACTTACAGATGAATAATAGTTTTAGTAGAGTTGTTGAAATAAATACAAAAAGATTTTTGTGTTTTCTGTGATTTTTAAAATGTAAAATTTTCATTATTTTTTGTTTCAAATTATAGTCTTCTAATAACAACACTTCCTTTTATGTATAATAACTAGGTGATTAAATGAAATTAAAAATATTTATTAATTTTGTAAAGCTATAGGAATGAAAATCTGAAACTGCAAATAGATTTGATTTTTCTATTGTTACATCATGTATTGATTTTTTAGTTTTTTTTTTTTTTTATTCAATATATTATTAGTTTGAATTTGATTGGAAAAATTTTTACTGAATGATTCATATTTGTTCTAAGTGATTTTCTTTTTGAAACAAAAACTACTATATTAAATGATAAACCCCAATTCAAACTTTTTAACACACCAAAATTCGATTTGTGAAAAAAAAACTTATTTAATCAATTCTATGTAAAATACCAAATTAGAACCTATTCGCTAATTGAAATATTAACCCTTGTTTATAAATTACAATACTCAAAAAACAAAAAATAAATAATTATTAATACTATTAAATCAAGAGTGTGTTAAAAATTTTGGAGAGAGCAAAACAAAAAAATACATTAGTAAATTTGTAGAAATTCTATTATGAATATTATTAGATCAAATTGTCAGATACTACTAATTAATTTTATTTAATTTCTTCTATTTTGAACAACTTGACTTTAACTTAATTTCAATGGTTGAAAAAAATTTTTGATCAAAAGAAGCAAATTACGTAATTCAAACAATGGAATGAAAACAAAAACTAAAAGATGAAAAAATGATTTTCATATTTTCCAAAAATCAAAATTATCTGCAATTTGAATGAAATAGTATTACTGTTATTGTTTTGAACGTTTTAGCTGTGTGGAAAATTTTGAATTTTATTAATTTTGTAATATTAGTCCAGTTACTTTTTTATATCGAAATTACCTAAAATTTGACAATCATGCTTTCATTTATAAACTGGAAAATTAGATCAGTTTTTTTTTCCTTTTTTTTTTTTGGATTTGTATATTTTTTTGTTTGTATTCTAAATTGATAAAAGTTAAATGTTTTTTTTTATTTTTTTAACTAATTTGTATTTATAACTTTTCTCAACATAACGTTATTAATAATCCCTTTTCCAATGATTGAATTTGATGTGTTAAAACCTTTGGTTTAGATGGTAACTTGATATTTTTGTACTTAAAATAATACTATGTAATTGTTTTAAAAGTTTGAACTAATCAAGAAATAATATAGATATAAACTATTTTTTTTTTAAATTTTTGATTCCCTTCCTATTTTTTCACTACCAGAATTTCTTTATAAAGTGGATAAAAGATACAACTGAAAAAGTATAATTTTTTTGACTTGTTAATGTTTCGATTATAGTATTTCATTACTGATATTATATAACAAATTGGAGTTATCAGTATTGTTTTGAATTTTTAATATTATTTTGTTTTATTTTTTTAACAACAAGAAATACAATTCCAAAATAATATTTTCATTGACTAAATCATTAAATAAGGTTTTATAGAACCAATGGTAGTCTCTGGAGGGGGCTGTGAACTGAAATTTCCTGTCAATCGATAAAATCCAAAAAGTTTTTTCAAACAATAAAAAATAAAATTCAATATATTTTGTTGTTTAATAATTTATTTTAAAAAACGATGTATTCAATAAATCAACAATATTTATGATTTTAGGAATAATCGGTGAATTTAACTTAATATCATATTAGATGAACTAACAATAGAAATACACAGGATAATATAAACCATTAAATTTATTCAATATTTTAAATTCTATTTTTAAGAATAGCATTGTTTGACCTATCAGTTTTTTAAATAACAATAAGTTTAATTTAAAAATATTTCATAAAAAGGGTTTAATATTATATGAACGATCTTAAGATTATATACAATTGTTTTTTTTTTTTTTTTTTTTGATCAAAATACATACTGTTTCTTTTAAAATTTTGACTAAGTTCAATCGACATACTTTCCTTATACAAGAAATCAACACTTGCACTTTTTTTAATTTTCAATTGGATCTCAAAATAGTCATGTTTATTTTGGTGTGATTTTGGTTGACTTTTATTATTTAAAGTACTTGGCTTAAAAAAAAATTATTAGATTTTTAATCCAACATAAAATAATAAGCCACAATACAATATTGAGACAAGGACAGAAGATAAACTGTTTAACATTCTCCAAAGTATAGTGATGTAAATCAACCATGTTGACAACCTTTAACCCATTACAAAAATTGACTCGTATTTTTTTTTTTTTTTTTTCAGACTTGGGTATTTGAAGATAGGAAGAAACATGTATATTCTTGTCTCAGAATTAAATTGACTTTAGAGGTTAGATCTTTGATTAAACGAAATGGCTCAATAATAATAAATTCTTTTATTTCAAAAATTTTTACAAAATTTCTGAGATTAAATGATTTTTTTCTCAAAATTTCAAAAAATGAATTTTGCTCAATTTTTGTCAAACAATTGTATTATAATCTTTCAATATCTTCATAAATATTTTTTAATGTTTATTTGAAGAACCCTATTTATTGTTAATATACTGTTTCCATCCAATTTGTTTGTTTCTATTATTTCTACAGTCAGGTAATATTTTTTGCATGAGTTAAATTTTAGTAATGGGTTAAAATAAAAAACAGGTGTTATATGTAACACTGTCGATTAAACATATCAATTTAAGGTTACATTTTAATATTAAATTTTACTTGTAAAATTCAAATTATAAAATTGTTTTTTGACAAGTGCTTTGAATACGAACCTAGGAACTAGACACAACTAAAGTAAAAAAATTTGTTTTCTAAATCATCTACCAAAATGCTAAAAAAAGAAAATTTTGACTTTTTGGTTGGTACTCCCTTAAAAAGGAAAATCTTGTTTTGGATTAGTAAACATGAAGAGCTTTTCATTTCATTTTCCTTTTTCAAAGGGAGATTACAAGTCTCAGTGATTTCTTGGAAAACTTTCTTTGGAAAAGAAATAAAGGGAAACAAAGTGACAATTATATCCCCTTGATTATGTAAATGTAAGCATGGAGTTTACTACAAGATTTTTTTTTATGATTATTATCTTGTTCAAGATCGACTCTTTAAGGATTTTATGAATAAATTTAAATCAAATCTTTATTCTTTAGTACTACTCAAGACAAAAACTTTCTAAAAAAAGCTCATAAATGGAAATTTATTTTTTCTCAAAAAATTTTTTTTGTTTTCAAACACTATCTTGTTTTCTTTAAAACCGAAACAAAATTTTATGCAGAACACAGAAGACCAAAATTCAATTTCAATTTCAATTTCAACAAAGAAAGAAGACGAAGAAAAGGAGCTTGAGAATTATAGACAAACACTTGATCAAGCCTATGAAAAATTGGAATACTCTTCTTTTTTTCTTGATTATTTAGAGATTTATGAGAAGGAATTAGATCTGGTTGTTAATGGTCAATTACCAAAAAAAAAAATGGAAATTTTTATAAATTTTCTTTCTCTAGCTGGCCGAAGGATCTTAAAAAAATACAAAATCAAGGAAAAGTATGCAGAAAAGGTCAACCAATTTCTCAAAAAATGTTTATTGTATGCATCCGTTCGAATACAAAACCAAGATCCCCCGTTAACACTTCTACATTTAGTCGCAAAAATATTTGTTCAACCACACAGTTTTGGCTTTTATGAAGATCACATTGGAGAAAAAATAATGAAGGAACGATCTACTGAGCTTTCAGTAATTTTTTAATTTTTTTACAATCTTTTTTCTCATTTCTTTTTTTTTTTTTTTGTGTTTTACTGAAATTTTTGTTTGATTTTTAATAATGGGAAATTTTTTTTTTTATTTTACTAGGACCAAGAAAATTCAAACAAAAATAAAGAAGAAGATTCTGTTGATTTTTCAGATGAATCAAAAACTCTAAAAAATGACAATAGTAATAAAAAAGATAAAGAACAAGAAAAAGAACAAGAACAAGAAAAAGAAAAAGAAAAAGATAAAGATAAAGAACAAGAAGAAGAAAAAACAGAAAAAGATCAATTAGAGAACAACGAGTCACAAAAAGGAACAGAAATTAATGAACCAATAAAAAAAAATGAATTTGATCCTGAAATTATAAAAGATAAGGTAAACAATTTGATCTTTAACTTAATTATTTTTTCACAAATATTATTCAAATTTATATTTTAACTTCCATTCTTTCAACCCACGATCATGAAAAAATTTTTTCAAAAAAAATCAAATATTTGCTAATTGTTCACTTTTAGATAACTTCAGTTATAATAAACACGATTGGTTAATAAAAGATCTTGGATCAAAAAAATATATATTTTTAAAGATATTTTACAATTTAAGTTGGAAAATCCAATTGTACAATTTTCCATTAATATTTTTTTGAAATTTAATAGTTAAAAAATTAGAAAAATTTTTACTTCACATTTAAGAGTTCATTTTATTATATTTTAAAAATATTTTAAATTTAATGAGTGTCTTTCAAATCAGGAATCAATTATTTTTACTATTAAAGTATTGTTTGTTCTTTTAAATTGAAAAAAAATTATTATTTATTTTTGATTTTTTCATCAGGTTTTTTTTTAATTTTTGTAATAAAAAGAAAATTTTTGAAATTTTCGGTTTATTTCAAAAATTAAAAAAAAAAAATCACCGTTAGGTTTTCCAGAATTTAAAAGAATAAAGTAAAATCTATTTGATTTTACTTTATTCTTTTCAATGCTGGAAAACATAGGCACTCTACGGACACTTTTGTTCAGTTTTGCAGAATTTAAAAGAATTGATTAAAATCTTTTATTTTTCTTTATTTCTCAAATTAAAAAAACCCTAACGGAAAATGCCCGAGGTTTTCCAAAATTTAAAAGAATAGAGAAAAATCCTTAGACTTTACTCAATTCTTTTGAATTCTGGAAAACCTCGGGCATTAGCTTTTCTTGAATTTTTTATTTATTTGTAAAATAAATAGATTTTACATATAAAACAGAAAATCTCAAGAAGAGCGTCGTAAGGTTTTATTTAATTTAAGAAATTAAAAGAAAATTTCATAAGTTTTTGGTATATTTCTTAAATAAAAAAAAAACCGTTCGCTTTTCTTAGGTTTTAAAGAATTGAGTAAAATCAAAGGATTTTTCTCTACTCTTTTGAATTTTTGAAAACCTAGGGCACTTTTCGTTAGCTTTTTTTTAATTTTTTGTTTTGATTCGAAAATTAATTGATTTTCAAATCAAAAACAAGAATTAAAATAAATATATGCACTCTACGACACTTGACGGAACTTTCTTAAATACAAAATTTATTTAAAGTTTTTTAGCCTATTTATAATGTTGGTAATATTAAAAATAATAGGATAGCTTTTCTTGAAAAAAAAAAAAAGAAAGAAAAATTATTTCTAAATAAAGACAAGAAAAAGAGAATGAAAAGCAAGAAATTTAATACGGTATAAAAATAGTAAAAAAAAAGTCAAAACTTCATTGAAAAGTTTTTTTTGTACCCCAAATTTGAAAGGGTTATTGGCTGTTTCCTTTTAGGTTGATTATGTACAAAATTTATGGATCAACACCATAGTTCCACTTTTTAAATTAATGCCCATACTTGAAAGAAGTTGATCCCAGTATAAGGGATTGTTGAACTACTCGCTAGAAGTTGATCCCAGTACACGTAATTATTACCGTACGGCCAGAAGTTAATACCAACACAAGAAAATTATATTTTATAAGAAGTTAAATTATTATCAAACTTTTCTCTTCTTCAATACTTTGCCAACAAAATTAGAACCACACTGTTGATTATTTTTCTTCTTCTCTACTCTTGAATTCAACTCAAAAAAAAAAAAAAAACTAAAATTAATTCATTTTTGAAGAAAAAAAAACTCAAAAAAAGTAAATGGAAAAATATTTCAAAAATTCAAAATTATTTCTGAATTGAAACTATTGTTTTATTGTGATTGTTTTAACTGTCCAAAAAAAAAATTAATTTTGGTTTATTTTGAAATTCCCCTTGAAAAAAAAAAAATAAAGATATAATTGGCAAAGTTTAACGATCGAAAATTAAATGATTTAGATAAATTTATGAATATTAAGAGTTCTTCAATAAGTGTTCATAAACAAAATTAAATAAAAAAAAATAATTTTTTAAATTTTTTATCAAAATATTATCAAGGAGAAGGGCTTGGTATATTCCAAGGAGACCCCTTATCTCCCATTTTATTTGCTCTAATTTCACATTTTCTTTTATTAAAAATTATACCATTAACAAATCATTGTCAAATGTTTGCAGATGATTTAATCCTAATTATAAAAGGAAATAAAATCCAAATAAATCAAAAATTAAATTCAATATATGAAATTATTATTCAATTTGGATTAAACCCAAATAAAGATAAAACAGTTATATCAAAAGATTTACAAAAAATTAAATATTTGGGTATTTATTTAGATAAAATTGCACATATAGTTTATAATTTAAAAAAATCTAAAGAAACAAATAATAACTGCAAACAATTATTCAATAACAATTCTCTGAATACTAGTTTAAAAATTATATTATTTAAATTTTTTATATTAAGTCAATTAACATATGGATTAGAAATTTTTAATTATCAAATAAAAACAATAAATTATTTAAATTCTTGGATTAATTCCTGTATTACTGAAATATGCAAAATAAACAGAAATACACCAATTCTCATTTACAAAACAGAATTTAAAATTGAAAATATGACAATTTCAGTAAATAAAAAGAAATTTAAATTAAAAAATAAATTAGGAAATTTATCTCTTCCTTATGTAGAAAAATTAATAAAATTTAATCAAAGAATAAATAATAAAATCAACTGGTATTCAAAAGATTTAAAAGAATTAAAAAATGAAATATATAAGTGCACATTCAATGAGTTACTGAATTCCAAAAGTTGGAAGTGTCGTTAGGTTTTCCAAAATTCAAAAGAATTGATTAAAATCTTTGATTTTACTCTATTCTTTTAAATTTTGGAAAACCTAGACACTCCACAAAATTATTTTACAATAATTAAAAATCAAAAATATTTATTTAAAACTCAAAAATATTTGAGTTATCCGTCAAGTTCAACAATTCTAAAATTCAGATCGTTTACTAACTGCTTAAATAGATATTAATATGTAATTAATAGAAATTCAAATAAATTTTGTCCTTTATGTTCAAAATATGAACAAAAGGATATTATAAAAAATATTGTTCATTTTTTATGGGTCTGTCCCTCCTATGAAAAAGGTAGATTAATGTTTTATAACAAATTAAAAGAAAAAAAATCTTAATGAACTAATTTCAAATCAAGACAGTTTGAAATTATTTTCATTAATTAATAATCGTGAAATCTATGATTTTACGCTTAAATTCCCGAAAGGGAATTTAAGTCTAAGGATAACTAGAGTGTAATCTACACTTCTTCAATAATAAAAAAAAAAAAAAAAATAATTTTTTTAAAAATATCAAACTGAGCAAAAAAAATATAAACAAACTTTAAAATATGATTTTGGAGTTGAGCATATAACAACATTACAAGATCAATGGAAATTAATTTTATACAAAAAAAAAATTCTTTTGTTTTTATTAAAATATCCTAAATAAAAAAAACAAACAAACAATAAAAAAATATAGAATTCGTTTCATTTCACTTCAAATTATTTAATGGACAATGTGAAATATTTTGCAGAACTAAATGGATTTAAAAATCTTTTTTTATTGATCTTATCAACAAAATATGAAATTACCTTATTTAATGTAAAAAGAATTCTAAAACCAATAGAACATGGAACTTTATATTTAACAAGAGATTATTCTGAATCCTTTTTACCCTTAATTAACAAAATCTTTGAAAAAATTTATAATTTGGATTTTGATACAATCAGAAGAATTGAAAAGGAAAAATTAAAAAAAATCGTTTCCTATTTAACCATTATTGCACATCGAATAAAGAAAGATCAATATTACATTCTCAGTGAATCATTTGAATTGAATTTTGGCTTTAAAGAATTAAAATCGCCAATTTTAGCGCAAAGAGTAAATGGGATTGAAAGAATTACTGAAATTACAAGGAAGGCGTTAAAAGAAAAAAGAAAAATAGTTACAACACATTCAATAATTTATTATCCAGCAAAAAAAAACAAATATTTTAAAATTAAGTAAGTAAAACGTAAAAATAATTTTTCAAATTCTTTATATTTTTAAAAAATATTTCTTCATATCAAAATAATACAGTCAGTTTCACTTTTAAGACACAAACTTTCAAGGAAATTTAAAGCATAATAAAAACTCTCAATTTAAGGTACATTTTTTGAAATTTTTCTTTACACAAATTATTTTACTAGAAATTAGGAATTTTATGCTTTAATTTGAAGATTTTTTTGTGCCTAAAATTTTGTTGAAAGTTTGTCTTAAAAATTGAACTGATTATAATAATAATTGGAATGGTGATAATGGGCTAGGGATAATGTGTACATTATCGATTTGAAAGGAATAGGAATAGAAACAATCATAACTACCAATATTTTCCAAATTTTTTATCCTTATTACAAAAGTTTGAGTAATTTCCTTTTGGTGTAATTTTAAATTAAAATTGAAAATAGCTCTTATACTTTGAAAACCAGCTAATTTTTAGAAACATCATCTAACCCAAATTAATTAATTTTTTTTTTTTTTTTTAACAATTGTGAATGGCGATTGGAATAAAAAACCTTTCAGTTTCTGGATTAACACGTATTTGGTAGACATTATTTGTGAGCCAATTATATTACCCTCACTCAATTTTATAGAGTAGGAATGATTCTTGTGACAATTGTACTCCTCTTGTCCAAGATTTGAATATATATATATATATCTAATTCCATCTTAATTTATTAAGACCCACACTTTGCTAATATCTTTCTGGTCTTTTTAATCGAAATAATAATTCTAAAACTAACAATATTAGTAACATTAAGAACAAGATTATTTTTAATTAAACTAAAATACAAAATTTTACACACAGTTAAAACGGTTCAAAAGAATCACAATAATACAATTTTCTGAAAATGGGAAATAAATTTTGACTTTTGGAAAATAGGAAAATCATTTTTTCATCTTTTAGTTTTTTTGTTTTCATTTCATTTTTTGGATTACTTTACTTGTTTCATTGGATCAAAAATTTTTTTCAACAATTGATATAATATCAAAGTTGAGTTGTTCCAAATAGAAGAACTCAAATAAAATTAGTTGAAAGTCATCTAACCATTTGATCGAACAATAATTCCTAATAGAATTTAAAAAAATTTACCAATGCATTTTTTTGTTTTTACCCATCTTCAAAATTTTTCACACACCCTAGATTTATTTGTATTGATAAATATTTAATTTTTTGTTTCTGATAATTGTAAATTATAAACAATTGTTAAACATTTCAATTAGTGAATGGTTCTAATTTGGTATTTCTTCTAGAATTGATTAAAGATGATTTTTTTTTCAAAAATTGAATTTTGGTGTGTTAAAAATTTTGAATTGGAGTTTATTTTGTTTTTTTTTTTTTAATATAATAAATAAATAAAAAAAAACCAATTGAATTTTATTAAATTTGAACACTTACTTTCATAATCTTTTCTCCTACAAAATAATTAAAAATAAAAATAAAACAAACAAAAAAAAAAATTTAATTCGTAAAATAACAAAGAAAATTAATTGATTGGTTTGAAGAAAAAAATATCATAAATATTTTATTTGGCGATAATATGCATTTGGAAATAATTAATAGAAGCGAAATAATATTAATTGCATTAGCAAAAAACAAATGTATAACAAAACAGCATTTAGATCAAATCTGGAGTGATTTAAAAGGAATCCATCATTTATTTTTAACAAATATATATTCTTTAATTGTAGCTGTATCAAAATATTTGGATAACGAATTATTAGAATATATTTTGGTTGAAAAGATTAATAAAATCCCAAAATTAAATGAAGCAACAATTAATATGATTGCAGAATTTACTCTTGCAACAATGGGTGAATTCCCCGAAATGATTGAAAAAATGTGGGAATTGTGTCTAAATCCAAGGATTAAAGGAGAGAATCGAAAGATTTTAATCAAAAATTGGAATCGGATAGTAGATAATATTAAATTTGATTACAAATTAAAAAACCAATATATTGAAAAATGTGTATTTAATTTGATTTCAATTAATGAAAAGGAAGATGAAAATGGTACAATAATTTTACCAATATTTGAATCTCTAATGTTTACATTAACTAATAAAAAGGATAATTGGAGTTATCGGAATTATGTTAGAACAGTTCAAACAAAATTAGATAAATTGGAAAAGAATTTCAGTTTATTAAATTTACTTTGCACAGAATTGATTAATTATAAAAAGCAAATTAAATTTTATATCAGAAAAGAAAAAATAGATCTAACATTAAAGTCAAATGAATATTGGTGCAATTATTATTTTTTTGAACAATTACCTTATTTGGAATCAATAAAGTTAAGATTAAATTTATTAAAAAGATTATTAAATTGCTTTGATGAATATGATATTAAAACAGATAATTTCTATTTAAAATATAAACATTTTAATCAAATATGGGAATCCATTGTAGACAATTCACTTATTATTGAAGAAAGGGATTTTTTTTTTGAATGGATTATTCAAGTTAATTTAAATAGAAAATTAGAATCGGAAATCTTTGAAAAAAAAATTCAATTATTGAACATTAAAGAAATGACTAAAAAAAGCTTTGATTTTTTCAAATATTATTGTTATAAAGCAAATGATAAAGAAGGAAATCTCCACGGTACTATTGATAGATTTATTCTAAATCAAACTTCAATGGAAAAAATTTTAGGTATTAATAACATTTGGGATATTGTATTAAATGTGGTTAATAATGACGTGGCTAATTTAGCTATAAATTTTTTATTACAATTGTCTATACCATCAAATTATTCAATGAATCATTCCAAGTCTGTCAAAACATTGATCAGTAAAACAATCTCAATTTTAGAAAAGTCGAATAACAATGATCAAAAAATCATTAAAAGGTGTATCGAAATTTTATTTTATTTAGTCAAAAAAATTGAATCAAAAATGATTCCAGAATCTTTCCAATTTAAAAGGCATATCAATACACTTTTCAAGAGAAAGATTAAATTATTTATTGAACCAAGAGAATCCACTTTAAATAAAAATGAAGGAACAAACTTTGATTTAGAATTTAATCAATATAATTCCTTAATTTATATCAAAAACCAAATTGCTACCAAATTAAATGAAAAACTTGAAAAATTGAGGTTTTATACCAATAATGATTATTTTGATCTTGAAAACAATTATAAAACTTTAACAGATTTGAATGTCCCAGATATTTTATATATTTCCTATTTGATAAGAAAATCAAATGATCAAAAAGAAAAAGATAATCAAATCGATTTTGATGAAAAAATTGAAAGTAACATCGTACCAAGTTATATATTAAGTGATTATTTTGAAACATTTTTCTCATTATTTGAAATCGAAAATTATGAAATACATGAAAAAATTTGGGAATTATTTTTATTAATGCCAACTAATCAAAAGCAAAAACAAAATTTAAAAAATATTTTTAATAATGATAACAATAAAAAGGGTTTAATTAAGGAGAAGGAGAAGGAGAAGGAGAAGGAGAAGGAGAAGGAGAAGGAGGAGGAGAAGGAGGAGGAGAAGAATACTTTAATTGGTGACGATGATGAGAAAAACAATTTAATTAATGGAAAGAATAATAAGAAAGAAATTGGAATTGAAATTAATGATGATAATAATAAAATGATTAATTTGAATATTAATTGGGAAAATATTTTCAATTCTAATTACATTTTTAAATTAATTTATAAATTACAAATCATTTTGGGTATTATTTTAAATAAACAAAAGGAATCCATGGAATGGAAAAATAATTTTATTAATTCTAAAGGATCATTATTTTTAATAAATTTATTAAACAAAATATTTAAATTAAATAATTATTCCAAAAAGATTAAACGAGATTGTATTAATTTAATATTACAAATTATAAATGAAATTTCAAAGGGAGATAACAGTATTGAAAAAATTATTGAATCATCAAAAATTAATAATTTTTTTCATATTTTAATGAATTTGATTTCTATAATATCAAAAGAAAAAATAAACCAAGAATATAATAATGATAGCCAAGATAATAGTTTACTCTTAATTAATAAAGAAATAATAAGAAATTCAATTGAAATCATCATCAAAGGATGTGATAGTATTTTAAATAAAAATGATTGGATAATTTCATTAAAAAAATTTGAAAATTTAAAAGAATGGTTTTTAAATTCTTTAATTGAAACAAATAATTATTTTATTGCAAAAATAATTCGAAATGGGTTTCTAAAAATTAGTAAAAATTATTTGAATAATAAAATTAATGTTGAATTAAATTTAATCAATTATTTATTAAATATTTTATTATCATTATTTAATAAAGTAAATAGATTTTCTAAAGGATTAAAATATTATTTTGAATTATGTTCTGGCTTAATTGAATTAAATTTGCAATCAATCATGAATAATAATATCAATGAAAATAGAAATAATAGTAATAATAATAATAATAATAATAATAATAATAATAATAATAATAATAATAATAATGATGATGATGATGAAAAAAACAAAAATTATGAAAAAAGTATTGACTATGATGAATTATTTGAAATTTTAATCAAAAAAATAAAATCAATGCCAATTTTAGAAAAATGGGAAAATAATAATCAACCTGATCGAGTGATGATTGGTTATTTAAATTTATTAACTATTTTATTTAAATATGAAGATAAATATAAAAAATTAATTAATGATGAAAATTATAATTTAATTAATGAATTTTGGAATATTTGTTTATTTCAATTCCCAACTATTAAAGATTTCCCAAATATCAATAAGAAGGGAAATGAATTAGCATTCACACCAATCAAAAAAATTAAAAATGAAAAATTACTTTTGCCAAAAACTAAAAAAAAATTAACCAGAAAGGCAATTTATAATTGTTTATTAGAACTAACAAAAAATAATACAAAAAACTTTTTAATTGTTTCTAATTTAATAAAAATACAACAAAAAAATTTAATTGTGCCAGATACTTGGCATTATAATCCAAGACTAAATTCTAAATCAAATTTAAATTATTTAGGTTTAAGAAATTTGGGTGCAACTTGTTATTTAAATTCTGTGTTACAACAGTTATTCATGGTTCCAGAATTTCGAAAAAAAATATTATTAACCCCATTTGAAAAAAATTCAAAATTACCATTGTATCAATTGCAAAAATTATTTTGTAATTTATTATGGAATGAAAAAAAAGCTGCAGATCCAGAAGACTTATGTAAATCTTTTATTGGCTATGATGGACAATCAATTAATCCCAGAATACAACAAGATGCTGATGAATTTTTTAATATATTATTTCAAAAATTGGAAAATAATTTGAAAGAAATCAATTATAAGGAAAATTATTTGTATGATTTATTCGGTGGCAAATTGGTTAATCAAATTATTGGTCTTAAGGAAACACATGTGAAATCTGAAAGATTAGAAAATTTTTTTGTTCTTAGTTTACCAATTATTAAGGGCAAAAAAATTGAAGACTCCCTAAGCAAATATATTGAAGGTGACCGATTAGAAGGTGAGAACCAATATTATTCTGAAAAATTGGGTAAGAAAATTGACGCCTTAAAAAGGGTTTGTATTCATACTTTACCAAAGTATTTATTTTTACATTTAAAAAGATTTGAATGGAATTTTAATGATATGCAAAGATACAAAGTCAATGACGAATGTTCTTTCCCTTTTAAATTAAACATGAAACCCTATACGAAAGATGGTATTGAACACGATAATGATAATAATAACAACCAGGATGGTGATGGTGATGGTGGTGATGATGATGATGATGAAAATAAAAAAATAAATAAATGTTATGATTATGAATTAAAAGGTATTGTTATTCATACAGGTACTTGTAGATCAGGACATTATTATTCTTTTATCCAAGAAAGAGAATTAAATAAAAAAGAAAATACAAGATGGTTAAGGTTTGATGACCGAGATGTTTCTCTTTTTGATTCAAAAAATATACCAGATGAATGCTTTGGCGGTATCAATCCCAATATTACAATCGATATTTATAACCAAACTAATGAAAAACCCTATAGTGCATACATGTTGTTATATCAAAGAATAGAAACCGTAGGAAATGGTGACGATGTTAATAAAAAAGAAATTATAATAAATGAAAAAGAAGAAATTGAAATTGAAATTGAAAAAGAAAAAGAAATAGAAAGAAGAAAAGAAAAAAGAAAACTTACAAATAAAGAAAAAGAAGAAATTTCACAAAAAAGGGAAATTTCACAAAAGGAAGATAATAATCTTAAAAAGAATAACGATGATAATGACAATGTATGTGAAAGGCAAATAGAAACCAAGAAACAAATTGAATTAAATTATAAAAATATTTATAAAGAAATTTGGGAAACTAATTTAAATTTTAGATATCATTCAGTAATTTTTAACCCTGATTATTATCATTTTATTTTTTCTTTTGTTGAAACAATCAATAGTTTTAACTTGGGTGCCAATGAAGAATTTTATTTAACAAGCTTCAAAATCTTAATTAATTTTGTTTATAAAATTTTATTTCATTCTTCAGAAAAAAAGAATTTTGTACAATGGCAAAAATTGATAAAATTCTTTATAACAAATTCAAATATTTGCTGTGATTATTTTTTAAATGAATTGACTAAGGAACCAAGCAATTGGATTACAGAATTTTTATATGAATGCCCAGATACATCATTATGGAAATTATTATGCCCAACTTTTATAAAAACACTTGAAATAGGTTTACAATTAAAGACAGAAAGAGAAAATTTAATTGAAGATTTGGAAAAAATTAAAATAAATAATTTAATATTTGAAACAGAATTAGATTATACCGAAAGAAATTCAACATCCTTTCCGTATAGTTATCAAAGGGTGTTAAAGCAATTTGAAGTTAATCAATCAACAAATCAAATAAAGACCACTTCTTATATTATCAAAGTATTAAATAATTTTCTTGGTATATTAAATTTCCCACATAAATTTTCAAATGAATATTTTGACTTCTTAATTGATTGCATTGAAATTGATCCATTAATCGTTCAATACTTTTTAAATAAGAATCTTATTTCTAAATTTATTGATTGTTATTTAGAAGAATATTCTCCTTTGAGAAATGATAAGAGTTTATCCACTAGCAATGTAGGTTCTAATGGTGGTTGGTATTACAACTATTCTAATACAAATAGTTACAATAGCTCTTCAATTGAAAATTTAAATAGAATTAGATTAAGCCGTTTGGTGACCTTAATTGAAAAAATTATTAGCCATTGTTGGGTACATGATCCAGATTTAATAATTGAAATGAAAATTTCTCTAAAATCAATTCAGAAAAACATTTTATTGCAAAAAACTGAGAAATTGAAGATTGATGAAAAAATTAATCAAATCGATAAGACTATATCATTGCATCAAAAGTCATACGAAGAGCAAAACAAACTATTAGAAGATTTAATTAATGGTAGCGATGATGATGATAATGATGATGAAGATGATAAAGATGAAATAGAAAATAATAATGGAAATAGTGGAAAGAAGGGTGATAAAATAAAGAAAATTAAGGATAACATAAAGCATTATAATGAATTATGTGCTATTTCTTTAAATCAAAAATTCAATCAAGAAGAAATCTCAAGTAAAAAGGTAAAATCAATAAATAAGCTACATAGAGAAAAAATTGGATTAGAAAAAGAAATATTAAAATTTGATCAAGGGTTCATGATACCTAATACAATCCATCCAAAAATACATTCATTATTAAATAAGACTAGAGATGGAATTAATATTGAAAATAAAAATAAAAGCAATCAGGGAATAAATGAAAATGATGAAAATGAAAATGAAAAAGAGAAAAAGAAAGAAAATGAAAATGAAAAGAAAAAGGAAAAGGAAAATGAAGAAAACAAGGAAAATGAAATTGAATTAGAAATGAAAAAAGAAGTACAAAATATCCAAAATAATGAAAAAATTAAAGAACAAATCTTAAAATTTTCAAAATTAGATAGATTTATGTTAATTCGATCAGGCTTTTTCGTAAAGGCCATGTCCTCAGATTTAAATAGCAGCTCACTTGGGGGATTATATTTACATTTATGTTGGGAAAACATGCCATTATTCAAAAGGTTAATTGGCAATATCACAAACAGTATTGAAAGGAAATTAAGTAGTCAGTTTGGGAGATATTATTCGATACTGTCTTCCTTGTTAAAGATCAAAGATTCACAACAAAACGAAAAAATTAATTATGCAATGAATCAATTAATTCAAACAATTAAAAAAAATCAGCATTCAGAAAGAGATTCTTCGACTTCTTTATTGTACATCAGAGAACTAGCTGATCAGGACATCAAGATCTCGCAATGGCTAATTAATGAGAAGGAAAATTGGTTAATTATATTTTTGATTAAAAATAGGCATCAATCTATTAGAATGCGGACTTGTCAGTTGATCCGTGCGATCATTTCACCACAAACTTATTTAATTAATGTGCAATTTGCAAAAAATAAAAATTTTGACTTTAATAATTTTGATTTTAAAAACATTGATCTGAAAAATGTTGATAAAAAAATTTTAAATCAAATTAATGAAAATATTGAAAAGGTTTATATTTATTTACTGAACGAGTTAATTAATTTTACTAATTATATCAAACAGAAAGAAAATAATACCACAACTAGTAATAAAGTCGGTAATCCAAATCATCCAAAGGATGCAGATTTTTATAAATTTACAGATTATTTTGAGCTTTTGGAATATATTTTGGAAGAAAATAAGGAGAAAAGGGAAAAAAGAGCATTGCAATTTAACGATTATTTTGAATATTTTTGGATTTTTTTAATTCATAACGATGATCAAAAATTAGTTTGTAATCAAAATCTTAAATCTGCGCTTTCCTTTTGGAACAAAATAATTGAAAATTTAAATGGTTTAAAAACCTTAAAGATTCTTACAGAATCAGAAGATAAATCAAAAAGGTTATTACAATTTTCAATTAAATTATTAACAGGCCAAAGAATTGTCTTATTTAATAGGGTGTGGCTTAGATTATATATCAATATTATTAAAAACTGCTGTCAAATTTCTTCAATGTTTGCAAAAATATTCCAAAAATCAGAAAGATCCATATTTTTGTTAAACAATTTATCCTTTGCTTCAAAGGATTATCCTAAAATTGCTGACGGGTTAACTATACTATTTAATCAATTTTCAAAGAATGATCAGGATTTTAAAATGAGATATATAAAGCAAATTATCCAACCAGAAAATTTTTATAAGAATCTTGATTCAACAAATAGGATAATTAATAATATGATTAAAAATAAACAAGATTTGGATAACTTTTTTCAAGTAAATTCTCTACATACACTGACTCAAATGGTCAATGATGATTTAGCGGAATTAAGAAAAGATTTGAATAGCTCTAATTTTAATTCTCAACGAAACACAAGCCAAAAAATAGATTTAGTCATCACTGTTATTGATCTCTTCCAATATAAATTTTTCCATTGGATTAATATAATCAAGGAACAAGATTTATTGGTAATTAAAAATTGGCCAAATAAAGGTGAATTATTGTTATCCATTTTAAAGTTTGCTTTAGAATATTATACTCAGAAATATAAAAAGCAAATCCAAAATTTATTATCTTTCTCAATTAATTGGCTGATTCCTTTTGTCCATATTAAAATGATAGAAAAATGTTTATTACAATTAACGATGGAAAATAATAATCTATATGATTATTTCTCTTCCAAAATTGGTTATGACGATTTAACCGGACGCTTATATTTTTTAACAGAATCTCATGAATTCAATTCTTTTGAAATTAAGTTATTAACAAAATATTTACTTGAAGAATCAAATAGTACTAATGAAAAAATTGAAACTGTTGAAATTGATGAGAGAAAAGAATTTGATCAAAAAATAGAAATACATGGAAATAATGTCAAAAATGATGAAAATGATAAGAAGGAAAAGGAAAAGGAAAACGAAAACGAAAATGATGAAAAGGAAAAAGATGGAAAGGATGAAAAGGAAAAGGATGAAAATGATGAAAAGGAAAAGGAGAAGGAGAAAGAAAATCAAAATAAAAATGATCAAAATAATGAAAATGGTGAATTGAAGGAATATAACATTGGATTAAAGTTAATATTTGTAAAAATTAAACAAAGCAAACATAGAAAAATACCAATCATTCAATATTTTAATATCATCTGTAAATATTTACAAAATAATCATCATCAAATCGTGAGAATAGTTAATTACGAAAACTTTCATCTTTTGTTGCGATCTGTAGTTAAAAATATTGAACAGAAAGAAATAAATTCCGATTTCAGAACTTTTTGTAATTTGATTTCTCAAAATTTAAATGAATATCAATTAATTCAATTCCTAGAAAAATCCTTTGTACCCATATTAAAAAATACTTGGAATTCATATATGTATAATAAAAATTTCACTCAGCGCCTTTTATCTTTAAAAATAATTTTTTTATTTGAGAATTTAAAATTATTAATAATTAACCTTGAAAAAAAATTTGAAAAAAAATGGAATTATTTATATAAAAATCAAAATTATCAATTTGATCAAGAGCAAAAAAAATTAGTTAAAGAATTGATGGTATTAACAAATATCATTTCACAGAATTAAAAACTAATATTATTCATTATTTTACACATAAATTCTTTTTGGTTTTTAAATAAAAAAGGATGGGATGAATATTTTATAAAAATTATGAACCAGTAATAAAGATCAGTTATTATCAATTATTTTTTTTTTTTTTTTTATTTTTATTTATTTTTTTATGTTTAAATAAGAATCAAATAATTATTAAAGAAAGAAATATGATTTTTTGATTTTGAAATTTTAATTATTAGGACAGTATACAACTTGGAAAATTTTTTCAAAAAACAATCTCTAAATTTTGTATTTTTGAAATACACTCATATAATAAACATTATTATACATAAAAATTAAAAAAAAGGTTTAACACTTTATTATATATTAATAGAAATTGAAAAAAAAATATAAGTTTTCAGTATTATTTTTTTCCATTTTTAATTGTAAAATTTTTGAATTTTTTATTTGACTGAGTGGAGAGATAATTTTCAAGTATTTTTTTAAGTCTAAAAAGAAACATATTTTTAAATTTTAAAATAGCACAAAATTTTTCAATCAAAAGATATCGCTAAATTAAAGTAAAAATCTGATTTTTTTTTCTGTTTTTGGAATATTTTTTATCATTTTGTTTTTTTTTTCCATGAAATAGTTTATATATACATTCACTGTATTTTTTCTGCAAATTGTTTTAGGTATTTATTATTTTATTTGACTTCTTAATGTTCAATATAAAGTTCAATCATTGTAACTTATTTCATTAAAAAAATCAAACCAAAAAATAGGTGTTTTTTTTTTTTTTTTTTTCCATTAAAGAGTGGGTACTAAAAGTCCACCTGTTTGCCCAAATCCCTAATTTGAATTAGAGATATTGTTGAACCAAGTGAGAGCTGGTCATTTCTCCCAAAAATCGGATCCGCTCCATAAATTGAGAGGAATTTTGTTCCAATTCCGTTCAGTTTTTATAATAGTCAAAAAGATTCAATTCAGTCAAACGATTTCCTCAAAGAATTAGTGGTTCTAAGAAGCATAAGCCCGATTTTTAATTAAAATTACACCGTGGTGGCTATTTGAGAAAATGGTAAACAATAAGAAATAATGGTTAAGGGAATAGAACCCCGGCCTTCAGATTGTATACTGGGTTGTGTTTCCACTTGCCCATACTGGTTCTCTCAAAAATAGGTGTTTTTTTCATAAATCGGTGAAATTTTGAAAAAGATGGTATTAGAGTCTAAATGAGTTTGATATATATCTTTCTTAATTACATAAAATTATCATAACTTTTAAAAAATAAATTTTAGAAGATGTTTAACTGAAATCCAATATGTAGTTTTGGCTAACTCAATTTTCAGAATTTATTTTTTCCTTGTAGTGGATTGAAGGTTTTTTTAGTTATTTTTTTTTTTTTTTTTGATATTTGAAATTGATACAAAAATAATTTTATGGATTAAAAAAGGATTAAACGTTATCCTAGAAATTATAAACTGTTGGATTACACAGAATTTTGAATATGAATTTAATTTTATTTTTGTAATTTATTATAATTTTAGATTCTATGATGAATCAAGATAGAAATTTGTAGTTATTATAAAATAACAAATAAATTGTTCACTTATATAAAAATATTTGAGTATTTTTGTTAAAAATAGCCTTTAAATAAGAATTATAATCATAAAAAATGTTTGGATAAAATAAAGATTGAATGTGCTCATATAAAAACCAAAATTAGTTTACAAAAAAATAACGATTCAAAAATAAAATCCCAATGAAAATTTAATTGAGAAAGTACATTGTATAAATTTTGTGTGTCATCATTTCCGTTTAACTGGATTGTTTGAATCATTTATTTATTCAAATATCCTGATATTTTAATAAATAGGAGAGTATCATATATGTTAGTAGAGTATATTTACATGCTAATTAAAAAAAATATAATCAAAAAAAATGAAAAAATTGATCAAGAAAAAATAAATAAATAATGATTTATTTCTTGATCTTATTGGAAATATTTGATACAACAACTTATTCTTTATTTGGTTTTATTTTTAATTCTTCATGAAAATTCTTTTATTGGGGAAATATTTGAAAACCAAATTACTGGTAATTTCGAAAGAATTTCCCTAATCAATTTAAAAATGATATTTTTATTTAAATTCATCTAATTCTAAACTAGAGTCTGTTCACTTTTAAGTTACAAATTTTCAACAAAATTTCAGGCATAAAAAAATAACAAATTAAGGCACAAAATTTGTAATTTTTTTTTACAATTTATTTTACTAGAATCAGAATTTTGTGCCTTAATTTGAGATTTTTATTGTGCCTTAAATTTCGTTTAAAGTTTGTGCCTTAAAAATGAACTGACTGTAGTTTAGAAAATAGGATATTTATTATATTTATCTGGAGAAATAAAGATTTATTGGACATATTCGTTTTATTTTCTAAGTATTTATTTTCCATTAAAATTGAGAAAACTGTATATAAGTCTGAATTCTGATTGAAATTTTTTCTAAAATTTTATTTTCTTTTGAGTTGAATCTCTTGAAACTGTTTTTTTGATCTCGAGAATTTAATATATTTTTACTGTAATCTATGTAGAAATCATCTTCTTATTTTTGATCTGATTGGATAAAAATATTTGAAAAGGGAATTTTGAAAACACTTTTGTAGAAAAATGTACTTTAAAATAATAAATAGCAATGGGGTGAGAAATACAAGATATAAATGTTTTTGGATTCATCTAAATTTGAAGAAAAATGAAAAAAATATTCAAAAAATAAATTGAAAGATTTTTTTTTTTTGCATTCTGATTTCAACTAATTTATTTGTAAATCTGGTCTTTTTTGTTTAGTCTTCTAAAAGAAATCATTTCTTTTAAATTCATACCTTCCCGATATATATTTTCGGTTTGTTATTTGAATTATTTCAGTCGTTAGTATAAAAAATATATAGATCCGAAATATAATTGAATAAAAACAAAATTTTAATCAAAAAAAACAAAAAAAAATTGGAAAAAATAAAGAAAAAACTCTAGTTCACAATCGTTCTTTTCACAAATAAAGAAGTGAATGATATTTTGGTTCCAAAGTTTTAATTATCCCCTTTAACTCAAAAAAATTAAAAATTCAGTAATCATCTGCACAATTAAAATTTTTCAAAGACGGTAAAATGTATCTAACTTCTTAAAAAAAAAATATTTCTCGGGTAGTGGCTAAATTCAAAACTCAAAATGAATTATTTTTTAACTCTTTCATTTCTTAAATTAATTAACCGTACATAAAATAACTTTTAATAATATATTGTTTACTATTTTATCTTAGATAATACTAATAATTCAAAAAAACTCAGCTTGTTGTGTAATAAGAGTTATAAACCATTGGTATTCGGATGAAGAGATAATTCATGAAAAAAAAAAAAAAAAAAAATTCAACAACACAATTATAAATATTGGTCTTGGTAATACAATCTAGATATTGTCTTTCATATTAAAAAGTTTTTTAAAATAAAAATAGAAATAGAGTTCTCATAATTCTATTTTACTTATTTTTTTTTAAATTATTTTATTTTCAAAATTTATTGTTCATATTAATTGTAAACATTAATTTTTTTTTTTTTTTTTTTTTTTTTTGGGGGTTGACTTATACTTGAACTTTAAAAATAAATTCTAAATATACTTTATAAAGACATTAACCTTTATTTTCGGTTAAAGTCGTTATATTATCTTTTTAACATAGATTTAAAATAAATTGTTTTTTCAAAAAATGTAGTTTTGGTTTTGTTTTTTTCTACTTTAAAATCTTACTTAACAAATACTTAAAAATATGCCTAATGTAATTTTTTTGTTAGACTTTTGAAATTTAGTAGATTATTAAGTTCCCAATACAACTAATTTTTTTTAAATCCCTAGTCTCAGTACAAAAGCAAAAAATGTCAATTTTTTTTCTCTTTTTTTTTTTTTTAATAAATCTCCTTTTTCAAAAACCCCATGAACAAAAATTTACTTGAAAAATGTAAAAATGTTGACTATTCAAACCTATATAAATACTTGGTTCAAAACCATAACTTTGGGATATTATAAAAAAGTTTATTTAAAAAAATATGACAAAAAAAATTGACATTTTTTGCTTTTGTACTGAGACTAGGGATTTAAAAAAAAATTAGTTGTATTGGGAACTTAATAATCTACTAAATTTCAAAAGTCTAACAAAAAAATTACATTAGGCATATTTTTAAGTATTTGTTAAGTAAGATTTTAAAGTAGAAAAAAACAAAACCAAAACTACATTTTTTGAAAAAAAAATGCTTTTTAAATCTATGTTTAAAAAGATAATATAACGACTTTCACTAAAAAGAAACGATAGTGGTTTTGTAAAGTATGATCAGAATTCATTTGTAACTGCCACCTTAAGGATGAGTCATTACGGTGAAATTTTTTTTTCTGAAAAGGAAAAAAACTTTTTAGTAATTTTATTGAGGACCTAACACCAATCAAAAACCAACCAACCTATGATTTAAGATCGATCTTCAAAAATCAACAACTAAAGATTAGGATATTTTTAGAAAAAAAGTCTCAAAGAGCCACACTCAATTTCCAATTAGAATGGTTATGAATTATAATTTCGAAAACAACTATTTCAGTTTTGAAGTGTCTCTCTTTGGTGCTTTTTGGGATCTTGGTGATTTTTTTTTTCTTTTTTTTCATTTTTCAAATGAGTTATTTTTTATCTCAAAGACTATTACAAAATCCTTACTTGGTCAAATTTAGAGAGTTACAAAATAACCACAAATCAGATTAAATCGAATTAAATTGATAGTGAACTTCAAGAAAGCAATTTGTTTTAAATTAAAGAAATTTGACCATTTGGAAAAAGAAAATGAGAAAAGATGAATTTTTTTTTTAAAATTTTGATTTTTTGAAATAGAGATCTCTTTTAAACTTATTTTTCTTCTTTGAATTTTTTATCAAAGATGACCAATGAAATTTTTTTTTGTTATTTGAATTTTGTCAACCAAAAGAAGGACTATTTAGCAATACCCTTTTTAGTCTCAGGTCACAACCTGAGTATGGAGTACATTCACGGTAATTGAATAGACACTTAAGAGCACCAATATAATTTTCAATAAAGAACAAAATACTTGAATCTTGAAGTCTTTTGTGGTGTATCTGCCCCCTTAATGATATTTTCGGTTTTTTTTGAATGTTATGAATAAAAATAAAAAGTCTTTATTATATTTTAATTTATTTCTTTTTTTGGTACAAAAAATCAGAAAAGGCTGAGTAACCACCACCCTTAAAAACATTTTTTGTCAAATGAATTATTTTCAAATTCATTCAAATTTTTTTTTCCTTCAATAAATGTAGATAAAAGAAAAAATAAAAACAAATTGTGTATTTAAAGGAGGAAAAAATGTTAATATGCGAATATATTTTCAAAGGCCATTTTAGCAAGCTTTTTTAAGATTGGGCGGTTTGAATAATTTGAATTGATCAATGAGTTAAACAAAACAACTGTTGGTTGTAGTTCTGATGACTTTTTTTTTTTAATTTTCAAAAACCGTAAAGCACAAAAATGCCCTTGTAAATCGATGACATACGTTTTGTTTAACAATTTCTCTCCAAGCAATTGAAATTCGATCCATTGTAAGGGAGAAAAAAATTGGTTTTGGTTTTCGCTTTTGAACCTTTCAAAATAAAAACCAAAACGATAAAAGTCCTTTTCAAGGAGATACCTTCTAAATTCTTCATGCTTTAATGTGTTTGGCCGCGGTTCTGGTTGCCTAATAAAAATTACATCCTGTAATTGGTTTGCTTTGATAAAATCACCAATCTCATAATTTGCAACCCAATCCCGTTTGTAATGGGTCTTTTCAGATTGTTTTTTAAATTCTTTGTCATAATTTTTCAAATAATTGTCACGATCTTGTTGGATGTATTTCATGGCTTTTTCTACACCACCAATAATTGTAGAGGACTTTTGTAAAATTGATAATTGGTTTTCAAATGCTTCGCTTTCGATTTGGGATTCTTCAGTAACTTGTAAATTTTGTGATAAATGTATAGCTACCGCAGGTGAAACATAGCCACAAATGGCTGACGGGGTTTCGTACTCGACGATTAATTGTTTAAAATCTTTTCCAAACTGATCAACAATTTTTACTTCCAAAATCTTCGAAGATGAGGTCTTTGTATTGTTCATGGTTGTGAAGGAAAGAAAAAGTAAGAAAAATGAAGAATAATTTCTTTAATTTGGGGAACAACAACTTGTGATCAAGAGATTAAGTAAGACACTCATGATATACCGATATTTGAAATTTAAATCAGAAAATATTCGAGACTATTATCCTATTTTAATTATGTAACTATTTTACACCTGGGATTCTTTGAACAACAAATTTAAATTTCAATAAGGATAATAAAAAAAAAAGTTCAAGCAATAAATAGATTGAGATACAAATTCTCTTCTACCTCATTGAGAATTCCTTTTTTAAATGAGAAGAACAATGGAAAAGCGTTGTGATAATTTTTACAGATTTATGTGAAGATTAACTGCTCTATTTTTTTTCTTTTATTTAAGGACGAGGTCTGCAATTTCCCAAATTATCTATTAAAATCTTTTGATCAAAACTGATTTAAAGTGAGACGTAAGTTCATCAAAATATTTTCCAATTTTTATTCATAAAAACATTTTTAGTAATAATTTTGAAAAAAATAATTTTGATTTTTTTCGTTTTAATAATTTAACAATACACGTATAAGTCCTTAAAAATACACTTACTGGATTAGTATTTATTGTAAATAAAATAAAATCTTAATGAGATATCGATTAATATTTCTATTTTAATTTGTGTTGTATCTTAGGAAATGAATAAGTTTACCTCATCTATCAATTAATTAATTTGAGTCTATTTTTTAAATTGAAAAATTCACATTTTCCAATATATAATAAAAAAATTTCCTATTATTTTTAATAAAAACTTAGTTAATTCTTAAAAATGGGAAAATATATTTGTTGTTTTATGCTGGAAAGTCTTGATTTTGAAATAAAAAAAAAGATAATTTTTTTTTTTATTGTTTAAGGGGGGAGTTTTTAGTTCCTCTTGTTTTCCGGAATTCCTAAATTGTGATTTAGAAATATTTTTCAAGATTTACATATACTTTTATTTTCCACTAGGGTTAATAAAGTTATGAAATTTTTCTTTTAATAATATTAAAAATATTATTGTTTTTTAATATATGAGATATATTGATTGTTTTTAATTTATATATCCAGATTTTAAGATTATTTTCATAGGATGGGCAGTCGTTAGGTTTTCCAGAATTTAAAAGAATAGAGTAAAATCAAATATTTTAGGCAATTCTTTTGAATCCTGGAAAACCTAGACACGATCACAGAGAAAATGATCCAAATCTTCAATGACATCTAAATTATTTATTTTTTAGTATAATTTACAAAATTTTGATTTATCTTCATTCATAACATAATAATCCCTGTTTAAATAATTTGTGAATGTTCTAAGTTTTAAGATTGGGGTAGAGCCTTTCCATTTTCAATATTTTTGTTGTTTATTAATATTTCCTTGAATATTAATAATTTTTAGAAATTTTCATACTTTTTGACTTGGACTATTTTTTAATTGATTAATTCGATAGTTATCTAATTCTAATTAAAATCTTTTAATGTTTTTGATTTCCAGTTAATATTTTCAACTTCTTTTTCTCTAAATGACAGAAGTTTAATTAGTTTTTCGAATCCTAAAAAATTTACTTTTTGAATTAATTTTTCTTTACTCTTATATATTGTTATACTTAGTGAATCAATTTTTGCTTCTGTTTTATAAATAAGTCTGGGAGAGTATGGATTTATTAATAAGAGGAATTTAATGACCTTTTTATTTATCCAAGTATCACCGATTCTATTAAAATCATTTTTAGTTTAATCAAATATTTCTAATCCATATAATAGTTGACGGTGTAAAATGGATTTAAAAAAGTGAATTTTTAATACATTAGTAAATTTTTTTTATTCTAAAATATTGACTAGATTTTTGAACTTTTTTTTAACCTTTTCGAGGTTATATTTTAAAAGTCTTTTTTTATTGAGCCAAATCCCAAGATATAAAATTTCTTTTGGAATTAAAGTTTTTTTTGTTTTATTTATATTTTGATTCATTCCCAAATCTTTTATAATTTTAAAGATTTTTTCTTTTTGAAAATTTATTTCTAAAAAAAAATCTATTTTGTTATTATTTTGACTTCTTCCTTTCAATTCAAATATAAATCAACAAAATAAAGAGAGGTGAAGTTGATTAAATAATCTAAATTCCATGAAAGTTTTATAAAAATTTATCAATGAAATTCAAATCTATTCTCCAATTTTTTTTATTTAATTGTTTTACAATTTTGGGTTCTGGTTTTCAAAAAATGAATAAAAATTTATTAAAAAAATTTTTCAAAATAAACGTTTTTCAACCAAAAGGACACACCTCTCAAATCATCAATTCTATTGAATTTGATTATTAAAAATGGAATTATTATCTGTTGATTATCTATTTTAGTTATTCAATTTTTCATTTTTTGTTCTTTTTATTTATAGGCATTTGACAAAAGATGAATCAAAAAAACAAGATAAGAAGAAACCAATTTGGAAATAATCAGCCAGTATAAAAATGGAAACATTGTAATATTGGTTTTGTATGAGTTAGATATAGGAATTTTGAAAGGTCATTATTGGGTTGATGTCTGTAACAAAGAAAATTGAAAATAAAGAAAAAAAAACAATTCCAACAAAATAACCAGATGAATTGTAGGGTTATATTGAAAAATAAGGCTTGAAAGAACAAAATTTTGGCGTATAAAGAGTTTTCAATAAAATGTAAAGAACTTTTCCCTAATTTACCTTGTTCAACGATTTTTTTTTGACTTTATAATTTTTTTACCTACACGTTACCGGATGAGATTTCTCATTTCAAATAAAAGGGAACATCAATTGTTAAAAATATTTAATTTTAATTTTTAATGTTTTGTTTGAATGAGTTTTAAATCTTCAGTTGAGTGTTTTGTATATTTTAAAGAGTTTCTTAGTTTTTAGAATGATATTACAATTAATTTGATTCAATTATGAATAATTCTTGAAATTTTCTGTACCCTTTCATTTGTAAAAGAGTTTACAAAAACTTTTATAAAAACATCTTCTCTTGATTACAGTTCTATAAGGTAAATTAAACAATTAGTTAACTCTCTTTTCATTTGCTACTCATAAATTAAAATATTAAATAAAAAATAAAAAAAAAATATTATTGAAAAACTTTATTAATTTATAAATTTGTGAATCGATGAGAAATATTTCTGTAACTATTTTTAAAATCTTTATATAAAGTTTTTTTAATTTTGTGGATCTGGTTTGTATTGGGTAGAGGTATTTCTATGGATTCGAATTGTATTTTATTTTCAAAGAATTCAAGAATGGAATTAATTTGAGAGATCAAGTCTATATTGTCTGTATTATTAAATTTTAATTTTAACCTTTGTAATTTCGATACCATGTTTGAATGCAACTTTTTGCTTTTTTGAATCATTTCTGGAAATAAAATTTGCAAAATTGGATCTTTTTTTTCAGGAATATTGCTTTGTGAAATTAAATGTGAAATTTTGTGAGCTATTTTAATAATCTTAATTGGGGAATTATTTTTATTTGAATTGTCAAAATATAAATTTAAAAATAAATTTTTGAATTGTTTATATGTTTGAGTATATATTTCTTTTATACATAAATTTAAAAGATTTTTAAAGTTAATATTCATTTCTTGAATTTGATATTTTTCAACTTTTTTCATAATTGCGTAAATTTCAAGAAGGGCTTGGTTGTAACGATGTGAGTACATATTTTTAAAAGCAGATACAAGGAGCTCATGACAAGTTAAGAATCGTGAATAATTAAAAGAAATTCGTTGTATTTCATTTGTAATTTCATTAATATTTTGATTGATGATTTTTTTAATTATTTTTTTCTTTTTCTTTTCCCTTTCAATTTCTATTTCCTTTTCCTTTTCCTTTTCCTTTTCTGTTTCGATCTCATTTTCATCGTATTCAACCCCCATTAATTTTTCCAATTCATCATTATTTTCTTCAACATTTTCCATTTTAACTTGATTTAAATGTTCTTTTAATAATAAATATTTACAAATATTTTTTTTATTGCATAGTATCATATAATACTTTAAGCTTTTTAATGGATACCTTTTCGCCGTTGAATTGTGTACATTTAATTTAGTGCCTAATATCGAAATTTTATTATTTATTATTCTTTCGTACTCTTCTATTTCTTTTTTGATTTTTTTTTTCTCTTCTTCCTTTTTCCATTTCTCCACTTCTTGTTGAAATAATTGATTTTGGTGTTGGACTTCCTGTTTAATTTCAGTTGGAATTATTTTCCGATGATTAGTTATAGATTTGTTAAGATCAGTTTTATCAAAATCAGAAGTTACATATATTAAACAATATGCATTGGTTGTACTGTCCTTTTCACCAATTGAACTCCTCATAGCTTCTTCTTCATCAATTATGGTAACCTCTCGATCATTAAACTTCCACCAATTCTCATTAAAAGAATCATAAACAAATGAAAAATAATGCCCTATTTTAGTATAATGATATAATATAATTTAATTATTAAAATTCCCAAGGTAATTATTAATAATTTGAATTTTATAATCGATTAATTTATCAAAGAAAATTTTGACTACAGTATTTTTATTTTTTTCAGAAATCTGAATCGAAGAGAATAAGATTAATAGACTGGTAGATGTTGAATAAAAAATTTAGATTTATATGTTATCAAATCAAAAATTTGATTCGGAAATTTTCTGTAAAAAAAAAAAAATAAATAATAGTTATTTTCTCAAGATTTTCTGTTTTATTCTAGAAATAAACTCCCATTCCAAAAATTTGAACACAAAAAAATCAAAAATAGGTAAAAAAAATCAAAATTTATTGTATTTTATCAAACCTAATATTATAACTCATTTAATTTACCATTATGAATGTTTTTATAAGTAATCATTTTTATCCAAATAAAAGTAAAAAAATATAAAACAAAAAATAAAAATTGGTGTGACCAAAATAATGAAAAGAGTGGAACAAAAAAATTTAATTGTAAATTTGTTGAAACTTCACCTACAATCGTTGATTGATCGAATGATAAGATAACATCACTAATTTTTTGTGATTTTTCTATTCAACAAACTCAACACTAAACGTATATCAACCATCGAAAGAATTCCCCAGATCTAACGAAACAGATTACGTAACTGTAAAAAAAAGGAAATGAAAACAAAACAAAAAAAGACAAAAAATGAAATAGTTTGTAAAATCAAAATTATTTCCAAATTGAATGTATATTGAAGTATTGTTATTCTTTCAACTGTTTAAAGTGTGTCTAAATTTTTGAAATTTGGTTTAGATATTTATTTTATAAATTCACAGAAAAGTTGAGAAAACTTAACGATTGTGAAATATGAAATTTTTTTTTACATTTTGTACAAGTAACTTTAATTAAAGATTTGTATTGTTTTTGTACTCCTTCTTTTAACATAGAAAGGTCGTCTAGGGTTGTTTAAGTATTGTTAAATTTCTCTAAAGTGTTATGTGATTAAATTGAATCTCGAAATTTCCTAGAGTTTTTGTTTTTGTCTATTTTTCTTCATCCCTATTTCTGTATTTTGATAAATATTTCTTTAATTACTTGCTTATTTTGATAAATATAAACTAGAATTTAAAATTTTTAACTCCACTTAAAATAATAAATTGAAAAAAATATCCTTATAATATTCTAAAAACAACTAATTATTAAATCTTATTAATAATTCACTTTTTAATTATTATAAATACATACCAAACCTTTATATTTTAAAAATTATCAAAAAATAAAGCCAAAAACCAAAAAAAAGTGAATCACAATTTTTGAAATGAATATTATGGAATTTTTATTACTGAAATTTTAACAAAAAAGTGTTAATAAGTAGATTTTTTGCTAATAATAAATATATACATTTTAAAAGACATTAAATCGTCTCAATTTTTCTTAATGTTTATTGGTATTTTCAAAGATTATTTTTTTTTTCGACTTTATGATTCCACTTGATCTTTCTTCAAAAAAAAAGGATCAAAAAAAAAGAAAAAGAAAAAAGATAAAAAAAAACAAAAATTTGAAAAATCAAGAAAAAATGATTCTGATCTAAAAATTGAAAAATTTTTTTGATAAGTATATGGAATAAGCCCTCAAAACTATACAAAACAAGTTCCAATAGCATTATAAAGTGAGTCAACATATTTGAAAAATAGTTTTGTTTCTCAGTCTATGTGTTATAATAAATTGCCTTGAATAAAAAATGCTTCTAAAAGAACCAATCCTTCTTACATTCTTTAAAAGAATGTGTTATAGGGTGAAAAAATTTTCAAAATTCTAGGAAAGCTGAAATGAGTTGGATAACTCTTCAAAAGCTTTCACAAAAACCTAGCCACATTATCACCAATTATTTAGATTTTTTGTAAAATTGTTTTCTTCTTCTTATTCTTCTTTGACTATCTTTGTATTGGACAGGAAACACAACTATATTTTAAAGGGTTCTTTTTGATCGATCCCCAATAAGAAAGAAAATTACTCTTCATTCTTTTATTTTGGTTATTTAACTCATGAAGATAATAACTCCATTTTAAAAAAACACATCTATTTTATAATCAAGTGCACTTCCAAAATGGATGATTATTTGATTGATAATAAAATTCGTTTGGAATTTTTACTTTTTGTAGAATGGTAATAAAAAAATGGAAAGAAACAAAAGTTATTTTATTCAAAAAAATAATTATCTTTTATAATCGATTTTGTGTCTTTCAAACTTTTCAAACACTTGAAGATAGTACAAAACACTTTACAGCCCTTTCAAACATTTTTTAACATTTTTAAAGGGGGGAAAGGTATTGTAAAAGTCTCAAATCTTTGTAAAATTCAAGGTATTTTTTGTAAGTTGATTTCAAAAAAATAATTTTCTTTTTTTCGCGATTTTTTGTGGAATATCGCGACTTTATGAGATTTTAAGTGATAAAGTAGGACTAATCATGATTTTTTAATATTATCACGAATTTTTTCTTAATATCGTGATAATAAATTTTATCATCAAAAGCTCTAATATAAGGGCGAATGATTTATTAGTAATTATAATGTATGGTTATTTTATAGAACTGTTATAATCATGTTGGGAATAAAAATCATAAAGACTTTGACTGTGGGATAGCTTAGTAAATGAATATTAAATTAAAAAAGAGATATGGGAAGAAAAAAACTGAAATATCAAAATATATATTTTTAAAATAAAAAAAAAGAATAAAAAATCAACTTACCACTTCGAACATTTCCTCGGTGTATTAAAACTGAATGTATTGTGTATCCTACCGTTTTTTCTGTGACGAATATATTGTTAATTTTATTTTGAATATCTGCGATAGTATTATTTAAATTCTGAATTTTCTCTTTGATTTGTGTTTTATGTTTAAAAATAATCGTTTTTGCTCTATTTAAGTCATTTCTTTTCTGACCTTTAATTAAATCACTGTTAACATCATCATCATCATCTTTATTTATTATCTTGAAATATTTTTCGACGTGCTTCAGTGATTGTACTAAAGACATATTTGTTTCATTATAATTATTTAACTTTTTTAATTCATTTAATAATTCCTCTTTTTCCAATTTCAATTTTTTTAAAAGAATCCTAGAATTTCTTCTTTTCTCAAGATTTTTGTAAATATATCGATCTAAAAAGATTTGCTTTTCAAATTTGAAAGGTTGGTTATTTTTTTTGCTTTGTAAAGTGTTTTTATCAAACACTGCTCTTTGTAACTGGAAAATTAATATTTTGGGTAAATTTTCAAAACTTGTTTCCTTTGAAACAGTCGTCTTATACTTTGATTGTATTTTATATTTAATGCCCGTTTCCAGAGTATAAGAATCCAAACTTGAATATAGATCTCCATATTTGATATCTAAAATAATTCTTCCTAACTTTTCATGATTAATATATTCAAATTCTTTTTTTTGTTCATCGATTCCTGTAATGGAAATTGCAGACTCTCCATAAAATAAATCAGACATCCATGTTTTTTCAATAATTTCCTTTTCAGTCTTGATTTTTGTTTCTTTTTCAATTTCTTTTTCAATTTCTTTAGATTGTTGTTGTTGCTGTTTTTCTTTTTTTTTTTCTTTTTTTTCTTCTTTTTCTTTTTCTTTTTCTTTATCTTTATGTTTTTCTCCTTCTTTTTCTGGCTCTTTTTCTCCTTCTTTTTCTGGATCTGTTTGTATTGGCTGTTCTTTTAAATTCTTTAATTTTATTAAACAATTTATACCCTGCTCAATTTTTTCACAAAACTTATCATGAAATTCCAAGACATCATTTTGTTGACCAAATTTAAAAAATTCATCAACATCATTAGTATTAAACAACATTTTGATTGTCCTTTTAGGATTGACAAATCTTAGATTTGAAGAGATCATAGACGAAAATAACCTTTGGAGTTGATCGATCATTTTTAACTCTTGTAAATCAATTTTTTTTTCATTACTTTGTTTGTCATTTAAATTCTCGATTTCTTCGTTAATTGTCTCGAAGAGTATAATTTTTTTTCGAAACTGTGGCAACATAAAATAACTTTGGATCATTGAATTCACATAGCAAGTATTGCCAACATTTATGAGCCCGCAGGGTGTTCCTTCAATGCGGATTTTTTCAAATGGGTTCTTTGGCCAAGGAATGTCCCACCAATTCTCAATTTCTTGTTGCGATTTATCAACAACATTATTATTTTCATTTTCAAAAGTTTTTGAGTCAAGCATTGCATTTGTATTTTGATTTATGTTTATGTTTGTCTGATTGTTTCTGTGGGTATTTTGGATCGGATCGTTATCAAACAAATGCTTGATATCATCCAAAGCGACGTGTGAGTCTCTGGGGTGTTCTGACGAAAGCAGTTCCGTTGGATTTTCGCCATTATCCACATTATACAAATATTGCTGCCTAATCGGTATTGGCCTTGTAAGGTTATTATTAAACGAAGTCTCAGGATCGGTGGTATTTAAATTTGTACCTTGTTCAACGACTTCGTTGAACGAAGTTGGAACGTTTGTGTTTGTTGTTGCTGTTGAGGCTTGCTTTGGATTCAGAATTTCTTCAATTATCTCCGTAATAGTGATTGGTTCATAGAGATTTTCAATAGCCTTCAAGACTTTGCTTCTTTCAAAACCCATACCCACAACAGATTCTATTATTGTCTCTGACATTTTTTTCTTATTTATTTTTGTTTCTTTTTTTTTAGTGTTATTTTGCTAGGAAGAGAAAAAAATTCAAAAAATGAAAGTCTTATTCGTTTTAATTTTTAATTTATCTTTTTAATTTTGGAAATACCTTTGTCTGTTTTTGTTTCAAAAATTTGAATGAATTTTCTTGGTTCACTCATTTGACAAAAATCTCTTTGTTTTTTGTTTGTCATCAAGAGATTCAGATTTGAAATGAGAAATAATTTCGCAACAAGAGTCTTTTTCTTTTTAGATCAATCACAATTCTCACAAAAATCACTTTGTATCAAGTTAGTCTCTATTGAAATGAATTTTGTCTACTTTGTGAAATATAAAAAATGGATGCTTATACTTTTTAAGGTCTACAATCCCTGAAACTCGAAAAATGTATATCTTGTATTGGAGTTTGATAAAAAGTTATTTTGGTTCTTAACTGATCGATCTTGAACTTGGTATGGATTGTAATATTGATTAAAAAGTGGTAATTTTTGGGTAGATATTTAATTTTTTTCTAAAAACTGAAATGAAGTGTTTAAAACTAATGGATTGGAAGGTAAGTTAGAATAAAAATTTGCTTTTAAATTTGAGAACGAAAGTTTTAAATATTGATCGAGTTTGAATAATAAATGAGGGGTGGAAAAAAGATTATATTGTGCTATGTATAACAATATTTTATTTTAGTTCTTAGCTGATTGATCTCTAACTTGGTATGGGTTTTAATAATTGTTAAAAAATGAAAGTTTTCTTCTTGTATCTTTTTTTTTTTCAAAATTCAAAATGAAGAGTGTTAGGCTAATATATTAGTAGAGTTCAAAAAAAATTTTTTTAATGAGTATTCATTTGCAATCAAAATTTTTATTTCAGCTTTATTTGATACTCTTCAATAAAAGTTTCTTTCAGAATTTGAGTAAATGGCTAAAGAAATGTTGAATTGATAACCCTAAAATCAAATTTTATTATTAAATACCTATCAATATATTAGTCTTACATTCTTCATTTTGAATTTTGAAAAAAAAAAAATAAACAAGAAAACTTTCATTTTTTAACAAATATTAAAACCCATACCAAGTTAGAGATCAATAAGCTAAGAACCAAAATAACATGTTGTTATACCTAGCACAATTAAAATTTATTTTCCCATCCACTGAGATTGTAAACATAAAAACTTTTTTCATTTTTTTTTAAAAAAAGTAAAAATGTTTACTGTTTGGGAAAAAAGTAAACAAAGGGAAAAAAAGCTCAACTCGATTTTTAATTGGGTAATCTACTAAAAATGAAAAGTAAAATCAATTAAAATAGGAAAACAATTAACTTCAAAGAATAATTCTTTAGATGATTTACAATCAAACCAATAAAAACAATAAAAATCTCCTTGATTATCATAATCCCATAAGTTGTTTTGGGGATCTTAAAAATAGCCGGTTTTTTGAAGAAATTTTTAATGATAGCTCACACCAAGAAAAACCCAGACCAAAAAACAGGATTAAAAAAATCTGTTGTAGTTTTTATTCGTCGATTTTGTATTTTACAATAATTTTTACTTTTTATTGATGTTCTTCTTTTCAATTTTCATTTTCTTTTAAGATTATAAAAGAAAAATCTAGTTGAACTTTTTTTTCCCAAACAATGACTCAAGTTTCATAATTTCAAATATGATAAATTCACAAAATAAACTACTCCACAACAATTTTTCTAAAGTGAGGAATAAAGGCTTGATAAAGTTTTAATAAAATAATTTGTTTTGCTATTTCAGACTCATCCGAATTGCTCATGAAAAAACTTTTTGTCTTTCAGGATAACTTACACAAAAGGAACTATTTCTGAAATCCTGATTTTTTATTATTTGAAACAAGTAAAAGGTAAACCAGACTATTATTCAAAATTTTCAAAACTGGTTTGATTATTTAGAAAATTTGAAAAGAATATTTATTTTTTAAAATATTTTAAACAAGATCTACGTTGTCAAAAATATCAGTTAAAAGATCCTAAAAGGGTAAATTATTCCAAAATCAAAATGAGTAATGCTGAAATCACCCAATCATTACCTACGATTGGTGACAAAATAAAAATTAAAGGAAACCAAGGTATTGTAAAATTTGTTGGAAAGACACGATTTTCTTCTGGCACTTGGGTGGGTTGTGAATTCGAAAGAAATGGTTTGTTGACTAAATTTGAATCTTTTTTTTTTTTTTACTTCTCTAATCACCTTTGCATTGTTCACCTTTCACTCATAAACAAACCCTTGATTTTTTGAAAATTATTTTAGGAAATAAACAAGAAAATGGCACAAGGGACGGTATAAAATACTTTGAATGTAAAAATGGATCTGGATACTTTTTTCAATTTCAGAAAAAGTTAAACAGGAAAAAAAAGAAAAAGAAAAAGAAAAAGAAGGGTAGGGATAAGAAAAATACCAAAGAAGAGGATGAGAATCAGAAAAAGAAGAAAAAAAAAAAATCAAAAAAGAAGAAAAAAAACAAGAAACAAAAGGGAGTTTGTTTTCAAATTATTAAAGAAAGCCCATACCAAACTTTATTAAGAAAAAAATTAATACACCACCAATTACTAAAATTAAAAAAACAACAAAAGCCCAATTATAACCAACAAACAAACAAAAACGAAAAAGAAATCAAAATAATGGAATTAAAAAAAAGGATAGAGGAATTAAAAAAAGAGCATCAACACAAAACTGAAAACAAAAAAGAAACAGAACAAACTGTGGATCTATTAAAGAATAAAAAGGCAACCGAGACAAAAGAGTCATTAAATTCACAGCTTGAGTCATTAATTAACAAACAAAAGAAAATCGAAGATCAAACAAAATTCGAAATTGAAAAAAATACCAAGATCAAAAAAGAAAATCAGGTTCTGGGAAAACAAAAAAAAGAGCTAATTCAAGAAGGCCAAAAAAAGACAGGTAAGTTTTTAAAAATCTATTTCTCTTGATTTTCTTATTTTTTAAAACAAAAGTATATTCTTTTTAACCCCCAAAAAAAGTATTTCTCGATTTAGTTCAACACAGTTTAACAATAAACATTTTGTGTCTTTCAAATTCTTTGATTTATTCAAACTTTACCTTTTTGAATTTTTCTTTTTTTTTTTTGATCAAACAAATAAACAAACAAACAAACAAAAAACCGAATAAATAGATGAAATTCAAATAATTTTCAAAAACAAATCACAAAATTTAAATCAAGATTCAAACCCTTCAAATTTACCATTAAAAAAAACAATTTTAATTGAGAACATTACCCAAATGGAAAACAAAATTAAGTTATTAAAAAAACAAATTGAAAGCAATGAAAAAAAAATCGAAAAATTAAAAAAAGTAAGGATCACACAATCAAACAAAAATCAAAAAACCAAACGAAAGGAGAATGGTAAGGAAACAAAAAAAAATTCTGAAAAAAATGAAGAAGAAAAAGAGGAAAAAGAATCTCAAATCAAAAACGAACAAGAAAAAGAAAAAACCAAACAAAAGGGGAATGGTAAGGAAATTGAAAACAAAACAGAAAAAGAAGAAAAAAATGAAAATAATTGTGAGGTAATAGTGAATAATGATCGAATAAACGAGGAAGAAAAGGAGAAAGAGAACAAAAGCAAAACAGGTAGCACTAATAACCTGAATATTGATAAATCAGAGTGGGCAATCAGATTAATGAAAAAAAGACCACACATATTTGGGCTTCGTGAAAAAATTAGACCAATCTCAAAAAAAATGACTTATGGGAAAATTCCGACAATAAAAAAAGTTTTAAATCCAAATTTTTTGAATTCTTCTCAAATTTTACAATTAATTATGCAACATTATGATATTACAGGGAAAAGTGAACTCAAGGATTTTATTGAAAAACAAACAGGGATTGATTGTAAGATTTTACTTTTTATTTTTTTAGGCATTTTTTTTTTTTTCATATTTATGATTAATTACTGATTCTTTTTTTAACAAACAAACACAAAATATTGTTAACAAGAAATTTAATTTGATTCAATTTTCTTTGAGCGATTTTATAAACCCATTAATTTTGAGTATAAATATTGTTTTTATTTATTTTTTATTATAGATTCTAAACTCTTTTCCAATAATTACTACACAATCAAAAAGGAAAAAACACAATCTTGAAAAGATATTTCTTTAATCCTGTTTTTAAAATAAGAAAATAATTTATTATGAGTACACTATTCTTTTGATATACAAAAGTCATTTAATCTTATCTCTTTTGATACTATAAATATATACCTTGATATGTAATGTATATTTATTTTTTTTAAAAAAAAGAAATTATAAAAAAAGAAGGTTAAAAATTTTAGAATAACATTTCTCAAATTTTTATTGGACTAAAAGTATTGGAAAACGGTTTACATGAGATTACCATAGGATTTAATTCAGTTTATTTTTGTCACCCTAAAAGCTTAAATTTTGAAATTAATGTTGAAAATTACTTTATAAAATTAACAATCAAAATTAACAATATAGGTAATAATATATTTAAGCTTTAAATATATATGTTTTTAAATGCTATTTAATATATATATATATATATATATATATATATTTAAGAAGAAATTGTAAATGTAGATCAGTTTGTGAAATTTATATGGTTCCTAAATCATTTTTTCCAGGTAGGTACATTTAAGTTATTTCGAAAAAAGTGAGACATTTTATCGATATTTCTAATAATATTTTCCTTGTCAATGTTTCTTTTCCTAAATTCGTAATATCATATTAAGAGAAATAATAATACTGGTTGAATAAGTACCTACTGTATATATTTCAAAATATGTTCATCAAAGTATTTGTAAAAAATTCAAAACTAAATTACCGAATTTTTTTTGTATGAAACAAGGTACGACTAATTTCAATGAAATCTTGGATAATATTGTAAGGATATAAAAGATATTCTAAACAAAGAATTACAATTCTAAGTTTTCCCCTCTATTGTAAATTTCTCAAGATTAAAACCACAGAGGAAAAACAATTTTTGTCTGATCAAAAAGAAAAAAATACCAACTAATTTCATTTTTTCCCTGGCTGAATCATCTTTTTTTTTTGGGAAGAAGAGTTCCAAACGAAAAAGATCAAGTGGTACATTGCTAATATTGAAACACTGGAACACGAAAGTGTGAGTAACTTGAAAATAAAAACGAAAAAGCAAAGGCTAAAAATGAGCAGAGGTTTAAAGAAAAAAGAAATTACAATCAAAAAAAAATCCCCAAATGAGCATTCATGATAAATTATCAAATTATTAAATTAATCAAATGTATCTTTGTTGTAATTTTTGGTGTTCTTATTTAAAAATAGCATTGTTTTTTTTTTTTTTTTTTTGATTTTTTACCAATTGCTGTTTAAAAACCTTTTTAAATTTTTTATTTTTTTTCTTTTTTATTTTTTTCTTTTCAATTTTTTGTTTTTGATTTTTAAAGATATAAAAATTTTGGGTATTCCTTTCCCTTGAACAATTGTGGAATCTATGATTTTAAGCTGTAAATTACCATTGAGGAAATTTAAAAAAAAGGAAATATACAGTGTAATTTACACTTCTTCAATAATAATAAAAAAAAAAAAAAGATACTAATCAAATTCCACCCTTAAACAATATCATATAAAATTTAGATCAGAAACTTTGATAGATTTTTATTAAAACAATGCCTTAAAAATAAACAAATTTGGATTATTATTAAGAATCAATAAATGAATAATAAATAACAGTGTTGGATCTTTATATAGTTATATTAGAATTAAGTTAAATTGGATTTTTTTATTTGTAAGGCATTATTTTAATAAAAATCTATCAAATTTTCTGATCTAAATTTTATATGATATTTTTCAAGGATGAAAATTGATTAATATTTTTTTCTTTTTGATCAGACAAAAATTGTTTTTCCTCTGTGGGTTTAAACTTGATAAATTTACAATAGAGGGGAAAACTTAGAATTGTAATTCTTTGTTTAAAAAATCTTTTATAAACTTACCATATTATCCAAGATTTTATTGAAATTAGTCGTACCTTGTTTCATACAAAAAAAAATCGGTAATTTAGTTTTGAATTTTTTGCAAATACTTTAATGAACATATTTTGAAATATATACAGTAGGTACTGATTCAACCAGTATTATTATTTCTCTTAATATGATATTACGAATTTACAAATAAAATCACTTCCAAAGAGAATTTTCTATTTAAAATTTAAATAATAATTATATTACACCAAATGTATTTTTAATCTTAACAAATATTAAGAATTAAAATAATTATACAAGCTAAAAAAATTGTGTAACTATATTTGAAACAAGACATCTCATTTTCATTTTTTTTTATATTATAGAAATTATTAAAATTTTTTTTTTATGAAATACTATGCTCCGTCAGTACTTTTAATGATATCACTTGATCTGAAGAATTTTTAAAAAATTTTGATGAAAAACTTTACCTTTTTAAAACTATTATGTTATATTATATTTATTTTTTTGAAGTAAATTTTCTGAATTATGTTAAATCCTTGACACTTTTTATTGCTGCTTATTGTTTTAAGAAAGTAAGTATATTTTACCATTTTGAAAATTTTAAATTATATACATTACTGAAAAATATTCTTTGAGTGCTGCCAGATATTGAAACTTTGAAACCAAAACATCATTCGCTGATCTATTTGTGAAAAAAAAACCAAAGTAATTCGGAGTTGAATCTTTAATTTTTCGATTTTTTGAACATTTTTTTTGGTTAAATTTTTGGTTATATTAAATTTTGTTTTGGATCTTTAAATGTGTTTATATGAATGAGTGAAATTAATCAAAGAGTAAACCAAAAAAATAGACCCGAAAAGGTGTGAATTCGAAATAAATCTTTTCTTTTACAAGACTAAACAGAAAAGATCAACTCTCCAAAGAAATTTGTTAAAATCAAGAATGAAAAAAAAAAAAAATCAACCAAAGCCTATTTTCGAAGATTTTTTTTTCTTTTTCTTCTTAATTTGTAATGAACCCAAACAATTTATAACCTTAATTTTTCTCGCCCCATTACTATTTATTATTATTTTACACAACCTTTTATTTACAAATTTGCTTTAAAAATTCCTTTTTCAAATATTTTGATCAAACAAAACCAAAATAAAGAATGCTAATTTCAAAAATTAAAATAAAGGACTAAATTTGTGGTAATCAAAAAACAGGTACAAAAGATTCAACCCAAAATAAAAGAAAAATTTTTAAAAAATTTCAATAAGATTCAGTATTATTTTTCGTTCTCATTTTAATGGAAAATAAATAATTCTAAAATCAAACGAATGTGTCCAATAAACCTTTATTGCTCAAGAGGAATTTAATAAAACATCCTGATTTTCTGAAACAAAATAGGAATTGATGAATTAAATGAAAATAGGATTTTTAAATTCATTTTTGAAAATTCTTTAGAAATAAAAAGTATTTTGTTTCTCAAAAAATTTTCCAAACAAAAGTATTCGTTTTCCGAATTAAAAATAAAAACCAAATTAAAAATAAGTAATAGTATCAAATGTTACAGATAAAATCAAGAAATAAATGATTTTTTATTTATTTTTTCTTGATCAATCTTTAAATTTTTTTGAATTCCTTATTTAAGTTGCTTAAGAGACCTTATTATACTAGAATATATCCCACTCTCATATTTATTAAAATACCAATGTATTTGGTATAAGAAATGATTTGAAGAATTCAGTTTCACATAAATAGTGGCACTCAAAATTTGAAAAATGTACTTATTTCCTTAAATATTCTTTTTTTATTTTTTTTTGCTTTCTTATTCATTTTTGGGTAAATTGTTTTTTTATTTTTCTAGTGATTAAAGAATTTTTAAAAAAATATTTTGAATTAAAAATGACAAATATATGAAATATCTTTTGAATATAAAAATTGCTGTCTTTTTTTTTGTTTTAAACTTAAATAATAATTTCTGAAATTTAATAGACAATTATCTCATAAATTTCTCATACAATTAAAAAGGGCTTATTAATTGGTTTGATTATTTAAAAAAAAATGTAAAAGAGATAAAAAGTAAATAAAAAAATAAAAATTACAAAATATAACTGGTAACCAAATTTCTATCTATCAAAACTAAAAGAATTTTCTTTCAATTTATTATAAGATTTTGAAGCTATGTAACCATAATAATGTGGTATATTTTATTTGAGATCTTTTTTTTACCCAAATATAGATATTTTCCAATTGGTGTAATAGATAAATCCTTCTTGGTATTAAAATACAAAAACTTAAAATAAATTTCTTCATAACTTAAAAGGATAAATTTATTTATACTTTTATAAAGATTAAATCAAACAAGTGAAATTAAAAGAAAATCAAATAATTTCTCAATGTAGTTGCCCCAAAGTTAAATTGAAACAAAGTTTTTTAGATTTCGTGAATCATTTCAAGTTTATCTTCATTTAGGAATTTTAGTTTATTTAAATATTAAACACTCCAAAATAATTTTTTTTTTTTCAATTTACATCTGTTGTTATCTGTAATAATATTTCCTCAAAAAATTTTCAAAAGGTTTATTATTAAAAAGTTTAATTAAATTTAATCATTTTTTTTCAAACTTTACATATTGTAAAAGTTTAAAAAAGTTACAAAATGTACCAAACAAAAACAAATTGATTTTTATTCAAAAAAATATTTCAACATTAGAAATATTTAATTTCTTAAATAATTATTGTGTTATTAGATTTTTAAGGAAAGGAAATAATAAACTTGTAATTTGGGAAAATCTCGAAAAAAATAAAAACTTTTAAAAAGAATATTAATAAATAAACAAAAAATATTCCAAATGATCTATATATAAAACATTTTTTTGAAGAACAAAGAAAGATTATTAATAAAAGGTTCTAAAAAAATGAAAAATAAAAATCAAAAAATAAATATTAATATAGCCTCTTTAAATATTTGTGGCTTGAATAATTCAAATAAAATTTTTAAATTAGAATCTTTTTTTATTAAAATGTAATATCGATATTTGTTTAATACAAGAATCCAAAATAACAAAAAAAACCAACTTTCACAAACTATTTCTCTGTGAATAAAAAATCTTATGGAAATAATGGAAATAAGGGTGGTTTATTAATAATAATAAAAAAGATATTTCTAGAATTTTTTCGTGAAATATTAATTGCTGATTTAGATGTAATGGGAATACAATTTACTGATTTAATCATTATTAATATATATCGGAGAAATGACCGAAATATTGAAATTAATAAAAAAATAATAAATATCTTAAGAAAATACCAAAACAATAAAACAATTATTGGTGGTGATTTTAATTTAAATGAAAATAAAATAAAATTATTTGAAAAATTTAATTTTAAAATATTTCTTAATAATAAACCAAGTAGAAAACCAAACAATTTGGATTATTTTTTAACAAATTTTAATAATTTAAAACTCAATAAATCAAAGACTATCAAAAATTTTATTAGTGATCATAATACAATTATGAATAAATTTGAAATAAACTCAAATTGGGAAATCAATGATATCTATAAAATTAAAGATATTCCAACCTTTCAAGAAGACTTTCTCCAATTCTTTTCTCGGCAGAATTTTAATTTAAATGAAGAAAATTTTATTTTATTTAAAAAAAAATATAAACAGAAAGAAAGAATAGTATTTGATATCAAACAAGATAAATTAAAAATTAATAATTTACTTTATAAATTGTTTGATAAAAAATGAAACTTTACATAAAATCAAAAAAATTAATGAATTAAATTACTTAAAATTACTTAATCAAATAAATGAAGAATATAATAAAAATAAAAACTTTTGGAAAACATTAAATAAAATAAGAGAAACTTCTACAAAAATGTTTTTAAATAATGAAACCATATTCACAGTGTATAACGATTTTGTAAAATCAATTAGTCAAAAACCTAATACAAATATAATTAATTATATTAAAAAATTTAAAATTAATAAAAATTCATTAAATCCAATTGACATAAAGGAAATTTTTGATCAAGATAAAATTAAAGAAATAATCAAATTTCAAAAAAATAAATCAGTTAAAGAATTTGACAAAATAAATCATTATAAGTTTCTAAAAAAACCAACCAATTCAATATTTATTAAATTATAATTATTTTATTAAAACAGTTCAAAATATTTTTTTTAAATTGGATAACAGACGAAACTGAAAAAAGTATAAATTTTATTAAAAAAAAGAAATTTATTATTTATTCATAAATCAGGGGATGAAGGCGAACCATTAAATTATCGACCTATCTCTATAAATCAATCTCTTCCAAGATTTTTTTTAAAATTAATATACATTGGAATTCAAGACTCATGGGACTTGATTTCAAAAAAAACAATTTGGATTTAAAAAATATTTTGGAACAAGAATTGCTGTTTTAAATTTATTAAGAAAATTTAAAAAAATAAAAAATAAAAATAAAAATACAGAATACTTTGTAGTTACTATAGACATACAAAAATGTTTTGACTCTATACAACACTCGTTAATATATCAATCTATTAAAAAATTTATCAAAAATGAAACAATTAAAAATTGGCTCTTGAGATATTACAAAAAAGAAGGAATTGGAGTTTATCAAGGAGATCCCTTATCACCAATTCTCTTCGCATTTATATCTCATTTCCTACTAGAAAAGTTAAAAACTTTAGCTGTTCATGTTCAAATGTATGCAGATGATCTTATTCTTATTATGAAAGGGCCATTAATCTCTCTAAAAATTAATTTAGAAAGTATTTTTGAAATAATAAAAAGATTCGGGATGAACCCACATAATAAAAAAAACCAAATATAAAAAAAGAATTAAAAGATATTTTTTATCTTGGGATTTGGTTAGAAAAAAACACGCATCTTGAATATAATTTCAAAAAAGTGGAAAAGTCCTTGGAAACACTTAATCGATTGTTTCAACAAAATAAACTCAACAATGGAGTCAAAATAACTTCTTTCAAAGCTCTCATTTTAAGTCAACTTTATTATGGTCTTGAAATATTTGACTTGAAACAAAATGATTTTGAAAGAATTGATAGATTTATCAATAAAACAGTCACAAATTTCTTACAAATTAATATCCATTCACCTCGATTAATTTATAAAACTGAAGCAAAAATTGATCTCGCTAGATTAAAAATATACCGAAGAAAATATAAATTGATAGAAAAATTAGATTTCTTAAATTTAAAAAAAATTAAAAAACAATACTAAATTTTCGAAAATTGGAAAATGAAAATATTAATTGGCACACTAAGGGATTAAAATTATTAGATTTAGAATTAAAAGTTTTTCGATTAACCGAATTGGAAAATTCACCTAGTTGGAAAGTTCAACAATATCTAAAAATTATAAAACAACAAAATTGCAATTTCAAACAACAAAAATATTTAAACTGGAAAGCTTCAAAAACAATTCTAAAATTTCGAAATTTTACTAATTGTTTAAATAGGTACTCTTATGTAACAAGTAAAAATAAAAATAAAAATTGTGATTTATGTAAAGAAAAGTTAAATATTGATATCATTGAAGATTTCGATCATTTTTTATGGGACTGTCCGGCCTATAAAATAAATCGAAAAATCTGGACATCTGAATTTTTTGAAAAAAATAAAAAAATTAATAATATCAGAGATATTATTAATAAAAAGAATTCATCATATATATTATCATTAGTAAGTGATAATAAAATTTGTGATTCTTTAACAAAATTTCTAAAAAAAAGTTTAGAAATTAGGGCACACAGGAGAAAAGCAATTTTCTCTCTTCAAAAATAAAAAAAAAAAATAAATTTAATCATTTTTATTTTATGTTTAACAGTTAAAAAAACACAAATAATAAAAAATTAAAAATTTTGTATAAATTCAAATTGTTATCCAAAAAAAAAAAAAAAAAAAAAAAACCAAAAACAACAAACAAAATCAAAAACAAAAACAAAACAAAAACAAAAATAAATACATTCAAAAATAAACAAAACTCAAATAATAAAGATATCTACCAAGAAGTACCTGAAAGTATTTTAATAACATTAATCAGACTAGCTATTAAAGAAGATGTGCGCATTGTAGACATTACTCAAGAATTTTCAGAAAATCAAAATCCAGATGAAAAGGATCTTTCTGTGAGCCGAAACATCATTTTAAGTTTAGATGACGATGATATTAATGTCTGGGATGAGGCTGAAGACGATGAAAAGAATATTGTAGTCGATAAAGAAATGATTGATGAATATAAAAATGGCAATTACATTGATTTCATCCATACATCAAATGTGAATAATTTAATTAAAAATTTAATTAACGAAAAATATTTGCATGAAAATTTTGTACAGACTTTTTTAATGACATACCATGGCTTTTTAAAACCAGAGCATTTATTTTTGAAAGTCGTTCAAAGATATAAAGTACCTCCAATGAGCAAATGTGGTGTTAAATTTGAAAACGAGAGGGAATATAAGCTGTTTAAAATAGGTATCCAAAGGAATTCAATTAATTTTCTTGAAACTTGGATCAATAACCAATTCTTTGACTTTGGAAGAATTCTTTTATCTGCTCTCCGGTCCTTTATCCAAAATAAAATTAAAAAGGACTGGCCAAAAGATTATCAGGTACTGCTTCAGACTATACATATGAATAAAAATAAAAAAGTAAGAATGGAAATGGGGGATTTAATAAAGACTTCTTCTAATAATTTACAGACAATTACGTTTCCAGAGCCCATTATACCAAAAAATGTTTTTTCACATTTTTTAAATTTAAGAGACGTCAAAGAAATTGAATTTGCAAGGCAAATTACTTTATATGTACAACAACTTTTTCAAAAAATACAGGTAATGTTTTTTTTTTTGGTTTAATTTTTTGTCTTTTTTGAAAAAAAAAAAAATCAAACTTATTTTAGATTTATTATTAAGAGTGGGAATTGTATCGTAACCAATTTTTGAATAGTGTGATTCATTCACATTTATTTATTTATGTTCTCTTGTTTTGTTATTATTAGATTAATTAAATATTTATACAATTATATTGATTTATCTAAATAACCTAGTTAATAATTCAAAATTTTTTTTTATATTATTATTTTTACGAATTATTTTATAAAGTTCAAGTTAATGTCATTTTTTTCTATATTTCCATTCTCTGGGTGTAACCGATAATCAGTTATTTTCAAAAATTTTAGATGTTCAAATTTTAATATGAGAGTGTATTCAATTTTTGAAAATCGTTGATGGTAGTTCAAAGTTGATTAAGGGATCTTGTATTTATTTGAAGGAAAATAAAAAAACAAAAAAATGCAATCTCACATAAATATTATCCCTTGAAAGATATTTAAATATTAAATGACTTTTCACGACCATAAAATTTTGAAATATTCAATGAGGTTTTTAAGCTAAAAAATTCAAATTAAACTAGATTTCAAAAATTTTGACTCACTTTATAATGTTAATGGAAGTTGTTTTGAGGATTTATTCCAGTATTCTTATCAAAAAAATATTTTCAATTTTTTGGATCAAAAATCATTTTTAATAATTTTTCAAAATTTTGAATAATTTTTTCTAATTTTGCTTATTCAAATTTTTGTTTTTCTTTTTTCTTTTTTGTGTTTCTTTTTCGTTTTTTTTCAATTTCTTTTTATTTTGCAAAAGATCCTGTGGAAAAACAAAAGATCTTCGAAAAGACCAAGAATCACTAAGAAAAATGAGAATATGTAATTTCTTTTAAAATGAATTTAATTATAAAGAAAAAATCTTCTTGTTAACTTTTTTTCATTGAAAGTTCAGTAATAAAAAATCTGTAAGGCTCATTTCAAAAATTGTGACTCACTTTTTTTTATTTTTTGGTTTTATTTTTTTTTTCATTTTTAAAATATTAGGTTTTTATGATGATTTCGAATAATTTATAAGTGAATTACAAATCAGATTTAATTATTAATTGTTATTGAATACTAAAGGATAAATTTTTTTTTTTCCAATTTATTATTTCAGGTAAGTCACAATTTTTGAAATGGTGTTTATTTCGGTTCAAAAGTTGTTTTAATTATTATGCAAATTTGTGTTTCGATAGATTTCTTTATTTTGATTTATTTTTAATTAATTTTCTTTTTTGGTTATTCATTTATTTTCTATATTCTGATTTAATTTAAATTGATTTTATATTTTTATTGATTTTCAATATTTTATATTTTTCTGTTATCCAATTAATATAAATCCAATGAAATTAAAAAATTAATAGCCTTCGGAGTTAGTCAATCAAGCATGGAGCAAATCGAAATTAAAGCACAAGGCCAAAAATGTTATTAATATTATCCAAAAATTTAACGATTTTTCAAAATATTTTGCAGAGCAAATTGTTTCTGAAAAGTTTATCAAACAAAGAGCAGCACAATTTATAAGATGGATTAAAATTACAACCCTCTTAAGAGAAATGAATAATTTTGATACTGTATTAGCAATTGTTGCCGCTATCGGGTCTTCAGCTTGTTCCCGATTAAAATTTTCACAAAATGAAGTTTCAGTAAAATTATGGAAAAACTTTGATCTAATCAGGGATTCTCTTACCAATGATCACGGCTATAAAATTTATCGTCAAATGTTAGAGGATTGTGAACTTCCTGCAATACCATATCTTGGGGTCTATCTGACCGATTTAACCTTCATTTCGGATGGTAGTCCAGATACTATTGATGGATTAATAAACTTTAGTAAACGAAAGTTGTTATTTAATGTTATTAAAAAAATTAAAAAATTTCAATCCGTAAGTTATAATTTTATCGAAATTTTTCAAATTACAAAATTATTAAAAAAAAGATTATCAACAGCAACAGAAAAAAGCTTATATCTTATCTCTGTAAAACACGAACCAAGAGGTGTTCAGCGGGGTGATCTTATTTAATTGATTGTTTTTTTTTTTAGTAAAACAACTTTTTGAAAATAAAATCAAGGAGATATTTTTTTTTTTTTTTAGATTTTTATTAAAAATAATTTTTTTCTAAAGATTTGTACACTTTCAAAATGGTTAAATAAAAACTAATTGGGTTACTTACAACTTGATTAGAGAGGGGGGATTGAACAAAATTTTATTCAATATTTTTTTTTTTTTTATTTATTTTTTTATAGATTTTAAATTACCTACAATTCTGATCATTTGATATCTAAAGAAATACATTAGATAAGTGTGTTTATCACTACAAGAAGTATTTTAATACAGCAAATTTCAAAACGTGGAAATGTTGATCACCTGATTTTTATCTTGATTTTAATTTTTTTATTAACATTAATTAACAGGTTTTGGGATTGTTAAAATATACACCCAAAAGTATAGGTTTGGAAATTGAAATAATTTGTAACTGTTGAAAAAAAGGAAAACATAACAAATTCCGTTAAAATAATCAAACTTAGTATAAAGGGGTGAAATTAATAAATATTTTTTTCGGACTTCAAAATATAATTGAATTTTGAGAAAAAAATAATATTAATTTTCAGATATAAACTCTTTTTCAGGAAAATTGAACCAGTTTTATAAAAAAAATAGAACATACTCTTGTGATTTTAATTCATTATTCTTCTCAAAATCAATTTTTTCAATTTTTAAATCTGATCATTTTTTCAATTTTCTATTTTTTCTAATTTCCTTGCTATTTTTTTTTTTTTTCTTTTTTTCTTTTTAAAAAATGTAAATTTGAATAAAAAAAATTAGTTTGAAAATTCCAAATTAACATTAAGAAAAGTAATTTTTGTTATTTTTTTATAAAAAATTTTTATTTACTATGTAAAAATCTTATGGTCAACAAATTTAATTGTCTAAAGAAATTGATATATTTTGCATGAGACGTTACAATGAAAGAGACAAAAATTTTTTTAATATTCTTTTTTGATATTTATAGTTTATTACCATACTTTTCTTTTATGAAACTCAATTCTAATCAGAAGTTCATTATTTCGGCCATTTCTATAGAATTTTAGTTTGATTAATTCTTAAAAATTACTTAATTTTTCATTTTTTGATAAGCTCCTTTGAGTGAATCAGAGTTAATTTTTTGTTTACTCCCCCCCTTTGTAAATAAACTATTATTATTTATCACTTATATCAAATTATTAAATGAAAGGGGTTATTAAACAAATTTGAAAAAACTTTTTTTTATTTTCGGTTTTTACTTTCTATCTTTTTTTGTTCTCAGAATTATTCTGCTATTCGTAATTCAAAATAATTGCCAAACTTGAAGGAATCTAATTATTTAGTTCAAAGTTATTAAATGGTACTATAATATGTTGAATATTTTGATGAAGTGAAAAATTTGATTATAATTAAATGGAAAATACAATCCAAGTTTTTTTTAATTAAAAAAATTTTTTTATACATTTTTTCTAAAAAAATAAAAAAGATACCTTTTCTTGAACTATAATATATCAATTAAGATTTATTATTTTTTTTCACGGTATATTATTAATATACTATTTTTATATTTATTTTAAAAAGTATAAATTTGAAAAATATAATCCAAAATTTTCAAGTTAGTATTTTTATTTTATTTTTTATATTATTTTTTATTAAAAAAAAAAAAGGAGAATAAGCTTAGCAGTTTAATAATGTGTAGAAGTAAATAAAATATATAATATTTCTTATTTCAATAACATTATTAAAACAATAGTTTAAGAAATATTTTATTTTTATTTTTAAATAGGTTGTGGTATTTAGAAAAGAGTTCAAGTGATAAATACATCAGCTTTAAAAACGTTATATACTATTTAATTATCAAAATTGTTCAAAAATTGCATATCAAAATTAGATTTTTTTTTTTGTCTGTTTCTTGATTTATTTTTATGATTTGGTATTGTTCAATTTATTCATTTACAAAGGGTTAAAATTAATGTTTTTAGACTATTAAAACACTTTATCAATTAGAAAGATAATGATTATTCGATAATTTATCTATTAATATATATATTTGAAAATATATTTACCAATTCTTTTGATTTTTTTCATAACTAGAAAATAGAATCTTGAAGTTTACTATTTCATAGTCAGAATGTATGATACAAGTTTGTTTATGATTTATTACTATGAAATTCTTTCATTTGAAAAAATATATAACTGGTAAATGATATGTATCGTTTAGGAGGTTAGTATTTACCACGGAGAAGTCAAGTAATAGGTAATTTGTTACTTGATTAAAACTCATTTTAGTTCTCTGGTTCATATATCTATAAAAAATACCTATAAAATAAGTTTTACAGTGGATCTCAGTCTCTTCAATTAAAAAATATAATTGTATTAGTAAAAAAATCAAATAGTTTTTTATTATAATCTTAAATTTAACCTAAAAATGAAAGGTTGGGTTATCAATCTAAAGACTTTCGAGTTGAAAAATATATTTCTTAAAATTTGTTCGGAAAAGCAGATTAGTTGTGAAAAAATACATTTTTTTAAAAAAACCTACCAAATTACCTAAAAGATTTTTTTCACAAATTGAAATTTATTGGAAATATATTGAAAACACAAAATAGCTTTATAAAAACGGAAACAAAACTAAGCCGTCTTTGGGTTTTTACGTTGAGTATTATTTAGCCAATATTTGAAATCAAAAAAAACATAAAAAATTTAGTCATATTTGGGGAATGTTAATAAGAGATTTCAAAAATTAGAATACTATTATTTTGATTTCTTCAGATATTCAAAAAGTAATTCAGGAAACAAATTCTCACAATTACACTTTTTAATTCGTAATTTAATAAAAAAAAAAAAATTAATATTTTATTATTCGATAGTTCAATTACACTTTTAAAACATAAACTTTGAACGAAATTTAAAGTACAAAACTTTTTTCAAATTGAGGCACAAAATTCAGATTCTAGAAAAAAAAATTGTGGAGAAAAAAAATTTCAAAAAATGTACAATAATTTGAGATTTTTTTGTGCCTTAAATTTCGTTAAAAGTTTCTACCTTAAAAGTGGAACTATTTGTACTATTTTCAATAATAGAATTTTTTAAAATCATTTACCTCTAGTTCTAACAAACTTTAATTATCGGCAAATAGAACATAACATTAATCCCTTAAATAGGGATTATAAGAAATCAAATTCATATTTGTTTCTTGGGTTTTATCGGTTTCTTTGATCAATTACTGGTATTTTAGATTCAGTGAGATCAAATTTTGCTGATTTTGATTTTTTTCTATTTGAAAAGTGGAGAAAGAAATATTGAAGCGAAATAAATTCACATTGATTATTCAAACACCTTTACCATTTGAATTTAAGATTAGTTCTCATTGAAAAGTTAAAAAGCTGTTCAGTAAGGTGTATGGTTTAATATTAAGGTTTATTGATTTAAATTATTGTAAAATATTTTTACTTTCGAATCAAATAAACTAGAAAAAGTTGAACAAACTTTTCAAATTTTTCTTTTTTTAAAGATATATTTTTTGGTTTAAAGTAAATCGGTTTTTTGTAAAAATTTAAGAATAAAAGGGCCAGTGAAATTCCAAGAAGAAATGTCAGTGTCCAAGGATCATCTCAGCTTTTAGTTTGGAAAGATTTAATTTATTTTTTACAATTTCATTTTCTTTTGAATCGTAATTTAGTCTCAAAATAGACACAATGTTTACAGCACTCCACAAAAATGGAAAAAAGGAAAAAACTGAACAGAAGGGACCAGTTCCACAAGAGTCCGAGTATGCCTTTACTCAAAACGAAAAAGTAATTACCATCACAGTAAATGTGCCACTTGGGACTCATTTAACAGATCTCTATTTAGAATTCAAAGAGCACTGCCTCCGCGTTGGGTTATTGGGACAAAAGCCAATTATCGAAGGGAAACTTTTTAATAATATCGACACTAACAAAGTCTCTTACTCCTTAGTGGAGTCCAACCGTGTACAAATCACATTCGAGATGTTTGTGAGTGAAAAATGGCCCGTCCTTGTTATTGGGCCAAACAACTACAAAATAGATCCTCATTCAAGGTTTTTATTAGCAAAGTTTGCAGAGTCCGAAGGCGATTTAAGCTCTGCCTTTCGATGGCTGTTGCAAGCCGCAGAGGAAGGTCACTTCCAAAGCATCTTTAGGGTCGCAACAATATACACAACAGATACTCGCTATCCTGTTAAAGTAGATAACGAAAAGGCTCTCAAGTATTGGAAAATAGCAGCAAAAACAGGTCAAGGTGAATCACTCTTTATGTAATTCTCGATTCCTCTTTTGAAATTTTTTATAAATTTTTTTTTTTTTTGATTTGCTTTTTGTATTTTTTCATTATTTTTTGTTTTTGTCAAAATTTTCACAAAATCAAATTAAAAACACAAGCACAACCACAACTAACCTGAAAAAAATATGACTCATTTCTGTTAAATTTAAAATAATCTTGATTTATTTTTTTTCTTTTGGGTTGCAGAATCAATGCATCCAATTTCTTGAAAAAAAAAAAAAAATATTACATTGTCTGAAATCAACCTTTCTCAAAGATCACAAAACTCTGAACGAAAATAAAGCTGATCTAATATTTTTACCCACACAATCATTTTCATTCCAACCTCTGTTCTCTACTTCTTCAAAAATTACCAAGAGGATTATTTGATACTGTTTCTAAAACAATCCGTTCAAACTTGGTAAAACCCGTATTGTTTCAAATTAAAATCTGTGCTTCTTTTTTTCAAGTTATAGAAATCCTAGACATTAAAAGATCAAAGAACCCGACAATAAACAATACATTAATAAGGTGATGGTTTTTTAAAGTTCGACTATTAAAAGAGATTATAAATGGAAAAGATCAAATTCGAATATTTTGCTCACAAAAAATAGAGTTAAATTTGGAATAGTATTAATCGTCAAGAAAATTCTCAAAAGATTACACAATTTGATAAAACTGTTAATTCATATTTATTTAATAAAATTTTTAATTCAATTTCCCATTTTGTAATAAAATAACTCAACTTTTAAAACAATTCAAGAGAAAGAATCTTTTAAATCAGAACCAATTTTACAAAGTTTTTTAACATTTAAAACAATAGAATACTTTATTCAAAGCTTGTGTAAAAAATTTGTAAAATGGAAAATGTAGTAAAAATTTTCAGATATTTCTATGATTTTATCAGTATTTAGAGAAATTACAAAAAATTTTAAACAAATTCAATTCATATTTCAATATTTTCACAAAACCCCAATGAACTAACCTTCAAAATTGGGTTGACTTTTTTATACTATTGGATAGCCAATTAGATGTTATATGGGAACAACAAGAAAAGAAAAAATCACGGGTTTTATTTCGAAACACATGCTTTTTTGAATACACAAGGGTATTTGGGTCAATTACAGTTTAAAAATAATTTCGTAAAAAAATAACCGTGGAATCTATGGTTTTAAGCTTAAATTATACTTCTGAAAGGGAAAACAAGTATAAGTAAAACTAGAGTGTAATTTACACTTGCCCAATAAAAATAACCACCAGAGAATTATTATTTGAAATTCGGTTCATTTGGAACAAAATTTAAAATCTTATTTTGTATTTCATTGGTTGTGTCAAATATTGAAGGTTTAACTATTTTAAAATAAATGAAAAATTTTTCTTATAATTTCTCAAATCATCATTTTAGTTTGGGAAAAAAGACAAAAATATATCTTGAAAAAATGAAAAATATTTATAAAGGGTAGAGTCATTATGGTAAAAAATAATTTTCTGAAATGGATTAAAAAAAATTTGTAATTTTTTATGACTACCTAATACCAATCAAACACCAATCAACATTTGATATATGATCGATCTCCAAAAATCAACAATCAAAAAAAGCGAAAATTATAGTAAAAAAAAAGGCCCAAGATTTATACCCAATATCTTATTAGAATGGCTGTGATTTATAATTTTGAAAACAATTGTGTTAGTTTTGAAGTGTCTCTCTTTGGCACTTTTTGAGATCTTTTTTTTTTTATTTTTTTTTTCTTAAATGAATTATTTTTTTCTCCAGAATGTTACAAAATACTTACTTTGTCAAATTTAGAGGGTTACAAAATAACCACAAATTTGATTAAATCGAATTGAATTGATTTTGCGCTTTTAGAAAACAATTTGTTTTAAATTGAGGAAATTTAACCCTTTGGAAATTTAAAGAATAAAGTAACAAGTATTTTTTTTTTAAAATTTGGATTTTTTGAAATTGAGACTTCTTTTCAACTTTTTTTTTAAATTGAATTTTTTACCATAGATCCTCTCAAACTATTTTTTTTGTTAATTGAATTTTTTGCCAATGAGAGAATGCTTTACAATTTTTTTTTTTTTTGGTATTTGAATTTTGTCAATCAAAAGAAGGGAAATTTCAAAATACCCTTTTTAGTTTCAACTCACTCCTTGAGTAGGGAGTAAATCCAAGGTAAATCACTAGAGACTTGAAAATAAATAAAAACATCAACTTTTCCCATCTTATGATGTTCATTCTATTTTTATTAATTTTATATCTTTTAATTCAAAACAGTAAGCGTAGTTATTTAAAAGGAATTAACATTTAATAAAAATTTTAATTTTTTATTAAAATTAAATAAAAGATTAAAAGTTAAATAGGAAAAAAGTTCAGCACGGTTTTTAATTGTAAACGAAAGATTTAATGAAAAAAGTAAATTTTAATAACAAAAAAATTGAAATATTTTTTTTTGATGGAAAATGAATTATTTAGAATTTTTGTTTTTGTTCATTTTTAAGCATTTTCTTTTTATTCAAAGAAAATAGCAATTAATATTTACAAAAAAACAAAATCTACACAAAGTATTTGTCAACATTTTATTTGGTGAATATCTTTATTCAGAAAATGTTTTTATTGAAATTATTATTGATTTTAATTTTAATTTTTTTTAATTCTCTCACAAAACACCTATTAGAAATTTTATTTGAAAACTCTGGTATCTAATTACACAAGTCTAATACAATAAGTTATGATATATTCCATGTTTTTTTTTTCTTCTCCAAATACAATAAAATTCATAATAATTTATGGTTTACTATTTCTTATTTTATTTTTTTGTTATTTATTGTGTTTTAAAAAAAAATTCATTCAAAAAAATAACACACAAAAAATATTTAAAAATAAAAAAAATTGAAATATTATTAATTTTTCAAATCATAATATTAATAATAATTTTCATATATAAAAAAATTATTTTTATTAATAATTTTAAAATCTTATGAAACCGCTTTTAATTAAGACAATCTGAAAATAAATAAATACAAATCTTTTTAAAAAGAAAATTATAACAAAATTAATCAAGATAATTTTAAAAAATTTTCTTTTAATACAATACCGATTTTTCAAATTCTAATGGACTTTTTTCGTATTATAATTTAATCTCTTTATCATTTTTTTAAATTTTTATACATAGGGTTGGGTGCTTTCATTACAGCGGAACATCCTGTTCCAAAAATTATGCTAAATCTGTTGAATATTTTGATAAGGCAATTCTCGCTGGATGTACAGCCGCCTATTTTAATTTAGGTTTGATCTATATCGAAGGTGGTTGGGGTGTAGAAAGAGATGACTCCTTGGCCTTGGATAATTTTATTAAAGCAACAAAAGCTGGAAATGTTGAAGCTATGGTTAGGATAGGTAAATTATTATAATTTATTCTTTCTATTTATTTTTTCTTTTATTTTCAAATTAATTTTATTTGTGAGAAAAAAAATAATAATAATAATTGTATAAAATATATTAAATCATGTTAGAATCTAATTTGAAATATAACTTCCAGGGATTGTAAACCTTAAGTTAATAACATATCTCAGCAATTAAAATATATTTTAAAAATTTTTTGAGAAAATATTGTCATAATTCTTCAATTTTCTTTTTTGTGGATCATTTTATAAATAAAAATTTTTTAGTTTTATTATTTATTTAAAAAAGCAGAAATAATATTTATGTAATACATATTTTTTTTAGAAATTAATTATTAAGGAGATTTAATTGTATTGTATTGCACAATCATTAAAAAAACTTTTCAAAAAAAAATCCAAACATTTGATAATTTTTTACTTTTTAATAAACCCAATTATAATAAACATTATTGGTTAATAAGAGATCTTTGATCAAAAATTATTTTAAAAGATACTTTCAAAATTAAAGTTGAAAAATCTAATTTTGGGGAAAGATTTTTTTCAAATTTTATAGTAAAAAATTTTGAAATTTTTTCTTCAGACTTAAGAGGTTATATTATTATCTTTCAAAATTATTTAAAATTTAATAAATATCTTTCAAATGGCAAATCAATTATTTTGATTATGGAAGAAATGTTATTGATTTAAATTGATAAAATATTAATTTTTATTTAAGTGTCCATTAGGTTTTTTTTAATTTTTGAAATAAACAGAAAATTTGAGAAATTTTCGGTTTATTCCAAAAAGTACAAAAAAACCACCGTTAGGTTTTCCAGGATTCAAAAGAATCGGGAAAAAATTAGATTTTACTCTATTCTTTTGATTTTTGGAAAACCGCCGTTAGCTTTTCTTGAGTTTTTTATTTATGAGGAAAATCGATAGATTTTCGTTAGGTTTTTTTTTACTTTTTGAAATAAACAGAAAATTTTAATAAATTTTCTGTTTATTTCAAAAAGTAAAAAAAAACCTAGAACACTTCACAAATAAATAGAAAATCTCAAAATACCTAGAACACTTTACAAATAAAACAGAAAACCTTGATAAAAATGCTGTTAGATTTTTTTTAATTTAAAAAATAAAAAGAAATCCCATACTCTAGGAAACACGGTGCCGCTTTACTGAATGAGGAATCAAAACTCAATAGATGTTTTGCTGTGGTGGAAAAATAAAATAAAATAAAATTTCCGCAATTTGTGATGATTAATTTGATATTTCAGATGTATCTAAGAATGGAGAAAAAAGTAACCAAATTTATTAATTAATAGAATATTTTTAACTATAAATTTTTCTTTATAATGCTTAGTTATTAGTTTTTCTTTATTACTTTATGCTTTCTAATAATGAGTGTTTTGTTAAAAAAAAATCACTCAAAGTATAGTAGTGAAAAAAATACCGGACATGAAAAAAATCCCTGATAAGATTTTTAATTGTGAATATTAGGAAAATTGTTGTATAATTTCTGGATATTTAAAAATCAAAACCTTTTTTTTAAGAATTAAACTTTTTGAAATTACAAGACTAGCTACTTATTAGAATGAAGATTAATAGAAATTACACTTGTTCAAAACATTATTCAATCAATCAAAAAACAAGAATAAAAATTATCATTTTCCAAACTCTAGTAAACCTCTATAAAACCCAATTTTTGTTTACAAATAAAAAGATCTACTTTGGCTATCAAATAATTACTCGAGTATTCTATAGACACCTTACTTTAATGAACTTAAGGTGGGTTTACTACTGGGTTCATAAAAAAATTGGTTATTTATAAAAAGGATTTGATTGAAAATATTTGCAATTACATATCAATTTTCCAAATATTCACAATTAAGAATTTTGTTCGGTGATTTTTTTCAGGTTCGGTATTTTTTTTCACTACCATACAATAAATCCAATAATTTTGATAAATAAAATTAAACAATTTTCAGGTATTTTTTCTACTCAGCGATTTTTAATATAATTTTTCTAAAGTTTCTTTGTCCAGTTTATTCTAATCGTTTTATATCCCTCAAAGCATCAAATAAAATAATTTCAATTTTCATAATAATCCGTAAAATAATTAAATTTAAAATTTGGATATAGAATTTGAAATAATAAAGTTTTTAAAATCTCTTTTATCAGATAAAAAAATAATGTTAAAAAAAATTTGAAAATTTACATTTGTTTTCAAATCAATTCTTAACAATCATTTTTCGTTTATTTCTCGTGTATTATAATTTAATAACAATTTTTATTTTTTCTTTCCCTTCAGAGTTTAAAAATACTTTTTATGTATTTTTCCTTTAAGAAAAAATAGGAAATTAACAACACTGATAATAAAATCAATCAAAAAATCTATTAATCACATTTTATAATTTTAATTTTTATTTTATATATTATTTTTTTATATAGCATTAATGTATATTGAAGGCAAGGGTGTTAAAAGAGATTTTGAAAAGGCAAGACAATTTATTGTTACAGCAAACAAAATGAACCCATACCTCCAAATTCCACAAGAAATCGTTGCAATTTTAAATAGAGGTCAAGAAGCTTATGAAGAAGAATTGAAACATGTAGATGGTAAATCTTCATTGCAATTCCTACAGCCAAAGACAAAAGAACAAGAACCAGAAGAAAAACCAGTAGAAAGGAAAGTTATAAATAAAAAAAAAGAAAAAGTTAGACGAAGGCAACTCTTTGATGAAAATAGAAACTTCCGTTGGTTGTTTTCTTTTGGTTCTATGGCGGTTGTTTCGGGTTTTAGTATATTTTTAACTTTTAAAAACGAAAAAAAAAAATAAATAATATTTTTTTTTCAATTTTTTTTAAAAATAAATATAATTTTTAAAAATTCGAGATTACAAATACAGTAAATTTAATTTAGTGAAACAAAAATATTTCAATTCTTTAGTTCATATATATATATATATATATATTATACAATTAATAAATCAATTTATTTTTCATTTTTTTTTTTTCATTTTCTATTACCTTTTCTTTATTTTTAAGATGTTTTGTACAAAACTTAATAAGATATACAGAGTTAGGAGATATTTCTTTTGAACTGCTTTATAGGATAATGTATAATTTAAAAAGTTAAAAATAGTGATTTTTTATTTTTTTTCATTTTTTCCTGGCTGAATTTTCTTTATATTCAGAAGAAGAGTTTCAAAGGGAATAAGATCAAGCTGTTATTTGCCAATACTGATAACCAAAACAAGTTAGTATAGGGAATTTGATATCAAAAATCTAAAAAGCAAATGCAAAAAAGAACCAAGAGTTAATAAAATAACTGTTGAAAAATAAAATTGAAATTAATACAATTAAAAAATCGAACTTCGCTTAAATAAACTTTCATGATCACTTATCAAATCAAACTAAATTTACCAAAAGTAAACTTCATTTTTATATTTTTGACTCAACTGAAATAATAAATTGGTAAAAAAATGTTATATCCTTTAATATCCAAGAACAATTAGTAACTGAATATGATTTTTAATTCACTTTTCAATGATTCTAAATAAATATAAAAACCTGATTTTTTAAATATTAAAAAAAATAAAACCAAAAAACTAAAAAAAAGTGAGTCACAATTTTTGTAATGAAGATTACAGAATTTTATTAATGAACTTTAGCTGAAGATAAGTTAACAACAAGATTTTTTACTTATAATTTTCATTTTAAAAGACATTAGATAGTCTCAACTTTCTTAGTGATTATTGGTGTTTTCGAAGATCTTTTTTTTTTTCAATTGATATTTTGTAAAAAACAAAAAAACAAAAAAAAAAAAAAAAAAAAAAAAAAAAAAAAAAAATTTTAAAAAGGTAAACAAAAAAAGAAAAAGAAGAAAAAAAAAAACAAATCAAAAAAAAAAGAAAGACTCAAATTTGCAAAATTAAAAAATAATTTTGATCTAAAAATTTGAAAATATTGTTTGTTAAGAATACTGGAATAAACCTCAAAGTAACTTCCATTAACATTATAAGAGCGAAACAAAATTTTTATAAAAATAGATTTCATCAAAAAGAAAAAAGAAATTACAACAATTAAATAACAACCCCCAAATAGAAATTTATGATCAATTAACAAATTAAATTAACCAGTAATATCAAGGATGTGATTTTGGGCTTTCTTTATTAAATTATTGAATTTTTTTTTCTCGTTTTTTTACCAATTTCTTTTCATAAACACTTTTCATATAAGATGAAAATTTACTTATTTATGTATTATTCTCTCTTTTTTTTCATTTTTTTTTCTGCTTTTTACAATAACAATAATATGTGCTTATCTTCCCCATGAATAGTTGTGAAATCTATGATTTGTTATTTAAGTTTCTTTTCTGAAATTTAAGGAAAATCATATCTAAGAGAGACATTTCTAATTCTCCAATACTATTCTAATAGATATTGTTCAAGAAATTAGAAAAATATATAATCTTTGATTAACCGTGACTCATTTTTATCTACAATATAACATTTTTTTTGAAAAGTTATTTCCTCATCCCTTTTAAACTCTCAAAATAAGTAGCAAATATTAACTATCTATATTTACAATGTAATTTTTTTAGAACAAATTAAGTGACAACAATGAAATAAAAAATGAAATATTTATGAATTCCAAGTGGGAAATTAATATATATCATTAAAGACTTTTATTTATTTCCAAGAAAATTCAGGTATTTAAGGATAATAAAATATTGATTTTATGCACAATTTTAAAAAATTCAAAAAAAAATTTTAACAAAAAAGAATATTATACATAATTAATGTCGAAAAGGAAGAATTGTTTACTTAAATTAAAAAATTATTTAGGGTTACTAAATTAATTTATAGAAATAAAAAATAAAATAAATAAAAAAAATGTCTACAGATTAATAAATAAAAGAAATATCAAATATCAATTTATCAAATATACTGAAAATTAATTAATCAAATTAAAAAATATCCATCAAAAATTATATTAAATAATAAAAATTTAGAAATAAATTCTATTTAGAATAGTAAAGAAATTAACATAAAATCTGAAATTAAAATAATAAAACTAATTAAAGACTAAAATATTAAAAATTTGAAGATGAAATTATATATATATATATATAAACTATTTTTCAGTCAAGGGGGCCCAGTTGTAAAGGGTGAAATATGTGTGTTTAAAGGATTTGTATAGATATTAGAAGAAAAATTTTAGATTGGAAATTTTCAAAATTGAAATCGTTTTTTTAACATTTTTGTTTTTTTTTTTTCAATTTTTTTCGACCGAGGTCAGTTGCAAATTTTTTTTTTATTGCAAGATCAATAGTAACTTGGTAAAAATGTGTTATTCTAAGGTTATTGAAACAATTGAAATGATTGTTGAGAAATCATATTGATTTCTATTGGAATTCTATTCGATCTTTTGATTATGATATTTGATTAATAAATGTGAAAAATTTTCTCATTTATTTTCATTTCCTTTTTTAAATAGAGACCACAAATACTGAACCTACTTCGCTTGGGGACTTGATTTCTAAAAGAAAAGTATGGAAAATGAAGTGAAAATTGTTTCCTATTTATTATTAAAATACCAAGAGAAGTTCATTTCGAACATTCTTGTTTTTCTCAATAGTTCCTAAGTTTTTGAGTTTTTCAATTTTTAAAAAAAATTATTGATTAATTAGTTTTCTTTTAGACATGTATCAACAATTCTTTGAGGTGTATTATTCTACTTATTTCTTATTTTTTCTTCAAAGGTCAATTATATATAATAACTTATGTCAAAAAAATTTGGGTCATTAAAAAAAAATTGGATAAGTCAAAAATTTGTTTTCGTTTGTTAAATATTTGTAAAATGATTTTGAACTGACCCAATTTTTTTTAATGAACCAAATTTTTTTTCACGATGATTGTATATAAGTATTTTTTTTAACAAATCAACAAAATTTGACAAAATAATTGAAGAATTTCAACATAAATTTTTTCAAATTTAAGGTAAATTTTTCTTTTGAAAATATTGAATAATTTTTTAATGAATTCATTTTATATAAAACAAAAATTTCTTTAATTTTTAAAGATAAAAACAATACTTAATGAAAACAAATGGTTAAATATAAAACCACAAAGGAGATTTGAAATTAAAAAAAATATATATATGATGACTTCTATGTTCAAATCAACAAGCAAAAAATATTTTTTAGAAATAACGAGCCAATATAAATGTATCAAGAGGAATTGGAAAAAAACTGAATAAATTGTACTTAACAAGAAAAAACAATTTTATCACAAAAAAAGCTCAAACCCTGTTTTTAATTACAACCTTACTGAAAACTAAAAGTAAAATCAATAAAAAGAAGAAACAAATTAACTTCAAATAATAATCCATTATATTATTTTGAATCAAATCAAACAAATATAATTTAAATCAACTTGATTTCTTTAAATTTATAAGTGGTTTTGGAGATTGCAAAAATAGTCAATTTTTTCAACAAATTTTTAATTAATGATAGATCAGTAAAAGTAAAACCTCAATTTACCAAAAGATAGTATTAAAAAAAATTATTTTTGTCTAAAGTCCTTCATTTTCTCTTTAAAAAATTATTTTTTGTTTTATTAAAAGATCTTATTTTTTTCATTTCCTTGTTCGATTAAGGTTCCCAATTAAAAATTGAGTTTCACTTTTTTTCCTGTTTCACATTTTTTTTTCAAATGATAACTTTGAGTGATCTGTTTACAGTTTTATTGGGGTAACGTATTAATTATTGTTTTGGAACTATTTGAAAATAAAACGAGTTCCAAATTAAGTGAGAATTACCTCTTTTTTGAGAAAAAATCTCCATAATCGTCCATATAGGGAGATATTAGGCGGTGTTTGAATGACTAAATCAAGGTATTCGAATTTCACTCCAAAACTTCAAAGATTTTTCAACTATAATTTTTTTTTAATTGTATAAAAAATACTTTTAATAAATTTTTCACTATTCCTCTAAATTCCAATTAATAAAGGCACACGAATTGATTAAAAATCAATTAAAAAAGGGTCAGTTTTTCTCTTCAAAATATTTTATTTCATTCAAATTAGGTGACTTTAAATAAAATGCAAAAGAAATTCAAAAAAAATTAATTTTTCAAGATCAGTTCTCTGAAAGTTGAGGAATTCCTGATTTCTCTTTGTTTAGGGGGGATTTGAAAGTCAATATGTTATTTTTTTTTCACTTCAAATCTTGATTTTTCTTTGTAAAAAATTCAAACAAAACCAAATAATGTTCGCTTACTTTTCAACAACGAAACAAACTTTGAATTTTCAAAATGTACCAATCACACTTTTGAGAAGATTTTCAAACAACAATACAACAAGAACAGGCAATCCAAAGGTTAACGAAAGAGAAACCAAGAGCACAAATTTCAACCTAGAAGTTAAAAAAAAGACAAGACAAAAGAACCCAATTCCTCAACAAAGAAAACCAAAAAAGTCTCTCAAAAAAGCACCTACATTTCAAGCCATCGACCTGTCGCCACCCACTGAAATTTTGCTTGAGGGAATTAAAAACGGGAATAGGCGAATGCTGAGCAAGGCAATTACGCTTGTTGAGTCCGAGTTGGAAAAAGATCAAAAGCAGGCAACAAATTTGCTTACGAGAATTATTGAGGAAAGAAGAGCAAAGGCGCAAACTGATCCAAGCTCGATCAACACCTTTCGGGTTGGTGTGACAGGGTCGCCGGGCGCTGGCAAGTCCACCTTCGTGGAAACACTTGGAACCATTCTGTGTAACCAGGGCAATAAGGTTGCAGTTATTGCAATTGATCCCTCCTCACGTAAGACAGGCGGATCAATTCTGGGGGATCGAACAAGGATGACCAAGCTGGGCATGCACGAGAATTCCTTTATCAGACCCTCGCCCTCTCGAGGAATAGCCGGTGGCCTCAGCGTGCACACTTCTGATCAGATCCTACTCTGCGAGCACGCTGGTTACAATGTAATCATTGTCGAGACAGTTGGTGTTGGCCAAACAGAGGTTTCCGTTGCAGACGTGACAGACATGTTTATGTTACTCATTTCGCCTGGCGGAGGCGACGTTATCCAGGGTATCAAGAAGGGTGTCGTTGAATATGCAGATATGATCGTCGTCAATAAGTGCGACGGAGACCTAATGCAACGAGGCAAAATGATCCAATATGAATACAAAAACGCGATCCACCTTTTGGGGCATCAAATGGGTGATTGGATACCACCAGTGCTAACAGCTAGCTCCCTAATGGAAATTGGTATTCAAGAGGTCTGGAAAAAGGCTTTAGAATTTAAACAACACTCCAAAGAAAATCGCCTTTTTGAAACCAAAAGGGCGCTGAAAAGAAAGAATGAGTTTTGGAAAAAATTATACGAATTCTTGAAAATGGGTTTGCGTCGATCAGAAACAACAATGGATTTAATCCAAAAATTACAGTCACTTGTTGAAAAGGGTGTAATCTCTTCAAGACAAGCTTCTTCTGATATTGTTAGTCAAATTTTTCATTATATGTAATTATTTTTGAATTTCTTTAAATGTATTAATCATTATTTTGTCATCATCTTATTTTATAGCTTTATTTCAAGTTTTTATTTTTTTTATTTCTTTAATCTGTGGAAATTAAATAATTTAATTAATCATCACCCCTCTTATATATATATATATCTGCCTGTCTGTGTTTTTTTTATTTTCAAATTTTGGTTTTTTTTGAAAAAACTGAATATAAACTATTTTACAGTAAAAAGGTCCGAGTTTCAATAAGTGAAATTCCACATGAATTTCTAGAGTTTGAATAGATATTAGAAGAAAAAATTTATTGAGGAAATTAAAAAATAGAAATCACTTTTTTCAGTTTTTGATTTTTACTTTTTAATCTTTTTTTTTAAGATATATAATTTGTTTGCAAGTTGTAATTTTATTGCAAGATCAATAGTCACTTAGTAAAAAGCTATTACTTTAATGTAAAAGAATGTGTAAAAATGATTGTATGAAAAAACAATTCTTTTCTATTGGAATTTTATTTGATCTTTTATTAAAAATCGAAAATGAAAATTGTTGTTTTTTTTTACAAGAATCCTATAAAATTATAATTTTTGAATGGTGATTATTTTTACTAGGTTTTTGTAAATGATATTATTTTCTTTTAAATAGTTATTTTAATTATTTTTCTTTTTTTCTTTTTACTATTTTGATAAAATTTTCTTTAATTACTCCTTTCTCTCAATAATTAAATAAAATAATTTTAATATTTCAATTGACAAAAAAAGTGATATAAACTCAATTCCAAAAAATGGGACACAAAAAAAAATTACATTAATAAAAATATACTCCAAAATACATGATATTTAAACATTAAAATAATAAAAGACCCGAAAATATTTAATTAATACTATTTATATATTTTATAGTAAATTTAAAATTCAATTCGAAAAATAAAAAAGAAAAAATAAAAAAAAATGTGCCCCTATTTTTGGAACACGGTTACCAAAAAATCCATTTTTATTGAAAGAAAAATTAATAAAAACTATTAATAAATTCAGCCTGTCTTTTGATAACTAAATCTATCCTTTTAAATATAGAGTTTACTAATTATCTTAGGTTTCCCAACTAAAAGTATTTCTTACATTAGTGAAAATTTTAAAAATTCTTCTTCGTTTTTTGGTTACAATTTTTCCGTTTAGTATCCATAAATTCCCCATTGGATTTAAATCTTGTGGAATTGGGGGCCAAGGGTCCAGAACATTACATCCCCGATTTAAGTAAGTTTGAGTTTTTTTTTTGAGGTATGTGGACAAGCTCCATCCTTTTGGAAAATCCATTTCAACTCACTATATTCTGAATTAGCGAGTTGAATTTCCTTTAATTTTTTTGATAATATCATTAATAATACATTCTGTATTCACACTTCCATTAATGATAATAAGGTCTGTTTGTATGCCATGTGCCCTAGCACGCCATATCATGATTTTTTTTCAAAAAAAATTTTTCTCGATAAAAAAAGAATCTTTTTTCTTTTTGAGAGAAAAAAAAAAAAATTTTTTTTGTGATCAGAATGAAAACTTTTAAATTTCATTTTAAAGTGATTTTGAGATTTTCGAAAAGTTTTGAAAAAAAATAATACAAAAAAAATCAAAAATCAAAAAATAATGAAAAAAAATGATAAATAATTAACTTTAAAATTATTTACATTGATTGTTAATATCTAATGTTTCTATTTAAGAGTCAAATATCACTTTTCTTGGAATTAAATTGATTTTGAAGGTGTGTCCCAATTTTTGGAATTGAGTTTATTTATTAGATTTAATTCATAATTACTTCAACTATTCTTGATTAAGTGTGATTGTGCCTATTTCTTTTTTTGTTTTTCAAATTTCAATAATATTAAATAATGGATACTTGAAAAAGTTTTTACCGAACTTTGACACAAAAAAAGTTTTGTTTAAAAAAAATATTGTTTTTCAAAAATTAAAAATGAGGAACTAATTAAATATTCTAAAATAAACCTAAATTCAGTTAAATAATTTGATAATATTGAACAATATAAATCAATAAAAAATCTTTTTATTCAATTTTATTTATATTGTAATAAGATATTAATTATAATCCTAAAAATACAGGTAAATGGTTTAACTGGTATTGCGAAAAAAAATATTTCAGCTATTAAGAAAAGAAATATATTATTTATTCATAAATATAGTTAGGAGGACCTAAATTAATTATCTACCAATTCCAATTAGCCAAATTCTGAATTATTTTTTCTTAAATTATTAGATCTAAGATTCAAATACTTCGCTGGATTTGTATTTTAAATAAAGAATTTGGTTTTAATAAAAAAAAGTAAAAACAAAATTAGAGTTTTAAATTTATTAAAGGGGTATCAAAAATTAAAAAATAAATTTTTAAAAAGAAAATATATATAAATTTTTACAATATAGATATACATAAATGTTGTGAATATGTACACCATTAACTAATTTATTACTCAATTTAATTTTTTTATTAATAATAAAATATTAGTCAAAAATATCTACTCACCTATCATTCAAAAGAAGGAAGTGGTGTTTATCAGGGGGGGGGGGTCATTATCTTATTTATTATTTAGAATGATTACCTATTTACTCTTTGAAAAAAATAAAATTACTACAAACACATGTTTAGATCTTTTCTGATGATCTGATTTTACTTATGAAAGACAATTCAATAGAATTTTTTTGCCTATTATAATAAGATAATTAGATATTTTTAAACAAATCCCAAATAATAATAAAACTGAAAAAAAAATTATATTTCTAAAATTTAATTGTTTTTTTTATTTAGAATTTGGCTCGGTAAAAAACTCACTAAAATTTAATATTGAAGGTGAAGGCCAATTTTAAAACATTAATCAATATATTTTTAGAACAAAACCTTTTCCAATATATTCATAATTCATTTATCAAAAAAAAAAAAAGTAGTATTCAATAAGCAATAGAATCCTATTTAGAAATATTTGATCTTAAAAAACTACATATTTTAAAGATATTGAACTTTGAATTCATAAAACCAGTTAAAATATTTTATTAAATATTATAAACTTACCAAGACTTTTTTATAAAAAAAAACTTATTGGAATTCTGGGAGAATCCATTTTAATATAAAATTTAATTTAAATTAATTCAAAAATATGAATTTAATAAATTTTAGGTTAAGATGAATTATTCAATTATTTTCCTTTTAAAAAGAAAAAAATTGAAACTATACAAATTTTATCAGAAAAATTTTAGAATTAAAAATTGAGGAAATAATACGACTTGGAAATATAGATAACAAAATATATTTAAAATATAAGGTCAATTATCATTTGCAAAGGTTAAAGATGTATATTTATTTATTTATCGAAAGGAGTAATTAAAGAAAAATCATCAAATAAAAAAAAAAGAGAAGAGGAAAAATATTTAAAATATATATAAAAAAATAAAATTATCATTTTCATGACCAAATAGAAACTATCTACTTCCTGAATACACAGGAGGAGCAAAAACCCGATAGTTAGTTTATCGATTATAGATAAAAATTCCACATTCCTTGATTAATAATTGGTATTCCACAACTCTCAGAGTGGGGCACTGGGTGCCTGAATTTATATATTTTTTATTATTTAAAAAATTTTTTTGTTTTCACTTTATTTTTATTATTTTTTCTTTAGTACCAAAAGTTTTATAACCATAAGTGCTTTGATAAAAAATTCCCGACGAGTGCAGTAAATTTCATAATTTTGATTAGTCATGTTGAAGAGTTTCTGTGTATTTATTCTAAGAATAACTTTTTCATATAATTTCTTATCTAGAATTTTTGCGATTTTTTTTTTCAACTTGATTCTGATAAATTTATATCTTTCACAATATCAAATGAAGTGGTTTATATTTTCATAATAATGAGTACACTAATCGTATTTTTTTTTACATTTTTCTTTTTTTATATATGTGTTATATTCAGATTTATTTTTTAAAACATATAATTTCGATTTAATTCATTTGTAAAGGTTCTAAATTTGAGAAATGTAGTGCTTTATTTATATTTTAGATAATTTTTAATTTTAAAATTAAATTTTTCATTTTTGATAATTTTGTCATATTCTTTTATTTTCCAACTTAGACTCTTTTTCAAAAGTTAAAAATATTACAAAATATTCCAACAGTTACTCTTATGAAATGAATAAAAATAAATCAAAATTTTACAAATTAGAGGTTTTGATGAGAATATGATTAATTCACGATAAAGTTAAAAAAATCGTACTAATTTTCATCAAATCGCGATATTTTAAAAAATGGGGACATTCAATATTACTGCGATAATAAAATAAATCGTGATATTCTAACAAATCATGATAATTCAATAAACTGGCGATAAATGCCAAAATATCGCGATTAAAAAGTAATCGCCATAAAATAGTAGATGGGTTTTTGGGTTAATTGAGAAATATTTTTTTAAAAAAAATTTTTTTTGATCAAAAAATAGCTAAGGTGAAAAAAAGTCATTCTTTGAAAAAACAACAAAAAAGATACTTGATCCAATCAGGGATCAGATCCAAGAGTTTTAATATGTTTTCATTTTATTTGGTTGACAAACCTATCGATCCTTTAAGATCAATAACAATAAGAAATAAAGAGAAATAAATATTTTTTGAGTTAATGATGGTGTTGTAAATTGAGTTGAATAAAAGACCTTCTAAAACAACCAACCCTTTGTCCTTTCTTTAAAGAATGTGTTCTTGGGTTAAAACATTTTCAATATTCTCCGAAAGCTGAAAGGAATTAGGATAAACTTTTCAAAAGCTTTAACAATATCCTTGTCAAATGATCACCAATTATTTAGATTTTTTGTACTATTGTTGTCTTCATGTTCTTTTTCTTCTTTGAGCATCTTTTTTTTGGACCGAAAACACAATTAGAGCTTTGAGGTTTTTGTTTGATCGATCACCAATAAGAAGAAAATTATTCTTTATTCTTTTTTGCTATTTAAAATTGTGAAGGTAACAACTCTATTGTAAGAAAACACTTCTATTTTATATTTAATTATATTGTTGGAATGGGTAATTATTGGTTTGATCATAAAATTTGTTTGAGATTTGATATTTTGTTAAAAAAAAATGAAAAGAAAACAATTTTTTTCCAGAACAAACCAAACTCATATACTATACTAAAAATTTGAGTCTTTCATACCTTTAAAACACTTGAAGACAGTACACAGCCCTTACAAACACTTTCAAACATTTATGAAAGGGGAAAGTGTTGTAAAAGTATCAAGACTTTGTAAAAATCAAGAGAAATTTTTTTAAGGTGATCTCAAAAAAATAATTTTTCATTTTTTCGCGATAATGTGAATATCACGATAATGTTGAATATCGCGATAAATTTGGACTAATCACGATTTTTAATATTATCACGATTTTATTGTTAATACCATGATAAAATATGTTATCATCAAAACCTCTAGTATGTAAAATAATCAAAAAAATCAAAAAAATTCGATATCATTGGAGTTATAGAAACTATTTCTATGGAACTGCTCAGCCTATGAAAATAATCGCAAAATCTGTAATTCTGAATTAAAAAAAATTAATATATTTAATATATTAAAAAATAATAATATTTCTAATATTATTATTTAAAAAGATTCATCGACTTTATTTCACCTGGTGGATATTAGACTTGACGTCGAGTCTGAAATATAATTCTTAAATAAAAATTTAGGAATTCAAGAAAACAAGAGTGGTAGTAACCTCTCCCTTATATAATATTTAAAAAAACTAATAAATAGATTTTTCATTCCAAAAATTGTCATTTGAAAAAATCCAAAAGATCGGTTGATTATTCTTGTTTAAATTATGAGAAAGTTTTTTCAGTGAGTGTTTAATTGCTAACTTTATACATAACATCAGGTGTCAACAAAAAAGAAATAAGTCAAACAAATGAATATAGAACAGAAAATTAAATAAATTTACCAAAGATTAAAAAGAAAAATCATCTACCAAAAAAGAAGTATAAAAGGTTTCCTGTTTATTCTCAAAAAAATGAAGACAAAATAAGAAAAATCTCTCTTTCATTGAAAATCAACGAATATAAAACCAATTTTAATTAATTATAAATAGAGATTTCAAGCAATTGAAACCTACAATGTTTTCATTTTTTATTTAATTTTTTTTTTTTTTCAATTTTTTTTCGTTTCTCTTAAAAAAAAAGAACAAACAAAAGGCAAAGATGATATTCAGTGTTTTAATTGTCAACAATCGTGGAAAACCACGTTTGGTCAAATTTTATGTTCCCATTGATGAAGAAAAAAGACTACCTCTTGTCGGAGCAATTTATGATGTGGTCTCGCAACGATCTGATAAGATGTGTAATTTTTTTGATGGCAATCATCTTGAAAACGAAGAGTTAAAGAAATGGGGAAGCGACATTAAATTTGTTTATCGACACTTTGCAACTCTTTATTTCATTTTTGTTGTAGACGGAACGGAGTCGGAATTAGGGATGATCGATTTAATTCAAATCTTTGTCGAGTCACTTGACCTTCATTTTGAAAATGTGTGCGAGCTTGATTTAATTTTCCACCTAGATAAGGTTCACCAAATACTCGACCAAGTTATATCAGGTGGTTTAATTCTGGAAACAGATCCACAAATGATCATGAACAGGATCAAAGAACAAGACGATTTCTCAAAACAAACAAAAAAAGAATCAAAAAAAAAGAAAAAGAAAAAAGGAAGAAGAAAATAAGAAACCAGCAAGTGATAGGAAAAAAAAATAATAAAAAAAAAAAAAAAAAAAAAAAAAAAAAAAAGAAAACGAATCGGATAATGGAAGACAAAAAAAAGAAAAAAGGATAACCTTTTTTTTAGATTTACAAATTTCATTTAATATTAATTTGAAGTTCGCTTACCTTACTTTTAAATTTATTCCTTCGAATATTTCCTCTTATTTCTCTTTTTTGATATTTTTTTTTTTTAGAAAAGCTTTTGGGTTATCCAAAGAAAAAGAAAAACTGAAGAATTAACAATAAAAAAACATTTTAAATTCCCTTTTGTGTGGTTTTTGAGTTTACGAATACATCATTTTTTCAACACAGATACTGGTAAATACACAAAAAATGTTTAGACCTTTTTATTTCAATCCACTTTTCTTAATTTTTTTGCTTTGTTTTAAATAAAGAATACTCTGATTTTAAAGAAACGTTGTAAATTTGTTTATTTCGGCTCTGTACTATGGACTTATTTTTTTTACAATGGGGCGTTTTTGATTTAAATAATGTACTTAAAACCAAAAAATTTTTTGCCTTTTTTTGAGGTTGATTGGTTAAGGACGACATTTTTGAGGTGAAAACAGTGAAATAATGTTTAAAATCACCCTTGAAAGGGTTATGTAATCCAAATAATATTTGTTCAACGAGAATTTCTTTTAGAAAAAATGTGAAATTTTCACAATTTTCACAATTTTCACAATTTTTACCTTGTTAGATCATGCTAAATTTTGATTTTAATATTTTAGAATTTCCATTTCAACTTTCTGAACTCACACTAATTTCTTGGGCAGTTCTAGATATTTTTTACTTTTGTTTTTACAAGTTTGAAATGTTCTCAAATTTGAAATACACTTGAAAATCCCCAAAATTCATTTTTTGCAATTAGTTTTTTTTGTTATTTTCAATTTTCGTTTTCATTGAAGAAAGAAAAAAAGTCTATATGAAAAGGTAAAGATGACAAAAAATGTTTTTTTTTTGTCCAATTCCTTCCGTGTGAAATTTTTTTTATGAGAAGTGAAAGTGAAATAACACAATTACTCAGCCCAATTCAGGGTTGGAACTTAGTCCTTAAGGTTTACAATACCTGAAAATTGAAAAATGATAATCTTGTGCCAGGGGGTGGTATGTTATTTTAGTTCTTAGCTGATCGATCTTTAACTTGGTATGAATTTTAATATTGGTTCAAAAAGATACTTCTTGTCAATTTATTATTTTTTTATCAGAAATCTGAATTTATAAGTGTGGGGTGAATAGATTGGAAATTAGGTGAGAAAAAAAAACTGATTTTTGGGTTTATTTATTTATTGTGACAACAATACTATCAAAGTCTATTTCCCTTATATGATATCAGTCTTTAAAAACTTAGTTGTTGGTTTTTGTATGTATTTATAATTTATGTAAGATAGAAGAATTTATATATTTTTTTCTTTAATAATTTTTTTGATTTTTGTAATATTTTTCTTTTTTTTTGAGTTTTAGGAATTTTTAGGTATTCAAGTTAGACCATGTATTTAAACCACTCTATATACCCCCTATATTAGTGGCCAGGTGTTAACTCGATCATTTCATAAACCAATACACAAATTACAAAAATAATAATAATACAATCTTATTAAGGTTTCATTTTATATCTTACAGTCAGTTCCACTTCTAAGGCACAAAATTCAACGAAATTTAAAAAAAAATAAAAATCTCAAATTAAGGAACAAAATTTTGGATTCTTGTAAAATAATTAGTAAAAAAAAAAAAATCCAAATTTTGTACCTTAATTTGAGATTTTTTTGTGCCTTAAATTTCGTTGAAAGTTTGTACCTTAAACATGAAACTGATTGGAAAAAAACTCGTAATTTGATTATGAGTTAAAAGGGGGGAAAATACTTTCAACTTACTAAAAGAAAATATATAAACTCTTTTTCAGTCAAAGGTGTACAGTTTTATTAAAGAAATAGAACACATCCTATGAGTTTAATTCATTATTCTATTCAAATTAAATTTTGAATTTTTAGATCAAAATAATTTTTTCTCATTTTGTAAATTTTTTTTTTTTTGTTTTTTGCTTTTTGCTTTTTTTTTTTCTTCTTCTTTTCTTTTTTATTTTTTTTTAAAAATTCAATTCGAAAAAAAAAATGTTTGAAAACCCTTTTTAACATTAAGAAAGGTTAGGCTTTGTACTTTCTTTTAAAATTCATTAATTTACAAGTAAAAAATCTTATTGTCAACAATTTTAATTTCCTAAAGATATTGAGAATTTTGCACGAGACGTTCCAATGAATGGGGCCCAAAAAATTTTTTAACAAATTTTATTTTATGAAATTTATGGTTGGTTCAGGCTTTTCTTTTATGATTATCGACTTTTATATGAAGTTTATTATTTCTCGTATTTCTAAACAATGTAAGTTTGGTTGATTCTTAAATTAAAGTGACTTTTTCATTTTTGGCTGGTCCCCTTTGTATGAAATGGAGTTTATAAAAAAAATGTACGAATTGTAATGAATTGATAAAAGTTGTATACTAAAGTGGGTATCATACAGTAAGTTTCACTTTTCAGGCTCAAACTTTCAACGAAATTTAAGGCAGAAAAAAATCTCAAATGAAATCCCTAAATTTCGATTCTTTTTTTTTTTACTTTCTATTTTACTTGAATCCAAAATTTTGTGCTTTAATTTGAGATTTTTATTGTGCTTTAAATTTCGTTGAAAGTTTGTAACTTAAAAGTGGAACTAACTGTATTTTTATTAAATTTTATTTCTTTAAAACTTTAAAATCATGAAAAAAGTATTAAAAATAATCTTTTTGGGAAGTTGAATGAAAATTTTGTTAAATATTTTAGGTGTTAATAATAGTTACTCTCATCACAATAAAGGTTGAAAGAAACAAAAAAAACAAATAAAATTCTGATTTTCTTTTTCATTTTTTAGAGGGTGGGGTGGGGATAAATTTACTCAAACATCCCAACGTATGTTCAAAAAGAAGGTAATAATTTGTAATTTTTTTTTTTTTTTTGGTAAATTAGCAGTCTTTTCTATTAACGGATCATTATATTTTAAATTTTATGAATAAATTAATTATATGTATAATATTATATTTAAATTCTTAAAAGGGTATCGGGTTATGATCTTTTGTTCAAATTTCAAAATTTTGGTTTTTCTTTTATAGAAAATTGTATCTATAGATTCTAATAATTGACATACCAACAAAATTTGAAATTTACATTGAAAATCTTCAATAACCATACCTACCTTCTATCCAAATTTTTTTGAAACATTGTGTTGATATCTTTAAGTGTATAGATATATTTTGTAGTTTTTTTTTTTTGGGTATAACCAGTATCAATATTAAAGCAAAAAAAAGATTTTTTAAATTGGACTTGTTATGTTCAAGAATTTATTTCAATTTTTAGGGATCAACAAAAGGATATCCTCAAAAACACAAAAAAAAACCTTAAATTTGTAATATTTTATATTTTCTTTAATTGATATTCTTTAAAATTCTTTTTCTAGTGTAAGGTATTATATCTCAATACCGCCAAATGAGTAAAATATAAAAAGTTCTTCACCATTTTGGAAAAAAAAATTGATTATTTTTAAAAATTTAAATCCAGAAAAAAAATCATCAAATTAGATTTTAAATGTAAAAAAAAAAAATTTCAAATATTTTTTGCTTATCTTTTGCTCTTCGGTCTTGATATCTGAAAATAAATGTAAGGCAAATTTCAAAATTATGGATTTACTTTTATATTATTATTATTTTTTTCTTTTTTCATTTGTGTTACAAAAAATAAAATGATTACACTATATTTTTATCTATTATTATATCTTGGTTATTATCTCTAAACACTTTAGTTAAATACATTATTATTCAAAAAAAAAAACAATTACTTAATTTTTTTCTGATGAAAAATTTGCCCCTATTTTTAAACTATAGCTTACTTAAACAAGTTTAATACCTATTCATAATTTCTTAACCGTGATATCAATTAAATATGTAAATCAGAGACTTAAAAATCTAAAATAGTTATTTTTTAGTAAATGTTGACATTTAAATCTTCAAATTTTGTGAAAATTGAACCTTTTTAAGTGAAGGTTCAACTTGATGTTTTTAATTCTATTTTGATTCAAATGTTGACTAATAGTTAGTCATTTTTTAGGCCTATTTTTTCTTCCAAAAGAACATAAAAATAAAATTTCAATGAGTAAATGAGAAATTTGCAACAGTTCTATTATATAAATCATTTTTCCAACAATTTTTTTAAAAATGTGAATTTTTTTTCAGGCAAAATTTCTTTTTAAACAAATCCAAAAAGCAAGAAAACAAATTCAAGATCATCAAATTCTTCCCTAAAAGAATTATTATCAAAATAAGATTATTGTTTCTGGTTGATTCTTTAATCCTAAAACCTGTCTCTTCAAGAAAATGAAAAAACCTGATAAAATTGAAATGTAAAAGTTATCAGGATTGAGTACACTTAAGTATAAAAAAGAGTAAACAACTCTTTCTAGAAAAATTTTTTATATTGATCTTAAAGTAACCTGACAGACAGTGCAGTTCTCCTTTCAAAACAAAATGACAAAAAATCTCATTGGGTGAAATATCCAGTACATTATTGAGAATTATTTCAACTTGATGGATTGTGATTGTGGGCAAAAATATGAATGTATTTATAAGCTTCCTACGAAATTCGTTGTGAAATTTAGGTTTGTTTCATTGTTAAAAGGGTGAGACATGATCTTTGAAAAAATTATTTCTATTTATTCTTCTTAATTTGAATTTCTCAATTATAGAATTTGTTTTACAGAAAAAAGCAATTTTTTATCAGGTAATACAACTGGTATTCAAGAGTTTTTCTTGTGTTTCTACTTTAAATTTCAAAAAGTCTAATTCTCTCACAAGAAGGTTTTGTTTTCTCTGTGAATAAAAAACCACACTTTTAAGATAATTTCTTTTCCACCCTATTAAATCTGTGAGAGTTCTTGATTATTTCAGGTAAACTCAAAAACCTTGAGTAATCCAAAAAATCTCAGAGATTTGAGAAACTATTAATCTTTTCAAACTTACAAACACTCATATCCAATTTACAAACATTTTAAACACTTTCCAATACTTTTCAAGATGTTTAAATTGGAAAGGCAAGGGGAAAGTGAAAAAATGTAAATTAGTCAAGAGGTTTTTTGTCGAAAGGTTTTGACTTTTTTTCTTCTTTCATTTTTTATTCTTTTATTTGTATTACTTAGATTAATAGATTTTCGAAAATGAAAATACAAATCTCATTGTTCGTTGTTCTTGTTCTTTTGATCTCTTACGGTAAGTACTTTATATTTTTTTTCCAAGTTTTTCTCCATTTTAATAAAAGTAAGAATCGAAAAAAGGAAACCATAACGAGAGTTTTACATACCTTTTGATCACTATATTCTTTGAAATTGCCCATTGGTGAAAAATATCTTTTCTTTTTTATTGAACTTATTAGAACATTTCGCATTTTATTCCCTTCGTTATTTTTACAAATGAATTGATCTTTGTTCAGAATAAAATCTAATCGTTTAGAACAGTTAAAAAAAGTCTTATTGTTTTGTACAAAGCTAGTTCTTGTTCAAAAGTATAAAAAGGTATTTGAATTATAAATGGGAAAAAATTTTAACTCCATCTTCTTTTTCCTATTTTTCTTTTTATTTCTCTGACAAATAGTTTTCTTCAAAGAAATAAATTTGAATTAGTGATCTCTATTTATTTGTTTGTTATTTTTTTTTTTTATTTCTGTGTAAGATATTTTTGGTCAACTTAGAATCCCTCAAGAAAGCAATTGTTTCACAAGAATTTACAAAAGAGTAATCAAGAAAAATTATCTCCTATTTAAATGTCCACTACCATTATTGATCTTTTTTGACAAAATGAAGAACCCAGATGATTATAAGATTAAATCTGAACTGATCTTAAAATCATGTTACTCAAACTTTTCTGGAGAATTTGATCAAAAGAAAACAGTTTCCAACATAAAAACAAATCATTCCAAAACAAAAAATCTCCTTCTTTTTTCTTTTTGTTTCTCTTTAAAAAATTTTTTTTATTTTCGATATTTTTCGAAGGGCAATGTGATTTTAATAATTTTCAAACGAACATCTTTTTTAACAAATTTAAATCACAAAAATGATCACTGTCAAATCTAAAACCAAAAAAACCAATTTTTTTGATCAAGCAAAAATATGAGTAAAAATAGAAAAATTTTTTCTTTAACTGAGAAATATATAAATCACCAAGTTGTTACAAACTGTTTTAATTAGGATTTTATTAAATTACAGTTTCTCGAAAAACCTATTGAACAAATTTTTCTTTCGGCTTTTAGAAAAAAAAAATCTCAAAGCTCAAGAATTATAGGAAACCCACAAAGATCTCCAATTCTAAAAGACATAAAAAAAATTCACAAAGATTTGATAAAACTGTTAAAATTTTATCAGCTATGATAAGTTTTTTTTTGGAAAGGTGAACGAACATTTTATTCTTTTATTTTTCAACAAATGGTATTCAAAATATATCAATTTTAACTTTTTGGTGAAATACAGAAATCAAAATAATCCACAAATCTTAGCAATTAATCCAGAAACTGAATTAAAATTAAAATCTAAATTGATTGTTAATTATTCCTACAATAGATTATAAATTGATTTGAAAATATCTGTTATAATAATTACTGTGTTTTTAGTTTTATAAGATCAATATTTTGTTTCGATCTTTGATTTGAATAATTTTTTCAAAATTTTGCAATTACAATTGGGAATCTTCAAGAGAAAATTTTATTAACAAAATAAACTTTGTTAATTTAATGTAAATTCATAACAATCAAACACCTTTTTAAATTAAAGGGCATTCAACTATTTTAAATTGATAAAAATGATTCTTATTTCAAAAGTTGATATCAAATTTTGGATTGTAGTTTCTAAGAAAAATATACATAAATATTTTAAATTGATGAAAATGATTCTGATTTTAAAATTTCAGTTCCAAATAAGAATAGAATTTTCAGTCAGTTTCAGGATTAATTTTTAAGATTTGTGGATTTTTTGATTTCTGCATTTAACTAAAACAGTTAAAATTTTCAGGATTTGGAATATTTAAATAATTACCAATTAGCATGGATAATTCTTACTTGATAATTTATAGATTTATAACTAAAATGGGAATATATTTTGAATTTTTACTTATATTTCAATTGATCCTAAACTTGAATTTTTGGGTTTTAGATTTGACAGACACTAAAATTTTCTATTTTTTATAAAAATGGATAAAAAAATTCATTAATTTCAAACTCTTTGCGTTTCGAAATTATTTAGATTTTCTCAGAAATTCATCTCTACTTTTTAAAGCTGGTAAAACTTCAAATTTCATTTAGCTGCAACTCAATTCGCTAAATTGTTATATTTAAGATATATATATACATGTGTGTGTGTGTGTGTGTGTGTGTGTGTGTGTGTGTGTGTGTGTGTGTGTGTGTGTGTGTGTGTGTGTGTGTATGTGTGTGTGTGTGTGTGTGTGTATCCACCATAACTCAAATACTTGTAATCAAAGTTCAAGAAATTCTTCTCATGTGGTTCAGAAAATAATTTCTTGAAATTTGAATTTTGTAAAGTGGTTTTATACTGTCGATTTCAATTCTTTATGCTCTGTGTATAGAATAAATTAATTTTGAAGAAAAAAAAATACCATTTTTTTCTCATAAAAAGAATTTGTTTTTTCAGAAACTATTGTCCTGATATTCTACAAAAAAAAACAATTTTCAGCTCTTAATTAAAAAATAAAATCCAATATATATATATTATTTAAGGGTACAGAAACGGTCATGAATCTGCCCTATACTCAAGGATTAACTGATTCTCAAAAAAAAAAAAAAAATGGTAATAGGAAAAGTTTTCTTTTTAAGTTGTAGGAAATAAAAACAAAATTATGATAATTACAAAAATTCAAGTAACAAAAAAAAATCAAATGATTTATAACGAAATAAATCCAATTAAGAAAAAAAAACAATCTTTCTTGTTTAATATTTATAAATGATTAAATTTTCTTCAATTTTGAGTAAATAATTTTCTTTTGGTTAACAATTTAATTCAATTTAAATGCATTTGTAACAGTTTTATAACCAAATCTATTTGATCAAGAGATGAATTCCTTCGTTCAATTTGTTTCTTAAAGTTGACTCCTTTAAAATAAAAAAATAAAATAAAAAAAAAACAGTAGATTACAAAAAATGCCAAAAAGTTCGCTTCAAAACTAACACAAATGTTTACAAAATTCTAGATTCATGATTTTCAAATTTGAAATTGTATATCGCTATACTTTTACGAAGGTTTTCTAAAATATATTCAGTTTTTGATTGCTGATTTTTAGAAATCTATCAACACAATATCTGCTGGTTTAATTATAATTGGAATTACAGCCCCCATAACAAAAAAAAATCTCTAAATGTGTCCGATTTCAAAAAGAAAATTTAAATGTAGTTACTCGACACTAAAGTATAATTGTATCGACATAAATTTCAATAAAAAATAAATAGTATTTTAACTATATACATGAGAAACCAATTATTGCAATTAAAAATTGTTTCGAAAATTAAAAATAAAATACTTTCTAAATTAGTAACAATGATTACAAACGAGAAATGGCACGCTACAAAAAAAAAAAAAAAATGAGTTGCCTTTTTAAATAGAAAAAGTGTAGTAAAAGTTGAAAATTTCCAAATAGTATTCTTTTTATTTTTCATTGATGAATATATATACCCAAAATTGGAATTGTACCCATTTTTAAAAAAAAGTGCAACAAATAATTTTTCAAAATTATCTTTAAAATAATCAACAAAATTCTTTTACCTATTTTGAGGGCATATATTAAAATCTTTTATGCTTGGCTTTATAAAAATCATATTTAAAATAAGCCTTAGTAATTAATAAGAGATCTTTTATCAAAAATTACTTTTTCAAGGTATTTTAAAATCAAAGTTGAAAAATACAGTTTTCCGGGTTCTATTAATATTTTTGTAAAATTTAATAGCAAAAAATTTGAAAATTTTTTTCTTCATTGCTAAAAGGTCAATTAATTATCTTTCAATAGAATTTTAAACCTGATGAATATCTTTCAAATAGGGAATCAATTATTTGGGTTATTAAAGAATTATTTATTGATATAAATTGAAAAAAATTTTTTTTTTTTTTTTTTCCGTTAGGTTTTTTTTAATTTTAGAAATGAACAGAAAATTTAAATAAATTTTAGGTTTATTTTAAAAAGTAAAAAAACCGCTGTTAGCTTTTCTTGAGTTTTCTGTTTATTTGTAAAATCGATAGATTTTCATTAGGTTTTTTTTAGAAATAAAACAGAAAACCTCAAGAAAACCTAGGCACTCTACGGCACTTGACGGACACTCTCAATAATTAGCATTATTTTGATCACTGTATTTAAGTTTTTTTCAATAAATAGAGTATTTTTAAAACCATTATTTATTATTCATTTAAGCAAATATCTCAAAGTTGAATTAAACCAAACTTCATTTTCGAATCAATTTAAAAATTTTTTCCACGAGAAAAAAACCTTTTTTTCTAGACTGGAGACTTTTAAAAAAAGGTGGTATTACTAATGACAATAAACGGAATTTCCCACAAGAATTTGAAGTTCTGGAATGTTGATTATATTGTAAATAAACGTTATTACTAATGGATGAAACGATAATTAAGGTTTTAGTTTTGTTGAACTTTAATTTTTTATCTTTATTTTTTCCTATTAGTATCTATCTTTTGTACTTTTAGATAAAGTTTTAATTTGAATTTAACAGTAGTGTATTTGTGGAAAATGAATTGGAAATATATATATATATATATATATTTTATTTTTTCTTTATTTTCATTTTGATGATTTTTAAAACGATCTTTTAGCGGTACTAAAAATCAATAATAATAAAAAAAAAAATACCCATCCTATTATAATAATATATTTTATAATCGTTGAAACCAATGACTGTAGTAGTTCCCCTAAAAAGGGAATTTTTTTTTTTTTTTTCTCAATTATCTTTCTTTTTTTAAAAAAAAAAACTATACATATCCACTGAAACCCCAGTGAAACACCCTATGATATTTTTCATTAATATTTAATCTTATTTAATATAAATTTAATTCTTCAAATTTGAAACTGCCGGCAATATCTTTTCACAATAAAGTTTTATTTTCTATAAATTTATAATTTAACTATTTTCTTCATTTATTAAATATTTATTGTTTTTTTAGTATGTGTAATATTCCATGTTTTATAATGATTAATAATGATCTCTTTATTTGAAATTTTTATATAATAACAATGTAATAAATAGTAAATTGTGACGGGTGTAGTGCTAATAAAAAGGGTGATTTGCTTGCTGCAAATAGCCATTTTCCAGGTGATCAAATTACGCCGTCTTTTCGAAAATTAGAGGATAAGGTTGTGGTGGGGGTATGGAATTCCATCAATCAGGATGGAGACAATGGTGGAGTTTTTGGATCACTCTTCGAAGTAATAGGTGATGAAAACGATGAATTAACAAGAATTGGCTCAGAATTTCCTGTAAATACATTCACTCTAGGTGATCAAACAAGGCCGGATGTTAGTGGAATGATCACAAAGGGGAGCAAATATTACTTTCTTGTTGTTTGGGAAAATGAATGGAATATTAACGAGAATGGCTCTTGGTGTTGTAGTATTAGGGGGCAAGTCTTTCGTACTTTTAATGATCAAAGTCCGACTCCAATGGGGGAGGAAACTATTTTAGTTTCAAACCATTCAAAAAAGCCATCCGTTGTTGCCTTGCATGATTCTGATTTAGTTTTTTTAACATATATCAGATTCGATTATGGATACGAAATTATGGGCTCTGTTTTCAATATCAGTGGCACAAAGGGTAATTTCAATCCGGTCCAGGTTTCTGATCAGATTAGGATAAATTCATATACACAATCACACCAAAATAGGCCCAAGGTATTTTTAATGCTAGATCAAATGTTTGGAATTGTTTGGGAATCATATGGCCAGGATGAGTATGAAAATGGGATTTATTTGCAGATGTATAAATGGACTGGCCACGGTACTATTATTACCGTCAAGGTTGGATCTGAAAGGAAAGTCAATTCCGTATCAAAGGGGGATCAATCGCACGCGATGGCAATTAATATTGACAGGCACCAAGACACACATTATGCAAATCGCTCTTACACGGGGATTGTTTGGCAATCCATGGGGGGCGACGATGGCCCCATTGGTGTTTTCCTAAGGTGGGGGGTATACGATTATCTCGAAGAAAAATTTACATGGATTTCCGGCGATATGAAAATGAACAAAGATGATCAGGGCGATCACAGAAACCCAAATATTGGTTATTTTGTCGACGAGGAGGAAGAGAAATGGTTTTTAACGGTTGCATGGCAGGGGCAAGACCTCATCACATATGACGACTCATACAACACAACAGTGATGGAAACACATGTACGCTCAATTTACTATGATATCACAGATCCCACGGAGATACCAAAGAAAATGGGTAACGAATCTTCAGTGACGAACAGCCCCTCGTTTGGCGAAACGCCCTCACAAATAGTGGGTATCACCTCTGATCGGTATATCGTTGCATGGCAAGAAATTGGCTTAGATTACCGTGGCTATGGCATTGCCGTTCAGCTGTTATCTGGTAACACACTGCCATTTTTAGTGAAGTCGTTAGAACACCAATCAGTTTTGATCAACTCTACCTTTAATTTCACAATACCCCTCGGAAATTTTAGGCATGAGGTGGAATCTTTAAATGACAGTCTCTCATATACAGCGAACATTGCAAATACCACATATTGGCCAGATTGGATGCACTTTAATGAAACAAACGGGAATTTCACTGGCGATGCGCCAATCAGGTGTACAACGGTATTAGTGATTCAAATTAACGCCACAGACCAGTGTGGTGGATCCGTGACCGGAGAATTTAATTTAACACTGATCAATTCGGCACCAACTCTTGAAAATGAAATCAGCAATCTTGAGTTGAAAGTGGGCGAAGACTTTGAATTTATTTTCGACGAGGATTCCTTTGCTGACAGTGAAGGAGAGGATTTGACCTATAAAATTGCAAGTGGGAACGAGACACAAGATCTGCCTGATTGGCTCTATTTTACTTCAAGCAAACGCAAGTTCTATGGCCATGTGCCTTTGCAATGCGCAAAAACCTATTTAATAATTCTAAACGCATCAGATCCCTGTAACCAAAATGCTACAGACAACTTTACAATGTCTCTTGTCCGCTACCCACCCTATGTAAACGAGGCAATCGATGACCAAACTGTTTATGGGGAAGAAGATTTCTATTTACAATTTGACATAGATACCTTTATAGATCCACACGACGACGAGCTAGAATATAAGGCAACTCTTGACAACGATAAAGATCTTCCAGATTGGTTACTATTTGACCCAGGAAAGCGTACGTTCACTGGGACGGCACCAAATGATAATGAGAATCTATTAATCAAATTAACTGCAATAAATACTTGTGAAGAAGAAATATCAGATTACTTCTATATTAAAATTAGATACAGCGAAGAGGCTGAGCGAAATGATGCCAAAAAATTATCATTAAATTTGGTTTTATTTTTTTCTTTTTTTCTTTATTATTGGGTTTTCCTTTTCTAAATAACCCAATTTAATTAAAATTGTTTGTATTCTTTAAAAGATAATTCCAAAATCGTTTGTTTATGTTTTTTAATTTTGCTTTATTTTATTTTATTTGTTTTTTAAATGACACACCAATAAAAAAAAAAAAATTAAATCAATGATTTTTTTAAATTTCATTCTATTATTTTTTTATTATTTACCTATATTAAGGAAATTTAATAACATTTCAAGTATTTTTAAACAGTTTTTACTTGAGATTTCATTTTGAATCGAACTTGTAATTTTTGAAATTTTTTTATTTGAATTTTCTTTAATAACAGTTTTTAAAGTTTATTTGGATATTGGAGGGAAAAAAATACTGGACTTGAAAATAATCAGTGAAAAGATTTTTAATTGTGAATATTAGGAAAAATGATGTGTAATTTCTAAATATTTTCAATCAAATCCTTTTTATGAATAAACAAATTTTTGATGAGACAAGTAATAAACTAACCTAAACTTCCATTAAAGTGGGGGTGTATATAAAGAGAATATTCAAGTAATATTTTGATATACAAGTAGATCAACTTTTTTTAAAAAAACACTAGGGTTTTATAGAGCTTTACTAGAATATAAGGAAAAAATAATTTTTATTCTTGTTTTTAGATTTATTGAGTGGTGTTTTGAACAAGTAAAATTTCATTAATCATATTTTTCATGAGTGGGCGAGTTATAATTTTAAATTATGATTCTGATCTATTTCATTTTTTTATTATTTATTTGTAAAAAAATTATTAAAATATTTCAGAGCAACATTTTTTTTTTATTTTTTATTATGAATCATCAATTGTTTAAACACTTCAATTTCTTTCTTGTCTGATTGGATATCAGTAAAAATGATTTTATGGTATTAAAATTGTTAATTTAAAAACTAGTTTGAAAAAAAAATTGGTTTTAGAATTTAATTTTTTTTTTAATATTTCAATTTGTGATACAAGTGAAACAGTTATTAAATAGTTTCCAAAAAGTGGGGAACAGTTATTTGAAATAATTTTTTCTCAAATAAAATTTTAATATAAGTATTTTATTTTCCTAAATTTTCATTTTTAATTTATTTTTATTAATCATTTAATTTACTTATTTATTTTATATTATTTAAATATTAAGATATGAAGATTTCTACCTTCTGTTATATATGACATTTTTTTATAGGTTGAAAATTATTGTTTATTTTTTCCTCTTCGATTATTAAAATAATTTTTCTTACATATGTAATATTGATAGAATTTTTCAGGTAAGAGGAAGGATGTAAGTTATATAAAACAATGAAAATAATTTAATTTTCTATTTTAAAAGTATCACAATAATACAAAGTTGGTTTTCCAATTAAATATTTAGAAAATAATAACTATTTAAATGCTGGTACAAAAAATTAATTTCTTTTTAAAATGATATTACAGTAAGTTCCACTTTTAAGGCAAAAACTTCAAAGAAAATAAAAGTATACTAAAAATCTCAAATTAAGACAGAAAAGACAAATTCTGGTAAAAATAAATTGTAAAAAAATAAATTCGAAATTATGTGCTTTAATTTGAGATTTTTTTTGTGCCTTAAATTTCGTTGAAAGTTTGTGCCTTAAATTTGAAACTGGCTGTATTCCTAGCAAAAGATATTTTGTACTCAAATAGAAACCTTTTTTCATATGTTGATTACTTTTCAATAGTAATATATTTGATTTTAAATAATTTAAATATAAAAAAAAAATATAAATCAAAATTTAAAAGCAAATATTAATTTTTTTAATTGAAAAATTTGAAAATTTTTTCAACAGGAATTTTTACAAATTTAAATGATTTGGTCAATAGTTCGAGTCTGATTAAAAAGTGATATTTTTTTATTTTTACTTTTTTTTTTTTCTTTTTAAGATCTAGACATAAAATAAACAATATTATTTGATAAGAGACAATCTATCAAAAATTATTTTCTAAGAGTTGATTAATTTAGATTTAAAAATTACAATTTTCATATAAATATTTTCAAAATTTTGAAAAAAATTCAAAAAATACAATTCGTGGTTTCGAAGATTATTTTATTATCTTTGAATAATATTTAAAAGTTGTTTTGTTATTTTTTTTTAAAATTTAGGGTTGATTACTTTATTCATTGAAAAAGTTTTTATTGATTTAATTCCAATATAATGTATGAATTTATTTTGAATTTTTTTTTTGTTTTTTCAGTATTTTCTATTGTTAACATAGAATTTTTAGTGGATTGCTGATATTAAACTTTTAATTTTGGTCTAAAGAAATGAATTTCATTTTTCTTTTTATTTGGTATTTTTTGAAATTTTATCGAAAAAAAAATCAATTTTTTAGAGTATTATATTTTTTTATTTATTTTTTTGTATCAAAAAATTAACAACATTGTTTGATTTTTATTGTTAATAAATCAATGTATTAAGTTTAGAATTACTATTATTGTAATAAAATTTCTTATATAAAAAATTAAAATAAAAAAAAAATCTTTAAATAAAATGTAAAAATAAATAATTATTATTATTTTTCCTATATCAAAAAAAAACAAAAAAAATAATTCATTATCTTTGAATTATTTTGATTTTTCTATTATAATTAAATACAGAATTAAAGATAAATTAGAAAATAAATATATTAATATATCAATATTATTTTAAATCTTTTATTTTAAACATGGCCAATCTAGGTAAATATGGTGTCTAAGATTTATATTTATTTGGTATTTAATCCTTCAAAAATGAAAATAAAAATAAATTAAATTATATTGTTTTTTGTAAGCGAATACTGTTTTTGTAAACTTTTTTATGAAACAATAGAAAACGTCTTTATTTTTTTTTTTTTTTTTTTTTTTTTTTTTTGGGGCTAAAAAATTTCAAATAAACGGAAGGGTGAATACTAGTTTCGTTCCAATTGGTCATATTTATTTTGATAGATAATAACTAATAGTTTTGAAATTTTTCTACCCAAATAATAAAACTGAAATAGAGAAACAAAAAAACCTTGTGGTGCAGTAAGTTCGATTTTTAATACAAAAACTCTGAAGTAAATTTAAGGCATAAAAAAATCTAAAATAAAATCACATTTATGGATTTTTTTATACAAATTATTTTAATAGAATTTGAATTTTATACCTTAATTTGAGATTTTTTTGTGTCTTAAATTACATTCAAATCCATGTTATAAAAGTGTAACTGAAACTAAAAATTGTGAGTTTTCTAGGTTTTTTTTTTTACTTTTGTTAATAAACCGAAAATTTAATAATATTTATGTTTATTTCAAAAAATAATTAAAAAAAACAGATTGGTTGTGTCCTGTGTTTTCCAGTGTTCAAATGAATTGGGCAAAAATCTATGACTTTACTCGATTCTTTTTAAATGTTGGAAAACCTAACTGTAAAGTGTCCTAGATTTTTTTTTAATTTTTGGAATAAACTGAAAATTGATAAAAATTTTCTTTTCATTTCAAAAAGTATAAAAAATCCTAACTGAAAATGAAAAAAAAAATATTTTTTTAAATAAAAATCAATAATTAATTCTTTAATTGTCAAAATAATTTTTTCCCTATTTGAAATAAATTTATTAGATTTAAAATGTTTTGAAGATATATTAATACGTCTGAACTGTGAAAAAAAAATATTTCAAATTTTTTACTATTAAATCTAAAAAAAACTTTAATAGTGCCTGAAAATTTTGATTTTCCAACTTTTAATTGTTAAATATATTTAAAAATAATTTTTGATCCAAGATCTTTTAATATACAATAGTGTTTAGTATAATTGAATTTAAAAAAAAGTAAAAAATAAGTAATTCTTTACAATTTTTTCATGATCATGATGTATGTATAAAATGCTAAAACGAGCTCAACAAAAATTATATTTTTAAATCTGTTTAAATTTCGTCAACTGTTGCTGATCAAATTATTAGATACCATCAATAAATTTTATGTTATTTTCCTCTATAACGAACTCAACATTAACCTAATATCCACCCATCGGAAAAAAAATTACTGATCTAAGAAAACATATTATTAACTGAAAAAAAAAGGAAATGAAAATAAAAGAAAAAAAACAAAAAAAATGAAACAGTTTTGTAAAATCAAAATTATTTCCAAATTAAATGTAAAGTGTTATATTGTTATTCTTTCAATTGTTTAAACTGTGTACAAATTTTTTGGAATTTGGTTTAGTTTTATTTTTTTTTTTGTTTTTGTAAATAAATTTAAAAATTTATATGAAATAGTAATTATTAGGATTGTTTAAGAATAAAAACAATATCAAATTTATTTTTAATGATTTTAGATACATTTAAAAAAAATAAATAAATCTCTTCCATTTTCGAGTATTTTTGAAGATTTTATATTTCCCATTATAAGAATTATTGATAATTTTTTTTTTTTCACTTTTGAATTCATCGCTTTAGAAACAAATTTTTAAAGTAAGGGTGGTTTTCCAGAAATTAATCCCCGGGGGGGGGGGGGTCTTCTATTTACATTTCTTCAGTTTTGAAAAGATTTAAAAACGTTTTTATATGAAAATTCAAAATAAACTCTATTTGGAAATTAATGGCAAATTAAAAATCAAATTTTGAAAATAAATATTTTTAGAAATTAAAGTGATCAATTATAATATATAAATAACAATTCTAATAATCATTTCTTTATACTAGAAATATTTATTTATAGTTAAAAAGAAAATAAAAAAAAGTGAAAAAAAAAAATATAAAAATTATGCAATTTATTATGAAAATTTTGTTTAAATAAAATTTTTTTTGAATTTTTTTGGGTCTTCAGAATATCGTGTTATTATTGAAAAAAAAAACAATTTGTTTTTCAAAACACCTTCTTCAAGACCAAAGAAAGGGATCTAGATAAAAAAAGGAGATAAAAAAGAACTTCCGATCGGGGAATTGAACCCCGGCCACCTGAGTGACAGTCAGGCATTCTACCTCTATACTAATCGGAAACTCGATATAATCGTCAAAACCCGCTTTAGAACAAAAATACACAGCATGATGGGTAATAAGACACCTTGAAATGAATTGTTTTGTTTGTTTTTCATCCCTTGGTACCTTTGGCTTGTTCTAGGGTAACTTCTTCTTCCTCGATCTCTTATCACTTTGTTTCGTGTGGAGGATACTTTCGGCAATTGGATCTTCTTGAATTCTTCCTGTAAAAATATTTTTGTTGCTAATGCAAAAGTCTTTCAATTCCAAAACATAAGAACATAACACAACCTGCTTACAAATTCTTTAAAGAGCCTGAAAATTATATTTGGCTGGTCTTTTGAAACATAGCAATTAAATAATGGCACAGGGATCAAAGATGAACATTTTATAAAATTATTTTCTTCGGTATTATAAAATCTTGCTTCCAAATCAAAACAAATCTGCCCTTCGAAACAGCCAACTTTTTTTGCAAAATAAAGAATAAACCATCCAAAAAGACAAATTTAAAAGGGGTTTTTAATTTTCGGTCTTCCTCAAAAGTTCGTTTTAAAGACTATTAAAGATATACGAGTATAAAAAAGGGTGTCTTTATTTTCAATGTTTTCAAGTTAATTTTAAGGGTTTAATGTTAAAAAAGAAGAAAAAAGGTTAAGGACTCTTCGAATTTTATGCTCTGTGGGGGTTGGAATGCCATACTATAAATAGGAAGAATGGTTCAAAAGTTATATGCTTTGCTGTAAGTCAAAATAATGCAATTTTTGGGATTTTTAACCATTCCCCCGGTCTACTGTATGACATTCCAACCCTCACAGAGCATAAAATTCGTAGAGTCCTTAACCACTTGGGAAAAAAAGTGAAAACAAAGAAAGAAAGTTCAAAAATACGATTTTTAATTGGGAAACCTATAAAAAAAAAACAAAAAGTAAAACCAATTAAAAGAAGAAACAAATAAACTTCAAATGATAATCTATTTCTCTTATTTCCAATCAAGTCAACAAAAAAATTTTTAATACTCCTTGATTATCCAAATTATCCAAGAGTAGTTTTTGGAGATCTCAAAAATATTCAATTTTTTCATCAAATTTTTAATAATTGATCAATCAAAGAAAAACCCTGATCAACCAAAAGATAGCCTAAAAAAACTGTTACTGTGTTGAATCCTTTATTTTGTCTTTTATTTATTTATTTATTTATTCTTTTATTAATTGATCTTACTTTTGATTTTCAGAAATTTTCCCAATTAAAAACCGTATTTTACTTTTTTAACCTTTTCAGTTTTTTTCCAGGATGGTTATTTCAAAAAAAAAAAAAAACCTAACGAGAGTGCCCTAGGTTTTCTTGGGGTTTTCTGTTTTATTTGTGAAGTGTTCTAGGTTTATTTCTACTTTCCAAATAAATAGATAGTAAAAAAAACCTAACGAAAATCAACTGATTTTTCAAATAAACAAAAAACTCAAGAAAGCCTAACGAGAGTGTCCTATGGTTACCAGGATTCAAAAGAATTGGGTAAAATCGAAGATTTTACTCAATTCTTTTAAATTCTGGAAAACCTAAAGTAAGTGTCCATAAAGTGTCCTTGGTTTTTTTTACTTTTTGAAATAAACTGAAAATTTATAAAAATTTTCAGTTTATTCCAAAAATTAAAAAAAACCAAACTGTTGTGGAAAAAAAGTGAAACAAGGTTTTTAATTGGGAACATTACTGAAATTGAAAAGTAAGATCAATGAAAAAAAGAATAAATAAATAAATAAAGACAAAATGAAGTATTCGCCACAATAACAGTTTTTTAAATACTATCTTTTAGTATGGGTTTTTCTTTGATTGATCAATTATTAAAAATTTGTTCAAAAAATTGACTATTTTTGAGATCTCCAAAACCACACCTATAATTTCGATAAATCAAGTAGATTTAAATTGTATTTGTTGGGTTGATTGAAAATAATATAATGGGCTATTATTTGAAGTTAATTGGTTTCTTCTTTTTATTGATTTTACTTTTCATTTTCAGTAATGTTCCCAATTAAAAACCTTGTTTCACTTTTTTTCCACAACAGTAACGGAAAAATCAAAAATAAATATTTTTTTAAATTTAGATCAATAAATAATTCTTTAATAGTCAAAATAATTGATTATGTATTTGAAAAATATTTATTAAATTTAAAATTCTTCCAAAATATATTACTATAACCTCTTGTACATGAAGAAAAAAATATTCAAATTTTTTGCTATTAAATTTAAAATAATGTTTTTAGAACCTGGAAAATTGGATTTTTCAACTTTAATTGTAAATTATCTTGAAAAATAATTTTTGATCCAAGATTTCTTTATTAACCACCATTGTTTATTATAATTGGGTTTATTAAAAAGTGTAAAATTAGCAAATGTTTAATATTTTTTTTTTTATATTTTTTTTCAGGATCATGATGGTTTAAAGGCTTCCAACTTGGGTTATTTACACCACTAAACACTTTTTTAAAAAAAAGAGGAAATTTATGTAATCAGGATTATTATGGAAGTGTCAGTTACCACATGTGTGATGTGTTCATTGGGGCAGATATACATCCAAATTGATCAAATAAACAAGTTTGTTTTTTTATTAAAAACTCGCTTTGAATAAAAATATTACAAGCTTCAAGAAAAAAAAAAAAAAGGAAAAAAGTGTTACATCGAACTTTTGTTTTTCGATTTCTTCTTTTTCATTGATCATTTCAAAAGTACATCGGTGGTATATGTTAATGGGTTAGATCATTTAAAGGCAAAACTGGTGGTAAGAAATGGTTTTTTTGTTAACAATTTTTAATTTATTCTTTGAGTCAAAAAAACAAAAAAATAAACTTTTCAAAATTCAAAAAACTAACGTTTCAATAATTGTATTTCTGAAATCTCCTTTCAAATTTCCATTTATTCAGATTTTAATAATTCTTAAGATCAGTATTCTTATCTTGACTGATATAATAAATCATTCAATTGTAAAATTTAAATGTTCTTTGAAAATTTTTAACGGTAATATCAAAATCATTTCAATTTCATAGTTTGGTTCACAAGAAACAAGAAATTACAAGTGTAGTTTTTGATTTGTATTATTATTTCTTTTTTTTTCTCTTTTTTTTTTAATATTGAGAAGGTCAAATGATGTTATTTAATCTTTTTCTTTCCAAAAGAGTTTTCAAACTTTCAATAGTAATTCAAAAAAAAATTAATATTTCTTTAGAAACAGTAAAATTGGTGTATGAATTTGGTTGTAATATTTCAACAGTTAAAAGAAATATCAATTCAATTCTGAACGAATAAACACTAGAAAAGTCAAATACTGTCAAAATCAATCTGCTCTAATTACAGGTTATTGAATAAATTTGAAACATTTTCACTTCCTTTTCATTTTCCTTTTTCAAAGAGAGAGCACAAATTACTACCTATTTGTTCAAAACTTTATTTCGAAAAGAAAAGTCTGGAAAACCAAGTGAAAAATTTTTCTATTTATCTGACAACGACCAGGAAGCAAGAAATAAATTAAGGAGAAACAATTTTGAGTTCTTGTTATTTTTTTGAAAGGCTCTGGTAAAAGACAATTTTAAAAACCTTATACTTGTAACATCTAAATTAAGGGAGTAACCACCATAATGTCAAAATTTTCACTTTTTAGTATTTTGAAAGAAGATGAGAAAATAACATTTTTTACTTTGGCCATGCGTCTAGTTATTCTTTAGTATTCAAAGTACTTGTTGTTAAACAATTGTAAAATTATTTGTTTCACACATAAAATTAAAAACCACAATACATTGATCAAAATAATGCGTTCACAACGACTATAATATGTGCTAAAAGAGTATAATCTGCTTTTTTTTTTCTTGTTGTTCCAATGTAACACCCAATTAGCTACACAACAGTATACCAAAGTTAAAATCAATTTTGATAGTAAAAACCGAGATATTTTCAATAAAATTTAAATTATTCATTCAATTAGTTCAAAATTTTCTCAGTTTTTTTCGTAATTTTTTGAGTTTTAGTGATAAAAATTTTCTTAGAAATTTACTCTATTTTTTGAGAGTGTTTTTTTACAATTTGATACTTTATTTAGTGGATTTCTTTTTTGAATAATAGAACTTTAAGTAACCAATACCATATTTACCTAGGTTTAATGTTCGTTTCTTCGATTGGTTGATTTATAGGTCTTCTTAAAAAAAAAAATGAACCTTTTTGGATCATTTTCTCTGGACGTGCCCAGCCTATGAAAATAATCATAAAATTTGGATATCTGAATTAAAAAAAATTAATATTTCTAAAATATTAAACAATAATAATATTTGTAATATTATTATAAAAAAAGACTCAATATATTTATTATCACTAGTGAAGAAAAGACAAATTTTTGAGTCTTTATTAAAATTTCTAAATAAATATTTAGGAATTCGGGAAGTGCCATTAAGTGCACAGCTTTTTTTTTAATTTAAGAAATAAAAAGAAAATTTTGTGAAATTTTCTTTTTTTTTTCTCAAATTAAAAAAAAAGTTAACCGCGATTTTCCAGAATTCAAAAGTACGGAGAAAAATCATAGATTTTACTCAATTCTTTTAAATTCTGGAAAACCCCACGATAAGTGCCTAGGTTTTTTTTTACTTTGAGAAATAAACGGAAAATTAAATAAATTTTCGTTTTATTTCTTAAATTAAAAAAAACCTAACGACAAATAAGAGGGATTAAAAACTCCCAGGTTAAAAAAAAAACAAAAAATAAAAATGAAATTTTCTTTTAACACACATATTATACTTTTCTGGACACTTTATTTTACCAACAGCAGAGTGCTAAGTTGATTTGTTTGATCAACGGTGGGAAAAGTTAAATGGTTGAAGCTTTATTCTTATCATAACATTCTATGGTGGTATTTTATTTTATGTTGGAAAAAAATCTAATAAATAGTTTTTCACAAAGGGAACTTTAAATACTTAAAAATCAAACAAAACCACGACTCAAAAAAACAAGACAATATTAAGATGCGATTGTAAATATAAAAAAAAGCAAATGTGTTGACTTCCAGTATAATAAAATTATTTTAATTGAACTTACTCTCAAATAATAAAAAGAAACAATATGTGCTTGGATCAATAATAAAAATGTGAAATTTTTAACAATCTTAAGATCGATCAATTTTATATTAAACCTTTTTTGTGAAATATTTTGAATTTAAAATGCGGTTTTTAGAAAATGATTATGTCAAAAAATTTTTTTAACTAAAGATAATTAAAATGTATTGAATACACATAATTATTTCAATTATCATAAGTATTTCTTATTAGTAAATCCAGTATGATAATAAGTTCTTATTCAAAGATTATTACTACAATAATAAGCAATATCCATGTAAATCTTCACCCAATCCACCAACCAGGTATAAAACCAAAAGAACAATACCATTTTAACTGACCAAGAGTTCAATTTGTTTTGTTTTTGTTTCTTTTTTCCTAATTGATTGTTTTTTTTTTTGTTGAAGATCTTTGTTTGATCAAATTATTATTTTTCTAATTTTAAACTATATCAAAATCACTTGATAAGTTATCAAATTAAGAAATTAATATCATTTTTTAACACTGAAAGAAAGACAAATATTATGATTTATAATTTAATATATATATAAAATAGAATCCCACAATTCCAAATAATTACATATTTTACTAAAATTAGTTAGGAATTGAAATATAAATGCTAAATTAATCTTGCACATCAAAAAGAATAATGATTATGAATTCAAAGGATTTTTTAAAATTAAAGAAAAAATGAATTGTAAAGATAGAAAAGATATTAGGAAAATTTCATTTTAAGTTTTTATTGTTCTGATATATTTTTTTAAATTGATGAATTGTAAGTGAGTAAATATTTTAAAAAAAGTTATAAATAAATCAAAAAAGAGTTAAAGGGATTATCCCCATAATAAATTTCTCTATTATCACAATGTGTACTAATTCGATGTAAATGATATTAGTGAACCATGTCACAAATTTCACTAAAAAATCTATTATAAATCTTATTGCACAACAAATTATTACATTTTTTACTAATGATCACTACAAAAATTTTCATTTTGGAAATTTTTTTTAAATATTCCTTTTCCAAATCTAAAAATAGAAACCTAAAATACAGTATACTGGTATTTAATAATTTAGATTTAGAACCTCCAAAAGTAACTATTTTTATAATTTTTTTATATCAAAGATTAACTCAATAATCATCAACATAAAAACACAAAGACTGATTAGTTTTGTTTGCTTTTGATAAAGATACTTATAGAATCAATATATTTGCATGATTTGAGAAATAATTTGTTAAAAAAATTTATTCGTTAATAATTGAATTTTTAAAAAAAAACGAATTTTTTAGCAACTAATCCACATTCCGTAACAAATTTAAGAAAGATATTTTACAACTTTGGAGTCTGAAATATTGATAATTCAACTTTTAAATTTATGGCGAAATGCAGATTTTATTCTGAAATTGTTGAGTTTTTTACTAATACATAGATCATTTTTAATTGATGAGATCAACAGATATGACTACTTGACTAATCGATTTTTTATAGACATTTAAACCATGTAGCACTAATGTGATTAGGTCCAATAACAACATACTTTGTTCCTAGGTCTCTCCTTTGTAGACGCTAATCCCTTAAGTAATTTCGCATTTATTTCAAAAGGGGGCTTTCTTTTAAGAATTATTTCTCTTTCAGTTTTTGGACTCAATTAAGATACTAATCCCTATTAATTGTTTTACCGAAATTTAATAGAGCTTCAGAAACATTTTTTACCAATAACTTAAATTTGAAAACCCTGTTTATTTTCAATATTAAATATATTTCTAAATAAGGAATCCTTATTTAGAAATTGGTCAAATAAAAAAATAATAGAGACTAACCCCTTAACAAAGTTTCTTCTTGGACCAAGTATTTGGGTAGATTAGGAAGGATTTTTTCTGATCATCTGACTTGACTTTTGCTTTATAATTGGTTATATGCTTGCTGACTTCTCCAAACTTAAATAGTGAAAGTGTTGAAATCAGTTGGGGGTGTTGAACTTTTGATTTTTTTGTACTGTTATTTGTTAATATTTTCCTTTTGATTATTTTTTGGTGTATCAGAAAAAAAATTGACTATTATTTTTATCAAAAGGAAAACATTCTCCTTTCTTTTTGTTCTTCAATTGTTGCTTCTTGCCTCTTTGATTTTGATCTTTAATTTATTTCTAAAGAGCAAAAATAAACACTTTGCAAGAATAGGTATCAAGGTTACTGAGTGAGTACATGTAAGTTAAAAATGTCACGAGAACTCTTTCAAGTTACCTTCTTGAAAATCCCATTTACTCTGAGAGATTGTTTGGGGGTTACCTTAAAATGCAGATCTCTTGTGGTTTTGACTATATTCGAGAGCCTTATGTAACTTGTTTGTTTTTATTTTTGATTTTGATCCAGCTTTTTTTTTTATGATTTGGAGAAGTTGAAATTCAAAGCACAATTGTTAGCACAATCATAGAAGGGAGAAATAATTAAAACATAAAAAAAAGTTTAGATCTCAGAGAGTGCCTGGACTCTAATTTTTAAATCAATTCTTTTTTGATTTTCCTGGATTCTGTTGGATTGAAGGAAAGATTCTTTTGTTTTAATGAGAAAAAAAAAATCTTATTTGATCAAAAAAGAATAGATAAAAAACATTCGAAAGTTCAGTCGAGAATCTGAAAACTTTTTTTAAAAAATTCTCAAAATTAAAAAGTGAAAAAAGTTTTAGAATTAAAGTTTTATGTTATATGAAAGTGGGTGTTCAATATTTAAATTTGAGGTGGAGGCTGGAGTATGAACGAAAGAACCTTTTCAAAAAAAAAGTACTAACTTTTTTTAATTGGAAAACTTTCCAAAATTTTTAATTCAAACAATCACTAAATAAAAAAAAAAAAAACACTTTTTAAAATCGCTCTGTTAACCCAAGTTTTATATCTGAAAACTTGAAACATATTGAAGAAAATTCTTCAAAAAGGTGAATACCAAGAACACCACAAAGTATTTACCAAACCATTTAATTCCAGTCATGATCTATTTTTGTTATTTCTTCCCCAACTATGAAGTTTTTGTTTTTACACAACTGAAACTTTTTTTCTTTTGATTAAATGATTGAGATTTTGTAAGGAAATAAGGTGAACTTAATTTAAACTTTGGCAAGAATAAGTTGAGACTGTTTTCTAAATCAACCTTAAATAGGACTTTTTAAAAAAACAAAAATACGAAATTTGAGATTCGTTGTAATTCAAAAAAGAAGAGTTTTCCTACAAAAATATTCACACCCAAAACAATGCAAATTTGCCAAACTTTCTGGTATTATTGGAAAAAATTAACTTTTTTCATTTTTTATTGTTTTATTATTTAGCATAATTTTTTTGATGAAAATCAGTTTTCTCTTTATTTTTTTTTTAATAGCAGCAACTATTTTTGCTTACTTACCTGAAAGTAAAGATCATGTCGAAGCTTTCCAAATTTTCAAAAAGAAATTTAATCGAAACTACCATCCTTTAGAAGAGCAACATCGTTTACAAATCTTCAAAAAAAAACTTGAAAGAATTCATGAACACAACTCAAACCCAAAGAACACATTCAAAAGTTTGTTTTTAATTTGGTTACTTTGTTTTGATCATTTTCATCCCCCTTTTTTTTTTTTTTTTTTTTTTTTCAAGCAAGCAGAAAAGCGCTTCTTGATCCAAATGATTCTTTTTTGACTTTTTCCAAAATTTTTTTTTCAATTCAATTATCAATGGGATTGAGAGTTATTTTTTTCATTGGCCTTATTGGTATTTGAAATTGAAATGGAAAATGTTTTTCTATTGCTGCTTTTTGAATTATAAATTGGAAAAAATTTTCACTTCCATTACCAATATTTTTCTTTCTTTCAAATTGAGTTCTTCAAGAAGCAGGGTGTCATTTGTATCACTGGTTGAAAAAGGAAATTGAAAATGAAGTGAAAATTTTTCCTCATTTATAATTCAAATACCAGTATTGCCTTTTTTTCACTAACAATGAGACTTCCAAATTTCCTTACTTCAAACCAAAGATCACAAATATACTGACAAATGTTTAAAAGAGTGTGGAATAACAGTTTTATAAAATCCTACTTCCTGTTTAAAATAGTGTCGACTAAAAGTTTTCAAAGAGGTACTATTTATTGCAAAATAAATCGAATAAAATTTTCATTTAGCTTTCCAAAAAAAGTTTATATATCATCAAAGTTTTCAACTTTTTATTATGTAGAGAAGATTAAATTATCCATTTCCCTTTTGAGAATTGGGTATTTTGAAGATTTTTTTTAATTCTTAAGAGGTGTTATTTTTTTGGAAAGTTAAATGAAAATTTTTGATACCTTTCATCTGTAATTAACAGTACTTTCAAATTGTCTAATTCACCCATTTTAAGCAGTTTGAGTAACACTTTTTAAAACTTTTTGTCTACAGATTTTTATTACAGATTTATCACTGTAAATTTAAATAAAAGTTGTTTCTAAAAATTCACAAGTCTCTAAACCAAACAGAAACTTCTTTCTTTGAAAGACAATAATAATTACTGATATATTCAAATATATGTCTTAGATCCCTGGGCTAATGTACTTTTTAAAATTTTCAAAAATTGAGAAAAAATATAAAAAAAAAACATATTATGAATAACAATATAAAACATTTCAAAGACTTAGTCTGTATTTGTTATGAAAAAATGCGAGGGTGAATTGAAAAATGAAGATTTTTTTTTTTTGAAATTTTCGAAATTTTAATTGAGAACATTAGTAAAACTGATCAAATATTTTTTTTATAAAATTAATAAGAAGACTAAGCAAGATTGGTGTCTTTTACTCATCATGTCCTCTCATTTTCGGCAATCATAATTTCAATTTCATCAAGATTGCCCAAGTAGACAGTCTTAAAAATCAAATACTTTATTTTTAATTGTAAATGGTGTAGTATAAAATTAGTAAAAAAGTACAATTTATAGGAAAATTCATATCTCTTAAATTATTACTTTCAGAAATCGACCTTAATATTTAACCAGAATTAATTTTGTGAGTATTTGAGAAAAACTCGATTTTTTATTAAGGGACTAGTAAACTAAAAAAAAAAAATCTTCTAGTAAATTTAATAGCAAATTCAAAAAAAAATTTACCACATATTAAAATTTGAAAAAAGGTGCAAAAATCTGATTACTACAATAAAAAAACTTGCTTTTAAAGCTATTTTTCAGAAATGAATTATTGTTTTTTAAAAGTTTGAACTATTTTTCTCGTTTTTGAAAAAGTTCAAAATCCAACATATTTCCAAATTATTTCAAAAAAAAATAATTTTCATTGAAAAAGAAAGAAATTTTATTGTTTGTAAATGAAAGTGTACATAAATACACTTTAAAAATGAAACCACTAAAGTTCTGAAATTATAGCTTTATCGAAAAAATCGACTTAATTTCAAAAAAATTACAAAAATTATTTTAAACTTGAATAAAAATATAAAGTAGTGAAAAAAATACCGGAAATGAAAAAAATCCCGGACAAGCTTTTTAATTGTGAATATTAGTAAAATTTTTGTGTAATTTCATTTATTAAAAATCAAATCCTTTTTTTAAGAATCAAACTTTTTAAATTATAACTTACCCACTTATTAGAATGGTGATTAAAGAAACCGCACTTGTTCAAAACACCATTCAATCAATCAAAAAACAAGAATAAAAATTATCATTTTCCAAACTCTAGTAAACCTCTATAAAACTCGATTGTTTTTCAAAAAAAGTAGATCTACTTATGGCTATCAAACAATTAATCAAGTATTCTAGAGACACCTTACTTTGATGAACTTTAGGTAGGTTTATTACTAATCTCATAAAAAAATTGGTTATTTATAATAAGGATTTGATTGAAAATACATGAAATTACACAAAAATTTTACTAATATTTACAATTAAAAATCTTGTCTGGGATTTTTTTCCCTGCTATAATTTGTTTATTCCAAGAACAATTGGAAACAATTTTTTCTTTTTATCGAACAAAAAAATCTGAGAAAAACAACCAAACAATCAAATTAAAAATTCTCTCAAAACACTTTTTTAAAACCTGGAAAAATCAACTACTAATCGAAAGAAATAATTTTTAATTTGATTATTTTTAATCAACAATTCATAACCCAATATTAATCTTTTCGCTGAGTTATTAACAACACAAAGATTAAATGTATCAATAGATTTTATTTTTATTTCTCAATTTTTTAAAGATTTTCAAACAAATAAAACTAATTCAAATTAATAATTCGAATAATAAAAAATGAATAAATATGATCAAATAACTAATTTTAATAATAATGAGTTGTTTATATTCTTGATATTTGAAAAAAAAATTCCCTAATCTTTTACATTTCAAGAAATTTAATAAATTAATTATAAAAGAAATAATCAATTTTTTGGGTCTTCAAGGATTCAATATTTGATGTAATTTTCTTGTATTTTTAAAATAAGATTAAAATTCAAGGTTATTTGCTCACAGAAACTCTTGAAAATTACTAAAAGTGTGATTTTTTCAAAAGAAAAATGTGATTAAAATTTTTCTGTTTCTTTTTTTTGATCAAAAATTCTATTCCAAGCAAAAAAGGATCCCAGATCTTTTGACTGAAAATTCAATTGCGAAAAATGAAATCTTTTTAAAAATGATAAACAATTTCTCTAAAGTTGACAAATGAGCTTGTATATCAAGTTTAATCTTATTCATGATAAAAATAATTACTCTATTGCCTTTGGGAATAAAAATAAATAAGAGTTAATAGTTACTTAAATAATTTTTCAAGACTTGAAGAATTTGATTTAGTACATCGTCGAATCTTTTAATTCGGCCATAAACAAAAACAATATGCACATAAACATTTAAACACTCTAAATAGTACCAAAAATTTAAAAAAAGACCTAAAATACCTGATTACAATATTAATCATGGCTTCCTATGAATAGCAAACCGGAATCACAATACTTAAATTATTTTTGTTTTCAATAATCATAAATGTATAAAGTGTAATACAACTTTCAAAAATAATCCTAGTCTATAAAAAGATTGTTGATTTGTACTTTCAAGGTTTCCGAAAGGAATAAAAAAAAAAAGAGATCTTGAAAAAAAAAAAAGAAAAAAAAAAAAATAAACTTTTTCTTTTGTTTCACAAATAAAAATTGAAAAAAAAAAAAACAAACCAATTATTAAGGGTTCTAATGGTGTGAAAAAGTTTAGAAATATTAACAAAAGTTTTTTCGACAAGTACTAAAATTATAAAAAAATACACTTTATTTTAAAAAGGTTTTTTTCAACTTTTTAATTACAACTAGTTTAAAAAAGCGAGTAAGCAAAGTTTTTTAAAATGTGCTACTCAAACTACTAAAAAAAAACCGAACCAAACAGTTTAATTAGCACTTTTAAAAACTTTTATCCCACTTTTTTTTTAAACAGCCGTGCATATAAATAACCGCCCCCCCCCCTTTTTTTTTTTTTTTTTATAATATTGATTATTAAATTTAAATCGATGCTATTTTTGATAACAAAAAAAACCCTCTTTTTTAATAGTTGGAATCAACAAATTCTCTGATCTGAGTAATGAAGAATATATTGCAACTTACACAACAAATTATGATCATAATCAAGTAAAGCATAAAGCTAATACGATCAGTAAAGATAATGGATTTGTCACATTACCAAATTCGGTTGACAACCGTGGCACTCATTGTGTTGAAATTAAAGATCAGTCATCATGTGGAAGCTGCTGGACATTTGGTGCAAATGCATTTTTTGAAGGTGCATTATACGACAATTATGGCATCTTAGTTGAACTTTCCGAACAACAAACTTTAAGTTGTACTTACAAGGACCCCGGCGATGGCTATATAAGTGTACCCACGTCATGGGGAACTTACACAGGCGGGTGCGACGGAGGCTCGATGTACCATGTTGAAGAGTTAAACCAAAAATACCTTGCATCAGTGTCATCTAAAAATTACCCTTACGTTGCAACTGATGGTACATGCATGAAGGGCTATGATAAAATATTCAGAATAAACGATGATGAAGAAATAGGCGATGTTGAAGGAATATCAGAAACGGAATTGAAACAATTAATTTCGCGACATGGTGTTGTAGGAATACTCATTTCTGCAAGCAATGATGATTTTATGGATTATCATTCAGGAGTATTTAATTCTCAAAAGTGTAATGGTGGTCTTGATCATGCAGTTTCTCTTGTTGGATATGGGATGGATGGGGATTATGCTTATTGGATTCTTAGAAATAGTTATGGTATGTTTTTGAAATTGTTTTTTACAATTTTTTCTTTTTATAAAAATTTAAAATAAATATCAAAACAGTTGAGTGATAATACTTGCCAAATTCCTTAAATATAGAAGATTTGGGTAATAGAAGCCGTTGAATATTTTTAATATCCCTTGTTAATGAAACAAAAGTCTGGAAATTTTTTCTCTTTATTATTCATGGCCCATTCTTTTTTTTGAAATTGAAAAGAATAGATAAAAATATTTGAATGTTTTATTGGATTTTTATTTTTTTTAATTTTAAAAAAAATTAAACAGTATACACACCCTAACGCATTTAACCACAGTAACCGAAGATGCAGTTTTCACAAAATAATTCAGAAAATTGAATTATATTGAGAATTTGGTAAAGAGTATATATGATAAAAAAAAAAAAAAATCCGATTTATTTAATATTTTAATTCTGAGTGAATTATACCAACAACAATTTTTTTATTTTCAATTTATGATCTTAAATTAAAAAGATAGAAAGTATTTCTAAAAAAAGTGAGTTTTTTTTTTTTTTTTTTTCCATTTCAGATAAAATTCTCTTAATTAAAAATCGTAAATTTATAATATAAAATTAAGAGGAATATTATTACTGATTGAATCAGTGCATATTTGGATGTATATTTCAAAATATATAGTAGAGATTAAAATCCCAGATAAGATTTTTTATACAATAAAATGTAGTTCAAACTTTTGTTTCTAAGAAATTTTATCAAAATTAAACCTACTAGGAAAAACAAAATTTTTGGCCAAATTTAAACGAAAATTTTATTAATTAATTTTTTTTCTCAAAATTCAATAAATATTAACTATTTCAATAATACAGTTTCCAGAAAATATACTCTGTTTCAGTCAAAGGGAGACAACGTTTTTTTCAAATATCAATTATTTTATATAATTGAACTTTGAAGAACAAATAAGAAATAATCAGAATAATACACATCAAAGAATTGTTGATATATGTCTGAAAGAAAACTAATTAAACAATAAATTTTCATAAAAATTAAAAAACTCCAAATTCTTAGTGCCCTATTGAGAAAAACAACAATGCTCGTTTTGAACTCCTACTGGTATTTGAATAATAAATAAGAAACATTTTTAACGTTATTTTCCATACTTTTCTTTTACAAATCAAGTCCCCAAACGAAATGTGTTGGTATTTATGGTCTCTATTTGAAAAAGGAAATGAAAATGAAGTGAAAATTTTTCACATTTATTAAACAAATATCAAGATCAAAGATCGAATAGAATTGCAATAGAAATCAATATGATTTCTCAACAATCTTTCCATGGTTTCAAAAACCTTAGAACAACACATTTTTACCAAGTGACTATTGATCTTGCAATAAAAAAAATTTTTTGCAACTGAATTACGTTTTAAAAAAAAATTGAAAAAAAAAAAACAAAAATGTGAAAAAATGATTTCAATTTTGAAAATTTCCAAAATAAAATTTTTCTTCTAATATCTATACAAATCCTTTAAACACATGTATTATACCCATTACAACTGGGCCCCTTTGACTGAAAAATAGTTTAGTACAAACATGTAAATTATTAATAGTTTATTTGTTTCAAAAACTAAACTTAAAAATAATTCCAAACATGAAATTTTTGGCTGTTTTGATCAAAAGTTTAAATTTTGATTTTAATACTTTTATAATTCTTAAAATTACATCATAAAAATAACCCAATTGGTTTTTATTCAAAGGATTTATTTTTAAACTAATTGAATTCCTTAAGTTTAACCTTTAGGAAAAAAAAAAAAATATTTTACTGAACAGATCATAATTTTTTTTTTTTTGAGATCATCATTTTTTTTTCAAAGATCCAAGAACTTTATCTCTAAATTTAAATCAAATATTCTTAACATTTCTTTCTAAAAAAAATTGTAATTAATTTTCTTTTGAGCAATAAAGAAGTCTTTTTGGTTATAAAATGTATTTTATTTATTTTTGAAGAGTGAAAATTATTTTTTTTAAATTACTGTTAGGTTTTTTTTTAATTTGAGAAATAAAAACCGCCTTAAAGTTTTCTTGAATTTTCTTTTTATTTCAAAAATTTTGTTTTTATTTCAAAAATTAAAAAAAACTGCCTATAGTTTTTCTTGAGGTTTTCTGTTTTATTTTTGAAGTGTTGTAGGTTTTTTTGAGGTTTTCTATTAGATTTTCATTAGATTTTTTTTACTTTAGAAATAAACCGAAAATTTTAATAAATTTTCTGTTTATTTCTAAAGTAAAAAAAAACCTAGAACACTTCATAAATAAAATAGAAAACCTCAAAAAAACCTACAACACTTTCTAAATAAAATAGAAAATCTCAAAAAAACCTAGAAACTTCACTGATAAAACAGAAAACCTCAAGAAAACCGTCGTTAAATGTTTAAAATTTTTATTTTGGTTAGAAAATCAATGGATTATAGAATCAAAAACAAGAATTAAAAAAAATCACCGATAGCTTTCTCAAAATGTAAAAGAACTGAGCAAAATCAAAGATTTAACTAAATTCTTTTAAATTCTGGAAAACCGCCGTTAGGTTTTTTTCAATTTGAGAAATTAAAAGAAAATTTTTGAAATTTTCTTTTTATTTCTCAATTTAAAAAAAACCTAGGCACTCTATGGCACTCTATGACACTCTGCCAAACTCCAAATACCCTATGACACGACAATTTAAAATGTAGCATTTTTGCTGTTTTATAATATTTAGATATTGTTGAACTTTCCAACATGTAGAATTTTCTTATTAATTTGGTTAGTCGAAAATCCTTTAATTCTCTTGATCTAATAATTTTAGTTACCTATTTATACCAATTAATATTCCCATTTTCAAGTATTCGAAAATTTGTACCTTGCTTATAATTTTTCAAAATTTACTGTTTCTAATTTTTCAATCAATTTTTTCCTTTTTAAAAAAAAATAAAAATTTTTAAAAAATTAAATAAAAACAACAAAGGAAACACTTGGGGTGTCAACGGATATATGTATTTAGCACGAGGTATTTCGCAATCTGGCACTTCATCATTTCCATATGGCATGTGTGGTGTGCGTAGTTCTATTTATTTTCTCAAAAATCAACCAACCACATCATTAAAGAAAATGGAATTAATTCAAAACTTTAAATGTGAAGATCAAGTTGGGAAATGGACATGTACTTTTAACGAAACATCAGATGCCAATTTGTATAAAATTTATTGGCACCAGAGTGATATTGACAATATAAGCGAAGACACTGTGGAATGCAGTGACGGTGTTTGTGAATATACACGAACTGAAGACGATCTCACCGGGTTACAATTTGCAGCAAGAAGTTTCATTGATGATGATGATTTTTTGCAATATGGACAAAGAACCTATTGGTATCAAATTGGGACCGATCTACCACCTTTTTATTATGGCCCCCTATTAGACCAAATACTTGAAGCAGAAGATGAGTTTGAATATACCTTTGGAGAAGACGTATTTGTGGATCCCGAAGGCCAAGAACTTTCTTATTCCGCAAACCAAGAAGACAGTGATACTTTACCAGATTGGTTATCCTATGATGGACAAAGAAAATTTCATGGTACTGCACCAGATAAAAATGCAACTTTCGTCATCCAAGTAAAGGCAAAAGATCCAAATGATAATGAAATAGTTAAAGAATTCACTATAGAGATTCAAAAAAGTTTTGGTTATAGAATCGCTTCCTGTGGATTATGGATATTGTTAGTATTCTCTATGTTTGTTTTCTGGTAAAATAATCACAATTTTTAATTAATTTTTGTTTTTTTTTTCTCTTTCTGAAATATGTTGTTTTAGCTTTTTCATTTTCTATTTTCAGTTTTTCTTTTCTTTTCTTTTTTTTTTTTTATTTTGAATTTTTCATTTCTTAAGGTCCACATATTCTCTCCAAAAATTAAAAAGACTATTACTCAATGAATAAAATCATAATAATATTCAAATATGATTCAAACATATTCAAATACAAAAAATAAAATTTTAATATTTTTTTTTTATAAAACAATTTTTGTATTTTTACCAATAAATTATTATTAATATTTTGTCAATCTTTTATAATACTAATAATTTAATATTTTTTTTTAAAAGTATAACATATTGTTTAATAATTTAATGCAATCAACCTTATTTTTTTTATTTTCATCAAATGTTTTTAATTATAATTTAGCAAATGGAATAAAGAACCAATAGGTTACATACATTATAAACTTGGAAATGATCTGGTTTCCGTCATTCAATTTTTATAGTGGAAGTGTTTTCTCAAAACTTATTCTTTTAGAAAAAAAATATCTCAACATATAAAGTTCGAAAAAAATAGTTTTTCATAGACTCTTTACAAATAAAAAAAACACATTGACGTCTTCTGACTAATAATGATTTTACCAATTTTTCGACTTAATTTTTCACTGGAAACATCAATATATTCAAAATTTGTTGATGATAAAGAAAATTATGACTCTTTATTAAAATTTCTAAACAAAAATTTAGAAATTAGGGTAGTAAGAGGAAATTAATTTGCACCTTCAAAAATAAAAAAAAAAAAAAAAAATATATTCAAAATTTATAAAGAAAAAAAAATGTAGATAAAAAAAATGATAGATTTTTATCAAAACCTATTTTCGTGGATTTTTTTGTGGTAATAAACTTTCTTTTTGTCAAAGGTTAAGAAAAATTGTCAAATATTAATTCTTTTTTTATTAAAGACCTTTGGAGAACAATTAAAAAATTAGTAGAATAATACACATCGAGAATAGTTGATATCCTTATGAAGTTAAATTTGTCATATCAATAGATTTTCTTAAAAATTGAAAAACTCCAAATTCTTTGGTTCAAGCATTTTGATAAACACTTATATCCGTTTTGATCTCCTAATTGAAGATCCAAATAAAATTCCAATAAAAATCAATCTGATTTCTCTACATTCATTTTCAGCTTTTCAATAAGATTAAAATAACATTCATTTACTTGAAATATATATATACCTTGATATTTAAAACTTTTTTTTCAATTGAATTCAGTATCAAAACAATTGTCGAACAAAAAAATAAAAAGAAAAAAAATGTGAAAAAATGATATCAATTTCGAAATTTTCAAGTTAAATTACTTCTTTTAATATCAACCGATCCTTTCAAACACATTTATTTCACCTCTAACAACTGGAAACATTTGACTCTTAAATAGTTTATGTTGATTAATTATCAAGTGTTATTGATTCATAAAATTTATCATAATTTAAATGAATATGATTTGAAAAAATAAATCATTAAAGGATTTGAAAAATTGAAAATTTGAAATATATTATTGGTGACGATATTAAAATTGATTTAAACCCAATTGAAAATAATAATTATCAAAAATATCTTTTTAAAAATTAAAAAAATATTTAATAGCTGGTTGTTTAATAACTCTAATAAGAATTATATAGGATACATTGAAAAAATAGTATTTTTTTTTCATTCATAAATAAGGATGAACATAGGAGTAGATTTGAATTTTTGGGCCAATTTCTTTTTATCAAAGTTTACCAAGATTATTTTTAAAAATATTTATCTAAACTAATTAGACATTGTTGGGAATTTATTCATAAAGTTCACAATTTGGATTTCGAAAAAAATCTTATACTCGAATTGTGATCTTAATTTTTTTAAATATGTATATTATGATAAAAACACAATAATGTAAATAGAAATGATAAAACATATATTCTAATGATTGATATAGCATTTTTTTTTTTTGATTCAATGTATTTTTAATAATTTGAAAAACAATAAAAAAAAATATTTGAAATGGAATTATTCATAATTTTTTAATTAAAATATTATCAAGGAGTAGGACTTGATATTGTGCACGATGACCCTTTCTCACCAATTATATTTGCTCGAATTTCACATTTTCTTTCACTAAAAAAAAAAAAATACCATTAATAGACCATTGTAAACTCTTTTTAGGTCTTTTAATTTTAATTTAAAATAAAAAAAAACAATTAAATTAAAAATTAGATTTAATATATCAAATAATTTTTCAATTTGGATTAAAACCTATTAAAAACAAAACAATTGTATCAAACTATTTTAAAAAAAATTAAATATTTGGGTATTTATTTAGATAAAATTTCACATATAGTTTATAATTAAAAAAAAATCTAAAGAAACATATAACAACTCTAAAACAACTATTCAGTTACAATTATCTAAATAATAGCATAAAAAAATGGATTATTTGAATCTTTATATATAAATTAAATAGACATAAGGATTAGAAATTTTTAATTATCAAAAATAAAAACTTTAAATTATTTAAATTCTTGGATTAATTCATGTATTGATGGTATATGTAAAATTAACATAAATGTACCAATTCTTATTTACAAAACGGTATTTGAAATTGAAAATATAGCAAATTCAGTAAATAAAAAGAAATTTAAATTCAAAAAAAAATTAAAAAACTTATCTCTTATTTAGTAAAAATTAATAATTTTTTTTTTATTGTTTAAGGGATGAGTTTTTAGTTACTCTTGTTTGCTCTGATTCCTAAATTGTGATTTAGAATTTTTTTTAAAGATTTCCATATACTTTTAATTTGAACAAAATTAATAAAATTTAATCAAATAATAAAGAATAAAATCAACTGCCATTCAAAAATATAATTAAATTAAAAAAAAGACATATAATGAATTATTGATTTCCAAGAGCTGGGGATTTCATTATGTTTTTCAAAATTTAACAGAATAGAGTAAAATCAAAGATTTTATTCAATTATTTTGATTTTTGGGTAACTACCATTAGCCTTTTATTAATTTTAGAAAAATAAAGAAAATTTCTTAAAATTTCTTTTTATTTCTAAAATTAAAAAATGCTCCATTTGCTTTTTTTTTTTTTTTTGAGTTTTCGATTTATTTGAAAAATGAAAAATTGCGCTGTTAGGTTTTTTTGAGTTTTCTATTTATTTCGAAAATCAATAGATTTTCTAAATAAAATAAAAAACCTCAAAAAAACTAGAACACTTTTTTTTTTATTGTTGAGGAGAGGTGATTCAACAAAATTACCTCCTATTTGCCTGAAACTCCAAAATTGTATTTAGAGTTTTTTTATCCTAACTGTAATGTAAGCAGGATTACAGCTCAAAGGATATCTTTTCTTTAAAAAATGAAAAGAATAAATTATTTCGGAAAAAAGACAAGAAAAAGAGAAAGAAAAGCAAGAAATGAAAGAGTCAAAAAATAATAGAAAAAAGAAAAAACTTCGGTGAAAAGTTTTTTTTGTGCCCCAAGTGTTGAATGGGCTGGTGGTTGTTTCCTTTTATGTCGTTTTTTTTTTGGATCGCCACCATAGGTTGTTTTAATAAAGAGTTCTAAATATTTGAACAACTATAGATCAAATGAAAAAGGCTGTTTATTAAATTTTGATTTAGAACTTTATAGATGGGTTGAATCTAAAAAGCTCTGGTTTTTTAAGAATAAGATTTGGTTTTCGAAATTTTCTTTTCAGTTGCTTTGCTTTTTTTTTTTTTTTTTTTTTTTGTTATTTTTTTTTTTTATTATTTTATTTTTTTTTTTTGTAAGTTTCCCAAATCTTGTTTTCGCAAAATCCCAGTACAAGATACCGACTCGACAGCAAAAACCCAGTCCAAGTAACGACTCGACAGATAGTACCGAAGTTTCAATTCGGTTCACTTTGGTTGGTTTCAGATCGCATTCGTTGGATTCAGTTCAGTTGCATAATTCCTCGTCGAAGACCTGATCATGAACAAGTTTGGTTGGGTTAGTCATGAACAGATCAACCAATTCTTATAATGATTTTTTATACTTTTTACCTTTCCCAAACACCTAAAAAAACAAAAAGAGAAGGAACATAGAGCCCAAGCAACTTAAGAAAGGAAATTTGGAAAAGGTAAAAAGTATAAAAAATAAAAACTAGAACACTTAACAAATAAAACAGATAACCCCAAGAAAACCAGGTACTCTATGGCACTCCACGGCACCCTACAACACCCCAAAAAATATTTTACAATAATTAAATAACAAAAATATTTAATTAAAACCAAAAATATATAAGTTATCTATCAAGTTAAACAATTCCAAAATTCAAATATTTACTAACAGCTTAAATAAATACTACTATTTACTAAATAAAAATTCAAATTAAATTTGCCTTGATGTTTAAAATATGAAAAAAGTATAATAATAATAATTATAAAAATATCATTTTTTATGGGTATACCCTTCCTATGAAAAAGATAGATTACTATTTATAAATCTAAAGAAATAATTTTTAATGAAATATTTTTAAACTGTGGTATCTCAAAAATTTTTCCATTAATAAATTATCATGAAATATCTGATTTTACACTTAAATTAACTTATAGAAATTAAAGTTTAAGGGCAACTAGAATTTAATTTCTACTTCTTCAATAAAAAAACGAATATTTTATCACTTGTTTCAAAAAAAGTAAAATTTAGAATATTTAGTAAAAAAATAGAAAATAATTATTTTAAATTCAACATAAAGATATATCTTAAAAATGAAGACTTTATTGTGTTAAAATAAAGAACAATTATTAAATCGGATTTAAGTTATTAGAAAAGATCTTTTAACCAATGATTTTATTAATTTGAGAGACGTAAAAATTAAAAATAAAACATTTAATTTTGAAATCCAAAATTAATAAATAATAATTGTTGTAGAAATTAAATTATTATTCAAGATGTTTTCCCGATTTTATTCGTTTTTACAGGTTTTTTACAATTCATTAATCGGTATCAATAATACACGCTCTCTAAGAGATGAAATATATTTTTTTTCGACAAAAAACTAGTTATATAATAATTTTTCCAAGGAAAATAAAAATACAACAAATTTTTTTTTTTTTGAATTTACAGAAAAACATTTTTTTACAAAAACTTTTTAAAATTTTGAAACAGTACATGACAAATTTCACAAAGATTTAGTTTAATTATTGTTGCTCCTCCATAATTTCAAGTCTATTAAGACCCTGTGTATTCAACATGACAATTCTTAAATATAAAATGGGGATTTATTTTCATAAGTTACTTATATATTTTTGGTACTATTCAAGATAAATTTCTAATTTGGATAGTAACAAAGCTATTTCCTTTTTTTAATTTTGGGTAAAAAAAAATACCAAACTATAAATTTTAACTTGATCTATTAAATAGTTATTCTTTAAAGCCAATAATTCACGGATTTGATAAATAAATATTCACAACTGGGTATTAAACACAAGATAACCCATCTTATATTTTTATTAAAAAAAATAAAGGTTTAAAATATAAAATTAAATTTAAAAAATATATTTTTACCAAATTTAAAATTCAAGGAATAGGATTTAAATTACCAAGTGGGAAAAAATTACCAAACGAAAAATACTATCAAATCGATTTAAATTGTAAGATAGTAGTAAATCCGAAAAAGTTTCAAATATTTTTTTCAGTTATTATTCACTGATTATGAATATATATGAAAATGTAAATTTCTCAAACTGGATTAATACCTATTGTTATAATCTTAAAGCTAATTATCCACCTATCAAAAAATCCAAAAAAAATATGTTTACTAATGTTTGAAATTAAATCCTGAATTTGGAAATTTGGACATACTTATATTTTTTTTTTGTTGTTTTTAATTCTCTTTTTATTCCAATAATCAATCTAATTATTGGAATAACTTTTTGTTTTAAAATGAACAAAAAAAGATATTAAAAAAAATAACTGAAAATGAAAACATTTTCTAATGTTTTAAAATTAAAACTGATTTGACTTTTTTTTTCCTTTTGATAATTTTTTTCAAGAATTTTTACTTATTTTTATTCATTTTTTCACACTTAAAAAAATTTTATTAACCTATTTTTATTTATTTTATTAAACCAATTTATTTATTTGTAGGTAATTTAAAAATAAAATTTAGTTATCTTGTGAATTTTTTTTACAATCTGGTAAATAATCGAAAAAATAGTCTTAATTTTCCAATTCTATTGATTTAAAGTTGAATTTACAAATTATCAAAAAAAAAATTGATGATGTAACTTGAAATTTTTTTTGTTGAAATTTAAAGACGGATTTCTACCAAAAAATGTTTTAATTCGTTTTTTAAACAGTACTTATGACTATATTAAGTTCATTAACTTGTAAATATAGTCTTGTAACGTTTTGATAAATAATTTAAGGATTTGATCCGGGGAAATAATTTTTTAGATAGGATAACCACCTTAATAAAAATATTATTAAAAAGGTTTTATTGATTTATTTGTAAAATTGAATTTTTATTGAAAAAATAGATTGAGTATTAGAAATGTCTTATATAAGAATTAGATTTTGAAACAATTTGAAGGTTTCTGATTATTTTTGGAAATCTTTTGATCTTTGAGGAAGAAACACGAGAAATATCAAATCCAGATAATGAAAATTTTTCTAATTGGTAAACCAAAACTAAAGGACCGAGTTGGCTTCTAACCCGTTTTAAATTTTCAATTCCAGAGCGAAGAATGATTCCAGCTTCAAGAGTCTCATCACGTTCACCATTTAATTTTTCAAAATACCAAATAATTTTTTTCAATTTTTGATTGAAAACAACTTTTTGCCCAACATGATCCGACAATTTTGATGAGACAGATAAGGCTTCTTCTGGCATTGGGATTTCAATTCTCACTCGTCCAAAGAATTTTTGTAAAAATGTACTTTTTACTGTTACGATCAAATCAATTTTATTTTTTGTTTGTGTTGGGATCTTGATACTAAAAAGAAACGGTTTTATAATCTTTGGCCCAGAGGTGCGATAATCTATAAATTTGAAATGGCCAAATGGTAATCTTGGAATATAAATATATGGTGACGGCTTTTCTAAATGATTAGAATTGCAGCGAATGTTTAATAAAATATCCTCGATCAATACATCAGTATATCGATACTTTTTCCCACCGCCCTTCCCGAGAGAAAAAGGTTTAAATTCAATTGTTAAATCAGATGGCTCTCTTACTTGATTGTTCATAAAAATTGTACCATTTATTTCGTTACGAATTAATTCACCCTAATTATGCAAAGAAAAGTTATTATAATAATAAATATTCAAAAATATTTAAAACAGATAAACAAAAAAATCAATTTTAATTTTGATAGATTTTTCATATATAAATATTATCTTTTTTGTAATTGTTAGCTTTATTTTGTGAAAAAATACTGGAATTGGAAAGTATAAAATTGGTTGTGTTTTAGGACTGAAAGTAATGTAAATTGTGCTTTTATTTAATTCCACTCATTTATCCAAACAATTACAATCTTGTAAAAAATCAATTTACAAAAAGAAAGAAATCTTAAGATTTCGAAATTAGTTCTAGAAATTTGAATTGAAAAATATGAAAATTGGTATTTGAAATTCAATTAATTTCAAATTTCATCAAGGAACCCTTTTCAATTCTTCAAGCTATCTTTCTTTCAAAAGTTGTATTAATATCAAAATATATCATGGCAAACATTTAAAGAAATACCCAAGGAAAATTATACAAACAATTTGTATTTAATTCTTGAAATTTGTTGAATATAATAAAAAAAAATTTAGGGAACAGTACTTACAACAACTAAGAAAACACCTAAAATATGTTTATTGGTGATATTCTCTGTTTAAAATTTTTATTAATCCAAAGTATAAAAAAATTCTGATCCAACTCAGAAATCCAAAAAATAATTTTTTTTCAATGAGATCTTTTTTTTTTCCATTTTTTATGAAAACAAAAAATATTAAATTGATTTTATTTCTAACATTATAAAAAGTTTTTACCCAGTTTATTACAATTTTCATCATTATTATACAATAAATGCTTTTTATTTATTTTTATTTATTTATTTTTTTCTAATAATTTTTTTGGTTAAATAAATAATTGATTTATTCAACCAAATATATATATATATATATATATAATATATTGGTTTAATAAGCATAAATATAATTATTCAAGTTTTTCAAACAATTTGTAAATTTAACTTTTAAATTATATTTTAATTTTAAGACCAAATTTGATTTTTCTAAAATAAAATTTTCTTGAAGATATTTGAGAATTAAGTAATTTTCTCCTCAAAATTCAAAATAAATTTTTTACTGATAAAAATAATTTAAATTATTATAAGGATTCTTATAAATAAGACCAAACAATTTCTAAAGGAATTCTTTTGCAATTTTTTTATCTTTTTTATAATATTTTTTGAAAACCAAAAACAACTTTTTTAAAACTTAAACAAATAAAAAATTTTTATTGAATAATAGATCTCAATTTAATTGATAAACTGTAGTTATACTTCTATCAAATATTCATTTATTGAATCACCTATACCACAATAAGTTTTATTGATTAATATTTGAATATAAATATTAATAATTGAAAACAATAACCAAATAAAAAATTATTCTTTTAAAATCAAGACTTTCCAGCATAAAACAAAAAATATGTTTTTCTATTTTTGGGATTAATTTAATTATTAATATAAATAATAGGTTTGTTTTTGTTTTGTTTAATATTGGAAACATGTAAATTTTGGACTTAAAAAAAAAAAGGACTCAAATTTGTAAATTGTTTAAATGAGGTTCAGGAAGTAAGTACCTTTTATCATTTTGAAAAATTCTAATTGTATAAACCTTACTGAAAAATATTTTTTGAGTGCCACCAGATATTGAAACTTTTATACCAAAATCGCACTCGCTGATCTATTTCTGAAAAGATTCAAAGTAATTCAGAGTTGAATCTTTTATTTTTCAATTTTTGGAACATTTTTTTTGATTCAATTTTTGAGTTTTATTAAATTTGGTTTTGGATCTCGAGATGGGTTTATACGAAGGATCAAAAATTAATCAAACTTTAAACTAAAAAAAATATACCCCAAAAGGTCTGTATTTAAAATAAATATTTTCTTTTAGAAGACCAAACACACAAGATCACCATTCCAAATAAATTTGTTGAAATCAAAAATGAAAAAAAAAAAAATCGAAAAAAACCTATTTTCTAATATTGGTTTTCTTTTATCTTCTTAGTTTGTAATAAATACAAACTATTTTTTTCCTTGAATTTCTCTCCACATTACTATTTATTATTATTTTAAAGAAATATTTATTTACAAATTTGCTTTCAAAATTCAATTTTGAAATATTTTTCTCAAACCAAGCCAAAAGTAAGGATACTATTTCAAAAATTAAAATAGAGGGTTGAATTCTTGGAATCAAAAAACAGTTACAAAAGATTCAAATCAAAATAATTGAAAAATTCAAGAAAAAATCCAATCAGATAAAGAATTATTTTGAGTTCTCATTTTAATGGAAAATAAATAATTATAAAATCAAACGAATTTGTCCAATAAACCCTTATTCTCAAGAAGAATTCAAAAAATATCTGATTTTCTAAAACAGAAATCAAGAATTAGATGAATTTAATCAAAATAGGAGTTTCAAATACATTTTGGAAATTCTTTAGAAATAAACAGTAATTTGTTCATCAAACAATTTTAAGGGACTAGTCTATATTAAATTTTTTTAGGTAAATTTAATAGAGATTTAGATTTTTTTTTGCCAATTACTTAGATTTGAAATCAAAGTGAAAAACTTCTTAGTATAGTAATGAAATATCGCTAAATAACATTCATTAAATTTAGTTATTTTTTTTATAGAAATAAAAAATTTTTCCTTTTTTTCACTTTTTTTGAAAGTTGCTTTTTTTCAACTTTTAGCAAAAATATAAATAATAAAAAAAAATATGATCAAGAAAGCAAAACCTTGTTATGTTTGTGGAAGACTTACAAAAAATAGTTTGAAAAATAAACCTGAAAGTGTTTTTTTGGATTTGCATGAAAAACCAGTTTGATTTGAAAAAAATATACAATATATGCTTTACTCTTAATAAAAGATTTTCTTTCTTTTCTTGTACCATTCTTTTTTTTCGATAAATCTACTTTTTGAGTTTACATTCGTTGTATTTATTGAATTTGGAGTTTTTTGAAGTATTCCCAAATTACCATCCCAAAAGTTTTTGTCAGAGTCAAAAAAAATCAAAGAAAAGAATAAGAACTATTTTTTTAAAAAAGTAATTATTGATAAAACAAATTGAATTCTTTATAGAGTCAAGTTGGATGAACAGAAGTGAAAGAGAAAATATTCACTAGTTTTAAATTATTTTTTCGTTTTTAAAAAAGAGAAAAAATATTATTTTTGAGAAAATAATTAAATCCAAAATTAATCAAAAAATTCTCATCCTTTAAAGATCTTTTTTTTTAAAAAAATTTTCAAGAGTCACTTTTTTTGACAGAATTGTATAATTTTACAAAAACAAGAACTAAAAGTTCTAAAATTGAAAAAACCTGTATATTTTCAATTCTAAAAATATTTCAAGATAAGGATTCCTTATTTAGTTATTGGTCAAAAAAAAAATTAATAGAGACTAGTCCCTTAAACAAAATTATTTTCATAAAGAATTAAGAATAAAACTTAATTAAGAATAAATGATTGTGTAAAATATTATAGATAAGATCAAGAAATAAATGATTTTTATTTATTTTTTTTTGATCTATTTTTTCATTTTTTTTTGATTTCCATTTTTTAGTTCGTAAGAGAATATATGAAGCTAGGATATATTACACTCTAGTATTTAAAAAAAATATTAATGTATTTGGTTTATGAAATGATTTGAAGAATTCAGTTTCACATAAATGGTAGCACTTAAAAAATGAAAAATATACTTACCGCCTTAAGTAAAATAAATTTCATAATAAATTGCCCAATGCTTTTTTATTTTTTTTATTTTATTTTTAGGTGAAAAACAATTATTTCTAGTGTATAGAACTGAATATTAAAATAGTAATTTTTTTAATTATAATAGATAACTTTAATTTATAGAAATATTTATTTAGATAATTTGATTTTATATGGACTAATGATTTTGAAATGGAGTTTACTTCATTTTCTAAGTCAAAACACAAATTACAATTTTTTTCAGATCTTTACAAGATTTGATTTTTTTATTGAAAAATATTCGTCTCTTTTTCAGATCAGAGTCATTTATTTTTTGGTTACCAATATCTGGTTTTAAAATTGTAATATAAATTTGAATTATTTAGATTGAAACCATTGAACCAAATTCTGAAATTAGTAAGGGTGATCAATTTTTCAAAGGTTTGAATGACAAAATCAAAAAAATTATTTGTTATGAAAAAAAAAAAAAGATTTTATTAAAAGATCAGAGAAAAAAGAATAGAAACAATAAAAAAAGAGAAGATTGAAAATGTTTTTACATTTTTTTTAATTTCAACACATTGAGTTTCCTCAAAAGTAATGAGCAAGGTTGGTTTTTTATTGTTGAAAGTTTTTTCCTTTGTTTTTTTCATCGTTTTCATTGATTTATGAAGATCTTTTTTGTAGATTGGTGTGCTACAAATAAATTTGTCTAATTGTAAGGAAACCGTTTGTTGAGGTAAACCATAATCCTAAAAAAAGTAAATTAGATTATTAAATCAAAAGTTTATAAATATAAAAAAGAGGAAAAAAAATTATCAAATTATGAATTTTTGAAAGTGTTTGGAAAAATTTTATTTTGGAAAGACAAAGACCAAAATTAAAAAGAAAGGAAATTAGTGTTACAATTAATTCATCAACCAATTCATAAATCAGTAAATTGTTTCTACGAAGAATTTCTTCATTAATCTCTTGGCAATAATCTGTAATTATTTCAATGATGCGGGAAAGAACTTCCAAAAGAAAAGAAGACGATACATTTGAAATTGAGGTGCAACAAAAATATACCCTTTTTCTCATAACAAAGACATAATTGATTCCATCTTCATTCTTGAAAATGTATAAAAGTGGGAAGTAAGACAATGGTTAGATATAGATAGAACAAGATTTTTATTTTATTTTATCAAGAGAATTTTGGAAATAAATTTTTATTCTCGGTTTGATCAAATCAAAAATTCAAAGGTATTTCGTCCTTTGTTTTTCTCTTCATTTTTTTTTTCATTTGTTTTGTTTTCTAACAAAATTAAAAGAGAAACACAAAAAAAAATACCAAAAAATAAAGAAATAAATGAAAAAAAAAAAAGAAAATCGGATGATCAAAAGAACATACAAAGATCGGGGGACAATCAGTTTCTGAAAATTTTACTTTTCTTAAAAGTACTTCAGGTGAATTGTGCTTTATTTCTTTTTTCACTTTGTGTTTGAAAAGGAATAATTGTATTTATTGGTTGTGTTTATTATTTAATAGCAAGCTAAAAAAAATTTTAAAAAAGAAAAAGTGAAATGTTACAGTTTCGATAAATAATCTTGTCGCCTCTTGACGAAAGAATAAAAAATTCAGAAATCATTTTGAAGGGCTTATATTATGAAAAAAAAATGACAAACCTTTCCAAAATTAAATTTTGAAAGCCTTTTCTTCATTTTAAAAATAGTTTTTTTGAAAATGATCAATTCTTTTCTCCGACAAATTTTCGAGGTGTGATATTATTATTTGATTCTTTAAGAGTAGTTTTAAAAATTAAGGGTCTTTCTTGGAATTATTTTTTGTTTTTATACTTTGAAACAAGTATTTATTTATTGAGCTCTAATTTTGAGAATAAATGAGGTTACTTTGACAGAAAACTGTAATTTAGAATGAACCTCCTCAATTAGTGTCAATTTAAAAACTTGGAATTTTTGTTTTGTTGAAATGGAGGAGATAAAATAGAATTCAATAATCTACTTTCAATTTTCTTGTTTTTTTTTTTTAAGAGTTGTGATAGGTTTTCTGAACAACAATAAGATTTAAGTGTGTTTGTGCTTTGTGATCTTTTAAAGTTAGCTATTTTATTGAAATTAGATTTATATATATCTCTGAGAAAAGTAGAAAAAATACACCTTTGAAACAATCAGAGGTTGAGAGTTAAAGATTTTCCATACTTAAGGGATTAATGTTACAATTGATTATCGAATAATAAATTTAGGTCACAATTGAAAGGAAATCATTTAGTTAAAGTTAAAAAGTGCATAAAAATCTCACATAAATATTAATAAACATTAAATTATTAGATTTTTTGTTTTAAGATCTGAGTCAAAAATTTTGATTTTGGAAATCTTTTTTCATTATTTTTCTGAAAACCTAAAGATCGTAAAGAAAATAATTTTATGTACATTTTATTGACTACGTTTCAGGATGATCAAATACCCTCAAATTCTTCTTGTCCAATATAATTTAAAATCTGAAGGAAGGAACTTCAAAATATGTTCCAATTTGGAACTTAAATGCATTTTTTGTATTTTTTTTCATTGAAAAATGAAGAAAAAATTTTAATTGTACGGTAAACTCGATGGCCTTATTAAGAAATGTTAAAAGGAAAAAGAAAAATAACCTGTATTTTCTAACTGAAAAAATGATGATAATTCCAAACATTTTCAATAATTCATTTTAAATTTAAAATATCACATTTTCTATAATTTTTAATCATTCTGTTAAAGTGATTACCTATGCTGTTATCTCAATAAATCAGATTAATTCTAACAATCGAGTTTTGATTTTCTCTTAATTTCTTTGATTTTGTGTTGGTTAATTCTGTTTTTCTGAAATTGAAGTTAATCACAAATCTATTGTAAGATTGTATTTACTCTATTTGATTTTTTATACAAAAATGATATTTCCAAACAGACAAAACATCTTTTTTATTTTGCTGTGATTTTTTTTTTTTTGTCTTTTTTCTCTCAAAACCTATTTTTTCTTATCAAAGAAATTTTTTTCAAGGATGTGGGTGAAATTTTTGAAGAATTAGGTATACAAGGATCTTATCGAAATTAACTTTTTAAAACTTTTCAGTTTTTCTAAATTTAAAAAAAACTAATTAGTTGGTTGAAAGAAAAAAAAAATGATCTTATTGGGGAATGAGATGAATTTTTATTGTATTTAATACAATACAAAACCTACTCCTAGATATTTTTATCAAAATATATCTTTGTCGGAAATAAAAAAGGATTTGTTATCAAAAAATTTCAATTTTTTACATTATGTTATTTTATATCAAAATTTAAATATTCTTTTAATTTACGTCCCCTTCGGACAAAAAAACCTAGAAAATGTTAGATAAGGTAACAGGGTTTTCAAAAGTTTTTTAAAGGGAAATTTTCTCAAAAAGTAGGCTTTTTTCAAAACTCTTTTACATTTTTTGATAAGATTAAAGTTATTTTTAGGAAAAATATGATTTTTTCCTTATTAGATCTAACTGGATAAAAATTTGTGAGATTTAAAAAAACCTAAATACTGATTATAGCACAGATACCACATAATTTTAAATTTGAAATGTACTTCTTAAAAATCTGAGATATTTTTAAAACTATTTTCAAATTTTCTATTTTTTTTTTTAATACTTTTTTTTTGCTAAAAATTATGTTGAAAAAAAAAAAAGATCTTGGAAAAGAAATTAAAAATTAAGAAATTTGAGCCTTAGTGATGTCTTTTAAAATGATTTTAATTATGAGTAAAAAATCTTCTTGTTAACCTTTTTTAAGTGAAATTTCTGAAATAAAAAATCAATTACATTTCTGGAAAAAATGCGAAACAGGGAAAAAAAGTTAAACACGCCTTTTCATTGGGAACCTTACTGAAAATTCAAAGTTGCATTAATTAATAAAAGAAAAAATAAATAAATAAAGAAAAAATGAATGATTCAATTAAATAATTGTTTTTTGAATACTATCTTTTGGGATGGGTTTTTCTTTGATTGATCAATTAATAAAATTTGTTCAAAAAATTGACTATTTTTGAGATTTCCAAAATCACACCAACAATTGCGATATAAAAGTAGATTTAAATTATGTTTATTATTTTGATTGAAAAAAATATAAAGTATCATTATTTGAAGTTAATTGGTTTATTCTTTTAATTGGTTTTATTTTTCATTCTCAGTAATTTTCCCAATGAAAGGGCATTTTTAACTTTTTTTTCAAGAATTACACCACTGATTTCAAGAATTATTGTTAAATTTTTTTGGGTTTTTTGTTTTATTTTTTTGTAATTTTTAAACTATGTGTTTTTATATGTTTAGAATAACTCAAAAGCAAATTAATAATTAGATTTATTAATTAGTTGTTCTTGTATACAGAAGAATATAAACTTTGTTTCAGTTCGAGTGACCAAATTTTATTGAAGAAATAGAACATATACTACGAGTTTAATTCAGTATTTTTATCAAAATAAAATTTCAATTTTTAGATTAGATCATTTTTTCCAATTTTGGAAAATAATTTTTTTTTTTTTGTTTTTTTTTTATTTGGCTTTATTTTTTAGATCCTTTTTTTTTTTTCCGAAAGATCACATGAAAGTCAAAAAGATAATATTAGAAAATCCAAATTAACTTGTGGAAAATTTATGCTTTCTTATTTCTTTTAAAATAAATATAATTTTGATTTAAAAATCTTATCGTCAGCTAATTAATTTTTCAAAGAAATTGAGATATTTTGAACAAGTCATTTTCAATGAAAGCGGTACATTTTTTTTTTCTTTTAATATTTTATTTTTTTCTTAAATTATTAGTTCGTTCGGGTATTTCTTTTACGAATTACACATTTACTCTGAAGTTTATTAATTCTATTATTTCAAAAACAATCTGAGTTCGGTTTATTCATAAAAAAAGAGAATTCAATATCTTGTTATATAACTTCATTTGAAATGTAGCTTTCAAAAAAAATAAAAAAAGATCAAAAAGTTTATTTGAAATTTATACTTTGAAGCCAATGTATGAATTTCATGTTTTATCTTAATTTAACTTTAAAATCAATTTTCAATTCAATTATTATTATTATTATTATTATTTTCAAATAAAACTCAATTTTTTCGATTATTTCAAATTTTGAATCTCTATAAAATGAATTTTGATTATTTTGAAACAGTATTAATTTAATTTGAAAAAGTGATAAAAAAAATAGATACTGAAAAGGATATTTTCAAAGTTCTAAATATACTATTACATCTGTATAAATATGGTATCTTCTAAAAAATAGAGTTTCGACAATTTACTAGACAAATTAAGACTTCAATACATTTATCGAAATTTTGGTAATAGTAAACAAAACCTCAGTTTTGATTTTTGTTCTTAAAGGGATTTTCAAAAAGAAATAGTTTGGTAAATACCAATAATTTGTTTGAAATATGATTTTATTGTAAAAAATTGATAGGTTGTTTACCAGACTATTTTTTGAATTAAATTATTATTAGTATATTTAGATTATCAGAAATTATATTTACTATTACAAAAATTTCGATAAATGAATGGAACTCTTTATCTGTCTGGAAAATTGTAGAAACTTTATTTTTTGTAACATTCAATATTTAAGGTTTACAATCCCTGAAATTTGAAAAAAGATTATCTTGTGTTGGGTGTATTGATTTTTTAATTTGGTTCTTAGCTGATCAATATTGGATTTGGTATGAGTTTTAAAAGTGGTTCAAAATTGCAATTTTTGACAATTTATTATTTTTTTTCCGAAATTTGAATTGAAGAGTGTAAGATTAATAGATTGGTAGGTGTTTAAGAATAAATTAAAATTTTTGGGGTTAGAGAAGAAAAATTATTAAAATACTTTTTTGTCAATTCACTTGTTGAAAAAAAATTGTTTCTTTAAAATATCCCAATAAAACTAAACATAATTAAAAATTTCTATCAACAACCCACAAAACACATTTTATTATAGCTTAAGTTTCAACCAATTAATCTTACGCTCTTCAATTCAGATTTCGGAAAAAAAATAATAAATTGTCAAAAATTGCAATTTTGAACCACTTTTAAAACTCATACCAAATCAAAGATCGATCAGATAAGAACCAAATTAACAAATCACTACACACAACACAAGATAATCTTTTTTTCAAATTTCAAGGGTTGTAAACCTTAAAGTAGTGCAAAAAACAAGATAAATTTCAAATTTATTTTAAAAAAAAAGAAATAATATGGTTTAAATTCGTTTCTTATACATTTCCATTCTAAACTCTATTTCACTCAAAGGAGGACTAGCCAAAAATAAAAAAAAGTCACTTTATTTTTAAGAATCAACCAAACTTAGATTGTTTTTAAATACGAGAAATAATAAACTCCATATAAGAGTCGATAACCATTAAAGAAAACCCTGAACAAAATATATATTTCTTAAAAAAAAAAATGTTAAAACAATTTTTGTGCCCTTTTCATTAGAACATCTCGTGCAAAATTCTAAATTTCTTTAGGAAAATAAAATTTTTCACAATAAGATTTTTTAGTTGTAAATGTATGAATTTTAAAAGAACATATATCGCCTAAATTTTCTTAATGTTAATAAGGGGTGTCAACTATTTTTTTTTTTGAAATTTAATTTTTAAAAAAAAAAACAAAAAGCAAAAAACAAAAAAAAAAAAAATTACAAAATGAGAAATAAAGATTTTGATCTAAAAATTGAAAATTTAGTTTGAGAAGAATAATGAATTAAACTCATATAATTAGTTATCTTTCTTCATGAAAACTGGGCCCATTTGACTTAAAACGAGTTTAGTTAATCTCCTAAATAAGAAAAAAATTCTAAATTTTTAATATTTTCTTTATGTAAGCATTGATAATTTTTTTTTTTTATTTTTTTTGTAATTAGGATGTAATATTAAATATCTAGATTTATATACTAAATATGAATATATATATATGAAGCAATACAAATGAAATGAATTAAAACTAATTAAAAGATTAAAAAAATTAAACAAAATAACAAAGAAAATGAAATAAAAATATAATAGACTATTTTCACCAGAAAGTGCTAATTTTGAACTGATCATATTGTTTGTAAATGAATTATTTATTGTACCTTTTAACATGAATTGATGTCTTTCATGCAATAAAAAAATTGGTAAATTTCTGGAATAAAATCGAAACAAAAGTACATTTTTATTGTTTTAAAAATGACAATATCATTTTTTTCTTTAGAACAGCATAAGGGATATTTCAAACAAAATTAAAATAAAAAAAAAATAAATTTTCGTGATTTGGGCAATAAAATTTATACAAAAGATTGGTTGAAATAGGTTTAAAAATTATTTAGCCTTATAACAAAAAAAAAAATTATTTTGTGTATATACCTTTGATAAAATTAGTAAATTGTATTTGGTGCTATTTTTTTTTTGAATTGTATAAGTCTTCATGAAGTTATAGACGTATATCTGTTGTTTGGTTTCTTAAACTCTCTAGTTGAAATTTCCAACAACAAAAATATGGTAAATTGAGATCTTTTTTTTGTTTTTTTGAATTGATGAAAATTAAATTCAAAAAAATTGACATTTTTATCAGGATTCTTTTAAAAAGATATAATTTTTTTTTTTTTTTTTTTTATTATTTAACGGAGGAGTTTTTAATTCCTCTTATTTGCCCGAATTCCTAAATTATGATTTAGGAATTTTGTTAAAGACTCAAAAATAAATTTATTACCTATTAAGGCTAATAAATACAATGAATCTCTTTTTCTAATAATATCGAATATAGTAATATTATTTTTTAATATATTAGAGATGTTAAATTTTTTTTAATTCAGATATCCAGATTTTACGATTATTTTCATAGGCTGGGCAGTTCCAGAGAAAATGATCCAAATCTTCAATGATATCTATTTTTTTTTGATTTTTTGCATAATTTACAGTATTTTGATTTGTCCTTGTTCATAACATAAGAATATCTATTTAAATAATTTGTAAAATTTCTGAGTTTTAAGATTGAAGTTGAGCCCTTCCATTTTAAGTATCTTTGTTGTTTGTTAATATTATTTTGAATAGAAATTATTTTTAAATATTTATGAACTTTCCAACTTGGACTATTTTCCAGTTGTTTAATTCGATATTTCTCAAGTTCAAATTCTAATTCTTTTAGGGTGTCTGATTGCCAGTTAATATTTTCAAATTTCTGTTCTCTGAATTTGAGATTTTTTACTATTTCATGAAAACCCAAAAAGGTTAATTTTTGAATTAGTTTAAATCTTCTTTTATATATAGTTATTCTTGCTGAATCTATTTTTGCTTCAGTTTTATATATAAGTCTAGGAGAGTGTGGATTTATTAATAAAAATTTTGTTACTTTTTTATTAATCCACAAATCTATATCATTGAAATCTTGTTTTGTCAAATCAAATATTTCTAATCCATATAACAATTGACTATGTAAGACCGCTTTAAAAAAATGAATTTTCAATCCATTAGTAAATTTCTTTTGTTGTAAAATATTAGTTATTTTTTTAAAATTGGTTTTAACTTTATCAAGGTTAAATTTTAAATGAGTTTTTTTGATCTAACCAAATCACAAGATATAATATTTCTTTTGGATTGGTAGTTTTTTTCGTTTTATCATCATTTGGATTCATACCAAAATGTCGAATAATTCTATATATTTTTTCAATCTGATAATTTATTTCTATCAGAGATCCTTTCATGATTAGTATCAAATCATCTGCAAACATTTGAACATGTATCGCTAATGGTTTGAGTTTATCTAAGAAAAAGATATAATTTTGTCATTATGAGATAAATTGTATTTAGGTTATGTGGTGTTTTATTCTTGAAGATTCTTTGTAGAATATGAATAATTTGTAATTTGTGGACTTTTCCCGAAAATGCTAATAGTAAACTTATCAAAATAGCCAAAGTTTAAATCTTCGGTTTATAATCCTCAAAAGAAGATTCATAACCTAGCAAAAAAGTGCCAAAAAATATAGTTAATTGTAAAATAAACTGATCAAAATTTTCATTTAGTTTTGGATCAAAAAAAAAGAATACCTCTCATACTTAAATTATTCATTTCCCTATTAAGGGTTGTAAACTTTGATGATTTATTGTAAGTTTGTTTTATGAATTTACAAAAAAACGAAATTTCAACAATTTTTAAATATGTTTTTGGAAAATCGAAAGGAATTTTTATTCCCTTTATTCTCCAACAAATAGTATTACAATTATACCCAAACAATTTTCCCATTACCATAAAATTTGACTCCCTTAAACTTTAAATTTCATTTTAATTTTCATTTTTACTTTATTTTTTCTTTTTTAATTTTATTTTTTAAATTTTTTTTTTTTAGTTCTCTTTCTCTTTATATTTGTGATGAAATCTGCTTTAAAGTGGCTCGGAAATAGCGAACAACTAATTTTTGCAACAAACCAACTCCTTGACGATTTGTCGATCAATACCAAATTAGCAGCAAAGAATGAAGAGAAGATCAAAGAAAGCATGATGTACTTGCGTAAATTGGAAATAGAAAGTTTTGCAAGAAGCTTTTTTACAAGGAGTAAAATTTACAAACAGCAAACTTGAAAGGTTCTTATCGTTGGTTCATAAAATTATTGATACCTTTGACGACATTTGTGTTGATGTTTTTGAAAACGTCAGCCAATATCTGTTGCCGTTTCTTTATTCGATCAAGATCTGTTTGGAAGAATTATCAAAAGGAGAAGTCTTGAAAGTAATTTCAACATTCTTAAGTTCCTTGACTTACTCCATTAAGGAGCTGGACAACCTATTCAAAATGGTTGAGTCCAAGGAGTTTAATTTAACAACGCTATTCAAGCAACTAAACAAAACATTCCAAGGCTCTGAGCAAGTTACGAATTTTGAACCGTTCCAACAGTTCCAAATTTTGGCACAACAACAAGAATGGATCCACTCTTTTGAGTTGCTTTTAGAGTCCTTCAAGGTCCATCCAGATAAAATCCATTTCTTTCGAACAGTGCTAATCAACACTTTAGAGCTGGTCAGCGAAGAAAAGGCAATCACAAGAATACAGCAATTTCTCAAACCAATGCTTCCAAAACAACAAACAATAGACCTTGCCTTCAAAAATTTGATTGATTGTTTAAATCCTGTCAACCATCTTTTGCTTTGGAATTTCTTTCTTGGCCGTGAATTAAGCAGCAACAAGATAGGCCGTAATTTACATTTTATGCAAATTATTGATCATCAATTAAACGAACAAACAAAAGAAAAGAATGAAAAGAGCAAAGAAAATGAAAAGAAAAAAGAAAAAGAAAAAGAAAAAGAAAAAGAAAAAGAAAAAGAAAAAGAAAAAGAAAAAGAAAAAGAGCAAGTAAAAGAACGTAAAAAAGAAAAAGAAGAAATCGACAAAAAGAATCTCCAAAATTATAACATTACACGAGCTATTACTCAGTATCGTAAACTTAATCTGGAAAAAGCAAATGAATTGTTAAATATTGAAATCAATTCAAATTCAAATAATTATTTAATATGGGCGTGGAAGTCAATATTCACTGTTGCTGCAAATGGGAAACGAGGAGTTGAGGAGTCTCTTGGATATTGGGAAAAGGCAATCAAAATAATTGGTGACGAAGAGAAAATTCCAAATGAGATCTTACTTGCTTTATCTGAATCGTTGATGGACACCTTGCAATTAGAAAGAGCAAAGGTATTGCTTCTGAAAAGAGTACCCGCTGATTTAACTCAAAACAAGAAGAAGAAACAAACAATAAAAAAATACAAAAAACTGAAATAACAAAACCATTGCCTCTATTAATCATTAGCAGACTTGCCTTAATCCACATATTGCAAGGAGAAAACTCAAAGGCCTCAGAATTAATCATTCACTCGATGTCAATTTCAGATTTTACATTCCATGAAAATAGATCAAACTATTTCCTCTTATCTTCAATTTTATCTTTATCAAAGGAATGGTATAATAGAGCACTCTGGGAAACCAATAATTTTTTAAACGAAAACATTGCGAGTCAAAGCCAACAGGCAAACGAATTGGCCTTGTTTATCAGTGCAATTTCTCGAAATAAACTTGACTTGTTTGAACTTGCAAAAAAAGATTGGGAAACGATTATTAAATTAAAAGGCGAAACACCCTTCCTTTTAGATTGGTTTAAAAATAATTTTGAAAATTAAAAAATGTTAATTTATTTTTTTATTTTTGTATTTTTGAGAACTTTTTTAGATTAGAAAAATAAAAAAAAATTAAAAAAAAAATTATTTTAATTTTATTGTTAATTTTGTTTTGATTTTTATGATTTTTTTTGAATTACTAGACAAATATGAAATGAATGTCTTTATTTTTAAAATGTTTTAGAGTTCATGGCACAAAATAAAATCTTGGATCAACTTTCATGGTTTAAAATAAAATACTTATCCAAATTAAAAAAAAGTATAAAGAATGTTATTCAAGTAATATTTAGGTGCTATAAAGGTTGAAAGAAACTGATTAAAATATTAATAACCTAATCTAATACATGTTAGAAAAAAATGAATAAATTTTTAACATTTTTTTATTAAAAAAGGTTTTATAAAGTTTATAACATGCTACATTGGTATTACCTACTATAAAACATGTTATATAATGTGTTATAAATTTGGTGTATAGAAAATAAGAATAGAATTACAAAAATTCAATAACATAAATTGTTAAAAACTTTTCACCAATTAAAAACTAAGTGAAAAAACTATTTTCAATTGTAAAATTGTTATTAAAAAATATTTTTTAAAGGAATTGTAATTACATTTTTTCAATTATTGTTTTAATAAAAAATATTTAACAAATAAAAAATAAATACAATATATTTAATATAAATAGTTTTTCCAAAATTTTGACTAACCATATAATGTTAATAGAAATTATTTTTTGTGTTTATCCCATATTATTTATACAAATTTTTTTCAAAATTTTCGACTAGTATCATTTTTTCTAAACCCCAATTCAAAATTTTTAACACACTAAAATTCGATTTGTGAAAAAAAAAACTTATTTAAACACTTCTCGAAGATTTACCAAATTAGAACCATTCACTAATTGAAATTTTATTACCTTTTTATAAAATAAAATACTCACAAAACAATAAATAAACAATTATCAATACAAATAAATCATTGGTATGTTAAAAATTTTGCAGAGAGCAAAACAAAAAAATACATTAGTAAATTTGTAAAAATTCTATTAGGAATATTGATCGATCAAATGTTAGATACTACCAACTAATTTTATTTGAGTTCTTCTATTTGGAACAACTTGACTTTAACATAATATCAATGGTTGTAGAAAAATTTTGATCCAACGAAGCAAATTACTTAATTCAAAAAATGAAATCAAAACAAAAACTAAAAGATGAAAAAATGATTTTCATATTTTACAAAAATCAAAATTATCTCAAATTTCCATGAAATTGTATTATTGTGATTGTTTGGAACGTTTTAGCTATGTGGAAAATTTTGAATTTTAGTTTAATTTTTCAATATTGTGTTTTTTGATTATTTCTAATTTTGATTTTTCTTTTTCTTTTTCTTTTTCTTTTCCGTTTTTATCTTTTTTTGATACTTTTTTTTTGCAAAAGATCATATAGAAAAAAAAAAATATCTTCGAAAAGACCAGTTAATCACCAAAAAAATTGAGACTATTTAATTTCTTTTAAAATGAATTTAATTATTATCAAAAAATATTCTTGTCAAACTTTTTTTATGTAGAAGTTCGGTAATAAAAAAGATCTAATGCTCATTTCAAAAATTATTTCTCACTTTTTTTTAGTTTTTAGTTTTATTTTTTTTAATTTTAAAAATATCAGATTTTTATGTAGATTTAGAATGATTTAAAAGTGAATTTAAAATCAGATTTAACCATTAGTTGTTATTAAACACTAAGGGAGAGATATTTTTTTTTTCAATTTATTATTTCAGGTGAGCCACAATTTTTGAAATGAATTTTATATTAAAATAATTAAAATTATAAATATTTTTTATAAAAAGAGTTATTATAAAAATAACAAATAACATCTTGGTAATACAATTCTTGTTTATATCGGGATTTATTTAATAATAAAAAAACAAAAATTGTTTGTTTTATTAGGACAGAATCACGAAAATACATTTTATCTAAATCTTTAATACCTGGCTGTTAAAATAACAAAAATCTTTCCTGAAAAAGTTTTTAATCTAATGAACTCTGATTCAAAATTATTTAACAGTTCTAACACGAGCACGAAAACTTTGATAAATAGAAAATTTATTTTTGATCCCATACTTTCCTTTTTTTGTGACAGGATTTTATTATTATTTGATAGCTTCTTACAAAACCTGAAATTTTATAATAGGCCCCCCATTTTTATAAGAAAAAAAAAAATAAAAAATTTGAATTTTTCAAAACAAACCTCCTGAATGATCAATAATTTAGACAGATTTTCAGTTTTTTGGTTGGGTCCTTAATTTCTAAACAACCTAAAACCAAAAATCAGGAATATTAAAATGAAACCCTTAAATTCTATCTATTATCTTTGAAACTATGTTTTGGATTTTTGTTTTTTTATTTATTTCATAAACAACTAGATTTTTCGCTCATTCTTTTAAATAAAAATTTTTTTTAAAAAAATTTTTCAAACCATAACATTTAGTGATATCGATTAGTAGAAGAAGTTTTTTTTTTTTATTTAACAGTGAATAAAAAGTTGAATATTATGTCTGTCAAATTTTATTGTTGGTGTGGTACTGCTGTATCAAATTTCATAGTAGGATTGGAACAGTTTTACTATTTTTTTAGAAATGAATTTTTAAAAAAAATATTTGAGTGATATTTAACCTTTATTATTTATCTTGAATAACAGCTAAATTTTCTTTTTGGTGACATCTCTGTTAGGATCTAAAACCTTATAAAAAAAAAATCAATAGGGATTAAAATGGACTGGTCACAAAATTTTGAAAAATCTTTTTATAAAAGAATTATTTAAAAAAGATAAAGAATTCAAAATTATTCTAAAAACAATGTCTTTCAAATTTACCAGTAAAATACTACAACACCTTATTTTAATGTTAAGGGAAAATCTATTATTGTTAAAAATAATTTTCTGAAATGGATTAAAAAAAAAATTTTAATTTAAATGAAGAACTTAATACCAATCAAAATACTAACCGATATGTTTATGTGATCGATCTCCAAAAATCAACAACCAAAAAAGGATATTTTAGATAAAAGTGCCAAAAGAGCTACCCTCATTTTCCCTATTGAATAGCTTTGATTTATCATTTTGAGAACAACTGTATTGATTTCGAAGTGTCCATCTTTGGCGCTTTTTGAGATCTCGAATTTTTTTTTTTTTCCTCATTTTTTTTACTTTTCACCAATGAGTTATTTTTTTGTAAAGAATATTACAAAATCCTTACTTTGTCAAATATAGAGAGTTACAATCTAACCACAAATTAGATTAAATCGGATTAAATTGATTGGGTACTTGAAAAAAAACAATAAGTTTTAAAATGAAGAAATTTAAGCATTTGGAAATTTAAAATAAAAGAGCAAGCTTGTTTTTTTTAAAATTTGGATTTTTTGAAATTGAGAAGGTTTTTAAACTTTTTTTTTTTTTTACACAAATTTTTTACCAATTGAATTTTTTTTCAAAGGTGAGATTCTCTCAAAATTTTTTTTTTGTTATTTGCATTTTGTCAATCAAAAGAAGAGTAATTTCACAATACCCTTTTTTTCGAATTCAACGGCCTCTTGAGTATGGAGAAAATTCACGATAAATCAATAGACCCTTAATAAAGATTATTTAAAACTTGAGAGGAAAAAATTTTAATAGTAGTATTGGAACAATTGAATCTGTATTTTGTCTCACAGTTCAGAGACAAAAGTCATAATCTGTTTTTAATTGGGAACCTTAATAGAATAACAGAAAAGTAAAACTAAAATACAATTCAGTAACAAATTAACTTTAACGAATAAATCTTGAGATTATTTTCTATCGTACCAACAAAAAATTGAAATCTCCTTGATTATCAACATCCCTTGAGATGGCTTTGGAAATCTCAACAATATTCAATCTTTTCAACAAATTTTTAATAATAGATCAATCAATGAAAAATCTTTACCTAAATATTGTATTTGAAAAAAAACTATTATTGTCTTTGATCCTCCATTTTGCCAATTTATTTATTTTTTCAATTATTAATGGATTTTATTTTTCGTTTTCAGGTTCAATGTAAGTTCACTTGAAAAAACATGTTTAACTTTTCTTCCCTGTTTCACTATTTTCTCAAAGGGTCAAATCGATTATTTTTAAAATTTTTTTATAAATATTCTCCTAATTGTAAAGTATCTCAAACCCTTCTTAAATAATTCTCACTACAAATGATCTAGCTAATAAAACAGATTCTATGAAATTTACATTAAATAAAATTTATAATAGATTCTCCAAGACAGTTTTCGATTAGTAATGGTTCATAAACAAGAAAGTTCTCATCATTTAAAAAAAATCGTTGTTTTAGTTTATGATCAGGAGAACAGAAAAAGTAATTTATATCTTCGAGTTCCACTGTAAAAAAGAAGACAGAATCGATTACTAGTTTAAATATTGATTGCAAGATGTTTTTTCATGTTTTATTTTAATTTTACTATGTTTGTTTTAGTTTTTCAAGTACTTAAAATCACAAATTGAACTTTAATTATTAATTTCTTTTTTAAAAACAAATTTTTCATCAACACAAGTATCGGTAATAAACCAGAAATAGACTTGTTGGGTATTTTTAACAAGTATAAAGTTAGTCTTAATCAAGACAATCTTGAAATAAATCCAATCAAGATTGAGATTTACAATATCTCCCTAAAAAATAGAAGAAAAAAAGTTAATTTTAAAATTGTCACCAAATTTGATACTAAGAAATGATTAATGAGTTTTTTTTATGGTAATTTTACTTTTTTAACTTGAAAACTTTTTAAAATTTTTAAAGAAATAATTTTCAAAATAATTTGTTAAAAATTTTCAATGGTCTCAAAATTAAAAGCGAACTTGATAAAAATTTTTCCGATTTTTTTTAATTTGTGAGAAAGTTTTCAATAAACAACTAATTTCTCTGCTGTTTCAAAAATGATTGTATTTTTATCACATAACAATTTTGAGTAAAAAAAAGAAATGAAATATTTTTTGATAGGTATTATTTCTCAATAAAAAGGGGGTAAAATCACAAAACATTTTTTCATTTTAAAGTCAAAATGTATCAACAAAATTCAAGTAAATTGTTTCCATAAAGAAATCTCCTGCAAAGTTTATTTTGTCTTGTATGAAAAATTTATACTTTTTCAAAAAAAAATGTCTTGTTTCAATAAAAATTAATTTATAATTTGGGTCACTTTATTTATCGTCTCAGTGACTCAATTATCTTTGTTTCAAATGATTTGAGAAAATTTATTGAGATTAAGCAAAAAATAAAATAAAATAATTTTTTGAAAGAATTAGGAGAAAGAAAAAATAATTTCTCAAAAGTTAATATTCTTTCAAAGTTTATTAAGGCACAACAATCTCATTTTATTTTAACTTACTTGATCAAACACATAAATTTTCAATATTTTTTTTCTTGTGTTCATTTTTTTTTTTCAAATTTTAAGTTTTTTTTGAATCTCATTATTTGTGAAATCCTCTAGAATTATTTGATTTTTCAACAAACCGAAACATATCATTAAACAATCATTATTTCTCTGTGAAAGATAAATAAATCAATATGATGCTTACTGAATCGACTCATAATTATGATCATATTTTGAAAAACCAAATTTTCTTCAGTAACAACAAAAAATATATTAATTCTCACAACATTGATTTTTTCATCAAATACAATTTAGATCTACAAAATCAAACCACAAACAACAAACAAGTAATCAAAGAAACAAGAGAAAATTATGTGAAAGAAAACGAGAACCAGAATCCTTATAAAAATTATTCAAATCTAACTGATTTTTTCAAATTGGAAAGTGATTATTTAAATATGAAATTTCTTCAAAAAAAGCCCAATTACACCAAAGAGAAGAAGAGTAATAAAAACGAAAATATTAACCAGAAGGAAACTAGCCCAATTGTTAACAGTTTATCTGATCAATACCATTTATTTTCAATTTTTTGTGAACAAACTTTTGAGAGGAAAAAGGCTTTACCAATTAATTTAAAAAATGGGGCAGAAGAAGAAAGATATCATGGTGAAACCAATATAAAAATAAACACTGGAATCAAACTAAACTTTATCAACAAAAACGCTGTGAAAAAAGAAAAAGAAGCAGAAAATGAAATAACAAAAAATTGCAAACAATTTGGTACATTTTCCAAAATAAGAATTACCTTGATATACTTGTTTGAAAAGCTTTCTTATTTCTCAAAAGTAAATAAAAAATATCTTTATTTTGAGGTATTAAAAACACTAATAACGACTTTAAGGAAACAACAAACAATATTGAAAAATCAAAATAAGATCCCCAAAGATATCAAAAATTTGATCTTTTTGAAAAAGAATATGAAATTGGAATTGGAAATTATGATTAATTTGATGGAAACTGAGAACAAAATTGTAAAATTTCAATTTACAAAAGCATTATTCCAATTATTCAAAGTAAAAAAACTGATTAAAAAATGGAAACAGATATTTTTAAATTTTAATAAGATCAATAATTTGATCCAAATAAATCAAATCACAATAGGTCAGAAGTATTGTCACCAAAAAAAACATTCTTTTCTTTATAATTATTTCTTTTCAAAAAATGCAAAAACACTGCCAAACACAATCAATAACAAAGAAGAAAGAAAAACTGAATATCCAAAATTATATCTTTGGGTTGAGCAATATTATGATTTATTAATCTCAAAAATGAATCTATATTATTCTTCTGGCTTAAAAAAAACCCACGAGGTTGCCAAAGTGATGAACAGAACAAAGGAAACCGACGTAATAATCGATTATATTGAACAATTTGTAAGCAAAAACAAAGCAAAATCTTTTTGCTTAATTAGCAATAATTCTTCTGTTTGTCAAAATAGTAGATCTCCAATTTTATCCTATAACTGTGAAAACAGGCAAAATGGTATGAATAACAAATTAACAATTCAATTCAAAAAAAACATGACTTGGCCAAATGAGAGCCAAATAGGAGAGTTACTAAATTGGGGAATCTCACAATACCCAACAATATTTTCTTATCCAAAAGAGAGACAACTTGATACTGGCCAATATTCAAGTTTAATTAGTTTAGTAATTGACTCACAGATAGAATTAAATAAATTCAAAAAAATAGTTCATTTCTATGATAAAAAATTAAAATTATCCTTCTTCTTAATGAAAATTCAAAAAAATATCACTGCTGTTTTAATTTATTCAAAGAAGAAAAATAATTTTGATAAAAAATCATTTAATTTTCTGACAAAATTATTAAAAATTTTATCAAATCAATGTTTATTTCAAAATATTCTTAATTGTGCATTTTTTTAATTATTGTATAAAATGTATTTTTTTTTTTTAAAAATTTATATGTTTTTTTTTTTTATTATTTTTCATTTCTTCTAAATTGCCTCAAATTAAGTGTTTTTTTCTACTTTAAAGAACTAAATAAAATTAAAAAGATTTAGTAATGTATTTTTTTATCTATACTTTTTTTAATTTTTGTGTTAAAAGTGTTTTTATGTTTCGATTTACTCAAAATTAATTTCATATATAGTTAGTTCCACTTATAAGATACAAACTTTCAAGGAAATGTAAGGCACAAAAAAAAATCACAAAATTAAGATCCAAAATTCAAATTCTAGCAAAATAATTTAAAAAAAAAAAATATCAAAAAATGTGTCTTAATTTTGAGATTTTTTTGGTATCTATAATTCCCTTGTATGTTGTGTCTTATAAGTCGAACTGAATGAAATATTATTTCTTATTTCATCAGGGAATCCATAAAAAGATGAATTCATACAGAAGTTTATTGATAACTTAGATTTACATATAATTTTTATAGCGATCATCATAGTAATTATAAGTTATGGCTTGATATTTAATTTATTTATGAGGAATTAGGACTTTTTTACTATCCAATAACTTTTAATTTTGGAAATTTATCAACATTATTTTAAAAAAAAAATTATTATTAGAGGTTATTCAATAAAATTACTCAATATTTATCTGTATTTCCAAATTTATTTGAAACTTTTCACCAATGGGGATATATATAAATAATCTTTTCGTTTATCAAGAAAATGATGGGTAAAAAAATGTTTTTTAACAAAAAAGAAGAAAGAATTATAAGTAAAATAAAAAATAAAAGAATGGCTAAAAATAATATTAAAACTAAAAGATAATTTAATAGTTTTTTTTTTTTTTTTTTTTTCAGAGATACTGAATCTATTGGTGCCAGTTTCTTTTTATATGGATATTTTATGAATTAACAATATAATTAATTTTATTATGATAGCATTTAAAAAAAATTGTGAATAGTTCAAACTTTTACTTTAACATAATTTAAAAAAAAAAAATTATCTTATTCCCTTAAGTCGGATAACAAGTGGAAAACAAGTATTTATTTTTGTTTGTGTTATTAATATCAAATATTTTGGGATATGTTAAAAAAAGGGGGTTCACATAAATAATCACGTTTCTAATTGTGAATTACAAAATTAAAAAAATTGAGATAGCTATGAAAAAACTAATTTTTTTCAACATATTCTTTTTTAATAGTCCATTTATATAAATCTAAAATTTAATTTTTCATCTTCAATTTCATTGGATTTTTCATGGTCTCAACACAAATTGGTAAGATTTTTGAAAACAGCATTTACCATCAAATTAATTTTAAAAAAAGGTTTAAAGTGGGTTTTATTTTATTATTATCAACAATGTAACAAATAAATTTTAAATTTTTTTTATTTCAGTTAATTCATTTTTTACTATTTTTGTGAAAAATTGAAAGAAAAATGATATGAAAGAGGTTTAAAAATTTTTTCAACTTTAACTCAAATGATTTCTTCAATTCATTTATAAAATAGAACTTTAAAGATATATTTTATTTATAAAGTACTTTTTCTACTAGAATATTGATTTATTTTTAAAATATTTAATTTTTTTGTTTTGTTTTGTATTTTTTTTTTATTTTTTATAAAAGTTTTCCCATTTTTATAATATCAAAATCAGATAAATAATATACCTACCTAATATCTTGAACTCAAGAAAAGTATAAACTGGGTAAAATTGTATGAATGTGTCAAATAATTTCAATTTTAATCACTTCAGTTGATATGGATTAACCTATCTTTACTCAAGGTCTCTTTAGTATGTAACTAAAATATCTTATAGTATTTTAAGTCTCTTTTACTTATGATCAAAAAAAAAAATAAGTCAAATTTGCTTAATATTCATTCGTTACACTTATTATCAATTTTCTATAGAAAATTTATTGCTGTTACTTATAAAAGCTAAAAAAAAAAAAATGAAGAAGAGTAAAAGCTTCAAAGAACTGAAAAAAGGGAATTTGGAAAATGTACCAAGTCTCAAAAATAAAAAAAAAATAATATATATATATATATATATAACTCGAAATTAGGGTTGGTATATTTAGTGAATGGTGATCTATGTCTTGAAATAAAAAGAGAGAAAAAAAATAAGAATTAACTTTTTTTTTTTTTGAAATAAAATTAAAAAATGATAAGGATAATATCTATAAACTAAAATTAAAAATTTTCCACGCAGCCAAAAGGTTCCAAACAATCACAATAATACAATATCATTGAAATTGGTGATAATTTTGATTTTTGTAAAATATGAAAATCATTTTTTCATATTTTAGTTTTTGTTTTCATTCCATTTTTTGAATTAAGTAATTTGTTTCGTGAGATCAAAATTTTTTTCAACCATTGATATTAGGTTAAAGTTGAGTTGTTCCAAATAGAAGAACTCAAATAAAATTATTTGGTGGTATCTAAACTTTTGATCTATCAATAATCCTAATAGAATTTCAACAAATTTACTAATCTATTTTTTTGTTATGTTCTCTCCAAAATTTTTAACACATCTACAGATTTATTTGTATTGATAATTATTTATTTTTTTTTGTGAGTTTTGTAATTTATTAACAAGTGTTAAAATTTCAATTAGTACATGGTTCTAATTTTGCATTTCTTCTTGAATTGATTAAATAAGTTTTTTTTTTCACAAATAGAATTTTAGTGTGTTAAAAATTTTGAATTGGGGTTTATTTATATATATTCAGAATATATCTATAAGATACCTATTGTTGGAATTAACTATCTATTGGGTTATTTTATTTTTATTTTATATTTAATGGCACCATACAATTATTTATATAGTCAGTTCCACTTTTAAGGCACAAACTTTCAACGAAATTTAAGGCACAAAAAAAGCTCAAAACAAGACACAAAATTCAGGTTCTAGTTAAATAAATTGTAAAAAAAAAAAATTCCAAATTTTGTGCCTTAATTTGAGATTTTTTTGTACCTAAAATTTCGTTGAAAGTTTGTGCCTTAAAAGTGGAACTGACTGTAACAAAAAAAGAAAGTTTAAATTTTAGTTTCTTTTAATAATATAAAGTAAAAATTTTGGTCAAATTATAAAAAATGAATTATAATTATTGATACAAAGTAATAGTAAATATTCAAATTTCTTAGCATGCCCAATAATCAATTACTTTTAATCTTTAAAATTATAATTACCTAAACTTTTCCATTCCATCTAAACTATTTTTCAGTCAAAGGGGCCCAGTTGTAATGGTATAATACACGTGTTTAAAGGGTTTGCATAGATATTAGAAGATAAATTTTGTTTTGGAAAATTTCAAAATTGAAATCATTTTTTCACATTTCTACACATTTTTGTTTTTTTTTTTCAATTTTTTTTTTAAAAACGTCATACATTGGCAAAAAAATTTTTTATTGCAAGATCAATAGTCACTTGGTAAAAACGTGTTATTCTAATGTCATTGAAACGATGTAAAGATTGTTGAGAAATATATTGATTTCTATTGCAATTCAATTCGATCTTTGATCTTGATATTTGTTTAATAAATGTGAAAAATTTTAACTTCATTTTCATTTCCTTTTTCAAATAGAGACTACAAATACCAACAAACTTTGCTTGGGGGCTTAATTTCTAAAATAAAAGTATGGAAAATGATATGAAAAATGTTTCATATTTATTATTCAAATACCAGTAGAAGTTCAAAACAAACATCCTTGTTTTTCTCAATGGTTCCCTAAGAATTTGAGTTTTTCAATTTTTAAGAAAAGCTATTGATTAATTAGTTTTCTTTCAGATATGTATTAACATTTCTTTGAGGTGTATTATTCTGTTTATTTCTTATTTGTTCTTCAAAGGTCAATTATATAAAATAATTGATATTTGAAAAAAATGTTGGCCCCTTTGACTGAAACAGAGTTAATATATATATGTATATATATAACACCATATTAATAATCTCTTTTTATTCTAAATTTTTTCTCTAAATAAAAAGTAATCAACTATTTAATATTATATAATTTTATATTTTTTCTGTTTAATACCTACTTAATTTAATTCCTTTTGAAGGGCAAAATATCATAGTTAAGCTCTTTGAAATTTTTTATTTAAAAATCTCATTTTATGATGTAACAAATATATAATTAAGATAGTTCCTTTTATTAGAAAAAAGACAAAGTAAAAAATGAATTCTGAGGAAATATTTGTTTTATTATTTTGAATAAATAGAAAATTTTGAAAATAAATTTGAATTATTGGTATTATAATCAATTTAAAAACAACTATTTGAAAAAAAGTGCAGTTATTTTACTTATTGTCTATTGGATATTTTCACTTGAGTGAATTTGTAAAATAAAAAAAAGTCATAAAAAATAGTTTTTATAAAATTATGAAATACTACTACTAAAAAAATATTTAAAAAAATCAAAAAAATTGATATTGTTTTCCTCAAAAAAATAAAGATCAAATTTTTTTATTATTATATTCTTTAAAGTAAATTTGAAGAAAAATCAAAATAAAAAAATTCTGAAAAATTTCTTTACATATGTTTCTCTAAATAAATTTTTAAATTTTAATTGAATTTTCTGACAAAATAAGTCCGAAATAATGAAAAAAAATATCTAAAAATTGTTCACTAAAATGAATCAATATGAAGTACTTTTTGACAAGCCAAAAATGAAAAAATGGTTTTTCTATACCCCTTAAAAGACCATAATTTTAAAAATCGACTTGTTTCCAAGTCTCTGCAATTTCTTTTCAAACAAAATGATACAGGCTCAATGAAAAAACTTATAAGGTAACAAGAGAAGAAAAAATACTTTTCTTTCTATTAGTATTTTTTAGTAATAAATTGTAAGTACCACTAATCGTGGGAACTTCAACCATCCAAAACGAGATCACTTAAAGTGTTAAAAAAAGAAAGAAACAACAGAAATATAAAACAATTATCAAGATCATTTTTCTATATTTTCTTTTTTTTTGTTGGATTTAATTCATTTTTCTTTATTGTTATTTATCTTCAAATCATAAAATATTTCAAATGACAACAAAGCCAAAGCCCAAGCCAAAACCAAATCAAAAACAACAACAAGTAGAAAGTTCATCCAGTGAAGAAGAGGACGCAAGTGAATATACAAAGGGTAATAGTTTGTCATTAAAATTTCTTTTAGTTCTTCTCCCAATTCTAAAGGATTATTTTTGTTTTTTTTTTTTTTTTTTTTTTCACTTTTTCACTTTTTTCCTTGTTCTAAAACATTAAATTTTCAAACAAACAGGAGGATACCACCCTGTAAAAACAGGAGAAATTTTTAATAGAAGGTTCAAGGCCATATGTAAAATTGGGTGGGGCTATTTCTCAACTGTCTGGCTTGCAAAGGATCTGAGAAATGGTGATTTTATTGCGCTTAAGGTTATTAAAAGTGAAAAAACTTTTGCAGAAGCAGCAGAGGATGAGATTGAACTATTAAAAAGTGTTTCTAAAAATGATCCATATGGTAAATTCAAAGTTGTAAGGTTACTAGACCATTTTGTTCACAAAGGGCCAAATGGAAACCGTAAATGATTTTTTTTTACGTTTTTTTTATTTTTGTTTTTGTTTTTCTTTTTCTTTTTGTTTTTTTTTTTTTCCAAGGGCTTTTTGCAAATATTTTTTTAGTTTTGAAAAAACTACCATCCATTCTTTGAAGAAAAATTATCCTTTCCAAAAACAATCCTTATTTTTTCAATTAGATCTTGTACAACTTGTTTCGAAAATTTTGTTTTAGTGTTCATTCAATATGGAAAATGTTTTTTTTTTTTCAAAGATCTTTTCTTTTTTTTAATTCCTTTCAGGACAATTGCAAGAAAAAATCAACTACCTTTGAATTTGTCAGTGAACATGTTGGAAATAGTATTTTGTCATATTTCCTGTATCCTTTTTAGAAAATAAATTTGGGGTATTTCAAAAATATTTCACAACCAAAATCAAAAAGAAAGTGTTCGTTTACATTAACAATTATTGTCTGTTTAGTTTTTTGCAACAACCCAAAAAATCACAAATTGGATCTCAAGAAAGCAAAAACGGGAATCACGTCTCTAATTCTTCTTTATATTCCTAATGTGTGATAAGCCAAAGCCTCTAATTTTATTCATTTGGCTCCCTATGATAAGACAAAGGAAATATTGATTTAATTTATCTCCTTTTAATTGTTAGAAACAAATTTAAATAAATTTTACAGTATATATTACCTTTGAGTTTAACTGAAGATTCTAAACTTTCAACAATTGTACTAGAATACAAAGGAAAATAAATTATTTTATTTTTGTCATTAAAAAGGCAAACAGAAGTAAACAAAACACCAAACATCAAACACCAAACATCAAACATCAAACATCAAACACCAAACACTAAAAATCTCTGTTATGGTTTGGGTTTGTATAAAAACATATTTTACTGTTTTAAGTACAAGCCTGAAACACAATAATTTGTTAGTATCTTTTTGAATAATTCCTATCAAATTTTAAATATTTTTTTTTCAAAATATAAATTTAGGAATTAGGGAAGTGTCGTCAAGTGTCATAGAGTGTCTTCAGGTTCCGTCGAGTGCCTAGGTTTTTTTTAATTCAAAAGAATAGAGAACAATCAAAGATTTTACTCATTTTTATTTAAATTCTGGAAAAGTTAATAGTGTTTTTTTGAATTCTTGTTTTTGTTTCAAAAATCTATTGTTTTTCTAATCAAAACAAAAGTTAAAAAAAACCTAACGTTAAGTGCAGTAGAGTGCCTTAGAGCGACTAGGTTTTTTTTATTTTTTGAAATAAAAAGAAAATTAAATAAATTTTCTTTACATTTCAAAAAGAAAAAAAACCTAACTGCGTTTTTTTTTTAATTCAAAGGAATAAAGAAAAATCAAAGATTTTACTCAATTCTTTTAAATTCTAGAAAACCTTAAAGCGGTTTTTTTTAATTTCTGAAATTAAAAAAAAAATTTAAATAAATTTTCACTTAATTTCTAAAAGTAAAAAAACATAACTACGCTTTTCTTGGGGTTTTCTGTTTTATCTGTTAAGTGTTCTAGGTTTTTTTGAGGTTTTCTATTTTATTTGTGAAGTGTTCTAGGTTTTTTTGAGTTTTCTATTTATTTGGAAAATCAATAGATTTTTGTTAGGTTTTTTTTACTTTAGAAATAAACCGAAAATTTTAATAAATTTTCGGTTTATTTCTAAAGTAAAAAAAACCTATAACACTTCACAAATAAAATAGAAAACTCAAAAAAACCTAACGAAAATCTATTGATTTTCCAAATAAACAGAAAATTCTGGAAAAGTTAACAATGGTTTTTTTGAACATAAGAGGAATTAAAAAACCCTTCCTTAAAGCAGCTGTGTATGTATAAAAACAAAAACTACTGAGTTTTGCATTTTTTTTTTATTTTCACTTTTTTCGAAAGTTCTTTTCCAATTTTTTTCTAAAAAAATAAGGAAAAAAATAAAAATAAGGAAAAAAATAAAAATTAATAAAAAAAAAAATTTCATTGAAATATCTCAATGACAAAACAAAAGTTACTTGGAATGGAATAATAAACACTTGAAATTCCAAGTAAATTAGATCTTGAGCGATCCAATAAAAATTATTATTTTTCCACACTTTTGCTCTTTTATTTTTTTCGATTTATTTTTGATACGTAATTGTTTTGGAATTTTTTTTTACTTGCAAGGGATATAAACTCTTTTTCAAATACAAGGGCACATAAAATTTCAAGAACTATTCATAATTGAATCAAATTAATTGTAGTATCATTCTAAAATATAAGAAACTCTTTAAAACTTAAAAAAAAAACACTCATTTGAATCTTTAAAACTCATTCAAACAAAACAATAAAAATTAAAATTAAATATTTTAAAAATTGGTGTGCCCTTTTTATTTGAAATGAGAAATCTCATTTTGTAAATTATAAAGAAAAAAAATTATAAAATCAATAAAAAACTGTTGAACATGGTGAATTGGGAAAAAGTTCTCGACATTATATTGATAACTCTTTACACGTCAAACTTTTGTTCTTTAAATTCTCATTTTCAATATAAAGCCGCAATTCATCTGGGTAATTTGTTGGAATTGTTTTTTTCTTTTTTTTCTCTTTTCTTTGTTCCATGCATCAATCCAATAATGGTCCATCTTAATTCCTATATCTAGCTTATTCGAAATCAAACGTAAACCGTTTCCATTTTTATACACTGGCAGATTATTTCCAAATTTGTTTGTTCTTATCTTGTTTTTTTCATTTTCCAACTGTTCAATATCTATAAATAAAAAAAAACAAAAAATGAAAAAATTAATAATTAAAATGAAAATCATCAAGAAGTAATTCTCTTATTAACAATCAAATTCAATCGTTTTGAAGTTTTGAGAGGTGTGCCCTTTGTTTGAAAAAGAGTTTAGTTGCTAAATACATTCGTGTCATTCTATTCAGTTTCCAAAAAAAAATTTGTTCTTTAATTTTTCATTGAGGAACTAACATTTCTTTTCTTTTAGAAAAAATTTCAACTTACGTTTTATTGTGTTTGAAAAATTCTTCCATTAGTAAATCTTGAAATGATGAATTGTTTCCCATTTTTTAATTCTCTTAATTTTTGAATCATTTGCTTTGTAAAATAGATTGATGTTTTTTTATGCTTTAAAAAAGACTTTTTAAAAAAATGATTTTCAAAATCTGGATTTTTTCCTTTTATACTCAAAATACTCCTTTAAACAATAAAAAAATTTCAAATATTTTTCTTGAATTAAAAATTAATCTTTCAATTTTTTTTTTTCGCTAATTTTTCTAAATAATAATACACACACACACACACACACACACATACATACATACATACATACACACACACACACACGCACACGTACACACACACACACATACATACATACATATAGATATTTGCATGGTATTTGAATTATTGGATGGTACAACTCTTTTATCTTTATTGAAAAAATATAAATATAAAGGCATTCCAATAAAAAGTATTAAAGATATTATTAAACAAGTTTTAATTGCGCTAAATTTTTTACATCAAAAATGTAAAATTATTCATACAGATTTAAAGCCTGAAAATATAATGATTTTTAAACAAGTTGGATCTATATCAGAAAAATTAAAAGAAAAAATACAAAAATCTGGATTAAAACTAGAAGACATTCTCAAAAATAAACCAAAAATCAAATCAAATCGTAAAACAAAAAACTCATTAAAACCAAAAAATCATTTAAAAAAGAGAAAAAAAATAATTCAAAAAAACAACAATAGAAAGATTAAAAAAATAATTAAAACAAAAAATTTAAAAACCCCACAACCTAAAAAGAACCAAAAAAATAATCTAATGAAAAAACGTTTTCTTTCTCAAAGAAAACCTCAACAATTAAAGAAAAAAAAAAAAATTAAACCAATGAATTCCAAAAAAATCACAAAAATAAATTCGAAAAAAGTTACAAAAAGTATCCCTAAAAAAATTAATAATACACAAAAAATAAGAATGACATTTAAAGAAAAATTAGGTTCTTTAAATAAAACAATTTTACAATTAGAATCTGAATTAGAAAAAGAAACAGCTGAAGAGTTTGTCGAATTGAATGATCTACCATTTTTTGAAAATCCATTTGAAATTACTATCGTTACAGCTTCAAATAATAATGCTAATTCGGAAACGGTTAATCAAAATAAGGGTACAGATCAAAGTCTTGATAATAATGAGAAGGGGGAGGATAATGAAAAAGATAATGATCATGAAAATGCAAAAGATAACCATACGGATAACGAAAGGGAAAAGGGGCAAAATAATGAAACAGAAAATGCTAATGGAAATAATAGTGAAGAAGAAAAAGATAATGTTAATACAAATGAGGGTAACGTCAAAGAAAAGGAAATTGCAAAGGAAAACGAAAAAAATAATAATAACGAAGAAGATAAGGATCAGAAGAATACCAAGGGTAATGAGAAGGGGGAAAATAATGAAAAAGATAATGATCAGGAAAATGCAAAAGATAACCATTCGGATAACGAAAAGGAAAAGGAGCAAAATAAGGAACAAAGTAATCAAAAAGAGAACGGAAACGGAAATAATAGTGAAGAAGAAAAAAAAAATGTTAATAATACTGAGGATAACGTCAAAGAAAAGGAAATCGTAAATAAAAACGAAAAAAATAATAATAACGAAGAAGATAAGGATCAGAAGAATGCCAAGGGTAATGATAGGGGAGAAAATGTTGAAAATGAAAAAAATACGGATCAGGAGAAGGGTAATGATAAGGAAAAGCAAAAGGAAAAGGGAAATGGAAATGATAAAAAGAATGAAAATGATAAAAAGAATGAAAATGAAAAAAATAATCAAAATCATATTAATTCAAAAAATCCAAGACCAAAAAAAAACCAGACATCACTAAACTGTAAAATTATTGATTTGGGAAATGCATGCTGGGTTGATAAGCATTTCACCGAAGAAATCCAAACGAGAGAATATCGAAGCCCCGAAGTGATTTTGGGGCATGGCTATGATAAAAGTGCTGATATATGGTCTTTGGGATGCATGTTTTTTGAATTGCTGACTGGCGATGTGTTATTTCAACCCACCGAAGGGACAGATTATTCAGACGATGAAGATCATTTGGCTTTAATTATGGAATTATTAGGTAAAATTCCTAAAAAAATGCTAACCACTGGATCCAAATCGCGGCTTTTGGCAGATCGACACGGCAATTTAAAACATATTAAAAATTTGGAATTTTGGGGTCTTGAAAATGTCTTGTTTGAAAAATATAAATTTTCAAAAAAAGATACAAAGGAAATTTGTGATTTCTTACTTCCTATGTTTGATTATGATATGAAAAAAAGAATTACAGCAAAGAGATTATTGAATCACTCTTGGTTAAAGGTAAACAATTCCAAGAGGAGAACAAATAATCGTAAAAAAAAAAATTAGATATTATTATTGATTTTTTCTTTTAATTTGGCTTTTCTTTTCTTTTCTTTTCTTTTTTTTTTTTTTCTTTTTTTTTCTTTTCTTTTCTTTTCTTATCTTTTCCTTTCTTTTCTTTTCTTTTTTTTTTAAATCTTTTATATCCCTTTAATTTTAATATCAAATAATTTTCAATTTATTTTATAAATTAAAAATAATAAAATAAATAATTGAAAATATTAATTCAAATTGAAGTTTTTTGAATTTTTTCTTTAAGGAAGTAAGTACCTTTTTCCATTATGAAAAATTTTAATTGTGTGAACATTACCGAAAAATTATTTTTTGAGTGCCAACAGATATTGAAACTTTGAAACCAAAACACCATTTGCTAGTCTATTTGTGAAAAGAATCAAAGTAATTCAGAGTTGAATCATAAATTTTTCAATTTTTTGAACATTTTTTTTGATTCAATTTTTCGTTTTATTAAATAAAGTTTTGGATCTAGAAATGTGTTTCTTACGAAGGATTGAAATTAATCAAACAGTAAACCAAAAAAATATACCCAAAAAGGTGTGTATTTGAATCAAATATTTTCTTTTAGAAGACCAAACACGAAAGATCACCATTCCAAATAAATTTGTTGAAATCAAGAATGAAAAAAAAAAAAAATCGATAAAAACCTATTTTGGAAGATTGGTTTTCTTTATCTTCTTATTTTGTGTGAATACAAACTATTTTTTTCCTTAAATTTCTCGCCCCATTACTATTTATTATTATTTTAAAAAACCTTTTGTGACAAATTTGCTTTCAAAATTCAATTTTCAAATATTTTTATCAAACCAAACCAAAACAAGGAATACTATTTCAAAAATTAAAATAAAGGGGTTGAATTCTTGGAATCAAAAAACAGTTACCAAAGATTCAAATCAAAATAAATTTAAAAATTCAATAACAAATTTCAATCAGATCTAGAATTATTTTGAGTTCTCATTTTAATGGAAAATAAATAATTATAAAATCAAACGAATTTGTCCAATTAACCCTCATTCTCAAGAAGAATTCAAATAATCTCTGATTTTCTAAACTAAAACTAGAATTAGATGACATAAAAGAAAATAGGAATTCAGAATTCATTTTGGAAATTCTTTAGAAATAAACAGTAATTTGTTTATCAAAAATTTTCCAAACAAAATTTTTTTCATAAAGAATTAAAAACAAAACAAAATAAAAAATAAGTAATTGTGTAAAATCTTATAGATAAGATCAAGTAATAAATGATTTTTATTTATTTATTTTTGATCAATTTTTTCATTTTTTTGATTTGCGTTTTTTTGTTGGTAGGAAAATATCTTATACTAGGATATATTACACTTAAATATTTATGAAAATATCAATGTATTTTGCTAAAGAAATGATTTGAATAATTCAGTTTCACATAAATGGTGGAACTCAAAAAATGAAAAATGTACTTACCCCCTTAACTTTAAAAAAAAAATAAAATCAAAAATAAGATTTAAAACTTATTTTTTTTCAGGTTAAAATACCTGAACCCTTAACAACGATGAATTTTGATGCCTTAAATTTCGTTAAAAGTTTGTGCCTTAAAAGTGTAACTGGCTGTAAGATAAAAAACTGGGTAACGTAAAAAAATATAATCAAAGATGGAAATTTCCTTATAATTTATAAAATTAAAAAGAATGGGGTGAAATCATGGATTTTACTGAATTCATTTCAATATGAGAAAACCCGAGTTAGTTTATTTTTAATTTGTGAAATAAAAAGAAAATTGCTCTAATTTTCCTTTTATTTCAAAAACTAAAAAAAATAAAAAAACATAAGTATTCCATGTTACTTTACTGTACTCAACATGAGTTTTTTACTGCTCTTCGCTTCTTCCCTAAGAATAAAATATAATTTTTGAAAATGAAAAATTTAATTTAAAAATATAAAGTTATCTAAAATATAAATCCAATTACTACGTTTCTAAAAAATTTAAAATGTTATAAATGTGGTAAATAGATATTCATATATTTCAAAAAATAAAACCGGTTACTAAAGATTTAGAAAAAACGTATAAGGTAACAAATGTTATTACTGTACCCAATGTTACGAAAAAAATAAATCACTTTATATGGTATTGTTAAAAATCTAACTTATCAACATCAATCAAAAAAAAAACATTATCAAAAATATTCGACAAAAATAGATGATCCAATAATTATTCAGTAAAAATACTCTGAAACTCTGTAATATATTATTTTAAAATTATGATATTTATTGTTCATTTCAAGAATTTTTCCACAAAGCTCTGAATGATTCGAAAACATAAGGCAATAAAGAAAAATTAAAATAAATAATGGGAAACATAAAATACTTAAAATAGAAAAAAATATAAATTTGGGTAAATATGTGTCCCACTCCTAGGGTTAATGTCTAGGTAATTTTTAATATAAAGGAAATTCAAAAGAATGGATTTTATTACAGATTTTTGGAAGAAAAAAAAACCTAAAGGCAGTGAAATATCATTATTAAACACAGATTGTTGAATTTTTATTTATTATTGATAATCTTTATGTTGGTTTTTTTTTTCATCTTCTTGTGAATTCTGAAGAATTAACTTCAAGTACCATCGATTTCCTATATTTTCCAGAATTCAAAATAATTGAATACAATTTTTTATTTTACTTAATTCTTTCAAATAATCAGGAACAAAATGACATTGGATATTTTTAATTTATTCAGGTAAATAATATTATTTTTTTCAGATTACAATTTTAATTATTGTTGTTCTTCTCTTTTTTTCTATTTTGATAAAATTTTCTTTAATTATTCCTTTCTCTGATATAATAAATTAATTGATAAACACAGTTTTCATTTTATATTTTATAGCAATTAAATATTATTTTGATGATTAATCAAACAGTTAATGACTTCAAAATATTCCAAGTTAAAAGGTCTTGATTAAAATTTAAAATTTATGGTTTTTTACAAAAGTTTTTTAATTTTGGGTTATAATATTTTCATCAAACCAAAATCCAAATTTACATTAAAAAAGTTCATAAATTAACATTCTCTGACTTCACCCACTTTAACCTTCATTTGAAATATCGTAAGGTTTTATTTCTTTTGGATAAATATATTTGAACATAAAGTGAAAATTAAGTGAGCTATTAGTTAAATAATTTTGTTTTCAAATTGTTCCTTGTTTTTTTGATACTTTTAAAAAGTTTTTATACAAAACACTTTTTTTAATTTTTTAAAGCATTTCAAATCAAGAGAAAGAAATAACAATTCGTATTCTTTTGATAGCTTTTGAGTATAGTTATAGTGCTTTTTAAGGTTTACTCTAATCATCCATATAGGTCTGAAAAAAAAATTTTAGTTTAAGATACAATTCTTGAAAAATGACACTTGATTTTTTTTTTTTACATTATTCTTTGAGCTAAAAATAATAAGAAGGAGGCTATTATGTACAAGGGTTATTATAGCTTTGTTTTTTTTTTTTTTTTGTCGATTAATTGAATATTTTGTAACTTATATGTGATCTTAGAATGTGTATAAAAAGGTCCTATTACTACTGGTGTTTGAATTATAAATGGGAAATAATTTTCACTTCAGTTACCATATTTTTCTTTTATAAATTGAGTTCTCAAACAAAGTAGGTTGGTAGTTTGTGGTTAAAAAGAGGAAAAGAAAATTGAAAATGAAGTTTAAATTTTTCCTGTTTTTTATTCAAATATCAGTATATTGTGGTGTGTGGGTTTGGCCAAATTATCTCCCCTGTGTCTAAAAATCTAAATTTATTTTGAGTTTTTTGTTTTTAGACATAATGCACGTAAGAATCTAGCTTAAAAGAAACATTGTTTTCTAAATTTTCATAAAAAAATTCCTAAAAAAATCAAAATTTATAAAGTTTTAGTTTTTTCTGTATTCATAAAATTTTAAATCATTTTTGAAGACTGATATATTGTATTTCAATCAACTAAGGGATTTGTAATTAAAAATTCTTGAAAATTCAAGGCCGGTATTTGAAATTTAAAAAGCAAATATTTTTTGTTCATTATCTATATTTCACTATAAATCTTAAATCTGATTATCATTTAGGATCCTTAGTTTATCCAATAAATCGAAGCGTATTAAGACAAAGAAGATCAAACAAATAAATAGAGATCCACAAATTACAAGCTATTTCTCGAAAAAACTGGTTTTTTAAGAAAATTGGAAAAGAAAATGAGTTCAATATTTTTAATATTATTTTGAGGCTATCAATAAATTGTCTCTCAATTTTCTGAAAATCAAAATCAAAATCAAAATCAAAATTGATCTTTTATATCTCGGATTATCATAATTATTGTTTGTGTAGATAGGATATTAACCAAATATTTATCTCAATAAAATACATGGTCAGAATTTAATAAAGAAAATTGAAAACCAATCTAAAATTTTGTCCCATTTAAGGTATTAGCGTCTACCAAGTAGAAGCCTAGGATCAAAGCCAGTTGTAATTGGACGTAAAACCATATTAGGGCTACATATTCTCAAATATCTCTAAAAAATCGATGAGTCAAATTGTAAAATTTTATTGATCACCATCAATTAAAAAATGATCCTAGTATTAGTAAAAAACCCAGCAGTTTCAGAAAAAAATCTGCATCATGTCACAAATTTAATGGTTAAGTTATCAATATCCATACTTCCATTGTCCAAAATTAATTTCCAAAAAAAATGAAATAACAATCAAAAAAAGTTTGTGCTTTTCTTAAAGAGTGTTCAAGAAACACTCATAACTTTAAGTTTCTTGTTTACTCAATTTTGAGAGATAATGTATTTTTTTGATTTTCAACTTTTTGAGTATTTTTTACTCAAAATAAGAGTACTTTTTAAGAAATAAAAAAGTTAGATGTTATTTCAAAAACTCAATACTATTTACTCACTGAATTCAAATTCTCTGTTTTCACGTTCTAAGATATTTTTCTAATTACACATATTCAAAAATAGTATTTTATTTTTTTTAAATTTCTGATTTACTTATCTTATGAGTCTTGAACTAAAAACACTCAACAACCCTCACAGTGCTGTCAAAAAAAAATACATTGAAGGGTACTCTTCGTTTCAAGTAATGATCCCCATTTGTTTTTTTTTTTTTATTCTTTAGTGATTTGTTGATCAAACAATTTTGAACTAGATCTTTTTTAAAAAATCAATCCCAATCGATAAATTCGACTGATACGTTCAAATTAGTGTTTGAAAATTTTAACTTATTTTTCCTTTTCCTTTTTTTCGATTTTCGACCAGTTAAGATTTCAAATGCTATTATTTTAAATGCAAAAAAACTTTTTTTCATTCGTTGATCTTCGAAATATGCTTTAAAATGAAATGTTTTGAAAGTACAGTAATCAGTTCTAAAAATGGAAATTTAACTACTTGTATTTGTAAAATAAATGGGAAACAATTTTCACCTTCATTTTCCTTATTTTTCTTTAAGTAAATAGAGTTTTCAAAGAAACAGGCTGTAATTTGTGGATCTCGATTTATTTGTTTGATCTTCTTTGTACTAATACTCTTCAATTTATTGGATGAACTAAGAATCCGAAATGAAAGTAATTTTTCTCGATTTGAAAAAGGAAGAATAGGAAAAGGAAAAGGAAAAGGAAAAGGAAGTGAAAATTTTTTCTCGTTTAGTATTCGAATACCAGTAAAAATTTTTTTTGAATGTAACAGCAAACCAAACAGTTTGAAGATATTTTCAATGATTATTAATCATAGAACCATAGATTTTAAACTTTTTTTTCTAAAATGAAATGTAAGTAAAAGAACAGGAAGAGTGTAATTTCCACTTCTTCAAGAATAATAAAAAAAAAGAAAAAGAACTTTTTTTTGCCATCAAATACGCTTGTCACAAATCAAAAAAACCTTTTGATCAAACAAAACATTAGTTTTTGTTTTCAATGGGTTTTAGAAAAAAAAAAAACAAAAGCACTTTCTTCATTCACAATTGTCTAATTTTTTTTTTTTTTTTTTTTTTTTTTTTTTTCAATGTTTCCTTTCTTTTTTTAAGGGAAAACTAACTTCAGGCAAAGTCAAAATTCCAGTTACCTTTGCATTGTTTCATGATAAACTAGAGCTTATTGTTGGTGACGAAAAGCACATGTCACTTTCTTATCAAGACAACCCAAGCCTACAAGTAAAAATTCAATTTCTTTTTTTACTCTTTTTTTTTTGATTTTAAAACGCACTACAAATTAATAAAACAATCATTTTTTTTATCAACGATCTTTTTACTTATTTTTTCTCTAGTTTTTTGTTCACCAAACCCAGAAAGATCTCTTAAGAATTGACGTTTCTGAGGATTCTAGTTTACAGTTTCTTTGTAAAAATTCTTCTGAGAGATACATTTTTATCAAGACTTTTCAAATGTTTAAATACTTTGGCGACTTTCGTTCGTTTGATGAAACTTTTGCTTTAAGCCAAACAATTTTAGGAAGTAAGAATAATTTCTTTTCTTGTTTTTTTTTATCGTTCTTTTCTGAAATTTTTTCAATCAATTTCCAAAAATTGTTTCATTTCTCTCACTGAGCCGAGAAAGTTTCAAGTTTTTTGCAAGTAGATTAAAAGAATAGCTTTTTGGTTTGGCAATTTCTTATTGAAATTGAAGAGACTGTTACACAACACGATCATGAAAAAATTTTTTCAATAAAAAATTACACATTTACTAATTTTACTCTTTTTAATAACTTCAATTATAATAAGCACTACTGATAAATAAAAGATCTTTGATCAAAAATTATTTTTCAAGATATTTAACAATTTAAGTTGGAAAATTCAGTTTTCCAGGCTCTATTAATATTTTTTTTGAATTTAATAGTTAAAAATTTGAGGATTTTTTTCTTCACGGCAAAGAGGTCATTTTGTTATATTTAAAAAGTATTTTAAATATGATATATATCTTTCAAATAGGGAATCAATTATTTGGACTATTAAAGAATTATTTGTTCTTATAAATTCTGGAAAAGCTAGGCACTTGACGGACACTCTCGTTAGGTTTTCCAAAATTTAAAAGAATAGAGTAAAATCTTTGTTTTTACTCAATACTTTTGAATTCTGGAAAATTGCCGTTAGGTTTTCTTGGGTTTTTGAAATAAATCAAAAATTTATTTAATTTTCGGTTTATTCCAAAAAGTAAAAAAAAAACGCCGTTAGCTTTTCCAGACTTTCAAAGAATTGAGTAAAATCAAAGATTTTTCTCTATTCTTTTGAATTCTGGAAAAGCTAGGCACTATACGGATACTTTTCGTTACCTTTTCCAGAATTTAAAATAATTGAGAAAAACCAAAGATTTTTCTCTATTTTTTTGAATTCTATAAAAGCACCGTTAGGTTTTCTTGAGTTTTCTGTTTATTTGTAAAATTTTCAAGGTTTTTTTGAGGTTTTCTATTTATTTGGAAAATCTATAGATTTTCGTTAGGTTTTTTTTAGTTTTCTGTTTATTTGGAAAAAACCTAGAACACTTCCCAAATAAATAGAAAACTCAAAAAAACCGAACGAAAATCTATAGATTTTCCAAATAAATAGAAAACCTCAAAAAAACCTAGAAGATTTTATAAATAAACAAAAAAATCCAAGAAAACCTAGGCACTCTACGACACTTGACGGTACTCTATGTTACTTACGAATACTGAAAGTTATTTTTTTTTTTAGTTTTATTATTTCAAAGATTTGATTAATTTTAAAAAAATCCAAAAATTCAAAAAGTGAGATGATTGAATAATTAAACAACACTAATTAATTACAAATCTAATATTACTTTTTTTCTCAAAATTATAACAATTTATATCAATAAATAAAATAGAAAATGACGAACTCAATGCAATTGCCGGTCGCTCTGTAAATCAAGGTGGTGTGGAATCAAAAGGGTTATTTGCTAGTTTTCAAACAGGATCACAAGAGCTGAAGAAACAACAATGTAAAACAACAATATTTTTTAGATCTAATGGAATTGATTTCCAAACAGAAGAATTTCCTACACTTACTTTAAAATGGGGCGACAATCCAAAAGTAATTTTTTTTTCTTTTTCTTTTCCTTATGACTTTATGACTTTATGACTTTATGGCTTTAAAACTTTATTAATTTTTTCTGATTTAAATTTTGAGATTTATTTTCACATCAATTCATCTTACAAACTAAAATTCAAAACTTTTAACACACCAAAATTCTTTCTAAGTTAACTTATAATAATCTTTGAAAAATATTTGTTAGGATTTTTGTATTCAAATTCTATAATCGAATTTAAATTTTTATCTAAACTAAATTCCAAAAATTTGGACACAGTTAAAACATTTGAATGAATAACAATACTACAATTACATTCAAATTGGAAAAAAAATTCATTTTTGCAAAATTTGAATTTCATTTTTTATCTTTTTTGTTTTGTTTTTTCACTTCCTTTTTTTACCAGTTATGTAATCTGTTTTTTTCGGTAAATTTATTTCGTAGATCGATATAGAGGGTTAAAGATGAGTTTGTTAAAAATAGAAAAATCAGATAAAGTTCGTTGATGATATCGGATCATTTGATAGATCAATAATTGCTAATGGAATTTTAAAAAATTTATCAATACATTTTTTTGTTGTACTCTTTCCAAAATTAAAATATAGCACACCCTTAATTTATTAGTGTTGATAATTCTTTATTTATTTTTTGTTTTGTTAGTATTAAAATTTATAAATAATTGTTTACATTTCAATTTGTGAATGGTTCTAATTTGGTATTTCTTCAATAATTGATTAAATAAGATTTTTTTTTCAAAAATTGAATTTTGGTATGTTAAATATTTTGAATTGGAGTTTATATCTATATATTAGTTTATGTACAAAACATGTGATGAATATCAAAATATCATGATAACAAATTAATCGCGATATAATAAACTTTGTTACAGACTAAGTGAAGGATCCAAAAAAAAACATTTTTTTTCAAATATCAATTATTATTGATAATTGATCTTTGAAGAATAAATAAAAAAATAAGACGAATAATACACATCAAAGGATGGTTGATATCCGTATGGAATAAAACTAAAAAATCAATATATTTTCTTAAAAATTGAAAAACTCAAATTCTTAGTGACCTATTGAGAAAAAAAAACAACAATGTTCGTTTTGATCTCCAATTGAAGATCCAAATAAAATTCCAATAAAAATAAATATTATTTCTCTACAATTATTTTCACAGTTTTAATAACCTTAGAATAACACTTTTTTACCAAGTGAACATAGATCTTGCAATAAAAAAAAATTTTGCAAATGAATTATGTGTCAAAAAAAAATCGAAAAAAAAGAAAGGAAAAAATGAGAATAAATGTTAAAAAATGATTTCAATTTTGGAAAATTCCAAAATAAATTTTTTCTTCTATTCTAAATTCCTACCCTTTAAACACATGTAACCAATTCATAACAACTGGACCCCTTTGATTGGAAAACGGTTTAGTTGATGAATTTTCGGCTAATTCGACAATATTTTCAAAAAAGAAAAATTTTGTTTGATCAACAAATAAATCCTTGAAAAAAAAAAGTTGAATGTTTTTTTTTTTTTTTATTGAAGAGGTGTAAATTACACTCTAGATGTACTTTAGACTTAAATTCCCTTTCAGAAATTTAAGTGTGAAATCATAGATTTCATGATTATTAATTAATGAAAATAATTTCAAACTATCAAAAAGTTGAATCTTTGAAAAAACAACAAAAAAGAAACATAATTTATTACAATTGTTTATGTTCAAACTTTGAAAATTAAATATTTTGTACTATTTAGATATTGGTATTATAAGAAAATTTCCATATTACAGCTAAAAAAGAAATCAGAAAATTGTTACATTAAGATAAATATAATTAAGCTATCTTGATTTTGCTATAATAATAAATTTAAAATATGTTATTTTTCCATTTTAGAAATCGTTATTTTAAGAGCAAAATTTCAAATTAAAACTCATATAACAATTTTTTTTTCAATAGATTCTTGCTTGGAGTTACCATATAAAACAAAAGATAATAAATTGGGGGTTAATTTGCCAAAATTGATTTAGTAGAAAAAAATAAGATGAGAAAATTCAAATTAGAATTTTCATGTATTCAAAAATTCAACATAAAAGGGCAAATGTGAAATATCTAGACTCTTTCTTTCCTTTTTGATATCCTTTTAAATTATAAGACTATTCTTGTCCAAAATACAAAAGAAATTGCAATTGAAATTTAAATTCGTTTTTAATAGAAAATCCAACAAAATTCCTTCTTCATAAATTATGCTAAATTCATCACAATAAACTTAAAAATGCAAAAAATAATAAAAAAAATGTTTTAATCAGTACTTTCTTATTTAGATTTTGTTGTATGAAAAAAAAAAAAAAATAAATCTTTTTTTTTTAAGAGCCAGTAAAGATATTTTCAGAAATCATTATTATATTTGTGAAAATTTCTTAAATTAGTGAAAAAATTAGTGAATTTAATGATCTTAAACCAAACTTGCAATAATCCCATTTAATCACTTGAAAAGAATACTCCAAATTTCAAAATTAGGAAACAACTTTTTTTCTTATTATTTTTTTCTTTTTTCATTTGTTTTTCAAAAAATAAAATAATTACACTATATTTTTATTTATTAATCTATATTGGTTATTATCTCTAAACACTTTAATAAAATACATTATTATTCAAAAAAAAAAAAAAAAAAAAAACAATTAAAGAAATTTTTTTCTGATGAAAAATCTACCCCTATTTTTGAAATTAAACTCATTGATTAATTACCCAAATAAAAAAATAAATAAAAACAAACTTTTAATTAACATTTGAATTATTTTATTTTAATTATTATTATTATTATCTATTTGTTTATTTTATTATTATTATTATTATTATTATTATTATTATTATTTAGATTAATCGTGATGAAAATAAAAATAAAAATTTATTAATTAGTTTAAAGGAAACAAAAATAGCATTAAATTGTCCAAGTAATGACTATGCTGATTTAATTTTTGAATGCTTTACATCTTTTTTACAAAATGATCAAGAACAAGAACATGAGGGTTCAAAGGATAATGATAAAACATTAATAGAAAAGAAAAAAAAAAAAACAAATGAAATTGAGCTCGAATTAGAAAAAGAATCAGAAAATATCCCCAAAAATACATTTTTTTGTTCCATTCTTTGTGGGCACACATCAAATATGAATGTACAAGTGGTACTTGAAAAAGAAAAGTTTATTTTTTATTATCGCAATTCATCAATCAGAAGAATCTCCACTGAGAGTGATATTAAAACAAAAAGGGGTATTTTTCTTATTGAGGAATTTGGATACAATTATGATAATTATATTTCGAAAAAGCAATTGGAACAAAATTCATTAGTATTATCATTAAAAAAAAAAATTAAATCAAAAGACAACCAAGAAGAATTCCAACCTAAAATAGTTTATATATTATTTTCGCAAAGATCTGATCTTGAAAGATTCCATCTCTTATTTACGGAGCATCGTGAACAAACATTAGACAATTTAAAGAAAATTTCAAAAAAAATATTACCTGAAAACCCCTTTTTAGAATTAAAGGAAACAGAAAAGTGGATGAAAGAAAACAATTACAAAATAATGTTTGAATTTACAACAACTGGTAAAATGAAAGAATTCCATTCGCAATTCAAACTGACTTTTTCATTATCTCATATTACCCTTTTTTCATTAGCAGGTGTTTCAATTCATCAAATAACTAAAAAAACACAATTTAAACAGTTGGGTTCTAATAAGAAAGATAGCAATAAGAATCAATTTTATCAATTAAAATTTGAAGATGGGGGGGAATACCAATTCAATATACCCGACATTTCCGAATATAAACTATTTTCTCAGATATTAAACAAATTAAAAAAATATGCTAATGACTTTGAACCAATTTCCGAAATTGACAATTATTTCCCTGTTTTCATAGTGCCTTCAAAAAAATCATCATCATCTTTAAACAAAGACAACACTGTATATGCCCCTTCACAGCTGGCAACCATCATGTTAAATGAGAATGGTATCAAAATAATTAAAATTACTGAAACAAAAAAGGTCAATGATTTTAAAAAAGTCAAAATAAATTATAAAACCAATTTAAAAAAACCAATTTTACTTAGAACATCTTTATGGAAAATGTATTTAAAATTTACTTCGGAGAATTCAAAAAAATTATTTGTTGATTTATATTCTTCAATTAAACAACAAAAATATCCTAAAAAAACAAGCGACGACAACTTTAAAGATAGCCCATCTGAGGATAATGAAGACGAACTTGAAAAGGGAAATGTTGAAATGGATGAATTAAATGAGAACAATTCTTCTTCTTCAAATGATTTATCTGGTCCTCGCAAGGAAAAGAAAAAGGGGTATGAATCCACATCTCAATCAGGATCTCAATCTGAATCTGAAAGTGAAAAGGATCAAAGTAATAGTGATAATGATAAAAAAAGTAATAGTGATAGTGATAAAAAAAGTAAAACTGAAGAAGACTCTGATAATTCTGATGAAGATAATGAAAGTGAAAAAAATGAGCAATCAAAAAGCGTTTCTGAGAGTGATAGTGATAATGATAGCGAAAGTGACGATGATAGCGAAAGTGACGATGATAAGGATAAGGATAAGGATAATAATAGTGATGGCGATGGCAATGATGATAGTGAAAGTGACGATGATAAGGATAGTGATGATGATAAGGATAGCGATGATGATAGCGATAATGACAGCGAAAGTGATGATGAAAGCGAAAGTGATCAAAAAAAAGATAGTAGTACAAGCGAAGAAAGTAGTAACAGTGAACATAGTAGTAGTTCTGAGAATTCAGATTAATAAAGAAGTCTAATAAAGCTTTAAGTCTCATTTTTCTTTTTTTTTTTTCATATTATGAAAAATAAAACTTAAAAATTATTTCTTTCGAAAAATTACATCTAACATGGGAATTTCAATAAAAAAAGGTTTATAATTTTTAATTAATTTTTTTATTTTATTTCATATATATTTTTTTCTTGTTGTGGTGTTTATTTTCTTTTTAATTATTACTTCTTTTAAAATAATAAAAAGGTCTTCAAAAATTAGTGTAAAACGATTTGCTTATTAAAACATCCAAATAAAGTAACTAAAAACTTTTTGATTTCTAAATATCAAAATATTGAAACTAAAAATGATTTGTATAGTATAATGATAAAATCTTGAAAAATATAAAAAATTTAATAGTGAAAAGGTTTCCCAGTTGTAATTCGTGATATACTTTAGTTTAAAGGGTTTGAATAGATATTAGAATACAATATTAATTTTGAAATTTCCAAAAATTGAAATCATTTTTTCAACTATTTTGTATTTTTTTCAATTTTTTTGATTTTTTTTTGATCCACTAATTTAATCAGCAATTTTTTTTTTTTGTTTCAAGATCTCAAGTCACAAGGTAAAAAAAGTGTTGTTCTCTTCAATTGAAACACTTGGAAATATTGTAAAAAAATATGTATTAATTTCTATTGGAATTTTCTATGCTTTTAAATATAAGATCAAAATGAATACTGTTGTTTTTTTTTCTCAATGGATATATAAGAATTTTGGTTTTTACTCTTCTCTGAAAAAAATATTTAGTTTTGTTGTATTTATTAGATAACATATATCAGACTGGTTCTCTTATATGTATTTTTCTAGTTATGCAACATTGATTCTTTCAAGTTAAATTATAAAAAATTAATTGATATTCGAAAAAAACATTATTTACTTTTGACTGAAACAAATTTTAAAATAGTCTCTATTTCACTCAAAGGTGCCGAGAAAAAATGAAAAATTCGATTTATTTTAATAAACCGACCGAAATAGAATTACTTAATAATAAGATAAATAATAAAATTGTGACAAAAGTTGATATTCATAAAAGAAAAATGTTCAAAAACTCTAAACTTCATAAAAAAAAAAAAAATACTAAAAAAATTTTTGTACCCCTTTCATTGGAATGTCTGAAGTGAAATTTCTGAATTTCTTCATAAAATTCAAATTATTGACAAAAGGATTTTTTTAATATTAAATATATTTATTTTATAAGAAATTAGAAAGATTCAATTTTCTATAAGTCATTTTTTAGTTTCAAACATTTTTTTTTTATTTTGACTGTTTTTAAAAAAGAAATAGAAAAATAATAAAAAAAAAGTAAAAATCAATAAAAATAAAAATTATTTATTTAATTCAAAAAATGTATGGAACTCTTAATTGAAGATTTATTTTGAGAAGAATACTTAATTAAAATCAGAAAATAGAATTTATTTCTGGAATAAAACTGGCCGAATTGGCCGAAAAATAATTGTTATGTATTTTTTTTTATTTGGGTCTTTTGGCAGAAACAATTTTACTTTTAATTTGGAAATTAAATGTTTTTTATTAGATTATTTTAACATTTCTAAGTTTTAAACATCAGTTATGTTTTTAATTCTAATATATCAATATAAAAAAATATGGAGATTATAAGTTGACTTTGATATGATTTTTTTTTTATAATTAGTAATTGAATTTTTAAGAAAAAAAAAGTAGATCAAACTCTTAAAAGAATACATAACATAAAAATGATTTGATATACAAGATCAACTTAAACAAATGATATTTCTCTTTTATTTTTTATTTATTTTTTTTTTAAATAACTTTTAAGGATTAATTATTTAGAATTTTCTGAAGGTAAACTATAATTCCAGTGCATGTTAATTGATGATAATTTTAGATAGTACCTAAATTTCAAGAGATAAAAAAAAAAGTGAAATTAATGAAAATTTTTAAATATTTTTTTTTTTTTCCATTTCTTATTATTTAAATTCTACTAAATATTTTTTTTTATTTAGAAGTGGAGGAGATTAATTTCCTCTTACAGTCCTAATTTCTAAATTTTTGTTTCGAAATTTTAATAAATAATCATAAATTTCTTTATCATTAATCAATGCTAAGATAAATAATGAGTATTTGATCAGAATAATATTAAATTAATTATTCTTATTGTTTTTGTTACTTTGAATTGGTTCTTTAATTTAAATAGTTCGAAATTTTACTAAATATAATTTATGAAAACTTGTTTCAAAAAATTTTTGGTATTATTTTTTCTAAATATAATAAATACGAAATTGAATTTATAATTTTAGTTTTTTGTATTTTTGATATGGGTAGTTGAATTATTTTTGTTATTATTTGAAAAATCAAAAGAACAGAAAATTTTTGGAAATATTATGTTTATTTTTAGTGATATATTCGGATTATTGCAGTGAAAAAAAAATATCAGATAAGATTTTTAATTGTTTATATTAAGAAAAATTGGTATATTTACAGTCAGTTCCACTTTTAAGATACGAATTTTTAAGGAAATTTAATGCACACAAAAAATCTTCAATTAAGTCACATTTTTTGGAATTTTTTTTGTCACTAATTATTATACTAGAATTTGAATTTTTGTGCATTGATTTGGAATTTATCCTCACCTAATCTCCTTTCAAAGTTTGTTTCTTAATTGTAGAAATTGACGGTATTACAAATATTAAAAATCATTTCTTTTATTTAAACAGCAAACTTTTTAAATTATAACCCACTTATTAGAACAATGATTAATTAAATTTCATCTGTTCAGTAAACTATTCAGTGAATCAAAAAACAAGAATAAAAATCATCATATTCCAAAATCTAGTAAACTTCAATAAAACTCGATTTTTTTTCAAAATAAGTAGATCTACTTTCGGTTATCAAACAAATAAACGAGTATTCTAGAGACACCTTACTTTAATGAACTTTGGGTAGGTTTATTACTTATTTCACAAAAAATTCCGTTAGTTATAATAAGGATTTGATTTTCAATATTTGCAATTATACAAAAATTTAACTAATTTTTACAATTAACAATCTTGCAGGATTTTTTTCATATCAGATATTTTTTTTCAATACTTAATAAGAATTATTCAGATTGCATTTTCAAGGATCTATTTTATCATTTTTCAATTGTTGTAAGTTTTTTTAAAGATCAGACAACTTATTCAAGATTGTAGAGCATTCTAATTACTGGATTAATTTCATTTTTTTCACTTTTTGGTCTCCAAAAACAAAGTAAAAAAAAAACAAAAATAATGAAACTACTTTATTTAATTGTCTTTCTGTTTTTTTTCTTAAAATTGGCGATCTCGTCTCCAGTTTTAGGGATATATTTTGGGGAAGAGTATGTGATTGTTTCCATAAAAGATCATGGAAAACCATTTCAGATTGTCACAAATTTGAAGAACGAATATAAATTTCCATCACAAATCTCTTTTGATAATGGTGTAATCAATAGCCACCAAAATATCAAGGATCCAACTAATACCAACACTAATACAAAAAACGTTCAATCTATAGAACATCTAATTAATTTATTAAACACAAATAGAAAAATTGCAGATCATGACAAAGCATTAACTGAATATTCCTACGATAAAACAAAAAAAACACATTTTTATAAAATATCAGATCCAAACAATTTGTTTAGGGTGTGTAAAAACGCAACCAAAGAAGTCCAAAATAATGAAAAAGAAAATGGACTTGAAGAGATGGAACCAAATTGTCAATTTGAACTCCAAGGAAGAGAAATAATTGCAATGTATTTAATGTATCTAAAGAAATTATCCACAGGCTATCTTTCCCTTGACGAAGGATCTCATTCCAATATTATGGATTGCGGGTTTTCTTTCTCTCGTACTGTTGGCCACTTGGAAAAAATTGAGCTCATGAATGCAAGCTCGCTGGTAAAATTAAATACTAAACATTTTTTGAATGATAATGCTGCTTTTGCTTTATTTTATACCTTCCACCATTTAAATCATTTTTTAGAAAAACCAAAATTACTTTTGTTCTGCAAAATTGAACCTAGTGGAGTCAAAATCACAATTTCAAAGATTAGTGAGGCAAAAGTAAATAAAATTAAAGAATCCGATTTACATAAAAAAAGTGGTTCTGAATATTTAATATCTACACTTTTTAAGCAAACAAAGAATATAAATTTTGAAAATGAAATAATTAACAAACTTACAAATATCATAATACAAGATCTTTATCAGAAAATGGTGCCTAGTGAAATAATTGACTCAGTGATTAAAGAGATTTTTGACATTTTAGTTCTTCAAAAGGATCTTGAGAAGGATAATAATGAAAATATCAGTGCAGATTCTTCTAATGAGAATGAGAACGATCAGGGCAACAATGACAAAATTTTAATTTTACAAAAAGGAACCCAATGGGAAATTGAAATTTCAATGAAAAAATTAAATCATTTTGTAGAAAAAACTATTGCTCAACATTTTCAATTAATAATAAATAGGACAATGGACGAATTAAAATTAACAAATGATGATCTTGATATTGTTCAAATTGTTCAAAGATCAAACCGAATCCCTTTGATTAAAGAAAGTTTACAAAAATATTTTCAAAATAGTAAAATTGAAAAATACAATATGCAATATTTTGAACAGGGTGTAGCCCTTGGTATAAACATGTATACAGCAATGAGAAATTCACAATTTCATTTGCCAATGATCGAAGTTATTGATTTATTTGATAAGAAGATCTATTTCCAATACGATGATGGAAATTCCCCCAACTCGGAAGACTATTATTTATTATTTGAAAAGGAAGACCATTATCCACAAAAAAAGACCTTAACAATCAGAAAATTTGATAATAAATGTCAAATATCCTTTTCACAGGGTACTTCTCAAAAAATATCCCAAGTAAATTTCAAAAATTTACAATTATTATTAAAACATGGAAATTATAATAAAATTACCAAAAATATGCCTTTTATCCATATGACAGTAGAATTATTGGAAAATGGTTTATTTAACATTAATAGAATTAAATTTGTCTTTGAATTTTTAAATGAAGATGGGAATAAAGGTAGTGTTGATAGTGTTGGTGGGGGTTATTCTGATTCTAGTTTTGGTACTTACTCTAATCCTGAAATTGATGTTGATTCTGATTTTGATCCTATATCTATTTTGGATTCTGATTCTAATTCTGATTCTATTTTAAATGTTAATTCTATGTTTGATATTAATTTTGATCAAAATAATTTAAATTCAATTTTTGGTTTTAATGATAACCATATTGAATATGATGATGAGGATGATGAGGATGATGATGATGATGATAATGGTGGTAAATATAATTGGGTTGATGTTTGGAAGATGAGAATTTTAAATCTTGGACCAGAACATTCAAAATTTATAAAAATTCTCAATTTTAATAATAATGAAAATAAAGATTTATCAAAATCAAAAAAAATAATCAAAGATTTTGAAAAATTACAAAAACAAAAATATTTAAAAAATGAAATGATTAATAAACTAGAAAACCAAATTTATTTAATCGAAGAAACTATTAATTTGAACTATTCAAAATATATATATACTTTTTTTTCGAAAAAAGAATTTGAAATAATAAATAAATTAAATCAAGAAATTAAATCTTGGTTACTGGTAAATTTCAATAATAATACAATCCAGAGAAATGAATTTAAATCAAAGTTGGATTTACTTCAAAATAAAAGTCAAATTATATTTAATCGTATACAAGTCTTTAAAAAAAGACCCAAGGCTATACAATCGTTACAATCAACAATAAAAGAGAGTAAATTAGAGGTGTTACATCTAAATGAAACTTTGTATTATTTATCAGATACCCATGTGGATGATTTTTTACAATTCTGTAATCAAACTGAGGTGTGGATTGAAAGGAATTTGAAAATTTTAGATAATTATAAAAATTCAATCCAATATTTAAATTATTATTTCGATACATTTAAAGTAAAGGATATACAATTAATTGAAATGCAAATTAAAAACAAATTAAAATTTCTTCAAATTAAGCCATATAATCAAAAAATTCAATTCGATTATGATCTTGCTAAAGATCGATTTTTAAATGCAGATTCAAAATTTCAAGAAAAACTGAAATTAAATTTAAAATGGAAAATAAAAAAAAATTTAATTCTCCAAAATAAATTGAAAAAAATGAAAATTGAGGTAAATTCTAAATCTCAAAAAAGAGAATCAACAACAATAATCAAGAAAAAAATCTTGTATTATATAGAGAAAGTTAATAATTTAGAAGAGAAAATCCAACAAATTGAAAAGGCAATTGTTGATTTAGATCAAATCCTTGAATCTAGGAAGAACAATCAAAATTTTGACAAAGATGCAAAAAACAATATTTTGAATATGGGGAAGGATTATAATGTGGAAGATTCACCAGATGCTCAATTAAAATCCAAACTTTCTTCAATTCAAGAACAAGAAATTCAAAAAAAGGAAGATAAAAATACAATAAAGGGGGGTGTTGAGAAAGATGGAAATAGTAATCAAGGGGGGTTAAAATCTAATAAAGATGTTGAAACTAAACATAAAAATCAAGAATTATAAATGTTATATATATATATATATATATCCGAGAAACCGGATTAAAGTAAAATTTCTAAAGTTTAAAATAAACTTTTTAAGATGATATTGATTGGTTAATAATTATTTTGTTATTTGTCTTTAATCCAGATTATTATAATGATGAAATTTTAAAATAGTTAATAGATAAATAAATTATGTAATTGTATTGTTTTTTTTGATATTAGAAAAAAAAAATATTTTTTGATTGTTTTTTTTAAAAGATTTTTATTTTTTTTAAAATATTTTAAATAAGAAATTTTATTATGATTCCAGTAATTAAAAATTAAATATATTGGTTTATTCTTAATAAATATTGAACAGCTTTGTTAATATTATGTTAAAAAAAATTAATAAAAAAATACATTACTGGTAAATTTTCATTTTTTTTTTTTTTTGATAAAATTTCAATAAATATACAATTAAGAGAAAAATGAAATTCATTTCTTTAGGTAAAAATTAAAAGTTAAATTTAAATAATTTTCTAAAGTATAAATTTAAATAAGAAAGAAAAATTTTATAAAATAAATGTTCAAAAGGGGTTTTTTTAATACTTTTAAATCGACCTACCTCAATTTTTTTGAAAATTCTTTAATAATGAACCAATTTTGATAAAATTTTATATTTGATTTTATTATCCCAAGTATTACTAGAATTATAAGAATAAAAATGCTAGGAATACCAATTCTTCAAACAATTAATTGCAGAGGTTTTATTTTGCAATTGTTCTCATACACCAATCTCAAAAACATATAATAATTATATTCTTAGATATCCGGAATAATTCTTTTTTATATACTAAATAAAATCCATTAGGGATAAATCATTTTGAGTATTTTATTTGACTCAAATTTAATTTTTAAAATTAAATGTCAAATTCAAAACTTTTGAAAAATCACAAGTAATTTTTGATAAATAAAAAAATCAAAACAAACGAAATTTTGGAAGAGGGGCAATAAAAATGATCCCCAAAGCTCATATCCAACAACAATTATAAAAATACACTTCTTTAATTATTGATTTAGTTTTTAAACATTCCCAAGATTAGATAAATTATTATCGAATGAAGAAACATTAAAAATTGAAAATTGCAGAATAACATTTTGAGGTGAAAAAAGTTTCCATACTTTAATGTTCAGAACTTTAAAAAGGAAAGAACTCACCGAAACATTCTTCTGTTTATAAAAATAACAAATTAATTCTAAATAGAGGGATGGGCGTGACAATTTTTTAATCGGGGGTTTTCCAATTATTTCAATAAAATTTTCTAACTGGGTAAAGTAATCAACTCTATTTTTAAAAAGGTGTATATTTAATTTAAAATTATTGTTTTAAATTAGAAATCTTGTTCAAAAAGAATAAAATTACCTATAAAACCAAGAATTTTTATTTTTACTTATTTTATATTCTTTTTATCATAAAAATATGAAAAAAAATCTTTTTGAAAATTGTTTTTTTCCATCAAAAAGTAATAAAGATATTTTATTTTTATTTTCTTGATCTATGGCTACTTAATATATAATATTTTTTATTAAATTTCAAGCTTTTAAAAAGTCAAAAATAACAAATTGGAAAAATAAATTAATAAAAATCTTGGTAAATTATGTTTGAACTAATATCCAGATATATCAATTCTTAAAATATTTGATAGAAAAAACTATCAAATTATATAAATGAAAAAAAAAAATAGTGTGTATATCTTTTTGAACATTATGTATATTTAAAGTTTTTTCAAGTGGGAAACAATTAACTTAAAATGGATTAATTGCGTCCATTCTTATTAGGGGATGGTAGTAAAAAAAGAAAAAATTTATCAAAATAAAAAAATTGAAGATGAACAATAATTTAGATATTATATATAAATAATATTAATACTACTTTACATGATCAAATTAAAAAGAATTTACTATCTTGGGTTTTCCAGAATACACAGAAGGGACAAAAAATGATGTAAGGGTTATCAGTAATAATTAAAAATATCAACAACGCGTTCTTAATATTAGATTCTAATCAGTAGTTGGTTTTTTTTTTTTTTTATTTCAAAGAATCTAGTTAAACCAAATATTTTACTCAATTCTTTTGAAATTAAAAAACCTAGACACTGAATCTCGGAGTGGGGTACTAGATACCCGAATTTATATATATATATATTTATTAATTTTAAGTATTTTTTATTTTCAATTTTTTTATTGTTTTTCTTTATTACCTAAAGTTTTCTTATTAGTAGAGCTTTGATTAACAATTCTCAACAAAAAGATAATTTTCTTAATATTGATTAAGTGGATAAATTGTACAGTTGAAATAACAACTATTTTACTTTTAATCCCCAGTTTAAAAAAAAAACAATTGATATTCTGAAAAAATTATTATTTCAGAATTTAATTATTTTCCGATTAATTAAATAATAATAATATAATTCAAATTTTATCATAAAGAAGACACTATCTGATTAATTATTCTGGATTATAAAAATATTTCAAAACATAATAGAATTTACTCAATAAAATGTTTAATCATTTATCTAAACAAAAGGAATTAACAAAGCGTTCTTAAATAAAAAAAAAAATCTTAATTTTTATCTTCTGAAGTAATATTTAGTTGTGAAATACATATTTATAATCAAATATAATACGATTGAATGATAATCAATAAATCATATTTTTGTGTAATTGTAATGTCTTCTAAGAGAAGTGAATTGTTTAGAAAAAAAGTATAGTTAATTTTGGATTGTGAATAATCAAAAAAAAAAATATTGTGATTGTTATTTTACGAATTATTAAAAGTCGAAAATTTTTATCTAAGCCAAGATTCCAAATATTTAACACATAATATTCAATTTTTGAAAAAAAAATCTTCTTTTATCAATTCGAGAAGAAATATCAAATTAGAACCATTCGCTAATTGAAATGTTAACACTTGTTTATAAATTACAATAATCACTAAAAAAAAAAAAAATAATAATTATCAATACGAACAAATCAGGGTTGTGTTAAAAATTTTGGAGAGAGGAAAACCAAAAAAATAGATTGTTAAATTTGTTTAAATTCTAAACTCTGTTTCAGTCAAAGGGGCCCAACGTTTTTTTCAAATATCAATTATTTTATATAATTGACCTTTGAAGAACAAATAAGCAATAAACAGAATAATACACCTCAAAGAAATGTTGATACATGTCTGAAAGAATATTAATAAATCAATAGCTTTTCTTAAAAATTGAAAAACTCAAATTCTTAGGGCCCTATTGAGAAAAACAAGTATGTTCGTTTTGAACTTCTACTGGTATTTGAATAATAAATATCAAACATTTTTCACTTCATTTTCCATACCTTTCTTTTAGAAATCAAGCCCTCAAACAAAGTTTGTTGGTATTTGTGGTCTCTATTTAAAAAAGGAAATGAAAATGAAGTGAAAATTTTTCACATTTATTAAACAAATATCAAGATCAAAGATCAAATTGAATTGCAATAGAAATCAATATGATTTCTCAACAATCTTTACATGGTTTCGTTGACATTAGAATAACAAGTTTTGACCAAGTGACTATTGATCTTGCAATAAAAAATTTTTTGCAAATGAATGACGTTTTAAAAAAAAAATCAAAAAAAAAAAACAAAAATGTGTAGAAATGTGAAAAAATGATTTCAATTTTGAAAATTTCCAAAATAAAATTTTTCTTCTAATATCTATGCAAACGCTTTAAACACGTGTATTATACCATTACAACTGGGCCCCTTTGACTGAAAAATAGTTTATTAGGAAATATTGATAGATCAAATGGTTAGATACCATCAACTAATTTTATTTTTGATTATTCTATTTTGAAGAACTCAACTTTAACCTAATATCGATTTTTGAAAAAACAATTGATCGAACGAAATAAGTTAGGTAATTCAAAAAATAAAATGAAAACAAAAAACTTAAGATGAAAAAATTATTTTTCAATTTTTCAAAAATCAAAATTATATCCAATTTGAAATAAATTGTATTATTGTGGTTGTTTGGCTACGTTTTAGTTATGTGGAAAATTTTGAATTTATGTTTACAATTCTCCTGATATTCGTCTGAAAAAATGAATATGATTCATCATTTTGTAATTATTTATAGTATGGCTAGAAATGTTAAAAATAACAAACTTTTTCAAATGCAATTCGTATTATCACAAACAAAATTTTTTGAACGTTTTAAAAATAAATTAATTTTTTTTTATTTCTTGTAAATTATTCGAAATTATTTATGTCTTTAATAAAAAAAAAAAGTAACAGTAGCAATAATCTTTTTGTATATTGATTAGATAATGTAAAATAAAAATAAAATAAAAATAAAATAAAAATAAACTCTTTTTCAAAAATTGTTACTCACTTGAAATAATAAATTGAAAAAAAAAAATTATCCTTTAGTATTCAAGAACAATTAGTAACTAAATATGATTTGTGATTAACTTTTAAGTCATTCTAAATTTATAAAAGCCTGATATATTAAAAATTAAAAAAAATAAAACCAAAAACTAAAAAAAAGTGAGTCACAATTTTTGAAATGAGCATTACCTATTTTTTATTACTGAACTTTCACTGAAAAAAAGTTGAACAACAAGATTTTTTATGAATAATTAAATCCATTTTCAAAGACATTACATAGTCGAAATTTTCTTAGTGATTATTTTTCTTTTCGAAGATCTCTTTTTTTTTTTCACAGGATCTTTTTTTTTAAAAAAAAAAAAAAAAAAAAAAAAAAAAAAAAAAAGAAAAAGTAAAACAAAAATTTGCAAAATTAGAAAAAATGATTCTGATCCAAAAATTTGAAAATATTTTTTGTAAAGAATACTGGAATAAACCCTCAAAACAACCCCCATTAACATTATAAAGTGAGTCAAAATTTATGAAAAATAGTTTAAAATAAAAATAAGAAAAAAAAAAATAAAAGATGATGAGAATAAAGATGATGAAGAAGATGAAGACGATGAATAAAAACAAAAAATTGAATTAAAATTTAAAAACATAATTATTTTTCTTTCTTGGTGGAGCTCTTTTAACAGTTCTAGTATTTGTTGGTTTATAATTTTTTTGAACGGTGAATCTAGAGTTATTATTTGTGTAACGGGTTCCTTGATTGTTTGCTCTCAATCCATTGCATCTTTCACAAATGGGCTTATCATTATAAATATAAAATAAATTATTTGACAATCTTTTACTACATAAGTAACATTCGAAGCATTTTGGGTGATAAAAGCGTCCTAAAGCTTCGACTACACCTCCTGAGATGGCACGAGAACAAACATCACAGATATATGAAGTTGAATTCTGATAATTTCTGTTTGTTGTGGTTGTTGTTTGTGTGGTTGGCCTTTGTCTTGAAGAAGAACTATACGTTCTTGTTTGAGTAACTTTATCTAAGCATCTTTTACAATAATATGATCCATTGTGATCGAAAAATTCTTTACTCTTTAATTTGGTGCTACATTTTTCACATTTGAAGCAATGCTCGTGATAATCATAGCCATCAACAGACATAATGTCGCCAGTGATTGGCTTGAAGCATTTTTTACATTTTGGTAAATTTCTTGTATTAATGGAAGTTACTTGTTGTTTGCTATTGAGACATCTTGCACAATAATACTATAAAATAATAATAGTTTATTTTGTTGATTACATTATTTATTTGTTTTTTTTTTTTTTTTTTTTGAAAAGTAGACGAAAAATAAATTGTTAGATGAAAAGATTATTATTTATAATAAATTGTTTGAAATATAGAAAATGTTTTCTCTTTTTATATCAGAAAAAATTTTTTTTTTTCATATTTACAGCTGTTCAAATAGATAAATATTTATTTATTTATCAGATAACTTAACCCGTTAATCAAATAAAACCTGTATACTATTCGAAATATAGAAAAGAAACAAAATATCAATTATTTATTTTGGTGTATTTCAATTTATTTTGATTTTGTAGTTGTTTTATAACCCCTTATATTCGCTTCCTAATGATTTTGTAATATTCTTTCTATAAAAATGACTAATTTGAAAATTCGTAAAAAAAAAAATATCCGAGATCTCAAAAAGCGCCCAAGAGCGAAACTTCTAAACTGACATAACTGAATTCAAAATATAATGATAACCATTTAAATTGGAAATTTCGCATGTTAATTCTTTGGCTCTTTTTTCTAAAATTTTCCTAGTTTTTCTTTCTTGATTTTTTGAAATCTATCATACATCACATGCTGATTTGTTTTTAAATGGTATTAGGTACTGATAAAAATTGTTAAAATTTTTTTTCACCGAAATGACTATTCCCTCAAAGCTCTCTTTGCTGAGATTTCTGTAATTTATAATTTTTTCAATTGTTTTTTTTTTAACTTCTTGTCAAAAGATTAAGTTATAAATATAATCAAAACGTTGAAAATAAATACTGTTTTGTTAAAATAGTTTTGTTTTTTTTTATATTTTCACTTGGTTTTCAAATTGTAAATTGTTAATAAATTTGTCTTATTAAATTTTCAAAGGTAAAAAAAGAAAGTCAATTTTTCATAAAATTTCTAAATAAAAATTTAGGACTTTGGGGAGTGCCGTAGAGTGCCTAGGTTTTCTTGAGGTTTTCTGTTTTATTTGTTAAGTGTTCTAGGTTTTTTTGAATTTTCTGTCTTATCTATTACAATCTATTGATTTTACAAATAAACAGAAAACTCAAGAAAATCTAACGAAAAGTGCTGGTATGTGCCGTAGAGTGTCGTCAAGTGCACAACTTTTCCAGTATTCAAAAGAATAGAGTGGAATCTATGATTTTACTCCATTCTTTGAAATCCTGGAAAAGCTAACGGCTGTTTTTTTGAATTTGAGAAAACAAAAGAAAATTTCAAAAATTTTATTTTTATTTCTCAAATAAAAAAAAACCTAGAGGCAAATAAGAGGTATTAACAACACCTTGGTTAAATAATAAAAATAATAAAAAAAAAGATATTCAAATTTTAATTGTTTCCACGATCAAAATCACAAAAATTTTTTTATCCATTTAAAGAGATAGTAATAAATATCAAAATATGTTGATCATTGTACTATTTCGGTAAAAAAAAACCATCATATCTAGATCAAAATTAATCATTTGAAAGGGAAAATTTTGATTTGTTCAAGGAAATACCAATTTTAAAAAGCAATTTGAATAGTATTACACAATAAAAAAAAAAAAAATTCAATAAATTGTAATTTGGGTTATTTTCGAGTTTAACAATGTAAATTTTTCAAAATAATAAATAAATTAACTGAAATAATGAATTTATACATTATAAAAGTTTAATTTTTGTTCAATAATAATTTTTCAATTAATTTAGGAAAAAGTATTGGATGAGTGTATAAATGTATTTTAGTCTCTAATGATATAAAAAAAAATGTGAAAAGAAAAGAAAAGAAAAGAAAAGAAAAGAAAAGAAAAGAAAAGAAAAGAAAAGAAAGGAAAAGAAAAGAAAAGAAAAGAAAAGAAAAGAAAGGAAAAGAAAAGAAAAGAAAGGAAAAGAAAAGAAAAAAAAGGAAAGGTTACTAAAGATCCTTCTTTAAAGAATTCTTGATTTTTCAACATTTTTTGACATTTTGTACATTTGAAACAATACTCGTGATAATCTTTTCCGTCAACATTCATAATATCACCAGTGATTGGTTTGAAGCATTTTCTACATTTTGGTAATTGTGTAGTATTAATGGAAGTGACTGTTTTTGGTTTTAATGTGTTTACGCAACGCGAACAAAAATACTATTGAATAATAAAACAAATTAAATTAATATGAAAAAAAAAAAATAGAAATTTTAAATTTTATTTTATTGAAATATTTTTAAAATGCCATTAATAAATTTTAAAAGTTATAAATTGTCATTGAAAATCTCTACTATTTGACTTTAACTTTTTATTCTTTGTCTTAGAATATGTTTGGTTTAACTTTCAATTCTAAAGAAAAGGGATATATGGTAATACAAAAAATTATAGAGCTTTTAAAAAGGTGAGTAAGCAAAAGTTTTAAAAGGTGTTACACAAACTACGTAAAATGGTGAATCAAACAATTTGAAGCAACTATTTAGAAAACTTTTATAACTTTCTTTTTTTAAACAGTTTGATTAGTTTGTTTTTTTTTTTTTTTTTTTACTATATTAAATCATTTTAGGGGTTTATCGATATAATAAAGTTATCAGAATTAATTGGTTTGTAACCTAAAAATAAACAAAAATATTTTTAATTCCATTAAAAGCAATACAATTAGAATTTTTATTATTTCTATTATTATTAATTTATTTTCCGATACCCTTTTCACAATAGATAAACAAAGCTAAATGTTATTCGCATTTTTCGGTTGAAAAGCTTAATAAATGATATTTAAAAGAATTTTGTTATTATATTACATTTTATGGATTTAGGAAGCATTGTAGAGAAATATATGAATATAATAAAAATACTTTCAAAAAAATGGATAAAAATTACCAATCCTTTTTCTAGGAAAAATTCTTTATTTGCTAATCTTGTATTACATTTATCACATTTGAAGCAGTGTTCATGATAATCGTTTCCATCTACACACATGATGTCAGATTTAATGAACCCCATACATTGGTGGCATCTTGGGAATTCAGAACTTTGGTTTAATCCACTTTTGACTGTTTTTTGTTTTACAATGTCAATACAGTTTGAACAGTAATACTAAATGAGAAAATGATTGTAGGGGTATAAAGTTAATAATTTTGCGAAGAAATAATATAAAATAATAGTTAAGATTAGAAAAGAAAAAGATCAGATTGGATTCGATTAAAGGGAACTTAATGGGAAGAAATATAGTTAATTAAAGAAAATAAAGTAAATTCAAAAAAAAAAAAAATAAAAATAAAATAAACAAGTATATGTGTTTTGTTTTCAAATCTAAATAATATATTACTTTGCCCATTTCTTTAAAGCATGTTTTATTAGTCAGGCTACGCGAACATTGGAAACAGTTAAAGCAAGAGTCATGATAGGGAAGGCCATCCACTTGAATCAAATTGCTTCTAATTAAATTTTTACATTTAGAACATTTCTTTTGAACGCCGTATGAACTTGTAGTAGTGGTTTTTGGGGAATTGTATCCTCCACTTCTATTTGTTGTTGAATAGTTTGGCCTTGTATTTGTAGTAGTTCGATTTTGATAACCGCGATTTACATTCGTAGTTGTGGTTCTGCTTTCTGAGGGTCTTATATAAGATCCTCCACTTCCCCATGGTTTCTGTTTGCCGCCAGTATTCACTTTCCTCATGCTAGTTTTTTCTCTTACTTCAGATTGATCTGTATAGCTTGATAAACCGCCACTTCCATATCCTGATGATTTAAATAATTTATTATAACATGTTTTACAATAACTATAGTATTGTTATTAATAAGAAGATTTTTGTCAGATAATGATACAACGGGAAAAGAACAATGAGCAGTCAGAATTAATAATTTATTAATCAAAATATATTTTTTTCAAAATTAAAGCTTAATTCATCATAATTTTGCACTGATTTATGATACATAATTTTCGTTGTTTATATACTTTTCAAATAAATTGACCAATGTAGTTTTTTTGAAAGAATTTATATTTTTAGATCATGATTGAATTTTTATCTCATTTTTTGGATAAAGAAGAAGAGTAGAATTTTATTATTTTTATTTCAAAAAAAAAGAGAAAAATATGTTGATTTTGGAAATCTTCGTTGAGGCGTAATGTTATGAAAGTAGAGATTATTTGGATTTAAAAAAAAAGAAAAGGAAAATTTTGTGAAAGTTTTTCTTGAATGTATAAGTATCCCATTCATTTTGAAGTGTCAGTGAAGATAACGCAAAAATATTAAGGACTATCTACAATAAAGCTACCACGTGGGTATTACGAATCGAAACATTAGTAAATTAGAATCTTTATCTCTTGAGATCCAGAAGAACAATAACATTTTTAATTTTTAGGAATTGGTAATTTGGGATGATCAGGTACTTAATAATAAGTTTGAAGTGATTTCCAAACCTAACCATATTCTTCTAAGGACAATTTTTCAGAGGTTTTTATGGGAAACTAGGCAATACTTGAATTAGAAAAAACATTGGTTGGGTTGTAGTTTTTTACTACCATCTCCAACTTACAATTAAGAATTTGATCAGGCAAAATTACCAATTCCTAAAAATTAAAAATGTTATTGTTCTTCTGGATCTCAAGAGATAAGGATTCTAATTTAATAATGTTTTGATTCGTAATACCCCCCCTGGCGCATTTATTTTAGATCGCCCTTAAACACAAGCAATAAGATGTACCGCCAAAGAAAAAGAGTCAAACGTTTTCAATTTACTTTCTTTGAAATTTTTTAATACTGTTAATTGTCAAATAAAAAATATCAAAATTTTCATTCAGCTTTCCACAAAATAATCACATTCTCAAGAATTAAAACAAACCATCAAAAGTCCCAATTCTAAAAGTTAATTTAATAATTTAAGCTGGTTTAGGAATTAAAAAATTGAAATTTTACATGAATGATTTATTAAAAATCTTTTTTTGGAAAGCTGAATGAAAAATTTGTTCCACTTAATTTGCAACAAATAGTAGAATAAAAATGAAGGGTGTGAAGAAGAGGTTTGAAAGTTTTTTTTCCCATTCAAAACTTTTATCAAGTTTTCTATTCTAAAAAAGTGAAAACTTTTTCAGAATTAAAACTTTTTGATAGTTTTCTGTTTTAATAAAGTGTAAATTTTTTCAGAATTAAAACTTTTTGCAAGTTTTCTATTTTAAAAAAGTGATGGATCAAACTTTAAATGTGAGGTAGGTGTTGGGGTGGGAAGAAAGAACTTTTTTAAAAAAAAAGTCTACACTTTACTGACAAATTCTAAAAAAATTTCAAAAAATTTTTAGTTCAATTTCAATTTTAGCATTTCTTAGAACTCTACTTTTAAAACAGTCCATTAACAAAGAATATTTTGAAGATCAACTAATTTTATAAAGTTTCTTGTAATTTAAACTAATAAAATGCTTTTTTCAAATTCAAAGCTAAGGATTAAAAATTTCAAAAAGGAAAAGAGAAGCATACATTTTCAAGCATTTATTTGAATTTATAAGTATTAAAATAGAAAACTTTCAAAAGGGTTTATCAATTCTGTCAATCTCAAGGTATTTGAATAATAAATGGGAAAAAAAATTTACTTCTGTTTTCAGTTTTTTTTCAAAAATAAGATATTTCTAAGAAGTAAATAGTCATTTGTGTGATATCTTTCTTTACTTGGTCCCTTTTTTATGTCATTATTTGTATATGTTGGGTGAACTAAGAATCCTAAAATGAAATGGAAGAATTTTGAATTAAAAAATGTGAAAATGAGCTGAAATTTTTTTCCCACTTCGAATTCGCCATAAGAAAAAAAAAAAAAAAAAGTACACACTTTATTCTATTTAGCTGTACTAAAATTTTCAAAGTTTTCGCTTTTGTTAGGGCCTGACTTTTTTGAAAGTGAGTTAAAAAATTCTCTTATTACAAACAAAACTCTAATATTATTTTAAACTTTTTTATTAACCACAAAGTGCTTGCTAAAATAACATGGGTAATTTAAAATAAAGTTTGAAAAAACAGCAACCAAACTCATTAAAAGTTTTTTCGTGTCAACATTTAAAATACTTTTATAGACTTTTTCAAAATAACTTTTGAAAATGTTTTTTTTTTTTTTTGTTGTTGTGAAAAGTTAAAGACAAAAAAAATGAATAAACTAAAAAAAATCCTTTTTTATGAAAGATCCTTTGAATCGTTTAATTTTAAATTTAAAGAATTCGAATTTAAAGTTTCTTTTTTATGAACAAAACCAAAAAAGGAGTACAAATTTGCAAAAGCTGGATGTGAAATAAAAATAAAAAATAAAAAAAAATTGGAAAAGTTACGGTTTGTTATTATTTTCTGTAAAGGAACCCAACACCAGTCTTTTATCACATGACGTGCATTTAAAGCATGTTTTATGCCAGTCTCTTCCAAGTGCGTTTATTCGTTCATTAAAATAAACAGCTTTGAAACATTTTGGGCAACGTTTGGACATTTTAAATTTAACAAAAAAAAATAGGAAAAAAACCAAAAAGTTAAAAAAATGAAAATATCTTTGCCATAATCACCTTTGTTTCTAATTTCAAGTCCTTTCAAAATACTATTTGTGGCAAAATAAATGGAACAAAATTTTCATTTGGCTTTTGGTAAAAAAGATTTTTAAAGAGATAAAATTTCGATTTTGAATTCCTACAAGAAGCTTAAATTATTAATTTGACTTTCTGAGAATTGGGGCCTTTGGTGTTTTTATTTGAATTATTGATCTGTGTTTTTTTTTGGAAAGAGGATCGAAAATTTTGATCTTTTTATTTTACAATTAACAGTAGTCTTTTTAATATTAAAAATAAAGTTGAATAATTTTATTTTATTGATCTTCAATTTTTCATAAAAACGCTTTCAAAACTTTGGTTGTTATAATACAAATGGTGACAAAAACAACAATTTATTCGATTTTCTTGTGAAAGGGACTATTTCCAAAAAAAACGAACAAAATAATGACACTTCCAATATAATTATCAAAATTACTCAAACAAAAACCTTGAGGCTGGAATTCTCTACACCTTTAGAAATTATTTGTAAGTCAAATGATTAATTTTTAAAATTTATTTAAAGTTTATCAAAAACTTGTAACGACTTGAAAAAAATGTTTGAAAAGGGTAAAAACAAAAAGTTGTACAAATGTATTCTTTCAAACTGTGAGAAACACCCCTTTGGTGAAGTTAAGTTTCACCTTTTTGTTTGACCTTTTCAGAACAACTTTAACAAATAATTCAAGATCCTGGAGATAAAATTCACATGTTAACAATTAAATGATTATTCTGATTTGTGATCCTAATAATATCAAAGCAAAATTCTTGATCTTTACCCCTTTTGTTTGGAAGATCCAACTCAAAGGTAATGGGATTGCTGATTTTTAAAATCAGAAAGTATCATCTTTGTTCTTTTTTTTTTTCCATTTTTTTACAAAATATCAGGTAATTAATATAAATGATGGGTTTCTTTTTCCCATCACGAAATCTTTGTTTTTTGTATTTTTGTATAAGCTCCACTGACATTCCAAAAACAAAACTAATTTTTTAAAAAAAAATACAAATACTTTTAACCAATTTTTTATTTTTGAAAGTCGTTTTGCTAGAGTTTTAAAAAAAGGAGGTTGTGATTTGTAATCTCGATTTGAAATAGATAAATGACAATGAAGTTAGTATTTTTTCCCTTTTCTTATGGCAAGATACTTGTACATATCTAATTATTTGATCTTGAAGATTTCATTTATTTTTAAAAAATACTTCTCCCTTAAGGTTTACAATCCCTGAAATCTGAAAAAAGATTATCTTGTGTAGGGTGTAGTGGCTTGTTAATCTGGTTCTTATCTGATCGATCTTGGATTTGGTTTGGGTTTTTATGTGGTTAAAAATGGTAATTTGTGACAATTTATTTTTTTTTTTTTTAAAAATCCGAATTGAAGAGTGTAAGATTAATAGATTGGTACTTAAGTTTAAGATAAATTTTGATCTTTGTGTTGATAAAGAAAATTTTTGTTTTACTTTTTTGTCAATTAACTAAATGAAAAAATAATTTTTTTTAAAAGCTCAAAATATAACCAAACCTAATGAAAAATTTCAATTAACAACACACAAACCACATATTATTAGATTTGTTGATGATATCATGCTTAATTCTCGATAAATTTACAAAAATCGTGATAATTTCTATCAAATCACGATATTTTAGAAAATCGCGATATTCAATATTATCACATTAATATTGAAAATTGCCAAATTCTAAAAAAATGGCAATAATTATTATAAAATCGTGATAAATGCCAAAATAACGCGATTAAAAAGTAATCACAATATAATAGTTGATGTTTTTTTTTTTTGGGCTAATTTAGAAAAATTTTTATAAAGAAAATTTTTTGTTGATCAACAAATAGATGAGGTGAAAAAAAGTTATTCTTTGAAAAAACAACAAAAAAGATAATTGATTCAATCAAGGATCAGATCCAAGAGTTTTATTGTATTTTCATTTGGTTTGGTTGACAAGTCTATGGATCCTTTTAGGTGAAAAACAAGAAGAACTTAAGATAAACGAATAATTTCTCAGTTAATTTTGATGTAGGAAATTATCTTTAATAAATGAGCTTCTAAAACAAAAAACCCTTTATCTGCTCTTTAAAGAATGTTTTCTTTTGGGTGAAAACATTTTTAATATTCTCCGAAAGCCAAAACGTGTTGGATAACTTTTCAAAAGCTTTAACAACATCCTTGTCAGATGATCACCCATTATTTATATTTTTTGTACAATTGTTTTCTTCTTCTCCTTCTTCTGTGAGCATCTTTGTATTGACCAGAAAAAACAATTAGAGCTGAGAGGTTTTTGTTTGATCAATCATCAATAATAAAGAAAATTACTCTTTATTCTTTTTGGTTATTTAAAATTGTGAAGGTGACAACTCAATTTTAAAAAAAAACAGATTTATTTTATATTCAAGTATATTGTTGAAATGGGTAATCATTAGTTTGATCATAAAATTTCTATGCAATTTTATCTTTTGTGATAAAAAGAAAATGAAAAGAAAAAATTTTTTTTTCCATAACAAACAAACTCATTCCCTTATTGAAAGTTTTCGGTCTTTCAAAACTTTAAAAAATTCAACGACAATTCGAAACCATTACAAACACTTTCTAACATTTTTTAAGGTGATCAGTGGTGTAAAATTCTCAAGGATTTTTAAAGTTAAGATATTTGTATAAGGTGATTTCAAAAAAATAATTTTTCATGTTTTCGTGATAATAACAAATATTGTGATAATGTTGAATATTGCGATTTGATGATTTTTCGTAATAAAGTTGGACTAATCAGGATTTTTTAAAACTATCACGATTTTATTTTTAATATCATGATAAAATATGTTATCATCAAAATCTCTATTCTTTAAAACCTACCAATCTATTAATCTTACACTCGTTAATTCGAATTTTGGAAAAAAAAAAATAAATTGTTAAAAATTGCCATTTTTAACCACTATAAAACCCCATAACAAGCACAAAATCGATCAGATAAGAAAAAAATTAACGAGTGGTCACAACAACACAATGTGATCTTTTTTTCAGATTTCCTGGGTTATAGACCTTAAGGATTAGTTTGGTAATTCTTAATTGTTCTTAACATTTATTTTGATCCAAATCCATTTAAATTGTGAAGGTGTGTTAATGAAGGTATTCTTTAATTTGGGTCAAAATTGCATTTTTTGTGTAATTTTTTTTATCAAAAAAGAATAATTAAAAATATATTCCTAGACTCTAAGGCCCTTATTAAGAAACATAAATAGGAAAAAGAAAAACAACCATATTTTTTGATGATTGAAAATGAAATTCATTTCAAAAATTCTTGATAAATGACTCTATCTTTTGAAGATCTTGTTTTTTATGAGTTTTGATATAGAGTTGTACATATTTTCAATTGTAACCACAAATCAGAGCAATTCCTACAAAGGAGTTGGGATTATCTCTCAGTTTTTTTTTTTTTGGTTTTGGTTCGTTTGGTTCCATTGGTTCCTTTTGTTCTTTTTGTTAAAACTTGAATTGAAGTCCTCATTAGGATCCCGGGGATTATTGTTTACTCCATTTTATATTTTGTAAGAATCCACATTACCTAATACTCAAAACACTTTGTTCATTTATATTTGATATTTTTTTATGATTTATTTTGTTTCTCCCAAAAAACTGAATTTTTCATTCCAATACAAATTTGGTTGGGGTGGATATGGTTACTTTTTTGTGAAATTTTACATTCAGTGGTTAATTAAAAAACTGTATTGGTTTTTGCAAATTTATATATATATATATATATACTTAATAAAATTAAGCACTATTTTTTTCTGATTAATATTTTTCGAAATCTAAGTTTATAACTTAATTCAATTAACCACTGGGATAAAAGTTTTTAGAATAAAAACACTCTCAACTTTTGAATATCAAAAATATTTTTTGAAATTACTGTGCACTTTTTTATTTTTTTTGTGAAAAATTGGGGCTGTGAATATTTTGAAATCAAAGACTAAGTTAATATATTAAATTAGAATGCTTTCCAAAGGGTTTATCTTTTTTTGGTTTAACTTTTTTTTAATTTTACCATTTAAAACTAAAAAAAACATTTGAAGGCCAAATTATTCTCTTTTGTGTAAAGAAAATTCCCATTATTTAGACTTTATTTTAGTAAATGAGTTAAAACAAGATAGTGTATCTAAAAATAGACATAATTTCAAGTATGAATTCAATGATTTTTGCAAAAAATGTTTTCAAGAAAAAGTTAAATTGTAACTTTATTTGTTTTTATTTTTTCATTTGGTTTTTTTAATTGTATTTTAGGAAAATATTCAATCAATTTTCAATTTTAGGTGTTTTGTGGGTTGTAGGGACATATTAAAAAAAAAATTATTGGATTATCAACACATGTGCAAAAAGTGATGTCTTAATATTTTTAGTTTTTTTACAAAATTTGTCATTTTTCCAAAAAATATAAAACTTTCCCTATACATCCCAACTGGGTTTTTTTTTTTTTTTCAGTAACAAGTGTGGGGTTTCTAATATCAAAAAAAAAACAATTCAATGAAAAAATAAAAAATTTTGGGGTTGTTTTTTTTTTGGTCAATTTATCAAAGTTGAAAAATAAATAAAATCAAAATAAAAATAAAAGAAAAAAAGGTATATAGTATTTTTGATGGGTGCTTTCCATAGTATTAAAAATTATATTTTGGTTTACAATAATATTAGAAAGTGGATGTAAGTTTATATATGATCAAAAAAAAATCCAATATAGTGTTGAAAACTTTTTTTTCAAATAAAACTTTGATTTTTTTTTTTTGTTTTTACAATACGATATCTAATTGCATGTTTAATAGTAAACCCAAATTAAAATCAATATTGGGTGTAAATTGCTTGATATTTTATATAAAATTTAAAATGAGAAATTTTATCTTGTTAATAATTTTTTCCAATTTTTTGAATATTTTTATTTTACAAAAATTAACACTTTATTCTTTCAGATAATTTATTCAAATTTGATACTTCTTGTGTGAAATACATTTTCCAATAATAGAACTATAAGAAATAAATATAATATTTACACATGTTTTATTATTGGTTTCTTTGATTATTTTAAATAAAATTGTGAAAAAAAGTAATAATCTTTTCATTTTGAAATTAGTTAACTATTCTAAGCAAAACATATTTGGTATTTTTAGTTTCGAAAAAAAGGAAACAAAGGACAGAGTAATTATAGTAAAAATAAATTTCTGATATAGAAAAAAAAAACTTTTTGTAATTTTTCAGAGTGTCTAATTGCAATCTTTAATTAGTCAAACTTATGATGTTTGACGGATATCCAAAAATCGGCTGTAAGTATTACCTGCGAAAATTGGCAAAATTTTATTAATATTATCCTAAAGATTGTGGGTGAATTGAATTGGTATCTTATATTTCTGTAGCATTTCAATACGTTACTTCATGATAGTTGAAAAATGTTAGGAAATGTCATAGTTATGACAATTTTTAATTGTGTAATAATACACAAATAAACTACAAGCCTATGAGAGGTCAATTTAATTCACCCACGATCTTTAGAATAATATTAATAAAATTTTGCAAATTTTCGCATTTTGCAATAATTTGCAAGTTATGTCAACTCCCCAAAAATTAGCATTCAAAAAAAAAGAGGACATTTATTGAAAAATCGTGCCCCTGATTATATTTGATTTCCATTTTGAATGGCTATGAATTCTAATTATGAAAACATCTACGTTTCGTTTGAAAGTGTCGCTCTTTAAGGCTTTTTGAGATCTAAGTGTTTTTTTTTTTTCATTCAAGTTATTTTTTTCTTCAAGAATGTTAAAAAATCCTTACTCTTTCAAATATAGAGAGTTCAAAAATAACCAAAATTTTGATTAAATGGGATTAAATTGGTTGGGTACTTTTAGAAAATAATAAGTTTTAAAATGAAGAAATTTAAGCATTTGGAAATTTTTAAAAAAAGAAGTAAGTTGTTTTTTTTTAAAAAATTTGTTTTTTGAAATTTGAGAATTCTTTTGAAACTTTTTTTTTTTTAATTGAAATATTGTTATGACAGATTTCTCTGATTTTTTTCTTGTTATTTGGATTTTTGAAACTGAGAATTCTATTAATCTTTTTTTTTTGAGTGAATTTTTTACTGATAGGATCTTGAAAATTTTTTATTTTTGTGATTTGTAGGTTATTAATCAAAAGAAGGGGAATTTTACAATATACTTTTTAGATAACAAGCCGCACCTTTAATATGGATCAAATACACAGTACATGACTAGAACCTTAAAATCAAAATTTATCCAATTTAAATCTCAGCTAAACAATTTATAAATAATTTTATCTTGAGTAACGTATTCGAACCAATGTAGAGAAAACTAATAACAAAACATATACGATCTTGAAATCTTGTTCAATTGTTTTTTTCTTTTATACTTTTGGAAGAAAGAAGGGAAAATGAAAAATAATTAAAAATTTGCAAAATAAATTTTAACAGTAACTTGAAAATAGTTTGTGTTGTCTAAAAATTTTTAAAAAACAAAAGAGTTGCCCAGTTTTCTGATTTTACTAAATGACTGTTAAAGATCTGTTAAATTTTTGTATCCGTTTCAAATTTTTTTCTTCTAATTTTTCACAACCCTTAAAAAAAGAGATATTCTTCATTTTACAGACAAAAACCTTTTAAGATCCTTCTATCAAGTATAAATAAAAGAAAAACTTTTCATCAAAGATTGTCAAATTCCTTGAAAAAAACGAAACAAATTAACATAAAATCGAATAAAAAAAAATAAAAACTCCAAAGAATCAAAGAAAACTAAAAATGAAAGGTAAGTACCGTTGTTTTTAAAATGAAAATAATTAAAAAACATTAAATTTTTTGAAAACAAGAGAAAAAAAAAACCGATTTAACTTAATAGGTGGACTGCTGATAAACAATCAATCGAATTCTAAAGTACTCGTTAATTATTATTTATTTTTTCAAGAAAATGAAACTTTTAAAAATTATTTTTTTATAAATTTATTCAAAAATTTATTCTGTACAACTTATTTTTTTTTAACAATGAAAACCAAGTTTGTCCTTTCACTCTTTTTAAATAAAATTCACTTTAATAATAAACAATCACTAAAACCCACTTTCTCATTTCTAATTAATTATTTGTTTTCATTTAGAAAATTAGACAAAAAAATCAAAAAATTAAGGAAAAAATACCAACCTTTACCTCAAATGGCACAAAGAAAAAACTTGAAAAACTCGATTTGGTCAGCACAAGAGGTAAACTTTGTCCCCCTTTTTAATCCCTTACCAAAAAAACTCTATTTTTTTACAAAAATGATTTCGTAAATCATGAAAAAAAAAAAAAACCTGAAATTATAAGACTTTTGAAATTAAAAAACCAACCTCTGAAAAATAATTCATAAAAAGAATTACCAATAATTCTTCTTGTATGAACTATTTTAAAAGAGCTTTAATTGTTTTTTTTATGAAAATTAACGAATATTAAAAAATATTAATTAACTTTACGTTAAAACTATTTTTGATAAAAAATATTTTTTTAAAAAGGATGATATTCTTTCAAGAGCAGTAAGAAAACACAGACACAAGAATTGGGAATCAATTGCAAATTATTTTGAAGACAAAGACTCCACACAATGCCTCCATCGATGGTCCAAAGTGCTAAACCCCAAACTGAAAAAAGGTAAATGGTCTGATGAAGAAGATCAAAGGTTAGTGAAAATGGTTGAAAAATACGGATCATCAAGCTGGTCAAAAGTAGCAAGTCATATTAAAAACAGAAGCTCAAAACAATGCCGTGAAAGGTTTGTTTTTTTTTTTATCAAAATTTAATTTAAAACAAGCAATTTGTTTTTAGTTCTTTCCAAAAAAAAAACTGAAAATTTAATTTATTTTTTCTTCTTTCAATAAATAACAACCATTAAACGATAAACAACAAATATCAAATTAAAAATACAAATCCACAACAATGGCAAATTAGATGGAAAAACCAATTAGATCCAACAATTAAAAGGGAACCATGGTCAAAAGAAGAAGATCAAATTTTGACCGATCTCTTCCAAAACCTTGGACCAAAATGGTCTCAAATGAGAAAACACCTTCCAGGAAGACCAGATAACCAGATTAAAAACAGATGGAACTCCACATTAAAACGAATTATTGAACAACGAGAAAACAGCAATTCAAAACCCAAAAAAAAACGAGGAAGGCCATTTGGCAGCAAAAATAAAAAAATAAATCAAGAGGGGAAATTAATTACTAAAACTTTGATCATCAAATCATATGGAAAAGTAATTTATAAAGGTTGCAATGCACCCGAACAAAAAATAGCAAATCAAATTCAAAGCAACAAAAATGAAAAAGAAAAAGTAAAAGAAAAAGAAACAGAAACAAATAACCAACCAACAAAGAGCAAAAAAGAAAAACAAAACTTGCCAAGATCAGAAAGAAGAATAATAAACAAAATTGAAAATTTCCAATTGTCAACACAAAACAAAAAGAATCAATTTCCAACCAATTTGAAAAAACACAACCCAAGAAAGCCAACAAAGCCAAAGCCATCATTCCCCAAAAGCTGTGCCCAACAGAAAACAATAAATGGTATCAATTGCGATCTCCAAAAGAATATTGTTTCTGATTTACATTATTTTATTGCCAATTCCAACAGAACACCAACTAACACACCTTCAAAATTTTCAAATTTTGTTTCGTCCTTGTCGAACAAAGACAACCAAAAACAAACGGAAAACATTAAGACACCCTCTTTCCATTTTAAAAAAACCACAAAAATCATCTACAGCACACCAAAGAAAACACCAAAAAGCCGATTTAATCCAAAGGCAATGGTCGGATCAGAAAACCGCAAAAGAAAATATATCGAAAGTACCGAAGACGAGACTGGATTTGAAAAGTTTGATATGGAGAATTCAACTGAACTCTTTTCAACGCCTCAAAAAGTTAGGCGTGTGCAAGAAACATCAATGGACGACAAATACTTAAACAACCAGGAGAAGGACCAAAACGGAGACTTTCGCAAATCAAAGTATTCGCCCATAAAAGCAAATTCCCATATGGGACTTGCCCACGAGGATTCCCAAAAACGCACAAATCTACCTATCTTTAACGACAATTTTGATACAGCAACACACCAGGATACGGATAAAATACATCAAGAATTCCTATCAAAGTTAAACAGCAACAATTATGAAATTAATTTCAATTCAAAGCCACCTGACACACACGAGGTAACAAACCAAATTCATGGAAACAATCATGACCCACACACTAAGCAAATGAAGAAATTGGATCACAATTTCCATCATTTCATCTCTTCCTGCCAAGCAAATTCACAGTTACCTAAAAATAATATAATCCTATCCCAAAAATAATTTTTTTTTATTAATCCTTCTTTTATTCATAATTTATTAAATATAAAAATTGGTTTTACAGAAATGTAAATCATTTTTTTTTTCAGATTTAATTTATTATTTAATAATAAAATTTATTAACACACAAAATTTTCGTTTTCATTGTTCTCAAAAAAATTTATTTTTTAATAAAAAATCACCAAAATAAAAAAAACCAAAATTGATTTTTTTAAGAATTAATAACACACTAATTGGTTGTTTACACCTTGAATCATTGTTACATTTTAATGGGAATTTTTGTTAAAGGTTCACAAAAAATTGTGAATACTATTTAATTATTTTCTTTTTATATTTTGTATATAATTTTAATTTTTATTAATGAAATTGGAAACTTTTTTTTATTTAAGGAAAAATTACAAAATATTACACCCTTTCCAGTTTCTTTAATATTAACTCACATTATATTTTGCCCTTTTAACCCCTTGTCTTTCAAAACCAATCCATTTATAAAATCAAGATTAGATCAAGTATTGTTAAAATACCAATGTATATTGAAAATATTGATTTCTCTTTATTTCTTATGAGAAAGGAGTAATCAAGAAATGTTTACGAAATAAAAAAGAGAAGGAGAAAAATAATTAAAATATTAAAGTACAAAAATATTATATCATTTACATGGCTTAAATTAAAAATTATGGACTGTAGTTAGGTTTTCCAGGATTTGAAAGAATTACATAAAATCTTTGATTTTACTCTATTCTTAGAAATTAAAAAAAAGATCCGTTAGGTTTTCTTAAGTCTTCTGTTTTATTTCTCAAGTGTTCTAGGTTTTTTGAGTTTTCTATTGATTTTCCAAATAAATAGATTTTAGTTAGGTTTTCTGAAGTCTTCTGTTATCTGGAAAATCAATAGATTTTGGTTAGTTTTTTTTGAGTTTTCTCTTTATTCGGAAATTTATTTGATTTTCGTTAGGTTTTTTTTACTTTAGAAATAAATATAAAATTTTTATAAATTTTCAGTTTATTTCTAAAGTAAAAAAAACCTCGAGCACTTCACAGATAAAATAGAAAACCACCACAAAACCTAGAACACTTAACAAATAAAACAGAAAACCTCAAGAAAATCTAGACACTTGACAGCACTTGGTGACACTTCTCCTGAAAAGGGTGTGGTAAAAACCAGATAGAAAGATTATCTGTAATAAATAAAGATTACACAAACTGTGATTAATAAATTGGAATTCCACGACTCCGAAGAGTGGGGCACTCTGTATCCGAATTTATATATATATATATATATTGAACACTAAAAGATGTTAATTCTAAAAATTTTTATTTCCTAATATTGTTATCGACGCTAAAAACTCGATTTCTCAACAAAAAAAAAAAATAACCTTTTTTATTGTTAAATTTTAATAACAATAATTACAACTTAAACTTGTATTAAAATGCAAATATAATTACCCTCCACCCAACAATATTTATTACCAATTGATTTTGTAAAGATTTTTGATTTTCCATCTATTAATTAGTAATATATTTAAGTAATTTAAAATAAATTTTTCTTTGTCAAATAGTCTGGAAATATATGGCAATGTTTCAATACCAAATAAAATCTAATATATAATGTAAAAAAAAAACGAAAATATGAACTAAAATGTAAAATAACTGTTTAATACATCTTTTGTAAAATGCTAATTTTTTTTTATCAATTTTTTTTTTCAAATTAATTAATGTTCATAATCATATGTTTTACACCAGGTTTATTTGATACTCAAATAACTATTTACCACTTAAAAACACTATTGAAAAATTCTACTTATTGTGTTTTCAAAAAATCAAATAAGAAAAAAATTTCGAAAGGTCTCAAAAACAAAAATCCAAATTTGGAGAAAAAAAAATCCAATTTTTTCTTGCTTTCTCTTTCAAGGTACTTTGACTCCTCCAACTTTTTAAAAATCCTTTCTTTCAGTATTAAACTATTTTTTCAAAATTTTTGAACCACTTTATATGATATGAATTTTTTTTATAGGTTTTTATCACTATATTTGTATCAAAAAGTATTTTTAAATTTTTTTATCAGAAACATTTTTTCTAATTGTGAAAATTTTTGCTTTTCTTTTTCAAATTTTTGTGTTTCTTTTGTTTTTCTTTTGCTTTTTCTTTTTCTTTTTCTTTTTCTTTTTTTTTTGATTTCTCATTTTTTTTTTTTTAAAAAAGATCATATGAAAAAAAAAAAAAGATCTTCGAAAAGACAAATAATCACGAAGAAAATTGAGACTATATAATATTATTTAAAATGATTTTAATTATAAGCAAAAACATACTTGTCAAACTTTTTTTTCAGTGAAAGTTCAGTAATAAAAAAATTGTATTACTCATTTCAAAAATTGTAATTCACTTTTTTTAGTTTTTGATTTTATTTGTTTTTAATTTTTCAAATATCAGCTTTTTATATATTTAGAATGATTTAAAAGCAAATTAAGAATCAAATTTAATCATTTGTTATTATTGAATTCTCAAGGAAATGTTTTTTTTTTATTTTTTCTATTTATTATTATGGGTGTGTCATAATTTTTGAAATGAAATTTAATTCATAAAAAATCCAGTTAATCAAATATTATCTGATTATATGAATGTTTTATAATACTATATTTTTAACATACTAGTGGTGTTATTATTTTTTTTTTTCATAAATATAAATAACTCATTTTAAAAATGAAAAAAATATAAATAAAAAAAAAAACTTTATACTAGATACTAAAAAGTGTCAAAAAGACAACTTTCAAACTAACATAATTTTTTTCAAAATAATATTTTATAAAATTTAAATTGGGAATTGGGTATCACTAATTCTTTGGCTCTTTTTCCTAAAATTCCCCTGTTTCTCGACATTAATTTTGAGACATTTATCATACATCACATACCAATTTGTTTTTAATTGGTATTAGAAATACCTAAAAATTACTAAAAAGGTTTTTTTTAAAATCAAAACATTATTTTCTCACTGTAATAAATTTACCCTGAAGAAAATGTTCAATATAACATTTATACAAAAAAAAAAAAAAAATGAATCTTTTCATTTAAGTTTATGATCAAATCTTCGCTTATGGATTATGAGTATTATTTAACAAAACACATTCCAACTGAAAAAAAAAACTTGAAAATTCGGCACTTAAGCTATTTATAAAAGAAAATAATCTAATAGATGTGATCAGATAAAATTATTTTTCTTGTTTTGTAAAGAAATTCCCTTTCAATTTTTTATTTTGAATTGTTTTCCTCAAGAATTTTCCCAAAAAATCGTTTTCAGAACCAGTTACTATTTTAAAAATAAACAAACATTAATAAATAACACTTTTAGTACTTGGTATGTATCAAATATGTAAAATTTCAGAGAAAATATTCTTAAAAAAAAAAATTCAATTTGTTAAATTTAAATTTTTTTTTTTGGATATTATTTTTTGAGATATAAGCCAAAACCCTTTCACTTTTGATTTCCAGAGTATATTTATATAATACTTTGCAATTATTCGATTCTAACCTGATTGACAAATATTTCCCAAATCTAAATATTCTAGGGATCTCAAAATATTATTAAAATAATTATGTTTTTTCAAAATTCTAATTTTAGAAAAGAGAATTCCAGGCTTTATGGGATTTCTAATATAAATTTTTATTTATTAGTGTCAAAATTCTAAAAGGTGATTAATTTTATTCGATAAGATTCTTTTAATATTACTAAACAATTTTATATAAATCAAATTCGTTTTTTTTTTTTTGACCTTACTTGAAACGTTTTAGTAAATGATTTATTATTGATAAATTAACAAACCACCTTTTGTTTTTATCTTACGAAAGTAACATAATATTTTCTAGATAAATCTTTTAAATTATAATATATACACACGTATCAGTATTTTAGAAGTTTTAATCGAGGATTTTTTTAATTGTTTTTTTTTTATAATATTTACTCAACTCCAATTAAACAATTTAACAAAATACATCTAAATTAAAAGAACAAAAAATATCTTTTTTTTATTACCTTTCCAATCGTTAAAATTCATTATTTTGAACATTTTAAAAAATACTTTGAATTCATAATAATTATTGATTTCAAAGCACAAAAGATTAATTTAGCATTTATATTTCAATTCCTAATCAGTTTTAGTAAAATGTGTAATTATTTGGAATTGTGGGATTCTATTTTATAAGAGTCAATTGCAAATCATGATATTGGTCTTCATACTAGTGTTAAAAATTAATTTGAATTTCTTACTTTGTAACTTTTCAAGTAATTTTACCAGACTTTAGAAATTAGGAAAATAAGAATTTGATCATACAAAGATCAACAAAAAAAACTATCAATTTTGAAAAAATAAACTAAAAGAAACAAATTAAACTAGTGATCAGATCAAAAGATATTTTTCTATTGGTTTTATACCTGGTTGGTGGGTCGATTGAACATTTACACCGGCAATACTTTATATTTTTGGAATAATCCTTGAATCCCAACTTATTATCATATTAGATTCACTAACAATAAATACTCAGGATAATAGAAACCATGAAGTGTATTCGATATTTTTAATTATCTTTAGTTAAAATAATTGTTTGGCACTATCATTTTCTAAAAACCTCCTTTTAAATTCAAAATATTTCACAAAAAGGTTTATTATTATATGGATGATCTTAAGATTGTTACCATTTCCTATTTTTTTTTGATCAAAGCATATATTGTTTCCGTTTAAATTTAATAAAAAGTTCAATTGAAATAAGAGTCATATACCAGAAGTCAACAATTTCACTTTCACTTTTTTTTTAATTTTCAATTGGATCTGAAAACTGTCTTCTTTTATTTAGTTGTGGTTTTGTTTGATTTTGGTTCTTTAAATCTGCTTGATTTAAAAACATTGTATTAGATTTTTTTTTCAACATAAAATAAAAATCCACAATAGAATGTTGAGAGAAGATTAACGATTAAACTCATTTAACATTCCCCAAAGTAGATTAAACAAATCAACTTAACATTCTATTTTGGCATTTTATTTTACCTTTGAAATTAAAATTAATCAATTGTTTTAAAAATGAGTACTTTAAATAACTAAAAAGCAACTAGACTCACCCAACTAAAAAAATGTTGTTTTCTAATCTTCTTTCAAAATATTAAAAAGCAAAAATTTTGACTTTATGGTGGCTACTCCCTTAAGACGCTTTACTAAATTTATTAATTGTTTTTTAAAAATTGAGTAAAAGGTACAAGTATGGTAAATATTCTCAGTTTTGAAGTAAAAGGTACATACACAAGCCAATAATTTTACAATTTGAATTTTTTCAAATTTTTTTTTTTTCTGGTTCATAACCAAGAAATTTTTTGGTTTTTTACTTTGCAAAAGAAAAAGGATCTTTTATTCAGAATTTTTGATTGGTTCTGAAAGTAATTTTGTTTTTAAGTTTGTTATTTAAAAATGTTGTGGTTGGGGGTTGTTGTGAAAAGAAAAAGAAAAAGAAAAAAAAAAAAAAAAGTAAAAAGCAAAATTTTTTGAAAAACAAAAAAAAAAATTTTATTATTTTTAAAAGGTTCAAAGAAAACCGTGCTATCATTGTTATGGAGTAGTGTTGTGTATATTCTTGAAAAGCTGTGTAAACACACCTGCATTGAAAATGATTGGGGTTGTTCAAAAAAAAAAAAAGAATAATTCGATTTTTTTTATTTTTTTTGTTGTGCTTTCAATACTCTCTTTACAATTCTTTGTTCTTCTCTGAGAAATGCTCGAATAATTCTATCTTTAACACAGTTGGCTGATTTGCATCCACCATAAGCTCTTGAAACAGTTTTTGTTCTTCTTTTTGCTCTTGATCGTTCAATTGGTCTATATGATTTGATCTTTTGTTTTTGAAAGCGAATGAAATTAAAAACAAAATTCGATAAAAAGAATAAAAAAAAAAAAATATTCAAAAAGAAAGAATAAAACAAAAACGGATCAATAAGAAAATTGCTTGCTTTGGAAATTTTAAAAAAAAAGTAAGAAAAGAGAACAAGAGTAACATACCCCTCTAAGCTTTTCGCCTGTTTCATCACAAACTGGAACCTTGCCACGTTTGAGAATATAATGACCAGTAAGTCTACCACCTGGGGTTTTGACAACACGTACTCTATTTCTGTTTGTGTTGTATGCGTGTTTGCGTCTGTGTGTAATTCTTTTGTTTGGCATTCTTTGTTAATATTCGACAAAATTGAGATTTATTGAAAAAAATGAAATCAGTATTGGTTATTTTAGGTTATTTCAATGTAGATCTTGGGTTAAACTGAGAGTAAAGTGATTTTGAGTTTCTTTTAAATTTGGATCCTTTACTTTGGGAATTTTAATAAATATATATGAGTTATTTGGAGAAAATGTAAAAGTCGATGAAAAAAAAAGAGAAACAGGAAAAAAAATTAAAACATTTTTTAATTGAAAATCTTTATAATAGAAACTGAAAATGAAAAGAAATATCAATTAGTAAAAGAAAAAATCAGCGATTAAAGAAAAAATGAAGGATTAAACACATATAATATTTTTTTTAAAATTATCTTTTTGTTACGGATTTTTCTTTGATTGATCAATTATTAATTATTTGTGAAAAAAATTGAATATTTTTTAGATTTCCAAAAATACTAAACATATTTCATTAAAAAGAGATTATAGTGTTTTTTTTGTTGATTCAATTGATTTTAATCTAACGAATTGATATTTAAAATTAATTTGTTTCTTCTTTTAATTGATTTTACTTTTGATTTGTATTAAGGTTATCAATCAAAAAACGTTTTTTACTTTTTTTCACTGTTTCATTTTTTTTCAGAATAGTAATTTTTTTAGTGTTAAAACAATTAAAAAAATAAAAAAATAATGAAATAGGTATTTGTCAAGAGACCGCCTATCACCTTTGCTATTTGTTTTTATCAACAGTAAATTAAAAAAAATTCAATAATAGTTGATCATTTTTAAATTGTTTACCGATGACTTTATATTAATAATCGAATAAACATTCAGTGAATTGGTAAAAAGTCATCTAATTATTTATTCATTTAATTGACTAAGAATTTGGAATGAATCCAAATACATATAAAAAATTTAAATTAAAATCAATTATCTGAAATAAAATATTTAGGAATTTGACTTCATAAAAGTAAAAACATTCAGAAAAAACTTTTAAAAAAAAAAAAGACAATTTTAAAAAAATGAAAATGATTTTTAACCAACAAAATTATCGAATGGTGTCATTTTACAATGTTCAAATCAAAATGTATTAGCTAATTATTTTTATGGATGAGTGATATTTAAATAAAGAGGTTGATACATTCTTAGGAAAAGTCTAAGATCAAAGTATGTTGTTGGTGAATATAAATCATATTAGTGATAATAGTCAAATGTCTCTAATTTATTTAATTAGTAAAGTAGTATTATTTGTTGATTCCATCAATTAAAAATGATCCTTTGTATTAGTCAAAGCCCCAAGAATTTCAGAAAAAAATCTGCATTTTGCCACAAATTTAAAGACTGAATCATAAAAGTTCAAACTCCAAAGTTGCAATATAAACCCAATTCCAAAAATTTGTACACACCTAAAATCAAAAATAGGCAAAATAAACCCCAATTTATTGTATTTTTCCAAACCTAATACAAAACCATATTTAATTTACGAGGACATTAATGTTTTAATAAGTAATCATTTTTATCCAAATAAAAGAAATAAATATAAAACTCAAAAATGAAAATTGGCGTGTCCAAAATAATGAAAAGAGCTGAACAAAAAATATATTGGTAAATTTGTTTAAATTTCACCAACAATTGTTGATCGATCAAATGATAAGATACCATCAACCAATTTTATGTGGTTTTTCCAATTTAAGAAACTCAACACTAACCTTCTATCAACCATCGAAAAAAAATTCACAAACTAACAAAACAGATTACGTAACAGGAAAAAAGGAAATGAAAACAAATTAAAAAAGACAAAAAATTACATAGTTTATAAAATCAAAATTCTTTCCAATTTGAATTTAAAGTGTAATATTGTTATTCTTTCAACTATTAAAGTTGTGTCCAAATTTTTGGAATATAGTTTTTATATTTATATATATCTTAAATTTGTCTAAAAACGTAGATTAGTTTCTAATAAATTCAATTCTACTAAAAAGTGAACAATTAGCCAATTGATTCATTTAACAATGTATTTCTGAAATCTTGGAAATATATTGATGTTCCAATTAGCTTTCTAAAAAGGAAACAAAACCAATAATTATTTCAGTCTTTGGGTTTTTATGTTGATGATTATTGGATAAACCCTTGAAATTAATAAAAATAGTAACTATTCGGATTTCGAAATATAAATTAATAAATATTGGAAAACTATTATTTTGATTTATAATAATAGAATTGGAAAAGGACAAAAAATAAATATATAATATGACAATAATAAATAGTGATCATAGTATAAAAAACCAATAATTTATTATGTAGTAATATTGATAATGGATTTTTTAGAGTTCTGTTAGCCATGATACCCTAGTATATTTTTACACCCAAGGACGAAAAACTTGAATTATAAACAAATCCATGATGACATTAACCAGTGAATTTAAAAAATTTTCCCCAATTGTTGTTTAGATAAATAAAAAGATTGCAATTTTTTCCTTACAATAACCATTATCCACCAAAAACAATAGACAAAACCAAAGTAAAAATTGATAAATACGGTATTTAAATCAATAATTAGTGATATAAACTCAAAATTAAATTAGATTTTCTTTGCTTTGAATCTATTTCAGAAAAAAATCAATCTTTCAAAAATAGACAAGCTAAATATTAATTGGGAATATAGTAAATTCAATATTATTAGATTTAAATTTAAATAAATTTTGAGTCAATTTAACAACAGGTGTTTATGTATGGAAAGGTTAAGAATATTGAAAAATAAGTAAATATAATAATAAACTCTGTTTCAGTCAAAGGGGCCAAACTTTTTTTTCAAATATCAATTATTTTATATAATTGACCTTTGAAGAACAAATAAGAAATAAAGAGAATAATACACCTCAAAGAAATGTTGATACATGCCTGAAAGAAAACTAATTAATCAATAGATTTTTTTAAAAATTGAAAAACTCAAATTCTTAGGGTCCTATTGGGAAAAACAACGAGGTTCGTTTTAAACTTCTACTGGTATTTGAATAATAAATATCAAACATTTTTCACATCATTTTCCATACTTTTATTTTAGAAATTAAGCCCCCAAACGAAGTTTGATGGTATTTGTATTCTCTATTTAAAAAAGGAAATGAAAATGAAGTGAAAATTTTTCAAATTTATTAAACAAATATCAAGATCAAAGATCGAATTGAATTGCAATAGAAATCAATAGATTTCTCAACAATCTTTACATCATTTCAATAACCTTAGAATAACACGTTTTTACCAAGTTACTATTGATCTTGCAACAAAAAAAATTTTTTGCAACTGAATGACGTTTTAAAAAAAAAATCAAAAAAAAAAAACAAAAATGTGTAGAAATGTGAAAAAATGATTTCAATTTTGAAAATTTCCAAAATAAAATTTTTCTTCTAATATCTATGCAAATCGTTTAAACACGTGTATTATACCATCACAACTGGGCCCCTTTGACTGAAAAATAGTTTATATATATATATATATATATATATATATATATATATATATATATATATATATATATCTACAATCATACTGCAGAGAACTTTCAAGTGTTTTTGTTTACCCAAATTCAAATTTATTTGATTAAATCCTCGATTTAGTTAAATAAATTTGAATTCTTGAAAAGATAATATATATTAAAACTTTTTTTATTTTTTCAAAATCAATTAATTTCCTAATCAAAATAAAAATTCAAAAAAACATAATAAAAAATGTTAAAAAATTGGGGTATTAAATACGAATATTAAGTAATGAAATTTCACAAATTACCCAAAAAAAAATTCTTTTGTTCTTGATAATAATAATAGCACTAATAATAACAATAATAATAATAAAGGGGATGGGGCTTATAAGTTATACAAAAAAAAATAAAAATACTCAATTCAAAGACATTGGAATCACCAATAGTTTTCTTTTCGCCCACCAATTGAAAAAATAAAATTTAATAAAATTGGTTCATGAATTAATTCTAATCTACAAAAATTAGAATTCGTAATCATTCAAAATAAAAAATTATTTATATTTTAAATTGGTAAATAATAAATAAAACAACGATACTATGTTGAAGTTTTTAAATAAAATTTTATAAATTAAGAAAATTGCGAGGATGGGCTTCAAGTTTCCACGATTCAAAAGAATGAAGAAAAAACACAGTTTTTACTCATTTCTTTTTAATATTGGAAACCCTAATAGCAAGTTTCTTAGTATTTTCAGTTTTATATGTAAAATCTATTGATTTTCTAATTATACCAAAAAATGAAAAAAAAAAAAAAATAATTATTAGTTGATAAATAATCATCAAGTTATTTATTTCTTACACCTTCCTATACAATTTATTAATTAAATATTCTCTTTCTAAAAGAATTATTTATAAAATTTGTATCTCAGGATCTTTTAATAAAAATTAAAAAAAAAAAAATACAAAATCAATTTAGTTCTAAGTTGGGTACAGAGAGAGATAAAAATATCTATTTAAATCTTCTGAAGAACCAAAACCTGTAGTACATATTGTGTATTTAATATCAATAATAACTAAAAAGCAACCATCCCCGAATATAGGATACCAAAAAAATAAAACTAAAGGTTCAGAGATTTAATAAATTTTGGTTAATAAGTTACTATCCTATGATCAAAAAAAAAATAAAAATAAAATAACTTTTTTTGGTAAAATTAAAAGAAATTATTACTCTTTTATTGGAAATATCAAAGAAATTTCCAAAGCACTCTTCTCCTAACTTAATCTTTGCAAATATTTCCTTTTGTTGACCCAATAGAAAATTACATTAATTTTTTTTTTTTTATTAAATTTCTTGAAAAGTCAAGAAAACTAGCACCTTTTAATTTAATCAATAAACAATAGTTTAATATTAAATTTGTCAAAAAATAAAATATTTATTTCCTATTTATTTTTTTAAAAATAAAAATATTTTTTTGTTAACTCTGTTATAAATCTGAACTTTTAGGATTACTCAAAGAAATAATTTTAGTCAAAAAAATCACATAATTTTCGAAATATCTTCTAGACTTATAATTTATGATTTTCAGTTCAAAGGTAATTTATGTTCATGATCAAAGAAGAAAAATTCTTTTTTGACAAAAAAAAAAAAAAAACAATAGATTAACTAGAAATTAATTATTTCATTAAAAGGAGAACCATTTTTGAATTTAAATATGAAAAAAATTTGTAAAAAAAAAATTAAAATTATTTTGTTTTCTATTGTAAATTAATCAGAAATACAAAAGCTAAAATTATTTTACAAATTTTAAAGTTGGTAATAATCAAAGTCTTAAAAGCAAAGCATAAAGATTAAAAATTCAGTATTAACATTAAATACTTAATTTAATATTAAAAATATTTTATTCTTATTTTTTTTTCGGAAACATTAGATAAGATTTTTGATCATAATAAACCAAATTCCCGTCTCGAGCAACAAGAAATCAATATTTTGGAATTTTTTTAAATAATGTTTGTTTTCGTTCATTTAAATCTTTCAGTCACATTTCTGTAAAATTCTGCAAGAAGTAAACCCAATATGAAAGAAGAAGAAAATGTGTTTCTATTGCCAAATTAAAAAGAGGTTTGATAAGAGCATCTTGCAAAAGTTAAGATAATGTTTTCCGTTTTTTTCGATGATTTTTTATTTTTTTACAAATTTTGATTAACTTCACCCACTTGCTTAACATGTGATAAAAGGCGCGCTTAGGGGTTTTTTTAAAGGGACACATTAGATCATAAAATCTTTTAGGATTTTTTTACCAAAAATAAACAAAAAATGGACAGAGTTGGTTATAATTTGTTCTTGAAATTTTGAAATCAATAAAGCTAATTTTTCAAATTTTATGTTCTTTTGTAAAAAATTATTTCCAAAAGTTATAAAAAACAAAAGTTCGAAAAGGAAAAAATTCCAAAGTACACTTCCATTACCAAATATAATTTATTAATTTCCATTTGTCACTTCCAAATGGAAAAAAATTTTCACTCTTAGTATAAAAAGTTTTTTGAAATTTGACTCTTGTCATGAATTTCGATCAGCCACTTATCATTTGAAAATCAAATTATCCTTCACAGTATTCAGATTTTTTTTTAGGGATTTTTCCGAAAAAAAGCTTTTTGCAAAATCAGATATTATAATGATTTCAGGTTTGTTTCAGAATTAGAAATTTCTTTGAACTAAATTTTTTTAAAAAACATTTTTATTTTTTTTAATTTGTTTTTTGCAAAATATTTGAAAATAAAAATGCATAACCAACTTGTTTCCAAACAAACTCCAACAACGGAGTATATCAAGGTACTATTTTCAAACCCTTTTTAATCTTTTTATTGCTGTTAACTGATTCACTTGTTTGCTTTGGAAAAAATGTCCAAAAACAAATTTTTGAAATTGTAAAAAATACAAAAAAAAAAACAAAAAATAAAAACTTTTTAAACATTTGTCAAACAACAGCAAACGAACAGTCCAATAAAGAACGGTTTTAAAAGGATGTGTGTTTGTGTTCAAAAAGAAAAGAAACAAAAATATTTTTATAACCAAATCGGATTGAAAAAGATCAAAAAAATGCAAACACAAAAATTTGAAACAACTTTTGCATTAATAAAAAAGCTCTGTCACCCAAACCTGGTCAAGGTGATTGGAGATTACACAATTAACGAAGAGCAGCTCATTTACATTTCTGAATATTTCAAAAAAGGAACGCTTTCTCAGTATTTAAAGACACGAAAAGATAAAAAACGGAAAAAAAAGCTTGTACAAACTTCAACGATCAGGAAGTGGTGCTTGCAAATTTTGAAGGCTTTAGATTTTCTTCATTCACAAAACCCACCCATCACTCACAAAGCAATTACACCTCAAAACATATACCTAACAAAGAAAAACGAATTGAAAATTGGCGAAATCGGGCTCTTAGATCTTGGCGATGAGTATTTAATTGCAAAAGGGATGAGCTCTACAAGCCATCTCGCGCCAGAATTTGTCGATGGCAGTTATAATCATAAAATTGATGTCTATTCTTTTGGCTTGTGTGTTTTGGAAATGGCAACTTTAGAAAGGCCATTTCAAGAGTGCTCAAATTCTGGACAATATTTCCAAAAGCTTATTGCTGTATGTATTTTTTTTCTTTTCAATTTTTTTTTTTCTTTTTTTCTTTTTGTTTTGTTTTTTTCCGTTTTTGAAATTCCTCAATTTTCTTTTTTGAGAGAGAGAAGTGATAAAGAAATTCAAAAAAAAATCATTTACACCGTTTTTTGCAAAATTAAACAAACAAAATTTTCGTTTCAATTTCACAAAATATTGAATATCTCTGAGAAAAGAGTGTCTGGTTTTAATTTTTTATAGTCACTTTCATGCCAGTTTTTCTCATAATTGGAATCAAAAATTTATTTTTTTTTTTTTGTCATTGAAAGACAAAATTTTGTTAACTTTTTGATCCAAATTTGTGAGAATTTGCTTATTTCTTTTTGGAGAGGAAATTTTAGTGTTTCAATTGATTCAAATAAAAATTCAAGGTTGCTTTGGAATGGCTGTATAACTCAAGGACCATCAAAAATAAATCTACAACAGGTCGCGCGTGGTTCAAAACATTGTGGAGTCATTCTCTTTATCTCTTGAGATCCAGAAGTACAATTAAATTTCAAATTTTTCGGAAATTTAAAAGTTCTTCTGGATCTCAAGAGATAAAGAACATGACTTTACAATGCTTTGAACCGCACACACTCTCTATGATGTTGTATTTTAGATGTGCCTTAAGACGAGATGAATTTATTCTCTACCGGTATTTGAATTCTAAATGAGAAAGAATTTTCACTTCCTTTTCCATATTTTTTTTTTATAAATATAGTTCTTAAAGAAATTAGGTTAAAGAAAGAGGTTCTCGATCTATGTTCTCTTAAAAAAGAGAAATTAAAAATGAAGTGAAAAAAAATCCCATTTATTATTCAAATACCAGTAAGTAAAATTTTCCTTATTTTATTGACTTACAATACATTTATTGGCTTTAAAGAATGTTGACTCGAGGGCTCTATTTCAAATTTAGGTTTTCAGGTTTTTTACCTCTCTTCAATAATAATAAAAAAAAAAAATTTATGTGTTTTTTTTTTTTTTTCAAATATTTCTCCTTAGTAAAAAACATTTTTAATACCTTATAAATTTGAAATTTACCTTGAATAGTTCCGAAAATTCCATCAATCACTGGTCTATCTAAATTATTTTTAATCACCATACAGTTTACTTCAATTATAACAATATAACTGAAAATAAATTGGATAGAACCAGCCTCAATCAAAAAAAATTGGTTTTCAAATTTTCCTTATTTTGCTTGGGACTTTTCAAAAATTTTTTGGTCAATAAATATTTTTTCATTCAACACTTCTAAAATCTAAAATTTGTAATATTTTGACTCCCATCCAATTAAAATTCTTTAAAATAATTTTTATTGATTCAAGCCTTGTATTACAAACCCCACATCGAGTATAAAAAATGAATAGTCTTTCGACTCATAAAAATTTCGAGTTAAGGGACTAGTCACTATTAAATTTTTTTATCTAAATTTAATATAGATTGAGAAAATATTTTGCCATCTACTTAGATTTGAAAGAGCCTGTTTATTTTCATATTGAACTTATTTCGAGATAAGGGATCTTTATTTAGAAATTGGCCAAAAAAAAAAAAAAAAAAATAGATACTAGCCCCTTAAACAAAGATTCTTCATTTCTTGTATTTTTTTTTTTTTATAAATATTTTTTGAGTAATGACTACAAATATTTCATTTTTTTTAAACAGGAGAAGAGATAATTTCATTTTATATATTTTATAATTCTAAAAGCAAATTATTAAAAAATTCAATAATATATTTTTATTTATTTATTTATTTATTAATTTATATTTTGCAAAATAGGGTGAATTACCACAATTACTTGAGCAAGTAAAAAACAAAAAAATTAAAAATTTCATTGAATTATGCTTAAAACCAAAGGAAGAAAGACCCACTGTAAAAGAATTACTTTGCAATTCTTTTATAAAAAAGAAGAAAAAATTAAAAGGGCTTTCAAGTCCCTTTAAAACAAACGAAGATCAAAAAAAAGTAAAATATAATTTAGATGATCCAAATGTAATATTAGCAAAGCTAAGAATATCTCAGCTTGAAAAGCCAATTATGATCGAATTTGAATTAAATATTGAAAAAGACGACCCCTGCCCACTTTCTATTGACCTTATTAACAAATGTAATTTAAACATCTCACCAAAAATAATTTGTAAAAACATTGAAAATATTATTAAAAGTGAAAAAGAAAAAAGGCAAACAAAAAATACCGAAAACAACAAGAAGAAGAACAGGATCAAAAACAGCAAACCGAGTAAACCCAAAATAACGAAAAGAAAGCGTTCAAACACAATAACTATTCTTTCGAAATGCCGACCAAACATATCATTAAATCCAATTCCCAATTCGAAAACACAGAATACACTGCTAAAAAACCAAATTAAAAATGAATCAATAAAAACAGAAACAGAAACAGAAGACGAGTCAAGCAATTATAATAATGACAATTCCAAGGAACATAATGATCAAGCTAAAAATTTAACAAAAAAAAATATCCAAAGACCACCATCTAATTTTAACCCCATAAATGAAAATAATACACAAAATATTAACATACCACTTACAACACTAAGACCACAAACACAATATAATGCGAATTCGCAGTTAATCAGAGAACAGAAACAAAACGGAATAGTTAAAATACCTTCACTTTTTGCGAAAAATGAACAAAAACCCAATGAGAATTTATTAACACAGCCAATAGATAAACAAAATCTTAAAAATAAAACCCTGACAAAAGATAATTTGAACATTTTTACAACAAAAACAAACAATACCCCCTTCAATGGCAGTTTGAAAAGCAAATATAATAACAGCAAAAAAAATAGCAAAGAATTAAATTTAGATTGTGATTTAATTGATTGCAATGATGAAAGATTAGATAAAATATACACTTTAAAAAAATATATTCAAAACTTACCACAAAATGATAGCACAAGTTCTTTTTTATTAAAAAGAAAACCCCAAGTATTATCATCCTATTCAACATTTAATGTGCCAACTGATAAAAACATTAGATCCAAATCTGTCCCAACCCGTTCTTATACACCAGTATCGTTTTTAGCTCAGCAAAAGCCTAAAAATTATTATTTAACAATTGCAAAAAAATCCAAAAGCGGTGATAATGATAACGATGATTTAACACAATTATTGGGCAAACAGGCCTTAAATAAAAACCTTATTTCTAAAAACGGCAATCAATTAAATACATATTTATCTAAAAAACAAGAACAATCTAAATTGGAAAATACCACTAAAATAAATCAACAGCGCACTTCAAATTCTCAAAACCCATACCAAAATTATTATTTAATCAAAACTCTAGAAAAGGGTAATACCTCTTCCAATTTAAGAGCTAACCACCACAACAGATATAGAAATAAAAAACATTCGACCTCTGTTAGAAATACTAAAAAAATCACACATAGCTTTGTAGATACAATATCAGATTGGAATATTTTAGTTACAAACGAGCCCGAGAATGAGAATAAAAGCGAAAACGAAAACCAAAATGAAAACGAAAATGAAAGGAATGTTTATAATGAATTCTCAGATTTTGAATCAAGTTCGTCACCCTTGTCAATGCCCTCCTCGCCCAAGTCTCAATCTCCGTCCCCACTCTCATTTTCTTATTCTACCAGCAGCCCAAACACAAGCACAAGCACAAGTACGAACACGAACACGAACACGAACACGAATATAAATTCAAATTCAAATGAAGAAGGTAATTCCGATCCAAATCAAAAAATATCTCAAGAAATTTTAACAAAAATCAGCAAAATTGAAAAGAATTACGAAAAAACCCTTGAAAATTTAAACTGTAATTTTTTTAACCAATATAGTTCAATTTTTAATGAATTTGAAATGAAAATTAACCAATACTATAACACATCAAATGGCAAACCAAACGGAGTTTTACAAAAAATTCAAATAATTAAACAATCCTTCCTAGATCAATTGATAATTTAATTTCAAAATATTTTGAGATGGTTGATTAAAAGATGTATTATTATAATTATTATTATTATTATTATTATTATTGTGAGCAACAAATTATGGAAAAAAAAAAAAAACAACATAATATTAATAAGATTTATTTCTCTTTAGATTCGTTTTTAATGGGAGATTTGTAACATTTATTCAATATGATTTATGATATTTAAATTAATACTTTACAATTTTTTATTATATCTTTTTTTCATTCACTTTGTTTATTTAATAAATATATTTCTGATTAAATATTACATTATAAACATTTTTAAAATGATCGGGGAAATATTAACTAAATGGATTTTCTTAAACGGTATGGGGGGGATAATGTTAATTTATTTGAACAATATCCACTGTTTGTAAATAAATTCTTTTTCTTTTCCTCATTCTTAAATTCATTTTATATAAAATGAAAAGTGAATAAAGAAAATCAATATGATAAAATACACAAAATTAAAGAAAAATGGATTTTGTAAATTACATTTCTAAAAAAAAAAAGTAAATTTAAATATCATAAATCAATATTAGTACTATTTTTTTATTATTCATAAATTTTTATATTTGTATTTTTTCTCAATATACTTGATTTTCCACAATAAAGATTACTATTTATTCTTTTCGATACTTATTTTTACTTTTATTCTTTTTTGAAAAAAAAATTGATGATATGTGTTATTTTGTATAATTAGGGTACTTTATTCAATCATTTTTTTTAAATATTTGACTTGAAAATAATTGTAGGCTAATTTATTCAGAGATAAAATTTTGTTGTTTATTATACAAAGATTGAAATGTTTGTTTGTTTTTGAATTTAGTTTCAAATATGAAAAATTTAAAAAAAAAAAAAAAAATCGAGATATTTTGGAATATTATGAAAAATAATTATCAATTAAGAATATTTTTTTAAAAACAAAAGATTTTGGAATTAATTTGAAATCAAAATCAGTTTGGAATTATTTCCATTAATTAATAATCGCAAAATTTATGATTTTAGGCCTAAACTTCTGAAAGTAAATTTAAGTATAAGGACAACTAGAGTGTAATTTACACTTCTTCAATAAAAATAATAATAAAATAAAGATTTTTAAATATTTATTTTAAAATCATGAGATATAAATATATTTTTGTTTTTTTTTTTCATTTTTTTAGTATGATTGTATTTTTTTGATAAAATGATGAATTTTGTGATTTATTTTATTATTTTTAAACGTTTTATGTAATGTTGATAATTGCTTTAAGAGTTACATTCATAATAAGTAATGGATATAAGATATTTCTAAAAATTCGATGCATTTGGTTTTTAAAGTTCAAGTAATATTCTGAATAGATGTATTTCTATTTTTAAATCAACAATAAAAAAATAGGAGTGCTGTTATTACTAATTATATAAATTTCTATTATTTGTATTTCAAAATGTGTTTAACAAAACATTTCCAAGAAATGAAAAAAAAAATATAATATATATTATACAAATAGATACCTGGCGAATTTCAATACAAAATATACAATAGAATAAGAATCCAAATAATTTTTAAAATAATATATGAGTGTGTGCCTTTTACCCCGCTATTTAAATTTTTGATCTATATTAAACATTGAAAAAATACTTTTTATAAATCAATGGGAAAAAAACCAACTAATTTCACCCTTGAATAATATCATATGAATTCAAGACAGAAATTTTGTTATATTTTAATTAATTTCATAGATAAAAATTATAAAATATGATTATTAGTGATAACTGATAATTGATAAATATAGAATTTATAGATATATATATATATAAATTTTAATATTCAAATTTAGTTTAATAAATATTTTTAAAATAAATGTATCCATCTTTTTTGAAATAGTTAATGCGTTACAAGATTTTTATGAAAAAAATAATTCTTAAATTATTTTAACTTTTTTAGGGGCTGGGTATTTGTATCATTGGGGAAAAGGTCACGGTTGAAAAAAAAAGAAAAAAAATCCAGTTATTACTCATTAGTACAGATATATTTAGATACTTTGGCATATCAGTATAAACAAATTTAAAATAATAAAAGAAAAAACAAGAAATCAAATATGAAGTATTGAAAAAAATGAGATAAAAAAACAAAGAATTACTTTAAAAAACTCGTTAATATCTTGAAAATGAACAGTTTTCTATCATTAAAATCAAATTAATTTGGTCGAAAATAAAATTTTGGCTTTAAGTGTTCTTTTTTAAACTAATAGAATTTTATTTTTATTTTTTTTTACCTCTTGTTTGTTATTAATCACTATTTAAAATGAATTAATTGCCTTTTTTTTTTCTTTTTTATTTGTTATTTCTGCACTTTCACCAAAAAAGGTAATTTACGTGTGTTATTTCCATGAATTATCACCAAATAAATATTTTTTCGCTTAAATTTATCAAAGTAAATTTAATTAAAATGACTTATCTACAGTCATTTTCTAATTTAAAGCACAACTTTCAACAAAATTTAAGGTACAAAAAAAATCTCAAATTAATTTTCAAAATTTGTAATTATTTTTTTACAATTTATTTTACTAGAATTTGAATTTTGTGTCTTAATTTGAGGTTTTTATTGTGCATTAATTTTAGTTGAAGTTTTTACCTTAAAAGTGAAACTGGTTGTAGTCTACTTCAACCTTTTCAAAATTAATCATTTTAATTTTTTTTTGAGTTTTTAAGAATAAATTATTTTAAATATTTTTTTAAAAAAAAGTGGCCACAAGGTATATTCTAAAATTATTATACAGGATTCTAAATTTTCTTTATTTAAAGGGGAATTGATATTAAAGGTATGATAATGTTCTTTTTCTCTCTTTTTATTTTTTATTATTTTATTTTATTTTTTTTTTTTCAAGTTAAATAATATTTGTTCTCATTTTTGTCACCGAATTGCATAATTTTTTTAAAATAAATTTAAGTTGTTAATCATCAAACATTTTTTTCTGAATTTATTAGAGGATTTTATTGAATAAATATTGGTATCTAAGAGAGTGGTATCAGTTTGGATATTTTGATTTTTCATTATTTGTTATTATTATTGAGAGAAAGGGGACAATTAAAGAAAAGTTATCAAAATAAAGATCTTAAAAAAAAAAGAAAATATATAAAACATTTTCTAGAAAAAAAATAATAATATCATTTGTATGATCAAATTAAAAAAATATAAATTGTTGTTAGCCTTTCTTTTGGATTGGAAATAATTGGGTAAAATACTTGATTCTACATAATTCTTTGAATTCTAAACCAGATTTCAAAAATTTCGACTCACTTTATAATGCAAATGGAAGTTTTTTGGGGGTTTATTCAGTATTTTTATCATAAAAATATTTTCACTTTTTTTATCAAAATCATTTTTTCTAATTTTGCAAATTTTTGTTTTACTTTTTCAAATTTTTGTTTTTTTTTTTTTTTTTTTTTTTCTTTTTTTTTTGAAAAGATCATATGGAAAAAAAAAAGATCTTCGAAAACACAAAAAAACACTAATAAAATTGAGAATAAGTAATATCTTTTAAAATGGATTTAATTATCCACTAAAAATTCTTCTTGTTAACTTTTTTTCAGTGAAATTTCAGTAAATAAAAAATTTATAATGCTCATTTCAAAAATTTTGACTTACTTTTTTTTAGTTTTTGGTTTTAGTTTTTTTTTAATTTTTAAAATATCAGGCTTTTATTAATTTGAAACGATTAAAAAGTGAATTAAAAATCATATTTAGTTATTAATTGTTCTTGAATACTAAAGTATAATTTTTTTTTTTTTTCAATCTATTATTTCCGGTGAGTCACAATTTTTGAAATGGTGTTTATAAAAGCGTGGGTAGTTGTTTTTTAATTTAAGAAATGAAAAAAAAATAATAATAAAATTTTTCTATGCCTTTAAATAGAGAAAAAGAATGTTAAGGTTTTGTTGATATTTCTGTTTATTCTGAAAATAAATAGAAAACTCAAAAAAAAACAAGAACACTTAACAGATAAAATAGAAAATTACGAGAAAAGAAGGCATTACGCCACACTTGAAGACACTTTACAATTTCTCCTTACAGTTCACAGAGTGGAGGCAAAACAGCCTGATAGAAAGATTTTCAATAAAAAAATAAAAACCCTACAATCAGTTATTAATAATTGGCATTCCACTGTATTAAGATTTTTTTTTTAATTTAAAAGAATTGGTTAAATTATTAGTTATACTCAATTCATTTAAATTAAAAACAAACCAAGTCATCACAGATAATATTTGGCTCTTTATTTTATTTTTTATTCTAATACCGTTTTTTATTGGTTATATTTTGAAACAATCATCTTGTTATGTTATAATTTTTTCCTGGAAAATCCAGAAATATGATATAGTTTGTAGTGATATAAGACGATATTGAGGAGTTCGAAGAAAGAAGATTAATATCGTCTTAGCAGTAGAACAATATCATATTTTGAGTATGAAAGGGGATCCAAAATGAATAATTATAACAAGGGAACTGTGAACAAATGAAACAATATTAGTTGATATGTATTTTTTCAACTTGGGATCTAACTCAACAGAACAAAAAAAAAAAAAAAAAGACAATAAAATCTAAAATATTATTTTTTTCTGATACTTTGAAGGACTTACTCTTCAATGGATCCTTTTCTCTCAACTGATTGATTGGAAACATTGCAATTAAATGTTAAAATTATTCCTTTAGAGACAAACTCTGGTTTAAATTCATTCAGAATAAAAATCAAATCGTCCAACTTTTCAATGAGTTTCGATTTCTTCATTTATTTCACAATTTTTAAGAAGAATACAAAGATGATCAAACATAAAAACTTGTTTCTGTTATATATTCTTAAAAAGTACTGATTTTGAATATAACATTTAAAATGTATTTATTTGAATTTGTAAATAAAAATGTGTTTTTTTTATAATTTCTATAATTTGTAATTTTATTTTTTTTCTCCTTTTGAAATTCCTCTTATTAATAATATTATCTATCCTTTTTTCTGAAGAAAAACGAGAACAAAAATAATTTTTTTTTTTTTTTTTTTTAATGAGATTGGTTTGTTATCAAAAAGAAAAAAAATCCATATATGTATCGGGACATTGATATTAATAACGAAATGAAATTTATTCGATTTCCAAACATACACATTAAATGATGAACTTTTTTTTTGAACTCTGTTTGAACAAATCCTTTGGTTACTTGAACCAAAGTATTTGTTTAAATAGATTAACAATTGAGATAAGACATCTTTTGGAATTTCTGAGATTAAAAATCTCAAAAAAAAATGGTTAAAATGTTCTTAAATAACTCCCAATAACATTTTTAAATGTTAGGTTTACTCGGGTAAAACACAAATTATTTCACCAAATTAGAATTAGAAAAAAGAAGATCCGAAAATTTTCAAACTTTACCTAATAATACAAGGAATTTCTCAAAAACTTTCCACAACAACTACAGTACCATATTAAACTTTTTAAAGAAAAAATCACTTTCTTATCTTTTTTGATCAAAAAATTTATTAACCTTAAAATTTCCTATATAAAATGTTTAAGTTTAATATATATATATATATATATATATATATATATATCCCTTAGCACCCCGGATGTGCCTAAATTTCATCAAGTTTTTTAAATTGGATTTAAAATGATATTGGTCTACTAGTATATTAATTTTCTTATTTGTCTTTAATCCAGATTTTAATTATAATAAAAAGTCAAAATAGTTCAAAGATAAAGTAGTTAAGGTATTGATTTTTTTTTTGAAATTGAAAAAAAAAATAATAATTATTCATTTTTACATTTTTTTTAAAGATTTTTATTTTTATCTTATTTTTTTAAATCAGAAATTTTATTACATTAATAGTAATTCAAAACTCAACATATTAATTTATTAATAATAACCACCAAAAAATTTTTGCTCATTTTATAATAAAAAAAATAAATAAAAAAATAAATTACTTTGAAATTTAATTTTTTTTCTAGAAAAAATTTCAATAAATATTCAATTAAGAGAAAAATGAAATTTATTTCTTTAGGCCAAAATTAAATTTTTAATATGATTAATATTCTAAAACTTTTATTTAAGCAATAGATAATAATTGAAAATCAAAAAAAAAAAAAAATTGTAAAATAATTTCAATTTATTAAATTGGAATAAAACAAATATAAATTACTTTTTAATCGATAAAATATTTATACCTAAATTTAAAATAAAATAAAAAATAACTCTTAAATATTATTCCAATATAACAAAATAATCTCCGAAACCAAATTTTTGTTATTGAATTTTGTTATTGGTAAAAATTTGAATAATATATTTGCGAAATTTGAATTTTTCCTTAATAAAATAATCCAGATCTTGTTAAATAAGTTCTGATATATGGTCTCTAATTCAACAATATTGTTTATTTTATGTCTAGATTTTAAAAAGTCAAAAATTAAAAAATTGTAAAAAATAAAAAAAAAAATCAATTATTAATCTGACTCGAACTATTGGCCAAATCATTTAAAATTGAAAAAAAATCTTGTTGAAAAAATTGTAAAATTTTGCAATGAAAAAAAAATTTGATTATTTTTTCTAATTTAATTATTATTTTTTTTTTTTAAATTATTTAGAATCTAATATAGATATTGATATTGAATAGTAATTAGTAGATAAAACAAATTTTCTATGTGATGTTATAATAACTTTTATAATGAATAAATTATTTAGTCAAGCATTTTAGGCAATTTTGGGGTGCAAAGGGCCCCAAAAAAAATTTCCAGTAAAGTATGATGTGTTTTAAATGTTAAAACTAAGAGGTTTTTGATGTCTAGACAAACTTTTCAAAAAAAAAAAAAAATTTATTTTGACAAAATTAGGAAAAATAATAAAATCACAAAAACGAAAAAAAAATTCCCAATGTTGAAAAATTTTTTTTCAAGTTATTTTTTTATTACAAGTAACTATACAATTTTTAATTATAAAATTTTCTTTCTAAGATAATTGTTTATTAATTCTATACCTTATTATCCTTTGATAACATTTCAAATTAAAAGTTTTATTTGAAATGTTTTTAGGTTATTTGGGGTGCTAAGGGATATATATATATATAGCAAGATTATTATCCCGTTTATCAAAAAAGTTTTGTGATTTTGTACAGTTAAAATACTCTATACTCTTTTTTAATAAATCATAATTTTCATAATTATGACAAATCAGTAAATTTTTTCTTTTTTTGTTAAAGAAAAAATATAGAGCACACAAAAGTAAAAAATATTTCGTAATTTTCAAGGCTTTTTTGGACTTTTGCAAAAAAACAACAAAAAAAAAAAAAAAAAAAAAAAAATATAAAATCACAAAACAAAAAAAATTAAAGAGAATATTTCTAATAATTCAATAATAATTTTTGTTTTTTGTTTATTTTAATTTTCCAAAATGTATTTTATTTTGATATATTTCATATTATAAAAACAGAGATATTGCATTATTGTGATTTAATTTTTTTCAAATTCAATCAAAACAAATCTAATCTTTGTTTAAATCATTTGATAAAATCTTGTCTCTAATTATTTCAAAGCCACTTTTAAAATCTGGAAGATAATTTTCTAATATTGTTTTGATTGTTGATAAACTGTTTGAATGCTCTTCTTTTGTTACACAACAATTTATTGTTGAATTATGGTCTTCTTCAAATAAAGGTGATGAAATTTCATCTAAAAATCGGAATAAGGATTCCAGTGTGTCAGGCTTTGTGACATATTCATTAAAGTGGTGCATACAACTCGCCTGCGAAAAGATTGCATTATTTGAAATGACTTGAATGATTTTTGTTATGTACATCAAATATCGCTTTTTTTCCATTGGGATTGTAGTTTGCATGCCGACGATTTCGAAAAGTTGTGGTGACGTGATGGCTGGACAAATGAAACGTAAAAATACAAACGCGCCCACAGAGCATAGCTCCATTTCGGGGAATTTCTTTTTTGTGATCATTCGGATATATCTGCAAATTTCTCGAATAATAAAGGGGCATTTTTTTACAGATGAAAAAATTTCTTTAAAGAAGATTTTGGCATAATCTAGCAATCTTGACCTATTTTTTTTTAACTTAATTTCATTGACTTCTCCGATAATCTTAGTTGGGTTGATTTCCATGTCCGATTTATCCTCAAGAATTAATTTGACCGGCCCTTGGAGAATATTAGTTAAATACACCTTCCCATAATAGTCCCTGAAGACACTTAACAGTTTTGTTGCCATCGAATTTGTACGAAATAAATTTTTCCCATAATCTATAAATAATGATTTAATTAAAATAATAATACAATTAATAATTTGTAAATCCAAATGATATGATTATTTTTTTAATATAATCTTTTAATTATTATATCTATATATATACATTCTTTTTTATTTTGATAACTTTTCTTTAATTGTTCCTTTTTCCCAATAATTAAATAATAATTAAAACAATTCTTTCACTCCTTATTTGGAAATTTATAATGAATAGAATTTGTTGTTTTTTTTTTTTTTCCTATACTGATAAATTCAAAATAATGTTTTTTTTTTATTTATTTCAATTCCCATTTTATGAATTTTTTTTAACTAACTTTTAAGATAAATGGAGGGGGGGGTTAGAATTTCATCAGTTTAAATTCAAGAAAACAATAAAAATAAGTTGATTCTGGAAGTCTTCTTTGGAACGAACTGTTATAAAAGCAGAGTTTGTGAATTTAAAAAAAAAAGGAAAATCAAGTAAAATTTTACTTTAAATTTTTTTGAATTTATTGGTGGAACAAACCTCACATTATCATCTAGAAAATTCAAATTATATTATACCATTAGTGAAATTTACTCTTTTAATAATAATTATTCCAAAATGTGAATTTATTTATGTATTTAATTATTCAAAGTGTTTTTATAAATTCATTTAAAGGGTTAAATATGGGGTGAGGTTTTTAAATATTGGAAGTTTGATTGAAAATTTTTTTAAAAAGTATTTTTCCTTCGCTGTGAACCAAAATAAAACAAAAAAACAATATAATATTTTTATTTATTTTTGGAGAGAGAATTGCTTTTTTCCTGTATGCCGTTAGTTTTTTTTTAATTTAAGAAATAAACCGAAAATTTCTTAAAATTTCTTTTTATTTCTTAAGAGTAAAAAAAACCGCCGTTAGCTTTTCCAGAATTTAAAAGAATTGAGTAAAATCTTTGATTTTTCTCTATTCTTTTGGATTATGGAAAAGCTAGGCAATTGACGGCACTTTTCGTTAGATTTTCTTGAGGTTTTTGTTTTGATTAGAAAATCAATGGGGTTTCGAAACAAAAACAAAAAGTAAAAAAAAAACCGCCTTTAGGTTTTCCAGAATTTAAAAAAATCGAGTTAAATCTTTGATTGTACTCTATTGTTTTGAATTACAGTACTTCTACTGCACTTCACGTTAGGTTTTTTTTAATTTAAAAAATAAACTGAAAATTTATTTAATTTTCTGTTTATTTCAAAAAGTAATAAAAAAAAAAAAACCTAGGCACTTTTCCTAGGCTTTTCTCGTGTTTTCTGTTTATTAGGAAAATCAATGCTTTTACTCAATTATTTTGAATTCTGGAAAACAGTCGTTAGGTTTTTTTTAATCTAAGAAATAAAAAGAAAATTTTTGAAATTTTCGGTTTATTTCTTAAATTAAAAAAAACGCCATTAGCTTTTCTTGAATTTAAAAGAATTGAGTAAAATCTTTGATTTTTCTCTATTCTTTTGGATTATGGAAAAGCTAGGCACTTGACGGCACTTTTCATTGGCTTTGTTTTGATTTTTGTTTTGATTAGAAAATCAATGGGTTTTCGAAACGAAAACAAAAAGCAAAAAAAAACCGCCTTTAGGTTTTCCAGAATTTAAAAGAATTGGGTTAAATCTTTGATTTTACTTAATTGTTTTGAATTCTGTATATACCTAATGTTAGGGGTTTTTTTAAATAAAAATAAAATAAAAAACCTAGGCACCCTATGACACTCCACTATACTTCCCTAATTTCTAAACTGTTTTTTTAAGAAATTTTGTTAAAGAATCAATTTTGTTTTATCATTTATTGATGATAATATAAATGATGAGTTCTTGGTATTAATAAGATCAGAGATATTATAAATTTTTCTATAATTTTTATAAAATTCTGATATTCAGAATTTTCGATTTTTTTCATCGATCGTGCATCATTGCTTTTTTTTTTTTATTCGAGAAATAAAAACATAAGCATTTGGCGGCACTTGAAGATACTCTACCAAAAATATTTCACAATAATATAATATCAAAACTCATTATTTACAACTCAACAATATTTGAGTTATTCATCAGGTTCAACAATTCTAAAAATCTGAACATTTACTAATTGCTTAAACTAGATATTATTCTTTCAATAAAAAAATAAAAATAAATTTTGTTCTCAATAGTTTAAAATATGAACAGAAGCAAATAATAGGAAAGCATTGATCATTTCTTGTGGGTGTGCCCCTTCCTTATGGAAATGAAGATTTATATTTCTAAATCAATTAAAAGAGAAATAAATCTTAATGAATTAATTTGAAATCAAAATAGTCTACAATTATTTCCATTGATTAATAATCGTGAAATCTATGATTTTATGTTTAAATTCCCTTTTTGGAAATTTAAATTTAAGGACAAGTGCGCCTAGTAGTAGTAGGCGCTTTTTCAATCCAAAAAGAAAGTTAAAATTTCAAAAATTTTTAACGTCATCTCCGAATAACAAATTCATATATTGCATGTGATTTTGGGTTTTATGTCGGATATTTTAAAAAACTTTTCAATTTAGAAAAAAGACTTGTCCTTATTTTTCAAAATTAAATCGGATTTAATAAAAATGCAATAAAGAATATATAAATAATTGGTATAGTATAATATAATATGTTACCTGTATCGTTAATTTCATAATAAAGTGTGAATTTAAGTATTTCAAGAGATAAGGAATCCGTATGAAAAATTTGAAAAATACATTTAGCAACGGGCTCTCTTGCGGGTATTTGCAGAATTTTGTTTGAGAGGAAATCAAAGATTTCCATTTTTGGATCTATTAACAAAAGATTCAATTCTTCATTCGAAATTTGAATTTTCCAATCGCTTTTTTTGTATCTGTTATTTTTTTTGTTGGTATTATTTTTGTTTTGACCCTTGCTATTTTTTTTTTTCCGTCTCCCTAAACTCCAGGACTTTTTCTTGTCCTTGCTTCTAATGCTGTTTAATACTTTCGTAACCTTAATAGGGAGTGGTATGATTCTGTTATATTTTTTGGTTTTCTCTGTATTATTATCCATCTTCAGAGTATATAATTTGGATAACTCTGAAGAATTTGGTTTTTTCATTTTGCTTGCTTTTTGATAATTTTGATTATCAATCGAATTACTTTTTGTTTTTTTGACCTTTAATTCTGTTAATTTATTACTTTTTGTTCTTCTTATTTTTGTGTTTGTTGAATTCCCACTGCTACTTGAATTTCTACTAAAACCAAAACTTTTGGATCTTTTTGTTTTTTTTTTCTTTTTCGATTTCTGTTCCTGTCCCTGTCCCTGTTCGTGTTTGTTTTTGTTTTTCGGTTGGTTGTTGTTGATTTGGTTATTCGCACCTTCATTATTTTTTGGTGTGTTCATATTTTCTTGAACATTCTCTGAGAGACGGCTCGAGTTAAAAACAAATTTTCTCAAGTTTTTTGAATTACTATCGATTGCTTGTGAATTATTTACAATACGAGACCTTTTTTTAAACAGCTGTTCTTCTGATTCCTCACCCTCATCATTTGAACAAGCACTTTTGTCTTTTTCTTTGTCTTGGTTTTTCTTTTTGTAAATTGCGAGGATGTCATTCTCAGACTGGATCGTTTTTAAAGCACACAGCTTGTCTTGCAACTTCTTCTCCACTGTTATTTTTTCAAGTGTGTTTATTTTGTACAACATGTTTCGTGTTGTCATAGTGATTGGGGTTGGTGTGATCGATTTCGAAATTACACCCCTCTTCGAGGGAAGGTAATAGTTTCTTCTTGCCTTCGTATCTAGTGATCCTGAGAGCAATTGATTTTCAAATTGTTTCTCTTCAAAACTCCTGTTCTCTTGGAAAACCCGAATATTCTTTCGGCGTATGAAAGAAGACATCTCACTATCGAGACTATGCCTTTGGATTTTTTTTTTGAAGCCTGGTTTTGTTTTACCGGAGGTCTTAATCATTTTTCAGATTGGTTTCTTCGCAGACGTTTTTAAATACAAGAGGGATTCTTAAAAAGGAGTTTGACAAAAAAGAACCAAATGAATAAAAAAAAAAAAAAAATTAAAAGAAAAATTAAAAATAAATTTTGCAAATTTGTAAAAATGATTATTTTACATTCTTTTAGTGAAATGATACACAATTGTTATTTTAACAAAAATTAAAAAGTTTTTTTTTCCTTTAATTTTTTTTTCTTTTGTTTTCATTTTTTCTCTCTTTATCTGACTATCTTCTTTTCAATGAGTTAAATCAGAAAAATACAAATCGAAAATAATCGGGATTTCTTCAATTACACCAAGAATGTTATGTTTGTCACAGTTTTTTTACGAAAGATTTTTGAAAAATCAACTTTCTTTTGAATGTCACAAACTCCAATTACACCAAAACTCATTCAAGAAAAAACAGTCGGAAATGAATTTTTTTTTAATCTTCTTACTTTTCAACTTTCATTTATTTTTTTGGGAGTTATTTTGGCTCTTACAAAAATATCTTCTCGCCAATAATGAAGTTCTTTTTTCCAAACAAACTGATAAGAAAATGTTTGCTAATCAAAAAACCAAAAAACCTATATAATTCCAAATTAATTCTAGTGTTTGTGATCCAAATTTTAAAAGTTGATACTGAAAAAAGTCTTTAGTTTTCAGATTCTTAAGGGAGTAGAAACACATCAAACTTTATTAAAAATTATCTTTGTGCTCTTGGGGATGTATGCATAAAGGAGATCTTCAGATATACTTCACATATCTTCCTTTTGGGTTAGTTAAGGCCCGTAAGATCTTGTGTTATCTTATTAAAAGCAAGTGTTTGTTCAAAAAATGCCTTTTATTGGGTTTTTTTTGTTTTTTATTTTAGTTTCTACTCGTGAAGTACTAAAAAATACAATAAGAAAATATTTATCCAATTAATTTTGTATTTAGGCCAGTTATACGTACCAAAGCACTATTAACTCAATAAAATTTAATATGTATAACCGGAATGGTACTTCTGGTGCTTAATTTTTGTGGTAAGCTACTATCGAGGTGATCATACGAGAACAAAAAAAGAAAAACTTCAATTTTGACAAAAATTTTCTTTTTTATTTTTTCTTAATGGAGTGTAAATTAAACTCAATGAACCCTACTATCGTACCCCCTTTCAATACTTTAAACACAAAATCTGGAATTTCAGGATTATTAAAGAATGAAAATAATTTTTGACTATTTTGATTTTAAATTAATCCATTGAGATTTATTTCTTTTAATTCAATAAGAAATACAAACCATCGGTTACCACCTGAATTCTAAATCCATAAAAAATGATCAACATTATTTTATGAAAAATAAAGGAAACAAAATTTTCTTTTAACTTGGCAAAAAAAAAGGTTTTAAAAATCATGGTAAATTTAGACACAATTAAAAATTTAAATCATCTCAATAGATGAATTTTCCTTTTGGTTGTAGTTTTTCTTGTTTTGTTTTGAAATTTCATGTGATTGTAGTTTTTATTTTGAAGAGTTAAAGGAAAATTTTTTTCCTTTTATTTTGCAATTAATAGAATTTAATAATGTGTACTTTTGTGAATATTGTAAACATAATTAAGAAAATTTCCGAATTTGTTCCCATAACAATTGCATTATTCTGGAAAAAAATTGTAAAATGGTTACAAAAGTTCTCATTTACAAAGATTCTTAAACTTATTTTTTTCTTCATTTCAAAACAAAAACCAAATCCTTAAATTAAAGTTATTATTGAAAGCAAAATAGAATTTCAAATATTCAAATTAAAAATAAAAAAAAAAATTATTCTCAATGAATATTTCAATTTGCAATTAATCAAGCCAAAATTAGTAAAAATGAATTTTTTCGGATTTTTTATTGCATGGAATTTTTCCATTCCTGTATGAAATTTAAAACAAGATTTTTGAAATGAGTATTAGCCCATTTTGATTCCTTTAAGTTTCCTACTTCTTTATTGATCAATCAGAACTAATGATAAAATATTTAAAATATTTAGCTTATCATATGGTTTTACAATTATCCTGAATATGAGATTTTTTTCCAAATGGTAAAATGGCTTTTAAGCAAATACTGAGTGTCCTGAATTTTAAAATTGATGAAATTGACTTCATACCTCAAATATCCTTACATTGCAAATCAAAAATTTTATTTTTTTATTTTTGAAAACTATTTTGATTGAGTGTCGTTAAATGACAAGTTTTTTCATGGGATTTTCTATTTTATCTGACAAATCTCTTGATTTTACAAATCAAAACTAAACTCTAAAAAACCAAAAGTTGGCTTTTATTTAATGTAATACTGAAGTCAAAATAAAGTGTGCAAAAAAATTTATTTCGTGCTTCAAAATAAAAAGCGTGTTTTTTTGTTATAGAAGACCTATGCATCAACTGATAAAAGGAACCAATAATAAACCTAAAATCAATAGTATTGGTTTCTTAAAGTTCTATTATATAAAAAGAAATTCTAAAAATGAAGGATCAAATTAGAAAATTAATCATTAAAAAAAATCATCAAAAAATTCCAAAAAATTGAGAATATTTTGGAAAATTTTCAACAATTTACAAGAATAATTTAAATTTTACTGAAAATATCCAGACCTTTACTTTCAAAATTGATTTGAACTTAGTTATACTATTTGGTAGTTGATTGGATGTTGCCTTGGAACAAGAAGAAAAAAATAACGGATAATATTTTGAAACACGGATAATAGTCTTTGTGTACGTATTATTTTGATCATTGTAGAATTGATAAAATCAAAGATTTTACTCATTCCTTTTAAATTTTGGAAAACCTAATTTAAGTTTTAATGAGTGTTTTCTGTTTTATTAACCAAGCCAGTAGATTTTTGGAATAAATCAGAAAACCAAATGCCACCTTCCTAAAATTCATATTAATAAGTAAAACAACTGATGACACTCGATTCCTTTAAAGTCCCATAAACATAACAAAACTTTCAACACTTCTTATCCAATAATCCACTCTGTATTGTTTGATTGATTTCTTATTATTATTTTACATAGAATTCAATCTTTTGAATTCCGATTGATTTTAGGATTTGTCTATTGGTTACACTGTTAAAGGTTTTTTTTTTATTTAAGGGAATGAAAACTTTTATATTTTTTTTTTAATTTGAATTTTTTTTTTTAACTGGAATTAAGATATTTACTTAAATAAATTCAATTCAGTAAATAAGAATTGGTGAGAATATGTTTATTTTGAATAATATAAGTAAGACATGAATTGAAAAAAGTATTCAAATAATTTAAAATTTATACCCCCCCCTAATTGTATCTATCCAGGACATATTCTAATTGAATTAATAGAAACCTCAAAAAAAAAAAAAAATAGGTTTGTTCAAAATAATGAAACAAGCGGAACAAAAAATTTATATTGATAAATTTGTTGAAATTTCACCAACAATTTTTGATCGATCAAATGATTAGATAATATCAACAAATTGTATGAGATTTTATAATTTAGCAAACTCAACATTAACCTTCTATCAACCATTGAAAACAAATTTCAGATCTAAAAAACAAATTACGTAATTAGTCAAAAGGAAATGAAAATAATACAAACAAAAAAAAAAAAAATGAAATATTTTTAAAATCAAAATTATTTTAAAAATGAATATAATGCGGTGGATTTTTATACTTCCAACCATATAAAATAAGTCCAAAGTTTTGGAATTTAGTTTAGACATGCAAATATTAGACCTTTTTACATAAACACCATTTCACATTAAGGAGCTCAGCTGAAAATGAATAATTCACTTTTTTTAAGTATAAACCATCCACGATTGTTAAAAAATAAGAGAAATGATAAACTTTCGATTAGTTTTGTTATTCATAAAAGAAATACCCCACAAAACCACAAATTTCAAAAAAAAAAAAGGAAAGAAAAAATTGTTCCACTTTCATTTCAGTAGAAAATCTTGTATTAATTTACTCAATTTCTTTAGAAAATTAAAAATTTTTAGAATAATATTTTTTAATTTTAGTGTATTTATTTTCAAAGAATATCTGAACCACAATTTTCTTAATTTTAATTTGGGGTTTCAATTTTTTTTTTTTTTTCAAATATACTTTTTTAATAAAGAAAAACTTGTAAAAAAAAAGAATGAAAAAAAAAAAGCATTAAAAAAAATTAGAAAAAATGATCAAAAATTTTAAAATTTATATTGAGAACAACACCGAATTAAAATGATATAATATGCTATATTTCTTCAATAAAGCTTCCCCACCTTTGAATTAAAATCAAATTATTTATAAAAAATGATCAATAATCTACCAATAGTTAATTTTAAACTGAAAAGGGCGATATCGAACAAAATAAATCAATTGGTTAATAACCAAATTGGACTCTACCAAGCCCTCTCCTCCGATGAGAAGATTTTTTTCAAAATATTGTAAAAAACCTTTTTTCAAATCCAAAGAATGCTATACTATTTTAATTTGTTGATATATTCCTCTTGATTTATATTAATTATTTCTTAAAAGAAACAGTTACTAAAAAATAACAATATTGAAATGAAAAAAGAAAAAAAAAATTGGTTATAAATACATATAGGATTTTTTTTCCTTTTATTTCTTGTGTTTTTTTGTAACCAATATTTTGGGTGAAAAAAATCATAAATATATTATACATATTATTTATTGTTTTTCTGACTTACATAATATCAAGTATAATCTATCATTTTTTGAACTTCTTTGAAAATCAACTCATTAATCATTTTTTTTTTCAAATATTTTAAAATACGAATATTTTTACCAAAAACTCAAAATAATTTTTTTAATTATCTCAAATTTATTTTTTAGTGTTAATAAATATTCTATGAAGAAAAAATGATGATTTAAATATTTTTTTGAAAATAAAGAGTTATTTTTTGATATTTTCTTTTCATTTTAAATAAATGAAAATGATTTTTTTAAAAAATCGAAAGAATAAATAATTTTTTTATTTAATTAAATTTCAATTTCAATAATAAATAGTTTCAGAACCAAAATTAAATTTAGATTTTTTTTTATTGATCTTTACTTTTATTGGGTTTATTTGAAATAATTAAATTTTCAATATTTTTTTAGCAAATTACTAAGAAATATCTCTTGATTGTTTTTAAAATAGTATTATTTTTCAACAAAATAAAATTCAAAACATTCATAAAATAACTTTATTGTGAATAAATAATATTTTTTTTTTTTACTTATATAGTCTTTGTTTAGAAATATGAGAAATTTTGATTTCAAAAAATAGGCTCAAATTAATTAATTGTTAAAAATTTCTATCATTCATCATTTCATAAACCAAAATAACAATTTGCAGTAAAATTTTTTTTCAAGATCTCAACCAAAATTCATTTTATCTTTTCAAATAATACACGTTACTGAATTAATATTCTTTGATTTTAAATGATTTTAAATTAGATGGTTGGTGTTTGAAAACAATTGAAATAGGGTCAAGTGTGTTTAACTTTGAGATGGATAATAAAATATTTCATTGATCAAAAAGCATTTTTCAAAAAATATAATAAAAACTAATACAAAATAAACTTTTGTTGAAATAATTTTTTTAATTTTTTTTTATTTTTCTAATCTAAAAAAGTTCTCAAAAAGAAAAAAAATAAAAAAATAAATTAACATTTTTTAATTTTCAAAATTATTTTTAAACCAATCTAAAAGGAAGGGTGTTTCGCCTTTTAATTTAATAATCGTTTCCCAATCTTTTTTTGCAAGTTCAAACAAGTCAAGTTTATTTCGAGAAATTGCACTGATAAACAAGGCCAATTCGTTTGCCTGTTGGCTTTGACTCGCAATGTTTTCGTTTAAAAAATTATTGGTTTCCCAGAGTGCTCTATTATACCATTCCTTTGATAAAGATAAAATTGAAGATAAGAGGAAATAGTTTGATCTATTTTCATGGAATGTAAAATCTGAAATTGACATCGAGTGAATGATTAATTCTGAGGCCTTTGAGTTTTCTCCTTGCAATATGTGGATTAAGGCAAGTCTGCTAATGATTAATAGAGGCAATGGTTTTGTTATTTCAGTTTTTGTATTTTTTATTGTTTGTTTGTTCTTCTTGTTTTGAGTTAAATCAGCGGGTACTCTTTTCAGAAGCAATACCTTTGCTCTTTCTAATTGCAAGGTGTCCATCAACGATTCAGATAAAGCAAGTAAGATCTCATTTGGAATTTTCTCTTCGTCACCAATTATTTTGATTGCCTTTTCCCAATATCCAAGAGACTCCTCAACTCCTCGTTTCCCATTTGCAGCAACAGTGAATATTGACTTCCACGTCCATATTAAATAATTATTTGAATTTGAATTGATTTCAATATTTAACAATTCATTTGCTTTTTCCAGATTAAGTTTACGATACTGAGTAATAGCTCGTGTAATGTTATAATTTTGGAGATTCTTTTTGTCGATTTCTTCTTTTTCTTTTTTACGTTCTTTTACTTGCTCTTTTTCTTTTTCTTTTTCTTTTTCTTTTTTCTTTTCATTTTCTTTGCTCTTTTCATTCTTTTCTTTTGTTTGTTCGTTTAATTGATGATCAATAATTTGCATAAAATGTAAATTACGGCCTATCTTGTTGCTGCTTAATTCACGGCCAAGAAAGAAATTCCAAAGCAAAAAGATGGTTGACAGGATTTAAACAATCAATCAAATTTTTGAAGGCAAGGTCTATTGTTTGTTGTTTTGGAAGCATTGGTTTGAGAAATTGCTGTATTCTTGTGATTGCCTTTTCTTCGCTGACCAGCTCTAAAGTGTTGATTAGCACTGTTCGAAAGAAATGGATTTTATCTGGATGGACCTTGAAGGACTCTAAAAGCAACTCAAAAGAGTGGATCCATTCTTGTTGTTGTGCCAAAATTTGGAACTGTTGGAACGGTTCAAAATTCGTAACTTGCTCAGAGCCTTGGAATGTTTTGTTTAGTTGCTTGAATAGCGTTGTTAAATTAAACTCCTTGGACTCAACCATTTTGAATAGGTTGTCCAGCTCCTTAATGGAGTAAGTCAAGGAACTTAAGAATGTTGAAATTACTTTCAAGACTTCTCCTTTTGATAATTCTTCCAAACAGATCTTGATCGAATAAAGAAACGGCAACAGATATTGGCTGACGTTTTCAAAAACATCAACACAAATGTCGTCAAAGGTATCAATAATTTTATGAACCAACGATAAGAACCTTTCAAGTTTGCTGTTTGTAAATTTTACTCCTTGTAAAAAGCTTCTTGCAAAACTTTCTATTTCCAATTTACGCAAGTACATCATGCTTTCTTTGATCTTCTCTTCATTCTTTGCTGCTAATTTGGTATTGATCGACAAATCGTCAAGGAGTTGGTTTGTTGCAAAAATTAGTTGTTCGCTATTTCCGAGCCACTTTAAAGCAGATTTCATCACAAATATAAATAGAAAGAGAACTAAAAAAAAAAATTTAAAAAATAAAATTGAAAAAGAAAAAATAAAGTAAAAATGAAAATTAAAATGAAATTTAAAGTTTAAGGGAGTCAAATTTTATGGTAATGGGAAAATTGTTTTGGTATAATTGTAATACTATTTGTTGGAGAATAAAGGGAATAAAAATTCCTTTCGATTTTCCAAAAACATATTTAAAAATTGTTGAAATTTCGTTTTTTTGCAAATTCATAAAACAAACTTAAATTATTCATTTCTCTATTTTAGAATTGGGAACTTTGATGATTTATTTTAAGTAAGAGAGCTGTTTTTTTTTTTTTGATCCAAAACTTAAATGAAAATTTTGATCATTTTATTTTACAATTAATTGTATTTTTTGGTACTTTTTTACTTGGGTTTGAATCTTCTCTTGATGGAATTTGTACTAATAGATTGAAGAACTCTCTGAATTTTATGTTTTGTGAGGAAAGTGAATACTGGTGTTTGAATTATATTTGGGAAAATATTTCCACTGCATTTTAGATATTTTTCTCATATAAACAGAGTTTTCAAAGAAGTGGCTTCTGATTTAAAAACCTGATGTGAAAAAGGAAATTGAGAATGAAGTGAAAATTTACCCTATTAGTAATTCAAATACCAATATTGAACTGGAAATAGAAAAAATGATTCAAAGAATGAAAATTATTGTACTTTTCGTTGTATTGCAATGTTTAAGTTTTTTTTTTGGTTCTAGGTGCTTTTATATTAAAACATTTATTGATCAACAACCTTTAAGAAAATATTCAACAATACAAGTTAAAATAAAAATAGAATTTTTTACTTCTTGTTACCCTTTCTTTCTACTTTTTTCACAAGTATATTATTACCCTTTTCCTAAGCTCTCACAATTCTTTTAAAAAAATATTAGAATGACTTTAGCTGAATGGAATAGAGATTTCTAAACATTTCAATCGTAATTTTTTTCTTAATCTAAAAATAAAAATTGTAAAAATGAAAAACTTGGATATTAAATTTAAAAAAGATTCATTGACTTAAGTTAATTCAAAGTGAACACTTATGTTGTTATTTGTAAAAGTTGTTTTCACAGAGCATAAATATCGAAAATTCCATAAACGTTATCTTTATCAATAAATAAAATTTTATATAAAGATTTTATTATATATATTTCAATTCATATATAAATTTGGATCGAGAATCATTTGACAAGAATCGATGAATTAGTTGCTAATGTTAAGATAATAGATGTTATAATAGAAAATTTATAATTTTTATTCACTTGTTGTTTTTGTTTTTCGAATATTTTTAGTCTTCAATTTAGGGGGGCAATACTTACATTTTAAAAAAGGGTTAAAAAAATAATTCAATAGTATTCAAACCCAATTCCAAAAATTTGGACACACCCAAGATCAAAAATAGGAAAAAAAAATAATATATTATATTTTTATAAACGTAATATAAAATCACATTTAAGTTATCCAGTATTAATATTTTTATAAGCAATCATTTTAATTCAAAATAAAAAAATATAAAACCAAAAAATAAAAATCGGTGTATCCAATATAATGAAACAAGTGAAACAAAAATTTTAATGGAAAAGTTGTTGAAATTTCACCAACAATTATTGATCGATCAAATGATTAGATAATATCATTGACAAATTATTTGTAATTTTTCTATTTAGTCTAAGCTCAACAGTATCATTGTATCGACCATCAAAAAATAATTTCCAGATCTAAGGAAATAGATTAAATAACTGTAAAAAAGCAAAATGATAAACAAAACTAAAAAAGACAAAAAAATGAAATATGTTTGTAAAATCAAAATTATTTTCAAATTGAATTTAAAGAGTGATATTATTATTCTTTCAACTGTTAAATTGAGTCCAAAAATTTTAATTTCGTTTATATTCTCAAATTTAGTAGATGAATCTAAGATTTATATTTTCGGTCCTAATTATAATATAAAAACAAAGCATAGATTCTTAAATAAACAAAAAAAAATATGTAAAATTTTTATTGATACAAACATTACTATCTCAAATAGAATAACCTCAAATGATAGTATATAAGAAACAAGTGTACAGTCAGTTTCACTTTTAAGGTACAAACTTTCAACAAAATTTAAGGTACGAAAAAATCTCAAAATAAGGCACTTTTTTTGGAATTTTTTTTTTCACAAATTATTTTACTAGAATTTGAATTTTGTGCCTTAATTTGAGATTTTTCTTTGTGCCTTAAATTTCGTTGAAAGTTTGTGTCTTAAAAGTGGTACTGACTGTATTCAATATAATGCATTCTCATTATTCTAAATAATAATACGAAAAAAAAAAATAATAATAATAAATAAAAGAATATGGATATATATATATATATATATATATTATTTCAACCTTTTATCCAAATCAAAGTAAGTATTAAAAAAAGATGGGAAAAATTAGTTAAAATTATGATTACTCTAGAAAAATAAAATAAAATTTTAAAATATGCAATTGAAAATATTCTCTACTTACAACTTTTATAAACACCAAGTTTCTAAAAATTCTGATCTACTAAAAAACCCAGAAAAGAATTTTTTTTGTTGAGATCATTTTTTTTTATTTAAATCTTTTATCAAAAAAAGAAACATCTAAATTCATTATATTTTTCATATTATAAAAATTTTGTACCCTTTTTATTGAAATTTTCAATATTTTTATACAATAACAATGATTTGTTACCAGGTATATTAATATAAAGATTTTTGATTTTTTTTTTTTTTGAGATAATTCGTTTAGTTAACAAAAAAAAAAAGATTTAATCAAATTATTGAAAAATAATTGTATTAAAACAAGAAAAATTATCTAATAATTAAATTTTTAAAGTCTTTAAAAATTTTACTTCATGATTGTGTTTTTGTTATAAGATTAAATTTATTTTTTCAAAATAAAATTTTCTTGAAGATATTATGGGATTTTGTAAATTTTATCTCAAAAATTCAAAATCATTTTTTTTTTAGACAAAAATGATTTAAATTGTTATCAGGATATTTGTGAAGAAGACCAAACAATTTATTAAAAAAAAATTTCAAAATTGAATTTTTTTTGATTTTTTTTCTCATTTTTTGAAAAACTAGAAAACTACTTTTTATAAACATTAAAGAATAAAAAAATTGTACCAAATAGATCCCAATTTAATTGGAAAATATTTGCTTAACTTATACCAAATAATTATTTTTCTAAATTATCCATATTCGAATTAGTGTTATTGATTGAGAATTGCATTGAAATATTAATTATTCAAAACAATAACAAAAGAATTTTTTTTACTCTAAATCAATAATTTTCACCTAAATTAAAAAATATGTTGTCCCATTTTCATGAATTTGCTTAATTTTTAATCAAAAAATAGTTTATTTGATTTTCGTTTTATCTTATAAATATATGAATTTCGAATTTGAAAAAAAGGAACTTAAATTAATAAATTGTGTAAATGAAGTTAACTCACCCATTTCAAAAGTAAAAACACAAAAATAAAAAAAAAATATTGAGATCTCAATAAGATTTCTTTTTATTTTTAAAAGATACTACTCCTTTAAAAAAATTTTTTAAAGTATTTTTATTTATTCAAATCATAAAGTTAGTGTGAAAAGGTTCAATGTTCAAAATCCTCTTGATTAAACTTAATATCAAAATTTTATTGAGTTGATCGTAATATTATAAATATATTTAAATATAAAGTTGAAAATTGAAGAAGTGGGGGTAAAAATATTCTATGTTTAATTTCTATATTCATAAATTTGAAAAAGTTATTTGGTCGATATTTTGTTGTTTTCTCTTGATTAAAACTATTCAAAAAAAAAAAAAAATGAAAATAATTTTATTTTCTATAAACCACATTCTTTTCAACCTTTTTTTTCTATTTACAGTATAAATTAACATTTCCCAACAAAAATATAACATTATCTTGTTTTTAAACAGAAAAGATCAAATCTTTCAGTTGAAAAATAAAAAAAAAAAAAAAAAAAAGTAAAATTTTTAAAAATATTAATATATTTCGTATAAGTCTATAAGTGTACTTGTTTACAAGTTTAATTGAACTATTTTTAAAAATAAAAAAGTTCTATTATCTTATGAAAATAAAAAAACAATAAGGGTTCCTAAAACCTTTAAAAAAAAATAAAACAAAACAAAAAATTATTTTTTCGTTACCAATGGAAATTATTTAAAATATTAACAATAATTCCAACAATCTTTATTTGTTTAAATTAAAAAAATAAATGTCTTTTTTTTTTTTTTTGAAATTATCTAAAAAAACAAAAAAATCCATATATTTCTCAAAAGAAAACTTTTTAAAATACCTAAATAAAAAAATAAGAAAAAAACTCTAAAAATATAAAAATTAATAAAAAAGAAAAAAAAAAATTAGAAATTAAATTAAAAAAAAATAAAAATGAATTAATTAATCCACAATAGATTTCTTATGTATTGAAAATAATTGTGTAAGATAAAATAATAATTCTTTCTGGTTCATTGATTCTATTCCGTCTGCACTGATAGTTAGTCCAATATATTTATATTTTGGCAATTTTTTGGAATTTTTTTTACAATGTTTATTATACTTTTCTTTCATTTTGGAAATATGGGTTTTCACAGACTTTGAAGACTTTTTTGAAGAAGATGTAAGAATGGATGTGGAATCCTTTTCTGGCCAGAGTGGTGTAACTAGTGAGTGATTTTTTTGGACAGCATTGGAAAAGTTTTCAAAGCTGGAGAGATCCCAACCATTATTATCGATAAACAAACTATGCACCAAGAGTTTGTTTTGGAATAAACAGTTTGAAATAATATTTAAGCCTTCGTTTGTGAAATTGTTGCCAGAAAGATCTAAAACGTGGAACACTTTGGTTTTTTCAATTTTTTTGAACACGTCACAAAAGTCTTTACCTAAGTGATACTTTTCATTCCCCTTGCATCTAAAATGGGTCAAACATATTGAGTTTGTCAAGAAATCTATGAAAGATTGCTCAATTAGTTCAATGTCCTTCCCCTTGAGGATATTCCTAGAGATTGAGAGTTTTTTCAAAGACTTTGACATGGCTGCGCATTTGAAAATCAGGTTAATACCCTCACTGGCAAATTCGTTATTATCAAGGATCAATTCTTCAAGTGATTCTGACTCGGTGTTTGTTTCAAACACTTCCAAGATTTTATGGCAAATGTCTGGGCCAAACTGATTGCCAGATGCTGACAGCGAAAAGTTCTTAAGCTTATCATTTAACAGAATTGAATCCAATAGCAGGGGGAAATAATTGTGTGTCAAAGTTGCATTTGAAATGTCTAATTTCTTGACTGAGGAGACCACCTTGAAGGTTTCAGCTAAACACCAAAATGCCTCTTTATTAAATTTATTCCCAATCAAGCTTAAAACTTCAATTTTCGATTTAACCAATGATGACGAAATGTATCGAAAGTCAATGCCTGTGAAATCTAACATGAGCACCTTGAGTTGGTTTTTTAAAATCACTTGGTTTAATAATTCAGCTCCCTTTTTCCCAAACTTGTTTCCCGACAAACTCAAATATTTGATGTTCTTGCAGGCTAGCAAATTTAATAGAATTGTTGCCACAGACGATTCTGATAAATTGCAAAAGCTCAAATTTAAAGTTTCCAAATATTGGAGGCAGGACAAACCGTGTGCTAAATTTTTAGCCTCTTTGCTTTGGATCTTGTTTCCAGAGAGATCAATTAATGTCAAATGCAAATCTGGGTTTTTCCTAATCGCCTTCCCCAATTTGCCAAACCCTTCGCTGGATTCCAGCCCGCTTAGGGTCATTTCGGTTAGTGAGGAATTGAATTCTAACACTTCAGACATTAAGGTGATGGGGTCCTTTCGATAAATGTTTGATAATCTGAATTTTGTGAAATAGTCGTTGTGCTTGAGTGCAGCGACAATCGGGTAAATGTCAATAGAATTGTCCATGTAGAGATCGATCCTTCTGAAATTTGATAAATCTAACATTTTTCGTTTGCCTTTGTTTTTGTTTTCATAGCACTCATTTTTGACAAATTTGAGGAATGCCTTGCTTATTGGGGTCTTGTAATAACTACACCACGCCTTATATTGCTCACTGAATCCATTCCCTTGATATTTTGTTTTCTTATGAATGGATTGCAGATTCCAAATTGAACTCGTTTTATTTAAATTTGTGACACAATCAACAGTGTGCGCCCTTAACATTTCATCCTTGTTCATGTTTTGTCGAAAATAGGTTTTGTTTTCTAATTTTGGTAATTCGTGCCCCTTCAGGTTTAATTTCTCATTTTCAGATTTTACTTTCTTAAGATTCATTTTTGATCCAAAAGTTAACTCTTCCTTAATTTCTAAACTGTCAGATTGTTCTTCTTCTTTTTGTTTTTCTTCTTTTTCTTGTGTTTCTTCTTCTTTTTTGTTTTCTTGCTCGGTTTTTTCTTGATCTTCTTGCTCTTTTTCAGATTGGTCATTGCTTTCTTGATTTTGTGTTTGTTCCACTTGTTCGTTTGTTTTTGTTTGTGTTTGTGTTTCTTCTTCGAAATCACTTTTATTTTCGCTTTCAGAAATACTGGCTGTTTGTATTTTTTGTACAAAAAGGGTATTCTTTTGATTCAAATCGATTTTTGAGGAGTTCTCTTCTCCACTCCCAATTAAACTAAGTGAATTCCCACTTGCTAAAATTGAAAAGTCTTCAAAAATGCATAGATTTGTGTTGGGCAACCCAATACTTATTCTGGAATAGTTTGTTTTGATTGTCTCTAAAATGGACAATGCTTTTGGATGATGAACATCAATTAAAAAGTCTTTAAATTGTAATTTGAAATGTGTTTTATCAAAATATTCGATTTTTTTTAAATCATAAAGATGCCCATTTCTGCAAACCTAAATAATTTGAATTTGAATTTTTTATTTTTTTTTAAAAAAAAGGAAAAATGTTAAAAGATTGAAAAATAAGTTAGTTTTGTGTCAAATGTTTGTTTAATAGAGTTTGAATGGCTAAATTTAAATTGTTGTTTAATAAAAAAATTTTCATTTTTGGAATGGTTCTCAAAGAAACATGAGTTAAGTTGGTTTTTTTTATTAGTCTAGAAAACCAGAGAAAAACTTTGACTTTTGTTCTGTTTTTTTCAACATTAATTAATTTTAAATACAAATCGATTTTTAAAGTGAAATGCGAAAATAAAAGAAAGAAAAAGTGAAAACAAACTTTTTTTTTTAAGGACTTTTTCCTTTTCCCAATTGTAAGAACACGAAAAAGAGTTAAAACAAAGATCCTCTTTTCAATTTTTTTAAAACTCTTTTTTTTCAGAATGTTTTGGACCAAGAGCACATTTTCATTTATCGCATCATCAACCATGCCTTCAATAACTGTTCTTTCTTCAATTGTAAGGTCTTTTAATTGCGAGAGATCTATTTTTTTGGTTTTTTTTTGAAGTTTTCTTTTTTTTTTTTCAATTTTCCTTTGTTTTTTTTTTAATTTTTTTTGATATTTGGCTTCTTCTTTTTTTTGCTTTTTTTGAATTTTTTTTTCACTCTTTGAAACATTGGACATTTTTTTATGTTGTACTAAATTTCTTTTTTGAGAATAAGAAAAGTTAACGAATAAAAAATAATTTGAAAGTTTGTCCTGAAAAAATAAATCGTTAAGAAAAAAATGAAAATCGCTGATCATTTTTTATTTTAATGAATTAGTCAGAAACTTTTCTATAAGGAGACCTAGAAAAAAAATCAACAAAAACAAGTGTTTTGGAGCGTATCTTCTTCCAAGATTAAAAGTTTCTCATAATATTTAAATGACTTTATTTTTTTTTCATTTTATTAGTCTAGTCAAGAAAATTTATCGTTAGTGTATTTAATTTTCAATTGCCTCTTTTTCCAGACAGTCTTCTTGAACACTATGTGTGTTTTCATCACAGACACTTATTATATTCTGTTGTGATCATTTTTTTCCAATAAACAACTTATACCTTACAAATTTTTTTGACTCTAATTTTTCCCGAAAGGATAAATTTGGTTTATCTTCCAAAGATAAGAACGTTTTCCTTTTTCGTTGAACAGAGAATATTTTCAAATTATGGAAATTACAAAGAAGACAAAAAAAGTTCTGAAAACAAGTTTTTTTGAAAGAGTGTCTTCAAAATTTTAAAAAACTCTGTTGTTTAGAGTTTCAAGGTATTTCATATCTGAAAAAATTTTTGTTTCTGTTTGATCTTATGATTGTGTAAACTCAGTTGGTAAAAATTTTTAAGTGATTTTCTTTTTAAAACGTTTCGGAATAGAGTCTTTTTAAAATTGATCAAATCCTTTGTGTTACTCTCTTTTAACAATCTTACTCATACTTTATTCTGCCTTAATTTAGCAATTTTTGACAAAGAAATTTGAGCAAAAAAAATAGAGAATATTTTCATTTGTTAAAAATTACCTGTTCAGAGAAAATTTTCTCTAGTAAATGAAAAATTATTTGAATATTTACAACAGGTTTTAATCAATAAATCATCAATATAAAAGAAAAAATCAACAATTAAATCTTGGTGCCAAATCAAAAACCCCAAAATTTCTTCAACATGAAATTCAATTTTTCAAATGAATCAAAAATATGAGTAAAAATTTGATAATATACTAACATTTTTAGAGAAAGATTTAAATTCCAAAGTTAAGGTTAATAGTTCTCATTAGAGATATTGACGAAATCTTCCAAAACCTATCAGTTTCGATCCTGTGGTAAAAGTAGAAATCAAAAAAAAAATACCAAATAAACACAATTTTATTTTAGACAATGACATAAAAGTAAAATCTAATTTGAATAGAATTGTTTGTTTGGTAAATTTACTCAGACAAAAAAACTCAAATAATTCAAATTAAGTGAAAAAATGTCCCAAAAAGAAAATCAGTTTTTGATCTCCAATTTTAAAAATCCACAACCATTTTTATCAATTCTCATAATAACAAAAAGAATTTTAATTTGACAAAGGTTTTTGGTTATTTTGATTTACATTAAATTAATCAAAATATTTTCTTAATCAATTTTTGAAAAGTTACTCATCCTCAAGTGAAATTTTTGAAAAACAAAATTATGAAAGAAAAAAGATCTAAAGAAATTATTTTTTTAATAATATAAAAAACTAACTTAATTATCATAATAGATGTTTTCGAAACCATTTCAAAAATTATCAAAGGTAGAATTTTTAGAAATTAGATACTAAAATTCAGTCATCTTCTCAAAAAATATTGAAGATTTGATATTTTTTTTTGATTTCAAAATTTACCAAAAGATAAAATTGAAAAGTTTTGGAAGATTTCACCAATATCCTATTGGACACTATTAACCTTAACTTGGAATTTAAATCTTTATCTAAAAATAAGAGTATATTATTAAATTTTTACTCATATTTTCAGTTAATCAGTAAAATTGGGGTTCTCTGTTTTTTACGATTTCCAAGTTTTTATATTTGACTGTTAAAACAAAACAAGAAATGATCTTGTGGAATAATTTTATCAAGATTTGTTTCTTTTAAAATTGAAAAAGAAAAAATTAATTTACCAGTATTTTGTTTCAATTAATAAAAAGAAATTTAAATTCAAAAATAAATTTACAAATTTATATCTTCCTTATCTGAATGAACATATAAAATTTAACCAAAGAATTAACATTAAAATTAATTTGAATTCAGAATATTTAAATCTTCTTAGAAACAAAAGAAGAAATGAAATTTATAAATATAATTATAATGATTTGTTGAATATTACCAAGTTGAAATGTCTTTAGGTTTTTTTGAGTTTTCTGTTTATTTGGAAAATCAATCAATTTTCGTTTAGTTTTTATTTGAGTTTTCGATTTATTTGTTAAGTGTTCTAGGTTTTTTTTGGGGGTTTTCTATTTTATTCGGAAAATCTATTGGTTTTCTAAATAAATATTAAACTCAAAAAAACCAAACGAAAATCAATAGATTTTCTAAATAAAATAGAAAACCTCAAGAAAACCTAGAACACTTCACAGAATAAAACAGAAAAACCCAAGAAAACCTAGGTACTTGATGACACCCAACAAGAATATTTTCAAATAATTAAAAACTAAAAAAAAATATTTATTAATCAAAAATACTTCATTTATCCATCAAGTTAAACAATTTTCCAATTCAGAACATTTACTAACTGCTCAAATAGATATTACTCCACAATAAGGAAAACTCAAATAAAAATTGCACTTTATGTTTAAAACATGAAAATAAAGAGATAATAGAAAATATTGATCACTTTTTATGGGTGTTTCCTCCTTATACAAAAGATAGATTGATATTTTTAAATAAAAAAAAAAGAATTAATAACTTTTAATGAATTAATTTAAAGTCAATACCGCTTAAAATTATTTTCATAAAGTAATAATCATGGAAAACATGATTTTACGATTAAATTCCCTAAAAGAAATTTAAGTAAAAGGGCACTTCGGGTGTAATTTACACTTCCTTATCAATTAAAAAAAATGTGTCCGTATTTTGAGATAATAGAGTATAATATCAAAATATTTTTTTTTCTTTCATAGGTTCTTTTATTTTTTCAAATACAGCCAGTTCCACTTTTAAGGCACAAACTTTAAACGAAAATTAAGACTCAAAAAAAAATCTCAAATTAAGGCACACAATTCAAATTCTATTTAAATAATTTGTAAAATAAAAACAATCCAAATTTTGTGCCTTAATTTTAGATTTTTTTGTACCTTAAATTAAGTTGAAAGTTTGTGCCTTAAATTTGAAACTGACTGTATCATTTATTTGATAATTTACATTTGAAGTGTAGATAAAGAAATAAGTGTAACACACACACACACACACACACACACACACACACACACACACACACACACACACACACACACACACACACACACACACACACACACACACAGAGAGAGAGAGAGAGAGAGAGAGAGAGGAAATAGTTAATACCCGCCTGAAATAAAATAAAGCCAATCAAGATATTGTCTTGGGAATTTAAAAAGAAAAATTCTTCGATTTACACATTAAAAAAAAACAATAAAGAGGTTTATTTCAATCTCCAATTGAGCTTGAAATAAAATACTAAGATAAATTTAATGTGATTATTCTAGAATCATTTTGACAGTTTCAATAACATCAGAATAACATATACTACCTTTCAAAATCATTGTCTCATTAAAAAAAAATTTTTGAAAATAAAAATTTTTAATAATTGAATTTATCTATTATAATATCAATATTTCGATTTTAATCCTAAGTTCTATACTCAAGAGATGTTTATTTTTTTTGTTTAAAATAAAAGGTAAAGAAATAAAAAAAAATGTTGAAAAAATTGGGACATTTATTTTAAAAAGAAGCATTACATGAAAAATAGAAAATTTAAAAAAGTAAAAAAACCCATTTACCAATTCTCCTTCCATTTGAATAACTAAATGTAATCTCTTTTTCATATTTGAAACCAATTTTTTCATTAATTCATCTGTTACTTCTTTCCCAATTTTCATTTTAATTTTCCCTTTTAACAAAACACAATGGAAAAAATAAAAAATACAAAAAATGATTTATTTGCAAACTTTTCGATGTGAGGGGAAAAACTTCAAAACGATACAAAAGAAATTCAAAATTCAAATGTAACATGGACCATTTATTATGAAATTTAGTTTATTTTTCCTTAGTTGTTAAATTTCTTATAATAAAAAATAATGTACTAAATATTTACTTTGTAAAACAATTAAACCAAAAAAAAAAAGAATTAAACAATAATGAAAAGAAAAAATGTGTAAAAAGGTTTTACACTTTTTAAAATTTCAATAATAGTGCTTTTATGTTCATACCCCTTGAAATCCCTTTAAACACATATAATTCAACAGGTGCAGCTGGTTATATGATTGTAACACCTTTAATGTTATTAATTATATCATTACATACTAATTTTGTATATGCAAATTACTAAAACAATATAATCCATTAAAGAAACAACCATAAAATAAGTTTTTCTGTGAAATCAACCCCCTCCCATCATTTCAATATAAAGAAAAACAACAATTCGGTTTTATTACTGATACTATACTTGTTTTTTGCAATTGTTTACCCAATCAAAAAACTTTCCTTCTAGATATACTTTTGGTATATATATATTCTTTTCAATATAATCCTTTAGCTTAAACAAAAAATGATTTTATTAAATATATAGAAAATAATTAGTAATAATTTAATAAGGAAAAATTTTAACTTTTAAAATTTTCAAATATTTTAATTTTTTCCGAGTAAATTTTTTTTTAATTTTAATCTGAAATTTGATTTTTTCCAAAATAAGAGTTGTTTGTAGATATTTGAGAATTATGCACCAATAATCTATAATGAGATATCTTTATTAAAATATTTTCAGAAATAATTTTTAATTTATAATTTAATTTTAATTTTTAGTTGAACTTGATATATCAACATTTGATAAAATCACATCCAAATTCAATACCAATTTTCATATTTCCAAATTCATAAATCATAATTTATTATATTTGTGCTTATTTGTAATTTATATTTAGTTTTTCTTTCATATTTTTTCTTTTATTTTCTCTTATCATACCAAAAAGAAAATAAAGTTCACCAATTCAATATAATATTGATTTAAAACAACTTAAATCATTTTTATAAAAAAAAAAAAAAAAAAACGAAAGTATTATATTAGCAAGAACTTTCACTAAATAAATAATTGATATTTGTTTTATAAAATTTCACATTACATATTTCAAAAAAAAATCTTCAACATAGTTACTTGTTTGAGATCAGTTGAAAATTAAACTTTAAATAGACAAAATTCAATAAGTTGAATGTTTTTTTTTTTGATACTAACTCAATTCTAAAAAAAAAATACAATTTATCAGAATTCAAAAAATGATTTATTAATAACACACAAAAGAGTAAAACAATCGAAAAGTAACTATTTTTTAAAAAGCAAATAATGATAAACAGTACATTACTTAATTCCTATTGTTTGAGTTGCAATTTGGTCAAATTTATTTTTAAAATTTATTTTATATTTCAATCAATTATTATTATTATTATTATTATTATTTTCATAAACTGTATAAAATAAGCTTCAATTAATTATTTCAAATCTTTTATTTTGGTTTTTCCAGTGAAATATTTTGTTTTAATTCAAGATCTGAAACAAAATACCCTTAAATTAATTATTTTTTTTCAACAAACCCCATTAATTTTCATTGTTTTATTGATGAAAAAGTAATACCTTTCCTGATAACTCAGTAATATTCCATTAAAATAATGGATTCTTTCACAAAAAAATAAAACACTTATTCTCGGGAAAAATAAATGATTATTTTACAAAAAAGTAACAATAGATGTAAATTGGTAACATTTAGATGAAAATATATTTACAAAGAATTCTATTTTGTAAAAAACATAAAACAAATAACTTTTGTACAAATAATAAAAAAAAATCAAAAGATCTTTTTGAAAAATAATAATAATTTCCTATAAATTATAAATAAACTTGTGTAAATAGAACATATTTTATCAAATATATTCTATTTCTACACCGAAATAAAAAAGTTAAAAATTCTTATGTTAGTAACCTTAATTGAAAAAAAAATTACATTATGTTCTCGACAAAAACGTTATTGGAATTAACATAAATATAAACTTTTTTGGTTAATAAAGTAAACAACACTCTCTTCAGATAAATTCATTCTAAAGTCATTTTCTTGTCAAATAATCATAGATTTTAAATTTAGCAATTTAAAATGTTTTTAAACATCCAATTAAACTCTAATTTCTCTAACAAATAATTAATCATTTTTTTGAGTTTATTATTTTGGGTGGATTTATAATTTTGAGATGTCCTCAAACAAATCTAAAAACAAAGTACTAACAAAAAGAAAACGCTCAAGTCAAATAAAGAAACAAAGCAAAAAATCACGTTCGAAGAAAAATAGAAATTCCAATAACACAAAACAACAAGAACCAACCCGATCTGACGAGCAGCAATTAAACAGTTGGCAAAGCAAATGTATTTCTATTGCAAAGCAATTTGCAAATGAAATAGAAATGATTGAATTAAGATCTCGACCAAGGAACTCCCAAACTAAGAAATCAAACATTGGGGAGTATTTAAAATCCATTGCAACACAGTTGTCTAAAGGAAAAATAAATTCTGTGTCTGCTTTTATTCAACAGTTTCTTCAATCTCTTGAATATAGCATTGATCAAGCCCTCATGTTCTTTGGATCTAGGATTGATCAAACAAAATTGCAAACCCTTTCCAACAAAGGGAAGCAGTATTGTTCAGAATTAACAAGCCAATATGAAGGCACAAACGAATGGGATGGAAAAAAGGCGCCAATTATTACAATTCTTCCATCACAACAAACAAAACCAAAGCCGAAATCAAAAATTATACCAATAACAATTAACACCAAAAAAAGTCACAAGGAAAATAAAAAAGAAATGAAAAACTTAAAACCTTCAAATGAAAGAAAAAGAAAACGAAGGAAAAAAAAAGATATGCATAGTAACGAGAAAAAAGACTCTGAAAACGAGATTACTAGTGAGTCTGATCTTGAAATTGATAAAAAAACAACAAAATATTTGCATAAAAAAAAAATGAGAAGAAAAATTGACAATAAGAAAAAATTCAAAAAAGAAAAAATAGAGATCGAAAAAGAAAAAGAAAAAAAAAAAGAAAAAGAAAAAGAAAAAGAAATAAGAAAAGAAAAAAGAAAAGCAAAAGAACGAGAAAGAGAAAGAGAAATAGAAAAGGGAAGAGAAGAAAAAATTTTAAATGATCGTACTACAAAGATGAAATCTAATTTAAAAAAGAATAGTGATATTCCAGAGCTCATTAAAAAGGAAACAATGCCAAACCCATCAAACAATTCTGAAAAACAAGAAGAAATAATCAAGATTGATTCTTATAAAAGAAATAAATATTTACAAGAGTATATCAATAGGGATATTGAAACAAAAATGTATATTGAGCAATTAACAAAGGCATTTGTTCAATCGCAACGGCTTTTAATGGGCTTGTCCTATTTATTAAACCAATCAATGCCAGTATCGAATGAGTTTAATAAAAGGTTTCATCAACAAGAAAAGCAAATTTCCGATATTTGGGAAGTCCCAAGCAATTATCTTTCTGATTATTGGGTTTACCCAAAACAATTGGGTGCAAGGAAAGGGGGAGAGAAAAAGAAAAGGAAAGGGAAAAACCAAAAGAAAAGAAAAAATCAAAAGAAAAAGAAAAGGAAAAGTGGAATTGAAATCGAAACTGAAGGCAACGAACAAACAAAAATAACACAAAACAAAATGAATAATCCTGGAAATAATAATTCCAAAATGATTAATAAAGAGAACAAAAATATTAACGATATTAGTTTAAAGTACCAAACTTTTTTAATCGAAGAAATACCAAATTTGAATGAGGAAAATCAAGAGATCGTTCTGAACCATATTGAAATTTTAAATAAAGAAACTATAACCGAAGAAAATGCCTCGTGCACAATTGATTTTACCAAAATACCTTTACAAGAACTGAAAGTCCTTGTTGAGATCGTAAACGATTTGTTTGAGCAACAAGAGCAGGATTATCAACAACAACAGCAACAACAACAACAACAACAACAACAACAACAACAACAACAACAACAACAACAACAACAACAACAACAACAACAACAATTATAAGAATATCATTAAAATGATGCTCATTATACTTTTTCATCTAAAAGTCTAGAATAAATATAATGTAATTATTTCGTTTAAATATCCATTATTTTATGAATAACAAACCTTTTTTAAAAAAAATATTTTATCGCGAAAAAGTCAATTATCCTGAAAAAGTATTTTGAAGGAACAATTTTTTCAAAAAAAAAATGATAATTATTAAAACACAATATTTTTCTTTTGAAATCTTTATGAATTTTTCAGAATTATCAAGTCATTATCTTATATTAATCGCATTCTTTTTTAAGACGAAATTTGAAAGTTGATAAATTTTTTTGAGCAACAAACGGATGTTTAAACCAAAAAATTATTTTTAAATAAAGTGAACAAAAAACAAACAAAAAATACATCAAGATCAGATCAAAACAATTACTGAATTTTGTTCTTGATTTGATTGGATTATCAAATTTATCTAACATTGTCATCAACTCAAATAGCAACCTAAGGCAAATTCCCATTTATCGATCTTTCGTTGCATTGTATCTTGCTCTGAAAATAAAATACTTTGGATAATATCAACTCACTTTTGAAATTCTTTATTTGGTTGTCACCAGGGAAACAATTTTCTAAAGTATCTGGAACATTAAATGAAGCGTTTCATTTTTAAATCTTTTTTCAATAGTAGAGCCATGCAACCACAAATTCAGAATGTTTGTTTGAAAAGCCTGTTATCTTCGCTTTGTTCACAATTTTCTTTTTGTTCTTATTTTTTTTTTTCTTATCCTTTTTGTTCTTCTTCTTTTTGTTCTTCTTCTTTTCATAATTTTCCATTTTGGAGAAATTCAACACTAAAGCTGAATAGGTTGTTTTGTAATCGATCGCTTAAATCTAATGGAAATTTCACTTTCTTCTTGCGAATTTAACTTTTGAAAGTAAAGCACCTTTTTAAAAAACTATTCTATTCTAGATTCTATCCTAATTTTCTCAATTGGTTTTTAATTTGTTTGTTTTTTTCTAAATTTGGAATTTTAATTTTGATGCCATCAAAATTTTTTTATTTTCCTTTCTTTTATTTTTATTGAACTGTTTAAATAAATGTACAATTAATGGTTTGAAGTGATCCTTTTATTTTGGTTTTGTTTCACAAGAAAATTTTTTTTTTGAAGATCTGAAACAAAAAGATCTTTAAATTGATTTGGTATTTTTCAACAAATCCTCTTATTAGTGTTTTATTCACGAAAAAAAAGTATGTTTTTCAGTGAAAAACACATATCATTAAAAAAACAAGTTATTGCGAAAAAATAATTTATTTTCAGAAAAAACTTATTAGTGAAAAAGTAATTTGAGAATAATTATTTTGTGAATAAGTAACAATATCAGCAAAATTTTCACATTTAGATGGAAAAATCGATTAATTTGTTGAAGATCAATATTGATTATACAAAAAAATGTAATTTTTATTAATTTTAATTTTCAAAATTCCAATAATTATTGAAGACTTAATAAGTAAACATATAGATTTTACTATTTAAAATAATTCATTTTTTAATTTTTTTCTTTTAGAAAACGAAAAATATTTTTCTAATTGTTTTATAATTTACTGAGGATTCTTTTAATATTTTTCAAAAATGATAAAAAAAAATGATAAAAAATCACCAAACATATTTTAAAATATGTAAACTGTGAAATAAAATTATAATCATTTAAAACCTTTATTGGTTATTTCTGAGAAAATAACAAAAATGGTTTTTAGGTATGTTTTACGAAAATGAAATTATCGGTATTCAAAGTTAAAAGTAGTTTTTAAAATTAAATTTATAAAAAAAGCAATATTATCTTATGAAGGATAAACATAAAAAAAAAAAAATTAAGTTTTTTAAAAAAGTAAAGTTAGAAATCATAATTAGGTCCATGTGTGTTATCTATGATGACATTTTTTTAAAATAATAATTATGAAAATTTATCTTTTTTTTTTGAGAAGATACAAAAAAATAAAGTAAAAATAAGTGGATGTTTTTTTTTTAGCATAGTTAATTTGAAAATCAAAGGGTTTCCCAATCAAATGAATATTTAATATTATAAATCAAGAATAATGGGTATGAATGAAAATTAAACAGCACCAAAACATTTCTGACATACATATAATCAAAAACATCAACAAATAAATCTCAATTTTGGCCCTTTTTACAGACTTAATATTAAAACACGTTTAAGTTGCTGAGTATGAAGGCTTTATAGTTTAATAATTTTTATTCAAATAAAGGAAAAAAATATTAAACAAAAAAAAAGTGATATCCAGAATGATTAATACCAGAACAAATAATTGCATTACTATATTTGTTGAAATTAACGAACAATTATTGATTAATCAAAGGATAAGATACAATAAACTAAAATAATGTAGTTGTTGTGGTTTTATATCACTAAACTTTAATTTTAATCAACCATTCAAAAAAATAGAATATGTAATGAGAGTAATTAAAAAAAAAAAAAAAAAAAATAGAACGTTAAAAAAACATAAAAAGGGTTTCCAAAAATCAAAATTATTTACAAATTTAACATAATTTAATATATTATTATTCTTCAAATTATTTATAGTGTGCCTAAAATTTTGGAATTTTGTGTAAGTTGGAAATATTTGAAAGGTGGTCTTTTATTTTTTTTTTTTTTAGTGTTCAGTTTCAATTAATAAATCAAAGTTTTTTTGTATGTGGAAATATTTATAATAGAATCCTATTAGTAATTCTAAATTTTCCAAATAAAATGAAGAATCGTATTCTCTTTTGCCTTTTATACATTAAGTAAAATATCACTAAAAATTCAAACAATTTGAATAAATTTGAAACATTCACTAGATCGTCAGAGTATGGTTTTGTATTGAAAAAAAAAAAAAAAAACAATAAAATATTACAAAGAAAAATAATAAAAAGAAAAGAATGGAACCCTAGTTTATTGTTTTGATTTAGAGACTACGACTAAAGGATGAATTGGTTTTTCCTCCAATAAACAAACAAATCGATATTTTATGATGTGGGGACAGTGATATCTAGGAATTAAAAGAAAATAGATTAACCCAATCTTATTTCGTAAGAGTGCCGGCCATGATCCTGAAAAATCATAATAAACTTACAATTATAACAAGATGATAATCAAAGAGAGAAATAATATATATTCTATTTATTTTTAGTAACTCGGGATCTAACTTGGCAAAAAAAAAATAATAATAATTGTAGAAAGGGTAATAAAAAGCCTATTTTGTTATTTTTTTAACGTGGTTTGAAGAACTTGTTCTTCAAAGGATATTGTCATTTCTATGTAATTTGCAAAAAAAAAAATTAAGTTAAATTTATAATTTATTATATGTAAATAAAGCTTGGTTAAATTTTCACAGTAATAAACAAGAACATCCAACATTGTATTATTCCCAATTACCTCTTTTATTCGTATTTTGTTTATGTATTCTATAAAAACTATAAAATCTAAAACCTCACATAACAGGGTGGCTTTTATGCCAAAAGGTTTATAAATATTCCTCTAAATTTATTTTACAAAACAAAATATATGTATTTTACTTTAAATTTTTCAAAAGTGTTTTTTTTTTTTTTTCGCCTTATGAAACTATTTACAAATAAGTTTCCTAGAACTGATTTTTCATTAAAAAAAATAATTAATTATAACTGGAACTGATATTTATTATATTAAAAAATTGGTTCTATCAAGTGAATTCTGGTTTAGAATTGGTATTTTAGTAGTTACTCCGGAGATTGGTATTAGTTGTAAGAAAGGTCCGAAATTAATATAATTTGTTTTGATTGATTATTCAGACAACCCAATATTATTTTCTGTGTTTTTTTTTGTTCTCAAAATAATAATACATATTCTTATTTAATGATAATATTCAAAGTTTAAATTATCTTGTTTCAAAATTTAATTAGTTAAAATAAAACTTCGTATATAATTTATGCATTATATTATTATTATTATGTTTATTTTTTGTTAATTGATTTTATAAATCAAAATAATTCTTGTTTTTTTTTAAAAAAAAGAAAATTCTTTTAATAAAAATAATTTAAATCAAGTAAATATTTTATGTATCAAAAAAAAATACCTATTGAATTATGATTTTTATTACCCAAATATACTCGATTTTTAAAAATTTTTAAATATAATAAGAATATACAGTCAGCTCCACTTTTAAGGTACAAACTTTCAACGAAATTTAAGTCACAATAAAAATCACAAATTAAGGCACAAAATTCAGATTATAGTAAAATAAATTGTAAAAAAAAAAATTTCAAATTTTGTGCCTTAATTTGAGATTTTTTTGTGGCTTAAATTTCGTTGAAAGTTTGTGTCTTAAAAGTGGAACTGGTTGTGAAACACAAAATAGATTGTTTATATTACAAACATAGATTGTAATAGTTAAGTAATTCTTCTGATTCAACACCAATTTGTTAAAAAAATCTCTCAAAATTGAATTTTTTTTTTTTTTTTTGGGGGGGGGGGGGATTAGTAAGAGTAAAAAGAATTTTTCAGCCCTTAAAAGAATATAAAAAAGTATTTAATAGATCTGGTATTTATTTGTAAAAATAAGATTTTCTCCAATTAAAGTTTGGTTTATGGGATCCTATAGGCCTCTAATAATGTTATATGTTGAAATTTAACTTATACTCATATGAAGAAAAAAAGGCATATAAAAGAAAATTCTTAAAAAAAAATGTATTATTTGCCGAACATAATAGAACTAAAAATAAGATATGCAATTTTCAAGAATTAAGTTTTATAAAAATACAAATAAAAAGTTGCCTTTTTTTAATTTTAAAGGAAACGGATGAATTTTGGATTTCAAAAAATAGATTCAAAATGAATAATTATTTAAGATGATTTTTACATATCAATTTAATAAACTTAAAGATAATGTAGAATAAAAAAATTCAAAATTCATTACTATTTTTCTTTTTCATTTTTTTCAAAAAATACATAACTCGGTACATTTTTTTTTTATTTGTTGTTTTTTTGATATAAAAAATTAGTTCTATTTTTTGAGATCAATTTTTGAAATTGATTCTTTGTTTTTAAAATTTCTTTTTAAATGATAGAACTTTAAGACGCCAAAATCATATCTGATTAGGGTTTATTATATTGGTTTCTTGGATCAGTTGATGCAAGCTTAATTTTAAAAATAGGGGCAAATTTTTGTTTCAAAAAAATTTGATTAATTGTTTTTTTAATTTTTTGAATAATAATGTATTTTACTAAATTGTTTCGAAATAATAACCAATATAGTTTAATAAATAAAAATATAGTGTAATCATTTTATTTTTTGAAAGACAAGTGATTAAAGAAAAAAATTAGAATAAATAAGTGTGCGCTTAATTTTGAAATTTGGCTTTTAGTTCTTCTATAACAAAAAAAAAAAAAAAAAAACAGGTTTTTATTTTGAAACACGAATTAAACTTTTCGACACGCTTTATTTTAATAACGGTGCAGTGATCAAAATAATGTGTTCACAGTATTATAATTCATGTTTCAAAATATAATCCGTGTTTTTTTCTTTCTTCTTGTTCCAAGGCAACATCCAACAGACTACCCAATAGTATACCTAAGTTCAAATTGATTTTAAAGGTAAATACCTTGATATTTTCAGTAAAATTTAAATTAGGAATGCAATTTGTAGAAAATTTTTTTCCAATTTTTTCTGAAATTTTTTTTAATTTTTTTTGAAAAAATTTTCTTATTAAAAATTAGCTCGATTTTTTGCGATCAATTTTCCAATTTGATCCTTTATTTTTAAAGAATTTCGTTTTAAATAATAGGAACTTTAAGAAATCAAAACCATATCTAATTAGGATTTATTTTGTTGGTTTCTTTGATCGGTTGATCTATAGGTCTTCTATCACAAAAAAACACGCTTTTTGATTTTGAATCATGGATTATATTTTTTTGACATGAATGATTTTAATAACAGTATTTTTGATTTTTGTGAATAATATTTGGAACTTTTTTCATTATAAATTTTTTAGAGGCATTTGAACCTCAAGAGAACTATCATGATTTACATTCGATAATAATATACTTTAATTTTAGACTTATCCTTGGTAGACACTAATCCCTTAAATAATACTAAAATAAAAATACAGAAACATCTTTTTAAATGCTTGTAAGTTAAAAAATGTTCAAATCATTAAAAAAAAATACTTAATGTTTGAATAAAACCAAAAGTTGGTTGTAAAAAAACTTGAGTGTTCGTCTAGATTAAATGCAAACAGTTTTTCTTCAAAAAAACCGAGAATTGTTTCGCTTTATTGTTGTTTAACAGACTTTTAGTCATTTTTGATCTTTACTTTAAATGATCTTTTTAACTCATAACAATATTCGCTAAAGTCATTATTTGAAAACAAGGATTTTTAAAGATTGTGATCAATTATTTGAATGTAAAAAATCGTTTTAATTGTTTTTTGTTTTATTAATTTCCCAACCCATTTCTCAAATTTACTTTTAACAATAAAAATAACGATCTGTTGTTCTTTTTAGAAAATTGTTTGGTTTATTCTTGTTTTAAAAGTTTTTTTTTGGAAAAAATTTTTACCTTTCTTTGTTACTAAAATATTTTTTGTGTTGGAATTTCATCGAAATTTAGAAATTCATAAGGAAAGGTTCAATCAAGTTTTCTCTCTTTTTGGGTTCACAAATTACAAATAAGTGATAAAAAATTTATTCGAAAAAAAGGTTTTTGTGAAACCACTTTTGGTTGAAACAAATCGAATTGTTTTCGATTTCCAACTATCCAACTTTTTTGGATTTTACAAAATTTTCGAATTTAAAAAAATAATTTTGTTTTGAGTTAAATCTTTTTATTAAAAAAGTTTAGTAATCAAAATTTTGAATTAAATCCCACAGATTGGAACCATTTTTGAAAATAGATATTTCTTATTCTCATTTCCAAACTGAAATTATTTTCATTTTTATTTTTTCTTCTCTTTTTTTGCACAGTTTTAACTTTTCACAAAGCCTTTGTTTTTTTTTTTTTTTTTTCAAAAAATTCTTTACACAAACCAATTTCTTCATGACCACTTTAGTTGAACAGCCTTTGCCTCAAAACACAACAAAACACCGATTTAATCAGTCATTTGTTACACAAGACTTTTTCTATTCACAACAATTTTCATTTACAAACACAACCAAACACTATCCAAGTCATCAGGTAATTAAATTTCCCTCTTTTAACATTTCTCTTTACTTAGTGTTTGTTATGTTTCTTTTTCTTCGCGTTACTAATAATACGTCATTTTTGTAAAAAATAACAAAAAAAAAATTAAAAAAAAATAAAAAAAAAAAATAAATCTCCAACAACCAATTCCAAATTCAAAAAAAAATAGATTTTACCAGAACAAAACCTGAGTGATCAGGGGAAAATCACCCTATGCCTCGACTTGGACGAAACACTAATTTCCAGCACAATGACTCAGCCATGTGATTATGACTTTCATTTCAAATTACAACCAACTGAAGAAGGAGGACAATGTGAAGAATACTTTGTAAAAAAAAGACCCAACATTGAATACTTTTTAAGAAGATGCAGCGAAATGTTCGAAGTAGTAATTTTCACTGCCTCGTTGAAGCAATACGCAGACAAGATTCTTGATGAATTGGATCCAAGAGGAGATCTCATTTCCCATCGTCTTTATCGGGACTCTTGTTCATACTTTTGTGGCTCCTTCGTTAAAGACTTGTCCCTACTGAATCGCGATCTCAATTCCATCTTGATCGTCGACGATCTTCCTGCTTCGTTCCAATTCCATCCAGAGAATGGGATCCAGATCCCACGATTTGACTACCATTTAAAAAAAAAACTTAATGTAAATTTTCTTGACGACTGTCTCACCGAAACCTTTCAAATCCTTGAAAAGATTTTTATCCAACACGACGTAATATCCATTCTTAGTCAATATAATTAAAATTAATTGGATTGGCTTTTCAAGTATTTGATTGATCTTTCATTTTTTTTTTTTTTTTTTTTCTGATAAAGAAATGTACTAAATTAAATAATATTTACAATTATTTAAGAACAAAAAAAAAAAAAAATTATACATATTTATCTTATATTATATATTCTTATTTCTATTTATGTTCAGCCAAAATACTGTTTTATAAGTGCTGACATTTCTTTGTAAACCCCATTTTTTGTCTATTATATTCTTAATTTTTACACTTTTACTAATTTGGAGCAAAAAAAAAAAAAAACAAAAAAAATATATATATATATATTATTATTCATTTATACATAAATCCAAATTCGTTATTCCTTATTTAAATTGGGGAAAGAAAAAAAAGATTTTTGAGCTTTTTTATTCTCCCCTATTTTTCTTTTTTCTACTTTATTGAATTTATTTTTTTTATTTTTTTACAAATCATGTTATTTTTTTTGATTTCCTTTCCACGTGAATAAATAAGAGATTTTTTGTTTAATTTTTTACTTATTTTGTATTTTTTTTTATAATTGCCTATTTAATTAACAGAGTCCGTTTTGATTCTTATTCGAAAATAACCTCAAATAATTCTTTTTTTGATTCCATGGAATCAAATGATTCTTTTTTCTTCTATTGATAAGTTTCTCAACTTATTTCTTGTTTACATTCGGTTTTTCATGGAATCAGAGAAACATCATTCTCAAAATTTAATAATTAATAATTTTTTTAAATAATTAACAAGAATTTCATTTTTCTGAAAAAACAATTAATATTTGTGCTTTTTGTTCTTGGGATTTTAGTTTTTATCATCTCTTCACTAATACTGGTGTTTTTAAGGGTATTCCTGAAAAGAAAATTATTTTACTTTAAAAAAAAAAGATTCTTTTGATTCCATTTTAAAGCTTTTTTATAAAATAATAAGACTTTTTTTGATTCCATGAAATGAGATCAAAATAATTGTTAATGTTTTTGAAAAATTATACTTCAAACGGACTTTAAATGGAGGAAAGTGTTGATAAAAAAATTATTTCCAGATGAATTATTTTAACCTTTTGATCCCAAAATTTTATTTTTTTAAGATTTTAAAAATTTAAAATATGGAAATCATTTTGGGAACTCTGTTAATTAAATATCTTAATTGTAAATCCTTTTTAACCCTATGATAAAAAATCAAGATATTCCATGATTTTCTATTTGATAAATTTCAAAAACAATATTAATCATAAAACGGCCATTGAAACTTATTTTAAATGTAAATTTTATCATTGGGAGGAAACAAAAAAACAAAATAACATATTTTGTGAGTTTGGTAATTGAAAAGTACAAATTCTTAAAAAAAAAATTAAATAAATGAGGATGTTTCAAGAATTAGAACACTTATGAATTCTGTCACAATTAAAGTATATTGCAATTTTGTATCAATAGTATAAGTACTTCATAGCCCACATGGCTCAAAAAAATCTATTATAAATCTTATTGGACAATAAATTCTTCCATTTTTAACTTATGATTAACAATTAACAAAGTTTCATTTTTGAAAATTTTTTTTTTTAATCACTTTCCGAAATCTCAAAATAGAAACACGAAATTAACCGTTTTCAAGTTTTTAAACAATTCATACTTAGAAGTTACCTTGGTATCAATTTTGATTGTTAATATTTTTTTCAATTCAAAAGATTAACTCAATAACCATCAACATAAAAGTACAAATACTGTTTAGTTTTCTTTCTCTTTTTATAGACCCTATTGTAACATCAATTCATTTCCAAGATTTCAGAAATAAGTTGTCAAAAAAATCTATTCTTTAATTATTTAATTTTTTGAAAAATTATAATTTATATCACTATTAATCCTCATTTTGTAACAAATTTAAAAGAAAGATATTGTGCAGCCATGTTGCCCGAATATTGGGCATTCAACCTTTAAATTTGCGAAAATGCACATTTTTTTTTGAAAATTTTCGATTTTTTACCAACACCATAATAATTTTTAATTGATGGAATCAACAAATACGTCTTTAGGGTTCGATTTTTAGAGACATCCAAACCTTGACACAATGATGCGATTTACACCGCCTAACAACAAACTTTAACCTTAGACTCTCATTTGATACACAATAATCCTGTAATCCCCGATTATACAAAAAACTAATAATTAAACAATTTAAAAGATATGTTTAAAAAACACTTTTTATTTTAGATGATTTTTATATCTTGTTTTCTAAAATGGTAAATTCAGTTTAGATAACCATCTTTTCAGATCAAAAATTTCAATAACATTATGGATCTAGTTTAAACAAACCTGGAAATCATACGAGATACTGTTTTTATAATCAGTTCCACTTTTAAGGCACAGACTTCCAACAAAATTTAAGGTACAATCAAAATCTCAAATTAAGGCACAACATTCAGATTCTAGTTAAATAAATTGTAAAAAAAAAAATTCCAAATTTTGTACCTTGATTTGAGATTTTTATTTTGCCTTAAACTTCGTTGAAAGTTTGTACCTTAAAAGTGGAACTGACTGTAATAAGAAACAAAAAAAAAAAAAAAAAACAAACATAAATAAGAATATAACTCACAAATATCACAGAAAACACAGAAACCACTAAAAATTGTATTTTTTTAAATTATTTCTTTCAAATTGTTTTAATTCTATTAGGTTCATTGATAAATCAAATGGTTAGATACTACCAATCAATTTTATACAGGTTCTTCGGGTTTGAAAAACTTAACTTAAACCAATACTAACTACTTGAGAACAATTTTTTATCAAACGAAACAAGTTTGATAATACAAAAAATGAAACGAAAACAATAAAACTAAAAGATGAAAAAATGATATTAAAATTTGACAAAAATCAAAATTATAACCGATTTGAATGAAATAATATTATTGTGATTCTTTGAACAGTTTTACTTGTTTGGAAACAATTGGAATTTTAGTATACTCGAATGACCCCCCCCCCAAAAAAAAAAAAAAAAAAAAAAAAAAAAGCAATTGAAAAAATAGAAATTAGATTGTATTATTTACAAAAACATTTTAAATCCTTATTTAGATTCTTACTTATTGTTCAAAAATTATGGTGATAGGATAGATTTTACTAAAATTTGTAATTACAATTTCGAATTTAATAAAAAAATGCATCTCACACTTTTTTTTTAGGTCACATTTTTTTTTTTTCGTAACAAAAAAACAAATTAAGATTGCATGTACATTTTTCTAATTTTTAGTGTATCCATTTATACAAAACAGAATCCAGTAAAACATTTCTTTAACTGAATACAGTGATATATTAATAAATAAGAGATGAGGAATATCTCCTAATATAATTTATTTCCCAAGTGACCAAAACATGAAATTCAAAAAAAAAATCAAAAAGTCTGATAAAGAAAAACAAATAAAAACCATTCATTTCTTGATCTTATCTGTATAATTTGATACAATTGCTTTTTCTTTATTTGATTTTATTTTTAATTCTTGATGAAAATACTTTTGTTTGGGAAATTTTTGATAAAAAAATTACTTTTTATTTCATAAGAATATCGGAAAATGAATTTAAAAATCCATCTTTTCATTTAATTCATCCAATTTTAGTTTTATTTCAGAAAATAAGATGTTTTTTTTAAATTCCACTTCAGAAACAGAGATTTATTGGACCATATTCGCTTGCTTTTGATAATTTTTTATTTTTCGATTAAAATGCATTCAAAAAATAATTCTGAATCCTGCTTGGATTTTTTTCCAAATATTTCTTTTATTTTGTGTTGAATCTTCTTAAACTGTTTTTTGATTCCAGAACTCAACCCATTTATTGGAATTTTTTGAATAAACTTTATTTCAGTTAATGGACTAGTAAACTAAAAAAAATTCTTCATGTAAATTTAATAGCCAATTAAAAAAAAATATTACCACATCTTGAAATCGAAAATGGTGTAAAAATATGATTACTAAAAGAGTAAACTTACTTTTGATGCTATTTTCCGAAACGAATTACCGTTTTTAAAAGTTCTGATCAATTTTTCTTATTTTTGAAAAGTTTTAAAATTTAACATATTTCTGAATTATTAAAACAAAAATATTTCGTTTGAAAGAAGATAGAAATCTTATTATCTGCAAAGAAAGTATCAAAAATACACTTTAAAAATAAAACTACTAAGTTCTATTATAAATCAATATAAAAAACCCACTTAATTTCAAAAAAAAATTACAATAATTATTTTAAACTTGAAAAAAATATAATTTTTTAATTCAAAGAATAGTTCAAAACAATTTTTTCTTTTTTATTAAAAAATATAACCTGAGAAAAACAACCAAAAAACCAAATTAAAAATACTCCCAAAATACTTTTTTAAAACCTGGAAAATTCAACGTATAATCTAAAGAAATAATTTTTTAATTTAATTATTTATAATCAATAATTAATAACCCAATCTTAATTATTTGAGTGGGTTATTAACCACATAAAGACCAAATGCATTAATAGACTTTTTAATTATTTCTCAATTCTTTAAAAGATTTCCAATCAAATAAAAACTAATTCAAATAAATTATTCTTAAAAAAAAAATTAATAGATAGTATCAAATAACTGATTTTAATGCAAAAATTCCTTGTTTATACTCTTTATATTTGAAAAAGTATATTGCATCAACTCTTAAATTTCAAGAAATTTAATAACTATTTGTTAATAAAATTGAATGATCAATTTTTTTCGATCTTCAAGGATTCGATATTTGATTTATTTTAATTGTATTTATAAAATTAGATTTATGGTTCAAGGTTATTTGTTCATAAGGGCCCCCAGAAATTACTCAAAATGAGATTACTTCAAAATAAAATTTTTTTGCAAATTTTTCTTTTTCTAATTTGATCCAAAAAATACAACAAAAAAGGATCAGATCTTTTGACTGAAAATTTCATTGGAAAAATGAAATCTTTTAAAAATGATAACTCATCTCTCTAAAGTTAATAAATGAAGTTGCCTATCGAGTTTGATTCCCCACCCTGTGTAAATAATTACCCTATTACCTTCGGGAAAAAAAATAAATAAGAGTTACTAGTCCCTTAAAGGTGCTCAACATTTTTTTTAAATATCAAATAATTTTTTATTAATGACCATTTGAAGATTAAATAAAAAATAAATAGAATATTAAACATCAAAAAATAGTTGATACCCACCTGGAATAAAACTAATAAATCCATAAATTTTCTTCACAAAATAGAAAAACCCAAATTCTTAATGAAATCCCTATTGAGAAAAACAACAATGCAAATTTTGATTTCCTATTTAAGATCAAATAAAATCCCATTATAAATCCATATTATTTCTATACAATAATTTTTACTTTATCAGTAACCTTAGAATAACATGTTTCTACCAAGTGACTATCGATCTCGTAATAAAAAAAAATTTGCAAACTAAATAAGTATTAAAAAAAAATCAAAAAATGAAAAATTAAAGATTCAAATCTGAATTACTTTGTCTCTTTTCAGAAATAAAGCACCAAATGGTAGTTTTGGTTTCAAAGTATCAATATCTTGTCACACTCAAAAAATATTTAATCAGTAAGGTTTACACAATTGAAATATTTCAAAATGGTCAAAGGTACTTACTTCCTTAAGGGACTAGTAACTCTTATTTACCCCCCCCCCAAGGTAATAGAGTAATTATTGACATAAGTATACAATTAAAACCGATATACAACTTCATTTATTAACTTTAGAGAGATGAATAATCATTTTTAAAAGATTTCATTTTTCCAATGAAATTTTCAGTCAAAAGATCTGATCCTTTTTAGTTGTATTTTTTGGATCAAATTAGAAAAAGAAAAATGTGCAAAAAATTTTGTTTTGAAGTAATTTCACTTTTAGTAATTTCTGAGAGTCCTTATGAATAAATAACTTTGAATTTTTAATCTTATTTTAAAAATACATGAAAAATAAATCAAATATTGTATCCTTGAAGATCTAAAAAATTTGAACATTTACTTTATTCACAAAATATTTATTAAATTTCTTGAAATTTAAAAGACTTGTCAATATACTTTTTCAAATATCAAGAGTATAAACAAGGAACTGTTTGTATTAAAATCAGTTATTTGATACTATCTATTAATTTTTTTTTTATTAGAAATATCCCTTTGAATTGTTTTTATTTATTGCAAAATTTTTACAAAATTGAGAAATAATTATAAATTCTATTTGATACATTTAATCACTGGGTTGTTAATGACTTACTGAAATAATTAAGATTGGGTTATTAATTATTGATTATAAATAATCAAATTAAAACGTATTTCTTTAGATTATAAGTTGGATTTTCAAGGTTTTAAAAAAGTATTCTGGGAGAATTTTTAATTTCGATTATATAGTTCTTTTTCTCATTTTTTTTCATTCAACCCCGAGAAAAAAATAGATTTGGTCTGTTCTTTGAATCAAAAAATTATATTTTTTACAAGTTTAAAACAAATATTGTATTTTTTTTGAGACTAAGTAAGTAGATTTTTTAAACTTTGTTATTCTAGAACTTAGTAGTTTCATTTTTAAAGTGTATTTTTGGACACTTCCTTTATAGGCAATAAGATTTCAATCTTCTTTCTTTGAAAATATTTTTTTTTAAATAATTCAGAAATATGTTTGATTTTGAACTTTTCAACACTTGAAAAAAATGGATCGGACTTTTTAAAAACAATAATTCATTTTGGAAAATTGCATTAAAAGTAAGTTCTGTTTTGTTAGTTATCAGATTTTTACTTTATTTTTCAATTTCAAGATACGGTAAAATTTTTTTTAATTTGTTAGTAAATTTGCTTGAAGATTTCTTTTAGTTCACTAGTCCCTTAACAAAAAAATTATATTTCGGTTTCAGATTTTCAAAAAGAAAAAATAAGGAAATAGACAAAAAATTAGGTTTCAGAAGAGAATGGCCTTTTCGAACCAAATCCAAAATTTCTTTGTTTTAAAAATATCATTTCACATGTTGGTGATTTGGTTAACAAATTAATTTCTGAGGGTGTTTTTTGATTTTTTTTTTTTTCTCTAATTTTTTTCTCCATTTAACAATAACCCTTTGTACGTCAAGCCTTGTTACTGTTTTTTTTAATTGCTTTTTATACATAATCCTTTCAGAAACCTTTAACAAATCAAAGCACCAACAAACACTCATTATGGGGTTAATGAACAAAACGGAGCTGTTTGTTCGATAGTCCATTCTTCTTTGGTCGTTACCGAACCCACCCTCGATGGAATTGACAATCGAGCAATTCACGATGGAGTTAGTTTCTCTCTTCTTGGTGATATAGTCAAGAGCGCCTATATACTTTTTAACGTTTGGGTCATCTTTGTAGTATTGGAACAAGCCCCAGTAGCCATCAGTCTTGATTAAAGAGCTGACATTTTCAAGGAACTGGTACCCCCTGACGCCATGGAAGGAGTCAACATTGAAGCCGACGCTGATCAAGACTTTGCATTGAGGGCCCTTGAGGTCTGCAACACTCAGGATGGAAACAATATCCTCTTCGGGTGTGCCTAACCGATCCTCGTCTCCAAACATCAAAGAATCTGTGCCGCCGTCCACAATAATTACACACTCTGTTTCTAAATGATCGACCAAGGCTTGGTATGCTTGCGAAACGTGCTTGTACCCTTCTCTTGCAAAGACCCAGATGGTCCACTCTTCATTTAATATGTTCTTTGCATACTCCACTAAGTCACGCTCGGGGAAATAGTAAGGATCCTCCTTCGTTTTGCTTGTAACTTTGTAGAGTTGATCGTGCAATTTCGATTTGGTATCGATCTGCCTCATGAATGTTAAATTGCCAACTTCAACAGTCTTTCCTAATGAACGCAACGTTGAAACCAAAGGAATGGAAGAATAGACATCGAATCCCCCACCACATCCACAAACTAAAAATTTGTTATATTGTTCAATTTCTTTTAAAAAACGGCACTGGAACATTTGGAAATATTAATAAAAATGGAGAAAATTTGCAATTATTGTATCTTTTTGTGGTTTAATTAAGAAAAAACTCAATCTTTTTAGACTTTCAGATTTACACTGTCACTAACACTTTTGAAAGATTTAAAATCAAAACCCTTTTCAAATTTCCATAAAATTCAAATCCTTATTCAACTATCATTTGAATTATAAATGGCAAAAAATAATTACTTCCTTTTTCAGATTTTTTAGAATCAAATCTAATTCTCAAACTACAACCTACTTCTTTAAGAACTCAGTTTGTAAAAGATGGGAAATGAAGTAATTATTTTTTGCCATTTATAATTCAAATGATAGTTGAATAAGGATTTGAATTTTGTGTAAATTTGAAAAACTTTTTCACTTAAGGACTAAGTTTTTTAGGTGAAAAGAGTGAAATAATCGATAAAGTCACCCTTGAAAAAGTTATAAAATCCAGTTATATTTGTCCAACGAGAATTTCTTTTTGAAAGAATGTGAAATTTTCATATTTTTTACCTTGGTTAGATCATGCCAAAATTTTGATTTTAATATTTTAGAATTTCCATTTCAACTTTCTGAACTCACACTATTTTCTTAGGTTGTTATACATATTTTTTACATTTGCTTTTACAAGTTTTAAATGTTCTCAAATTTGAAATGCACTTTAAATTCCCCAAAAGCGATTTTTTACTATGATTTTTTTTGTTATTTTCAATTTTCCTTTTTCATTGAAAAAGAAAGTAAAAAAGTTTACATGAAAAGGTAAAAATGACAAAAAATGTTTTTTTTTTTGTCCAATTTCTTCGGTGTGACAATTTTTTATGAGAAGTGGAAGTGAAATAACAAAATTATTCAGCACCCTCAAGGGTGGGAACGTTGTCCTTAAAGTTCAATTTCCTTTTTTCAAATAGAAACAAAAATTACAACTTACTTCTTTGAGAATCCTCTATATAAGAAAGAAAAAGTGAAAAGGGGCAAAATTGATTAGATTCAGAATATTCAAACAATGAAGCCATTAATTATTACTTAAAGATCTACTGTAGTCAAAATAACCCGTACAAAAAAATATAATGCGTGTTTTGAAATAAAAAGCCTGTTTTTTTGTTATAGTTGACCAATACATTAACTAGCCACAGAAACCAATAATAAACCCTAAAAAAAATATGGTATTGGTTTCTTAAAGTTCTATTATTTAAAAAGAAATTCTAAAAATGAAGGATCAAATTGCAACATTTATCTCAAAAAATAGAGTTAATTTTTAAGAAAATTTTAATCATAAAAAAAAACAAAAAAATCAAAAAAAATTGAGAATAGTATGGAAAATTTTCAACTATTTGCATGAATAATTTAAATTTTACTGAAAATAACCAGTCCTTTTCTTTCAAAATTGATTTGAACTTAGGTATACTATTTGTTAGTTGATTGGATGTTGCCTTGGTACAAGAATAAAAAAAAGCACGGATAATATTTTGAAACACGGATTATAGTCGTTGTGCACGCTTTATTTTGATCACTGTAAATATTTATCTTTAAAATGGAAATTGATTTTCAAATTTTAAAACTAATATTGTAAATAAAGCAAAACAATTCATCTCTAGGGTTTTTGATTTGAAAATAAACTATTTTGTATGAATTTAAATATTTCTTCTTTTATTGTGAATAGTTTAAAACACAGCACTACATGTGTTAAATATATTTGCATATTGTTAAAAATGGAATTAGAACTTTTATCAAAATTTAAAACTATTTTTTTTTCTTTTTTTTGTTTATTTTTATTTTGCTGTTGGGTTATTGTTGTCTTTCAAAAAATAGAAGAGCAAATTTTTTGAAATAAGATCAGTAAAATATAATATAATTAAAAATAAAAAAGATCAAGATCGATCCAAATGTAAAAAATCTAATAAGATTTTTTCAAAGTTCCAAAAAAAAAAATAAAATTATAAAATGATGAAAAAATAAAAATAAAATCTGTTAATAAAATATACCAAAAGGTAGAGATTATTAGATAAAAAGGTCATATAATAAAAAGACCAATTTAATAGAACTGATGGTTTAATGTATCTGAATACAATTTAATATTTGTTTGAATTAAGGAGCACTTGGATTGTTTGTTTCACATCACCATTATAAGATTTCAGTAATTCTAAGTTGAGATCACGATTAACAAAGCCAATATTTTCTAATATGGTTAATTCTTCTTGATAAAAAGGCTTCTTGTTGAAATTTACTTGATGGAATTTATTTCTGTAGTGCTTTGAATAATTTTTTCTGTAGTGTTTTGTATTTTGTTTTCTTTGGGATTTCAATTGCTTCTTTTCTTTTCGGAGTTTATTTTTGAAGAGTTTCTTTTGCTTTCTTAATTGCTTTTTAAAATCTCTTTTTTCTTTTTGTAATTGCTTTTTATAGAGTTTCCATTGTTGCCTTTCAATTCTTTTTTGTTCTTTTTTTTCTTTGGAGTATTTCTTTTTTAAGAATTTGTGATCATAGTCTTTTGTAAATTGGCTCTTATACGAATATGCATTATTATTCATATTTATATAAAAATCATCAGAAAATCTTCTTCTTCCATATCCTCTTCCTCTTCCTCTTCCTCTTCCTCTTCCACCAAATCCTCGTCTTCTTCGTCCACCAAATCGTCCTCTTCCTCTTTCTTTTGTTTGGTTACATTTGTTTTTACATTTGCGGAATTTCTTTTTATTAAACTCGTCATCCATTGGATCAAAACATTGTTTTTTTCCGCACCCATATTTATATTTTAAATATTTGTGTTGTTTTTTTCCGTATTTCCTGTTCTTATATTTTTTCCATTTTTTCTCTTTTGGAAACTTGCGATCAACATTTTTTTCTTTGTTATCTTTTAGATATTTTTTCCATTTTTTTTCATGTTTGCATTTTCTTTTATGGACTTTCCTTTGGAATTTATTTTGGCAACCTTCTTTGATTTTCTTCAACAAATCTGGAAATGATTCTTTGCTAATATTTTTAAAGATCATTTCAAATGGGAACTTTGGATGGTTTTCTTTGATTGTTCTCAATTTCTGAGCAATTAAGACGAGCATGTTTTTGATTTTGTCTTTTATTTCAGGTTCAATTTCTACGTTTTCTAATAATTTGTCAAGATAGTTGCTAAATAGCTTGGTTTGTTTTTCACCGTTTGCTATGATCTGTTGGTATTCTTGGAGAATCTGCAAATAATTCGATTCAAGCAATTTGGTAAATAGCTCATTCTTTAACAATTTGTCGAGATCTTGTTGCATTTGTAAAAGAAATTCCTGCAATTCTTTATATAATTTGCGAGGCAAGTAAGGAATCAGAAGATCTTCTTCATCCGAAGATGTCGAAGAATCGCTAGAATCATAATACCTTTCTTGTTCAAACTCGGTTTCTTTTTCTTGTTCTTGCTCAAGTTCAAGTGCACCCGAAACAAATAATCTCAAAATTGGCATTTCATTCTTCTGAGCAAATTTAAATGCTTCGCTTAGCTCAAGATCCGTAGAAAAAAAGATAAATTCATCTTCTTCGTCTTTGTACCGAAGGGTGTATTGATCTTTTTTGAATTCAACAGAGAGAATCTCTTCAAGTAACTCGCAAAGTTCATCATAAGTGATGTTTTCACTGACTGAAAAGCGTCTACAGTCTTCATCATAATAGACTTTGATTGAAATTTTTTCGTTCTTTTCAATTTTGTTCATTTCTTCGTTCATAGTTGTTTAATAGCTTATTTTGTAAATTATTGGATAGTTCCAAGTAAAATAATAAGTAATAAGTAAGTTTAAAGACTTTGTCTGTTTAGAAACAGTTAAAAGTTAAAAAATGATTATTTATTTTGCAAACTTTTCTTTAAAATTAAAAATTTGTTTTATCAAAAGATTTGTGAATTTTGTATTTTGGTTGTTAGGGGTTCTGATTGGTTGTTTTGTGTTGTTTAGATTGTAAATTTTTGTTTTTTTTTCCAAATTTGTAAAATATTAAAATACGAACCAGAAACAAGTATTCTAATCGAATAGATTAGTTTAGTTTATTTATTGCAATTCAGGTTTGATTATTTTGATATCTCTAATTCTTTGTTTTAGTCCTTTTTTAAAAGATCAGATTTTTAGAAAAGAATTTCAATCCAAATGTAGGAAAAGAAACAGGTTTCTCGTTGATTTTTCTTATTTCAAGATTTTTTTTTTCAAAGATAGTAACCTGAAATCCATAAGAAAATTGAAATTTCTTTTTGTTTTTGTTGGTTTGGGATATTTACAAGTTTAAAAAAATACATTTATTCGCTCGTTTTCACCCTTTTGGTAATTGGTTTATCAACTTGTATAAACCCACCTCATAAGAGAATAGAGTAATTCTTTTCACAAAGAACCACTTACAGTTGATATGCAGCTTCATTTATCAACTTTAGAGAAATGAATTATTATCTTTTTCAAAAGAGTTAATTTTTCAAATTCGATTTTCAGCCAAAAGAATTCGATCAATTTTAGTTTGAAAATTTCGTTCACATGAGAAAAAGAAAAATTCACTAAAAAGTTTTTATTTTGAAGAAAAATCTCTCTTTTGTCAATTTCTGATATTTTTATAGTGCTAAATAACTTTGAAATCTTTATTCTTATTTTTAAAAAATACAATAAAAATAAATCAAATATTGAATCTCTGAAGATCTAAAAAATTTTATCATCTAATTTTTTTCACAAACCTTTCAAAAATTTCTTGAAATTTAAAAGATTAGGTGAGTCTTTATACTCAAATATCCAGTGTACAAAAAAGGAACTTTAAGTATTAAAATCTCTTATTTGATAATCTCATTTATTTTTTGTATTCAAATTACTAATTTGAATTATATTATTTCATTGAACATATTTAACAAATTGAGAAATAATTGTAAATTATATTGATATATTTAATCTTTATGTAATTAATAACACCATGAAATAATTCAATGTTTGGAAATTAATTATTGATTATAAATAATTAAATTAAAAAAATATTGGTTCTAGTTTATAAGTTGAATTTTGGAGAGAAAAAAATATTTGATCATTTCTAATTCAATTGTTTGGTTTGAGTTGTTCTTTTCAAATAAAATATTTTTTTGTGAATTTATAAAAAAAATGTTATATAAATATAATATAACCGTTGTCGAAAAAAAGTTCAACACGGTTTTTAATTGGGAACATTACTGAAAATTTAAAATAAGATCAATGAAAAAAAGAATAAATAAATCCAAAATGAAGTATTCGCCACCATAACAGTTTTTTTAATACTGCCTTTTATTATGGGCTTTTCTTTGATTGATCAATTATTAAAAATTTGTTGAAAAAATTGACTATTTTTGAGATCTCCAAAAAAACACCAAAAATTTTGATAAATCAAGCAGATTTAAATTGTATTTGTTGGGTTGATTGAAAATAATATAATGGGCTATTATTTGAAGTTAATTGGTTTCTAATTTTTATTGATTTTATATTTCATTTTCAGGTTCTATTAATGTTCCCAATTAAAAACCGTGTTGAACTTTTTTTACAGTTTCACTTTTTTTTCACAACGGTAAATTAAGAAATTATAATATTTTTTAGAAGTTTAAAATAATTATTTGGAATCTTATTTTGAAGAAAGTAGATTTTTTACATAAAGTTATTTTAAAACTTAATCGTTTTATTTTCAAAGTATATTTTTGGAAACTATCTCCAGATACAATAAGATTTCTTTATTCACTAAAGAAAAAAAAATTTTTTTGGGCTAATTCAAAACTCCGAATAGTTTCAAGTTTTAACTTTTCAAAAATTATAAAAACCGACTGATAATTTAAAAAATAGTAATCCATTTCTGAAAAAAAAATATTAAAACCAAGTATGTTATTATTAGTAATTATATTTTTATTTTCGTGATTTTAATTTCAAGAAAATCTGGAAATTTTTGGAATTTTTTTATTAAATCTATAACAATATTATTTTTATGCTTACTATTCACTTAAACAATATCCGAATTTTAAATAAACATCATCATCATCAAATTAAAAAAAAAAAAAAAAAAAAAAAAAGAAACAAATATAAAAATTGGGAAAAAATTCTAGATAAAATTAATTTTGAATTCCAATGTAATAATATTAATTGGTGGAAGCATCATAATAGAATCAAAGGAAACAATCTAAAAATGATCAAAAATAATCAAAAAATGGAGAAAGAATATTTTGCTCATGTAAATTCTATTACAAATCCAGTCAACCAAGAATTACTTCAACAAATTACAGATACAAAAAAACTCTTTAAAACAAAAAATAATACTCAAAATCAAAATAAAACTGATCCAAACAAGCCTTTTTTCTCAGTAGAAGAAATCAAAGAACAAATCCAATGGATCAAAAATAAATCAACAAAATATTTTGATAAACTTAAATTGTACAAGCAAGAACAAACTCAAAATCAACAAAATCAAAATGAAACTTACAATCAATTCATCGCCTCTATCCAAACAGTTTTCAATAATTGGATAAAAAATCCAAATAACTCAACTATCAATTTCATTAAAGAAAGAGACTTATTATTCATCCATAAGAAGGGAGACGAAGGCCTCACCTTAAATTATCGCCCAATCTCAATCAACTCTTCTTTAGCAAGAATATTTCTAAAACTTCTATACAAAAAAATTGAAAAAACCTGGGTTAATATTGATCCGAAACAATTTGGATTCAGAACTAAATTCGATACAAGGATAGCAGTCAAAAAACTTTCTTTATAATTACCAAAAGGAAAAAAAGAAAAAACAAAAATTGCTGGGCGATTACAATTGATTTAGCTACCTGTTTCGACTCAATTCCTCACAAATTAATTGTTAAAACAATTTCAAAATTTATTGATGACAAATTAATTGTTAACTTTCTACAAAAGCTATTATGCGGGTGATGGTAGAGGTGTATATCAAGGGGATCCTCTCTCACCAATTATTTTTGCTTATATTACTCATTTCATTTTAGAAAGAATCAAACCTCATACAAATCATGTCCAAATGTATGCAGATGATTTAATTATAATTCTAAATGGAAAAGATCAAAAAGAAATCATAAATAACAAACTCAAACCCATCTACAAAATTATCAAAAATTTTGGACTCAAAGTAAATGAAAAAAAACCGAAATTACTCAGGATCTATCTTCGATTAAATATTTAGGAATTTGGTTGGAAAAAGAGAAACATATCAAAATGAACCTCCAAAAAGCCTCAATAAACTTTTCAAACTACTATTATATCTATTGTAATAGTAATCTTTCAAATGCTTTGAGAATTCAACTTTTTAAGTCAATCATTCTTCCTCAAATTCTATATGGTTTAGATATTTATAATCTAAATAATAAAGAAATTAAAACTATTGATATTTGGATCAATAAAAAACTGAAATGTATTCTTAAAATTCAACATGGAACTCCAACAGATATTTTGAGAATGGAAACACGAATAGAACCAATCCAATTTTCTATATTAAAAAGAAAAGCCAAATTCATTCAGAAAATATCAGAATTGAATCTTAAATATTTATCACAGGAACTCAAGCTTCCAGATATTCCAAATATTAATTGGAAGTTCACATCCTCGCTTCAACTCAAAAATCAATTTAAAAATTATTATATTCAATTAATACAGGATAAGATCGATAAAAGCCAAAAACAGGGAGAATTGGAAATTGAAAAAATATTTAAAAATGACAAATTTTCCAAACAACTTTTGGGAAAAACAAGATTACTTACAGTGGAAATCTTCATCTACTCTTTTCAAATTTAAATCTTTCACAAATGGATTGAAAAGGTATTCTTATCACTTGGACAAACCTGACTCGTCTAAAGATTGCCATTGTAAAAATGATCAAGACGAAACAATAGATCATTTTATCTGGGATTGCCCCAAATACAAAAAAAGCAGAAGTATTTGGAAGGCCAAATTAGGAGAATTAAAATCTATTAATAGAACTAATCTATTTAATCAAAAGGACACATATCTAATATTCAGATTAATGAACAACAAAGAAATTTATGAGATTTCAATGGAATTCTTTCTTAAAAATTTGAAAATTAGAGCAATAATTAATCAGAATTCACAACAATAATTTCTTTCCTAAACCCTCCCTCTCCAACTCGTTTCATCCTCTTCTCTCTCTCTCTCTCTTTTTTTTTTCTTATCTTTATTCTTTCTTTTCTTCTCTTTTATTCTTATTCTCTTCCTTCTTTTTACTTTTTATATTTTTCTTCTACGAGGACTGTTCTGAAATGATCAAACTTTTCTCTTCAGATGTTGTAAAAATAATCCATATCTTCTTGATTTGGGTATACAATTTTTTTACAGTATTCATTTGAAGTTCATTTTCTCAACAAAACTCCTCTTTTACAAGGCGACAAATCATTCGATTTTTCCTCCCCATAAATAAACATCATCACATCATCAATATCCGAATTTTATGTTATGTGGTAACTGAAACCCAAGGTAAAACATTGAAAAAAAATGATTTTAAACAATATATGTTAAAGTGGAGATTACCTTGATATATATTTTATTATAATTTTTACTTTTAGATAAAATTTAAAAAGTATTTATTGATCCAGAAAGATTTTTAGATATTTTTTATAATAAAACTTAAATTAATGTCTTTTTTAACTTCTATACCCCACTTAATTTGTATTTTATCTGAAAACATATTTCTACAATTACTATCAAGTCTAGAATAGTTTATTTTTAAGTGAATATTTCCAGCTATACGAATATTAAATATTTCAAACCATTACAAATTATATATTAAATTTGGATTGTTGATTTTTTTTATAAATTTCGGAAATTTTGTAAACAAAAACATAAAATTTTAGATACAAAATAATTACTTAGCCCAACCCGATTTGGAGTCAATAAGGGTATTATTAATCAATAAAGTAATAGCCATTGGGTATATAATCCATTTCACGAATAATGATAGTAGATTAATCATATTTCTATTTTGTGTTTGAGATATAAACTTGGGAAAGACAACACTTTTTTAATATTTTTCTTGAAAGAAAAGAAGACTTCCAATTTCGAAAATAGATACTTCTTAAAAAATATGAAAATTCCACCCCTCTAGCTATGAATTAATGTACACAATCAATAAATAAGAGATTAATTACTATTTTGAGGATTATTTATTTTCTGATAAATTTGGTTAAATATATAAAAATTAGTATCCCATTTCCATTTCTATAAATATTTATACACCCACTTTAAATAAATAAAATCTAACATTTCATTGATTTAAATATACCTAAAATTTTTTAAAAGTAACTGTATTGGTGGTATTCCTGATAATTTACATTTTGAAAGAGGAGTTGGAAAATTGAAAAAAGTAAAAATAGATGTAAAAATGTCAAAACTTATGTTTTTGAATTATCTGTATACATATATCTTAAAATTAAAAAGTACAATTATGTTCTCGATTGAGTATTTGTTTGGGGTTCTTTTTTTAATTTTCTTTTACAGGATTTTTTTTTATAAATATATTTTTCAAGTTTAAAATATTCTAGACTTGTCCATAAAAAAAGTTTTAATTAGTTTATTATTATTATTTATATTTTTTCATATTTGAAAATTAATTAGTAGGTCAGTTTATCCAATAAAATACAATTTTAAGGATATTCGATATAATATAGTTAAATTTTCCACAATTTTTATTTGAAACAATTTATGAAAAAAAACTTTATGATGTCAAAATTTCTGCCAAATCTTAAACTCAAAAATTATCAAAAATATCCTAAATTCCATTTTTTTTTTTTTTTTTTAAGAACAATCGAAGACATTAGTAAAAAATTAAAAAATAAATTATAATTTGCCAAATTAATATATAAATTATCAAGAAATGGTAAAGTTATTTAATAGAAATATTGTAAAAATATTATAAATCAATCATTTATAGATTTTCGCAAATATAGAAATCAAAATAATCCCAAAAATAAAAAATTAATAGATTATAATTGATTGTTAAATATGTAACTAAATTTATTCTAATTATCACCGATATATTATTAATTAATGAGAAAAGATTTATTAATATAGAATTTTCAATCCAAAAACACATACTTTATAATAATATGATTTCTTCCAGAAAATTTCAATTATTTTATGAATAAAAAATCTTATTGTAAAAAGATATTATCTCAAGAAAGTCAACACTTTCAAAAAAGATCTGATTTGAATCATATATTTCCTAAATAATGATCATTTTTTCAACATAACATATTTTTCTTTTTATAATCTTTTTAAATTTCTAGAATAACCAAACATTTATATTATTGGTGCTCTTTACCGTAGATTTATTTCCAAGTTTTAAAATTTTTGTTGAAAAACATACCGTTTCTCTAAAGCATTTTTTTATTTAAAGATTAAACAAAAAAAATAAACACAATAAGGATATGGTTAGAGAAAAATAAATATTGAATTTTACTTTTATTTGATTGGGAAAATAATTTCTCCTTTCATAAAACCCAAATAATAATTTATTGGAATTTCCCATTCTATTGTTGAACCATTTATATACTGTGAAAATAAAATATTTGGATACTCTCAAATATACTTAAGATAATTGTTTTGGCTCAACATTATAAAATTTTCTCAAGTCACCTTTACCCATAAATTAATAATTATTATTTAAAATCCTCTATATCTATTTTTTTTTTTTTTGGTACTTTTAAAATTTTGAGAATTTTTAACACTAAATGTGAATAATTAGTTTTTTATTAAAACTAATCACTAAGATCTAATGAAAAATTTCAATTATTCTTGGTAATTGAACTTTTCAAGTAAACTCCCTCTTATTTAAAAACTTTTACTCGCAATTATTTAACAAACTTTTTTTTTAATTGGTTGAATATTCTTAGTCTCTAAAATTGAGGATTTTAATTATTTTACTATATTTTTTTTTCTTTTTCTTTCATTTATTTTCATGAACTGAAAAATTGAAGATACAATTATTGGATTGAAATATTTTATTTTGGTTTTATTTGGCAAGAAATAATATTATATTTACAGATCTAAAACAAAAAGAACATATAATTGATTTGGCATTTTTCAATAAATCCGATTATTAGATGTGCTTTATTCATGAAAGACGATACTTGAATACAAAAACCTAAAATTTTTTATAAAAAATAATTATTCACAAAAAATAGAGTATTTTTTGAACAGGAACTGAATTTACCAATTTAACAAATTTGGATATAAAACTCTTTAACTAATTTCGTGATGTGTTGATATGATCATAATATGTTTTTTCTATATTCCTTTGTGTTGATACTTTTTGAATAGTTTGTAGTCTACACAATATTCCAACCACTCTATCTTTTTGTTGATTCCACATTTTTTACACTCGATCCACCTACTTTTTTGATTAATTGTTAACCAGACTTACTTCGACATATTGGAATTTTAAGAAAACAAATGAAAATGTTAGAATATTTCTAATCTTGAGTATATTTTCGAAATATATTTTTGTTCAAGTCTTAGAATCAGTTGTTAACTCGACATTGTTACTGTACCTGAAATTTATATCCAGAGTTCTTGAAAAAAAAAATAGAAAAAATCATTTTTTCTCAAATGATTTTTAAGATAATCATAAAACTTGTACTTATTATTCTTTTATTTCAAACTATCATTTCTTTTGTGAATTGTGAGTTATGTACATCCCTCCCTGCAACGTCTTTAGATTGTGATTATGATGAGAGTTGTGATTTTATGACCACACACCAAGCGTCTTGCACGGTAAAATCAGGGATTACTTGTGAAGGAAGCCAAAATTTCAATAAGGATTATACCTGTAGGTATTGCTATCAAACACCAGACGAGGATCACATTTGTAGTAACGAAACAGACTGTTCAGTAAAAAAACATGAGGATGTTTATCTTTCGAAATGTAATGCTTCGGATTATACATTCTGTATGGGATCACGCTCGTTTAGCAAATATCGTCGTTGCAATTTTAAACAATATAAATCTTATAAAACATCTGTAATTCTTTCAATTACGCTTGGTGGATTTGGTGCAGATAGATTTTATCTTGGCTATATTGGTAAAGGTTTTGGCAAGGTTTGATCCAAATTTTTTTGTTGTAAAGTTTGTGTTTTTAGAAACTTTTTGAGTTAAAATTCTTTTTTTTAATTTTAATAATTTGTTTTTGCTACATTTTTTGTTGGATAAAAGCTATTTTCACTTGGAGGCCTTGGGTTGTGGACATTAGTTGATGCAATATTGGTTGTTTTTAAATATACAAAGCCTGCAGATGGATCCTTCTACAATTAACAAAAAATAAAACAAAAATAAAATTAAAAAAAAAGACTTTTTTATTTATCAATTATTTGAAAGGGTTTTTGCTTTTGGTCTTTTCATTAATCAATTGGAAATAAAAAGGAAAAAAAAAGACAATAAGAAAAAGATTAACAAGGCAAGCCTTATCAGAAAAAAATAGACTCAAGTGGGACTATCGTTTCACTAGCACTGATTCAAAGAAACAAAATTTTTTGATCTAATTTCTAATTTCAATTTGCAAAAATTTCAAAAGATTTAAAAATTGGAAATAGACAACCAGCACAAAAAGAGTGTACCACTCAAAAACCAAAACAAAAAAGGAAAATAAATTACACACTCTTCATGGAGGAAATAGTTTTGATTTGTTTTTGATCCGATTAAGTTCAAAAATTAAGAGGGAAAGCTGTTTATTAGGAAAATTGGGAATTTTTCAAAATGTATAAATTTAAGAATTGAACTTGGTTGATGTAATATAAATTCGATCTTGTTTTTCCAGCTTTACTAATTAATAAGAAAGTATTCCAATTATAAGGCCACTAAATATTAATGGGCTTGTTGCCTAGCACCCAGGGAGTTAATTTATACCACCTCGAAATTTTGAGGCCACCCAATTTTTAATTTAATTGATTACTTAAGCAAGTAAGTACATTTTACCATTTTGAAAATTTTTAATTGTGTTAACATTACTGAAAAAATATTTTTTGTGTGCCACCAGATATTGAAACTTTGAAACCAAAACACCACCCACTAGTCTATTCGTGAATGGAATCAAAGTAATTCAGAGTTGAATCTTAATTTTTTCAATTTTTTGAACATTTTTTTTGATTCAATTTTTGGTTTTATTAAATAAAGTTTTGGATCTAGAAATGTGTTTATACCAATGATCGAAATTAACCAAACAGTAAACCAACAAAATAGACCCGAAAGGGTGTGCATTTGAAACAAATATTTTCTTTTAGAAGACCAAACACGAAAGATCACCATTCCAAATAAATTTGTTGAAATCAATGAATGAAAAAAAAAAAAATCGATAAAAGCCTATTTTTGAAGATTGGTTTTCTTTATCTTCTTAGTTTACTTGAATACAAACTATTTTTTTCCTTGAATTTCTCGCCCCATTACTATTTATTATTATTTTAAAAAACCTTTTGTGACAAATTTGCTTTCAAAATTCAATTTTCAAATATTTTTCTCAAACAAAGCCAAAACGAGGAATACTATTTCAAAAATTAAAATAAAGGGGTTGAATTCTTGGAATAAAAAAACAGTTACAAAAGATTCAAATCAAAATAATTCAGAAATTCAATAACAAATTTCAATCAGATTCAGAATTTTTTGAGTTCTCATTTTAATGGAAAATAAATAATTATAAAATCAAACGAATTTGTCCAAAAAACCCTCATTCTCAAGAAGAATTCAAAAAATCTCTGATTTTCTGAACCTAAACCAGAATTAGATGAAATAAAAGAAAATAGGATTTTTAAATTCATTTTGGAAATTCTTTCGAAATAAACAGTAATTTGTTTATCAAAAATTTTCCAAATAAAATTTTTTCATAAAGAATTAAAAATAAAACCAAATAAAGAATAAGTAATTGTGTCAAAGATTATAGATAAGATCAAGTAATAAATGATTTTTATTTATTTTTTTATGATCAATTTTTTCATTTTTTGATTTGCGTTTTTTTGTTGGTAGGAAAATATCTATTACTAGAATATATTCCACTCTCGTATTTATGAAAATATCAATATATTTGACTAAAGAAATGATTTGAATAATTCAGTTTCACATAAATGGTGGCACTCAAAAAATGAAAAATGTACTTACCCCCTTAAGAGAAACAGAAACTTGGAAATTTTACTTGACTGTTTTTCAGAAATAAACTCTTTTTCAAATAAAAGGGCACAGAAATTTTCAAGAATTATTCATAATAGAATCAAATTAATTGTAGTATCATTCTAAAATGTAAGAAACTCTTTAAAACCAAAAAAAAAACACTCAACTGAATATTTAAAACTCATTAAAACAAAACAATAAAAATTAAAATTAAATATTTTAAAAATTGGTGTGCCCTTTTATTTGAAATGAGAAATCTTGTTTTGTAAATTGTAAAGAAAAAAATTATAAAATCAATAACAACTTTTGAATACATTGAATTGGGGAAACATTTTTCAACATTTTGTTATAAATTCTTTACACGTCGTACTTTTGTTCTTTAAAGTCTCATTTTAAATATAAAGTCACAATTCATCTAAGTATTTTATTGGAATAGTTTTTTTCAATATTTTCTCTTTTCTTTGTTCCATGCATCAATCCAATAATGGTCTTTCTTAAATTCCTACATCTAGCCCATTCGAAATCAAGCTTAAACTGTTTCCATTTATACTGGTAGATTATTTCCTAATTGGTTTGTTCTTATCTTGTTTTTTTCATTTTCCAACTGTTCAATATCCATAAATAAAAAAAATGAAAAAATGAATAATTAAAAGGAAAATCAACAATAAGTAATTATCTTATTAACGATCAAATTCAATAGTATTGATGTTTTGAGAGGTGTGTTCTTTTGTTTGAAAAAGAGTTTAATTAATGAAATTATTAAATATTGAAAATACTAAATTTGAATTATTATCATGGAAAAATATCTTTAATAAAATTTCTTAAATTCGAATCAACAGGAAACCAATTTTTGGAATTGTTATTTGTAAACCTTGGCAGAGAAACAGATTTTCAAAATTCCAATTTCTGCAATAAATTAAAAGTAACTCAAAAATATTCTATTTTTACCAAACAACAAATTAAGTAATTTACAGCTTCTATTTAAGAATTATCTTATAAGATTAAGAAAAATAGGAGATTTTGCTATCTTATTATAACTTTGAATTATTTGGTAATAAAGCTGTTTTAAAATACTAAGGACTAAAAGTTTTTCTAAGTGGTACTTTAAACTATTCAATTCGTCTGTTTTAAGCAGTTTGATTAGTATAGTATAAAGTGTTTAGTTCTCCCTTTTTTAAAGCATATGTATTAACAATTAATTCCAAATATAATCATTTTTCACATGTGGTTTGTTTGTCTGATTTTCATTTTTTGGGATGTCTTGTTCAAATAATTTAGATAATTGCTTTGAAGGATTTTTAAAATAAGTTGGGTTTTTGCTTAGAATATAAATTTGTAATAAAAAAAAAAGCAATTCAATTTATTTTTTTTACAAAATCCCAAATGAGTCATATTTTGAATTTAAAAAGAATAAATTCAAAATTATAACTTTATACTTTCTGAAAATTGAATATGTATAAACAAGATAATCTAAAATGATTATAATGTTAGTGAAGGAAATCATTATTTAACAAGTTGAATAATTCTTTCAGAAAAAAATTTTGTATATTTCTGAATTATCTATTTCTCTTTAGTAATAGATTAAATCAAAAATTAAGTGGTCACAAAAAATTGAGTTGATAAAAATGAGTTTCTTGGTAATAAATAAAATTTAGGCGATAGTGTAATCTTTCTTATTACCAATAAAGTTTTATTTTTGAAATGAAAACCCATTTGAAAATTTTGGAAATACTCAGAATCAAAAATAGATTCAAGAAAAAAACCTCAATTTTTTTGTATTTTTCAAAACATAATATTAAATTAGGTTTAAGAAGGGCCATTAGTATTGCTTTTATATGAATAATTCATATCCAAATCAAAGAAAAAAAAATATAAAACAAAAAATAAAAATGTAGAGCAGTGAAAAAAATACCGGACTTGAAAAAAATCCCGGAAAAGATTTTTAATTCTGAATATTAGTAAAATTATTATGTAATTTCAGCTATTTACAATCAAATTCCTTTTTTTTTGAATCGAACTTTTTCAATTATAACCCCCCCCCCCCACTTGTTAGAATGATGATTGATGAAATCACACTTGTTCAAAACACCATTCAACCAATCAAAAAAACAAGAAGAAAAATTATCATTTTCCAAACTCTAGTAAACCTCAATAAAACTGGATTATTTTTCAAAAAAAGTTGATCAACATAGGCTATCAAACAATTACTCAAGTATTCTAGAGACACCTTACTTTGATGAACTTTAGGTAGGTTTATTACTAATCTCATAAAACAATTGGTTATTTATAATAAGGATTTCATTGAAATTAGACAAAAATTTTACTAATATTCACAATTAAAAATCTTGTCCGGGATTTTTTTCTTGTCCTGTATTTTTTTCCCTACTATATATGATCAAAATAATGAGATTGGTTGTATAAAAAATTGTATTTTTAAATTTGTTGAAATTTCACCAACAATTGTTGATTGATTAAAATGTTACATACAATCAACTATTCTTTATTTAATTGGCTTTTTTTATTGAAGTAAATTTAAAGTAAATCTTGTATTGGCCATTGGAAAATTTTCTCGATCTAACGAAGCAGATTAAGGAACTTGAAAAAAAAATGAAATGGGAACAAAACAGAAAACGCAAAAAAAGAGATAAATGGATTGCAAATTCACAAAAAAACCGTATATGGTTTTTTAAATATTATAATGAAAAATTATTTTTGTGAGTAACTTAAAGTTTTGATTTGAAGTGCCGAAAGTATTATTTTCTAAATGAATTTCGAGGTTTAGGAGATTATGGCTTATTCAGTTTTAAGCTCCTTTTTCCAAATGGTATGTTGGGCGTTTTTGATTAAAGAGCATTACATTGATAATATCATAGATTCCTTTGTTTTCATTTTCCCAGGCAATTTATCGATATCCTTCTTGGCTATTATATTGAAGTCAACATTTTTGGTTTTTTTGAGTTTTTTTTTCAAGTGTACTCGAGTTTTCTCATCTTTTTTAGTTCGATGTAAAGTAGTCTACACCATCAATTTTTTTTTTACAATGTGGGTATTTTTTGAATTTTGGTCTCTTTTCTCATCTGTTTGTGTGTGCGTGTGTGTCTATCTAAGCCATATCAATATGGTTTTATTTCGAATAAGTGATTACTTATTTTCCAAGTCGAAAAAAAAAGTTGTTTGTGGTGGAATTTTTTTGAGGAATTAACTGATAAGATGTATTTTTTCTATTTAAGTTTTCTTGACTTTCTGATTAGTCCACTTTGTTTTGTTTGTATTTATGTGATCAACCCGGGTGGGGGGTCTTGATCTTGTATTTTCCCATGTTTTCCCAGCCAATGTTCTCTATTTCAAGTGTTTCTAGGGATATTGTTCATCAGTATGAAAAAATAAAGTTAGACAAAACTACCGCTTCAATTATCATTTCATCCATAATAATAAAGTTTATTTACAATATAGTCAAAATTCAAGAACTTTAAATTAATCGATCATCTTGTATTTATTGTTGTCGGTAGTACCACAATTTCTAAAAGCCTATAGCAGAGAAAAAAGGGTATAAGTGGGGGTATTTAAATCCAAACAAATATATAGACGGATTTTAGTTGAATTCAACTTGGGGATATTTACTTTAATCGAAAATAATTAATAGTTTTGAAAAATGCGATAGTCATCTAATAAAAACTGAAATAAGGAGAAAAAAAATCATTTTGATAATTATTACTTGTCCTAGGTTTTCCAATTTTCAAAAGAATTGAGTGAAATCTTTGATTTTACTCTTTTTTTAAAAATTATACAGTCAGTTTCACTTTTAAGGCACAAACTTTCAACGAAATTTAAGGCACAAAAAAAATCTCAAATTAAGGCACAAAATTTGGAATTTTAATTTTTACAATTTATTTTACTAGAAGCTGAATTTTGTGCCTTAATTTGAGATTTTTTTTGTGCCTTAAATTTCGTTGAAAGTTTGTGCCTTAAAAGTGAAACTGACTGTAATAAACCCAACATGAATGTCTGTAAAGTGTTACAGAGTGTCATCAACTACCTAAGTTTTTTTTTTTTTTTTTTAATTTTGGAAATAAGTGAAAAGTTTTTTTAATTTTTGGGCAATTACAAAAATTAAAAAAAAACAGAAACAAAAAGTGTCGGTCAAGCGCCTAGGATTCCAAAATTTAAAATACTTGAGTAAGATCTTTGATTTTTATCAATTCTTTTGAATTCTTGAAAACCTAACGAAAAGTGTCCGTAGAGTGCCGTAGAGTGCCTAGGTTTTATTTTAATTTCAGAAATAAAAAGAAAATTTTTGAGATTTTCTTTTAATTTCTAAAATTAAAAAAAAACTAACGGTGGTTTTCTTGAGGTTTTCTGTTTTATTTGTTAAATCTATCGATTTTCCAAATAAACATAAGACTCAAGAAAAGCTAAAGAAGGTTTTTTTTTACTTTTTGGAATAAACTGAAAATTTCTTAAATTTTCTGTTTATTTCAAATTGTAAAAAAAACCAAATAGAAAATCAAAATAAAATATTTTTTTTCAATTTAAATAATCTTATCATTCTTCAATAGTCTAAAAAATTCAATACCCTATTTGAAAGATATTTATTAAATTTAAAATAAAAGTAAAATATAATGATTATAATCTCTTAACTCTGAAAAAAAGAAAATATTCAATTTTTTTACTATTAAATTGAAAAAAATAAGAAAAGAACCTGGGAAAATAGGATATTCCAACTTTAAATTGTTAAATATTTTGAAAAAATATTTTTTGATCCAAGATCTTTTCTTAATCAATAGTGTTTATTAGAAGTTAAATTATCCTAAAATGAAAAATTAGCAAATACCAAATTTTTTATTGGAAAAATTTTTCCTGATCGTGTTGGGTCAAACTATTTTAAGCGTCCCAATTTCTTGATGAAATTGGTCTTTCTCTTTCTGATCATATGTTATATAGGCTCTGTTCTCGATTTCCATTTGAGCGTACCTAAATTTTTGGGATTTATTTTTTGGAAACATATAAATAATATGATAAGGTTGAGTCCAAGTTTCCAATTTTTTTTTTTTTTTACTTTAAATAAACATTGTTTTTACTTCTTCCTTTTTCTTCCATTGCTTTTTATCTTCGTTTTTCTTGTTTTATGTTCAAATATTTTAATCAATTACCAAATCAATATTCAACCAGCTCTAAATATCCGTAAAAGCCCATTTCCATTTTCAGGTCCACCCTCAAAGTGATCAGCAATTCCCTTCATTCAAGTTAATTCTTTTTTTTAATTTGTCCTTGATTTTTATTTTGTTCTTGAATTCATAAAAAAAAACCATAAAACTAAAAGTTTGTAAAAAAGGCAAAAAAATTATTTGAAAGAACCCTTTCAATATAAACACCAAAGAAATATTTCACAAAAGTAGAACAATTGATATTATTTTCTTTTTTGATATTATATTAAAAAAATCTGAATCGAAAATCTCATCCAACAAACATGAAAGAAGGATTTTCAAATATCGTAAACCAATAACTTTTAAAAGATAAAATTTTTGTAAAATAGGTATTTTACCAACTTTCATGTTAAATAACTTTGAAATTTGCCAATTCTTCAAATCTAAAAGGAAAAATAATAAATTCAAAAAAAAAAAACAAACAAAATTAAAAATATAGGATATTTCGGAATTTTCTTATAAATAAAAGAAAAAAAAAGATCGGTTAAGAAGATAATAAATTTTTTAAAAATTCGAAGATTACACACACATTCAAAAAAGAAAAAAATAAAGAGAGATTCATTTCAAAATGATTGCTCTTGCTGCAACATTAAACTTAAAATAATTTTGCTTTCTTTTTAAGATTTTTTTTCTTCCAGTTAGGTAACTTATTGTATTGATCTCTGGTAATACCCATGTATTTTTTAAATTCTTCGTCTGATAAGTAGGTTTCCAATTCCATAACTTTGACGCCCATAGGGAGAGGTCTTTTTGTTAAAACTTCATAAGAGTATACCTGTTTTTCATACATTTTGACATCCTTTCGAACATCGCCTGTGCCACTGCCCATGAGTTCTTTTAATTTGAGTGCGTAAGGATCTTTACCGGCCTTGGAGTTATCCCAACCGAGGAAATGGCAAGTAAATAGAGGTGGTTCAAATCCGGCGACGACTCTGATGATTGGTGTGTCCTTGGATCGTCCGTCTTTCGCGCCCTTGACGTAGTTGATGACAGCCTTGATGGATTCTTCGCGTTCAAGTTCGTTTGATCCGCCACCGAGCCAGAGGTAGACTTCGTTGTAGACATCTAAAATGAAGCAATCGTCGTTATCGAGGTCGTCTTGGTCAAAGTTGTAGATTTCTTCTGCCTTGAAGGTGCCTGTGGCATTCGAGAGTTGGAACAATCGAGGGTCGGCCATTTCAGCTTGCAAATCGAGTCCCTCTGACGCGTATTCTGTTTTGCCGCCGAGCGTGTCCCAGAATTCCTGTGGTTCTTCGCCTTCGTTCATAACGAGTACCTGTGAGCGGTTGGCTCTCATGATCTTGGCGATGTTTTGTGCAACGTCTTTTTCGTCCTGGTTGGATCCAGATCCTAGCCATACGCATTGGATGTCACTATTGGCGTTTAAGATGAAGCAGTCACCGGAGTTAAGTGATGCGCATTTGGCCTCAACTTGGCTAGCTCGTGTATTTAAATCGTTGGTACCCCGAACGTGGAAGAGTGCTGGTTTGTTTTCGTCAACACCGACGTTTTCTTCGTTAACAGTTTTAAATCCAGATGGGCATCCTCCGTTTCTTACGATCATTTTACCCTTGAAGAGAGAGAGGAAATGATTTGGTTCCTTTCCTTGGATGACCCTTGATTGGACAGCCTGTCCACCAAGTTCTTCATCAAGTTCAACTGTGAGTAAGGCGCTGGTTCCCTTTTCATCAGTTGTGGAGTTTCTTCCTTGCCAGAAGTAGATGATATATCGTTCCCTGGTTCCTTGCATATATGTATATAAAATGATGTATGAATCCCCACTAAAGAATTGTCCATATGTGGATTCGTCAACGTCTTCCTTTTTGAAGTTTTCGATTCTCCAGATCTTTAGGGTTCCTGTGCCATCGTCAATGGTCTTTTCGGATTCCTTTTGTTTCATTTGATGCATCTGTTCAACATTAATATCAACCTTCTTTTGCACTCTTTGTGTCGTTTTTTTGACTTCTCTTCTTCTTGGTCGATAATGATACCAATCGACAAATTTTTCGGCAAATAATGGGGTTTCGCCACTTTCAATTACTCTTGTAATTGGGGTCCAATCTGGTCGGTTGTTTTGTTCCAAAAATTTGACTGCGTTGGCCATCGATTCTTTTTTTTCTTGTCTTGTAGATCCCTTTCCAATCCAGACAAAGATTTGAGAACCACAATCAAGAATGAAGCAATCCATGGTGTCAAGCATTGCCTTCTTTAATGGTGGCCTGGCTTCTTCCGTGATTAAAAGCTTTCCACTTTCGTCACAGACCCTGAAAAGAACAATGTTTTTGGTGGTTTCTTTTTCAAATTCATCATCATCACCGCCTTCTTCGGCAGTTTGAATTCGTCCTTTGCCGCCAATGGCTTTCCAAAAGTCTTCCTCTTCTTCTCCTTGTGCAATAATGTGTACTTTGGCTTTTCCTCCTCTTTCGTCATCTTTAATTTTACTTGTAACTTGAAGTCCTTTCATTTTTTCCATTTTGTTACAACTTTTTAAGAGTGATTATTTATTAAACATTCGTTTTTTTTTTTTTTTTTTTTTAATTTGGTAAATTAGTAAGGTAAAGTTTCGTTAGTTATTTTTGGAATCATTAAAAACAAGAGAAGGAAATAAAAGGTTGTTTGGAAAAATATTTTTCAAAAAAAAAAGATGAAAAAAAAAAAAAAAAAAAGTTTTTAATTCTTACTCTTTACCGTTCCATTGGTAAATATTAAGACCACAGTCAAGAACAAAGACATCACCAGCATTTAAAGAAGTGGCAGCAACTTTTACTTGGTTGACACGAACATTTCTTCTTCCTTTAAGATGAAGTAGTCTTGTTTCATATTGATCTTTGACAACGTGTTTAAATCCAGAATCAATTCCACCTTCTTCGTATTTAATACCCCCTTTGAAAACAGCTAAGAAATTTTCAGGTTCATGATGTTGAACAACTCGATCTTTTCAGTTTAATTATTTTTAGATATTCAGGAATTTTTTTTTTGTAAGAAATCAAATAGATCATTTTTTAAAAGTTGGAAAAAATTTTTAAAAAGAAAAATTAAAAGAGGATAAATTATTAAAAAAAAAAAAAAAAAAAAAAAGGGGAAAAAAAATTTAATAAAGTAAGAAAAATCAAAAAAAATAATAAAAATTACAAAAGAAACAAGAAAAAAAGTCAGTAAAAAGAGAAACAAACATTGGATAGCTCTACCACCAAGGTAGTCATCAAGTTCCACAGTTTTATAAGCTGCAACACCCTTTTCGTCTTGTGAGGATTCTGCACCTAACCAGAAATAGAGATCATAAGCAATACCACTTTTGGTTCTTTTTGTGTGAAGAATAATAAAGGAATCGCCGGTTAAAAAGACACCAACCTTTTTCCATGCAGCAACTTTCATCTTTTAGATTATTTGGGTAGAAGAAGAAAAAAAAAAAAAAAAAAAAAAAAAGAAGTTAAAAAGGAAATTAGAGTTTTTAAGAGGATAAATGGCAAATTTAGAACACTTTTAGTTTAGGAGAAAGAGAATATTTACTTTTTCAATACGCCATACTTCAATACCTGGTTTTTGTCCTGGTTGGAAACTAACAAATTCGGAAGTCATTTCTATTTTTAAAAAAGAATCATCAAATAAAAAAGAATAAGGACTTGGGCAAAGAGAGAGGGAGGAGGGAGGAAAGAAAAAAAAAAAAAAAAAAAAAAAAAAAAAAAAAAACAAAAAAAATTTACTTAAGAATTGTGAATTGAGAAAAATAAAAAAAAATGATTGACATTTTAAAAGACCAAAATAAATTTCTAACAATTTATGTAGAATATTTTAGAATAAAGGAAAAGAAACGTTTTCAAAAGGGAAACCCAAAATTAAAACATTAAGTCCCTTTTCTTTCTTAGTCACTTTCTATTTCAACAAAAACAAAACCGAAACCTATGATTTTGTTCTTTCTCGTGCTTTTTGGAAGATAAAAATCACATTAAATAATTGTTAATGAGAAAGATTTTGAAAATTTGTGTCTTGAAACACTATCAAGAACGGTTCGTGTGTTTTACTTTGTTGAAATAAATTTTCTAATACCTTATAACTGAATAAAAAAAATTTGACTTGTTGGGTTAAATTATGAAAGTGTTCATTCACAAATACCCCCATTTAGTTAAATTGTGGATACTTAAAGACTAATGGAAATAATGTCTAATTGAAATTAAAGTTTGAATCAAAACACAAAGCAATTATCAATGGACCAAAATTCCAAATCCTTGTGATTCTCATTAAAATTAGATCACACTTTTCGTTAGAAAGAGATTTTCTATTTTCCTCTTGGTTCTAATTAATTTCAGATTTTGATTTGGATTTATCATCTCTCTTCCGAAAATGAATTCTTTTGAAACTTAGCCTGTCTTCGATAACTTTAAGATTTGTTTTAAGAGGAAAAATGTAGAATTGGGAATTTAAATCACAAAAAGATGTCTTCTTCATCATCTCATTTACGGACCAAGAATAAGGAAAAAATTAAAAAAAGAAATTTTAAGAATTACAAAAAAAGTATCATGCAAAATGGAAAAAATAGAAATAGTTTTCCAAACAGATTAGTTTAAACCAAACTCTTCTTATTTTTTTTAAACCAATTCGTCTGTTATTATTCAAAAGATTTCATAAAGTAACTCAACAAAAAATTACTCTTATTACGTTCTTGCAATAAAAAAATTTTTTTATTTTCCAATCCAGAAATGATAATTTTAATTTCTAGTTTTTTCTAAATATTTTTTGACTAATTGTTAAGTCGAAAAAATACAAGTTCTTCACAAAGCCAATGAGAAATTACATTTTGGAGATTTATTAAAGTTTCCTTTTTGAATTTTGAGTTATAATTATGATACTGGTATTTGAATTGTAAATGGGAAAAATTTTCATTTCTTTTCTTGATTTTTCTTTTCTAAAGAGTCACAAATTGAATCTTACTTTTGAGAAGTCTCGATTTATTATAGAATCTGGAAAAGGAAGTGAAAATTTTTTCCCTTTTGTAATACAAATACCAGTAGTTTGATTTTAATTTTGGTTTGTGAAATTCGAATGGGATACAATTCCAACTGATTCTATCTATCACTACTGAACTTTTGGTTTTATTTAGGTTTCTTGGTTTTGTCATAAGTAGAAAGAGAAAGTACCAAAGAAATAAATCAATTATCAATTTTAATTTGTTTCTCTTTAAAAGTTTCTTTGTTAAAAAAGTAAAGGAAGTGAAGTTTAAAATTTTTCCTTTTTATTATTCAAAGAACAGTGGTATTTATTTCTATTGACTAATATCAAGAAGAAACCACCAAGTCCTTTTAACAGTTGATGTTGAACTCAAAACTTTTTGAAAATGTATTTGGTTTTGGGTTTAGTTCCCAAAATAAACTCCTTTTCAAAATTATTTACCCATGAAAAATCAAATTTTGAAAATAAATATTTTTATAAATTGAAGTTATCTATTATAATAAAAAAATTACTATTTTAATATTCAGTTCTATACACTAGAAATAAATTTTTTTTTCGTCTAAAAATAAAATAAAAATAAGTTAAAAAAAAGGAGACATTTATTATAAAATTTAGTTTTTTTTCTTTCCAATCAAAAATTCTAATCAAAGTAATAATTAAAATTTTGATCAAGAGAATAAATCAAATTAGCCATTTTTTTTCATTCCTTCTTCTATTGTTATCTATTTTAGGCGAAATATTCATTTTTTTATTTTCAATTTTATTTTAATTATTCCTTTAAATGTTCTAATTTTCCATATTTAAAGAGAAATGTCAATTTATATTTCTAAAGAATTTCCAGAATATATTTAATTTTTGTTTCTTATATAATCTAACACAATCAAATTTTATTTACTAGAATCCCAATTTCCCAATAATTCTTTATATCAAAATGAGGTTATATACTGGTTTTAATTTGGTTCGTATATGATTAATAAAACCAATTCCAAATCTTTGGACATCATGGAAACAAAAATAGGCAGAATAAAACCCATTTTATTGTATTTTCCCAACCTACAGCCAGTTCCACTTTTAAGGCACAAACCTGCTACAAAATTTAAGGCACAATAAAAATCTCAAATTAAGGTACAAAATTCAGATTCTAGGAAAATAAATTGTGTAAAAAAAAAAAATCCAAATTTTATGCCTTAATTTGAGATTTTTTTGTGCCTTAAATTTCGTTGAAAGTTTGTGCTTTAAAAGTGGAACCGACTGTAATATAAAACCACATTTAAGTAATCTAGTATTAATGTTTTAATAAGTAATCATTTTAATCCAAATAAAAGAAAAAAAATATAAAACTCAAAAATAAAAACAGGTTGTGTCCAAAATAATGAAACGAGCCGAACAAAAAATGTATTGGCGAATTTGTTGAAATTTCACTATCAATTGTTGATCGATCAAATGATAAGATACCATATACCAATTTTCTATTATTTTCCAATTTAAAAAACTCAACACTAACCTTCTAACAACCATTGGAAAAGATTTCAGATCTAACGAAACATATTACTAAACTGCAAAAAAGGAAATGAAAAAAAACAAAAAAGACAAAAAATGAAATAGTTTGTAAAATCAAATTTCTTTCCAAATTGAATTTAAAGTGCTTTAATGATTTTCTTTCCACTGTTTAAGCCACGTCTAAACTTTTGGAATCTAGTTTATTGTAGATAATGATAAAAAAAAATACAAAATAATTTCTTTTAATTTTACTTTTACCTTTTAATCTATATTTTATTTTTATTATTTTTGATTATTTTTATATAATTTGAAATATTTTCATTTCATCTTCAAAACAATACCCTTTTTTCACTTTTTAAAAAGAAAGAAAGAATAAATTAAAAAATGAATTTTGAAAACTTATTTGTTAAAATGTGATGTTGTTAAAAAAAGCCTTAAAAAACATTTAATAAATTGTTACTCAATGATCATAATAAATTGATAAAAAAAAAAATGTCTATCCGGGAATTCCTAATTATTCTATCTTATTATAAACACATTTATCAATAATACAAACATATAAAACACATACATGTGAAAATAAAACCTAGAACACCATACATAACGAATAAATATTTTTTAAAACTAGCGTTGCTCGTTTTTGATTATTGAACATTCATTCTAAAAGGGTTGACATGAAGATTTTTGATGAAAAATTTTATCTATTTTAAAATAAGTTATCTTGTTTCATTTTTTAAGGTTTGGTAGAATTGTCTAAGATACTTTTTTTTCAGCTTGATATCATATAAAAAAATTTTTTTTCAAAAAAAAAAAAAAAAAAAGTAAAACAAAAATTTGAAAAAGCAATACAAATATTTGAAAAATTTGAAAAAATGATTCTGGTCAAAAAATTGAAAAAATGTTTTAAATAAGAATATGTTTAATACCGCGAACTCAAGTCCAAGAGAATATTAAAGTGTGCAAATATATATGAAAATGGTTTTTTATTGGTGAGATGTGCTCCAAAAACTTTTTTTTTTGTATTTTTTAATTAAGATAGGCCACACGGGGTTAAACTTTCTCTAACATATTTTGATTGGGTATTTTTATATTTTTTCATTTGATTTTTTTGTAATTTCTCCTATACAGCCAGTTTCAGTTTTAAGGTACAAACTTTCAACGAAATTTAAGGTAGAAAAAAATCCTAAATTAAGGCACAAAATTTGTAATTTTAATTTTTACAATTTATTTTTATTAAAATCTGAATTTTTTGCCATAATTTGAGATTTTTATTCTGTCTTAAATTACGTTGAAAGTTTGCACCTTAAAAGTGGAACCGACTGTGGTGTTATCTTTCTAATTGGGTTATAATAAAGATCACTGTGTTTTAATGGGTGTAACTTTATATACTTTTTAACCCTACCCACCTTTGTAATTAATTTCAACATTCTATTGTAATAGGTTTCCAGGTGAAAACACATGTTTTGATAAAACAGGAATATTATAGATTATACCAAAAATTTTCTTTTATTGTTTACACCCTTAGACAAATAAATGACCATTTTAAATTTTAAAAGTAAAATATTGAATAATACACAAAAAATCTTTAATTTTTTTATTTTTTTAATTTCCTAACAATAAGAATTGAAAAAAAATTAAAAAAGATAAACAATTTTAAACTATTTTTTTTCTATAATTATTAGGGGCGTATAAAAATATGCTTTGAAACATCTGGCGTGTTGACCAATTTTGTTAAAGTGGGATATTAAACACAAAGAACCCTACATACATCTCCCCCGTCACAACATTTTCGATACAATATGATTCAATTATAGTGCAGTTTTAAATGCGATCGCACTGTTATAGTGTACAAATCTGACAAGTTCGCCGCGGTTATAATTTCTTACAATTTTTCTCTAAATAAATTTGAATCCAATACAGAAATTAATTCAAAATTTAATTCAAAATTTATTCTTTATATTAACCCATAACAATTTTAAAAAAGTAATTTTTTTTTTATTTTGAGATTATCAGAATAAAAAAATTTTTTATAAAGTTTTATGTTTATTTCACAAGTTGTTTTTTTAAAAATGTGTACTTTTGTACATACCCCCAACTTTTGCCCACACATTTAAATCTTGACTACTTGTTGTTTTAAAACCAAGCTTTTTCAAAAAGATTATATTCCAAAAAATGTTATCACTTTTTTAAAATGGAAAACTTCAAAAAAATTTAAAAAAATACTCGTTTGTTTAAAATGGCTTCTCCTCAAAGTATTTTTTTTTAAAAAAATAAATTTCAAAAAGATTCAAAATAATTTTAATACTTTTTTGTTACTTTTAAAACATTTTGTATTAGTGCCTAATTATTATTATAATAATTTCTTTTCTAATATTTGTTTTTTGCATTATTTTAACAATCAATAGACTAATTAGGAGAAATATCAAATTACAAATAAAGTGGTTCAGATCGGGTTTCATTATGATAGCTTTTTATACCAAGACTTTGAGAAAAGAAAAATAAAAGTTTTTAACTTTTTTCATTTATTACCAAGTTTTTTTGCAGGAAATCTAATTTTTTCAGAGCAATATTCATTTTTTAATCAAATTAATTGGTTTTATTAATCAAATCATATAGGTTTGGAAAATTTTCAGAGATACAAAGATTTGAGTAGATGATCTAAATTAATTATTATAGTGAGTTATTTTGGTTATTAGTTAAGTTTTAAAAGAAAGGTATTTGTTAAATAAACAAACAAAAATAAACAAGAAAAAAAATCCAAAACTAAAAAAAAAAAAATCAAAAAAAAAGATAAAAAATTCAAAAAACAAAATAAAAAAAGTATTATGTTGAACTTGTTTTATATATGAAGAAAAATTAATTAATATTATTTTTTTTTTCTTTGTGTGTTCTGTAAAATAAAGTCGAGAACAAAAAAAAATAAAAAAACTCAATGATCCAGTATCATAAGTTTTGTAAAATTAAATAAAATTAAAAGTGGGAAAGGCAAAATGAGCAAAATTAACAAAAAATTAATCTTTTTTGTCTTTAATAAAAAATCCATTTAACAGCAACCACCTTGTTGTCTTTCTTCTTCTTCTTCATCTTCGTCTTCGTCTGGGATAACAATATCTCCACCATAATAATTATAAGTCTTTTCTTCTTTAAGTGCGTTTTGTGCAATGGCGGTAAAGGCTTCAGTTACATTTTGGGATTCTTTAGCACTAGTGAAGAAGAATGGGATGTTTCCTTTGGATTGACACCATGTGTGGACAGTTTTTTGTGAAACGGCTGGTTCTCCCATATCGATTTTGTTACCAATAACAACAAATGGGAATTTTTCTGGATCTTGTGGTGAGCTTTGAATTAAAAACTACGGTGAAATTAGAAAAAAAAAAAAAAAAAAAAAAAAAAATTGTGAAAAACGATTCGACACAAGTTATTTCAAAAAATCTTCTACTTTCTAATTTTTCCTTTAAGATAATTTTTAAAAGGTTCTTTTTCCCAAAACTTTTTTTGGAATCCGAAAAGAAAAATTACAAAATATAAAGAAAGAAAAAAAAAAAAGAAATAAAGAAAAAAATTAAAGGAAATTTACTTCGTCTCTCCAAGATTCAAGATTTTCAAATGTTTGTGGACTGTTGGTGTCATAAACAAGAACACAACAATCTGCTCCTCTGTAAAAAGATACACCTAAACTTTGGAATCTTTCTTGTCCTGCAGTATCCCAAATTTGCATCGTTACAGATCTGTCGTCAATTGTGATTTCTTTGGAAAGAAAATCGGCACCAATTGTTGCTTTTTAGTGAAAGTAAAAAATTAAATAAAATAAAAAAAAAACGATTTTAGTTGAGTTGTTATCAATAAACACAATAAAAAAAAAAAAAAAAAAATAATCGGAAAAAAGGAAAAAATTGGATGTTGTAAAACATGGTTCGTTGCGAAAAAAAAATTCTACATCGAAACCCAAAAATTTAAAAGAAGAAATCAAAAAAAATTAAATTGTTAAAAAATTTATTTGGATAAAAAAAAAAAAAAAAGAAAAGAATCCAAACAAAAAAAAAAAAAAAAAAAAGAATTAAAAAAAAAAAGGGTCAAGAAGGAAAAAAAACGGTTGTACCTTTGTATTGGTTTGTAAATTTGTTTTTAACATAACGATTCATGAGGGATGTTTTACCAACACTAAACGAAGAAAAGGTTTTTTTTTTATTTTTTTTTTAAGAAGGGATTTGTTTGTTTTTATTTAGTGGTGATTACGTAAAAATTTTTAAAAAGGAAGGAAAAAAAAGAAGTCTGTAACTTACCCAGAGTCACCTAAAATGATGATTTTTAAAAGTGCTTTATTTCTAATGCTCATTATAATAAAATTTTATGCAAAGTGTAAAAAAAATGAAAGTAAAATGGTTTTCAAAAATTAATAAATAAATTGAATGAAAATTGCTTCAAAAACACTTTCAAAAATAATAAACAGGTTTGTTCTGGGTTGAACAAAGTCCTAAATTAAAAGTAGAAAAGACTTTTTTCCTTCAATCATAAAAGGTAAAAGTTTTCATCAGAAATCACAAGTCGAGAAGAGATCAATGGTTTATTTAACATCCAAATTCCTCAAAATCAAGTTCCTTTTTTCTTCTTTATGTTAATTAATTAAGAAGATTTCGATATTTTTCAAAAAAATATTTTGGAAACTTCGATCTTTTGAGTTTTTTCAAGAGAGACAATATTCTGTTCTTAGAAATAAATTAAAGTTTATAAATATAAAAAATCTCAAAATCAGTTTGTTTCTAAAATTTTCGACCTTATCTTTCAAAATGAAAAAAAGAAAGATTTTTATCTTCTTGAGACTAGTTGGATCTTATTCTTAAATCCACACCATCTTTCAGAAACCCCTTTAAACTGTTATTTATTGAAATTAAAATAGGATAAAAGTTCGGCTAATTATCTTTTTTTCAATTTAGAAATATTGATTCTCATTATGGATTCTTGACATATCTGATAGAGAAGAAACACATATAATGGAATACCAAATAAATAAATAGAGAGATCCCAATTTATTATCTGATTCTTTGAAAAATCAAATTTGTAAAAGAAAGATCAAAAATGAAGTGAATTTTGTTTTAAATTTTATTGATAAAATGTTTGTCTTTAACAAAAAAATTAAAATTACCTTTTATAACAATAAGACAAAGACAAATTTTAAGTAACAATTTCTTGGGTTTCAAGGTTTTATTCTACTGGTAAATTCAACTTTATTGAACAAAATTTTTAGATCAATTTCCATTTTTGAAATCTAGGAGCTTAACTTTTCAAACTACTAAAGAGAAAGAATCCTTATAAAGTCAACCCAATTTTAAATTTTTTTTTTGATATTTAAATCAATAGAATCCTTTCTTCATAACATGTGTAAAAAAATATTAAAAATTTAACTGTTGAGAGAAAAATGTTTGACACCATTTTTAATTGGGAATATTAGTAAAATTGAAAATCAAATCCTATTGATAACTTGGTAAATTTGAAATAAATCCATGGTTTAAAGGTGTTACAAGTTCACTAATCTGTGGTGTGTGTAGAATACTCATTTAAATGGTTGATAACTAAAGTAGATCATGCTATTTTTAACAAAAATCCATAGTTTTAGTAAAGATGACTATTAATTCTGAAAATGATAATTTTTAAACGTGCTTTAGATTATAAGAGATAAGGTAACGAAAAAGTAGAATTACATTAATCGTTATTCTAACAAGTAGATTATTGTTATTTTCTTTAGTTATTTCACAAACGATTGTAATTAAAAATCATTTTCAGTAATGTTCCCAAAATAAATTGCTATCCAACTATTTTTCTCTCAACAATAAAGAGAATTAAAAATTTTTAGATATTTATTTAAATTTATCAGTATTCAGTCTGATTTCTAAGGACTAAATTTTAGGTGAAAACAGTGAAATAATGTCTAAAATCACACCTGGAAGAGTTATGTATTCCAAGTATTATTTGTACAAGGATATTTTCTTTTAAAAAAAATGTGAAATTTTCATAATTTCAACAATTTTAACAATTTTTACCTTGGTAGATCATGCTAAATTTTGATTTTAATATTTTAGAATTTCCATTTCAACTTTCTAAACTCACAATATTTCATTGGACTGTTCTACATATTTTTACATTTACTTTTACAAGTTTGAAATGTTCTCAAATTTGAAATGCACTTGAAAATCCCCAAAAGCCATTTTTTGCAATTATTTTTTTTGTTATTTTCAATTTTGGATTTTATTGAAAAAGAAAGAAAAAGCATCTACAGGAAAAGGTAAAGATGACAAAAAAACTTTTTTTTTGTCCAATTTCTTCCACTTGAATTTTTTTTTGTGAGAAGTGAAATTGATTAATAATAAAATTACTCACCCCCCTCAAGTGTGGGAACGTTGTCCGTAATATGTTAAATGCATTATAAAAATTATATTTATTTGATTACAACACTTGGGGTTTTGACTTTTATAATTTTGATAACTTAGAATTGAATAAATAATCAAAATAAGACAAATAAATAAAAAATGAACACACAGACAAAAGTTGTGTAAATATTAAGACAAAATTGTTTTTTTTTTTAATTCTAAGAATTATTTAAAAAAAAATAGATATCCTATTTATTCAACGACTGTGACTGAGAAAATATATTTTGAATATTTAGGGAATATAAATTGATTCTTTTCTGTCTAAATTATAACAGTAGGGTCTTTTTCCCTTTTTGAAAATTTTCATTGTTGGAACAGTAGAGAAAAAAATATTTTTTTTTTGAAAAATTTTAATTGTGAAAAATTACTGAAAAAAGATTTTTTGAGTGCCAAGAAATATTGCAACTTTGAAATCCAAAGATGATTTATGTACTCTAAATGTTAAAAGACCAACACAAATCAAGGTAGAATCCATATTTTTTCAGTTTTTGAACATTAATTATTTGAAAATTTTTCGTACAATTATCCTTTAATTTGAAAAGAGAAAAATATGTTTAGTGGAAAATTGGAATTAACCATAGTACAAACCAATATATAAACATGGTGGGGATATATTTTTTAAACAAATCTTTCCTCTTTGGATAATTAACAAGAAAGACCACTTTACCAAATAAACTTGTTGGAATCAACCAGGAAAAAAAAACCCAAACATATCATTTTTTCGAAGATATAGTTTTTCTTAATCTTCTGACCCCAAATGGATAAAAAAAAAGAATTACATCGTATTAATAACCCCATCCCTATTTATTATTATTTATCCGAAAAGTAACTTAGCCTATTTCCAAAAGTTACCTTTCGAATATATTTATTAAACTAAGCCAAAAGAAAGAATATTTTTTTTCAAAAATTAATGTCAAATGATTGAAAAATGAATTCAAAAAACTATATACATAAATTTAAAATAAAATAAAAAATAAAAAAACCCAAACAAATAAAAAGAAAAAAAAAAAACATGGAAACCATAAGAAAAAAACCATTTCATAAATCTAACTAACAATACAAAGGAAACATTAACAAATTCAAAACTAACATAGCCGATCTATTATTAATTTTAACTAAATTTATACACCAACTATAAAAAGGATCACAAAACCAGCAAGATGAAATTTAAAAAATATCTTCATTACATATAATATAATCCATTTCCACACTTTTTAAAAAAATCACAAATAATAAAAAGTAAAAATTACTTTACACAAAACTAAACAAAGAAAGTAACATTTATCACTTTTTAATTTTAATAATTAGAAAAAAAAATAAAAAAAAAAAAAAAACTACAGCCAGTTTCACTTTTAAGGCACAAACTTTCAACGAAATTTAAGGAACAAAAAAATCTCAAATTAAGACACAAAATTTGAAATTTTTTTTTTTTACAATTTATTTTACTAGAATTTGAATTTTGTAATTATATTTGTAATTTTTTTTTATGCCTTTATTTTTAATGAAACTTTATACCTTAAAAGTATAAATGGTTCTATAATAATAAGATCCCCACATCTTTCAATACAGTTGAAAAATTTTAGATTTGAAACCAGAAAGATTATATGAAAAAAAATATAAAGTATTTTCCATTGATTTAGTATAAATTTAAATTAATCAAATAAATATCTCAAATTCTTATATATTCAAATATTTTAAATTTATATTAATGGTTTTTATTTTAAAATTAATATCAAAATAAAATTATAATTTCTCTTAAGTGTCTCAATTAACTTCAAATATTAGTGTTTTTTTCTTTTTGTTTATTCTATTTAAAAAAGGGTTTAAATTATGAGGTTTACGAATATTAAGAGAAGACATAATATGAGAATTAATATTTTTTGAGATTTTTAAAAGGAACTTGATAATGGGAATAGTTTGAAATTTATACCAAAGCATTTCATTTATTTTTAATAAATGACCTTGATGATTTTGATAATTTTCAAGTTTTATAATTGAAAGTTAAAACTCATAAAAAAAAAGTGGCCCCAAACCAAAAAAAAAAAATAAGAAAAGGCCATCTACTATAATTATTCAATTAAAAAGTTAGTGTTGAATTTATTTTCAATAAATTAATTATTTTTGATTATTAGTAAAATAAAGACTTTATTTTTAATTTTTCAACAAAAAAATTGTATATTTTTTTAAGATCAAATTAAACTATGTGAAATATTAATGACTTTAGATAAAACGGGGTTACTAAAAGTAATATAATACATATCTTTGTTTTTAAAAGTAAAAGTAAAAACGGAAATTGATATTTACTTATTTAGTAAACAAAATTATAGTACCAGTTTACATTTAATCATGGGAGAATTGTAGATATTGATTTTAAAATCATACTTATTATGATAATTCTGAGGCTTTATTTTGGCCCCGAGTCAAACAAACCAAAAATATCCAAAAAACTTTAATTTAGCCTCCAAAAAAAAATAATTTCAACAACAACTAAATACAACCCAACATAAAAACAACCTGCTAAATTTATTGAATATAATAAAAAAAAAATGACTATTTTTCCCATTAAACTACTAAATTAATTAAAAACATTTAGAATTACAACTCATACTAAATATCAAATCATTATGGCATTATTTAAAATAAAGTCTAAACAATCATATCTCTAAAGAAATAAGCTTTTAACTTCATTTTAATTCACAAGAATAACTAAGAATCCTAACCATTAAAACCATGTCTTAAAATTGAAATGAAATAATTAATTACAGATCTTCTTTTGTAATTTCCTTCAGTACCAAATAATTTAAAACTAATATCGTTTGACAGATTTCAATCTTTCTGAAAATTCTTGAATAATAACCTTTGTACAAAAAAAGCGAAACTGGAAAAAAGTGAAATACGGTTTTTAATTGGGAAAATTACTAAAAATGAAAAGTAAAATCCAGAAAAAGAAGAAACCAATTAACTTCAAATAATAACCCATTATATTATTTTCAATCAATCCAACAAATACAATTTAAATCTAATTTCATATTGAAATTGTTGGTGTTGTTTTGGAGATCTCAAAAATAGTCAATTTTTTGAACAAATTTTTAATAATTGATCAATCAAAGAAAAGCCCATACCAAAAGATATTATTAAAAAAACTGTTATTGTGGCGAAGACTTCATTTTGTCTTTATTTATTTATTTATTCTAGTTTTTTCATTGATCTTAATTTTAATTTTCAGTAATGCTCCCAATTAAAAACCATGTTGAACTTTTTTTCCACAATGGTAAAACAATTTTTATATAATTTTATTTTATTTTTTTATCATAAATATTACTAAAATTATAATAATAAAAATTTTTACTATTGGGTATTCACAATATTAATTAAAGGGGTTTTATTGTGAAAACAATCCCATTCTCCAATCTCAAGAAACATCCAATAATTTTTATTCTTAGATATCTGAAATAATTCTTTTTGAGATATAAAGTCAATTTGCTCTTCAGTTAAATTCATTTTGAGTCTTTTATTTGAACAAAATTTGCTTTTTAAAATTATTTATCAAATTAAAAACTTTTTAAAAGACCAAAAGTAAATTTTTGAGAAATAAAAAAAAAAGAAAATGAAATCATCAAATTTTCAATAGAGACTTGAAAAAGAATCTCCAAAACTCAATCCTAACAACAACTATAACAACACACCTCTAAAATATTGCTTTGGTTTTGAAACATTTCAAATATGAGAATGAAAAAAAGCTATATATTTAAAATGAGAGAACAACTTTATTTGACCAAAAAATAAGACCTTACTTTACTGATCAACCCATTAAATCCAAGAAAACCACCCAGGCATTCTTTTCTCAACAAAAATAACAAAATATTTCCAAACAGAGGAAGATTAAATCAAAAATTTTTATCTCTAACAGAATCATTTTTTGTCTAATTTTTTTTTTCTCGAATTGATTAATTGTTTTTGAATGAGCACATCTTCAACATCAAACGAAGACACTGATCATTTTAATCAACCAAACACGGCTTACACAAACAATACCTATACAACCTATGATCTTCCCCAGCCCACTTACCTTCAACCAAATAGTGTACCCAAAGTTAAAACAAGAAACGATCATACACCACTAATTAAAAAAAAGAAACGAGCATCAAACGATGGCTTCCAAAGTGACCAAAATCAAAAAAAAGGAATTAAACTGCTTATTTTTCTTTTTTCCTTAATTTTTCTTGTCGGGTAACCTCTCATCGATTTACTTTTTTTTTTTTCTTTTTTAAATTTTTTTCGTTTTTGTGAAATTATCTGAGAAAAGATCGAGTAATTTTTTTTTTAAAATTAGCGCCTTTTGGCAATCCTTTTTCTGAGTCAAACAAATTTTAATACAAAAACGAATTTTGGTTTTCTTCAAAAAAATACTGGCTTTTAATTGATGGCCTTATTTGCCAAACCAACTTTTAAAAAATTGATTTACTTCATATCTTCAAAATTTTTTATGTTTCAAATATTTAAGGACGGAGGATCCTAACGAATTCTAAACACACAACACAAAAGCTAATTGTCAAAGTTAGAACAAGTTTTTAGGATCTATTATTCACAGATTAAAATACTTTTTTTGGACAAAAAGTGTGGTTTTTTTTCAAAAATTTTAGTTTTTATTTTTTGGCTTTTTTGTAAATTCTCAATACTAATAGCCATGTAATTAAGAGGAGTATTGGGTTATGTTGAAATCATTGAGTTCCACTGAGTTTCGTTAAATCCCAAAATATTAATTACTCAATGCAATTAAAAAGTAATTGGGTAAATATATATCTTTGTTGTATTTTTAAGTAATATCTAAAATCAGTGGTTGTGAGGAGTGTATGGGTTTAAACATTTTTGAATTGTGCCCTTTATCTCTGGAGATCCAGAAGAACTATTAAATTTTAAAATTTTCGGGAATTTGATAATTTTGCTTGGTCAGATTTTTAAATTTCAAGTTGATAGTGCTTTCCACAACCCAACCCTTTATTCTCCTAATACAAGTATTATCTGAACTAAAATTCAAAATTTTTAACACAGCTAAAACAGTTCAAAGAATCGCAATAATACAATCCTATTCAAATTGGAAATAATTTTGATTTTTGTAAAAAATGAAAATCATTTTTTCATCTTTTGAGTTTTTTCTTTTCATTTCATTTTTTTGAATTACGTGACTTGTTTCGTTAGATCAAAATATTTTTTTCACAGAACAATTGATATTAGGCTTAGGTTGTTTTTTTTCCAAACAGAAGAACTCAAATAAAATTAGTTGAAGGTCTCTAACCTTTTGATCGATCAATATTCCGGATAGAATTTCAACAAAATTTACCAATATATTTTTTTGTTCTGCCCATCACTAGTATGAAAAAATAAAATTGAAAAAAAAAAAGTTAGACAAAACTACAATTTCAATTATCATTTCACCCTTGTTAATTGAGCTTATTCACAATATAATCAATATTCCAGCTCTTAAAAATCTTGAGGTTGTTGTATTTATTGTTGCTAATAGTACTACGATTTTTACAAGTCTCTAGTCGAGAAAAAAAGGTCTATTTTGGGGTAAAAATTTTTAAATGGATGTGACAATGAATTTTCTTTCAACTCAACTTTAGGATATTTTTTTGAAGAGATAATAACTAATAGTTTTGAAAACACTCTACTCATCTAAAAAAACTCAAATACAGAAAAAAAATGTCTGATGATAAATATTGAAAGTGTCCGTAGAGTGCAGTAGGGTGCGGTTAAGTGCATAGGTTTTCCAGAATTCAAAAGAATAGAGAAAAATCAAAGAGATTTTATTCAATTCTTTTAAATTCTGGAAAACCTAACGAAAAGTGTCCTAGGTTTTTTTTACTTTTTGAAATAAACCGAAAATTTATTTAAATTTTCTGTTTATTCCAAAAATTAAAAAAAACCTAACGAAAAGTGTCCTAGGTTTTTTTTACTTTTTGAAATAAACCGAAAATTTATAAAAATTTTCAGTTTATTTCAAAAATTAAAAAAAACCTAACGGAAAATCAAAGAAAAAATATTTTTTCCAATTTAAAAGAACAAATAATTCTTTAATAGTCAAAATGTTTGGTCCCCTATTTGAAATATATTCATCATATTTAAAATACTTTTAAAATATAATAAAATGACCTCTTATCTAGAATCAAAAAAGTTTTCAAATTTTTTACTATTAAATTGAATAAAATATTAATAGAACCTGGAAAATTGGATTTTCCAACTTAAATTGTTAAATATCTTTAAAAATATTTTTTGATCAAAGATCATTTATTAACCAATAGTGTTTATTCTAATTGAAGTTATTAAAAAGGGCAAAATTAGCAAATATTTAATTTTTTTTTGAAAAAATTTTTTCATGATCGTGAACTCCAAAATTTTTTCACACACCGATAATTTATTTGTATTAATAATTATTTATTTTTAGTTTTGTGAGTATTGTAATTTATAAACAATTGTTAACATTTCAATTTGTGAATGTCTCTAATTTGGGATTTCACCACGAATTGATTAACTAAGATTTTTTTTTTCAAAATTGAATTTTGATATGTTAAACATTTTGAATTGGAGTTTTTTTTCCAATGAAAACTCTTTGAAAAAATCAATTCTTATCAAAAAAGGTTGGGTTTTGGAAAATATTACCAACTTTATATTAATAATCTAAAAATATCTCAAAACAAGTTTCCCAGCCGTTTTCTAAAACTTTTTTTTCAATCGATCTTGGTTTGTCAAAAGAACTTTTGCAATAATTCTCAAAAAGGCTAAAAAAAGAACAAAGTCTTAAATTAAATTTCACAAAAGCATTTTGGTAATAAGAATATAATTTTTTACACTCATTTGGTGGCCTATTAACAACTAAATAAACACTAATTTTTTTTTTTTTTTTTATTTAATCTTTGAAAATTATATTATTTTCTAAAATCAAAAATCCTACAAAAACAAATGGCTAATTTGAATTCAAAAGCGTAATTACGTTTGCCATTGTTTTTACTATAAATGACGATGATCCAGATTCAATTGGATCAAATCATGGCATTGGCAAGGCAGGTATAAAATGCCCAAACCGGACATACTATATTGACAAATCAGAAAAAAACACTTATGGATGTTGCGATTACTATAAATATAGTTGTTCAAATGAAGAAACATGCACAAAAAGGATGGACTACACCAGGATTGTCAACCAAATTGATGGCAAGTGTGATGATCTCATGGGACTACTAGCTTGTTCGCCCATGTCGCCTTATGTTAATTCCTTTGCCCCAGGTATTGATCTTGGCAAAACTCATCAAAATATTAGCATTTGTGAAGACTTTTGCGATCATATTTATTCTGCATGCAAATCGAAAAAATTTGATTGTACTGATTTTAACAAATTTCCTCACCAGAATTGTGGAAAAGAGGTTTCGACCACTTATCATAATGCAAAAGATTTTTGTGAAAAGGGGCTGTTTATACAACTTTCAAAGGATAAAGACCATTGCTTTTCAGGTTCTGGTTTGAAAAACCCTTCTTTGATTCCAATTTATCTTGTGTTAGTGTTTTTATTCTTTGTTAACTAATTTATTTTTTTAAGATTAATAAATAGTTTTTAAACAATTGAATAAATTTTTCATTTTTTATTTATTAAAAACTTCAAAAATATCAATTATTCTTTCCAATAGATCATTTATAATTATTGGAATGAATAAAAATTAAATAATATATATATATATATATATATATATATGTATATATATGTGTGTGTGTATGTATGTATATATAAGATTATTTATTTTGAATTAATTCCATAAAAAAATCAAAAAATAAATAAATATTATAAAAATAATAAAAAAATTATTAATAATTTAAATAATATTAAATTTTTAGAATCTTATTTTTTCAAAAATATTTGGAAATAGTGTGAAATTTGACAAATTATAAATACCCTGTTCTGAATAAATTCATTTTGTTTTTTACTAGATATTAAAAATGGTTTTCTGTTTTTTTATTTTTACATCTCGAAAAAACTTTTTAAAAAATAAAAAAATATCTATTATTTTACATTTAATTTAGTCTTGAATCTAAAATCTTTAGGATTATTAAAACCAGAGTTCACATTTTGATTCTTTTTTCGAAAAAATCCAAAATAATTTTTTTTTTGATTCCATAGATACAAATGATTCTTTTTTATTTCGGTGATCAGTTTCAACTTAATTCTTATTTAAATTTGGTGAGTTAATAGAATCCTATCAAACTCAAAACTTAATCATTAATTAAATACATTTTTTCAAAATTTTTTTAAAGAATTTCTAGATTTCTCTTAAAAAAAATAAATCTCTGAAGTTTATCTTCTTGGGGTTTTATTTTTAATCATCTTTTCTGCCAATATTGATGTTTTTTTCTTTATTCCCCATCGGAAAATTATTTTACTTTGAAATAATAATAAAAGAATCTTTTATTTATTAATAGAACTTTTGGTATCAAATAATAAATTCTTTTTTTGATTATATGTTACCAGAATAAAATCATTTTTGATTTTTTTGAAAATTTATTCTTAAAATGGACTTTAAAGTGTGGAAAATGTTTGATTATTATGGATTTTGTTGCGATAATTTTCTTCTTACGATTTCAAAATTTAAAGTTTTGTAATTCTAATACTCCCAAAAAATGGAATCATTTTATAATCCGGATCAAAAAAATTATAAGAATTATAATAATAAAAAACTTTATTTATTTATATTATCAATCATTTCAAAATATAAAATTTCCAATTATTTATATTTTTTTTATATTTTGAAAATGAAAATTAGTTACATTCTCTTTTCGTTTCCCATTTACATATTTTTTTTTAATTGACCCATTCGAAATACATTTTAATTTATTTTAAAAAGAATATCCATACAAACTAATTATAAATATTGTAGATTTGTTGGATAATTATGATATTTGAAATTTGAAAAAAAAATCAAATATTTTTTTATATATTAGCTAGAAAATTATGGTTAAACCTTTTTTTTTTTTGTTTTTATTATGATTTTTATTTTTATTTATTACAGTATATATATCAATCTAAAAACTATTTATTCAATTTTTCTTTAATTAGGCAATTAATTATTTGTTGGGGAAATAATTACTAAAATGTTATTGTTTTTATAACTAAATTTTGGTTTATTCAAAATTCAAACTCTTGTTATATTGTCAATAATTTTTTAATACTTCATACATATGTACTATATAGTTTCTTCAAGCATTCAATTTGGTTGAGTTAATATAAAAGTAGAATATATATATATATATATATATATATATATATATATATATAATTTTACTTATAAACAAATTTTAATTATAATTTAAATTAAGTTAATAGTTTTTATTTTTAGAGTAGTAAACTTCTATTTTACCTAAAAGATTTTAAATATATATATATATATATATATAAGTATTTGTTATCCTAAAAGTTGAAAGTATATAAAGAGATTAAATTTTCTCTTACATTAAAAACCAAAATTTTTAAGATATTAATTTAAAGAAATGAAATAGTTTTTGGGTAACTATTATATAACCTTTCGATGGAAAATTAAAATACTTTTCTTATACAAGTTTCTTTGGAGGTATGATATATATATACTTATATATTTATATATAAAAGGTGAATCTCAAGTAGACAAAATTCAATTTTCCAATTTTCTCCTTAATTAAAAATTTATTTATTTTAGTATATCTCAAAAATCCTTCATTCTTGAAATCAAAAAAAAAAAAAAAACAATAATAATAAAATATAAAAATAAAGAAAATAATGAAAAGAATAATTTATTGTATATATATATTTTTGGCATGTTAAAAAATAAGAAATTATCAAAAAAAAATGAATTAAAATTTATTTTGATGTAATTATATACTTTTTTTTTAAAAAAAATTAGGATTGGTCATAAAAAAAAAAAAGTGGATATAACAAAGAAAATCAATTAAATACTAAAGATTTTAATACCAAATTTACCATATAATCCAATTTAGTCCTTCTCTACACGTGGATAGAAGGTTTTAAATTATATCTTTTTTAGTTCACCAATTTCCCCTTGTTATGCTATAATAAATAAAATTTATAATAGAACGTGTAAATGTTATATGGATATAATATTAAAATTTTCAAAAGTAATTTAAAACATGAAAGTGATTATTACCTATGTTAAAACATTCTTTGAATTTTTTTCCTCATCATTTAAAGACATAAATATTTTATTAAAATGTGGAAAGTAATTTTGGACAAAAAGGTAACAAAAGAATTGATTGATAACCTTTTGTTAAAAAAAGTTAATAATAAAGTATGAAATTAATATTTTCACTAGACATAATCAAGGATTCAGAAAGAAATAAATGTTAATAAAATTTCTCTTCATAAATAAGAAATATGAGAATAGAATATGGAAAAAAAAGGGGAAAACTGGTTTAAGAGTATCAAAAAAAAAAATAATATAATTTATATATCTTGCTCATTACACGAAGTAGAACTTACATGATAAAAAAAATTACTACTCACATTTTCCAAATCAGTATTTGTGAAAAAAAAATTATTTTAATTTAATAATTTTAAATATTTTTATTGTAATGAATAAAAAAAATTATTGGGAGAGGTATAATCACAATACAAAAAACTTTGGGTGACCTGATCTAATTTGAAATTACAAAAAATGTGAAATTTTGATGTAATTTTCTTCCCCAACCCATTGTTTTTTCAAATCATATTTCTTTTACTTGTGCTTAAAGAGTTTAATATTTTCAAGATTGTTAAATAATAACCCCACTTTATGTGTTTTTGGCGTTTTAAAATTAGATAATAACTCCTTACACACTATTTTAAAACCAATCCCCCCCCCCCCCTACTTCAATGGTAACAATAAATATCCCTTTTTTTTCTAACCAGTTTAAGGAAAATATGCTCTGACCTATCTTTAATTATTTTTTTTTTGGTCATATTCATTGTTTTTAAGTTTTTTCACTTGTACTTTTTCAAAAAAAAAAAACAAAACAACAAATGAAACAAAAAAAACTATAAAAAAATCGAAAAAATGCGATTTTTTAAATCTTTTATTGTTTTGAAACGAAAAATTGTTATATCTGTGATACGTGTTATATATCTTAATAAACCCTCTTTAGTTAAAGTAAACAGTATCATTGAAAAAATAGAAAATATTCTATGATTTTAATTCGTTATTCTTCTAAAAATAAATTTTCAATTTTTTGATCTAATTTCTGGGTAAATAAGAATCTCAAATGAAAGACATACTTCAAGTATAATAAAAAATACTAGCTTAAAGCTAATAATCTTTGAATTTCAAATAATAATATAGTCTTTTTCCCTATTCAAAAATTGTAAGTTTTCTCAAAACAGATATAATAGGTTAATTTAATCTATTTAGACACATTCTAACTCTTTTTAGTAACTTTTGAGATCTAAATAACTATGGATTTATCTCCCACCCAAAGGTAAGCAGGGGTATTTTTTTTACCAGGATATAATTAAAGCCGATAAAATAAACACCGTTTATCAACTTTAGAGAAATGATTTATCACAATTGGAAATGAAAGTAGCCCATCATTTTTTGACATTTTTTATTCAAAAATTTAATTTTTTTTCAGGCTTCTATTTAATGAATTACAGCTCTACTCAAAAGTTCATGAATTCTATTATTTCTAAACAATCTTAATTGGGTTTATTCTTATAAACAAAGAAATATTGTTTTTATTCTTTTCCATTTTATCAGTTGCTGGATTTTCTTTATATTCAGAAGAAGGGTATTAAAGAAAAAGATTCTTTGTTATAGTTTAATATTGAAATAAGGAATCACTGGAGCATAGCCCACCTAAAAATGAAAATGAAAATAAAAACACTAAAAAGTCTAATTGAGAAAGTAAATCCAATGAAAATTAAAAAAAAAAAAAAAATAGAAATTATAATAAATAAATTAAGACACCCGATGAATATTCATCATCAATTATCAAACGAAAATATATTGAATAAAATTATTTTGTGTGTGGTTTTTTATGCTCTTAATTAAAGATATATTTGTTTTTTTTTTTTATTTCTTGCTAATTACTTCTTATAAACCCTTTTTAATTTTGTTTCTTTTTCTTTTTTCTTTTTTTTTTGTAAATTTTATTTTTATTTTTTTACTTTTTTAACATCAAAAGTATTTATATGTGTCTTTTGATGAATAATCTTAAACCTCTATGATTTTACACTTAAATTTACTTTAGGAAATTTAATTAATGTGAATTTAGAGTGTAATTTTACACTTCTTCAATAATAATAATAATAAAGGGATTTTTTGTATTGTACATTATATAGCTTTTGAAAATAATTCTAATATATGTCGAATCGAACCTATATATATATATATATATAAGATATTAAAATAATTAATATTTTATTATGAAAAGAGAAAAAAAGATCATTATATTTATTAATTCTATGCTTCAATTAATTTGTTTTTCAAACTTCAAGACAATTTTTATATAAAATTGTCAATTTTAGTTAATTAGAGGAATTAACAACTCCTCTCTAAAATAATAATAATAATAATAATAAAGGAAACTTTTTATGATTTTTTTGTAAATAATTGTTTAAGATTACCTCTTATAATTGTTTTTGTAAAAGCGGCTTACTTGTTCTGGTTTTGAACTTTTGAAAATGATATATGGGTGTCAAAATTTGTTCAATATAAAATTCCCTTTTCCCTTGCAAAAACTTGTTATATTAAAGAATGTAATATGTGTTATTAATAAAGGAAAACCTTTGGCTGGACATTAATTTGGATTAAAATAATTTAAATTATTTAAAAACTTCGCCCAAATATATAGAAAAATCTTTTTATCCTTGGTCTTTATTCTGATTTCTCACGACAGCTAGAAACAATTAGGTTTTAGTAAAGTAATAGTCACAGATCTTTTGTAGAGGAAGGTGAAGTTAAAAGAAATTGTTCTGTTTCGGGAAATAATATGAAAGATTATTGTTCCCAAATTGAAATTATTGTTCGTCAAAATTGAAACTTGTTTATCTTTGAAAACAGATAGAAGGGAACTGTATTTAAATTTTATTATCGGTACAAACCTACTATTAATAGAATTCAATGAATTTGACTTTGAGAAATTAATTCATGAGAAATTAAAAAAGAAAATAAAGACTCAAAAGTTAAAAATCAGTCGTGATGACTAAAAAGTATCATTTTTTTCTAATCTTATTTTTTCAAAATGGATAACCTCATTGAGATTGATACAAACGCGATCGAAGAAAGTGAAGAGAGTGAAGAAAGTGAGGAAAGTGAAGAAAGTGAAGAAAGTGAAGAAAGTGAAGAAAGTGAAGAAAGTGAAGAGAGTGAAGAAAATGAAGAAAAAGAAGAAAAAGAGGCATCTTCACCACTTCCTGATTATACAGATCTAATTGTTTTTAGTCTTAGTGACTCAGAAAAAGAAAATAGCAGTGATCCAATTGAAAGCAACCCATTTGAGTCTTCTAGTTCAGACAATTTCTCAAATTCTTTTTCCACCTCAAATGCTAGTTCTCTATCGAATGGAAGCGATTTTGTGAATGTAGAAAGTGAAAATTCTGACACTGACAGCACAGACAAACCCGAGATCTTCATGTCAAAAAAAACCTTTAACACAACAGATTTTCGATCACTTCTTTTAAAAAAGGATCACCCTAATCGTCCTTTTTGGGTTTGTCCTGATCGAAGGATCTTTTTAGAAAAGTTTTCAATCTATTCCCAACCCGCAACAGAGTTTCTTACGACAATTGCAGAACCATTGTCTCGTCCTGAATTAATTCACGAATATTTGATTACAACCCAAAGTTTATATTCTGCGTCTACTTTAGGATTAAATTGTGATCAAATTATTGACAACCTGAATAAATTAAGCAAAAATTCATTACCAAAGAACATTATTCGATTCATTAAAAAGACAACAAGAAATTATGGCCAAATTAGAATCTTAATTGAAAATGGGAAATATTATCTTGAATATAAAGATCCTAAAATAAAGGACATTGTCCTGAACGATCGGGTTGTTTCAAAATATATTGACAAAACGCAACTACAAATAAACAATGAAAAAAAGAATAAAGGGGAAAAAGAAAAAAACGAAAAAGATCAAATAATTGAAAAAGATGAAATTTTTTCTTTGTACTCCCCAGAAGAAAATGAGTTAGATTTGGACGATTTCTTTGATTTAAGTTCGGAAAGTGATTTAGAAATAAATTACAATATCGAAAATGGGCAAATAAATATTGAAGAGCATGAAAAAGAAAATGAAAATGAAAAAGAAAACGATAAAGAAAAAGAAAAAGAATATGAAAAAGAAAAAGAAAAAGAATATGAAAAAGAATATGAAAAAGAAAATGAAAAAGAAAATGAAAATGAAAACGAAAACAACGACAAAAACGAAATGGAAACGGAAACGGAAACGGACATGGAAACTGATATCAGTCAAAGTGTTGTTCACAAATTCAAAAAAATACCATTAATATTAGAAAATTTAACTTTGGAAAAATTAAAAAAACGGTGTTCAAAATTAGGGTACCCAACTACAGATGAGTATAGCTTCACTGTCGACAATACACTCGAGCCGCTAGGTGCAATTTTGCGAGACACCACTGATCTAAGGGTCTATCAAAGTCTTTGTCTCTCAAAATTATTTCGTAATTCTTGTTCAAGATCGGGTGTAATTGTATTACCGTGTGGAAGTGGTAAGACGTTGGTTGGCGTTGCTGCTGCGTGTACAATAGGTAAGCCGTGTATTATTCTTTGCACCTCTGTCGTGGCCGTTGACCAGTGGTATAGAGAAATTCTTAAGTGGAGTTATTTAAGTGGAGACTATATTCTCCAATATAGCGGTGCCCAATTGACAAACAAGGTTGTTAATGATAAAAAGAAATTGAATGAAGTGAAAGTTGTTATTTCCACTTATCGTATGTTTTCTTATTCTGGGAATAGATCGACAAATTCCAAAATCGTAATGGATATGATCAAATCGCGAGTCTGGGGTTTGCTAATTCTTGACGAGGTGCATGTAGCCCCCGCAAAGACCTTTCGAAAGACAATTGATAGCGTGAAAACGCATACCAAAATCGGCCTAACTGCGACACTGTTAAGAGAAGACAAAAAAATCCCCGATCTTACTTATTTGATCGGGCCAAAGCTATATGAGGCAAATTGGTTAGACCTGCAACAGGAAGGGTTTATTGCTTCGGTGAAGTGCGCAGAGGTCAGGTGTAAATTAACACCGATTTTTTTTAAAAAATACCAAGAATTGCAATCCGAAAATAAAAAAAGATTACTTTGCTTTGTTAATCCAACCAAATTCCAACTGTGCCAATTTTTAATAAATTACCATGAAAAAAAGGGAGACAAAATCATGATCTTTTCCGATAATTTGTTTGCCCTAAGATTTTATGCAAATAATTTAAATATCCCCTCTATCTCTGGTGCAACATCGGGCAAAAACAGAATAGAAATTTTGAATACTTTTAGATATTCTGAAGAACACAACGCTCTATTGATTTCAAAGGTTGGTGACAATTCAATCGATTTGCCAGAGGCCAATGTTATCATTCAAATCTCGGGTCAGTTCGCTTCGCAGAGACAGGAGGCGCAAAGACTTGGCAGGGTTTTAAGACCGAAAAAATCCAAATCCAGTGATGAAGCAGATTCATTTTTTTATACCTTGGTTTCAGAGGATACAAAGGAAATGCTCTATTCAAAAAAAAGAAGAACGTTTTTAATAAACCAGGGGTTTGAATTCAAAACTGTGAATGGTGACATTTCAAAAAAATGGCAAAAAAATTTATTATTTACACATGAAAAAGAACAAAAATTAATGTTGACAAAAATTTTGGAACAAAATGAGAATAGTGGCAAGGATGAACAAGTGCCTGATATCGTTTATGGTAGTTTTCCCGAGGAGATTGATCGGATCGTTTCAACATCCATTCCAACAAGTCTTTCTTCTCTATCGGGGGGCGTGGGTAGAACATATATTGATAGGCCACAAAATAATTAAAAAAAAAAAAAAAAGAGGTTTATACATTGTAATAAATTAAATCTGATAAAAAAATATATCAACAGTAATATTTTTAGAATTAATATATATTTTTTAAATTGTTTTGTATTTTTTATTTTTGTTAATTTTTTCGAGAGAATTTTGAGTAAAAAATATCAAAAATGGTGCTGATATTTTTAGATCGGCATCACTGGATATTATCTATAAATTTTCTAAAAGTTTGTTTAATTGATGTGAGCTTTTGATTTCTAAACAAATCATAAAAAGGTAGAAATTTTCGAAAATTAGTAAAAATAAGATTTATTTATTAATATAAAGAATATTGATGAGAAATGATTTGTTAATAATACTTTGGGACTCGGTGGCTTTACACTAAAAAGTGGGAATACAATCTTAATAAAAAATATAAGACAAAAATTAAAGAAGAATATATTTAAAGTTGAAAAGGTCTACTTTATACTTCTAAAATCCACAATCTAATTTTTGAGTCACTTTTCAAAAAGATTTTTTTTGAATCAAAAATTTTTGTGTTTGATCTTTAATTAGGGAAGAGAATGTAGTCCGGATTAATATTTTAGAAGATTGAAAAATTCAATCAAATTTTAACTTTTTGGAAAAAAATTGTCAGAATTTATCAATTATCAAAAAATCTTATTTTTATTTTTTTCATTTTTCAAGTTTTCAATATTGTTTGTTGTGAGCCGAATCAAGAATAATCATAAACTAGTTTAATATCAGATATCAGGTTATAAGAATAACTCATAATAGTTATATTCCAAGTTCATTTTAACAGTTTTTCACTTCATAAAACTTTGGATGTTTGGTAATGAATCGCTCAAAACTAAAATTATACATGTGTGTCAAAATCAATGATCTCTAAAATCAAAAACTACTACACTAAAAAATATAACAGCAAACTGTTGATTATTAAACATACATTTAAAAACTTATTAGAATTTTTTATTAATTTCTCTCATAAAATAAAATTAGATATTTTGAAAAACAAAAATCAATAACTCCTAATATCCATTTTAGTTGCTTGGAAAGGACTCGAATTTTCAGAAATGGGTTGGAAAAGGGAATTTTTAAAAATGGGGCTTTCTTCTTGTTTTTTAATAACTGGTTATCATTTTTTAAAAAAAATTCTTAGTGATACAAAGATAAAAGATCGCGGAGTTGTAATTTTTGTTTTTTTATAATTTAGAATTCCATTTTTATTTGAGTTATATTATTATTCATTTATTGTATAAGAATATTTTTTTTTTTTTTTTATTTATTTACAATTATTTATAGAGATAAATTTTAAAATACAAATGTAATGTAGTTTCTGTTAATTTGTACTAATTTAAGTGTTTCTTGGGTTTTTAATAAAAAATAACTAAATAAACTTTGAGGATCTTTTGATTATAATAATTGTTTTATAAAATTATTGGTTTTTTGAGATTATTATTCTTATTTTAAAATTAGTTTCTGAATTACACTTTTTATAAAATTGATTATTTCGATAATCTTCAAAAATATTTTATACTCACTTTATCATTTTTATATTGGATTGAATCTTTAAAAATAAACTCCTTTTCAATCAAAAGGGGCCAATTTATTGAATAAATAGAATATATTCTCTATGTTTAATTCATTATTCTTCTTATATATTTTTTCATTTTTTCATTTAGATGATTTTTTCCAATTTTTTCAATCTGATCATTTTTTCTAATTAGTTCAAATAATTTTTTTTTTCATTTTTTTTTCTATTATATTTCTATGTTTTTTTTTTTTCTTTTTCTTTTTTATTGTCTTTTTCATTCATTCTTTTTTTTTACACAAAGCCATTTTGAAAAACAAAAAACGTTTAAAACTACAAATTTACTTGCAGAAAAGTGATGGTTTGTAATTTTTTTTTAAATCAATTTATTTACAATTAAACAATCATATTGTCAACAATTTTAATGGTCTTAAGAAATTGAGAAAATTGATATCAGAGACAGTTTTAATGAAAGGGATGCATTTTTTTTTAACACATTTTATTTTTTTTTTGGAATTTATGGTTTGCGAAGGTATTTCTTTGATGAATCCCAACCATAATCCAAAGATTATTATGTCTATTATTTCTAAACAATCATATGTTTGTTGATTCTTAAAAAAAAAAACTGAATTTTTCATTTTTGGCTATTCCTCTTTGAGTGGAATAAATTTTAATAAGGAAATACATGACAACCATTATATTATTAAAAACACTTGATAAAATTTTCAAAATTGAGAAATAATAACAAAAAAACATAAAAATATAAATAAAAATAATATATTTTAAAAAAGTTATTATTAAATTTTATTTGAAAAAAAAAGTTGTTTTTAATTATATTGTAAAAAAGTTACAAAGAATTTTCAGTAACAAATAAAAATCAAAAATCAAAAGCCTCAAAATAGATCAATATTGAAAAGGAAAAAAATTCAAAAAAAAATTAAAAAACAGCTAGCTCATTAAAAATCATTGCATTTTAATAGCCAATCAGTATTGATATGATCATCTATTCTATGTTCTTTACAGGCAAGTGTGCGTTTTTTCACATGATTCTTTTGATTATTTTGTTTAGCGAGTTTATTTAAAAGGGAATTTTTGATTACGTGTTCATATGGGAAGTGTTCAAATATAGTCTTTTGGTTATAATTGATTTTAGATAAATAGTTGTTGGAGACAAAATCCCAAAAAAGGCCATGATTCAAACCATATTTCACAATTAACTCTTTGATCAATTTTAGCTTTCTTCCTCTGTTATTTGAGTACAGGTTTAAAACATCGCCATCATATGTCAGGTCGATAAGTTTGGAATACTGGGTAACAAATCCTTCTTTTTTAATCAAATCTTGGGAAAGGGTGAGACAGGTATGAATAAACTTGGCCTTGCATAAATATTTTAAAGATTCAAGGAAAAATTGGTGCCTTTCTTTCAAACCAAACATATAGCCGACTATATTGGCATACCTTTTTTCAAACCAGTACATTAACACTCTTTCGGTGAAAATCTCATCAAAGATTTCACTTAATTTTCGAAATATTTCTTGATCTTCATCTTCAACTGTTAATTTAAATTTTTGTTTCTTCGAGTTTTGTGGTTGTGATTGTGATTGTGATTGTGATTTTTTTTGCAAATTTTGAAATTGGTTTTCTTGTTGTTTATTGGAAATATTTTGAGATGGTTTTTCATCTAAGGCTTTCGTTAGTATCTCTATTCCCAAATTGAATTGTCTTTCAAATTTTTGATTTTGTTTATTTTTTTTGCTCTTCCTTTTTTTTGTTTTTGATTTTTGTTTTGTTTTTTGATTTTTGTTGTAATCCCTTAATTTTCTTTTTTGGATTCTTGAAATTTTTCCAAGCAATTTCACAAATCGATTTACAACACCAGGAACTTTTTTTTTGTTTTTGCTAAGAGACAAGGAGACCATTGCAATCAAAATTTCGCAAATATACTCTGTAAATGTCCTTCTTGAATTTGAAAGCAAATATTTTAATTGTGATTTGAAATCTTTAATTTCGTTCTCAGAAGCGCCCAAAATGACTCCAATTTTTTCAGCAAATACATTCGTAAATGGAGTCATGTTTTTTTGAGACGATCCTCCAGTACACACCCACAATTGCCCAGTCAACAACTTGAAAATTTCTTTCCCGGACTCAACTAATGTGCAGCTCCTTTTGTTTTTATTCTTCAGGCCAATTTCCCGTTTCCTCGAAGATCCCTTTGACAATTTCCCATACTTTTGATTTTTAAACTTACTCCCTTTTTTGCAAGTGTTTGGTTGATCTGAAAAATCCTCAACAATTATTAAATTAGATTTTGTTTGCAAGATTCTTTTTTGGCGCTCAGATCTTCTATTTTTAAGTTTTTCAACTCTTTTTTTGGATATTTTTGGGTTGTTGTTCTTTTTATTTGTTGTTTTACGAATAGGCTCCTGATTAATATTTTCAACTTTAATTGTGTTTGTTTTTGTTTCTGTTACTGTTTCTGTTACTGTTTCTGTGTTGGTGTTTGTGTTTTCAGTTTTTCTTTTATTAGCGTCTTCAACACTAGTTTGTCGAATAAGATCTGGAAAATCGTTCTCGCCTTCTTCTTCAAAATCCATCGTTAACTCATTTTCCAAATCTTGATCAAAAGGATTGAAATTTGAGAACATTTCCTCAAGGTAATTTTGGAGAGACTCAGTATTTGATTCGTTTGCTTGTTTCGTTTCATTCTTGACAACGAATGGTAGTGTTTGTTCGTCTAATGCCTCAACTGAATTAGAATTGTATGTAAAAAGGTTTAGATCAGAAAAGACTGATTCATCTAACGTGAGATCGTCAGTTAAGTTAGACAAATTACTTGATTGAAGTCCTTTAAATAATGGTTCGATTATGTTGTCGAAATACATTTTTGATTGGTTTTAGTTTTTTGTTTTTATTTTCGAAAAGAAAAAATAAAAAAGGTTTTTTTTTTGTTGTTAAAAGTGTTTAAAAAAAATGAAATAAAAATAAAAAATTATCAAGTAATTCTATTTTCTTATTCACTTAATTGATTGTTGTCATGAGTTGACAAGATTCAGACTTGAGATCAATTTGATTTTTCTTGTTTTTTCGTTTAATCTGGATTTGAATCAAAAAAAGTAATTTTTAGTTTCATAAATTCAACTCAAACGAAAAAAAGATTCAAAGTTTCCTTTCGTAGACTGATAGATGGTTCTATTCGAGAATCTTATTCTTCATTTCTCGAACAATTAAAATTTTCAAAAAATTCTTTTTTTGAAATTTTGGATTTTACATTTGGGTTCGTTTATTGTTTTAACACATTAAAATGTTTCTTAAAAATTCTTCGAAATAGCACACAGAGTGTTTCACAGAATCTAAACAAACACAAGTGGGTGACTTTGAAATCGGAAAAATGAAAAACAGTGATCTTTTTTCCTCTTGTGTATTTTGTAAGAATTGGATTTTTAATTGTAGTGCTCTTCTTTTGGTTGTCAAAAAATCGTTTTCTCGAAATATTAATTCATACTGAAACTCAATTTTTTTGCTTTTAAAACAGATTTTATCAGAAATTGCTTTTTCTATGAGAAAAAAACTGAAACTTTTTTGAAACCTGACTTATGAACCATGACAACGATAGAGTATTTAAACAATAAGGTTTTCATTTGAATTACCTTTGAGATGTGCCCATTTTTATTTTCGATTAGAATTTAGCTTTGAATAGGATAAAAATTTTTACTTCATTTTCACTTCATTTTTCCTTATTTTTCTTTTGTGATATTGGGTTACCCAAGAAGTAGCTTTAGTTTGTAATTTGTGATCTATTTGCCAAAGGAAATAAAAATAATGACATTTGTCTCAATAACCCGTGTTAACTTTTAAAAATTTTGTTTTTCAGTCTTTAGCTGTTGTTTTCCAAATTTCATGCTTTGAATTGTTGTTAAAAAATTTTTCGGTATTGTTTTTAATTGTTGTCGAAAATGAAAATCTTTCAAGACTGTACTTGTTTTTTCAAAACGGAGTCTATCTGGAAAATAATAACTTCCTTCTCATATAAATAGATGAAAATTTAAAAATTTCAATAGACCACCAAAAAATTTTTTATTACTAATTGAATGAAAAACCCACAGATCTTTTTGTAACCAATGAGTGTTGAAATTTAAACGAATCAAATTCTCTCTCATTATGAAATTTTTTTAAATAGAATATATTGTTTACTGTTGAGAGAAAAATGTTGTACACAGAAAAATGGTTGGACACCATTTTTAATTGAGAACATTAGTAAAATTGAAAATCAAATCCTATTGTTAACTAGGTGACTTTTATATAAATCCAGGTTTAAAGGTGTTACAAGTTCATTAATCTGTGGTGTGTGTAGAATACTCATTTGAAAGGATGATAACTAAAGTAGATCATGATATTTTGTACAAAAATACAAGTTTTAGTAAAGATGACTATTAATTCTGAAAATGATAATTTTTAAACTTGATTCAGATTGTAAGAGATAAGGTTTTGAAAAAGTCGAATTACATTAATCGTTATTCTAATAAGTTGATTATTGTTATTTTCTTTAGTTATTTCACAAACGAATGAAATTAAAAATCATTTTTAGTAATGTTCCCAAGAAAAATTGCTGTTCAACCATTTTCTGTGTCCAACATTTTTCTCTCAACAGTTAATGAATATGACCAATTCTCTTGTCTAATTTAAATAGTATCAAATTTCAAGATGATTAACTTGTTTTTCAATTCTGTAATATATCTTCATTTAGGATTCTTATCTCACCCAATAACAATCACAAAAAAGAACCAAATAAATATAAAATAAATATCACCAATTACAAGAGATGATTTTAAGGCTAATGGGCCGGCCTCGACCGATTTGTAAACCTCTAAAAAATAAACCATTTTCAAAAAAATCAATATTTACCTTTAATTATCCCAAATACTCCTAAAATTATAATAATAAAAATTTTAGGACACAACTACTTCAAAATATCAATTAAAGGGTTTTTTTTTTGTAAAAAATAATTCCATTCAGCATAATCTCAAAAAATCTAATGATTTTTATTCTTAGATATCCGTAATAACTCCTTTTTTATATACAAAGTCAATTTCATCCCAGTAGAAAACCTTTTAAGTCTTTTATTTAACTAAAATTCAATTATTACATTTAATTGTCAAATTAAAAAACTTTTTAAAAGATCAAAAAGTAATTTTTAACATATAAAAAAATCCCCAAGTAAAAAATATTTTTCAAAGAGAGACAATAAAAAGAACCCCGATCGCTCATAATTTACAACAATTATAATAGTACATATCTTTAAATCTTGATTTAGTTTTGGAATATTTCAAAGATGAGAGGAATTATTACCCAATTAAGGACTATCTAAAAAAAGGCCATTTTGGGGGTAACTGGGATAAAACATCACAGTTTTAGACTCTTTATCTTTTTCAATTAACGAGAAACCTAAAATGCAAAATTTTTCAGAATTTTTTTGCAAAATTTCAAAGGCAAAAACATTTTTTGAATGTTCAATTTCTTTTGTCATTTTTTCATCGCATCTAATTTTTAGCAACCCCAAAAAAATGAAAAAGAAATTATTTTTTCTTTTCAAAGCCAAATTGACGACATTTGATTTCATCGTTTCCAACAAAAAGGTTTTTTTTGTCGAAAAGAACACATAAAAAATTTTTTTACAAATAAGATCAAAAAAAATCTAAAAAAAAAACAAAAAGAAAATAAGTAAAAAAAAAAAAGAAAAGTTTATTAATAAAAAAAAGGAAAAGAACCCCCTTTAAGATTTTTTAACTATATTAGAGAATAGTATTTGGGTGAAAACCAAGTATTTTTTGTATTTTTAATAATAAATGTACACTTCCATTCTAAGAATATTGGAAGTTCAGTTTTTTGCCGGTATGTGCAAGTCATGAGTGGAGTAAATGTAGAGACTTGTGAGTTTTTTCTGGACTTTTTTTTGTTGTGGATCATTTGATTGTTTTTGTTTTGTAATTTTTTGGGAATTTTGGGTTGCAGTTTTGAAAACTTTCTAACACAGCGTTCTGCTGCGGTTCTTTGAAATTGTTTTTTTGCTATTGGTTTGGGGATTTAATTTAGTGTCTTGAATATTTCTTTTATCGAATAAAAAGAAAATAATAATAAGAAAATAAGAAAAAAATAAAAAAATCCTCTTCGCAAATGAGAAAAACAAAAAATGAAAATGAATGACAAATAAAAAACAAATCACTTCTAACTTTTCCCCAATTCATTTTAAATTTTTTTTAAAATTACAAAGAAAAAATTTCATTTCGATAAATTTAATGTACACAACCCAACCATGATCGTTCTAATTGAAGTATTGTCTTACAATCGATTTTTAGCACTGAAAAATGAAATTTAGAACGATCATGGTTGGGTTGTGGTTTTCAGTAATAAGTTTGCTAATAAGAAACTGATCTATCTAAATTACCAATTCCTAAATTTTTGAAATTAGATCTTTCTTCTGGTTACAAAGAAATAAAGAACACATTTTGCTTATGTTTTAATCCATATGAAGTCAATAGTGGTCTTTTTTTAGATAATCCTTAAGAAACACTGGAAATTATAAATGATAGAATAACTTTGTTTGGAATTAAAAAAAAAATTCCCACTTTGCTAATCAACTCATTAAAGACAAGAAACTCACCAAAACATTTGTCTATTAACCAAAATAACAAAATATTTCCAAGCAGCGTAAAACTGAATAGAAAATTTCAATTGATGGCAGATTCATCTACCAAAGTAAAAAAAAGAATATAAAGTGGAATTTTTTTCATTTTGTTTTCAAAAAAACTTGAAAATTTAAGAAAACATTTTTGCACATTTAGATAGCTCTAAAATAGTTTTTCAGAAAACTTTATCTCTTTTTTTGTTGTTATCGCATTTAATCAATCAAACTCAAATATTTGTTGTTTATGGATTTTGGTAACAAGTTTGTTTAAATTTGATTGAGTAAGTTCAAAAATAGGTTATTGAACTTGGAAGATTGTAGAAAAATGATTTGACAAAATAATTTCATGTAAATACTTTTTGTTTTGGAAAATACAAGGTTTTACTGAACTGTATTTTTCAAAAACAAAAATTAAAAACCAAAACCAACAGTTAAAAAAAAACCTTTTTTAAAAAAAACCAAGAGTTAGTTAAAAAAAAAACACAAAAAATTTTGAAAAACATAAACAAAAACGTCAACACGGGTTATTGAAACAACTGCAAAAAGTAAAAAAAAAACGAAATTATTTACTATTATACATATTTTTTTTTATTACTAACTCCATTATTTCAGATTGAAATTTACTAAACAAATTTCAAGTTATTAAATGAAATTTGTAATTTCTAATTGTTTGAATTTACTTTTCATTGACTATATTGTGATATTTTCAGTTGAATGATAATTATACATTAATTGAATTTGAAGAATTAAAAAAAAAAAAAAATCAAAAAGAAATTAAATATTGTCTGATTTTAATTTCAAATTAAATTAGAAAGTGAAATACATCTGGATACTAGATTCTGATCTTTCATAAAAAAAAATATACAAAAAATACATTTGACTTATTAAGAGTATCACACATTGAAATTTTGGAAAGAAAGTTGATTGTGAAACCAAAAACAACAATAAAAATATCTCTAAAAAGAAATCCTAAAAAAAAAAAAAATTGTTTAATTTTTTTCGAAACTTGGATTAAATGAATAGAAAATGTTAAAAATTAACAAGGTGTATTTGATGAAAAATAAATATATTTATTGATAAATGATTTTTTAGACAACACATAAAAAAGTGTATATATTCATAAAAACATAAAGCTATTCTGTTTAATTATAATTGAATTTAAAAAATTATTTGTTCAACTAGATTGGACACTTACCATAAAGACACTTACGCACATGTCATGTTTCTAAAGGCACTTTATTGCTTTTATTTTATTATTTATTTTATCCGATACCTTTTCCAACTAAACTATATTTCAAAATTTTGACTCACTTTATAATGTTAATGGGAGTTTTTTTGAGGGTTTATTCCAGTATTCTTTACAAAAAATATTTTCAAATTTTTGGATCAGAATCATTTTTTCTAATTTTGTAAATTTTAGTTTTGCTTTTTCAAATTTTTGTTTTTCTTTTGTTTTTCTTTTTCTTTTTCTTTTTCTTTTTTTTTTTTTTTTTTTTTTTTTTTTTTTTAAAAGATCATGCGGAAAAAAAAAAAAGATCTTCAAAAAGAAAAATAATCACTATGAAAATTGAGACTATGTAATGTCTTTTAAAATGGATTTAATTATTCATAAAAAATTTTGTTGTTTAACTTTTTTTCAGTGAAAGTTCAGTAATAAAAAATTGGTAATGCTCATTTCAAAAATTGTGACTCACTTTTTTTTAGTTTTTGGTTTTATTTTTTTTAATTTTTAATATATCAGGTTTTTATAGATTTAGAATGACTTAAAAGTGAATTACAACTCAGATTTAGTTATTAATTGTTCTTGAATACTAAAGGATAATTTTTTTTTTTTCAATTTATTATTTCAGGTGAGTCACAGTTTTTGAAAAAGAGTTTATTTGTCCATATATTTTAATTCATATTGAAATAACGAAAATAATAAAATGAATATTTAATTTTTATTATTATTTATTGATATAATTGAATATCAAATTGATACAAATTGAAAATTCTGAAACATTCATGTAGAGAATGCCTATGCTATTTATATTATAATGTGATATAAAATAATATATATAAATATACATATAAGCTATTTCCTAAAAAGCAGAGCAAATTCATTTTAAATTATCATTATTTCATCTTCATTCCACTATAAATATTTCAATACCTAAAATTATTATTATTTTTTATCATTAATTGATTTTGCATGATAATTCATTTTGTCTGTTTGAAAGACATTACTTCAATTAAAATTATGGATGTTTTTGTTCAAAATTTTGTTTGATAATTTTTTATTTGTATAAATTGGTTATTATTTTTTTAAATTTGATTATAAAAATTTTTCCTAACTGCTTTACTTTTAGATAAAATTTCCCAGACAATGTAAAACTTATAATAGGATTTTATTATTTAAAAAATGGTTCAATATCTTTACCATATTGTCTATTTTTTCTTTAATTTAACCATGCCTCATTTGTCCAAAAAAGTATTTCGGTTTTTTTTTTCATTTCTTGGGAATATTTTAATCAATATGTTTTGTAATACATATAATAACCACTTAATCCAATCAGAATTGATATTCTTCTCAAAATATTATATTACCAATTTACAACTAGAACAACATTAAAAAAGAAAATATTTTTTGAAATTTTAAAAAAAAAATGCCTCACTTTTTTGGAAATACCTTATATCTATTTTTAATTTAATTTATTTTATCATTTGCCAATATATCATCTTCAATCTTTATTTTGCCAATTTGATTAATAATTACTTCCTTTGTATCGTTATCGACCATATCAATTAATTTCTTTTTTTTCTATTATTTTTATAAATAATATTAGTGATTTAAAGGAAAGAAAAACAAAATAACCATTATAATAAAAATATTAATAAGATTATATGATTATACAATAAAAAAACCATAATAACAAAAACGGGCAATTTTAGAAGACCAAATACTATTTAATCCACACAACATGAATCATAATTAAAAATAATTTTCATTTAAATCATTTGATATAATCAAAAATAAGAATTTGTGCGATAATTTAATTAGAATTACAAAATCACTTTTAATAAAGTTTGAAATCATCACTGTTAAATCCCAATTAGTAAAAATTTCATTTTATTCCAAAAGTTCAATAAGAGATTTTATAAATATAATGAAGAGTCAAATTAACGTTTAAAATTTTGTTTTCCAGTGGTTTGTGAAAGTGTTTCTTTTTAATTTATCTAGAGCTTTTCCAACCCCACCTTGTAAAAATATAAGACATATGAATGAATCGTCTATTATAAAATTGTCATTTTATGAAATAGAAAATTCATTTTCTATCGTATCCTAGAAAGTTCAATTTCTATTACATCACAGGAGAAATTTTAGTTTGTAAAAAAATGTAAAAATAAAATTTCATAAGAAAAGATATTTAGAATCTTGAAAGTATTTTCCGATTAGTACAATTAAGGTTTCGTTACAAAAGAATTCTTCAGATACACTACAAATGTCATTCCTTTCATATCGATTAAGGCTCTTACGATCTTTTATCCAAAGATTAAAATAATCTATTTTTTGAAAAAATGCAGTTTTTTTAGTTTTGCTTTTTTTGTTCAATTATCAATACCCACTAACCACAGAGCCGAAATAAAAAGTTGTATTGATTTATGGGAAAATTATAAAATTTTACAGAGTTATTAGTACTTTAGTACTAATAACTGACTCGATCGAAAAACTAATTGTATAAACATCCCCTTAGGTGTATTTCTAAGGATTTGGTTTGTCAGAGTTTAAAGTAGATCAAAAAATAAAAATTAAAAAGATGAAATTTTTTCGAAAAATAGTCTATTATAATCTTTGGATAAAAGATCGTAAGCGCCTTAATCAATATGAAAGGAATGACATTTGTAGTGTCTCTGAAGAATTCTTTTGTAACGAAACCTTAAATTGTTTAAACCTGTGATTTTTGCAATTTTGGAAATTGAAGATCCCCTTTAAGGTATTAGCTTCACCCTAGATATGCCTATAATCAAAGTATGCCGTTATTGGGTGTAAATGATATTAGTGCAAAATGGTTCAAATGACTCTAAAAACCGAATATTAAAGCTTATTATACAATTAATTATTACATTTTTTACTTATGATCACTATTAAAAATTTTCATTTTGGAAATTTTTTTTTTAATTCCTTTTCCAAATCCAAAAATAGAAAACTAAAAATAAAAATATTCGAGTATTTAATTATTTTTATTTAGTACTTCCAAAAGTAACTATTTGTTGTGTTTTTTATATTTCAAGATTAACTCAATAATCATCAACATAAAAACCCAAAGACTGACTAACTTTGGTTTCCTTTTAATAAATCTTATTGTAACATCAATATATTTCCATGATTTGAGAAATAATATATCAAAAAAATCTGATTAGTTAATTATTTAAAAAAATATATAAATTTTTAGCTCTAGTCTATATCCCGAGACAAATTTAAGCAAGATATTTTACAACTTTGAAGTCTTCGTGTTGATAATTAAACATTTAAATCTGTCTTTAAATCTAGATTTTTTTCAGAAAATTTGTTGGGCTTTTTTGCTAATACACAAGAACAAATATGAATGTTGTAAAAAATAGAGTTTTTACAATTTTTGAGACAAATTAAGAGTTCCATGCAATTACCCACAATTTGGTAATAGTAAATATATTACCTGATTATCTAAATAGATTAATAATAAGTTAAATCAAAAAAATCATTTGGTAAATACCAATCTTTCAATTTTAAAAAAAAAAATCATTTTTTGAACAATGTATTGGTATTTACCAAACGATTTTATATTTAAAAACTATTTGATCCCAAAAATAAAAGCGGAGATTTCTTTTACTATTACCAAATTGTGGGTAATTGCATGGAACTCTTAATTTGTCTCAAAAATTGTAAAAACTCTATTTTTTACAACATTACATATTTACTCTTGTGTACAAGAATCATTCTTAATTGATGAGATCAATAAATAGTACTATTTTACTAATTGGTTTTTTTCAGAGACATTTTGACAATGGAGTACCACTAATGTAATTTACATTTAATGAAAGCATAGTTTTATTTTAGGCTTCTCCTTGGTAGATACCAACCCCTTAATGTAAGTTTTTTTTATGATTTGTTTGTGTATCTGAAAAACCAAAAAATTACAAAATTGATAACTCAATTTTGTTGCCTTGTATTAAAAAAATTTGAAGTTTATGATCAACTTTCAGAACCAATTTACAGCTTTATGACATAGGACAAAATTTTTATAATCGAAAATCTATTTTTATGTCTTATAAATTTTCACAGTGGGGTCAGTGCTGCTGTACTTATTGGATATTAAACACGATTTGGGAAATTGAACTAAAAATTTTTCATTTGTTAATTGGTAAGTGACAGGTTCAAAAAACATTTTACTAATCTCAACAATTTCAAAAATGAAAACAAATTTCACATTGAACTAATTTTTATTTGTGAGACAATTTTGTTTCATAAAGGAAACTCTTTTACTCTTACACAATTCTATTTTTAAATTTTCAAGAATTAAATTGTCTTAACTTTTTTTACTCATTAAAAAAATAAGAATTTCGAGAGGAATTGGATCCATGAATTATTAAAATGATTTATCAACTATTATAACATTCTTTAGTATTAAACAATTCAATGGTAATGGTTGGTACCTTCAGGTATGATGGATGCGTTTTTTTTTTTCTCTTTGTATTGACTTTGTTATAATTTTACAAGGAGCGAAAAAAAAAATAAGATCTCAAAGAAGCTTCCCAATTCCCCAACTCTTTCTGCGAGGGAGTCTAAAACTTTCATTAGGTTTGTGTAAATAAAAAGGACTTACGATTCTATAAAAAAAATCTGCACCATTCTCCAGGAGGATTTGGATTTTTTCTTGATCGAGTATGAGGTTTTGAATAATAAAAAATAAAGGTGTTTCTCCATTTTGGTTCGACAAATTTAAATTTGCGCCTTTTTTTATCATAAATAAAACAGATTTCCAATGAAGGTTGAATCTATTTGTGACCAAGTGTAGTGGCGTATCACCGAATTGGGTTTTCATATTGACATCGATTCCTTGGCCTAATAGTGCCTGTATTAAGCTCTGGTTTACTTTTTGTTTCAAAGAAAGCTGGTGTATTGGCGTTAAGCCAAACTCAGAGTGGTGCCTTAACCCTATTTTGTTCTTGATTAAAAGTTGCACAATACTCTGCTTGGGTTCAAATTTTTGGCAAACCAGATTCAACAGGGAATTGTTGTAAACATCCTTCACATGCAAATCAGCACCATGTTTGATTAACAGATTCACAAGATCAATACTCGGTCTTTCTTGTTTAAGCAACAGAAATAAAGGAGACTCTCCATTGATATCTTTTGTGTTTACGTTTGAGCCCTTTGAAAGCGCATACAAAATTATGCTTCGAAACGCCTTTGGTTTGACACTTAGAAAATGTAAAGGTGTCTTGCCAGCGTATGTCGGTTGGTTGATGTCGGCACCTAATTGAAGAAAATACTCAATAATTTCTTTCGAAGGACGATGGTTTGAACAACAGAGATGTAGCGGAGTAAACCCAATATTTGTAAATGTATTGTATTGTGCTCCCTTTGAAATTAATAATTTTATTATGTCGAGTCTGATGTGCGGCTGTGAACAGATGATGTGTAGTGAATTTTTCCCTTTTTTGTCCATATAATTCACATTTTTATGATCAAAGAGTGTGTCGATTGTTTTTAGATCACCTTTACGAAGCACATTTCGCTCCCTTGGTGTCAGAACAGATAAACTATAACTCATTAAAAATGTGAAAAAAATGAAATTTATCAAATAACAACACAAATTAAAATCATTAATATTATAAGAGTGTACACATTTTAGAACACCAGTATTTCAAAGAAACAAACCTAAGAAATAAGAAGACAATTGGCGAGATTCTCGACAATTTTTCAAAGTATAGATTTCTTCAAATTTTTTTTGAGGAGGAGATCTTTCAAGTTTGGTTTTAAGAAAAATTAAAGGTAATATAAGGTTCCTTCTTCTCTTTTTATCTGTGTTAAGTATTATTTTGAAAGTAAACTTTTATCTGACAAACTTGAGAACAATTTATACAAATAATGAATCTGAAGGGAATACATATATTTTGTAATCTCTAAGGGCTGAAATACAATGTTATAAAACAAAAAAAAAACTAATTAATTGATTATAAAAATAATTTCATAATAAATGTGAAATTTTATTTTATTTTTTTTTTTACTTTTTATTATTTTATTTTTTGAGAAAAAATAAATATTTTTAGTATATAAAATTGAAAATTCAAATAGTAATTTTTTTATTATGATTGATAAATTCAATTTATAAAAATATTTATTTTCAAAATTTGATTTTCAATTGGCCAATGATTTTGAAATGGAGTTTGTAATGACCAAAAAACAAAATATTGTATTTTTTGATTTTTATGAATTAAAAAATAATTATCTATCGATAAACTTTTAGACCTTTATAACATTTTAAGACAAATTTAAAATGGAATTTATTGACCCTTTGATATATCATTTAGACAGATAATTTTATACTAAATTTATACTGTTGCCTTTAATTCGATAATACTTGAATAAAAAAAGAAGGTTTAATAAGTAGGAATATTTAATAAATTTTCAACCTTTTGAGGGTTAAATTCTAGATCTGGCTCTTTAAAATTGTTTTAAATAAAATGATGAATTTTTGACAATAGAACGAATTTTTAAATTTTGACTAGATAAATATACTTAACTTTTGTAAAAGCACACAATTTTACATTGGAGATTGAAAAATAATAGTTGTTGTGTATATACAATTCAAAAACCTTGAAAGAAGTAATAAGTCTTATTTACCACAACCCTCACAAAAAGCAATAAAGCAACTATTTTTAATTTCGATCTATTTAAATTTGAAAAATTCAGTTCCACTTTTAAGGGGGGAAGTACATTTTTCATTTTTTGATTGCAACTATTTATGTGAAACTGAATTCAACAAATCATTTCTTTATTTGTTTATAGATAGAAGGGTTTAATCAAAGAAAATTTTATCAAAAATGAAAAAAAAAAAAAATGAAAAATATTTTAAATGTTAAGATAAAAAATAATGATATCATTCACATGTCAAAATTAAAAATATAAATATTATCTTAAGTTTTTACAGAATTGAAAATAATAAAGTACAATTCAAGATTTTTCTCTATTCTTTTGAATTCCCAAAAAGTGTTGTTATTGTTTTTTTACATCTTTTGATTATTTAGTAAAATCTTTGATTTCCCTAAATTATTGCGAATTTTGGAAAAACTTGATACTTCACAACATTCTTAAACAGTCAATGATACAACACCTTATTTTAAGGGTGATAAAAGAACTCGATTGAAATATTATCAACAATAAATTATAATTACACAGTTTGTGACTAATAATTGTTATTCCTTTTGGTTTTTTTTTTTTTTTTTTTCATTTAAAAGAATATCTAAAAACTGAAGTTTTTACTCAATTCTTTGTAATAATAATAACAATTAAAAAAAAAAAAAAAAACTTAATACTAAAATTAGTATTAGGTCATTAGGTACCTGAATTTATTTACATACATACATATATACATATATACACTTTTTAGGATTTTTTGTTTTCTTTTATTTTCAAGTTTTTATTGTTTTTTCTTAATTATCTAAAGTTTTCTTAACTTTAGATCTGGTATGAAAATCGCGTAAAGAAAAATAAATTTAATATTTTTGATTAGTTATATCCTAGATTGTCTGTGTATATTTTTGACAAGAATTTTATTTTTATAGTTTCTTATCGAGAGTTTTTGACAATTTTTTTTTCCTTTTTATACAAATAATTTTTATCTTTTTCACCATACCAAATGAAGTGATTTATGTTTTCATTGTATTGAGTCCAATTATAAAGAAAAACTTGAAAAAAAAATAAAATAAAATTAAAATTCTCAGTTATTTATTCAATAAATACCTGGATTTTATTTTAAAGAAAAAAATTCATTTTTTTTTCTTTGAAGTTTGTAATTTAAGTAGATTTGGTTTGATTTCCATTGTGTGTTTTTTCCAATTATAAACCAATGGTGTCACAAAAAAAAAAATGAATTTTCCTTACTTTAGTGATGCATTATTTAAATTATCATATTACTAATTTTTAAATAGGAAGTTAGAACAACCTTTTTTAGTATAAAAAGAATTGAAGAACATTTATAAATAAATAACTCTTCAAATAGAAGTTTTATGAACCATTTCAAATTATTGTTTTTTTTTATGTTTTTGAATTCTTAAAATCTTTTTAACAAACATACAAGTGATTGAAAATACTTATAAATCTAAAATAATTTGAAAGGATATCTAAACTATTATTTTTTTAAGAAAGGGATTCATAAAAATACATTTTTAAAATAATAATAATAAACTCAAAAAAAAATACTAATATTAAGAAAAAAAATAGTTTACTAAAAATTCATGATTTTTATAATCAATCACAAAATTTTTATTTTAAAACTTTATTTTTCTTTTTTCTATGAATAATATCATTATTTGACATAGTACCAAATCTAATCAATGAAATTTTCAGAATAAATAATCCAATATTCGCTTTTTAAATTTCTTCAATCATAATCAAAAGTATAAATAAACATTTTTTTATTTGTTAAATTTACTTGAACATATTGAAATCTATAGCATTTTTGAAAAATGGACATTTCATTAACTCCAACTAGGTAATTTCAAAACTTTAGAAAGGGAATAATCGGTTTGGAATTAAATACATATTTCTTTAATAATAAAAATTTTGAGTTTTTATAGAATTTTCTGTTGATTAGAAGATCCTTGATTTTCCAAACAAAAATAAGAATAAAAAAATTGACGAATCAGACTAATTGTAAACCCCAATTCAAAATTTTTAACACAACAAAATTCGATTTTTGAAAAAAAAAATCCGATTTAATCAATTCAAGAAGATTTACCAAATTAGAACCATTCACTAATTGAAATTTTAACACTTTTTTATAAATTACAAAACTCTCAAAACAATAAATAAATAATTATCAAGACTAATAAATCAAGTGTGTGTCAAAAATTTTGGAGAGAGCAAAACAAAAAAATACATTAGTAAATTTGTTTAAATTCTATTAGGATTATTGATCGATCAAAGGTTAGATACTACCAACTAATTTTATTTGAGTTCTTCTATTTGGAACAACTTAAATTTAACATAATATCAATTGTTCAAAAAAATTTTGATCCAACGAAACAAATTACGTAATTCAAACAATGGAATGAAAACAAAAACTAAAAGATGAAAAAATGATTTTCATATTTTACAAAAATCAAAATTATCTCCAATTTCAATGAAATTGTATTATTGTGATTCTTTTAAACGTTTTAGCTGTGTGGAAAATTTTGAATTTTAGTTTAGTCTGTATTCTTCGGAAATCAATTCCACTCATAAGAAAACTCTAAAATGATAAAAACCTCAGGGAACTTTTCTCAAATTTAAAATTATTCAGGAAAATCTTACATATTGGTTCTTTTTTTGAAATCAATTAAAAAATATAACGAAATTTTTTTTTGATATTAATTTATCAGAATTCAAGTGAATTTATTTGATATATTTCTACCTTATTAATGAATTTAGTCAAAAATTAGACTGTATAATTTACAAGTTCTAATTTTTAGTTGTATTTCTGAAAATTTTCTCAACAAATTCAAAAAAAAAAAATAAACTTTTAAAATTTTTCTTTACTGTTTATTATTTAAAAGAATCAAAATATTATCTGTATGAATATAAATATTTCTTTTTTTAGTTTTTTCTTCATTTTTTTTTTTACCTTTGATTTTTTCAAAGGAAGAATATTGAATTTATTTAAAAAAAAAAAAAAAATAAAAACTAAGGAAAGCATAAGAATAAGAATATGAGTAGTATTAAGAACAAGACTAAGATTAAGAATATGAATAAGAATAAATATAAATATAAAAATAAAAAATAAAAGTATAAAATAAAAAGTACGAAAGATTTAATTCTTTTTTTCCTCTTTTTCATTTTCTTTGATTTCTTTAACTTCTTCAGTCTTTTCGATTTGATCAAAGCTAATTTCTTTTCTTTCCTTTCTTAAGCGTTTTAAATATTTCATTACTGTATCGATAGATTTGACACCATGTACAACGTTATCTCTGGTTCTAACATTGATAGTACCATTATTTTGTTCCTTTTTACCGACTACAAAAATGAAATTAAATTGGGCAAGTTGTGACTCACGGATTTTTTTATTCAATTTTTTGCCTGACAATTCAACTTGTGCATAGAATTTTTTCTCTTTGAAAATGTTCATGACTTTTTTCGCATACTCAAAGTTGTCGGGAGAAATTGGAACAACCATTATTTGTCTTGGACTCAACCAGAATGGCCATTTGCCACCGAAATGTTCACATAGGATTGCATACATTCTTTCCACGGAACCCAAAACCGCACGATGGATCATTACAGGTCGATAAATTTTATCCTTTTCTTGCTTTTCTGGTTTGTATTTCAAATCAAAGCGGATTGGCAATTGGAAATCTAATTGGATGGTTGCGCATTGATGCTTTCTGTTTAAGGAGTCTTTACATAATAAATCGATCTTTGGCCCGTAGAAGGCACCGTCTCCTTCGTTTAACTTCCATGCGATACCAGAGTTTTCTAATCCCTCCTTAAGAATTGTTTCTGCCTTATCCCATAATTCGGGATCGCCCATTGCCTTTTCTGGCTTGGTACTTAAGACATAGAAATAATCTAGTTTCAAGGTTCCGTACACTGTCTTGACAAAATCAAGTGCATCAATTAATTCAGTTTCAACTTGGTCAGGGGTACAAAAGATATGTGCATCATCTTGTTGGAATCTTCGAACTCTAGTTAGCCCACTTAAGGCTCCTGAAAATTCGTTTCTATGTAATGCTCCAAAATCTGCAATTCTTAATGGCAATTCGCGATGTGATCTTGGTCTAACACCAAACATTACACAATGAGATGGACAATCTAAACAATTTGGAAATTATTATGATTATGATTATTATTATGATTATTTTTATGATGAATTTTTTTTTTTTTTTTTTGAATAAATAATGATAAATAATGATTTTGATTTGGAATTATCATAAAAATAAATATATACAAATATTTGAATATAAATAACGCTTCATTAAATAAATAAAATAATGAAAGAAAATAAAAAAAAAAAAAAATTACTCATTGGTTTTAATGAATAAGTTTCATTTTCAACTTTAAAGGAAAACATGTTTTCTTCGTAATGTCCCCAATGACCAGAAGTTTCCCAAAGTTTTTTAGAAAAAATATTTGGGGTAAGAACTTCTTTAAATCCTCTTTTCCAATATTGTTCACGAATAAATTTCATCAAATTTCTATAAATTGCTGCGCCCTCTGGTAAAAAGAAACAACACCCTGGTGATAATGGACTGAAAAAGAAAAGTTCTTGTTGTAAACCAATTTTTTTATGATGTCTTTCTTTAGCCTGGATAAGAAATCTTTTATATTGCTTTAAATCTTTATTTTGAGGGAAACTAATTCCATAAACTCTTTGCAATGGTTCTCTATTGACATCACCTTTCCAGAAAGATCTAGCTGCTTTATTAACCATAAAAAATCTTGCTTTACCTATTGTGTTTTTTTTTTTTTTTTTTTTTTTTTTTTTTGTACATTAAAGAATAATTATTTTTTAAAAATTAAAGATTTATTTAGAGTTTTTTTATTTTAACAGTTTTGTGATTTTTTTTTGTTTTTATAAAATGACAATTAAAAGAAAAATATTTTATACATCAACAAGAATTTTCTTTAAGATGCTTAGTCTAAAAACGTTCAAAATAATAACAACTTTTTTTAAAATATTTTTATTTTTTATGAATACAAAAAGTTTGTTTAAAAAGAAAAAAAATAGTTTAATTTTTTTGAATGGAATTGTTTGAGATTTGTATTTGAGATTTTGTTTTTTGGAAAACAAATAATAACATTAATTTAAATCTTGTAAAATTTTTATTTACGTACTTTAGAAAACTTTCATTTTTTTTTTTTTAATTATTCATTATTTCAGAATGTTATTTGTCTACAAACAATTTAATTAAAATAAAATAAAAGGTAATCAAAAATTAAAAAAATACCTTGAATTACAAAAAATTTAAAAGAAAAAGAGAATTAGTCATTTTCAATTAGAAAAAGGAAATGAAATTCAAAAAATTAAAAATAATAAACTCTTCTTCAGTCAAAGGGGTGATGTTTTATTGATGAAATAGAACAATTTTTTTGAGTTTTATCCAAGATTCTTCTTCAAACAAAATTTTCAATTTTTAGATCAAGAATCATTTTTTCTCATTTAATAATTTTCTCATTCTTTTTTTCCTTTCCTTTCGTTTATTTTATTTCATAATTTGAATAAATTTTTTGAATAAATTTTTAGATAGAATATATCTTTATCTTCTTTTTTTTATTATTTGTTTTTTTTTTTGCTTTTTTTCTTTTGTGATTTTTTGATTTTTTCTTTTGTTTTGTTTTCTTTTTTTTTTTTTTTTTATGAAAGTCTATTTGAAAAAAAAAAAAATGTTTGAAAACTCGGAATTAACCTTAAGAAAATTGAGGGCTGTAATTTCTTTTATAACCAATACATTGACCATTAAAAAATCTTATTGTCAACAATTTTAATTTTACAAATAAATCAAGAAATTTTGTAATCGATGTTACAATGAAAGTGTTCAAAAAATTTTTAAACATTTTTTTTAAGAAATGGAGAGTTTGTTTTGTCTTTCTATTATTATTATCTACTCTAATCAAAAGTTTATTCCTTCTCTTATTTCTAAACAATCGTATATTGGTTGGTTCTTTAAAAAAAAAAATTGAATTTTTCTTTTTTGACTGATTACTTTTGAGTGAAATGGAGTTTCGTACAGTTTTCTTTAATATATTCAATAGATATTTTTTCATTGATATTATTTCTTTTTTCAGTTTGTTTAATATATATGCACTCAAATGAATTTTTGTTTTTTCAAATATATTTTTTTCCTTATCTATATTTTTTTTTAAAAAAACTTGCTTTCCAACATTTGGATTTTTCAATTTAAAGAATTGAAAATTCTTTTTGAAAGTATAAAAAGTACGTATAATCGAAAAATCGTAATATGTAAATTGTGAATGGAATGATTAATTATTATTATTTGTAAGAAAATTGTTTAAATCTTCTTGGTCTTATTATTTATTATAAAAAAATTAATACAGTAATTTTTAAAAAATTTTGAGCAAATATTTTTCCAAAAAGTTATGAAAATAGGTTTACTGAAGTTTTACAACTGTTTAATAAATTATTTTTAAAAATTTTTTTAAAATAACTAAAAAAGTTTTTTTTGTCCAAAAATAGTTTTTCAAAAAAAAAAAAAAACAAATCAATAGAATTCAGCATTAAAATTTTTTTGAATATTATTAAATTTCAACTTTTTGTTTTTAATAGTTAATAATCAAATTTCTTTTAGACCTTTAAAATATTTTGGTTGATATAAATAATTTTTTTTATTTTTTGTTTTGTTTTCTACATTTTTAATTTCATTAAATTTAAAAAAAAACAATTTAGCTATCACAAAATATTATAATCAAATTGAAATTGTAAACAAATTATTTTTTTTTTAAAAAAAACACTTTTTTTTTCACAGAACTTTTTAAAATTAGATTTGTTTTTTTTCATTAATAATTTTAATTTTTAAATACATTAATATCCTGATAAGTTTGTGTTTTGACATTATTTTAATTAATTTGATCCCAATGAAATAAAAATTATCAGATGAACAATATTTTATAATGTGTCATTTCTAAAGAATACATTATTTGTTTAAAAATCTAAATTATGAAAAAAATAAAAGAAAATGTATAACTATGAATAAGAATGAAGTGTAAAGATGTTTTTAAAAAGTTAGGAAAACAGTTTTAAAGAGTGGATCGGAAACTGTTTTCAAAAAGCAAGTGTTTAAAGTTTTAAAGAGCGAACCAAAAACTGTTTTCAAAAAGATAGTGCTAAAAGTATTCAAGAGGAATGAAAACTTCTAAAAAGAGTGGATTAGACAGTTTTCACAACACCTTTTAGAAAACTCCGAGTCATCACTTTTTTAAAAAAGATGTAAAAGGAGTTTTTATTTGTTATTTAATCAATAAATAATGTTTGACCATGAGATTTTTTGTTTTAATTTTTGTCCACAATCAATAGATTTTGAAAGTGTTAATTTACATTTTTAACAAGCATATTAAGAATAAATTTTGGTTAAGGGATTGGTGTTTTCCAAGTACAAGCCAAAGATTAAAGTAAGTTGTTATTGGGTGTAAATCACATTAGTCCTACAAGGGTTCAAATGTCTCTAAAAAAATTCAATTAGTAAAATAGTACTATTTGTTGATCCAATCAATTAAAAATGATCCTTGTATTAGTAAAAAACCAAACAAAGAATTTCAGAAAAAAATCGGGATTTTGCCACAAATTTAAAAGTTTAATTATCAATTTTCAGAATTCAAAGCTGAAAAATACCTTTCTTAAATGTGTCGCGAAATGTAGAAAAGTTGCTAAAAAATTTGATTTTTTTAAAAAATTAAATAATTAGCCAATAGATTCTTTTGACAAATTATTTCTCAAATATTGGAAATATATTGATGTTAAAATTAGCTTTATAAAAAAGGAAACAAAACTAATGAGTCTTTGTGCTTTTATGTTGATGATTATTGAGTTAATCTTTGAAATTCAAAAATTATAAAAATAGTTACTTTTGGAAGTTCTAAATTTAAATTATTAAATACCAGAATACTGTATTTTAGTTTTCTATTTTTGGATTAGGAAAAGGAATTAAAAAAAATTTCTCAAATTTTAAATTGATAATTGGTATCATTACTAAAAATGTAATAATTTATTGTACAATAATATTTACTAATCGGATTTTTTAGAGTCATTTGAACCATGGAGCACCACTAATGTGATTTACACCCAATAACAACATATTTTAATTATAGACGAATCTATGGTGACGCTAATACCTTAAATCAAATAGTTGAATATTTCATTTTAAGGAATTCAAATTGTTTATTTTGATACTTTTTTTTTCTGTCCATTTTGTTTTTAAAAAATTGTGTTTCGTTAATCTTTTCAAGCAAATGGATTTACTTAACAATTACTTTTAGGTTAGCACAATGGTTTGAATAACAGAGACTGAGAAAAGACGATTATGCTTTTTTTTCTTTTAAATTTTTTAGTTACACTTTTTGGAAATTGGAGAAAAATTTTAAAATCTAACCAATTTCTTCCACCTCTACATAAAAATAGATCAAACAAGAGATATCAAAAAAAAAAAAAAAGAATAAAATAAAGAATAAAGGAAAATTTTACCAGTATGAGGTAAATGTGGACCACGGCACAAATCAATAAAGCCACCTGATCTGTAAACAGTGCAAATAGTGCCGTCTTTAATTTTTTCGGAAATTAATTCGACTTTGAATTTATTATGTTTGAACATTTCAAGTGCTTGTTCTTTGGTAACTTCCAATCTTTCAAATGGGCTTCTTCGTGCACTAATTTTTTTTAACATTCTTTCGATGTCATTAAAATTACCTTCATTAATGACTTGGTCATTTTCTAAATAGACATCATAATAAAATCCAGTGTCAACTGCCGGTCCAATACACAAATGTGATCCGTATAATAATTCAATAGCCTCACCTTTGTGTTTGTCGAAAATAAAAAAAAAAGGTTTTGGTTAATATGATTAAGATATTTTTGTTTTTATAAAGTCAAAAAAAAAAAAAGAGTAAAGGTTAAGGACAAAACTTTGGTTACACAGCATTAAAAAAAAAAAAAAATAAAAAATTTATGTTTTTGCTTTTTTTTTTGTAAAAAAATTTTTTTTTTTTTTTTATTGTATTCTTATTCTTTTTCTTTTTACAAAAAAAACAAGAAAGGAAAAAGTAAAAAAAAAAAAAAAAAAAAATCTGGATAATAAGAAAAAATTGAAGAATAAAAATTTACCTAACATATGAGCAGATGAATGCCAAAAGACTTCTTGTCCTTCTTCTGATTGGAAATCAAAAAATTCAATTGAACAGCTTGCAACGAGTGGCCTGTTCATTTCCCAAAAATCCTTATGGTTAATTCTTGCAATAACGGAGGTATCGGCCATTTTTTTATCTACAGCTTTACCAACTTCATAAGGGGTTGAGACATGTGCTTCAGCATCTAAAACTTGGCCTCCTGGGAAAGTGATTTTGATTGCAAAAGGTTCTGGTTTCTTTTCTTCGCTTTTAAATTTTTCATATAATTTTAATCTGTAATCAACAAATTCTCTTGGTGGGAGCTCGTCAAGATTAACTGGTTCCTTTTTAGGTTGGTTATTCTTTGTCTGTTTTTTTTTTTGTTTTTGCTTTTTGTTTTGATTTTGATTTTTCTTTTGATCTTGTGACATGAGGAAAAATTTTTAATTAAAAAATAAAAGGATATTATTAATAAAAAAATGGTTCTTTTTGGGTTTAAAAAAAAACTTTGAAGCTACTAGATTCAGAATTGATTTGTCTTTAATTCAAATAGCTTGTAATTGGGTGTTAGAGATATAATCCTGACCTTGTTCAAATTTTGTGTTTGTTCTCAAAAACCTTATTTAAATATTATTTCAATTATTAAATTTTACTTTAAGATCTCTGTTATTGATTTCGTTTTGGAAATTTTTTAGTTTAATTCCTTCTTCAAAATTGAAAGATTAGAAATAAAATAATAGTATTTGGTATTTGAAAATTGTTAATTAGGGGCTTTGAGCAAATATTTTTTCACTTTTTTTTTTTTCAAAATTAACTCAATAATTAAAAAGATTCAATTTTACTTTTTTTTATTTACTTTCTATGAAGTTAATTGTTAAACTTCTGGATTTCTATTATTTAAGTTGTGTGAATACAATTTTAAAAAATATCTATTTCAATGGTGGGGCAAAGGGCGGGTTTGTTTTTTTGAGAATAAAAATCCCTCCAAAAATTAACTCTATTTTTTGAGATAAAAGTACCAATTTGATCTTTTATTGGTAGAATTTCTATTTTAAATATTAGATCTATTAAGAAATCAGTAGTATCTTTATTAAAATAGTTTTACTTATTTTTTTCTTTGATCAGTTGATGTATAGGTCAAGTATAACAAAAAAAAACACATTTCTTTTTAATCATCAGGATTTTTAAAATCCACATTACAGAGCCAAATTGAATTATCATTGGAAGTACTGATTTGAAACTATTTTGGCCTTCCAATTATTTTGTCCCACCTATAATAATTATTTGCGGACTGTTAATTGTAAAATAAAAAGATCAAAATTTTCATTCAGTCTTCCAAAAAAAAAATCACATTACAAGAATTTTTTAAATTATCAAAAGTCCCATTTCTCAAAGATAAATTAATAATTTATGCTAGTTTTAAGAATTAAAAATTTGAAATGGTACTATGATTTATAAATTACAATTTTGGAAAGCTGAATGAAATTTTTGTTCCATTTATTTTGCAACAAATAGTATTTAACAACGAAGCTACATTTCAAGATAGATTTAAAAAAGATATTTTTAGACACTAAAGTAAGAATATTGATAATTCTACAAGTAAATTTGTCTTAAAAAACAAATTTTTTACTGAAATATTAGTTTTTTGAAGAATACTTGATTCATTTTTAATTGGTAAGATCAAATTTAATAGTTATTTTACAATAGAATTTTTTAAAACATTAGAGACAATTAATACCTCCCACGATTCTAAAGGAACTTATTTGTGTTTTTAACTTTATTATTGTTGGCACTAATACCTTATGGAAATTTTTAAAATTTATTTGGTTTTTGGATCAAAATAAATCTTGGATAATAAAAAATTATTTAATCTAATATCTGAGCTTTGTTTCATAATTTTAACATTTCTAGAGAAAAAGTGAAACAGGTGAAAAAAATGCAACGTGGTTTTCAATTGGGAACATTACTGAAAACCAAAATTAAATTCAATAAAAAGAAGAAACCAATTAACTTCAAACAATAATCCATTATATTATTTTCAATCAATCCAACAAAGACAATTGAATTCTACTTGAGTTATCGAAATTGCTGAGTGGTTTTGGAGATCTCAAAAAAAGTCAATTTTTTTTAGAACAATTTTTAATAATTGATCAATTAAAGAAAAACTTCATCCAAAAGATAATATTTTTATAAAACTGTTATTGTGTTAAATTCTCAATTTCATCTCTATTATTATTTTTTTTTTTATTAATATATTTTACTTTTAAATTTTCAGGTTTTATTAAGGTTTCCAATTGTAAACCGTGTTTAACTTTTTTTCCCTGTTTTACTTTTTTCCCAGAACAATAATATCAAGTTGTAATAATAAACATTCTAACTGAAAGATAAATATGAAAATTTCAATAAATATCTCTACATCTTGATTCTAACTGATCTTTGGAAACCTCCAGTTTTTTCGGCTAATAATTAGTAAAAGATATTGGATATTTGAATTATCTACAGTCTTTCCAAGGATACCATAAAAGTTTAAATAAAACACAATTGATTTTTCTAATCCTATTTTCCATTTTCAAAAAATTAGGAAATAAGAGCTATTATTCTAAAAATAATATTAATAAATGGACTATTATTCAAAATTTTGAAATATCAAAAAAAAAAAAAAATGAAGATTCTTGAAGTACTTAAAAATATTGTTCAAAAAGGTTAAATTTTTAAAAATAAGTAAATATTGATATTTTTTGTGCTATTTTGGACCGATAATTTTTTTGTTTCATGGATCTTCAATTTTTTTTTTTTAGGTAACAAAAAAATTTGAATAAGAGCTCATTTATTATTATTATTATTATTGGAATAATAACTCTTATTTCAGAATTTTTTGAAAATGGAAAATAGGATTAGAAAAATCAATTGTGTTTTATTTAAAATTTTATGATATCCTTGGAACTGCTGTAATTTCATCCTGTATTAGAAAAATAACAGTAAACACATTCATTTTGGACGAGATTCTAACTGTTTTTTTTTGTTTATAAAAGATAATCTGATTTTTGAAAATTTTCCAAACAGTCAAAACAATTTAAAGAAACATTATAATATAATTTCATTCGAATTGGAAATAATTTTGATTTTTTTTGTAAAAAATTAAAATCATTTGATCATATTTTAGTTTATTTGCTTTCATTTTATTTTTAGATTTAGAATATTGTTTAGTTTGATCAAAAGATTTCTTTGAACAATTGGTGATGGTTTATAGTTGATTTCTTCAAAATAGAAGAAGTTGAATAAGATTAGTTGATGAAATCTAACTATTTGATCGATCAATAGTCAGAATAAAAATTAAACATACAGTCAGTTCCACTTTTAAGTCACAAACTTTCAATGAAATTTAAGGCACAAAAAAATCTCAAATTAAAGCACAAATTTTGTTTGTGTTTTTTTTTTTTTAGAATTTATTTTACTATAATCTGAATTTTTTGTCTAAATTTGAGATTTTTATTTTGCCTTAAACTTCGTTGAAAGTTTGTGCCTTAAAAGTGGAACTGACTGTATATAGCACCACATTTTTGTTTGTTAGATCATAATACTAAAAAAAAAAAGACTTTTATAACATATTATAAATGTGTTGTAAAGGTATTATAAGTGTTTTTCAATGTTATAAAATTTTATAATAACAACTTTGATAAAATGAATGTTTGTTATTAATTGTTTTATAACATTTTTGACCTTATATAAACCCATTATAACAATATTTTTTTAAATAAATATTAAAAAAAATTTCATTTAAAAGGAATTTTTTATATAAAAATGTTATAAAGACCTTGTATTTTTTTTTATTAGGGTATCTCCTTGTATATAACATTATATTTAATTTATTAGTATTGATAATTATTTATTGTTTTTTCATATTGTAATTTATTAACAATTTTTAACATTCTAAATTATACAAATCATCCAAATTTGGTATTTCTTCGAGAATTGATGAAAATAGAATTTTTTTTTTCTAAAAATCGGATTGGTAAAGGAAAATTTTATTTGACAAAGAAATTTAATCTTATTCTAAAAATAGCGAAAAAAAATACTTTCTATTTTCTAGAATTTATACCCATTCCGAGAACTTGTAATTAATCAAAATTAAATAAAACTTTTTCTTTTTTAGTATGAAATGAATTAAAGATTTGTGATTATTTTCTTGTTTTGAAAAAAAAAACTATTCCAATGAAGTATTTATAATTGCATAAATAATATCCCTTCAATTATTAGAATGATTACAGTATTATAACCTAAGATTAAAATATTTTATTTTTTATTTATTTTTTTTTTTTTTTGGGGAGGATTATTATTTCCCCCATTTTTATTTTTTTCCCTATTGTGAGTGAAACTTACCATCATGTACCAAATAAGAGTAGTTTGTTTTATGGAATATTATTGAGTTTTATAAAATAATTAATATCAAATCACTTTGAGCAGACTCAAAGAAAATTGTTTGTAAAAATATCTACTTAGTTGTATTTTTTTAGGACTTGTTTGATGAACGTATGAAGCAGAACAAATAATAATAAAACAAAAAATGACTATAAAAACCTTTTTTTTTTTCTGAAAAAAAATAATTTATCTAAATTTCTTTAATTTTTTTCTGAAAATAGCACTTGATATCAGTAGGTTTGGTATTATAGTAATCATATTTTTAATTCATTTTTGTATTGTTATATTTGAAATTAAGTTGTTCTATTTACTCGTAAATTAATGAGAATGATTTTTTTTATTGTTACTTATCTCTCAAGGGAAACTACACTGAGATTGTGTTCAACCAATTCGTTTTAGTAGATCAGTCGGTGTTATTTTTAATATCTCTTATTCAAAACTTAAAAAATGCCAAAAAAAAATAATTATTAGATTAAATTGAAATAAAATTAAAAAAAAGGAAATTTTGGAATGTTTATTTGTTTTCAAAAAGTTTTCAAGTAACTTTGTTTTCTTTCAAAAAGCCCTTAAAAAATATAAATTTTTAGAATTCATTTAAATAAAAATATAAATAATAGTAGGTCTGATAAAAAAAATAATTAAAAAGAGACTACAAAAAAATTGTCTAGTTGAAATGCTTTTTGAAATATTTTCCAGAATTGTTAGGGTCAATTCCTTCGTCACCTTCGTTCCAATCAACTGGGCAAACTTCTCCATTTTTTTCATAATATTGGAGAGCTTTAATGAGTCTAAGTACTTCTGTTACTGATCTTCCAATTGGCAAATCGTTTACGATGATTTGACGTAAAACCATTTTAGGATCGATGATGAATAATCCTCTAAGTGCAATTCCTTCTTCTTGAATTAAAACACCATAGTCTTGTGAAATTTTTTTGGTGTTATCGGAAATTAATGGGATGTCCATTGGACCAAGTCCTCCTTTTTTTGGATCCGTATTTACCCATGCAAAATGAGAGAATTTTGAGTCTATTTTTGATAATAAGTAAATTTGGGTTATTGTTTATTTGTTGAAGGGTTTAATTAGAATTAGTTAATAATGAAAATGTCAAAAATTTTATAAAATCAAAAGAAGAAAAAAATCAGAGAAGAGGAAAAATAAACCAAAAGAGGAGCATTTTACCTGTTGAAACAGCGGCAACGTTACAGCCAAGCTTTTTGAATTCTTCAATACGTTGACTAAAAGCTCTAATTTCTGTTGGGCATGTGAAAGTGAAATCTAATGGATAGAAGAAGAGGACTAACCATTTTCCATCGTGAATGCTTTCAAGTGTAACTTGCTTGAAATCTAAATCAACAACAGCTTGTGCAGTAAATGTTGGTGCTTTTTTTCCAACAAAAGCTTTACTGAAAAAGACATTTTCACAACATTTTTCTTGAAAGTTTGACATTAGTTATTAGTTTGGTTTAATTTGTTAAAAAGTTTAATTTGTTTTAATTAAAAAAAAATGAATGAATAAAGGGAAAAATTTTCTTTTATAACTCTCTGAATCAAACTTAAAAAAACGATTTGATAATTGAATAACATATTAAGGATTCACCAAACTATGTTCTAAAATTCAACACAAAGTTTTTTCTCCAATTTCAATTTCCTCAATTTTTGATCGTTTACTTTTATTCGGTCAGATAATTTCTTTTCACCAATTTTAAAAAAAGCGCAATTTTTCTTAATTTTGAAAGAAAAAGAAACTAATTTTGAGAATACATCTCGACTCAGAATGGTGTATTATTAGGATTAAAATTGTTGTTAAGAATTTTTAAAGACTGTAAACTCTGGAAAGGTTACACTTACTGATAAATCAAATAGGTGTATGAAAATTTTTAGTTCATTTTCCTTTTACAAATTTTTTTCCCTTATATTTGAAATTCAACATTTTATTGCCACAAATCTCAAGAAACTTTGTAAAATTAATTGGTCTTCAATTTTTCCTCGGTAAGAACTGTTTGAAAAGTTGAGTTGATAGATTTTCCAAAATCGAAATTGAATAAAAAGTTTATTACAAGTGTTTGAATTTATCAGTATTATTAATTTCAGAAAATATCTTTGCTAATATTTACTTCACTTACCTTTGAACAATAATCGTGACATTTGTTCCACTTTATTATCATCTTTTTATATTTAATAAATTTAAAAGAAAAATGTCGAAATTTGGGATACATTAAAACAAATTGTTGAATTCCATATTTTAGTGCTTTGTGGAAATCAAAAACCTAATTGATAGTTTCTCAAGAATTTTACACATTAACGAGATGAAATTAGATCCGATATAAATTTCAAATACCAGTAAACAATACTGGTATTTGAAGTCTAAATGGGAAAATATTTTCTATTCATTTTCCTTATTTATGACAAACAGAGTTTCCCTACAGGGCCAGGTTGTAAATTGGAGTTTTGTTCGAAAAAGGAAATTGTAAAGCAAGTGAAAAAATTTCCCATTTGTAATTCAAATACCAGTAATAGTTTATTGGAGAACAATCCTGATTTGTTGCTCAAAAACAATTGAAATTGAATCTCTGACATAACAAAAAGAATTTTCTCTTTAATAGTTGAAGGGAATGCAAACATTTATGCTGTTTTTATTTTGAAAGAAGATCATTTGTTGGATTAAATATTTGAAAATACTTGAATACCAGCTAAATTCAAAAATCTAATTTAAAATATCAAAGACTCACCTTCCAACCACATTATTTTCAGCAAACCACTTTGATATATGTTCCCATTTAGAAAATATTTTATCCTATTTCAATATCAAATACTAATATGGTAAAATATGATAGAATAGGGACTCTAAATCTTAATGGTTTGTTGAATATAAGATGGAAGGAAGGTGAATCTAAAAGAAGTGTACTTTTAAAGACTTTCAACTGTAATTCTTCACTTAAATTGGAGAAAAAGATTCTATTGCCTGGGTGTAATTATAAACAAAGAAATACCTGTTCCAAATTTTGTGAAATCAAGGAACAAAGGAATCTTGAACCTTATTAAAGGTGAATTTAAATTTTGAGGTAAATTTCAGTATCTTTAATTGGAGATCATAATATGTGAAACAAAGCAAAGAATATTTAACAAATCATTGAAGGGTTTGTCCAAAACAATTGTTTATTCTTGGAAAAATATGTCTATTTTTTGAAGAAATCTTGTTGCCTTATCAGAAGTGATTTGAAATATTTGATCTCCTTTCGCTTGTCTCTATAATTTTGCTCCAAATATATGATACCAGATTCTTTGAATTTATTTTTTGCTTTAATTCTTGTATGTTAATCTTCCCTATTTTTATTATATTTTATTTAATAATTGTCTCTTCCTTGGTGATAATACTTTTATTTGGACCGAATGAAAGATGCCAGTCTAACATTTTGGGACGATCATATCGATTTTTAACAACAAAATTTGTCACAAGAATGAGGTATGTAAATTTTCAATTTGTATCTTTTTTAGCTTGGAGCTTACTTTCGATCTCCAAGAAAATCTAAAGAGAAAAAAATTTGAACATAAGCTCAATATTTAGAATCTTGGGTTCAGATTGGATCTTTTTAAAATTTGCAACCCCGTTTTTAAGGTGTTTTCAAAAAAAAAACAAACTCTTCTGAAAATTTTGATTTTTCTTTTTTTGCTTGTTTTTGAAAAAAACAAAAAACAAAAAACAAAAAACAAAAAACAAAAAACAAAAAACCAAAATAGAATTTTAACAACAAAAATATGCGGAACAAAAATTGGAGTCTTTTCGACTTTTTTTCAAAAATACTTTCTCTATTCTCGCAACCCAATCATTTTACTCTTTTATTTGTTAATTACTGGTGTGGGGATCTTTTTTTTTTTTAAAGATGTCTTCCCATTCTTTTTTGAAACAGAATCACTTGGAAAGAAGCATTTAATTTTGATTCCATTATGCTTAGTCTTTGTAGTCTTTTCCTTGCTAATCTCTGTCTTGAGTGATCCAGGAACAATTACACAAGAAAATTATAAGATGTATATTCAAAAGTACCCCTATGATAATCAAATCTTTTTCCCACGTATCTGTGAAACCTGTGGGTTCCAAAAGCCCGCACGCTCTAAGCATTGCAAAATCTTAAACAAATGTATTTCAAAATATGATCATTACTGTGGCTGGCTTATTAACGCTGTTGGTGAAAAAAATTATCGATGGTTTTTATTATTTTTGATTTCAAATTGTATATTGTGCTTTTATGGATTTTATTTCATTCTCAAGATCGTTTATTCCCAATTAGTTCATTCTCAAATATTTATGGAAACCGTACTTAAACTCGAAACGGGCTTCCAAAAGGATCTCCTAATTGTGCTATTAAAAATAATTTTAAATAATCAAAGCAAAAGTATTGCGTTGCTGTTTTTAACACTTATAATGGGAATATCACTTCTAGTTTTTATATTATACCATTTCTATCTCATTTCAAAAAATGTTACAACAAATGAAAAATTTAAATTGAGTGATTTAAAAAATTACATAATACAAAAAAAAAAACAACTCAAATATTACAAATTACTTAAAAAACAACAAATCGAATACCAAAAACAAATCCAAATTTTAAATCGTTTAAAAAAATTAAAAAATATGGAAATAACAGAACAAATCAAAAAATTGAATATTCAAAAACCAGAAATTACGCAAACAGATATAATTCTTTTAAAATTAGATCCAAATAATCTTGAAAATATTTATAATCAAGGATTTTGGAAAAATTTTTATCAAGTATTTTTCCCAAATTCTCCACACTTACACCCGCCTTCAAAGCAACCAACCCAAAACAAGACAACCAATAACTTGAATAATAATAATAAAAAAGACAATTAATATCTTCATTTGTCTACATATTCTTTAACACGCACACGCATGCAAACACACAATTAATATTAATGTTTTGGGGTATTTCTAGAAAATATGAAACATAATCATTCATTGGATATCCCCTATGTAAATATATTTGATTTCTTAAAGTTATAAAAACTTTATCTCCATTGTGAAAGATAAAAATAAAAAAAAAAAATGCCTAAAAGATTACTTTTTTTTTTTTTATTTTATTTTTTTTATTTTTGAAGAGAGAAAATTGCTTTTCTCCTGTGTGCTGTTAGGTTTTTTTTAATTTGAGAAATAAAAAGAAAATTGATGAAATTTTCTTTTAATTTCTTAAATTAAAAAAAACCGCTGTTAGCTTTTCTTGAGTTTTCTGTTTATTTGGAAAATCGATAGATTTAACAAATAAAACAGAAAACCTCAAGATTGGCTAGGCACTCTACGGCACTCTACGGCACTCACCTAATTTCTAAACTTTTTTTTAGAAATTTTGTTAAAGAAACACAAATTTTATTATCACTTACTAATGATAATATACATGATGAATTCTTTTTATTAATAATATCTTTGATATTATTAATTTTTTTATTTTTACTCAAAAAATTCAGATATCCAGATTTTTCGATTTATTTTATAGGCAGTGCATCATTAAGTTTTTTTTAATTTAAAAAAGAAACCGAAAATTTATTTAAATTTTCTGTTTGTTTCTCAAATTAAAAAAAACCGCCGTTAGCTTTTCCAGAATTTAAAAGAATCGAGCAAAATCTTAGATTTTTCTCTATTCTTTTGAATTCTGGAAAAGTTAGGCATTTGACCACACGATCCCATAAAAAATGATCGAAATTTTCAATGATATCAATATTTAACTTTTCTTAAAATAAACCACAATTTTTATTTTTATTTTTACTTGTTACATAAGAGTATCTATTTAAACAATTAGTTAAATTTGGAAATTTTAGAATTGTTTTTGAAGCTTTCCAGTTTAAATATTTTTTGTCGTTAGATTTTCCAGAATTTAAAAGACTTGAGTAAAATCTATGATTTTTCTCTATTCTTTTTAATTCTGTAAAACCTAACGGAAAAACAAAGAAAAAAATATTTTTTTCGAAATTAAAACAATAAATAATTCTTGGTTAGTAAAAATAATTGGTTACTCTTTTGAAAGATATTAATCAAATTTGAAATTCTTTTTTTGAAAGATTACAAAATAAACTCTTAATATGTTAAAGTGAAAATAATTTTTTTAAGATTAAATTTGAAAAAAGTGTTAATAAAACCTGAAAAAAAGATATTTTTTAAACTTGAATTGTCAATTATTTTTAAAAATATTTTTTGATAGAATATTTCTCATTAACCAATAGTGTTTATTCTTAGTGAAGTTATTATAAAGTGTAAAATTTTCTCAAATACTAATTATTATTTGGAAACAATATTTATATGTTTGAAAAGGGTGGAAATTGATAGATTTAGAATCTTTAATCAAGACCTTAAATAGAACGGTTGATGATAACATGAGAATTTATTGCTTCATTTGGAAAAATTGGAAATATTTTCTTGTTATTTTTAATAATATTTTCAATAGATCAAAAAAATAGAAAGAGTCTTTTTTTGCTATTTCATGAATTTAGATTTGACAATTAGAAGGTGTACAAACTTTTCATCAACTAGACGAAAAATATAACAAACTTTTTTATATCCCATAAAGCCCTTAAACTTGTTCAAAAAAAAAATTAAATTATATATTTGATAAATCTCTATTGGTTGAACTGTGAATTTCAAGTCAGGAAACTTCAAAAGAATGAGGCCAATTGAATTATTTTTCCTTTTTGAAATTGTTTTCTACTGCTAAATTCTAAAAAATGTTTTCAACTTTTTCGTTTAAATTTCCATTTGTTACCTTTTCTTTACTTGTTTTGAAGAAATAATTTTCTTGTTTTAAATGTAAAAAAACACCTTGAAAAATATGTTGGCTATAAAAGTTTTCTTTGAAATGAAATCTTGAAAGTAGATTTTTCAGATTATTAAAAATGGAAATTGAACCAAAAACTGTTTTTTACCTTTTTTTTTTGATTTACTGTTGAGAGAAAAATGTTGGAAACAGAAAAATGGTTGGAAACAATTTTTAATTGGGAACATTAGTAAAATTGAAAAACAAATCCTATTGATAAAAATGTGAATTTTATTTAAATCCAGGTTTAAATGTGTTAAACGTTCATTAATCTGTGGTGTGTGTAGAACATACATTTGGATGGTTGATAACTAAAGTAGATCATGCTATTTTAACAAAAATTGTAGTTTTAGTAAAGTTTACTATTAATTCTTAAAAAAGGTAATTTTTAAACTTGATTTAGATTATAAGATAAAAGGTTTTGAAAAAGCAGAACTACATTAGTCCCTATTCTAACAAGTAGATTATTGTTATTTTCTTTAGTTATTTCACAAACGATTGAAATTAAAAATCATTTTCAGTAATGTTCCCAATTAAAATTGCTTTCCAACTATTTTTCTCTGTAAAACATTTTTCTCTCAACAGTTCTCCGTTTTGATATTTGAATCAAAAATGTTTATCGAGTTGCAACTAGTACCTGAATTTTCTTTTATGAATATAATATTGAGTTGAAATACCAACCTCTTGGTGGTGGAATTGGACTTTTAAAATTTTTTGAACCAAAAAGACAGAATCATAAATCTATTATTTTATTAACCATTTTTTTGGTTGGTTTTTTGTGTAAAAAGATTCACTTCTAATGATCATTTAGAGATTAATAAGTTTGTGAAAATCAAAAAAAAAAAAAATCTAAACAAAAAAGAAGAAGAACAAAAAAAAAAGAAGGTAAAAAGATTCTATGATTTATTTCTTTTTCAAATTAAAAAAAAAACAAGAAGTGGGAGTAATAATGAACTTGTGGCATTTTGAATTCTTTATTTTTTGTTTTCTGAATTGATTTGGATTGGTAAAAGGTTGTATCTTCTTTTTAAAATCATCCTTTCTCTAGAATATTTGTCGTCTGGTGAAAATCTTGCTGGGTGTGCAGACTCAGTTGGGTGACTGCATTTTGGACATTTGCCTTTGAGTGTATAACGATTGCACTTTCTACAAATTCTTAAATACATACTGAAATTAATAAGCTTGGATACAAACAACAAACAATCTGAAAAAAAAAAATGAATCATAGTTTTTTTCAAAAGTAGTCTAATCTTGAAGTAACATACACAAAATAATTAGTCTACTCTGTAAAGTTAAAAGAATAAATATTTAAAAACCACATTTCTTGATCATTCAATCCAAAAAGCTAATAGAACAAATGTTCTATTTCAGTATTTTGTTAATAGTCTACCTTGATACAAACTCACCAGAGATCTTATTGGTTATTAAATTGAGTAAAAAAATCAGAGTTATACAATATGTTGTATATACTTTTCTCACTAGTCTTTGAAATTGAATGATGAACAATTCTTTAAAAAGGTGACCAGAAGTTCTTTACTCACCCTTTTCAGCCAAACTTTTAACTCTTGAAGAAATAGATTAACTATTCCACAAATGATCCATCTCAATTTGTTGGTCTTAATTAATAGCTTTTCCCGTAGTAAGAAATAATAATCATTTTTTTATCTTTTCAACCCCTCTTTTCTTTTAGATAATTTTATGGTTGCATGACTTTTGTTCAACCAGAACTTGGATCGTTTTTTATTTTTAACTCCTCTTTTGCTGTTGACGAAGAAAAAAACGAAGAAGAAAAGATCATTTATTTTGATCCCACAAACACTGACTTAGAAAGCAAATTAAAATATGTGGGTCTTTCTGAAGCTTTAATTAATTTTTCAAACAAGTTTAACCAAAGAAATGGATGTGATTCAGTTTATTTAGAAAAGCAAAGGTTTTCTTTCTATCAACCCGAAAATGGATTTTGGATGGTTATGGTAATTCTTCTTTTTTTGAAAATTTTTCTTTCTTTTTTATAATATTTTCTTCCTTTTTGAAAATATTTAAGCAGAATGGGTCTAAAAACTTTCAAATAATACCCAAAAAATATGGGCAAGTTATTCTGGTATTTGAATAATAAAGAAAAAATTTTCATTTCATTTTTCTTTTGAACCTTTTCCAAATAGAGATTTCAAGTAATAAGATCGTCATTTTTTTTTATCTACAATCGAAGGGAGGTGATTCAACAAAATTACCTCTTGTTTGCAGTTAGGTTTTTTTTATTTCTTAAATTAAAAAAAACCTCCTTAAGTTTTTTTTGAATTTTCTGTTTATTTGGAAAATCAATAGATTTTCATTAGGTTTTTTTTTACTTTTAGAAATAAACCGAAAATTTTAATAAGTTTTCTATTTTATTTGTGAAAAAACCTAGAACACTTCACAAATAAAATAGAAAACCTCAAAAAACCTATAACACCTCACAAATAAAAAAAAAAAACCACAATAAAATCTAGAACACTTTACAAATAAAACAGAAAACCTCAAGAAAACCTAGGCACTCTCCGGGACTCCACGTGGCACTTGACGACACAGCTGTTTGTTGATATTATTATTATATCTAATAATTTTTAAATCTGATTGACATTTCCATCCAGAACAATTTATTATCAAGCTTTTCTCTAAATTGCTTTAGATTTAATTTTAATAATTTTAAATTTTCTATTTCCCAATTAATATTTTCGTCTTTTTTTTGGAAAATTTTTATTGGTCTGAAATGCGTTCATACCCCTGAAGTTCTAATTTTTTTTTGAGTTTATATCTTAAATTGTATAGATTGAGAGTCTAACTTGATCAAGCTTAGCTTTGGGCTTATTTAATTATTCTTGGAGAATGTGGATTGATTTTTAAAAATTTTGTTACTTTTTTATTTATCCAGGCATCAATAGAGGCAAAGTATTTTTGATTTAGATTAAATATAACTAGCCCATAAAATAATTGACTCATACATATTGATTTAAACATTTGTAATTTTACTCCATTGGCTAGTTTTTTTTTGGTTAAAAAATCATTTTGATTTTTTTAAAACCATCTTTTACCTTTTTAAAGTTTTTTTGTAAATACTTCTCTTTTTCAAACCATATTCCTAAATTATTTAATTTCTGATAAAGTTTTTGATTTTTGTATTTTATCAATATTTGGGTTCATTCCAAAGTCTTGGATAATTATATAAATTATTATTAATTTTTTGTCAATTTCTGAAATTGGATTTTCATTATTAAAATCAAATCATCTGCAAACATCTGAACATGTTTTGCAAGGTGTTTAATTTTTTCAATTAAAAAATGACTGATAAATCCAAATAATAAAGGTGATACGAGGGTCTTCTTGATAAGTCCCTAACCCAACTTTTCTATAATAATTTTTTAGCCATATTTTAATTTTTTCATTTTTAATATATTTATCAAGAGAATAGTGCACCAAAATGTGACTAATCATATCAAAAAAAGTTTTAATTCTTACAAAATCATAAAAAAAAAAAGTTTTCAGTTTTTTAAAATAACTCTGATTTTTAGAAGATCTAATAACTTACTATTCATTTAAATCAATGATTCATATTGTGAATATAAGAGTAATTGCCACATGACACAAAATACTAATAATCCTTAAAGGGGGAATTAAAGTATTTAAATCGGTATGAGTGTACCGACATTTTTTATTGTTTGCTTTCGAAGAATTTTTTTTTGTATTCAAGACCACAAAAGCAAAGAGGTTTAGGAATTATTCTACTGAAGTTACGATTGGTTTGTAATCCCAATTACTTATTGGGATTCAAAACGTAAAAAAAAAAAGAAAAGGAAGAAGAAATTGATAAAGAAAAAAAAACGATACTCAATGATAAAAATTTTCTGTTAACTCAAATAAAAGAATTCTGATTCATTAATGCTTTTACAAGTGTTGGGTGAATCTCAGAATTTTTGTTTTTATTTAACTTCCGATAGTTTCAATTTAAAGTAGCAAGTGATGCTCTTGCTTTATTTTTTTTTTTCAACAAAATTTTTTTAATTTTTTTTATCTTAGTATCTTTATGCCCAACATTGGTTGAAATTTGAACCCTCTCGAAGACCAAATTATTTTTTGAATGGATTTGTCTTCTTCGCCTATTATTTCTTCAATACCAACATCAGCGACCGGTTTTTTTTAATAATTTTTAACAGACGCTGTGTTTCCAAATCTTCCTTAGTGTCCTCCTTTTCTTCGGTTTTAAGTGTTTGAATCCCAATTAGTAATTGGGATTACAAACCAATCATAACTTCTGTACAATAATTACTGAACCTCTTTGCTTATGTGGTCTTGACCATTGGTCACAAATTCTCCCAAAATTGAAAGGATAAAACGAAAAAAAATGGTTGGTCTGGGGTTACTTTCTTTAAATACTTTAATTTGTCCTTTAACTTGGGTTATTACATCCAAATCACGAAAAACTAAATTATTTTTTACCAAATAAACTCAAGTTTAAAAAATCAGATCTTAAAAATTAGAAAAGAATTACTTTAATTTTGTCAAATATATATTTTATTCTTCTTGAAAATAACAATTTTCTTAAAAAAATCAAAAACATTTTCCGGTCAAAGGGGCCCAGCTGTTATGAGCGAACTACAAGTATGTTTAAAAGGTTTGAATTGATATTAGAAGAAAAAACTTTATTTTGAAAATTTCAAAATTGAAATCATTTTTTACATTTTTGCTTTTTTCGAATTTTTTTGATTATTTTTTTGAAACCTAATTCTTTTGTAAATTTTTTTTTTATTGCAAGATCTATAGTCGCTAGGTAAAAATGTGTTATTCTAATGTTATTGAAACAGTGTAGATGATTGTAGAGAAATCCTATTTGTTTCTATTGGGATTTTATTTGGATCGTTAAAGTGGAGATCAAAATATACCTTGTTATTTTATTCAATGAGTTACTAACAATTTGAGTTTTTGAATTTTTACAACAATACATTGATTTATTAGTTTTATTTCGTATTGGAATATCAACTATTTTTTGGTGTGTATTATTTTACTTATTTCTTATTTGTTCTTCAAATGTCAATTATAAAAAAAAATTGATATTTTGAAAAAAATGTTGGTAACCCTTTTACCTAAACAAAGTTTACTTTTTCCAAAATACTAATTTGCAAAAACACTATATATATATATATATATATATATATATATTATTTTATAATCTTATTATTATGATTTATTAATTCAATTTTTAAATAGATTGTAAAAAATGGATACAATATTATTCATGAGGAAGAAAAAATAAACAAGACCAAAAAGAACAAAGACGTTGGAAACACGAGCAATAATTTAAAAAACAAGGAAAAGGAGCAATATAAGAGTTTTGAACTTGACGATAATGTTATTCAAACACATTTAAAAAACTGTTATAAAATCTTCACGTTATTAAATGGAACTTTTGAACAAATATTAAAAAACTTTTCTTTAAAAGTGCTTTGTTTCAAAGTTGCTAATTTTTTAAATGAGCACTTGAAAAAAATCGACTTTAAACAAAATGCTTTAGAAAACACATTGTTGCCTTTAATCTACGGTATCAAGCCGCATTTTTTTTCAAGCAATGTGTTTTTAGAAGTTCAGTTTCTTTTAAATACAATTCAACTTGAGTTTAAAGATATCAAACATTATATGTTTTTTGATAATCAACGGTTAGTATTTTCTTCGATGAAAAATCAAGATACGATCACAATTTCTTCATTTATAAAAATGCAATTACAAGAATTTATCAAATCTAATACTAAAAATAACCACAAGGCAAATAATAAAAATAATAATCATAATAACAAGGGCAGCAACAAAAGAACCCCCAACAGTCACAGTACCACTGATACTAATGATAATAACGGTGATGGAAATTTTCAAGTCGAAAGTCTTAATGGTATTTTAAAAAGATCAAAAATTTCAACAAATTTAAAATATTTTGACGATGAAACGCATTTAAATTATGTTAATATGAAAAAGCAAAATATTGTTCTCTCGCCCAATAAAATAAAACAAAATGTCAAATCAAACACCAAGAATAAAAATAAACAAAAAAATAAATCCAACTCAGCAAATGAAAATTATTTAAAAACAGAAATGCAACTAGAAATAGAAAAGAAAAGGGGAAACGAAAACGGGCAAAAAGATCATCACTATGGATATTTGATTGGACCAGAGAACCTTAATGAAATGTCAACCGCAGTAAATTCAATAAAAATCTATCTTGGCAAAAAAAATAAAGAATATTATTTAATATTGTTCAAATATAAGCAATACTATTTAACTTTTATAATACCACCCATCCTTCGACATGATTTAACTTTTTATTCAAATTTACAAAATAAATTAATCAAATTGTTGCAATCCTTCAACCGGAATTTAATAGATAGCACTTTATTAAATTCTAATTTTACAAACGATGAGAATTTTATTATGTATGATTGCTCTTCAAACTCCGTAATACCATATCTTGATAATGAATCACAATCCTTAAATAAAACCATTCTCAAAATGTATAACACATTAAATACAAAGTATACAATTCAAAAAAATCAAGCGATAATTGAAACTTTGGATGGCATTTGTATAATAGGGAAAAAAATCCAAGAAAAGATATTAATTGTTATTATTTCTAAAAAAAATTTAAATTATAATGCACTATGGAAAAAATTTTCTCAAATTTCGAAATCACTTTTAGGGTTTTCATTAATTTAATAAAATAATTTTTAAAATATTTTATTTGTGTGTGTGTTTGTTGAATTTTTAGGTCAATTTTTAAAGAGATAATCAAAATTAAAATTTTCCTCAATTTTTTACGACTTTTTTATTGATTATAGAAATTTTGGAGAAAATTGTGAGGGTACAACATTATAAGAAATATTTAATAATATGTCCTTAATAAAATTAAGCACTATTTTTTTCTGATTAATATTTTTCGAAATCTAGCTTATAACTTAATTCAATTAAACACTTGGATAAAATTTTTTAGAATAAAAACACTCTCAACGTTTGAATATCGAAAATATTTTTTGAAATTACTGTGCACTTTTTTATTTTTTTTTTGAAAAATTGTGTTGAGAAAATTTAGAAATCAAAGAATAAGTTAAAATATTAAATTAGGTTATTTTCCAGAGAGTTTATCTTTTTAGTTTAACTTTTTTTTAATTTTACCAATTAAAAATAAAAAAAAACATTTGAGGACCAAATTGATTCCTTTTGTGAAAATAAAATTCCCATAATTTAGAATTTGTTTTAGTAAATAAGCTAAAATAAGAGAGCGTATCTAAAAACATATATAATTTCAAGTTTGAAACTAATCATTTTGACAAAATGTGTTTCTAAGAAAAAGTTAAATGGAAACTTTATTTATTTTAATTTTTTCATTTAGTTTTTTTAATTTTTTTAATGGAAGGTATTTAATCAGTTTTTCATTTTTAGTGTTTTTTGGATCGTTGGGAGATATCTATAAAAGACAAAAAATAATAATTTTATTATTTTTTTGAAACAAAAGCTAAAAAAAATGATAAAAAATAACCTTTTTTCTAGTCATATTTATATTGGTTATTTCTAGAAAAAAAATCTTTATTTAATAATACTCTACTGGTTATGAGTATTATTGAATTTTTCTCTTTTTTTTGTTTTTTTGAGAAATAAATAGCCCAGTTCTTGGAAATGGTGTCTTAATATTAAAAATAGAAGAGGTAGATGGATAGAAGAAATGTGAATTTTCTCTAGATCTTAATCAACTAGTTATATTTTTTTTTTAAAAAAATATATTTTGTGAAGGTGTTGATCTTGGATAGTGTTGGCTTTTTTGAGAGTTTAAAAGGGATGAAGAAAATAAGTTTTTAAAAATGTTGAAATTTAGAAACTATTACTTTTTGAGCTGAGATTCTATTATTTTAAAACAGTTTTAAATAATTCAAAAATTGGAATAGCTTTAAAGATCTAAAAAGAATGAAAAACTAAAAAGAATTTTTTTTTATTTTTTGTTTTTATTTTTTTTTGTTTGAAGATACACATTATTTCAATAAATAATAACTCACACAATTTGATTCATTGTTTCAACAACAAGCAAAATATTGTTCTTTCTGTGTTATATAAATATCACCCTCTCAAGAAAAATATATTGCTTATTTTCTCAACTTCGTACAACTAACGACAAATATTTTGGTGTGATATTTTTTTCATTCTTGATTTCAACAAGTTTCTTTGGAAAGTTGATTATATGTTTTTGATTATAAAAAAAAAAAGATTTGTATAAAAAAATACATCTTTTATTGGTATTTTTTTGTTTTTTTCTTCAAATTCTGATTAATTCAAAGTATTCACAATATATAATCAATTTCATAATAAATATCCCAATTTTTTTTTATTTTTTTTTACTTTTATTTTTAGACAAAAAAATTTATTTCTAGTCTATAGAACTGAACATAAAAATACTAATTTTTTTAATATAATAGATAACTTCAATTAATTTAAATATTTATTCCTAAAATTTAATTTTTAATAAGCCTAATGAAATTGAAATAGAGTTTAGTATTGAAAAAAATACAAGGCATGAAAATAATTTCTGACAAGATTTTTAATTTTATATATGAGGGAAATGATTTTGAAATTGGTGAATGATTCCTTCTATCTCATAATCAAACTATTTAAATGATTAAAAACCTACTTATTAGAATGATTATTTAATTAAATTACACTTGTTCAAAAGAATATTCGATCTATCAAAAAATAAGAGACAAAAATATCATTTTCCAAATTCATTGAAAACCTTTATAAAACCCTATTGTTTTTTCAATTTAAGTAGATCTACTTTTGCTTATGCAACAATAATCTTAGTATTCTATAGACAGACCACTTTTAAATACTTTATGTAGGTTTATTACTAAGTTCATAAAAATATTGGTTAGTTCTATTAAGGATATGATTGAAAATATTTGCTAATTAAATATCAATTTTCCTTATAATAACAATTAAAAATCTTATACTTATTATTTTCATGTTCGATATTTTTTTCAAAAACCATATTCCATTTTCTCGATTTATAAAAACTTTATAAATACAATCGATAAAAATATTTTTATAAAACCAAAGATTAATTTTCAAAAAAAAACAATGTTGAATAAATTAAAGATTTAACTCTGATTTAAATTGGGTTCGTTTTCTTTTCAAAAACAGAACAGCATTCGTAAGGTGGTTTCAAAGTTTCAATATCGCATGGATACCAAAAAAAGATTTTTTTAGTAATATTCTCACAATCAAAATTTTTGAAAAATGGGAAAAAATAACTACTTCAAAAATATAACTTTAAATTGAACAAATGAATTATGGTTTTGAACAATTTCCACCATTTTGTTTTCAATTAAAAAAAACCTTTTTTAGATTTTAGTTAAATCATGTCTGAAAATTTTTTTTTTATTTTTTTGACAACAAAATTCCAAACAATAACCAAAAGAAGATAATATAAATTTACCTATTTAAAACCATTTATATAAAAAAAAAAATCAATGAAACAATCAGAGCTTCACAAAGTATTAGTGTCTTTTCTTCAAATTAGATCTATTTTCAGATCTTTATCTAAAAGTTACCAAAAAAAAATTAAGGAAAAAAAAATAATGTTTGATGATCTTTAAAAAAAAAACGTTTATTCCTCTTCTGGAAATCATTTGTGATTAAAAAACAAGTTATACTGATACCTTTATTCAAGAACGTCAGATATTTTGTAATTCTAATTCTAAGGAACAAAAATTGTATTGAAGTTGAATACCATTTTTTTTAACTTTTTCAAAATTAATTCCTCTTCAAAATATTATATGTCTTTAAGGTTTAAGTTTATTCTTGTGGGCTCTATTACAACTGGAAAAACCTCTCTTCTTAGAAGATTTGAAACAGGAAAATGTAAAGAATAACATCTTTTTGTTTTTTGGTGTTCAATTTATCTTACTCTTCAAAATTAAACCCTTTCTTTTTCTTAATTTTTATTTTACTAACATTCGTAAACAGTCCAGCCTTCCTATAAAAATACAATCGTAAAACGCTCTTTTCTTAAAAAAAAAAAAAAAAAAAAAAAAAAAATGAGAAAATAGGCTCAAAGAACGATTTCTTTTTCTTTATTTAATCCAAACACAGGGTGCTGATTTTTCGATCAAATCGGTAGAGATCGAAAATACAGAAATTAAAATTCACATTTGGGATACAGGTGTGTTGTTTCCTTTTTCTTTTTTTAAATACAATCTTCTTTTCAGAATTGAATTTTTTTTTTTAATTTTTAAAAATGTATATTTTCCTACTTGAAACCTTTACCATTCCTTTGTTGATCAACACCAATTCAAAAAAAATATCTCAAAGCTGGAAGCGAAAGATACCGTGCAGTAACTAGATCTTATTTTCATGGAGTTTCTTGCACAGTTTTTGTGTATGACGTCTCCTCGAGAAAAAGTTTTAATGATTTAAAAGTATGGCTTGAGGATTGTAGAAAATCGACAGATCCTAATTCTGTTGGCATTTTGATTGCAAACAAAATTGATTTAACTGAAAGAAAAATAGAAAGAGAGGAAGGTGAAGTGTTTGCTGAAGAAAATGGTAAATTATTTTTTTCTTTGAGAGATTTCTTTTTTTTTAGTCAAATATTATATGATTTCCTTGTGTTTTTGTTTTGATTGCTTTTTTTGATCTCTTGCGTCTCCTTATATTTTAGTGTGGAAAATTAATGGCTCCCATAATACAATCTTTTTTTTTTTGGGGAGTAGCATTGAGGTAAAAGTGGAGTCAGAATTTAACGAATTTAATAGTAGAATCTTTCTTAAAAGGAAATATTTTGAAGACAATTAAGAATACTGTTGGAATCAAATTGCACAAATTAAACTTTTATCTCAAAGCTCAATTAGGAAGCTAAAATAAAAGTTCTAAAAGTGTCGTTTCTTAATTGTTTTTGTGAGTATTTTTGATTTTTCAAACTATAATTACTAAAATAGTTTGAGGGAATTGAAACCCCATTTTTAATTGATTCTGTAAAGATATTGTAATTTTCAATAAACAATTAGCAAAAAATATTTTGCAAACTTGAAATAAAAATTTTCCTTAATGAAATGGAAAATAACAGTAACCCCAAATTAAATCGATAAACATCAAAAAAAAAATAAAGAAAAAGTACTGCTGATTGTAAAATAAAAAGATCAAAATTTTCATTCAGCTTTCCAAAAAAAAAAAAACACATTTCAAGAATTATAATAAATCATCCAAGAACCCAATTCTCAAAGGTAAATTAATAATTTAAGCTGGTTTTAGAAATAAAAAATTTATAATTTTACATGATTAATATAAAATCTTTTTTTGGAAAGCTGAATGAAAATTCTGTTTCATTTATTTTGCAACAAATAGTAGTCTTAAATAGTGTCTGCAGATTTATGTTTCAGGAAGCAGGTACATTTTTTTCATTTTTTAAAAATTTTAATTGTAGAAAAATTACTGAAAAAAGATTTTTTGAGTAACATAGGGTATTGAAACTTTGAAACCAAAATAACAATCACTTCTCTATTGGCGTGTTAAGAAAACGAAACCCAAAGTAAATCAGAGTTAAATCTTTAATTTTTTGAACATTTTTTTTGAATTTGGTTTTTTTAAATTATCTTTTGAATCTAGAAATGTGCTAATTTTGAATAATTTGAATTTATAATAAAACAAACCAAGAAAAATAGACCCAAAAAATTTTGAATTTTCAAAACAAATCTTTTCTTTTTGAAAAGACCAAACAAGAAAGAACACCTTTCCAAATAAACTTGTTGAAATCAAGAATGAAAAAAATTTCAAAGTCTATTTTTGAAGATTTTTTTCTTCTTAATAAATTTGAATAAGGACAAACAAGGTATTGACTTGGTTTTCTAACACCATTCATAATTTATTATTGTTTTGCCAAAACCTTTTTTACAAATTTGTTTTTAATTTTTGTATCAATATTCTTTATTTTGATTAGTTTGACAATAATATTTGAAAAAAAAAATATAAAGTAAAAGTATTGAATTCCCGAAATCAAAAAACGACGACAAAAATGTCAACTCAAAGAAAAAGAAAATCTGGTTAAAAATTTAAAGCAAACTTCATCATTATTTTGGATTTTTATAATTTGATTGGAAACAAATCATTATAAAATCAAATAAACACATATAATAAAGCTTCAATTTTTGAAGAGGTATTGATAAAAATATCCTATTTTCTGAACCAAATCTAAAAATTGGATGGATTAAATGAAAATAGGAAATTAAAATTGATTTTGAAAAATTCTTTCGAAATGGAAAGTAATTTGTTTTTCAAAAATTTTGGAGAATGTAAAGTTATTCTCTTCGGAATTAAAAATAAAACTGAGTAAAGAAGAGGTAATTGTGCCAAATGTTACAAATAAGACCAAGAAATAAATGTTTTTTTTTTATTTATTTGTTCTTTATTTGAAATTAATTTGATTTCCATTTTTTTAATTGGTATGTAAATATTTTATACTAGGATATCTGATAATTCCCTATGTATTAAAAAATTCATTTATTTAGTTAACTAAATGATTTTCATAATTTGATTTTAAATAAAATGTGTCACTCAAAATTGGCAAAATGCGCCTTCTTCCTTAAATCCCTCTGACAGTATAAAAACAATTTTTTTTTTATTAAAAGATCAAAAAGAAAAATAAGGTATTTCCAAAAAAGTGTGGTATTTTTTTTTACATTTCATAAAAAATCATCTTTTTTAGTGGAGGTATTCGTTAATTGACAATACCAAATTAAGTTTAATATTAATACTGATTGAATCAATGATTTAGCTATTTATTTCAAAATATGTTTGATGAAATATTTCCAGAAAATGAAAAAAAAAATAGCACTTTTTTTGGTGAAAACAATGTAGGAACAATTTCAATAAAAAACTGGAAATGTGGAAAGGGTAAAATCGATTTTTTTTGACAATTAAACATACCTTTCTCTGTTTTCAATTCTGTTTGAAAATTTTTTGAGATTAAACAAATTATTAAAACGGTTTTTTCGATCAAAAGAAAATAATAAACACCAATTTTTCATCCCTCTAAAAAATATCAGATAAAATCGAGATCAGAAATTTTAATATCTTTTATTTATGTAATAACATACTATCAAACAAATTGAATTATTATCAAGAATCAATTTCTGTGGAATAATAATTTTTGGATGTTTAACTAGTTTATATTAGAATTAATTTTAATAAAGATATTTTAAAATAAATTTACTCCGCTTTTTTGGAAATAACCTGTGTAGACTAACACCAATTTTTACGTTTTTTTTTTACTCTAATTCTTAAATATTACTCAAAATAATAAAAAAAATCATGGTGATAATCTAGAAATTCACAATAATCAAAAAAAAAAGTGTAATAAACTGAGTCAAATTTTAGTTTTAATATATTCTTAAAAAACTTAAATTAAAATTTCAATAAGCACACACATCAGTAAATCAGTGTTTTATTAATAAATTATTTTACCAATACAAAAGGGAAATCTTATTTTTGTATATTGGTACTGACATTTTAATTAATAATCTTTCAATCTATGAAAATTCTTTTAATTAATGAAAAAAATACAAATTAGTTATAATTGACACAACATTCCATTGACAATTTTTGAAAATTTTGTTTAATAAGTTGAAAAAATAAAAAAAAAACAAACAAATTTATTTGATTAAACTGGAATATGAGCCATGTGCGAAATGAAAAAAAAATGAAATTTTCCAATAATCTCTTTTTTTCACAAAAGAAAATTAATTTGATGAATTTTTCAAATAAATCCCCTCAAAAATAATAACAAAATGTTCAGATTTTTTTAATGTTTCCTCTTATTCCTCAACAATACTTATTCCATTTGAAAAACTTTGATTATCTTTTCATGCTATAAAATAAGCTAATTTCAATAAAATAAATTTTTTGAAAAAAACATGAAATGTATCCTAAATGAATTAATAACTTTCTTTTCTTTTTTAATTATTCCCTATAAAAAAAAAAAAAAAATAAAAAAAAATCAATGATTATACAGATCTTTTATATTTAGAAACATCTGCCAAAACAGGAGAAAATGTTGAAGATATTTTTATGTTGGGTGCAAAGACGGTTTATCAAAGAGTCCAAGAAGGGAAATTAGAAATTAACCAACCAATGATTGATTCTGATGATGAAGATTCCGATTTTTACCAAGATAAAACAAATGAAAATAAAAATAATAATTCGTCAAACTGCTGTTAAAAATAACAATCGAAATATTATATATTTATAACTATATATATCTTTTATTTTAATTTCAATTTTATTTTTAAAATTATGAACATATCTAAATAATATTTATTTATATCTTTTAATGTTATTAAAATAAATTTTTCCTAGAAACATTTTAAAGAATATAAACTCTTTTTCAAAAATTGTGACTCACCTGAAATAATAAATTGAAAAAAAAAATTTATCCTTTAGTATTCAAGAACAATTAATAACTAAATATGATTTGTAATTCACTTTTAAGTCATTCTAAATCTATAAAAGCCTGATATATTAAAAATTAAAAAAAAAATAAAACCAAAAACTAAAAAAAAGTGAGTCACAATTTTTGAAATGAGCATTACCCATTTTTTATTGCTGAACTTTCACTGAAAAAAAGTTGAACAACAATATTTTTTATGAATAATTAAATCCATTTTCAAAGACATTACATTCTCAATTTTCATAGTGATTATTTGTCTTTTCGAAGATCTCTTTTTTTTTCCACATGATCTTTTGAAAAAAAAAAAAAAAAAAAAAAAAAAAAAAAAAAAAATTTTCCAAAACAAAGAAAAAGAAAAATTTGAAAAAGCAAAACTAACATTTGAAAAATTAGAAAAAATGATTCTGATCCAAAAATCTGAAAATATTTTTTGTAAAGAATACTGGAATAAACCCTCAAAACAACTCCCATTAACATTATAAAGTGAGTCAAAATTTATGAAAAATAGTTTATATTAAACTTTTTATTATGAAGAAAATTTTAATACCCATTTAAAGTTAAAATTCAATTTTTTGATATTTATCAAACAAATTAAATTTCATTATGCTTGTTGAAACTTTTTTATCAATCCTTGTTCAATTTAAAAATTTGCAGTTAATGGAAAGAAAAAATCATTGTGGGTTGGAAAAATAAGTAGAAAATAAAGAAATGAAGATGATTGGTTGGCATTTCCATATGTTTATATTTTCACGGTCAAAAAAAATTGTTATAAGCTATTTCCAAGAAAGTGGGGCAAATTCATTTTAAAATATATTTATTAAACTCAATCTTCAAAAAGGTATATAAATATACAAAATCATTAACAAAGATTTTATCGATTCTTGATAATAATTCAATTTGTTTCTTAGTATTGTTATTAAATAATAAAATATTTTACATTTTCTTATCTCGATTTTATATGATATTTTTTAGGCATGAAAATTGGTGTTTATTATTTGATTTTTGATTGAAACAATCATTTTACATAATGTGTTTAATCTCATCAAATTTTCAAACAGAATTGAAAACATATAACTGTTTTTTGCTGTTTAAAAATAATTTGTAAACTTTCCATATTTTCTGTTTTTTATTGAAATTGTTCGTACATTATTTTCACCAAAAAAATTGTTATTTTTTTTTTTTTTCATTTTTTGGAAATATTCCAACAAAAATATTTTGAAATTAATACCTTAGTCGTTGATTCAATCAGTATTAATATTAAACTTAATTTGGTATTGTCTATTGACAAATACCTTCACTAACTGTGATGATTTTTTATGAAATGTAAAAAAAAATTTCCCACTTTTTTGGAAATACCTGATTTTTAAATTTTTTTTTTATTTACAAAATCTTCTTATTTTCTTTAATTTATTTAGCTTTATTTATAAAATTGGAAACTGATCTATTTTGTGAAAATATCAAAAAAAAATAAAAATTACTATAATAAAAACATTAAAGTATTTTCAAATTATTTCAAGGGTTTTTATGTTCTTCAAAAAATAGATCAGTTTTTCGGTTTTATTTAATAAGTTGAGTGCATTATTAAATGTTGTTATAACTATATTTATTATTTCATAAAAAGAGTTTCAACTTTCAAAAATAAAATAAATGGGACTCTTTTATATATTTTGAGAATAACTGATAAAAAATAAATCAATAAAATTGATTCCAAAAAAGTTGTTTACACCCAAAATAAAAAATACTTGAAAAAATCTAAATATTTTATATTTTTCCAAACATAATATTTAATCATGTACAAGTTATATATTATTAATGTTTTTAAATTTAATCTTTTTAATACAAATCAAAGAAAAAAAAAATGAAACCAGAAAATCGATATTAATGTGTTAGAAAGATAAAACAAGCTCAATAAAAAAAATTATATTGCTACATTTGTTTAAAAGTTATACAAATTATTTTTTGATAGAGTGTTCTATACAATTCAATTAATTGTATTTGATTTTTATATTTAACTAAACTTCGAAATTAGCTTTTTACTAACCATAGAAAAAAATACCAGATCTAACGAAAAAGATTACGTAACGGGAAAAAAGATAATGAAAACAAAAAACTATAAAAGATGAAAAAATGATTATAATATTTTGACTAGAATTAAATCTATTTCAAATTTCCATTCAAGTCTATTTTTATACAAAAAGTTAAGCCAACCGATACATGAGAACAAAAATGAGATAAATTCCAGGCTACTTTTGAAGGAAAATAAATAAAAATAAAATGAAATTTGATTGAAAATATCAAAATATTTGAATGAAATTTAATGAGAGTATTTGAAAGAGTCAATCAAAACTAGCTGACAATTTTTTATAGTTGTTGAAATCAACTAAATTACAAAAATTTGGGCACATTCTAAAAAGTTGAAAGAATAACAATACCACACTTTATATTCAATTTGGAAATAATTTTATATTTTACAAACTATCTCATTTTTTGTATTTTTTGTTTTGTTTTCATTTCTTTTTTTCAAGTTAAGTAATTTGTTTTCGTTAGATCTGGTATTTTTTTTTCAATGTTTAATAGAAGGTTAGTCTTGAGTTTTTTAAAGAGAAAAAACACATGCAATTGGTCGATGTTATCTTATCATTTGATCGATCAAACATTCTTGGTGAAATTTCAACAAATTTACCTATACATTTTTTGGTTCCACTCGTTTCATTATTTTGGACACACCGATTTTTATTTTATCGTTTTATATTGATTTCTTTGATTTGAATAAAATGATTACTTATTAAAGCATCAATACTGGGTTACTTAAACGTTGGTTTAATATGAGGTTTGGGAAAATACAATAAATTGGGTTTTTTTTTTCCTATTTTTGATTAAGGGTATGTACAAATTTTTGGAATGGTGGGTTAAATGAAAAATATATAAAAATGAAAAGAAAATTTATTGAAATTTCAAATGAGATATTTATAGAAAAGTTTATTTCCTGTGTGAAAAAAAGAAATTCTAATCAAAAATAGAGGGAAAAAAGATTAAAAAAAAAAAAAGTAATAGAAATCTAAAAATAAAAAAAGTTTTAAGAGAGAATCATGGAAAAGTCTTCTTATGTCTTTGTTTCCTATTTTTTTGCTTCTAGAAATGATCAAATTTATTTGATAAATGGTCTTTCTATTTATTATTTAAAATTTGACTTTTCCAGCCATTTTTTTTTTAGGTATTTTTTGTTGTTGTTAGAAAAAGAAAAAGAAAGAGAAAAAAAAACAAACTAAAAATACTTTAAAAGACCTGTAATTAACCCTAATTTTTATTCTGTAGTAATCCCAAGTTAAAGAAAAAAACAAATTACAAAAATAAAAAAAAAAAAATCCATATACCATAGTTTATGGATAACTGAATAATCCTTTAGTATAAAGATGAGTCGTTAGTATAAATTGTTAACATGACTAGAGATGAAAAATAATTTTATCAATGAACAAAAATACCGATTATTACGTCAATGATTAAATGACTTTATTAAGAGCGTTAATATATTTTAACCCCACATTTGAATTTGTAAAGTTTGGAAATGTGATATAAAAAATGAATATTTCCAACAATTATACTGATAATTGTATTGAAATTTTGAAGAAAAAATCCTTTAATGAATTTAATTGGGAATTTGGGGATTTTTTGAGGTTCTATTCATCAAAATTCAACAAAGGGTATTTAAAGGAAAATTCAACAAAAGAAATTTTATTGAAAATTTATTGAAATTTCAAAAGCCAAAAATATTTCTTATGAAATTGATTGAAATTTAATGTAAAATGCAATATTTTTTTTTATATTTGTACTCAAGTGTATGAAAATTTTTTTAATAAAAAAGACTCAAAATAAATAAAATGTTAATAAAAAAAAAAAATGTAAGTGATAATAAATAATTATTATTTACAATTTTCATTTTTTAAGCCTTTATTTGGTATTATATTTTTGCTTAATAGGGGATAGCACCCTCGTTTAATTAAAACCTGATTACTACGATTTTTTTGTATTGTATTTTTTTTAATAAAGCCACCACCATTTTTATAAACAAATATTCCACCTTTTTTATTATCATGGATATTATTTGAATAAATTAAGGGATTTGATTGTGATTCGATATACACTCCGCGTAATCCGTTTTGGAAAATCTCATTTTTGAAAACTTTCCCTCTGGAACTTTGGTAAGCACAAAACCCAGATCCTAAATTGTGATGTATTTTATTTTCTTCAATTCTTGGATCTCCTTTAATTTTTGTTTGTATTCCCGATAAGGAGTTTCCGTAGATATCATTTTTTTGAAAGGTTCCTGTTGAGTTGCTATAAACAAAAATGCCCATTCCAGAGTTTGAATAAATTTTATTTTTAATTACCTTTGGGTTGCCGTTATTTTTGCAAGCTATCCCAGATTTACCATTTTTGTAAATCTCATTTTCAACAAACTCCCCATATCCGCTTTCGATTATATTGCAGCCGTCCTGTTGGTTATGATGTATTTTATTGTTTTTAATAATTGGTGTGGCATTACTTTTCACTGTAATTCCACAGTTTTTGTTAAAAGAGATTTCACAGTTTTTAATCACGCCAGAGGATCGTTCCCCAACATAAATCCCACCACCTTCATTTTTAAAGATTTTACAATCGAGGATGTTCGTCGCCGACGAGCTGGTTAGGCAAATTCCTTGGTACTCGTTTTCAAAAATTTTACAATTCTGGATTGTTCCCCTTGCGCTTCGAAAGAGCGCACAGCCAATTTTCCCATTGTAGATTTGGCAATCTCTAATTGTGGGGTTTGCCCCCTTTCTGATGCTTAGACATGACGTTCCCTTGCCGATTATTTCGCAATTTTGCATTAACAATTCACCAGACATGATATCCACGGCATGATGTTTTTTGCCTAATTGCTTGAATATTAAATTAGACACGCGTCCTGACTTGGTTCGAAATGAAAAGACACAGTGCCCATTAGATTCGATAATGACATGTTTCTGTTCTTTAGATTTGTATGCACCATATAATTCAAGGTTTGTCTTCTTGATGATTATTCTTTCTCTATAAATACCCGGTTTAATTTTAATAACATCACCACTCATACTTTTTTTAATTGCTGCGGAAATGGTTGTAAAAATGGTCTTTGTTCCTTTAGGGTCTACAATAATTTGTCTTTTCCCATCTTTTCTTTTTGAAATGCCTTGTAAAGGTGCATTTTCGTGCGAATTTCCATTTAATTTTAATTCTTGTATTTCATTTTCAACAATTTCCATTCTTTTTAACTTTGGATTATTATTGGAATTACGATTGTTATTGTTATTGTTATTGTTATTATTGTGGTTTTTATTTTCGTTTTTCTGGTTATGATCAAAAATTGATTTTTCCAAATTAGCAAAAATTTTGTTTAATTTAATTAATCCTCTAACATTCACATTAATTTCAATACCAATTCTATTTGAAGCAATGCTATTATTGACAATGTTGACATTTGATCGAGAGGCAATTATTATCCCCTTATCTAAATTCTTCCAAATTAAATTACCAATGACATTCCCATTTGTTTCGTTCATTAGCATTATTCCATTTTCAGCACTTTCTGCGATATTATTTGATTTAATGGAAATTTTTGAAGCAATCACCTTGACGCCACAATTATTATTTTTCGTTATTTTGTTTTCGTAAATATTAATTTTCTCTGAAGAGGTAACAAATAAGCCGCAACTTAAATTTTCACTAATTAAGTTTTGCTTTATAAGACATGATTTTGAATTGGAAAAAAAAATTCCACAATTTTTATTCTTGATTATATCATTTTCTTCAGCAAAGCATTTACACTGTTCGTAAATTGATAACCCGAAAGTGCATCCTGTTAAAATATTGTTTTTTATAATTGGACTAGATTTGGATCCCCGTACCAGAATACAAGATATTCCTAAATCCTGCTCGTTGCCAATGATAAAGCACCCTGAAATTATTGTATTACCCTCTAATACCTCAATAATGCCATATCCTGATTTTTTTTGGCTCTTGTTTTTCACTGTGACACCAAAGATCCCACAGTTCATAGCTTTAAAGCAAAATGCTGATCGTTCGCTTGTACATTCTACAATAATGGAATCTGCCACAACACCATTTTTGCCTCTGATTCTTAACCCTGGGATTGTAATATCAGCACCATCAAAATAATGAATACCTGCACTTAATTCAATAACATGGCCAGTATTCGCTTCTTTTAAGGCATCTGTAATAGTCGAAAAATTATTTTCATTTTCATTCCCGTTCCCGTTTTCATTTTCGTTTTCGTTTTCGTTTTCGTTTCCATTTTCCTTCCCATTTTCGTTTTCATTCTGATTTTGCTTTTGTTTAAGATCATCTTCTCCAACATACAACACACGATGCGATTGTAATCTTGTTAATGGTGGGTTAAATCTTTCAAATTGCTTTTCTAAGCTATTTAAATCTTTATTTAAACCTGATTTTTCTAAAGAATTATCCTTTTTTAAAAAAAAATTCGATAAATTTTTTGTTTGAAATTTTTCTCCTTTTTCTTTAAAATATATTTTTTCCAACTTTTCACAAATTTCAATCAGCCTTGATGCCACACCATTAAAATCTGGCCTATTATCTGGGGTTTCGTCCCAACATTCCTCAATTAATAATTTTAAATCGGGATCTAAATCTTGTGGTAATTTTGGTCTTCTTTTTTTTTTAAGAATTGTAAAGAATTTGTTTTGGAATCATAAAAGTGTAATCCTAAAATTTGTGTTTGAATCATTCCCGAAAATGGATTTTCTCGACAGATAAATTCCCAAAGAATAATTCCAAAAGAATAAACATCTGCTGAAAAACTATATTGTTCTGCTCTGACAACCTAAATATATTTGATTTGTATTTTTTTTTTTTTTTTTTTGATTTATTATTTTTGATTTTTATGATTTTTATTTTTGATTTGTTTTTGTTTGTTGTTTTATTATGTTGTTTTTATTTTAAAATAAGAGAAAAAAAAATAAATTTGAATAAATTTGAATAAATTTGGATACGTGGCAAGTTAAAAAAATAAAGAAATAAAAAAAATTAAAAAAGTACTTCAGGGGCCATCCATTGGGCTGTGCCATGCAATGATCTCATTGAATTTTCTTCATTTTTTCTTTTAGAACTACCAAAATCAATAATTTTTGGAACAATTTCTCCATCTTCTTCAGTTAATAAAATATTGGCGCTTTTTAAATCCCTATGAATGATTTTTCTGGAATGTAAATATTTCATTCCATTAGCTACTTGTATTCCTATATACAGCATTTCTAATAATCTTAAATCAACTTCTTTATTATGAATTATATCATATAAACTTCCATATTTATAATATTTCATTACTAAGCAATATGGATAATTTTTGGTTGCCCCAATTAATTGTACAACGTTTGGATGTCTTAATGCACTATTGGATATAAATCAATTTTGTTAATTATATGTTTATATGTAGATATATGTTATAAATATATGTATGTATGTATATTAAAATATGTATCAAAAATCAAATTCAAAAGTGTTTCTTTATGTTTTAAGTTAAAATTTTCTATCGCTGGGGTTTTGAAAAAAGTATTTTGGGACAATTTTTAATTTAATTATTTGGTGGTTTTTCTCAGATTTTTTTTTAAAAAAAGAAAAAATTGCTAAGAAAAATAAAGGGTGAATAAAGAATTATATTTTTGAAATATTTTCAATAATCAAAATTAAGGAAATTATCAAATATCAAAAAAATAAACCAGTGAAAGAATTTGATTAAATTAAACAATATAAATCAATAAAAAATCAAAGTAGTAAATTTTATATAAATTATGAAAACTTTATAAAAAAAAATCCAAAAAAATATTTCTTAAATTGAATTAATGATGTATCTCTCAAAAAAATATTAAATTTATTAAAAAAAGAAATTTATTATTCATTTATAAATCTGGATACGAAGGGATTCACTTAATTACAGACAAATTTCAATTAAGGATTATTCGAATTTTATGCTCTGTGAGGGTTGAAATAAAATACTATAAAAAGAAAAAAAGCTTTAAAAGACAATGAATTGAGGAAAAGTCAAAATATTGCAATTTTTGGATTTTTTAGATTTTGCTTGTTAATCATTTTTTGACTAAAAACTTTTTGAATTTCCCGAACAAAACAAGGCAAAACTAAAAAGCCAATTTTTTGATATTAGGAAAATGCCACTCCACTTTCTATTCAAGTATATTTATACTCTATCGCTACACTCTAACACACTTGAAAAGAAAGTGGAGTGACATTTTCCTAATGAAATTTTTTTCTTCAAAATTTGTGAGAATAATTTGTTTTTGATGAAGGGAAATTTTTTTTGGCCCAACTCAAAATTTTCCAAAAAAAACCTAAATTTTTCAAGTTAGCAAGATCCCTGAGATTAAGTTTCTTTTAAGTCTATAAATTTGTTGCTAGGTGGAAAAATAGTATTCACTAACCATAAAATTCGAATAATCCTTAATCAAACTCTCCCGAGATATTTCTTAAATTGTTATATGCAGGAATCCAAGATTCTTGGGACTAAGTTTCAAAAAAGAAATTTGGATTTAAAAAAATAATTAGATACCAGAATTGCAGTTTTAAACTTATTGAATAAATTTCAAAAAACAAAAAATAAATTCAAAAAAGAAAATATTTAAATCGTTAAAAAAGATATACCTCAATGCTTTGACTCGATTCATCATTCACTTATTTATTATTCAATTAAAAAATTTATAAAAAATGAAATTATTATAAAATATCTACTTGCGTATTACTCAAAAGAAGGAATTGGTGTTTATCTGGGAGATCCATTATCTTTATCATTATTTGGATTTATTACTCATTTTCTCTTAGAAAAAATTTAATCACTGACATTACATGTACAAATGTTTGCAGATGATCTGATTTTACTTATGAAAGGATCATTAACAGAAATCAATTTTCAATTACAAAAAATATATAAAATAATAAGAGATTTCGGGGCGAATTCTAACAATGATAAAACAAAAAAACTTTAATTCCAAAGGGTATTTTATATCTTGGTATTTGATTAGGTAAAAAAACTCATTTAAAATTTAAATAGATAAAGTTTAAAACAATTTTAGAAAATTAATCAATATCTTAAAACAAAAAAATTTTCGAATGGATTTAAAATTCAGTTTTTTAAAGCCGTACTACATAGCCAATTATTATATGGATTAGAAATATTTGATTTGACAAAAACAGATTTTAAAAATATTGATACTTGGATTAATAAAAAAAATTACACAATTTTTATTAATCAACCCACACCCCCCTAGTATTATTTATAAAACAGAAGCAAATTTTGATCCTGTCATAATAATGATATATAAAATAAGATTTAAGTTAATACAATAATTAAAAATCCTCCGTTTTGATGAATTAATTAATTATCTCCCTTTTAGAAAAAAAAAGAATCAGAAAATATTAATTGGTATTCCAAAAATTTAAAACACAACTAGAATATGAATTAGAAAATTTCAGAATTAAAAATTTAGAAAATAGTCCAATTTGGAAATGTAGTTAGGTTTTTTTTAATTCGAGAAATGAAAAGAAAATTGAAATTTTTTTTTTTTAATTTGAGAAATGAAAAGAAAATTGAAAAAAATTTTTTTAATTTCTCAAATTAAAAAAAAACTGCAGGCGATTTTCTAGAATTTAAAAGAATTGAGTAAAATATACGATTTTTATCTCTATTCTTTTAAATTAAAAAAAAAAACCTAGGCACTTGACAGCACTCTACAGCACTCTACGACACTCCTCAAAAATATTTATAAAATATTTAAAAATTATACAAATCAATAATACTATAAATAAGCAGTTGTGTCGTCACGTGTGGTAGAGTGCTGTTAAGTGCTTAGGTTTTTTTTTTAAATTTAAGAAATTAAAAAAAACTAAAGACAAAAGATATTTAAAATGGAAGGGCTCAACTTCAATTATAAAAACTCAGAAATTTTACGAATTACCTTAACAGGTATTCTTATGTTATGAATAAAAATAAATCAAAATATTTGTGAATTATGTAAAAAAAAAAAACAATTTAAAAATTATCGAAGATTTAGACCATTTTCTATGGAATTGCCCAGACTATGAAAATAAACGTAAAATCTGGATATCTGAAAAAAAAAAATTATTATTCTAATATATTAAATAATAATAATATTTCTAATATTATAACAAAAAAATGATACAACGTGCTTATTAGTCTTAGTGGGTAATAGGCTTATTTTTGAGTCTTTAATAAAATTCGTAAATAAAAATTTTGGAATTTGGGGAGTACCAGAGAGAATCTAGGTTTATTTTAATTTCTCAAATTAAATATAACCTAAAAGCGGTTTTCCAGAATTCAAAAGAATGGAGAAAATTTTCTTTTTATTTCAAAACGTTAAAAAACCTAACAAAACTTTTCCATAATTCAAAAGAATGGAAAAAAATCAAAGGTTTTACTCAATTATTTTATATTTTGGAAAACATAACAGTAAACAAGAGGTAATTTTGGTTAATAACTCCTCCTTAAATAATAATAAAAAAAAAGAATTATATTTTTTTCAAATTTTAAATAAATTATTATAATTTTTTTGGAAATTAAGTTGATTTTTTATACTGGTTTATTATAAAACTTTGGGTTTTTATTTTTTAAAGTATTTTTTTTTACACTTCCTTCACAAACAATGAAATTTCTTTCTTCTTCAAAGAAAATAATTTTTTTAGAAATAATTCCAAAAAATAAGTTGGATTTTGAACTTTTCCAAAATAATTATAATATTTCAAACTTTTAAAAACAATAAATTATTTCTGAAAATGACATTTAAAGTAAATCTGGTCTTGATAGTAATCAAATTTTTTCTTCCTTTTTCAATTCCAAGATTCGGTTTAAAAATTTTTGAATTTTTTTTTAATTTCACTCGGATATTATTATGGAGGCTATTAGTAACATAAAACAAAACAAAGTAAAATCAAATCAAAGATAATAAAATACTTACGACATTGTTTGGACCTCATTTAAATACTCTGCCATTATTTCTTCTGTAATTTTTTCTGTTATCAATTTTTTAACTGCCACCTGTGTTCCAAGCCAATCAGCTACAAAAACTTCTCCAAATGCACCAAAGGCTAATCTTTTTTTTAGGGTTAGCTCTTTAAATTGAATTTCTAAAAATTCATCAGATTGGTGTATTTCTTTGGAATTGGTTTTTTGTTCTTTCATTTCTTCTACTTGAGAAACATGAATTTGAATTTTTAATCTTTGTAATAGTTGTGTAACTAAATTTGAGGCTTTGTCTGGATCAAATTTTTTATTTTGTTTTTCTAATTGTTTTTTTTGTTCAATTATGATTTTGTTGATTAATTCTGGGTTTTCTTTTAAGTCTACAAGAAAACTTTTTAATTCATATAAATCAGTATCTTTTTTTTTTTGATTTTTTTTTTTTTTTTTTATGAGAATTTGAAAAGGAAATAAAAAGGGATTGGTGATTTTCAAAAAACAATAAATCTAACAAATTAAAAAATTCAGGAATGGTTGGTTTGTTCTATTTTTTCTCTTTTTGTTTCGTTTCCTTGTTTTTTGTTTGATAAATAAGAAAAAAGTTGTAAAATAACAAAACAAAAAGTAATTGTGTGAAAGTCTTACTTTCATCTTCTTTGTCTTCTTCTGATTCACCCCATTTGCAGCCCGTCTTCATACTTAATCCAACTGAACAATTATAAAGTCTTGTATAAACATCATTAAAATCATTTTTTGATGTTCCTTTTTTTAATAAACGAGGAAACCAGAGGCTTTTTTGTTGATGTTTTTCAATTAAAATCCTTGCTGCTTGAATTGATTTTTGGAGTTCTTTCAAAATATTAGATTTTGACTTTATTTCTTGTGGTCTTTCGTGAAGTTCTTTTTTTCCAAAAAAAACATAAATGAGGTTGTTATTAAAAAATGTGATTGTTTGTTTTTGTATTTTTGTTTTGAATCCGAAACGAGAATTAAAAAAGAAAAAAAAATTCAGAACTATAAAACAAAGATCTTTTGAAAAAAGAGTAAAAAACAAACGAGATTTTTGAATAAAAGTAATTATTTCCCCAACTCTTTCTGAGAGCCGACTACATTTGGTGTTATTATATTTGATTGATCGTAATATTGCCCTAAACTTTCGTTTTTCTCGAATAATAGAAGAAATTACGTTGTTCATAGTTATACCCTTTCTCTTGATTAAAAGTCTAACTCAATTAACAAAGATTTTTTTAACAAAAGAATATTTCGTAAAAAAATGATAAAAAAAATTTTTTTTATTTTTCCACAGATGACGATCGTCTCATAAACTAAATTTCTCATATTTTTTAAATGACTTTTGCATAAAGAGTGAAAAAAACTCAGAGTACATGTTTTTCTTCTTGTATTGTTTCTTTTAGTTGACTTTTAAAGAAACATCACAGAATGAAAAATAAGCAAGCCAAAAAGTTTTAAAATAACTACTTTTTTAAACCGTCATTTAAGAATACCCGAGATCAAAAACAACTCTGTTTTGTAGTGTTTGAATTAATTGTTCATTCAAAAGTAAAATTTTATAAGGAAGTAAAACTGTTCTCTATTATTTACAATATACCCAGTGAATACAAGTAGCTCAAGTAACATTATATCTCCAAGTTCAATCTGTAATCTTTTATAACTCTAATAAAATCTTGTTTCCCATTGGCTTTGGAGATCTTTCATTTGTTAAAAGAATGAGAATTGAAATATTTTGGAAGAACTAACATATTTTATGAAAAATTGTGTTTTAATAATAAACGGGAAAAAATTTTCACTTCATTTTAAAAGTCCATTTTAAAATAGATTGACAAATTATATAACTACTGGTTTATAAAACTCTATTTATCAAAAAGAAAAATGTTGAAAAGGGAGTGAATATTGTTTCCCATTGATAATTCAAATACAAGTAAGAAAATTGTTGCAATCTTTTCTTGGATATTGTCTTCAGAATCAATCCTATAAAGAAAAATTTTGATGGGTGTTTCGTAGTGTGTGATTAAATGTCTTTTAACTGTTCTGATAAGAAGTGAAACACAAAAAAATTGTAACACAACTTTTCATTGTCTCGATATGAAAAAACTAAAAGTAAATTAATAAAAAAAAAGAAACCAATTAAACTTCAAATAATAATCCAATATATTATTTTCAATCAAACCGACAAACCCAATTTTAGTCTCCTTTCTTATTGAAATTGTTGATGTGTTTTTGGAGATCTCAAAATAGTCATTTTTTGAACAAATTTTTAATAATTGATCAATCAAAGAAAAATTCTAACCAAAAGAAAGTATGAAAAAAACTGTAATTTTATTTTTTTTTTTTATTTTTTAAAGGAGGAGTTGTTTATCCCTCTTATTTGCTGTTAGGTTTTCCAGTATTTAAAAGAATTGAGTTAAATCAAGATTTTACTCAATTCTTTTAAATTCTGGAAAACCTCGGCATTTAACCGAATTCCTAATTTTTTATTGAGAATTATTAATAAACACAAAAAAATTCGTCTACCACCCACTAGTGATCATAAATATTATTGAGTCTTTTTTTAGAATAATATTAAAAATATTATTATTATTTAATATATTAGAATAATAATATTTTTTAATTCAGATATCGGAATTTTACCATTATTTTCATAAGCTGGGCAGTTCCAGAGAAAATGATTAAAATCTTTAGTGATATCTAAATTTTTTGATTTTTTGCATAATTAACAAAAATTTGATTTATCTATGTTTAAAACTTAAGCATATCGGTTTAGATAATTTGTAAAATTTCTGAGTTTTAAAATACAAAGTCGAGTCCTTCCATTTATAATATTTTTATTGTTTGTTAATATTATAATAAATTGTTGTTTTGTTGAATCCTTTATTTTATATTTATTTCTTTATAATTTTATTAATTGATATTACTTTGAATTTACAGTAAGGTTCTCAATGAGCAATAGTGTTGAACTTTTTTTCCATAATGGTAAGATTGTTATTTTGGGAATATATAAGAGTAAAATATTTTCACTGCATTTCCCTTTTTTTCTCATTTTTCTTTTATAAATAGTGTAATCAACAAAAGATTATTTCAGTGTGGTAATTTATAGTGTTCAAGATCTTTTTTTGTTCTATATTGAAATATTGGGCTAACTAAGAATCCTTAAGGAAAGTCAAATTTTAAAAATTGAAAAATGATAATTTGAGAAATTTTATCCTATTTTAGATATCAAAGTCCATACACTATGCTCCATAGGATAAGTAAAATCAATTTAGCTAGCCTTTTATCAGAGGTACTTGATGGGTTATTATGTAGATCTCATTCATAGCCTATTTATTCAATAAATTTTTATAATATTAGATCAAACGAAGAAAAACTACAAACACAAGATAGTCTGATCAAAAGTGTTATTGTGTTTAATCATTCATTTTGTTTTTTATTTATTTATTTATTGTTTTTTTAATTGGTCTTGCTTTGAATTTTCAGTAAGGTTCCCAATTAAAATGCGTGTTGAACTTTTTTTCCCTTTTCTTACATTTTTTTTCCACAATGGTAAAGTTGTTTTTTAATAGGAAATATGATGGGAAAATGAAAATTAAGGTCAATTAAAAAAACAATAAATAAATAAATAAAGAAAAAATGAAGTATTCAGCACAATAACAGTTTTTTAATACTATCTTTTGGTATGGAGTTTTTCTTTGATTGATCAATTATTAAAAATTTGTTGAAAAATTGACTATTTTTGAGATCTCTAAAAATACACCTTGAATTTTGATATAAAAGTAGATTTAAAGTGTTTTTGTATGTTTGATTGAAAATAATATAATGGATTATCATTTGAAGTTAATTGGTTTCTTCTCTTAATTGGTTTTACTTTTTGTTTTGAGTAATGTGCCCAATTAAAATCTGTGTTTCACTTTTTTTCCAAAATGGTGAACTTTTTTTTCTTATATGTCTTTCGCTACAATTTGGTATTTTTTATTTTTTCTAATTTCCGGTAATTGACACCAAAAATAATATTCGCTCTTATATTATTATTCAAAATTGAATGGGAATTGTTGATCAATAAACTAATAAAGAAAAAAAATTCAAAGATAAAAAAACTGAAACATTTTTTGCTTTTTTTGGAAACATAATTAAAAATCTATTAATTTGGAATTGAATGAAGAGTTACTTATTGAAAGGTGAATTTAAAATGGTTAAAAAAGTTGAGAAACTCGGTTTTTGATCATAAGAGATTGATACAAAATAGATTTGTAATAAAAAACTTGAATACCTTGAAATACTACAATTGTTCGAAAAATAAGAAGATATTTTATTTTTTTGTAATAATTTTTTGGAAAACAACCCTTTCAATTTCGAATTCTAAAGTATAAAACAGAATTCAGGGAAGAGAAAGACTGGAAAATCGTGTTTAATTGCTTTTTTTGAAGTGAAATTTTTTATTCAAAAATTAAATCCATAATAGGCATCGGGGATTTGGTACTCATTTTCATTCATGAGATTTACTTTTTGAGATTATTTATTACAAAATGGATTTCAAAAATTACAAATACACATCAGGAATAAAACTGTTTGTAGCTTGAATGTTTGATAGTAATTATATTTTATCTTTTTTTAGTTGAAGAAAAGATCAAAAAAGAGCAATTTATTTTCTCAACACATAGAAAGAAGAGTTTAATTTCAATTTTGGTTTTAAAATTATTTTGTTTTGGTGGAGTGTTTTCCACTCGGTACAAAAAAACAGGAGTTGTATTTTTTCAAGAAAAAAATTTTAAATGAAATTTCAATTTTTAAAAAGAATTAAAAGGGTTTTCGTTTCTTCTTCGAATTTTGGAAGAAAAACCAGCAAACTCAAACACTTATTGAGTGATCTTGAAATGATTTTCATTTAAGTAACTACAAAATAAGAAAACGTTGAAAATTTTTTTATTTTTTTTCGATTTTAAGTAAAAGATTATGGGGTTTTGTCGAACTCAAATAGTGAATCGGGGGTTGGTTTTAACAATATTTTAATCAAATTTAGCGATCTATATTCATTAAAACAAATTCTTTAAAAAAATATTATCCCCGTATACTAAGACATATCACTTTTTTTTACAACTTTTAAATTAAATAGATTTGTTTTTAAAGTTTATCGGATTATCATCTATCATTCAGAACTGTAAAATTATGTATATTGCCATGGGGTTTACAATCATTATAGTAATCCCAAAAATACTTTATTATGGTGTGTTGATGATGTAGTTAACTAGAAGTTGAATTAGAACAAAAAACTAATGTTAAAATCGAAACATTAGTTTTATGCAATAAGTACAGTTACTTTGACTGAATGTACATTTTGTATAATGAATAGTAAGATTTGATCTCTTTTTATTTGTTTAGGTATTATTTAATGTGTAAAAGGGTATTTTGGAACTCTACAATTGCATTTTTGATGATTGAAAATATCTTTTTGAACTACTTAGTAATAACAAAGTATCTATTTTTTTTTTCTTGTATAAAATTTTAGGATCTGAATTTTTTAGACAAAGTTTTACAAGATTAAAGATAAACTAAAAATTAGACAAAGATGAATCAAATGCATCAGTGTTGTTATTTTAATATTTCATTTACGATCTGAGAATTTAAACCTTTATTTTTTAAGAATCTAATAACTAACTAAACACAATCATATTTTGAAGATTTTTTTCATTTTTTTTTATTTTCTTCACCAAAAAAAATGTCCAAGTAAAAATCTTTCCTAATTTTTTTTTTTTTTTATTCATCAAACAAGAGAACAACAACTTTCTCATTATCAAACAAAAATAAAACAAACCAATTAATTTTACTTTTGTTTTTCTTTTTTTTTTTTAAAATCTTTCTTGTTTAAAAAATAGGCAAGTTCCAGAAACCATCAAAAAACAAGTCAAAAGAAGCTTCAATTCAAAAGAAGTCAAAAAAGAAAAAAACGAAAAAAGAATGAAACTTCTCAAAGAAATCCAAACTAAAGCTTTCAAAAGAGCAGAAAAATATGAAAAAGAATATCTCGAACAAGAACAAAAACTTGTTGAATTAAAACAACAAGCACTCAAAGAAGGATCCTTTTATCGAGAACCAGAACCAAAATTAGCTTTTATTATCAGAATCAGAGGGTAACTTTCTTTAACCTTCTTTTTACCTTTTACAAAAACCAAAAATAAACAACAAAAACAAAATTTTTGCTTTTTGCTTTTTTTTTTTTTTTTTTTTCAAAAACAAATAAAAAAAAAAAAAACAAAAAACAAAAAACATAAACCAAAAAACCAAAAAACCAAAAAACAAAAAACAAAAAACCAAAACGAAAAATCGATTATGAAGAAAAACAAATTTAAAAATAAACCCAACAACCCTTCAAGAACAATTACTAATTTTATTTTATTTTTATTTATTTTCAATTCCTTTAACAATTAAATACTTTTTTATTTACTCTTCACAACAAATCTTTTATTACCAATTTGCGCTAAAACAGTATTGTAGGAGTACCACCAAAACCAAGAAAAATTTTACAATTATTGAGACTTCGAAGAATTTATAGTGGTGTTTTCATCAGGTTAAACAAATCTTCACTTAGAATGCTTCATTTCATTGATCCATATGTCACATGGGGATACCCAGACGTTGAAACCGTCCGAGCCTTAATTTATAAAAGAGGACACGCAAGAGTAAACCACCAAAGGAAAATTATTGACTCAAACGAAATGATCTATGACAAGCTCCAAAAATTCGACATCGTCTGTATGGAAGACTTAGTTCATGAAATTTACACTGTTGGTAAAAACTTCAAACACGCCAATAGTTTCTTATGGGCATTCAAACTTAAGCCTCCAGTTGGTGGATTTAGCACTGTTAAAAAAAGTTTTGTCAATAAAGGTGAACATGGTAACAGAGAACAATATATTAACACACTCGTGAAAAAAATGATCTAAAAATTTCATTAATCATTGGATAATTATAAAATACACCCAATATTGGATTATTTTATAATAGTAAAATAATTTTAAGAGAAAAAATCACAATCCTAAAATTTTTTTTTTTATTTTTGTCTTAAAATTAAAGAATTTAGAAAAAAATATAAATTCAAACACAGATCAATTGAATCATTTTATATTTTTTTTTTTTTTCAGTTTTATTTTATTCCTTTTACAGTCGTTGAACCAACTGTGTTCAAGACCTGGTACTTTTCACCTGTAACGAAAATTTAATCAATATTTTTTTTTAGGATACGATATTTGAACATAGGAATGAATGCTCTCATACTCAAACCAACTTTTAGAGGTTTGATCTCGAATTGGTATACATCGTTCAAAATGTATTATTTGGTTTTGTTTCTAAAAATTTAAGTCATAATTCAAATTTTTTAGATAAAATCTTTTTTTTCTTATTAAAAAATGATCTTTTTCTTGAGTGTTGTGTCGAAAAATTCCATTTTAATCTTTCAATATCTTGATAATTCTTTATTAAAAACTGATTTTTGGAACCCTGTTTATTTTATATGTATTATATGAAAACTTTTGGTAAGTTTCTTTTCTCTCTTCAGTGAGTCAATGTTTTGAGCAAGGGTTAAAATTTTGTTTCTGGTTAAAGTGCATTGGTAAGGTCATTAGTTTAAGGTTTTTTGCGATTTTTTTGTTTTATTCTATGTTGACAGATTCATCGTGTAAAAAAGGATTTCAAAATTATTTTTAGTTTTTTTAAACAATTTTTAATTCTGATAAAAATATTGATACCTTTTATACGTTTTATACTTATCCAAACGGAGGAGATACTTGTATAAAAATTCTATTTAATAATAGTTTATAAAAAGTTTTGTTATTTTTTTGATTTTTGAGAGAATTATTTTCAATTTTCAAATTTCAATATCGACCAAAAAATTTTTTATCCTTCTATGAAATCATATATGTTGTTATTTTAAACTAGAAATCTATTTTATTATTTCCTTCTCGGTTGGAAACAGTAAAAACAATATAAATTTACTTCAAAGACATAAAAAAAAAAATAAAATATTACCTTTTACACTTTTGAAGTAATATATAACAAAATATTCAAGCAAATATAATGGATTTTTTACCTGTTCTTGAAAGTAAAAAATTAAGTGAAAATATAAAAGCTATAAAAATTGTCTTGGTTAAAATATCATTTCATAAATAAATTGAATTTTGTGTAAAGATTGAACACCCTTTTCTTTTATCTTGTTATTTTATTATATTTTCTAATATTTTAATATTAAAAAAATAAATTATTACAAAAAGAAAGTAATACAATTACACTCATAGAATATTCACTAAAAAATTATTTAACAATAATAAAAAAAAAAAATATACGAATTTCGTATAAAAATATTCATAATTACCAAAACATTCCATTGCTGATTGATTTTTATTTGAAGAGGATAGAAATAAAAGGTATTTTCATATACAAATAGGGTGATAAACTTTCTGTTCCATAAAAAAATTGAAAGACAATGATTTTAATAAAAATTAAAATAGTTGAGTAACATTACATAATTTTTTAAAAGAAAATTATACAATCAGTAAAGCCGAGCGATTAACAAAGAAAATCTATATATATATATATATATATATATATATATATATATATAAACTACCTTCCAGTCTAAATCGACCGAGTTGTAATAGATAAAATACATGTTTTTTAAGGTTTTGCATGGATATTACGAGAGAAAAATTATTTAGGTAATTTTCAAAATTGAAATCTTTTTTTCACATATTTTTTCATTTTTGTTTTTATTTTTTCGATTTTTTTTTGACACGAAATTCAGTAAAAATTTTTTTATTGCAAGATCAATCGTCACTTGGTAAAATTTGTTATTCTAATGGTATTGAAACCATGGAAATGAAGGTCGAGAAATAATATTGATTTCTATTGGGATTTTTATTTCATCTTCATGTGAAGATTAAAATGAACATTGTTTTTTTTTCAATGAGTTACTAATAATTTTTGCCTTTTCTATTTTCAAGAAAATATATTGATTTACATGTTTTATTTTACAAGTAACAACTATTCTCTGGTTTTTATTATTCTAATTATTTTTATTTGTGCTATAAGGTTTAATTTTAAAAAAATATTGATATATGAAAAAATATTGGGACTCTTTGACTAAAAGAAAGTTTATATATATATATATATATATATATATATATATATATATATATTGAATAAAAGAGAGAGAGGGAGAGAGAAAGAGTTATAGAAAGAGAAAATGTAGATGGATGTATAAATAGATAATTAACAAGACTAAATACCGCCTTTCCAAGGCTACCATGAATTTTTAATCTGAATCAAATTTTGATGCTGATATAGATTTTTCAAAAGTTGGATATGAGAATAATAAAGCTCATATTGAAAAAAATTTTTCAAAATGATTCAATATTCAAGAATTTTTTCTGATACAAGAAAAATTTAATTTTCACATCCCTAAATTGCTTCAAACCTGGAAAATCTATTGAGATGTCACTTAAAAGTTTCTCTTGAAATACCGAAAATATTTTTGATCTTATCACTAGAAAATCTTTGAAATGAGTTCATTTGTGAAAATTTTTTTTTCTATATGAGCTTTCTTATCCTCATATCCAACTTTTTAAAAATCTATATCAGCATCAAAATTTGATTCAGATTAAAAATTCACGGTAGCCTTGGAAAAGCTGTACATGCTTTGATTGTATTAAAAAACCTCACAACTAAATTGATCCCTGAAAAATATCTTTTGAAGATTCAAAACATTCATCTTATTTGTAAAAGCATTATAAGGAAACAACTTTTTTATTTGTTAGTTTCTTTATTTTTACGTTAATTTCCATACTTTAATTTATTTTCATTGATTCTTTTGAATAAAAAAATCTAAAAATTACTATTTTCAATCCTTTTAATGAAATAATAATGTTTCACTATAAATATATTTAGAATATTTGAAAAAAAAAAAAAAAATACTTTATTTTTAGTAATTTCATAAATTTATTGTAGTATTGAAAATAAATTAAATTGTAATTTTTTTCTGATCTTAAATATTTCAATTTTTGATTATTTATTCTCAACCTTGTAGAATTAGATTATATTCCCACTGATATTAATATGTTTAAATTTGAAAAATTCATCAATATTTAATGAGATGAGTGTTAAATTATCAAAATAATTTTATATTTTGGTTTTTATTATTTTTTTATGAAGAAGAAATTAGAATTTGGTTAAATTTCAATTTTGGTATTTCCAATAAATGAATAGTATATGTAAATCCAAAATAATATTATTAATAATAAATAAATAACGTTGAATCACATAAAAACTTCACAAACATTACAATAATTTTTGAACGTGAATTTTTTTTCAAACTATATCACAATAAACAATCTATTAACTAAAAAAAAAAATCAAGAAAGAAAAAAAAAATTACTCGTAACTAAAGGATGAAAAAAAAAACATAAAATACAAATAAATTGTTAAAGATAAATGGAAGTAACAAAAAAAATTAAAGATAATCTTGATAAATATAAAAAAAAATACAAAAAAAAATCCTTTTTAAAAAAATCTCAGAAAGGATTGTGGGTTTTTAATAACTGTTTTACACATGAAAAATAGTTATTTAAATCAAAAGAAGATAAAGCGAAATTTTATTTTAATTGGAATTCAAAAAAAGGTAATTAAAATAAATCTGAATTAGAAAAATACACTCTAACAATTAGAAAAATATCACAATTAGAATTAATTTGATATATTATCTACCCTAAGTCAATAAAATATATTATTACAGTCAGTTTCACTTCTAAGGCACAAACTTTCAACGAAATTTAAGGCACAAAAAAATCTCAAATTAAGGCACAAAATTTGGTATTTTTTTTTTTACAATTTATTTTACTAGAATTTGGATTTTGTGTTTTAATTTGAGATTTTTTTTGTGCCTTAAATTTCGTTGAAAGTTTGTGCCTTAAAAGTGAAACTGACTGAATAAAAAATATTTAAAAAGTCTACCCATAATAGACCGGTATATTCATATTGTACTAGTGATGTATTACCATAATATAAAGTAGTTCCAGTCCTTCTTAGATATCTATTATACATTGGGGGTTGATAAAAAAACTATAAAATTAAATTTGATGAATTATAAAATTAAATTTTGTATTTAGTATAAGATGAATATTTCAATTTCTTTTACTTCTTAAGAGTATTGTGTTTTATATAATCAACAAATGAAAAAATTAAATTTCAAAAGAAAAGAAATTATAAAAACTTTTATGAATGTTTTGAGCATTGTTTTTAATTATGGTAAACCTGGTATTTTTACAATAAGGAAAATTGAAAATTCACTTAAGTTTATATTTTTTGTGTAATTTTTTTGTCTAATGTAAAACCTAAAAAAAAAAATAATAATATTAGTTTTTTTTAACTTCTATTCTAAATTTTATGATTTATGATTTTTTTAAATTACAATTTTACCATTTATCATATGAGATAATTATTACAATAGAAAATCCTTCATCTATTTATTTAAAAATTTTATTGTAGTGTAGTAAGGGTTGTACTTTTCAGGTTGAAAAAATTAGTAGACAGATATATTTTTGAAGATCATCATTAATTGAAAAAAAAAAAAATTCTAATAAACAGTCCTATTTCAACAAAAATGTTTTATTCCAGTTTTGGTTTTCTTCCCATTCCTTTTGATCTTACAAAAATGAAATTTCTTTCATAAAAATTTTTCTTTTTCGAGAATTTTTTAGAAAAAAAAATTATCTGACTTAAACCTCATATAATATTGAAAAAAATATAAACCTTAAGGGATTATTATCACCATATATTCCTTTATAATCAAAGTATTTGTAATTAAGTGTAAATAATATCAGTATACCATAACTCAAATAGCTCAAAAAATATATATTAGAAATATCATTGCAAAATAAATTATTAAATTTTTTTCTAGGGATCACTCTGAAAAATTTTAAAATTTGAGAATTTTTTTTTTTAATTCCTTTTCAAAATCAAAAAATAGAAACTCAAATAATAGTATTTTTTTATTTAATAATTCATATTTATAACTTCCAAAAGTAATTATTATTTCATTTTTTTATATTACGAGATTAAATCAATAATTATCAACATAAAAAAAGAAAGCATGATTCCATTTATTCCCCTTGATAAATATAATTATCACATCGATATATTTTCCTGATTTCAGAAATAATTTGTCAAAAGAATCTATTTGTTAATTAATTATTTTTTTTAAAACAATGAATTTTTTAGTAACTAATCTACATTTAGCCACAAATTCAAGAATTTATTTTACAATTTTGAAATTTGAATATTGATAATTAAACCTTTAAATTTGTTGTTAAATCTAGATTTTTATCAAAAATTGTTGGGGTTTTTACTAATACAAGGATTGTTTTTAATTGATGGTTTCAACAAATATCACTATTTTAATAATCGGATTTTTCCGTGCATTTGAACCATGGAGCACTAATGTGATTTACGCCCAATAACAAGACACTTTAAACTTCAGTTTCTATTTGAGAGAGGCCAATCCCTTAAAACTGAAGTATTTTGAGAAAACCTCCTATTTCAAAAGACGAAAAATTACTGTTGTGGAAAAAAAGTGAAACTGGAAAAAAAGTGAAACAAGGTTTTTAATTGGGAACATTACTAAAAATGAAAAGTAAAATCAATAAAAAGAAGAAACCAAATAACTTCAAATAATAGCCCATTATATTATTTTCAATCAAACCAACAAATACAATTTAAATCTACTTGATTTATCGAAATTATAGGTGTGGTTTTGGAAATCTCAAAAATATTCAATTTTTTGAACAAATTTTTAATAATTGATCAATCAAAGAAAAACCCATAGTAAAAGATAGTATTTAAAAAACTGTTATTGTGGCGAATACTTCATTTTGTCTTTATTTATTTATTTATTCTTTTTTCATTGATCTTACTTTTCAATTTCAGTAATGTTCCCAATTAAAAACCTTGTTTCACTTTTTTTCCAGTTTCACTTTTTTTCCACAACAGTTAATTAAAGCACAGAAACTTAACAGTCAAATTCATTTCAACTTTTTTTTTCTTTTTAACAAGTCAAGGTGAACTAATAAGCGTACGAAACCATCAATTTGGGATAACCCTTACAATTCCATTTGCAATAATTTTTTTAAAAATCTTAACTTATTGTAAGGTACATATTTTTTTTTAATAATTGATCTGTAGAGATATCTTCGTTTATGGCAATGAATATGATTTTAAGAATATTCAGCAAACCCCATTAAATCTTTTAATTCTCCATTTCTGTTAGAATTCCCCCCAAAAAAATAATAATCACTAGAAAAACTAATTTTCCTAATTTATATTTTATCTTAAGGTTAAATAAGGCGGATTTATTCAAATTCTTAAAAATATCATTTCTAAATTGGATTGTGACGATCTTTAGATTTTTTCAACTTTATGAAAGTAAAATATATTGGAAAGATAAACTATAAATTAAATTTATTAATTACAGTTTGTGGAATCTTTATTTATTACAGATAATCTTTCAATCGTGTTTTTACTCCTCCTGTTTCAGGAGGAACTGTCGTCAAGTGCCTAGCTTTTTTTTATTTTAGAAATTATAAGAAAATTTAAGAAATTTTCTTTTTATTTTTCAGATTAAAAAAAATCTAACTGCTGTTTTCCAGAATTTGGAATAATTTAGTAAAATCAATGATTTGACTCAATTCTTTCAAACCCTATAAAACCTAACGACAGTGGATATTTTTTAGCAAGTTCATATAAATGATATAATATTTTTGTTGTGTAATAATTTAATTATTTTTCTTCTTCTCTTTTTTATTTGGTATATTTTCTTTGATTACTCCTTTCTCACAATAAACAAATAAATAAACGATAAAGTTCCATTTATTTATTGGAAAATCATAATAATCAATAAAATCGTTATTCAGGGTTTCCAATATTTGACTTCAAACAATTTTAAGTAACAAGATTATATTCTGAAATTAATTAAAAAAAATTTAACGATAAACTGAATTTAATTTATTTTGAATTCTCAACAAAAAATAAGTTCATGGGGTAATAAAAGATAGAAACTTCTCAGAAAAACTTTCGGTTTATTGTATTTTTTAAATTAAACTTTTGTTAAGAGCCTAGTCATTTACCGTGAATTTGCTCCCTATTCAAGGAATGTCTTGAAAGTAAAAAGGGTATTATGGAATTGTACCTCTCTTGATTGACAAAATTTAAATAACACAAAAAAATTTTGAGAGGATCTCTCATTGGCAAAAAAATTCAATTTTAAAAAATAAGCTTAAAAAGAGTTCTCATTTCCAAAAAATCAAAATTTAAAAAAAAAAATTACTTATTTCTGTTTTTAAATTTCCAAAGTTTAAATTTCTTCAATTTAAAACAAATTGTTTTCTAAAAGTACACAATCAATTAAATTCGATTTAATCAAATTTTTAGTTAGATTGTCACTCTCTATATTTGAAAAAGTAAGGGTTTTGTATCATTATGGAACAAAAAAAAATGACTAATTCGAGGATATGGAAAAAAATTGAAAGAAAAAACCTTTGAGATTTAAAAAAAACTCAAAGAGTGACCCTTCAAAACCAAAATAGTTCTTTTCAAAATTATATATTGGAACTGTTCAAATTGAAAATTGAGTGTCTTTCTATTTCACTGTTTTCTAAAAATGTCCTCTTTTTTGATTGTTGATTTTTGGAGACTGATCGAGCTCTTCTTAAGTTGGATACTTTTGGGTTGTTATTAAGCACTTATAAATGTTACAAAATTTTCGTAATCCATTTCAACAAATTATTTTTAACTTTAACGACTTGACCCTTAAAAGTTATTATTTTTTTACTGTTGTTTGAATTGTAAATGGGAAAAATTTTTCACTTCCTTATCCATATTTTTCTTATGCAAATAGAGAGTTCAAAGAAGTAGATTATAATTTGTAAACTATATCTGAAAAAGGAAATTGAAAATGAAGTTAAAAATTTCGCCAATTTATAATTCAAACACCAGTAAATTTAAATATTCAGAAAAAAATTTTCTTAAATGGTATTTCAACTTCTGAGTACAATTAGGTGTTTCACAATCAATAATACTAGTATTTGAATTTTAAATGGGAAAAAATTTTCACTTTCTTTTCCCTCTTATACTTTAATAAAAAGAGTTTCAAACAAGTAGTTTGTAATTTGTTGATTTATTTGAAAAAAGGAATTTTAAAATGAAGTGAAAATTTTTCCCTTTTTACATTCAAATACCAGTATATAAAACTTTAGTGTTTGTAACACAAAAATACCTTCACTTGTATCAGTATTCAAACATCTATTTGTCGAATAAATAGGAAAACTTTTTCACTTGATTTTTCTATTTGTTTTGTTTGCTTGTCCAAATTAAATTTTCATTGTAATTGGTTGTATCTATTGAAGAATTTCTAACCTTTTTTTGTATTATTCATTATGGGTTAGTGAAGAATCCTTAATAAAAGACAGATTTTACAATCTTGAAAAAAAGATAATCATTGCAAATTTCTTTCCATTAAAATGTCAAATTTGGATTAGATTCACACATTTAAGAAAATTACTCTGAAAATACATTTCTATCGGGTTTTCTTTTTTAAAATCTTCTTGGGGAATTTCAAAAGAGTTTTTGGGATATATAAATTCTCAAATAAAAAATAAAGAATTAGGAAAATAGATAAAAAGTTAATCATTTTTTGTCAAAATTTCTAACGTGTTTCAAGAAGAGTAAAAACTCATCTTTTCCACTTGAATGAATATCTAATGACTCACGAACAATTTTCACTTCAAAGCATTGAAAATTTGTGTTCTCCGATCAAATCACATCCACAAATCCATTTTCTTTTAAAGCCAAACGAAAAAAGTCTTCAACAAATCTCCAGCATCGAATTACTTCTTCGATGGATCAACTTGCAGCTTTCAAAAATTGGATCTGTGATCAAAATTACAAGCTTTAATCAAGATCTTCGGGATTTTGAACTTTTGAGTACGCTAATGTTCGCTCTTGAGCCTAAAATTGACTTTTTAAAAGTTTTGTCAGAAACAACACTTTATGGAAGAACAAACCTTTTTATGAAATTGGTGTACCAAACAAATTTTCCAGGAAGAATTATTACACCACAAGAAATTATCGAAGTAATTCCTCTTTTTTTTCTTTTAATCAGAGCGATGGCTTTTTTTTATCAAAAAAAAAAAAAAAACAAATTTTTTTTATCAAAAATTTATTTTGTATTGAAACCAATAGCAAAACAAAATTGAGATTATTCAATTTTTCTGTGGGCTCTTTTTTTGGAAACCTAATTTTTATTCCAATTATGAGAACAATCTAAGAAAGGAAACAAATGACAAATTTTATCATGAGGATCAAAATCAAAATCGTCAACAAAACAAATTCGACCAAGAGATAAACCCAAACCAAAGCATAAACCCAAACCAATATCACAACCAAAGCCCAAATCGTTATCACAACCCAAACCAAAACATAAACAAAAACAAATTTGACCAAAACCCAAACCAAAGCATAAACAAAAACAAATTTGACCAAGACATAAACCCAAACCAATACCAAAACCTAAACCCAAATCAAAACCACAACCCAAACTACAACCAAAGCATAAACAAATACCCAAACCAAAGCATAAACAAAAACAAATTTGACCAAGACATAAACCCAAACCAAAGCATAGACATAAACAAATACCCAAACCAAAACATAAGCCCAAACCAATATCACAACCAAAACCCAAATCGTTATCACAACCCAAACCAAAACATAAACAAAAACAAATTTGACCAAGACATAAACCCAAACCAAAGCATAGACATAAACAAATACCCAAACCAAAACATAAACAAAAACCAAAGCATAAACAAATACCCAAATCATTACCACAACCAAAACCAATACCAAAACCAATATCACAACCCAAACCAATATCACGGCCAATACCAAAACCAAAACATTCAGGATCAAAACAATTTCGATCAAAAACAAAAGAAACAAAAACCAAAATTACATAACTTATATTTTATTTCAAATAATGAGAGTAATTATAAAGAAGATCTTTATGAAACCTCAGAACAGAGTAATCCAAACACTTATTTTTTACAAGGAGGAAAGACGACTCAAAGCAGCAATTATTATCCGATTGAGGATCTGAATTTACAAACATTTTCTCTCCACAGAAATAAAGACCAACTTTTTAAAAAAATTGATGAGGAATTAGGAAACAATAGTTTTCAAAATGATGAGCAATACATGAAATTAAATAATTATGATTACAATTTAAATAGAAACACTTTTAATCACGGTAATGATAATTTGAACAAAAAAGTAAATTATCCAGACCCAAATATTACACCTAATTACAGTACCACCACCACCACCAACAAATATATGGATCCGTATTCACATTTAAACCCCAACGAGTACGGATCAGAATTTAAACAGGAGGATCGATTAAAGTACGATCCAGAACATGAACAACGGCGTGTATCAAAAACAAAATCTAAAGATTTAATAACTCTAAATAAAACGGTTTATTCCAAATTTAAAGAAGAAATGAAGATCCAAGAAAAAGAAAATCTTAGAATTAAAAACATTTACAATAATCGCGTCCAACTATTAAAAGAATTACAAATAACTTTGGATGAATTGAAAACCAAGAAGGAAAATTTACAAGTTCAAATTGAATTTAGAAAAGAATTGAAGAAATCATATCAGCCACAGTTTTTTTTCGAAATGAACACTAATCCAAATCATAGTTCGGTACTAAAAATTGATAGTTATTTAAAACAAGAATCAAGCTTTGTAAAGCAATGGAAATTACTGAACGAAAAAATTAATTTCTTGCTTTATAAATTAAGTCATTATTTACCGGTAGATACAACAACAGCAACGACGACGGCTACAGTAGCAACACCACTAACAGGACTAACAACAACAACAGCAACAGCAAACACATCAGAAACAGAAACAGAGTCAGGGACGGATCCAGGGACGGATCCAGAAACAGAGCCAGAACTAGAACCAGAGCCAGAAACATCTTCTTCGTCGTCGTCGTTATCTTCATTGTTGACAACTTCATTGTCATCGACATCTATTAATTCATTATCAATGAATTCGCATATGAAAAAATCAAGTACTAGCAAATCAAAAACAAACAGGTTATTATTAAAAGAACTCAAAAAAGAAAAGACAAGCCGACAATTAAAAATCTCAAATTTAAATAATAATAATAATAATGAAGACGAAGGATACTTTGAGGGAAATAAATTAAAAAACAGAGAATCTGAATTAGTTTTAGTAAAATCGATATTTGATTTGCTGCAATCTTGGTCGGAAATAAATCTGAATTTAAAAATAATGGACGAAATAAGATCAATTATTTTATCAACAAACCCAATGAATATTAAAGAGATTTTAAGAATTCAAAAAACAATCATCGGATTATTAAAAAATAAATATTTAATAATTCAAAAGAGCAACAGCAATAATAATAATAATATTAATAATAATAATAATAATAATAATAATAATGAAAGGATTAATAATGTGAATGAAAAATGCTTTTTAAATTCGTTAAAAAGCATTTTTAAAATGTTTTTATATATTAAATCATATAAATGGCAACTTTCTTTATCATTGATTGAAAAGGTATTGGTTGTAAACGAAATTAGCAATTTTAATAAAAAGGATATCAATAACTTTTTAAAAGTAATAAAACCAATTTTCCAGATTTTTGATAGATACATAGTGTCAATACCAGAGAAAGATTTTATTTATGAAGTTGTTAATAAATATTTAAATATATTGCACATAGATAATCCCGAGATGGTGACAAATAATGTTATTGAAAGTATTCCCCAATTAGCGTTAGGCGAAACCATTAAATTGATTTGTAAAAGTTATTTAAATAAAGATGATCAATTAAAAATTAATAAAAGAAATCAACAATTTTCTACATATTTATTCAAAATGGAATCGAAAAAGAGGTTCTACCAAAATAATAAAACAGGAAATATTGGCAATAATAAGAACATTAATAATATCATCACCACGAACACGAACATGAACACGAACACGAACACGTCCACCGGCAATACTAATACCACTACCACTACCACTAATACTGAGACCGCCACCATTAATATTAATACACGGAATAATAGTAGTAATCGGAGTAACAACAGTTGGATAATTGAACAGGGTAACAATTATGAAGAAGATGACGATGAAAATCAAAGCTTGACCAAGCTATTAAATTTGTATGTAAAGTCAAAGAAAATTTTTGGAACGTTATTAAATAAAACCGATTTAATTTATTTTTGTACTGTATTGGAAGGTGAGGATTGTAATAAATTAAAAATTAAAAAAATAGCCAAATCCTTATTTAGTGTTTTTGAAATATTGGGCATTTCATTAGAATTTGTGTTGCTATGCATTTCACAAGAAATAACGTGCTCGTTATCTGGGCTGATGCTATTTAAAGAAGAAAATTCATTTGCATCCGATATAATTATTGAGTATACGAGAATACATGGCAAAGAATATTTACAACAAAATTTATCACCTACACTTGAAAAAATTTTTAGTAATGAAATCAATTTCCAAATCGATGAGGGTCTGTATAATAATAGAAATAAAAACCTCCTCAAAATTAACCATCAAAATGCAATTAATATTTTCACTCATTTATTAAATAATGTCTTAAATTCATTAACTCAACTGCCCCAATCCTTTTTTTTAATTGGCCTCCATTTAAAAGGGGAAATTATGTCACGATACCCAGATAGCTTAGTCTCGGTGATGGGTAACTTTTTATACATAAATTTCATTTGCCCAGCAATATTAAACCCTTTGAAATATGATTTGATCAGCCAAAGCAGCAAAGTTAAGAATTACAATTATTATTGCATTGACCAATACAGCCAAGATAATGATACAAATAATTCATTAAAAATCCTAAATTCTTTATTTACTTATTTTAGCAATGGCGAACTATATAACAAAAAGCAATCGGACATGCTTTTTTTCAATGATTCGATTACATCGAGATTCCCAGATCGTTCCAAATTTATTAATGTTCTCATGTCAATAGAAAAACGAAATTTATCGCCAAAAAATGCTTACGTGCCGTTAAAAATACCATTAAATCAGCCAATGTCCCAATATTTTTCACACTTATTATTATCCTTCGACAGAGACGATATATCAAAGCCGATAATTATCGCGGCTACATTGGCTTTAAAAACGAAAAAAGACAATCTTGAATTAACCAATTTTAATACACAGACCTCCAAATTAAAATTATATAATCACTATTCGAAGTTGATAACAACAAAAAACAAAATGAAATCATTGCTGGGCCGACTCTCTAGAATTGAAAAATTATGTTTAACCATTAAGCATAATCAAAATGATAATGCCCAGAATGGATATGATTATGAAGACGAAAATGCAAATGGAAATGAATTAAATTATGAAGAAATGGATTTTTTGATTGAATGGAAAAAGATTTGGAAAAAAAAAAATATATTACAAGGATGGTTTTTTTTTAGTTATGGTGATTTGAATTCTAATACAACAGATCCTATTTTCAAGTCCAACCCCAGGCCCAGGTCCATGCCCAGGCCCAAGCCAAATCCACAGCTCATACCAAAGTCAAAGCTAAAGTCCAATTCAAAGTTAAAGCCCAAGTCCAAGTTCAAGCCCAAGCTTAAATCCAAGTCCAAGTCAAAGAGCAAATCTAAGTCCAATTACAAGCCCAACACCAACCCCAATTTTAATTCCAACCCAAATTTTAATTCCAATACCAATACCAATACCAATCCCAATCCCAATCCCAATTCCAATACCAATTCCAATTCCAATTCTAATTCTAATTCAGATTCCAATTTAAAAAACAAATCTTGGAGAAAAAAATTTTTTATTATTAAAATGGATTTATTAGCAATTTTTAGTTATTTCCCCGAATCTGAAAATGAACAGCCTGATTTGATCATAAAATTAAATGCAGATTGGTCAATCGGAATTGATAATTCGCTGCAAAAGAATAATGTGATAATTCTAACAAATAAGAAATTTAATAATGCTTCCTATTTTTTTTCGGTTGAGAATGAAAATATTAATAAATTTCTTCAATGTATTAAAAAAATTAAAAAAAAAAATAAAATAAAATAATAATAAAATTATTCGATATATATATATATATATATATATATATATCACTCAAAATTGTCCGTAGCTATCTTGCTACAAAACATTTTCGATTTTTAACAAAAATACTCAAAGAAAAAATTTTTTTGATATATTATTATTACCCTTGATGTTTATTAATTGAAATTTGTTTCGTTTTGTTTCAAAAAAAAAAAAAATCTTGTGAACTTTGACTGGCCGATTTTCAAATAAAATGATTTTTTTTTGTAAAGTGAAAAAGCTAAAATTTCAATTTTAGATTAACATAGAGTATGTAGTTTAAGAAATTCTTAATGTGTTGTTTTCTGGGTTTTTGGTATATTTTTTTTCATTTTGAGCAAGGTGACTTAAAAAAAAATTTTTTTTTAACTAACCGTTTCGGAAAAATATTGAAACGGGGTTTTTAATTGGGAACCTTAATAGAACCTGAAAACGAAAAGTAAAATTAATTAAAAGGAGAAACCAATTAACTTGAAAGAATAATCCATTCAATTATTTTCGATCAAATCCAACAAAAATAATGTAAATCTCCGTTGATTACCGAAATTATTAGAAGCGTTTTTTGAGATCTCAAAAATAGTTAGTTTTTTCAACTAATTTTTTATAATTGATCAATCAAAGAAAAGCTCCCTGCCAAAAGATATTTTTAAAAAAACCAGTTATTGTGTTGAATCCCCCATTTTGTATTTATTTTATTTATTTTTTCTTTTTTTATTAATAGATCTTTCTTTGAATCTGCAGTTTTTTTTATGGTTTTGTAATTAAAAATGATGTTTCGCTTTTTTTACCAAATGTTAAACCTCATTTCAAAAATTGTTACTCACCTAAAATAATAAATTTAAACATAAAATATAGCCTTTATTATTCAAGAAAAACTAATAATTAAATCTGATTTATAATTCTTTTGAAAGTATTTCTAAATCTATAAAAACCTGAAATTTTAAAAATTAAAAAAATAAAATCAAAAACTAAAAAAAAGTTATTTACAATTATTTGAAATGAGCATTAGATTTTTTATTATTGTATTTTTACTGAAAAAAAGGTTAACAAGAAGATTTTTAGATAATAATTAAATTCATTTTAACAGACATTACATATTCTCAATTTCTTGATGATTATTTTGCCTTTTCAAGGATCTTTTTTTTTTCAAACATGATCTTTCAAAAAAAAAGTATCAAAAAAAAAAAAAAAAAAAAAAAAAAGAAACAGTTGAAAGAAAAACAAAAATTAAAATAGAAAAACTAAAACAAAAAGGAAATAGAAAAGTTAAATTTGAAAAAGTAAAAATAATTTTTTTGAAAATGAGAAAAAATGGTTTAGTTTTGAAAATTGGAAATTTTTTTTTGAAAAGAATACTGTTAAAACGAAATGACTGCTTTAAACAACATTATAAAGCGAGTTAAAATTTTGAAAAATAGCTCTATTTCAAAGATTGTAACTCAACCAAAATAATAAACTGAAAAAAAAAAAAAAAAAAAATTTCAAAATCTATGTTAACTAATTATTAAATAATGTTAAAAATTCTCTTCTTAATTAGTTTAAAAATGTAAAAAACTTGATATTGTAAAACTTATACAAAATAAAATCAAAATCTACAAAAAAGTAAACAAAAATTTTTGAAATGACATAGTGCACATTATTTATTTCTGAAATTTCAATGGAAAAAGGACAACAATACCTTTTTTCCGTTAAGCTTTATATTTATATTTTAAAAATTTTTGGATAGTTGAAATTTTTTAATGTTTATTGGTATTTTTAAATCTCTCTTTTTTTTATTTCTTTCAATTTCACTTTCTTTAAAAATAAAAAGAAAAAAAAATGCGAAAAAAAAAACACAACACAAATTGTAAAGGAAAAAAGAAATAAAAAAAATAAGTAGAAAAAATTCAAAAAAATGATTTTAATCATTAAATTGAAAATTTATTTAGAGAGGTGAATTTTTTAGAATACATTAAATTAATTTGATATATTAAATTAAAACTGATCACTGTGAATTGAAAATCGACTATATTTTTCATATATCCTATAAATTATTTGTAAATAATATATTAATATATATATATATAAATAAATATATCAGTGGTAGTACATTTTTCGTTTTAAAATCACGAAACCTTATATAATCACGTTTTTTTCGAATTTTTTATATTTATTTTTTTGTTTAATTCGTTTTATATTTTTTTATTTTTTGAAAAACTTCTCGAATTCTTTTGAAATCATACTTTTCGTTTCTGTGATGTTAAAAAATACAAACGAAAAAACTTAAAAACAGCAAAAAAAAACACATATATACATCTAGGACATAATTGTCTTAAAAGCATCGCAAAACAATGAAAATTCGCTATTTCCTATTTTAAGTAGGAGGTTTTACATTTAAAACCATGGAAATAGTTTGTTTTTCTATTTTAAAAGCAATAAAACAATACAAGTTATGTTTCCCGATTAAAACTCTTGAAAATAGTAAACACTTTAAACGCTGAGAAAGAAATTCGTAGTTGGAGAATAAAAGTGGTCAAAATTTATAATTTTTACCAAATCCAAATTCGATCACCACACTTATTTTTTTATCTAATGAATATATATATATATACCAGAAAAACGAATTTTCACGTCACTCGTGCTTGTAAAACATGTTGAATCAATTCAAAAAAATCTTCATACCTGCGTAGGTAAAAATAAAATGATATAACGAAACATTGTTTTATATAAATTTTTTTCATCTAATTAATAGTATATTCCTTTTTAATTTTAGAGAAAGTTCAATTAGAATAATAGTATAATACCAGAACTTAGAAATTTCACTTTTTTACTAATTTTCAAATTTAATCGAAAACACATTTATAACTTTCGATACTTGAGTTGATTTTTAATATTTAAAGTTCCTCATTGAAAATAATATATTAATTATTGTAAAAAAATCCAAAATAGAATATTGGATACAGTCAGTTTCACTTTTAAGACACAAACTTTCTACGAAATTTAAGGCACAATAAAAATATCAAATTAAGGCACAAAATTTTGTATTCTAGTAAAATAAATTGCAAAAATTAAAAATTCCAAATTTTGTGCCTTAATTTGAGATTTTTTTGTGCCTTAAATTTCGTTGAAAGTTTGTGCCTTAAAAGTGAAACTGACTGTAATAATAAAAACCAACCATTGTATTATTTTATAAGTAGATAAGATAATTCAATTAAATTTGAAATTTTATTGTTGTTCGTTATTTTATATCTGAAAAAAAATAAATAAATTATTTTTCAACAAGTGTCTGAATCTTAAAAAGCAATAAATCATAGGAGAACTCAAAAAAATGTTTTCTTATGATCTGATTTGGAATTTGGTCAAAAAGTAAAATTTTTAACTTTTGGCTAATTACTCCCTTAAGGTTTACAATCCCTGAAACTGGAAAAAAGATTATCTTGTATTGGGCGTGTCAACTTGTTATTTTGGTTCTTATCTGATCGATCCACAACTAAGTTTGTATCGTATAGGTGGTTGAAAAAGGCTATTTTTGTGATTTTATTTTTTTTTTTTCCGAAATCCGAATTGATGAGTCTAAGATTAATTGATTGGAAGGTATTGAATTGAAAGTGTTAATTTTTGGGTTGTAAATTGAAATTATCATTTTCCTTTTACAGAATTAGGAGTAAATAAAAAAAACTTTTTTTACAAGCATCAAATAATACAAAGCGTAAATAAAAATTTTAACATAGAAAACAAAAAACTCAATCACTAATTAAATATCTTCCAATTAATTAATCTTAGACTCATCAATTCGGATTTCGGAAAAAAAAAAAATAAAATCACAAAAATAGCCTTTTTCAACCACCTATACGATCCAAACTTAGTTGTGGATCGATCAGATAAGAACCAAAATAACAAGTTGACACACCTAATATAAGATAATCTTTTTTCCTGTTTCAGGGATTGTAAACCTTAAGCGAATAAAATTCAAAAAAATATTTCTTTTGTTTTTTGAGGCAAAAGATTTTGTTTATCAGAAAAGTAATATTTACAAGTCCACAACAAATATTAAAACCAAATGAAAAAAATATGAAAACTAAGTTACTTGAATATAAGCAAGACTTTTTCCTATTTACATCAAAATTGGATTTGTAATTATCCAGTTTTGACAAACACCATTTCTCTTAGTGAATAAATTGGAATAATTCTTTAACTTTCAAGTCATTCTTTGAAACCGATCAAATCATTTTTTCTGTTTTATTGTTTCTTTTAATTGTCTAAATGAATTATAAACAGGTTACATTTCTACCAACAAAGTTACAAAGAAAAAGAAGATTTGAAGTTGAAGAATCACCGTTTTTTTGGATACCTGATGAAAGTAACAATAATCTTTCTTTAATACCAATCTTTATGAACATCAAAAAAAAAAAAAAACAAAAACAAAAGACAACTCAACAACTTCTGCCATTATAACCTTTAACACTTATATTCTCTTTTAAACAAAAGTAATTTTGAAAATCTTTACGTACCTAAACCCAAAAGAAGTCACAAAGGTTGCGCTTTCTTGTCGATTTTTTGCAGGACTTACACAAGATAATTTTTTATGGCATTCTTTGTATTATAAAAAATATCCATGGGGACCAAATATACCATACATCGACAAGCAGATAGACTCTTATGATTGGAGGGTAAAAAGCTTTCTTTCAATTTTCTTATTCTTTTTCTTTTTCTTTTGTGCTAAACGCTGAAAAAATGCACCTACAAAGTTTACAATCAATTAGTTTTTTGAACGAAACATATTTTTCATCCAAATTATTCAAATAAATCCTTTTGGGCCACGAAACCTTTGTTAAAATTCATTGATCTTATGATTTAGAATTAATAAATTTGTTATTTAACCTTACCAAACAGTATTTCAACTCTCCCCCCCAATTTACTTATTTTTTGTAATGAAATTTTTAAGGTTGTACAGACCTTTTTCAAATTTTGAGTGCCACAATTTATGCGAAACTGAATGGTTCAAATCATTTCAATAACCAAAAACATTGATATTTTCAGAAATACTATAGTGTCAGATCTCCTTGTATAATATATTTTCATACCAACTAAAAAATGGAAATCAAAAAAATGAAAAGATTGATCAAGAAAAAATAAATAAAAATCATTTATTTCTTGATCTTATCTGTAAAATTTGATACAATTACTTATTTTTAATTTGGTTTTTATTTTAAATTCTTAATGGAAATACTTTAGTTTGTAAAATTTTTGAGAAAAAAATTACTTTTTATTTCAAAAGAATTTCCAAAATGAATTTAAAAACCCTATTTTCATTTAATTCATTTAATTCTAGTTTTGGTTTCAGAAAATAGGATATTTATTAAATTCCTCTTGAGAAATAAAGATTTATTGGACACATTCGTTTGATTTTATAATTATTTATTTTCCATAAAAATTAGAACCAAAAATAAACCCCCTTCCAAAAATTTGGACACACCCAAAATCAAAAATAGGCAAAAAAAAAACTCCAATTTATAGTATTTTTCCAAACCTAATATAAAACCACATTTAAGTTCACCAGTATTAATGTTTTAATAAATAATCATTTTAATCCAAATAAAAGAAAAAAATCTAAAACTCAAAAATAAAAACAGGTGTGTCCAAAATAATGAAACGAGCCGAACAAAAAAAGTATTGGTAAATTTGTTGAAATTTCACCAAACAATTGTTGATCTATCAAATGATAAGATACCATCGAATAATTGTATGTGGTTTTTCAATTTAACAAACCCAACACTAACCTTCTATCAACCATTGAAAAAAAAATTCGAGATCTAACAAAACAGATTACGTAACTGCAAAAAAGGAAATGAAAACAAAACAAAAAAGACAAAAAATGAAATTGTTTGTAAAATCAAAATTCTTTCCAATTTGAATTTACAGTGCAGTAATGATGTTCTTTCCACTGTTTAAACTATGTCCAAATTTTTGGAATCTAGTTTAATACTGAATCTGATTGAAATTTTTTCTAAATTTTTCTTTTTTTTGGGTTGAATCTTTTGTAACTGTTTTTTGATTCAGAGAATTTGACCCCTTTATTTTAATCTTCGGAATAGTATTCTTTATTTTGGTTTTGTTTGATAATAATATTGAAAATGGAATTTTGAAAGCAAATTTGTAAAAAAATGTTTTGTTTAGTTTTCAAAAATAAATAATTTACTTCAATTTATCTCAGAATGTAGATTCACTGTTAAATTATTTAATTTTAAAAAAAAAAAAAACTAGCCGCTTTATTTTTTCATTTTTCATTTCCACATTTATTAAAAGGTTGCTTTTGAATCACCATTTTCAGTATTCATATTGATTGTCGATTAATATGAAGCTATTTGAAATATTAAATTACGTCCTTGGATATATTTTACCAAAATTTTGGTATCCATTAAAGTTTAAATATTAATCAGCAAAAACATTTTTTTCAAAATTCTAATATTTAAATAATACTTATTATCCTATCGTCATTTTTTAATGATGATTAACCAAACTTAATCATAAATATTTACATTGAAACTTATAGAAAAAATTCCAAAGAAGATTTAATTCTGATTCAAATATTCGTAAAAGAAGGTTTAAATTGACCTCGTTCCGCCCCGCAAGGGGGCAACTTTATGTGGAATGCCAATATAAAAATAATTTGATATGCTTGTCCACCGATGATAATAAAATGGATTTGTATGAAATTGAATTAAACGAAATGACAACATATAATCATTTATTTAATCTCGAAAACATCGAGCCATTTTCGATACACATTGCAGCATATTCGTCTGATGTTTTTGTGAGTTCAACCGAAAAGGAATTATTATTATTTTCAAAAAACGGGCAATTAGTAGAAAATTTTAAACATTCTGAAGAATATTGTAAAATATCAACTTTAATCGAAGAACCAAATAAATTTATATTTTCTGGGGCGAAAATATTAAGGCTTTATTCACAAAATGATCCAGAAAATTTTTTAGAATTTTCTTCAAATAAATTATTTTCAGACTTCAATATCAAGAATATTCACTGGTATAACGAAAACCTCATTATTCTTCAACCCCAGCAATCGCGCATCGTGCGCGTATTTGACAAAAGAAAGCCAAACGAAATACTGTATGATTTAGATAATCGTTCCGAAATTGCCGTAATGAAAATAAACAATGGGAATATTGCCACGGGTATGAGAAATGGTTCACTGAAGGTTTGGGATGTCCTAAAGGGGAAAGAAATATTCCAAGCACATGATTATGATTCAAGTATAACAGATTTGATTTTGGAGCAAAATAATTTGATTTCGTGCGCTGGTGAAGAAATAGGCATATTGATTTATGATTTGCAATCAAGTGATTTAATACAAACCATTGCAGATCACACAACATCTATTTGGTCGTTGGCGTATTCAGACAGAAAGCTCGTTTCTGGTTCAATGAATTGTTTAAAAATTTGGTCAACTAAAAATATTTATCAGAATTCTTCAAATACAGTTTTAAAAAAGGTCCAAAATTTAAATTTGGGTTCATCGAGGATGTATCGTTCAGGTCTTGGCATACCAGAAAGAATAGGTTCGTCGTGGCTAGCTTTTGATAATGAACGCGTTCTTTGTAATTGTGGTATTTTTTTTAGATGTTATGACTTTTTTGGTTTATATGATTAGGGTGGGATGGATGTATAAAAATAGCTTATGATGTGTGTGTGTGTGTGTGTTGAATTTATATATATATATATATATTTTTTCGTCTGTTTATTTTTTTTTGAATTTGTTAAATAATTTAACGATCTAATTAATTAGATATATATATATATATTGAAAATAAAAAAATATTTTAATTAAAATTTATATTGGTTCTTTTACTTCCAAAAGTTATTGTGATTTTTTTTTTTTAATTCTTTTTCTAAATATAAAAATAGAAACCCCCAAAAAAATAGTATTCCAGTATTTAATAATTCTTATTTAGAACTTTCGAACGTAATTATTTTTTTTCATTTTTTAATTTCAATGATTAACTCAATAATTGTCAACATTAACCCCCAAAAGACGGATTAGTTTTGTTTCTTTATTATTAAGCTAATTGTAATATCAATATGTTTCCAATATTTCAAAAATAATTTGTCAAAAATATCTATTTATTATATTTAATTATTATTTAAAAAAATAGAATTTTTTAAACTAACTAATCTACAGTTTGCTACAAATTTAAGAAATATCTTTTGCAACTTTGAAGTCTGAATATTAATAATTCAACTTATAAATTTCTGTAGCGAAATTCAGATTTTTTTTTGAAATTCTTAGGTTTTTTTACCAATACCAAGTACATTTTTTATTTCTGATGTTTGAAAAAATATTATTCTAAAAATTATCGATTTTTTAGAGAAATTTGAAATCATGAGACACAACTAATGTAATTTAGATCAAATAACAACTTATTTTAATCATAGACTTCTGCTTGGTAGAGGCTAATTCCTTAAGAGTAAAAAATTGATTTTGAAATGAAATTGATTTTTCATTTTTTCTTCATTTTTCAAGGTTTTGAACTTTTTGGAATTACTGATGTCTTCTGTTGCAATTCTTTCTGGTTGTGTTGATCCAAGATTTGATCTTGATGTTGAAAAGACAATTCTCAAATGCGAATCCATTTCAGCGGTCGAAGTCTTCCCAGCACACAAAGCTACACCAACTTTTGAAGATCTTAACAAGCATGATATGTGTGTTGTTTATTCCTTTCATTTTTTTAAAGATCCTGTTGCTTTGGGAGACTTACTTGCAAAATATGTGACCTGTGGTAAGGGCTTATTGATTTTTTCGATGGGGGCTTTAATTCAAGGTAGCTCAGTGAAGGCTGCTTTGTCTGGTCAAATCGTTGATGGTGGGTTTGTTCCCTTAGCGAAGGGGCCTAATCTAACCACCAAGTCGACACTGGGTAAAACGATTCTCAAAGGTCACCCGATCCTGGAAAACGTTGAAACATTCACTGGGGGGGAATCTGTAAGTTGGAGAGTCAGGGCAATAGTGTCAAACCTCGAGTCCTCTCGCTTAGTGGCAGAGTGGAAGGATACGGTGCCTCTAATCACAGAGGCAAGAAAAGGCTCCAAATTTGGGATCGTGGTTGTGCTTAATTTTAATGCCTTTTCGAAGGATGTGTCTTCAATCTCTTGGAGTAGAGAAGACAACCATGCAGAACTTTTAATTTCAAACTCCTGTTCTTACGTTTTAAAAGGTGTCTTGTTTCGAAAAAAAAAGAATAAAGGAAAATTTTCCCAATCAAACAAAAAATAAAATGCAAGCAGATGAGGAAAAAAAAAATATGATTCTGGAAAAACAAGAAACAAATACTATTGATAATATTTTCTCAATGAGTAATTTTAAAAAAACATACTCCAGAATGGGGTTCGTTTGTCATAAAGTAAAAAAACTTGTTTAAACGTTTTTTCTTTCATATTTCAATTTTGAAAAAAAAATTATTATCGTTTTTTTCTCTTTTTGGGTTGATTTTGACATGAAAACAAATTAAGAGGTATTTTCGATTCAATTTGTCTCTTTTTTTTAATATTTTTCAATAACCCTTATTCTATTATTTTAATATTAAAGTATTTGTAGAAAATCAAAATAAAGTAACTACACTTTTATCAATAGTAAAACTAAATATAAGCGAAAATCTATTTTTTTTTTAATTGTGTGTATTTGAAATTATATTTCCAAGAATAGTAGTTGATGAGATAATTGTCTTTATGTTGTATTTAAGGGAATGGGATATACTTTTGTTTTTCTCCTACTTGTTTTAAATTTTCATTTATTAAACTTTTTTTAACAATGTTTGAAATTTCCAAAATTGTTATTAATCATAAATTAAATTTTACGGAATAATTCAATTTATTTATTTGGAATATTTACTTTAATAAAAAGGAGAAAAGTTTCTAATCAAAATTTTATTTGATGTATTTTTAGGTATGAAAATTTGGCCGTGATTATTATTTTATTAATAATTTTAGCATTATTTATAGGAAAAACACAAGACAAATAATATCTTTATATATTACTTTGAATTATATTTTTTTAAGGTTCAAATCATTACATTTGAAAAAAATTTTCTCAAATGGATTAAAAAAATTTTCGAATTTTAATGAGTGCCTAATAACAATCAAAAACTAACCAATATGTGAAGCGCGATCGATCTCAAAAATCAACAATAAAAAACTCATACATTTTTAGAAAAAAGCGCTAAAGAAAGACACTCTGTTTTCAATTTGAATGGTTTTCATTATAAATTTGAAAACACCTGTGTTGATTTGGAAGTGTAACTCTTTGTCGCTTTTTGAGATCTTGAAGATTGTTTTTTTTTTTATTTTCTTCTGTTTCTTAAATGAATGAGTTGATATTTTCTCCATAATGTTACAAAATCCTTACTTTGTAAAATATAGAGAGTGAAAATCGAATCAAAAATTAGATTAAATCGAATGAAAGTGATTGTATACTTAAAGAAAACAATTTGGTATTAATTCAAGAAATTTAACCCTTTGGAAATTTAATAACAGAAGCAAATAAATTGTTTTTTTGAATTTGATTTTTTGGTATTGAGAATACTTTTAAACTTTTTTTTTTGGTTTGGATTTTTTGCCAATGAGATACTCTTAAAATTTTTCATTTGTTATTCGAATTTTTTTAATCAAAAAAGGGTAATTACATATAAAATTTTTCGGTTCCAAGTCACTCCTTGTGTATGGGTAAATTTACTTCGAATAACTAGATCCTTTAGAAATAGTTATTTAAAAAACTAAAGAAAACCTCAAGAAAAAATATATTATAAAATATTGGTGTTATAATAAAAAATGGTGTAATATTAAATGTTTCCATGTTATAATATGTAAATTCAAATGTATTTAGATATAAACTAGATTTCAAAAAGTTGACTTATTTATAATATTAATGGAAGTTGTTTTGAGGGTTTATTCTAGAATTCTTTAAATAGAATATTTTCAAATTTCTGGATCAGAATAATTTTTTCTAATTTTGCAAATTTTTGTATTGCGTTTTCAAATTTTTGTTTTTCTTTTGTTTTTCTTTTTCTTTTTCTTTTTCTTTTTCTTTTTCTTTTTCTTTTTCTTTTTTTTGGTTTCTTTTTTTTTTCAAAAAGATCATGTGGAAAAAAAAATTTTTGAAAAGATAAATAATCAGTTTAAAAATTAAGTCTATTTAATGTCTTTTAAAACGAAATTAATTATTATCAAAAAATCTTGTTGTTAATCTTTTTTTCAGTAAAGAGTTCTGTAATAAAAAATCCGTAATGCTAATTTGAAAAATGTTAACTCAACTTTTTTTTAGAGCTTGGTTTTATTTTTTATAATTTTTACAATAACCAAATTTTATGTTTTGAAATGATTCCAAAATGAATTATTAATCAGATTTAGTTATTAATTGTTCTTGAATAATAAAGGAAAAAATTTTTTTTTAAATTTATTATTTCAGGTGAGTCACAATTTTCGAAATGGTGTTTATTATGAGAATTTTTAATAGCATGCAAATAAGTTCATTCTTGATTGAGAAAAATTTGTATTTTTCCATTTACAATGATTTTCTTTTTTTTTTTTTTTTAGGAAATATTTGAGAAGATACAACTAAACTTTTTGTTCAAAAGGTTAACTTTTATACATACAAAATAGAAAAACTACTTTTTCATATTTTTTATTTTCCTTAAAATATTTTGGTTTAAAATGAAATGGAAAAAAATATAATAAAAATAAATATTTTTTAGTACTTTTTTTAACCCAAAGATATTACCAATTTTTTGTTTGATAAAAAAACAAAAATATGTCTGAAAAAAGTATCCTGGAAAACGAAAACTTATTTTCGATACTGAAAATATTGAAAAGTTCAGTTTTTTGGGTGTTTTAGTGATCTACAGTTGATTAAATACAAAATAAAATCTAGATGGGAATAGTTATCAAAAATTATGATTTTTTTTTAGACAATAAAAAAATAAGTCTAAAATGAAAAGTTTATTTCTTTCTTTCTCCAAAAAAAAAAAAAAAAAACCGTTTTAATTTATTGTTTCATTATCTTGATTTTTCTGATTATTATTATTTAAATAATTAATAATCACAATAAGTCATAAATATTTTATTAAATTCTTTTTCCAATTTCTTCATTTGGATTAAAGTCGTTTTATAAGGGTAAAGTTTTGGAACTTAACTTGTAAAAAATAATTTTTTTGAATTTGTTGGGTTTTTGAAATTGTGAATTGATTTAATAAATTAATCAAAAAAAATATTTGTTTTGTGATTTTATTATTTTTTTTTTGCTTATTTTTTAAGAAATATTCTTCAAGTATTGATTTAAATTCCCTTAATTGTTTTCTTTACTATCTTCTTTTTCTTGATCTAAACTAGTTTTTTCAATTTCTGTTTTAGTTTGATTTTCTTTCTCCTTTACTTCTTGGTTTTCTTCTTTTTCTGTTTCTTTCACTATTTCGTTTCCTTGCTCTTTCTCCTTCTCTTCTTCTTTCTCTTTTTCATTCCCGTTTTCTTTTTCTTTTTCGCTCTCCTTTTCATTAGTTTTATTAATCACATTTTCATTTTCATTAGTTTTATTAATTACGTTTTGCTCTGAAAATGATTTTTTTGTATGAGGATCAAATTCGCCAATTGAAATTTTGATTAAAATCTCATTCTCGATATCTGGGCCTAAAAAGGAAAAGTCCTTTTCTGAATTTTCAATATCTTGATCCCAACTAATTTCAGGGTTATAGGGCCGAAGTGGAACCAACTTTTTGTTTACAATATCAAATACCTTTTGATGAAGAAACGTTAATAGGCTTAATTGAAATCTTTCAATATAGCCGTTTGGGATTGTAAAACGATTATCTTGTTTGATTAATTCAAAAACTTGACTGATGGACTCGGCCGAGTTTGTAAAATGGAATGCTCGATTGATCCCAATTCCTCGGATATTACTTAAAAAGTCACAGCCACTTAAGACACACATCCTTATAAATTTTTCTTCCTTCCAACCACGAAAATCAAAAGGAACAGTGATTTGTTTCGCTTTTTTTGTTTCTTGTTTTTTTCCTTTTCCTTTTTCTTTTTCTTTTCCTTTTTCTTTTTCTTTTTCTTTTTCTTTTTCTTTTTCGTTTTCGTTTTCTTTTTCGTTTTCTTTCTTTTTTTCTTTTCCTTTTTCTTTTTCTTTTTCGTTTTCTTTCTTTTTTTCTTGTTCTGATTCTTTCTCTTTTTCTTGTTCCTTTTCTTTTTCTCTCCCAATGAAAGTGATTTTTTTTGTAGCTAGATCTTTCACATAGGGCATAATTTTCCAAATATCTTTTCTGTTAATTTGTTCTGCATTGCCTTTATTGTCCCATCGATGAATAAAGGTTTTCACCCCAAGCACAACGAGATCAGAATCAACACTCAAAACAGCATCTACGTGTCCGTTCATGGATAGCCAAGCAAGTTGAGGGTCTGCTTCGTAAGGTGCAACAAGCACCCGAATGTTCTTTTTTTTCAATTCAACTAACAAATCGTGCGCGTTCTTTGATCTTATTCGAACAGACCTTTGGTAAAATCTCTTTGCTTCCTTCATGTTTCCTTCCTTTTCGAATTCCTGTGCCTTTTTGAATGACTCTAATCGTGTTTTTGTTCGGCTTGATTGTGTTTCAAGCTTCATTGGAAGGGACGCACCGTCAAAAACAACAAAAGGAGTAATTCCAAATTTAATAAGTAGATTGATAAATTGCATACAATTTTTTACAAGCCTATATTTTTGAGGAATATTTTAATTTCATTTTGTTGAAAGCCACACTAATATGGTGGTTTGAACGTTTGTATGAAGGTAAAGGTTAAGGAGAAAGAAAAAAAAAAAAAAAGAAATTTGAAATTAAATACAAATATTCCGTACGTTTTACTTGAGTTTTCAACAAGAATCTCTCTTGCACTTCTAAAAGCTTGTTTGTAAAGTAGAACATAACCATCAATAGCAATTGTTTTACCTTTAAATTTACGTAAGTGGATCTTTTTTGAGATAACGTTCAGAGCTTGGAAAAGTGCTTTAATTCCCATAATGTTAATAAATTGAAGAGAAAGAAAAAAATAAATTATTTTTTTGATTAAATTAATAATTTTCCTCTTGTCCAAGTTCCTTAAAAGAATATAATTTTTCATTAAATTCCTTTTTATATCTTGATTCAAAATACGAAATACTTTTTTGAAAAATCAATTCTGGGTTTCGAGAAAATACTTTTTTATTTTTCATAATAAAATTATTTTGTAACTACAAGCACAAGAGCAATAAAATGCTGATATTTTGAGTTTAATTGTATCTAAGTGGATCTATTCCCAAATTATCATCAAAAAAGGTTGAAACATTTTCAGAAAGGTTTTCTTTGTTCAGGGGGGTATGTTTTCCCGGATTCCATTATAAAAATACACTTTATTAGTTTGAAAAAATAATGTTAAAGAGCTAATCTTTTTAACTATTGAGAGAAAAATGTTAGACACAGAAAAATGATTTGACACCATTTTTAATTGGTAACATTACTAAAATTGAAAATCAAATCCTATTGATAAAAAGGTGATTTTTATATAAATCCAGGTTTAAATGTGTTACAAGTTCATTAATCTGTGGTTTGTGTAGAATACTCATTTGAATGGTTGATAACTAAAGTAGATCATATCATTTTAACAACAATCCAAGTTTTAGTAAAGTTTACTATTAATTCTTAAAATGGTAATTTTTAAACTTGCTTTAGATTATAAGAGATAAGGTTTTGAAAAAGTAGAATTACATTAATCCTTATTCTAGTCAGTAGATTATTGTTATTTTCTTTAGTTATTTCACACACGATTGAAATTAAAAATCATTTTCAGGAATTTTCAAAATAAAAATTGCTTTCCAACTATTTTTCTCTGTCGAACAGTTTTCTCTCAAAAGTAAAAAAAAAACTGGTTATTTTTTTTGACTTGCATTTTCGTTTTCCCTTTTACAAAGAGAGTTTCAAAGAAATAGATCCTAATTTTTGAATTCTCTTAATATGTTTGGTCGCTTTTTATTGTTTTTATTACAAAGATTTGGTAAGTTAACCTAATCCCAAATGAAAGATAATTGTTTTAAGAATTGAGATAAAGATTAGCTGATAACTGAAATTAATCTCATTTCGAATTTGAATATCAAGAAAAAATGATATCTAAATTTCCAAAAATTTTTTTAATAAATTTGAGTCTTCATTGTAAAACTTAGAACTTGTTAAAATTCAAAAAACCCAGAAAATTATATTTTTCAGAGCAATTGAAAAAATTAGTAAAAATTCAATAATATTTTCCTATTTACCAGATAACTATATAAATCATCTAGTAACCATTAGTTGTTCTAATTGGGAGTATCCATATGTAGTACACATTAATCCCTTGGAACTTAATTATTGGTAATATAACTAGGATATATTCTCTTTGGAATAGTTGTCTCATTAAATGTAGATTTGAGTTGATGGGGGTGTAAACTATTATTCAAAATTTTTCACACAGTTCAATTATTTAAAAGAATCACAATAGCACAATTTCAAACAAATTTGAAATAATTGTGATTTTTTTGAAAAAGATGAAAATAATTTTTTCATCATCGAGTTTTTTAGTTTGAGATTCTTTTGTTGAAATTATGTAGCCTGTTTCATTTGATCAATAATTTATATGGGGATTGATTTTATGTTAAAGTTGAGTTCTTTAAATAGAAGAATTTAAATGAAATTTGTTGATGGTATCTAACCATTTGTTTGATCAATATTCCTAATGTAATTTTTATACATTTAGTATACATTTTATTGTTCACCAATCTCCAAAATTTTTTAAATAGTATTTGATTTATTAGTATAGGTCATTATTTATTTTTTATTTTATGAGTATTGTGATTTATTAAACAAGTATGAATAAATCAATTAGTAAATGCTTATAATGGTGTGTTTCTTCCTCTAATAATTAAATGATTTGTTTTTTTCACAAATCGAATTTTATATGTTAAAAATTTCGAATTGATGTTTATATGAAATAAATATTATTGTAAAGACAATCAAGAGTCTATCAATAATTATATTGATAAAGTATTTTTTTGGAATTTTTTTCCTCACATTATTTTTCAAATACGAAAATTAAATGTTTTATTTTCAATTTCGAAATTAAATATTTTTTTAAAAATTAATACTAAAAAATAAAAAAAAATATTTTGATCAATTAAATCAAAAAAAGTATCAATCAATTTGACTCTTCCTTTGTGAACTTTTCAAGAGAAATTTTAATTTTTAGAGGTAAAATCTAGTATTTTTGATCACAATTTATAAGTTTATTTATTATAATGTTTTTTTAAGGAGTTGCCTAAATCTCAATAACAATAAAATAAAATTATATATTACAAAATTTAAAAATTCATATTCAAAATTAAAATAAGTAAATAAATTTTTAAAGAGTGTTTTCTGCATTTATCTAATAATTATAATTGTTTAAAAATTGAAATTATTTATTATTTATTCTACCTTTTCTTTTCTGTGAATTGTAAAATAAATATCAAAAAAATGTTAATTTGTCTCAACGAAAATAAAAATAAATATTAATTACAGACGGTTATTTGGTTAATAAAAAAATACAATGTTTTTGAATTTTAAGGGGTGAAATAGTAAAAACTTCACAAATATATTTAGTAAATACATTTATAGGGTGAAAAAATAATAATTTGTTCGGTTTATTTTTTAATTGTCTGTAAATAAATCTTTATTTATATTAGATTGTTACTACCAGTGAAAAATATTAATAAATAATATATTCTTGAAATAGTAATTATTGTCAATATTAAATTTTCTAGTTAAATTTGAAATTTCATTAATTAAATAAATAGTTGATAATTTTCTTTGTTATCGGCATATTATAGATTTTTTTGGGAAATTTGAAGTAAGTTCGATAAAAACTTTAAAAAAATTCAGAGTAGAATTGTGTATGATAAAAAAAAAAAAAAAGAAAAGAAGTAACAGTGAAAAAAATCTATCAATTTTGAAATTACCAAAATAAATTGTTTCTTCACAATCCATTCAACCCCCTCAATATATTTTATCCATTTACACAATATAACGATGTTCCTTTGACTTGAAAATATTTGATAAAATAAAATAGAATTGTTTTATATTGTGGTTTTAATCTTGGATTTCTCATACTTTAATTATAAATTTGATCAAAAATCAAATATATTTTTTTGAAAATTATCTCTCTATTTCGACTTAAATATTCTTAAGTAAATGAAACGTCCATGATTAAAAATCTGTGGTTTATTTTTCCTCTATTTGGAATTAATTTGAATTTTTTATAAAGAAGGGGGTGGTTGTGAGTCTCTTCTCTTTAAAGTTCTGATCATTAAAGTATGGAAAGTTTTTTTTAACCCCAAGATGTTGTTCTGCAATTTTCAATTTTGAGTGTTTCTTCTTTGGGTAATAATTCCTCTTATCTTGGAAATATTTCAAAACTCAAGCAATATTTAAAGAAAGGTGTTGTTATAGTTGTTGTTTGGTGTGAATTTTGGAGATCATTTTTATTGTCTCTCTTGGGAAATTTCGTTTCTTTAGATGTTTGTATTTGTCAAAAATTACTTTTGATTTTTAAAAAGTTTTTAATTTGACAAATAAATTTAAAAATTGAAATAGAGTTAAATAAAATATTTAAAATGAATTCTACCAGGATGAAATTGAATTAGTATATAAAAAAAGAATTAGTTCAGATATCTAAGAATACTTATTATTGGATGTTTTTTGGGATTGTAGAACGGGATTATTTTTACAATAAAACCTCTTTATTTTATATTTTGAAGAACTGATGGATCTGGTATTTTTCTTCTTATAATACTAGTAGTATTTGGAATAACAAAATCAAATATAAAATTTTATCAAAATTGTATCATTATTAAAGAATTTTGACAAAAAAGTCGAGGTTGATCCAATCACAACTTACACAATTATTATCGTGTATTCTATTAAGGGACTAATTACTTGTAATTTAATTTTTTTTTTAACATTTTTTAAGAAATTTAGAGATTTTTATTGTGAATAGAAATGCTGTATTTCACGATGTATAAAGACAAATTAGAAAATATATATATATATATATATATATATAGGCAAAAATCTAATGGGTAAGTGAAAATATGAATATAAATGGTTAATTCTATATTTTGTCAGATATTTTCATTATTTTGAAAGAGGGGATCTTAGAACAATTATGTATTAAATAAATTGTTATGATTAAATTATTTTAAATAGTTCATTATTCAATTTAAGTTGTGCATTATTCAATATTGTTTTGAAATTTTAATAGTCTAAACTAAAGGTTGCTATTATTACATTTTCATGTTATTACACGGGCGGGTCAATTTCTGATTTTTCATTTTTTGTGCTCGTATAATTATTAATATATTTATTCTAGGGGACATATTCCTTCTCCCTCATGTGATTTTTAAAATCCACATTAGAGAGTTAAATCGAATTCTCGCCAGCAGTGGTGATGTGAAGATATTGGGGCCCGTCAATTATTTTGTCCCACCCATTTATAAATTTTTTTTGAAAAAAAAATAAAAAGAAAATTCCTGAAATCAAAAAACAAAGGTTATCGCTTTATTAATTTTATTTAATTGGTTGTGATATTGAATTCATAAATAAATTCGAATATAAAAAATTGTGTTGTTAGGGTTAGTATTAAAATCTCTTAATATACTATAATCTTCTATTGGCATAGTCAAAGCCCACAAAACAGATTTTTTATTTTGTTTAGCAACATATTTGTGTGTCCAACAAATTACACAGATCTTTGATTAAAAAAAAAAAAGTTAGTTTTAATTACATTTTAAAGTGGTTTTTGAAATTGGGTTTGAGACAGGAGCTTTTTGTTCAGGGTTTTGATCGAATTTTTTAAAACAGCAGGGGTTTCAAAGTTGTGACTGTTATTAAGTTGTTAAGAAACAAAAAAATTCAAAGTTTTAACATGTACAAACAACAATGAGCTTTTTATTCAAGAAATCCTTGCTTTTTTTTTTTGTTTTTGTTTTTTTTTTGTTTTTTTCAGAAAAAGCTGGTCTGAATAAAAAGAAGGAAATTTGATCAAAGCCCAAAAAGCCAACTTACGATCATTAAAGAGGTAAACGATCGTCTGGAGAAAACCACTCTGAAAAGGAGCGTAATTGTGAGATATTGAAAATATTATTGATTAAAGGTATCGAATGAAGGAAACGAATAACAACAGGTAAATAAATACCCAAAAGTGCTAATAATCCAATTAATTCTATTACTATCCCAATAACATTATAGCCAATTAGCATTATCACGATCCCAAACATTACTATTAAAAAGATTTTTGTTCTTCCAGAACTAAAAACAAAAGATTTCAAATCAGATAACCCAATCATTAAAACCAAGCCAGTTAAAAAGATAGTATTGCCAAGTAGTAACAGCTTGCGATCAAATAAATAAATAATGCCAGTAAATAAGATAAGGACTCCAACAATCGTTAAAATCTTTCCAAAGTCTTTAATTTTAATACCCATAAACAATTTGCGTTTTTGTTTTTTGTGATGACAAGAAGAAGTGTTTCTAAGAAAATAAGAATGAAAAAATGACTTAATATTATTTCAATTTTAAAATAGTATTGAATATTGTGGTATATTCAGCACAGTTTGAGAAATTTTCAATCTCTTTGATAAGGTTGGGATCAAATAATAAAGAAATTTTTTCCATTCTAAGACCGTATTACTCAATGGGAAAACATTTTTATGCTTATCAACGAGTTTTAAATCTTTGGTAACAATCCTTACATAACTAAACCAATTTTTGTTTTTAATTAACTCTATTAAATTTAAAATTCCTTATACTACACTTCTTAGACATTTATTTCACCTTGAGTTTTTCATTCCTATGTTGATGTTGAACCTAAACTTGAAAAAAAAAAAAATTTTAGGTAATTTTTTTAACTATTTAAGGGATTAACAACCACCACACAGAAGTCTAAGATTAAAGTGTGTTGTTATTGAATAAAAAAAACATCAGTGATATTCCAGGTTTCAATTGATTCGAAAAATTCAATTAAAATCATACTATTTGTTGATCTCATCTTTTAGCAATGATCTTTGTGTTAGTAAAAATACACTAACAATTTCATAAAAAAAATATGTATTTCAAGAAAAATTTAAGGTTGAATCCTAAATACTCAAATATACCCAGGCTGGAAATATCATCCTCAAAAGTTGTTATAGTGTAGATTGGTGACAAAACAATTCATAAATTAACCCCGTGACTATTTTGAAACATTATTACCACATATTGGAAATTATATTGAGAAAAAAACTAGTTTATAAGAAAAAAAAAAAAACAATCTTTTGGTTTTTAGGTGAATAATTTATTGAGTGAATCATTGAAATTAACAATTTCGATAAATCATTTATTTTGGGTATTCTAAGGTTCATAAATAAATACTAAAATAACATTATTTTTTATTCACTTTTTAGATAAAAAGAAGTAATTAAAAAAAAAAAATTTCAAAATTGACTATTTTTGAATTTATTGTTAAGAATTAATGGCTGGGTATTTAGTCGGGTATATGGAGAATTTTAAAGTAGCATGCTATGTGTTCCCTAATTCAAAGAGTGTCTAAAAGGATACAGTCCTGAGAAAGGTTTTAAATTCATTTTAGTTTTCTTAAAAATTGTCGATTTTTCAGGGTAATCCTTAGTATAAAAACTTGTAATCTATTGGCCAATGAAGTTTACCCACGGTTGTTTATCCAAGCTATATATAAGCATATGTTATTTTTCGGATCCACTTGTCGTAATAATAAGACACTATTCCAAAAAATTGTTACCTGTACAGTATCAGCAAGTGTATATATCTATTCTCTGGTGCAGTTGGGGATATTATTAATAGTATTTTTTAAAAATCTGCTCGAAAAATGTGCCAAATGGGTTAGGTTAAGATTTTAAACAAACAAAAACATCAATAACTAAAAAAAAAAATAAAATAAAATTGGATCAAAGTTTGAAATATCCTTTAAAAGTTTGTATTGTTTTACTTCTTTAAAAAGGACACGAATAAGAAGGTTGCTTGAAAAGAAAAATCTTCCTTTTAGATTTCTTCGTTTATTACCAATGTTCTTAATGGGTGGTGGTATTTTTTAAGGGCTTTTTTATTAAACTTGTGGAAATGGGGGTAGAAGAGATCGAAAATAAAAAAAAGGGAAAAATCAACTTAATTAGAAAAGAAAAACAAAAAAAAAATAACATTAAAAACCATTTTAATCAAAAAAATCAAAAAATATTTTTGATAAGAATAGCCAATAAACCCCAATAAAAATTCTTCCATTATCAGTTCATAGTGATTCAACGTTCTTGAAAAGGATTTTTTTGATTTTGAATTCATAATATATGTAGATACTGTGTGGTTAATTCCTAGATGGAGAAGGGTGAAGTCTATTAGAAACATTTAACTAGAAACAAAGACAAAAATAACTGGCCCGTGTGATAACTATTTAGGTCGAATAAAATTTTAATGTAAGATAATTATAATTGATATTGTCTTAAAATCCTATTCGGTGGTAACTTTACCTGCCTTGTTTGTTTGTGGGTCCTTTCCAGATGATTGTAAGATTCTGTTTCAGTATTTTTATAATTTTAGACCATAAAAGTAAATAATTTACAGGGTGACTAATTTAAATTAGTTTGATCATTGGTATGAATCCCCCCCTGTGTTTGAATTCTGATTTAATTATGAAGGGATATCGTTCTTTTTTTTGTTTGTTTTAATTTGTTGGTATGTTTTTTGTTTCGATTTTTTCTGTAAAGTTTGAGTGGTATAATTTGTTTCCAGACTAACCAATTCAAATTTTCATTAAATCTATCAGTAATAATGATATTTTTGCATTAGTTGTTTTTTATTGCCCCGATCGGTGAAATTATTAATTTTATTCATCTTGAACATATAAGAAGTGAAATCTAAGTTCTAACCCAAAAAGATAATTTTTAGTATTGTTTTTTTTTTTAAACGAATTTCAAAAAAAGTTGCCCTTTAAACTTGATTTTCATTTGAAATTTTTGTTTATTTTAGATTCAAAAATCCGTTATCTGTGAAAAAATATGATAAAGGTGCGTTCTAAAAAGGGTTTTGGAATGCATAGGATTAGTTATATACAATGTTACATCGTTTTGTTTTACGTTTTTTTGAAAGTAAAATTGATTTAATAAATTTTTCTGTTCTAACTTTACCAAGATAAAATAATCCCCAGTATCTTCAAAATTCATTTAGAATGTACACTCGATTTTATTAATACTTTTTCCCCATGATTATACTGTCAATTTCAAAATAAATGAAACAAAATTTTCATTCAGCTTTCCAAAGAAAAATCACATTCTTCCAAGAATTAAAATAAATCATACAAAGCCCCAAATAAAAGGAAATATTAAAGAATTCACGAATTAATTACAGAATGAAAAATTTGAAATGTTACCTAATTTGTCAATATCTATTTTTGGAAAAGATGAATGAAAATTTACTTCCTTTTATTTTGAAACAAATAGTGTTGATTTTATGAGTTTTTGATTAAGCAACCTTTATCTGTGTAAAAGATTTTTTTTGAAAAGATACCAAAAAGTTTTTGAAGATTGCAGAGTTTTTCGGAGGTATTAGTATTCTGTTAAAAGTTACTATTTTTAAATAATTCAAATAAAAAAAAAATTTTCACAACCCAATTATTAAGGAGATAATAGTAGATACAATAGAATAAAAGTTTGATTAGTTGTTGACCAAAAACTGGTTTAATTCTTGTTTTTAGCAATTTAAGTAACAACACTTCCTTTATTCTATTAATTAATGAAATTCTTTCTTTCAAGTTGATAAATTACTCTTTCTCAGAATAAGTTGGAATAACAATAATCTCCTTCATCAAGCTAAACAAAAATCAAAAATATTATATACTTGGATCTTCTTTTATTACTTTGAGATAAAATTGTCTTAATTTTAATCTAAATTAAAGAGTATTTAAATGTGAAAGAATTAATTGTTTTTAAAAGGGAGTTAAGAAATGGTGTTAAATTTTCTTGGAATCCAAAGATTTATTAAATAAATATTAACCCAAAATTAAGATCTTACAGGTAGCTTTTTTACATCATCAATTGGAAGTTTCAAAATTTTATCAATTTGGTTTCTATTTGAAATATTCCTGGAGAGTAATAAAAGGTTAAAAACTAGGTTTAATTGAAAAATTTTTCTAATACCTCTAAAAGATCTCTAAAAAAAACAAATAAAAAAATAAAAATAAACAAAAAAATTTAAGCTTTCATAAAGTATTTTTATTTTTGATAATTTTATTGATTTTGATTAGTTAATTAAAGACAAAAAATTTAAAAAGAAGGCATTTTATACACCATAACCATAAACAGTTCTTCTTTGTCTTTTTAATGCATAAACAACATCCAAAACAGTAACTGTTTTTCTTCTTGCATGTTCTGTGTAAGTGACTGCATCACGAACAACATTTTCAAGGAAGGCTCTCAAAACGTTTCTTACTTCGTCGTAGATTGTTGCTGAAATTCTTTTGACACCTCCTCTTCGTGCCAATCTTCGGATAGCTGGTCGACTGATACCTTTGACAGATTCAAGGATTGCTTTTCTTCTTTTGGCTCCTCCTTTTCCCATTCCTTTTCCTTTTCCTTTTCCTGACATATTATTAATTAATTATTATTTAAAAAAATTTGTAAAATAAAAAAAATGAAAAAAAAATAAATCAATAAATATTTTTAAAACAAATTATTTCAAATAATTCAAACACGATTCATATAATGACTAAATTGGTGCGGTGTATTTTTTTATTCGGTAATCAATTGAAGAACAAAAAGATTTGGTTTTGGGTTTATAATTTTTCAAAAATAATCCAATATTTTTACGAATTTAGTTTTCAAACTTTTTATTTTTATTTTTTTTTATATTTACTAATTTATACTAAGATAATATTTGAGGTTAATTAATGTTTCAAATTAATCTTAAATATTTGAAAAAATGTTGAGAATATTTTATTGTTCAAATAATCTCAAATATTTTTTATTGTTGATAAATTATTTTTCATTCAATCAAAAACAATAAAACTCTTGTAAATCTAATGTGTTTTTTAGGATCTTAAATAAATCAATTTTTGCTTTGTGACTTTGCACTCTTTCAAAAATTTTTTAACCTATTTACAATTTAATTTGCCCAAAAAAAGATCTTTTTGTTCGTAGTTTTTTTATGTTAAAGAAATAATCACAAATTAATCAAAGATCCATTGATTTTACTATCTAACTTGTAGTTTTTTCATTCTTTTAATTGACAATTAAGAACTAATCAATAAAATTAAAAATTAATCAATAAAATTAAAAATAATCCAAAATATTTAAAAAAAAAAAATGTATTTTAAAATCGTAAAAATATTGGATTATTTTTGAAAAACAAGAATCTATTAAATAAAAAAAACCCGAATAAAGTTTATGAACAATTAACCAAACAATAAGGACAATGAAAAAAAACACAATAAAATATGATGTATTAAATTTATATCACGAATTCTTGTTTGATATTTTTTTTAAAGCTTTAAAGAAATTGTGTTGGAAGAAAAAATCATTTTTTTTATTTTGATTTATAAAAAATTATTAAATAATAATTAATTAAAAATGGCAAGAACAAAACACGCAGGACAAAAAGGAACCAAAGGACAAAAAGGACAAAAAGGAAGAAAATCGACAGGAGGAAAAGGACCAAAAAAAGGACAAAAAGGACAAAAAGGAAGAAAGGGACAAAAAGGTAGGAAAGGAACCAAAGGACAAAAAGGACAAAAAGGAAGAAAAGGTACCAAAGGAACAAAGGGTACCAAGGGAACAAAAGGAACCAAAGGTGCTAAAGGAGAAAAGGGAACCAAAAGACCAAGAAGATACAGACCAGGTACTGTTGCCTTGAGAGAAATCAAAAAATACCAAAAATCCACAGAATTGCTTTTAAGAAAGCTTCCCTTCCAAAGACTCGTCAGAGACATTGCCCAAGAATACAAAGGTGATCTTCGTTTCCAAAGCGCAGCCATCGCAGCCTTACAAGAAGCCACAGAAGCTTATGTTGTTGGTGTACTTGAAGACACAAATCTTTGTGCAATCCATGCTAAAAGAGTCACAATCATGGATCGTGATCTTTCCTTAGCTGTCAAGATCAGAGGAGACAAACTCTAATTTGTTTGTTTCATAATCTTTTGTTTTTCTTTTCATTTTGAAATTAAAAATTTATTTGCTTGAATTTTAAATTTATAAATTTAACATTTAACCTCTTCTTTTATGAAAAGAATCACAAATATTCTTTTTAGATAAAATAAATATTAAAACATTTAATTATTACATTTTTTACTTTTTTTTTTCTTTTTTGTTTGATTTTTTTTGTAAATGTTATTTGAAATTCAAATTGGATAAAATTTTAACTTTAAAGTATTCTTTCAATTCTTCAAATTAGATACCAACTATCTTTCTTAATCAATCTTAAAGACGAAAAATATCTCGAACCATTCTGGAAAAAAAGTTCAAAACAGTTTTTCATTGGGAAACTTACTGAAAATTCAAAGCAAGAGCAATAATTAAAAGAAAAAAAGAAAATAATAATAGAGATGAAATTGGGTATTAAACATATTAACAGTTTTAATAATACTACCTTTTGTTCAGGGGTTTTTCTTTGATTGTTCATTTCTTGAAAAATTTGTTCAAAAAATTGATTATTTTTATGATCTCCAAAACACTCAAACAATTTCAATATGAAAATTGATTTAAATTGTATTTGTTGGGTCGATTGAAAATAATATAATAGATTATTCTTTGAAGTCGAATGGTTTCTTCTTTTTATCGTTTTTACTTTTCATTTTCAGTAAGGTTAAATTTTTCTGTGAAATATTGTGTTGAACTTTTTACCCTCTTTCATTTTTTTCAACAACGGTAATAAAAAAGTACCAACACGGTTGTTAAACAAATTAAGATCAATTTCTTTATAAGATTCCTGGTTAAAAAAGTGTGGGAAAACATAAAAAAAATTGAAAAGTTTTTCCATTTATTCTTTAAATACCTGTATTTTATTTTGCTTTTTCCTTTTGAAAGGTTAAAGGTATTGATTTTTTTTTGTCTATTATATATCAATAATCTTGGTAAAATTGTTTATTAAACAATTTTAGGGATGACGTTTCAAAAACAATAAATTGGGGACAAATCCTGACTTAATTCAGAAATATTATAAATCCCTTCCCATTATTTTGCTTAATGAAATAACAAAAATCTATATTTGTTAAATATTAAAGTATAAAGTAATTGCGTGAATGGTATTCGTAAACCATGGTTTAAACGGTTCTAAAAAATCTATTATATATATTATTGTCCCACTAAATTAATTTTTTTTTTACTAATCGATCACAATTAAAAATTTTATAAAAGAAAATATTTTTTAATTCCTTTTCCCAATCTATAAGAAGAAACCACAATAATAGTATTTCATGTATTTTATAATTCTGTTTTAAAGCTTGTAAAAGTAACCATTTTTTTAATTTTTTCAATTTCAAAGAATAACTCAATAATCATTGGCATAAAAAACAAAAAGACATATTAGTTTTATCACCCCTTACAAAGATATTTGCAACATCAATATATTTCAAACACAAGAAATGAATTCAGAGAAAATCATCTATTTAAAAATTATTTTAATTTTTAAAAAATGGGAATCTAGAGTAATTAACCCACATTTTGAGAAAAATCTATACAAGTTATTTTTAACTTTGTGGCCTGGATATTGGTAATTCAATCATTAAATTTGTCCCAAAATTTCAGATTATTTCAAAAATTTGTTGGGTTTTTTTACGAATACAATGATCAGTTTAAATTTATTCGATCCCCCAATAGTATCAGGCTTACTAATTGAAAATTTAGAAACATTTGAACCATGCAGAAATTTGATAGATCAAATTCAATTCAATATATAATAATTTGCGACTTCTTTACCCAGAATACACCCCCCCCAAGTTAGTATGTTCTTTTCTAAAATATTAAAAGTCATTTTTTTTTTCAGAGAAAGCACTTTTTTTGTTTTTATTTTTATTCTATAATAAATACCCAATTTAACAAAGCCTCAATTTAGAACAACTTGATTTATGGGAAAATTATTAAATGTTATTTGGTTATTAATACCAAAAAATTAATAAAAAAATACAATGAACAATATATTGTATACATACCTCTTTAACGTATAACGATGTATTGGTTGATTGGATTTTACATCATATCAAAAATAATAAAAAAAAAGTTATTAAAAAAACATCGTTTTTGTAAAAAAAAAATTTAATATATTAACATACCGACAACCCCACCCAGACCAATCCAGAAAAAAAGCATTTATTATATCTACTCACCATTTACATACACAATACACATATTATAAGCCTAATTCCAAAAGCCGGGGTAAACTTTTTGACTAGTCTTTCAAAAAATAAAATGATTACATATATTATTTTTTATTAATTCATATTGGTTATTATCTCAAAAAAATTGAGTACACAGATTATTATTAAAAAAAAAAAAATTAAATAAATTTTTTTCTAGTGAAAAATCCCCCCCCATTTTTGAAATTTAGCTTACACCCCCCCCCCACCTCAAGTAAAAAAAAAAAATCAAGAAAGAGGAATAATTACAAAAAAATAATTTAATATAGATCATAGAACCGTTAATTGTAAAGTTATTGATCCATTACCTTTCTTGTGTTTTTTCTTTTTATGCAAATGAGATAGCCCCAATTGTCCCATTTATAAATAAGTATTAGAACTACTGTAATAAGGTTTCACCGCGACAAGAACAATACTTTTTCCTTTCTTTTATTTTACAAAATCATAGAAAAAAGTATTTTATTTATCAATCAAAAATTATCATAAATAAAAACTTTTAAGAAAAGATAAGGGAATTTTTTTTTTTTATTAGAAAATTAAGTTGTCTATAAAAATAAATGAGCAAAGTAATTTAAATTCAATCTATTTTTTGAGAATTTTTCTTTAAAAATAAACAAATATACCAAACTTTGATGAAATAGAATTTTTATCCAAAATCAACACCCCGAATCACAAATTCGTAATCTATCATATTTTTACGCTACTAGAATAATTCAGATTTTTTCATTTTCATTTTTACTCTTTTTATCTTATCTAAAAAAAATGAGTACGACCAAATCCATAAAATATTCACCAATAACAAGTTAAATCAAATTTACAAAAAAAAAATCTCAAAACTACCCACGGGGACTATTTACTAACCAACTTTTTATTTTATTTTATTTTTTTTTTTTTTTGGTAAAAATATACCGTATACATACGATCAACATGGATTCCCTTCCGAAGATATTCTTATTCTAATAACAAATATTCCCGATCCACACATTTAACATAATTTCAGATAGTCGCCACCCCGACACAGTTTAGGAAGCTTACAAACAACCCGTCTACCTTTTTTCGCTATTAGTGTATATATTTTCTATTGAGTTATTCCAAAACCTCTTGGTTTTAATTCAAAAATTACTTATTGTTTTTTTTTTTTTTATTGTTGAGCAGAGGTGATTCAACAAAATTACCTCCTATTTGCCTGAAACTCTAAAATTGTATTTAGGGTTTTTTTATCCTAACTGTAACGTAAGCAGGATTACAGCTCAAAGGATATCTTTTCTTTAAAAAATGAAAAGAATAAATTATTTCGGAAAAAAGACAAGAAAAAGAGAAAGAAAAGCAAGAAATGAAAGAGTCAAAAAATAATAGAAAAAAAGAAAAAACTTTGGTGAAAAGTTTTTTTTGTGCCCCAAGTGTTGAATGGGCTGGTGGTTGTTTCCTTTTATGTCGTTTTTTTTTTGGATCGCCACCATAGGTTGTTTTAATAAAGAGTTCTAAATATTTGAACAACTATCGATCAAATGAAAAAGGCTGTTTATTAAATTTTGATTTAGAACTTTATAGATGGGTTGAATCTAAAAAGCTCTGGTTTTTAAGAATAAGATTTGGTTTTCGAAATTTTCTTTTCAGTTGCTTTGCTTTTTTTTTTTTTTTTTTTTTTTTTTTTTTTTTTTTTTTTTTTTTTTTTTTTTTTTTTTTTGTAAGTTTCCCAAATCTTGTTTTCGCAAAATCCCAGTACAAGATACCGACTCGACAGCAAAAACCCAGTCAAAGTAACGACTCGACAGATAGTACGGAAAGTTCAATTCGGTTCACTTTGGTTGGTTTCAGATCGCATTCGTTGGATTCAGTTCAGTTGCATAAGTCCTCGTCGAAGATTTGATCATGAACAAGTTTGGTTGGGTTAGTCACGATCAGGTCAACCAATTCTTATAATGATTTTTTATACTTTTTACCTTTCCCAAACACCTAAAAAAAACAAAAAGAGAAGGAACATAGAGCCCAAGCAACTTAAGAAGGGAAATTTGGAAAAGGTAAAAAGTATAAAAAATCCAAAATTACTTATTGTTTTATGTCATAGAAAATAATATTTCTTTTGTCATAAAAAAAAATAAAATATTTTTAATGAAATAACTAAAATAGTGTTGGATTTTGGATTTTGGATTTTTTGATTCCAAGCCAAAAATAATATGTACTTTAAAAAGTATATTTCATCCAAGAAAAGAAAATTTTAGAAAATTCTGGTTTTATTTAATAATATTTTTACTTTATTTTTTAATTTTAAGATAAGCTACTTATTTTTGTTATTTTGTATTATATTTATTTGAATATTTTTTTATCGTTTTTTATCTATTATCAAATTATTTTTCTATTTTGACAAGATATTAAATACTTTAATAAATGATTTTTTGAGACACTAATCAGATTTACCTTTTGTAAATAACAAATTTTAAGACCCTTTTTAACTGCAAACCTTTCTAAAAAAAAAAAAAAAGTAAATTTAATATATTGAAGAAACAAATCAACTTCAAACATAATCCATTATATTATATCAAATCAAATCGACAATAATAATACAAATCTCATTAATTATCAAAATACTTTGAGTAGTTTAGGAGATCTAAATAATATTTAAATTTTTTGAACAAATTTTTAATAATTGATTATTCAAATAAAAATTTTTTTCACACCCCAATATAATACTATTTGTTTTAAAATAAATGGAACAAAATTTTCATTCAGCTTTCCAAAAAAGATTTTAATAATCATGTTACATTTGGAACTTTTATTTCTTAAAATCAGCTAAACCATTAATTTCCCTCTGAGAATTGGGACTTTTGATGTTTGATATTAATTATTGAGAGATGTGTTTTTAGGAAAGCTAAATGAAAATTTGGATCTTTTTATTTTGCAATTAACAGTATTCAAAAAAACTCTTATTATTTAAAATCCTCCATTTTCACTTTTATTATTTATTTTTTTTTTCATTAAATGATATCATTTTTCTTTTTTATTAACGTTTACCTATCAAAAAATTAATTGAACTTTTTTCCCTAATTATCACTTTATTTATTATATTTTTTTGTACCAAATTTTAAATTAACTTGATCTAAATTTTAGGCATTAATGGATTGAAAATTAGAAACTCGAAAATTTAAAGTGTTTTATTTAAAAAAATATTCACAAGTATCTTGAATACTGTTGATCGACTTCATTATAACTATTTCCAGTAATTTATTACAACTTTGTTTTGGATATATATTTTTTTATAAAATTTAACAAGAATAACAATCACTCAGGATCCTCACTCTCATTGATAATTTTGCTAGGCTTGGAAATAAAAAAAAAAATAATAAATTTTTTTAATTTAATTTAAAATTAACAAAATTAAAAAAAAATAACAAAAAAAGACTTTGATTTCAAACCTAACCCATTTTAAGAATTGCAAACCAAATTTAAACAAGATTTTTTATTATTTTTTAAAATTTTAAAACTTGATCAGAAAAGATTTTTTTAAAAAATCTCAAGATTTTAAAATTACTCTTTCACTTCAAAACCAAACTATTATTAAAATGGAAACAACCACCCTTGAACTAGATTGCAAGAACACAGTTGTACACTGTAATTTTACATTGTTGAAGGAATTATTATTACCAACATTGACTTGATTCCAAAAAAAGAATGATTATTTTCAACTTGATTCCTTTAGGCTTGAATTTGTGTTAATTTTTCATTCGTAAACTAACTGAAAAAAAAAGTATCACATTAAATTAAATTTAACATAAAGATAAATTTATGTAAAAAGGGTTATGTAATAATTACTCAAAATAAAAACAATTATAAATAGTTGTCTGTCAATTCAAAATTCAGTTTTTTAGTCGACACCTGAATTGAAAAACTTTCTCGCTTTGCAAAACAAAAAAAACAATTTTTTTAAAATCCAAAAAGTAACCAAATAATGAATTCGAAAAAAAACTTCAAAAGTTTTTATTAGAACAAATGAAAACGAAATTTCAAACGTTTGTAATAAAGGTAACCAATTAACAAACTCTATCAAGTGTTTCTTTCATTTTTTGTAATTTGCTCAAAGTAAAAAAAAAAATTAGTTTTATTATCAAACAAATAAAACAACAAAAATTTTTAATCGTGAGACTGAAACAATAAAAAAAAAACAACAAAGCAAATTAAATTTTAACTAAAACACTAATAATCTAACACCAATTAGTATGTCATTATTTGGAAGAAGAAGTGGAGGAGGTTTAGGAAGTAGTAGGAGCAGTGGTGGAAGAAGTGGAGGAGGGTTATTTGGGAGTAGAGGTAGTGGATCAGGGACAGGAAGCGGAAGAAGAAGTGGAGGAGGCTTAGGAAGTAGCAGGAGCAGTGGCGGAAGAAGTGGAGGGGGAGGGTTGTTTGGGAGTAGAAGTGGTGGATCAAGTTTAGGAAGCGGAAGAAGTAGTGGTGGCGGTTTAGGAAGTAGCAGGAGCAGCGGTGGAAGAAGCGGCGGAGGAGGGCTATTTGGAAGTAGCTCAAGAAGCTCATTAGGGAGTAGCCGAAGCAGTGGCCTAAATTCAGGATCACGATCGTCCTTATTCGGCTCTAACAATCGTTCAAGCCTTGGTGGTAATAATAGATCTTCGTTGTCTGGGAATAACAGAAGCTTTGGTTCCAGCTTTTCTCGAAACAACAATAGCAATAATAATAATAATAATAATAATAGCAGATCTGGCTCCGGGCTTTTTTCAAAAGGCTCGACGTCATCTGGTGGTTCAATGTTTGGTAATCGTAACAGCTCGAGTGGATCAAGCTTTTTGAACAGAAATTCGGGTTCTCGCTTAGGAGGTAGACAGTCAAACCAAAAGGCTGGTACTTCAAACGATTACCAACCATCTTTTGAAAAGGATACGAAACGATCTCAAAGGAAAGATGTGTATATTCAATCAATCTCTGCACTTCAGAACTATTCAAATAAATCCATTGAAGAGCTTAGATATGAAGACTATATGCTCGAAACAAAAGGAAGTGTACCGGGCCAAAACACATCAGGTGGCCTAGGTGGCAATAGAAGTAGTAGCGGAGGAGGAGGGCTATTTGGAAACCGCTTAGGTGGCTCTAGCCTCGGAGGCAATAGAAGTAGTAGCGGAGGAGGAGGGTTATTTGGAAACCGCTCAGGTGGTTCTAGCCTTGGAGGCAATAGAAGCTCAGGGTTAGGAAGCAGAAGCAGTAGTGGGGGAGGTGGATTGTTTGGGAATAGAAGCAGTGGTTCAAGTCTTGGAGGGAACAGAAGCAGTAGCGGAGGTGGTGGGTTGTTTGGAAATAGAAGCAGTGGTTCTAGCTTAGGTGGCAATAGAAGCAGCGGAGGTGGAGGAGGAGGGCTATTTGGGAACCGTTCAAGTGGTTCTAGCCTCGGAGGAAATAGAAGCAGTGGAGGAGGAGGAGGGCTATTTGGAAACAGAAGTAGTGGGAATGGAAGATCTAGTGGATCAGGATTAGGAAGCAGTAGAAACAGCAGCAGCAGCGGAGGAGGCGGATTATTTGGAAATAGAAGCAGTGGTTCTAGATTAGGAAATAATAAAAGCAGCGGTAGCGGAGGAGGGTTATTTGGGAACCGTTCTAGTGGTTCTAGCCTCGGGGGAAATAGAAGCAGTGGAGGAGGAGGAGGGTTATTTGGAAACAGAAGTAGTAGTAATGGAAGATCTAGTGGATCAGGATTAGGAAGCAGTAGAAACAGCAGCAGCGGAGGAGGAGGATTATTTGGAAACAAAAGCAGCGGATCTGGTTTAGGTAGTAGTAGAAGCAGTGGTCGAAGTGGAGGAGGATTATTTAGTGGAAGATCAAGCACTGGATCTAGTTTAGGATCAGGAAACAGAAGTAGCAGTGGAGGAGGAGGAGGAGGATTATTTGGAAACAAAAGTAGCGGATCTGGTTTAGGTAGTAGTAGAAGCAGTGGACGAAGTGGAGGAGGATTATTTAGTGGAAGATCAAGCACTGGATCTAGTTTAGGATCAGGAAACAGAAGCAGCAGCGGAGGATTATTTGGGAACAGAGGTAATAATAATGCCACTAATAATAATAATAACAATAATAATAATAACGTAAATTTAGACATAAAGGGAATTGTTGAAAATTCTTATAATGATCCTTATGGATATTCATTATCACCCCTAAAAGATCCAATTAAATCAAATTATTCATTAGATAATAATCAAAATTCTCAAACTGCACAAAATAATGGAAAGGAAAATGAAAATAATACAAATAATAATGAAAAAAATAATTCAAATAATAATAATAATGATAATAATAATACCAACAATAATAATACTACTAATAATACCACTAATAATAATACCAAAACCCAAGAACAGAATTTAAAAACCAGAATGAATCAATATAAAGTTAAAAAATTCACTTTGCCACCACGAACACTCACAAACCCCAAATTAAAACCAAGGAGCTTTTTAAATACCCGTTCCCTATTTGATGGGGGTGATCAAGAACGTGCCTTATTAAGTCCATCAGCAACTGCACCACAAAGTGTCACTGTGAAAAAATTAATGATCAGTCATAATAGTATTGACAAAATTGTCAAAAGCGCACAAAAGTTTAAAACACCCCAAAGACCAAAAAGAAATAGAATTTATAAATCAGCAAGAAAATCAAAAAGCACTGATTTTTTAAATGATGGGAATGAGAATAATAATGAAAAGAAAAATCACAATTCTCATAAAAAAAAGAGAAAATACACTCATAAAAATAGAACAAGCCAATTGAAAAGTAATTCAAAAACTTTAAAAACACCAAAAAATCGAAAAAAATTTAAAAATTCATCAAAAACTTTGAAAATAAGTCGAATTCAAATAACCCCCGAAAACTTTTCCAAAAAAAAAAACAAAAATTCATATTATATTAAATCTTTAAATAAATTAAACAAAAAGATTTCGATCAAAGATAACATCAAAAAAAAACATCCATTTCAAATTACTAAATTTGGTTATTATACAACCCCTTCCTACAAGGAATTAATCAAAATGGGTTCTGATCAACGCTCGGAGATCAAAAATTTCACAATCGGTAAAAAGGGGTATGGGAATGTCGTTTTTCTTGGCAAAACAAACGTAAATAATTTAGATCTTGACAATATTATTAAAATAAAAAAAACTCAAATAATTGTTTATCCAAATATAAAAGATAAACCAAAGGCCGGTAAGGGCCTGAATAAAGCAGCTCAAATAACTTTATCAAATTGCTTCCCAGTTAATAAAAAAACGAAAAAACCTTCAACAAATACTGATAAAATCCAAATGTTAATCAAAAAATTGAAGATTTCCACAAAACAATTTGGTGGGGAATTTATAAATTGGGAAGATGGCGATTGGATATTTAGTGTTCCAAATTTTGAAACAATTTAATATATGGATTATATTTCCCAAAAAATACGATATTCATATATTTTGATATTTTGTCATTTTTTAATACATTCAAACAAAGTAGTTTTTCAGACATTTCTTCATATTTATATATATATTTATATCTTTAAAGATATTTGTCTTCATATTGTATATAATGATGTGTATATATATATTTCTTATTTTACATATGTAGATCTTATATATTTTCTTTTTCTTTTTCCTTTTCTTTTTTTCTTTTTTATTTTTTCTTTTCTTTTCTTTTTTTAGAGATAAAATTACCATTAAAATAATCACGATTGATTGAATTTTTTTTTTTTTTTTAATAAAAAACTATAAGAAATCAAAAAAAAAATATTATTTTTTAACAACTATTTTAATAAAGTGAGTAATTTTTTTTTTTTTTTTTTTTTTTTTTTGGAAATTCTAAAATTTTACCATATGGAGCCCATCAGAACCCTTCTCAACGATCTACAATACTTTTCACCTATTTTTGCAAAATTACTACTTGAAAGGGATGATATGATTAGTGCTTTCATGTTATAACAAAATCCAACTAAAATTCTATTGCTATATTGAAAATAAAAATGAAAAAAGAATTTTTTGGTACATCTTCGTAATTTGCTGGGGAATGTTTGTGCAAAATTATTTTCTTTTACTTAATCAATTTTATACCCGATCAAAAGATGAAAAAAAAATAACTGTGATTATTGGTCTGATTGAAATTTATCCCTAAAATATGACTGGGTGACTTCAATTTCTGAGACTTAATCAAGAAACACTCAAAATCAAAAAAAAATCTTCTGAGAATTCATTAATTTCATATTTACCTTTTTATGCAAACTATTTTTCATAATAATTGGCCCATTAAAAATCAAATTTTAAAGAAAAATATTTTTAATAATTGATGTTATCTATTATAATATAAAAATTTAGATTTTAATATTCAATACTATACTCAAGAGATATTTATTTTTTGTCTAAAAATAAAAGAAAGAAAAATAAAAAAAACTGTAAAAAAAAATTGGGGCATTTATTTTGAAAGAAGCATTACATGAAAAATAGAAAATTTAAAAAAGTAAAAAAACTCATTTATCGATTCTTCTTCCATTTGAATAATTAAATCTAATCTCTTTTTCATATTTGAAACCAAAATTTTCATTAATTCATCTGTTACTTCTTTCAAATTTTTCATTTTCATTTTCCATTTTAACAAAACATTGTTGAAAAAATAAAAAAGAGAAAAAATGATTTATTTGCAAACTTTTCATTGTGAGAGGAAAAACTTCAAAAGGATAAAAAAGCAATTCATTATTCAAATGTAAGGTGGGCCATTTATTCTGAAATTTAGTTTATATGAAGTAGAACTTTCAAAACTTTCTCAGCTTTACTAATAAGGAGAAATATTACCAAAAATATCCTGGATAAAGAGAAAATTAATTCTTATTTATTGGTTGTTTTACAAAAGGTAAACAAGTTCCTATTTTTACACAAGGAATAAGATTAAATTTGATAAGTTCCCCCTTTACCAACTTTAGAGAAATTAATTACCAATTTTACACATAATTTCGTTTTTCTCTATTTTTTTTTTCCAATAAAATTGTGGTCAAAATATTCTGATTCTTTCTGTTTGAATTTTGGTAAAAGCAAAAAGAAAAATAGAAATTTTTTTTTATTTTTATGAAATTCCAGCATTAATAATTTCTGATAGTATATATGAATAAAAAAATTTTGATTTTAAAAATTATTTTTTTTTTTAAATATTCTGGGAAAAAATCGAGATTCTAAGTTTCATCGATCAAATTGTCGGTTAAATGTTGTGTAATGTTTCCAAATTAGTTTATGGAATAGGTTTTCTAATTTCCTCTAAATAAGAAATTTATTATCCTCATTGGTTTGGCTTTCCTTTTTAAAAGGAAAAGCGGTTATTATCTAAAAAGAGTAAAAATAGTGTGTACACTGGATATTCCACATTTCTCCTTCAATGCTGAATACCTAAAGTTTTTAAATTTGGGTTTTCTCATCTTTTTTTCAGAAAGAGAGCCCTTTTTTAAAATTTAACAGAGATTAATTATTATTGGTTTTTATTTTATAATCCAAACTAGAGAAACAATTCAAATAAATCATTACTGAGATTTAATTTAAACTTTCCAATTGTAAAAATAATTAGAAAAATAGAAAAGTTGAATATTTACAATTTATTCTAATCTCAAAATTTAAATCAATTTAACTCAGATATATTTAATCTTAATTTATTTTTCTTGATTTTTTTTTTGTTCATATGTTTCTTTTTTTAGATATCAATTCCCTAATATGATACATAATTGAATTTTCAAAATTTCACAAAATAGGTGCAATCGGCTTAAATAATAAAATAATTAAGAGTTAAAAATTATTTTTTCTGAGTGAAATTTTTAAGTAATAAATTTTCAGAATATAAAATGTAAATGATTGGTATACCCCCAAATTAATAAAAAAAAAAAATGATAATTTTCTATATTTTCATCTGACTAATTACTGTTTTTTAAAAGAAAAAATAACTTTTTTATTTTGGGATTTTGAATAATTTTATAACTATTTCTATACCATAATCTTTTTATAATCCAATTGTAAGGTCTATTTTCTTTATAATTAGGATTTGGAAAAAAATTTTTGCATATTTTGAAAAAGTTGAAATCAAACCAAATATAAATAAAAAGTGAAATTGAAAACCATTATATTATTGTTTTTGATCAAAATCAAAACAATATAAGGCATCTTCCTTACCAAATTCATATCTGAGAAACTGATTTTTTTATTCATCTCTTTTACATTGACCTAAAAAAGATAAAATAAGTTTAGATCAAACAACCAAGACTCAAAATTATACTAGCCAACTATTGATAAAAAATAGTCATCAATTTTGTATCCCAACTTTACATGGTTACCCTCGCCATGGATACGTTTAGAATTTAAATATATTTGTAATTTAAAATAAATCATATATATATATATATATATATACTTTAGAAAAGGATTGTCTCGAAAAACCTTTATTAATCTTATATACAAAAAATTATTTGATTTTTTAATAATGGATCTTAAAAATAATTCATTTTGGATTTTTTTTAAGGGAATAATCTCTATTAAATTTTTTTACCTAAATTTAAGAGAGATTAGAAAATTTTATGCCAATTACTTTGATATGAAAAACCCTGTTTATTTTCAATATATAATATATTTCTAGAAAAGGTAATCCTTATTTAGAAATTGGTCAAAAAAAAAAATAATAGAGACTAGTCCCTTATATTATCTTTTCTAAATCTAAAGATCGAAAATAGAATAATAAAATAATAGTATTTTAACAATTACATATTTAGAACTTTGAAAAGTAACTATTTTTTCAATTTTTTAACATTTATCAAAAAAAAAAAAAAAAAGATTGTTTCAATAATCATCACCATTAAAACCCAAAAACTGAATAATTGAAGTTACCAAACATGAAACTAAAAGTAAAATCAACACATTTCTGATATTTGCAAAAATAATCTATTTGTCAAAAAAATCAATTAAATCATTAATTTATTTATTAAAAAAAATTGATTTGTTTAGCCATTAATCTACATTTCACCACATATTTAAGAAAGATATTTTGCAACTTTGAGGTAGATAAATAGCAATGACTCAATCTTTGAATTTGTGGCAAAATGAAGATTTTTTTCTCAAAAATTACTGGAATTTACTACTCAGACAAGGATCATTTTAAATTGATGAGTTCAACATTTAAGACTATTTTACGAATCGTATTGTATTAAAAACATCTGAACTATGGAGATCCAAGACGATTTACACTCAAAAGTGTCATACTTTAATTTTAGACTTATAAGAGTTTGGTAGTAATTCCTTCAAAAAGTTTAAAGACATGAAAAAGTAAAAAGATGAAAAAAACGAAAGGAAAATAATGGAACATTTTTCAATAAATTGCAAAAGTAGTGTTTATTTACTTCCTGAATCTAGTGGAGTTCAGGAAAATAAATTTACCTCAAAATTTGGGATTTAAACTCAAAGATCTCTTTAATAGGTAAAACAAAAGTTTGATGAATTTTCTTAAATGGGGTATTTAAAATTTTACAAGCTTTTGAGAGACGAGGTTACTATACTTGTTTTTTTACACATTATTATTTCAATTCAAGTTAAAAAGTAATAATTGAATAATTTAGATAAATTTTATTATTTTTATCTTTTCTCTTTATTTTTTCTTATTATTTCAAACTAAATGTTAATCAAAGAATATAGAATAACGCTCCCAGTGACTGTTGAACAATACTACCTTGCTCAACTGTATATGGTAAAATCCCCTTTGTTTTCATGGTTTTGTTCAAAATGTCTTCTGATAAAAAACTGAAGGGATGAATGTAACGAAAAACGTTTTGAATTTAATGGAATATTTTTTTTTTTATTTTTTTTTTTATTTTTTTCTTTTTTTTTTTTTTTTTTTTTTTTTCTTTTTTTTTTTTTACGAAGGTTGCAAAAGAAACACAAGAAATTACAAAACAATCCAAGGTTGGAGAAGGAATCCAAGTTTTAAAAAATGAACCATTTAAAAATGAAAAAGGAGAGGGTTTGTTCTTGTTTCTCTTTTTTAATTAATTAATTGTCTTTTTATAATTCTTTCTTTTTTGGTTCCTTAATTTTTTTGATTTGTACCTAAAAACAAAAAAAACAAAAAACTAATAAACAAAAAACAAAATAAATTAAACCAAATCAAAAGGACAATACACACTAAAGCATTTCCATATTGCTTCAAGACTTCCAAAATGGTTAAGGTTTGATTATTCATTTCTTTTTGAATTTTTCTTCTATTTTCGAAAATAATTTTACTTTTCTTTTTCAATTGAGCTGATTATTGATGTTTGAAAAAACAATTTGTTCTTTTGTAATTTTTCTTGTTGGGAAGAAAATTAGGACACCTCAAATTACAAAAAGAGTGGAACTCAGAATTAAACAATTTAAACATTTTATATCCATCAGGGATTTATAAATTGGTATATTTTGGAAAAAACAATTTCTTAAAAATTATTTGCCTTGCTTTATCTTGAGACTCACATTTAAAATCTTTCGAATTGGAGTCATAAAATGAGTTTCAACTTGACGATTTCTCTTTTTCTTCATCCTTTTGAATCCTGATCTCTCGTAAAAATAACAAATTAGGAAGTTCCTATCAAATATGGCAAGTTATCACATTTTTATCATAAAAAATAAGGGTATTAAAAAAAAAAAAAAAAAAAAAAAAAAAAAAAAAGAAATTTAGGATGATAAAGCTTTAGTTGATTGAATAAATTGGGCGTTTTGCTATGCTTTTGTCTCACTAATTAGCCTTTTTGTTTAATTTTTTTCATTATAAGATAAGTTTTGGATATTTTTAAATTTCTTTTACTGGTCTTTGAAGAACAAATGAGAATTAATTTTCACTTCATCTTCTTTTTTTTTTTTAGGCAAATAGAGTTTCCAAAGAAATAGATTATAGTTTGTGCTCTCTATTCCTTTGTTTATCCCTTTTTTATAATAACTGTTATTTTCCAATTAATAAATAAAAGTTTTTATTTCAAACAATGAAATCTTTTTCTAATTATTAGTTGAAAAAACACCAATCTATTCTCAAAATCAATTTGAAATGTTATTCCTAGAGATTTAATTAAGCTTCCTTCTTGAAATTGGAGATAAAATTTTAATTAGGGTAATTTGATTTTAACGGTATTATCGGGTAATAGATTGTAATTTGTGATCTCAATTTATTTGTTTGGTTCTTTTTTTTTTCTAGATATTATGTGGGTATATTTTGGACCAACCAAGAATCATAAATGAAACCAATAGTTCAGAATTGAAAAATGAAAATCAGACGAAATTTTATCCCGTTTAAATTTCAAATACTAGTCTATCTTAATTTTTTCATCTGTATTTTACATTTTTTTTTGATTGGTCAATCACTTGAATTTTAGGAAGGCAAGTAAATCACACACACACACATATATATATCTATATATAAATAGAGAGAGAGAGATCACAAAGAGAGAACAATTTTTTTTTTTTATTTTTTATATAAGGGATTGGATCTAAAATTACCAAGTTGAAAAGCTGTTAAAGAAAACAAAAGCAAAAATGTCAAATAGTATAATGTCTTTCTTTCAACAAATTGGAGATAATTCATTATCTTATTTTTCATTCAAAACTAAAAAAAACAACTTACTCATTCACGATTGTGAAAAAATCTTTCTAAACAACAAGTTTAAAACATTTTGAATGATATTCTAAACTATTTTTCAATATTATGAACATAGCTTTACTGATTAATTACACCATTTAGGTTTATTTTTTTTTAAAAAAGAATATTAAATTATTTTCAATTTTTTGAAGAGGGATGTAATTTAAATGGTGAAATGGGGTTTATATATGGCTTTGAGTTCGAGGATAATGTACTTTTTATTAGTACTTAAACCCAATAAAAAAAGCTAATAAACATATTTTTTGGAAAATAAATTCTCAGATTTGGTTCCTTAAATCTCTCAGTTTCTACTTGTGATCATATATTATCTCATTTTAAAAAAATGACAAATGAAATATTTTTTTTGAACAAAAAAAGCTTGAATTCAAAAATAAAATATACACCTAATTATTAAAAAAAAACTAATTTATCCTATTTTCGTTTGAATAAACTCAGAAAATGATTTTTATTTAAAAATGTTCATTGTTTAAAAAATCATTTTTTACGATTTATTTTGATCACATCTGTGTTCTATACTTATTTTCTTTGGAAAATGCCTGTGATCAAATAAGATTTGAATTTTCGATGGGAATTTACTTCATGATTCAATAAATTTTTATTGATTTCAATGAGATTATGAACCTTTAAACTTACAATCGGTAAACGTCGGGGGATTTTATGTTGATACTAAAAGATATTATCTAGATTTTTCAATAAATTAGTCATAAAAAATTTTGTAATAATAAACATTTCAAAAAATATGGAGACTTTGATTTTTATTTTTTTGAGTTTAATTTTTTTGAGTTTAATTTTATGCAAGAGATGTCGATACTAATTTTTTTTTTTCAAAAATTTGAATTGGAGTTTAGTTTAGATATTTTTTAAAAATTTGAATGTAAATATTGGAAAAGATGCTTATATATCGCGTATCTATTTTTTTATATTTGATAACATTAATTATCGGTTTATTGTAGAAAAATATAAGAATTAGCTATTTTTTTTGAAAAAAATTCAAAATTTTAAAGCTAAAAAGAAAAATATTATTTTTTGGAAAAGTGGTTTGGAAACTATTAAACGAAAAAAATTAAAAAAACTAATCAAAAATTTGAATAAATGTTTTTTTAAAAAAATTCCGCTTTAAGGGTCGAGTCATTACGTTGAAATTTTTTTTTTTTTGATATTGAAAAAAACTTTTTTAGCAATTTTTATGAGAACCTAATACCAATTAAAAAGCAAACCAGCATGCGATGTATGTAAGATATCTATCTCCAAAAATCAAAAATCAAAAAAGAGTACATTTTTAGAAAAAAACGCCAAAGAGCGAGACTCAAATTCCAATTTAAGTCTTTAGAATATATAATTTTGAAAACAACTGTGTTAGTTTCAAATTGTCTTGCTCTTTGGCGCTTTTTGATATGTCATGAAGATATTATTTTCTTCATTTCTTTCAAATGAGTTATTTTTACTGAAAGAATATTACAAAATCCTTACTTTGTCAAAATATAACAATTTAATAAAACAACGACAAATTGGATTAAATTGAATAAAATTGATTGTATACTGAAAGAAAACAATTTGTTTCAAATTGAAGAAATTTAAGCATTTGAAAATATAAAACAAGAAAAGATTACTTTTTTTTTTCAAAATTGGAAATTTTTGAAATTTGAGATTACTTTTGAACTTTTTTTTTTTCTAAAGTTTTTTTGAAAAAAAGAAAAAGACCGTTTTTAATAACTTTAAAGAATAAAAAATCACTAATAGATATGAATTTCATTGATAAATTTTTGTGTATCTTTTATTAAATTTAGAGTTATTTAGCCATCCACACCTCTATTAATTTTATTTGATGAGATTAGAATTCGAATTGAAAGATTAATAATCAAAAAATTTTTAAAAAAAAAATCAATTCTTTCCAAACTAAAACTAAAAATATGATACACCATTTTCAAGAATTCACTTAATTGTTAATAAAAACAATTGGTTTGCCTTTTTTTGTTTTATGTTGGAAATATATGAAATTTTGAATTCAAAAAATAGACTCAAATCAATAAATTGTTTAAATGAGGTTAACCGATCCAATTTCAAAAACTAAAACACAAATTTACAAAAAAAAATTTTTTTCGAATCGTTCAAGATTTGATTTTATTTTTAAAAAATACTAGTCCATTAATAAAAAAAATTTCTTTTAAAAGCTTTTTCTTAGATCTTAATTGTTTAGAATTTCTAGTATAAAGAATAATAAATTAAAAAATATCAGCAATAACATATTTTAATTTTTTGCAATTTTGTATTGTGACATAACCCTTTTAGATATACTCTTCTTTGAATTTGAAACCAAATTTTCAATAATTATTTTTCTCCAAAAAAAAACTTTGAAAACTTTTAGATTCAATTTAGTGCAGAAGAAAATACTTACACTCAATCATAAGCAAAAACAATAGTTTCCTAACTTTTAAATAACTCTAAAGAGTTCTTAAAATTGAAAACTATGAATTTTACTTCATATTGGTACTCTTATTAGCTTGAAATCAAAAGGAAATCCAGCTTCTATTAATTACAATCTTTTAATTCTAGTCAGTTGTGAAGAAATAGATATCAGTTCCTTCTTTGATTCAATTGTTTGATTCTAAAAAAATTGCTAAATATAGTGCATTATAACTGGAGCCAAATATCATTTTTTTTTTTTACATTTTTGTTCTTTATATTTCAAAAAAAAATGCTATTAACATTAATTTCTCTTCAAATAATTAATAACATTTTATTTTTTTGAAATTAATTGATCATAAAAAAATTGGTAAATGTAAAAGTTACTTTTTCGACGGATTTGTGTTTGAAAAACTTAATGCACTTCATTTTAAGATTTACTTATTTCTTCAAAATAATGAACAGAAAAGAGTATAGAAATTGTTGCGAGAGTCATATAGTATACACCACTTGATTTAACAATCTCTTGATTAATTTCTTTACTTTTTCCACTTTAAGAATCTCTCTTTTTTTTAAAAAAAAGAGGGGGGGAGAAGATACACCTTTAAATCACTATTTCATTACTTTTTAATGACTTTAGATCGATTTAAAAGTATCCTGAAATTTTTTCAATTTTTTTCTTTCATTTTTTGTCTTTTTTGAATTTTCAAGTAATTTTCTTTAAAATGATAAATCGAAACTGAAAGTAATTCAACAAAAACAAAAAATTGATTAGAAATTTTGAAAGGCAAAATTTTAAAGATTTATAATACCCAAAACTTTAAAAAATTAGCAATAATAGCCCTTAAAAGGGGTGAGTAGTATCTTTGTATTTGAAATGCCGAGCATCATCTTAAAAACAAATAAAAAATGGTCTACAAAAACTAAAAAATTAAATTGCAACTTTTGTTTAAATTCTTTTGTATGAAAAGCAATATCCATAAAAAAGCCTTATCATTATTTGTTTTAGACTTTAAATTTATTTACGTAGTTTTTTGAATTTCTTTTTTAAAATTTTTTTTTTGGTTCAATTTTGTTTCTTTCAAAATGATAAACAAAAGTAACTCAACTAAAATAAAAATTCGGTAGATTGGTTTTTTTTTTTTTTTTTTCCAAAGTAAAAATCAAAGACCCAATATTTTTTCACAATAAACAGGAGTAGTGTTTAACAAAGTTGAAAATATCCTTTAATCAGGGATGTAGAACATTCTTTTAAAACCAAAAAGCCTTTTCAAAAAGTAATAAAATCAGGAAAATATTTAAAGGCTATTTGAATAATAAGAAAGTATTATAAGACAATTCTTTACGTAAAATAAAAACTATAAAATTGATAACACGTAAATTTCCTTGTAACTAATTCTCCATTTAGAATGAAACTTAACTTTCGTTATCTTTCCACCAATGATTCAGATCTAATTCTCATGAAACATCAAAAAGAGCAATAATAAAAAAAATTTTCTTTGAACAACAATCATTGGAAAATTTTCTATGTTTCATGATTAACCATTTTTTTAATAAATCATAAAAAAAAAGGAAATATTTGGTCGACGAGATGATATCTTTTTTCAAGACTTTGGATGGGATGAGGTTTTTAATTTTTTTTTTATCAGTAAATTTCCTGAAATCATATTTTTTTTTAAGCAAAACCTTTTTTTTTTTTAGTATATCCCTATAAATAGGTCTCTCGAAGTTTATTGACACTTTTAAAGATACTTTTTAATAATTTTTTTTTACCACTTTTTTTTCAAATTACTTTAATCTTAATTTTTTTTTAAAGTGACTAACTTTTTTTTTATTGTGTTTTATTTAATTTTTTGGAAAAGTATTAAAGAGAAAAATAACTGTTATGAACAGTGATAAAATTACTTTTTGGAGTATCTTTTTAAACTAAAAAATGTTGTCTCAAAATAAAATAATTAATTCAAATTGAGATGCAATCTTGCCAACAAATTGGGCATATTTTACATTAATAAGTGAATTTAGTTTTTGTTCTCTTTATTAAGAAAGTCTCTATTTGATAAATGTTTCAAAAGAAAAGTAAATTCTTATTATTTAAATACTTTCAAATAATGGATTTTTTGTGTTTTTTGGGTTGTCGGGGGGAGGCATATTCAGTAAAATACACAAGCAATAATAACGATAACAATGTCATTAACATTAATATTAAAATTTACATTTGTCTTTACATTTATATTTGCGTTTATATTTATATTAACAATAACAATAACAACAACAATAATAATGTTAAACAGAAAAATTTTACCAAAAAAATCAATGGTAATTATTGAAGAATCATGGAATGCATTTCCTTATTGTTTGACATCTTATTCTTCACCATTTTTAAAAAAATTCAAATTTTCTGTCGAAACTATGCATTTAGCTGATAAAGGTGAAACAAAAAATGCTTTAAAATGTGATAAAAAGACACTTAAAAAAAGAGGTGTTGTCAAAATTGATGTTGTTAATGATCCATTGCCAAAAAAATCGGAATTTGATGTGACAACGAAAGAAACAGAATGTGGGATTCTTCCTTTAAAGGGTAAAAAATGGGTTGAAAAGGCCGAACCTGTGATGACTTGCTATAAGCTTGTCAAAGTGCAATTCCCATATTGGGGATCCCAAAAGCGTGTAGAAAAGCTCGTTCAAAAAAAGGCTATTCATGAAGTCTTTACAGACACTCATAGAAAATTGCTTTGCTGGGCAGATCTTTGGTATTCTTTAACAATAGAAAATATCCGTGAAATTGAAAACGAAACAAAAAGAATTTACGAAGTTAAAATGAAAGAAGAAAAAGAAAAACAAGGCGAAAAGGGTCAAAAGGGCGAAAAGGAAGAAAGTTCGTCAAGCGATGATGATGATGATGACGATGAAGATGAAAATGAAAAAATTACAGAACTCAAAGAAAAGGAAGAGACTTCGAGTTCGGATAGCGATGATAGCGATGATTCTGATTAATTTTGGACGTTTTATTTTTTATTTTTATTCGAGATTATATTTTTATTTATTATTTTTTTCTTTTCTTTTCTTTTACTTGCCTTTTACTTTTTCTTTTTATCTTTATTATCAGACAAGTATTTTAATTTCAAATACTTGAAATTTATTTCATTTTTCTAATCTTTTTCTTCCAGATGTTACTTCAGTTTAATACAAAATTATGATCACAATTCAATTTTTTTGTTTTTTTTTATTTCTTTTTCTTTTCTTAAAACATCAGATAACAATTTTGTGAAACAAATATTTATTGATTATAATCATTTTTAGAATCCAATTGATACTGGAAGATGTAATTCTGAAATTTTCTTATGTTATAAAGCCTTTGTCTTGTGGGTTTCGTTTCTAACTCAAAATCCGTAAAATTTAAAAAAATATTATTTGGATTATTACCTAATTTATTTAGTTTAAAAGTTTGGTTTTTAATCAAATTGAAAATATATTCTCTTTTTTTCCCTTTTAAGTGAAATAATTGTTTTCTATATTTTTTCTTTAAGGGACTAGTCTCTATTAATTTTTTTTTTGGCCAATAACTAAATAAGGAATCCTTATCTTGAAATATGTTTAAAATTGAAAATAGACAGTTTTTTTCAATCTTAGAACTTTTAGTTCTTGTTTTTTTAAAATTTTACAGTTCTGTCAAAAAAAGTGACTTTTAAAAATTTTTTTAAAAAAAAATTTCTTAAACGGATGATGAATTTTTTGATTAATTTTGGATTTAATTATTTTCTCAAAATTAAGATTTATTCTCCTTTTGAAAAACGAAAAAATAATTTAAAACTAGTGAATATTATCTCTTTCACACTGTTCATCCAACTTGACTCAATAAAGAACTGAATTTGTTTTATTAATAATTACTTTTTTAAAAAATAGTTCTTATTCTTTTGTTTTGATTTTTTTTGACTCTGACAAAAACTTTTAGAATGATAATTTGGTACAACTTTTTAAAACTTCAAATTCAACAAAAATAAAAGAATGTAAACTCAAAAAATGGGTTGATGTAAAAAAAGAATGGTAAAAGAAAAGAAAGAAAATCTTTTATTATGAGTAAAGAATATCTTGCATGTTTTTTTTTGAATCAAACTGTTTTTTCATACAAGCCCAAAAAAAAACCTTTTGAGGTTTATTTTTCAAACTATTTTTTGTAGGTCTTCTACAAACACAACAAGGTTTTGCTTTTTTGTTCATATTTTTTTTTATTATTTGTATTTTTGGAATAAGATGAAAAAAAGCAACTTTCAAAAAAGTGAAAAAAAATACGAAAAATTTTTTATTTCTATAAAAACAATAACTAAATTTAATGAATGACTTTTATCGAAATTTCATTACTATATAAAAAATTTTTTCTCTTTGGTTTCAAATCTAAGTAATTGGCAAAAAAAAAATCTAAATCTCTATTAAATTTACACAAAAAAATTTAATGGAAACTAGTCCCTTAAGTAATTAAAGTACATTTTACAATTTTTCACAATTTAAATTGGAACAACCTTACCAAAAAATAGATTTTTTGAGTGTAATGAGATATTGATACTTTGAAACCAAAATATCATATGTTGCTTTATTTATGAAAGGGGTCAAAGAAATTCAGACTTTAATTTTTAAGTTTTCAATTCTATGATCATTTTTTTTGTTTAATTTGGGTTTTTATTAAATTATGTTTTGGATCTAGATACGTGTTTATTCAAATGTTTGAAATTAATCATATAAAAATTAAAAATTGGGTTGTAATTGGCTTGAATTTGAAATAAATTCTTTCTTTTAGAAGACCAAACAAGAAAGAACACATTTCCTGATAAATATGTTGATATCAAGAATAAAAAAAGATAAAAATTAGACCAAAGGATATTTAAACCATTTGTTTATTTCTTTTCTTTATTTGAATGAATGGAAAAAATTATAACCTTTAATTTCTCATCCAGGAACTATATATTATTATTTTATAAATCATTTTTTTACAAATTTGTTTCCAAAGCCATTTTTTCAAATATTTTGACCTAATTAAGATAAATGATGCTATTTTGAAAATTAAAATAACGGGATTTGAATTCTCGGAATCATAAAAAAATAGTTCCAAAAATTCAACAAAAGAAAAAGAAAAATTGAAAAAAAAAATTTCAATCAGATTTAGATTTATTTTTTGTTCTCATTTTAATCCAAAATAAATAATTATTTAATTAAAACAATTACATCCAATAAATATTTATTTCTGAAGAAGAATTTAATAAATATCCTATTTTCTGGACCCGAAATCAAGAATTCGATGAATTAATTAAAAATGGTATTTAAATTTTATTTTGGAAATTCTTTAGTAATAAACAGTAATTTGTTTATCAAAAATGTTTCCATAAATAATTTGAAATTAAAACCAAGAATATGTAATTATATCAAATGTTATAGATAAGACCAAGAAATGAATTTTATTATTTCTTTCTAAAATTTTTCAAATTTTTGAATTCCATTTTTTTTATTGGTTTGTAAGTATATTAAAATAGGATATATTATACTCACATATTATTTAAAATATAATTAGTATATGGTTAAAGAAATGATTTTTTATTAATTTGGTTTTGGATAAAGGGTGGTTACCAAAATTCGTCGAATGTACTTACTCCCTTAAGGAAAAAAAAAAACACAGTTGGTATTTCATAAAATAAAATCAATATATCTTATTAGAAATGAGTATTAAGTAGTCAATGATAAAAAAAAAAAATTATCAAAGATTATTTTATGTAAACTATTTTTCATAAATTTTGACTCACTTTATAATGTTAATGGGAGTTGTTTTGAGGGTTTATTCCAGTATTCTTTACAAAAAATATTTTCAAATTTTTGGATCAGAATCATTTTTTCTAATTTTGCAAATTTTAGTTTTGATTTTTCAAATTTTTGTTTTTCTTTTTTTTTTTTTCTTTTTCTTTTTTTTTTCTTTTTAAAAAGATCATGTGGAAAAAAAAAAGAGATCTTCGAAAAGACAAATAATCACTAAGAAAATTAAGAATATGTAATGTCTTTGAAAATGGATTTAATCATTCATAAAAAATCTTGTTGTTCAACTTTTTTTCAGTGAAAGTTCAGCAATAAAAAATGGGTAATGCTCATTTCAAAAATTGTGAATCACTTTTTTTTAGTTTTTGGTTTTATTTTTTTTTTAATTTTTAATATATCAGGCTTTTATACATTTAGAAGGATTTAAAAGAGAAAAACAAATCAGATTTAGTTATTAATTGTTCTTGAATACTAAAGGATAATTTGTTTTTTTCAATTTATTATTTCAGGTGAGTCACAATTTTTGAAAAAGAGTTTAAATATGAATTTAAGTAAGATAGTGATGGAATCTCAATGAAGTGAAAATAAATAATATTTGTAAATCTCTTATTCTCTTTTTCGCTTTTCCTGTTTTTTCATGTTTTCCTTGCAAAAAAAAATATTTTCAATTACAAAAACAAATAAAAATAATTTCTTTTTCTTAAAATAAAATATTTTACTTTAATGATAGAATTCTTTTTTTTTTTATCTCTAATGTCACTATATAGAAAATAAACATATTTGCAATTTTTGAATCAGAAAACCTTGAAAACCAAAAAAAAAACGTGACATTTATTTTTCTTTATGAATTGAAAATTAAAGTAAATTTTCAAATTTTTTTCACATTTTACCTCTAAATAATCTAATTATTGAGTAATAATGGACTGTCAAATCTAATATTTTGTTAAAAAGTTCTAAATCGGTCAGTTTTAACCATTTATTTAGCATTGGTAACCAATATATATATATATATATATAATATCTTTTAAATTAATAGAGAAAGGTACTGATAATTAAAAACTAATTTTGGTATTAAATTTTGAAACTACAAACATTTTTACAGGTTTAATATTAAATTTATAATAATTTAAGAGCTGTGTATGATTATTTTAAATTATTATTAAATGGGAGAAGGCTATTTGGATTGAAAATTTTCACTGTAAATTGACCTATTTAAAAAGAAAAGTTTTGAAACATATATTAAAGAGAAGTTCAAAAAAAAAAATAATAAAACTCGTGTTTTATAAATACACAAGCGGTTTAATCATCAGAATAAAAATGATTCTGATCAATTTATAAATTATATATTCAAAAAATAAAATAAAATAGATATTAATTTTCAATAGGATTATCAATTAATTGTGAAATTTTGGGTATTTTTTTGATTTTGGTATTTACCAAATGGTTAAAATTGATAATTTTAGACTTTTTAAACAAAACCAAAATTTGGAGACAAATAGAATCTCAATAATTTATCTATTTATCATTAAAATGGGAATTAATTTTTGAAATTTTAAAAAGATTTTAAATTAATAAAAAACAGTTGAATTTCCTTATTTTTAAAATCCATGTGTAGTCTTGACAGTTATTCAACAAAAAAAAAAAACACGAAACAAACAAATTTTGATCAATATTGTGGTTTTTTAATTGAAAACCGACTTTGATCTATCTTTTTAAAAAAAATTCACATTAACCACTCATAGAGAGTAAAAAAGGATTAATTTAATTTCCAAATATCCCTCTTTAGAATCGAGCAAAAGTAAAAACGTTTTCAAAAAGTGTTTTGGTATTTTAATTGCTTACTGTTAATTGTAAAATAAAAAGATCAAACTTTTCATTCAAATTATCCAAAATAAACACATCACTAAGAATTAAAATAAATCATCAAAAGTTCCAAATTCTAAAAGAAGTAATTGAATAATTTAAGTTGATTCATGGAATTAAAAATGAGAAATGTTTCAGGATAGAATCTTTTTTTGGAAAGCCTAATGAAAATTTTGTTCATTTTCTTTTGCAAAAAATAGTTTAGAAAATTTTCTTGAACAACATTATTAAAAGTAGGTAGCAAACTCTCTTTATTTTTTATAATATTATTTGTGAGAAAAGTATCAAAGAAAAAGAAAACGTAAAGAAATTTTGCTTCTTCAACTTTTCAAGGGAAAAAGGAAAAAGATCAAATATTTTCAAAAAAAAAAAATGTTTTTCTCAAAACCACTCAATTTTTTTTGTAAAAAGCAGAGTGATCACTTTTTAAGTGGTGAAAGTCGTAGAACAACTTTTTGAACGTCTCCTTTATATTTTTTCAATAATTTCAAAACAAGATCCAGATCTTCAAAGCCCATTTCAGCGATCGACATAAGTTCGTTAAAATAGGGAACATCGGTATTTGGGATCACTTTTTTTTCATTTTTCTTTTCTTTTTGCTCTTTCTTTTTTTGTACTGGCTTCTCCTTTTCTTGTTCTTTTTTTTTCTCTGTTTCTTGTCCTTCTTTTTGATCCTGTTCGAGTTCTTCTTTTTGTTCTTGTTCGAGCTCTGGTTCTGGACAATCAATTATTTGTTGGTTTTGATCATTTATTAGATCCAATTTTTTGCTCTTTTCAAGTGTATTTTTGTCAATTGTTACCAATAACTTGATGTTAAATCGAATAATCTTTGGTCGGATCGTATGCGCAACATGCAAGGCTTCTTCAAATTCTAATTGGTTTGTTACAGTGATGTGATCGCCTTCATTGTCAACATAATCGACAATATATGAGGTTGGGATTTTATAGATTTGTTGAACGATCAGTTGAAAATCTTCAATTTTTGAGTTGGGCTTCAAAGAAAACCTTCGAATGTCGCTATTTAAAACTGTTTTGATATAAATTCTTTTTTTGACTGACATAACAGTGGGATTGGTTTAAATGTAAAATAGAAAAAATGGAAATATGACAATAAAAAATTTTTTTTCGGGGTTGGTGTGTCGTGAATTTGTAAAGTTCTGATCGGGTTATTGGGATACTTCAAGAACTCTTTTGGAATTAAGACACATTCAGAAATTTCGGTGATCTGAAGTTTTTTTAAAGGTAAAAATTTTGATGTAGGTGGATTTTCTGTCGACGTTACCAAAATATCAACGAAAATAAAACTTTAAAAAACAAATAAACTGAACACAGCTGTGTTTAGTGTTAAAAAAAAATTAGCTTATGTCCTCTTTTTTATGTTCGTTTTCTGTGAAAAAACTATTTAAAGATTTATTACTACTGAATTTTCTGGCTTATCTGCAGAATATTTTATTGGTGTTGGATTATAACTCGGTGTTTCAATGATCATCACTATTATTGGCAGTTTCTGGTCAATTTGTATATAAGATTTTTATTGTTTAGGTGGTTTTTTAAGGTTCACAGTACCTTTGTATTAAATTTTAGAAACAATTTATTTTCATAATAGCCTCATTATTCTTCTTATTTGATCCTTTTTTCATTACAGTAAACACCAAATTATTTATTTTAAAATTACTCTTTTATGTTAAAAAATTTTAAAAAAATTTTGAGTTCAATTTCCCATTTTAACAATTTAGAACCCGACTTTTTAAAACAGTTTTTGACAAAGAATATATTGAAGATCAACTAATTTTACAAAGTTTCTTAACATTTAACCAATAAAATGCTTTTTTCAAATCAAATGCAAAGGATTAAAAATTTCCTATAAAGGATAGGTGAAGTAAAAAATTTCAAAGATTTATTTGAATATAAAAGTATTAGAAATATGGGATTTAAGGTTTAGAAAATATTACAAAATGGCAACAGTTATAAGAATTATTCTTGAAATTTTTCGTTAATTTGTCTTCTTCCTGTGTAAAATTTGTGAAAAATAAACTACAGTGGTGTAACTAACCCGTGTTTTTTATTTTAACCCATTACTAAAATTTATCTCATGCAAAAAATATTGGATAACTGTACAAATAAAAGAAACAAATTAATGGGATTACAACAGTATATAAACAAGAAATAGGGTTCTTTAAATAAATTTTAAAAAAGAATTCTGAAGATACTGGAAGATTAAAATCTAATTTTTTGACAAAAAAAATGAGAAAAATTTAATTTTTTGAATTTTTATATAAAAATCATTTAATCTTACAAATTTTGTAAATATGATGAAATTTTTTAAACTAAAGCATTTAATATTATTGAGCCATTTTAATTAATCAAAGATCTAACCTCTAAAGTCAATTTGAATCTGAACCAAGAATCTATAAGTGATTTCTGGTCTTCCAATACCCAAGTCTGAAAAAAAAACACGAGTTAAATTTTAGTAATGTGTTAAAGGTTGTCTGAACGGGTTATTTCCACCACTGTAAATTCCAACAATTGGACGTGGTTTAAACAGTTGAAAGAATAGTAATACTACACTTTACCTTCAATTTTGAAAATTTTTTGATTTTACAAACTATTTCATTTATTGCATTTTTTTTTTGTGTTCATTTCCTTTTTGCCAGTTACACAATCTGTTTTCTTTAGATCTGGAAATTTTTTTTAAAGGTTGATAAAAGGTTGGTATTGTGCTTGTTAAATAGATATATCGTATACATTTGATGGTATCTTCTCATTTGATCGATCAACAATTCTTGGAGAAATTTCAACAAATTCACCAATATATATATATTTTTTTTCGCTCATTTCATTATTTTGGATACACCTGTTTTTATTTTGAGTTTTAATTTTTTTTCTGTTATTTGGATAAAAGGGATTACTTATTAAAACATTAATATTGGGTAACAAAAATATGTTTTTATATTATATTTTGAAAAATAAAATAAATTTGTTTTTGTTTTGACCTATTTTTGATTTTAGGGGTGTCCAATTTTTTGGAATCCGGTTTAGAAAATAAAGATATTTTTCAATCTATATTGGTAAGAATTCCAAAGAGAAAAGAGTTGAGAATATCAGTCAACTTGGTTTATTTCATTCCAAATTTTATTATTTTCAATGCCAGTCAATGGGATTGTTTTCTTGAAAATATGTTTTTTTTCTAATCCATTTTTCGAAAGATTAATTTGCCAACAATTTTACTAATACACATATGCAATAGATTTGTAAATTTTTCATGTTTTTTTGATAAAAGTGTGATTTTTTCAATCTGTATTCACTTCTGAAAAAAAATTTTTTTGAGTTTTAATTATTTTGATTTACTAAAAAAAATATATATATATATACTTAAAAATTGTTAAAAAGTTAATAAATTATAATATAATGGTTTTACTCTGATTATTACTCAATGTTTAGAAAATAAGGGTATTAATGATATAAATGGTTATAAAATATGTATACAACTGTTTGTTACGACAAATGCCCAAAACAAATAAAAAAAAAAAAAAAAAAGATGAAATAATGTTGAAGGATAATTTAGTTTTCATTTATATAAATAAAATTTTGCTATTATTCAAAGATTGAAACTCTAAAAGATAAAAATTTTTCTCAAATTCCAATGAAGGGGGTTACTTAAATTTTTAAAAACATGTTTTCTAAATGATTTTGAAGATCTTTTGTTTGTTTAACTTAAAAGTGGCAAAAAATTTGTGAACTGGAACCGAAATTTTTATCTATGAATGAGAAAATAATAGAAATGACAGGACTTGATATCCTTTTGATATTTTTTTGGTCTTTATTTTGGTTGGGGGTAATTGGCAATTATAAATCTTAGAAATTGAAAAATCAAATAAAAGATCATCAAGTACTTTTTTTTATAAGGCCTTTTAAAAACAGAGTGCTAGAATTTCAAATTTGTTGTTGGGTTTTTATAAGAAAAAGCAGATTCGGGATTAGTCAAGATAATGAATTTATGTTTATTAGATTTTTTAACAGCACTACAGCTTTATATCTGTTTTACCTTTGATTTTTACATTTCCTATTTCATCAAACGATCTTATTAAATGTTGTTAAATTCCTCACTTTTGTGAAACTATCCCTAAAATTATTTAAATAAAATTTCACAAATTGGGTCGATAAACAATCAACAAGAAAAATTAAATATCGATTTTTAACTTTTCAACGGAAAAAGCGAAAAAAATAAAGGTATTTAAAGAATAAATGGAAAAACTTTTCATTTTTTTTTTGTTTTCCCCACTTTTTTAACCAAGAATCTTTTAAAGAATTAGATCTTAATTTTTTTCAGTTCCTTTGTTGGTACTTTTTTATTACCATTGTTGAAACTTAGTGAAAGAGGATAAAAAGTGCAACACAGTTTTTCATAGAAAAATTTAACCTTACTGAAAATGAAAAGTAAAATCAATAAAAAGAAGAAACCATTCAACTTGAAAGAATAATCCATTATATTATTTTCAATCGACCCAACAAAGTCAATTTAAATCAATTTTCATACTGTAATTTTTTGAGTGGTTTTGGAGATCATAATAATAGTCAATTTTTTGAACAAATTTTTCAATAATTGGTCAATCAAAGAAAAACCCCTTAACAAAAGATAGTATTATTAAAACTGTTAATGTGTTTAATACCCTTTATTTTATCTCTATTTATTTATTTCTTTATTCTTTTAATAATTGCTCTTGCTTTGAATTTTCAGTAAGTTTCCCAATTAAAAACTGTATTGAACTTTTTTTCCAGAATGGTTCGAGATATTTTTTGTGTTTAAGATTGATTAAGAAAGATAGTTGGTAGCTATTTTGATGAATTGAAAGAATACTTTAAAGTTAAAATTTTATCCAATTTGAATTTCAAATAACATTTACAAAAAAAATCAAACAAAAAAGAAAAAAAAAAGTAAAAAATGTAATAATTAAATGTTTTAATATTTATTTTATCTAAAAAGAATATTTGTGATTCTTTTCATAAAAGAAGAGGTTAAATGTTAAATTTATAAATTTAAAATTCAAGCAAATAAATTTTTAATTTCAAAATGAAAAGAAAAACAAAAGATTATGAAACAAACAAATTAGAGTTTGTCTCCTCTGATCTTGACAGCTAAGGAAAGATCACGATCCATGATTGTGACTCTTTTAGCATGGATTGCACAGAGATTTGTGTCTTCAAGTACACCAACAACATAAGCTTCTGTGGCTTCTTGTAAGGCTGCGATGGCTGCGCTTTGGAAACGAAGATCACCTTTGTATTCTTGGGCAATGTCTCTGACGAGTCTTTGGAAGGAAGCTTTCTTAAAAAGCAATTCTGTGGATTTTTGGTATTTTTTGATTTCTCTCAAGGCAACAGTACCTGGTCTGTATCTTCTTGGTCTTTTGGTTCCCTTTTCTCCTTTAGCACCTTTGGTTCCTTTTGTTCCCTTGGTACCCTTTGTTCCTTTGGTACCTTTTCTTCCTTTTTGTCCTTTTTGTCCTTTGGTTCCTTTCCTACCTTTTTGTCCCTTTCTTCCTTTTTGTCCTTTTTGTCCTTTTTTTGGTCCTTTTCCTCCTGTCGATTTTCTTCCTTTTTGTCCTTTTTGTCCTTTGGTTCCTTTTTGTCCTGCGTGTTTTGTTCTTGCCATTTTTAATTAATTATTATTTAATAATTTTTTATAAATCAAAATAAAAAAAATGATTTTTTCTTCCAACACAATTTCTTTAAAGCTTTAAAAAAATATCAAACAAGAATTCTTGATATAAATTTAATACATCATATTTTATTGTGTTTTTTTTCATTGTCCTTATTGTTTGGTTAATTGTTCATAAACTTTATTCGGGTTTTTTTTATTTAATAGATTCTTGTTTTTCAAAAATAATCCAATATTTTTACGATTTTAAAATACATTTTTTTTTTTAAATATTTTGGATTATTTTTAATTTTATTGATTAATTTTTAATTTTATTGATTAGTTCTTAATTGTCAATTAAAAGAATGAAAAAACTACAAGTTAAATAGTAAAATCAATGGATCTTTGATTAATTTGTGATTATTTCTTTAACATAAAAAAACTACGAACAAAAAGATCTTTTTTTTGGAAAAATTAAATTGTAAATAGGTTAAAAAATTTTTGAAAGAGTGCAAAGTCACAAAGCAAAAATTGATTTATTTAAGATCCTAAAAAACACATTAGATTTACAAGAGTTTTATTGTTTTTAATTGAATGAAAAATAATTTACCAACAATAAAAAATATTTGAGATTATTTGAACAATAAAATATTCTCAACATTTTTTCAAATATTTAAGATTAATTTGAAACATTAATTAACCTCAAATATTATCTTAGTATAAATTAGTAAATATAAAAAAAAATAAAAATAAAAAGTTTGAAAACTAAATTCGTAAAAATATTGGATTATTTTTGAAAAATTCCTAAACCAAAACCAAATCTTTTTGTTCTTCAATTGAATACCGAATAAAAAAACACACCCCACCAATTTAGTCATTATATGAATCGTGTTTGAATTATTTGAAATAATTTGTTTTAAAAATATTTATTGATTTATTTTTTTTTCATTTTTTTTATTTTACAAATTTTTTTAAATAATAATTAATTAATAATATGTCAGGAAAAGGAAAAGGAAAAGGAATGGGAAAAGGAGGAGCCAAAAGAAGAAAAGCAATCCTTGAGTCTGTCAAAGGGATCAGTCGACCAGCTATCCGAAGATTGGCACGAAGAGGAGGTGTCAAAAGAATCTCAGCAACAATCTACGATGAAGTAAGAAACGTTTTGAGAGCCTTCCTTGAAAATGTTGTTCGTGATGCAGTCACTTACACAGAACATGCAAGAAGAAAAACAGTTACTGTTTTGGATGTTGTTTATGCATTAAAAAGACAAAGAAGAACTGTTTATGGTTATGGTGTATAAAATGCCTTCTTTTTAAATCTTTTGTCTTTAATTAACTAACTAAAATCAATAAAATTATCAAAAATAAAAATACTTTATGAAAGCTTAAATTTTTTTGTTTATTTTTATTTTTTTATTTGTTTTTTTTTTAGAGATCTTTTAGAGGTATTAGAAAAATTTTTCAATTAAACCTAGTTTTTAACCTTTTATTACTCTCCAGTAATATTTCAAATAGAAACCAAATTTATAAAATTTTGAAACTTCCAATTGATGATGTAAAAAAGCTACCTGCCAGATCTTAATTTTTGGTTAATATTTATTTAATAAATCTTTGGATTCCAAGAAAATTTAACACCATTTCTTAACTCCCTTTTAAAAACAATTAATTCTTTCACATTTAAAAACTCTTTAATTTAGATTAAAATTAAGACAATTTTATCTCAAAGTAATAAAAGAAGATCCAAGTATATAATATTTTTGATTTTTGTTTAGCTTGATGAAGGAGATTATTGTTATTCCAACTTATTCTGAGAAAGACCAATTTATGAACTTGAAAGAAAGAATAACATTTATTAATAGAATAAAGGAAGTATTGTTACTTAAATTGCTAAAAACAAGAATTAAACCAGTTTGGTCAACAACTAATCAAATTTTAATTCAATAATATATAGTACCATCTCTTTAATACATGGGTTGATAAACCTTTTATTTCTCATTCGATTTCAAGAAAAATACAAATCCAAACTTAAGGGCTACGTTTTCAGGTGGAAACAGTGGAGTAATATATAAAAACACCCCTGGAAGAGTTATGTATTCCAAGTATAATTTACACACGGAGAATTTCTTTGAGAAAAAATGTGAAATTTTCACAATTTCAACAATTTTCACAATTTTCCACTTTCAATGATCAGGCCAAAATTGGATTTTAAGATTTAATAATTTCCATTTCAACTTTCTGAACTCACAGTAATTCCCCTGGCCCTTCTACATATATTTTACATTTGCTTTTACAAGTTTGAAATGTTCTCAAATTTGAACTTGCACTTGAAAATCCCCAAAAGCCATTTTTTGCATTTTTTTTTTGGTCTCCTTCATTTTTCATTTTCATTAAAAAAAAAAAAAAAAAAATGTGAAAAATAATAATCATGTTTAATGAAAAAACTTTAAAGAAAGCAAATTTAATACATTTTAGCAATTGTTTGGCTTATCAAATCATTACTAAACATTTGATAACCTAAACAATAGTATATACATTATTGTTATTATTTTTTAGTTTTGAAAAAACTAAAAATTATATAAAATTTTTTAAAAATAAATTTCCACAATAAAAACAATTTTTTTTGTCGATTTTTCCAAGAAAAGAAAAATTGTATTTTTGATCAACAATTTTTGAACAACAGGGGCATATTAAATAATCTTCATCTGAAACAAGCTTGAAAGAAAAAATGCAGCGTTTAAAACATAAATCTTCGTTGGGAACACTTTCCAAGAATACGGAAGAAAAGGAAATAGGCTCTTCTACAATAGGCAACATCTCTCTTTTTGGTAACAATTTTTGGATTTGTTTTTTTTCAATAATTTGTTGATCATTTAAGATTTTGACTTGATCATTATTATCAAAATAATTTAACACTTGTATCGTTCGATTGATTATTTCCCGTGAAAGTATTTTTTTTTGGAGTGTTAAATAATCTGCCATTAATAAAAATGACTTTTTATCACTTTCCGTTATATCATTTTTATTAATAAGATTTAAATTTGAAATTAAATTAGAAAAAACATAAATAATATAACATGTGACTAGTTCAATTTCAATTTCCTCAATTTTGTTTGTAATCAAATTTTCAAAGATTTCCACCTTTTTTAAAGAATGAAATAATAAATTTGCTGTTTGGATTTTTTTAATTTCAACAATTGCCAATTTAGCTTCCAACAATAGCCCAACAACGGATTCCTTTTGGGAAATATAACCCTCTATTAAATTATTAGCCCTTTCTAATATCAACTGATGGGAAGATTCATTTTGTTTAACACTTTTAAAAAAATCCATGCAACTATACCCCCTATTCTCTAAAAAATAATTTATTGGTAATATAAAGTTTTTTTTTTTATTTATATAAAAAAAATTACCATTTGTTTTTATTTTTTCTGAGGGAAATTCTTTATTTTCAACACCCATCCTAAATAAGTATATAAAAAAAAATATGATATATTAAAACATAGAAATAAAAGTGACAGGAAAGATTTTTTTTCATTTTTAACAGATAATTAGTCTAAAATAAAATATAAATTGAAGAAATATATATATATATATATATATATATAGATAGATCTAGATATATAATTAAATCATTTAAATATTTACCTTTGTATTAATAACATGATTGACGAATGGGGACTTAACCCGAAACTAAGAACTGGTATATTTTTATCATATATAATAAGAATTTCCCTTTCAACAATTTCCAATTTGTTCTGATTTAATTTAAGTTTCCAACTTTTAATACCACCCTTTCTCCCACTACTGTAAATAACCTTCCCATCTAATCTCCATTCTAAACTATTAATTGGGTAATTATGGGCATTGATCCCGAAAATCCCATTTTTTTGATCCCAAATAAAGAATAATCCATTTTTTGTGATAGATAGTTGTGGAACAAGGCACCCAAATGGAATTATTGGTGACCATTTTAAGATACATGGTGGTGATAATTCCTTCTTTTCAAATAATTTAAGAATTATTTCAGATTTAACAATTAATTTATTTTGATCCTTTTTATTTTCAATATCATTTCCCCTTTCATTTTCAATATTCATATTTATATTTTCATCACCATTTGCTTGGGAAATTGTTATATCAACAATAATAACTTGCCCATTACTGATACCGCACGCAATACAAAAATTATTCAACTTTTCCGTTTTTGTGCATTTTATCGAATTAACCCATTTTTTAGCGACATGAATAGTATCAAGATATTCCATTTTTGATTGCAACCTTAATAAATTAAAAATTTAATTAATATCATTTGAAATTATTTTGAATATTTTACAACAAACAATAAATAAAAAAACAATATTTTCAAGAAATTGAAAGATCTGTAATTTACTGATAGTAACAATGTAAAATAAAGTTCAAACTCTTTAGAAACTTTCAAAATTACTACATTTTACAACTCTTAGTAATTATAAGGGAATATTCACCAGCATTGCAGCATAGAATTAAAAAGCAATGGATGTCATAAAATTGCTTTTATAGAAAACATTATAAGATTTTATGATCAATTAAATAAACTATTTTTCAGTCAAAGGGGCCCAGTTGTAATGGTATAGTACACGTGTTTAAAGGGTTTGCATAGATATTAGAAGAAAAATTTTATTTTGGAAATTTTCAAAATTGAAATCATTTCTACACATTTTTGTTTTTTTTTTTCGATTTTTTTTTTAAAACGTCATTCATTTGCAAAAAATTTTTTTTATTGCAAGATCAATAGTCACTTGGTAAAAACATGTTATTCTAATGTCATTGAAACCATGTAAAGATTGTTGAGAAATCTATTGATTTCTATTGCAATTCAATTTGATCTTTGATCTTGATATTTGTTTAATAAATGTGAAAAATTTTCACTTCATTTTCATTTCCTTTTTCAAATAGAGACCACAAATACCAACAAACTTTGTTTGGGGGCTTGATTTCTAAAAGAAAAGTATGGAAAATGAAGTGGAAAATGTTTCATATTTATTATTCAAATACCAGTAGAAGTTCAAAACGAACATCCTTGTTTTTCTCAATTGAGTCATTAAGAATTTGAGTTTTTCAATTTTTAAGAAAAGCTATTGATTAATTAGTTTTCTTTCAGACATGTATCAATATTTCTTTGAGGTGTATTATTCTCTTTATTTCTTATTTGTTCTTCAAAGGTCAATTATATAAAATAATTGATATTTATAAAAAAAAACATTGGGACCCTTTTACTGAAACAGAGTTTATTATATAAAATTTTACGTTCAGATATTTAATAGAAAAAATAATTCCAATATTAAAGTTGATAACTGAATGTTTTTTAAATAAAAATATATTTAATTTAAAATGAAAAAAGTTTAATTCTTTTTTGTTTTTTTTTTTGATTTATTGAGTCTTTTAGATTAATTGTTTCTATAAATTTTTATAATAAAGAAAAAAAGCCAACTGTAACAATACTAATAAAATAAATAAATTAATTTTTAATAATTTTGTTTCATTAAAAACATCACAATAATTATCATTTTTTAAAAATCTGTAAGTTTTCCATAAAATAACCCATACCACCACCCTCCACCTCCAAAAAAAAAAAAAAAGAAAATGAGATATGAGCGTTTACTGTTTGAATTAGATTGATTTTTTATATAAACTAAATCCCAAAAAAATTGTACACAGTTTAAATAGCTGAAAGAATAACAATACCACACGTTACATTTAATTTGGAAATAATTTTGATTTTCCAAACTATTTTCATTTTTTGTCTTTTTTGTTTTGTTTTCATTTCCTTTTTTCCAGTTATGTAATCTGTTTTTTTTAGATAGAGAAAAATTTTTTCGATGGTTGATAGAAGGTTCGTGTTGAGTATGTTAAATAGAAAAACCACATAAAATTGGCCGATGTTATCTTAACATTTGATCGATCAACAATTGTTGGTGAAATGTCAACAAATTTACCAATATAATTTTTTGTTCAGCTCGTTTCATTATTTTTACACAAATCAATTTTTTCTTTTTAGTTTTATATTTTTTTCTTTTATTTGGATAAAAATGATGACTAATAAAAACATTAACACTCGTTAACTTAAATGTGGTTTTATATTATGTATGGAAAAATATAACAAATTGAGTATTTTTTTTTTTGCCTATTTTTGATTTTAGATGTGTGGAAAAATTTTTGGAATGAGGCTTATAATATGTCCTTAATAAAATTAAACACTATTTTTTTCTGATTAATATTTTTCAAAATTAAGTTTATAACTTAATTCAATTAACCACTGGTATAAAAGTTTTTAGAATAAAAACACTCTCAACTTTTGAATATCAAAAATATTTTTTGGAATTAGTGTGAACTTTTTTATTTTTTTTTGAAAAATTGGGGTTTAGAAAAGCTTGAAATCAAAGAATAAGTTAATATATTAAATTAGAATGCTTTCCCAGAAAGTTTATCCTTTTAGTTTAACTTTTTTTTATTTTTACCATTTAAAACTAAAAAAAACATTTGAGGACCAAATTAGTCCCTTTTGTGAAAAGAAAATTCCCCATAATTTAGAATTTGTTTTAGTAAATGAGTTAAAACAAGATAGTGTATCTAAAAATATACATAATTTCAAGTGTGAATTCAATGATTTTGGCAAAAAATGTTTTCAAGAAAAAGTTAAATTGAAACATTATTTATTTTTATTTTTTCATTTAGTTTTTTGAATTGTATTAATGGAAGGTATTTGATCAGTTTTCCATTTTTAGTGTTTTTTGGGTCGTAGGGACATATTATAATTTTTAGTTTTAAATAGGATCACTTTATTTTTTTATTTTATTTATTTTTCTTTTTATATTTTTATTCAGGAATCTTTTATCGTTTATTTAATTTTGTTTATAAAAAAAATATTTGATGAATTGATAATCAAAAATTAGTTTCATATTGATAATGATTATTTTGAAAGTGTGCATTTCTTTTTTCTTAAAATTTATTGAAATATCCAAAATAATTTCTTCGATTTTTTTATAAAATAAAAATTATTAAAATTTTGAAAGAAAAAAAAATAAATTGAAAAAAAAAAATATATATACTTTTCTTTTAGTTTCCATAATTGAATATCACCGGATTTGAAACCAATTAATAAAATTGCAAATTTATTATTTTTTATAACTACCTTAGGCAACCATTCGACAGCTATAATTAAATTTATTTGGTTATAAAAACATCAATTTAAATTATTGTCAATACAAGTAAACAAAAAATAAAAAACCCCAATTATTCAGTGTAAATTTAATTTTTAAAAATAAAAAATTATTTAAACATTATAAAAAAAAATATTTTTTTTTATTTTTATTTATAATTATGGTTTGTGGGTGGAATTATATCCTCATGTTTACCCGAATTCCTAAACTTTTATTTAAGAATTTTTTTCAAAGATCAAATAGATCTTTATTATTCACCAGAGTAAATAAAGATATTGTATCTTGTTTGTTAATAATATTAAAAATATTATTATTTTTTTTTAAAATAATATAAAAATTATTTTTTTTTAAATCAGAAACCAAGATTTTATGATTGTTTTCATAGACTGGATAATTCCTACAAAATATTACAAATCCCCAATGATATCTAAATTATTTATTATTTTTTGACTTTTTGACAATTTACAAAATTGTGATTGATTTTCATTCATAATGTAAGAGTATCTGTTTAAATAATTTGTATAAATTTTAGGTTTTAAAATAGAAGTTGAACATTTCCAATTAAAACACTGGAAAACATAACGGTATTTACACCGCGCACTAGTTTTTAATTATTTAATCGGTAAGTATCCAATTCAATTTCTAATTCTTTTAAATTTTTTAAATTTCCCATTGACATCTTTAAAATTCTTTTTTTCTCTAAATGGGAGATAGAAGATTAATAATTTTATCACGAACTAAAACTTTTATTTTTTAAATTTAAATCTTCTTTTATTGATTTGATGCTTAATGAATCAATTTTAATTTCAGTTTTAGAATGGAGTCTTGGTGAATATGGCTTGATTTTTTAGGATTCTGTAATTTTTTTAATGATCCAAATATAAATATTTTTGAAATCAGTTTCTGTTAAAAAAAAATTGTTATCTGAAATGTTGAAAATAATGAATCAACAAACAGTAAAATTCATTGTTTGATTAACACCCTGGAGAACAAATGCAATTTTGTGAAAAACTATTATTAAAATATTTTTAAAGTTGTTTAGGGATACACTGTGAATAATTTTCAACATAATAGTTTACAGAATAGAAATGGTAATGTAAAATCAATAGTTGATCGATTTAATTTAAAAGTTATTATTTTTAAATAATTCTACAATCATTTGGGTATGTGCTTAGTTTAGCAAATAACTATTGTTCTGAAAAATAAACAAACAAATAGATCTCATTATCTATTAAGAATAATATTTTAGCTCTCTAATTACAACCAGTTCCACTTTTAAGGTACAAACTTTCAAAGGAATTTAAGGCACAAAAAAATCTCAAATTAAGTTACAAAATTTGGAATTTTTTTTTTTTCACAAATTATTTGACTCGAATCCGAATTTTGTTGCTTAATTTGGAAATATTTTGTTCCTTATTTTTAGCCAAAAGTTTGTGCCTTAAAAACGCAACTGACCGTATTAAAATTGTTAAATTTTTATTAATAACTTCTCAATCTTTATAAAAAAAAGTTGAAGACTATTTTTTTATTACAACTTCACAATAATTTTTTTTCATAAAGAAAATCAAAAAAAAACCCTCATTACAGTCTTTTAATTCAAAACCACCCTTAAATGACAGCAACACATATAATTAATTCAAAAAATACAATAAAAACACCAAATATTAATATTGGTTTAAGTGATTACGATCTGATATTGAAGAATTAAAAAATTAATTATTTTTGCGAAAAATGATGTTTTTTTTTGGCGTTTTTTTTTGATTTTAATATTTTTTAAAAGCCCAACAAACCACGAAGCTCTCATTAAGAGTAATATTTATTTATTGCAAAATTATTCAATATTCATTGACCAATTAACAAATAATTAATCATTAGTCCATTTAAATGAACAAATAATGGAAGAATTGTATTATTTATGTGTATTTTTACCAACTTGACGATGATAATTTAAAAGGAGAACAAAAAAAATTAACAAAAAAAAACCATTTTTTATAAAATAAAAAAAAATTAATTTAATTTTTCAATACCAGATCGCAACCACTTAAACCAACACGAATAGTTGGGTTTTTTTGATGTAGGTCATATATTTATTTGGCACTTCCACCGTTAACTACCCATTTTACATTTTTTTAAAAACTCTTTTCCCATTCAACCAACATTTTTTTTTATAACAAATTATTATTTATTTTTTTAAATTCATAAAAAAAAAACTGTAAAACAAAGAATCTGAACACTTGAACTTAAACTGCAAACAAAACTATAACAAAAAGTCCAAATTTGACAAATAAAAAATTATCCACAAAGAAGGAAAATAAAAATATTAAAAATCCACCTTTTGAGACAGATTCCAATCCTAAAAAATCAATTTTAACATTATTAAAAAGTAGGGAAAAAAATCCAAAGACAAAAAAAATATAAGATTTCATTATAAACAAAAAAATTACTAAAATTCTAATTATACCAAAAACTTCAAAAATAAAAAAGAGAAAATCAGTTCTTTAAAATTTCAAAATATTGAAATCATAAAATTTTGATGAAGAAAATGAAATTGAACAAATTTATCGGAATTAGAAGTAAAAATTTTGATATTTTTCACATTTGAAAAATACATTATATCCGTAACTTATGACATATTAAATGTTAATATGAGATTTATTGTGAAATAAATTAGCCCAAAAAACAATTAATAGAGATCAAATAAAGTTACTTTTTAAAATTTTTATTAAGAAAGAAAAAGAATCTATTGACCAATTAGAAAATACCATTTTAATTATTTGAAAAGCAAATAAGAGACTTTATTATTTAAAAAAAAACTTGGAAAATTGATTAAAAACAGATTACAATAAAAATATTTACAAGGTTTTTTATTGATAAATTCGAAATATTTAAATGGTTTCTTTCTTTACTTTTTTTTTTTTTTTTTTTGAGTTATTTCGGTAATATCATTTGGGCTTTCGGGAAACATAAAATAATTAACAAAATTATGATTAAATTTTCATATATTACGATTTAACACAAGAAAATCTAACTTCCAGGCGTATAAGTGACTGAGTTTTCAAACAGCAATAAAAATTATGAATTTGATTACTTGGAATTTATAAAATTAAAAAACCAATCACAGACACTGAGAAACCCCACACCATTTTTCAATTATTTTGCTACTCGTTTCTGAAATCCCATTGTATATTTTTTTCAAAAGGCGATTCGATCAATAACTTTGTAAGAGTAATAGAATGTTAGACTTGAAAGTCGAATTGATTAATAATTCAAGCAAAAAAAAAAAAAGTGACAATTTAATTGCCATCAAATGAGCAAATGAAAAAAAGAGACAAACCACAGAAACTTGGTTTTGTTGTTTTTTCAAGCCATAAATTCTTACACTATATTAATCTCTTTTGAGCTTTATATTTTGTTTTGAGAAAATGAAAAAATTGCAATTTTCATTCAATAGCCGATGAAACAAAAAGACATTTAAAAACACAAAACTGTGAAAAAAGAATTAAAGAACATTTGTCCGTTATACAATTTCTTTTAGTTTTAAGATCTGATCAAAGAAAAAATAACAAAAAATTGAAAGAAGATAAAAGAACAAAAAATGCAAACCGAGAATTGATAGTTTATCCAAATAATCACAAATTATTTTTCCTCTTGAGGTTTGTTGCTTTTTGGGGGCTTGAAAACGTGAATAAATTTGGGTGTTCATCTCACTAACAGTCTCAAATTGAAGATCATTATTTACTAAAAACACTTCGACTTGATGTCCAATAGTACAGGCTACAACAAGGTTTCTTTAGAAAGGAAATTATAGAAAAAACAGTTAGGTAAAGTAACAAAAAAAAAATAAAGAGAAAGAGGTGTTGGTGGTTAATTGTTTCTGGGTGTTGGTTTGGTTAATGATAAAAAGAAAAATAGATAATTTTTGTTGTTTCTGATTCTTAATTTCAATTGAAACCAATTGTTGTGTTTTTGTTTTGTTTTGCTTTTTTTTGTTTTGTTTTGTTTTTTTGGAATAAAATGTGGAAGGAGTCTGGATAAGATCTAATTTTTTTGTTCTTTTTTCTTTGGAATTTAATGGGAAGAAGTTTACTTATTCAGGAAATAATTGTCTAAAATTGAAAAGGCTCGTATAGTGTTAATTGGTACATTTTTTTTCTGAAACAACATTAACCTGAAAGAACTTGTTTCTGGATAATATACAGATCTCGTTAGATCGATTTTTGAAAGTACCTTTTTAAATTCTGATTCCAATGATAGTTGCTTAATTTTAATAAAACGTGGTTGGTTTTGTGATGAAAAAATAATATATTCACCAGCGTTTACACCAATTAACCCAGTTCTTGACCAAATGACTTGATTTGAAAAATTACTATATTTGATTAGATTATAAAAAAAATCCATTTGAAGAGGTGAAAAATGAGAAAAATGATTTTATCGTTTTTTAAGGACATGTCTCCTCAATGAATTCCCAATATATTATTACAAAAAAAGATACATTTTATTTGGTTTACATCAAATCGATCTTTTAAAAACAGAAGAAAAGAGTATTATTTTTTATTAATAAAATGAGTTTTTGTAACATCTTAAAAAAAAAATTTTTTTTATAATTTGTGTGTTGACAAATGAAATGGATGAGTTAATTGATTTAAATAATTTATTAATTTGGAGTCTTTTTTTTATGAAATCCAAAATTTCCAGTACACATCTGCAAAAAGTGATGTCTTTATATTTTAAGTTTTTTTTACTAAATTTGTAATTTTTCCAAAAACTATAAAACTTTTCATATGCGCCCCGACGGGAGAGGCTTTTTGTCATTGGGCTTGGAGATTCTAAGAGCTAAAAATCCGATTCAATGATTGAATAAAAATGTTTGGGGAAGAAACAGAAATTCAAAAATAGAAAATAATTTTCAGAAATCAAAATACAAAAACAACCCCAAACATTTTTCTTTGATAATTAATTTGTTTTTTTTGCTATTAGAAACCTCAGGTTTGTTAACAAGAAACCTCTCCCGTCGGGGCGCATATGAAAAGTTTTATAGTTTTTGGAAAAATTACAAATTTAGTAAAAAAAACTTAAAATATAAAGACATCACTTTTTGCACATGTGTATTAACATAAAACCAAGAAAAATAAACTATTATTTTTATTAAAAATAAATTTAATTCTTGAAAATGGGAAAATATATTTTTGGTTTTAGGTTGGAAACTATTGATTTTGAAAAAAAAAATTATTTCTATGGATTTTAAATTATTAATAATCCAATCCAAATCTCAGTAAATTAAACTAATGGGAATATAGACAAATAATTAAATAAAATTTCTGATAGAAGTTTAAGAAAAGTTTATCAAAGAAATAGAGATCTATTAAGCCATTTTTTTTTTTTATTCTCTAAAGTTTGAAAAAGTTCATTTCTTGTTTTTTTAAGAAAAAAAAAAAATTGACAAAAAAATTTTTAAACAAATTGTTTGGTCTTATTCACAAGAATCCTTATAACAATTCAATTCATTTTTGGTAAAAAAAAAATGATTTTGTATTTTTGAGATAAAATTTCTCTATTTACAAATATCTTCAAGAAAATTTTATTTTAAAAAATCTAATTTTATCTTAGAACAAAAACACAATTTATTAGTAAATTTTAAAAACAGTTTTAAAAACGTAATATTTATACACTCATTCTTAAAATAATATCAATCTTTTTCAATATGCTGAATAAATACTTTTTTTTTTTTTTTTGTTTATCCTAAGGAATTATCTCATAAAAGAAAAACAATCTTTTTATTAATATTTATGGCAATAAACACTATTTATGATTTAATAATGATGTGATTAGTAATAAAAAGGACAAGAAAGTTTATTATGTGAGAAATAAAATAAATTTAATCATTTTTCTTTTTCGGAAAAAATGAAAAAATAATTGATCTTACTAGATAAAATTTCTTTATTGAGGTTTCTAAGTTGATCAGTATTTTCTAATACTTTACATATACAAACGAAGTAAAGTGAGAATATTTTCAAGAATAAAATATTTTAAAATGTTGTACTTTTGTTGTAGAAGACAGATAACTTGGAATTATTCTTTTTTAGAAAATTCTATTTTTTGACATTTTTTTTTAGGTTTCTATTTTTTTTTTCTGGATTTTATTAAAAACTTAACTTACAAAGTACTAAATTGACACCTAAGAAAATATTTCCCCGATTTATTTTATTATATAGTCTACCTTTTTACTAATATAATACTACCCAATCAAAAGAATTAGATAACATCATAACACTTGAAGAACACACCCAATTACAATGCTTTTATGATAAGTGGATATTTACAATAAACTTAATTTCAAAAATAGGGGCAGATTTTTTATCAGAAAAATATTTGGTTATTGTTTTTTTTTGTTATATAATAATGGATTTTATGGAAGTGTTTTGAGATAATAACCAATATAGATTAATTAATAAAAACACACTGTACCCATTTTATTTTTTGAAAGTCAAATGAAAAAAGAAGAAAAATAATAATAATAGAGTTTGTCTCCAATTTTGAAATTTGGTTAGAGCTAAAAAAAACCGAAAAATTTTTCATTTTTTATTATCAATTTATTATTTTTTTATTCCAATTAAAGATTGTATTCTCATGAATTAATAGAAAAAGAAAGTATTTGTAGTGTATAACTTAAATGCATTATAAATATACCCCCCCCAAAAAAAAAAAAAAAAAAAAAAAAAAAAAAGTTAAGTGAATTATACATGTTTTATGTTCTCAGGAATTTATTTATATCATATTAATAATGAATTATTTATCTTTTAAGCAATTTAAGTGTTTTGATAATTGATTTAATATCTTTTCCAACAGATTATTTTGATTTAGTTATTCAGAAAAGTTAAAATAATATTAATATAATCTCTTTTCATTTTCTTTTATATATTGTTGACTTCATAATTGATTAATTTTCTTTTGAATCAAAATAAAAGGAAAAAAATCTATTATATTAATAAAAGATATAAAAAGATATAATATGACCAAATTCTTTAATTTTTAATTTTAATATACTTTTAAATAATCTAGAGCTCTTACTTTGTACTCATCTTTGGATTTTTAAAATCTTTGTGAAAAGTTTTATTATTTTTTTTTTAAAATCAATGTTGAATATTTTTATACAAAAAATAATAATAAAAATAAAAAAATGATTTCTTTAATTGAGATGCAAGGTTCTACTAGATTTTTTTTTTATTTTACAATGTAACATTTGAAAATTTTCTTCTTTTTTTAAAATCTCTTAGTACTTTTAAATTTTTATTTATTTTCTCTTTGTGGGAAATGGAAAGTTATTATTCTCTTTAAAATTAAAAAAAAAATCAACTAAAAACACTTTTGTTGAATATTTTTAACGAAATATTCTATAAAAACCAGTAAAAGTATATACATTTGGAAAAAGCATTTACAAGTTGAAAAAAAATTGAATTTCGAAATATAAACTTTTTTTCAACCATTTTGGAACACCTATAATATCTTTGATATTAACCATTTTGACGAGTTGAAAAAATATAATAAATCTCCTTATAAAATTTAAAAAAATCATTTAAAGAAATTTTCATAAATATTATAATTCTTTTTTTTTCATTTCCCCCTTTTTGTTTTTTCATTTTTAGATTCTAATAAAATTTGATTTTTGAAAAACCATATTTTAAAATTTTGTAGTACTTAACCTTTTTTCTCTTTTGTGATTTTTTTACCATTAATTGATTATGAATGAATTAAATCTTACAGTAATATCTTTAAGATTTCTGAATTATCGATATTTTTTTCCTCAGAATTCAAATTTCTCGAATGTTATAGACCCCCAACTTTACGATTATGAATCAAATTTAAAAAAAAAAAATCAAAAAAAAAAAAAAAAAAAAAATTGTAGAATATACTCATAAATAATGTTCTATCAAAAAATTATAAATCAATAATATTTTTTTTAAAAGTGAAGTATTTAAAAAGTGAAAAATTACCAAATCTAAGTTGTAAAATACAATTTTCCTATTTATATTTTTTTTTCAAATTTAATATGAAAAAAAATCAAATAATTATTTACTTCATCCCTATGGGGTTATCTTATTATCTTTTAATATAATCTCAAATTTATTAAATATCTTAAAAATGGAGAGCTCAATTCTTTTAAATTTTGGACTTCCTAGGACACTTCGGTTATGTTTTTTTTTTAATTTTCAAAATAAATTGAAAATAAAATAATTTGTCTGTTAATTCTTAAAATTAAAAAAAAAGTCATCACCTTTACAAGATTTTGATAGAATTGAATAAAATCTTTGATTTTACTCAATACTTTTAAATCAATCAAAAGCTAGGAACTATGGGACACTTCCGTGAATTTTTTAGGATTCACTTGGATAAAACAAAATACATACATACATATATACTTTACTGGGTTATTTCAAATCCTGGAAAATCAAGAAGACTTCTGTTTTTTTTTTTTTTAAATAATATACTGAAACTTTAAAAAAATTTCAGTTTATTTCAAAAATTAAAAAAAAATCAAGACATTTTTTGTACGGTTTTAAAGATTTTAAAAGGATAGGGCCAATTTACTGATTTGACTCAATAATTTTGAATAGTGGAATTTTTAGAAGATTAGAGGAATTACTCAAGAAAATGAAGTTTGAAGACAGTTATGACACAACAATAGAATATGATCTGACCAATATCACTCAACATATTATTAGATAAAATATCTCAAAAACAAATGAATATGAATTGTTTGATTACATGAATTCATCCCAATTACAATAATATTAAATATCCAACTTATTTATTTTTAAATTCACTATTTTTGATTTATTCAATTTTTTTTTTCTTCATTTTACCTTATATTGTTTAGTTCAAGCTATTTTTTGTAAAACAAAATCAAGTTTATTTTTTTTCGAATCTCTTTGCCCTTCCACGCTTTGAATTAGAAGTGGCGAATTTTACCACTTCAAAATCACCCATTTAACAGATAAAGAGAATTTAATACTGAATTCTTAACAATAAACCAAGCCAATACAAAAAAAAATGTGTGATTTCTTTTTTTTTAATTGGTCAGTAATGCAAATAATTTCAGATAACTTCGATATAATCATTTTTATCTTTAATATTATTTCAACAATTTTAAATAAATAAATCCAAAATAAAATAGATAAAAAAAAATCTTGGGATGTAATTATTATTTTATTTATTGATCTATTTCCTGACAAAATATTTATCTTTTTTTTCTTCACCCAATCTTAAATATTTATTTTTTTTTTGTTTTTTCTTGATTGATTTTTTTGTTTGTATATTTTGGTTAATATCCTTTTCTTTATTAATACTTGTAGAAGTGATTTGTAATGATATAGTAATACGAGATAATTTCAATGATGAATTTGAATTTTTTGAATTTGTTTTTGAAATTTTATCCAATTGAATATCACCAGAAATACCTGATACTTCCCTTTTTAAGATTTCAAAAACTGATATCGCCTTATTCATCGATGAACCGGTTGCTTGTAACATAATTAATTTTTCTGAAGAATTATTTTCAATTAAACTTTTAGTATATTTTACACAATTACTTACTCTTGTTTTTGCTGCAATTCTTATTAAAATATCATTATTTGTTGAATTTGTCATTTTGACCTATATGTATATAATAATAGATAATAAAAAAAATAACAGAAAAGATAATAAATAAATTATTGTTTTTGTTAAAATAATAATAAAATAAATATATATATATATATATTTATTTAGAAAATTATATTTGATAAACTCAAATGGTTTTCCAGATGTACACCTTTAAAACATCATTCTATGATTTTTAAGATATTTCATTAATTTGAGGAGTATTTTTATTTTTATTTTCTAATTTTGGATTTAATAGGAATTTTTTAAATTTTAAATATTTTTTTGTTTAAAATCGCACCGAATCGAATTCTTCAAAAAAAAAAAAATTGTTTTTTTATTTTCAAAAATAAAGATTAAAGTCACAAAAGTTTGCAAAAGTTTGCAAAATGAACAAATGTAGACATTAAACAATTTTAGATAATTGTTTTGGTGTTTGCCCGATGGGAAGTTGTATTGAAAACAAAAAAAAAATTAAAAGTAACATAAAAAACTGGAAAATTTCTAAATTTTTTATTTAAGAGAAAACAGCCAATGATTGGTTGATTGTAATAATGGTGTTCTAAACCTCGTTTCAGACAAAGAGGTCGAGTTTTATTGAAGGAATAGAACAAATTCTATGAGCTTTATCCAATATTCTTCTCAATATATATTTTCAATTTTTAAATCGAATATATCTTTATCTTCTTTTTTATTATTATTTTTTTTTTTTCTTTTGTCGTTTTTTCTTTTTTTCTTTTTTTTTTTAAAGAAAATTCAATTTGAAAAAAAAAAAAATGTTGCAAACTCCAAATTAACTTTAAGAAAATTGAGGCTATGTAATTTCTTTTAAAATGATTATATTTACAATAAAAAAATCTTGTTTTCAACAATTTGAAATTTCCTAAAGAAATTGTGAAATTTTGCATGAGGCGTTCCAATGAAAGTGGAACAAAATTTTTTTTTACATTTTATTTTTTTGTATAATTTAGAGTTTGTTAAAGTATTTCTTTGATGAATATCAACTCTAAACTGAAGTTTATTATTTACCGTATTTCTAAACAATCATATGTTGATTGATTCTTAAAAAAAAATGAATTTTTCATTTTTGGCTGGTAACACTTTGAGTGAAATGGGATTTATTTAGATTGATACCAAACCAAACTCCCTTGCAACTAATTCTCTATTTAGAAAGAAACCTAGTTCACATTACCCTCTCACCAAGCAATCCGATCTAATCCCAAAAGGGATCAGGGCGACAAATAAAATCCAATTTTTGGGGGATTGATGTTTGATAATTTGGAATCATAATTTCATGGAAATTGTTTATAAATAGCAAATTCAAATTAACTTTGATAATTTATCTTTCCTAACGTTAAAGAAAATTAAATTATAAATTTAATAACTACAATCATTTCAATAAAATCAAATAAAAAAAAAAAAAAGGCACTGCTAAAAATAGGTCTATTGAAGTTTCTAATCCGATTTAGAGATACATTTGAAAACCTTTCTGTACATTTTTTTCAAGACTAGTGATAAATTCAAAAAATGAAAAATAATTTTTATTTCAATTTCATTTTTTTACATTTTATTGACTTGGCTTTTAAGGATTATTCATATTTGTTGCTCTGTATGGGTTGGAATGAATCACCCTAATGAATAAAAATTATTTAAAAGAATCACAATTAAAGGAAAGCCAAAGTATTGCACTTTTAGGATTTTTGTTGAAAATTAAAAAAAACATTTAGGGATCAAAAACTTGCATGGATTTTCAAATCAAGCAAGGCAAATTTAAAAATTATTTTTTTTTTTATTATCGCTGTTGGTCATATCACATTTATTTTTAGGTATATGTGTATACTGGGAGTAAGCTATATGGTGATTCAAAATAATTTGGATATGACCAACAGTGATGAGATTTTAGATTTTCAAAAATTGAGAGAAAATTTTGAATTTTAAAGTTTGGAAAATGTTAAAATTTTGTTATTTGGAAAGGATCTTGAACTTTTTATATTTCCAACCAACAATTTGATTCTAATGCTTAAAATGGTTAAAAAAGTTTTTTATTTTTTCAAAAACTTTTTATATTTTTTAATATTCTGGTTTATCAAATAAATGTTTTTGTTAAATTTCGTTAATTAGGAAAAGGGATTTTTTAACTAACTACAAAAAAGGATAAAAACCTTTTGCTTTCAGATTTCTTTGTGTTGGAAATTTTATAAACTAATAGCTAAAATTCCATTTTCAAATTCGAAAGATCCCTTAATTTGGAACACCAAAGCTTTTATATTGTCAGTCAAGACAAGCTTCACCAATTTCCAATTTGATACCAAAAGAAGAATTTGAAATTTTTAAGTTTTGAATGGTCTTGTCAAATAAATAACAGCTCATTCAAAAGATACAAAATTCACCAATCAACAAAAAACATTATTAATTTAAAGATCTCATCAAACAAAATTGATTGCAATATTGAAAATTCATACACTAAGAATCGAAGTTCGAAACATTAGAAAGGAAAGGGAACGAATTCTATATTTTGAAGAATCGTTTGTTAAACTGCGGTTAAAAATGACAAAGATGTTAAATATGTACCAAAAATGGTTTTACCAACTGAAAATTTTCAAAAAAAAACCTAAATTTTCAATTTTAACTAGATCCCTTGACTCGGCTTTCTTTTAAAATCAATAAATATGTTTCTACACTTAAAAAAGAGTATTCACGGGCCTTAGAATATTAATAATCCTTAATAAAGTTTAAGAAAGAATATTTTTATTATTTTCCCATTTACTTTTTTTAATTTTCCTTTTTTTTTAAAAAAAATCGAGAATTGTTTTAAGTTTGTTTTTTTTTTTGAATTAAAAAGTCGAGAAAAAAAAATAATCAACAGTTTCTGGTTCAAATTAGATGAGAAAAGTATTGAAGAAGAGAAATGGTTGTGAAATTTTAACTTTTTTTATATATAATTGCCTTTTTCTGAGATCAACTTGGGTCAAGTATGGTATTACACAAATCGGTCGTATTAAGCTCTTTCCAAAAAAGTAGGTCAATTTTATTTTAAAATGTCTTTATTAAACTTGATTTGAATAATATTATTTAAATATCCAAAATTGTTATTTATTTATCGATTCCTAATAATAAGTCAATTTGTTTCTTTGTTAGTAAGACTTTATCTGTATAAAATATATCAAAATTTCTGATCTCGATTTTATACGATATTTTTTAAGGTGTGAAAATTGGCTGTTTATTTTTTTCTTTTTGATCTTTGGAATTTTTTTCCTACGAAATATAATCTTGATAAACTTTTTCGACGAAGGAAAAATTTTACACTGTATTTTATTATTTTATAAACCGTTTATATCCTTGCAATATTACACCCATTTTTTTTATTGGAATTGGTCGTGTCTTGTTTTGTCTAAAAAAAGTGTATAATTTTGTTTCTTTTTTTGAAAAATTTTTTGATAAGCATATTTTGAAATACAAATAATAGGTACTGATTTAATTGGTATTAATATTTCACTTAATTTTATATTGTCAATTTATGAAAAGAAATCCTTCAAAATAGATTATTATTTGAAATCTAAAAAAATGCCCCACTTTTTTGGAAATATCTTATTGCCGTGATCTAGAAATTTTCGACATAATCAACCTAAAAGGAAGTAACTAATAATCTACTCAATACTAAGGGTACAAAAAAAACCTTTTAATGAAGTTTTTGCTTTTTTTGTTATTTTTTTAATTTCTTTTATTTACAGAAAACTAAATTGAATTTAAAATACATCTAATGACTGTAATTAAAAGGTTCTTTTGACTACTCTTTGAATTAAAAGTCACAAATTTAGTCACTTCAAAACTCTCTCTTTAACAGATTAAGATCCCTTGAACACTTAACCCTTACCAATAAAGCCTAATTTCTTTTATTTCTTTTATTTCTTTCTTGTCTTTGACTAAAAATAAAAAATTTTTCTTTTCATTTTTTAAAAGAAAAGATATCCTCTGAGTTATAATCTTGCCTACATTATAGCTAATATAAAAAACTCTAAATAAAGGTTTATTGTTTTTGAAAGTGCAGTTAAGTTCCGTAGAAGTGCCTAGCTTTTCCAGAATTTAAAAGAATAGAGTAAAATCTCAGATTTTACTCAATTCTTTTGAATTCTGGAAAAGCTAACTGCGGTTTTTTTTTTAATTTCAGGAATTAATTGAAAATTTATTTAATTTTCGGTTTATTTCTCAAATTAAAAAAAAAAACTAAACGTAAATAGGGAATAACTTTGTTGTGTCGCCTCTCCTAAATAACAAGAAAAAAATTCTAAAAAAAGAATTTTTTTTTAGTTACAATGTAAAAAAACTTTGCAAAATTGGTTTATTTTTGAAATGTTCTTTTAAAGTGGGACGTTTTTTCAGAAGTGTATTACTTTTTCAGAAAATGATCTATCTCAATTTCATTTTATTAATCTGAACAATTACAAAAACTAAAGCAAATTTCACTGTGGATCAATTTTATTTCGAAATGGTTATTCAGAAATTGGGACTTGTATGATCCGACCTTCTTTCAAAGATTGGATCATTCCAAAAATTATTTTTGAAGAAAAAACGTATCTGTCTTGGTCGAATCCAATACATTTCGGATTACAGTTAGATTGTTTTTGTAAAAAGAGGAGACCAATTTCACCTCTTTTCTTTTGACTCAGAAATGTTTCGTCATTTGAAACTCTTCTTGAAACGAAAGATAGTGGATCTCATATTTCGCTTTCTAAATAAGAAGTTTTTCAATTACGTTCCAATCCCAAATACAATTCCTTTTCGAGTTCAAATTTCAGTAATAGCCTTTGGAGGAACAGAGTAAATTCTATTTTCTTTTTTTTTGAATCACACTAAAGTACCGAAAATAGATCGATCAATTATAAAAAAGAAATTTGTTAGTTCTTGTTATTTATTTTAAAATTTCAATTCAAGCAACCCGATATTCAAATACTAAGAAATAATACTTGAATTTTATACTCTCAGAAAAAAAACGATGGAAACAAGAAAGAAATGGCCTTTTTGAATTTTTGATACACTATTTACAACTTTGTTTTTCAGTTGAAAGAACGAGGGTTTTTTTTTGATTTTTTGTTCATGAGTAATTATGTCTTGGTGAAGAAGAATTTTTTCATTACGCTTCAGTTCTTTGTATTGAAAGATTTACTTTGTAAGATCGATTTCAAAATCTTTCAAAAAAGTATTTTGTTTGTTGAATTTGTTTTTATTGAAAGATCAGGATTTTTGTTGAAAAAACAAAACATCCAAAACAAAAAAAGGGAACAGAGTTACTTACGAAAGGGATTTGAAATATTTGGAAGAGGACTTGTATTTGATCGTGAGTGACAAGCGGAAAAAAATGATTTTGTTTCAAGTATTGTTTCTGAAAAAAGCACATTACTTTTGATATACTTTTTCCCTTTGAAAGTGTTGAAAAGTTTTTGAAAGGTTTGAAAATTGACTCAAAGATGTCTCCTTTTATGAAATTTGGTTAGATTTTTTGTATAAATCTTTTGAAATGAAAAATTCTAGATTAATAATTTTTTAAATTGGAAATGTAGAACAATTAAACAGGAATAAAATATTCTATATATGGTGTTAATTTACTCAATGAGAATAAATTTAATATTCAGATCCTTAAAAAAATTAAACTGGGTTTCCCAGTATAGTAGAGAAAACAATAAAAGGTATGATTTTTAATTATTAATATATGGAAAATTGTTGTGTAATTTCAAATATTTTAAAACAAATCCTTTTTATAAATAATCAAAGTTTTTGAAATTATAACTCACCCACTTTTTAAATTGATGATTAATGAACTTACACTTGTTCAAAACGTCATTCAATCATTTAAAAAGTAAGAATAAAAATTATCCTTTTCCAAACTCTAGTAAAACTCTAAAAAACACGATTGTTTTTCAAAAAAAGTAAATCTACTTTGGCTATCAAACGATTACTTGGGTATTCTAGAGACACCTTACTTTGATGGACTTTAGGTAGGTTTATAATTTGTTTTTTAAAAAATTTGGTTATTTTTAAATTAGATTTGATTGAAAATATTTGCAATTAGTGATCAATTTTTTATATATTAACAATTATAAATCTTGTTTGGGATTATTTTAATGTCCTGTTTATTTTTCAATACTATACTTTTTTAATGAAATACTGAAATTTTTAAAATAAATAATTTAATAGAAATTCCCATCTAAATAATTAGGATTTTTGGGGAATTTTATCTATGAAAAAAATTCTAAAAATTAAGATAAAAGAATTGATCTTTTTCCAAAAACAAGTTTTAATGTGTTTTTTGGTAGATTAAATATAATGGATTAACCACATCTCAATAATTTAATAATTTGAGTTTCTTTTTGAAATCCAAAATTCGCCGGTATTCATAGAAAAATAAAAAAAGCATGTTAATATTTTCATTATCAATTAATTTTATTCTTGAATATGGGAAAATATAAATTTTTCGTTTTATTATGGATAGTATTGATTTTTAAAAGATTTTTTGATTTTATTTAACCTTTTTGATGATTAATCATTATTCAAATCTCAAAATAATAAAATAAATAGAATTTTTTCTGGGTTAATTAAATCTAAATTTAATAGAATTTTGACAAAATCTTCTCAATAGAATTCAGTTCTATTATAAAAAAACATTTTTTATTCCTTAAAGTTGTGATAAGTTATCTTTTTCACATTTCCAATCAATGGAAAAAAAAAAGACAAAATAATTTTAGAATGTTGAAAAAAAATATTTTTTAAATTGTTATAGTTACCTACAAGAATTAGTAAAATGGTTTTAATCATCTTTGCCGAAATAATAAATATCTAGACAGATATATATATATAAATATATTAGGTAAATTTATTATATTAACAAATATAGATAATAAATTTTTATTTTACTGAAAAAATGAATAAAAAATTAAATTACAAACATCCTTTATATTGAAATTTTTAAAATTTTTGTAAACTTTTCATGATCAAAATCGACATTCTTCAACAAATATTAATATTTTAATATAAGTTATTATAAAGTTTTTTTTTTTTGTTTTAATCAATAGAATTATTTCAAAAAGGAAAAAAAAAATAGATTAATATTTATTAATATAAATACCATGTATTGTGGAATATTGGAAATGGTAATAAAAATAGTATCAAATTATTTTGCAATGTATTAGCTATTTCAAAACAAATGTGTTATTTTTTTTTTTTAACATTTAATAAAAATTCATATCGGTTAGTGAAAGTATTCCCTAAATCATAATATCAAATTAGGTTTAATATTAAAAATAATTAAATCAATGGATAAGGTATTTATTTCAAAATATTTTTGTTGAAATATCTCCATAAAATGAAAAAAAAAAAATAGCACTTTTTTGGTAAAAAAAAATGTATAGCAAATTTCAATTAAAAAAATGAAATATGGTAAGGGTATAAAAGATTTTTAAAACAATCAAATATAATTATATGTTATAAATTATACAGTCAGTTCCACTTTTAAGGTACAAACTTTCAACGGAATTTAAGGCACAAAAAAATCTCAAATTAAAGCACAAAATTCAGATTCTTGTAAAATAAATTGTGAAAAAAAAAATTTTCAAATTTTGTGCCTTAATTTGAGATTTTTTTGTTCCTTAAATTTTGTTGAAAATTTGTGCCTTAAAAGTGAAACTGACTGTATTGGAATAAAATAGTGAGATTAAACAAGTTATAAAATCAATTCTTTCCATGAAAAATAAAAAAATAAACAGTCAATTTCCACCCCTAAAAAATATCAGATAAAATTGAGACCAGAAAATTTATTATCTTTTATTTATGTTATACAATGCTAAGAAACAAATCCTATCATTACCAATAATCAATCGATGGTAGTTAATAATTTTGTATAATAAAACACTTTTTTGAAGAAGATGTTTATAAATATATTATAAAATAAAATTGTCAAGCTTTTTTGGAAATAACTTGTTCATTTTAAAAAAGTGAAAACTTTTTTTTTATGATTTAGTACCAATTAAAACAATTTAAAAGTTTTATGTTTTAATAAAATGAAAACTTGATAAAAGTTTTCAAAAAAGTTCAAAACTTTTTTAAAATGACTGTAAAAAATTAAAATGAATTTAATTGTTTTCATTATAATAAAAAAAAATCTCAGTGAAAAATGATATTTTTTTTCTGGATTTCTTTTTCGTTTAGATTTTTTTGACACTTGAAATTTATAAGTAAAAGAATATCATCGATAACCTAAGTAAAAATTTTACCCTATTGGGGCTGAAGATTGATCCCTTAAACACATTCCTTGCTTATTCTATTCCTTTAATTTCGAACAGCGAAAATTTTTGATTACTGTTATTTCAATATTAAATAGGAATAATTATCACTTTATTTGCAAATTTCTTTTTGAAAGTGAGCCACAAATTGCAACCCTGTTCTTTAGGAACTCTATTTAAATCAGAAAACATGGAAAAGGGAGTGAAAATATTTTCCCATTTAAAATTCAAATACCAGTAAGGAAAAATTTGACAATTTTAAAAAAAGGGTTTTTAAAATTGTTTGATAGATCATATTCTCCCCATCCAATTTGTTTGAGAAATTTGATCAAAAACACAGCAAGAAAATTTCAAAAGAAAAAAGCAAAACAAATTAGGATAAAAAAATGTATGTATTTTATTGTTGTTCCTTATCAAAAAGGAAAAAAAAAAGAATAATAGTACAATCGTAACATTTCTATGGTTCGTACAAAAAAAGAAATACTAAAATGTAAAAAATGAAAGAAAAAAAAAGTCTAAATTATCCTACAAAAGAGATAATAATTAAGAAGCAAATAAGAAAGAAAAAGAAAAAGAAAAAGAAAAAGAAAAAGAAAAAAAAAATCGAAAAGAAAATATACCAAATATTTTCTAATAAGTTTGTCTATAATTAAAGAAAAAAAAATCAAAAAACAAAAAAAAAGAAAGTCGTGAAAAGATTATTCCAAAGAATAGTCATTTGTTAAAAATTAAAAACAATGTCACACAAGGAAATCTCTAATTAATTCAAGTGTGTCATTTTGTGTCTATTTAACCATTGGTTGTAATTGTATTTTAGTTGGATTGTTTGCATTGAGTCTATTTTTGTCAAGTTTCTCCATTTGTCCTTGAGGTCATGTGGTGTGCGTTTGGAGTGGAAGCTATACCCTGGGTTTCGTTTAATTTTTGACCATTTACCGATACCATAGTTGACAACCCCGTCTATAAGGCAATTGCATTCGTGATCGCTCCAGAAAACCCTCAGCTTGGCAAATTCGATCGGTCGTGCTTCGTAAGATTTTTTCCTTTTCCCACATTTTTTTTTTTTTGTTCTTTTGACTCCCTTAAGGCTGTTTCTTCTCTTCCTTTTGAGATCTTGGTGGGGTAAATAGTCTTCGTCGTCTTCTTCATCCGATAAATCGCTTTCGCTTTGCTCAACAAAATCTTCAAAAATTCTTTTTTGTCGTTTTCCTGAAATGTGGAATAGTTTTTGTTCTTGTTCTTGATCTTGTTCTCGTTCGAGTTCTTGCTTATGTTCTTGATCTTGTTCTTGCATTTGTTCTCGTTCGAGTTTATTTTCGTGTTTGTGTTCAAGTTCTTTAGCTTGTATTTGCTTCAATTCTTGTTGAGTGCCCCTATTTGCTTTGGTTTCTTGGAAGTGTCTGTTGTGGTTGATCTTGTTTTTATTCCCAAATTTTTGGGGGTTTGCGGTGGAATTGATTCTCGAGATTGTGTTCTGCAAATGAAGTGTAACTAACGAGATACATGCAACTTGTTCTTTTGGTGTGCGTTTTTGGAGATAAGGCAAAAGCTCGATTGATAATTTTTGTCCATTGAACATTTGTTGTTGGTTTGTGTTATTAGTCATTGTTTTTATGAAATAATCGATGACTTGATCGTCTAATATTAAAAGTGAAAGTGGTCGAAAAAAAAAGTTAATTATCTCGAATAAAAATAAAGCAAAAAAAAAAAAAAAACCCTAAAAATAATATATTTTTTGTAAACTAAAAAATAATGATGGTTTGCAAATGAAAAAAATTGTTTATCCAATTGAGACACAAAGTGAAGGGGTACGGCGGTTAGTGATTTATTTTGGAAAATCGATAAAAAATCGAATACTTTCAAAAGATTACTTTTTTTTTTTATTTTTTAAGAACTTGGACTTTATTGTTTTTTATTAGAAGTCTCCCAAATGGCACAGAGTATATTTAATGGTTTATTGTAAGCCTTAAAATTTTTGAAAGTATTTATTAAAAAAAAAAAATAACCCTGAAAATAAAACTGTTTTTAAAAACACTTGTAATTTGAGCCAATTAGTTTTGAAAATTAAAATAAACAAACTTTTTGGAGATCATTATTCTCAATTCTTATTTAACACATAACTGAAATTTATTTTTTCATACTGTTTTTACCAAAATTCTTCAACTATTTTGGGACGATTCTCTTTTGGTTTTGAATGAAGATCAAAAGGCACTATGAAGTGTTTTGTTTGTTTAGTATCGAAATAATTGGGACACACTTATTATTTTTCTTTTTGTGAGGGTAACTCAAAAATATTAACCTTCCATTTCTATTCTTTCTGGAAAATTGTAAATCCAGATTTACTAAGCATTAATTGACTGAATCTTAATTCAATTTGGTTACTTTAAAATTGTAGATAAGTTTTGAAGACAATAAGTGTTATTTGAAACCTGAAAATACTATTTAGAAAATTGAAAAAAGCAATCTGTTTTTTATTGTTGTAAATATCCAAAAATCATCCAAAAAAGAATTAATTTTATCACAAAGTAAGTAACTTAAGTGAAAAAGGTCTTTGAGTTAGATTTAAATCATAAATTGGGATTCCTTACCCCATTTAATTTTGACAATTTTTCTACAATCTGTTGACAAAAGTGTTTGTTTTTTTGATAAATTGAAAATAAAAATAGAATAAATTTTTTTTGTAAATAAAAGTTTTTGTTTATTTGCTTCTTCCTTGATATTGTTCATTCAAAACGCCTAAAAATCCCAGCTAGTATACAATTACCATGATTGTATACTATTTCATAGAAAAGAAGATAATACTCAGATTTACTTTTGATGGAAAATTCTTCTTCTTCGCAAATCACATTATAAAAGTACCTTTACTCCCTTTCATTTTATTTTCAGAAATATCCCTTTCTGCAATGATCATGTAATAAATCGATTTGTGGAATAACCCACAACTAAAAAGAGATCAGTTTTTTAAATTGTTTATAAGAAAAGCAAAATCCAAAAAAGTTGATCAAGAGGGAATTTCTTCAGTAATAGAATCAAAACTTTGTTGGTAATCTAACGATATTAAGTGGCTTGATTTCCTGATCTTTAATCAGAATCAAGTGAAAAATATATACAAGTCTGAATAAGGGTCTCTTAAAAAATAGATTTATTTTTTGATAAGCAATAATATAGTGGTGATGGAAAAGGAATAGAAGGGATTTCAGTCTGCCAACAATAATCTGTTTATTTTTACAATTTTCAATATCAAAAAAATAAAACCTCATGAAAATATACACCTAGACACATTTAGTCTGGTTTCGTAACCCTGATTACAAAAAAAGACACAGATCAAATATTTAGATCTGTTCAATAACAAGTGTTTTTGTGTTTGATTATTTAATAAGGATTCGAATATTGTTTTAAAATAATTGTTGTTATTTTGTGAGAATTGTGTGTGAGTTTTTGAAATAATTGTGTAGTTTTTTTAAGGTTTAAAAGATCTTATGTACTTACTGTTAATTATAAAATTAAAAGATCAAAAATTTCATTCAGCTTTCCAAAATAATCACATTCTAAGAATTAAAATAGATCTTCAAAATCCCCAATTCTTAAAAGGTAAATTAATAATTTCTAATGGTTTTTAGAATTAAAAATTTGAAACGTATCAGTATTTATAAATCTTTTTTTGGATAGATGAATGAAAATTTTGTACCATTTATTTTGTTATGAATATTATTCCTTTGTGTTTGAATTTTTTATTGTTAAGGGTTTAAGATCAAAAGAAAGGGAAATTTTACCGAAAAAAATTTTTATTTTCTATTTACAGTATGTTCAATAACCCGTGTTGGCGTTTTAATATGTGTTTTTGAAAATTATTTGTGTTGTTTTTTGAATAACTGTGGTTTTTTTTTTAAACGTTTTTTTTTTTTCTTTAACTATGGTTTTCTGTTTTTATTTTGTGTTCAACAAAAAAATACAGTTCAGTTTAACTATACTTTCAAATCAACCAATATGTACAATAGATCATATGATCATTGTGTTTTTCTATAACTTTCAAGACCAATCTCCTGATAAAAGAGATCGAATTCAACCAAATTTTAACAAAACACCCAGAAATAATAAAACCCAAATCTTTCAGTTTGAATAAATACAAAAAAAAATCAATAAAAAGGATAAAACAAGTTCCTTAAAAACTTTTTTGCTTGTACCTTGGCATATTAACAAAATGAGATATCAATTTTTCCAAAGTTTTTTAAAAAAGCTAGGAACCAAAAATTTCAATTCATTTTCTTTTTTCCTTTTGCAAATCGTCTTCAAATCATATCTTGGATTTGGTTTAATTATTTACTTGTTTTGTTCTTTTTTTTGGCCTATATTGGATAATATAAGAATCCAAAATGAAAGAATATTTCATATTGAATCAAAAGTTAATTAACCCATATTTTATCTGATCTAAAATTCTACAAGAACATACCCAATGACCAAATTATTTATAAATCAATTCATTTTTTAACAAGTTTAATAATGAGAGGAAATTAAATCTCTTATAAGATCAATTTTCAGAGATTATAACAAGATCTTTCAATTTTTCATTTAAAATAGAAGAAATAATATTTTAGAAAACTTTGAATAAAAAATTTCTTTTATAGCTTTGAGAATGACAGTAATAATGTCAAGATATACTTCCTTTTTAAAAATAAGCACACTTTTGAAAACTTTTAATTGTTGACCACAATTAAAAAACGAAAACAACTGAAAAAAGTTGGAAAACAACAGTTAAAAACACGTTTTTCAAAAAACCACAGTTAAATTTTAAAAAATGACAAATATTTAAGTCGACACGGGTTATTTAACATACTGTATATCCCTTACAAAGTTTTTTCTTATTTTTTAAAAAGTTCTTTTTTCCAAATAGAGGAACACCAAAAGAAGTAGTTAATTGTAAAGGTCATTTTAATTGTTAAAACATCGAATAAATTATTATTACAATTTTTACAAAAAAAATATGAAAAATTCAGATTTCATTTTTACACAATGTAGATTAAGGGACTAATCTCTATTAACTTTTTTTCATTAAATTTAATAGAGTTTGAGAAATTTTTTTGCCAATTACTTCGATTTGAGAATCCCTGTTTATTTTCAATATTAAACTTATTTTTAGATAAGGTATAATTATTTCGAAATTGGCCAGAAAATAAAAAAGAGACTAGTCTCTTAAATTAAAATATAAATTATTGATTTCTTGATCATTTAAATTTTTTAAAACATAAAATTATCACAAAACACTGGTTATTGAAACTATTATAGAAAACAAATTGAAGAACATGTATACCCAATAATTGTTAATTTTGACCTAAAGGTAAATGGTGAGAAATTAGAATGGGTAACAGAACAATAAGGAACTAAAGATTTTGGAATATGACAAAATAAGAAAAAAAATTTAAAAAAATTGTAAAAAAGTTTAAAAAAAAATTTGGATGATAAATATATATCTATATTTATTATATATAAATAAAAATTAAGTAATTAACTTAAAACCTAACCCATCAAAGCTATCATTTTATCCAAAACACTTTTGGACTTGAGGTCGTTTATCTAACCGATACAAATATCAAAATAATCAATATTCTTAGATTAAAAAAAACATTCTGAAAGTTAATCTAAATACGAACTAGACACCAATAGAAACTAAATTTTATAATAAATGTCACAATTTTTTTTTTTTATTTTTTTTATATACAGTCAGTTTCACTTTTAAGGGACAAACTTTCAACGAAATTTAAGGCGCCAAAAAAATCTCAAATTAAGGCACAAAATTCAGATTCTAATAAAATAAATTGTAAAAATATAAAATTACAAATTTTGTGCCTTAATTTAAGATTTTTTTGTTCCTTAAATTTGGTTGAAAGTTTCAGCCTTAAAGGTGAAACTGACGGAAAAAACAAATAATTCTAGTATATAGAACTGGATATTAAAATAGTAATTTTTTTATTATAATAGATAACTTCAATTTATAAAAATATTTATTTTCAAAATTTGATTTTTAATTGCCAACGATTTTGAAATATAGTTTACTTAAATGGGAAACTAAAACAGAGCTCATCTAACATATTAATCTAAAAAGGAAGTAACATTTTATTACGAAATTTAGGCACCTAAATTTAGATCACCTCACTTAAGAACTGAAAATAGGCTAGATAGAGAAAAATGACTGGAAAGTAATTAAGAATGAAGAGATCAAAAAAAGACTCCCTAGACCCCATACCAAATTCGCCCAAGACAAACACAAATATTCATAAGAAGGCAAAGAATGGAAAGTGAAAAATACCTTAAAATCACACAATTCCCAGAAAAATTTAATAAAAAACACTATACCTTACCTAAAATAAACAGCAACCATAACCAAACTGAAATCGTTTAGTAATGGAAATATATACACACATACATAGATAGGAATGGGGATGTAAATTCTAAATTATTCCAATGCTGTAACAAAAAAATTGATGACATAGACCACTTTATTTGGGACTGTGAAAAACATGAGAAAACTTGAAATCACGAGAAAAAATACTTAAAAAAAGTAAAAATTTTGATTTCAATATAAAAGTCTATGAAGACACGGAAGATTTATTGAGGAAAATGAACAGAAAAGAAATCTATAAAATTAATCACAGTATTTGGGGGCGAATATCACTCTAAATATTGATCAGAAAATGGGATTCAAATTCAAATGATCTATAAATGAAATTTAACTGGATCGAAGAACTAAAAGTTTTTTACTTTATATCTGCCGATAAAAAAAATTAACATTTTTAAATTTTTTGGTTCAATTTCCATTTTTTACTCCATTTTAAACGAATTTTCAAATCATTTTTTTTTTTTTTTTTGACTATAGTCTTCTTGTTTATAACTAATTTCCAAGTTTTTGTTGTATCAAAACCAATATAATTCTTTCTTCAAAGCCCATTAAAACATTTTCAAAAATAGGAAAGTGTCTAAAAAAGTTAAAATACTTTTTGTGAATTTATCAGTATTTTTGAATAATGTATTTTTTATTTCTTCACTTTTTGATAATTCACTATTTTTTCACCTATAGATTCTTGATGTTATTTTATAAAACCTAATATAGTTTAAAATACCTCTAATAAACATGAAGCAATACTCCACTATTTCTATTAATCTTTGAATTGGTACTCCGATATTTCAAAAATTCAAAATTCTATCTTTGCAATATGAAATATATTTTTAAAAAAGAATTCTTCGCAATAAATTAAAAAATTCACCTTTTTATGATATTTTTAGCAATTTTTCAAAAAAAGATTTCAGACCCACCCATTGTTAAGTTCTTTGAAACCATGAAAAGTTATTTTCCGAACTAAACTCTTTTCCAGTCAAATGGATTCAATTTTTTTGAAGAAATAGAACATATTCTCTGAGTTTAATTTATTATTCTTCTTATAATAAAATTTCAATTTTTAGAACAAAATCATTTTTTCCCATTTTGTCAATTTTTTTTTATGTTTTTTCTTTTTAATTTATTTATCTTTATTTTATTTCACAATCTAATTAACATTTTAGAATAAAATTTTAAATAGATTATATCTTTGGCTTCTTCGTATTTAAAATTTGTTTTTTTTTTTATAGTTTATCTTATTTTTGTTTATAAATTCAATTTGAAAAAAAACGTTTGAAACTCCAAATTAACATTAAGAAAATAAAGGTATGTTATTTTCTTTTAGTATTCATGCTTTCTCAATTAAAATACCTTATCTTCAACAATGTTATTTGTCAAAATAAACCATAATTCAAAATTTTGCACACAGCTAAAATGTTCCAAAGAATCACAATAATACAATTTCATTCAAATTGGTAATAATTTTGATTTTTGAAAAATATAGAAAATCATTTTTTTATCTTTGGGTTTTTTTTTTTCATTTCATTTTTTGAATTATGGAACCCGTTTCGTCCAATCAAAATTTTTTTCAACAATTGATATTATGTTAAAATTAAGTTGTTACCAAAAGAAGAACTCAAATAAAATTATTTGATAGTATCTAACCATCTGATCGATCAATATTCCTAATAGAATTTCAACAAATTTACCAATGTATTTTTTTGTTTTTCTCTCTCCAAAATTTTTAACACAGACTTGATTTATTTTTATTGATAATTATTTATTTATTGTTTTGTGGGTATTGTAATTTATAAACAAGTGTTAAGATTTCAATTAGTGAATGGTTCTAATTTTTTAAATCTTATTGAATTGAAAAAATACGTTTTTTTTTTTCACAAATCGAATTTTGGTGTGTTAAAAATCTTGAATAGGAGTTTAAACCGAGAAATTTTGCATGAGAAGTTCGAATGAAAGGGTCCCAGAACTTTTTTTTAATATTTTTTTTTATTTTGAAATAGTTTGTTGTTTCAGGTATTTAGTCTATGATTATTGACTCTAATCTGAAGTTTATTATTATTTCTTTTATTTCTAAATAATCCAAGTTTAGAAGATTCATAAAAAAAGTAAAAATTTCATTGTTGGCTAACATCCTTTGATTGAAATCTAGTTTACTTTTCTTAACCTATTGTTTTAAAAAAAACTTAAGATTACATATTGTTGTACCCAATCCTGCCAATTACCCCCATTTTCCCATTACCTATAAATCATCAGTCTTACCTTATCAATTCGACTTTTGAAAAAAAAAAAACATATCAAGAAATAAAAAAAAACATTTTTGAGAACTTTATTATTTTTAAATTCATCAATTGCACTAACCTCGTTTTTTTTTTGGAAATTCTTTAATAAAGAACCAATTTTGATAAAATTTTATATTTGATTTTATTATCACGGTTACTATTAGTATTATAAGAATAAAAATGCCAGGTTTATGGATCCTAAAAAATAATAATACAAAGGGCTTATATTAAAAATAATACAGATAATAATTCCATTCGGCTTTTGGAAAAAAAACATGCAAGGCTAATTATTCTTAGACATTTGAAATAATTCATTTTTAAATACAAAGTTAATTTTCATCAAAGTAGAAATCATTTTGAGTAATTTATTTAACTAAAATTCAATTATTTAAAACCTATTTGACAAATTAAAAACTTTTTAAAAATCAAAAGTTGTTTTTAGACAAAGAAAAAAATACATTAGAAAATACATTTTCAAAGAGAGACTATAAAAAGAATCTCCAAAACCCATAATCAAAAACAACAAGAATAACACACCTCTTTAAATATTGATTTAGTTTTGGAATATTTCAAAGATATGAGGAATTAATAGCCAATGAAGAAACATTAAAAATTGAAAATGAGAGAATTACTTTGACTTTTAAAAAAATCCCCACTCTACAGTTCAACTCCGTAAAAAAAGAAGAAGAAACCCAAACATTCGTCTCTTAACAAAAATAACAAATTATTTCCAAACAGAGGAAAACAAAATCGAAAATTTTAATAGAGGAAGATTTATTTATTGTATTGAAATTTTTTCCCAAAGGAATTCAAGCAATAGTAAGTCAACTTTTATTGGGAATAAAAAGGTATAAAGAAGAAAAGTAAAAAAGGGTAGGCATATTGGTAATAAATCCATATTGTAAGAGTACGTACGCTCCAATGTGATAATTTAATAATAAAAGAATAATAAAAAAAAAAACAATATAATGAAAGATAAGAAAAGATCTGTTTCACAAATAAAAAAGATGCCGATCTCTTACATATATGAATTACCACCATGTGGGTATTCTGAAAGAAGGGTTCTCTCTTTAATTTGTTCGCCTTTGACTGCCATTGCAAATTTTTTACCGTATACGACACTATCTTGGATATTTTTTTTCGAACTTTTTAATTTCACTCTTAATGGGTTTAAAGGCAAGATCAATTTGCATTGGACCAATCTAATATCGATATTTCTCACGCCTTCCCCAGACCATCCATATGTTCCAAAGGCAGCCCCATAGCGTTTTTTCCCATGCACGACCGGGTTAAGACCTAAGGCCAATTCCCATATTTGGGGGAGGGCGTCTCCTACCATTGTGGGTGTACCAAGAATGATCCCCTTTGCGTCTTCAAATTCTTCAAAAACCTGTTTTTTTGTGGCCTTTTGCATATTAAAGGTAACCAATTCAATACCGTCAACAGATTCGATCCCCTTTTGGATATTCTTTGCTATTTCTTCAGTGCCACCATATGAACTGATATAAGCAAGTACAATTTTGTCTTTTAATTTCTTCTGTGATGACCACTCTTTATACTTTTCTTGCACCTTTTGAATGTTTCTACGCAACACTGGCCCATGCGATACACACATAGTGTCATATTCTAAATCTTTTATTAACTCAAACCCTGCCATCACACATTTTTTATATGGACCAAAGATTGGATCAAAATATGGCTTGACAGTTGTCCAATATTGCTCCAGTTCCTTTTCAGTCAATTCTTCATCTATAACGTGCTCGCTGCAATAATGTGTACCAAAAAAATCACAAGTAAGAAGTGTTTTGATCTCGGGACAATATGTGATCATCGTGTCAGGCCAATGTCTATTCAAAGAAAAATAATTAAAGTTATGAATATTGAGTTATTATTAAACAATAATGTCTTTTTTTATGATATCACTATTTTTTTCAATAGTAGAGATATTTTTTTTGTTAACACAAATAGAGAAAAAGATTTGAACGACATAAACTGTTTTAATCTTTGTCAAAAGATGTATTTGTTTGAAATAATTTGTTAATAAAATGTAAAATAACCCAATTTCTATTTGAGAAAGTAATTCTAACTTTTAAAAAATTTTTTCGAAACGATCAAAAAGAATGAATGATCAAACAGTAAAATAAATAGTTTAGTGAATATCATGAGTAAAAATTGCAATCCTGTATCAAAATTTTTGTTAAAATTACTACTGTTGAATTCAATTAAAAATGTTTTAATTTTATCTACGAGTTCAATAGGGAAAAGCTAAGTTAAACTCTAAAAAAATACAATTTATTTATTTTTTAATTATTTCGAAGGGAAGAAATTAATTTCCTCCTACAGTCGTTAGGTTTTTTTTAATTTTTGTAATAAACAGAAAATTTTTGAAATTTTCGGTTTATTCCAAAAAGTAAAAAAAACCGCCGTTAGCCTTTCCAGAATTTAAAAGAATTGAGTAAAATCAAAGATTTTTCTCCATTCTTTTGAATTCTTAAAAACCGTCGTTAGCTTTTCTTGAGTTTTCTGTTTATTTGTGAAGTGTTATAGGTTTTTTTTAATTATAGAAATTAAAAGAAAATTTCAAAAATTTTCTTTTTATTTCTGAAATTAAAAAAAACCTTGCACTCTACGGCACTTGATGGCACTCTACGGACACTTTTTGTTCGATTTTCAAGGATTCAAAAGTATGGGGTAAAATTAAAAGATTTTACGCAATTCTTTTGAATTCTGGAAAAGCGCCGATAGGTTTTTTTTTACTTTTTGAAATGTAAAGAAAATTTTTGAAATTTTCTCTTCATTTCAAAAATTAAAAAAAACTTGAACACTCTACCGCACTCTACTCACTTGAAGGTACTTGTCGTTAGGTTTATTTGTGAAATTAAAAGAAAACTGCCGTTATCCTTTCCAGAATTTAAAAGAATAGAGTTAAATCTAAGATTTTGCTCTATCCTTTTGAATTCTGGGAAAGTTAGGCACTTAGCGGAACTTGACGGACACTTCCGTTAGGTTTTTTAGTGTTTGACAAGAATATAAAAAATCTTAGATTTTTCTTGATTTTTTTGAATTCTGGAAAAATGATGACACTTTGATCAGGTTTTCCAGAATTTAAAATAATATATTAAAATCAATTATATTTTACCCGATTTTATTAAATTCTGGAAAAAGCACGACACTTTTCAGACAATTTCTGTTAGACTTTTTTTTACTTTTTGAAATAAAAAAAAATCACTTTTAGTTTTCCAAATAAACAGAAAAATCAATAAATGATACAAATAAAACAGAAAACCACAAGAAAGGCGCCATTTGGTTTTCCAGAATTTAAAAGGATCAAGTAAAATCAAAGAGTTTACTCAATTCATTTGAATTCTGGTAAAGATAATGTTTTTTTTTTTTAATTTAAGAAATTAAAAAAAAAATAACGGCAAAAGGTGTGTAATTTGATTGAATTACCTCTCTTCAATAAAAAATTAAATTAAAAATAAATGAATTTTTTAATAAAGATTAATAAAAAATTTTATTGATCATTTTTAAAATGGGTAGTTAACCAAATCCACCACTTAGTTTATCTTGTATTCAAAATAATAAATAATCAATTTTAATGATAAATTTTGATATGTTTCACAGTTGAAAAATAGATTATCACTATATATTAAGGCATATATATATATATATATATTAAGTTATTAATAAAATATTTTCTTTAGATATCTTATTATCAATAACTTTTATACTTTGGAATTATGATTTAATTTTTTCTTATTGAAAAAAATGTTCAAACACAATTAGAAAAAAAAATAATGGGTTGAAAATTTTGGAACAATATTTCTCAAATTATTACAAGGCCAAAATTATTGGAAAATTGTTAAACTTGATTAAACAATTTTAATATCCAAATTAAATATAGTTGTATTCAAAGAGACAAATGTACACAAGATAAAATCTTTTCTATTTTTTAAAACTGACTTTTAGAAATATTTTATCAAGAGATACTCTTTTTTTTCATTTTGAAATTGGTTGCAATTAATACAAAAGAGTTTATTTTTTCAAATAAAAGTTGTGTTTTAATTTTTTTTTATTAATTTTCTTAAGGAATGTCTGAATTTAACATTCAATTAATAGTATTTTAATATTTAGCGACATGTTTAATGAAAATAAAGAATGTGAAATCGATAAGAATTGTATTATAGTAGTAAAAAAAATACCGGACAAGAAAATAACCCCAGACAAGATTTTTAATTGTGAGTATTAGGAAAATTGATGTGTAATTTCTTTTATTTTCAAATAAATCCTTTTTATCAAAAACCAATTTTTTTTATGACTACTGTAGTCAAAATAAAGCGTGCAAAAAAATTTAATGCGTGTTTCAAAAGAAAAAGCCTGTTTTTTTGTTATAGTTGACCAATACATTAACCAATCAAAGAAACCAATAATAAACCCTAAAAAAATATGGTATTGGTTTCTTAAAGTTCTATTATTTAAAAAGAAATTCTAAAAATGAAGGATCAAATTGGAAAATATATCTCAAAAAATAGAGTAAATTTTTTAGAAAATTTTTATTCTCAAAAAAAAAATCCTAAAAAATTGTGAATATTATGGAAAATTTTCAACTATTTGCATGAATAATTTAAATTTTACTGAAAATAACCAGACCTTTACTTTCAAAATTGATTTGAACCTAGGTATACTATTTGGTAGTAGATTGGATGTTGCCTTGGTACAAGAATAAAAAAAAGCACGGATAATACTTTGAAACATGGATTATAGTCGTTGTGCACGCTTTATTTTGATCACTGTAGTAATAAACCTACCTAAAGTTCATTAAAGTGGGGGTGTCTCTAGAGTACCCAAGTAATCGTTTGATAGCATAAGTAGATCAACTTTTTTAGAAAAAACAATCGGGTTTTATAGAGTTTTACGAGAGTTTGGAAAATGAAATTTATTATTCTTGTTTTTTGATTGTTGAATGTTGTTTTGAACAAGTTTAATTCCATTTTTCATCATTCTAATAAGTTGGTGAGTTATAATTTTAAGAAGTTTGATTCTTAGAAAAAGGATTTAATTTTTAAAAAAAAGAAATTACACATCAATTTTCCTAATACTTTAATTGGAATTTTTTGTTTTTTTTTTATAAATATTTGTCAATTTGGGGGGGAACTTTTTTTCTAACTTCAAAATACATGATTTACCTTGAAAAGGCTCGAGTACTAAAACTCTTAAATACCACGAACTATACACTTTATTTTTTTGGGTGTACTAGAGTTTAAAACAAGTTCGCAGATACACTTAAATCTAATCTGGATAGCTAGTGAAGTAAGAGATAAACAAAAACGATTTTAATTTTGGACTTTATTTGTCCGAAAATTTCGAAAATTTCGAAAATTTTTTGGATCAAAAAATGTTTTTATTCAAAACTTCTAAATCAAAAAATTACTTTATTTTTCCCTGCCCTTCAATTGAGAAACCTTTAAATCTTTTTTATTAATGAGCACACTAAGTGAGTTTCACATATTATTTCCCACATTTTAAATCAGAATGTGGATTATCAACCTAAATCTTAATTAACAACTTTAAAAGCCACTTCCATGGTTTAAAAATTCTGAAAATAAAGTTCTTTTTTTAGAAAAATCATCAATAATATTTAAGTGCTTTTTTTTTTCGCAAAAGTTTTAGAAATTAAATTAGCTTGTAAATAGTTACTTAGAACCAAGAAAGAAAAAATAGTACAATTTTTTTAATTGAGGAGTTTACCATCCCTTATTTTGGTAATTTAATATACTTGACACTTCTTTCGCTTTTAAAAAGTTCAAAACCCTTTTTTTTTTTTTATGGAAAAAAAAGAAAAAAATTCAAATCGAAATTTCTTTTAATTTCAAATAACTCTTCAATTAAGGCTATTTGTTGAAAAGCAAATCAAATAAAATTTTCATTCAGCTTTTCAAAAATTATTTCCAAAGATCAAAGTCAAATTTAACTCTTGAGTTCCAACAGTTCTTTTGTTCGTCGACCCTTTTTGAATTGGGTCTTTTGAAGATTTATTTTAAACGAAGGTAATTATTTTTTTTTTTTTTGATAAGCGAAATGTAAATTTTGTTCAATTTATTTTTAATTAATAGAATCAACTTTTCAAAAAAGTTTACAAAGAAATTCTCATGAAAAATTATCAAGATTTTTAATCAGGTATTTGATAAAATACTCAAATAAGATTGATTTATTTATTTGGCAGTTAGGGAAATTTCGATAATTAATTTTTTTATTTTCCATCTCATTTTCTTATTTGAAGAAAACAATTTTTTGACTTTTTACATTATTTTGTCACAAAGAGTTTCTTCAATTCGAGACGAATTCTAAGATGAGGATTCTGTTAGTTGCAAATTAAAATGATCAAAATTTCATTCAGCTTTCCCAAAAAACCACCATCCCAATAATTAAAATAAATCACCAAAGTCTTCAATTATAAAAGAGAAATTAATAATTTATATTTGTTTACAGAACACATAAATTTGAACAGTTTCTTGGCTTACTGAAGCATATTTTTCTGAAACCTTAATGAAAATTTTGTTCCATTTTGTTTTGCAACAAAAAGTATTTGTTGAAAAATAAATTTAACTGTATTTTCATTTAGCTTTCAGAAAAATATGCTTCAGTAAACCTTCCATATATTTCAACTCTTTAAATTGACTAAACGGGTTCTGTTAAGATTTTAACTTGAGAACGGGAGCTTTTTGATTTCTTTTTTAATCTTTTTTTGTTTTTTTTTTTTTCTTTTTTTTTGGAAAATTGATTGAAAATTTTGTTCAATTTATTTTCCAATGACACAAGTATTTTAAAAAACACTGTTTGTGAATTCTCCTTGACCTCATTTAAAAGCTTTTGTGTGAAAGAAATCAAAAAACGTTCAATCAACCTATTCAAACCGTCTACTGGTATTTGAATTAGAAATGGGAAAATATTTTCACTTCATTTTCCTTTTCCTTTACAAACAGAGTTCTCTAAAGAAGTAGGTTGTAAATTGAGGTCTCTGTTTGTGACAAAAAGGAAATTATAAACCAAGCAAAAAAATTTCCCCCTTTTTAATTCAAATACCAGTATTGCATTATTTTACATTTCCAGCAGATAACCACTAAAATGGTTTTTGTTGATTAGTCATATATTGAATTTCACTGGGAGTTTTTAGTCTTACACATGAGAGCTCGTAATTGGGCAATTTCAATTGAAAAAAAAAAGATCAAAAATAAGCTAAAAGATGAATAAGAGAAAAATATCAAAAAAATTAAAAATTAAAGAAAAAAAAAAAAAACAAACAAATGTTTTGCTCTGAGAAATTTAAGTGTTTTCCCACCAATATCAAGTTCGTCGCCAGTAGCTACCATCACCTTGTTAAAGGTCATATTATGAATTTCTCTCAAGTATTTGAGTGCCTTTTTTGTTCCATAAATTGTAACTTCGGGATCAATAATATCTTCGAATTCAAGGAGCTTTTTGAAGTAGCCGGAATGATCAGGTTCTGTGTGATCAAAGACTATTTTTGTGATTTTTTCGTTTTCTTTGAGTGCTGATCTGATCCTTCCTACCAATTGCTCTCCAAATTTTTCTTTATTTTTGACAGTTTCAAAAAGAACAATGTCTTTTGTCCCCTTTAAAAGAAAGGAGTTGTAAGTTGTTCCAAAATTACAAGGCATAATAAGATCAAATAGCCTGATATCAAAATCATGTGCACCGACAAAATAAAGGTCGTCTTTAATTTTGGTTGCTTCAAAAGTTTTTTTTGACATTGGACAAAACTAAAAAAATTATTTTTAAGAGTGAAAATTAGAAAAAGAGAAAAAAAATGTTTTCGAAATGTTCTCATTGTTTGATACGACTTTTTGTTAAAAATGAAACAATTAAAGTTAATATGAAACTATAAGAAAATTAATATTTTTGAGACTTGTTTTCTCTTTCTATCTTGCTTTTTATAAACGATTAAAGTTTTTTAATGCACCTAATACCAAATTACTGTTTACCTTCTATACAAACTTTAGTCACTGAATTTTGTTAATAGTATTTGTAGAATAATTGGGATAAATTTGTTGTTGGACAAAATTCTTTTATTTAGGATTCTTATTTCACCCCAAACTCCCAATAGAAACAAAAAACCCTCTTAAAGAAATAAAATGAGTTTATAACTCCCAATCTATTTTGAGAAATAATATATTTCGAAAAAGAAAAAGGAGTAGAAAATTTTATTCCATTTATTATTCGAAAAAGAGTTTAAAAACATAAATAAGATACGATTTGAAGAGAAGGTGGTGGATACGAAGCCATTAATGCTATGAAAGAAATAAGTGTTCAACTTGAAATTTATCAATAATTAGGAGTTTGGGTGAATAATAAAATTTGTTCTATCTTACAAAAATAATATTGACTTGAAAAATAATATACTCATTTTTTTTTTTAAGGGAATAGTCTCTATTGATTTATTTTTTGTTCAATTTCTAAATAAGGATTCCTTTTCGAGAAATTAGTTTAATATAAAAATAAACAGGATCTTTCAAATCTAAGTAATTGGTAAAAAATTGTTTCAATCTTTATTAAATTTTGGTCAAAAAAAATTCTAGAGATTGGTCCCTTAAACTTTTTAGATTTTATTCTTCGATTGAGACATTTAGGACTTGTTTGTAATTGAATTTTAATATAAACAGCACTTTAAAAAGCAATTGATGGTTCATAAATCTCATAAATTATTATTCAGTAATTTCTAAAAAGGTAACAATTAATTATTTTTACGAAATTTTTCTATTTTTTTTGATATCAAACAATCAAAAAGTCTGTTGTGGAACATTAAATCTTGAGAAAATTTTCAGAGGAAAACAATTTTAAATCCCTTACACGTGTTTATTAATTTTCTAATATTTTTTTCTTTGTGTAGTTGTTAAGGACTACATTCCCACCCTTGAGAGTTTTGAGTTATAATGCTATTTCACTTTCACTTCTGAATAAGAATTTTCATTCTGTAGAAATTTGAGAAAAAAAAAAAAACATTTTTTTGTCGTCTTTACCTTTTCATACATTCTTTTATTCTTTCTTTTTCAATAAAAAGGAAATATACAATAACAAAAAAAATGAATGTTAAAAAAATCGATTTAGGTGATTTTCAAGTGCAAGTTCAAATTGAGAACTTTTCAAACTTATAAAAACAAATATAAAAAATATTTGGAACAGCTAAAGGAAATACTGTAAGTTCAGAAAGTTGAAATGGAAATTTTAAAATACTGGTATTTCAATAATGTATGGGATTATATTTTCCTTCATTTTCATATTTTTCAATTAAAAAAACCCACTGTTAAGGACTCTTAGTTCTCCCAATGTGTGGCTAGTCACTAAAAAATAGAACAAAGCAAAAAAACAGTAATCAAACACAAATCTCAACCTATTACTCAACCTTCTGATTTTTTAAAATAGAGAAAAAGAAATTGAAAAATGAATTGAAAATTTTTTACCATTTATAATTCAAATATCATTATTTATCTCAAATTTCGACATAATCTTTCCAGGAAAAAAATGTGAATACTGCTAAAATTTTGAAATCTCTCTTTTTTACCTCAAAGAAATTCTCAGTGTCCCAATATTACCGAGATAACTAAACTCTTCCAAGGGTGTTTTTATATATTATTTCACCCTTTTCATCTGAAAATGTAGTCCTTAATTCAAGAATTGTGAGTTATCGTTGTGTAAATAACCTGCATTGACAACCTTTAATCCAATATAAATATTTAGCTTGTTTTTTTTTTTTTTTTTTTCAGACTTGGGTATTTGAATTTAGGAATGTCACAAGTCTATTCTAGGTTGATTTTTAAATCGACTTTAGAGGATAGGTCTTTGATTAGTCTAAATGACTCAATAATATTAAAAACTTTTGTTTATAAAAAGTTCACCATATTTACCAAATTTCATAGAAAAAATGATTTTTATATAAAAAAAATCAAAAATAATCTAATTCTAACTTTTTTTCGGTTAGAAAATTACATATTAATCTTTTAATATCTTCATAATTCTTTTTTAAAATTTATTTAAAGAACAATATTACAAAGTTTATATGTCGTTTTTGTCCCATTGATTTGTTTCTTTTATTTTTCCAGTTAGTTAATTTTTTTTTCATTGGGTTAAATATAAGTAAGGGGTTAAAATAAAAAACACTCGTTATTTAGGCTACTTTATAAAAAATCTTTTATTGTCCCTTATATTATGAATTGAAAAGTACTTAAAACATTGTATAGACTGGCAAAAGTTATCAAGGTTTCTTATTTTAAAATTAGAAATGTATATCTCAAAGGAGTATTTTTTTCAACCATCTTGTAAAAGTGAATTGTCCAATAAGATTGTATCGAATAAAAGAGATCAAATGAAAAATTTTACTTTAATTAAAGGTTTTTGACAATTTTCAAACCCTCCTAAACATCTAAGTCATCTTTAATTAGGTCTAAAGTTGTAAGTACTAAACTTATTTCAGTCTTCTAATAAAGTTTATAAGTTTTGAAATAGTTTAAAAATGTTTTTTGAATATTTTAATCAATAAGGATTGAAATCTTGAATTATACAAGATTATCTGTACTTTTGATCGAAAATAGAATTGTTATCAACAATTTAGAATTGTAAGAATTGATTTCAAAACAATAATTATGAATATCTTTCGTAACAAATTCTTTCGTTAAAAGGATTTTTTCCTAACAACATAAAATTTTTTTCGATATACAGACAGACAATTCAGTTTAAACAATTGGTACTGTTTTCTTTTTAAAAATTATTGTGTTATATCATCATTTTTTATATTTTTGTTGAATTAAATCTCTATTTTTTCGAAGAATAATGACTGAGAAAGAAATAAATGGTTTGTTTTTTGAAATGTTTCCTCAGCTTTCTTTTTCTTTTTCACTTCCACTCACCAAAAAGCCAATAAAAAGAAAGAAGAGATTGGATCTAAAACCAAACTCTCAAACCCTTTCTTTGTGATTCCCAAAACCAAAATTTCTTTTCAATGAAACAAATTCTTTTTTCTAAAAAATTTCTCTCTACTTCTTCGTTAAACCAAAGAAATTACAATTTCACAAAAAGAAGACAATGAGTTAAAAAAGGAAGAGGAAAAAAAAAAAGAAGAAGAAAGTGCTTTTTGGACCTTTTTAACAGATGTAGGATCCAAAACATTAGGGATTATCGATTTTATAGGTGAAAAGGTTTGTGATTTTGTTGGGCTAACGGATTCAAAATATCAGCAGTGGGTGTACTACAAGGAAGAAGAGGAAGAAGAGAGAGAAAGAAAGCTTTTTGAAGAACAAATGAAAATCAATCAGCAATTAGAAGAAATCGAAAATCCCAAAATCATTCAAAATGGAAATGAAAAAGTACAAGAAAAAGAAAAAGAATTATCTTCTGAAGACTCTGAACAAATAGAATTTAACAACAAAATCGAAATTAAACCACAACTCCCAACCGAAGAAGAAATTTAAAATTCCACAAATGTTTTGTTTATCTGTTGTTTTTTTCTAATTTTTTCAAAATTTATTAGCAAATTCGGTTTCAAATATTATAAAGAAACACTTTTTTCGATCATTCAAGTTAAAACAGCTGAATTAAACAAAAAAATAAATTCGGTTATTAGTAAGGCTTTCTTTTAACTGAAAAGAAAAACACTATTATGTAAGAATTGGAAAATAAAACTTGTTTATTTAAAGCTTAATAATAAAATTTATTTGAAATTCTAAAATTGATATTTATGAATAATACCCTTTTGAATATTTGCCCTTGAAGTTTTTAAGATCTTATTTTGCTTTTTAACTCCTAAAAGAAAGAAAACAAATACTTTTTTTTGATACTTGTGTTGATTAATCAAAGGTTTTTTTATTTTATTTATTTTAATACTAAAACCTATCAATTATCCGATTTTATGAAAACAATACCCTTTGATTTTTGGTTTCAGGAATTAACCAAGTTTTTTTGAAGACTAAAACTTCATTTGAACAAAATAATTTACTGATCCCAATATCTTCACATCACCACTCTTGGGGAGAATTCGATTTAACTTTATAATCTGGATTGTAAAATGTACAAGATCCAAAGGCAATGGGTCTCTGAGAGGAAATATATTAATAATTATACCACCTCAAAAAATCACAAATTCAAAATTTGTCCCACCTGTGAATTTATTAATTTTCCGATTTTCTTGTCACAAAAACGATCTTAAATCACTATAACAATAATACAAATGAACAATTAGAATAAAATTAATTTTAGTGAACTCAAAAAAAAGGAATTGTCTACTAGCTAAAAAGGGAGCGTGAGGATAAAACAAAAAAAAAAAAAAATTACAATTGAACTGAATATATATATGTTGAAAAATCCAAATTATTAAACAAAGTTGAATAAATTTTTCGAAAGACTAATTTTTTATTTTTTTTTAGTCGAAATTATTGAATTTTAATTGAATAAAAACCTCATTACTAAAAATTTATAACCTTAAAAATTAAATTTTTGATTTTTTAAATCCTGTATTTGGTCCAAGTTTTTAAAGTCATTTAGATAACTTTAGGGAATTCAATATGAATATCCTTTTTAGACTTCTTTCAAAACATTGTATCTTTTTTTTCAAAACAACCATACAGTTTTGATACTTTAAGTAATCACTAACTTGTAAGTCTAATTCATAATCACTACAATTATATAATTGGACACCCACATCAAGTAACCATCTTAGATTACATTTTATTTCTAGAAATTTTCAAGTTTCCCCATTCTAAACAACAACTTGTCCTTTAAATGTTGTTATTGTTCGGAAATTAAAATCCTACATATAATTATATTTGCTTTGGAGTAATCAGTTTGCCTTTTGTGTACTTTCACATATTTAATTAATATTGCAATTGATGTTTCTAAATATAATACTCTTCAAAAAGTTTTTTTTTTTTTTTTTTCAACAAATTGTTAAATACTCACTTTTATATTTCATTGCTTTCAAAATAAATACCAATAAGTGAAATTATTTGAAAAAAGAGTATTTGGATGCATTATTAAAGAAAAATTGAAAAAAATACAGAATGTTAAATGAGATCATCTATATTTAATTTACATTATTTTCACAATATACTCTTTATATACTTCCAACTTTTATCCAAAAAAAATATATTTAAAAAATTCCAAAATTCTTTTTTTTTATTTTATTACACAACTTTATCTTTGTTAAAAATAGAAAATTAAACAAAAATTATTTTAGTTCATAATAAATATTTACATATCATAAAATAAATTTTATACCGAAAAATAAAAACCAAATCTGTATTTACTTACCCTTTAGAAATAAAAATTATAATAACGGTAATTTTGAAAAAATAAAATGTAATTATGTAAAGATCTTATTTATTTTACTGTTGGTTCCACTTTTATACACAAACTTTGAATGAAATTTAAGGTACAAAAAAAAATCGCACATTAGGGTACACAATTCAAATTCCAGTAAAATTTTTATTTAAAACTCTTTTTCAAAAAATTTGTTGAATTTGAGAATCTTTAATTGTTAAAATTTTCATCGAAAGTTGTTTATTATATATGGAACTGACTGTATATTATTATAAATTTTTTTATATAATTTTTTTCTCTGAGATCCTATGAAATTTATTTTGGAAAAACAAAATATTAAGGAATAAAAATCTTGTAAATTATTATCTACGGCGATTCTATTTATTTTTTTCAAACCAAAAAAATCTAATTACGTCTTACCATTATAACGAGTAAGCCAATCTTTATATATTAAAGTAATTCGTGGTGGTCGTATACCCTTAATTTTTCCAAACATTTTGGTAATATAAAATGAAAATAAGCCTTAAGGGGCTCTTTTTTCCTTTAATAATAAATTTAAATCCTATTAAGATCATAAATTGTTTTTTTAATTTATTTTTCGATTCATGAAATGGATGAGTTTACCCCATCTAAATTTTTTTATAATTCGAGTCTGTTTTTTGAATGTAAAAATTTATATGTTAACCATAAAAGCAATGGTAGTAAAAAAAAGTTAACTAATTATTTTGTTTATAATTATGTTAATTCTTGAAAATGTGAAAACCAATATTTCGTTTTATATTGGAAAGTATTGATTTTGAAAGAAAATTATTTGGTTATTATTTTTAATTAATGAATATAAATTCAAATTCCAACCAATAAAACTAATTGAGGTATAGGTGATGAAATAAATGAATATTTGATAGAAATTTAACAACAGTTTCCGAATTAAATTGAAATATATTATACAAGTGGATTCTATTTGGTTATAGTTTGAAATGTGTTATGATATGTATTTTCAAAATCTTGAGAAAAAAAAATTCAATCAATTTTTAAATTTGAAATATTTTTTTAACGAATTGTTTGGTCCTATCCACGAGATTTTTTAGAAAAAGTCAAATCATATCATTAAAAAAAAATGATTTTTGATTTTGAGGGGTTAAAATTAAACTAATTCTCAAATATCTTTTAGAAAATTTTATTTTGAGAAAATTAAATTTCATCTTTTAATATAAACAAAAGTCCGAAGACAATTTTATAACATATTTGAAACCTTTATTTGATAATTTTCCACTTATTATAATTATAACCGGTTGTCTTAATGGGTTTAATAATACTTAACTTCAATTCACAGTATTTTAATATATCTTAAAATTAAAAATTCGCGTTTTATGAATCAAACAAACTACAATTGTTCATTAATAAGAGAAATAATAAAATTCGAATTAGTTGAGATAATCATAAAATAAATGCTTGAATAAACCCTGAATTCCAAAAAAAGTATGTTAAAGTATTTTTTAGGTCCCTTTAAAAGAAATATCTTGTACAAAATATCTCAATTTCTTTGGAAAATTGAAATTGCTGACAATCCAAATTTTTAATTGTTAAATTTATGAATTTTGAAAGGAATTACCAAGCATCAATCTTCTTAATGTTAATTTCGAGTTTTGATGGATTTTTTTTCAAATCTACTTTTTGAAAAAAAAAAAAAAAATAAGAGCAAAAATCACAAATCAAAAAAAAAAAAAAAAAAAAAAAAAAAAAAGAAAAAAATTTTCTAAATTAGAAAAAATAATCAGATCAAAAAAATGAAAATTTATTTTGAGTTTGGATCCTAGTACAGTGAGTTCAACTTTAAAGACACAACCCTTCGGTGAAGTTTAAGGAACAAAAATAATCTCAAATTAAGGTACATGTTTCAAATTCAGTAAAAGGATTTGTGTAAAAAAAATTCCAAAAAAAGTACCTGTAATATGAGATTTTTTTGTGTGTTAAATTTCGTTGAACTTTGTGTCTTAAAAGTGGTACTGATTGTATTTGAATTTAATTGTGATAAATTTTCAGTGCATTTTATTATGTTTCCTGAAAAAAAAAAAACAACCTGGTTTAGTTTATTCGGTTCATCTACTATATCCTTTGAACAACCCAATAAATTCAGTTCATGAATTTTTAATCTATTTCTTGGAAAACTAATTTTTTTAATAAAAAAAAAAGTAAAACAAAAGAATAACCTTTAAAACTAGAATTTAATTGGGTATGGGTTTGTAAAGAATTTTTTTTTTGGCCGGTGCTCGATCTCAAAGAAAATTTTTTTGTTAGATATAAGAACTAAAAAGATATATTTTTCCCATATATTTCTTTCATTTTTCTTCAAAATGAAAAAGAAGGTTAGAAAAAACAACTTTTTTGAGAAAATTTAGTCTTTGAAAATGTTAAACCTTGAGGTATTGGAAATAAGTTTCGATTATCAATTATTGATTTGGGGATTAATTTTATAGGTGTTTAAATATTCATTTAAAAGCTCAAAATGGGGAAGATGGAAAAAATTGTAGATTTATTCTTTACTCTTTCAAAAAAATGAAAAATTGATAAAAGCTCAACAAATAAATTGGAAATGTAGAGAATTCCTCTAAATATATATTTAAAAAAAAGAAAGATCTTTGTGAATCAGAATACTTTTAAAATTTTGTATAAATAAAATTATTAGCCTGTTTTTGCAAATTTTATATCCAATAGACCCCTTTGTCAAAATTCCTCAAAATCTTTCATAAAAAACTACACCTAATTTACAAATTAAAAGTCAACAATTGGGTTTTTGGGAAATCATATAAACAAAAAAAATTGTCAAATAAAAAAGTTGAAATGTTTTGGATATTTGGAATGGAAGATTCTTTTCAGTATATCAAATCGGGTAAATACTATATATGAAGGGGTTCTTAAAAACCCCAATCCAATAAAAAACAAAAACACAAAAAACTAAGTGAATGATACCATCTTCTTTGAAGGACTTGTTTTAATTTGCAAGGGCCATATACCAAAAAAATAATTACATGGGTAAAAACTCAAAGTCCATACTATCTTGAAAAGTTAGAGTTGTTTATTGAGGTCTTTGTAATGATCATCATTTTTAAGATTAGAAAATCATGGTTCTTTTTCTTTTTCATTTCTAATGTTTCTTAATTAGGATGTTTGAGTATAAATATCTAAATATTTCTTCTTTTTCATTTTTCATTAAAATAATATACATAAAATGATTTTCTGATCCAAATTGGAGAATATTTAATTGACCTGCTGACTTCACAATTTAAATGAGATTGGATCAAAAGGTTTTAACACACCTGGTAAATTGGATACTTCATCCTTAAAATTTTTCCCCTTTAATTATTCGAATCCAGTAAAACTCAAAATTAAATATTTTGAGAAAAGCAATTTGATTATAACCAATAACAGCTAATTATTTTCCAAGACTCGGTCCTGGACTTGTAAAGAAGGAACCAAGAATCAAATGAGTTTAAAGGAGTTTCTTTTGTTACTTTTTGCTGAATTTTTGAATTACTTGAGAAATGATACATTCTTAATCCTCAGCAAACCTTTTTGGTTTGTCAGATTATTCAAGAAGATCTTTGCTTCTTGGCAAAAATAAATTCAATAAAAAACAATTTAAACAAAGAAAAAGAGAGAGAAAAAGAAAGAGAAAAAGAAAAAGAAAAAAAGGTAACAAACAGTCAAAAGGTTTTAAATAGTTTAAAAATTATATTTCATAGATCATTTAAAGTTCTTTAAAGTGAAAATTCAAAAAGGAGATAAAAAAAAAAAAAAGAAAAAAGAAAAAAGAAAAAACAGAAAAATTTTTGTACTAAATCAAAAATGAGAAGATTTTCAATTTTTTTTTTTAATTTAGTTTTGAATTACAAAAGAAAAAAAATTTGGAAAGTGCTTAAAGTAAAACACAACAAGACTTTTCATCAGCACTACCGCCTTTGGTTGTAGTATTGCCGCTTGATCCACCCGAGTTTTGGTTTGATCCGCCAGAGTTAGGGTCCTTGGCACCAATAACAATCCTGATTGCGTTATTGAAACAGGTGTGTAAATTCTTTTGTGTTAATGCAGACATCTCTTCGTAGCCTGCAGCGCCTAACTCCTTGGCCATTTTTTTACCTTGCTCTGTGGTTACAGGCTTGATGTTGTTTTGTGAGCAATAGTCTTGATCTTCACGAAGATCCAATTTTGTGCACACCAGCATGAATGGGGTCTCGGCACAATGCTCCCTAACTTCTGGAAGCCATTTGTATTTGATGTTCTCAAGTGAGGTTGGTGAAATGGATGAAAACATCATCAAAAAGATGTCGGTTCCTGGATAACTCAGGGGCCTTAATTGATCGTAATCCTCTTGCCCCGCGGTATCCCAAAGTGTTAACAAAATTGGCTTGTCATCAACAGTGACATTTGTTGAGAAGTTGTCAAACACAGTTGGTACATATCTTTTGGGAAATTCATTTTTGGCAAAGCTCATTAAACCACATGTTTTACCAACAGCTCCATCTCCAACAGCTACAACCTTTTTTTTTTTTTTTTGAAAAAAACAATTGTTTAAAATGTAAAAGAAGAAACATTAGGAAAAATCAAAAAAGGTTGGTTATTTTTTTGTGGGTTTTTTTGTGAAGAAAGGCTAAAATTAATTACTTTGACTTCTAATTTGGACATTGTAAATTTGTTGAATATTTAATTTGTTAAAAAGACAAAAATTAAACAAAAATGAAAAAAATGAATATTATTTTCAAAAGGAAAAATTGGAGAGATCGAATAATTACGGTTAAACGGGCTTGTTATTGTTTGAGTGAACAAAATTTTTTACAGGAATGTCTCAAATTTTTGAGTTTACTCAACTGTTTGATAAACAAGTTTATAAAACATCAAAAGAAAAATTTGGAAAACTTTGATCTACAATACTCCTCCACAATGACAAAAAGTTAATGGAAATACATTTAAAATTTTTTTCTACAAAATAAGATGAGATAAGGACAATTATCTTGAGAAATTGGCAAAATAAAAACTTATCTTTCAAGAAACTAACCCAACCTCACTGAGTGTAATACTGTTCTCTGGTCAAAGACAATTCTTTTGATAAATCCAATAATGTTGTATGGATTCTTAATCGAAAAAACTTTTCACCACATTTTCCCTTTCTATTTTTTACCATAAAAGTTTTCAAAGAAATAGATGAAAAAGTTGTGATCTCTTATTATTTATGATTGTTCGGAATGAACAAGACTTTTTAATATTTTGTTTTTGATCACCTAAGAATCTTGAAGGATAGTTCTATTTTACTTCGAATAGAAATATGATTCTCAGTTAAAAATTTATCACACATAAGTTATAAAGACCAGTAAAACTTAAGGAAAAAAAAGTTTACTTGAATTTTTTTAAAATGAGTTTTTTCAGATTAACAAAAATGAGAATGTACCGTTTGTCATATTATGCTGGATAGAAGATTTTAAGGAATTTTTATCTCAAAGCCCCAAAAACTCTCAAGATAATCTTTTTTTCTTTTTCAAATGACTTTAGACCTTTGTTTAAAAATAAAAGAATTTATGTAGTCAAACTAACCCAGGTTTAAAATATAAAACCCAAATGAATATTTAGCCCCTTACTCAAAATCTTGAATCTCAAGAGATATGTTAAATATATCAACCAGAACACACAAACCAGAAATCAGGTTATTAAAATAAATAAAAAAACTTATTTTGAAGTTATTGAAATGCTTTACTTCAAATTATTAGAAATAAAAAGTTCAGTTCTTTTTATTTTTTTCTCTTCAGTGAGTAATAACTATAAAAAAAAAACTTTTTCAAAATATAATAACAATTCCTAAAAAAAATAACTCATATTGAAATTCAAAAACAACGTAAAAATATGATTGCTACAAAGACCAATCTTTCTTTTAAAGCCAATTCCCCAAAATGAATTATTCTTTTTAAAAGTTTGAATAATAGTTTTTATTATTTATGAAAACTTCTTTTTTTTTAATTTAATATTTTGAACAAATTACAATTTTTGAATAAGAATATAAGTTACTAGTATTGTACCAGAATTTTCAACATAATATTATTAAGTATATCCCAAACAATAATTAAATCACAATTGTATAAATGATGCGATAATCCTATTTTTGGGGAGATAAAATTCTCAAGACAACTTTTAGATTTTTTAAAATGACAAAATATGATTTTCAAAATTTAAAAAAAAAATAGAATAATATCTATGCATGAAAAACCATTAAATACAATCAACATCAAATTTAATATAAAACTAATCCGAAATGATATAAAAATTTAGAGATTCCTGAAATGTTAATATAATATTTTTAAATTCTTTGTTTTCAATTTTTTCTTTATAATATTGTTTCTCCGTAATTGTTGAAAAATTGAGATAAAAAAGATCTTTAAATTTAACTAAAAAAAAACTTTATAAATGTTATCAACAAGTGTTAAAATAAAATGTTATCCAAACACATTTAAATGAGTTTATTGTATCATTTGAAGTTAAACTTGATAAAATTATTGTTACACACTTTAAGAAAATTAGAAAAAAAAAAAAAGTCTTTAATTAAAAAAATATTTTATTTTAATTTCAATCCAAAAAAATAGAATTGATTTATTTGGGGTAGTTAAAATAAAAAAATTTATTATCAATCCTGATTTGTGACCAATTTAAAATTAGCTGGGTTATTATTTTTTTGAAACCTAAGCTAAAAAAAAATGATCAAAAATAACCTTTTTTCCAGTAATATTTATAAACTATTTCCTTGAAAGCTTTAAAAATTTAAATAAAAATATATTTATTAAACTTAATCTTCAAAAAAGTATTTAAACATTCAACATCATTAATTGACATATCTTGATTCTTGATAATAATTCAATTTGTTTCTTAGTATTGTATTTCATAAATAAAAGATATTAAATTTTCTGATCTAAATTTTATTTGATATTTTTTAGATGTGAAAATTGGTGTTTATTATTTTCTTTTTGATCGAAAAAATCGTTTTCATAATTTTTTTAATCTCAAAACAATTTCAAATAGTATCGAAAGTATATAAATGCATTATATTATCTAAAAAATCATTTTTACTCTTATCCAAATTTCCAGTTTTTTATTGAAATTGGTTGTACCTTGTTTTCATCAAAAAAACTGAAACGACCCCAATTAAAAATTTGTGGTTTATTTTTCCTCTATTCAGAATTAATTTGTTATTTTTATAAAGAAAGGAATGACTGTGTGAGTTTCTTCTCTTTAAAGTTATGATCATTACACTCTGGAAAGTTTTTTTTAACCTCAAAATGTTGTTCTGCAATTTTTACTTTTTAGTATTTCTTCATTTAGTAATAATTCCTCTTATCTTGGAAATATTGCAAAGCTAAAGCAATATTTAAAGAGGTGTATTGTTATAATTGTTGTTGTATTAAGTTTTGAAGATCATTTTTATTGTATATCTTTGAAAATTTCGTTTCTTTAGATGTTTTTATTTGTCAAAAATTACTTTTGATTTTTAAAAAGTTTTTAATTTGACAAATAAATTTAAAAAACGAATTCGAGTTAAATAAAAGACTCATATCAAATTCTACTCAGATGAAATTGAATTTGTATTTAAAAAAGAATTATTTCAGATATCTAAGAATACTTATTATTGGATGTTTTTTGAGATTGTAGAATGAGATTATTTTTACAATAAAACCCCTTTATTTTTTATTTTGAAGAACTGATAGATCTGGCATTTTTCTTCTTATAATTCTAGTAGTATTTGAATAAATAAAACCAAATATAGAATTTTATCAAAATTTGTTTATTAGTAAAGAATTGACAAAAAAATTGAGGTCTGCCCACTAGTTTTTATTATTTTTTTTTATCCATAATATTTTGAGATAAATACCTTAGTCAGTTGATTCAATTGATATTAATATTAAACTTAAATTGGTAATACCAATTAATGAATACCTTCACTAACAAAGATTATTATTTATGAAATATAAAAAAATATACCCCACTTTTTTGAGATACCTTATTGGTTATTTCTAGAAAAAAGATCTTTATTTAATAATACTCTACGGATTATGAGTATTATTGAATTTTTCTCTTTTTTTTTTTTGATTTTTTTTTTGAGAAATAAATAGCTCAGTTCTTGGAAAAAGTGACTTATTATTAAAAACAGAATCGACAGGGGAATAGAAGAAATGTATTTTCTCGAGATTTTAATTAACCAGTTATGTTTTTCATGCAAAAAAATAGAATACAAAATTTATAGTGATTAATGATTGTTAGCTATTTTGAGAGTTTAAGAGGGATGAAGAAAATAAGTTTTGAAAAAGGTTGAAATTTAGAAACTATTACTTTTTGAGTTGATAGTCTATTATTTTAAAACAGTTTTAAATAATACAAAAATTCATCTAGCTTTAAAGATCTCAAAAGAATGAAAAACTACAAAGAATTTTTTTTTATTTTTTGTGTTTTTATTTTTTATCCTTGAAGATCACACTATTTCAATAAATAACAACCCACACAATGTGACTCATTATTTCGACAGTAAGCAAAATATTTTTCTTGAGGGGGTGATATAAATATCACCCTCTCAAGAAAAACATATTGCTTATTTTCTCAACTTGGTACAAACAACGACAGATATTAAATACCATTTAAAGCCAGCAACGAATGAAAATTTGATTTCCACTAAGAAGAAAAAAAAAATAAAAAACAATCTTTGTCATATTCAGAAAAGAGCAATAATTAAATGTACAGAATTTTAATAATTGATCATTCCTGATTATTATTTTTTCTTTATTATTTTAATTTAACAAGATGATGATGATTAACCTTTTCTATTAATATAATATTACCCATTTAAAAATCTTCAAATATTACAAAATTCTATGAAAAACTTTTTTACAATTAAAGGGTATTTAAATTAATTTTTTGTTTTATTTTTCATTTTTCTTGTTTAGAAATTTTTTTGATTTTTTTTTAATGTGGAAATCATCAGAGTTAATATTTACAATATCAGAAAAGTACTTTTCAATATTATTCATTGTCAAAACAATTAATTGTCTTTTAAAAACTATACATCTTGTAATTGGGCAGCAATTTTGGGGCTTGATCTTCAAAACTTTTTCCCATGTGTCATAATCAAAAACATAACCAGTTGGAGAAAGCGTGGGCCTTTTGACTTCTTTGTTGGTGATTTGGTCTATGAATCCCGGCAAGGGATTGATGTACTCATCTGGTTTGGCAAAATTTAATAACCCCTTGACATACTTTGGTAGCTTAAGGGGGACAAAACCGTACTCGGTAACACCTCCATTCACCTTGTTATTGTGTGTAGCACCCTTTTCATAATTTAATATCGTGCCTTTGCTCTCATTACCAAAATCTTCGGTGCCCACCCCCTTTTTTTCAAATACAGGCACTTTCTTGGATTGGGTTTTGCTTTCTTGTTCATTTTTTACGATTACTTTCTCTGTTAAATCTTGTTGTTGTTCTTCTTTATGGTCTTCTTCTTTTTTGTTCTCATCAATATTTGCAGAAACAACTTTTTCTTTGAGATTTGTGTTACTTTGTGCTTGTGTTTTTTGGTGGGAATTTTCAATTTGATTGCTAATTTCAATACCATCACGTGTGGTTTCAGAGGCGATAGATAAAGTGCCATGCAAATCTGAAGTATTACACTCTAAAATTGGAGTTTTTTTTTTTTTCGTTTTGTTTTTGCTTTTTATTACCCCTTTTCGGCTAATTCTATTCTTGTTCCGACTTTTTTTCTGACCCCTGCCCTCACTTTCGCCTCCCCTTTCCCTTTCCCTTTTCTTTTTCCTTTTCTTTTTCCTTTTCCTTTCTCTTTTCAATTTTCTTTTCTGATCTCCTTTTTTCTCTATTTTTTAACCTTTTCTTTTTCTTTTCAATTCTTTTCCCCCTCCTCTTCTCTTTTCTCCTTTTATCTTTTGTTTTTCTTTCCCTTTCACGATTTTTTAAAGTTGAACTTTCTTGTTGATCTTCTGTTCGGAATTTGTGCCAATATTTCCGATTGCCATGAATACGGTTCAGTTTTCCATCAACTCTTTCATGTTTTTCTCCATATAACTTTGAAAATTTATCATCACATAACAATTTGTCACGGAAATAAGACGAACAATTAAAACCAACTCTACCAGGAATACCTTTAGAAAAGTTTCCCCACCCACAATTAAGTCCATATGTTTTCATTCTACGCACAAATAACATCTCTTCTTCTTTGGACAATCTCCCGAACTTCCCTTTTTCACTCGGGTGATTAAAACGAAAATAATATAAATTATTATTTATTCCAAAAGAATCAAAGGCCTTTTGTTTATCCCAACACCATCCTTTATAATCGTGTGTTCTGCGAAGGCGATGTTGTTTATCATTCTCAAATTTATTTTCCTTGTCAGACCCCGATTCAGATTTTGAATTAATATTGTTTGAAAAACTGGGTGCTTTCTTGAAATTTGGTTCTGTTTTTGCTTTAATTTTGTTAATTTTTTTTTTCTGGTGCTTTGACACTTTTTTAGAATTCTTTGAAATACTTGCTTTTTCTTTTTTTTGTTTGTGTTGCTTTGGTTCCTCGAAATTTTTGCGTTTTCTTTTTTTCTTTTCTATTTCTTTTCCTGTTTTTTTTTCTTTTTCTTGTTTTCTTGGTTTCTCAGAATTTTTACGCTTTCTTGAATGATCTTTTTTTTTGTGTTTGTTTTTTTTTTTGTAGTTTTTTCTTATTCGGTAATCTAATATTTTTCTGAAATCGCTGATCTGAATCTTCTTGTTGGTGAAATAATTTTTGCAGACCACCATCCATTTTAAATAAGGAAACACCTCTTTTTGATCTTCTTTTTTGAGAAGGTAAATTATTAAAGAGATCATCTGTATCTTTTTCTTTTTCTTTTTCTTTTTCAGTTTCAGTTTCTTTTTTTTGGTTTTGTTTAAGCCTGTGTTTTTTTTTTGATGTTTCTTTTGTCACTAATGTGTTAGAATATTTTCTTTTCATTCTTTTAAAAAATTGATCATTTCTAATTCGTGATGCTGCTGTATTAATTGGATTTGAGCAATTATAAAGAAATTTATAAAAGCCACGATCAGCAGGCCTTAGCTTATTAAGTTTTTGATAGTATTCCTCAAAACCTTGATTATTATGTTTGCACTTGTTCATGATGGCAAAACATTTGAAAAATCATTTAAAAATAAAAACAATAACTCTCAAAAAATAAATTCATGATTTTTGGTAACACTACAAATAATCCAAAGACTTTTATCAAGATGTCAAACAAACTATAAACTTTTGAACACTTTCTAATTCTTTTGAAGGAGAAAAGTGATAAACTTTGGGAAACTAATGAGATTTTTTTAAAAGTCAAAGAATTAACAAAATTAACTTTAAAACGCCACCAATATTCACTTTTACACATGTTCAAAATTATGATGTTTTTTTGTTAAAATTGTGATATTTTCATTAACTACGATCCTTTTTTCTGTTATAATTCCAGGGGTCAAGAAATTGACCAATATACCCTATGTTTTAAAAGCAACACATTCCATTTAATAAACGATTGGAGATGTTTGAGTTTGTTTCAATTTGAAAAAGGTATTTTCGATTTTCTCTTGACATTTCGACTCCAAATCACTTTCTTTCTTTTTTAAATATCATAGAATGCTACCAAAGAGACAAAATATCTTTGCCAAGTTTCTTGATCATTGAGGACATACAGGAAAAAGTATTATTTGAATGAAAAAAATACAATTTTAATCAAAAATAAATGAAACATTAATCCATCATTGTTATACATGTAGACCTTTCTTATTGTATTTTCGACAATTCAATTAGACTCTATTTCTTGAGGAATAATTCTTTGTTTTTTAGATGCAAAAAAATTGTTTACTGTTGAGAGAAAAATGTTGGACATAGAAAAATGGTTGGAAACCATTTTTAATTGGGAACACAACTAAAATTGAAAATCAAATCCTATTGATAAAAAGGTGATTTTTATATAAATCCAGGTTTAAATATGTTAAAAGTTCATTAATCTGTGGTATGTGTAGAATACTCATTTGAATGGTTGATAACTAAAGTAGATCATGCTATTTTAACAAAAATCCAAGTTTTAGTAAAGTTTACTATTAATCCTGAAAATGGTAATTTTTAAACTTGCTTTAGATTTTAAGAGAGAAGGTTTTAAAAAAGAAGAATTACATTAATTGTTATTCTAATAAGTAGATTATTGTTATTTACTTTAGTTATTTCACAAACGATTGAAATTAAAAATCCATATCAGTAATGTCCACAATTAAAAATGCTGCCCAACTATTTTTCTGTGTCCAACATTTTTCTCTCAACAGTTACAAAGAATTTCTGAATTTTACTCTTTGTACAGTTTGGTCAATAACCCGTGTTGACTTCAATAACTATTTTTTTTAAACATTTATTGTGTTTTTTTTTAAAAAGTGTTTTTAGGTGTTGTTTTCCAACTTTTTTGATATTGTTTTCAATTTTTATATGTTGTTGAATGAAAAGTTTTCAAGAGTGTCTTTATTTTTAACAGGGAAGTATGTCTTGAAAATAATATTGTCCTTCTCGAAGTCCTAATTGGAATTTTTTTTCAAAGTTTTTAGAAATATTTTTTCTTCTTCTTGATTGAAAAATAAAAGATTTTGATATAGTCAGAAAATTGATCTTTTTAGAGGTTTAAAAGTATTCAATTTGAATTTGGTAGAAGAAGAATTATAAATTAAATTCGAATTTTTTTTTGTATCATTAAAATAGTTAGATCAACTCAACATTTGACCACTCGTTAAAAGTAACAATAAAAGAACATTCAGAAAATTTACAAATAAACTACATATTTTAGTACACTGGATTAAGGTACTTTCACATTGTAAAAATTTGAGAAAAAAATATAAAATAAAAAATATATTTGGGATCACAATATAAAAGATTTATAAGACATAATTTGTAACTGTAATGAAAAAAGGCGAGGACGATTTGAAAAGTGAATATTATTTTTTTTTTTGAAATATCCAAAATATTATCTAAGAACATTGGTAAAACTGATCAAATTCATAAATATTTTTTTTATAAAATTAATACGAAGATTAAGCAAGAATAGTGTCTTTTACTCATCATGTCCTCTCCTTTTCGAAAATATTAATTTCAAACACAACAAGATTATCCAAGTAGACAGTCTTAAAAAAAATTCTTTTTTTTAATTGTAAATGGTGTAGTATAAAAGTAGTAAAAAAGTACAATTTATAGGAAAAGTGATATTTCCTAAATTAATTACTTTCAGAAATCAACATTAACATTTAAAGACAATTTATCCGGTGAAAACTCCAAAAAAACTATCTTTTTTATTAAGGGGCTTGTATACTAAAAAAAATCTTCTAGGAAATTTAAATAGCCAATTCAAAAAAATTTACTGCATTTTGGAATTGAAAAACGAAGTTAATACTAATTACTACAAATTCAAACTTACTGTTGAACATATTTTCAGAAATAAATCATTGTTTTTAAATGTTTGATCCACTTTTATCATCTTTTTGAAAAAGTTCACAATTCAAAATATTTCGGAATTATTTAAAAATTTTTTTGTACAAGAATAAAGAAATCTTAATATCTATAAAGGATTCAACAAAAATACACTTTAAAAATCAAACCAAAAAGTTCAAAAATAAATCAAAATAGAAAATCTACTTTATTTCAAAAAAAATACAATAATAATTCGAAACTTGAAATAACTATAACTATATCTATATATATATATATATATATTATTTATAGAACAGTTTGAAACAATTTTTTCTTTTTTTTTAAAAATAGGAGAAAAAAGATCAACAATATTAAATGAAAAATTCCACCAAAAAATTTTTTTGAAAAATGGAAATTTCGACTTATAACGTTAAAATTTACTATTTAATTTGATTTTTTTAATACAATAATTCAAAATACAAAATTTAATTCATTCAAGTTGTTTAGTGGCAATCTATTATAAAGTGTAGAAATAGGTTCTAATTTTTATTTCTAAATTTTTTAAAGATTTTTAAACTAATAAAAGTGATTTCAAAATAAAAAAATAGAATAATATCAAATAACTTATTTTAATAACAACACGTCCATTTGTTGTTACTTATTATATTTGTAACATAATATTACCGACGTTCCAAGGCTACCATAAAATTTTCAATAAAAAACACAATTGGTTTTTCTATTCTGATTTTCTATTTTCAAAAAATTCGAAAATAAGAGTTATCATTCAAAATAAAATTTCAATAAATGAGCTATTATTCAAATTTTGAAACATCAAAAATGAAAATTCAAGATCCCATGAAAATTAAAAATTATTGGTCCAAAACAGACCCAAAAAAATATCAATATTGACTAATCAATGAAAATTTACCTTTTTTGAACAATATTTTTCATTGCTTCATGAGATCTTGATTTTTTTTTTTGATGTTTCAAAATTTGAATAATAGCTCATTTATTGAAATTTTATTTTGAATGATAACTCTTATTTTCGAATTTTTTGAAAATTGAAAATCAGAATAGCAAAATCAAATCTTTTTTATTTAAAATTTTATGGTAGACTTGGAAAGACTAAAACTAATCTTTTTTATTTTAAACAATTGAATAGATATTTGTTAATAAAATAAATTATCATGCTTTTTCTGATCTTCGATGAATTCAATTTTTGTTTTTTTTACTTTTATCTTTAAAATAAGAAATAATTATAACTTGAAATTTGTTCATACATACTCCAGAAATTAACTAAAAGTGAGATTTTCTCAAAATAAAATTATATTGAAAATTTTTCTTTTTTGGGTTTTGATCAAAAAATTTCAACAAAAAAGATGAGATCTTTTGACTGAAATTCATTTGAGTTAACTGAACTTCATTTCAAAATGATAATTTATTTTTTTAACATTGATAAATGAAGTTCATTTATAATGTTTAATTCTTATCCATGTTTCAAGTAATCATTTATTTTTGGAAAAAAAAATAAATAATAGTTAATAACTACTTTAATACTATTTTTCCTATACTGAATAAAATAATTTAATCCAGTACCTCTGTAAATATTCCACTCCGCCATAAACAAAAGCAATATTGTCTAAAACATTTAAAACCTCTAAATAGTACATTTTTTTTATAAAATAATACCTAAAATAACAGATTAAGGTATATTCTCATAACTTATTATTTATAGTAAATATGAATACAAATACTTTAATTCTTTTTTTTTCTTTAATCGTAAATTTATAGGTTCTAATACTTAAATCAATTATTATTATTTTTTATTTGGTTACAATTAACAAAATAATACATTTAAACCAGGATGAAATGTCATTTTTTGAGTAATATTCAACATTAATAGGTTTTTTTAACAAAAAAATGCCCTTATTTTGTTTATAAATCTTTAAATAATAACCATATTGCTTTTGAAACTGATAATTTTTTTATATAAATTTAGCAACATATTTTTTTTCTAGTTATTAAAATTATTTTGAAATAAAAGGTTTTTTTTGAAAATAATTAAAATTGAAATGTTCAAAGTATTTATTTATTTATTTATTTAGAGAAAGGCTTAATTAAAGAAAAATTATCAAATAACAAAAAAATAGATAAGAAAAATAATTAAAATATATATAAAAAATAAATTATCATTTTCATGACCAAATAATTACTATCCACATTCTGCGACAGAATAAGTAAAAACCTGATAAAAAGATTATAGATTAGATAAAAATTCGACAATCTGTGATTAATAATTGGTATTCCACTGTCGTTGGGTTTTTTTTCAATTTGAAAGAATAGGGTAAAATCTTTGATTTTGCTCAATTCTTTTGAATTAAAAAAAAAAAAAAAAAAAACGCTAGACATGACCTCTTAGAGTGGGGACACTATGTACCTGAATTTATAAATGCTCAATGTATTTCATTTGTAATTGGATATTTAACTTATTTCCCAAAAATAAATAAAGGGGAAAAATTACAATAGTACTGAAACCACACTCAAATATTTATGAAACAATAATGTAAAATTTTAGAGTGAAAAAAACTTCAGAAATAATTATTTTTTTTTGTCAGATGATTTTTATAATATATTTAAGTAAATGAAACTTATTTTGCTTCTTTATTATAAATATTTGATAATTTACATGTAAAAACATAAACTTAGTAATATTTTTATTTTAACCTAAATAGATTTATCAAAGATATTAATTTTAAAGAAATTTCAATAATGATTTTTAATTCAATATTTATTTAATAAAAGTTTCAAAATAATATTTTCAGATAATGAAACAATTATAAAATTTAAAGACTTTTCATCAATTTTAAATTTAAATATATATTGATAAAAAATACAACAAATATACCACTATTTATTCCATGTTCAAAAATAAAAAAAAATTAATAAAGTTTTTACAATTTATTTTAAATATTGATTCTTACATTAGATATTTTTTAATATATATATATTATAATCATTTTTAAATAGTTTTCTGAGAGTTAAATTCCGCTTGTTGAAGAATTGAATTGTTACCCATAAAACATAAAGAAAAGTTATAAAGATAAAACCCACTTCAGTTTTTAAAAAAAGAATAAAAAAAGATGGGTGATTCATAGATATATCTTTTTTTTATTCCTACCTAAGAAGATAATAATGAAAAAAATATTCAAATAGTTAATTTATCCTAATTATATTTTTCATTTTTGCTTTCAAGATGTTTATTTGGAAATATGATCATTCTTGATTGCATATTAAAAAAGAAAAGATTTTTTATTATATAAACATCATTCTCATCCCAATCCTATTTGTTTACTAATTGGCTAATTTCAAACATTCCCATAAACACCTTTCTAGATTCAAAACCCAAAATTTTCTAAAAATCAAAAATTTTATCAAAAAAAAATGTTCCAAAAAATTTAAAATTTAAAGATCCCAACTCCGCCTTCTTTTCACAAACACACCAATAGAGTCGAGAATGATGTTTTGGTTTCAAAGTTTCAATATCTGGTGACACTCAATAAATCTTTGTTCAGTAAAGTCCACACAATTAAAATTTTTAAAAATGGGAAAATGTACTTACTTCCTTAACTAAAAAGTTTTTGACATTTTTCTGAATTTATCAGTAAAAGGAATAAAATAAAACTGAAAAAAAAAAAAAATATAAAATGATTCAATTGATCTGTATTTGAATTTATTTTATTTTTTCTCTAAATTTTAAGATAAAAATAATAAAAAAATTTTAGGATTGTGATTTTTTCTCCTAAAATTATTTTACTATTATAAAAGAATCCAATATTGGGTGTATTTTATAATTATCCAATGATTAATGAAATTTTTAGATCATTTTTTTCACGAGTGTGTTAATATATTGTTCTCTGTTACCGTGTTCGCCTTTATTGACAAAACTTTTTTTAACAGTGCTAAATCCACCAACTGGAGGCTTAAGTTTGAATGCCCATAAGAAACTATTGGCGTGTTTGAAGTTTTTACCAACAGTGTAAATTTCATGAACTAAGTCTTCCATACAGACGATGTCGAATTTTTGGAGCTTGTCATAGATCATTTCGTTTGAGTCAATAATTTTCCTTTGGTGGTTTACTCTTGCGTGTCCTCTTTTATAAATTAAGGCTCGGACGGTTTCAACGTCTGGGTATCCCCATGTGACATATGGATCAATGAAATGAAGCATTCTAAGTGAAGATTTGTTTAACCTGATGAAAACACCACTATAAATTCTTCGAAGTCTCAATAATTGTAAAATTTTTTCTTGGTTTTGGGTGGTACTCCTACAATACTGTTTTAGCGCAAATTGGTAATAAAAGATTTGTTGTGAAGAGTAAATAAAAAAAGTATTTAATTGTTAAAGGAATTGAAAATAAATAAAAATAAAATAAAATTAGTAATTGTTCTTGAAGGGTTGTTGGGTTTATTTTTAAATTTGTTTTTCTTCATAATCGATTTTTCGTTTTGGTTTTTTGTTTTTTGTTTTTTGGTTTTTTGGTTTTTTGGTTTATGTTTTTTGTTTTTTGTTTTTTGTTTTTTGTTTTTTGTTTTTGAAGAAAAAAAAAAAAAAAAAAAAAAAAAAAAAAAGCAAAAATTTTGTTTTTGTTGTTTATTTTTGGTTTTTGTAAAAGGTAAAAAGAAGGTTAAAGAAAGTTACCCTCTGATTCTGATAATAAAAGCTAATTTTGGTTCTGGTTCTCGATAAAAGGATCCTTCTTTGAGTGCTTGTTGTTTTAATTCAACAAGTTTTTGTTCTTGTTCGAGATATTCTTTTTCATATTTTTCTGCTCTTTTGAAAGCTTTAGTTTGGATTTCTTTGAGAAGTTTCATTCTTTTTTCGTTTTTTTCTTTTTTGACTTCTTTTGAATTGAAGCTTCTTTTGACTTGTTTTTTGATGGTTTCTGGAACTTGCCTATTTTTTAAACAAGAAAGATTTTAAAAAAAAAAAAAAAAACAAAAGCAAAATTAATTAGTTTGTTTGATTTTTGTTTGATAATGAGAAAGTTGTTGTTCTCTTACTTGGTGAATATAAAAAAAAAAAAATTAGGAAAGATTTTTACTTTGACATTTTAGAGATGAAATAAAAAAAAATGATTCAGAGATAATTCACTAAAATTCAATTAATAGTGAAGAGATAAGAATTAAAATCGAATACAAGTATATACCACTTTGCTCAGGATCAATTTTAATTCAATTCCAAAGACTTTAGTAAAATATATTGAGGTTTTGATTTAAGGGAGCAAATCTAAATTACAGTTTATTGATCCTTTCAAAAGCAAAAAATTATTTTGAAATTTAGTTATCTCCATGAGTTAGAAAAATTAAGAATAAAATTGGAACTACTTTTTGTCTCTAAACAAACACTACTACCTCAAAATTTGAATGTTTAAAATTTCAATATTAGATTTTCTGTTGTGAAGGGATTAGTAAAAATTTTATAAAATCAAAATTAACTCTAGTCTAAATTCAAAAACCTAGTAAATAACTGATTTTTATCAATACAGGGGCTGTTTCAAGTTATTTTAAAAAGTGAATTATTGTTTTAAAAAAGTTTGATAGACTTTCTCTTTTTGAGAAAATTTAAGAAGATAAGATATTTCCAATATATTTCAAAAAAAATTTTTTCATTAAAGAAGAAAGTAATCGAGTTGTTTGTAAAAAAAGTGTATAAAAAAAAACTCGTTTAAAAACTCAAGTAATAAGTTATGAAAAATCATAAGAGTATAAAAAATCTACTTGATACAAAATATAAATTTCAAAAAAAATTATTTGAAACTTGATAAAAATATAAATTCTTGTTTTTTTTTTGTTAAATTAAAGAATAGTAATATCTAAAGAAATAATATCACGTTTTCCATAATCATTCAAAAATTTTTTAGTGGCTTTTATAGTCATAATAACTTATATAATATTATATATCCAATAATACACTTATTTTTACATATTTCGAAACTATAAATCAAAAAAAGAAGACTATTTTATAATACAAGAAATATTTCATTGTTAAGAAAATAAAAAAAAAATTAAGATAAGAAAAAACTATATAAAAATAAATAAAATTCGAAAGAACCTATTTATGCTAATTTGTGGTTCTAATAAGCTATTGGTAAAAAATAAAATAAAAATACAATGAAATTTCTTTTTTTAACAACTCAACGGATTACGATTACAATACTTTTGGTCTTTATGTTTAACCTTGATCATTACACATGAGTATACCTAACCTACCAGTTCAAATCTATTTTGAATGTAAACTTCTATTTGATATGCGCAGTGAATTTAAATAAGGAATACAATTTGTTTAAAAAATTTCATAATATTCTATATTTTTTATTTTTTTTTAATATAAAATTTTTATGAGAATTTAACTAGATTTTTGAGCTAAATTTTTGTTCCTAAAGAAAATAAAATTATGAAAAATTATGAAAATATTATTAAAACATCTAAAAATTTTCTTTTTTTAATTTAAAAATTTCTCAAATATCATAGATTTTATCTTCAAAATATATTTTACTGTAGATATCCTATAGGATATTTCACTAATTATTTCATTTGAATCAAAAAATAAAACCAACTTTTGTAAAGAATACAATATAAATATCTAAAAATAAAATTTGAAATTACAAGTTAGACAAAAAAATTACTTCAATTATAATTTCATCTGTGAAAATAAAGTTTATTTATAATATAACTAACATTACAGAACTTAAAAAACTTGAGGATCTTGATTTTAATATTTTTAACAGTATAACGATTTTTAAAAGTTTTTTTTCAAGAAAAAAGGTTATCTTTTGGTGTAAAAGTTTTTATATGGATGTGAAAATGAATTTGATTTAAATCCAACTTTGGGATATTTTTTGAATAGACTATAAATTATTGCTTTGAAAGTTCTCTAATTATCTAAAAAAAAACCAAATACAGGAAAAATATCACTGATGATAAACATTGAAAGTGTACATAGAATGTCTAGGTTTTCTGTTTTATTTTTTGAGTGTTCTAGATTTTTTTGAGATTTTCTATTTTATTTGTTAAGTTTACTAAGCTTTTTTGGGGTTTTCTATTTTATTTAGGAAGTGTTCTATTTTTTTTTTTTGAGTTTTCCATTTATTTGTGAAGTGTTCTTGGTTTTTTTTCTTACTTTTTGTATTAAACCGAAAATTTTAATAAATTTTCTATTTATTTCAAAAGGTAAAAAAAACCTATAAAACTTCACAAATAAAATAGAAAAACTCAAGAAAACCGAAAGGCGTTTTTCCAGATTTCGAAAGAATAGAGAAAAATCATTGATTGTACTCCAAATACAGATCGAAAACAATCCTAACATAAATTGCCGTAAAGTTCCTATGTTTTTTTGAGGTTTTCTGTTTTATTTGGAAAATCTATTGAACACTTCACAAATAAACGGAAAACTCAAGAAAACTGAAAGGCCATTTTCCATGATTTAAAAGAATTGAGCAAAATCTTTGATTTTTCTCTATTCTTTTAAATTCTGGAAAACCTCACGAAAGTATCTGTCAAGTGCCTAGGTTTTCCAGAATTTAAAAGAATAAAGTTAAATCTATGTGATTTAACTTTATTCTTTTTAATTCTGGAAAACCTAATGGCTCTTTTTTTTTTTTACTTTTTGGAATAAACCAAAAATTTTTGAAATTTTCTGTTTATTTCAAAAATCAAAAAAAACCTAACCGAAAATCAAAAAAAAATATCTTTTCTAATTTACAAAAGAAAATAATTTTTTCCTAGTATTCCAAAGAAATCTTTCGATATTAAAAGATATTCATCAGATTTAAAATACTTTTAAAATGTAATAAAATGAATTCTTAACATAAATGAAAAAAATTTTCAAATTTTTTCCAATCAAATTTAAAAAAAATATTTTTAAAACCTGGATAAATGATTTTTCAACTTTGATCAAAAAATATATTTCAAGGAATTTTTGATAAAAGATCTGTTATTAACCAAGAATTTTTATTCAAATTTTGGTTATTAAAAAGTGAAAAATTTAACAAATGTTTCGTTTTTTTTTCGTTATAATTTTCTCCTGATGGTGATGTCAAAGATGTTTTATGCTCTTAAGAAGGGCCATTAGAATTACGAGAGGAAAATTTCTTTTATGGTTCTTAAAACTATAAACTTGTGGAGTAACTAATTTATTTATTATTTTTAGTATTTGTTTTTATCAAAAGAAAAAAACCAAACCTACTTTAAAATTATCAAAATATTTCATCTTTTGAAACACCAATAAAAAAGAATTTCGGGACATGTAAACTAAAAAAATCTTATATTAAATTTAAAAAAAAATTCTAAAAAAATTTACAGAGCATCTTGGAATTGAAAACAAAAGTAAAAATCTGATTACCAAAACAAACTTACTTTTAAAGCTATTTTTAGAAATGAATTATTTTTTCTAAAAGTTTGATCTATTTTCCGAATTTTTGAAAAGCCCAAAACTCAACAAATTTCTGACTTATTTAAAAAAAAATTATTTTCTTTGAAAGAAGAAAGAAATCTTGTTGTCTGTATATTGGAAGTGTCTCAAAAAAACACTTTAAAAATAAAACCACTTAGTTGTTAATTATACCCAGTATCAAAATCTATTTAGTTCAGTCAAAAAAATAACACTAATTAATTTAAACTTGTATAAAATATATTTTTTGATTCAAAGAGCATTACAAATTACTTTTTTCTTTTTGCTGAATAAAAAAATCTTAGATATTTAAAAATAGAACCAAACCCACAAATTAAAAATTCTCCCAAAAAACTTTTAATAATCTGGAAAATCCAACTTATAATCTCTCAAGAAATACCCTTTAATTTGATTATTACCAATTAATAATTGATAACACAATCTTAAATTTTCCAGTGAGTTATTAACAACCTTAAAATTAAATATATCAATCTAATTAACGAATTATTTCTCAATTTTTGTAAGGGTTTTCAAACAAAAAAAAATAAATCAAATCAATAATTCTAATAATAAAAAAATAAATAAATAAATATTATCTAATAACTAATTTTAAGACTAATAGTTCCTTGGTTATACCTTGTTATTTGAAGAATATAGTCTAATCATTTAAATTTCAAGAATTTTATTAAATAGTTGTGAATAAAATAAATTATCAATTTTTTTAAGATCTTCAACGATTCAATATTTGAATTATTTTTCTGGTATTTTTTGAAAATAAGATTAAAGTTCCAACGTTTTTTTTTCATAAAGACTCTCAAAAATATTGGGAAAACAACTAAAGTGAGATTTCTTGGTGAAAATAAAATATTATTCAAATTTTTCTTTTTTAGAATTTGATACCAAAAAATACAAACCAAAAAAAGGATCTAGATCTTATTACTGAAAAATTAAATTGGTAAAAATAAATGAAGACTTTTAAAAATGATAACTCATTTCTTTAAAGTTGATAAATGAGTTATCATATCGGGTTTGATTGTATACCGGTGTAAATAATTACTCTATTTAATTTTAGGAAAAAAAAATAAAGAAGAATTACCCCTTACTTAAGGTTTACAATCCCTGAAACTGGAAAAAAGATTATCTTGTATTGGGTTTGCCAACTTTTTATTTTGGTTCTTAGCTGATCGATCCACAACAAAGTTTGGATCCTATAGGTAGTTGAAAAAGGCTATTTTTCTCATTTTATTTTTTTTTTTTCCGAAATCCGAATTGATGAGTCTAAGATTAATTAATTGGAAGATATTTAATTAGTAATTGAGTTTTTTGTTTTCTATGTTGAAATTTTTATTTACGCTTTGTATTATTTGATGCTTGTAAAAAAATTTTTTTTTATTTACTCCTAACTCTGTAAAAGGAAAATGATAATTTCAATTGACAACCCAAAAATTAACACTTTCAGTTAAATACCTTCCAATTAATTAATCTTAGACTCATCAATTCTGGATTTCGGAAAAAAAAAAAAAAAAATGACAAAAATAGCCTTTTTCAACTACCTATAGGATCCAAACTTTGTTGTGGATCGATCAGCTAAGAACCAAAATAAAAAGTTGGCAAACCCAATACAAGATAATCTTTTTTCCAGTTTCAGGGATTGTAAACCTTAAAAAAAACCACCAAAGTGAGAAAAAAAAAACATCAGAAAAACATTTACAGTGAAAAAAAAAAAATGCGTGCACAACGACTATAATCTGTGTTTCAAATTATTATCCGTTCTTTTTTTTATTCTTGTACCAAGGCAACATCCAATCTACTACCAAATAGTATACCTGAGCCAAATCAATTTTGAAAGTAAAGGTCTGGTTATTTTCAGTAAAATTTAAATTATTCATACAAATAGTTGAAAATTTTCCATAATATTCATAATTTTTTAGAATTTTTTTGTTTTTTTGATGTATAAAATTTTCTAAAAAATTTACTCTATTTTTTGAGATAAATTTTCCAATTTGATCCTTTATTTTTAGAATTTCTTTTTAAATAATAGAACTTTAAGAAACCAATACCATATTTTTTTAGGGTTTATTATTGGTTTCTTTGATCGGTTGATGTATAGGTTTTCTATAACAAAAAAACAGGCTTTTTATTTTGAAACACGCTTTATATTTTTTTGCACGCTTTATTTTGACTACAGTATTTTTATTCTAATCCTATATTTTATTTTTTTTTAACATTCACTTTTTGGCTTATGAGTAAACGTGTTCGTAATAGAAGGAGAAGAAATGGAAATAAGCAAAGTATCAGTCAAAAAAAACCTAAAAACGAACCAATGAAAAGAAAAAAAAATCCAAAAAAGCAAGTCCAAAAAAAAAATGATAGAAACATCCCCGTCGAACAAATAGATCAAAATGAAAATGAAAAAGAAAAAGAAAAAGAAATAGTCGCTATAAAAGTTTGCCAGGTTTGTCAAAAAGAAGAGCCAAAGTTCTTTTGCTCAGTTTGTCAAATTGCCTTTTGTCCAAAATGTGAAACAAAATTACATACAGACTTTCTCAGATCTGCACACAAACAGTTTGTCTCAAAATTTACAAATACGACCTCTGGTGAATATTTTCATCTCTCTTTTCAAATTTTTTCTTCTTTTTAAAAATAAGAAAAAAAAATTCAATTTTTACCACCCTGAAACATATTCAAATCTTTTTCTAATTCTTTTTTTTCTTCTTTTTACAATTTCAATTTCTTTTTTAAACTAACACTTTCTTTTTTCCTTACTTTTCTGAATTGCACACCCTCAAGAAATAACGAGATATAAAAATCCGCAAATTCTTCAGTTTCGAAAGGAATTTAATGAAGAAATCGATTTGGCAATCAAAAAAGTGGTGAATCAAAAAATTGAATTTGAAAAATTGGTGAACAAAAGTCTTAACATTCTAAATGTCACAAAATCCAATTTCAATCAAAGAATTGAACAGATGATCGTTCAAGATCAAAGAGCGCTTTCCCAACAGAAAACTGTGCCCCAACAGAAAAATGTGCCCAAACAGAAAAATGAAATCCAAAAAGAAAAGCAAATAAATACAAACAAGGGTACCAAACTTAATCTAAACGGCATCGGTAAAGCAAAAGACAAATTTGTGAAGGGAAACGATGAAAAAGTTATTTATAGAAACCAGAACAGAATTGTGGAAACAGCCCATGGGAAAGTTGGGTTTGTTTGTGGGACATTTTCTTTTTGGAAGGGGATCAAACAAATCAAAATTAAAATTTTGGAATTCGCCCAGGTTGAGAAAAATTCACTCGAATTGGGGATTGTCGCTCATTCAAAATCTGGGCTAATTGCCAAAGGCGAGCTATCTGACACTTACTGTTTTAGGACCTTAGTAAAAAAGAAAAAATGTATCTCAGATATCATCAAAAGAACAACCCAAAGAGAAGGGAGGCAATATGGGAAACCCCTGAAAAAAGGAGACGTGCTTCATATTGTTATCGACATGAATAAACTTCATTTATATTTTGCTATAAATAATCAAAATTTAGGATTAGCTTTTGAGAATATCCCCAAAAAGGTCTGCTTTTTCGCTAGATTACAAAAACAAAAAGCGCTTCAAAACAAAATTCAAATTCTTTGGAAATAAAGAGAAGATTTAATATGAGTTAATTTTGATTAGAAGAAGAAGAAAAAATTGAAAATTGAAAATTGAAAAAAAGATCGAAAAAAAAGAAAGAGCTAATGTAAAAGGAAATTTGAAAATTCAGAAAGATAACCCCATATTTTATTTTGACGATCGATAAAGAAATTTTAATCAATTTTTTTTTTTTATTATTTTTATTTTGAAGATTTTGGTTAATTTCAAAATTAGCTATTATTTGAATTGTTTACTTTGGATACCAATAGTTCCTCAAAGAAACTTCTCCAAAACTCAGAGTCAGCTTTTTTTTTCGAACAACTTCAGGTTATCTTTAATCACTAGAAATTATTTTTTATTTGCGTAAAAATTTCAACTTTTTTAGGAAACTTTTCAAGAATCACAGAAATTACAGAAATCACAGAAATCAAAAAAACCTGTAAGAATTTTTAAGTTTTATCTGGGAAATTAATGTTTAAAAAATATTGATGATTTACAAGAAAAGGAAAATGGAAGAGATAGGAGATCATTCTTTTTTTTTTCCCTTTGATAAGTTTAATTATTTTTAATTATTGGAAATGATCTTTTCAGGATTTTTCATTAAGATTTATAAATTTGAGTAGTTGTGATATTCCTAAAAAAGTACTAATTGGTGAGAAAATAAACTAATTTTCAAAATTTTGACTCGCTTTATAATGTTATTGAAAGTCCTTTTGTGGGGGTTTATCTCTATTCATATCAAAAAAAAATTTCTATTTTTTAGGATTTGCATTATTTTTTTGTAGTTTTGCAAATTATAGTTTTGCTTTTTCAAATTTTTGTTTTTCTTTTCTTCAAATTTTTAATTTTTTTTCTTTTCTTTTTTTTTATCTCTTTTTTTTTTATACTTTTTTTTTTATCTTTTGTAAAAAAAAAAAGAAAAAAATATAAGAAAACAAGAATCAAAAAAAAGTTAAAGAAAAAAAAAAGGAAAAATAAATATTTGAAAAAGTAAAAGTGGAAAAAAAACAATGATCTTTGAAAAGACCAATAATCATTGAGAAAATTGAGTCTCTGTAATTTATTTTAAAATGAAATTAATAATTAGCAAAAAAAACTTCATGGTAACCCTTTTTTTCAGTGAAAGTTTAGTAATAAAAAATCCATAAGGTTATTTTCAAAAATTGTAATTTCTTATTTTTTTGGTTTTTGGTTTTCTTTTTTTTTTTTTTTACTTTTTAAGATATCAGGTTTTTTTATTTGTTTGGAATATTAAAAAGTGAATTAGTAATAAGATTTGAAAATTTATAGTTCTTCTTGAATCCAAAGAATATTTTTTTTTCAATTTTTTATGAACAGCGAGTCACAATTTTTGAAATGGAGTTGAGAGAAAAATGAAACTTGATGGGAATAATCAATATTTAGGATTATTATTTATGCATAGAATTATTAAGCAAATTAAATACAAAATATATAAAGTTGTTTTTTAAATATTTTAATCTAAATATTCCTGGTTATGTCAGGATTGATTTCATAAATTTGATGAATTTTTGAGAAATATTTTAAATATCCATAAAATATCAGAACATTTATTGAAAAAAATTGGTAATTGTAATTACCATTTTTCCGAGAAGATGGAAAATTGTAAATATTTCACAATCTGTTAAAAAAAAAAAAAAAAAAGGGAAACCAGAATCTAATAACAGGGTATCTCTAAAGACGAAATTGTATCTTATAAAAATAGTTGAATAACAGGATCAATTTTTTTTACAAATTTGAATATGAACAATATATATATATATATATATATATATATATAAAGGAGAGAGAAAGATCAAATTAACATTAATTTTATAAGGGAAAATTTCAACCACAATGATTACGATAAAAAAAAAGTGATATCTCATTAACTTCATGGAGAGTTTTTCAATTCAAATAATTAAAATTAAAACAAATTAAATTTACCGAATACATAACATTACAATGAAAGAAATATTGAATTAATTGTTTAACTGTTTAAGAATTTTTTATCATATACAAACCACCATTTTGATAAAAATTTTGTGATACAGTTTAACATTTTTATTTTTTTGTTTTTTGAAAAAATAAAAGTAAAATATTTATTACTTTTTGAAGAAACGTTATAACTTCCACTAAAATTGGAACATATGGTTGTTTATTAATAATTATATTAGAGCACTTTCTCTCTTAATTCTAATAGAGGTTTTTAAAAAATTGAAAAAAAAATATATATTACAGTCAGTTCCACTTTTAAGGCACAAACTTTCAACGAAATTTAAGGTACAAAAAAATCTCAAATTAAGGCACAAATTTGTAATTTTTGTTTTTACAATTTATTTTACTAGAAACTGAATTTTGTGCCTTAATTTGAGATTTTTATTGTGCCTTAAATTTCGTTGAAAGTTTGTGCCTTAAAAGTGAAACTGACTCTAATAATATCTAAAATTAAAATTGTAGAGAAAAATAAATTAAAAAAAAATCAAAGAAAAAGGAATTTTAACAAATTTACTTATTTTTTTATAGATATTATTTTTTTACAGATCAAATACTAAATCCATTTGTTTTTAATTGCAAAATATGTTTATATTATATTTTTAAATTATTTGAATATAATTTTATTGAAAAAAAGTCTCCAAATCCTATATTTTTTGAGGTGTTCGAAAAAAATTATAATTTTTTTTAAAAATTCTACTTTTTAAAAGTGAATTTCTTTTTTTATTAGTCTTTTTCTATACATTTTTCATTCTTTTATCTGTATCACATCTTTCAGAAAATAATTCATTTTATACAATAATATTTGTTCATATTATTAATAAGTTTATCCCCCCTTTCTTTTATCTAATATCCTATACCCCACTTTAAATATTTTAGAATTTGATTTCTTTTTAATAAAAAAAGAAAAAATCAACTACCTATGTTTTATCTGATAAATGGTATCAATTAAATTTTCTCCAAAATTCTTTTTATTTTTCATAAATACAAAGAATATTTAGAAAAGACAAGTGATTATAATGATTTACTTTAGACATTTTCAAAAAAATTGACTTAAATATAACTCAGGACTTTTTCTATTTAAATATATAGAAATTAGAAAACCAAAAAAAAGTCTATTTTTTCCTTGATCTTTTCTAATCTTTAAAAATAATTTTTTTCTGAGTTTTAAAAAATCTTGAATTAATACTAATTATACTTTTGAAGGTATACAATACAAATTTACCATTAAATTCCAACTGTTAAAAAATCATAAAAGACCCTATTATTTCGAATTATGGTTTTATCTAAATTATGAAATGATTTTCAAATCAGGATTTTATCATCGTTTGAAGCATTAAAGATTAATTCTAATCCAATACTTGGTAAAATTTTCTTTTATTTTATAAATTTTATTACAAGAAAAACAAACCTCTCATCATCACAAAGATCTTCTAGAACAAAACACTATTTCACTAAAAAGCGATTGTTAATCATAAAAAATTCAAACTTTATTTTTATAGAATCACCAAATGATGATTTTTTAGAAATATGAGCAATAATAAACTTCGTATTAGAGTTAGTCCTCATAAAAGAAATACCTGAACAAACTTTAAATCCCCTAAAAAAATAGAAAAAAATTGTTAAAATAATATTTGGCGTGACTTTCATTGGAAATTCTTGTGCAAAATTTCTCAATTTATTTGGAAAATTATAATTTTTAACAATACTATTTTTCAAATAAAAATGTGTAAATTTGTAAAGGAAGATACAAAGACTCAATTTTCTTAATGTTAATTAGGAGTTTTAAAGGATTTTTTTTCAAATCTACTTTTTTAAAAAAAAATGAAGAAAAGATGAAATAGAAAAAGCAAAACAAAATTGACAAAATAAAAAAAAATGATTTTGATCTAAAAAATAAAATTTTATTTTGAGAATAAAAATGAATTAAACTTGCTGAATATGTTCTATCTCTTTAATAAAAGCGGCCCCATTTAACTGAAAAAGAGTTTACAAATGGTATTGGGTTTTAAAGTTCTATTATCAAGAAGCTATCCTAAAAATAAAGGATCAAATAAGAAAATTTATACCAAAAAATCGAGTAACTTTTTGAGTATCAATTAAGAACATCAAAAAAATCAAAAGATTCTCAAAAAATGAGAATATTATGGAAAATTTTCAACTATTTACATGAATAATTTATCTTTTATTGATTTAATTATCAATGAGTTTAACTTCAAATTTGATTTAAACTTCGGTAAAATATTAGGCAGTGAATTATGCGTTACATGGGAACATGTTGAAAAAAAAGCTCAAATTTATTTTGAAACACTGATTATTATCTAGTAACAAGTTTTTTGAATCACTTATCTCATTAAATCTGTATAACTATTTTTAGTACACATAAATTATTTTAAGAGCTTAGATGTTTACAAAATTTATAATTACAAATAAAAACTTGGAATAATAAAAAAAAAGTTCAAAAAAAGTAGTTCAGAAAAAAAAAAAAAAGAAAAGAGAAATTCTTAGATTCGTACAAGTAAGTAAATTTTACCCTTTTGAAAATTTTTAATTCTGTAAACTTAACTGAAATATATATATATCAAGTGACACTCAGGATTGAAACCTTAATACCAAAATACCATCAACTGCTCTATTTTTCAAAAAAATAAGAACAAAAAGTAGTTCAGAACTGAATCTTTCATTTTTTCAATTTTTGTAATATTTTTTTTGATAAAATTTTTGTTTTCTGTAATTAATTTTGGATCTAGAAATGTAAACTCCATTCTAAAAATTTGGAAATACCCAAAATCAAAAATAGACAAAATAAAACTCAATTTATTATATTTTTCCAAAAAATAATATAAAACCACATTTAAGCAACCCAATATTAATATTTTTTATAAGTAATCATTTCCCTCCGAATAAAAGAAAAAAATATAAAACTCAAAAAAAAAAATTTGTGTGTCCAAAATAATGAAACGAGCGGAACAAAAAATGCATTGGTAAATATGTTGACATTTCACTAACAATTGTGGATCGATCAAATGATAAGATAACATGGACTCATTGTATGCAATTTTTCAATTTAACAAACTCAACACTAACCTTCTATCAGCCATTGAAAAAATAAGTTTCCAGATCTAATGAAACAGATTTCGTAACTGGAAACAGGGATGAAAATGAAAACAAAAAAGACAAAAAATAAAAAAGTTTGTAATATCAGAATTATTACCAAATTGAATTTAAAGTGTAGTATTGCTATTCTTTCAACAGTTTGAACTGTGTCCAAATTTTTGGAATATAGTTTCTTTATACGAACAACTGAAATTAATCCTAAAATAAACCATTTACAATAAACCCGAAAAGGTGTGTATTTGAAACAAATTTTTTCTTTCAGGAGTCCAAATAAGAATATATCACCTTTCCAAATAAATTTGTGACAATCAAAAAATAAAATATTATTCGAGCAAAGACTATTTTCGAAAGTTTTTTTTTCTGTATCTTTTTAATTTGAATAAATCCAAACAATTCATTACCTTGAATCCCTCGCCTCATTGTTATTTATTAGTATTTTAAAAAACATTTTTTTAAAATTTGATTTCAAAATTCTTTTATCTAATATTTTTATCTAACAAAACCAAAAACAAAGAATACTGTTTCAAAAATTAATAGAAAGGAGTCAAATTCTAGGAATCAAAAAACAGTTACAAAAGATTCACCACAAAATAAAATAAAAATTTCGAATAAATTTCAATCAGATTCAGAAATATTTTTTGTTCTCATTTTAATCCAAAATAAATAATTATAAAATCAAACATATTTGTCCCTTAAATCTTTATGTATGAAGTAAGATTTCAAATGAATCCTATTTTCTGAATAAAAACAAGAATTAGATTAATGGAATAAAAAAAGGATTTTTAATTTATTTTTGGAAATTCTATAGAAATAAAAAGTAATTGTTTATCAAAAACTTTACAAATAAAATTTTTATCCATGAAGAATTAAAAATAAAATCAAATTAAAAAGAAATAATTGTATCAAAGCTTACAGATAAGATCAAGAAATAAATGTTTTTTATTGCTTTTTTCTTGATAGAATTTTTTTATTTTTTTGATTTCCTCTTTTTTAATTGGTTTGAAAATATCTTATACTAGGATATATTTCACTCTCATATTTATTAAAATACCAAAATATTTGATTTTTAGAAATGATTTGAAGAATCCAGTTTCACATAAATGATGAAACTCAAAATTTGAAAAAGGTACGTACTCCCTTAATAATAAGAACATATTCTCGAGACATTCTTGTATATTTTACAAGACTTAATATTTGTTTGGAGACTAAAACAAGAAAACTGAATTCTTTCTTTCCCTTAGATTTTTTATTTTTGGTTAAAAAATTTCATCTTGTATCATTTTTTTATCATTTTTTGATTTATTCATTTGCAAATTATCTAACAACAAAATGTATTTAAGAATTTGTAGAAAGTGCAACCGTTATACACTCAAGGAAAAATGTCCAAAATGTAGTCACCCAACTGAATCTGCACATCCAGCAAGATTTTCACCAGACGACAAATATTCAAGAGAAAGGATGATTTTAAAAAGAAGATACAACCTTTTACCAATCCAAATCAATTCAGAAAACAAAAAATAAAGAATTTGAATGTGACAAGTTCTTTATTACTCTCACTTCTTAATATTTTTTTATTTATAATCAAAAGAATTAAAAAATAGAATCTTTTTACCTTCTTTTTTTTTTTTTTCTTTTTCTTTTTCTTTTTCTTTTTCTTTTATTTTCTAAAAGAAAGAACATCACAAACAGAATTTTTAATACTCTAATCAAGTATTTTGTTTTCGAATTCTACAATGGAAAATTGATCTTTATTATTTTTCTCTGATGAATACAAAACAAAAAACTTTTCAATTAAATTTTTTTTTTTAATCGTTTTGAAAATACGTAATTCCAAAAATCTTTTTTTTTTTTTTTAGGATCAACAACCCAATAACACAGGAATTAATCTTGGACGAATTTTTTCTTTTTTGGAAAATTTGTGTGGGACCTGCTTCGTTGTGAGACCAAAACAAAAGAGAATTGCATTTTGGATTTGTTGTATTTTTTAAATGTTGAACGATAAGGTGATTAAAATTGCAAGACTTTAAAAATATACAAGAGATCTTTATTGGGATTGTTTACCCAATTCTAAGGTCAAGTGATGAGATTAAATACTCAATGTTTGATTTGTTTTTAAGCGTCTAGCTATAACTCTTTTTTATTTTGAATCCCAAAGGTAACAGAGTAATTATTTACACCATGATACAATCAAACTCGATACGAAACTTCATTTATCAACTTTAGTGAGATGAGTTATCATTTTAAAAGATCATTTTTTTTTTTCCAATGAAATTTTCAGTCAAAGTATCTGATCTAATCCCTTTTTTGGTTTGTATTTTTATGTATCAAATTAGAAAAAGGAAAATTTTCAAAAGAGTTTTTAGTTTTCAAGAAATCTCACTTTGGGTAATTTCTGAGAGTCTTTACGAACAAATAACATTTTTAACTTTAATCTTATTTTATAAAAACAGTCTAAATAAATCAAATATTGAATACTTGTAGATCTAAAAAAAATTTATTATCTATTTTATTCACAAATATTTATTTAAATTTCTTGAAATTTCCAAGTTTAGGCAATATTCTTTTTCAAACATTAAGAGTATAAAAAAGGGACTTTTAGGATAAAAATCAGTTTTTTAATAATTTCTATTAATTTTTTTTTATTAGATTTATTTATTTAAATTTGGTTTATTTGTTTGAAATTCTAAAAATAATTGAGAAATAATAAATTATATTGATAAATTTCATCCTTGGACTATTGCTAACCCACTGAAATAATTAAAATTCTTCTGATTAATTATTTATTAAAAATAATCGAATTAGAATACTTGGAATTTTAACACACCACTAAATAAACTAATAAGTACAAAAAAATATTTTTTTTTTTTTGGTAAAATTAATGAATATTAAGACACTGATACTTTATTTTTTGACTATTGTTTGAGTCGAAAAAAAAAATGATTGTCATTTGTTATTTTGTTCAATCTTTTTTTATATTCATTTTTTTTATTGTTTGTTCCTTATTTTGATTATTTTATTCCTTATATCTTATCTTATAACCTGTACAAAAAAGTAAACTATTTTTCAGTCAAATATGCCCAGTTATTATGTGTAAATTATATGTTTAAAGGTTTTGAATCCATATTATTAAAAGAAAAATTTATTTTGGAAATTCCAAAATGGAAATCTTATAATTGAACATTTTATCTTCTTTTTTTCACTTTTTTTTATAAACTAATTGTTTTTCAAATTTTTGTTTTTTTATATGATCTTTGTCATTAGTTCACTTGGTAAAAACATGTTATTTCAATGTTATTGAGATAGTGAAAACCACTGAAAAAAAATCCACTTTGTTTCTATTGTATTTTTTTTTGATCTTCAATTGAAGATCAAAATGAACACTCTGTTTTTCTCAATAGATCACTTAAGAATTTAAGTTGTTAATTTTTTTTTGAGAAAATCAATTGATTTAAAAGTTTTACTTTATACCAAAAATCAACCACCCATTGAAGTTTATTATTCTACTTATTTCTTATTTGTTCTTCAAAGGTTAATTATTAATAAAAATTGATATTTGGAAAAACTCTTGGTCAAATATGACTAAAACAACCCTAATATGTTATTTTAAGAATTATCTTTGCGGATTTTTTTTTTTTTAAAAAACAATCCTTATATAAGAACATGGACCGTAAATCTATAACTATTATCGATTCTGAATTTCTAAATTAAAACATAAAGTATTTACTGTACTTTTCCATAAATTGGTAAATTGAAAATATAAACTTTTAATTTTAAAATTGAGAATTTTTACAATTTTATTATTGTTTTTTGGGCACTTTTCTAATTAAAGAAGGTTTAAATAATATTTTTCTTCAATATCAAAATTATTATAAATTTAGATGAGACTCTTATTTGATCAAATTGGTCAAGTTTTATGTAGGAAATAGAACATATTCTATGATTTTTATTCAGTATTCTTCTCAAAATAAAATTTTCAATTTTTAGATCAGAATCTTTTTTTGTTATTTTTCCAATTTTTTTATATTTTCTTGAGATAAATTCTTTTTTTTTTCTTCTTTACTTTTTTCTCTTTAGTTATTGTTTTTTAATAAAATAGTAAATTTGAAAAAAAATATTTGAAAAAACTAATTAACTTTAATAAAATTGAGGCTTTGTAATTCTTTTTAAAATGAATACATTTGCAATTAAAAAAAAATCAGAGTAAAAATGTTATTTTTCCAAAGAAATTGAGAATATTGTAGGATATATTTCAATAAAAGTGTCAGAAAATAAAGTTTTAACTAATCTATATTCTACAATCATGAGGCAAAATTTGAAAATATGTTATTGTGATATATTCTACTAACAAATTTTGTATATCCCAAGTGTCATAAAAATTCTGATCAACCAAGAAAGTCATTTTAGAATATTTTTCTGTTTAAATAATATTTTTTTACATTTTTTTTTTGAAAAAAAAAAGAAAACTTTTAAATTCATTTTATTTCTAAGACTATATCATTTTTTATCCCGTTTCATTGTGATTTCCATCATTAATATAATATACTAAGTCCTTATTGTCAGGAATATTAATGACAAGATTTTTTTTCTTTTCAGGGATAAATCTTTTGGTTAACCAAAAAAAATGATTTAACCAACCCACTGGAAAATAATATTATTTTAATATTTTTAACAGACCATTGTCAAATGTTTGCAGATGATTTAATCTTAATTATTAAAGGGAATAAACTTCATTTAAATCAAAAATTAAATTCAATTTATGAAATTATAATTCAATTTGGGATTGAAACCCAATAAAGAAAAAAACAGTCATTTCAAAAGATTTAAAAAATAATTAAATATTTAGGTATTTATTTGGATAAAATTTCACATATAGTTTATAATTTAAAAAAAGTTACAGTCAGTTCCACTTTTAAGGCACAAACTATCAACGAAATTTAAGGCACAAAAAAATTCTCAAATTAAGGTACAAAATTTGTTATTTTTTATTTTACAATTTATTTTAATAGAATCCAAAATTTTGCACCTTAATTTGAGATTTTTATTGTGCCTTAAATTTCGTTGAAAGTTTGTACCTTAAAAGTGGAACTGACTGTAAAGAAACATTTTATAACTGTAAACAATTTTCCAATAACAATTCTCTCAAAAATAATTTGAAAATTAGATTATTTTTATCTTTTATATTAAGTCAGTTAACATCTGGATTAGAAATTTTTAATTATGAAATAAAAACTTTAAATTATTTTAAATTCTTGGATTAATACAGCCATTACTGAATTATGCAAAATAAACAGAAATACACCAATTCTTATTTATAAAACAGAATTTAAAATTGACAATATGATAATTTCGGTAAATAAAAAAAAATTCAAATTCAAAAAAAAATTTTAAAATTTATTTCTTCTTTCATTAGAAAAATTAATAAAATTTGATCAACGGAACAACAATAAAATTAACTGGAATTTAAAAGATATAATTGAATTAAAAAAGGAAATCTATAAATACACATATAATGAATTATTGAATTCCAAGAGTTGGAAGTGTCGTTAGGTTTTCCAAAATTTAAAAGAATAGATTAAAATCTTTGATTTTATTCAATTCTTTTGAATCCTGGAAAACTGCCGTTAGCTTTTTTTTAATTTTAGAAATATAAAGAAAATTTCTGAAATTTTCTTTTTATTTCAAAAATTTTCAAAAAGCACCGTTAGCTTTTCTTGAGTTTTCTGTTTATTTTAAAAATCAATAGATTTTCGTTAGGTTTTCTTGAGGTTTTCTATTTATCTGGAAAATCGATAGATTTTCGTTGGGTTTTTTTTACTTTATGAAATAAACCGAAATTTTATTAAAATTTTCAGTTTATTTCAAAAAGTAAAAAAAACCTAGAAAACTTAACAAATAAAACAGAAAAGCCCAAGAAAATCTCAGTTAAGTTTTTCATAATTTAAAAGTATTGAGTTAAATAATTGATTTTACTCAATTCTTTTGAATTCTGGAAAACCTAGGCACTTGACAGCACTTGACGGCACTTGACGACACTCCACAAAAATCCTTTATAAAATATTAAGAAACCAAAATTAATTGTTTAAAACTAAAAAATATCTAAGTTATCCATCAAGTTCAACAATCATAAAATTCGGAACATTTACCAATTGCTTAAACAGATATTACTATGTAATTAATAAAAAATTATATAAATTTTGTCCTTTATGTTTAAAGTATAAACAAAAGGAAGTTATAGAAAATATTGATCATTTTTTGTGGGTATGCCCTTCCTATGAAAATAATAGATTAATATTTCGGAATAAATTAAATGAAAAAAACCTCTATGAATTAATTTTAGACCATAACAGTTTATTGTTATTTTCATTGGCTAATAATCATGAAATATAAGATTTTACGCTTAAATTCCTAAAAGGAAATTTAAGTATATGGGCAACTAGAGTGTAATTTACACTTCTTCAATAATAATAAATAAATAAAATATTATTATTTTTTAAGAAAGATGGTTATAATAATTAAAATTTTCAACTCCTTTATAACTTTTTTACCAAGAAATTTTGTTTTAGTTTCAAGATGAAATTCAATTTTTAAAAATAAAATTTACTGAAAGATATTTTTGCAAATAAAATAATTTGATACTCAAAATTCAAAATAAATTCTTTTATTTCACAAATGATTTAAATTGTTATAAGAATTCTCAAGAATAAGACTAAAAAATATATTAACAAAAATTTTTTGCAATTTTTTTTTTTTTTATTCAAAAAACCAGTAAAAAACTTTTTAAAACCTTAAAGAAAAAACTTTTTTTTTCCATTATAGATCTCATTTTAATTGAGACAATTCTGTTAAACTTCTATCAAATATTCCTTAATCAATCACCTATGGTAAAATTATTTTGATTGGATTATATTTGAATTGAAATATTAATCAATAGGTTTAAATAACTAAAGTGTAACTTTTCTTTCAAAATCAATACTTTCCAACATAAAACGAAAAATTTGGTTTCACCATTTTCAAGAATTCACTTTGTTGCTAATAAAAATAATATGTTGCTTTTTTTCGTTTTATATTAAAAATATATAACTTTTGGATTTCAAAAAGGAGACTCGAATTAATAAATAGTTTATATGAGGTTAACTCATCCATTTCAGAAGTTTAAACATAAATTACATAAAGCAATTTTTTTCATGGTCTTGAAAACATTTCTTTTTATTTTTCAAAAAATAAAACTATCGTAACATTTTATTGTTTTAAAATTTAGAATTTGTAAAGTTATTTATTTTCTGAATTCCTGTTCTAACCTAAAGTTTATTTTTTACAGAATCTCGAAACTGTTATTATTATTTTCATGAATTCAAAAAAAAATAAAAATTTTCATTTTTTGTTGGGCCACTTTGAGTGAAATGGGGCTGATTATAAATAATATTGTACAACAAATTATTAGATTTTTTTCTAATTATCCCTATTAAAAATTTTCATTTTAGAAATTTTATTGTTAAAATTCCTTTTCCAAATCTAAAAATAGAAACCCAACATAACATTATTCCAGTAGTTACAAATTTAAATTTTGAACTTACAAAATTAACTATTTTTTCAATTTTTAATTTTCAAAGTTTCACTTAATAATCATCCTCATAAAGCCCAAAAGATATAATCAGTTTATTCCCTTTTAATTAATCCAGTTATATTTTCAATATGTACTTAATAAAATTAAGCACTATTTTTTTCTGATTAATATTTTTCAAAATCTAACCTTATAACTTAATTCCATTAACCACTGGGATAATTAATTTTTAGAATAATAACACTCTTAACTTTTGAATATCAAAAATATTTTTGTCATTACCGTGAACTTTTATATTTTTTTGAAAAATTGGGGTTGAGAAAATTTTGCAATCAAAGAATAAGTTAATATATCAAATTAGAATGCTTTTCCAGAGAATTTATCTTTTTTTGGTTTAACTTTTTTAAAATTTTACCATTTAAAAATAAAAAAAAACATTTGAAGATCAAATTAGTCCCTTTTGTGAAAAGAAAATTCCCATAATTTAGAATTTTTTACAGTAAATAAGGTAAAAAAAGATATTGTTTCTAAAAATATACATAATTTCAACTTTGAATTTAATGATTTTGGAAAAAATGTTTTCAAGAAAAAGTTAAATTGAAACTTTATTTATTTTTATTTTTTCATTTAGATTTTTTTAATTTTATTAATGGAAAGTATTTGATAAGTTTTCCATTTTTACCTTTTTTTGGGTTGAAGGGGCATATATTTCAAATATGTGAAAATAAATTTGTCAAAATAACCACAGAATAAATATTTTATTTTTTTTCAAAAAAATGAATTATTTAGCAACTAATCTAGATTTCGAAACAGATTTTGGAAAGATATTTTTCTGTTTTGGGGTCTAAAAGTTAATTAATCAACCTATAAATTTGTTTTGTAATTAAAATTTTTTTCCAGAATTTTTCTTTGGATTTTTTACTAATACAATGTATCATTTTTAATTGGTGAGTATCAAAAAATAGTACTACTTGACTAAAGAATTTTTAGAGATATTGAAACCATGGTACACTAATATAATTTTCTTATGAAAACAGCATTCTTTAATTTTAGATTTCTACTTGGTTGGGGCTAATTCCTTATCATAATTATATTTATTTTTTTTTTTTATAATAAAAATAAAGTAATAATTTTTAATGACTTTACAACTCGGAATATATTTGAAGAAACGATTTTTTATTATTTTTAAAATTTTTCTTTAAAGATCCACTTTTTTTTCAAATGTGAAACAAGTTATATTTCACAAATTAAAAGATTTTTTATCCCAGAGATGTTTATACAATATAACTGTAAATTTTGGCTAAGAACAACTTTTGAGAAATTATTTATTTTGATTTCATTCTAATATTTTTTATTTTTAATAATCCTTATTCGGAGAATAAAAAGAAAGTACGAAAAAAATAAAAAAAAAAAAAAATAGAAAATAATGTAATAAATTGTAAATCGCAAATGTTTTTAGGAATATTCTATTAAAACATAAGTTCGTCAGATAACAAATTCTATAACTTTTTTAACAATCATTTAAAATTCTTATCAGATTTTATTCAAAAAACATTCAAATTATAGAAATTCTTTTTTCTTATTCAAAAAACCAAAAATAATTAAATAACAACTACAACTCTTTGAAAAAAGTGTATTAGTTTCTTTTTTTTTAAATGAGGTTGTGGGAATTAAAACTTTTTTAATCTTCTTCATTTGAATTAAGTAGTGAAAACTTGTTTTTTAAAAAAATGCAAGACACTCCTGACATCGACCTCTGCATCACATTGAAAGGTTGAGCTCTCACTTTTTTCGTATAGATAACTAGAAAAAAGTTTTAAAAAACTCGTCACTTTTTGAAAAGGTGATATTTTCTAAAAATTCAATTATCCACCTGAAAATCCTGTTAAAAAGGAAAGGAAAAAATTAATATTATCTTAAAAATTCTATAAGGAAGTGTTTAATAAATCAGACATTTTCTTTTTTTGTATGAATATCGACGATATTATAAAATTTTCACAACTCCTTGATAGAAAACATAGTTTGGGGTTATTAAACAAAAAATTTGAAATTCTGATTTACGATCATATATAATTTTTGAAATATTACCATAAATAACTTAATGGAACTTTCTGAAAAATTCTCAAAACGGTTTACTGTTCACCTTAACAACAATTAACGTCAACAACCAAATATTACTAAAGTTTAAGATCAATATTATAAACCATTACATTTTTTTTTTCCTTTATCATAGGGTATTTTGTCCAAAAAGTAAGCCACCTTACACTCATCAACTTTAAATATAACCAACTAATCACAATTAACAAAGAATATACCTCAATTAAGAATTATGAATCTAAATAGCCAGAAGAATGAATATTTAAAACAGTTAAATAATTTTTTTAATAACTTTCTTGCAAATGAAAACAAAAGCAATGTAATTGATCAAAACCATGAAATTAAAAATCAACCCTTCAATCTGAATATTCGTATCAAACCTGTAAGAAATAACAATTATTTTTTTTTGTTTTCTTTATTTTTCACTTCAAAAGAACAAACAACATAATTATTGTTTGAAGATCGAATGGAAAAAATTACAGTTATTATGAAATTTTATTTTCTAAATTAGTATAGTTGTAGTTCTTTTATTTTTTTTTTGTTTCAAATTTACGATAAGTTTGAAAAAGAACTCTAAAAGCCCAAATTCAAAAAATTTTTGTGATTTTGTTAACAATTATTTTCTTTTAGGCTCTGATCTTTTTTTGTTGTAATTAAAAACAATTATTATTAATAATCCAAAACTGAAATCTGGGAAAAAATTCTTCTTTTCAACACTAATTCTCTTCAAAAACTGATATCCACTGTGCTTTTTGTTTTTTTTTTTCATTCTTTAATTGTAATTTTCTGTAACCTATTAACCTAATAAATCAAATTTTCAATAGGAAGGTGTAAGAAAAAACTTTTTTTTGATTTTTTTTCAACAAAAAAAATTTGATCATAATTTTTTTTTGAACTTCACAAATAAAAATAGTTTACAGCTGTTCATTTACTTGCCCAATTTAATCCAGATCCCCGATTGATAGAAATATTGGATAAACAGAAAATCTCTTTGGATGATTCACAGAATGTAAGCAATTTTCTACCCATATAAATCTCAACTTTTTTTATTTTTTATTTTTTCTCTTTACCAAAGCATTCCTTCATAAAAAAAAAGATCTTCAAGATTGAACACACTTTTGGAAAAAGTTTTATTTTGTATATTTTTTGGAATTATACCAAAGCCGAAAATTTTTTTTTTTTTTGATCCTATGTAATATTGATAAACATATTGTTACCAAGAAACCAACTTTTAAAAAGTTGTAAGGAATTATAAAAAAAAATAGTGAATAGTGTCATGAAAAATTAATTCAATAAATAATTTCATTTGCCATTTCAGAAATAAAAAAATACCTTAACACACAAAATCAGGGAATTACTTTCATTTTCCAATTAAAATAGAAAAATTTTTATTTCAGATCATCAAATATTTATCCAGTAATTGTCTTAATTATTGAAAAAAAAACAAGATCTTCACAAGATCATTTGATCATGATACTCTTGAGTTTTATGAATTTGGATCTCTTTATTATTGAGACTTTGAGATAAAATTTATTTTTTTTAATTAGAAAATAACAGTAAATAAATCACAAAAATCACTATTCTCAAGACTATATTAGAATTTCATACATTAGAAATATCCTCTTTTAAAGCAAAAAATTAATTTATCTTTTTCACACCTACATCCTTTAATTTTTTTTAGCGTGGTGTTTAAAACATAAAATGAAGAAAAAAATGAAGGTTTTTTGAATCTATATAATCACAAATTTGATAAAATCGTAATACTTGAAGCAAAAAAAAATTGTTATTTGAATAAAAATCATGATTTTTTTTTTTGTTTTTTTTATTAAAGATAGGTGATTTAACAATATTACCCCTATTTACCATAATGTTTGTTTTAATTTGAGAAATAAACCGAAAATTAAATAAATTTTCAATTTACTGATAAATTCACATAAATATTGGTTCATTTTTATTTCATTTTTCATTTTACAAATTTTTTTACACAATCTTTGAATAAAGTCTTTTATTGATATAAATGTTTCTCAATTTTTAAAACAATTCAAAGGTCAGAACCTTTTAAAGTCAAACTAATTTTAAAAAGTTTCTAGAAAACTAAAAATTTGATTAGATTTATTTGAATTTATCAGTAATTCTAAAATTCAAAAAAAAACTCAGTGAGCTTTTCAGAAGTTAAAAGAATCTAGTAAAATTCAAGATTTTTTACTCTATTATTTTGAATTCTGAAAAATTGCAGTTAGTATACTTGAGTTTTTTCTTTAATTGGAAAATCGACACTTTTTGTTAGGTTTTTTTTATTTTTTAAAATAAACCGAAAATTTATTAAAATTTCAAAAACTCAAAAAAACCTAGAACACTACATAAATAAAATAGAAAACCTCAAGAAAACCTAGGCACTCTACGGTACTCTACAGTACTCTACGACACTTGATGTAACTATATAAACTTTTGATTTGGATTTTTTTCTTTAAGCTCTAATAATGTTAAGATGAGAGCCCATAAAATAACTTTTAAAAAAAAAATGAAAAGAAAAATATTATTTTCAACATAGACAAGAAAAAGAGAAAGAAAGCAAGGAATAAAAGAGAGAAAAAATTTAAAAGTAAAAATAGTGAAATTTTCTTTTATTTTCTAAAGAAAGTTTTATATTACACCTTGAGTGTTTCAGGATTTATTTAGTTTTTTCCTTTTAGGTTGATTGGGTAGGAAATTTCCTGATCACATCCATAATAACATTGATGAAATAACATAATAGCTAACTTGACATTAGTTCATTCCAATATAAGGCATTGTTACCTTACTCACCAGAATTAATAGGGTACTTTGTTCATTGATTTTGATTCATATCTATAAATCAACTTTCAGCACTTTTAAATACAAAAACCTTAAATTACTCTAATAGATTTATCTTTTTGGATTGAAATCTAAAACATTGTAAATAAAAAGCAAGATCTACATGAGGATTAGCTTAACTGGTAAGGTTTAAGTGCTCAAGAGCTCTTAACCTGTTAAAGAGAGAGAGTTTTGAAGTGACTAAATTTGTGACTTTTAATTCAAAGAGGAGTCAAAAGAAACTTTAAATTACAGTCTTTCCAAGTATTTTAAACTCAATTTATTTTTTTGATCTACAAGAGGATAATAAATAATTAAAAAAAGCCCTTCTTTGCTTCTTGAATTACTGTAAAATTCAAATAAAAAGTTAAAAATGTTACCTTTATTTTCCATTTTATAAAAGTTTTTTAACTTAGCTTTGAAGAAAGCATTTTATTGGTTCAAATGTTCCTAAACTCTTTAAATTTAGTTGATCTTTGAAATATTGTTTGTTAAGAACTGTTTTAATAGTACAGTTATCAAATTTACAATATAGTCAGTTCAATTTTTAAGACACAAACCACACAAGAAAATTAAGGCATAAAACAATTCCCAAATTAAAGCACAAAATTCAGATTCCCGTAAAAATAAAGTGTAAAAAAAAAAATCCAAAATTTTTAACATTAATTAGAGATTTTTTGGTACCTTAAATTGTGTTGAAAGTTTGTACCTTAAAAGTGAAACTGGTTGTAATGATAATGAATTAAAAATTTATAAAAGTTGTTTGCCATTTATAAGGAACCTTTTTAATCTAGTCCCAAGAATTTAAAAACAAAATGGGTTTTTATTTACAATCATCAAGAAAAGATACATATTTTGATCAGAATAATTCCAAAGAAATTAATATCAATAAAAAAAAATGAAACTAAATTTAATACTAATTTTTAATTTTATTCTGTCTCTGTGATTCTATGCTGGTACCAAATTGAATTGTGAATACAATTTTTTTAAAAATAAAAAAACGTACCAACTACCTTTGAATCTCTCAAAACAATCTACATCAAGATAAGAAATTATCATAAATCATTTTTTAGTTTTTTTTTTTAAACCTTAAGCAATTACCAAAACCAATTTATTATGGGCTAATTACAAGTATATTATTTTAAGATAAAAGCCCAATAAAACGAAAACTAAAACTCTTCAATTGGACTCTTTGAAAATAGAAAAAGTTTTACAATTGATCAAGTTCTTTGTTTTTTTTTATTATTATTTATTTTTTTTTAGCAAAATGTACTATTAATACCATCTCAGATGCTCTATAAGTTTATAAATGTAAATCCAAATCAATACTAAAAATATTATTGAATTTAAAGATGAAAATTCCAACTGTATTAATATTTTATACTTCGAAAGTTAATTATTAATGTTTGTTAAGGTTTTTAGGATATATTTATTGACACATTAAAATAATTTTTTGTGTAACATCAGTTTTTTTCTTGCATTTTGTTTTTTATTTTTGGTTCTTGTATAAATTACTCAAATTAGTAAACTTGTACTTCAGGATAGTATTGCATTATAATAAAATTATTAAATTCAACAGAGTAATTCGAAGTCAACTATTATTTACACAATGAAATTTAAAACTTATTTCTAGTTCCAAAATATTTTACAAATTATTTGTTTGAAAAAACCAAAGATCTTTACAAAATCAATTAAAAATTTTATTTTATTTGATTTATGTTCTGTATTGCTCTTTTGAGATACAAGTACATTTGTTTTATATCGATTTAATAGTAATAACTAACTTAAAGGGTGTAATAATTCATTAATATCTTCAACATGTATTTTTAAGTATTTTTCTAACTGTTAATTTAAAAAACAAAAAAACTCCAAAAAATACATTTTTCCAATTAAAAAAATCTTTTATTTTCATAAGTCGAGAAAATATCTCAAAAATCTTAACTCACATTAATAGTTAACATTTGTAGTATATGGTATTTATTCATTTTTAGGTATCTCCTGCTTAAAAATACAGAAATATCTTTTAAAGGGATATTGTTGTAAATAAGAAATGAAAATTTCTTTATTCAAAGTTTTTAACAAATAATACAATTAGATCCTCTTTTAAGACCCAACCTTTAATTAGAATTTAAAAGCACAAAAAATTCCCAAATTAAAGTTCATTGTGTAGAATTTTGTTTTGTACAAATTATTTGATTAGAATTTGAATTTTTTTATGCCTTAATTTGAAAATTTTCTTGTGCCTTAATTTTCGTTGCAAGCTTGCGTTTTAAAAGTGGAATAAACTTTAAGTGCGAACCCTTTCTTGAATGGTTCTCTTTGTAAAAAATTCTTTATTGATCAGTTTTTAACAACAAACAGTTCAAAATTTTAAAATTATTTAAGGGTGGTATTATTTACTTTCTTATTTTATATTATTGGGAATGTCAAAAAAATATGATCTATTAAGGAGCACAGTAAAGACAATTTTTTCAATAAAATCAAAATTTTTTTATACTGTTGGTAATGGAAATGATAATTATTAAATTGATTTTCTTTTTTACAAAATAAAAAAAATTTCATCTTTTGAAGAATATTTTCTTCATAAAATTAATAGTGAATAAAATCCATCGAAATAAATATTAATTAATGTTTTTTTTTTTTTTTTTTGTGATAATTTTTTAGGATAAACAAAAAAATGTTTTCTTGAAGACCTTGAAATATTTTAAACTTCAATTCAACATTTTTTCAATACCCAAATTAATTTTTTTGAATAAAATTTATATGGAATATTTTATATGAGAAATACCAAAGTAGAACCATTCTTTAATTGAATGTTAAAAATTGTTTATTAATTACAATACCTATAAAATAAAAATACTTAAATAATTTTCAATATTAATAAATATAAGGTGTTGTTAAAAATTTTGGAGTGGGCAAAACAAAAAAAAATACATTGATAAATTTGTTTATATTCTATTAATAAATATTGATCTGCAAATGGTTAGGTATTATCTAATTTTATATTAGTTATCAATTTAAAAGAACTCAACTTTAACTATGGTATTGTTTGTTAAAAAAAATTGATCAAACAAAAAAATAGTAAGTAATTCATAAAATTAAATGAAAATAAAATAAAAAACGAAAAAATAATTTTCATATTTTACAAAAATCAAAATTATTTTCCATTTGAATAAACTTTTATTACTGTGATTCTTCAGGGTATGAAAATTGTGATAAAATATTAGATTTTTTGTTTAATATTATTTTAATGATGATAATTTTTACCATTAAAAATTGAAAACAATTTAGCTTTTTTTTATCGTAAAAAGTGTTTTTATTTAAAAAATGAAATTGATTTTTTGAAATAAAATTTTGTTCTAGATAATTTTTAATCAAGTAATTTAACATTAAAAATCCAAACTAGATTTTTTTTTTCCAAAAATGATTTAAATTGATATATAGATTCTTATAAAAATGCATAAAAAAATGTTTAAATACCTTTTCAAATTCTTTTTTTTTAAAATAATTTTTTATAAATCCTAAAAATTGTAAACTGACTTTTTCCACAACTTTATAGAATAATCATTATTTACTGGGTAGATTTAAATACAATTGATAAAAAAATTGTTAAACTTCTATTAAATTTTCATTAATGTAATCATCTATACTTCTATTAGTTTTATTTGTTAAAGATTTTACTTGAAATTTGAATTAAAAATAATAATAAAAATAAAAAAATGTATTTTTAAAAAAAACAATATGTTCTTTAATAAAACTAAAAATAAGACAATTTTCAAGAATTAACTTAATTTTAAATAAAAATGTACAGTAGTATAAAAACCCAGAGTTTATGTATAAATAGATGACTAGAATTAAATCTGTTATTTTTTATTTTTTTTTTTTTCCTTATTTTTTGTATATATCGAATATTAAATTAAGTATTCAATGGTTAATCTCAGTTTAGCTAAATAGTAAAAGTTAAAACAATTGATATTTAGAGATATTTTAATATTATGGATTGAATTTATTTATTTTTTTTTTTTTGTAATTTTTATCAGATTGTTAAACTTTTAAAATTGGGTGAAAAATGTATCGTGAAAAAATTAACTTTATTTTTTTAAGAAAAATTTCAAATTGATCATTAATTTTCCAAAATTAACTTAACTGTTAATAAAAATTATTGATTACTTTTTTTCATTATATATTGTAAACAACTGGATTTTGGATTTCAAAAAATAGATTAATTATGAAATTGTATCCTTGATTTAAAAAACGTTGATTTTTCTTTTTAGAATCCAAAACACAAATTACAAAAATATTTATAGATCTAGATGAGGTTTTATTATTATTTTTTTTTAAAAAAATATTATCCTTAATAGTTACCATTTTAGGTATGGCCCACATTGTAACAAGGTATAATCAGAAAAAAATAGTACTATTATTATTGTTATTGAGGAGACACAAATTAAATGTTCAATTTTTTTTTTTTTTTTTTTTTACTTAACAGTCTCTTGTGGTATCTAAATGTAAAATTAAAGATCTTAAAATTATTCATGGAATGCTGTATACTCAAATTATGTTTATTATTGACAAAATAAAAACAAAAATTATCAAAATAATAAAGAAATAAATAGATTAAACTTCAAAAAAAAAAAAATGTAAAATTAAAATATCAAAAAAAATTAACTAAAATAATGTTTTGTTCTAAATTATTTTTTTTCTTTTTGTTAATTATTTTAATAAAATGGATTTAATCAACGAACTGGCTATTAAATTAGATAGTAAGTGAAAATTTCTTTAAATAAATTTGTTTTAATAATATTATTATCTTATCAAAGAACTTTTTTATTCATTTTTTTATTAAATTAATTATATTATCCTATGAATAGTATGGAGTAAGAAATTATAAAATTAATATTTATTTCTTATATATATATATATATATATATTCAAGATATTAATGTAATAATATAAATCATTATATAAATATAATTATAGATGTCACCAATGCATATCCTTTGTACATTCCATGATCATGTGGATTGTTTAAAAATATTTATTAAAAAGGGCGTTAGAATAAATAATCGAACAAAAGTAATATTTTGAAAAATAAAACTCAAAAATATTAAAAATTAAGTACATTAACTAATTTTTATTGGATATATATATATATATATATATATATATATATATATATATATATATATATAATTTAATTATATTTTAAATAGAAAAATGTAAGATTTTGGGTCCATATTGTTTGATTTAAGTATATAACATACTTACTTCTTTTAAATAGAATATGATAATATTAACTTTGTAAAATTTACAATTATTATAATAATCTTTAAAACAAAAAAAAATAAAAAAAAATAGCAAACTGTGTTACACATCGCATGTCTTTCTCCAATAAAAATAAATTCGATTAAAATTTTGTTAAAATATGGGGCTGAAATTAGTCCATTTGATAATTATTTAAATACTCCTTTGCATTACCTTTGCCAGGAATCATCCACACCAAAGCAAATTTTTAAATTGATGTTAAAAAGTGGTGCAAAATATGACATCAAAAATGTAATTTTTAATTATATCTCTTTTACTTTGTATAAAACCTGTATTAAATATACCTCCATATATATTGGTATAAATATTATCTTACTTTTCATATTGAATTTTATTCCTAAATCCTCTGTTTGGTATATTTATATATTATTTCTTCTTTATAATATTATTATTGCTAATCTGACTTAATCTTGAAATATTAACTAGAAGGTAAATTCTTATTTTTATTTTTATAATATTCAAAATAATTTGTTTTTTTTTTTGAAATTTAATGTTGGTTTTTTTATACACTTGAAGTGATCTATTATGGATAAATATTGATATTAAATTGAAATTTTTATTTAATTGATCAATGGATAGACTAATGCTGATAATTATTTCGAGTTTTCAAGGTTTATTATTTCATTTATATAAGTTTATCAGATTTGACAAAATGTTCTTAAAATAGAAAAATACAAGATCATTTTGAAAAAAAAAAAAAATTAGTACAAAATTAATATTATGAAAATTTAAATTACCTTGAGAATATTTTTCCAATAATTTACTTTTAATATTTTATATAATTGACCATTAAGCAAAATTCTTGTACCTTACAAGGTTTTTCTAGAGAAAGTATATATAAAAATAGATATTACAATTATTTGAAATATAAAATTAGTTTTAATAAGAAATTTGATAAATACAGAGTATAAATAAAAGGATTTATTACACTATATTGTTTATATTTTTCCAATTAAACCAATTTTTTTTAAGAAAATAATTTTTCATTTTTACAGGTAACTAGAAAATAATATTATCTGAACTTTCCAACTTTTCTTATAATTGAGTTGCTATCCCAAAAAATCATTATAATATATCAATTTTAGAGATTTAAAGTTAATTTTTTAAATGATCAAAAAAAAATGGGTTAATATAAAGATTTTTTGATTGAAATTTTTAAAGGGTAAGATTCTATCAAAAAAGTAGATAATATGTATGGCGAAAAAATAAAATTATTTGTTTATTTTTTTTTTTTTTAAGAATTTTTTAACATATTTTTTATGAAAAATTTATAAGTCCAGCCACTCTCATTTTTTTCGATAAGATAAAAAGAAAAAATATAAAAAGTAAAATGTTGTATCTTATTCAATAAAGTAAAAATACGATAAATAAATTTTTAAGATATTGGGGGGGGTGATTTTGTGTTTAGATGTTTTCTTAACAAATACCCTATATTATCTTCTAATAAACCAAAATTCAAATTTTACACATGATCAAAAAAGTGAAAAAAACTCACAATAATATAATTTCATTCAAATTGGAAATAATATTGATTTGTGAAAATTCTAAAAATCATTTTTTTTAATTTTTTTTTTTTTTTTTTGGTTTTAATTTAATTTTGTTATTTTTTTTTTTCCAATTGTATAATCTATTATGTTTAATCAAAAATTGTTTCAAAAAATTGATATTATGTTAAAGTTGAGTTCTTTTCAATTGAGGAATCAAAAAAAAATATTTGATAGTACCTAGCCATGTGAGGGATTAATGATTACAATTGGTATTTAAACAAAGTTACCAATATATTTTTTTTGCTCTTCTCCTCCCAAAAATTTTTGCCATAGTCTTGAGGTATTAGTATTGATAATTATTTATTTTATATTTTGTGGATATGGAAAAAGAAAAATAATTTGTTAAATTCTAATTGATTAATGATTCTAATTTGGTATTTCTTTAGAATTTATTTATAAATTTTTTATTTTTGAAAAATTGAATTTGGTATGTCAAAAATGATAAATTAGTGTTGATAAAGGAGAAAAAATCAAAATAATAAATTTAAAAAAGATTCTAGGTCAAAATATTTTCATAAATAATAAGTGTTTGATCAAAAAGATTCAAACACTTGTTTTTTTTTTCTTTCAATAATGTCATTTTTTAATGTTTAAAATTTTGTTGATAACTAATAAATTTATTACCATTTTATTTTGCAATAAATTTAGAAAAAATAATTATTTTGATTACTTTAATGTAAAATTATTTAAATGGCTCTATTACTCATCTCCAAATGATATTTGAGTAAAATATTATTTATATTTTTAGAAAAATCAAGAAGAATTATAAGCAAATAACTAGATAATTAAAAGTTTTAAAAACGGTTTTAATTAAATGTTTCAAACAGGTTTTTTTATATTTATAACGGATTAAAGTTAAATACAAAAATAAAATGTTTAGAAAGGATATACAAATAATTAATTTTATATAAAGTATGTTACCAAAAATAATTGTTTTGAAAAAATGATAATTTTGAATAAAAAAAAATTATAATTTTGGAAAAAATACCTTATAAAATTTGTATCTTTCAAAGTATCAATTATTTTTCCTAAATCAATTATTTTTTAAAATTTCCTTTGAAGAACAAATAATAATTAAGTAGAATATTGCATACCAAAGAATAGTTGATACCATTAAGGAAATAAATCCAATAAATCAATAGATTCTCTTAAAAATTGAAAAAACTTAAATTCTTAAACACATTGATAAAAACAGCATATTCGTTACGATCTTCAATTGAAGATCATAGAAAATTCCAATAGAAATAAATATTATTTCTCTACAGTCATTTTTACTGTTTCAATAACTTTAGAATAACACATTTTTACCAAGTGGTAATCAATCTTGCAATAAAAAAAAATTGCAAATGAATTAAGTGTAAAAAAAAAATTGAGAAAAAAAAAAAGGCAAAATGCAGAAAAAAAGATTTTGAAATTTCCAAAATAATTATTTTCTTCTAATATAAATACAAAATCCTTAAATACATATAACTAATCTATTATAAATGGGTATCTTTGATTGGAAAATAATATATATATATATATATATATTTATTAACTATTTTTCAAAAATTTTGACTCACTTTATAATGTTAATGGAAGTTTTTGTGTGAGTTTATTCCATAATCCTATCAAAAAAATATTTTCAAAATTTTAGGTCATAAACATTTTTTCTAATTTTGAAAATTTTTCTTTTGTTTTTTAAATTTTTCTTTTTCTTTTTCTTTTTTTTTTTTTTTTTTCTTCTTTTTTTCCTTTTCTTTTTTTTTGAACTTTTTTTTTATTTTTTTTTCTAAAATATTTTTTTGTTTTTTTTTTTTGCAAAAGATCATGAGAAAAAAAAAAGATCTTCAAAGAGACAAAAAATCATTAAAGACAATTGAGGCTTTACAATTTCTTGTAAAATGATTTTAATCATTAGTAAAAAATCTCTAATTAACTTTTTTTCAGTGGAATTTCAATAATAAAAAAACCGTAATGCTCATTTCAAAAATTGTGATTCAATTTCTTTTTGTTTTTAGTTTTCTTTTTACTTTTTATATAATCAGGTTTTTATATATTTCTTGATTTAAAAATGATTTACAAATGAGTTTTAATTCTTAGTTGCTCTTGAATACTAAAGGATATATATATGGATATATATTTTTTCAATTTATTATTTCAGGTGGGTAACAATTGTTGAAATGTTCTTGATATAAACCCCATTTCAGTCAAAGGGACCCAACATTTTTTTCAAATATCAATTATTTTATATAATTGACCTTTGAAGAACAAATAAGAAATAAAGAGAATAATACACCTCAAAGAAATTTTGATACATGTCTGAAAGAAAACTAATTAATCAATAGCTTTTCTTAAAAATTGAAAAACTCGAATTCTTAATGCCCCATTGAGAAAAACAAGGATGTTCGTTTTGAACTTCTACTGGTTTTTGAATAATAAATAGAAAACATTTTTCACTTCATTTTCCATACTTTTCTTTTAGAAATAAAGCCCCCAAACAAAGTTTGTTGGTATTTGTAGTCTCTATTTGAAAAAGGAAATGAAAATGAAGTGAAAATTTTTCACATTTATTAAACAAATATCAAGATCAAAGATCAAATTGAATTGCAATAGAAATCAATATGGTTTCTCAATAATCTTTACATGGTTTCAATGGCATTAGAATAACACATTTTTACCAAATGACGATTGATCTTGCAATAAAAAACTTTTTTGCAAATGAATGACGTTTTTAAAAAAAAAATCGAAAAAAAAAAAAAACAGAAATGTGAAAAAATGATTTCAATTTTGAAAATTTCCAAAATAAAATTTTTCTTCTAATATCTATGCAAACCCTTTAAACACGTGTATTATACCATTGCAACTGGGCCCCTTTGACTGAAAAATAGTTTATATATATATATATATATGTATATATGTATGTATGTATGTATGTATGTATTTTTATGTATATACGTGTATGTATAGATGTATAGATGTATTATCTAGTTTTCATACATAAAAATAAAGTGATATTATTCATTTTTAAAAAATCAGAAATTGGAAAAAGTCCTTACAAATTATCAATTTTATAATTTATTATTATTATTATTATTATTATTTTAATCTTTCTCTTTTAATATAATTCGACAACAAACGATAATTCATCAACTGTTTGATCTTACAAAAAAAATAGGAAGTAAGTGTTTGAATTCATTAATATATATATATATATATTATATATATATATATATATTCTTTATTATTATTATACCTTTTTTCACCTAAATTTACTGTCTTTCAAAGGCTACTTTATTGTTTTTTTTTTCAATAAAGTTTCTTTTTCTAGTTTTGAAAAATGAATCAAAATATGAAACTTTATTCAGATAAAAAATTTAAATAAGCCTTGAATAGTTTATTTTTGAATTTCTTAATTGTAGATTTTTTAAGAACATAAACTTTTTGCAATAAAAAAATATATATTATAGTTACATACTCTCATAATGTCTCCATAATTAAATCTAGACAATATATAGGAATATTTTTTCTTTTTTTCATTTTAATTTTATTTAACAATTCATTGAATATAATTTTCTAAAATTGTTAAAAAGTTATTTGCTGGTCAAATGGGTTTATTAATTTTTAAAAATTTTACTGTCAAAAAGTATATGTTAGGTGTTAAAATTTTTATAAAAAAAAACAATATTTAAATTCAAATAAATAAAAAATAAATAAATAAATAAATAAAAAATAATAAAAATAAAAATAAAAATAAAAATAAAAATAAAAACAAAAAATAAAAGGGGAAAACTCCTTTAGATCTTGCATTTAGATTCAAACAGTTTACATTTCTTCATCTGATTTCACAAATTGAATTGGATAAAGATTTATCAAAAATGAAGAGAGAAAATATTTTGTTGAAGATGGAAAGGCAGAATTTATTCAAAAAAAATAACCATTATCAAAAAAAAATAAACAAAATAGACTCTGATATTGATAGTATTAAAAACCATGTGAATATCTATAAAGAGACAATAAATACAAAAATTTGTGAAATAAATAATGAACATTATTTGAATATTGAAAAAAAAAAATTAGAAATTCAACAATTGGCGATTACTAAACAGGGAATTAATTCACATATCGGTATCTTACAGAAAGAAATTGGTTATTTAAAAAAAGAAAGAGTGAAAATTTTTAAATATATAAAAAAAAAGAAATTTGCTAGTCGCTATTACAACAACAGAAAAAAAATTTCTCATAAAAAACTTAAAAAATTAAAAAGAATTTGCATTAACCAACGACCATCACCATCTTCGATTAATTCTGAAGAATATTCATCTGTAGTAGAAACATTGACAGGTTCAATTGAATCATCATATTCATCAGACTCATCAGATTTTATTTATTCATCTTCTTTTAATTCATCAGAAGCATCATCAACTGACGAATATTCGTCTGCAAGTATTGATTATGAAAAGGGAAAAAGAAAAGAAAGGGGCGAAAAAGTAAGAATAAAGAAGAAAAAGAAAAATAATATTCGTAAGAAAGGGGAAATCTATTTGACTGAAGGTTTCAAATTTTAAATTAATATATAAAAAATCAAGAATTTTTTATTAAAGTTCATTTGAGAAAGACTAATAATAATTTCAAATGTAATTTTCGATAAATTTTAAAATAAAAATTAATTTTTCATAGCTAGCGAAAATATGAAGAAAAACAAAAAATCTTCAATTTTTTATTTTTTTTTCATGTTGATGATTTGTAATATTGTTAATTTAATATTCTACAAATATATTATCAACTTCTATCAATTCAATATTACTCAATTTTATACTTTAGCTTATTCCAAAATAATAATAATAATAATAATAATTTTATAAATAAAATTGATTTTTTTTCTATAAAATTGATGTTGTCGGATTGTCTACAAAAGTAAATAACAAAAAAAACAAAAATAAAAATCATTTATCAACAGATACAATCTATTTAAAGAAGGAATTTGAGTAATTAATAACTATACTAATAGATTTTTAGATATTTATTTACTTTTCATATTTCCACCTTTAAAAAAAAATTTTTTTTTGTAATTAGTTTTTTTTTAATAAGTAATTGAAAAATAATATTTTGGTGATCTTTCAAATTTTTTTTATATTTGGTGAATATTCGAAAATTTCACTTATAATTATCAATTTTTTAGATTTAAATTCGAATTTTCAAATGATCTAATATCATCAATTGAGTTGAAGATTTTTTATTGGGGTTTAAAAGCGTAAATTTAAACTTAAAATATGAAAATAATTTCTTTAGTGAAAATTCAATTAGAATATTAACAGGTTCATTTTTTTGACAAACTTATTAAACTTGTTTTTGATGAATAATTTCTGAATAATATTACTCTCATTTTTTTTTTTTTTTTTTGAGATATAATAAAAGAAAAAAGATAAAATTTATCAAAAAAAAAAAAAAAAATGATTTAAAAAATATAATAAATGAAAGTATTTGAAGTTGGAAATTGGAATTTTTTTTGAATTTTGAAATTGTATAATCAAACGTTGATTGGTTAACTCCAAGTATCAAAGAAAAACTTTCAGAAAAATATAATAAAAGAAAATACTTTGGAATTATATTATAATAAATATTATAGTTTCAGTAGAAGTATTTTTCCTTTCTTTCAAAAAAACTATTTTTTTTTATATAATTATCATTTCTTATATAATTAAATGAATAAATTTTATATTCTGTTAATAAATTTGGTAAAAAATTATTTTTGTTTTTTTAAAGTAAAAAATATTGAAATAAATCCCTTAATAAGTTTGGAATGAGAAGTGAGAAAAATCTCGTTTAGATTTCCAAAAAAAAACAAGAATAATTAAAAACAAATAATTTTAACTTTGAATTTTTTTAAAAAGCATTAAAAATTATTTTTTTAATTGATTTATTTATTGTGAGAAGGAAGTAATCAAAGAAAATTTACTAAATATAAAAAAGAGAAGAAGAAAAATAATTAAAATATTAAAAATTATTATATTATTTACATGAAAAAATTAAAAATTATGCACTGTCGTTAGGTTTTCCAGGATTTGAAAGAATTGAGTACCATCCTTGATTTTACATAATTATTTTGATTTCTTGAAAAACACTATTAATTTTTTTTTTTTTTTTTATTTTGAGAAATAAAAATCACCGTTAGGTTTTCTTGAGTTTTCTGTTTATTTGGAAAATCAATAGTTTTTCGTTAGGTTTTTTTGAGGTTTTCTATTTATTTGTGAAGTGTTCTAGGTTTTTTTTACTTTTTGAGATAAACAGAAAATTTTAATAAATTTTGGGTTTATTTCGAAAAGTAAAAAAATAACTTAAATCTATTGATTTTTGAATTAAATGGAAAACCTCAAAAAAACCTAACGAAAATCTATCGTCTTTCTAAATAAAATAGAAAACTCAAAAAAACAACATGAACACTTTACAGATAAAACAGCAAACCTCAAAAAACTTAGAACACTTCACAAATAAATAGAAAATCTCAAAAAAAAAAAAAAAAAAAAAAAAACTAGAACACTTAACAAATAAAACAGAAAACTTCAAGAAAACCTAGGCACCACACGGTACTTGACGACACTTCTCCTGAAACAAATGGAGTAAAAACCAAAATTATTTTTTTAATCAACATTATTTTTGTCTTCTATAAATGTTTTTGGCAATTATAGGGTGTTGATTGAAAATAAACTATTTTTCAAGAATGCCCACTCACTTTTGAATGGTTTACACAAGTTTTTTTGTGTTATTTTATCCAAAATTTAAGTCAAAATAAAATTATATTTTTAGATCATAATTATTGTTTCATATTTTATGTTTTTTTTTTTTTTTTTTTTTTTTTTTCATATTTTTTTTTTTCTTTCTTTTTCTTAATCTTCTTTTCTCTGTTTTTTTCTTTTCCTTTTTTTATTTTTTCTTTTCTTCATTATTTTTACTTTTCTTCATTATTTTTTTTTTTTTTTTTTTTTTGCAGAAAGCTAAGTTGAAAAAAAAAAAGATCTTTGTAAAGACAAATACAATAAACACTTTCAAAATACAATCTTTCAATATTTATCAAAATATGTATAATGGTTTTTAAAAAGGTTTCTTTTTTTATTATTATTGAAAAAGTGTAAATTACACTATACGCGTGCCCTTAGACTCCAAGTGTCTTTCAGAAATTTAAGCGTGGAATTATAGATTTCACGATTATTAATTAATGAAAATAATTTCAAACTATCACTACTTAAAATTATTTCCTTAAAATTTATTTCTTTTAATTTATAATTAAAAATTAATCTATTTGTTTTTTTTTTTTCATAGGAAGGACATATCCATAAAAAATGATCAATATTTTTTATGATTTCCTTATGTTTATACTTTGAACTTAAAGGTCAAAATTTATTTGAATTTTTATTAATTAAAAAGTAATATCTATTTAAGCAGTTAATAAATGTTCGGAATATTAGAATTGTTAAACTTGAGGGGTAGATTAAATAGTTATGAGTTGTAAATTAATATTTTTGATATTTTATTATCAAGGAAGTTTTTTGTGGAGTGTGGTAGAGTGCCGTCAAGTGCCTATTTTTTCCAGAATTCAAAAGAATCGAATAAAATCGAAAATTTAACTCAATTATTTAAAATTATGGTAAACCTAATGGCGGTTTTCTTGAATTTTCTGTTTTAGTTGTTACGTACCTAGGTTTTCTTGAGGTTATCTTTTTTATTTGTTAAGTGTTCTAGGTTTTTTTGAGGTTTTCTATTTTATTTAGAAAATCTATTGATTTTCACTAGGTTTTTTTGAGTTTTCTATTTATTTGTAAATTGTTCTAGTTTTTTTTGTGGTTTTCTATTTTATTTGTGAAATTTTCTAGGTTTTTTTTTTTATTTTTTTAAATGAACAGAAAATTTTAATAAATTTTCGGTTTATTTCAAAAAGTAAAAAAACATAACGAAAAAATCTTTTGATTTTCCAATTAAATAGAAAAATCGTAACAACCTAACGAAAATCGATCTTTTTTCCAAATAAACAGAAACCCCAAGAAAACCTAACAACGATTTTAATAATTCAAAAGAATTGGGGTAAATCTTAGATTTTACTAAATTCTTTTAAATTTTGGAAAAACTATGTACATATATGACTTCTAGAATTCAAAAACTCATTATATGTGTATTTGTGTATTTCTTTTTTTTAGTTCAATAATATCTTTTGAATTTCAATTGATTTTATTATTTATTCTTTGGTTAATTTTATTAATTTTTCCCAATTAGGGAGAGATAAATTTTCTAATTTCTTTTTATATTTAAATTTCTTTTAATTTACTGAAATTATCATATTTTCAATTGTAAATTCTGTTTTATAAATGAGAATTGGTGTATTTCTGTTTATTTTATATATTCAAGTAAAGCATGAATTAATACAAGAATTTAAAATAATTTAAAGTTTTTATTTCAGAATTATATTTTTCGAACCCATATCTCAAGTTATTTAGTATAAAAAATAAAATTATATTTTTTATTTTTTCGTCTTTAATAAATGGCCTAAATAATAATTTAGGAATTCGGGATGTGCGGAGGGTTTTTTTTAGTTTGAGAAATAAAAAGACAATCTATTGAATTTTTCATTTAATATATTTTCTATTATTTATTTCGAGAAAGGTGCAATTAAATAAAATTTATCAAATAAAAGAGAAGAGAAGAAGAAAAATGATATATATATAGATATATCCCTTAGCACCCCAACTTTGCCGAATTTTTGCCAAGTATGAAATAAAAAAATAAAAAGTTTAATTGGTTATTAAGAACTTTATTTTATTATTCATTATTAATAGATAATGAAAAAATGTTTTGAAATTAAATTAACTTAAATAACTTAAAAATACTAAAAATGATTTTTTTTTGTACACTGAAATTTTTTTTACTATAGAAATATTAGTGATTTTTACTACATTTTTATTATATTATTTTTTTTAAAAAAAAAATTAATCTTAGAAAGATTTACAATTAAATAATTCCCCCCCCCCCCCCTAAAATACAAAAGATTAAAAACAGTACAAAAATGATTTTCTCGCCTAAAATAATGAATTATTGTCTAATGTACGAATTAGAAAATGAAAAAATTAAGGTTAAAAAAAATGAAAATTGGGTTTTATTTTGAAGAAAAAATTACACAAAATTATTTTTTGTGCTAAAAATAAAAATAAATTAGAAGAGAAAATGAAAAAAAATAAAAAAATAGAAAAAATTATCAAAAAAAAAATAAAAAATTTGATAGTTTTCAATTAATAATTTAAGAATGTACAGTCAGTTTCACTTTTAAGGCACAAACTTTCAAGGAAATTTAAGGCACAATAAAAATCTCAAATTAAGGCACAAAATTCAAATTCTAGTAAAAATAAGTTGTAAAAAAAAATTCCAAATTTTGTGCCTTAATTTGAGATTTTTTTGTGCCTTAAATTCCGTTGAAAGTTTGTGCCTTAAAAGTGAAACTGACTGTAATAGCCCAAAGGTTCTCAATAGAGTTTAAATCTGGTGAATTTGGAGGCCATGGGTCCAATACTTTATATTTTTTTCTTAGGTAATTCATTGAAATTTTCGAAGTATGTGGTCTTGCACCATCTTGCATAAAGGTCCAATCGTATTTACCATATTCCCTATTAGCCCTTTTGATTAGCTGGGAACCTTTAATACAATTCTCAATATAAATTTATGAATTCACAGAAGAATCAAGAATGATTAATTGGGATTGGGAAAAATATCCAAAAGCTCCCCAAATCAAAATTTTGGAATCATAATTAGATTTGTTTATAAAACAAGAATCTGTTTTTTTGTTGTTGTTCAATAGAAGTAAGAAAAAACAAATAAAAATAAAAATAAAAATAAAAAACAAACCATCATTCTCTCCTCTTTTCCTCCAAATCCTTTTATTTCGGGAATTAATAAAAAAACATTATTCATCTGAGAAAACAACATGGGTCCAATCAGTTTTGAGGGAAAGATGGTCATGAGCAAACAATAATCTTTTCCCAATCTGTGTTTCATTTAAACGCTGACAAATTCTCGGTGGCTTATAATCAAAGCCAATTTTTTTATGAATTCGGAAAATTGTTGTTGGTGAAGAAATTACATTTTGGTGGTTGTTTTTAATTTCAGAGCTCAACTCCCTACAAGTTGATTTTCTATTCTCTGTTGTTTTTTCTTGAACAATTTGAATTAATTCTTCAGTGATTTTTGTTTTTGAACAGCCTTTTTTTTATTTGTCATGCGGCGTTCATTTCCCCAATTCTTAATCCAAACTCTGACTTTTTTCCGACCAATCTTTAATTCATCTGTAGTATATCTTTGCGTATGACCTTGTGAATATACAGTCTGTTTCGCTTTTAAGGCACAAACTTTCAACGAAATTTAAGGCACAAAAAAATCTCAAATTAAGGCACAAAATTTGGAATTTTTTTTTTTACAATTTATTTTACTAGAATTTGAATTTTGTGCTTTAATTTGAGATTTTTAGTGTGCCTTAAATTTCGTTGAAAGTTTGTGCCTTAAAAGTGAAACTGACTGTAAAACAATTATTTGAAATCGAATTTCAATTTCTTGATTTTCCATTTTGACAATTTTGAAATTAAAAAACAGTAAAAACTTGAAAAAATGATTTCCATTTGGAAATTCTCAAAATATTTTTTAACTTCTAATATCCAAGCAAACCATTAAAACACACGGTATTAACCCATTACAGTCAGTTTCACTTTTAAGGCACAAACTTTCAACGGAATTTAAGGTACCCAAAAATCTCAAATTAATGCACAAATTTTGGAATTTTTTTTTTTTTACAATTTATTTTTACTAGAATTTGAGTTTTGTTCTTTAATTTCAGATTTTTTTGGGGCCTTAAATTTAGTTTAAAGTTTGTGCCTAAAAAGTGAAAGTGACTGTATTTTGAAAGTCCAAAAGACTTTTTGGAATTTTTTTGAAATTGAGTCCATTTTTTAGACTATGTTATTTCCTAATTTTGGTGGTTTTATTTTAAATGTGTCTTTTGTACACTTCCTTTTGAAATATAATCAGATATCTTCTTTCTTTAAAAGAAAAAATTTTTTTAATAATTCATTAAGTATTGGATTTTGAACTTTCCAAATATGAGAAAAAAATGGATCAAACTTTTACAGTCAGTTTCACTTTTAAGGCACAAACTTTCAACGAAATTTAAGGCACAAAAAAAAATCTGAAATTAAAGAACAAAATTCAAATTCTAGTTAAAATAAATTTTAAAAAAAAAAATTCCAAATTTTGTGCCTTAATTTGAGATTTTTTTGTACCTTAAATTTCGTTGAAAGTTTGTTCCTTAAAAGTGAAACTGACTGTAAAATTAAAATATTTCATTTCAGAAAATAAGATTCAAATTACAGTCAGTTTCACTTTTAAGGCACAAACTTTCAACGAAATTTAAGGTACAAAAAAATCTCAAATTAAGGCACAAAATTTGGAATTTTTTTTTTTTAAATTTATTTTAACTAGAATTTGAATTTTGTTCTTTAATTTCAGATTTTTTTTTGTGCCTTAAATTTCGTTGAAAGTTTGTGCCTTAAAAGTGAAACTTACTGTAAGTTTTGTTTTGTAGTAATCAGGTTTTTACTTCATTTTTGAAATTTCCAAAATGAAGTAAACTTTTTTTGAATTTGTGTGGGTTATCTCCTTTTTATTTTTCTATATTTTCCCTTTCACAAAAAAAAAATTTAAATATTTATGTATTGTTTCGAAGACTAAGGGCCAAGGAACAAAATTACGCATATTTCCACAGAGTCGAAGAAGAGGGAAAATATGGCTAATATTTATATTTTTTTTTTTTTTTGTGAATGGGAAAATATTGAAAAATGTGAGGGGATAACTTACTTATCAACCATTGAGTTTCATTTTAAAGACACTTTACACAATTTATTATTTTTTAAAAAAAAATGAGGGAAAAAGGACAATTCGGCTAATATTGTCCTTTTTGGGGTAGATGGGGGGAATATAAACCAATAATTTTACGATTTGAATTTTTTCAAATTTTTCTTTGATTTTTCGTTTGATAAGCATAGAAATTAATTATTGGTTTTTTTTTTTTTTGTTTACTTAGACCTTAAAGAATATTGTGATTTCAACATTAACCTTTGTCCGTTTATGGAATTGTTAAGCACTTAAAAGGTGAAAAATTTGAATTTGATTTCTTTTGAAAAAAGTAAAAAATATTCCAATTTTTTGAAAATTAGCTGTTGAAAATATTTATAAAATAGAATAAGAAAACTAGATCAAGGTTATATTTTTTTTTAATACATTACAAACAGTGTTGTATTATGATTTTTAGTTGACGAATAGTTATTTTTTTAAGATTTTGGCTGAAAAAAAAAAGTAAATTTTTTTTTTTATTTTTTTAAAAAAATTACACAAAATTAGATCTTTTCTTATTTTGTTTCACGTAAGTTAAAAAAAATATTTGCTTTCTTTTTTGAGATATTAAGATAATAAAGCATAAAAAAAACAGTTTCAAAAATAAAAAAGACAAGGGCCAAACGGAGAATCGAACTCCGGTCCCATGCTCCCAAAGCATATATTCTACCATTAAACTATTTGGCCGTACATAAAATCTTGCATTTTGTGCCATTTAATAACTGAACAGGATAAAAATAAATGGCTTATTAACCCCAAAACATTTAATACTCAGAATATCTTAATACTATTTTACAAACCAAACATTCTCACAAATATTAACAACTAAACACTCCAAAACTTATCTCAACAAAATCAAACTCTTAAATTAAACCCCTCAAAAAGTTTACATAATATATCACTTTAATTTCTACATTCTCAAATAATAACAAAAACCAACCACCACAACAACAAATCTCAAGCACACATGGAACGGTGATGTATATTAAATAATATTACTATCATCACATATGAAAAATTCAACAACAATCAACTACCAACCACCAACAAATAGATTAATGAAATAAAACAAAAAAACAAACTTTAAAGATAAAAAATATAGATCACAAATCAAAATCAACAGTTTAAATTGTTCATTAATGTTTACAGTTTGTTTCCAATCTTTGACAGATTAATTTTTTACATTCCTAATTTGAAATTTGGGTTTTTTTTTCATCAAGGGTTTGAAAAAAGGTTTGTCTAAAAAAATAATTTACTTTCATTTCGTAAAAATAATATAAGAAAAAAAATTTAATCAGTATTTCAAAATAAAAAGAAGGTTTTTTTTTTTTTTGTTATAGACGACTTGTACGTCAACCAATCAAAGAAGCCAACAATAAATAAAAAATAAATACTTTTTGTTGTAAAATAAATGAAACAAAATTTTCATTCAGCTTTCCAAAAATTGGATTTTTGAATCATTGAACCTTTCAATTTTTTAATTTGATAAATCGGTTTAAATTATTAATTTCCCTTTGAGAATTGGGAATTTTAATGATTTGATTTTAATTCTTGACATGAGATTATTATTGGAAAAGCTGAATGAAAATTTTGAACTTTTTATTTTACAAATAAAAGTATGGTACTGATTTCAAAGAGTTCAATTATTTAAAAAGAGATTCTAAAAATGAAGGATCAAATTGTAAAATTTATCTCCAAAAATAGAGTAAATTTTTAAGAAAATGTTTGTATCCAAAAAAACAAAAAAATTCAAAAAAATTGAGAATATTATGGAAAATTTTCAACTATTTACATAAATAATTGAAATTTTACTAAAAATAACGAGACCTTTACTTTCAAAATTGATTTGAAGTTAGGTATACTACATGCCATTAGATTGGATGTTGCCTTGGTACAAGAAGAAAAAACATCAAGGATAATATTTTGAAACACAGATTATAGTCTTTATGCACCCATTATTTTGATCACTGTAAATGAACATTTTGTTAATTTATTTGTAACAAATACTAATAATTCCAATTTTGTAATCTATAAATAATAGTGTTACTGTTCTGGTTCAAAAAGTTAAAACACGGTTTTTAATTGAGGAAATTCAAAGTAAGATCAATTAGAAAAAGAATAAATAAATGACCAAAGACAAAAAGGAGGGTTCATCACAATAACAGTTTTTTAAATAATATCTTTTGGTTTGGAGTTTTTCTTTGGTTAATCAATTATTAAAAATTTTTTGAAAAAATTGACTATTTTTGAGATCTCCAAAACAACCCTAATGTATTTTGAAAAATCAAGTAGATTAAAAGTGTATTAGTTGGGTTGATTGAAAATAATATAATGGGTTGTTATTTGAAGTTAATTGGTTTCTTCTTTTAATTGATTTTACTCTAGGTTTTCGTTTTCTCTTAATGATTTTAATCCAAAAGTAATGTTAAACTTTTTATCCCTTTTTCGCTTTATGTTTTGAATTGTAAAGTAAATTACCCAACAATTTTCCAATTTTCCTTAATTAAAAATCTTCTCAAAGATTTTTTTCTGTTCAGGTATTTTTTCACAACTCCACAATAAAAAAATGTAATTTTTTGCTTTACCACCGTTTCAGTCCTCACAATAGAAACTCAAAATAATAGTATTCTACAAGATAAAATTAATCTCAAAAATCACAAAAGTAACTATTTTGTAGTTTTTTAATTAAAAGATTTTTAAAATAATAATGAACAGAAAACTGAAATATCAATTACAATTTTGTTTCCATTTACCGAAACCAGTTGTATACAAGATATCACCAATAAGAAAAAATAATTTGTAAAAATAATCTAGTCGTTTAATTATTCGATGATTTTTCAAAAATTGAATCCTTCTGCAAAAAAATCTACATTTCGAAACAAATTTTTGAAAGATATTTTGCAACTTAAGAGTCTGTATATTGATAATTCAACTTTAAAATTGTGGCCAAAAATGTTGAGTTTTTTTTCCTAAATTATCGACTTTACTGATAAATAATGAATCCTTTTTAAATGATAGGATCAAAAAATATCACTTTTTTACTAAACGAATTTTACGAGAAATCGATCTCTGGAATACTAATATAATCCACGCCTTCAATAACAACATTCCTAAAATTTTAGGATTATCTGTAGTAGATACAACGCACTTCAACAAAATGATTTTTAAAATTAATACTGGATTTCTCTTTTCAGTTTGTATTTTACTTTTTATATTTTCTAAACAGGTTTTTTTAGTTACAAAGAATAAAAATTGAATTGTTTCTGAAACCATCGTTTCTTTGAGCTGTAAGTAACTAATTATGCTGAGCCAAATCGGATCATGCTTTTTCCAAAAATTAGAATGTTTCCAACAAATTCCTATTCTAAAATCAAGCTCATTCTGAGAAAGTGCAAGATAAAAGTAAACCAATTTTAAATAAAAATTGTTGAATTAAACCTCTATCTTTTTGATTGAACGCAAGAGAAGGCTCGAAATTTTTGGAATCTAAAATTGCTGGTCTTAATAATTTACACGTGGTTTTAATAATTTTTCAATATTTTTGATAAAAACTCAAAGTATTCTGTTGAACCAAAAGTTGAGTGTATATGGACGAAATTGGGGAAAAGAGGTTTCAATTTAAATGCGTATTTTTGTTTTGGTTCTTTCATTTTTTTTTAAATATTTTCGATTCATATAACTAATAATGGGAAACTCAGAAACAAACCGAACTCAAAAAAGTGAGGTTATACAATTAAACCACACCCAAACAATTTCAATTCAATCCACAAACGAAAACATCAAGTCTGAAAATGTTACTGTTGAAAACCATACTGAATTCACGAAAAAGTGTTGGAATGAATTCGTAACTTCAAGGTTTACATCTGAGCCATTCATCTCAAAAATTGTTCTAGTGGGCCACCAACAAACAGGAAAAAGTTGTATACTTTTGAAATTTGTAAATAACAAATCCCTTTTTTATTTTATTTTTTTTTTTATTTTTTGTTGACTGAAAAGATCTTTGAAAACTTTTTTTTATTCTTTGATTAATATTATTCATAGGCTGACAATGTTTTTTCTCAGAGCTACATTTCTACAATCGGTGTTGATTTTGTAAGATTTTTTTCTCTTTTCTGTTTGTGCTTTTCCATATTAAATTTTTTTTTTCATTTTTTTTTTTTTTTTTTTTTTCTTCTTCAAAGAAAATTAAACAAAACAAGTATTGGGAAAAAGATTTCAAGATGCAAATTGTAAGTTTTTTTTTTTTTTTTTTGATCGTCTTTTTTTTAAAAATTGAATGAAAACAAAAATTATGGACTCGTTACAAGTTTTTTTATTTTTTTGTGTTCAAAACTTCTAAATTCGATAAAGCCAAATTAATAAAAAGTATTTTATGAAATACTATACTCTTGGGATTAATATTGGCCCAAAGAAACCCTTTCTGAAAAAATTAGTGTCAAAAGTCGAATCGTTTTTGTGTGCTTTTAGAAAATGAGATGACCATTTTCACTTGAAGGCGGCTGTTTTCAAATACACCATATTCTTGCAAAAATGGGTGTTTTTAAGGGAGTAAGTACAGTTTTCAAATTTTGAGTGCCACAGTTTATATGAAACTGAATTATTCAAATCATTCCAATAACCAAACACATTGATATTTTAAAAAAATAAGAGAGTTGTGGATATATCCATATATTATAAATTTACAAACCAATTAAAAAATGGGAAATCCAAAAATAATTAACAAAATTCATCAAGAAAAAATAAATAAAAATCATTTATTTCTTGATCTTATCCATATTTTTTGATAGAATTATTTCTTCACGAGAGTAAATATGAATGTTGTAAAAAATAGAGTTTTTCCAATTTTTGGGATAAATAAAGAGTTTTATGCATTTATCCAAATTTTGGCTATAGTAAATATAATATCTGATTATCTTAATAGACTAAAAATAATTTTAATCAAAAAATCGTTTGGTGAAGACCAATCTTTCAATTTAAAAAAAAAAAAATCATTTTTCAAACAAAGTTTTAGTGTTCACCAAACGATTTTATATTGAAAATCCCTTTTAGCTTGAAAATCAAAACGGATGTTTTGTTTACTATTACCAAAATTTGGATAAATGCATAGAACTCTTTATTTATCTTTAAAATTGTAAAAACTCTATTTTTTACAACATTTCATATTTACACTTGTGTTCTTTACTTGAATTTTTTTTAAAATTCTTCATGAAAAACTATTTTGTTGGGAAAATTTTTGATTAACAAATTACATTCTATTTCTAAAAAAATTCCCAAAATGAATTTTCAAATCCTCTTTTCATTTAATTCATTTAATTCTTCGAGTTTGGTTAAGAAAATAGGATATTTATTAAATCCCTGTTTAAAAATAAAGATTTATTGGATGAAATTCGTTTGATTTGATAATTATTTATATCCCATTAAATTGAGTACGAAAAATCAAAATAATTCTGAATCATGATTGGATTTTATTTCTAAATTTTTCAATTATTTTGGGTTGAGAACCTTTTTTGGTTGCTTTTTGATTTCAAGAATTCAATCCTTTTTACTTTAATCTTTGAAACAGTATTCTTTGCTTTGGCTTATATTCATAACAATATTTGATAAAAGAATTTTGAAAACAAATTTGTAAAAAAATGTTTTGGGAAAATAATAATAAATAGTCACGAGGCAAGGATTCCAAGCTAACAACTTGTTTATTCTCATCCAAATTAAGTAGATATTGAAAAAAATCCTTGAAAATATACTTTGTTCTGATTTTTTTTTTCAATCATTCTTGATTTTAACCAATTTATCTCGAAAGGTGATCTTACTTGTCTGGTCTTCAAAAAGAAAAGAATTGTTTCAAATACATACCTTCATCAGGACTATTTTTAATGGTTTGTTCTTTGATTAATTTCACTCATTCGTATATTAAACACATTTCCAGATCCAAAACCCAAATTTAATAAAAACTCAAAAACTTTAATCTAAAAAAAATGTTCAAAAAATTGAATAATTAAAGATTCAACTTTGATTTAATGTTTTGTTCGCTTTCTTTTCACAAATAGAGCAGTGCAGAACGGTATTTTGGTTTCAAAGTTTCAATATCCCATTGCACTCAAAAAATCTAATTTCAGTAAGGTTGTTACAATTAAAATTTTTCAAAATGGTAAAAGTTACCCACTTCCTTAAATTGATTCTGATAACTATTGGAGTTAGTTTGGGAAAAAAATTCAAGAGGAAAAAATGCAAAAACTCAAATTAGTAAAAGAATTTACCAGAAAAAATGAAAAAACCTATTTTTTTTTTTAAGCACCTTTTAGATTTTATTCTTTTTATTTTTGACTTAAAGTGCCAACTTTAAAAGCTTTGTCAAATAGAATGAGCTTAGTTAAACAATAATCATCATTCAAGCAGAGAAGATTCGATCATAAGAGTCATAGAGAAGATTCATTTTTTTTTTTTTTTTTTTTTTTTTTTTTTTTTCAAAAAGTAAAACCAAGATCATTTTCAAAAGTAAAGTGAAGACAAACAAGAAGATGATTTCCAACAAAAAGTTAATTATTATGTTATTATTTGTTTTTTTATTGTGATTGAAATCGATCTTTTCATAAATTAGAACTGTTTGTGTAACCCAGAGGGTTGGATGCCTGACTAACTATAAAAAAAAAATATTTGCTATCAAGATTATTCAATTTTTGATCATTGAGTTTTGGTTTCGTAATCATTTCATTCGTCTCGAGTACCTGTACTCTTTTGAAAATCAAAATTATATTTAGTTTGGTTATTATCGATTGTTTTCAAATCTTAAACAATAGGTATTGAGTGAAAGGGGAAACAATTATAATCTTTGATCTCTTTTGTTTTTGGTTTATTTTCAGAGAAATTAATAAAAAAAAAAATATCATTCGGTCAATAAAAGTATGGAAATTCCATTAAAAGTTGGTTTAAAAGTGATTAATAATTGTTTCAATTACCTTTTTTATATTTGGTGAATTGTATTTGATGCAAATTTTTTTTTTTATGATTGAAAAAAACAAACAAGAAGTTGTATATTTTTCACTTTAGTTCGATTTCACTTCAACTAAAGAAAGGAAATTTTCAACTCGACAACAATCAAGATTATGTTTTTTTTTAATTTTTGAACTAGTTTTGTAAAAAGTTATAATATTTACAATTGAAAACAAAACAAAAGAGAAAAAAATGATTTTATTAAAACATACTTTTGTTCTTAGGAACTAGATTTTTATTATATTATGGAGTGTATTATTGGTGGGCGTTTATGTGATAATATGGCTTATTAAAAAATTCCAATCTCCTCGTGAAAATGGTCAATCTAAAAATAAAAATAAAAAAAATCGAAAAATCTCAAAAAATTTAAAAAAAAAAAAAAAAAGAATAAATATAAAAGTAAATTACATATTTTCATATATTTTTTTGTGCTTAAAAAAGTTGAAAAATTCTTAATTTTAAAACAAATGTATTTATACATCCAGATGTTATTTCTTTTTAAAATTTTTATCAATATTAATATTTAACTAACCCCTCCCTTTTTTTTTTTTATAATCTAATTTATATATTTGTTAATAAATATTATTTTTAAAAATATTTAGTGGGATACTGCAGGTAAATATCCTCTTGATTTGTCTTCATGAAAATATATGTATATACCCAATTTTTTTTCTCTTATATTTATCTTTTTTCTTCAATATAATTTTTAATTATAGGGCAAGAACGTTTTTCAACAATAACTTCATCTTATTATCGGTAATTATTATAATTTCCTATTTTTTTTTTAATTTTTTATTTATTTATTTTTTAATATTGTATAAATAAGAATTAAATATTTTATTTTTCATTTTTCAATACATAAAACACTTTGTATTTCAAATTATTCGTTAATTATAGAGGTGCACACTCAATAATTTTAATCTTTGATATTACAAATAAAGAATCTTTTGAAAAAGTAAAAACTAAATTATCTGATCTTAAAAATCATATATCAGAAGATACACCTGTTCTTCTTGTTGGAAATAAAATTGATCTCGAAAATAAACGTGAAATTTCAACTGAAGAAGCTCTTGTAAGTTTACACTAAAACCAATTCTATTTTTATAATAATTTTTTTTTATTTTTTATTTTTTATTAATTCTTTTTATTCATTTCGCTACAATTTTGGTATTTTTTATTGCTTGAAAATTTTCAGTTAACAACCAGAAAATAATATTAATTTTTATTTGAATATTAAAAAATGGAACGAGGGAATTGTTGATCAATAAACTAATAAAAAGAAAAAAAAATACCAAAGATAATAAATTAAAACAATTTTAATTTATTGATTTGAAATATAGTTAAAAATCTATTATTTTGGAATTGAATTAAGAGTACAAATTGAAATTTCAATTTAACTTGGATCAACAAGTTGAGGTAATCTATTTTTTTGATCATAAAATATTTATCCAAAATAAGTTTGAATTGAAAAAAGAAATGTATTGGAAATACTACAATTTTAAGAGATGCAACAAGAGATTTCGGCTTTTAAAAATATTTTTTTTTTTTTTTTTTTTGTTCAAATAAAAATCCTACAGCTGTTCAAACCCTACCATAAAAAGTTACACGACATATAGATTGGTTGTCTCTTAAAAAATTGTTTTTTTTATGAATTAGATAATTCAATTTCTATCATCAAAGAAAAATTTCAATTTCTATTTTTGTGATTACACCATAAGATAAATTTTTTTTTTTTTTTTCAACAAAGACAAAAATTGAATTTCAAAAGAAAAATAATAGCAGAAATAATAAAATTTTGAAAGTATTTCTCCAACATAGCTTTTAAATTGTAAAAAACCTGTGATTTTTTGAATTTATGTAAATTGAAGATCTTGCACTTTGATGGGCATTGGTTTCTGTAAGAATTTGATTGTATATGTTTCAAAACCAAAGGAACCAAAAAATTTGAGAACATAAATTTTTCCTATTTTATAAATTTTACAGTTTAATATAAACTTTCATAACCCTTTTACACTTTATCATACATAATGAACTTATGTAATAGAAAATCAATTTCTGTTTCTTATAAAATTTCACGAAAGTGTTGGAACAAGGGTACAATTTTAACATAGGCAAAAAGTTATTTGTTTTTTTTGCAAAAATATTTTTAAAATTTTGAATTCTATTACAAAAAATGGTTATCTAATTAAGAATAGCCAGTAAAATAGTATTTATAGCGTTTTTTAAGAGGAATTTTTAATTTTTTAAATAAATTTTTTCCAAAACTATCCTTTCAATTTCAAATTCTAAAAGATAAAACGTTTATTTAGTTTAAAGTAAGACTGGAAAACAGTATTAATTTGCCTTTTTTGAAATTAAATTTTCTTTAAAAATTAAATCTTTAAGAGACATCGAGGTTCCAGCACTCATTTTTATTAGTGATATTTATTTTTTGAGATTATTTGTTTCTAATTCAGTTTGAAAAATTAAAAATTTACATCCTGAAAGAAAACCATTTATAACTTGATTGTTTGGTAGTAGTTAGATTTTATCTTTTTTTTTTTGATTCACATAAGTAAAAAAAAAAAAAAAGATAAGATCATTCCTCGGAACATAGAAAGGATAGTTTAATTTCCATATAGGTTTCTAAAATTGTTTTGTTTTTTTGGTGTGTATTCCACTTGTCACATAAAAAAAAATGAGTTGTATTTTTTCAAAGAAAAAAATTCAAATGAAATTTCGATTTTTTTTCTATTAAAAGAGAATTATTTTTCTTATTTGTTCCAATTCTCAAGAAAAAAAAATTATATTATTCCCCCTTTTAACTGACCTTTAAATTAAATTGATTCTAGAAACTAAAAAAATAACAAAACGTTGAAAATATTTTTATTTTTTTTCAATTTTTTTTAATATAATGATTCTGTGGCTTTATTTAATTAAAATAGTGAATCAAGAGTTGAATTTAACAATATTTTAATCGAATTTAGATGTTTATATTCATCAAAAAAAAATTTCCAAAAAATTACATTGTTTTCACGTATAAAAAGACATATAAATATTAAATTCTTTATGAAATTATACTTTTTTTTCTGGCCAAAAGTAAAAAAAACCATAAAGATTGTGAAAATTTATTCTCTAAAAAATTAATAGCAAAGAATTTGTTTGATAAAGATAAAAAAAATTAATTATATTAAATACTAATATGATTGAATTTGATAGTGTTAATGATGACACATCTATTCTAATGATTGGTATAAACTAAAATTTCAAAAATTTGAACACTGTTAAAACAGTTAAAAGAATCACAATAACTACAGTTTCCTTCAATTGAAATGACGAAAGAATTTTGATTTTAACAAACTATTTTTATCATTTTTTACCTTTTCTGTTTTATTTTCATTTCTTTTTTCCCAGCTACATAATATATTTCGTTAGATCGTGATATTTTTTTCAAGTAGATTGATATAGTGGGTTAAAGTTGAGTTTATTTAAAGAGAAAAAACCAGATACTATTAGTTGATAATATCTAAACAATTTGATTGATCAATAATTGTTGATGAAATATCAATACATTTATCAAATACAAATTTTTTGTTCTGATTGTTTCATCATTTTGGAAATATATATTTTGATTTTGATACATTGAGTTTTTTTTTTTTTTTTTTTTTCAATTCTTTGACTTGAATAAAAAAGCGTTATATACCAAAAAATTAATACTGGGTAACCTAAACGTGATTTAATATTGTGCTTTGAAAAGAACTAATAAATTGATATTTTTTTTGCTTATTTTTGATTTTGAGTGTTTCCAAATTTTTGGAATATGGAGTTATTGTTAAATGAAATTTTCATTTTATCTGGTAATGAGAGAATTTTGAAGTGACAAGATTTGTAACTTCCAATTCAAAGAGAGTCTAAAATAGACACAGTCATTAGAAGTATTTGAAACTTGATTTAATTTTTATAAAAAAAAAAAAAAGTGTCTATATAAAAAAAATGAAGAAAGGAAAAAAAAATGAAGATAGGTTAAAAAAAAAAGTTAACAATAATTAATGTGGGAAACATGAATTATTTTGATTCAAATGAATATGTGTGTTTGTGTGATTTTAGTGGTTATTTAGTTTTAGGCTCCTTTTTCCGAATAGCGTTGTAGAGCTATATTGGTTAAAAAGTATTCTCTGGTAACATCATAGATTTCTTTAATGTTCATTTTCTTCAATAATTAATTTGTATCCTCTTTGACTATAATATAATTTATGGAATAAAGTTTATATATTAATAACGATCCTTTGAAAAGATTATTTATTATATAGGGATCATTTCTTAAAAATACAAAATATTTAATTTATTTTAATTAAATCCGTTTACTCTATAAAATTAAATCTTTGCGCAAAATCACAAAAATTGAATAAAACACAGAAACATTTAAAGTTGGTGTTAAAATATTCAAATAAATAATTTTCATTACAAAAATTCAATTCTATTATTTAATTTTTTATAATTATATTATTTGTATTTGTATTTCCTTTTTTAAAACCATAGGAATATGCAGATAAAAACAGGTTACCATACATGGAAGTAAGTGCAAAAGAGGGCACAAATATTGATCTAATGTTTAAAATTAGCATTGGATTGCAGTTCGATAATTGGAGAAAAAAAACACATCCCAACAAAAAATGGATGGATTTAACACCAAGTCTTTTAGATATTTTTGCATTAAATTCCTTTAACGAAGATTTTGTCAATTTTTACAAGAACCAAGATTTTAGTGATTTCGAAATTAAAGGACTTAAATGTCATCGACTAATTGTTGAAGCTAGACTTGGAAAGTCAATGAAGGATATTGAAATCATTTTAAACAAATATACCAAAGAAGAGGTTAACTTTTTTTTCGAATGGGTCTATGGTGATAAAGTATCCCACTCAAATAAAGATTTGATTAATGAGATATGTACCAAATTGGGAATCCAAAATTATGAAGAAAAGGATTTCGTTCAAGACATTAAGGCTTTATATAAATCAAATGAAACAAAGGACTTTTCTCTTTTTGTAAAGGATGAAGACTACGAGGAAGAAGAGGAAGAAGAGGAAGAAGAGGAAGGTGAACAAGGTGAAGAAATACCAATTCATAAAATGATTCTTTTAGTAAGAAGTGGATTGTTTAGAAACATGTTTAAGAATGTTCAAGAAAATTTATCAACGGTTACTGATTATTCTGGTAGATCAATAGATACCGTAGAATGTCTATTAAAATTTTTATATACTGACGAAATTGAAATGACAGCAGATTATGATAGAGAAATTGTTATGGAAGAATTAAAAGATGCAGCTGAATTCTATCAATTCAATGAACGATCAACATTAATCAAATTTCTTGAAGAAAAATAAAATTATTATTATTATTTTAATAAATAATTCATTTTTATCTCTCTCTTTAAAAAATATTTTTTAATTCAAAGCTGATATTTTGTTCATTATAATAATAGAGATCATTTTTTTTTACTTTTGACTCTTGAAATTGAAGAAAAATGCCAAACTATCTGTGCTGGCGTTTTAAAAATATCTTCAAATACTCAATTTTATCATTCATTTTTTCAGTTCTTCTCAAATAAATAAAAGTTTTAAAAAAATAAAATTTCTTTTTTTTCTTTTATTGTTTTAAAATCACAACTAAGTTTAGTATTTTTTCAAAGTGTTTTTGAAATTTTAATTTCGTTGGAATTCGTTTTGAAATTATATAAAATTTTCCAAAGATACTAAACTCCATTTCACTCAAAGTATCACAGCCAAAAATGAAAAAGTCATTTTATTTTTTTAAGAATGAAGCAAACTTAGATTGTTTAGAAATACGAGAAATAATAAACTTCGTATTAGAGTCGATAATCATAAAAGAAAAGTCTTGGGCAGACTATAAATTTCAAAAAAAACAAAATGTTTTTTAATTTTTAGGTACTTTTCATTCATTGGAAAGTCTCGTGCAAAATTTCTAAATTTCTTTAGGAAATTAAAATCGTTGATAATAAGATTTTTTACTTGTAAATGTATGGATTTTACATAAGAAAATATAAAATATAACTTTTCTTTATTTTAATTTTGAGTTTCAAACATTTTTTTTTTCAAATTTAATTTTTAATAAAAAAATAAAATAAAAAAAAAAAAAAAAAAGTAAAAAAGCAAAATACAAAAAAATTTCCAACCTGAGAAAAAATAATTTTGATCTAAAAATTGAAATTTTTGTTTTAGAAGAATAACGAAATAAACTCAATAGAATGTGTTCTATTTCTTTAATAAAACTCGGACCTTTGACTGAAAAAGAGTTTATAATAGAAAGAGGGTCTTTTTAAAATAAAAAAATGAAAAAGTTGAAAATTTGAAAAAAATGTATTACAAGGTAAGCATACTTTTTTAATCAAAACATGGAATAAATATTTTCAAATCTAAATAATAGAGCTGATATATTCAAATAATTTTTTTCAAGTTTATTGTTTAAGTTATTTCCTAAAAAACAGGGCAATTTTATTTTAAAATATCTAAATTAAAACTTTTTTATTATCACTTATTCAAAAGATGAAGAATTATTATTTATAATTTATTGATTATTAATAATAATATGATTTTTTTGTTTATGTGGGATTACATTAATAAAAAGATATCAAATTTTCTGATCTATATTTTATCTGATATTTTAAAATTAACAAGTGAACAGGTAACTATTTTCCTTCTTTTTAACACTAAAAAAAAATTTTTTTTCTCAAGCGTGTTACTCTTGATAAAATTTCTTCAAGAATAGAAAACTCGAATTTGAACTTTATTGTTTAAAAAATTAATTGAACTGTGAAAATATTGCTGGTTTTTATTGTAATTTGTTCGTACATTGTTTTCACCAAAAATAGTGATTTTTATTTTTCATTTTTTGGTAAATATTTTAATAAACATTTTTCGAATAATTATAATAGGTATTGGTTTACTAAATATTCATATTAAACTATATTCTATATCTCTTATCCGCACATATCGACCATCTCCGATTTTCGAATTTTTATCCTAATATTTTTGTACTATGAGAGTGTGACAAACCTACATATATCCTAGAGGGGGAGGCATATGTAAAATTTTCTATCATTTTCAAAAAATCAGTAGATCGCGAAATTTTTAATTTTTTTATAATTTTTTTTGAGTTTAATTAGATGAATAATTATAAAATTTTGAATTTTTTTTTGAAAAAAATTGATTTTTTAATTTTTTATTGATATTTACATTAAGGGATAATTTCTGGATTATACCTCTTTTATATTACTTAGGATGGTTCCAATATGTAAAATAAAATCGAAAAAATCCAAAATTATAAAAAAATTAACAATTACTAAAATTTACACTTAAATTTACCCTTAAAAAATTCATTCGTACCAGAAGGGGGGTGGAGATAGAAAAAATTATTATTATTAATGTTATCAAAAGAATTTGTGATTTTAGGGTGCACGCGCTTCGCGTGCCCACCCCAAAGCCACCCAATTCTTTTGATAACATTAATGATTAAAATTTCGTCTTGGTCCACCCCAAAATTTTGTCCACCCAAGACGAAATTTTAATCATTAAAGTTAACAAAAGAATTGGGTGGTTTAGTGTGGGTACGCGGATATTTTGAGGAAAATATATTATGAATTTGAAATAAGAATTCTTATGTACAGTCAGTTTCACTTTTAAGGCACAAACTTTCAACAGAATTTAAGGCAAAATAAAAATCTCAAATTAAGGTACAAAATTTGGAATTCTTTTTTACTCTTTATTTTTACTAGAATTTGAATTTTGTGCTTTAATTTGAGATTTTTCTTGGGCCTTAAATTTCGTTGAAAGTTTGGGCCTTAACATTGAAACTGACTGTATTATTAATCGTATTTCACAAGTATAAATTGAAAAAAATCAAAATTTTAAATATAGGATATCTGTCCGAATTAGTCTTTTTTATAACCTCCAATTTATCTAAAAAATTTATTTTTCAAGTTTAGAGCGATTTATCTCCTCTATTTTAGAAGTTATTCTCTATTTTCGATTTTTCGTCAAAAAAAAATTTTTTTTTGAAATTTTGAATTTTTCATTTCTAAAAAAGGTCCTATTTTACACAAAAATAAAAATTTTATAACATTTTTAAGATCATCTTACTAGGGTATTTTTTGATCAAAAATATGATTTTGGTGAAAAAAATGAAAAAATTAAGGTTTAAAAAAAATTTTTTTTGAAAATTTTTTTACCACTCTTTTGATTTTCCCATATTTTTTTACTCAAATATTATATAAGCAATATATTTGAAAATAAAAAAGTTTTAAATTTTTAAATTTGAAAATTTTTTTTATTACATTAAAAAAACAATTTTTTTTATTACATTAAAAAAACAATTTTTTTTATTTTTTTTTCGATTTGACCCAAGTTAAATATAAAAATACATAATTTTAACTATATATTAGTTGTAAAAATGCTATATTAGAATATTTTAAAATAGACAAAAAATTTTTTAAAAAATTTTTTTATTTTGATTTTTTTGTCACGTTTTTAAATTTAAACTTTATGAGAGTAAGTGGTTTCGAAATTATTTTGTATTTAAAATGGGCGTTTTTGACTTTTTTCAAAATTGCAAATTTTAAAAAATATATAAAAAAATTTTTTTCAAAAATTTTTATAAATGTAGTAAAAATAGGTCACTTTAAAAAAAAAATTTTTTTTTAAACATCTCAAAAAAATGATTTTTATATTTGTTCTCACTAAAAAACAATGTTTAAAAAAAAAATTTTTTTTTAATTGGAAAACTCTAGAAAAATTTCATTTTTTTCTTATTTATCAGAAAAAAAATTCACATTACAAATTTTGAAAAAAAAAATATTAGAACTCAACTTATTTTATCTTAAAAATCATTTTTTCAAATTTTTGATAGTATAATCACTAGAAAAATAAAAAAAAAATGCTAAAAAATTAAAAACAAATTTTTACTAGAGTTTCCTTATAAATTGAATTTTTTCAAAAAAAAATTTTTTTTTATAGGTTTTTTTCAATTTAATTTTAAATTTTTTAATTATTTTACAATGAAAAAAAAAAAAAAAAAATTTTTTTTCATCTTAAAAAACTTAGAGTTTTTTTTCAAAAAAAAATCTATATTAGAAAAATTACTCAATTAAAAATTCAATTCGATTATCTTCAAAATTTGATAATTTTACAATATCCAATAATTACTCATTAGCTCATCGGTAGTGCACCGAGATCTCAAAATTTGAAAAGTGTTTAACCTGAGTTCGATTACTGATAAGATAAACAAAATTAATAGTTTTTTTTTTATTTTTTTTTAAAATTTTTATATATAATTTGATCAATTAAAGTATATATGTTTGCTACCTGAATTTACCTTTAAAAATTTTCAATTTTTTTTTTCAAAAATACAAATCCTCTTAAGGTACCAAAATTCGGATAAATGCTGTTAACTAAGTAGTTTTTTCCGTGTGAGGAGTAGAAGATTTTAAATTATTTATATATACTAAAACCTACAATTAAAAAAAAAAAAATTTTTTTTCAAAAAAAAAAACTTTAAAATTCATTTTAATCTATGGGGGTTACTATATAAAAAATATCAAAACAATCTCAATTTTTCATTTTTTGGGGGGCTCTTGCATTTTTCGAGTTATTGCCCAAAATAGCTGTGAAAAATCACTATTAAAAAATTTGTATATACAAATCGATTTCGGGCAATATCTCTAAAAATAGACGACCTAGAGACTTCTAAACACCAAAAATCGAAATTTAAGAAAATTTTGAATTTGTTGAGCAATAAAAAAAAAATTGATCTCAGTTTTATATTTACTCTTGTGTTGATTTCTTCATTTATTTCTTCTAAACTTTGAATCATTTTAGTAATCTATTCTCAAAAATTTAAAAAAACCAAAAAATGAAAATTAAAATTTCGAATTATGGAAAAAAATTCACGTTTCTCAAATAAAAATTCCAAAAATTGAAAAAAAAAAAAAAAATGAAAAAAATTATTAATTTATAATTGTATTTTGAATTTTTAATAACTAGTTTATTAGAAATTATAAATCCAATTGTAAATGATACTAGAAAAGATTTGTCAAAAAACATTTTTTTTTAAAAAATAATGAAAAAAAATATGCCACAAATTATTGGAAATAGCTTATATATATATATATATATTGATTTAAGGAACATTTCATATCATTTTTTTCTTTTTATTAAATTAAAATACAGAAAAAAAAACACAAAAAAGTCAAAAATTTTCCGAAATTTATAAAGTAATATCATTATAAATACAAAAAAAAAACAAATCCTCCAAAAGAAAAATGTAAAAAAATGGGATTTGAAATATTCCCGAAAAGACTCAAAAATCGAAAATACCGGAAAATTTTTTAACCACATAAAAACATGTTTTAAACAACTTCGAAGAAACCAGAGTGTCAATGTAACCAATTTAATGGTAAAATAAAAATCTTACTTTCTAACATTATCTATTATAGAATTTTCTATTGTAAACTACTTGAAAGAATTTTTGGTGCCTTTTGAGTATATTTGAGTAATTTTTGGTACTTATTAGGGTAAATGTATATATGTATGTCAGGGTATGGGTATGTGTTTGTGTTAGGTAAGGTATGGTGTGTGTTTGTATGCTTTGGTTTAACCAGTTTCGTTTATGGAATGATAAGTTAAAATAAGGTTTGGCTTGGGTCACCTTGTGTAATTATGGGTATATATTGTATGATTAGGTATTACTTGGTTATTTTTGGATTGTATTTAAGATTAAAAATTTATAGGTAATGATACATAATTAGAAAATTTCTTTAGATATATATTTTCTCTCATTTAGTTAATACAATTTCGAAATGATGAAAAATATTACAGTCATGTAAGATACCAACCCCTTTCACTCAAAATGGGTTGAATACTATTTCCTAAAATTTAATTTTTTTGAATTTTGTTATTTTCTGAATAAAAAAAAATATTCTACAATAAAATTCCAAATTTAACATTAAACTGAGTATATTGACACTATGGTTATTTCGAAGTTGTTCAAAAAAGTTTTTATATTGTTAAAAATTTTTTAGTTTTTTTCAATTTTCCTCTATTTTGGAGTATATTTGATAGATTCTAAAACAATATTTACAAAAATGAAAATATATAAAAGTTATTTTCCTTTGTCAATAATCTAAATTGTATATCAATCTAGAAATGGCAGATCAACAGATTCTGGGAAAAAAAAAGCTTTCAGAAAAGAAAAATAATTTAAAGTTAAAAAACAATTAATAATTATTAACAAAATGGTATATTAACCACATTTTCATTTTTTTGAATACTACCTTTTAATCAAAAGTTTTTTTTTGTTTATCTTTTATTTGAAATTCTTTGATATAAATTTCACTTTTTTTATTATCAAAAAAAGTATTAATTCTAATTTTATCTCAATCAAAAATGTGAAAAAAATTTGTATTCATTGTTTTATGTGGAAAAAAAAATGATAAATTCTCTCAAAAGTGAATATGTTACTTTTTTTCATTGAAATTAGTTTTCCTTTTCCTTTACATATCCCCTTTAATATAACAAAATTTCACTTTTTTTTTTTTTTTTATAATTAAAAGAATTACTAGGACTTCGTAATCGTTTTAACAATCAAACTCTACTTGGGTTATTTGAAAAAGTGGATTAAAATTCAATTACTATTTTTCAATAGTTTAAATAAGAATATCTTTTAAATATTGTCGAAAAAAACTTCTTTTCAGATTTTTATCTTAATTATGAGGATTTTTTGAAGAACTTTTCCTTAAAATTCCTTCACATTTGTTAAAAGAAATTTTATTGTAAGACTCCTGAAAAGTTATTGAAAGTGTACAAAAATTTTTGGTTATTATTTTGAAATTATCCACAAAGAGTAACCAAGTTTTGAAGAATTGATGAACAAAAAAATAATTTCACATTAAAGTTCTTCTTCAAGATCTAATAATAATAGATTCTAATTAACGTTTTTGTTGGTTAGAATTCTATCTTGTAAGGCAATTTTTCACTCTATTATTGACAAAAATGTTATTTTTGAACTCAATAAAGGATCATTTTTTCAATTTTTAACCATCAATTTCTCAAGCAAGAGAAACCCACAAAGAAAAAGATAACAAAAAAGAATGTCACGATCAAAAAAATATAGCAACCCAAAGAAGCTTGACAAAATGATGAAGTCAAAGGGCCTTATGAAATTAAAATACTACTGCCAAGTTTGTCAAAAGCAATGCCGAGATTCCAATGGGTTTAAGAATCATATCAGATCTGATAAGCATTTAAAAATGCTTGCGCTTATTTCCGAAAACCCCGAAAGGATTATTGAAGAGTATTCCACGGAGTTTGAGTCTGGGTATATGAAATTAATGACTACGCAATATCGATCTACAAGGGTTAAGGCCAACACTGTCTACCAGCAATATATCCGCGATCGTCATCATGTCCATATGACTGCAACAAAGTGGACAACCTTAACTGCCTTTCTTCATTATTTGGCTAACAAGGGGCTAGTTTCGATCGATCAACAAGGGAAGCATTGGTTTCTTCGTTTAAAGCATAAGGACGACAAAAACAATAAGGAGCTGAAAAAAAAAAGAGAAAATCAAAGATCTGCAAAAAGAGAAATGAGGCTAATTAAACAGCAAATGATTAAAGACAAAATCCGACACAACGAATTAAAAAAGCAAGGAAAGACATTGTTTGATCAGCAAATGACACAAAAGCAAAATGCAATTAAAAAAAAATTAACAAAAGATGGGAAAGTCAAATTTGGAATGAAAGTAAAAAAAAAATCGTTAAAAAGCATTAAATTGGTTGACTTGGTTAAAAAAAATTCGAAGAATGAAGAAATAGATGAAAAAAAAGACAATTTACAAAAGAATAATAGCAATGAACAATTGTCAACAAAAATTGAAGATGATATTTTGGAAATTTTTGGAATTGAAAATGAGGATGAAATTGAAGAAAAAGAAAAGGAAAAAGAAAAGGAAAAGGAAAAGGAAGAAGTGGGCGAAGTTAAAGCCATTAATAAAAATGAAAATGAAAATGGAATAGTAATTGAAAAATTAGAAAAGGAAGGTGAAGAAAAAGGGAAAGAAAAAATACAAATCGACAATCAAAGTCAAAATAAAAATGAAGAAAAACAGATTATTAAAGAACCCGAAGAAAATAATGCTGTGAAGAAAGAAAATGATGACGATGACGAAGAAATCGATGATGAAGATGATGAAGAACCCTGGGTAAAAATTGGATTAATTGTACGGATTATGAATCAAGGTCTTTCCGATGGAAAGTTTTATAGGAAAAATGGCATTATAACCCAAGTCATCGATGACTATATCGGAGAAGTCAAAGTAGACAATGTAAGGATTAGAATAGATCAAAGTGAGCTCGAAACTATAATTCCAAAAGTTGGTGGGAAAGTTATTTTTGTTCAGGGGGCAACAATTGGGACAAAGGGAATTATTCATCAAATAGATCAAACAAATTCAGTCTGTCAAATAAAATTACCACATGGTATAATAAGAGGAGTCCCATTTGCCCATATTTGTTCCTATAATATTTAAAGATATATGATTTTAAAAAAAAACCTTTTTAATGTAAAGTAATTTTGCATTAATAACCAATTATTCTTTCAATAAAAATAGTGTGTATTAAATAGTAGCTAATTTGTTTTTATGTTTTTTTTTTTAAAAATAAAAGTTGTTTGAGTTATTGACCACTTTCGTGGGAAGGTAACCAATTGCAAATTGGTAATATTCTCCCAAAAGTGTTCACCAACAACACATCGCATATTCTAATATCATCGTATCTCAGGAGGACAAAATTATCTCTTTTAACAGCTTTTTTTTCAAAGTAATTCTTTTTTTTAATTTTAAATTGACCAATTCAAAAAAGCAAATTCAAGATCTCGAACATTGTTAATATTGTTGTTGAAATTTTCAACCAAAGGGTTTAAGAGAACAAACTAAAGAGCCGAGTCTTCTCTATTCAAAAGACTTTTTAAGTTCAAAAAAATTTGAAACAAATGCAATTTACTAAAAATACAAAAAGGATTATTTACAAACTAATACTATTAATTTTTGTTTCAATGTTAAATAATTTTTTTTTTTCAGATTTAAACCAACTTTTTGTCGAAATTTTATGGTCCAAGTATATAATTTTGTTTTTTTCTTTCATTATAATTTTTTTTTTTAAATCTGACTTTGTTTTTAGAATAAAAACTGAAATTTCAATTTTTGATGTGATAAAATTATCTTTTTCCTTTTTCAAAATGGCAAAATTATCATAAAAGTTCGAATTTATTCTTGACTTTTTACTAAAAAAAATTTTTTTTGCTTTAAATTGATCAATTCGTGTTAAAACGTACCTTAAGTAATTCTTTCTATAAGGGTGTAATCAGTTCAAATCAACACCTTCTTGTCAGAATGGACATTATTTAAGTACTCATCAATTCTAAATAATGTTTTCAAGTTTTTTGTTCCATTTCCATCAGAGTTCACATTTTAATTCTTTTTTGAAAAAAACGTCTAAATAATTATTTTTTTGATTAAATAGAAGCCAAATCAAATGATTTATTTTTTTTATTTCAATGATTACTTTAAACTCTGTTCTTGTTTAAATTTTGTTTTTATAGAATTACATCATTTTCAAAATTTAACAATTAATATTTTTTTTTTTTTGAATTATTGAAAAGAATTTAATATTTCTTAAAAAAATAAATATGTAGGGTTTTTCTTCTTTGTATTACTTTTTTATTCATCTTTTGATAAATCCTAATGTTTTTGAGGTTAATTTCCAACAAAATTATTTTACTTTGAAATGGAATTAAATTAATCTTATTTTTTGAATCGAGTTATATTACAAAATAAAAAAATTCTTTTTTTGTAAAACTTTGAAATAAGAATAAAATAAATTTTTGATGTTTTTAAAAAATTATTTTAACAGTGAATTTAACAAAGAGATAATTTTTGATAAAAACTGGTTTCATGGGAGAACTTTTAATAATATGATTTCAAAGCTAATTTTTGTGATTCTATAAATTCCAAAAATGGAATCATTTTGGTAACTTTGATTCCTTTTTTTTATTTTCTTTAACATGTCTCAAATCAAAGATTTTATTGGCTGAAATATAAATTTAACATGTATGAAAGTTTATTTTCTTAACATCTGTTGAAAAATGAATGTTTTGTTCACGAAGATATCGGGTTTTATTAAATAGGAAATTGATTGAAAAAAAGTTTTTTTGGAATTTTGAATTTCACCATAAGTATCAGAAAAGTTTTCGGGGGTTAATATAATATATACTGACAATTTTTGAAAAAAAGTCAAACTGGGGAAATTTTTCAACATGTTTTTTAATTCGGAACATTAATAGAACCTGAAAACATAAATTTAAATAATTGAAAAAAAAAAAAAAAAGGGAATATTAACTTCAAACAATAATCCTTTATAATATTTACAATCAAACTGGCATACACAATTTAAATAGACCCTTTTATCAAAATTATTAAACTGTTTTTGGATATTTGGAAACTAGACATTTTTTTCAACAAATTTTTAATGATTGATTAATTAAAGAAAATTCCATAACGAAAGATAGTATTAAAAGAACAGTTATTATGTTGATCCCTCTATTTTGTCTTTAGTTATTTATTCCTTCTTTTATTAATTGATTTTTCTTTTAATTTTCAGTTTCTATTAATTTTCCAATTAAAAAATGTGTTGAAGGTTTTTACCTCTCTATTTTTTTTTCACTTGGATGATTAATTTCTTCGAAGAATTGGGAATAAAAAATTAAAATATCAAATATTTTATATATTTGGCCTTTGAAGAACAAATAAAAAAATAAGTAGAATAATCATAATTAAGAAATAGTTGATATATATTAAGAAAAAAGGCCGATAAATCTAAATATTTTCTAAAAAATTGAAATACTCAATTTCATTAGGAACTATTAAAAACAGAATAATGCTCATTTCGATCTGGAATTGAAGATCTAATAAAATTCCAATATAAATTAATATTATTTCACTCTAATCATTTCCACCCTCTCAATAACATTTAAATAGTAAATTTTGACTTATTGAAAATAGACCTTGTAATAATAGTTTTTTAAAAAACAATTGGAATTCAATAAAAAAAATCTGAAAAAAAAAAAGAAAAAAAAAAGCAAAATATGTAATCGATCTTCAATTCTTAGATTTCTAAAATTGTTTGGTTTCTTCTAATATCCATTCAAATGATTAAATACGGATAATTAATAAATCATATATGTGATACCTTTTATAAGGAAAGTTGTGAAATCAAAAACAATGACAATCCATTTATAAAAATAAGATATATCAACATACTTTTATTCGAACTTTTTTTAAGAAATTTCACTTTGTATTGAATTATTTAAGAATTAATAATATATATATATATATATATATATATATATCAAAATCATTCCTTTATATAAGGTTCTTTCTTAATTATTTTAATATAAATGAACATATTATTTGAAAAAAAAAAGAAAAAGAAAATTTTTCAATGTTAAGGATGTAAGTACATTTTGCCATTTTGAAAATTTTTAATTGTGTGAACCTTACTGAAAAAATTTTTTTTGCAACCAAATATTGAAACTTTGAAACCAAAACATGATTCATAGATCTATTTGTGAAAAGAAAACAAAACTAAATTAATTAAGAGTTGAATATTTAATTTTTCAATTTTTTTTGAAACATTTGTTTTTTGATTAAATTTTTGATTGTATTAAATTAGATTTTGGAATTTTGATTATATTGTGAATAAAAATTATTATAAATGATGAAAGGCTAATTTACATATTTTTTTTTGTTGAACCAAATTTTTTCAATTTTATTTCTTCATTTTAGTGACGTTTCAAAATAAAAAGTCCGTTTGTAAGTTAGAGAAGGATTAACATCAACCGGTCAAAGAAACCAATAATAAACCAAAAATAAATATACTACTGATTTCTTAAAGGTTTATAATTTAAAATGAAATTATAACAATAAAGGATCAAATTGGAAAATGAATCTCTTAAAAAATATAGTTAATTTTAGAGATTATTTTACATCAAAAACAAACAAAAAATTTAATTTAAATTGACTATTATATAAAATTTTATAACAATTTGCATTCCTAATTTAAATTTAAGTAATTAAAGTTTACCAAAGAGAAGCTTACAATCAAAGTATGTTGTTATTTGGGGTGTAAATCACATTGGTGCTACATGGTTCGAATTTCTCTAAAAAATCGATTATTCAAGCAGTAATATTTGTTGATCTCATCAATTAAAAATGATCTATGTAGAGCAGTGAAAAAAATACCGGACATGAAAAAAATCCCTGACAAGATTTTTAATTGTGAATATTAGTAAAATTATTGTGTAATTTCATTTATTTACAATCAAATTCCTTTTTTTAAGAATCTAACTTTATCAATTATAACCCCCCCCCTTATTAGAATGGTGATTGATGAAATCACACTTGTTCAAAACACCATTCAATCAATCAAAAAACAAGAAAAAAAATTATCATTTTCCAAACTCTAGTAAACCTCAATAAAACTCGATTGTTTTTCAAAAAAAGTTGATCAGCATATGGCTATCAAACAATTACTCGATTATTCTAGAGACACCTTACTTTGATGGACTTTAGGTAGGTTTATTACTAATCTCATAAAAAAATTGGTTATTTATCATAAGGATTTGATTAAAATTAGACAAAAATTTTACTAATACTCACAATTAATAATCTTGTCAGGGATTTTTTTCATGTCAGGTATTTTTTTTCCTACTATATTATAAAAAACCCAAAAATTATAGAAAAAAATCTGCATTTGGCCAAAACTTTTAAGGATGAATTATCATGATTCAGACTACAAAGTTGTAAAATATTTTTCATAAATATATCTTGAAATCTGGATGAATCACAAAAAAATCCAATATTTTTTAAAAATTAAATAATTAACCAAAATATTTTTTTGACAAATTATTTCTCAAATCCTTAAAATATATTGATGTTATAAGTAGCTTTATCAAAAGTAAACAAAACTAATTTTTCTTTGGATTTTTCAAGTTGATGATTATGAGTTAATCTTGGAAATTGAAAAATTAGAAAAAATAGTTACTTTTGGAAGTTCTAAATATAAATTATTAAATACCATAATACTTTTATTTTAGTTTCTATTTGTTGATTTGGAAAAGGAATTATAAAAAAAAACAATTTTCAAAATGTAAAATTTTTAAAAGGGATCATTAATAAAAAATGTAATAATTTATTGTGCAATAAGATTTATAATAGATTTTTTAGAGCTATTTGAGCCATGGCGCACTAATATCATTTACTTCCAATTTCAACATACTTTGATTATAGAGAAATCTATAGTGACACTAATCCCTTAACAGAAAATATCAAGGGGTTTACCTTCAAAATTGATTTGAACTTAGGTATACTATTGGGTAGTCAATTGGATGTTAAATTTTACATTGGAACAAGAAAAAAAAAAACACGGATAATATTTAGAAACAACGATAATAGTTGTTGCGAAGTTATTATTTTGATCACTGTCGTAATCATTAGTAATAACAATAATTATTTATTATTTAATAATATTTCTAATATATTTTTTAGAGCCATCTTAAACTTATCTCACAAATATCCTTTACTTCAAGTTCAATATACTTTATCTTATCATTGAAAGTTGAAAGAAAAGATTGTTCAATTTAAGGGAATAATTTACTCATAGATTCGTCAATAAATATAGCCAAGTATCACACAAAAGAAATAAAGTTAATTATAATTCCATTCTAAAAGGCGAAACCAAAAATACACTCGAATAAATCTTGACAAGTTTTGAAATTTCATAAGATCTCTTAATAATATTTTGGAAAGTAGTAGGTGAATGTTGTTCAATTTATTATTCAACAAAAATGTATGAGTTTCATGAATTTTCAACAAGATACTTGATAACCCAAATTTTTCCTCTCAATAAATTCATTTTTTTTACTTTTCTGATTTTTAAATTTTTTTTCTAATTCGAAAAAAATAAAAACTTAAAACAGAAACAAGTAAAAAAAAAAACCCTGTGTTTCTACGCTTCTTTCACAACCAACAAAATTTAAATTTTTTTTTTCTTTGCCGAAAAACAAAAAAAAAATTAAAAAAAATTAAAAAAATTCACATCAACAAAGAAAGATGGATTTCGATTTCCCAAGTTTTGAAATCGAATTTGATGATTTTGGGTCTTTAGATAAGTTTTTAGATCACAATGATTTTTATGAACAAGATTTTTGTAGCGATTACTTTGACAAATCAATTTTTGCCTCAGAAACAAACGGTTATTGGTGGTTTCCATCTGAACCAGAAAATTGCATATTTAGTGATCACCAACATACAGATTTTGTGGGTCTTGGTAACAACGAAAATCAGTACCAACTCGAAGACAATTTTGAAAAAGAAAAAGAAACAGAAACAGAAACAGAAACAGAAACAGAAAAAGAAAAAGAACAGGAACAGGAACAAGGGCAAGGGCAGGAACAAGTAACAAAAGAGTCTTTCCCTCACAAGAAGGAAGGAACAAAAAGAGGCTATAATGGAATTTTTGTAAAAGAAGAGCCAAATATCATTTTAAAATACCCCCAAACCAAACCCCCAATCAAAAACGAGAATGATACTGACAAGCAAAAACAAGAAAAGATGAAAAACAACACAAACAGCCTAACTTCAAACCAAACATTAGAAACGGAAAAGGAAACGGAAACGGAAACAGGAACAGAAACAGAAACGGAAACGGAAACGAATACCAATACGGACACAGAAGCAGAAACTGCAAGAGAAACAAAAATTGAAACAAAATCAGAGTACGTCACAAAGCCAACCCACAAATTACTGTCCAATTTCCTCACGGGCATTGCAAAGAGCCCAACCAATTTTACAATCACAATTAAACCCGAGCCAAACCCAGATTTCCCATTAAGGAAAAAACAACAAAACTACCCACAGCCCAATTTTATTGTCATCAACGACTTTGATTGCAAATCAAAAAAAAATCCAAAAAACGAAACCGATCAAATCCTCAAAATTTCCAAGATCCGCTCATGGAAAGAGAAATTAGTCTTATTACAAAAAACCTTTCCAGATCTCATCAGTGGCTTTTCTAGACAGGTGTATTGCCTAGAATTAGGTACAAACAGGCCCATTGTGAAAATTAATAAGCAGTTTTTTAAGAGCATCAGAGAAGCAAAGCTTCTGGATCCAAACAACAAAAAATCAAAAAGATCACTCCTCAAGGACGTACAAAGATGCTGTGTTTTGCATTTTAACTCCAAGGGCTACAACCAAACTTGCAAAAATAAATTTTCTCATAAATGGCTCGAATTTGCTCCTTCAGAGTATGTTCACAAACCAAAGAAAAGAAGGCAAACAAAAAAGAAAAAAAATTAACAAAGATTTGAAGATTTTCCTTGTTTTGTTTTTTGATGTTTTTGTTTTTTCTTTTTCTTTTTCTTTTTCTTTTACTTTTCCTTGTTTTTTTTTAAAATATTTGCAAAGAGAACCTTCCCAGTAAGATCGTTCCTCTTTTTTTTTTTTAATTCCTTTTTAAATAAACTAAAGTTTTTGTTAAAATTTTTTTTTTTTTTGGATTTCTTTTCGAATTTTAAAAGAGTTTTGATTTCTCGTACTTTTTTTTTTTTATTTCGAACCAAGTAGGTTTATTGAAAAAGTGAAGTACCAAAAGATAGATCACTGAAGGAAGGATATTTTTTAAAAGTTGGAATTAAATTCTTTCTTTTTTAAAATTTCTACCCATATCTTGGATTATCTTGAAATGGTACACCCAAAGTAACCGTGTTAGTGGTTTTTGTTTCATTGGCTTTTGAATTCTAAAAATCGATTAAACATTTAGGCTGTGACTTTTTGGTATTTGCTAAAGATGAAATTTGAAAGAAATTGATTAAAAATGTGTTTACTTCAGATTTGTATATACTTTTTATTATTGGTGTTCAATTTTTTGATGATCTGATCATACAAAAAGATAGAGTAATGATGAATGAGTAAAAAAAAACAGTAAAACTTTTTGGTGTTACTAATAAATTCCAAAAAAGGTATTATATTTTTTTCCTTCAATTTCCTTTTTTTCAATAGACTGATATATCCTAATAAATTTCAAAAAATTTTTAGTTCTATTTTCCATTTTTATAAATATTTGTCTGTTTCTTATCAAACAGTACAGGACTAAGAATATTTTGAAAAACAACAAATTTTACAGAGTTTCTTAATACTTTACTTCATAAAATGCATTATTCAAAGCTTGAGCGTAATATTTTCAAAAGGAAAATCAAGTAAAAATTTCCAAACATAAATCGCAATTTATCAGTATTAACAAAGTTTTGAAACAAAGAATTTTGTTTTTTTAAACCCAAATAAACATTGAAAAAAAGTTGATTTTTCCAGATACTCTTTGATATGAACTGTTTTAGGGATTGAAATAGAAATTTTAGAAAAAGGAAATTGAACGAAAAATTATTTGAACTTTTTAGGATTTTATCAGCAGTTATTGATTTTTTTAAAAAAAAATATCAGCAGTTATTTGGTTTTTTGGGATCAAAATATTTGTAATATTTTTTTTGAATATGATTTTAATCATATGAAGAAAAAATATTACAAATATTTTGATCCAAACAAAAAACCAAATGGCTATTGTTATTATTTGAAAATCTAAAAAAAACAAAATAAAAAAAATAAAATGTTCTCTTTGAGATTTATTTTTGTTTCCCTTTCAATCCCTTTTCTTTTTATTTTTCTTTCTTTATCTTTTCTTTCTTTTTATTTACTTTCTTTTTCTCTTCTTTCTGTTCTTTCTTTTTGTTTACTTTCTTTTTCTTTTCTTTCTGTTCTTTCTTTTTCTTCTTTTCTTTCTTTTATTACATTTTCTTTTTTTCTTTCTTTTTCTTTTTCTGTTTTTTTTTGAATTTTTGTGAAAGTTTTATTTTTCTTGTGGATCAAAATATTGTACCAGTGTTTCATCTGAGACTACTTCTTCACCCAGTCTTCATTTCCTTCCTTAAAATGATCAAATTCATAGAAGGTCTTTTCGTTCCATCTGTACATTTCAAAAAAAATGGAAAACGAAGAAAATTGATATTTTTATTAAAAAAAAAACTCAACAGAACAATTTGAAGATATTTTCGAAAAGTGGTAAATAGAATTATTTACTATGTTTCTATTTACACTCTTAACAAACAAAAAAAATAAAATTTTGATAAAATGTCTCTAATTTATAACTTCAAAAAAACTCTATTTCAATTAACTCATACTATCCACCGAACTCTATTTGAAAGGTTATTTTAAAAATAATTTTTAAGTAAAAAAAATAACTTGATATTTTCAACTTACAAGAAATTCCAAATCTTGTATTTCAAGTTTTGTCACTCTAAAGTCTTTGAATTATGGACAATTTATAGAAAATTCAAAGATCTAAATTAAAAAAATAAAATTAATGATAAATTTTCACTCGCAATTAAATGTTCAAAATGGCTAGTACTAACCATAACAAACAATCTTTCAAAAAGTTATCCCTAATATCCCGTTATGCTGATCCAAAAAATATTGCAACATTTTATTCATTTTTTCACATTTTTTTAAACGAAGATAATAACAAATATAACAAGTGATGTAGATCTGAAAAATATAGCATCATTTTTTATATTTTTTCTTGAGAAAAATAACAGTAATAAAAGCTTCTCTACGGATTTAAATAATTTGAAATTTTTACAAGACTTTTTGCTGCTTGATTTGAAAATCTTTTTGGATAGCTGAATGAGAATTTTGTTCTATTTGTTGAAAAATAAATAGAACAAATACCAATAAGTACACAATTCAAAACAAATGTCGTTTTTTTGAATTTGTAAATAAGTTGTTGTGAGAAAAAAGGAAACAATTATAGTTTTATCTAAATCAAAAGCTATCGTCGAAATCTAGTTCTTTTCAAAATCTATAAATGAGGAAATAATACCATTTTTTTACTTCAAATCAACTATTTTTATGTCCGAAAAAAACACCCAAGAACAAAACACACAAGAACAAAAACCTGAGCAAGTGTTACAGTTAGTTCAAGTTTTAATGCAGAACATGCAGTCCCAATTGGAGAAAGTCTCAAATACCCTTTACGACAAAAGTAAAATCTAATTTCCTACATTTTCGCTTTGATAGGTATTTGGTCCCATTAATGGTTTTTCTACTTTCTTATTTGCTTATTTTCTTTTTTATTAAAGTCGATCAAATGGGAAACAAAGTTGACGAACTTGAAACTATGGTAGGTTCCATTGCAGAACGAACGGGTATCCAACTCGATGAACTTGAAAAAAAAACTAAAGAAAATTAAAAAAGTATCCCCACAACCAAAAGCAGAACAAAAAAAGAAAATTAAAAGTATGAAAAAGAAAAAGAAAACAATATGAAAATGAAAAAGAAAAAGAAACAAAATATTTTTCTTGGTTTCTTTTCACAAATTGATTAAATAAACCAAACCTAATTAATTTTGAGTCTTTTCTAAATTTTTCTTTTAGTAAGAGCAACCACCGATATTTTGAAAAGAACGAGACACCCAACGAAGAAAACGAACACTAACTGTTTCAAAAGATTCTTGATTTCGTAAAAGTCTAGTGTTGTTTTCATTCGAATACGTGAATGTTTACAATCCTCGAATATTCAAACAAGAAATATTCTATGAAACGATAGAATGGTAAAATTGTTTTTGAAAAAAAAAGTCGATCGTTTTGTACTGAGCGTATTCAAACCTTCTCTTTTAACTTTCTTTGTCCTGTTTCTTTCTGATTTTTTGAAAGAAGAAAAACTCAAAAAATTTTAACAAGAGATGAAAAAAAATTTTCAAAAATGGAAAAAATTTTGATTTGTATCTGTTTATTTTGCAAAGTGTGATGTGTTTGAAGAAAAAATAACCCCCAAAACTGTTAGTTTAACATTAACACTAGGGGTTGGAATATAAAAAAAAGAAATTAGCCCTACGCGGGGTTCGAACCCGCGACATTCAGATTAAGAGTCTGACGCTCTGCCGACTGAGCTAGCAAGGCAATTTACATTTTTGAGCTATTTTCATTTTATCAGATATTAAATATCACCAACTATTTAGAAAAAGAATAAAAATAACATTTTTTTTTTTAGCGAAATCCCTTAAGTTTTACAATACATGAAATTTGAAAAACGATTCATATATGTCATATTTTACCACAAATTAATTTGGTATTCAACTGCTCGATCTCATACTCAGTATGGATTAGATAAGTTAAACAAAATGGCAATACTGAACATTTCATTTTTTTTTTTTCTTGCCAAATTTGAATTGAAGACCTAAAGACTAATTGACTGGAAGTTAATTTATAAAAAAATGTGCTGTGTGTGTTGTTGATTAAAAATTTTAATTAAGTTTGGTTTTATTGAGGGCTTTTAAAAAATTTTATTTTTCATGAAGTTAATAGACAAAAAAGTAAATTAAGATTTTCTGATCTAAAACCCCAAAACTCAAAAGTTATTCTTGAACACCAATCAGTCTATTAATCTTACAATATTCAATTTTATTTCGGAAATAAAAAAATAAATTATCAAAAATTGCCATTTTGAGGCACTATTAAAATCCATATCATTTACAAGATCAATCAGCTGAACACCAAATCGATAACTCACTACACCCTACACAAGATACTCTTTTTTTAAATTTCAGGGATTGTAATCCTTAACACAGAACAAAACTTTGATTCAAAAAGGATATTAGTGAGTTTTAATTCCATTAATTGAAATGGTCACATTATAACCTAAAATTTGATCATTCAAATAGAAAATATTCCATTGATTTAATTAAATAACTTTTAACTGATAATATTGTAAAAAATTAAACAATTTTGGACAAAAATCGATATTTCGTCACAAATTTAAAGGAAAAATTATCAATATTCAGAATACAAAGTCATAAAATATTATTCTTAAATTTATGGCGAAATGGAAATTAAAGTTGTTGTCCAATAATTCAATATTTTTAAAAAATCAAATAATTAACATATAGATTTTTTTGACAAAATGCTTTCTGAATTATTGGAAATATATTGATGTTAAAATTACGATTATAATAAAAAAAAACCAAACAATTCATTCTTTCTGTTTTTTATACTGACAATTATTGATATAATTATTGAAATCAAAAAATCTCAAAAATAATTACTTTTAGAACCTATAAAAATGAATTTTTAAACACTGAAATACTTTTATTTTGAGTTTCTATATTTTAGATTTTAGGAAAAGAACTAAAAAAATTTTTCCAAAATGAAACTTTTTAATAGTGCTCATTCGTAAAAAATGTAATAATTTATTGTACAATAAGGTTTATAATAGATTTTTTAGATCAATTGGAGCCATGTAGCACTAATATCATTAACACTTAATTCGAAAATACTTTGATTATATAGAAATATAAGCTTATATTAATCCTTTTATGACCTTTCAAACTACATTTTATGTATTTTTAACAACCAAATATAATATCATACATATTTGAAACAACTGATTAATTAAATCTGATTCTAAAAAATTGTAAACAAATCAAGGTAAATTAATTAACACTTTATACTTATTTATAAACTACATTTCAAAACCATTGACCCATTAACAATCAAAATTTGAAAACAATTTTTTATAAATTTAACTTATCTCTAATAATAAAAAAAATTATTATTTTAATATTCAGTTCTATACACTAGAAATAAGTGTTTTTTGTCTAAAAATAAAATAAAAAAAAATTGAGATATTTGTTATGAAATTTATTTTATAATTTATTTCTTAATTGTGAGTTTATAGATTTAGTATTTTGTTTGGATTTTTAGATCAAAATAATTAAAAAAAAATTTGAAAAACTAAACAATTTTTATACAATATCGCATTTAATTAATTTGTTAAAATTCGCATCAGGTAAAAATATTATAAACTCATCTTTTATAAAACAACAAAACAATTAATAAATATTTAATAATTTAAGATCTAAAAAAATTGATCATTTATTTTATTCACAAATATTTATTAATTTTCTTGTACAGCTGTTCCAAGTTCACCTTAATTTTTTTCAATATCAAATTTTGATGTTGATATAGATTTTTAAAATGTTGAGTCTAAGAATTAGAAAGCTTATTTTGAAAATATTTTTTTCTAATCTAGTTTATATGAAAAATAAACTTCTGTTGTTCTGGAAAAATTAAATAATTTATTTAAGAGTGAATATTATGCCACGATACAATGAATTTTGGATTTTTTAGGTGCCATTTTGGGTTATGAAAATATATTTTTTGAAAATCAGATTTAATTCTTGAATATTGACTCATTTTGGAATTTTTTTTTTCAAATATAAGCTTTATAATTTCCATATTCAACTTTTTAGAAATCTATATAAACATCAAAATTTGAGATTCAAAAAAATAACGGTAACCTTGGATAGAGCTGTAATTTAAAGATTTATCAAGTAAATTTTTTTTTCCAATTATTCTTAGTTGAGACAATAATCATTTATTAGTATTAGAATCAGTTATTTGATTATATCTAATTAATTAATTTTTTTTTAGGAAAAATTATTCCAGTAAATTTCAAATTTAAGGTATAAACTTTCAAGGAAAATTAAGGCACAAAAAAATCTCAAATTAATGTATAAAATTTAGAATTATTTTTTTTTACAATCTAAACTCTTTTTCAAAAATTGTGACTCACCTGAAATAATAAATTGAAAAAAAAAAATTATCCTTTCGTATTCAAGAACAATTAATAACTAAATATGATTTGTAATTCACTTTTAAATCATTCTAAATCTATAAAAGTCTGATATATTAAAAATTAAAAAAAAATAAAACCTAAAACTAAAAAAAAAGTGAGTCACAATTTTTGAAATGAGCATTACAGATTTTTTATTACTGGGCTTTCACTAAAAAAAAGTTGTACAACAAGATTTTTTATGAATAAATAAATCCATTTTCAAAGAAATTACATAGTCTCTGTTTTCTTATTGTTTATTTGTCTCTTCGAAGATCTCTTTTTTTTTTCCACATGATCTTTTTTTAAAAAAAAAAAGAAAAGAAAAAGAAAAACTAAGAAAAAAAAAAAAAAAAAAAAAAAACAAAAGAAAAAGAAAAATTTGAAAAAGCAAAACTAAAATTTGCAAAATTAGAAAAAATGGATTCTAATCCGAAAATTTGAAAATATTTTTTGTTATGAATACTGGATAAACCCTCAAAACAACTCCCATTAACATTATAAAGCGAGTCAAAATTTATGAAAAATAGTTTATTTTACTAGAATCCGAATTTTTTGCCCAAATTTGTGATTTTTATGTGCCTTATTTTTTTTGAAGTTTGTGCCTTAAAAGTGGAACTGACTGTATTTTACAATATTTTAAATTGAAAATAAACTATTTTTCGTTCAAAGGGGCCCAGTTGTGATGGGTATAATACACATGTTTAAAGGGTTTGCAAAGATATTAGAAGAAAAATTTTATTTTGGAAATTTTCAAAATTGAAATCATTTTTTCTCATTGTTGCTCCTTTTTGTTTTTTTTTTGGATTTTTTTTTAAAACTTCATTCAGTTACAAAAATTTTTTTATTGCAAGATCAATAGTTACTTGGTACAAACGTGTTATTATAAGGTCATTGAAACCATGTAAAGATTGTTGAGTAATCATATTCATTTCTATTGCAATTCTATTCGATCTTTGATCTTGATATTTGTTTAATAAATGTGAAAAATTTTCACTTCATTTTCATTTCCATTTCCATTTTCAAATAGAGACCTCAAATACCAACAAACTTCGTCTGGGGACTTGGTTTCTCAAAGAAAAGTATATAAAATGAAGTGAAAAATGTTTCATATTTATTATTCAAATACCAGTAAAAGTTCAAAACGAACATTGTTATTTTTCTCAATAGTCACGAAGAATTTGAGTTTTTCAATTTTTAAGAAAATTTATTGATTAATTAGTTTTCTTTCAGACATATATCAACAATTCTTTAATGTGTATTATTCTCTTTATTTCTTATTTGTTCTTCAAAGGTCAATTATATAAAATAATTGATATTTGAAAAAAACATTAGACCCTTTAACTGAAACAGGGTTTATTTCCAATTTTAACAAATAATCTTTTAACCTCTTGATAATTTTAAACTTTTAGTTATTAGTAATAGAATAAAATCATAATATTATGATTCAAATCGAAAAAAAAAAATATACTAATTCAAAATTTTTAACTTACCAAAACAAAATCTTTTGAAAAAAAAAACTAATTTATCAATTCTGGTAAAAAAAATAAAATTGATTTACTAAATAAATGAATAAATATATATCCAATTTTGAGAAATAATCAAAAACCCGATTGATAATTTAAATATTTTGGTTATTATTAATATACTAAAATCATAATATTATGATTAAAATAGAAAAAAATATGAATTCAAAATTTTAACAGAACAAAATAAAATCTTTTGAAAAAAAAAAAAGGAACAGTACTTAGTTTTTTGATAATTTTGAAATAAAAAGAAAATTTTATGAAATTTTCTATTAATTTCAAAAATTAATAAAAAACGAACATTAACTTTTCAAGAATTAAAAGGAATTGAGAAAAATTAAAATTTTTCAACAATTCATGTGAATTTAGGAAAAAAAAAAAAAAAATTAATTTTATTCTTATTTTTTAGAAAATCTATTGATTTCAAAATCAAAACAAAAACTAAAAAAAAAACTAATATCTTAAAGAGGAAATATATTTCCTCCTTTCAAAGTAACAAAATAAAAAAAGTTTTTTTCAAAAAACATTAAAATAATAAATAGAAATTATTCTCAAGATGCTATATCTCTTGTTTATTATCCACTAAATTAAGAATATAAACACAAGATAAATAGAGAAAAATATACTTGAAATATTTTGTAAATATGGATTTCAGCAAATGAATTTGGATACTTGATATTTCTTGTTTGGTATTCAAAAAGAAAAAAATTTGTTTAAAATTCAGATCTTCTCAAAACTATTTTATTCGTTTATTATATGATTAATTTCACTCATTCTCAAATACAATTTCTCGATTCAAAACATAATTTAATAAAACTCAAAAATTTAATCGAAAAAAACTTTGAAAAAATTGAAAATTATAAAAATTTAACTTTTGATTTATTTTTGTTTAATTTTCACAAAATAGACTGTGAATGACATTTTGGTTCCAAAGTTTCGATATCTTGTGGCACTCATAAAAATCTTTTTTCGGTAAGGTTCTCACAATTAAAACTTTTCAAAAATTGTAAAATTTGCCGACTTGATCAATAATCGTTGGGGAAATTTCAAATTTTGTTTTATAATATTGACATACCTAAATACAAAAATAGTCAATTGTATGTTAAAGAGTTTGGTAATAAAATAAGAATATACAATTATAATATGATATGCAAATTTTTGTTATATCCCACAGATTCCCAAGGGTATCCCCTTGGATTGGTGATCACTCTAGTGCCTTGTATAATTTCATCAAAGCTCCAATGTGTGTGGCCGTAAAGCCAAGTTTTTATATGTGTGTGTTTACAATTATCGTTGTTTGTCAACAGATATTCTAAATCGGAAATAAAGGCATGGTTGATCAGCTGGTCTTCATAACCCGGTTCTGAAGTTCCGTCAAAAGAGGGAACGTGGTGAGAAAAGACAACGATTGAGTCTTCCTTGTTTTGATTCGAAATCTTCATATTGCGCTTGATCCACTCAACATTCCTTTCAAACAGTTTTTGGGTATATTCCACAGTCATCTTTTCAGTTTTGGCTTGGTAGCAATAATTATAATCATTTAACCCACCAGAGACTGTCACTTTTGCCCTTTTGGGGATATCAGACCAAAGTGTAGTCCCCAGGAGACGAACACTTCTTTTTTTCATCTTGATTAACACAGAATCATTATTCAAAAAGAAGACGTTCTTTGTTGGTGCACTTGAACAGATCTCTTCAATAAGCTGATCTATTTCTTCAACAGTTTTTGGGATCTCTTCTTTTAATTGATAAAATTCGTGGTTTCTTTTTGAATTGTTATGAAAAAATATCAGTTAATTTTCGAAGATCCCGCAAGAGTTAATAAAATGATCGAAAATCATTAGAAAAAAAAAAAACAGTTTGGAAAAGAGAATGTTTTTGTTAATGAATTTTTGATTGACTTGAAAAAAAAAAATATGTAAAATACAAGTAACAAACCCTGTGATGACAAAAACTAATTTGAATTTCTTTCCCATTTCAATTAAAAAATCTGCATAAGGTTCTTGAGTGGGAACTCCAATATCACCTAATAACGCAAGCACGTCTGCCTTAGGATCTATGATATTGGTAATACGTTTCATTGCAATTTCAGGAGAATCATACATCTCCAAATGAAGATCGGAAACAAATTGACAAGTTAGCCAATCTAAATCTAAAGCTTCAATGATAATATCTGCTTTACTTTCTTCTTTAATTTGGTTTTTTCTTTTGATGATATTGAAGAATTCCTGTTGTTTGTTCTCTTTGTTAGTCATTCTTTTTAAATTTTAAACAAAAATAAGGAATTTTTCCAAGTATCGAAGTGTTTCAAAAAAATGAAATTCTCATTTTCAAAAAAAAAACCTATTGGATTTAATTTTTGATCTCTTGAATTTTATTGTCTTGACTCAGAAAAAAGAGTTTGTGTTTTATAAAGGGTTTGTTTTAATGGTTCAATAAAAGGTGGACATTGTCTAGATTCGAAAAAATCACAAAAATATAAGGTTTTTTTTATTTTTTTAAAAACACGTAAATATTATACAATATAAATTGTTTATTTTTAATATCCATTTTTTGTTGGTACACATTAAAATATAGTTTGTGGATCTTTTGATATTATTTGGTTCATGTTCGTTAATAAGTTCTTGTTTTAAAAAATGGTTCTTATGTTTTTTTATCAAAGTCTAAAATTCATTTTTAATTTTACGATACCGATAAATTCAAAGAAATATCTAAAAATTTTTGACTTCATTTTCCTTTTTAAATCTTTTTTTTATCATTTTGTTTTAGGCATTCGATTGTCTTATATGTGAAAAAACTTTGTAAAATTAGTTCTTCCATCAAAATATTCTAACTCTCGAGTTGTTTTTAAAGTTGAGCTGAAAAGATTTACAAAAATCGGAAATTGAATGAATAATTTCATGGAATAAATTTGAATTTATCAGTATTATTATAAAACTTTAACCCAGAGGTGTATTTTCTAAATTAATTCAGACTATCTGTCAAAAATTTTATTCTTTCTTATTCTTTAGGGTTTTTACCATCTTTAATCCCAAATAAGATTAAAAATAATTATTATTGATTATTTTTATTTTATTGATCTATTGTGAAATAACAAGTAAAAACAAAGGAGTTTTGAATACTAGTATTAATTTTAATTTTTGGGGGGTTATTGGATTTTACACTATTATAAATACCAAACAAATAAATACCTGATTTAAATGTAAAAAAACACTGTGTTTATTACTTCTTAAGGGAGAAGTAACAGTCACCATTTTGAAAAATTTTAATTGTATGACTGTACAGAAAAATATTTTTTGAGTGTCACCAGATATTGAAACTTTTAAAGCAAAATACGATTCGTTGTTCCATTTAGGAAAAGGCCCAAAGTAATTCAGAGTTGTATCTTTAATTTTTAGATGTTTGGAACATCTTTTTTTGAATTAATTTTTTTAGTTTAATTAAGGTTTACAATCCCTGAAATTTGTAAAAAGATTATCTTGTGTTGGGGATAGTGACTTGTAAATTTGGTTCTTAGCTGATTGATCTTGGATTTGTTATGAGTTTTATAAATTGTCAAAAATTGCCTTTTTGAACCACTTATAAAACTCATATCAATTCCAAGATCGATCAGATAAGAACCAAATTAACAAGTTATTACACCCTACGTAAGATAATCTTCTTTCAAATTTCAGGGATTATAAACCTTAAATTAGGTTTTGGATCTCAAAATGTTTTGAGAAAGAATGAGTGAAATTAATCCAAGAATGAACAAAAAAAAAATAGATCTGAAAAAATGAGTTTTTGAAACAAATATTTTTTTTTTGAAGACCAAATATGAAAGATCACCTTTCCCATACAACCAGTTCCACTTTTAAGATACAAACTTTCAAGGGAATTTAATACACAAAAAAATCTCAAATTAAGACACAAAATTGGAATACATTAAAATAATTAGCCGAAAAAAAAAAAATTAAATTTTTTGCCTTTAATTTGAGATTTTTTTGAGATTTTAATTTTATTGAAAATTTGAGCTTTAAAAGTGAAACTAACTAAAATTTGTTGACATAAAGAATGAAAAAATCCAATCAATGTCTATTTTCAACGATTTATTTTTGTTATAATCTTAATTTGTAGGACCCCAAAATGATTTATTAACTTTGAATGTCTCACCCCTTCAATATTTATTATTATTTTACCAAACATTTTTTTCCAAATTGGCTTTCAAAATTCTTTTTTCAAATATTTTTATCATACTAAGCCAAAAACATGAAATAATATTTCTAAAATTAAAGCAATGAAGTTGAATTCTGGGAATAACAAAACAGTTACAATATTTTCAACCCATTATAAAAGAGAAATTTAGAAGAAATTTCAATCCTCAGTGTGAAAAAAATTGGATTATTAAAAAAAAAAAATGGGTAAGCTAAAAATCAGTTTTATGTTATTTAAATAACAAATATTGACATAAAGTTTTTTGATCATAGTAAAATTTTATGATCAAATTTTATATTTAAGATCAACCAAAGTTATTACTATCAATTGTAATTTTCAAAAAAAATATTATTTAGTTGAAATTTGACCTTTTAGAATTGCTTTAGAAAGTTAAAAATATCAAAAATTGGATTTTAATTGTTAAATTTACTAAAAATAAGAGAACTGTTTATGTGGAAATATTAAAATCTGTTAATTCAATAAGATTTTATTAATTTAAAAAAAAACATAATTTAGTTATGAAATATTTTTCTTTAACAATTCTCAGTAGATTAATGATCAACAAACTCTAACTTATGATTATTCCTTCTAACCCCCCCCCAAAAAAAAAAAAAAAAAAAAAAAAAAAAAAAAAAGAAATTTCTAGATTAATTAAATAATCCTCTGGTAAGAAATAATGTATGTTATTTTTCTCTTGCAAAATTATAAAAAAAAATATAAATAATAATAATATATTTTTCAGATCTATATCACTTAATATCTTTGTGATTGCTTTTGAGGGAGAAGTCTGAAATATAGTATGGATATTCCAAATTACAAAATTCTTGTTAGAAACTTGTACTTGATTCAGGATATAACACTAATTTAATGAAGTGGTCTAAATATTTGAAGAATTGTTGATTCGTAGATCTATTTTGTTAAATTTGGTTATAAATTAGAACTTTTTAAATATCTTATATCTAAAAAGTTGTTGTTTTTAAGAAAATAATTTGTGCTTTGAACTTTTCCATTTGTTTACTATTTTTTTTTTTTTCTTTTTTTTTTAACTTTCTTTTTAAAAACCTAATAAATATTTTTAGTTAAATTGGATTACAAGGAAAAGACTCGATATCATTAATCCAGTAAAAGTACCAACAAAGGAGATTCTGAAGGCAATCCAATTCACTTTAATTCACACCACTGGGTTCATAGAAAGCATGTACACAATGATACTCTCTAATAAGATTATTCAAAATGATGAAATTTAATGTTATTGTACAGAATTTTTTATTAGGCCACTTATGGTTAGAAAACTTGTGATTTTAAAGAAAAAACAATAATAAAAAATTGAAAATAAAAAACTCTTAAAATAGTATCAAAAATAAAAATAAATTCAGGCACCTAGTGAACACTTTAAGGTCGTGGTATACCAATTATTAATCACAGTTTGTCAAATTTTTATTTATTATTGATTATCCTTTTATTGATTTTTTGATCCTCCTATCAAATCTAAGGAAGAGTGTTGACAATTACCGTAAAGTGTCTAGGTTTTTTTAAATTTTTGAAATGAAAAGAAAACCTAGAAAACTTCACAAATAAAACAGTAAACCTCAAGAAATCATTCTTTAACTTTTCCAGAATTCAAAAGGATATGGTAAATTAAATAAATTTTCTTTACATTTCAAAAAGTAAAAAAAACCTAATGGTGCTTTTCTTGAGGTTTAATGTTTTATTTGTTAAGTTTTCTATATTTTTTTGAGGTTTTCTATTTATTTGGAAGTGTTCTAGGTTTTTTCGAGTTTTCTATTTTATTTGTGAAGTGTTCTAGGTTTTTTTACTTTTTAAAATTGAAAATTAAATCGATCGAAGCAATTTCAAAAATTTCCTTTTAATTTCTAAAATTTACACAAAAACCGAATGAAACTTTTCCAGAATTTAAAAGAATAGAGAAAAATATTTGATTTTACTCTATTCTTTTAAATTCTAGAAAAGTTAAAGAATGATTTCTTGAGGTTTTCTGTTTTATTTGTGAAGTTTTCTAGGTTTTTTTGAGGTTTTCTATTTTATTTGTGAAGTGTTCTAGGTTTTTTTTTACTTTAGAAATAATCCGAAAATTTATTAGAATTTTCTGTTTATTTTGAAAGTAAAAAAAAACCTAATGAAAATCTATCAATTTGCCAAATAACAAAAAAAATGCAAGAAAACCAAACTACAGTCAATCGATTTTCTAAATAAAGACAAAAACTCAACAAAAAAATTAACGGAGGTTTTGCAGAATACAAAAGAATTGTGAAAAATCAAAGATTTTATTCTATTACTTTTAAATTCTGAAAACTAAAGAACAATGTAAACGTTTTTAATTTAATCATTCAAATGATCTTATTATTTTTCATTATTTTCTTCTCTTTTTTTCTATTTTGATAAATTTTCTTAAATTACTCCCTTCTCTCAACAAATAAATAAAAGCTTGTTTCAATTTACTTAATTCCAGTTGTCATCCGTTCACTTCAGTTACGTTGGTTAATCCAAGTTTAATCATTTCGATTCAGGACTAAACAGAACAAGCTTATTTCTTCTTATAATGTTTTTTTTATCCATTTCACTTCTCCAAATACTTTAAAAAAAGAAAAAAAAAAGAGGAGAAATCCAAGCAAATATTTAAAAAAGGGGATTTGGGAACAGTAAAAAGTATAAAAAAGAAAAAAGAAAAAAAATTAATGATAATTTTGATTTTTGATTAGAAAATTAAAACAAAAATTCAAAATAAATTCAAATGTATTTCTTTATTTTTTTAATTGAAAATCTCTATTTTTATTCTTTTGAAAAACTCTAGAAATTTCCATTATTCTATTTTGATCTTTCAATTGAAGAACTTGTATAATTTGTTTTATACACCAATGTCTAATATCTTCAATTCCCTTAATATCTTCCAAGTGTTTAAATTTATGATTATTTACAAAGCTAGTAAAATTTACATTTATCTGTAAGCGTTCTGATAGCCTTTGGCTTTCTTGATTCAAAATATATTCGTTTTCGTTTATTGTTTTCTGGCCATTTTTTTGTTTCACATCACCATTCTTCCAAATTAATTCAGGGTAGAGATCGATTTTATTTAGAGCGACGAAAATCCTCGCATTCATTTGTTTGAGTGGCTTTAAGCATTTTTTCACTTTGGTATCTACCACATCGGATCTGCCAACAAATATATAAATTTTGGGAATGAAATTTAATAATTTGGCCAATTTTCTTGCTTGCTTATCCGGGTCGTAAAACCCAGGATAATCTAAAATAAAAATTTGTTGCCCGATATTGTAACTAGAAATTGTTAAAGTTCTTTCTTGATCTCTAATTCCAGGCTTGGTATTAAATCCAAACATTTTTTTTATTAATGTGGATTTACCCGCGTTCTGCATTCCAAGCACCCCGATATATATTTTTTTAATTTGATACATTCTTAACTGATGTACTCTGAAAATGCATCGAATAAATCTTATTAGTAAATCTTGCGAATGCTTCGCAAATTGATTAAATATTTGGATCGTTTGTAAATATTTTTTCAATTGACTTTTGGTTTTCACTTTTTTTGACAAATGCTCAATAATTATTTGTTCCATTTGTAAAGTTGTATTTAAATTTAATTTATCACCAAGACTTTCTGAGCTATCGAGATCTTTATTATTATTGTTGATGTTATTTTTTTTATTTAAAAAAAAATTTTCAATTAGAAATAAAAGTCTATTTTTATATACTTTTGGTCTTTCAAATTTTGTAATTTTGTTTTTAATATACAAATTTGTGCTTCTTGCACCACTGTGTCCTTCTTGGACTATACCAATCGGAATTCCGCCACCAAACGCACCGGGTATCGAAAATAAGCCAATTACTATTGACGACACCGCCCCAAGGATGCCCCCGCCAACATCTTTATAAACAGATTTACCAATTCCCGTGATAACTTCAATGGGCTTTTTTATCGTGCCAGTAATACCGCCAATTATACCCCCGGCGAAAGATAACCCCCGACAAAAATTCTTTTTAAAAAATCCTATTTTATACTGCAATTCTAAATCACCATTTAAAAATTTATAGATTGATTTTAATCTATTCCGAACCTCTTTAAAGCATTTTGGTAAGGTTTTTAATTCCGAATCTTGATATTTTAGAATTACGTTTTTTAAAAGACTAACTTCTTTTGGAAAAATTATTTTTTCTAAATCTATTAAGGTTCGAAAAATAAAATTTTTGTTATCAAAAATGTCTTTTTCTTTTCCTCTGTCACTTTTATTTCTCCCCTTTTCATTCCATTTACCATTCCCATTCCTACCTCCATTCTTCTTCCCATTACCATTCTTCTTCTTTCTGCCTTTCCCATTATCTTTTTTATATTTGCTCTTCTGGGATTTATTTATATTTTTCTTACTATTAAATTTGAATTTTTTTTTGCTTTTTTTTGAATTTTTTTCTTCTTCCTGATCTAAAAAAAATTTTTCACTTTCACTTTCACTTTCGCTTTTATTTTCACTTTTACTTTTAATTTTACTTTTACTTTTACTTTCACTTTCACTTTCACTTTCACTTTCACTTTCACTTTCACTTTCACTTTCACTTCCACTTTCACTTTCACTTTTATTTTCATTTTCCTTCAATTTTTCCTTTTTTCTAAGATCTTTATGATCACAGATAAATTCAAACATTGCAGAATTCCAGGCATCATAAAATAATCCTAAAGAAATGGATTCATTTCTTAATTGCTCTTTAAAATATTCAGAAGTTTTATCTAATCGAATTATCTTTGGATCAAGAATAATTTCCCCATCAAAATAAGTATATATTTTTATATTAATTTTTAGTTTATTCCTTTCATCAATATTTGTTTTCTCATCATCACTTTCATTATTGTTTCCCTTTCCTTTCCCTTTTTCATTTTCCTTTTTATTTCCTTTTTCCTTTTCCTTTTCCCTCCCCTTTCTTTTTTCTTGTTTCTGATTCTTACTTTTTTCATTTTTCATTTTTGAATTTTTTTGTTCTTCAGAATTATTTATTTTATTTCCACTTCCCTTATTCAAAAACTTTGTTGGCGAAAATTGAAAACAAATTGAATTTTTAAACTCAGAATTAGTTCTTTTAATTTTTGTTTCTTTTAAAAATGGTAAACCTTCAATTTTAATGGGAGAAGATGGATCATTAATATCCCATTGATCTGAAGGCGATGGCTTTAGAAATGAAAGATATTTTCCTTTTAATATTATTTGGTAATATTCATAATCATTTTTTGATTTTTTTTTAAATTTTTTAATTCCTTTTCTTATGGTTATAAGAGTAATATTTGGTCTAATTTTTGCTTCTTGATTAAAATCATGAATTGTATTTAAATCTTCATTATCATTATCATTATCATTATCATTTTTATTGCCAATACCACCTTGGAAATTATCCTTGTTATTTTTATTCTTATTTTTGTTCACTCTTTTTTTATTATCATTAGTATCATTCTTATTTGGTTGATTATTTTTTATAGTATCTATATTTTTTTCTTTTTTTTTAATTTTAAGTAATTGCTTTGTATAATTTTTATAATTTAATATCGAATGGAAAGTAAATATTCGTTTATTGAATTCTTTGATTCTTAAAATTTTAAAAATATCGTCTAATTGGAAAGTTTCTTTTTTGGTTAGACTTTTTTTTTTTTTTTTAATAATTAAATATCTGCCAAATGGCTGTAATTTTTTATAGTCGTTTTTTTCAAGTAAATCTAATAATACTTTGAATGGTTCTCCAATGCTCTTATTTAAATCTATATCTTCAAGATTAAGTTCTTCATTTTTTAGGACTTTTGCTATATTTGAAATAAATGATTTTATTGTCTCTTTATACTGATTATCAATATTTTCCCCTATACAAATAGAAATAAATTCTTGAATTTTTGTAAATATTTCGGGTATCCCATCACTTGAAAATTGTATATTTAAAATATGGTTTGGTAATCTTGAGCCTTTCACAAAACTAATCATTTTCTCATCACAATACAATGGCGATCCAAAACTAATAGAAAATATTGTATTTTCATCGTACCCCTCCAGGAGATTTTTAACTAATAAATGTGCAGATATTGTACAAAGATGCGCTAAAGATCCATCTATTAACATCGGGGTTGGGTTTTTATTTATGTTTGTTTTTATTTTTTTGTTTTTATATAATATAAAATTAAATTATTTCTTGAAAATGAATTTTTTTATATTTATAATCTTTTTTATCGTTTAGGAGAGAAATTTTCATTCCACTAAACTATATATATATATATATATATATATATATATATATATCTTATAAATAAACGTATAATTACTGTAAAGAATTCTCCTTTTTTTAAATGAAATTTTATAATATCCCTTTTGGGGTTACAAAAATCACGAAAATAATTAAAATAACAGAAATAATAAAAATAATAAAAATCACAGAAATTGGAAATTCGTATATTAACGAAATCACAGAGGATATAACTCAACTATTGGAACCCTATTAATAGTTTTCTCAGCTCTCACTTTTTTAAAAAAGTTGGTATTTTTACTTTTTGTTTATTTTTTTTCAGAGTGTTTAATTTAAAATTATTCTGATAGAAGAAAAAAATGATTGATTTTTTTTTATTATTGAAGAAGTGTAAATTACACTCTAAGTTGCCCTTAGACTTAAATTCCCTTTCAGAAATTTTAGCGTAAAATCATAGATTTCACGATTATTAATTAATGAAAATAATTTCAAACTATCACAGTTTAAAATAAATTCATTAAAATTTATTTCTTTTAATTTATTAAGAAAAATTAATCTATTTTTTTCATAAGAAGGACAGACCCATAAAAAATGATTAATATTTTCTATTATTTCTTTATGTTCATATTTTAAACATAAAGGACAAAATTTATTTGAGTTTTTATCTATTACATAATAATATCTATTTAAGCAATTAGTAAATGCCTTAAATTTTAGGATTGTTGAGCTTGATGGATAACTGTCGTTATTTTTACGAAGTTGAGATAATAAGCAATATATTTTTCTTGAGAGGGTGATATTTATATCGCCCAGAAAGAACAATATTTTGCTTGTTGTCGAAACAATGATTCAAATTGCGTGAGTTATTATTTGTTGAAATAGTGTGGATCTTCAGGATTAAAAATAAAAACACAAAAAATAAAAAAAAATTCTTTGTAGTTTTTCATTCTTTTTAGATCTTTAAAGCTAGACGAATTTTTGTATTATTTAAAACTGTTTTAAAATAAGAGACCCTCAACACCAATAGTAATTATTTCTAAATTTCAACCTTTTTAAAAAGTTATTTTCTTCATCCCTCTTAAACTCTCAAAATAGCTGACACTATCCAAGAACAACACCTTTTGTATTCTATTTTTTTTTTATAAAAAAACATAACTGGTTAATTAATATCTAGAGAAAATTTCCATTTCTTCTATTCCCCTGTCTCTTCTATTTTTTGATATTAAGACACCATTTCCAAAAACTCAACTAGTTATTTCACAAATAAAACAAAAAAAGAAAAAAATTCAATAATACTCATAATCAGTAGAGTATTATTAAATAAAGATCTTTTTTCTAGAAATAACTAATATAAATAAGACTAGAAAAAAGGTTATTTTTTATCATTTTTTTTCACTTTTGTTTCAAAAAAATAATAACTAGGATAAAAAACTTTCAATAAATTTATAGTTTCAGAGAGTGCCGTGGGGTGCATAGCTAATTCAGGAATTAAAAAAATCGAGTAAAATTAAAGATTTTACTCAATTCTTATAAATTCTGGAAAAGCTAACTACGTTTTTTTTGAATTTTTGAAATGAAAAGATATTTAATAAATTTTGTTTTTATTTCTAAAAGTAAAAAACCTAACGAAAAGTAAAGTCAAGTGCCGTAGAGTGCTGTCACATGCCTAGGTTTTTTTATTGGATCACCTCTCTTCAATAATAAAATAAAAATAAAATTCTGTTTTTTTTCGAAATTTTTCCATTTAGAATTCGCAGTTTCTCTTATCTAAAACAAAAAATTCCCTTGAAAATGTTCGAAAATCAAAAAACATAAAGAGTAATATCATCTCGTGTTATTCCTAGTAAACAATGTAGTTTGGGCCATGGTGAAGATAATACTTGGAAATAATCTTGGTTGTTAGAGACATTATAGGTAAAAAAATTTTCTGTTTTTAAATGTACAAACATAACTACTTCGTTTTGTTGTTTAAGTTAAGAATGTATGTTCCAAATGAATTCTGAATATACATTAATTATTTTTTAGTTTGTTTATTTTATTTTTGAAATTTTGTTTTTTAAATGTAAATCTGTTTTAAATTTATAATATATGAGATCAATAATTTTTTTATTTTTATAATATATGATAAATATTGTGTTTATGAAAGAATTATTTTTGTGATATGTTTTATATCACACTGTAATATCCTAAAAAACTCTGATATCATAGATATAATAAATCATTTTTTCATAGGAATTTTGACGCTTGTAAATCAATATAAACTAGATTCCAAAAATTTGGACACAGTTTAAACAGTTGAAAGAACATCATTACTGCACTTTAAATTCAATTTGGAAAGAATTTTGATTTTACAAACAATTTCATTTTTTGTCTTTTTTGTATTGTTTTCATTTCCTGTTTTGCAGTTACGTAATCTGTTTCGTTAGATCTCGAAATTTTTTTTCAATGGTTAATAGAAGGTTAGTGTTGAGTTTGTTAAATTGGAAAATAGCATACAATTGGTAGATGGTATCTTGTCATTTGATCGATCAACAATTGTTGGTGAAATTTCAACAAATTTACCAATTCATTTTTTTTTCTGCTTGTTTCATTATTTTGGACACACCTGTTTTTATTTTTGAGTTTTGAGTTTTTTTCTTTTATTTGGATTAAAATGATTACTTATTAAAACTTTAATACTGGGTTAATTTAAATGTTGTTTAATATTAGGTTTGGAAAAATACAATAAATTGGGTTTTTTTTTGCCTATTTTTGATTTTGGGTGTGTCCAAATTTTTGGAATGGGGTTTACAGTCAAATCTAAAACACGGAAATTTCTGAAACCCGGTAATTCCATTTTTCTGATCAATTGTAAATATTAGTAAAATGTCAAAAATATACTTCCATTTTACAGACAAATAACCCAATTATCCAGTAACTTATAACCGTTCCAATTGGGTTATTGGTTAAATATTCTGAATCCATTAATTTTAACTCTTTGGTGAATTCAGAAATCATAAAAAAACAAAATTTTGTAAAATTAATTGAGAACATAATTGAAAATGAAAATCCACTTTTGATTTTAAATTTTGAAATAAAAAACATTTTCATACTTTTAAAATATTTGAGAGAATTTGAATTTGAGAGAGGTGTTTGATTATTGTAAATTTTCATGAAATTATGAAAACCATTTTGTCAAAAAATAAATCCTCTAAGGTTACCAATAGAAATTTAAAATTTTGAAAAAATTATTAAAAGAAAGATATAAAGTAAATAAAACTCTTATTTCATAAATGCAATAACAAAATAATTCTTATAAAGATGATTCCTAATAAATTTAGAATTTATCTAAAGGGAAAATCGTAATAAATTTGATTTTCAATTTTCAGTAATGTTCTCAATTAATTTTACAAATTTTGGATTTTTTTGATTTCTGAATTCACAAAAGAGTTAAAATTAATGGATTCAGAATATTTAACCAATACTCCAATTGGAAAGATTATAAGTCGCTGGGTAATTGGGTTATTTGTCTGTAAAATGGAAGTATATTTTTGACATTTTACTAATATTTACAATTGATCAGAAAAATGGAATTACCGGGTTTCAGAAATTTCCGGGTTTTAGATTTGACAGTTATACTAAATAATTTCTTTTTTAGTTTATCACTTGTTTTATCTTTTGTTTTATAAATATGTCACATATTTTTAATCATTTTTGTGATATATATATATAACACGTTTTTTGTGTTTTTAACAGGATAAAACATATTTATAATTTGTTATATATATATGTGTGTGTGTGTATGTGTGTGTTAATAGAATATTGAATAAAAGGATCAATTTGCCTCCAACAAACAATCTATTCAATGATTTGTATGGATTATTGCCTTTGATTCCAATAATATCTAAAGGTTAAATCCAGATTTCCCTTCAGCAACAATTACAATATTGTTAAATCCAAAAAAAAATAAAAAAATTTCTAGTACAATTATATTTTTTTAAATCTTAATTACTCGATTCTCAAAACAGAACATCTCTAAAATCTAGTGACTTAGGAATATTTTTTTTCAATTAAACCAATAAAATTCTCAATTCAAAGTGTGTAAAAAAATTGAAAAAATGGAAAATTGAACTCAAAAACTTTCAAATGTTTATTTGAATTTATCATTAATACCAACAATTATTACAATTAATTTTGTTTTTCGCCTTGAATTAATTTTAATCTCATTAACTTTGGACAAAATTTGACGATTAAAAGAATTGAGCAATTACTTGGATTATTGGATCCAATCTTTAAAGGTAAACGATTGGTTAAAATAACCATATTTATTAATTGTTTTGATTTACAAAAATGGAGTCTGACAAACGCTATGGAATTTTTAAAAATATTATTCAAATATCTTGTTTTTCCACTTTCTTTTATCTGTTTTCTATTTTCTTTTTTCTTTTTTCTTTGTTTCTTTTGTGATTTTTTGAAAAATTTATACAAATAAATGAAAAGATATTGCCTTGGAAAAACAATTGAAGAAACTTACTTAAAGAATGCCCACAAAACACAAGCTTGCGGTTGTTTGCAAGTAAAATTAATTCAGCAATTGGTAAAGCTGCCACTAGCCTATATAGGCCTGGGTGTATTGAATTAATGAACTCTTCTGATTTTTGAATCGAATCTTCAAACATGTCTTGGTATATTTGAGAATTAATCCATTCCTTTTCTGTTGTGCTTTCAAGATCTTGTAAGATTTCTAAAGGCGAAGAGATGTGGAATGAGACAAACAATTCCTTCTCGTTTTCTGCAAGTAAAAATTGGATTTTCCCAGGATACGTTTTTTCAACACGAGTAAAAGTATGGTATTCAGAATTCTCTATAAAGTATTGGTGTATATCTTCACGTGGCAAATAGGAAGAGCTGCAGCATATAGCTGCTTTGTAGATCATCTTTTTGCTATGTAGACGGCTTTTTTTGGAAAATTTCTTTGTATAACTATGCCCTTCTTTTTTGGGATCATTTTCTTTGAAAGAAGATTTCATTTAAAAATACACACATTCGGAATTCGTTTGTTTTCAGTTTTTGGTTTTTAGAATTTGTTTATTTTGTTTTGTTTTGTTTTTTTCAAATTCGAAGATTTTCATATTTGTCTTTTGAAGAAAAAAAAGAAAAAAATTAAAAAAAAATTTGTACTGATCGGGTAAGTATTATGATCAGCAAATAACATTTGGTGAAACCCTTCATGTAATTTACAAAATGTTTCGTTACAATCTTTACAATAAATAGTTCCAATTTCTTGATTTTGAAGTCTTGAACAAGAGTCGCAATAGATTTTCGAATTTTCATTCTTTTTTTTCTTTGTTTTTGATGCTTGCATTTTAAAAAAAAAAATTAATTGAAAAAAAAAAAATATGAAAAAATGATTTTTAGTCTTTTCTTTGTTATGGAAAGTTATGTTTAATTGTTAAGATGAACTTTTTCTTAAATTTTTCTCCATAATGTCATTTGAATTTGTATAGCGGTTAAGGGTCTTTGACTCAAACAACTTTGTTTTTTTCAAGTCAAAAGATCAGGTTTCCCGAGAGATTTGTTTAGGTTTGTAGTGATTGGAGGTAAACCATATATTAGTTTGTTGGATAAATAACTTGAAAAATTCCTCTTTGTTAAATATTTCATCTTATTTTTGGAATGCCTAATATTGTAAATTGTTGTTAATTCAGTTTTTTTTTTTTTAGATTTTCAATATTCCTTTCAAGCAAGATCTTTCGAAAAAAGAAAATTATCACTGTATCTATAAAAAAGGATTATGAAATTTATCAGGTGGCTTATTTCAATATAAGGGGAGAGTAATTAAGGCGAAAAAAAATTTGTTTGAAATCGAAAAAAAATTTTATAATTTTCAAGAAGACCGAATAGACAATTGAAAACAAACCAATCTCCAAAAAGTCAACATTCAAAATTGAGAAAATTTTTCAAAAACATTAACAAAATACCAACACACTCAAGTCAAAATTAAAGGATTGATAATTATAAATTTGAAACCAACTCTACTATCTTTTAAGTTTAGTACTCTGGACATTTATGAGATATCCACGATATTATTTCTCATTTGTTTCTTTTTTCATAATAGTTTTTTGATAAAAAGAATATCATAAAATAATGATTTATTTTTTTATTTTATCTAGAGAAAATTAATTTCCTCTTTTAGCTAATAATTTTATTTCTAATTTGAGAAATTTTCTGTTTATTTCAAAAATTAAAACAAACCAAGTAACTTTTTGTTAGTTTTTTTTTTTATTTTTTGTTTTGATTATAAAACCAATAGATTTTCGAAACGAAAACCAGAATTAAAAAAAATCATTTTTAGCTTATCTTGAGATTTTTTTTTCTTTGTATTTCAACATAGACTAAAAATCATTGTTAGCCTTTCCATAATTTAAAAGAATTGAGTAAAAAATTTGGATTATTTTCAAATCTTTTAAATTAAAAAAAAACCTAGGCACCCGGTGACATTTTGTAGCCCTCTAGAGCTTTACTTTAATTTCTTAATTATTATTAAAAATATTAATAAAGAATCATAATTTTCATGATCATTAACCAATAACTAGATAAATAATTAATCTAAATTTATAATAATATCTAAGAACTTATTTTTCTTGTCTTTAATAAGGTGAATAAAATCATAAATCCAAATTATATTATTTTAACGATAAAATGTGCAGTATCATAAAATATTATCGATATCTTTAACTATTTTTAGATTAGAAGATTTTGTTATTATTTTATTTACATCGAAAAAAAATAATAATAATAATTTATTTGCCAAGTCTAGAGAGTTAAATAAATAACTATTCATTGGATTAAATTGATTTCACGTGATTTTACACTGCAGAAAAACAATTTTTTCAAAATGAAAAAAATTATGTAATTTTGAATATTAAACAATAAAAGATTATTTTTTTTCAAGAAATATATTTTGGTAATTGAGATAATATTATAAACTTGTTTTTTATTAATTGAATTTTTGTATGTGGCTATATTTGAAACTTTTTTCTTTATTTTTTGTTACTTTGTCCTCTTATTTACTAATAATTTATCTTTTGTTGTTGAATTTTTTATTTACTGAAATACTTTATGTTTTTTTTTTTTTGTTTTTTTGACTTTTTTGACTCAAAAAATTATTATTTTTGTTGGAAAGCCACTGCTTGGGTGTTAAAAATTTCATGATAAGTTCTAGATCCTTTAAACTTGTAATTTAGTTTTGAAAAAAAAAAAAAAAGTAGAATTTTTTTCACCTTTTAAATTCAAGATTACTCACATCCGAAAAGTTTTACATTTTTTACTAATCATCGGAGACATTGTGACCGATCCAGAGACTGCAACAAAAAAAATATATACCTTTATTCCCAGGTATGAAATATTAATTAATGATATATATATATATATATATATATATATATATATTTGAACTATTAAAAGCAATACAGTCAATAGAAGCCACCGTGAAAATTTATCAATATCAAATTTTGATGTTGATATAAAGTTTTAAAAAGTTCAATATGAGAATAATAAAGCTCTTACAGAAAAAAAAATTTCCTAAATGAGTCAATATTCGAGAATTTTTCCTTATTTTCAATATAAGCTTTCAGACCCCTAAATGACTCTAAACATCAAAAATTCATTAAGAAACTACATAAAATTTCCTCTAAAAAATGAATTTATTTTTCGATCACATTAGAAGAATATTTTTAATATCAACTCATTTATGAAAAAATATTTTCAATATGAGCAACCTTATTCTTATATTATTAGATTTAAAAATCTATATCAAAATCAAATTTTGATATTGAAAAAATTTCACTGTAACCTTGGAACCGCTGTATATTTAAAAAATTGAGAATCAGATAAACTACACCATCATGAAAAAATTTTTTCAAAAAAAAAATCAAATATTTGCTAATTTTTCACTTTTCAATACCTTCCATTCAAATAAACGTTTTTATTTAATAAGAAATAATTTATCAGAAAATATTTTTTTTAGATATTTTTCGATTTAAATTGGATTTTTTCAATTTTTGAGTGAGATTTTTTAACATATTCGATAGTAACTGATTGTAATAAATATTCATAACAGTTAAGAAGTTTTTTTATTACAGCAGTTCCGCTTTTAATACACAAACTTTAAAAGGTACATTCAGTTCCACTTTTAAGACACAAACTTTCAACGAAATTTAAGGCACAATAAAAATCTCAAATTAAGGCACAAAATTCAGATTCTAGTAAAATAAATTGTAAAAAAAAAATTCCAAATTTTGTGCCTTAATTTGAGATTTTTTTGTGCCTTAAATTTCGTTGATTGTTTGTGCCTTAAAAGTGAAACTGACTGTATCTTAAGCTGGTATTTAAAATTTGATAAATCAACCATTTTCCAGTTAAATGGGTCGATTTATCAAAGATATTTTGAAACTTTTGATTATATATATTAGTAATTGAATCTTTAAATTTATCCTTAAACGGTATATTTTTTTCTAGAAATCTTTTTTTTATTAATAATAGTGATACTTTTTTTTAATTGGGGATGTTAATTTTTTGTACTTTTTGGTAAGAGGCTTTTGAATCATGTGGAACTAATAATATTTACACATAATAGGAAAAAAAATTAATTTTAGGTTTATAGGTGTTTGTGACTAATTCCTTAAACAATGAAATTGATTATTTTTATATTTTTATGATGTTGTATAATTTTTAAAATCAAATTGGAGAAAAAAATATTTTTCGTTATTCATGTTTTTTTCCAGAAATGGTATGTCATTTTTTATTATTATTTGGAATTTAAATAGAAAAAAAATACAAATGGTTATCTTTTTTTTTCAAATTATAAAATATTTTATTTCATTTAGGTTTCTTCGTTCAACCATAATATGTTATACCCAAAAAGAATCAAACAGATCTAGAAGAGCCATAAATTACAATTTATGACAATATATCTTTCTTGTCTAAAAAAAAAGGAAATTTCCGAAAAGAAAGTAAATATTTTCTCTTTTTTAAAAATTCAAATATCAGTATAACAATCAAATCTATAACCCATAAATTTCAAAAACCCCGAAATTTGATTTTCCTGGTCACTTGAAAAAAAGTAGCAAAAATTATCAAAAATAGATTCCGATTTTGAACATAAATGGATAAATTAAAGAGTTATTATTGATGGTTCTAATTGGAAATTGGTTAAAATTTCTAAACTATTTTTCAAAAATTTTGACTCACTTTATAATGTTAATGGGGGTTGTTTTCAGGGTTTATTCAAGATTCTTAATGAAAAAATATTTTCAAATTTTTGGATGAGAATCATTTTTTCTAATTTTTAAAATTTTAGTTTTGCTTTTTCAAATTTTTCTTTTTTTTTAGTTTTTTTGATTTCTTTTTTTTTGATTTCTTTTTTTTTGATTTCTTTTTTTTTTTTTTTTTTTTTTTTTTTTTTTTTTTTTTTTTTAAAATTGATCATTTGGAAAAAAAAAAGAGATCTTCCAAAAGATAAATAATCACTAAGAAAATAGAGACAATGTAGTGTCTTTGAAAATGAATTTTTTTATTCATAAAAAATCTTATGTTCAAATTTTTTTCAGTAAAAGTTCAGTAATAAAAAATCTGTAATGCTCATTTCAAAAATTGTGACTCAATTTTTTTTAGTTTTTAGTTTTATTTTTTTTTAATTTTTAATATATAAGGCTTTTATACATTTAGAATGACTTAAAAGTTAATTACCAATTAGATTTAGTTATTAATTGTTCTTGAATACTAAAGGATATTTTTTTTTTTTTCAATTTATTATTTCAGGTGAGACACAATTTTTGAAAAAGAGTTTAGTTCTATCAATTTTGGCCCTTTTGGTAAATGCTAAAATTAAAAAAATCCTAAATCTAAAAAATTAATTGAGAAATCAAAAAAATCCAAAATCTTCAACACTAATAGAAAAAATTACCAAAAATAAAATTTTAATTTTTGTTAATATATTCTTAATGGAGGATCTGTGTTATCAATTTAAAATATTTAAATGGTTTCTGGTTTGTGATTTTTATGAATTTATATAATTTTAAACATATAATATTTACAAAAAATAATCTCAAAGTTAGCCGATTTTAATTCTCAAAGTATGATAAAACAATATTTAAAGGCAAGATCGAAAGTAAATAAAACTCTTATTTCAAAAATCTAAAAATAAAATAATTCTTATATAGATCTATTTGAATCAATTTAAATTTTATCCAAGGAATAATCACACTAAATTGATTTTTACTTTTGCAGTCATTTTCTCTCTTAATTTTACAAATTTGGGATTTTTATGATTTCAACATTAGTTTTTCAAATTGTTTTTTTTTTAATATATGCATTTACAAAAGGGTTAAAATTGATAGATTTAGAAGATTTAATCAAATCCCTAATTAGGGTGACCATTGGTTACTCTTTAAATAAAATGATTTAACCTTAAAATCGAGATTTCATTTTTGAGATTTGTATTAAATTTTTTTCAATTGATCAGAAAAATCAAATTTATGGGTTTTAGATTTGACAGTAATCATATACTAAAATGAGAACACGAATGCTGACCACAATTTTCCAAATGTGGTGGTTAACTTTTAATCCCCGCTACCAGAGATTTTAGCCATCCCAAATAATTTGTCAATTTTTTTCAATCACATTCATTAACAAAATCTGCTTGGCTGGGATAAATGTAACTTAAAGTAAAAGCCCAATTGATCTTTCAATTTTCGACACAGGCTAACATATAACCACCTGGGAGAAAAGTTTTGTTTTTAAGAAATGGTCCAAGTGGCTCATCTTTAGGTTTTATTAAAAATTCTAGTGAGGTTTTAAAAGTTTTCAAAATAAATTTAGTTTATTATTTTTTGAATCCCGTGTGTTTGTTAAAGCTGTTTGAAAAAGGTGTTTTTAAAAAAAGCCCCTTAAAATAGGTCCTTATAAGTTTGTCATCTATTTTAGAGATACTTTTGAAAACTTTTTAGTCACAATTTTTTATAACTATGCTATTGCTGTATTTGACTAAGAAATGGGAAAATTATTTCACTTCGCTTCATTCTCATTTTTTTGTTATTCAATTAAAAGAGTTTTCAAAGAAATAGATTCTAGTTTGTGATCTTGATTCATTTGTTTTGGCTAATAAATGGGAAAATTTTTTCACTTTGCTTCTTTTCCACTTTTTTTGCTCTTCAATTAATAGAGATTTCCAAGAAAAAGATTCTAGTTTGTGATCTATATTTGTTTGTTTGATGCTTTTTTTGTTTAAATATTGGACGAACTAAGAATCCTAAATGAAATAAAATATTTCAAAATTTGAAAAAAAAAGATATCAGTTGAATTTTTATCAATTTAAATTTCAAATACAAGTTAAGCAATGACTAAAATAGAGAAGACTAATTATTCTTTTATTTTGTTTTTTTGTTAAAAATGAATGGTTAATGTGGCACTGATGAATTTAAATGTTTTACTTCTCATTGAAAGAAATTTAAAAAGAAAGAAAAAAAAAAGAAAAAAAAAAAACCTGTTTTGGTGTGTTTGTTTTTAATTAATATTTTTGTAAAAAAGTTTTTAAAAATTAGCGGGAAGGAATTTTTTTTAAGACACATAAAGATAGAAATCGTTCTTGGCCTATTTCTTATTTTTCTTTTTCTTCTTCTTCTTCTTCTTCTTTTTCTTTTTCTTTTTCTTTTTCATCTTCACTTTCACTTTCTTCATTTTCTTTTTCATTTTCTTTTTCATCACTGTCTTCTTCATTACCACCAAATTTTGAGATCTTTGATTTTAGATTTTTAATTTCTTTTTTGAGTGCTTTGACTTTTTGTTGAAGATCTTTGTTTTCTTTTGTCAATTTTTCGTGACTTTTTGCTCCAAGCTCTTGCATTAAAAATTCAAGAGGCTTTTCAGGTCTTTCAGGTTCTTCATAAAGACTTGTAAGAATTCTTGTAAGAGTATCAATTAAACCATTTGATTCAATGGTTTGACGAAAGTCTTCTTTTTTGGTGCTCATAATATTCCAAAACAAAAAAAATTAAAAAATGATTTTCATTCAGTGAAAAAATCTATTTAGATTGAATAATTGGGATAAGGGCTATTTTTTTCAAAAAAAAAATCGATTAGTCTCGAAAATAGGCTCTTTAAATGCGTTGAGCATTCTTTTGAAAACCATTTTGTTTTGTCAACAAGATCGATAATTGAAAAGTAAACCTTCAAAATGAATTCTTCAAAATCTCTATAAATAACTACTCTTTTTTGTTAACATAAAGAGGTAACTTATGGTTTAATTTCTGAACACACACTAAAAATTATTATTGAAAAAAATACAGTACATGAAAATATGGCCCGGCTTGTTTTTAATTATCTGTATAAGTAAAATTTACAATCAAATCCTTATTATAACAAATAAATTTTATCTGAGCTCAATAATAAACCTACTAAATGTTCATTAAAGTGGGGTTGTCTCTAGAATATTCATTTAATTGTTTGATAACCATAAGTTAAGCAACTAATTTTGAAACAATAGAGTTTTATAGAGGTTTGCTAGAGTTTTGGAAATTAATATTTTTTTATTCCTATTTGTTGATTAATTAAATATTGTTTTGAACACATTTAATTTAATTAGTTGTAATTCTAATATGTGGGTGTTTATAATTTAAAAAGTTTGATCTTAAAAAAAGTATTAGAAATTAAATAAATTATAATTACATATCTTTTTTTTACTAATATTCACAATTAAATATAATGCCCGGGATTATTTTAATATCTAGGATTTTTTTCAGTGCGTTACATTTTATTTTAGATTGATTAAGGTAAATTAGATCTTTGGTCCTCATATTAAAATATAATTTTATATAATAAAAATAGTGTCATTTAAAAAGTTATTTTTTGATCTTTTTTAATCCCTAGTTACTTAAAGTCTTAAAGAAAAGTAATATTGGTTTATAGGAAAATGATGAAATTATATCGTGGTGTTAGTTCCATATCACTAATAACTAACCTAACAGAAAAATCAATTGGACAAATCAATTTTGAGGTCAATTTCTAAGGAGTTGTTTAATTGTGGTTTTAAAGTCGAAAAAAAAAAAATAAAAAAATATTTTATTTTAATCTTGTTTCAAAGATCTTATTCACCTTATCCAATCTAACTGGGTGATAATTTAAAGTGTCTGAATATTTTCTTTCCGAGAAAAATTCTCAAATTAACTTTTTTGAGTGTTTAATTTTGTTTGTATAGCAAGTAATCTCAGTAATTCAAATTATCGTTTTTGTAATGATCTTTGATGAAAGGTTCTTAAGAACAGTTATTTCATAATTACTCCTTATTACAAAAGAAATTGAAAAAAAAATTCCTTCCACTTTCTCAATAATAATGACTTGATCAAAGTCAAATTAAAGCACTTTTATTCTAGGAATTATTTAGATTATTATTTAGCTGCTTATCGAATTATACGGCTTTGAAGACTTTTATAAATATTTTCCTTGTTTGTGGTGGTTAGAAGAATGAAAATGAGATTCTTTTTATCATTCAATTAACAGTAAAATGATTAAAAAAAAAACGTACCAAAAGTCCATAATCTGCACTCATCACATAAAGCCCGTATTTTTTTTTTTTTTTTCTTAGGATCTTTATAAATATTCAATCCACTCCTCATCATGATATATGTAAGTTCAAATTAAATTTGAATGGGATTTTTTGATTTTTCTAGTTAATTTTTAATTAGGATTTAAATTTGTTTAAAATTTTTTGTATTTTTACCCTTTTTTTGAAATTTTAGGTTCTTTTTTGAAAAAAAAAAAAATTTTCGAATTTTAAATTCACTCTTTTTTTGAGAAAAATTTTCCAATTTGATCTTTTATTTTTAGAATTACCTCTAAAATAATAGAATTTTAAGAAACCAATACAATATTTAGATCGGTTTTATTGTTGGTTTCTTTGATTGGTTAAGGTATAGGTCTTCTATCACACAAAAAAAGTACGCTTTTTATTTTTCGAACAAGGATTAAACTTTTATGCATACATTCTTTTAACAATAGTAGACCTTTTAAGTGAATATGGAAAACGTTCTAAACTTAATTTCTAAATCAATAAATAATCGTAATTAATTCTCAGATAGGTCAAATAGTTTTCTTTTTCCACTTTGATTGAAATTTTTTCAAAAAGTTTATATTGTCCAACCTACTTTTACATTTTTTGCAAGTACAGAAACAAGATAGCAAAAATTTTCAAATAAAATTCATTTTTTCCTTCTTAGATCTTACTGCTTAATTATTTTTGAGATTTTTAAACCATCAAATTAAGATAAAAATACATAGTATGAAGTAGAGAAAAAAATCCCTGACAAGATTAGAAATTGTGAATATTCAGTAAATTGGTCTATAATTTCTTTTATTTACAATCAAATCCTGTTTTTAAGGGATTAGTGTCAACATAGATTTCTCTATAATCAAATTATGTTGTAATTGGGTGTAAATGATATTAGTTCACCATGGCTCAAATAGCTCTAAAAATTCTATTATAAATCTTATTGCACAATAAATTATTATATTTTTTAATAATGATCCCTATTACAAAGTTTCATTTAGAAAAACTTTTTTTTTAATTCCTTTACCAAATCTAAAAATAGAAAGCCAAAAAACTGTATTCCAGTATTTAATAATTTAGATTTAGAACTTCCAAAAGTAACTATTTTTATAATTTTTTAATTTCAAGGATTAATTCAATAATCATTAGATAAAAACACAAAGATTGATTAGTTCTGTATTATTTTGATAAATCTAATTGTAGCATCAATATATTTCCAAGATTTCAAAAATAATTTGTCAAAAAAATATATTGGTTAATAATTTAATTTTTAAAAAAAAACGAATTTTTTAGCAACTAATCTACATCTCGCCACCAATTTAAGAAAGATATTTTGTGACTTTGTAGTCTGAATATTGTCAATTCAAACTTTAAAGTTTTGGCCAAATGCAGATTTTTTTCTGAAATTCTTTGGGTTTTTTACTAATACCAAGATCATTTTTAATTGATGAGATCAAGAAATATTACTATTTGACTAATCGATTTTTATAGAGACTTTGAACCATGTAGCACTAATTTAGTTAAACCTAATAACAACATACTTTGGCCTAGGCTTCTACTTGGTAGACGCTAATCCCTTAAGAATCAAACTTTTAAAATTATAACTTGAATACTTATTTGAATGATGGTTAATTAAATTAAAATTGTTCAAAACGCCTTTCAATCAATCTAAAAACAAGAAAAAAACTTATCATTTTCCAAACTCTAGTAAACCTCTATAAAACTCTATTGTTTTTCAAAAAAAGTAGATCTACTCAGGTTATCAAACAATTGCCTGAGTATTCTAGAGAAACCCTACTTTAGTGAACTTTAGGTAGGTTTATTACTCGTTTTATTAAATATTTGGTTATTTATATAAAGGATTTGATTGAAAATATTTGCAATTACACAATCATTTTCCTAATGTTCACAATTAAAAATCTTTTACAGGATTTTTTTACATTCTGGTATTTTTTTCCCGACTCAACATTAAATTATCAATAACAAATGTAGTTTTTAATAACTGTTTTAAAAGTAGAGTTATTGGATTTGGAAAAATGGAAAAAGAAGTAAAAACTTTTCCAACATTTATTTGAATTTAAGAGTTTTTGTCCAAAAAATACAATGATCTTCATAAACCAATAAGAAGTGAGATTGTTTAAAAATAAATTAAGCTGATTATTAAAGCAACAGACAAAATTTTAATTTTATTCATTTGATTTTAACCGAACCATTAATTTGAAAATCAAAGTAAAAAAATTTTCATTTGGCTTTCCCAACAATAAAGTAATATATTTATAAAAGTCAAAAAATAAACTCATTCCAAGAAATCTAAATAATAATCTTAATGGTTTCTAGATTTCAGAAGTTTAAATTTGATTTAGATATTGAATCAATTTTTTTACGAGCCAAATTACATTGTGTTAATTTAATACTTTTGACAACCTTTAAATCTTTTCTTGGATTTTTCTTTCAAATAGAAATTGATGATAAAGAGTCTGAAAAAATAATTGAAAATAACCAACAAAAAGGATTTTAAACTCTATTATTTCCTGTTTCACTCTGTTATACTTGTTGACTCTAAAAATAACAATTTCATGAAACAAACTACAAAATCAAAATTATAAGAATTCATTTTTTTATATCTTTCCTTTATAAAAATACACAATCAATTAATTACAAATGGTTTTTGGTAAAACTTTAACAGGACTTGTCCAAGGAATTGTTGGATTCCTTTGGCCTGCTTATGTAAGTTGTTTTCTTATAATTTTTCTTTTAATCTTTCTTCTAATTGAAAAATCAAAAAAGTTGTTTCTTTTATCTTGTTAATTTTTTTCCTTTTTTACTTTTTTTTTTTTTTTTTTTTTTTTTTGTTTTTGACAAATTAAGAAATCTTTTAAAGCAATTAAAACTGAAGAAAAAGACGACGACACAGAATTATTGATCTACTGGACTATCGCTGGTTTCTTTTCGTTTTTCGAATATTGGGCAGATTTCAGTAAATTTTTTTTTTTTTTTACTTTCTTTTTTCAAACTTCTTGATTCATTTAACAAATTTCTTTTTGATTATTTTTCATTATTTTCCAAATAGTAATCTCTTGGTTTCCATTTTATTATGAATTGTAAGTTGATCCCTAAATTTTTTAATTTACTTTTTTTTATTTTTCAATTTTTTTTTTCTTTTTTTTTTTTGTCTTTGTAAATCCTAAATTCGAGGTCTAACTTTCTTTTTTTTATGTTTTATTCACATAAACAACTTTAAAATAGAAAAATTGTCTTTTTCATTTGGCTCCAAAACCCTTATTTCAATGTAAATATTTATCATTTTTTATTTTTTTCTTTTTGGCTTTTGCTTTAATTATATACTTAATCAATGTTTTTTCCATTTTTTTCTTTTCTTTCTTGTTTTCTCTTTTTGTTTCCAACTAAACACTTTACAAAATTTTCATTTGATGGATAAAAAAAGGGATCAAAATTTCTTTGGAAGGTAAACAATTTTTTTTTTTTTTTGTTACTTTTAATTTAAAATCCAAAATAAGAAAAGTATTTAATTTCTTTTTTATTTTTGAAAAACCAACCCTTGTTCACAAATTATTAATGAAATAGTATTTCTTAATGCCTTTCCTCGACTCAAAAGAAAAACAGATTGATGAAGGGATTAATGGAATTGTCTCAAAAGGCAAGGTTGCAATAGAAAAGGGTTCTGAGTATGGAAAGGTCGCAATGGAAAAGGGTTCTGAATATGGAAAAGTCGCACTGAACAAAGCTGTAATTAGTTTTTTCTTATTCTTTTTTTCTTATTTCTGATTTCTTTTTCTAATTTTTAATTTATTTTCCCTTTTTATTTCTTTATTTCTTATTACCCTTTGTGTTTTTCAACTCACAACCATAGAAAAATTTAAAAAAAGGTTCAACTAAAACAGATTAATTCAAAATATAAATTTCTCAAAAAGAATGGATTTCAAAAGTTTTCAATCAACATTAAAAATGATCAATTCATAAACGCTTAAGCAACACAAAAATATATCTTTTCAGAAATTTCACAAAAATAGTTTCTGTTCTCAAATAAAATCAAAAAAAATCCATCCAAGCCTTACTCATTGTTATTTGTTTTTTTTTATTTTTATTTTTTTATAATTTTTTAACCGATGAGTACAATCAGTGAATTTTTATTTACCAATCAATAACACGTCGAATATTCACCAACTATTTAATCTTCAGTTTAATTTCAAAAATATTTCTTAGAACCCTGGGTTAAGGTAGTTTATAAAATAGAGCTTTTGATGATAACATATTTTCTCATGATATTAAAAATAAAACCGCGATAGTATTAAAAAATCGCGATTAGTCCAACTTTATCGCGAAAAATCATAAAATCGCGATATTCATTATTATCGCGAAAAAATGAAAAATTATTTTTTTGAAATCACCTTAAAAAAATCTCTTGACTTTTACAAAAATTTCTTGACTTTTACAGCACTTTTCCCCTTTAAAAATGCTTGAAAGTGTTTGTAAGGGTTGTGAATTGTCTTTGGGTGTTTGAAAGTTTTGAAAGACAGAAAACTTTTATCAACGGAATGAGTTTGTTTATTGTGGAAAAAAAATTTTTTTCTTTTCATTTTTTTTTTATGAAATATAAAATCTCAAACAAATTTTATGATCAAACTAATAATTACCCATTTCAACAATAGACTTGAATATAAAATAGATGTGTTTTCTTAAAATGGAGTCGTTACCGTTGCAATTTAAATAACCTAAAAAGAATAAAGAGTAATTTTCCTTCTTATTGGTGATCGATCAAACAAAAACCTCTAATTTCGAGTTGGGTAATCTGTCCAGCACAAAGATACTCAAAGAAGAAGAAAAAGAAGACAATAATTGTACAAAAAATCTTAATAATAGGTGATCATCTGGCAAGGATGTTGTAAAAGCTTTTGAAAAGTTATCCAACCCTTTTTAGCTTTCTGAGAACATTGGAAATGTTTTCACCCAAGGAAACATTCTTTAAAGAACGGGCAAAGGGTTGGTTGTTTGAGAAGATAATTACCCAAGACAATTTCCAACACCACAATTAACTTTTTTTCATTTCAAATTAGAAAATGTTAAGATATTTTCGAAAACTATTTCGAAAAACAAAAAAAAAATACCTTTTTTTAGTTTCTGGTAATTTCTCTAATTTAATATATTTTATTTTTAAAGTATTTTTTTTTTGGGTAAATTAATTCTAATCAAAATAAAAAAATGATAATTATAATTGTCTTAAAATTTTTAATCACAATTTTTCATTAGTGATTCGAATTGAATTCCAAATAATACACTGTTAATGTTTTTTTTTTCAGATAATAATTATTTTTTTTTGTTTTTATTATTATCTTTTTTTCTTAGTTGGTTTATTGGTCAACAATTATCATTCACTTTGAAATATTAAAATAAATAATAATATTATTTTTTGGCGTTGTTAACAGAAATATCGAAAAAATAAAAAATGTCAAAATTTTATCAAACGATATATTTGAATCTATTTTGAAAAAAAAATAATTAAAATACTCACAAATTTTTATAATTTTGTTTTTTCAATTCTTCTTTTTTTTACCGTTTATTTATATATATATATATATATATTGAGAGAAAAAATGTGATAAAACAATAATAAAAAAATAAATTCTGTTCAGAAACTTATAATTTTTTTTTTCTAAAGACTCAAGAGAAATTTTTAATCCTGATACTAAAAAAAAATCAGTAAAAAAATTTTTAACTTGAGTAATGTAATAGGAGTGCTATATATGTTTAAACCGTTTGTGTAGATATTAAAATAACAATTGAGATGAGGAAATTTCCAAATTGGAAACATTTTTTCACATTTTCCCCAATTTCTTTTTTTTCAATTTTGCACATTTTTTTTTTTTTTTTAAGATTTTTTTTTTAAACTTTATTCATAAGCAATTTTTTTTTTTATTTCTAGATCTAGGTTCAATAAGTAAAAGAATGGGATTTTAATGTTATTGGAGAGGTGGAAATGATTGTTGAATAATATTATTGATATTTATTGTAAATATTTTTGATCTTGAATCAGAAGAACAAAATGAACAGTGTTGATTTTCCCAATCAAGTTCCTAAGAATTTTGGTGTTTTCAATTTTTAAGTAAATAAATTCTATTTCAAAATCATTGGCCACATAAAAATAAAATTTTAAAGAAAAATATTTTTAATAACTTGAATTTATCTATTACAATATAAAAATTTCGATTTTAATATTCAGTTCTATACCCAAGGGATTTTTATTTTTTGTCTAAAAATAAAATAAAAAAAGGTAAAAAAAACCCTTAAAAAAATTGGGAAATTTATTTTGAAAGAAGCATTACATAAAAAATAGAAAATTTAAAAAAATAATAAAAGTAATTTATCGATTCTCATTCCATTTAAATTTCTAAATCTAATCTGTTTTTCATATTTGAAACCAATTTTTTCATTCATTCATCTGTTACTTCTTTCTAAATTTTCATTTTGATTTTCCATTTTAACAAAACACGGTGAAAAAAAATAAAAAAGAGAAAAAATGATTTATTTTCAAACTTTTCATTGTGTGTGTGTGTGGGTGGGTGGTGGGTTTCAAAACAATATAAAAGCAATTCAAAATTCAAATGTAACGTGGGTCATTTATTATGAAATTTAGTTTATGTTGATTTGTTTGTTTCATCGGAATACCAACTGTTGATTTAATATTGATTGTTCCACTTATTTCTTCTTTTTTTTCCGAAAAAATAAATTATAATAAATAAACTAAACTATTTTTTCAAAAAAATTGTCTCGCTTTAGAATGTCAATGGAAGTTGTTATGTGAATTTATCCCATAGCCTAATCAACAAAATATTTTCAATTCCAAGATCTTATTCATTTTTAATTTATGAGATCAACTTTGAGTTTCTAATTTATTCATTAAATTTTTTGAGACATTGTTAACTTTGGAGAAATAATATTATTGATCTTAAATCACAAGTTATTTTAATTTTCTACTGCTCTGGGTTAGACACAAAACCTTTAAAAAATAAAAAAAAAAAAAAGCCAGTCGTATATATTATTACCTCGTTTATTTTTTTTTTCGAATACTAACAACTTTCAAAACACATATGATCAGGGCCTTGAGCTTAGTCTTAAATAAAAAAATTGATTTAGTACTATTAATTGTAAAATAAAAAGATCAAAATTTTCAGTCGTTTTCCCAAAATAATCTCATACCAATAATTAAAATAAATCTGTAACACCCCCAATATTCAAATGCGAATTCATAATTTGTACTAATTTCTTAACACAACTAATTGGAATTTACGTGTTTGTAAACCTTATTTTTCAAAAGCTGAATGAAAATTTTGTTCCATTTATTTTACAACAAATAATATTATAAAAAAGAGAGTACTTTTTTTTTTTAAGATTGTCCGAATTTAGACTACAGTTTGTCAAATAATCGGTGATGACTTCAATAAATATTTTTTTTCAACTTTTGATTGTTGTTTTAGAATTTTTTGGTTTTTAATTGTTGTTTTGAAAATTGTAAAATAGTGTTTTTTGTTTTTACCATTGGGAAAAAAATTTGGGTCATTAAAAAAAATTGGGTCAGTCAAAAATTTGTTTTCGTTTTTTAAATAGTAAATATTAGCAAAATGATTTTTGATCAAAGTAAAATTTTATGAACAAATCTTACATTTAAGAAAAACCTAAGTCACTATCAATAATAATTTTCAAATGCAAACTTAAATTGTTGCATTTTAACCTTTTAGAATTACTGTGGAACTCTAAAAAACAAAAATTGATTTTTAATTGTCAACTTTACCAAAAATAAGAGAAATATTTAATAGGAAATATTAAAATCTATTAATTCAATAAGATATTTATCATTGTTAATAAACGCAAATTTATCACGGTTAATCTTAAATAACCTTTTAAATCAAATTGAATTTAAAATCTTCCAATGAAAGATGTTTTTTTCGAAAGAGGTTGTTTTCCACTAATGTTTTACAATCAAAACTTCAAAATACCGAAATATCAAGATTTCAGAAACCATTTAAATTCTTGAAATCCCCTTTAGACAAACCTTAATTTAAAACGGTTATTAATTTTTGGTCTTCCCAAACAATGATTAACTAGATCTTGAATGTAATCTAATAAAAAAAAATCAACATTTTTAGTAAAGTTTACAATTAAAAATAAATTTTTGTTTTTTAGAGTTCCACATTAATTCTATAAGCACAAAATGCAACGAAATAATTTTGCCTTTGAAAATTATTATTGATAGTGACTTTGGTTTTTCTTAAATGTAAGATTTGTTCATAAAATTTTACTTTGATCAAAAATCATTTTGCTAATATTTATTATTTAAAAAACGAAATCAAATTTTTGACTGACCCAATTTTTTTTAATGACCCAAATTTTTTTCACAATGGTTAATTGTTATTGAAATTAAAAATTTTCCAGAGTGTGTTTATTTTTTAAAAAGAAGTATGTTTGTTAATAATACTTTACAGTCATCCAAGATCTAATCAAAAATGTGTTTTTAAAAGATCCATTAAAATATTTTTATATATTCTAATTGAATGAAAACATAAAGATCTTCATTATCCAATGAGAACTGATATTTGTAGAGATCTAATAAACTCTCGTTATTACTCAAAATATATTTTCAAATGATTTGAACAATGTTCCTGAAGAATTTTAATGTGGTTATATTTCGGCTGATAAACTTTTTTTTCTATTCTGGAATATTGTTTCATCTAGGATTCTTGGTTCTCTCAATATATATCACAAAAAAAATTCCAGGTAAATAAAGAAAAGTTTATCAATAATAAAAAGAGATGATTTTTAGGCTATTGGCTAAAGGTAAAAATTGGAAAATTAAAGTGACTTTAGGGATCATTTCATTTTTCAAAAAACTTGAAAAATTTTGAAATCATTCTGCACATTTAGAGAGATACAAAACAGGTTTTCGGTAAAAGTTTCATATATTTCTGTTGTTGTTTTTTTTTTGTTCAATTCTCAAAGATCTGGTGGTTGTGGATATGGTGACAAGTTTGTTGAAATTTGATTGGGTTAGTTCAAAAATAGGGTAACTGAAGTTGGAAGATCGTGGAACAATGGTTTGGTAAAAAGTACTATTGTAAATACTGTTAGGTTTGGAAAATACAATTTTACTGATGTTTATTTGTAAGGAAATAAGAGAATATATTTCAAAAACAACAATTAAAAACAAAAAAACACTCTATAAAAAAAAAAGTATAGAGGTGTAACTAACCGGTGTTTTTTATTTTAACCCATTACTAAAATTTAACTCATACCAAAAATATTGGCTGACTCTAGAAATAAAAGAAACAAACCAATGGGATGGAAACAAGATATAAACAAGAAATAGGGTTCTTTAAATAAATTTTAAAAAAGAATTATGAAGATATGGAAAGATTAAAATGTAATTTTTTGACAAAAAAATGAGCAAAATTTCATTTTTTGAATATTAATAAAAAAATATTTAATCTCACAAATCTTGAAAATATGATGAATTTTTTGAAACAAAAGCATTTAATATTATTGAGTCATTTCAGTTAATCAAAGATCTAACCTCTAAAGTCAATTTGGATCCGAACCAAGAATCTATAAGTGGATTCTGGTGTTCCAATACCCAATTCTGAAAAAAAAAAACACGAGTTAAATTTTTGTAATGGGTTAAAGGTTGTCTGAACGAGTTATTTACACCACTGTACAACAATTATTTCCAAAAACAACACAAACAATTATCTAAAACACAAACTAAAAACCCAAAAAGGATTATTGGACAAACTGTATTGAAAAGTTTTAAATCTTAATAAATATTGGATGTTTTTTTGAAATAAATGACCGCCTTCCCGCCCTAACACCCACCACAAATTTAAAGGTTAGTTATCATCAGTTTTGTATATAGAAAACTGCAAATCCTTTTAATTCTTTTAAAAAGTTTTTACTTTGTGAGAATTAAAAACTTTTTCAAAATTTTTTGAAAAGCTAACACTTTTTTTTAATAACTGTAATAGTTGACTCAGTTTTTTTATCTTTTGGGGGGGAGATTATGTACTTTACAAGGAACACAGTCATTAAACTTTTAACTTTCTTATAGTAAGGTTTTATTCTATATTGAAAGTATTTACTCATATTTCAATTATAAATAGGAAAAAATTGACACTTCCTTTACCATGTTTTTCTTTTATAAATTGACTTCTCAAACAAGTAGGGTGTATTTTATGGTTTCGTGCTTTGAAAAAGATAAATAGAAAATGAAGTGAAAATTTTTCCCTTTTTTAATTTAAAAACCAGTATGATAGATAAAATTTTCTTTCAATTTCACAAAAAAGAAGTGAATACTATTTGTTGTTCAAAAAGGAAACAAAATTATCATTCAATACCCAAAAAAAGATTTTGTAAAACGATGGATCATTTCACAATTTTAAATTTATAAAGGAGATTGGATTTAATAATTTCCATATTAGAATTATGAACTTTGATGATTTTTAAGGCATATAATATGTTTTTTTGGAAAGATGAATGAAAATTTAGATCTTTTTACTTAGCAATTAACACCAAAAGAGATATAGACTGTAACAAGTTCTTCAACTGAAATTAAAAAGGAAATTTATAATTTTATTTTTTTACTATTCCTAGTTTTGATTTGAAGATAAAATTATTGCCTTTTTTGATTTGAAAAAAAAAATAAAATCAAATGAGATTGTCTTGAATCGTTTTCTATTTTTGAATGTTGTGGACTTGGAAGTTGATTTTATTTGTTTTTGTTAGACAGCATCTCTCAAAAAATCAAGTTGTATTTTTTGTTTTCTCACAACAGTTACTAAAAAAAAATGTTTATTTGTTCAAAAAAGTTCCGAGGTTTTGCAAGTAAACCACAGACTATATTTTGGTCACGAATTTTAAACACAAAGTGATTATTTTTCATCATTCCAATAATCGACTTTAAACAGAAAAAAAAAGTTAATACAAATGTTGAAACAATTCAAAATTTTGACCATAGAGTTTTATTTTTCAAATTGACATTAAATTAATGATAAAGCCTTACTTTTGGCAATTATAAAAAGTGTACTTTTTTTTGAGATTAGTTGGAATTAAAACTTTCAAGAGTTTTCAAATTGTCAGAATGAAAACTTTTTTTTTAAAAAAGTGCTTTTCTTTAAACTCCAATATCTCAGTATCGCATTTTTACGACTGATCATTCACTTTTATAAAATAGAAAAATTTTATTAGTTTCAAATTCTCAAAAAGTTTACACTTTATGAAAAATTGAAAACTTCACAAAAAGTTTGACAAAAGGAATAATTTTTTAAAAAGACTTTACAATTGTGAATTCTTCTTCTGATGTGTTAAAAAATGAAAAAATGAAAAGGAACAAAAAAGACAACAAAAACAAAATCTGGAAAAACAAATTTATTAGGAGAAAAAACTCAAGAATTCGAGGAATCAGAACTGGAATTGAATCATAATTACAACTAAAAAAAAGTTCTCTATTTCGTTACTTTTTTTCATTATTCGTAAAAATTATTTTTTCAATTTTTGCTTGTTTGGGATTATTGTAATCCATTATTTGATGAGTAAGATTCAATTTCGAGTACTTCATCCATACAAATCGAAAAAAGAAAGCGAGCTAACATTACAAGTTGGAGATACTGTCAAGATCACCCACGATGCGAAAAAAGGGATGTGCTATGGGCAGAAAAGTGATGGGATAAAGAAAGGGCTGTTTCCAAGAAACTTTGTTGAGCAAATGGATCAAAGCACCTTGATTACCCACCCACTTTCGCATGTAATTAAGCAAGGGCCTTTGTCAAAAAGAAGAGCAAAGCTGCAATCTTGGAAAAAACGACAAATCAAATTGTTTCCTCGATCGCTTTCTTGGTTTAAAAATACAAAGGTTCTTTCTTTTTCCTTTTTCCTTTTTCCTTTTTCCTTTTTTCTCTTTCTTCTTTCTTCTTTCCTCTTTCCTCTTTCATTTTTTCTTTTCTTAAATAATTTTTGATGATTTTAAAATGGTCTGATCGAATGTTGGATAACTTGAAATTAATTTTAAAACTGTTTTTTTCTCGGAATGGAAAATTGAAATATTTAAATTACTTGATTTGTTTCAAAAACAATATTTTTTTTTTGAAAATCTTAAAGAGACTACTTGGTTTTCAAAAAGTAATTTTTTATTTTTAGCCAAACCATTCTCATCCTAAAGCTGAAAATTAAAAAAACAAATTATTTTCAATGACAAAATAAATTGTACAAAATTTTCATTCCGCTTTCCAAAAAAAAAATCAAAATTCTCAGAATTCAAAAAAGTCATCAAACTTCACGATTCTAAAAGGGAGAATAAGAACTTATTCATAGAGTCCTAAATAGTCTAAATTTTCCTCAGATTTGTTAAGTGATTAGAAAACTAAAAAAATCTTCTAATAAATTTAATAGCAAAGTCACAAAAAATTTTATCATACCTTGAAATTAAAAAACAAAGTAAAAATCTTATTACTAAAATACCCAACTTACTTTTAAAGCTATTTTCCGAAATTAATTAGTACTTATAAAAAAAGTTTTGATCCATTTTTATCGAATTATGAAAAAAAAAGTTTAAAATTCAAGATGATTTCCAAATTATTTTAAAAAAAATTGTTTTCTTTGAAAGAAGAAAGAAATCTTATTTTTTTTGAAGGAAGCGTACTAAAATACACTTTAAAAATAAAATCACTGAGTTCTAAAATAACTCAGCGAACAAAATACTACTTTATTTTAAAAAAATTACAATTATTAATACAAATTTGAAAATCTATAATTTCTTTATTCAAAGAACAGCCCGAATCAATTTTTTTCATTTTGTTTAACAAAAAATATGAAAAATAAAAATCCAAACCATCAAATTAAAAATTCTTCCAAAAAAATTCTTTCTCAAAACCTGGAAAATTCAACTTATAACCCCAAGAAATACCTTTTAATTTGATTAATTGGTAAATAAACCAATCTTAATTGTTTCAGTGAGTTATTAACAACCCAAAGATTAAACATATTAATAGACTTTTATTATTATTTCTCAAAATTTTCAAATAAACTAAATTTCATAATAAATGGTCCATCTTACATTTGAATTTTGAATTGCTTTTGTATCATTTTGAAGTTTTTCCTCTCACAATGAAAAGTTTGCAAATAAATCATTTTTTCTCTTTTTTATTTTTTCAAAAGTGTTTTGTTAAAATGGAAAATGAAAATGAAAATGAAAAATTGGAAAGAAGTAACAGATGAATTAATGAAAAATTTGGTTTCAAATATGAAAAAGAGATTAGATTTAGTTATTCAAAGGGAAGGAGAATCGATAAATGGGTTTTTTTACTTTTTTAAATTTTCTATTTTTTATGTAATGCTTCTTTCAAAATAAATGTCCCAATTTTTTTTAACAGTTTATATTATTTTTTTTTCTTTTATTTTTAGACAAAAAATAAATATCTCTTGAGTATAGTATGGAATATTCAAATCTAAAATTTTATATTATAATAGATAACTTCAATTATTAAAAATATTTTTATTTAAAATTTGATTTTTAATGGGCCAATTATTATGAAAGATAGTTTATTTTCAAAGCAAATAAAACTAATTCAAATGAATAATTCTAATAATAAAAAAAAAAAAAAAATATTATCAAAAACCTTATTTTAATAATAACAGTTCATTATGTATACTCTTAATAATTTGAAAAAAAATATTACCTAATCTTTTAAATTTCTGGAAATATAATAAATTTTTGAAAATAAAATCAATGATCAATTTTTTTTCTTCTCTTCAAGTATTCAACATTTGATTTATTTTTCTTATATTTTTAAAATAAAATTAAATTTCCAAAATTATTTGTTCATACAAACAATTAGAAATAACTAAAACTGTGATTTCCAAAAAATTAAAAATGTTTTGCAAATTTTTCTTTTTGTGTTTCTAATTCAATCTAAAAATCTCAGACACAAAAGGATCAGATTCTTTTTGCTGAAGAAATTAAATTGTAAAAAAAAATTAATTCTTTTAAAAATGATAACTCATTTCTCTAAAGTTGATAAATGAAGTTAGTTGCTGTGTTTAATTGTACCCTTCTTCAAAGAAGCACTCTATTACCTTTAGGAAAAAAAAATTAAAAAATTGTTAATTTTTCACTTTTTAATAACTTCGCTGATAATAAACAATATTCGTTAATAAAAAGATCTTGGATCAAAAATTATTTTGAAAGATATTTTAATAAATTAATGTTGAAAAATCCAATTTTCCAAGTTTAATTGAATTCCTGTGCAAATAAGTGCTTTATTAACTTTGGGGGAAATAAATCAAAGTGTTACTAGCACCTTAAACAAACCTATTTTTTGGGGAAAGATGAATGAAATTTGTGGTAAATTTTTTTTTTCGGCAAAGGGTTGTTTTTTTCTTTTGTTAAACTTTTTTTTTATTAGAATTTAAAAACCCCATCTCGATGTACGAACAAATACACACAATAATTGACAGTGAAACTAAAAATCCCACTTAAAAATAATAACGGCAATAATACCAATTGATCTCAATTACATGAACAAACAACAAAAATTTCACATTAAAAAAAAATCTTTTTTGGTTTTTCATGTAAAGTACATTTCGCGCTTTTTTTTCTTCTTTCTCCCATTTTAAAACAGAATGTGAATTATCAACTGGAACCTAAATTAAAAACATTAAAAACCACTACCCTAGTTTAAAATTTTAAAATATAAGGACTTTTTTTTGAAATAAGCTTTGTTTCTTTCAAGGGGTTAAAAAAATTTTCCCAAATATCAATTATTTTTTATAATAGGCCTTTGAAGAGCAAATAAGAAACCAGTTGAATAATAAACGCCAGAGAAAAATCGATACCCATCTGATGTAAATCTAATCGACCAATAGATTTTCTTAAAAATAGAAAAAACTGAAATTCAGATGTAAACACACTTGAGAAAAACAAAAATGTTCATTTTGGTATTTAATTAAAGATCAAATAAAATTCCAATAAAAACCAATATATTTTTTCTACAATCATTTTTAAACTTTTAATACCATTAGAATAACACCCTTTCACCAACTGACCATCAATCTTGCAATAAAAAAAAAAATTGTAAAAACAATTATCTCTCAAAAAATATAAACGAAAAAAATCAGAACAAAAATTGAAAAAATAGAAATGTGAGAAAATGTGAAAAAATTGGATTCAATTTTGAAATTTTCCAAAATTAAATTTTTTCGTCTAATATCCATGCAAACCCTTTAAACACACGTGATTCATTCATTACAACTGCCCCCCCCCCTTTGGATGGAAAATAGTTTATTATCAATTATAGTTAGCTACATTTTTTGCAAAAATTTAAGAAATTAAATCAACTTTTAATCAGCTAGTTAGAACGAAAAAAGAAACAATAGTAAAATTTTGGTCTTTGAGATTTTACAATTATTTATTTTTACAATTTAATCTACACTTGTTCTTTCTTTTCTGTGAATATTGTTTTTCAGTTCAAAAAAGATTTTTTTATTAGGAATTCGGGCCAACAAGAGGGGTTAATAACCCCTTCCTTAAATAATAAAAAAAAAAAAAAAAGAGTTTTTTTATTTGTAAAAAAATAATTTTTTGTAATTTTTGAAAATTCACTTTTTTTCTTCACAAAAATGATAAAATTGAAAATGAAATTTCTTTTGTTTTAAAGTAACTCTTCAATTAAGACCAACTTCTGTCAAAAAGCCCTTATAAAATTTTTTTACAAACTGCAAATTTTTCTACTTGATAAATTTTTACTTTTCGAACCCAAAATTCCTCAATTTTTATTTCTTCTCTAAAAATCAAAAAATAACGATCTCTATCAAAATACAATAGCAAGAAGAGCCCCTGGGCGTTGTTCTCTTAAAAGATATCCGATTTTTAATGAAAATCAAAACAAAAAAAAAAGTGAAATTTCCCATTTTTTTATTAAGATCAAATATCAAATCTTGGGAGTTTAAATGTAAATCGGAAAAGGAACGAATAGACTGGCTTGAGGCATTAAAAAATCAGATTTTAAATGTCACTGATGTAAGCCCTTTTTTAATATTTTCGAATTGTTACTAATGCACACAAGATTTTTTTCATCCAAAATTTTGAAATATATTTTTCTACAATTTCTCCATTATTTCTGGATATTTTAGAAATGTAAATACCTTGAAGGCAAAGGAATAAAAGACTTAAAGGCAGTACCTCTGGATTTAAATGGAAGAAATGTTGGCCTCCCAATAGATTCAAACCCAATAATCAGTGATAACAAAAAAACATTCCAACGCGCACAAACACTGTATCCTTTTACCTCCAAGGAAAATAAAGTACAAAATTTGGTAAAAAAAAAAAATACCTTGGACCAAAATCTGCAAACTCCAAAACAAGTGATTAAAAAAGAAAATTTTCTATACAGCGAGAATCAAAAAGACAAGTTTGTAACTTTAAATTCATCACCAAAACTAGAAAAAAAAGAACAAGAAAAAGAACACGAAAAAGAACACGAACAAGAGCAAGAAAAAGAACAAGAACAACAAGATTTAAAAAATAATCAAATTGAGAAACAAACAAGATTTGGTGTACCACTGGCAACCATAATCCAAAAAGATCAATCAGAAATACCAAACATTTTGAAGAATTGTATTGATTATATTAAATTGAAAGGTTTGTGAAATTAATTATTATTATTTTTTTTTTACTCTCAATAAACCTCATTTATTAGTTTCCTGTATTTCCCACCAAAAAAAAAAAAGGATGTTTCATAAATTTAAAAGGAGAAATATAATTTATTATTATTTTTTGTTTTTTTTTGAATATGTGCTCTTTTAAAACTTTCATTTATCTTTTATTGATTTGATTAGAATGATTCAAACAATTTTTAAAAATTTTGATGGATTATTAGTCATTTTCTTTTTTTATTTAGATATTCTTTTTCCTTTTCCTTTTCCTTTTCCTTTTCTTTTTCTTTTTCATTTTTCAAATTCTATTTCTATTTTCTCTTTCTCTTTCTCTTTCTTTTTCGTTTTTTAAAAATTATGTTACTTTTTGAACACACTTGACTCAATCGAAAAGTGTTTATATAAACCCCATTCCAAAAATTTGGACACACCCAAAATCAAAAATAGGCAAAAAAAACTCCAATTTATTATATTTTTCCAAACGAAATATTTAAACTACATTTAAGTTGAACAAGTATTAATGTTTTTATAATTAATCATTTTAAAGCGAAGAAAAAAGGAAAAAAAATATAAAACTCAAAAATAAAAATCGGGTGTGTCCAAAATAATGAAATGAGCTGAACAAAAAATATATTGGTAAATTTGTTGAAATTTCACCAAACAATTTTTGATCGATCAAATTATAAGATACCATCTACTAATTATATTTGGTTTATTTATTTAACAAACTCAACACTAACCTTCTAACAATCATCGAAAAAAATTTTCAGATCTAACGAAAATAGATTACGTAACTAGAAAAAAAGGAAATGAAAACAAAACAAAAAAAAACAAAAAATGAAATAGTTTGTAAAATCAAAATTCTTTCCAAATTGAATGTAAAGTGTGGTATTATTATTCTATCAACTGTTTAAGCTGGTCCAAAATTTTGGAATTTAGTTTATTAACGATCTTTTCGATCTGAAAACTATTGTTTTGTTTTATTCAGTTAAATAATACTTGATTAAAATTAAATACAAAATTTGAAAATAACTTTCTTTTTAAACCAAAAAGGATGATAATTGTTTTGAAATGCTTTTAAAGAAATCAAAGAGGTTAATCATTATATCAATAAAAATGAAAATGAAATTATTATTTTCTTGTAATAGATTTTAAAACTTCTTATAAATTTAAATAATAAAATTTAAAATCTTTTAATATCTATATCTTATTTTCTATAGGTTTAAACGAAAAGGAAATTTTTAAATTAGAAGGCAATTTAAGTGATATTGGTTTTTATAAAACACAAATAAATTGTGGTAAAAATATTACTTTTGAAGACGAAAAAAACTTACATACCGTTTCAGGTATTATGCTGCAATGGCTAGAGGAACTTCCAGAATCTTTATTAACAAAAAACCTTTATTCAAATTTCACTCAAATTTTAGGTAAAAATATTTTTTATTTTTTTAATTTAATATTTTGTTTTATTTATTTTTTTATCGATCTAACCGAATTTTAATTTACAAAAAAAAATATAATGAGAATTTTTTTGTGTAAAGATAATTTTTTAATTAGAATGATTATGAACGATTTGATTATAAAATAAATGATACTTTTTGAAAAACAAAATAATTTTCAATAACAACATTTTAATTTATATTTTGTTGCTAAAAACCTGCTATTATTTCCATGAATTAATGGCTTGAAAACTTGGACTTTTAATAGAAAGGAGAATTTTTATCCCGTTTTTTTCCCCATTTAGGTTTAAAAATACTTGATATTTATTTTAATTTCTGAAAAAAATATAAACTAAAATTCATAATTTTCCACACAGCTAAAACGATCCAAACAATCACAATAATACAATTTCATTGAAATTGGAAATAACTTTGATTTTTGAATAATTTGAAAATCATTTTTTCATCTTTGGGTTTTTTGTTTTCATTTCATTTTTAGAATTAAGTAACTTGTTTCGTTCGATCAAAATTTTTTTGATAGAATGATATTATGTTAAAGTTGAGTTGTTCCAAATAGAAGAACTCAAATAAAATTAGTTGGTAGTATCTAACTTTTGATTGATCAATAATTCCTAATAGAATTTAAACAAATTTACCAATGTATTTTTTTGTTTAGCCTCTCTCCAAAATTTTTAACACACCTATGATTTATTTGTATTGGTAATTATTTATTTTTTGTTTTGTGAGTATTGTAATTTATAAAAAAGTGTTAACATTTCAATTAGTGAATGGCTCTAATTTGGTATTTCTTCTTGAATTGATTAAATAAGTTTTTTTTTTTCACAAATCGAATTTTGATGTGTTAAAAATTTTCAATTGTGGATTATATAGGAAGTTTACTACACTTAAATTCAAATCAATCAATCAATTTATTTTTAATTATTCACAAAAATTTATAATTTTTGTATTCGTGATCCAATATAATTAAATACTAAAAAACGATTTTTTAAAATTATTAAAGAGAGTGTAATTTACTTTTATTAATTCATTATGAAATTTAATTTAATTTTCATTTTATTTGAATGAAAATCTAAAAAAAAAAATAATAAGAAAAACCCTTTAATATGTTATTAAAATATACTTACAACTATTTGCATTTCTATATTCTTAAAAATTAATATTCTAATTAGATGAATTTACTGAAGAACAATCATGCCGAAAACTCAGGGAGTTAATTGATAAACTGCCAAAAATTAATAGAAAAATTCTTCAAATAATTTCTGAATTATCAAATAATATTCTTGAAAAAAAATCAATTAATCAAATGACTTCGCACCAATTGTCATTATTATTAGGACCATTGATTTGTTCAAGAAGGGGTTTAAATTCGTCTTCACTGTCGAATATTTCAAAAGAAAGTAAAGTTGTTTGTTTAATGTTTGAAAATTATTCACTGATCTTTGAAAAATCAAAAGTAATTAAAAATGATCAAAACCAAAATATAAAACAACAGCAGCAGCAGCAACAACAACAACAACAACAACAACAACAACAACAACAACAACAACAACAACAACAACAGCAGCAGCAGCAGCAGCAACAACAACAGCAGCAGCAACAACAACAACAAACCCGAAACAAACAAGAAAAGATTTTATTTAAAGTGATTGCACTAGAATCACATCCAAAAACAACCCAAAATAGGAGACAACTTTTATTTTTTTATGATGGAGACATCATTTCTGTAATTAACGATGATGATCCAAATTGGTGGTATGGTATTGTCATTTCAGGAAGATCAAAAAATGATAGCAAACCAAATTTTGGTTATTTCTCCCCAAATGTGGTTGAAAAGTTAGACGAAGAGGAATATCTATTATTTATTCAAAATGAAAATTAAGATTTATTCTAAAAAATTTGTTTTTGTACAAACAATTATATTAATCCTATAAAATTAAGCTATAACATTTTGATAATACATTAATAAAAATATTTATTTAATTTACTTTTTGAGATTATTTGTGTTGGCCAAGATTTAATAGTTATGTAAAGAAAATTTTTTCAAAGAGTTAAATTCAAATAAATTAAAGAAAACAATTTCATTTTTTACTTTTATTGAAATTGTAATTGTAGTATCTCATCGAATTTTTTTTTTTTTTTTTTTGGAGAAACACTCTATATAAAAATTTTGAAAACAAAGTATCATTAAATACACTATTTGTAAAATGAATAAAACTAAATCAGAGTGGAATCTTTAATTTTTTAATTTTTTTATATATTAAATTGAAAAATTAATTCTATTTTGATGAAAGATTTTCACACAATGAAAATGTATTCTGAGGGGTTATTGAAATAAAAAAAAGAATGAATCAAAAAAAGAGACATAATAACTCCGATATTCGAAGGGATTTTTTTTTTTTTACTCAAACAAGAAAAATCATCTTGTATTTATACTATTTATTTCAATCAAAATTTCTGTAATTTTTATCCACACATATTTTTTTACAAGCTTTTATTCCTCTTTGTTTTCTTAGTTTTGGATTTTTTAGACAAAATATTTCTTAAAATCCTGTACAAATTTATTTAAAACCTTTTGAATTGGAATGATCAACATATAAATCCCAATTTAAAATTTTTAACACACTAAAATTCTATTGTTGTAAAAAAAAAAAATATTAAATATATTCTTGAAGAAGTACCAAATTAGAACCATTCGCTAATTGAAGTGTCAACAATTATTTCTAATTTACAAAACCCACCAAAATCAAAAAAATTCAATGAAAATAAAAAAAATATAATGTTAAAATTTTGGAATGAATATCACAAAAAAAGTATTTTGATAAATTTGTTTAACTTTTACTAAAATTTAATGATGGATCAAAAGGCTTATACCTTAAACTAATTTTTTAAGAGATTTCTTTATTTAAAAAAGCTTAAATTTAGCATAATATCAATAATTTGAAAAAAAAAAAAACGGATCACATAAATTTTTATTTCAAAAAATGAAAGAAAAGCAAAAGAGAAAAAAATTATTTTCATATTTTACTAAAATGAAATTTGTTTCCAATTTCCATGAAAGTATATTTATATACAACAAGAAAAAAACAACATACATATGAGAACAAAAATGAGATGAATTCCAGGATACTTTTAAAGGAAACTGTTATGTAAAAAAAAAAAAAAAATCAATTTTGATGAAAATTATTTGAATTTTTGATGAAATTGAAAGATTTGTCATTTAAACAGTAAACGGATGTTTCCTGAAAATTTAAGGAATTAAATGGAAAAAGTTGAAATACAAAAAACAAATATATGAAAATTCAAAAAAAAATATTGAAATTTTTTGGGAGATTTATTTTTTAATGTTTTTGTATGTTATAAAAATAAATATAAACCAAAAAAAGAGGAAAAAAAAGAAAAAATAACGGAAAAAAGCACTATAAATATAAATAGAAAAAAGTTTTTAAATAGTATCCTACTAAAGTCTACTTGTGTTATTGTTTCTTGAATTAATTACCCCTTAAAATAATCAGATTTATTGTTAAATATGATCTTACTATTTATTATTTTATTTTGGATTTTAGCTTACTTTTTTATAAAGGTATATTTTTTGTGGTTGCTAGAATAAAAGTATCAAATAAAAAAAAAAAAAAAAAAAAATCAAAAAAAAAAGTGAATAAAAAAAAAAAAGTAAAATTTTTCAAAAAAAAAAAAAAGTAAAAGAAAAAAAAAATAAAAAAATAATGATCAGAATCTATAAATATGAAAATTTAATGATAATAACGATATAAACTCACCCCACTTTGAATAAAATTATAAAATGAATTGAAATGTTATGAAAAAATTTTTTAATCTTCATTCATGTGAAATAGGTTCAAAATATAACATTTTTCACTTTGATAAAAGCTAAATTAGAAATTAAATTGTCGATTTAAAAAAGTTGAATGAATTTTCATTTTGAAAATTTCCTTTGATATACATAGAAATTGTTTTAATAAAGAATTAAAGAAAAAAATATTTTTCAATTAATAGGGCTAAATGAAATTACATTTAATCTCTATAAAGAATTTTAAATATTGAAGTTTGGAATTTGAAATAAAATGTTTTTTTGATTTTTTTTTGGTTTTTTCAGATCTTTTTCCTTTTTATTGAGAGGAATAGTTAACATGTAAAACGAACAAAAGGTTACTTTTCAAAAAACCAAATAATTAAACATGGTAGTATGAGTAATTTGAAAAAAAAAAAAAAAAAAAAAGGAAAAGGAAAATTTGGACAATATAAATAGTTAAAAACAAATTCGAAAAAAAAAGAAAAAACTAAAAAATAAATATATCTCAAAATTAATATTCAGGTCGACAATCAAATTAAATTATATTACCCAAAAATATTTTGACTTTTATTTTGAATTTTCTGATTTAAAGAAGGTATTGGATGTTTTTTGTTGATTTTTTACCAATTTCTTCACAAAATCATCCATATGTATTTTTTTTTTATTTTTATTACCTTCCTTTTTTCTTTTCAATTGTTTGTTTTTACTTATTCACAACCTTTTAAATTTTTTATATAGGTATATATTCCTTTATAATTTCAAATAAAATGTCATTTTGATCATAATTGACACATCAAAAATAAAAAAAATCAACAATTTTTACTTTTTTTTATATTTTTCTTTGATATTTTTTTTTTAAAATTTATTTCCAATTGTTTTGTAAATAAAAATAATATTCCCAAAACAAGTGTATTCTTTTTCACTTCATATTAAATCCTATTTTTGTGTACTTTTATTCCTAAATTTATAATAAAAAAATTGAGTGGAGTATTAATACTGGTTGTATCAACAATTATTTTATTCATTTATGTTCATTGAAATATTTTAAAAAAAGGAAAATGAATCACGAAAAATTTTACAAAACAATGCATTAACAATTTTAATAATAAAAAAAAAAAAAATGAGAAAGAATTAAATGATTTTTTAAATGATAAAATACAGTTAGAATATTTTCAATTCTATTGTATATTTTTTCAAGAATAAGCCTCTTAGAAAAAGATTTATTATGGTCAAAAAGTCGAAATAATCACTAATTTTCACCATTATAAAATATCATAGAAATTATAGATTCGAAAAAATTATTATTTTTTATTTATTTAATGCCATACTAACAAACTACTTCAATTATTAATCAAAAAATCAATATTTCATTTCTAATAATATTGGAAATATTAATATTTTTATTCGTTTGGCTTTAATGAAGATATTGGCAAATAAATTTGACACATTATTTTGGAAATAAATTTCTATTTTCAAAACCCATTCGTATTATTTTTTAAAAATATGTGTCTATATCCTCAATGAAATATAATTTTTTCTGATCAATTATCAAATATACTTGATACTTTGAAAAATTAAAAATTACTTTAATATTTTTCAAAAAAAAATTTCAAACAAATAGATATTTGTTGAGTTATTTTCTACTCTCTCTTTCTTTATCTAAAAAAAATAAAGGAAATTTTTTATACTCGTTGTAAGGTAATTTGAAAGAAAGTTTCACAAGTCTTGTTTGAGAATCAATTGTGTTTTTTTTTTTATTATAAATAGTTACCTTAATATCCATTTTTAATAAAATGGAAAATGAAGAAAAAAATTAAAAAAAAAATTTGTTTAAAAAATAAAGAAATTTTAACACTTGGAATAAATCTATTACTGATAAGTAAGATCCAGGTGCTCGATCACCAAAATATACTGCATCTAACTTATCTTCTATTTAATTTTTTAAGTAACTATTGAAATATAAAAACTAAATTAATAGTTAAAATAGGAGAACACATAACTCTAAAGTTAAACTGGAAATATCTGTTATTTTTTTTTTTTTTTTTTATCAACCCTTTGATTGATCAATTAAAAATCGAAAAAAACAAAATTCTCAAAAAGAAAAACGAAATTAAGAAACTTTTAAAAATATTCTATATCTGATCGATTATCGTAACTTTGGTGAATTTAAAATGAATATTATATTCAATTCGAGAGTATCTAAATGAAAATTTTGAAATTTCAAGAAATGTAAATTAGTAAAGAAAGTTGAAAGGAATTGTGAAAATAGTAAAAAAAGAAATATTCAAAGGTTTAAAATTGTTTTTTTAATTTATTTTTACCATATTTAAAAAGAAAAGGGGTTTTTGTGTTGATAATTTGAGTAGAATAAATGATTAACAAATAATTTGAAATCGAAACTAAAATGAAAAAAATAAAGTAAAAAAAATAAATTATGAAATAAATAGGTTAAAAAAAAAAAAGTTTTAAAATAATAAATCGAGAAAGAACAAAAAAAAAAATAATAATAATAATAAACGAATAATTCTTTAAGAGTCAAAATAATTGATTCTCTATTTGAGATATTTATTAAATTGTTTAATTTAAAAATGGGGCAAATTCTGGTTATTTGTAATTCGAAAATATTTTATAATGATATGCTTTTTTTATTATAAAGATTACTGGTATTTTGATTTTAAATAAATAAAAAAAAAAAAACACCTCATTTTCTAAATGTATTATCTTGTATTTTCAAAGAAATTTTTTTCTTATTTTAGTTCTTTCATTTTAATCAAATAATTCTCCTTTAATAAAGTTATATACCAAAATATCATCATTTTCAGGTTTTAGGTATCACTCTGAGTGAGTAATGTTTTTGAATTAAAACAAGATGCAAATATTGAATTTATTTAAAATTGAAAAGCCAGTAACATTTCGAATTTTTCAAAAATTTTCAGAATTATTACTTTTTCAAAAGAAATAGTTTAATTTTTTTTTTTCATGTAATAATTTTTTAATTTAATATTCCCTATTTCTATATCAGAAAACTCTGTATCTGAAGACGTTTCAATTTCTAATGGAATGCCTTGATTGTTCGTCGTTAAATTACGGTTTTGTTGTTGTTGTTGTTGTTGTTGTTGTTGTTGTTGGTTTGATTGTTGTTGCTGTCGCTGCTGTTGTTGAAATCTTAGTTGTTGTTGTTGTTGAAATCTTATTTGTTGTTGGTTGTATTGTTGTTGCTGCCGCTGTTGTTGTTGGAATCTTTGTTGTTGTTGGTTCAATTGGGGATAAATATTTTGTTGCTGATTAAATTGTTGTTGGTAAAGTTGTTGCTGTTGCTGTTGTTGTTTTTTTTGTTGTTGTTGTTGTTGTTGTTGTTGTTGTTGTTTCTGGCTTTGCTTGGGAATAATAAGCAAATTTTCTTGGTTTCTAACAACAAAGGCTGTTTCTTCGTTTGGGTTGTTTTGGAGGAAATCGGGCTCATACTGAAGGAAATCACTGCCAAAAAGTTCATTGATCTCTTTTTTCTTTTTGTGTTTTTTCTTCTTCTTTTTGCTTTTCTGGGGCCTTTTAATCATCCTCAATTTGCCCTTTTCTTCTTCGGGAAGATTTTGTCTCGCAATTCGAATTTTATTCACTTCGTCAAGAAATTGATTACCAAAGGAAGAAGGCTCGATCGTTAATTTTTTATGAAACACCAGCTTAAATTTCGCTGGATATTTCAATCCCCCTTGTGGCACATTCCTAATGATCCCCGTCAAAAATGGCTTTCCGAGCATTGGCTTTTTGTATATTTCTTTGAAGACTAAAGTCAAGGGAAACTCAAACGCATCAAGCCTCCGGCCACTTTGGTGTGCTACATAGACTAGACGGAAGCTACTTAGAAATAATTTCCCTTTTTTACAATAAAAATTGCATCCTAAACCAGGATAGCCTCCCCCTCTTTTGAAAATAGTTTAAGACAGAAAAAAAATTTTTTAAAAAAAAGAAAAGGAAACGAAACGAGATATAAAATTTTGTTTTTCCACTTCAATTTTTTTTTTTTGAACAAAAAGAATCGTTATGGTTTTTTTTCATTCTGTTTGGGATTTCTAGTTTTTTTTTTTTAAAAAAATTCTAGATTTGTTTTTAATTATTGTTTAGAATTGGGAAAAAACAAGAAATAAAACAGTGGGTACTTACGTTTCAATAATTAATTGAACGTGTGTATAACTCGAAAAAAAATTCTCGTTTTGTAAAAGTGTTGGAGTTCGATCAGAATTTAATGGTGGGTTTTTGGACATTGAGAAAAAATGATCGTTTTTTTTCACAAATTGCCATGGGATCTTTTCATTCAAAAGACGAGGAATTTTTCACTTGAGAATCTACTTGGTGAGTATAAGTTTTTTTTTGAGAAATTAAACAGCTAATCACCTTCAATTATCAAATTTTGTATTAGGTTGAAAATGAATTTTAAGGGAACAAGAGCAGAGTTTTTCTATTAAAATCTGACATAATTATTTTTCTAAGGCCATTAAAAGAATTTAGCTTTTGTGTGTAAATTATTTTAGACACATTCTTCGAGAGTGATTTTTCACACTTTTTGAAAATCTTGAAAAATCAAAAAAAAGTTACTCTTGTTAAAATCAAGCATGCACAAAAGTTTTATCCATACTTCAAAATAAAAATAATGTTTTTTTTTGTTAACAAGACCTATACCTTAACTGATCAAAGAAACTGACAATAAACCCTAATTAAATAAGGTATTGATCACTTAAAGTTCGATTATTTTATAATAAATTCTAAAAATGAAGGATCATTTCAAAAAGTTTTCTCAAAAAATATAGTTAATTTGTGAAGAGAAAAATTTTTATTTCTCAAAAAAAAAATTCAAAAAAAACTGAGAAAATTGAGAATATTACGAAAAAATTATCATCAAATTTCATTCCTAATTGAAAATTTACTTAAAAAATCAAGGAATTTACATTCAAGATTAATCTAAACTTAGGAATACTCCTCGCCAGTGAATTGAATGTTTACGAGGAACAAGAAGAAAAAAAGTGAGGATTATATCTCGAAAATAGGATTAGAGTAATTGGACACGCATTATTTTGATCAATCAAAAATTTTAATTTAATTTTCTTTTTTAAATTCGTTTTGAATATTTTTAAAGTACATAATTCCTAAAAAATTTACTTGGAAAAAAAAATTAACCAAGATTTTTTACATTTAAACTATAATTTTTTTTAAAATCATACGTTTAAGCCAAGAAAATTTCAAAAACTTATAATCTCTAGAAACTGTTTTTCTATTTTTTTTCCTGTAATTTGATATTTAAATACAATATATTTCTCTTGATTTCACTTTTTCCAATTCTAATATTAATAATAATTTGGAATTTTTAGTTTATAAAAACATTAAATAAACCCACAACAAACGATTAATTCCAATTCTAAACCGCTAATAAAATTATTTTCAAACACTAAAATTCAATTTTTGATAAAAAAACTAATTGAATCAATTCAAGAAAAAATACCAAATTAGAAATATTAGTGAAATAAATTTTTAACAACTGTTTATAAATTCCAATACTACCAAAAAAAAAAAAATAAATAATTTTCAATACTAATCAATCAAGGGTGTTTTCAAAATTTGGTAGATAGGAAAAACAAAAAAATACATTGGTAAATTTCTAAAAATTCTATTAGGAATATTGAAAGTTCAAATTGTTAGATACTACCAACTAAAATTATTTGAGTTCTTCTATTTGTAACAACTCAAATCTATATTAATATCAATTATTGAAAAAAATTTGATGGATCAAACCAAACAAGTAACTTAATTCAAAAAATAAAATAAAAACAAACTCAAAGATGAAAAAATGATTTTCATATTTTACAAAATTAAAAATTTATTTACATTTTGAATGATATTGTATTGTTGAGAAATTTGGGACCTTTTTTACAATGTGAAAAATTTGAATTTTAGTTTATTTCAACAAAATATCTTTGAAAATGAAATATAAAAATGTAGTGAAACGATTTTAACATTCGAATTTCAAATACTAATAAAGAAATGTTGATGAATATATAAAATTAACACTAGAAGATTTTTAGCTATTTTTTCAATTCACAATAAAATTTAAATGATCAGGATTATTATCATTGATATCATCATATTGATACAAATCATCATTTATAAATATAATCTCATAATTATCAATTTAATATTTTTTTGAACGCCAAAATATTGTGATTGAAAAATAATCGTAATATAACTGATGATAAATTTTAAGATTAATTAAACGATATTTTTAAGAAGAAAAATCGGTTTTATTAAAAAACAGATAATGTGAACTCAAATTTATTAGTTTTTTTAAAGCCATAAAAATGAAACGGAAAATATATAATTGTCGTATTAAGAAATACTTTGAATTCTAATTAATTTGATTGACATATCATTTCGATCTTTACAACATCACAATTAGTAACTAAAAAAAAATACATATATCATTAGTATATTGTATCACCAGTAGTTGAATAATTAATCTGAAAAAAATTTTCACTTTATTTTCATTATTTTTATTTGATATAGCCAGTTCCACTTTTTAGGAACAAACTCCAACAAAAATTAAGGCACAATAAAAATCTCAAATAAAGGCATATAATTCAAATTCTAGTAAAATAAATTGAAATTATCTAGCGAGAATTCCAAATTTTGTACCTTAATTTGAGATTTTTTTTATACCTTAAATTTCGTTGAAAGTTTGTTCCTTAAATTTGGAACTGATTGTATATTATAGTCAAAAATTATAATTCATATCTTAAAAAACTCTATTTGTACATGGAAAAGAAAGAAAAGTTAGTTATAGTTATTTCCCTTTTATTATCCAAATACCAGTATTATAATATTATATTAATGCATACACTTATAAAACAAATAAGACTTAACCCACCCTTTAAATCACAATATACATTTTTAAAAGTTCACCAAATACCCTTTTTAAAAATATTTCCTATAAAATTATAATACTTTTATTTATATTTTTATGTTTTAGAGAAAAGAATACCACCCATTATTAAAAAATATAAACTATTTTTCAGTCAAAGGAGCCCAGTTGTAATAGGTATAATACATTTTTTTAAAGGGTTTGCAGAGATATTAGAAGAAAAATTTTATTTTGGAAATTTTTAAAATTGAAATCATTTTTTCACATTATTGTTTTTTTTTTTTGGTTTTTTTTTTAAAAAGTCATTCAATTACAAAAAATTTTCTTATTGCAAGATCAATAGTCACTTGGTAAAAATGTGTTATTCTAATGCCATTGAAACCATGTAAAGATTATTGAGAAACCATATTGATTTCTATTGCAATTCAATTCGATCTTTGATCTTGATATTTGTTTAATAAATGTGAAAAATTTTCACCTCCTTTTCATTTCCTTTTTTAAATAGAGACCTCAAATACCAACAAACTTCGTTTGGGGAATTAATTTCTAAAAGAAAAGTATAGAAAATGAAGTCAAAAATGTTTCATATTTATTATTTAAATACCAGTAAAAGTTCAAAACGAACATCCTTGTTTTTCTCAATGGGGCATTAAGAATTTGAGTTTTTCAATTTTTAAGAAAATATATTTGTTAATTAGTTTTCTTTCAGACATGTATCAACAATTCTTTGAAGTATATTATTCTGTTTATTTCTTATTTGTTCTTCAAAGGTCAATTATATAAAATAATTGATATTTGAAAAAAACGTTGTACCCCTTTGACTGAAACAGAGTTTACTAATAAGCTGTTTTCTGAAATTATGAATATGTTATAAAATTAATAAAAAATTATATGTTGTTATAGAAACCCTCAAAAAATGTTAATACATGCTTTATATAATGCTTAAAAATTACAATAATAATAATGCTATCTTCTTGTTTAAAAGGGTTCCTTTCTTATATAACATGCTATCTACTGGACATGTGTATTTTTTTTTTTAAATACAATTTTTTTTTTTGTGACATTATAATGAATAATTTTTATGAACTACTGGTAGCATAGAGACTATACCCCTAAAAAAAAATTCAGATAAATTTATTACCACTTTTAAGAAAGAAAGTTTGAACGAAATTTTTTGGGTGGGGGGATTCTCAATTTAATCACAAAAAACTTATATTTCTAGGCAATAAACCATTTTCCAGTCAAGGAGCCCTGTTTTTTAGTGAGTAAATTACAGGTTTTTAGATGTTTTGCTGGTTATTCAAAGAAAAAATTTATTTGAGAAATTTTCAAAATTGAAATCATTTTTTCACATTTTTACTTTTTTTTTTTTTAAATTTTTTTACACTTATTTCCTGTCCAAACTTTTTGTTATTGTAAAATCGATAGTCACTTGGTAAAAACGTGTTATTCTTCTGTAATTGGCAAAGTAAAAATGATAATAGAGAAACCATATTAATTTCTATTGGAATTTTATATGGATCTTCAATAAAAGATGAAAATGAAAATTATCCAATTTCTAATAGGGCACTCAGAATTTTGGGGTTTTCAATTTTTAAGAAATACTTTTGATTTTTGAGTTTTTTTTTCAAACAGATATTAAATATTATTTGATACTTATTATTATTATTCTTTCATATTTGTTCTTCAAATGTCAATTATGTATTGTTTTTTTATATTTGTAAAAAATGCTGGTAACTTTGACTGAAACAAAGTTTAGTTTGATGGAAAAAATCGAAAATATGGGCTTTAATTTGTATTTTTGTTGAGCGTGAAATTCCATTCATGGTTTGTATCATTCCAAGTGGTATTGATTGGAGTATTTATACTGAAATGGGGAGTTTTTAGGAAAATCTCAAGGATTAGACAAAGTTTACAAAATTTTGAATCAATGTATTTTCAACATTGTTTTTTAAAATAGAAGTAATATCTAGAATAAATTTAACTTGTAAAAAATGACAAGCAAAAATTATATTCGATTAGGATTTTTATTTTATTTAGCAAAATTGTGTAAATAGAAAATCTTATACCTAGATGTATCTATATTTTTAATATTTTAAACAACACTTTGATGCAGAGAACTAAAATAGTTGTTCAAATAGAGTTACATTATTAACCTCTTTTTTTTAAACTCCAATGTTTGGAAACTTGATCAATTCCATTTCTTAGTTGTAAATTAGGTATAAATACCACTATTCTTTCTTTTTGTAAAGTTTTGTTTTTTTTTTTTATTTAAGCCCTTAACCATTTAAAAAATTAAGAAAAAAATATTATATACTCTTTTTTTTTTTTTAAGAATAAAGTGGGGGGGGGTAAAAGAGTAAATAAACACTCTCAGAAAATTGGATTATTGAGTTTGTCTCTTTTCTGCAAAGAAAACAAAAAAATTGAAGTTACTTTTTTATTAATTTCATGCTGAACCGTGATTGGAAATCTTTTATCTGTCTTTAGGTACAACAACTTTACCCATTATTAAACATACTTCTACCCTACTTAGAATTAAAATCATTATAAAAAGTTTTGATATGTTTGAAAAAAAATAATTAAGAGGTAAAAAAATATCATTTAGAAAAAAAAACACAAAAACATAATAATATTGATCTATAAAGAAAATTATTTAAATTTATATCTACAGCAATTGTTCACATAATTGATAATTAAATCGAGAGGAACTAAGAAAAGTCAATATTTTTTTCATTTCATATATACTTAGTTTTACTATTATAAAATAAAGTTATTAGAATGATAATTTTTAGAAAAAAGTTTAATAAGGAAGTTTCATGAAATTTCAAAAAATATTATTTCTGGTTGGTTTTGTTAGGAGCTTGGGTTTTTCGGATTTAATTATCTGTGTGCAATTTGAAGTCTTGAAATAAAAATTTTGTTTTAAGATTCGGAAAATTAAAGAAGAGTCATTGAAATGAATTCTTTACTTTTCAAGTTTCCATTTTTCAAAAAATTACTGATGTCAGACCCTATACGAACAGCTATATAAAAAATTTCAATCCAGAACAAGTCTTACAAGTCAGTTTCTTTCGATTTAATTTAAGAATAATTGTACCTGAGCCGTTTTTCTAATCTCATAAATATTCTAATATTGTCACTCTTTTTTATCAAGAGAACTAGTTATTATTTGATTAGTTATAAAGAGCATTACTCTAAATACACTTCTTAAATGAAGTTATATATCACACATAGCACAAGATCTGATGTCAGTAGTTTCTTAAAAAAAAGGAAACTCAAAAAACTTGAAAAAGAGAGCATATTGTTTACCGTTTTGTGCATTAAGAAAATTTAGATATCTCATTTTTTTTTTTTTATTTTTTTTTTTTGGCAACTATTCCAATGAGCTTTAACTCATTGAACAGTCTACCCAATATCCCAATTGAGGAACCTTTTGATTTGAATTTAAATTTTTCATTTCTTGATGATGTTGAATTATGCAAAGTATTTAATGGTACCACCAATAGTGAGACCTGGAACGAACGTGTCTCACTTTTTCAAAGCAACACTTACCTTGAACACGATTGTGAAATAAAATCAAATGAACCAAATTTCTCAAATGGACCACTGAATGAGATCAAACCTGCATTTCAAAAAACTAATCAAAAAAAGGTACCTACAGATAGCAAAAAACAAAAATTGAAGGAAAGCCAAGGCATACACAACCAAACACAAAAAAAAACACAAAATGTTCTTTGTAAAAATAAAAAAAGAATGATAAAAAAAAAAAAGAACAGAAAAGGCAAAAGGAAAAGAAAAGTCAAAAAAATTAAAGTCAAAATCAATAAAGTTAATTTCTTGAAAAAAGATCCAAAATTATTTTTAGCACTCAGAGAAATTACAAGGGATTTAAATAATTTTTTTGTAATTGAAAAAAAAAAAGGGATTTGTAAACCAAAAGAAGACCAACCCAAAGACTTAAACAAAGAAATCTTACAAAAATTTGATCAAGATCTTTTTTCTTTTGAGTGTTTGATCGAAGAAAATGAAAATGAAAAAAAATTCAAGAAAGAAAATGAAAATAAAAAGAAATTTCAAAAAAACTTTTTGGTTGGCGAAAGCAAACCAACAGCTGATGGAGAAAGTAAAGTTTTGAATTTGAGGAAACAAAATGAAAAGAAATTAATTAAAGGAAATGGGGATTGTATTTCTGGCGATATTAGTATTGAATCTGAAAATGAAAGTTATCAGGGAGTAAAAATGAATTTAGATAAATTTAATCTAAAAAGAAACGAAACCAAGAATCAAAATAATGTGAATAAACAAGAAAGGAAATGTAAAAGTAAAATTGAATTAAAAATAATTCAAGGTGTTGATGAAAAATGTGGAAAAGAGAAGAAGAACAAACCAATTAAAAAGGTTGGTGAAATATTTATTGAAAATAATAATATTGAATCAGAAAAGAAAAAGGAAAGGAAAAAGGAAAAGGAAAAGGAAAAGGAAAAGGAAAAAAATAATAATAATATCGAACCAGAACAGAAAAAGGAAAGGGAAAAGGAAAAGGAAAAGGAAAAAGAAAAAGAGACTCAAAATAGTGACCATGAAAATTATAATTTAAATGAAAGAGAAAAGAAAAAATGTAAAGAAAAGAAATTGAAAAAAAATCAAAACAAAAAAGAATTATTGAATGGGGAAGGGGGTATTCGGGAAATGGAAATGGAAATAGAAAATGAAAAACTTTATCGATACTTAGAATTACAAAAAAAAAGCCTAGTAGAAAATTTTAAACAGCAAAAATCGAAATTGATATATATATATAATATAATGCAGCATGGTATTACAAACAAAAAATATATTTTAGACAAATCTTCAATTTTTCCACATATAAAAAAAACAACAGATCAACGATTGCTTAATTTATCTGAGAAACTTTTTGAAAAATATATACGTAAATTGCAAGAATTAAAATCTCAACAAAGAAAGTCAATTCAAAAAAAAAAAGATAGATTACTGTTGGAAAACCTAAAAACAAATCCACAGGATGAAAATATTAGAAAACGCAATTTTACAAAGTTTTCAAAGGGTAAAATCAAAAAAATAAGAAGAAATAATAGTGGTGGTAGCAATAGTAATGATGGCAATGAAAATACAAATAATAAATTCAGATACATATTATTTGTAACAAAAAAAAAGAGGAGAAACAAACGAAAATGCATTCCAGAAAATGCAAAAAAAATATTAGAAAAATGGTATTTAAAGCACGTTGATTCTGAAAATGGACCCTTCATGAATTATGAAGAAAGGTTAAAATTCGTTCAGGAAACTCAACTTTCAGAAGTGCAAATCTCCCGTTGGGTTGGTCAAAAAAGAAGATTTGATAAGGAAAACTATTTAGCTGGTAAAATTGAAAAGCCTAAGTGGCTTTAAAACCGGATAATTGTAATACATGACAGTATCTGCTGATTAAAATTGTAAGATGATAATATTCAATATTACTACTTATTTTTTTTTGGAAGGAAAATAATAAAGCAATGTTTCTAAATTCTTTCTTTGTGTATTGTATTTGAAATCATATGAAAATAATAATATTTGAATTTATGATTATTCATTAGGAGATTTTTGGCAAAAATATTTTTTTTCTTAAAATTATCATTTTTTTTGTGTTTCTTATGATTATTTTAAACATTAGTTTCTGGGTGTCCTTTTTACAAAATCAATTGTCTAGTTCTTCTTTTAAAGTATTTTATATTTATATTTTATATTTAATTCACGTATAACGAGAGTTCACATTTTGATTCTTTTTCGAAAAAAAACTCAAATAATTCTTTTTTTGATTTCATTGAATCAAATGATTTATTTTTATTTCAATGATTAATCCCGACTTATTTTTTGTTTAAATTTGGTTTTTTCAGAGAATCCCATGATTTTCAAAATTTATGAATTAATAATTTTTTTTTAAAATTATAGAAAAGAATTTAATTTTTTGAGAAAAATTAAATATTTGAGGTATATCTTCACGGGATTTTAGTTTTAATCATCTTTCAATCCATTCTGCCTTTTTTCTCTTTATTTCTCGTAATAAAATCATTTTATTTTGAAATGGAATCAAAAGATTCTTTTTTTTTTTTTTTAGGGTTTTGGTGATCAATAAAAAATTCTTTTTTTGATTCTATCGAATCAGAATAAAATAATTTTTTAATGTTTTGAAAAAAATATTCTAAAGGGGGCTTTAACAAGTCGAAAAAATTTATAATACCCATTCTATTAGAAATTATTTTAATTTGATAATTCCAAATTTTAATTTTTGTGATTCTAAAAATTTCAAAAATAGAATCATTTGGGAAACTATATTTATAATTATTTTAGAACTTAAAAAGAATCGGTTTGAAATGAAATAAATAATAATTACAAATAGTTGATAAAACTTTTAATTATAGACTTATTTGTCTATAATTCTTCTTGTTTTTATAAATATAAAAATGGAATTGTTGTTATTTTTCATTTGGGAATTAATAATAGGATAATTTTAATAATAATTCATTCAAGTATGGAAAATTAATTTTTTCATAGGTTAATTAAAATTATTGAACAAATACACTATTTATCAATAATCAAGATAAAAATATTTTATTAAAAATATATGAATAAATCATTTAAAATTATCAAAAAGTAATTTTTTTGTTTAGAAATTTTTTCGTATTTTCCTTTTCAGATAAGGTTCACCATTAATAATATTTTTATTTTACTCTTTTTATCATTTTAACAAAAAATATATATATATATATATATTAGATCCTTTAATATATATCCTTAATAAAATTAAGTATTATTTTTTTTTCTGATTAATATTTCTCGAAATCTAACCTTATAACCTAATTCCGCTAACCACTGGGATGAATTTTTTTTCGAATAAAAACACTCTCAACTTTTGAATATCAAAAATTTTTATTGAAATTACTGTGTACTTTTTTATTTTTTTTTGAAAAATTGTGGTTGAGAAAATTTTGAAATTAAGGAATAAGCTAATATATTAAATTATAATTCTTTTCCCGAGAGTTTATCTATTTTTAGTTTAACTTTTTTTTAATTTTACCATTTAAAAAAAAAAAAAAAACATTTGAAGATCAAATTAGTCCCTTTTGTGAAAAGAATATTCCCATAATTTAGAATTTGTTTTAGTAAATGTGGTAAAACAAGATATTGTATCTAAAAATATACATAATTTCAGTTTGAATTCAAAAAGGATTTTGGCAAAAAATCTTTTCAAGAAAAAATTAAATTGAAACTTTATTTATTTTTATTTTTTCATTTAGTTTTTTTAATTTTATTAAGGGAAATTATTTGATAAGTTTAATATTTTTAGTGTTTTTTGTGTCGTAGGGGCATATTTTAAAAGGAGAAGTTAGAGAATTGTGAAAAAAAGAAATTATATTTTTATACCCGCTAACCAAAAATACAAAAAATGTAAAAAAAATCGTCCAATAATTTTTTTTTCTAATATTTTAAAAATATTAAAAAATGATTTCAAACCAACTATATTAAGTTATAGGTTAGAAAAGTTTAACACCAAGTGTTTGGGGGTGTTAATGGTCCCCATTATACATAATATTTTTATTAGATTTTTTATGAAAAAAACAAGGATTTCGAAATGTCCTTTTTTTTTATTCGAAATTTCTGCTTCCTTTGGAAGGCTTTTGATCTTATTCTTTGTTTTTTGTATGTGTATATAGTTAAGAGTAACCTATTCTAGTTAATTGTTATTTTTCACAAAATTTCTTTTTCACTATATACAATTGAAAGCTTGATATTTACTATTATAATTTTTTTTCTTTTTCATTCTTAAGGGATTAGCGTCTACCAAGGAGAAGTTTATGATCAAATTATGTTGTTATTGGGGTTTAATAACATTATTTTACGTGGTTCAAATGTCTCTATATAAAATCAATTAATTAAGTAGTAATATTTGTTGATCTCATCAATTAAAAATGATCTTTATATTAGTAAAACACTCAACAATTTCAGAATAAAATCTGTATTTCACCATAAATTTAAAGGTTGAGTTATCAATATTCAGACTACAAAGTCACAAAATATCTTTTCTAAATTTGTGGCGAAATGTAGATTAATAAATAAAAAATTCAATTAATTTGAAAATTTTCAATAATTAATGAATAAATTTTTTTGAAAAATTATTTCTCAAATCATGGAAATCTATAGATGATACAATTATCTTTATTAAAACAAACAAAACTAATCAGTCTTTGTGCTTTTATGTTGATCATTATTGAGTTATTCTTTGAAATTAAAAAAATATAAAAATAGTTACTTTTGGAAATTCTAAATGTGAATTATTTAATACTTTTATTTTGAGTTTCTCTGTTTTTAAATTTGGAAAAGGAATTAAAAAAAAAATTTTTTTCAAAATGAAACTTTTTTAATAGTGATCATTAGTAAAAAATGTAATAATTTATTGTGCAATAAGATTTATAATAGATTTTTTAGAGCTATTTGAGTCATTGTGTACTAATATCATTTACGCCCAATTACAACATATTTTGATTATAGAGAAATCTAGGGTGACACTAATTCCTTAAGCTGATTGGTTTTTATTTTTTTATTTTTTTATTTTGTATGGTTTATATCCTTCCTTCTTTTTTCGTAACTTGTTTTTATGTCATTTTTTTTATTTTTTCGAAATTTTGCTCAAGTTTTTAATTTAATGACAAATTATATTCCAATAAAAATAGTTTTTTTATACCAAAGAAATAGAATAAATAAAAGAATAATTTTTTAAGTATGTTTTTCCCTTGAACAATCTTGAAATCTATGTTTTTACTCTCAAATTATCTTTGATGAAATTTAAGATAAAGGACATTTATGTTGTAATTTATACTTCTTTCGTCAATAATAATAAAACAATAATTTTTTAAAAAGTGAATTTTTGGAAGGAGGAATTAAGCTCAAAAAAAGTTAAATCTTGAATCTTTATCTACTGAATTATAAAAATACAAAAAATAAAATTGGTAAATTTTTTTGAACTAAAAAATTTTGAAAAATTATGGATCACAAATTAAATTTTTTGAAATGCTATAAATAGCAGTACATTTTAGGGGTGGTAATTGATAAATTCTTTTTTCTCAATCTCCAATATAAAAGAAGAAAATTCTCATTATCTTTTTTCCCAATAATGGTATTACAAAAACTAACTTTTTAATTTTTTTTACAAAGATAAAAAAACCCTTAATCAACTCTGTTTCAGTCAAAGGTGCCCAAACTTTTTTTTTCAAATATCAATTATTTTATATAATTGACCTTTGAAGAACAAATAAGAAATAAATAGAATAATACGCATCAAAGACTTGTTTATATATGTATGTGAAAGAAAACTAATTAATCAATAAATTTTCGAAAGAATTGAAAAACTCAAATTCTTAGAGCCCCATTGAGAAAAACAACAATGTTCGTTAAGAACTTCTACTGGTATTTTAATAATAAATAGGAAACATTTTTCACTTCATTTTCTATACTTTTCTTTTACAAATCAAGTCCCCAGACGAAGTGTGCTGGTATTTGAGGTCTCTATTTGAAAAAGGAAATGATAATGAAGTGAAATTTTTTCACATTTATTGAACAAATATCAAGATCAAAGATCGAATGGAATTCCAATAGAAAGCAATATGTTTTCTCAACAATCATTTAATTGGTTTCAATAACCTTATAATAACACATTTTTACCAAGTGACTATTGATCTTGCATTAAAAAAAATTTTGCAACTGAATGACGTTTTAAAAAAAAAACAAAAATGTGAAAAAATGTGAAAAAAAGATTTCACTTTTGAAAAATTCCAAAATAAAATTTTTCTTCTAATATCTCTGCAAACCCTTTAAATATATGTATTTTACCCAGTAGAACTGGGCTCCTTTTACTGAAAAATAGTTTACAAGAAATGTATATGATTTAAACACAAGAACCTCATTTATTCTTGACCATTTATGGTCTATTAAACTTTACTCGGCAAATTAGTATTTCTGAAAACTATTTTTAGTATTGTTCCATTTTTATAATATATACAAAAACAAAACTGAGTTGAGGATCTGTTAACCAAGAACTAAAAAACAAAGTTGTACAGGATACAAAAAGTATTTTTTTTTTTTCAAGTTTTATTGTCTCTGATCTTAATGTTTATAATTCCTGAAACAGGAAAAAAGATCATTTGTGTTAAGTTTAATTCTATATTATTTTGATTCTTAGCTCATCGATCTTCAACTTTGTATTAATTTTAGAAGTGGTTCAATAAGGTGCTTTTTTGTCGATTTATTTTTTTTTCTTTCGGAAATCCCAATTGAAGACTTTAAGACTAATACATATGAATTTAATAATCATAAATGTTGTTTTTTGGGTTGTAGATTCGAATTTTTATTCCCCCTTTACCTAATTACATAAAAAGATACCTTTTTAAAAGTGATCGAAATAAATTCAAGCCTAATATAAAAATTTCAATTTACAACCAATAAATCGAAATTTATTATAAAATGCAAAGTAATCTACAGAGGTTTTAATAACCCGTGCTTTTTATTTTAACCCATTACTAAATTTTCACTCATGCAAAACAATATTGGTTAACTCTAGAAATAAAAGAAACAAACTAATGGGATGGAAATAGTATATAAGCAAGAAAGAGTGTTTATTAAATAAATTTTAAAAAAGAATTAGGAAGATATGGAAAATTAAAATGAAATTTTTTGACAAAAAAATGAACAAAATTTAATTTTTTCATTTTTGAATCTCTATAAAAAAATCATGTAATCTCAGAAATTTGGTAAATATGATGATATTTTTAAAACAAAAGCATATAATATTATTGAGTCATTTCGACTAATCAAAGATCTAACCTCTAAAGTCAATTTGAATCCGAACCAAGAATATATGTATGTCTTCCAATCTTCAAATACCCAAGTCTGAAAAAAAAAAATGAGTTAAATTTTAGTAATGGACTAAAGGTTGTCAACACGGGTTATTTACACAACTGTATAGTTCTTACACTCTTCAATTCTAATTTTGGAAAAAATAAGAAATATTTCAACTATTAAAACGCATACCAAGTTTAAGAACAATAATCTAAGAACCACAATAACATGGCCTTACAGCAAACAGAAATAATCTTTTTTCCAGTTTCATTGACTGTAAACCTTAAAATAGAAATAAAAAAAAAACTAAAAAAAAACAAATCATTTTTCATTGTTTTCCAAAAAAAAAAGTTTATAGTTATTCAAATGTTATCAGGAGTCTTTGGACAAGAAATCGAACAAAAAAAACAATACAAAAATAAATTGGTCACCATTATGCACATTCACCATGCCACAATTGACACAGGTGCAAAGCCAGGTGAAAGGGTTCATTTATATTTACATAAAAACGAGATGAAGATTTTACTCTGTACGTTGATTGAGGGTGCTTGTGAAAATGTGAAATTAGACTTATTGCTCTTCCCAGGTATTGAATTGATCTTTTTCTTTTTCCTTTTAATTACGTAATTTCTTAAATATTTTCTCATTGGGGCTTGCTGTTGGGGATCTTTCTCTTTGTTATTTTTAGGTGAAGAAATTTCCTTTACTGCTGAAGGATCTGGATCAACCTCAATTCACCTTGTTGGTGTACAAGAAGAACTAAAGGAAAACTCTGAGGACTCGGATGAATATTCTGATGAAACTTTAAAAATGATGGAAGAACTAATCAAAAAGCAAAAACAGAATTAAGTTTCAAGCTCAGAAGAATCCGATAACAACAGTGGCGGCGATGAAGAAAATTAATCAACTAGTCCAATAATTAGTGTTTGAAATAATTATCATCAATAATAATAATAATTGGATTACTGAAAAACAAAATCAGAAATATTCAACAAAAAAAAAAAATCTTTTTAATCCTTTACTTAAACACTAGAGAGAAAATCTCAATTAACAATAAATAAATTTTCATAAATCTCTCGTGTAGTTTTGGAATTACGATTCTTTTTTTTTTTTTAGTAGAAGGCCTGTCATTTTTAATTGAAACAATTTAATTATGAAATTTTCAAAAAAAATAAATAACGAATCTTTGATAAATAATTAAACAATAAAAGAAGACAAATAGAAAGATATTAATTTTCTTATTTGGGTTATTAATAAGAATAATAATAATACTTATTCGTTATCAATTTTGGGGTTACTATCAAACCAAAAACCTGTAAAATTTTAAAAAACATAGTAAATTCAATTTTTTTGATCTATTGGAAAACTTAGTAAAAATTTGATAATATATATTCAATTTTACAGATAAATATATAAATTATAAAGTGGTCACTAACTATTCTAATTGGTGTATTGTTATATACTCTAAATCTATCACTTTGAACTCGACGATATGATGAAAAAGTTTTTTCAAAAAAAAATTAAACCTTTTCTAATTTTTTGCTATTTAACAACTCAAATTATATTAAACATTTTTGGTTAATAAAAGATCTTTAGGGTGGGACAAATTCAGAATTTGACATTTTTTTTGAGGAGTAAAATTATTGGTATATTTAGACTGGGAGACACCCTACTGTTGGGTCACGTGGATTCTTTAAAATCCATGTTTTTTAGTTAAATCAGATTCTCAGTAGAGGTGATATGATGGTATTGGAACCATTCAATTATTTTATCCAACCATGTACGATCAAAAATTATTTTTTAGGATATTTGACAATTAAAGTTCGAAAATCCAATTTTTTATTAAGATTTATTTCAAATTTTGTGTGTAAAAAATTTGAAAATTTTTTTCTTCATAGCAAAGAGGTTATTTTCATCATTTTTAAAAGTTTTTTAAATTTAAAAGAAATCTTTCAAATGGGTAAATAATTTTTTTGAATATTAAAGAATTATTTATTGATTTAAATTGAAAAAAATATTTTTTTTTTGATTTTTCGGTTAGGTTTTTTTTTAATTTTTGTAATAAACATAAATTTTAAGAAATTTTTAGTTTATTTCAAAAAGTAAAACAAAAACCAACGAAAATCTATTGATTTTCTAAATAAATAGAAAACTCAAGAAAAGTGTCTAGATTTTTTTTTAATTCAGAAATCCAAATTTAATGATTATTTTCATAGACTGGACAGTGTTACATTTTTCAAAATTTAAAAAAATTGAGTAAAATCTATGATTTTTCTCTATTCCTTTAAATTCTGGAATAGCTAGACATCTGATACACTATATGGCGCTTGGCGAAGACTTTTAATAGGTTTGTTTTAATTTTTAAAATAAACAGAAAATTTAAGAATCAAATAGTTTATCAAAAAAATTAAAAAAAAAAAACAGTACACTTTTCATTGGGTTTCCCAGGATTTAAAGGACTAGAGTAAAATCATAGAATTTTGCTTGGTACTTTTGAATTCTTGAAAATCTAGATCAGGTTATTTATCATTAATAATTTTTATCTTAATTTCAGTTTATTAGTTAATTATAACATTTTCAAAACTATTAGTTCTTTCCTTTCAAAGTAAATATCTCAAGCCAAAACAAACTAAAATATCTCCTTCCATTTATTTGGAATTTTTTACCAAAAAAAAAAAAAACTTTTTGACTTGACTAGAGACTTTTAAAAATAAATGTTTGTTAATAACAATAAATAAAATAGCCTTAAGAATTGAAGTTATGGGGTGTTGATTCTATTGAAAATTAACTTTATTATTAAAGATATAATGTTTATTAAAGTTTTGTTTTAGCCATAATTTGAAATATATCATTTTTTTTTTTTTCATAAAAATATTTAGTTAAAGTAGAAATCAAAATAATTCAAACATTAGATAATAATAAAATAATGATACAAAACCAAATCCAATTCATCATAATTATTACTTGAATATGTGAGAAATTTATTAGAAAACATTTATATATATATTTACTTTTTTACATTAATAAACCAAGAATTTTATTTTCTTTAGATCCAAATATTTAAATATTTTTTTTTTCACATTTAGTAGTCAAATTGTATAACTTTGGGGAAATTTTATATACAAAATTATTTATCTTGATTTGATAAAAATTTAAAATAACAAAACTTCTTTCCCAAATTAAAATCAATTCAAATAATTTTAATTGATAAAAAAATGTATCTGGTTTTAAAATTTTATATCAAAATTTTGTTTTCGTTTCGAATAATTCATCTTTTTTTCTGATCTGGTATTGTTTTGGTCTCAAATTTTACCAAGGGTCAAGTATAATTATTTTATTAATTTAAATACTCACCCAATTTGAAGAATAAATGGACACTTGATAATAAATATATATATATTTGTTTTTAAAATCTGAATATATTTATGAATTTTTACAAATATTTTCAAGACTATAAAAATTTGATTTACTTTTTTTCGATTTGAATTTTCCAGATTTTCAATTATTATAGTTATTCGTTTTACTCCATTAATAAATATAAATATTCTTTTCTTTCAATTTATTCATCATATAATATAATACAAAACAAAGAAATAAGAAAAAATCTTCAAATTATAATTAAAACTAAAAATCATCTTTTATTTATTTCTGTCTTTTTTATTGTGTTTTTGGGATAAAATCAAAATTCTATGGATTTTATGAATTTGATAATTTTATTAATGGTTTTTTAATCTTCAAAATTTGGAACAATTTTCTTATAATGTGGTATAATGTCATACATATATACACTAGAAAATAATACTTTTGTATTTTAATCTATGATTATATTAGCAAATTAAAACTCCATTATATTTCACTTCAATATTAGTATCATAAATAATCATAGTTTTAATTTGTTTTCAGAAATTGTAATAAGGGTATTAAACTCGAAAATATATTTAAATACTTCATTAAACACATATTTAAAAACATTTTTTCTATATTTTTATTAAATTAAAAAAAAATCAAATAAACAGAAAAAAAAATTAAATTAAAAAAGTACTTAAAATTGTTTTCAATAACTTAGAAATTAAACTTAAAATAACAAAGAGATTCTTTATAATTTGATTATTTCTAAATTGATAATTAATAAAACAATCTTAATTCTTTCACTGGGTTCGTAAACAACCCAAAAATTAAATGTATCAATTGAATTTATAATTATTTCTCGATATTTTAAATATTACCAAACAAAAAAAAATTGTCTAAATGAATCATTCGAATAATATATATATATATATATTATCAAAAACCTTATTTTAATAATATCAGTTCATTAATGTATACTCTTGATAATTTGAAAAAAAAAATTACCTAATCTTTTTAAATTTCAAGAAATTTAATAAATTAGCTAAAATAGTATAAAAATATTTTATTTTTTTCTACTCTTCAATTTTTATTATTTAGTATAATTGATGGGTTTTTTTTTTTAGGTGTTTGGTATTTTTTACAATTAATATGTGAAATTGGGGATTTTGAAGTATCCACTTAATGGTACTTCTAATTAAAAGGGTGAATAAACACAATAATCCGAAGTCATATAAACTTGTCATTCTTTTCAACAAGTATTTTTATTGATTTTCGTCCATTTAAAAATTAGAAAAGATTTGAAATGTTATTTGTCTAAACAAACTATTAGAAATCAATCAAAGTATAATCTCATAAAAATAAAAAAAAATTACAAATTTTTTTTATTTCTTTTTTTAATAAAAAAATACAAATAGAAAAAAAGTAGAGTTTTTTACTAAAGATATAATTTGGAAAAAACGAATTCTTTTAAATTAATAATTAATTTCCCGAAAGTTGATAATGTGGGTTTGTCGATCGAGGTTAATTGAAACATTGTGAAAATAAGTACTCTATTAACTTGTGAAAAATATAATAATTAGAATTGCAAATCCCTTAACGATTATTGAACAGGTTAAGAGAATTTGAACTAAATTGTTTTGATTTGGAATAAGATTCTCCCTATAAAAATTAAAGTGACCTGTTTAATGATTTGTAAAATAAAAAATTAAACACATTTAATTAAAAATAGACAATTAAAATATGCTTTATTAATTTTTTAAAAATGGTATTTGCACATATTTGTGTTTATATAAAATAGTAAAATACCAATATAATAAAATATAATAAAAGTATAAAAAAATTTTATAAATAATAAAAGCACAACAAAATACGAATAAAAAAAATTTTTTTAATTAACAAAAAAAAGTTTTTTTTATTTTTGTTTAAACGTATTTTTTTGGTTGTTAGAATGGTTTATTGGGCTAAACAGTGTTGATGCGTTTGGAAGATAATTATTTTCTTCTTGGGTTGAAGTGTCAAAAAAATTATCAAAAAATACATCTGCCGGTTCGAAAAGTTCGTTTATGTTGGGCGAGTTTGTATTTTGGTAAAAAAACTGTTTTGAGTTGGGTGTTTTCATTAAAAATGATTTTTGGGGTATTTCATAATCTTGAAAATTTAATAAATTTTTTTGTGAGTGAATTATTGTTTTTCTTAAAGATGAGTTGGGACGGTTATTGTTTTTAAATTTTCTTTTCGGGGTATTGAAAAAATGTGGGGGCGAATCAATTAATGAAGTGTCAAAGGAATTTAAATTTGAATTATATTTACGCGGTGTTGGTGATTGGAAGATGATTTTTCTTATTATAATATTGTTAGCTTGAGAATTGGTATTAATGTGATCGATGGTATTCGAACCAATACTGATCTTATTAGTGTTAGAGTTGCAGTTGGTATTGGATTTATTATCAAGGCTGCTGCCAATGTTAGTATTCGAGTTGGTTTTGGAATATTGGGTGCGTGATAACTTTCTTGTATTTTCAATAACATTAAAATTTGATTTAAGGTTTAATTTATTCTCAGATTCTGAAGTTTTTCTCTTTCTTAAATGATAAGGTGTTAGCTTTTTATTGGGTATTGGTAAATTCATATAATTGCCAAACGGTGTGTTTTCGTCGTGTAATGTGTTGTATGAGGGTGAATTGGGTGAGTAGGTAGGATATTGATAGAATTCATTATAACATGGCGAAAAACTAAGATCAAAGGTATTCTTTTTTTGTGAGAGTTTCGGTGTCCTTAGGCTGGGGTGTCTTTGTGGAGTAAACGGGTTCGTTTGGTTTATTGGTGAAAAGATATTATAATTAATGTGATTTAAATAATTATTCGTTTTTTGTGGTGTTTTTTGTTGTTGTAAAACAAAAGTATTATTAATAAAATTATTCATATTAATATTATTCGTATTAATATTATTATTATTAATCTGACTATGATCAGTATTATTATTGTTGTTGTTGTTGTTGTTGTTATTATTATTATTATTATTATTATTATTATTGATATTATTATTATTATCGGTGGGTTTTTGATTGTTTTTCAATGCTTTTTTGTTTTCAAATTGGTTAAACAATTTTGAATTTTGTGCTGAAGAGGTGAAAAGTGAAAGAGATCGCTGTAATGGGTGTCTATTATTTTTTTTCAGGTAATTGGTATTTGTACTCGTACTTGTACTTGTACTTGTACTTGTGATTGTGGTTGTGTTTTTTTGTTTTGAAGTTTTCCTCAAGAAATAGTTATGTTTCTTTTTTTTTGATCCATTGTTCGAATAGATTTTTTTCTTATAAGAATTACCAATAACTATAATTTTTTTTTTTGTTTTTTTTCTCTTTTTCTTGTTATTTCTGATTTTCTTTTTGTTTTTTTGACTAGTTTGTGGTTTTTGTTTTTTTTCTTCGGGTTCTTGAATAATATTTGTTCTGATTGTAGTTTGATCTTCAAATTGATAAGAACTGGATTTTTTTGTATTATTTAGGTTCAAAATAGAGTTTGTAATATCTGATCTCCTTGAAATCGAAGAATTCCATCTATTTTTAATTTCATTTGCAGGCCTTCCAGGTAAGTATTTTTTAATTTTTGACCAACTGTTCCCGAATTCATTATGTTTCCTGATAAGAATATTGTCTTCGTCCAAAGTCCATTTACTTCTTTTAATCCCTGGATCAAGTGAATTCATCCATCTTTTAAGAAAGAAATTATTAATTTTTGAAAAGTAAAAAAAAATGTTTTTTTTAGTATTGTTTCTGTTTGGTATATTTTTGAAATAAATTAACATCTTTTTTCATCACTTCCATCATATTGTTAATATATATAGAAATCAATTCATCATATTGTTAATATGTGTGTATGTGTGCGTTTATAAAATCGAAAAGGGTTTTAAAGAGTAATTGATAATTGAAATACAAGGTGTTTACTCTTTAATACTGTTACAGGAAATCAAAATGAAAATTATTTCTTTCAATGAAATGAATAAAAAAGTCAGTATCTAAGAATTAAAATTCTTATCCAGTAAAAAATTGCAAGATTGTGAGTTAAAATAAAAATTATCTAAAATTACCCATAAAATCAAAAGAAAGATAGAAGTAAATTCTTATTTTTATTTTTTTTTAATATTTGTTGTGAAATAACAATAATTGTTTGTGAAAATTTATTAACACTTCAGAAAAATTCGTTTTTTTTGTTAAAATAATAAATAAAATCAAAAATCCTTTTTTATTTTTAACAAATTAGAAAAATCAACATTACCCAAAAATTTGGAACCACAAAATCAATTTTGCATACTTTTGACTGGTTTCTTCTTTTTTTTCTTTAAATATTTTTTTGGCCTTTTGATCCATGTCTGTTTTTATTATAGAGATAGATTTGTAATTACAAGATAAGCAAATCATCTTTTTTCCCAATTTTAATACACATAATACTTGTCAATTTCTTGATCGTTCAGATTTAAAATAGATTTTTTAAAGCCCTAGTACCAGTATAAAAGCAAAAAATGTCAATTTTTTTTTTTCCTTTTTTTTAAATTAACTTTTTGGAATGTCTTTAAGTTATAGTTTTGAACCAATTATTTGGTTAGCTTTGAATAGTAATCGTTTTTACATTTCAGGCAATTTTTTGTTCATGGGGTTTTTGAAAAAGGAAATCGTTAAAAAAATGATAAAAAAAATAGCCAGTTTTTGCTTTTATATTGGTACTAGGGCTTTAAGAATAATTTTAAACAGGGTGTTATAATATGTGAGATTGGGTAAATACAGTACATTTTAACAAGAGAGAATTCTGAAATGGTGGAAGTGCTTTTAAAAAAATATCTGAGGACTTTTTTTCAAAAACTCTTATTCTTTCATGAACACTTTTTTTAGAGGGTGTATAATTCTTGAATAATTCTCTTTTTCTTGGTTTCTTACATTTTCTTTTTATTTCAACTTTTTTTTTTTGTTCAGACAGGGGCTGTTTTGCCAGTGAATTGAAGAAAGCATATTGAAAAAATTAATAGTTTTTGAAAATTATAATGAGCCTTCTAAAAAAGTGAAAAAAATTCTTTATTATTATCTGGTTACTGAGTTTTAAATTAAAATGTTTTTATTTGTTGTTGATACGTGAAATTTTAATTTATTATTTTCTCAAATGATCTGTGTTAATGGTAGAGTCATTTCAGTGAAAAATAATTTTCTGAAATGGATAAAAATTTTTTAGCGATTTCACAGGTATCTAATACCAATTGAAAACAAACCAAAAGGTGGTGTATGGTATATTTGTAAAAATCAGCAAGGAAGAGCGAGGGGATTTTTCAAAAAAAGTGCAAAAAGAGAAACTCTATTTCTCATTTGAATGGTTGTGAATTATAATTTTTGGAAACACATGTTCCGGTTTCGAACTATCACTCTTGGGCTCTTTTAGAGATCATGTGCATTTTTTTTTTTCATTTTTCAAAGGAGTTCTTTTTAAAGACAGAAAATGACAAAATCCTTACTTTTCCATATATGGGGGTTGCCAAATAACCAAGGGTTTTATTAAATTAATTTTGTACTTAAGAAAAAACTGGTTTCAAATTGAAGAAATTTAACCATTTTGGAAATATAAAATAAGAAAAGATAATTTTTTTTTTTAATTTTTAAATTTTTATAATTGGGAATGCTTCTAAACTTTTTTTTTTTATTTGAATTTTTGTCAAATGAGTGGCACTTTGTGAATATTTTTAGTTATTTGGATTTTCTCAAAGAAAATTATTATCCATGAGTTTTTTTGATATTTGTATTTTTGTATTGGTATCCTTTACCAGTTTTTCTTTTCTTGGATTTTTTTATATTTAAAGATCCTGTGAAACTTTTTTTTTGGTTATTTGGATTTTCTCAAAGAGAATTATTATTCATGGGTTTTTTTGATATTCTTATTTTTGTATTGGTATCCTTTTTAAATTTTTTTTTTTCGTAAATTTTTGAGATCCGATTTAAAGATCCTGTAGATTTATGAACTGTTTTTTTGGTTATTTGGATTTTCTCAAAGAGAATTATTAGTGGATTTTTTTGATATTCTTATTTTTGAAATTGAGTCCCTTTTAACTATGATCCTAAATTTTTAATTTTAATTTTTGAGATCCAATTTAAATTTAGGTTTTTTGTTATTGGAATTTTTTAAAACCAAAGGAGATGCAATTTCATATTATGTCGTTTGTTGTGATAAGCCACTCCTTGAACATAGAGAAAAACAATGGTAAGTGAGTATTCCCATAAAGAAGGAAATTATTTTTATTGGTTTTTTATTTTTATTTGGGTGAGATTATTATTTCACATACTTTAATAGATAATTTTCTGATTTTCAAGGTTTGGTTAGATAGAAAAATGATGGAATTGTTGGGAAATGATTAAATCGTTCAATAAATGGAAAAAAAAATACCTTTCACGGCACTGTTTTGATGTTCTTTGGGGAATGTATTCCCTTATCCTCCTCCATTTAGTCCCATGTATTTTCACATAATTAATCAAAAGTTGGTCTTCTTCAGCAGTCCATTTTCCTTTTTTTAATTGTGGATTTAAAACCTGTTTAGTGTGAAAAAATAATTTTTTTTGTAAATATCTTTTTATGTATATAAAGTTGAAAAGTTTTGATCTCATATTTTAGAAAGGAAATTCTTACTTTATTCCAACGATGCAGACATTTATGTCGTGATTTGTTTGCAAAATATTGTGATATTTTTTCCCAGTTTTTACATTCATGCTTTTTCACAGCCATGCCAAGTATTTGATCCTTTAAGGTTTTGAAGAAAAAAGAATTCAATGAAAAAATTTAATTTTTTTTTTTTTTTGAGATTATAGCCGTTACACACATAATTTTTTGTTGAAGAAAAATTCAAAAAAAAATCATTTTCCAGCAAAATTTCGATAAAGTGATGGTATAAATTGATTTCTATTTCCCTTTTAAACTGTTTTGTATCATGTGTTTCTTCAAACTTGAAGATATTCTTTATTTTTCAGTTTATTTTCAAAAGATTTTGATTTTAAATCTTGAAAGGTTGGTGTTAATTTGGTTTGAATAACCCATTCTTGATCCAGGAAAATTCACCAGATTGTTTCAATTAATGTATGAACGAATTTTATACTTAAAAAAAAAACAAAATGTGTTAAATGAAAAAAAAATTTAACAGATAAACTTAACAAGAGGATCAAAGATTTCTACTTAATCTCCTGACTTTCGTTCTAGTTTTTCTTTCAAATTTTTAATCTTTGAACAAAAGAAAAATAATAAAGAGAAAAAGGAATAAAAGAGTAATAAAAAAACATTCAAGTCAAGTATTTACTTCTTCAGGTGTCCAAATAGAATTTTTTAGTTGTTTTCTTGGAGCAAAAACTGTTTCATTGCTGAACTCCTTTTTCAATTCTTCAATCATTTCTAATCGTTTTCTATTTAAAGATAAATATATTTATTTTGCATTATTAATTGGGTGGTATGTATAAGAAAACCGTGTTAAAGAAAGGAAAAAGACATACTCTTCGTTCATTTTCTAAACAAAAAAATAATAATTAGAAGATTATTTTCTTAAAAATAATTTATAAAAAATGTCTATTTTCAAAGATCACTTTTTGAATTTTTTGATTTAACGGTCATTCTTTTCTGAAGATACTTTAAGGATTTTTGAACAAATAAAAATCAAATGGAAAGTATTGTTTAACACTGTTTGAGATTAATTCAAAACATTTCTTTTGAAAAAAGTACTTTTGAAATTTAGAATAAAAATGGGATACTATTTCAGTGGGCTGTTTGTTTTTCAATTAAGAATTTTTTTTTTTTTGTAAATGTTAGATCAAAGAAATTTCAATGTTCAGTATGTTAAATAACATGTTCTGACTTTAATATTATTTTTCAAAAGATTACTGTTGTTTTTACAAAAATTGTTTTTAAGTTTTGTTTTTCAACTTTTTTGGTGTTGTTTTTGTTTTTTATCTGTTGCTGAAATGAAAAATTTTCAAAAGTGTCTTTATTTTTGAAAAGAAAGTATGTTTTAACAATAATACTGTCATTCTCCAAGTCATAAAAAGAAATTGATTTTTCAAAGTTTTCAAAATATTATTTCTTCTATTTTGAATAAAAAATTGAAAGATCTTGTAATAATCAATGAAAATTGATCTTTTAAGAGACTTAATTTCCTCTCATTATTAAACTTGTTGAAAAGGAATTGATTTATAAATAATTTGGCCATTGGGCATGTTCTTGAAAAATTATAATTAGATAAAATATGGGTCAATTAACTTTTGATTTAATATGAAATATTGCTTCATTGAGGATTCTTATCTCATCAAATAGGAAAAAAACTAACAAAACAAATAAATAAAGTCATCCAATTCCAAGATATAATTTGAAGACGATAGGCTTTAGGAAAAAAGGAAAATGAAATGAAATTATTTTTTCATTTCGTTTTCAAAAAACTTTGAAAAAATTTATATCTCATTTTGTCAACATGTAGAAACACCAGCAAAAAAAGTTCTTAAGAAACTCTTTTTATCCTTTTTATGGTTTTTTTTTTTTCATTTATTCAAATTGAAAGATTTTAATAGTTGTGGATTTTGGTATTGTTTTGTTAAAATTTGGTTGAATTAGATCTCTTTTATGAAGATACTTGTCTTAAAGGTTGTTAAAAAAGACTCTGATAATATGATCTATAGTAAAAATTGTTAGATTTGGTTGTATAGTTATACTGAACTGTTTTTTCGTAAAAAAAAAAAAAACCAAAAACAATAGTTATTAAAAAAATGTCAATGTTTAAAAAAAAACAACAGTTTTCAAAAAACAATACATACAATTTACAGAAACAATATATATAAAAACTTGGACACGGGTTATTTAACAAACTGTATTATATAAAAAAAAATTATTTTCTTTGAAAGAAGATTGAAATCTTTTTGCCTGTAAAGAAAAGAGTACAAAAAATACACTTTCAAAATAAAACTACAAAGTTCGAAAATAATACAGTTTAAAAAATCTACTTAATTTCAAAAAAAATACAAAAAAAGTTAACATAGCTTATTTAACATCCTCTAAAATCAAAATTTGATCTTGAATACTATTAATTGTATAATAAAAAGATCAACTTTTTCATTCAGCTTTTCAAAAATAATCACTTTTCAAGAATTAAATATAAAACAGCAAAGTTCTCAATTCTTAAAAGGGTAAATTAATAAATTGAAGCTGAGTTTCGGAATTAAAAATTTGAAATGTTACACTATTAAAAAATCTTTTTGGAGGAAAGCTGAATTAAAATTTTGTTCCATTTATTTGACAACAAATAGTATTTCGAAATTTAACCCTATTTTAATTAAATTTATTAATTTGTTTTATTATTTACAATACTTTTAATCTAATTTTTATCGATTTTATATAAGAAAAATTATCACATTTATCTTTCATTTTCAGAATTTTTTTTTTTTTTTGGTAGAATTCTAAGAAACCAATGTGATATTTACTTTGTGTATATTGTCTGTTTTGATGATTATTTAACATGTAGACGTTTGAGATTAAAGCAGAATCGATTTTATTTTGTAGTCTAGGTTTACTATACGTGAATAGGTTATTTTAACAACCATACTTGAAAACCTTTTTGTTGTTTTCCTTAATATTGAAGAAAAAAAATTCACTTTTTTTCATTTTCCCTTATTAAATCAGAGTTAGTTAGATAGTTTACAATCTACTTCTTTGAAAACTTTATTTGAAAAAAAAATGTTTAAAATCTAATAAAAAGTATTTCGATTTTATTTTTCAAATAAAGATCTATAAATTTATTTTTCAACATGGAAAATGAGAAAAGAGAAGAGATAAATGCAAATTTTAGTAATAACCACACCAATTTAACCACACACATTTGGTGTATATATTTGGATTATACCCCAAAAAGGAACAGTTGTTACAAGAGAAATATAAAACACCCCCAACCCACATCTTTAAAAATACTAGAAAAGGATATATATTCCAAACCCAAGAGAAAGTATTATTCAACTCAAATCAATTATTACTTCCCAACTCCTGTCCTTATAATTTCCCAACTATAACTCCAAATCAAATGATTTTTAATCATTTGTTTTACCCATTAAAATAAATCGTAAAAGGATATTTTTCTGATTTTTTATTTTTTTTCCTTTGAATTTATTCAAAAAAACTTTTTTTAATATTTTGATTGCTTTTTTTAAAATTTATCAAAGGGCAGACTTAAGGACTATCTGAATTTTATGCTCTCTGACCATTGAAATACAAAGTAGTAAATAGATTAAGACCTTTAAAATATAGTGAATTGAGGGAAAGTCAAAATATTGTCAATTTTTAGCAATTTAAGATTTTGACTTAAATCATTAATTGATCCAAAAACTTTTCGAAAAATCCCAACAAAACAAGGCAAAAATAAAAAGGTATTTTTTTTGATATTGGGAAAATGTCACTCCACTTTCTTTTCAAATGGGTGGCTACACTCACCACCAACTCTAACATACTTCAATATAAAGTGGATTGACATTTTCCCAATATCATTTTGGAAGTCGAAAATTTTGAGTGAAAAATTTGGATTTGGAAAGTAAATTTTTTTTACCTTCCTCAAAAAAAACCAAAAATTTTACATTTTAACAAAGATCTATTAACTCAACATTCTTTTGAGTTCATAATTCGTGTTGTGGGTATAAAAGTAATAGCCACTGGGAATAAAATTCGAATAATCCTTAAACCCCTCTTTTCTTAAAAATGATTCAGGAAAAAAACAGAAAATTCTTTTTGATTTTGAACGAATCAGAAAATGATAAAGAGGAAAAAAAATTTTCAAACTGTTGACTAATTTCTTCCTATTTTTATTATTAAAATATTTTGTTGCCTTTTATACATAATGGTTTTATAATATATCTATCCGAAAATAGATCTATCTATCTATCTATCTATCTATCTATATATATATATATATATATATATATATATATATGTATAGACCAATAAATGCATGATATACATTCACTTGTTTTCCCCATCTCAAGAATGTAATCCTTAATATTGTTCAAATCACAAAAAAAAAAAAATTGTCAAAAAATAAAAAATTATAATCTAATTTTTATCATTATTTTTTTTTTCATAAAAATAATAAACGATATTTTCATTATTAATGTAAATAACAATTAATTTAATAAATATTAATTTAATTTAATAAATAATAAAAGAAATAAAATAAATAAATAAATAAAAAAAAAAAGAATAAGAATAAGAAGAAGAAGAAGAAGAAGATGAAAAGAGAGAATAATAAAAAAAATAAAAAATTAATTTTAAAAATTTTATCAAAAAATATGTAATCGAAAAAAAAAAACCAGAGTAATTTGTAGTATCTTATAATTTACAAAGCGAAACCTTTTCCAACTGATAATTCACAAACATTATCTTGCCAAAAAAAAAAACAAAAAACAAAAAAAAAAAAAAACGATGATAATATTATCTAAAACCAAAACCTTCTGTTTCATTAATTGCAAATAATAATTTTTTTTCAAGTGCTCTTTTTGAGGTATATTGCGGAAGATCCAATTGGTTAAAGCAAGTATGGGAAGCTGGTAGACGCTCTTTATTATAATTTTTTTTAATTTTAAATTTAGTGATTCCATCTACCCCCTTAAGGTTTGCAAACCCACCAAGTGGCACTCTTGGTGTGCCTGTAACGAATTGCAAAAACTTTGCCTTTTGCTCTCTGTCGATCTTTTCAAGAATCTGCCAAAACCATTTGATGGTTCTACTATTCTTTGTGTATCCGCCGCCATATTCTGTATTTTTTTTCAAGTCTTGTATATCGATGGACGACAGCCCGTTTATGAGCAATTCGAACTCGTTTTCATCGAAAATCTCGATCAGCGCTGATGGGATTATTTCGTGGAAGCCCTTTAAAAAGGACTCGATCTGTGCCTCGATCGATTTGGTCATTTTGGATTCGCAGACTAGCTTGATAAACAGCTCCTTATTTTCTTCGGTCACGGGGATGTTTCTGCCGTTGGGTATGAGATCGATAGTCTTGGTCTCTCCGAATTGCTTGAAGGTTGTTGAAAAGTTTATGCAGAGCTCCTTGGTGACGTGGTTTGTTGTCAGCCATTTCAAGTTTTTGTAATATTCGTGATCCGTCGATTTCATATCCTCCAAGGTCAGCGGGATGCCCAGAATCTGCTTGTAGAAGGACTTTGTTAACGGCAGATCGAGCTCAATTTGGTCGTAAAGCGCCTTTGCGAGCATCTTGCCGCAGAATTCGAAATATTCCAAATGCAGATGGTTAATGTGCGACAGCTGGTTCGGGAAATAAAACCCATTTTTCTTTTTATATACAAACAATCCGTAATTTGGGTTCAGCATTTGCTTCATTAGCGTCTGGTAGAAATCCATTGTCAAACCGCCGGCATCGTACCCCTCTTCGCCAACAAATTCTACCCTTAATGGCAAAAGAAAATATTTTTTTGTTTGGTTTTTAAGTTGTAAAAAGGCGTCATTAAGGATGGAGTTTCGTCTGATACGGATTTGTAATCTCGCAGAAGTGATTTGATCCCGATACAGGGTTTTCAATTGCTTACGGAACCACGACTTTTTATTTCCAAAATTTATAATTTCTGGGGTGTTTTTAAGATATTTAAATTGCTTATTTAATAAATTAAGATCATATTTGATTAAAAAGTTTATCAATTTTTTGTGTTTCGTTAAAAAATAAAAAAAAGATTGATATTTCTTTTTCAGTTTTTCTTCCCTTGTTTGGTTTTCTTTTAAAAACAGTTCAATTTGCTTCTCTTGTTCATTCTTTTCTTTTATTTTGAAATTAACATTATTATCACGATAGTCATCATCATCATCATCGTCGTCATCGTCGTCATCGTCGTCGTCTTCGTCGCCACCATTATTGTTATTGTTGTTGTCATCATCTTTATAAAGCTTGGGATGATTATTAAATTTAAATCTATTTTTTGGTGGTGAAGTAATGATCAAAAATAATTCTAATAAAGGGAAAATTCTTTTTAAAATTCTTTTCATATTTTTGTTTAATTCATTTTTTTCAATACTGTTGGCACGATAATTATCACTAATAATAGTGAACATTTCCCAATTAATTAAATTTTCTAAATCTTCATTAATTTCATTTAGTAAATGAATTGTATGATGAAACTCACTACTAATAGGGCTTAAACTGCGATTCCCAACACGCAATTGTTCTTGGAAGGGCTGGATAAACAGCCGCCTTGAAAAAGGCCCATTACCCCCCGGAGTTGAAGTAACGCGTAGATAAGAATTTGCTATTCTGGGGAAAATGTAAGGAGATTGATCAGGTAATATTCTTCTCCTCATCAGACGAGTATTTGAATTATGATTGTTATTTTCATGTTCATGGCGATGATTATTGTTGGGATTACTACTGTTACTACTATTTGTGCCTTCAAACAAATTATAAATATATCTAAAATTTCGATTTCCATTACCGTTCCTATTCCTGTGCATACTACTGCTACTATGATCACTAGTACCACTGCTGCTGCTACGACCACTGCTAGCTGTGGAAGTACTACTAGTATCTTCATTATCATCTAGGGCATCAATATCGATTATTTCTACTTCTGATTGATTATTATTATTATTATTATTATTATCATTATTTCGATTTTTGCTATTATTATTATTATTATTATTATTATTATTATTATTATTATTATTATTATTATTATTATTATTATGATTTCGAAAATTTCTGGAATTTCGATGATTTCTTCTATTTCTTCTATTATTATTAAAAGCAAATAAACGAGACGTTGTAAAATAAGGAATTGATGAAGACTGTGACCTTTTGACTGGCGGTGGTTTTGTTTGGGAATTAACCATCGAAAAGGATTTCATTTTAATTTCGTCATTTTGTGAAACAAAGTTAAAGAAATCGTTAAATTGTTCAAATATTTCCTCTCTATTAATATTTTCGTTTTGATCAATATTTTGATTTTCCTTTTTCATTTTGTTATTAAATTCATTCGTTTGATTGCTTTGCAAATTATAATGTTTTTTCTCCAGATTATCATTGCTTTCCTTTTCGATCAATTCCTCAAAAAAAGTAGAAAAATTAAAACAACAATCATCCAGCATTAACCACAGTTTTTTAAATGTTAAAGATTTAAAAACATATTGTTTCCCATTTGTTTGACTTCCAAAATTATTGATCAAACTATTTTTTTTCCCATTGATGCCCTCACCTACTCTCTTCCCTTTCTGCATCATTCCGCTTTCCTTTTCTTCCATTTGTAAAAAATGAAATAAATTCTTCAAATTATTAACCAAAATTATTAACCTTGTATCGCTAATAGGAATATTATATTTCTCAACCCCCTTCAGGGTTTTTGACTTTGATGAATTAATTAAAAACTTATTAAACCTCTCAAGTTCTACCGAGCTTTGATTAATACATTTCTTTGTAACATCAATCATTTCAAGAAAAATATTTTTTCTGTTATTAATATTTTCTGCCAATTTTTCTAGTGATTGTGTCAAATAATTAAAAATGTTATTTTTGAGATCATTTCTTCCCAAAAATGCAGTTAATTTTCTTAAAATGTTTTCTTTAATATCTGGCGATCTTTTAAATAAATTCCCATCTCGAAATAAAATAAAATATTTTAATAATTTGATTAATTTTTCCAAATTGATCATTTGCTTTTGATTAATTAAGATTTTAATAAATCGTTCAAAAGGATTTTTATGCTTATCATTAATATTTTTTGTTTGATGTTTATTTTTATAATTGAAAAACACTTTTCTAATTTCTTGATTTTTTGAAAATAAATATCTGAATATATTGATAAATGGGTGAAGTATATATTTATTATTGTTGGGGATATTACTATTACCATTGTTGCTATTATTTTTAGAATTGTTATTATTAATGTAATAGCAAATGCCCATTATATTATTTATTTTTTCAACTTCATTCAATTGCAATTGCTCATTACAAACCCAAAGAAATTGTTCAGTGATTATTAACATATATTCCATTTTATTAGTTAATTGTAAAAAGATTGATTTTATAAAGGATTTTCTTTCCTTCTTTTGAATTTTTGATGAAATAATTACCAAAGATCTAATAGATTCGGGAGTTAATAATAGCTTTTTTTTATTATTTGTTGTATTATTATTTTCTAAATTATCATTATCATCATCAAATTCGTTATCAATATTTATAATATCAATAATGTTATTTTTGTTACTTTCTTTATTATTGTTATAATTAAAATTAAATTTTATTTTTTCATTATTTTGGTTTTGATTTTCATAAATATTATGATCTTTATCATTTTCATTGTTATTATCTCCGTCGTCATCGTCATCATCGTCATCATCGTCGTCATCGTCATCATCGTCGTCATCATCGTCGTCATCATCGTCTTCATCAATCTTAATGTTGTTGATATTATTAATTGTTTTATTATTTGTATTAAAATATTTTTGTTCTTCAGGATTTTCGCTTCCCTTCTCCTTTTGATTATTTTGATTATTTTCCTTCTCTTTTACAAATTCATTTTCATCTTTATCATCTTCAAGAATGATAATTTCATCATCATCATCATCATAAATAATATCTCCAATAAATTTATTGTTTTGATTATTATTTGTCTTTTCATTTAAATTTTCATTTGTCATTTTTAAATTAAAATCAAATTCAAGTTCAAAACCTGAATTTTCATTATAACTATTTTCATTAATATTGTTTATATTAATTGTATTAGTATTTATATTCATCTGATTGTTATTATTATTATCATTACCATTATCACTACCGGTACTATCAATTATGCTATTATTATTACTGTTGGTATTGCTTTCATTATTATTTTCATCATCATTATCATCATTATTATTAATGATAATATTATTAATTTGATACTTATCATCATTGTCACCGTCGTCACCACTATCAATATTATTATTAAAATTATACCCCTCATCTTTATCATTAATGTCATTGTCATTATCTTCATTGTTATTGTTATCTTCATTATTATTCTTATTCTTCTCATTATTGTTATCAAGAAGAATATTTACATCAACAAAATCATCCATTTGATAAAATTCATCAAAAATAGAATTAGACAATAAATTAGAATTTGGTGATAGAATTAAATTCTCTTTATTATTTAAATTTTTATTGATTTTTTCATTATTATTAATTCCAATATCACCACTAATATCATCATCATCATCATCATCATCATCATTGTTATTATATTTATTATAATCTTGTTCAGTGGGATTTTGTCTATTCAAATTTATTTTGTTCTGTTTTTGTTTAAATTGTAAAATTTGTATGACACTATCTTTAAAATTATTTTTTTTAATTTGATTTTTTTCAATATTTTGATCCTTTTTAATAAAAATATTTTTAATTTTGCTAGATTTTTGTTTTTTTAAATAAGATATTGATAAAAATTGATTTTTTAAATTACTAATACTTGTCTTGATATTATTATTATTATTATTATTATTATTATTATTATTATTATTATTATTATTATTATTATAATTTCTGTTATTATCATCATCATCATCATTATTATTATCATTGTTATTATTAAATTTATTTTTATAAACCCAAATAGGATTTTGTAATAAAAAAAGAAGGTTTTCATTGTGAGAAAATAAATTTATTAACCTAGGGTTTATTTTTTTTTCAAATTGAAAATCTCTATCTAATAAAAATTTTAAAAATAATAAAATTCTATCTAACATTGGATTTTGACAATCCACTTTTGTGATTTCATTTAAAATTTTTATTATAATTGAAATTAATTTTTGATCGAAATCATCTAAAAAACGATTTGATTTTGATAATAAATAATTTTTATTAAAGCTTGAAGTAAAGTTATTTAAAATTCTAAAAGAGGAATGCAATAAATCAATAACCCTTTCGATTTTGTTTAAATTAGATTTAACTTTTTTTTCTTTTAATAAATTTGATAAAATTTTGATTAAACGCTTTGAATAATTAATATTATGTATTAATAGCAATTTAAAAAATTTCATTGCATTGATCAATATTTGTGAATGACTGTTCTGGCTATTCTGGTTACGGTCTTCGGTTAAAATGATATCAATTAAATAATTGATTAGCGAATTATTTTTTCTTTCATAACGGATAGCAATTCTAATAACATTATCATATGTTTTTGATAAGTTAATTAATATGTCTAAAATTTCTGTATTCGAATTGTTTTTAAAAAATATGAGATTTTCTATTAAGTTTTCAATTATCAATTCAATTTTGGGATTTGTTATCATGCCGCTTTTTGGTGGCTGATCGCCTTCATTTAATAATTTAATAAAAAATAATGTAGAAAAATAATTATTAGGATTTTTCTGTACTTTAATTTGGATATTACAGATCTGTTGTATCACATCAAGAAAATGATTAGGATATTTTTTCCAGATATAATAATAATGGAATAAAAAATCATCTATTTTAATAATCGTTGGGATATTTGGATTATTACTATATTTATTCCATTTTTTTTCAAGTGGGAAACAATGTGGCCAATTGCTAATAATTTCATTTTCAATGGCATTTCGGATAAGAGTTGGATCTTGAATAACTTTTATGATTATCGAATATAGTAACTTTTTTATAATTGTGTTTATTGGAAACGCCCAACCTCTAATATAATTTAAAAAATTATTTTGAGTATTTAAATTAAATAAAAATGAAATATTTTCTGGCTGTAATTTTAAAAAAGAATTAATAAATTGTAATAATGCCTGAATTAATTTTTTCCCTGGTTGGTAAATCTGTAAAAAACCAATTGATAAAATAAATATTTCTTTAAAAATCTTTTTGTTTTGGATCATATTTAATTCTGTATTAAATTTCTGTGTTTTTAAATATTTTTCCATTATTAAAAATAAAGTTGTTATTTGATTTTTCCAAATTATTCTTTCTTCAGAATTAGTATTACTAATTATTTTTTTTTGATTTAATAACAATGTGTGTATTTCGGTCTTTCCCCTTCCCTTTTCAACTTCTTTTTCAATTTCAATTTCTTTTTCCTTTTCAATCTCCTTTTCAATTTCCTTTTCCTTTTCAATTTCTTTTTCCTTTTCAATCTCCTTTTCCTTTTCAATTTCCTTTTCCATTTCCTTTTCCTTTTCAATTTCAATTTCTTTTTCAATTTCCTTTTCCTTTTCTTTTCCAATTTCCTTTTCAATTTCAAAGTTCGTATTCATGTTCATATTCTTTTTAATATTCATATTTTTTTGAAAATCTTGTTCATGATAATTTTGATTGTGCTTCAATTTGTGAAAATTTGAAGAATATAAATAATGAATAGAAAAAGTTTGTTGTTTCAAATAATCTTTTAAATAATAAAAAAAACGATTTTGTGTGGGATAAAATAAAAATTGTAGCGAAAGGTTTGGATGATAAATTAAATTTAAAATAAATTCAATTAAATCAAAATTTGATTTTTTTAAATTCTTTGATAAGAATTGAACAATATTGTTAATAATAAAATTTCTTTGGCTAAAATAGAGATCTTGGTTGAGTAATGTTAAAATTTGAAAAACTTTTTTGATAATTTTTTTCCCAAATAAATTAAAGTTGAAAAATAAAAAATTAAGTAAATTTTGTTGATATTTATAAATGAATATATTTTTAATTTCTTCTTCATTTTTAATCAGATGGCTACTACTTTGGCAATTATTGTTCTTATTGATTATATTCTTATTGAAATTTAGAAAAAAATTTAAATGATTGATATCAAGAGACTTTTTTAAATTTTTTTTTTTAATAATATTGATCAATTGATTTTTGTCTGTTTGTATGATAAATAGATTTCTTTTTATGATACATTTTAATAATTTTAATAATTTTTGTGTTATGATAAACGAATTTGGTAGGAGGCCATTTTGGAAAATTGGCTGATAGATATTATCAAATAATTTGATTATCAAATAATTAATTATAAAATTGTATAATATATTTATGTGCCCATTGTGATCATTATTTTGAGGGTTAATACTATGGCGAGTATGTATCTTATGGATATTATTGCCGCTGCTGCTATTGCCGCTGCTAGTATTATTCTGATTATTTGGATTATTATTGATATTGGTAAAATGATTTTTTTGATTAATTATTGATTTAATTATTTGAATAAAAATTTTTAATAAGAAGGATAATGTTTTTGATAATTCAGTTTTTAAATTGATATTTTGATTTAAATTGATTTTTTCAAAATCAAAATATTTTTGAAATAAATTATTAAAAATCTTTATTAAAACATTGAAATTTTTAGTGATTAAAAAATTAATTATTATCAAAATGTTATCTTGAAAATTTAAATTTAATAGTTCAATAATAAAATTTGAAATACCTTGAAAAAATTGGATTTTTTTTAAAAATTTAATCTGATTAAATTCCTTCATTTTTTTTAAAGATTTCAAAAAAGTCTTTAACAAAATGCTTAATTCAGAAAAAATAATAATTGATGGGATTGACAGTGCATTATTCTTATTTGGCTTTTTAATAAAATTATTATAATTTATAATTAAAGTATTATTATTATTAATTATAAAATTGTTTCTTCGAAATAAATTTAAATTACTATAATTTAATTGAATTTTGGAAAAAATATTAAAAATGGATTCGATCATTTTGTCAATTGAATGGAAGAAATTAATATTTGGTTCATTATTATAAATTTGTAATTTAATTAAAAATTTACAAAATTTAAAAAAAATTGGGATTTGAAATGCTGTCGCATTTATATTTTCTTTTAAAAAATTATTTAGTTTGAAAAAAGAAAAAGGTTTGAAATTATTATTTTCATCCCAGTTTTCCTTTATAAATAATTGTAAATAACCATTTATTAGATTTAATTGATTTATATTTATTTTGGGGCCGCTTTTCTTTTTTATATCGTAGCCACCGCCACCGCCTTCTATGGCTATTTTTTCTTCACCACCCCCCATTTCGATTTCCATTGGGTTAAAGATATTTTTTAATTTATATCTATTTTTATTATTTTTGTTTTTTTTCTTCTTTTTTTTCTTCTCGCCGCCCCCTCTCCTCATCTTCTTCTCCCTTTTTATTAACCTCTTCTTCCCCCTTTTAGCATTATTGACATTATTATTTCCATTATTTAAAAGGCTATCAATTTGAGAAAACAATCTTTTAAATTGTAATTGAAAAATTTCATTAAATATTTTTTTTTCTTCAAAGGAATAAAATAGATTAGCAAACAAAAGAGGAAATTCTTGGTGATAGTCGTCACAAATCCAAAAAATATTAGAAATGAACGAATCAATTTTTTCAAATACTGTTTTTCTTAAAAACATTTTTTTAACTTTATCGCCTTTCAAAATTTTGATTAAAAAGTTAATTAAATTTTTAGAAATTTGTTCAATCTCATCCTTTGTCAAATCATCATCCGCAACATCATAACGTTTCCGTTTATTACGATCGTTCCCGATGTTCAATTCTTCTGTTATTGTTAAATTTTTAGAAAATTGTTTCTTATTTTTTAGAGAATCAATTTTACAAAAAAACACATCAAAATATTGAATTAATGATTTACTAACCCCCTGGTTATGCTTTTGTAGCATTTCCTTAAACTCATTCCCAACAATGGAAATGATTTTGTCATCCTTTTGACTAATTTTTAAAAATTCCTTACTAAGAATTGTGTTGGCAATCAGCTTTGGTATTTCATATTGCTTTAGTAGCATTCTAAAATTGGGCTTTAAAGAAACATTTGCCAATAATTCAACAATGATGCCTAACTGGCTGAGAAATTTATTTATTGACCCTTGCAAAATTTGGCAGAATGATTTTAATAGCGAATTGGCAAAAAATTTATTTATATTTTGCTTTAAACACCCGATTCTTAATAATATTTGAATGCCAATAAAAAAACTTTCTGGGTACTTTTCCAAAAATTGAACCTTTTGAAATAAAATCTCTAAATTGGTAATTAATGGTTTTATATCATTAATAGTGACAGAATAAATTTTAATGATATCAAGACATTTGATATAAATTTTCGAAATGGTTTTCTTTTCCGTTTTATTTAATTCAATTTTTATTTCGTCTTCATGCTTGAGATAATTATTATTTTTATAATTAGCTTTCCGAATTCTACTACTTCTTCTTTTAACGATTGTATTTTTATTATTAGAATTTTTTCTAGATTTTTTCAATACAAATCGTAATTCATTAGGATTATTTTCAATGAATTTTCTTTTCTTTTCATTTTCATTAACATTATAATACTCAAAATCATCCTCATCCTCATAATCGTCACTGTGATAATAATTGTCATCATCATTGTCATCGTCATCGTCATTGTCATTGTCGTTGTCATTGTCATCGACATTCTTATTCTTATCGTCAAAAAGAATTTGGCCCAATTTTGTGAGAAAACTAATAAAAAAGGCAATATGTTCTATATGCTGGTGGTTAACAGAAATGGCTAAATAAATTTCAAGAGAGGGTAACATCCATTTTAAATACTTTCGATTATAATCTAGGTTTTCAAGGCTGATTATTTTTTTTAAATATTTTGGCCAAATATTTTTCGAATACATTTCTTGAGCAACCCTTCTATTTTTGGAAATTTTTGAAACTACTGACAAAACTTTCATTTCAGAGCTAAGAATTGTAAAATTATTATTATATAAATTTTCAATAATAATTTGATGTATAGATGGTATAAATAATTGATTTAATATTTTGACACCATTTGAGAAGACACCCTCTGAAAAAAGCGGGCATTTATATAAGTTTTCTAATAATTCAATACAAATCTGTTTTAACGTTGTTGATGGATGTGTAGAACCAAATAAATAATTACTATTGTTATTATATACAATTGAAGATATTAATTCCACAGTTTGGAAGACTAAAGTGTTTGAATTAAAGATCTGTTGCAAAAATTTTTTTTCTTTTTCCATTTCTAGTTGTGTTTTTGTTTCATGTCTCTCCTTTAATAGAACAAGAAATGCAGATAAGGATCTTATTACTAAAAAAAAGATTTTATAGGTTGTTTTATTAAGATTTGAATTTAAAGAAAGTAATAGTCTTAATTTTGAGACAACTCTTGGAAAAATTTTTATTGAATAAATGTTATTCTCATTAGTATTGTTGTTGTTGTTCTTGTTGTTGTTGTTCGTGTTGTTGTTGTTGTTGTTGTTCTTGCTGTTGTTATTGTTGTTGTTGTTTTTGTTGTTAAATAATCTATCAAGCTTTATATAAAAAGGTTCGATCCAATTATCATTAATTAAAGATGTTGAAAAAGTCTTTAATTGGTTGTCTTTTGCATAATAAGAGATTTTAATTTCTTTCTTATAATTCCTAAAAAAATCGTTGTCATTGTATTGATAATTATTAAGCACTTTCTCCTTCTTGATCCAGCAGCCTGTTGCTTGGAAATATTTAATATTTTTGGCAAGTGCTAACAAATTGTTTGGTGCGTTTTCATGATCATGAAAGGATAAGCAATTTGCAATCAAAATATGATGCAGTGTTTCGTATTCTTCCAGGCTAATTTGGCTATTAATCGGGAAGTTTGTTATTATTTGGAGCATCAAATCGACCAAATCAAGATCTCTACAACACAAAAGGGTGAAGATCGTATTTGTTGTTAAGAAGTTTTGAAAGAATGACTTTAATATTCTTTTGTTAATGGAATATTTGCACAAGATTGGATTTTGCTTGAGTAAGATTTGAAAAACTGTTTTTAAATTGGTTACAATCTCGTTTTGTTCTTTTTCAAAACTAATTACATTATCAAAAAGTGTTTTCTTTGGATCAAGAGAGCCAAAAAAATATTTTGAAAAAATTTGTGTCAATTTCAAGACCAGGTTCGTGGAGTATTGTTTTTTTGGTTTTAACTGATCAATTGGTAACAAAGATTTTATTTATTAATTTTTTTGTTGTTGTGTTGTTGTGAAAACATAAAGGAACGAAGGTTGAAAAAAAAAAAAAAAAAAAAAAAAAAACTTTGATTAAAAAAAGGAATTGCAAGGGCAGATTATCAAAAAAAAAAAAAAAAAAAAAAAGAAACAAAAGGAGTTACTTGTTTAATAATGATAAAATGTGTGTTAATGCAATCTTTTATTATTTGTTTTGGTGTTGAATCAAAAAAATTTGATGAAAAATTGTTTGTAAGCATAGCTAAATAAAAAAAAAAAAACAAATCAATAAAAAATAATTCTAAAAGCCTTTAACAAGACCAAAAATAGCTAACAATTCTAACTTTCTTTATATTATCTTTTTAGAAGTTGTTCAATTTATTCCAAAAGAATTCTTTGTTGGTTTTTTAACTTTTCATTCCAAAATACGAGTTTTTTTAGATCTGAGAACTACCATTTTGTAAACCTCAAATAAAGTTTTTCGAGATTGTTCATTCATAAATAATTAAAATAATAGCTTTAATTGTTTATATCGTTTTATCTTTTATTGGTTTTCAAATTTTTTTGTCTAAAAAAGGGATCAACTTTAAATTATTTTTTGGATTATTTGTTTTTTTTCTAAAATAAATTCCATATTGATGATTCTTTACAAATGAAAGTTATATGAACAAACAATTCAAATCATGGTTTGTTCGAAAAAATCATCCCTTATTTATTATTGCTTTTACAAATATTAATTGGAAATTTTGATATCTTTCCAATCTTGTTGTTTTTTATTTGTTACCATTCAGAGAACAATTTGTGAGATTGATAAAGCTAATGATGAATTGTTTCTAATTAACAAATTATTCAGATCCATGTCAAATGCCAATCCTTTCATTTTGTTAATGGTACTAAAGATTTTTTAAATCTGACAGATTCAGAGAAATTATTTTTTGAAAAAAATTGAGTGTTTTTTTGCGTATTTTTATTTTTTGTTGTATTGTAACTACCAACTTTAACTAATTAAGGGTGGTAATGATTAAACGTACTTAATTAGAATTTGTCAAGTTGTTAGTACAAATGTACTTATATTAACTTTTACAAAAAAATAATTTTAATAAATATATTATTGGATTATTGTGATGGAGATTTTCGAGTAAAAAAAAAAGTCAAAAAACGATTTTTTTGAAAAAATAATTTCAATGAGTCTGTTGGATAAAGAATTTTGTGTGCCGTAACCATATTAAAGTTGGCCATATCCAGCACACCAGAAAAATTCAAGAGGGACGTACATCCTTAAATAATAAAAAATCTGAATTTTCAATTAAATTCCATGGTTTCAAGTTTTGCCATTGAAAGACCAAAAAAATCAAAATCGTTCTTCATTACCAATGTAGTTCTTGGGTTATGTGTTACTATTTTTTTAAATGATTTAATTGGGAACTATTTATTTGATCCTTTTATTGTAAAAAGTAAATGTTGGAAAAGAATTCGCACTTTAATAGCAATTTAGTATAAACCACGATTGTGATTCAAAGGATAAAGAAGAAAAAAAAAAATTAGAGTTGTTTATAATATAGTGAAAAGTTTTTTTTTATATATAAGGTTGTAGAAATTAAAACTTTTTTCAAGTTTTATATTTTAATAAAGTGTTGAATTTTTTTAAAAAAGGCACTTTCCCATACACTTTAACCACTACATAAAAATTAAAGCTACATTTCTTGCTTTATTAAAACAGGGAACTTTATCAAAATTTTAATTCTGAAAATATTTTCCTTTTTGAAATCAAATACGTATAATAAGTTTTAATTTTAAAAATATTGTTTAATTCTAAAAAATTCCTTAATTTATTTAAATAGAAAATTTGATAAAAGTTTTAAAATGACATCACGTCTTAAAAAGACTGTTTAGAGTTTATTTTAAATCCATTATATAAAAGTTTATATTTTCTTTTACAACTATATCTAAAACCCCGAAATTCAAAAAATGGGCAAAAATTAATTTTTATTAATCAATTGAAAATATCAGTCAAAAACCAAAATTTATTTGTAAATTAAAGGAAATATATAAAGTATCAAGTCAAGATAAACCATTCCTAATTTAGATATTGAATAAATCCTCTTAAGGGAGTAGCTACACCATAAGACATCATAAAAATTTGAGAGAGATGAGATAAGAACATTTTATTTTAGTGACGTGTGATCGTAGATTCTCTAAAAATTTTTTTAAAAAAATTATTTGATTTTTTTTTTTTTAGTAATGTTCAACAATAAAAAAATTGAGATTATATTGATAAAATAGTTTTATTATTATTATTATTTTTTTATTAAAATAAACTTAATTCGATTAATTTGGACACAGTTTAAACAGTTGGAAAAATAACAATAATATGATTTACATCCAAGTGGAAATTAATTTTAATTCAACAAACTATATCATTTTTTGTGTTTTTTGTTTTTGTTTTCATTTTCAATTTTTCGTTTACTTAATCGGTTTGGTTAGATCGAAAATTTTTTATAGATGGTTGATAGATGGTTACAGTTGAGTTTCTTCAAGTGAAAAATCCACATACAACCGATGCATGGTATCTTATCATTTAATCGATCAACCATTGTTGGTGTAATTTTAACAAATCTACCAATATATTTTTTGTTCAAACTCTTTCATTTCAGCTCGTTTCATTTTTTTTTGGACACACTTGTTTTGATTTTTTGTTTTATATTGTTTTCTTATATTTGGATGAAAATGATTACTTAAAAAACCATTGATACTATGTTACTTAACTCTGGTTTTATATTAGGTTTGGGAGAATATAGTAAATTGATTTTTTGTTTCCCTATTTTTGATTTTAGATGTGTCCAAATTTTTGGAATGGGGTTTAGTTTTTTTTTTTTGGGGGAAGATAATTTCAGATTCTTTGAATAAAATTTATAGCTATTTTTTGGTTTAAACTTTGATAACATATAATCATATTCACTTCTCATGATTTCACTCAATCCAAGTGATTTAAAATCCTAACAAGTAATAATTTGACTTAATTATTCTAATTTTGGAATCTTCTAGCTATTTAAGTCCCATTCATGTTTCCTTTTATATTCTCTCAATTGTAATATTGTTCTTCTTTTTAAACAAAATCCATTAATCCTAAATGCCACTAATAAAAAAATATTTCTAATTGCTTTATGTTGTCATGATTAAAAAAATCTCAAAAATGATGAAAAAATAAAAAATGAAAAAATTAAATGCCACAATAGAATGTTGAGAGAAGAATAAAAGATAAGTCATTCAAAACTTGAAACACTATTTTAAGTAATTCAACTCAACATTCTATTGTGGCAATTTCTTTGAGACTTTGAAAAAAAAATTTATATATTCTAATGAATGAAGTACTTTAAATAATAAAAATCAATGAGGTACAACCAAAGTAAAAAATGTTATTTTCTGATCCTCTTCAGAATTGCACAAAAGTGAAAAATTTTTCAATACCGTGGCTACTCCCTTAATATATCCCGATTTTAATTCTTTGGTAAATTCAGGAATCAAAAAAATTTACAAAATCTTGATAATTAACCAAGAAAATACTCAAAAATGTTAAAATAATTTTATATGATTAAATTCTAAAAACCTGAATCATATTTTCAAATTTAAAATATTTCAATATATTAATTTTTCAAAGGTGTTTGATTATTTTGAATTTAAATAAAATTAATGGGTGGATACATTTTACCAATTTTGAGTAAAAAAGTTTATTCAAAACCGAAAAATCGAAATTATTTTGATAGAATAAATAAACGAATATATTAACAATAGATTCTCAGATAAATCCCATTATAATATATTTACCATACAATTCAAAGAAAAATCACAAAATAATGAAAAAATTGATAAAGGAAAAAAAAATCTTTATTTTTTGATTTTAATTTTAATTCAATAAAATTATTTCTACTTTTCCAAATTTTTATTTTTAATTCTCAAAAAAACCCAATTATTTGAAAAATGAGGCTGAAACAAATTACTTTCGATTTCAAAAGATTTTATTAGTATGAATAGTCTTTCTAATTTTGTCAAAAATTCATCTAATAGAGAATTGTTCAAGAATAAGAGGATATTTTTTAAATATTTTTTCATAAGATATCTATATTTATTAGAAGTCAGGATTTAATTCGAAAATTACAATTTTTTCAATGAAATTGTAAAAAATAGTATTAAATTTGTAACCTTTTATTTGATATTTTTTAATCATACTTTCTTTTTTTTTGAGTTGAACTTTTTATCGTTTTTTTTTTTTTTTTTGATTCAAATAATTCAATCCTTTCTTGGAATCTTTTTTTTTTATAAAAATATTCTTTGTTTTCATTAGTTGTAACAAGAATTTTTTTAAAAAAAGAATCTTTATAACAAATTTGTTACAAACCTATTTGATAAAATAATACTAAATAGTAATAGGGTGAAAAATCAAATATAATAAATTATCTCCCCTCATCCAAATTAAGAAGATAAAGAAAATAAATTTTCAAAAATTACTCTCTCTCTCTCTATTTTTTTTTTCATAATTTTCGATTTTATAAATATATTTTGGAAAATGATTCTTTTTATTATGCTCTTCGAATAGAAAAGATTTATTTCAAATACACAACTTTTTGGGCATTTTTTTTTTTTTTGGTTTAAAATTTGACTAATTTCGCTCATTCGTATAAACACATCTCTGAATTTAAAAAAAAAATTTTAAAAAAAGAACAATTTTATAAAAAAAATGTTCAAAAAATTGAAAAATTATAGATTAATTCTGATTTTACTTTGGTTTTGCTTCCTTTTCACAAATAGAATAGTTATATTATATTATGGTTTCAAGTTTTCAATATCTTGTGGCTCTCAAAAAACTTTTTTGAGTAATACTGTTGTAATTGAATTTGTAAAAAGTGAAAAATGTAACTACTTTCTTAACAAGTATCCTAAAAATTAAAGATTAGAAAGATATTTTAAATTAATTTTTTCTCCTTTTTTAAAAATAGCTTATTATACTTATTTTGAATATATATATATATGTATGTATCTAAACCCCATTTAAAAAATTCTGACTTTTCAGAAATAATAAATTGAGAAAAAATCTATCCTTTTATATCCCAGAATAACTAGTTTTTACCTTTGTTTAATAATTCTCTTTTTACTTATAAACTTTTAAAAGCCTAATCCGTTAAAAATTATAATAAAATGAAAATTCAAAAACGAAAAAAAAGTAAACATAAATTTTTGAAAATGAGAATTAAGGAATTTGTTATACTTAACTTTGAATAAAAAGGGCTTAACAAGAAGATATTTTTTTTATCAATAATTATCTAAATTATAAAAGAAATCACATAGTTGCAATTTTGGAATGTTTATTTGTATTCTCAAAGATCCTTTTTTTTCTACTAGAGGATTTTTTTTTAAAAAAAGGAACTTAAAAAAAAAGAAAAAAAAAATATCTAAAAAAATTAAAAATGGATAGAGTAATTAAAATAAACCGCTCATAACTACTATAAATTGTATTTCAAAATATATTATATACTTTTTTTTTCTTCTTGTTCCAAGGCAACACCCAATCGACTACCTAAACAGTATATCAAAGTTCAAATCAATTTTGAGAGTAAGCATCTGGATATTTACAGTAAAATTTAAATTATGAAATGCAAATAGTTGAAAATTTTCCATAATATTCTCAATTTTTTCAATTTTTTTGATTTTTTTTGATTCTAAAAATTTAATGAAAAATTAACTCAATTTTTTGAGATAAATTTTGCAATTTGATCCTTCATTTTTAGAAATTCTTTTGTAATAATAGAACTTTAAGAAACCAAAGCCATATTTAATTAGGGTTTATTGTTGATTTCTTTGACCGGTTGATGTATAGGTCTTCTTGAACAAAAAAACACGCTTTTTATTTTGAAACACGGATAAAAATTGTCTGCACGCTTTATTTTGACAACAGTAGTTAAAAAAAAATAAAGAAAAAAAGTATCAATGAAAAAATAGATCAAAAAAAAAATGAAAGAAAATAATTAAAAGAAAGGATAATTAATTAAATCTATTATTTTATGTCTTTCAATTTTTTCAACTTAAGAAAAAGAAGGAATAATGATTTAAAGTATATGTATATGTATATATATATATATATATATATATATCTGATTTCAATAAGATTTTGGATTATTATTGAAATCAAAATTGAGCATTTTTATGCTCTTAATTCGGAAATAATCTAAAGTATTTCAATTTAAAAAAATGGTATCACAGAAAAGCAATTTAAAAATAAATAATAAATAAAAGTTTGAAAAAAAGTAGCTTAAATTGCTTAAAAAATGGAATTAACCATTTTGAACAAGACTTTTTAAAACAGTTGGTACTCGTTTTTGTTTTGAGCATGACTTTATCCATTGTTCATCTTCTCGTTATTTTAAAAAGGTGTGGGCAAAAAGATTTCAAAAGTATCTATAAAAGATCCAATGATTTTCAAAAGAGCCATTTTTCGGCCATCTATTAGAAGTGTTTTTGGTCCTACTTTTTTTAAAATGTCTTTAATCAATCTCGCTGATTGATTTTTTTAAATCTAATAATTCCTTCAACATTTGCAAATCTTCTTTAATTTCTGTCTCATGTTTTTCAATTTTAGCACTGATCATTCCGCTGCAATTGTTGTCTATTAAATGAGCGTTATTCAGACTGCTTCTTTCAAAACATTCAAGATTCTCATGATCGTCACCGCCGTGGTTGCTCTTTTCTATTTGTCCATTAAGCCTTTTGTGAATAAATTGATTGTTTATATTTTTAAATTTTTTATTAATTTTTTTAGGTGCTTTTGTATGCTTGAGACAATCGGTCAATTGCACATTTTTTGAAAAATTTTTAATTTGCAAGATCTTTTCTGTTGGGGTTGATTTATTATTCTGTTTCAAATTAGAATCGCTTTTGGTCATTCTTTGTGGGTTTGTTATTCTTTTTGTTGGTGACACCAAGGTTCCTCTGTCTTTTTTTGGGTTTAAGATGCTGTTAGAATTTTTTAGTTGGTGATCTTTTGATTTGAGATTTGTTTTTGTCTTTTTTTTTGTGTTTGTCTTTGTGTTCCTTTTTCTTGACCTTTTTCTCGAAGTATTTTGCTTGTGCTTTCTTTTTGGGAAATTTTGGGTGTAAGTCAAATATTTTCGATTCATTTTGGTGTTGTTCACGAGATTGAACCTCGCCTTGAAGAAAAGAGACATCGCCCTTTGCATTTTTTGAAGTCCCGAAGAAATAATTTCTTCAGGCGGATTTTCGATTTTGGTGACAAATTTGCATACATCACGAATTGAATTCTTTTCAATTGTGATTTTGTTTGGTGGGTTGATGTTTTGTTGGAAGTGTTTCTTCTTCAGCCCGGAAAACCAGTCTGGTTGTTCCAAGAAGCACTGCAAAACGAGTTTTTCGATGGTGTAAAATTTTTCCAAATATTCTTCCGAATTTACTTCTTCAAGGTAATCTTTTTTGAATAAAGATCCATTTTGAAAGGAAAAAGTTAACGTGGACTGCTCTTGAGTTGTGGGGTCAACGAATTCCTTGTAAAATAAATTATATTTTTTTAAAAAAAAGAGAGAAAGATCTTTTTTGCTTAGTAACCATTTTGAATTGTTCTCCTCTTTGATCACAAATTCCTTCTGTAAAATTTTTCGATCAACTGTCACCTTCTTAGGACAATTAGGGTTCATTAGTTGACATTCGTCCAGTCCTTCGATTGAATTTGGAAATTGCTTCCGAAGAATAATTATTTTTCGATGTATCGCTGTTTTTGCTCTTTTCGGGGCTTTGTTACTGTTCATATATGCGGTGTGGTGTTTGGAATTTTTAAAAAGTTTTTTGTTATCAGGTGCCGGATTGAAAGGGTAAAGCGTTTTAATTTTTTAACAATAAATAACAATTGTTGACTTTTGAGAAGAAATGATTTCAAAATCTTCAGTTTGCATTTTTTCCAGAAGACTGAAATTTACATCATTTTAACTACACTAGAAAGTATTTTCAAGATTCCCAAACAGGCAAAAATATTTAAATCAAATAATTCCGATGGATGTTTGTGTAAATTGCGGCAAATAATTTTCACTTTGTTACAGTTTTTTCCTTTACAAATAGAGTTCTCAACGAATAAAGTTGTAATTTCATACTCTATTCGAGAGTTTAACAGGACAACAAAGAACATGATGTTATAATTTTTTTTACTATTTTTGTTCCGAACATCAGTTTTGTCAACTTTTCCATTTTTGAACAGAAAGCAGAAAGAATACAAAGTAATCTTATTTCATGACAGTACAAAATTTCACGAATGCAGATTTTACCTGAATAACTTTTTATGTTAGTATTGTGTATTTTGTTTATTTTGATCTTTAATTTGATAATTTTATGCAAAACTTTTTTTATTTTTTTTTCTGAAAACTTTCCCCTACTTTTTCAAATTTACATTTATTGCCAATAAATGAAACCGTATTAATAATCATTTCTGATTTGTATGTTTATTTTTTCTTTTAAGTTTCAGAGAAGTTTTTTTTAGAACAACTGAATTTTCTTTTTACTATTTTTTTTTAATGTTGTAATCAAATCAATATGAGATTAATTTAACTCCCTTAGAATTTGTTTTTTGTTTTGTGTTAATAGTTTTGTATACCTATTGTTTTGAGAAATAATTGTGAATTATACTTTGAAAGGACTTTGTTAATTTTATAGTTTTTGAATAGGACTTCGAAAGACTAAGAAAATATTACTAATGATTAAAAGAAATAAATAAGACAAATAGTTAACTAAAATTTGTTGCAAAATAAATGGAACCAAATTTTCATTCAGCTTTCCAAAAAAAGATTTTATAAATTCTGTAAAATTCCAAATTTTTTAATTTCATAAATCAGTTTCAATTATTCAATTTTACCTTTTAAGAATTGGGGTCTTTGATGGTTATATATATTTCTTGTAATGTGATTATTTTGGAAAAGCCGAATGAAAATTTTGATCTTTTTATTTAAGAATTAATAGTATGCTATTTCATATGTTAAGAAATACCAACCAGACTTTCTCAATTTCTTTTTCTGTAGATTCACGTTTTATACCAATAAAAATATTTCTTGACGAAAAAGAAGGCCCTTTTTGAAATCTTGTTAAAATATTAAATTTACGATTTTTTTGAAATTTCCAAACCCCATTTCACTCAAAGTGGTACTCCCCAGTCAAAAAGGAATAGTTCAATTTTTCATTTTTTCAAGAATCAACCAAAATATAATTGTTTAGAAATAATAGAAATAATCAAAATCAGATTAGAGTAGATATTAATAAAAGAAATAGCATTACAAACCATTTTTTTTTTTTTTTTTTTGGAAATAAAAAAAATGTTAATATAATATTTGTGACACTAACATTCGATTTTCACATGAAAAAAATTTCAATTTCTCTCGAAAACTAAAATTGTTGAACATAAGACTTTTTAATAGTAAATATTAGGTTTTAAAATAACATTACAAAGCCTCAATTTTCTTCAGGTTAATTTGAAGTTTCAAACATTTATTTTTAAATTTAGACTTTTATAAAAAAAAGTAAAAAGCAAAATATAAAAACAATGAAAGAACAACAAAAAAATAAATAAACCCAAAAACAAAACAAAAAAAAAATACAAAATAATAAAAAATGATCTGATTTAAAAATTGAAAAATCATTTTAAATAGAAATGGTGGATTTAACTCATATTATATTTTCTATTTCTTCAATAAAACTGGACTCGTTTGACTGAAAAAGAGCCCAGTGTATTTGTACATTTCTTTTATAAATATCTACCCGACTCTAGAGTTTATCATTTCTCTTATTTCTAAATAATCGCTATTTGGTTGATTCTTAAAAAAAAAAAAAGAAGAAGAAGAAGAATTATTCATTTTTGACTGGGGAATACCACTTTGAGTGTAAAGGGATTAAGTTTAAATTGAATTAAATTGATTATAGATTGAAAAAAGAATATAAAATTATTTTAATACGTTGAAAAAGTCAACTTTTTGGAAAGAAAGATTCGAAAAACTTATTTTTTTTTAAAAAATTGATATTTCTTAATTTAGGAAAATTGGACTGTTATAATTATTAACCACCAGGGAATAGTATTTTTACAAATAAAATGAAATCTTGTTGAAATCATAAAAAAATTTTTTTCTAATTTATGTTTTCACTTCTAAAAGAGTTGAGCTAATATCATCTTAACAAGTTATTAATTTGAATCACTTTTTTGATTTCCAAAATTCACATGTTTCCAATATACAGTGAAAAAAAAGTAACTTAATATTTTTATTTTAACAAAATAATTAATTCTTTTAAATGATATGAAACATATTTTTGGTTTTATATTGGAAAGTCTCGAAACTGATAGAAAATTGTTTATTTCGTTAGTTTTATTTTTGATTTCTAATATTTTAAATCAAATCTTGACAAATAAAACTAATTCGGTTCTAGGTTATTCAAAAAAGGAAAATTTGATAGAATTTAAACAAAATTTTCTCAATGAAATTTAGATATACCAATTAAAAAATTTTTAATTCTTTAAAGTTAGTAAAAAGTTTTTTTCTCGTTTTCAAAAAATGAAAAAAAAATTCAAAAATGAATTGAAAAATAATTTTTTTTACAATTATTTGTTCTATTTACAAGAATCTTGATAAAAATTTGAATCATTTTTGGAATAAAAAAATTGATTTTGAATTTTTATGATAAAATTACTTAATTATAAAATATAAACAAGAAAATTTTATTTTATACAATATAATTTTATCTTATAAACAAAATCAAAATTTCTTAGTAAAATTTTTAAATGACTTTGAAAAATTGATTATTCTAACTATCCTTTCTTAATTAAAAAATTCAATTATTTTTAATCGGTTGAATATATCAATTTTTTGGTTAACGAAAAGTTTTATCTCATAAAATAAAAAAAAATCTTTATATTAATATTACTAGTAACAAAGACTTGTTATAGTATAATAATGATCAAAATGGCAATAAAAATGGTAAAAAACTTGTTATAATGTGAGAAATAAAATGAATTTAATTGTTTTCTTTTTCAGAAAAAATGGAAAAAAAAAAATTGATATCACTATACTAATTTTCTTTTATGGCTTTCTTCGTCAATCAGAATTTTTTGACACTTGGCATATATATAATTTGTAAGTAGAGAATAACACCAATATCATTTTTTTAAATTTTGCCTTGTTGTTGTAGAAGACTGATCCCTTAAAGGAAATTTTTCAGTTGTTTATCTTTTTCAATTCTAAACGATTCATTTCGTTTAGGATTCTGAGTTTACTCAATCGAAACCAATTATACAAAATGACGTATTAAATAAATAGAGATCCCCAATTCTAACATATTTCTTTAAAGCCTTGATCTGTAAAAAAAAACAAAAATGAAAATGAAGTCAAACTTGTCTCCCATTACTATTCAAATACTAATATATTGAAATATTTGTTTGAATTTAAAATTTGATTTAAATAAGGTACCGAACCATCTATAAGCTTATCCCCTTAAATCCAAAAAACATATTCTTTGGTCAAAAAATATCAAAACCTACTTAAAAAAACTCCATTTTAATTTGTGAATTACTTTCAATAAACACCAATCTACAGACACAGGCTGAATAGTATTCCAAATTTGTTGTCTGTTTAGATGAGTGAAACAAATTAAATTGTTCATTTTTTCATTTTCTCCCTAGTTAAATCACAATGTCAGACACACAAACACTTTTAACATGGGTAAATTTTTCTTTTTCAAATTTCTTGTTTTTCAACCTAAACCCAGAGTATTTCTTCTTTCGTAATCATAGATCAATATTATGCTTGGAGTTGAAGTAACCAATTTAACAGAGCTTTTAGATGGAGTTTATTTAACAAATATTCTGAGTGATATGTATGAACAATTCTTTTTTATTTTTTTTTTTTCTTGTTTTGATTTTTTCTTCAACTGGTTATCTGAAAACAAAACTCAAAATAAATAAAAAAAAATGCCAACTCGCTTTTTGTTCAAACAATACAAAAAGTAGATCTTTCCTTACAAAAAAAAAAAAAAAAAAAGAAAAACAAAAGAAATTCTTTTTTTTTTGTTTTTCGTTTTTTTTATTTATTTTATTTTTTTAATTTGACTTTTTGATTTAAAAGATCATTTTTAAAAAAAATTTTAGAACAAATTTACAAACGACTCTCAAACAAAAAATGGCTCCAGATCTCAAAATCAGCTTTTTTTTTAATTTAGTTTTTGAGATTAAAATTTGTGAAATGAAAGCCGTATGAATTTTCACCGAACTTTAATAAACTAGCTTAAATAACAAAAAACCAAATGACACCATCACTCTCCATTCCTCAATACGTATTTTGAAACAATTTCAAGCCAAAAAGTTGATTTACACTTTGCTTTGAAATGAAGTTATCTATTGGAAAGTGAATTGGCACCTTCAGAAAGTTTCTTCACATTTCTCAAAATAATGAAGATCAAGATTACCTTTCAAATCCTTTGAAAACGATTTTTTATAAAAGCTTTTGAATGAGTCAGTTAATGTTTTGTTTACTTTAAACACGGGTGTATTATTTTAAAAAAGCTAATTCAACATTATAAAGCAATTTTGAACAATGTTATATGATCAAAAAAATTTCAATTACACAAATAGAAACCTTTTCAAAAAAGAAGAATTTGAGAAACAACACAGCTGTTGCGCTTCACAAACACTTTCTGGAATTCTCTTTAGTTTTTCCAATTTTTTAACTGGTATTTTTCCTTCATCAGCATTGATAAGAATCGAACAGTGGGAATTCTTTTTAATATTAGTTGGTTAAATGGAAAAAAGGAAAAAAAACTAAATTTGTTAAAAAGCGTAAAAAAAAAAAACATTTTAATAAAGTCCAGAAAATAGTTCTATTTCAGTTTGTTAACTGTTTTATAGACAATTTTGCCAATTTTTTTTCAACAACTATTTTGAAATAACCACAACAAAATTAAAGCCTTTAATAATTTTTGAAATCACCATTTTTTTGAAATACGCTTATGATTTCACAAATGAAAAAAGGCGTAATATTTAAATTATGGCCTTATAAACCTCATGTTAATTCTCGGTTAAACCAACCTTTCTTTTCCTTAATTTAAAACGAATTAAATAGAAATGAATTGACTCAAATTTTTACCAAATTATGTTTTCAAACTATTTAAGGTATTTCTAAAAAAGTTGTTTCATTTTTTTTTTTTTACATTTTATAATAATATTTATCTTTGGAATTATTTCTATTTGTAAATTGGTGATATAAAATCAAGAGGAATATTACCGCTGATTAATCAACACTTATGGTGTTTTTTCTAAAAAATGTTCAACAAAATATTTCTAAAAAATAAAAAAAATTGAAATTTTTTTTGTGGACAAAACGAGGTCTGATAAAATTCAACAAGAAATGGACAATACATTAAGGAAAAAAAAGTTTTTTAAACAATAAAATACGATTATAAATTTTCCATTCTGTTTTGGAAATTCTGTTGAGATTAAACTCCTCTTACGAAAACAATTTTAATGATCAAAAAGAAAAAAATATCAGCTCCTTTTCACACCTTAAAAAATATCACCTAAAATTTTGATAATAAAATTCCATATCTTTTAGTTAAGGTAACAACATACTAACAAACAAATTGGATCATTATTGAGAATAAATAAATGGTTGTAAATAACAGTTTTGGATATTTAAATATTTTTATTTGAATTTATTTTACTAAAGATATTGAAAAATAAAATTTTCTCCACATTTTTGGAAATAGTTTTAATAATTCTGAAAAAAAATTTAATAAAAAACAAAAAAAAAAATGAAAGATATTTTCTTGAATAAACACTCATTAGAAAAAATGTTAAAGGCTTAATTTTTTATTGAAACAAAACGCGGCTTTTCATTCGAAAACTTTTACGATTTAATCAAAAAGTCAAAAAAAATAAATCAGTAAAAGATTTTGAGAAAAATAAAATTTTCCACAATTTACTCCAAAAAAGAAAAATGAAAAAGAACATTTTTTATTTTTGTTAAATAATGCTCAAAGAATATTTTTACATTGTATTAATAATCCAAAATAAGAAATCTTAAATGTTTATTAAAGAAAGAAATATTTTCATTATTCACAAAGCAGAAGATGAAGGAATTCCCTTCCATTGTCGGCCTATCACAATTCATAACACATTAACAAGCTTCTTTCGAAAACATATTTTTAAAAAGGAATCGACGAACCTTGAAGTTTAGTGACAGATTCTCTATTTGGATGTAAAAAGAAATATATACTAGAATAGTTGTTTTAGAATTAATTTTTGATTTGGAAAAAATTAAAAATGATAATAAAAATAAAGAATTTTTTGTTGCTACATTTGATATTAAAAAATGCTTTGATACAATTAGTCATATATTAGTTCACTATGCTCTCAATAAATATATTAGAAATGAAAAAATTAAAATATGGCTAAAAAATGATTGCTAACAAAAATTTTGATTAGGAGTTATATCAAGGAGACACGTTATTGTATTTATTATTTGGATTTATTAGCCATTTTTTAATTGGAAAAATCCAACATCTTAGTTCATCATGTTCAAATGAATGTATAAGATGACTTGATTTTAATAATGGAAGGTCCAAGAACAGAAATTGATAAAAAATTAATAATAATTGATAAAATTATTCAATAATTTGGAATGAACCCAAATACTGATAAAGTACTAAAAATCAAAAAAATTATCAGAAATTAAATCTTTAGGAAATTGGTTCGAAAAAAAAATCTACAAAAAAAAACTTTAAAAAAGTAAAAGACAATTTTAAAAAAATCAAAATGATTTTTAACCAACAAAATTATCGAATGGAGTAAAATTACAAATGTTTAAATCGATATGCATTAGCCAATTATGTTATGGATTAGTCGTCTTTGATCTAATTCAAAAAGATTTCAACACAATTGATGTTTGGATAAATAAAAAAGTTACAATTTTTTTTAAAAATCAATTATAATTCTCGAAAAGTCATTTATAAAACAGAATAAAAACTTGATCAAGCCAGGATCTCAATTTACAAAAGAAGACACTAGCTTATAAAAATAAAAATAAAACTCAAGAGGTACCAAAGCATTCCAAAATATTAAAATTTTCCAGAAAAAAAGAAAATGAAAATATTAATTGGGGAATAGAAAACTTGATATTATTCAAGGATAAATCTAAATCATTTTAGACAGAACTTAATCTTAAATACTTCTGGACGGAAACTGTCAAGAACATTTATAAATTATTAGAAAGTATGATTATAATATCAATACAAAGCCATGTTGCCAAGTGTGTGTGTGGGGGGGGGGGGGGGCGTTGTAGTTAAGTACCATAGAGTACCATCGAGTGTCAATAAGTGCCATAAAGTTCTAGTTTTTTTTTTTAAAAAAAATAAGAAATTAAAAAAAAACTAATGTAAGTTTTTTTGGTTTTCATTAATTTAAAAGAATTAATCAAAATCAAAGAGTTTACTCTATTTTATTAAAATTTAAAAAACCTATCTGCTTAAAAAGGAAATTAAGTTCCACCCTTCAAAATAATATTAATAAAAAAACAACCTGATATTTCAAAAATTAAAAAAAAATAAAACCAAAAACAAAAAAAAAAAGTGAATCGCTATTTTGAAATGACCATTACCGATTTTTTATTACTGATTTTTCACTTAAAAAAAAGTTAACAAGATTATTTTTTTACAATAATTAAATTCATTTTAAAAGACATTACACAAGTCTCAATTTTCTTAGTATTTATTTCTATTTTTAAAGATCTTTTTTTTTTATTTTAACTTGACTTGCTTATTTCAATAAGAAAAGCTTAATTAAAAAAAAAAAAAGCAAAAGAAAAAGAAAAAGAAAAAGAAAATTAGAGAAAGAAAAGGAAAAAAAAAAAAAAAAAAAAAGAAAAATACAGAAAAGAGACAACAAAAATTTAACAAAACAAAAATTTGACTAAATTAGAAAAAATGATTCTGATTTCAAAATTGAAAATTTATTTTGATAAGGATTATGGGAAGAAACTTGATAAAACCATTTCCAGTAACATTCTAAAGTGAATTAATATTTTTGAAAAATATTTTAGTTTTACTTATGCTTAAAAATCACAAAAAACTCAAGTTGATAGCCACATAAATTTTAGAAAGATGACTATTTCAACAAATTTAAATTAAATAAAAATGTTTATGAAACTGATTACAATCAAAACTTTTGGTGTGAACTTTTTACAAGCTTATAAAATATTTTTCATAATAATAAAACATAAACTATATGATTACCATTTGACGATAATTTAAGAAGCAATGAAAGCAACATTGTAATTATTATTAAAATCATAATACCATTTCAAAATAATTGATTTATTAATTAAAAATCGCTTTCTCATTTTTTTTTTAAAAATCAAAAATTAAATTTTACATAGTGTTGGAAAAGAAATTAAAATCAATACAGAAAATAAAGAAAATTCAGCAAAAATCAAAAACTTGGAAAATGTTTATAAAGAATTATCAAATATTTGGGAATCCAAATTTAATTCTATACTACCAGAAATCTCTGTCTCTGATATTATTGAAAAGAATGATCAAACAAAATTAGCAAATTTAATTGTATTTTTAATGATCTCGTCAATGAATTGCACCAAAAAGGAAGAATATTTGTTGAAAATAAAGAATAAAAACATTGAACTTCATAATAGCCTATTAGCTTTACCAACGCCAAAGCCACAAAATAAAAGGAAAAAGAAAAGTACAACAACACAATCGCCAAAAAAACTTGATCCGAAAACACTTATTCAAAAATTAAGGAACCAGAATAAACAACTCAAAGACACGATTCAAAAATACAAAAAATTAGCTGAAAAAAATAAAGACAAAATCACAGAATTAATAACAAAAAATAACACAATAATTGGGCAATATAATGAATTTAAAAAAAAAGTCCATGATGAAATGAAACAAAAACAAGAAACAATTGAGCAATTGAATAATTCTGTAAACAAAGAAAAGGAGCAAGAAAAGCAAAATTTAAAAGAAAATGAAAAAAAGAAAGAAAAATTAATAGAATACGAGAAAGAACACAAAATTTTGAAAATTGAAAATGAAAAATTGGTAAATAAAAATAAAACATTAGATCAACAAATATTTGAATTTCAAATGATCAATCAAGAATTGAATAAATGTAAAAAGCAATTAGAAAATATATTAAAAGAAAATAAAAAATTAAATAAATTTATTCAAAACTATTTAAAAGAAAATTCAAAATTAAATGAAGAAGAAATTAAAGAATTATATGCAATAAAAGAAACCAAAATCAAAGAGCTTGAAAATGAAAAAATTATTTATGAAAAGCAAATTATTAAAAATCAAAAAATAATTAGAGAATTGAAAATCCATTCAGAAGAATTCCAAAATATAAAAAATGAAAATATAAAATTAAAACAAATCATACGTAGAGAATACCAGACAAATAATCCAAACTCATTAAGCGTTGTAAATAATACTGATAGCAGTACTGACCCCAATATCAATCTGAATACTGATGTTGATGGGAAAAAATATCAATTAGAAAAGGAGATCCTAAAATTAACAGAAATCTTAAAGGAGAAAGAACAAAAGCTTAAACAAATAACAGAAAGGAAAACTTTCTTTGAAAATGCCAACGATGAAAACTTAAAAGAAATAAACGAATTATTAAAAATCCATTCAGCTTACCACCATGAAAACCAATTGGTTTTTTCTGCTTTTTATAATATAGGAATGAACGTAGAAAAGGAAAAGCAAGAATTAAAATTCTTTTCTCATCTTTTTAATTATTCTCCAAAACAAGACCAATCATCCATTGAACCAAATCCTAAATCGTGGCTCGGTGGCGCAAGAAATGATGTAATGAATTAAATCTCATAATAGTTTATCATATATCAATCTTTATTTATTTATTTATTTATTAATAGTCTATTTGTAACTAAGAATTTTAGAAAACAAAATAATTTCTTGAATAATTATTTAAAATCAACATTTTTATCAAGAATATCTCTTAAAAGGCGAAAGGAATTGATTCATGTATTTATTTTAATAAAATTTTTGGGATATAAAAGATGATAAAGTAAATAAAAAGGCAAAAAATGGATTGATTTTTATTATTGTTGTTTCTATTTCAAAAGTTTTTTTTTTTTTTTTTTTTTTTGAAATAATACCAAGGGATAAGGATTATTTTTATTTTTATTTTTATCGAGAATAAAAATTATAAGATTTTTTTATTGGATAAAATTTTCTTTAATTACAACTTTCTCTAAATAAATAAAAGCAATTATAAGATTTCAAATTCCTCCTCCTTTGATGGCAAAATTGTTTTCGAGAATCACTTAAAGGAAAAACTTGTTTGAAATTGGAAAAAAATCTTCCATTTGAAAATTTAGAAATCTCCCCAAAGTTTCGAAAAAGATATTTCTCTGCATAAGAATAAAAAAAAATCACAAATTTGTAAATTGTGTTAAAAAAAAATAAAAATTGTTTATCATTGATGAATTGTTACATTTTTTCGGTGATCGTGTAGTCAAGTGCCATCAAGTGCCTAGGTTTTCCAGAATTCGAAATAATTGATTAAAATCTTTGATTTTACTCAATTCTTATAAATTCTGGAAAACCGAAAGGCGTTTTTTTTTACTTTTTGGAATGTTAAGAAAATTTCAAAGAATTTTCTTTTTATTTTTCAAATTAAAAAAAAGCTAACAGCGGTTTTCCAGAATTTAAAAGAATATAGTAAAATCAAAGATTTTAAGCTATTCTTTTGAATCCTGGTAAACCTAACGAAATGTTCAGTCTCTGAAAATAATCATAAAATCCAGATTTCTGAATTCAAAAAAAAAAAAAAACAATTATTTCAATACAAGTATAAAAAATTATAATATTATCAATATTATTAATAAACAAGAGTTAATATCTGTTTTTATTCTTTTGGTTTGGAAACAAATATCTTGTTACGATTTGAGTCTGTTCCGGAAGAACACAAAATATGATATTGTATTCACAGAGGAATAATATGATTTCGTGGAGTTTGTAGAGAGGAGATTAATACCATCTTAGAGCGAGAACATCATTATTATTGTTAGAATAAAAGTGAATCCAAAACAAGAAATTATAACAAGACGATTTTTGTACAAATGTAATAACCCTAATAAAAAAATAATTTTAAAACAATCGGGTAACATCTTAAAAACAAAAATCTTGTTTATATTGTGAATCTTTAATAAAAAGTTATAATAACATTTTTATATCTTATTATATATTTTTTTTATTTTAAATTATTTCAAATTTTTAAATAAATGTTTTAATTAATAAAAAATCTTTAAAAAAAAATAAATTAAAAATAATTAATCTAATTCATTTAAAAAAATTTTTTTAATGATAATTTTACAATTTATAACCATTTTCTTTCATGGTTTATTAATGGTGAAACAATTTTAACCAGATATATTTTATGTATTTTTTTTTACATTGAACAATCGTTTTTTCAATATACTTAATTTATAACATATTAAATAACATACTTTATCTCTAATAACAGAGATAGAACATGTTACAAAATTTTTTAGCTTATTTTATAACAACAAAAAATGTTTTAAAATCTGTTCATTAATTTATCACATGTTATAAAGATGAAATTATTAATATTTTAATTAGTTTCTTTCAAATTTTATAACACTTTCAACATTTGAAATACTTCTATATCACATGAATAAGATGTTATTTTTTTTTATTAGGGTAATATGAGTTACTATTGATTTTTAGAACTTAAGATCTGAGTCTATTCGAAAATAAAGACATAACAAATGAACCATATTAAAACAAATGATAACAATTAATTTACTATTTTTAAAAATTATATAGAAGAACTTACTCTCCAAATGTGCCTACTTTTCGAAAGAGTTATTGAAAACTTTGAAGTTAAATGTGGCGTTTGTTCTAGGAAAGCTAAAACTTGATATAACTTTCTCAGAAACAAACTCAATCATCTTAATCTTTCTATCTTATCTGTTTCTGCTTTTATTCCCTGTTTGTTAAGAAATACCCAAAAAAGATGAAATATAAAAGTTCACACATGTACTGGGTGTTCTTAAAAGTTTTTTTTTTTAGATATACAAATAAAATTCAATTGACTTGGCTTTATACTAAAAAGATTTTTTTTTATTTTTTTGTAATTTTCTCCTTTGGAAATCTCTTTAAAAAGGGTCGATATTTTTCTTCTGTTTTTTTCTTGGGAAAAAGATAAAAAATATTTTTTTTTTATGTAAACTCAGTTTCACTAAAAGTTCCCTAGCCTAAAAGGAAAATTTAACTTTTTTTAAGAATCAACCAAACTACGATTATTTCGAAATATGTAAAAAGATAAACTTTGGATTAGAATTGAGATTCATAAAAGAAATGCCTGAACAAACCATAAATTTCAAAAAAAAACATAAAAAAATTTTTGGGTAAAATTCTTTGAAACGCATTTTGCAAAATTTCTCTATTTCTTTGGAAAATTAAAATTGTTAACAATAAGATTTTTTAATTGTAAATGTATTTATTTTGTAGAGAAAATACAGTGCCACAGTTTTCTTAAAGTTTATTTAGAGTTTCAAACTTTTTTTTTTATAAACTGCCTTTTTAAAAAAAAAAAATGCAAAATGCAAAATGTAAAAAAAAAATAAAGGGTACAAAGAAAAAAATAAAAAAAAATAATGACAAAATGAGAAAAAATGATCAGATCTTGAAATTAAAAATTTATTTTGAGAAGAATAATGAATTAAACTCATAGAATATGTTCTATTTCTTCAATAAAACTGCACCCCTTTGACTGAAAAAAGAGTTTGTATATATATATATATATATATATCAACATTTAATTATTCAGGCATTTTTCATATATATTTAGAATGTGAATATTGATAAAGAGAAAAAATATTTAATATTGTTGCTGTTTTATCCTCTTTAATTTCTCACTTAAAGTAGAATATTCATTTAATTGATAGTATTCAATTGAATCTTCTAATTCCTCAACAATTAAAATAGGGTCATCATCAGCAGTTAGTTCGATCTCATCAGTATAAAAATATTTGATTAAAAGTTCTAAACTTTCAATTGATTTTTTTGAATAGTCTTGGATTTTGGTAGTATTTTTTTCTTTTTCATTTAAATTTTCAAATAATTCTCGAAATAACCCTGATCGGACTAATAATAAAAATTTGTGAACTGGTATTTCTTCAAAATCATCATCATCATCATCATCATTATCATCATCATTATCTTCGTCATAATCAACATCTTTTACCAAAAGAATAAAATCCTTTGAATCTTCATTTTTATATAATTCCAATAAATCCTTTTCTAAATTATTTTTTGGAGGGAAAGATAAATCCAAAGAAGTGATAATTTTCTCTAATTGTTCGCTATTTGAAATTTCATCAAAATAAACCCATTTCAAAAAACAATTAATTTCTTCTGTTGTATAACTGTTTTTTACAAATATGTTTTGAATATCATTTATTTTTTGTTTGGTTCTAAATTCGACTATTGCTTTGTGGCATCTGATATTACTTTCTTTGTTACCAAGACTAAAATCAGTAAATTTTTTCGATTTAAAGAAATTCCGAAAATCTTGATAAATACTATTTTGTTCAGTATTGTAAATGAAATATGAACTGCTTCCGCATGAAATTTGTATTGCTTTTGGTGAAATGGAATTTAGATTTGATTCTGGGAGGGTAATCAATTCCGGAGTGGGATTATTAAAGCCGTCACCATGGGAACCCCAAGCATAAAATTCATTTTCGTCTGTTAAAGCGAATTGTTGATATTCACCCATGGCAATTTTGATAACATTTTTTTCCTTGAATTCAGGTAATTCCGTAAACAAAGCCTTAGGCTGATTATGTCCATTGAACGAACCGTTGCCGCATGTATATACTCTACCATCTTTTGTTAAAAGTATTGAATGGTTTTGACCTGTACCGATATCGAGAATATCATTAGCCTCGAATCCGTTCAATATCACTTTTCTGGGTATCTTTGAAGCCGTCGTATCACCTTGTCCCAATTGCCCGTTTGAATTCTTCCCACTAGCACGGCATTCATTTCCGTTAGTAATATAAAAATAAGCCAATCCATGTGAACCACTAAATACCTTTGCAGTGTTATCATCAATAAAGATAGGCAGTTGTTGGTTACTATTTATTCCTTGCTTCCCAATTCTACCTAATTTTTATGATTTATTATTATTTATTATTTATTATTTATTTAGAGTTTTTATTATTTATTTGGAGTTTATTATCAAAAAATTTTGTGTATTTAAAAAAGAAATCAGAAATAAGAAAATTCCGGCATATCTCATAAAATGGCCAATAGATCAATATACTAAAAAAAAAAAAGAAAAGAAGAAAATTTCTTATTGAATTAAAGAAACCAGTTCGTGTTGATTTATCAGTTTTTTCATCATTACTAAACATATTTATTTTAATAAATTGTTTTCACAAATTATTTTAACAAACTGTAAAAGGATAAGTCAATTTTATTTTCAAAAGTTTTCATTTTGATTTTATAAATAATAAAAAATGAAATGTACTTGATTGCCTTGCATTTATTTAAAATAATTTTTGTGAAAAAAATGATAAATCACAGAAACGAGATCAGGAAAAAGTGTGGAATTTCTTAATTTTGCAAAGCAAGATCATGAAAAAAATTTTCGAAAAAAAAATTAAACATTTGTTAATTTCTTACTTTTTGATAACCTCACTTACAATAAACACTATTGATTAATAAAAGATCTTGGATCAAAAAATTATTTTTGAGGTATTTAAAAATTAAAGTTGAAAAATCCAATTTTCCAGGTTATATTAAGATTTTTTTTCAAATTTGATAGTATAAAATTTGAATATTTTTTTTTTCATCACAGTTAAGGGGTAATAATCATAAATTTTAAAAGAATTTTAAATTTAATAAATACCTTTCAAATGGATAACCAATTATTTGGACTATTAAAGAATTATTTGTTGTTTTATATGGAAAAAAATATTTATTTTTTGATTTTTCCTTTTCCTTTATGTTTTTTTTTATTTTTAAAAATTTAAAGAAACTTTCTTAAATTTTCTTTTTATTTCTAAAATTAAAAAAAAACGCCGTTAGGTTTTCCAGAATTTAAATAATTGAGTAAAATCTTTGATTTTATTCTATTCTTTTGAATTCTGGAAAAGCTAGACACTTTGCAGTACTCTAAGGCACTTGACGAACACTTGGGTTAGGTTTTTTTAAATTTTTGAAATAAACCGAAAATTAAATAAAATTTAGGTTTATTCCAAAATTTAAAAAAATGCCTCCGTTATATTTTTCAGAATTTAAAAGAATTGAGTTAAATCAAAGATTTTACTCAATTCTTTTGAATTCTGGAAAACCTAGGCACTTGACGGCACTCTGAGGCATTTAAAGGCGTTCTAAAATACTCTTTTGCACTTCCCAGATCCATAATTTAAACTTTAGATATTGTTAAACTAAGTGAGAGAGTCAATTCTCCCAAGAATCAGATCGGGTTTCCATAAATTGAGATGGATTTTGTTCCCAATCCTATTCAGGTTTGATTTTATAACATATATCAAAAAAGATTCTAAATCAATCAGACCATTTCTTTAAAAAATTAATTGTTCTCTGAATCATAAGCCCGTTTTTTATTTATAATTAAAATTTCATTTTTTTAACTTTTGAGAAAATGATAAAAAATCAAAAATAATGTGGTTAAGAGAAATAGAATGCCTGGCCTTCGGATTGTAAGCTGGGTATGTTAATACTTGTACATTATCGGTTCTCAAAAAAATACAACAATTTCTGAAAAAAAAATTGCCTTTCTAGACAAATTTAAAGGATTAATCAACAATATTCAAAATACAAAGTTGAAAAATATATTTCTTAAATATGTGTCAAAATGTAAATTAATTGCTAAAATAATGGATTTTATTAAATATATTAAATAATTATCCAATAGATTCTTTTTTACAAATTATAAATCAAATATTGGAAATATATTGGAAATACATCTATCTTTATATAAAGTGGAAACAAAAATATAAATAATCTTTAGGTTTTGATACTGTAATTATCTCGTAAATTTTGAAATGAAAAAATTGAAAAAATAGTTACTTTTGAAATTTCCAAATCTTAATTATTAAAATCCTGGAATATTATTATTTTGAGTTTGTATCTTTAGATTTTGAAAAAGTAATGAAAAAAAAAAATTTCGAAAATGAACAATTTTTAATTACGATCCTGAGTAAAAAATTCACGAATTTATTGTTCAATAATATTTATAATAAATTTTTTAGAGTAATTTTGAACTATATAACACTAATATCGTTTACCTCTAATTGTAACAAATGTTAATTAGAGTCGAATATATGGGTGGTACTTATTCCTTAACAAAAACAAATCAAATTAAAATTATACTAAAATTCAAAATTTTACACGCAGTTAAAACAGTTCAAAACAATCACAATAATACAATTTCATTCAAATAGCAAATAATTTTGATCTTTGGTAAATTTGAAAAATAATTTTTTCATCTTTTAGTGTTTTGTATTCATTTCATTTTTTGAATTTCGTAACTTGTTTCGTTCGATCAAACTTTTTTTACATGATTGATATTATTTTATGGTTGAGTTGTTCAAAATAGATTAACTCAAATAAAATCAGTTAATAGTATCTAGAACCATTTGATCGATCAATAATTCTAAAGAGAATTTAAACAAAATTACCAATGCATTTTTTTTTTATGCTCTTCTCCAAAATTTTCAACACATTCCATGATTCATTAGTATTAATAATTATTTATTTTTTGTTTTGTGAGTAATTGTAATTTATAAGCAATTGTTAACATTTTCAATTGGTAAATGGCTCTAATTTTGTATTTCTTCAAGAATTGATTAAATAAGATTTTTTTTTTCAAAAATTTAATTTTGGTGTGTTAAAAATTTTGAATTGGAGTTTATCTTCGATATTAAAATGTTTTTTTAAAAATTTTGACAGTTCAAAAAACTTTTCAACTTGTCACCCTATTAATAATTTTCAAATAGGAATTGAATTTTTAGTTATTTTTTATCAAAAAAATACTTGTAGAGATTATTATAACCGGAGTATCTCAAAAGATTCTAATTTATTTTTGAAAAGATCTCTCGAGAGAATCTTGAAATTATTTTTTTTAAAAAGTGATTTCAAATAAGTCTCTAAATATCACACCAATTTTTGAGGGGACATTCTGTTTGTGATACTGAAATTTGTCAAGAATTTTCAAAAAAAATAATCATCACAGAGAAACAAAATTTCGTGAAAACATAAAGAAATCATTTAAAAATGACAGTATTGTCAATATATTATAATTAAAAAGAATCAAATTTATATAAAATCCATCATTCCCAAAAAAGATCTTTCATGATTGAAATTTTCAGTATTAAATTCGGAGTAAAATAGAAAAACTCCCATCCATTTAAATTTTGAATTTTTTATTTTGATCATTAGTAAAACAATTCTGGATTACAAAAAGTTAATTAATCGAATAATTTTAAGGAGTTATTTTATTTTTGAAATGAGCTATTTTAAAGCTTAGTTTGATGTAATAAAAAAAAAAAAGCCTAATTAAGAGATTTAGTAAAGGATTAAAAAATTTTTTTCGAAAAATGTTCCAATTTTTAAAAGTGAAAAATATATTTATCTGAAAAGGGTAAAATATCTATGAATAAAGTATGTGGATTTAAGTTTATCTATTTTATTGAGACTCCAATTCTAAATTATTAATTTTTTTTATATTTTTCAGATTTGCTCGTTTTCACCTTTCAAAAAACAAAACTGTCAAGTGATAAGATATTTTATATTAAAATTCATTTGTGTTCACTAAGGGATTATTTTTGGAAAACCTGTATATTAAAAGAAATTGTAATTAAAAATTTTCATTTTTGTATTTTTTTTAGTTTAAAATCTTTTCTTTAGTATTTAGAAGAGTTTATTTTTTTTATCGATTCGTTATTATTTTTTTTTTGCTTTTACATCTCTTCTTATTATGTTTTTAAAACATGATTGGTTATTAATAATATAGGTAATATTTAATATTTATTTAGGAAAGTGGCCAAAGCGTTACATTTTAATTTGTGAGTTTTACCTTAAGGGACTAATCTCTATTAAATTTTTTTACCTAAATTTAATAGAGATTGAGAAAATTTTTTGCCATTTACTTATATTTGAAAAACTCTGTTTATTTGCATATTTAACTTGTTTCGAGTTAATGAATCCTTATTTAGAAATTTGTCAAAAAAAAAAAATAATAGAGACGAGTCTCTTAAAATACTTGCTAATAACAGCTAAAAATAAAAACAAAAAAGGTTTGATGATCGATGTGTTGGCACAAGTGGCTCTAGTAATAGAATAGTTCATGGCTTTGTGGTGTATTGTAATAGAATTTTTTTAAATTTGATCTCGCTATTTTTTTGACAATCAGAAATTCTCAATAGGATTTTTGGATTTTTTTTAATTTTCCAAAATAAAAAACACCTGGTGTTTATTTTGTAATGTTTCAAGATTTTATTCTTATTTTTATTTTTGTCTTGTTATTCTTATTTTTGTTTTTATTTTGATATTTATTTTTATCTTGGGAGTGATATTGAAATGCTTTTAAAATGATTATTATTTTAATTCAATGGAATTTTCATTCCAAATCCATTTGAGTTAGATTTCAAAAAGAATTCAAATTGCAGCCTAATATTGAATAACAATTTCATTTGGAAATCATTTTCTATTCCTTATTTTGAAAGATACTTTTGATCTTATTTACTGAGAAATTCCTAAAATAGTATCCCACAAGTATACGATTTTGTTACTCTGCGAGTGGCTATAGATTTAAATTTTAATGTCTTGAGATTCGATTCTTGAGTAATTCAGTTTGTTTCCGCTTTTTTTTGTGAATTACTTTTAAAAAGAGAAGATGTTAATTTTAAAAATCGTTATTTCATTTTATTTTATAGGCTTTTTATCGCCAAACAAAACATTAAACGAGAGACTCTATTGGAATTGTATTGTTGCTTGAGTGTTTATTTTAAAATGGATGTATCAAGCAAGTTCCTTAAAAAGAAATTCTCAAAGTTGATGACATTAAAAAGAAAGCCTCAAAGTCGACGACAAAAAAAAGAAAAAGAAAAAAAAAAAGGAAAAAAAAAATCAAAGTAAAAAAAACAAAAAGAAGAAAAAAAAATGAGAAAAAATTAAAAATTTGAATTACCAGAATTATAATAACCACTTGCATAAAGACTACCATTTTCACAAAGAAAATAATTTGTACAATAGCCAATCGCAACTTGCTTTATTACCAAATTCTTTTCTTCAAAAAAAGTCACTTTCCTGAGTTTTTCCAAAGTGCTCTTGTTTGGATCCTTAAAAGGGATTTTTTGATGTGTGACGTTTGTGGGTGCTTTTGCTAAGGAATATAAGTTTTTTGATTTGGTTAAAATAAAATAGGTTTCGGAGCCTGAGACGATATCTATAATTTGTTCATTTTCAAGTTCATAATCGATTGTTTTGGCATTTTTCAAGAAAAGTTGCAGTTTGTTCATACCGTACCAGACCAAGAAATGGCCAAAACACCCCATAACGATTTTTTTCGGTTTTTGGATGTTTAATTTTGTGAATTTTGGTAAATTATTCTTAACAGTATTTGTTTGAGTCACAACAAATGAGTTACTTGAGCTTCCAGTAAAATAGACAAAAGGTTCCATTCAATTGAGAGTCACCAACGATATTTTAAAAAAAGTTAGAAAAGAAAATTAGTTTGTTTAAAAAAAATGAAAGTGCTTTTTGTAATTATTTTCATTTATATTTATAAAGGACACTTATTGATAATTCAACAAATCACCCCAACACAACTTGTTCCAATCTCATTTAAAATGTAAATCAGGTTCTTGTAAAATATTCTCCAATTTGATTAATACTGGTATTTGAATTAAAACGGGGGAAAATTTTTCACTTTATTTTCAATTTCCTCATTCAAAGAAACCACAAATTATAACCTACTTGTTCAAGAACTCTATTTAAAAAAGAAAAATATAGTAAAGGAAGTGAAAAATTTTTCCCATTTATAATTCAAATACAAGTAAAACCATTTTATTTCATTTTTTTTTTGAAAAACGAATAAAATTATATTTTGTGCTACCTAATCTTGACAACGTTTCTAAGGAACTTGAAAACGAAATTGAAAAAATAATCAGGATTTTCGAAATATAACTGTTGTTTAAATATAGAGTGCCGAAAAGTTTAATGTGTGTTTCGAAATAAAAAGTATTTTTTTGTTAAAGAAGACTTATACATTAACTGTATCAAAGAAACCAACAACAAAACCTAATTAAATATGACCTTGGTTTCTTAAAGTTCTAAGATTAAAATATAAATTATAAAAATGAAGGTTCAAATTCAAAAATTTATCTCAAAAAAATACAGTAAATTTTTTGCAAATTTTTTATCCAAAATCAGAACAAAATTTTCAAAAAATCGAAAAATTTGAAAAAATCTGAACTAATTGCATTAATTATTTAAAATGTACTGAAAATATCCATATTCTTACTTTCAAAATTGGTTTGAACGTTGGTACCCTATTGGGTATTTGATTGGATGTTGACTTGAAACAAGAAGAAAAAAAAGCATGGATTATATCTCGTAACACGGATTTTAGTTGTTGTAAACGCCTTATTTTGATCACTGTAAAAACACTTCTCATTATATTACACTTACTTTAAAAGATCAAATTGTCAATAATTTTGACAATTAGGTTACTTTGAATTGTAACATTTTCTCCACAAACAATTAGTACAGCTGTTACAAATCTACTGTGACATATTATACTTCATAAAAAATGGTTGGATTTATAATAATTGTGTTTCTTTGAAATAGAAAATTCAATCTCGAGCAGAAGATAAAAATTTCAACTTCTCTTACTTCATTTATTAGAGTTATTTTTTTTTGTAAAAACCAATATAAAAATTAAATTTTCTCAAGAAGAGAAATCACAGAAATCATGGAAATTTGAAAGTATTTTTTGATCTTTGTTTTTAAATTGTTTAAACCTGAGATTTCAACAATTTTGGAAATTGAAGATCCTTGTTACATGATCAAGGAAAAATTTTTTAATAAAAAAAATTAAAAATTTGCTAATTTTACCCATTTTTGACAACTTCACTAATAATAAACACTATTGGTTAATAAAAGATCTTGGTTAAAATATTATTTTTCATGATATTTAACAATTTATGATAGAAAATCCAATTTTTTAGGTTCTATTAATATTTTTTTTCAAATTTAATAGTTTAAAATTTGAATATTTTTTTTTTCATCACCTTTAAGAGGTCATAATCATATATTTTAAAAGTATTTAAAAATTAATCAATATCCTTCAAATGGATAACCAATTATTTTGACTATTAAAGAATTATTTATTGATATAAATTGAAAAAAATATTTTTTTTTATTTTACCGTAGGTTTTTGTTTAATTTTTGAAAATAAACAGAAAATTTTGGAAATTTTCTTTTTATTTAAATATTACAAAAAACCTAGGCACTCTACAGACACTTTTGTTAGGTTTTTTTTAATTTTTGAAATGAATAGAAAATTTTTGAAATTTTCAGTTTATTTCAAAATATAAGAAAAACCGCATTAAGTGTTTCTTGAGTTTTATGTATATTTGTAAAGTGTACTAGGTTTTTTTTACTTTAGAAATAAACCGAAAATTTTAATAAATTTTTGGTTTATTTCTAAAGTAAAAAAAACCTAACAAATATTAATAGATTTTACATATAAAACAGAAAACCTCAAGAAAAGAGTAGTTAGTTTTTTTTTTTTAATAATAAAATTAAAATAAAATTTTTGAAAATTTCTTTTTATTTCTTAAATTTAAAAAAAAACCTAGACACTTTAGGGCACTCCATTCACTTGAATGATACTTGAAATTATTATTATCGGTGATTTTTTTTCTGTATTCCAGTTTTATTAGATTAGCACAACATTTTCACAAATGTTCCTTATTTTCTATCAAAGTAAATATAACCAAGTTTATTATTAAACAAAAATTCATTCTTCAGTTTATTTGTAATTTCTTACTCGAAAAATTTCTTTTTTTCTAGACTATAGACTTTTAAAAACGGCAACTCTACCAAAAACAATAATCAAAATAGTCTAATGAATTAGAAGTTATGAAATTTTTATTATATTGTGAATAAACTTTATTATTCGGGATGAAAGGTTAATGAACAGGGTAGTTTTATCAATTTTTTTTTTTCAGTTTTATTTTTTCAAGATAGTGGACTGTAATTTTTTATGAGTTTTTTTGTCAATTTCCAAAACCAAAGGAACCAAAAAAACGGATAAATATTTTTTAATCTTTTTATCATAAATTTTACTGTTTATGATGAACTTTCATATCCATTTTATGGTTTGTTAAATAAAAAATATTTCAGAATAGAAAATTAATTCGAGGGTCTTATAAATTTTCAAGTAGGTCTGGAAAGGATATTTTAATTATTACAAAGGGGTTGTCATTTTATCTTATTTGTTTATTTTTTTTTGGTTCTTTTTGTTTTTCCTTGAATTAAATATCCCCAACATGACTAAGAGACAAGTTTCTATTCGATTTTTTTTTTGGAACAACATGATCGATGCAAAATACATATTACATATTTTTTTTTGTACTTTTTTGATTAAATTTTTTCTAATTGAATCTTTCAATCAAAAATATATTTGTTGTTACAATATAAATTGGGCTGGGGTTGTGTCGGAAAGGTTTGTGAGAATTTTTCAAGAAAGGTTTTTTTGGGATATTCTGTTCAGAAATTCATTATACGTTGAAAGATTAAGTCAAAATCATCATAATTTCTATTTGGTACATTATATTTTCAATGTTTTATTAGAGTAAAAAATTTTTATTTAAAAATTTGAAACAGTTTTATATAATTCAAAAATATACATTTTTAAAACGTTTTAATATATTTTGTAAATTAAACAATCAGAATATAACAAAAATTTTGTTTATAGGGTGATTTATGATTGTTCTGAAATAATTTTTTTTATTAGAGTTAATTGGTGGTTTTTTTGATATTTGTTTCAAAAATTCTTATCCTAACATCTAATAAGTCACAAATTATAATACAAAAATAATCATCAAAGGTAAATAAAATAGATTTTTGTTCTCATTTTCAAAAAGATTATAGAAATATTTTTTTTCGAGTTTATAACATCTTATAAAAATTATAAAGAAAAAAAGTAATTTTCATTTAAAAGGTGTATTTTTTTAGTAAAAAAACCTTTTCAAATTCCATTATTAATATTATCAATTGTAAAAATATACAAAAATTATGTAATTTTAAAAAAATAATTATTTAAAATAAATAAAAATAAATTTTGATCATGTGATAAAAGTGATCTTTTTAGACTTTCCAAAATTTCAGCATATTTAATTCCTTTCTGGCAAATCAAATATGAGTTAAAAATATTACTTTTAATTAAATTTAAATCAAAACCTTTTATCAAAAAGATTTTCAAATGACTTTGGAAATCTAAAAAATAAGTTTGAGTGAATTTCTCCATTTTGAAAATTTTTTGATTAACCTCAAAAAATTCTGATTGATAGAAAAGATGGCTATCAGAACACAGACATTGTAAAATTTTCTCTAATTGATATTCTTCTTCAAAAGAAAAGATATACATCTAAATATTTTTATTTTTTGATTGAAATATAACAACTAAAATTCCAAATAAACTATTTTTCATAAATTTTGACCCCCTTTATAATGTTAATGGGAGTTGTTTTGAGGGTTTATTCCAGTATTCTTAACAAAAAATATTTTCAAATTTTTGGATCTGAATCATTTTTTCTAATTTTTCAAATTTTAGTTTTGCTTTTTCAAATTTTTTTTTTCTTTTGTTTTTCTTTTTCTTTGTTTTTGAAAAATTTTTCTTTTTTTTCTTTTTCTTTTTTTTTCTTATTTTTTTTTTTTCAAAAGATCATGTGGAAAAAAAAACGAGATCTTCGAAAAGACAAATAATCACTAAGAAAATTGAGAATGTAATTTCTTTTAAAATGGATTTAATTATTCATAAAAAATATTGTTGTTCAACTTTTTTTCAGTGAAAGTTCAGTAATAAATAATCAATAATGCTCATTTCAAAAATTGTGACTCACTTTTTTTTAGTTTTTGGTTTTATTTTTTTTAATTTTTAATATATCAGGCTTTTATTGATTTAAAATGACTTAAAAGTGAATTACAAATCATATTTAGTTATTAATTGTTCTTGAATACTAAAGGATAAATTTTTACTTTTCAATTTATTATTTCAGGTGAGTCACAATTTTTGAAAAAGGGTTTAGTTTTATTCTAAGAGGTATTATAATGAATAAATTTTTAAATATTATTTGAATTTGTAAAATTGTATAAATGAGTTACAAAAAACTACAATTATAATTCACATTTTTGTATACTATTTTACTTTTTAGTTTTAATTATTGTACCTCGTCATGGGAGGGAATATGTTGCTATTATTTTTTCAATGAAATCTAAAAATTCCATCATAATTTAAGAATACTCTAATTTACAATTTGAAGGTGATAATTATTAGTGGTACCATCAAAAGATCAAAAAATTAAAAACAAATTTTTGAAAAAAAAATCTTGGATTGTACAAAAAAATTTTTATAAATCGAGTGAAAAAAGGGGGTAAATTTTTAAATTTGAATATATCAAATATTCCCCCAAATACCCGAAAATCGAAAATATCCGAAATTTTTTTAACCACGAAAAAACACGTTATGGACAACTTCTATGATAGTCTAGTGTCAATATACTCAGTTTAATGGTAAATTTGGAATTCTATTTTGAGAAAAAATTTTTTTTCTGAAAATATCATAATTCAAAAAATTTAAATTTTAGGGAATGGTAATCAACCCATTTTGTGTGAAAGGAATTGGTATCTTGGATGACTGTAACATTTCTGATCATTTTGAAATGGTATTAACTAAATGAGAGAAAATGTACTTGTAAAGAAAGTTTCGAATTGTGAATTATTACCCATCATTATGTAATCTTATATACAATCCAAAAATAACCGAGTAATATCTAATCTTACAATACACATACATACCCGACACAAGGTTACCCAAGCCAAACTTTATTTAAATTACCATTCCATATAATAAACTAATTTAACCAAAACATACAAACACAAAACATACCAAACCTAACAAAGCCCATACCAATACCCTGACATACATATAAACTTACCCTAATAAGTACCAACAATTACTCAAATATACTCAAAGGTAACAAAACATCTACAGAGTAGTTTAAAGTAGAAAATTCAAAAAAAAATATTTTATCTAAAAGTAAAATTGTGATTTTACCGTTAAACTGAGTATAATGGAATAAGAGTATCTTAGAAGTTGTCCAAAATGTGTTTTTATGAGGTTAAAAAATTTTCAGGTATTTTTGATTTTCGGGTATTTTCGAGAATATTTTAAACACCCTTTAATTTCAAATTTTGAAATATTTCATAATTGAACAAATTCATATTTCTTTCAAAATAGTCAATTTCATTGAAATATATTGGTTGTAGGTATTGAAGGAAACACTTTACGGGTAGGTTAAGATATTTTAGGGTAGGTTAGAGTATGTTAAGGCATGATAGAGAAGGCTTGGGTGGTTTAAATAGTATGTTAGAAAATTTTTGCAAAGATTTTGAAAAAAAAAAATAATTAAGAGATCGATTAGACATTATAACTTGTTTTAAGGGGAAAAAAAATTACACTTAACTTTGGTGGTAAAAATTGGGTTTCGAAAACATTTTTAAAAATATTTAGTATTGATTATTTCAAAATTTTGGATTTTCTACAATTTAAATAATATAAAATACTACCAATCGCAAAATAATCTTTTTGCTTTTTCTTCCCACTATTATAAAAAAACATTAAAAACTTTCATACTCATGATAATAATCAAGAAAATCTTCAAAAACAAGAAAAAATTTCAATTTGACCAATTTTGAAATTTAATAGTATACCCAAAAAAAGGAGTAAAAACCTTAATTAACATGAATAATTAGCCTTTCTGGTATAAGATATGAATTCGTATGGAGTCTCCAACCTAAAATTAAATTAAAATATTGAACTTACAAAAATTAAAAATAAATAACAAAGTAAGGGGTAATTTTTAAAAAATGAAAAATAATTTTAAAAAAAAAACAAAAAAAGTACTATAATTGTATCAATGATACGGATATTAACTTTATTGAGGTGAATATATTTCTCTTTTTCAAAATCACATATTTTTATCAAAAATAAACTCAAAGTTAAAAAAAAAAATATTGTCAACTAATTAATCAATTAATAATATTTTTTTTTTACACCGAACTTGTCAATTATTTCTTCTGTAATTTGTGTTGACAAGCCTAAATATTCTTTGGGATCTAATAAATTTTCAATTTCCTTTTTCGTCAAAATACTGTTGATAAGAGGGTGATTTCTCACTCTATTTGAAAAGTCCTTGTGTGCGGAAATTACACGTAACAATTCATGTGCTTCTTGCCTCCCAATTTTGTGTGCAAGTTGTAACATGATTCTTTCTGCGACTTGCTTTCCGTCCGGCTTCATCAAATTTTCATGCACACGATCTTTAAATACGATCAGTCCGTTTAAGATTGAGCCCATTTGAGATAGGGCAAAGTTCCCAACACAGCAAAGGGTACTTAATGCGATCCTTTCGGTAGCGGAATTTGTTAGATCGCGTTCGTGTTCCAGGGATATGTTTTCCATAAGTGGCGCGATTTGCGCACGAACAATCCTGGCACATGCACAGATACGCTCGGACTTGTGGGGGTTTCTTTTGTGCGACATTGTTGATGAGCCAACTTGCTTTTTCCCAAAGCCCTCTGACCATTCTCCAATTTCGGAGCGTTGAAGATTTCGGATTTCCTTGGCAATCCTTTCCACGCTGGAAATTAAAGAGGCAGTAGAATAAGCAAAGTTTGAGAGATGGATCCTGGACAAGACCTGTGTTGAAATTGGCGCAGGTTCGAGTCCTAAGTCGTTCATCGCAATTCGCTGTACCTCTTTGGTTCCAATGCCTGCAAATGTTCCAATTGCACCTCCAAATTTAGCCACGTTGACCGTTGTGTTTCTTAAATTGCTTTCCGCTAAGGAGACCTCATACAAATGGTTTGCAAATTTAAACCCCATTGTTGTTGGAATCGCCCATTGGCCATGGGTTCTTCCAATGCATGGAACAGCCTTATTTTCTTCAGCTAAATTGGTAAGCGCCTTCCTGATCGAAGTAGAAGAATCAATGAGAATCTGGCGGGCCCGTGTTAATTGTAAGGCCAGCACACTGTCATTAATGTCTTGGGAAGTTGCAGAATAGTGCACATATCCCCCGTATTTGGGAGACGTTTCGGCAAGTGATTTAACCATGGCCATAATGTCGTGGTGTGTTTCTTTTTCAATTTCTAAGACTCTTTCAAACTTGACCTTTCCTTCGTCAACATTCCTTTTGAGTTCTGGATAGGCCTCCTTAGGGATAATGCCTACCTCACCAAGTGCGTGCAAGAGGGCTAATTCAACTTGCAGTTGGTATTTCACTCTCTGATTTGTGCTAAACAGTTCGTTCATTTCAGTGCTATATCGATCGATCCATGTTTTGTTTTTGCTAAAATGTCTGAAAAGACCAAACGAAAGGTTTTTTTGAGAATTATTAATAAAAGAAGATTTGTTGAGTGTTTGGAGCATTCGTAGTTTTAACAGCTGCTTTAAAGGAGAAAAAAAATAAACTAATTTCTAAAAAAAATGAAAAAAGCATATTAACGATCTTATTTATTATCCATTTTTGGGGAGAATTTCCCTTTAAATTGTATTATATTGGTTTGGTGTTTGATCAAAGCTTGATTCTCGGAATTTTTTTCTCAATTTACTTCTGATTTCTTTCTTAAAGCGAAAATTTTCTCTTTTTTCAAAAAACATTTGAGATTTTATTCTCAACTGTATTGTTCTTGGATTTGAGTTTAATTTGATGATTTTTTGAAATGTAAAAAGTTTAAACGACAAGAAAACAATTTTTGAAAAAGCAAAATTTATTTATCGTCTTTCTTTATTGAAATAATCAACTTCATGAGAGCAATTTTAAAAATTAATTTCCAAAAATCAGAAAGATTTCTTAGTTTCCTTTTAATTGTTGACAATATTCGGGTTAAATTCATAAGATGGAATATTTTAACTCTTTAAAATTGAACTGGTTGTTTTTCTCTTGTGTGATTTAAAGTGATTTTTTTTTACGTACTTTTGTTGATGAAAAAAAAACAATTTTGCAAATCCCAAGGGTTCAAGAAAAAAAAACTATTATTGAAAGTTAAGAGTAAAAAAAAGGACTTTGGGGTGTATTTTACATTAGTCTACTAAATCAAATTTTCGACGCCCATAAATTAATGTTTAGTATATTGTTGCCATCACCCTAACTATTCACTTCTTGTTTTTTCAATTTTCCACAATATTTAATTTAATCTTTGTATGAGGAAAAAGTTTACAATAAACCAATTTTTATCTTGTTTTTTTTTTACTGTTAGTTCGAAAAACAATCAACAATATCATCAACAATGTTCCTATTTCCAAATTCATTTCAAATAATTTAAAAAATCCGGCTACAAGCTTTTAAAAGATCAACTGACGCTAACAGGAGGAACAACAAGAGTATAATCAATAAACAATACTGGTATTTGGATTTTAAATAGGAAACAATTTTTACTTCATTTTCTAGATTTTTCTTTTTTTAATACAGCTCCGAAAGAGGTAGCTTGTAATTTGTGGTTTTAGTCTTGGTTGGAAAAGGAAATTAAAACACAAGTGAAAATTTTTTACCATTTATAATTCAAATACCCGTAATAATTATTAAAAATGCAATCTAACAACAGCAGCAACTACGAAAATATTTTAATCCTATTCATATATCCAAAGAACAACAAGAACAACAACAATAATAATACCAATACTTTTAAATTTAAATTTATATAATTTAAATATTAGGGATTTTCTATAATTTAACTTATGAATTAAAAAAAACCTTTTTGAAAAAAAGACCATTAATTTGATTTAATATCTCAAGTATAAAAACAAAATATTATTAAATTATCAAAAGATATTCCGACATTTTTTGATATCATCTTTTTTGTTGAAATTTGTATATATAAATTATTTTATGGAAATAACTATCAAACCTAAAAACCGGATATTTTCAAAACCCAGTAATTCCATTTTTCTGATCAATTGAAAATAATAGTAAAAAGTTAAAAATCAATTCTCATTTTACAGACAAATAACCCAATTACCGGGGGTTTGACAATTTCCAGTTTTTAGGTCTGATAGTTATTTAAAATAATATATTTGAGGGAATTTATTTAATGTAAAAATATTCTGTTGTTTATGTACTTTGAATTAAGTTTTTAATTCCCTCACTTGTAAATAAAAAAAAACACAAAATATAATTTTTGTTATTTTTTTTTACAAAATTTATGTTTATTACCAAAATGGTAAATTAAGCTAATTTACAAGTGATAATACAAATTAGGATACCCAAAAACAGAAACACGAATGAAAATAATCATATTTTAATTAAAAAGAGTTTCAAGATATCAGAAAATAGTTTTGCATTCATATAAAAATAATTTCATAATAAATTTCCGAATTTTTTTTTACTTGTTTTTTACTTTTTTTTATTTTTTTTTTTTAGATGAAAAATAAATATTTCTAGTAAATAGAACTGAATATTAAATTATTAATTTTTTTATTAAAATTGATAATAAAAAATTGTAGAAAATATTTATTTACTGAATTTGATTTTTAATGTGCCAATGATTGTGAAATATAGTTTTCTAAAGTTAAGAACAAATTATTTATGTAATAATTTCCCATAAGAAAAAGTTTTAGAAAATACAAGTAATTCTATAAAAATTGATACATATTAACAAATTATGATACTAATAAAGAGAATACCCACAAATTGAGAAAATAAAAGCCAAAAATATTAATTTTTTGTTTTGTTTGATTTTTATAATTAAAATACTTTATTGATTGTTTGATTTTTTAATTTTAAAAAAATTATCTATTTTGGAATTTCTGCTTTGTGATTAATTTTCAAATGTTTTCTGCCCTATAATTCATATTCAGAAAAAATATTACCTTAAAAGATTGCTTTTCTTGAAAATTTAATCAAAAACAATCTATATTGGGATTTTCTGAACAGTAATTCATTTTATGTTAAAAACGCTTGGCCAGAACGATATTACTTTCCACTCTAATTGTGAAAGCTACTCTATGGAACAATATGTTCAACACATTTTTTAATCAGTACAGTGATCAAAATAATGCGTGCACGACGACTATAATCCGTGTTTCAAATTATTAACCGTGCTTTTTTTTATTCTTGTACCAAGGCAACATCCAACTAACAAATAGTATACATGAGCCCAAATTAATTTTGAAAGTAAAGATCTGGTTATTTTTAGTAAAATTTAAATTATTCATGCAAATAGTTGAAAATTTTCCATAATATTCTCAATTTTTTTGAAATTTTTTTGTTTTTTTTATTATTAAAATTTTCTTTAAAAATTTACTCTATTTTTTGAGATAAATTTTGCAATTTGATCCTTTATTTTTAGAATTTCTTTTTATATAATAGAACTTTAAGAAATCAATACCATATTTTTTTAGGGTTTATTATTGATTTCTTTGATTGGTTAATGTATTGGTCAACTATAACAAAAAAACACGCTTTTTATTTTGAAACACGCATTAAATTTTTTTGCATGCTTTATTTTGACTACAGTAACCTTACTTGAAGTTGACAAATTAAAGTAAGACCTATTAAAAAAGTAATAATAAATGATTAAAAACCAAATAAGGGGTATTGAAAATAATGTTCTAGATTCAAATAAGTGGCAGTAATCTGAGTTCAACCAAAATGTATTTGTTACATTTATTATTAAATTTTTACCCGAAAAAACAGTTTGTTTTTTTTTAGCAGGAGACTTTTAAAAAAGGTTGTACTACAAACAAAAAATATCCACAACCTCAAGATTTTCAAGAACTGGGGTGTTGCCTGTCTGTTAATAATTTTTATAAGGAAGGTGAATTGTTGATTAAAGTAGACTCTACTCATACTTTGAAATTTTCAATTCTATTTGTTCCAAAATGTTTACTACGAATTATACTTTACAAGTAGAGATCTTTTTTCCTTTTTAACAATCACATTAATAATATCGAGAATAACACTTTGGTTTATTCAATTATTTTAACCCTTTTTCAAATAATTCTGAGATTTTACAGTCAGCTAATAAAAAATTTTCCTATTTCTTACTTTTAGTTTATTAGATTATCTATTTAAAATTATACACCAAAATAGATTTTTTTCGCTTTTTTAGATGATAAAAAAGGAATTGATCTTTTCTCTAATTTGTTTAAAGCCTCAAAAACTGTACCAACATCTACAAAAAAAATTTTAAATTATTTTTTCATCAGTCATACTTTTTTTTTTTTCTTTATTCTCTTTCATCTTGAAAATTTGATGAACAAAGTAACACACACTCACATATTCCTCGTATTGCTTTTAGTTGCTTCTCCGATCTTTGCTGCATTAAACATAACAAAACTAAGTCCATCAAGTTGTGACTTTCTCTACCAAGATGATCTAAGATGCGAGTCTGACGAGATGACTCCAGACACTGGTGATTATTGTGGCACTTTGTGCCAGCGTTCTGATGATTCGATTTATTGCACAAGCGATTTTTGTGGAGTGGATCGGCCTTACTCAATTACTGATCCAGACAATTGCGCGGATTATTCAGGGGGGAAATATTGTCGTGTGTGTATTCATAGGGGTTGTTCTGTAAGTGAAGACAATTTTGATTGCTTAACAGAAGGTTCCAAAATGTATAGTAGGTGTGATAGTTATACAATGACTAACGAAGGTTTGTTGATCGTAGTATATTTTTTTTTTTTCAAAACAATGTTTAAAAAGAAAGAGAAACAAAAAAAAAAACATTCAAAAAAACAAACAAAGCAGTAACAAGACTCAAGGTTCAGTAAAAAATTCATTTTGTTCCAGAAAATGAAAGTTTGCTGAACGAAGTCGGTACATTTTACCATTTTGAAAAATTTTAATTGTGAGAGCCTTACTAAAAAATCTTATTTGAGTCCCACCAGATATTGAAATTTCAAGCCCAAAACATTATTCTAGAATCTGTTTGTGAAAAGAAAGTGAACCCAAATTAAAACAGATTTAAATCTTGAATTTTTCGATTTTTTGAAGATTTTTTGATTAAATTTTTGAGTTTAAATAAATTCTATTTTGGATCTAGAAATGTGTTTAAGGGAACATTTGAAATTATTCCAAGAATAAATCAAAGAAAGATAGACCCGAAAAGGTGTGTATTTTAAATAAATCTTTCTTTTCGAAGACCAAACACATAAGATCATCTTTCCAAATCAATTTGTTGAAATCAAAAATGAAAAAAAAAAAAATCGATAAAAAGCTTATTTTCAAGAAGATTTTTTTTCTTTTTCTTCTTAATTTGGAGGAATAAAAAAAAAACTTATTGCCTTGGAAATTCTCACCCCACTACTATTTATTATTAGTTGACAAAACCTTTTTTTCCAAATTGCTTTTCAAAATTCAATTTTTAAATATTTTTATAAAAACAAAGCCAAATCAAAGGATATTGTCTCAAGATTAAAACAAAGGGAAGGTGGAATTTTCTAAATCACAAAACAGTGACAAAGGCCCAATCCAAAGAAATAGAGAAAATTGAAATTAAAATCTCGAAATTATTTTGAGTTTTTCGATTTAAGGGAGTAAGTAAATTTTTCAAATTTTAAGTGCCATCGTTTATACGAAACAGAATTATTCAAATCATTTCTTTAACTATAAATATATTGATATTTTAATAAATACGAAAGTGTCAGATATCAAAGTATAATATATTTACATACCAACTAAAAAAAGGAATTCAAAAAAAAAAGAAAAAATTGATCAAAAAAAAATACATAAAACTCATTTATTTCAAGCTCTTATCTGTAATATTGGATACAATTACTTCTTCTTATGTTTGGTTTTGTTTTTAATTCGAATGGAAAAACTTTTGTTTGTACAATTTTTTGAGAACCAAATTACTTGCTATTTCAAAAGAATTTCCAAAACGAATTCAAAAATCCTATTTTCATTTTATTCATCTAATTCTTGATTGGGTTAGAGAAAATAGGATATTTTTTTAAAATTCTTTTCAGAAATATCAATTCATTGGACAAATTCGTTTGATTTTATAATTATTTATTTTCCATTAAAATCGAACTAAAAATAATTCTGAATCTGGTTGAATTTTTTTCTAAATTTCTTTTTATTTTGGGTTAAATCTTTTCTAACTGTTTTCTGATTCCAAGAATTCAACTCCTTTATTTCAATTTTTGAAATAGTATTCTTTAATTTGGTTTTGTTTGATTAAAATATTTGAAAAAAGACTTTTGAAAACAAATTTGTAAAAAAAGGTTTTGTAAAATAATAATAATTAGTCATGAGACGAGAAATTCAAGGATATACATTTATTTGTATTCATAACAAATTAAGAAGAAAAAGAAAACAAATTTTTATAAATAGGCTTTTATCGATTTTTTTTTTTTTCATTTTTGATTTCAACAAATTTATTTGGAATGGTGATCTTTCTCGTTTGGTCTTCTAAAAAAAAATATTTTTTTCAAATATACACCTTTTCGGGTCTATTTTTTTTTGGCTTACTGTTTGATGAATTTCACCCATTTGTATAAACAAATTTCTAGATCCAAAATCTAATTTAATAAAACACAAAAATTTATTCAAAATAAAATGTTCAAAAAATCGAAAAATGAAAGATTCAACTCTGAATTACTTTGGTTTCGCTTTCTTTTCACAAACAGAGCCATGAATGATGTTTTGGTTTCAAAGTTTCAATATCTGATAGCACTCAAAAAATATTTTTCTGTAAGGTTCACACATATAATATTTTTCAAAATGGTAAAATGCACTTACTTCCTTAATGAAAAATATATAATTATCAAACCAAACAAATATATCCACCAAATTTTTATTTCTTAAGAAAAATTTCAAAAATATCCTATTTTCTGAACTAAAACTCGAATTAGATGACTTAAATGAAAATAGGATTTTTTAAATTCATTTTGGAAATTCTTTTGAAACAGCAAGTAATTTGGTTCTCAAAAAATTGTACAAACAAAAGTTTTTCCATTCGAATTAAAAATAAAATCACGTAAAGAACAAGTAATTATATCAAATTATACAGATAATATCAAGCAATAAATGATTTTTATTTATTTTTTCTTTATCAATTTTTTCATTTTTTTGAATTCCATTTTTCAAATGGTATGAAAATATATTATCTAGGACATCTGGCAGTATCCTATTTATTAAAATATTAATTTTTTTGATTAAAGAAATGATTTGAATAATCCACTTTCTCATAAACCGTTGCACTTAAAATTTGTAAAATGCACTTACCCCCTTAATTAAGGTTTTGCAGGTATTTGAATTGTAAATAGTAAAAAATTCTCACTTCCTTTTCCTTTTTTTAGGACTTTTGTTTTCAAAAATATTTTCAAGAAATTGATTGTTATTTGTGATCTCTATTTCTTATTGGGTACTTTTTTTTTGGTGGGGTAAATCTCAGATTTAAAATATTCTCTAATTTTAAAAAAATCACAATGAAAAATCAATTCTTTTTACCCTCATTGAGTAACAAAATAAAGGTGTTTTTCTTTGAGATTTTTTAAAATTTTAGAATATTTTAAAACTGAAATTAGATGCCTTTTTTGTGCTATATACTCGGTGATCAAAGAATCCTCAACGGAAGTCAGATTTCTTAATTGAAAAAAAGATAATCCGCTGAAATTTTATCCCATTTATATCTCAAATATCAGAATTTTTTTAAGGAAGCAGCCACTTCCAGAGATTTCAATTATGTTTAAAAATACTCTGATACAATTTTTTGTATTTTTAATTTTGCATTATAAATCTAAATACCACACACCATGATCATTAAAAAAATTTTTTAAAAAAAAAATTAAACATTTTCTAATTTTTCACTTTTTAATGACTTCAATTATAATAAACACTATTGGATAATAAAAGATATTGGATCAAAAAAATTATTTTTTGAGATATTTAACAATTAAAGTTGGAAAATCCAATTTTCCAGGTTCTAGAAAGATTTTTTTTCAAATTTAATAGTAAAAAATTTGAATATTTTTTTTTTCATCAAAATTAAGAGGTAAATTTAACAAGCATTTTAAATTTAATAAATATCTTTCAAATGGATAACCAATTATTTTGACTATTTATTTCGATTTAAAGAATTATTAATTAATATAAATTGAAAAAAATATTTTTTTTAATTATCGTTAGGTTTTCCAGAATTCAAAAGAATTTAAAATTTTTAAAGATTTTTTTCCATTCTTTTCCATTCTGGAAAAGCTAGGCACTTGAATGCACCCTACGAAAGCTTTTCTTTAGGTTTTCCAGAATTTAAAAGAATAAAGTAAAATCAAGCGTTTTTCTCTATTTTTTTGAATTCTTTTATATCCTCGTTAGGTTTATCTTGAGTTTTCTATTTATCCGTAAAGCCAATAGATATTATAAATAAAACAGAAAAATTCAAGAAAACCTTTGCACTTGACGTCAATCTACAGATGCTTTCATTATGTTTTTTTGAATTTTTGAAATAAACCGAAAAATAAATAAAATTTCTGTTTATTTCAAAAATTAAAATAAAATGCTGTTAGCTTTTCCATAATTTAAAAGAATAGAGTAAAATCAAAGATTTTGCTCATTCTTTTGAATTCTGGAAAAGCTAGGCACTTCTTGACCAAAATCTACATTACTCTACGTACGCAACAATAATTATCAGTTATCTTAAATCTCTATTTCGGTTTTATCAAATGAGTACAACATTTTCAAAAATATTAGTTATTATCTATCAAAGTAAATATCCCCAAGTGTAATTAAACTAAAATTTGTCCTTCCATTTCTTTGGAATTTTGAACCTGAAAAAAACACCATTTTTTCTTGACTAGAGACTTTTAAAAAAGGTGGTTATACAAACAATAATAAATACAATAGCCCTCATGAATTTGAAGTTCTGGAATTTTGATTATATTGTGAATAAAATTTATTATTAATGATCAAGAGTTAATGAATGTAGTAGTTTTGTCTAACTTTTTTTTTTTCAATTTTATTTTTTCATGTTATTGATGTGCAAAAAACTATTTCTGAATTGTAAAAGTTTTTGGCTTATTGTTAATAGTTAAATGTTAAAAAAAGCACTTAATATGTTAAAGAGAGAATTTTGAATTGACTAAATTTGTGTCTTATAATCTAAAGAGCGTATAGGCACAGTCATTAGAAGAATTTTAAACTCAATTTAGTTTTCTAAAATGACATTAAGAACGTATGGAAGAAAAAATGAAGAAATATAAAAAGAAATATGAAGGTGGGAAACTTAAAGTTATTGGATCCAAGTTAAACTTGCTGTTATATGTTATTTGGATTTGAGTTCCTTTTTTCTAATGGTGTGCTGAATTCTATTATCCATGAAATATTATATAGTGATGTCATGTATTTTTTTTTGTTTTCATTTTTTCCTCAGTAATTCATCCGTATCTTCTTTGACAATGATGTTGAAGTCAAATTAATTGATTTTTTTGAGTTCATTTTCATATTGTTTTTTCATTTTTTTGTATTTCAGACAACTCCATATAAAATTGACTATATCATTATTTTTTCTGCAACATGGCCATATTTTAGATTTTGTACCTTTTCTTTGTCTGAATGTGTATCTAAACACTATTTCCCTCAAATAGAAACCCAGCACAAAAATGAAAAATTCATTTTTTTTTAAGAATCAACTAATACAAGATTAATTAGAAATAAGAGAAATAATGAACCTCGGATTAGAGCCAATATTCGTCAAAAGAAATATCTGAACCAACTTTAAATTTCACAAAAAAAAAAATAAAATGTAAAAAAAAATTTGGTTTACCACTTTTGTGGAACGTCTCATGCAAAAATTTTCAGGTTATTTGGAGAAATTAAAATTGTTAACAAAAGATTTTTCTAATCGGTAATACAAGAATTTTAAAAGACATTATATAGTCTCGATTTTCTAAGTGTTTATTTTTTTACAAAGATTTTTTTTTTCAAATCGAATTTCAATAAAAAAAAATTGAAAAAAGAAAAGAAAAAATGAAAAATGAAAAGTGAAATAAAAAACAAAAAAAAAAGATTGACTAAATTAGCAAAATGGATTCTGATCTAAAAATTGAAAAAATTTTTTAAGAAGAATATTGAATAAAACACATTGAATTTGTTCAATTTATACAATGTAACTGGGATTCTTTGACTGAGAAAGGGTTTATAATAAAAAAAAAAAAATCAATTAAAAATTACATCTCATCTTTTTTTTTAAAATTTTTTTTCCTTAATTCGATAAATTTGCTTTTATATCCCTATCTGAAAATTAAAATCTTTCATTTACAAAATAATTTTACAATAAAATATCGTTTATTTTGATATATATTCATATATTTTCGTAAATATAAATCATTTCACAATAATTTTATCCAAATAATAATCCGAGAAATGCTATTCAGAAATTTTCAACATAAAACTTATTTTATTATTTATTTTCCCTTTTAAAGTTTTTTCTTACAAGGAAAAAATCAAATATTAAAAGAGATAACTATTATTAAATCAAAACTTTTCGTATATTAAAAACATGATAAATGAAATATTTTTTTAAAAAAAACTTGGCATTTTTTCAATTTTTAAATGGGTTGTAATAATTTGAAAAGGGTTTCATAATATTATATATGTTTATTATTCTCAAGAAAGGATTAATTTCTCAGTTATTTTCCATTTAATAAATTTATACAATTAGATTGCCAGTCTGTGTATCGTAATTGGGCTGAGTGCAACCTCGACGAGAGTTGTGAATGGGCATGGCCACATGGGGGAAAAGGCCCTGGCTGCTTTATAAACGAGAAATACAATTCAAGTAATGCAAACATTTATCCATCTGATGGGGAAATAGGTGCCAAATTATGTGAAATGAGAGAAAACTGTGATTTGTGCCAAGAAGCTGGTTGTAGTTGGTGTCATGACTCAAAAAGTGGAGCAGGTTATTGTGTTTATGATCAAGCATCTACTAATAACCAAGAGTGTCTTTTTACGGTTTTAGATTCCGATGAAATTTGCCCTTCGAATTCAAAACAAAATAAAAATTGTGATGAATATAAGACATGCACAGAATGTAAAAATCAAGATTCATGTAGTTGGTGTACATTAAATGAAAGGTCAGATGAAGGGAAATGTATAATCAGTAATGATCTTTGTGAAAGTCCACATATGTTTGATTTTTTTTTATATATATATATATTAAGAAAAGGTTTTTTTTTTGATAAATCAAAGCTATTTGTAATTTTTTTGATGAGAATTTCCTCAAGAAGATATTTGTATTTTGAATTTAAGTTTTATTAAAAACAAAAAAAAAAAAAAAAAAGTAAACGATGAATTTATTAAAGGAGTGGCTATAAGTTAATTGACAGGCAGTTTTTCGTTATTGTTTATAATAAAAGAAAATAATTTGAAAAAAAATAAAAAAAAAAATTGAAATACAAATTTAATGGATACAGATAATAATCCACATTACAAAAAAGGACATTTATTATTTGAATCAAATCTTTGAGTATTTTATTATTATGGACTTATATAGAATAATGATGAAATATGGAATAGAGATTCAATTTTAAATAATTTGTATTAGATTGTGTATTTGGAATATCTTTTAATTTACCAAAGAAAGTGAAAAAGAATTATTTATAATTTTTTTTTAGATAAAAAATAACAAAAATAATTAAATTATGAAATTAAGAAGATTTTTACGCTATTAAATTTCAAAATATTGGAATTTCAAATTAAATTAGAAATTATAAAAAACAAAATAACTTAATTTCTTTTATTTTTTTTATTATTTTTTCTGAATTAATGAAAATTATTATTCCAATCCGTTTTTTTTTTTCTTTCTTAATTATCTCAACATTCTATAATTTTTTTTTTTTTTTTGAGAATTTATCTATATTATGTAAATATAACCTTCGATATGTTTAGTAATTCCCTTTAAACTAATTTCTTTTAAACATATTTAAATATTATTTGTTTAATCTAGTATTAACTTAAAATTGATAAAGATTGATTCACACTACGAATAGATTAAAATTATAAATTGTACCAAGCTTAAATTCATATGTGTATAAACAAAAAAAAAACATTATTCCAATTTGCTACACAATAGCAAACATACAAAAAAACATACGATATTACAATTTTAACTTTTTTTCAAATTAAAGAAACTGTCAACTTTGAATGATATAAATTTTCAATATACACCTATATCCGGCAACTGTTTTCAATTTACCAAATTATGCCACCCAAAAAAATGATGAAAAAATAGTAGCTAATTTTAGTGAAGAAAAATAGAAAAAGAAGGTGTAAAAAAAATATATTTTTCTTAAAATTACTTCAAATAAACAATCATTTTTTTTTTATTAAATATATTTCGAGATTTTTTACTTCAGAAATATTGTATTTAAGAAAAAATAGTTGAATTTTTTATTGATGGGTTAATTTCTTTAACTAATTGAAAACGTTATTCTTTTCTTTTGAAAAATATGTTTTTTGAAAAAAAGGATTAGAAAAATCATTTTTCGAAAAAATGATAATTCAAATAAACCAAAAATAAATTCCAAAAAATTGTACACAGTTTAAATAGTTGGAAGAATAACAATACCACACTTTACATTCAATTTGGAAATAATATTGATTTTACAAACTATTTCATTTTTTTTCTTTTTTGTTTTCATTTACTTTTTTCCAGTTTGGTAATCTGTTTCTTTTCGATCTGGAATTTTTTATCAATGGTTGATAGAAGGTTAGTGTCGAGTTTGCTGAAAGAGAAAAATCCACATATATAATGAGTTAATGGTATCTATCGTTTGATCGATCAACAATTGTTGGTGGAATTTCAACAAATTTACCAATACATTTTTTGTTCCACTTATTTATTCATTTTGGAAAAACCAATTTTTATTTTTTGGCTTTTTTATTTTTTCTATTTTGGATGAAAATGATTACTTATAGCAATATGAATACTGGATAACATAACAGTGGTTTAATATTATGTTTGAAAAAATATAATAAATTGGGGTTTTTTTGCCTTTTTTTGGTTTTGGGTGTGTCAATTTTTTTTAAATGGGATTTCGTAGAATTATGCAATAGCAGAAACAAGTTGCGCTTAAATTGTAAATAAAGGCAAGAATAATAAATAAATACCTTATAAAAAGTCAACACCTCCAATATAACTCGTTTCTGTGCTTTCTTTACTTTCAAAAAATTGAATCAAAAGCTTGTTGAAATAAAAAGTAAAAAAAATGTGATCAATGATAATTTTATTAATAGAGTTTAATTTGTTCAATTAAACTAAAACTTTGAAAGCTACACAAATAAAAAATAAATAAAAAAACACAATTTATTTTTATAGGGGTAGTTACCTTAAATGCCAATCTTTTATCAACAAATTTATTTTAAATTTTATTATATGAAAAATTCATCTATTATTTTTTATTCTTCATTCTAACAAATAATTATTTATATATATATATTTATATATATATGTATATATATATATATATAAACAAAAGCTTAATTTCAAAGGACAATGAATGTATTTCTGAGCTCCAAACGGAATGCAACCAAATTACTGATTGCGAGGATTGTATTACATTTGATTCATGTGATTGGTGTGTTGAAAATGCAATCACAAAAACTGGTAAATGCATGTACAAATATAACAACGATTCCATAAATGAATGCAAAACACAGTATAGTGGGGAATGGGCTAGTTCAACGTGCCCAGTGGTGTCTATATGCGATTCCTTGGAGTGTGAACAATGCTCGAATGAAGGTGCGTGTGAATATTGTTATACTGATTATGGCGAGTTTGCGTGTGTTGGGCAAAATGATTGTCAGAAATATGAAGGTATTATAGTTAATAATTGTAATAAAAGCAATTATAATGTGTATGACTGTTCAGCAAAGAAAGAATGCAATGATTGCTTTTCAGAATTCCCTTGGTGCCAGTGGAGATACACCGGAGAAACTTATCAAGATGTTTCCTGTGCTTACTGGGATGACCCGATAGATTCAAACACCAGGTTTTTTGATGCTATAGATTGTGAAGAATTTGTGATTTGTGAAAATAGATTGGATTGTGATTCTTGTATCAAAAATAGTGATAACTTTCCAGAGTGTATATGGTGTGAAAGTGGTGATAAAGGATCTTGTTATGAAATTATTGATAAACAATATGATGTCGATTGTTCAGCTGGCTGTGTAAAAACGTATGATGATGAGTCTAATAGCAAATCGTCACAAATTGTACTTAATTTATTCCTCTCATTGTTTTCAATTATATTTTATTTTTATCAATTATAAAATATAATACATTTATGCAGCTATTTTAAAAAAGTAAGGAATTTTATAAAACTTTATTTTTTGGAAAAGTTAGAATTTGAGCAATCAAAAAAAAAAAAAAAATTCCTCATTTTTTTAAAATAGTCATATATATATATATAACCGATATACATAATAAATAAAAATCAATTTTTATTAATTTTTATTTCGATAATTATTTAAATTTGAATACCAAGCAAAATATTTTTTTTTTTTTTTTCAATTCTCTATTGATTATTGTTATTCCTGGAACAGTTTATTTGACGCAAATACCCTGATTCGGATTGATTTTCATGTAGAGAATTTTAGAGTAAATAAAATGATATTAATAAGTTTAGGTTTATAGAAAATGGTAAGGGAAAAGAATTTTAAAATAAAAACCTATTCATAATTTTTTTCCCACAAAAATTAAAAATACTTTTTAATTTTTTTTGAAAAGAAAAAATAGAGAGTTGACTTCTCTTATAATAAAATCAATCGATGAAACTGTTTGCTGTCCAAAATATATTTTTTGAAAAAAAAAAAATCGTATTAATCATTTTATGTGAAAATACCAAATTAGAACCATTAACTAATTGAAATTTTACCAATTCTTTATCCTTTTCATTTACAACAGAACAAAAAAACAAGTAATTAACAATACAAATAAAAATAATATATATAACAATTTTGGAGGGAGAACAAAAAAATTACCTTAATAAATTTGTTTATATTTGACTAACATTTGTTAATCGATCAGGGAGTAGATACCATCAACTAATTTTATTAGTTTTTTTTTTTTTTGTTCATTTAAAAGACTTAACTTTTAACTTTATATCATAATCCGAGAACAAAAAAAAAATTAAATGTAAAGTAAGCTATTTTTTAAATATTATTATTCATTGTTTATATTGTTGTTATATCTAATAATTTTCAAATATTCTTGGCCTTAACACTTTGAACTATTTATTATCATATTTCATCTAAATTGTTTTGAATTTATCTTGAAATTTCAAGTTTTCTATTTTCCAATTAATATTTTTAATTTCTTTTTTTTTGAAAATTTCAATCTGCTTGAAATTCTTTCAAAACCAGAAGATCTATTTTTTTTTTGATTTCATATCTTCTTTTATAAATTTAGATTCCGACTCGATCAAGTTTTATAAATTATTCTTGAAGAATGTGGATTGATTTTAAAAAATTTAGGGCTTTTTTATTTTTCCAAACATCTATTGTGTTATGGCTTTTTTGAGGCAGATTGTCAATTACCTGCCCATAGAATAATTTGCTATAAAAATTGATTTAAACATTTGTAATCTTACTCTATTAGTTAGTTTTTTTGTGCCATTATGTATTTTTTTTTTAAATTAAAATTTTCTTTTAACCTATCAAATTCCAAAAGATTTAATTATGTATATTTTTTTCCTGGTTTAAGTGTTTTTTCAGTATTTTGATTCATTATAAATTCTTGAATAAGTTTATAGAAAATATTAATTTTTTATCAATTTCTGATATTGCCCTATCCATTATTAAAATCAAATCATCTACAAAATATTAGAAAATTTTTCCTTTTGTATAGTTTTTAAATTTAAAACAAGACTTGTAAATTCAAATAATCAAGGTGATAGCGGGTCAACTTCGTATAACTCAAAATCGAAATTTTTGTTTACAATCATTTTTTAGCTCTGTTTTAATTTTTTTTTTTCATAAATTATTTATCTAGATTAAAATATACTAATATGTGATTAATTGTATCAAAAAGTTTTTTAATATCAAATGTAGGAACAAAATATTCTTTATTTTGATTATCATTTTTATTTTTTATCAATTTAAATAATATATTTACAACGCAATTCTGGTATCTATTTTCTTCCAAAAAATCAAATTTAGATTTCTGATACTAGAACCCAAGGGTCTTCAATTTCTTTTTAAATAAGTTTGAGTAAAAAATCTTGTGAATGTGTTGTAAATTAATATAGATCAATAATTTAATGGAATTCCATCATCTTCGGCTTTGCGAATAATTAAAATCCTTATTTCTTTAATTACATTTATTATTTTTTCATTTTGGATTATTAATCCAATAAAAAAAAGTTAGCTGAATTATTTTTTAAAAAATATAAAATGATCTTATTCATTATTCCTTATTGAGTAAATTTTATCATATTTTTTTTTTAATAAACTCAAATTCTTAATTTCCTTATTGAAAAGAACAACAAATATACTCATTTTAATCTTCAATTGAAATCAAATAATATTCCAATATTATTCAAAAATTTTTTTCAACAAATATTTTTTAACTGTTTCAATGATATTAAAATAACCATAGTGGAAAAAAAAAGTGAAACAGGATAAAAAGTAAAATATGGTTTTTAATTGGGTTAATTACTGGAAATGAAAAGTAAGAATTTTAAAAAAGGAATAAATAAATAAATAAATAAATAAATGCAAAATGAATTATTCAGCACAATAGTAGTTTTTTAATATTATCTTTTGGTATGGATTTTTCTTTGATTGATCTATTATTAATAATTTGTTGAAAAAATTTACTATTTTTGAGATCTCCAAAACCACAACAATAATTTTGATAAATTAAGTAGGATTAAATTGTATTTATTGGGTTGATTAAAAACAATAGAATGAACTATTCTTTGAAATTAATTGGTTTCTTCTTTTTATTGATTATACTTTTAATTTCCATTAATTAACCCAATTAAAAACTGAATTTTACTTTTTTCCGATTTCACTTTTTTTCCAAAAAAAAAATATCTTTTTTACATAGAGGCTAGAGATCAGTTAAAAACAAATGTAAAACAATCGATTATCAATAGATATATAAACTAAAATTCAAAATTTTTCACGCAGTTAAAACGTTCCAAACATTCACAATAATTCAATTTCACTTAAATTGGAGATAATTTTGATTTTTGTAAAATATGAAAATCATTTTTTCATCTTTTCATTATTCTTTTCATTTCGTTGTTTGAATTACGTAATTTGTTTCGTTGGATCAAAATTTTTTACAATCATTTGGTATTAGGCTAAAGTTGAGTTGTTACAAATAGAAGAACCTAAATAAATTAATGAGTAGTATCTAACCTTTGATCGATCAATATTCCTAATAGAATTTAAACAAATTTAGCAATCAATTTTTGTGTTTTACTCTCTCCAAAATTTTTAACAAACCCATGATTTATTTGTATTGATAATTATTTATTTATTGTTTTGTGAGTATTGTAATTTATAAATAAGTGTTAGCATTTCAAAGAGTGAATGGTTATAATTTGGTAAATCTTCTTGAATTGATTTAAAAAGTTTTTTTTTTCACAAATCGAATTTTGATGTGTTAAAAATTTTGAATTTGGGTTTATATATAAATTGTAAATATAAAAATCGGAAAATATGATTTCATTTTTAAAATTTCTAAAATAAATTATTTCTTCAAATTCCCATTCAAATCTTTTATACACTTGTTATTTATGACTGATAATTGTACCATATTAACTGTAAAATTATTTTTTATAAAAGCTAATTCCAGAAAAATTTGAAAAATTTTATATTTCTATTTATTTATTAAAATAAATTATCAGAAAACTAATTAAATTTACAAAATTATTAAAGACGATTTATTGATTCTTGAAAATAATTCAATTTGTTAGTTAGTATGTTATTACATAAATAAAATATATTAAAATTTATGATCTCGATTTTTTCTGATATTTTTTATTTGAGAAATTATTTTTTTATTTTTTTCTTTTTATTTGGATCTTTTCAAATTTATTTATCTAAACATCATGTATTTCTCAAAAATTCAATGAATTTTTATCAAATTAATCCTTAAATACAATATAATTGTCCTATTAAATTATTATATATTTTTTTCAATTTTGTGGTTTAAAAAACAAAAATTGTGTTTTTTAATTTTAATTTTAATTTTAATAGAATTAAACTTCAAGAATAATTAATAAATATTGATATTCCAAATCATTTTTATTATAATACAGTTAATATACCATTAATACTTGATAATAAATATACCAATCACCCTAAATTCCAAATGGTAATCAAAGAAGAAATAATCTTTTAATAATTGCACTTCCTCAATAATAAATTAAAAAAATAATCATATTTTTTTGTGCTTTCGAAAAAACTTGATAAAAACAATTCAATTGATGAGTCTGTAAATTTCCTTTTGGGTATATGTATATATATGAAAGGTAATAAAAAAAAGAAAAAGAGATGGAAAAAAATGTAGAAAAGAGAGAAAATTAGATATAGAAATACACAGGGTAAGAGAAAAATAATGAGGATTTTTGATGATTATTAAAATCTTTAGGAGTTGGATAGATTTAAGAAAAAAATCCTTTAAGGTATACAAAATTTATCATTATCGACAATAAACAATTTTATTAATTATCTGGGAAGGAATAAAAAAAATAATTTTTTTTTATTTTTTATTTTTGCAATCAAATTTTTTTATATAAATTTTTGTACTTCTTATAAAGTTTATCAAGGGTTTTATTTAAAATTTATTTTAAATAAAATGAAAAAAAAAATCCTTTTTCAATTTCAATTGATGGGAAAATGAATAAGACTCAATTTTTTTTATACTATTTGTTGAAGAATAAATTGATTAAAATTTTCATTCAGATTTCCAAAAAATTGTTTAAGAGATCATAAGATAAATATAAGTTTTAAATTCAATAAACAGCTATATACTTATTCTCCTTTTGGAATTGGGATTTTGATGATTTGGTTTAATTTTTTTGTAATTCTTGTTATTTTATTTTGGTTGGCGGAATGAAAATTTTGATACTTTTATTTCGCAATTACCAATAATTTGATACTTTATTATTTATATTTGTAATTTTATTTCTTTTTTTTGTATTAAAACTTTTTTTTTAATTTTAATATTGGAAGACTTTGAAAAAAAATAACTCTGTTTAACTTTATTAAGATAAATATATCACCCTTTTAATACATTTTTGTTACCAGAAACCGAAAAATAATCTATTTCAAGTTTATAAAAATATTAAATTTAAGGTGGAAAATAAGAGAAAATTGAGAATAATTTACTCCTTTCAAAAAATAATACAGTTATTCTCAGTCTTCGGAAGAAAAACCCAGGTGTTAAAATATTGTCTGTAGTATTAATTCAGAATTTATCAAAAACAACCCTAAAAAAAAGTTAGAAACTTTCTCAAATTTAAATACTTGGTATTGATTTAAAAAACTTGTAAACCGAAATTTCAAGAATATCAAGCCTAAAAAAAAAAAAATTTGATTTTTATTTTTTAAAACTTACACTTTCCAACAAAATAAATACCTTCTTTTGTTGAGAAAATACTCTTCTTGATTCTTTTCAAATTAGAAGAAACATGAGCAAAAATAAAGCTTTTTTGATCAGTTTAATTGCTACAAGTGGCGTTGCAATTGGGTTTTCAGCTTTATCATATCAAAAATATAAAAAACAAAAGAAAATTGAAAGTTATCAAAAGAAAAAGAACAAAACAATTCCACTTCGAAGAACAAAATTCATTCGTGATCTTGCCACAAAAAGAGTCAATGTAAAATTAATTTTTTCCACCTTTCCGAAGAAACAAAGAATTACCTTTTTCATCCATACACAAAAATTCAAAAATTTTTCTTTTTTTTCTTCAAATTTTGAATTTTTTTTTATTTCTTTTTATAATTTTTCTCATTCACCATCTTTTAACAAAAAACCTTCTTTGTCTTTTCAAACTGTATGCCAAACTAACCTTTCTTTTCGATATTCAAAATTCACCCCAACTCTCTTCCGTTGTTTGTAATCTTAATAAAGCTTGTTCTTTCAGCGCTTCAAAAAAGGGATCCTGACGAAACCGAATATCTTCAGTATGTCAGTGTTGTAACTAGAAGCTTAACGCCACTTTTGATGAAAGATCTGAAATATGTTGAAGCTCTTGAAAGGTTAATAGAACCAGAAAGGGTGTTCACATTCCGTGTTGCTTGGGTTGACGACAACGATATCAAGCACATCAACAGAGGATATAGAGTTCAATTTAGCTCCTCGATTGGCCCCTACAAAGGAGGGATCCGTTTTGATCCCAAAATGAATTTGTCGATCATGAAATCTCTTGCGTTTGAGCAAACAATGAAGAACTCTCTAACAGCACTTCCAATGGGCGGCGCTATGGGTGGTGCAGACTTTGATCCGAAAGGGAAATCTGATAATGAAGTCAAAAATTTTTGCCATGCCTTTATGTCAGAATTATACAAAATTGTTGGACCTAATTGCGATATACCCGGTCCTGATATTAATGTTGGGAGTAAGTGTGCTTTGACTTTCTTTTTTATCGAGATCACCTTTGTATTGTTTGTTCCTTTTCTGAAATCTTGCTTACTTTTAGCATTTTTTCAATCCAAATTTTCTGTTCATTTTTATTGTGGCAGTTATAAAAAAGTGTGACAAAAATAGTTTTCAAAAGTATTTATAAAATACTGTATGCTTCAAAATGTATTGAACAAAATTTTCATTTATCTTTCCAAAATGGATTAAAAGTTCGAAGTAAAATTTACAATTATTAGATTCGAATAAGAAGTATCGAGTATTATTTCCCTTTTTAGAATTGTGGATTTGGTGCTTTATTTGAATTCTTTGATCTGTGCTATTTTTGGAAAGTTGAATGAAAATTTTGTTCTTTTTATTTTGAAATTGATAGTAGTTGAAAAACTTCAATAAAGCTATTTCGAGGGATCTATTAAAAAAAAATTTTTTGTAAGACTTTTTGAAAACAGCAACTAGGATTTGAAATTTAAATGACCATTGTGGAAAAAAAGTGAAACACAGTTTTTAATTGGGAACCTTACTGAACATGAAAAGTAAAATCAATAAAAAGAAGAAACCAATTAACTTCAAATAATAATTCATTATGTTATTTTCAATCAACCCAACAAATACAATTTAAATCTACTTGATTTATCGAAATTGTTGGTGTGGTTTTGGAGATCTCAAAAATAGTTAATTTTTTTAACAAATTTTTCATAATTGATCAACCAAAGAAAAACCCATACTAAAAGATAATATTAAAAAAACTGTTATTGTGGCGAATACTTCATTTGGTCTTTATTTATTTATTTATTCTTTTTTTCATTGATCTTACTTTTAATTTTCAGTAAGTAACCCAATTAAAAACTATGTTTCACTTTTTTTCCAGTTTCACTTTTTTTCCACAACGGGGAGATAAAATTTCAGCTAAATATCAACTTTTTCAATTATTCAAAAACTGACTTTCCTTTAGGATTGTGTGTTCACACAAAAATAGATCAATATATACACACTAAAAGAAAACAATTAAATAAATACAAGAATTCAAATTTCAATCTCATTTGTTTGAAAAATCTATTTCAAAAAACAAAGGAAATAGTTAAGTGAATTTTTGATCCGGCTTATTAATCAAATACTAGTATCACAATTGTTTTTTTTTTTTTGGTTTTTTTGTTTGATTTGGAGCCACTTCAATTAAAATCAGGAATTTGAGTTTTTGTTTCAATAATTTTACGCAATTATCTCTTATGTGTCTCCAATATGAGCCGTGTGTATGAGAGAATATCCATTTATTTCATTTTTGATACACATATAAACCTCAGTGTAACAAAATTAAACCCATTCTTAACCTATCAATTAAAATTCTCACCAGAAGCAACTTTATTATTAATAAAGTGTCTGGTCATTACAATGAATTTTCTTCATACTAGAGAAGTGACTTATTCTTTAAAAATCATTACTATCATTATATAATTAATAAATGAAAAATTTTTATTTCAATTTCCAAAAATCCTATTTTTTCTCCCAAATTAATAGAAATAATAAAAAGATCTTGACAAATTAATTCAAAAAGAATAATTGTCTCATTAATTAAGCACTCACTTATTGAACTTAAGAGATAAAATTGTACTTTTTTTAAATTAGAATGTAGTGGGAATGTAAAAATGGAATTCTTTTGGTTGAAAAAAATAAAAAGAAAAAAAGTAAAAATTCCGAGTTTCTCAATAGTAAAAAATGCAAATTAAAAAAATTCAAAGGATTTCAAGACAAAATTACAAAAAACAAAAAAAAAATTTATCAAAGTTTCAAAAATCCAAAGATTCAAATTTTGTAAAAAAACAAAAATTTTACGAATTTTCATTTGAAGTTCCGGTTATTTAATACAGAAGAAAACAATAGTTTATTTTAATTGTACTAGTGTAAATATGAAATGTTGTAAAAAAATTTTTTTAAAGGTTTTAAATTTAAATTTATTTATTGTGGGAAAGTTGCAAAAGGATAAAAATAATATGAAAGGGGAAGAAAAAAGATAAAAAAAAATAAACTTTTTTTTTTTTTTTATTTTGAAGGGAGGAAATCAATTTCCTCTTACAGCCGTTGGGTTTTTTTTAATTTAAGAAATAAACTGAAAATTAAATAAATTTTCGGTTTATTTCTTAAATTAAAAAAACACAAGAACTCACCTAATTTCGGAATTTTTGTTTAGAAATTTCAATAAAGAATCATAATTCTCTTTATCATTAACTAATGATAAAATAAACAATGAGTCTTTATTTCGAATAATATCAAAGATATTATTCTTATTATTTTTGTTAATTTGAATTAAATCTTTAATCCAAATTATTCGATTTTCTTTATAGAACTAACAATTCCATCAAAAATGATCGATATCTTCATCTGTATCTAGGTTTAAATATTTTTTGCATAAATTGCAAAATTTTGTTTTTGTTTTATTCTTATCATAAACATAAGAATATCTATTTAGATAATTTGTGAATTTTCTTAGTTTTAAGATGGAAGTAGAGCCCTTCCATTTTAAATATTTTTTTTCGTTAGGTTTTCTTGAGTTTTCTGTTTATTTGTGAAGTGTTCTAGGTTTTTTTTTACTTTTTGAAATAAACCGAAAATTTATTAAAATTTTCTGTTTATTTCAAAAAGTAAAAAAAAACTAACGAAAATCAATAGATTTTCAGAATAAAACAGAAAACCTCAAGAAAACCGCCGTTAACTTTTTCAGAATTTAAAAGAATTGAGCAAAATCTTTGATTTTTCTCCATTCTTTTGAATTCTGGAAAAGCTAGGCACTCTACGGCACTTGACGGCACTTGACGACACGACTGTTTGTTTATATTGTTATTGTATCTAATAAATTTTAAATATTCCTGGCCTTTCCACCCAGAAAAAAAAATAAACTTAATAAAAAAATTTTTCCCAATCTTAAATCAAATTAAAGATTATTTGAGAAACCTTTATATTTTTTCAACATTTATGATATTTTAATTTAAATGAAAATATGAAAATTCGTTTGTTTTGATATATCTAAGGTGTTCTTCTATTTTTAGGAATTGAAGTTATTTCAACTATTCCTAAATATGGGTCTATATTTAGAATACAAGAAAATTGCAATCATGCTAAATTGGAGTACAAAATTAACAATGGTTGTGAATTACTCTGTTTAATATTCACGATTGGGAAAATAATAATCAAAGCACTACTTTTTAAAGAATACTAATTTTACTAATAAATGATCATTTATTATTTCTTATTCTATTTTCCATTTAAATCACAAAAAAAAAAAAAAAAAAAAAAAAAAAAAAAAAAAGAGAAATTGGTTATATGTATGGAATGTATCGTAAATTAACTTCGCAAACGAATGGTGCCCTAACTGGCAAAAGATATAATTGGGGAGGGTCACGTGTTAGAACGGAGGCGACTGGATATGGGCTTGTTTATTTTTTAGAATACATGCTCCATGATAACAATATTCCTCTTGACGGAAGAAGAATAACGATTTCTGGAAGCGGTCCTGTTGCACAATTTGCTGTAGAGAAATTAATTGAAAGGGGAGCAATCCCACTTACAATGTCCGATTCCGATGGGTTTATTTATGCCCGGAATGGAATTACTTTAGACTTATTAAAAAAAATTATGTATTTAAAAAATGTTGAAAGGGGGAGATTGGAAGAGCTTTCTCAAATTGTTGAATATCATGGCAATAAACAAAGGCCTTGGGTTGTCCCCTGTGAAATTGCCTTGCCATGTGCTTACCATAATGAAATACAAAGAAAGGACGCGTTAAATTTAATTCAAAATGGGTGCATAGCGGTCGCTGAGGGATCAAATATTTCATCAGCGCCAGAGGCTCTTAAACTATTTAAACAATATAATCTTTTATATGCTCCTGGGAAAGCAGCAAATGCAGGCGGGGTTGCCATTTCAGGACTTGAAATGTCGCAAAATTCAATAAAGCTAAAAATGGATCCACAAGATATCAAGATGGGTTTAAAGGGGATCATTTATAATATTTTTGAAGCATGCAGAACAGCCGCTCAACAATTTGGCGATAATGATTTTGATTATTCTTCAGGTGCAAATATTGCAACTTTTTTAAAACTTGCAAATTGTTTATTTGATGAAGGGATAATTTAAAAATAAATTTTTAGATTCTTTACTTTATTTTGATTTTTTTTTTTATTTTGTATATTTTTTTTTTTTCAAAAAAACTTTAAATATTTTAGAGATTAAATTTCAAAATTTTTGATAAATTCAACAGAGCTAAAACGGTCCAAACAATCACAATATAACAATTACATTCAATTTGGAAATAATTTTGATTTTTTTAAAATATTTGAATCATTTTTTTATCTTTCATTTTTTAGTTTTTTGTAATTAATTTGTAACCTGTTTCGTTTGATAAAAGAATTTTTCCAGAAATTGATATAAGGTTAAAGTTGAGTTCTTCTTAAATAGAAAACTCCAAATAGAATAAGTTGTTTTTGTCTAAACTTTGTTTGATCAATAATTGTTAAATGTAATTTCAAAAGAGTAGCTAATATATTGTTTTGTCGTTTTCTCTCCATAATTTTTGCTATAATTATTTTTATTTTTTTGTTTAAAAATTTTTTGTTTTGTTGGTGATGTATTTATAAATAATTATTTTACATTTCAATTAGTGAATGGTTCTAAATTGGTATTTCGCAGATATTTGTTTAAATAAGATTTTTTTTAGCAAAAATTGAATTTAGATGTGTTAATAATTTTAAATTAAATAATTCTTTTTTCTAAATTATACCCTATCTTCTTCTCTGTAGTAATGTATTTTTTTTTTTTTTTTTGATAATTTAATTTAATGCTTATAGATACCTGTAATCAATTAAAAAGAAATTTGATTCAACTCTTATTCATTGTTTGGATTCAATAAAATCCAAGTACCCGGAGAAGAAAGTTCAATAAAATAAAAAAAAATTCAGTGTTTAATAATTTTTTGTTACTAAAATTAAAATGATTAAAAGGTGATTTAAATCTGGTGAATTTACTTGTTTTTCTTGAGAATTGTAATAAAGTAAGATAATAATATTTTTGTTAGAAAAATAAATTTAATTATAGCTATTTATAAAAAAAACACAACTCCTTTTTTTCTATACCAAGGAGCACACATATCATAAAAACAAAAAAACAATTGGAATTCGACTATGGTTTCGATCTTTTGGAGTAAAATTGTTAACAATAATTTGGAAATTAAATAGTATAGTCTACTTTTTTGAATTTCTTAAAAATTTAATATCTAACTAATGCTAAAGAAATTTCATTTAATAGATGATTTCCACTTACATTAACATGTTTATTATATTTCAATCATAGATTTATTCGTTATTCACTCTTTTTTAATTTAATAACTTTGGTCTTATTAGTTTTACAGTTGATATTAGGGTATTATTCTTTAAAAATAAACTATATTGGATAAATTATAACCCATTGGAAGATAAAATGAAAAACAAATATTTGTTTGTTCAAAAGAAATCTCTCAGTTAATGAATAATTAGATTTTATTTTTTTTTTACCAAGTAAGTTTTGAACTGAAAAATAAGAATTTTGGTTATTGGAAAATATAAAGGTTTTGGATCAACAGATCATTTATTTATCAAAGGTGGTAATACTTTTAATTTTGCTAAATGAAAAAGATTAGACAAAGTAATACTTATAATAAAAAAAAAATAATCACTTGTTTTTTTATTTGTAAGAAATGTTTAAAATACAATTTGGCATTTTTTGGAAAATTGATTTAACAAATTTTATAAAAAATACTAAGTGGTGAAAAAAAAATTATTATTAATTTAATCTTGTTTAATTGACAAAGTTTTTATTTGTTTCAGGTCTATGTTCACACATTGGAGATTTTTAGTAATTGTGTTATTTTACATTTATTTATCAAAAAGAATTTTCATTAGATAGAAATTGGATAAAAAAGTACTAATTTTAATGTATTAAAAAAATAGATAAAAAAAAATTCTAGAAATTGATTTTTGAAGAAATTTCACAAAAAAAATAACTTTAAGGGATTTTCAAGGGCAATTTCAAATTTGAAAACATTTCAAACTTGTAAAAGCAGCTAAAAAAAAACAATATTTAGAACAGCTTGGGAAATTTTTTTGTGGTTATGGATTTGAAATGGAAATGAGGAAATTGTAAATTCAAGTTTTGGAATGATAAAAAAAGGGAAATTGATGAAAATTGTTGAAATTTTACTATTTTTTGTAAAAGAAATTTACGGTGGATAAATTTAATTGAGATTATCATAACTCTTTTGAGAGTCTTTTTATCATCAATTTCATTGTTTTCATCTAGAAAAGTAACCTTTAATATTGATTCTTGAAATTAAAAAAAATCTTAATATTTTGGCTTTTCCTCAATAGTATAATTTTAAAACAATTTTTTCTATTTATCATTTTATATTCCAGCTCTCACAGAAATTTAAAAAAATTTATTACTTGTGTTTAAAAATTCAACAGATATATTTTTGTTATATTCATGATCCATAAGTTCAATATATTTTTAAAATTAATTGGACCAACCTCGATTTTTTGGAAATTCTTTAATAATGAACCAATTTTGATAAAAATTTTATATCTGATTTTTTTATCCCAAATACCACTAGAATTATAAGAATAACAATGACAGGAATACCCTTCCTTCAAAATATTAATTAATGGGGTTTTATAGTAAAAATAATCCAATTCGCCAATCTCAAAAAACATCCAATAATTTTTATTTTTAGATATCTGAAATAATTCTTTTGTATATATTAAGTCAATTTTATCTTCCTTGAATTGATTTTGGGTATTTAATTTAATTTAAATTCAATTTTTAAATTTATTTGTCAAATTAATAAACTTTTTAAAAATCAAAGCTAATTTTTGAAAAATACAATAAATCAAAATACCGAAATTTTCAAAGCGGGACAATAAAAATCATCTCCAAAAATCTCACCCAATAACAATTATAACAGCACACTTCTTTAAGTATTGATTTAATTTTGGATTATTTCAAAGATGAGAGGAATTATTACCGAATAAAGAAATACTAAAAATTTAAAAGTGAAGATCAACATTTTGGGGTTAAAAAAAACTTTCCATTCTTTAATAATCAGAACTTTAAACAAAGAAACTCACTTAAATCAATTTTTTTCGTAATAAAAATAACAAATTAATTCTTAATAGAGGAAAAATAAACCAAAAAATTTTCAACGAGTTTGCTTCATACTAAATCATTTTTTTTGAAAATAGTTTTCACATTATTTCCGTTTATGAGTCGTGCCATTGCTTTATTTGAATTTGAAGGGGCAGAAGAAAATGAAATTGGTTTTGAGAAAGGAGCAGAAATTGTTATCACTCAAACATACGATGATTCCGATTGGACTGCAGGTTATTTAGCAAACGATCCGAATAAAACTGAAGGACTGTTCCCTACAAAGTAATTCCTTTTTTAGCCCCTAAAATTCTTTTCTTTCTTCCAAAATCACGTTTTTTAAAAAAAAAACCAATATTTTTTCCTTTAAAATCTTAAAACTAGTTATGTTAAAATACAATCGGGAGATGAAAATAAAAAAATAATTCAAGAAACAGATCAAACAAATGAAATTTCAAAAACAGACAATACAATATCTTCAAATAATCTTCAGGAAATTAAAAATGAAAACAAGAATAGCAACGAAAATGAAAATGAAAATGAAAAGGAAAAGGAAAAGGAAAAGGAAAAGGAAAAGGAAAAGGAAAATAAAAATGAAAAAGAAAAAGAAAAAGAAAAGGAAAAGGAAAAGGAAAATAAAAAAGAAAAGGTTAAAAAAAACAAAAAAGAAGTAAAAAAAAAACAAAAACAAAATGAAATTGATAGTCGTGATTCAATAACAATCGAAATACGGAAGGAAGAAGTTAAGAAGAAAAAAGAAATTAATAATGATGTTTGGAATCTTGATGAAAAATCACAAAAGATAGTTACTACGAATCAGTGTAGGAATTCTTTCGACTCTTCTTTAAATTCTAATTACTCAACTACAATCATTCCATTTTTGTTTTTTTTTCTTTTTTTCGATTTCGTTAATATTCCTTAGCGCCAAAAGAAACAACACCTAGCAAAAAAAATGAAAAATTGTATGAACTTCAAAATGGTTTTATATGGAAATCAAATGATCACATTGTTAAAACGAACATTATCGAGGTTACAGAAAAAGGAATTTTTTCAAAAACACAATTTTTTAAAGTACAAACAGAAGTAAGTCCTTCAGTTTAGTTTATATTTGTTCTTGTATTTAAGGGTCAAGCCACTTACTCATGGGTTTACTCCACACTCAAGAGGTGGCTTGGCACTAAAAAGGGTATTGCGAAATTACACTTCTTTTTTTTGACAAAAAATCCAAGAAAACAAAAAAAAAGTTTAAAAGAATTCTCAATTCCAAAAAATCCAAATTTAAACAAAAAAAAGTTGAATAGAAATTGACAAAAAATTCAACGAAGAAAAATAAATTTAAAAGAGTTCTTAATTATTCAAAAAATTCAAAATTTAAAAAAAAAACCAATCTTTTCTTCTTTTATATTTCCAAATGGCTAAAATTTCTTCAATTGAAAGCCAATTGTTTTCAATCAGTACGCAATCGTTTTAATTCAATTTAAATCTAATTTGTGGTTATTTTGTAACTCCTCTATATTTGACAAGAGTAAGTGTTTTATCACATTCTTTTGATAAAAATAACTCATTTGAAAAAGGAAAAAAAAGAAAAAAAAAAATCTTCGAGATCTCAAAAAGTGCCAAAGAGCGAAACTAAGACAGCTGTATTGTTGTTTTCAAAATTATAATTCATAATGATTCTAATTGGGGATTAAGTGCCGATCTTTGAGACTTTTTTACTAAAAATATCCTTGTTTTTCATTATTGATTTTTTATGATCTATTGTACAGCACATGTTGGTTGGTTTTTAATTGGTATTAGGATACTGATTAAAATTACAATTCATTTTTTTCCATTTCAAAAAAATATTTTTCACCATAGTTATCTACCCACAAGACAATTAGACTAAAAAAACTTTTTTCAAAAACATTTTAGAGAAATTAATACAAAGAAAACAAATCGTTAAACACTGGATTGGATTTAAAAATATACCTTGACTAAATTGGTATTTAATTGGAATTAATATAATTTTAAATTCCATAATATTTTGAAATTATTTTAGGCATTTGAAATAAGCTATCTGAAAAATTGAAAAAAATTTAAAATACTTTTTTGTTCAATTTACTTTTTCCATTTTGGAAATTGGTAAACTGCGCTTTCAAAACAATTCATTTCAAAGAACGATTTCACAGGATCTACTTATTTTTCAAGTTTTACTGGCATTTAAACCAAAAATATTCTTTCTTCATCTTTACTCAAAGCAAAGTTAAACAATTTTAAAAATTGAAAATTGACCAAAACTTTTGTTATATTTTTTCTTGAATTTATCAGGGACAAAGAAGTTTTCAAAGTAATTTCTAAGCGATTGTTAAATTTAAATCAAATTATTTTGTGAACTGTATTTAAAAACTTTTTTAGATGACTTTTTTGAAATCAATTTCTTTATTTTTAGGAGGATTTATTTCTTGAACTAAAAATAATAATTCTTGTAAACATATTCTTTAATAAAAGGCTGAAACATAATTAAGAAATCTCGGAATATTGTATCCATTCCAAACCTTGTGTATACAATTTAACTTTAATCCATTTTTTAAAATTGGACCAACTTTATTTAGACTCGTTCCAATTGTAATAATCAATCGTACTTTCTGTGTTTTCTTTCTCAAATCTTCTCTATTAGGAAAATTCGTGGTAATTTTTTTTTATTGAGAAAATGAGATATTGGGGGTTTGGACGAATCTCGTTAATTTCTGGTTAGACCACAAAAGAGTTAGTACTAATTTAACAATTATTCCTTAAGGGGCTAATCTCTATTAAATTTTTTCACCTAAATTTAATAGAGATTGTGAAAATTTTTTGTCAATTACTTAGATTTGAAAAACCTATTTATTTTCAATATTAAACAAATTTCTAGATAATAAATCACTAATTTCTGATTAGAACACGAATAAAAATAGTTTTCACAAATTTAACTATTATTTCTCAAAATATCTTTACAAACTCAAAATTTTAAGATTATGATTTTATTCTTTTTTCAAAAATCTAAATAATAAAGCGCCAGTGTAACTGTTTTTACATGTTTTATAATGTTTATTGGCTTTAAAAGTCATTTTTTAAGCATTAATTAAAACTAAAAATTTTTCTCAATTTATTACAACCTTTTATGTTTTATTATCGCGAATTTGTTCATAAATCACGAGTTTTTAATATTATCAGAAATATTTCAAATTATCAGCAAAAAAACACATATTGATGATAATCTACATTATCGTGAAAAGATAAATTAATCACTAATTTGTCAATTTGTTATGAAAATTCTAATATTGCCAATAATCCCTATTGTTACTAAAATTGAAGATCCTTTATACTGATAAATTCCAAAATATATTTCCAAACTTTTTAGTTCGATTTCCATTTTTATTAAATCTACTTTCTAAACAGCTCCCCTCAAAGAATATTTCAAAAATTTATAAAAGTTTATTTGCATTTCGGCCAATAACAGTCTTTCATTACCAGTATTCAAAACTAATCAAGAATTTAAAAAATGGAAATTGAAAACAAAAGGTTGGAAACATATTTTGGAATTTATCATCAAAAAGGAAATTATTTCAAAGTTTTTTTTTTTTGATAAGAAAACAATAAAAAACTAACAAACGAAAACAAACAAAAAAAGTTTAAAAAAATTAAAAATAAACTTTGTTTCAGTCAAAGTGTATCCAAAAAAAAACATTTTTTCCAAATATCGATTATTATTTAAAATTAACGTTTGAAGAACCAATAAGAAATGAGTAGAATAATAAACACCAAAGGATAGTTGATATTCTCTATAGAGTAAAACTAATAAATCAATGGGTGTTAAAAATAGAAAAACCCCAAATTCTTTGGGCTATATTGAGAAAAACAATAATGTTCATTTTGATCTTCAATTGAAGATCCAAATAAAATCCCAATAGAAATCAATATCATTTCTATGCAATCATTTCTCGTTGTTTCAGTAACAATAGAAGAACACGTTTTTATCATTGATTATCGATCTTGCAATAGAAAAAAAAAGTAATTTGCAAATGAATCATCGTATCGATGTTAAAAAAAAATCGAAAAAAGAAAAATAAAAATGAGAAAAAATGATTTCAATTTTGAAATTTCCAAAATAAAATTTTTTCTTCTAATATCAATTCAAACCTTTTAAACATACTTGTAGTTCGCTCATAACCGCCGAGATGCTTTGACTGGAAAATGGTTTATTTCCAAGAAGGTTTTCATTGTTGTAATTTTGTGTTTTGATGTTAAGAGGTTTTTTCAATACTAATCCCTATTTCAATTAGAAAGGGTTGAAATAAAGTTTAACTAATTTGAAATTTTCAATTAAAGATAACTCGTCTACACTAGGTTTGAAATTGTTGTATAAAAAATAAAAGTTGTTTTTCAACATCAAGATAAACTATGTTGTTTTTTGGCATTTGAAGTCTATATTTTTTTTTTCAAAATTTATTAAACATTACACGAGAATACTGGTGATGGTATAAAAATGTGCAACATTCCCATAAAAATAACCAATCGGATGTTTAAGCGTGTTAGAAATGGAATAAATTACAATAACATTATCTGGACAAAAATCAAAAAATAAAACAAATCATTAAAAAAGGTGAATATAAATTTTTGAAATGAGCATTACAGATTTTTTTATTACTGAACTTTCAATGAAAGAAATTTTAACAATAAGATTTTGTGCTAATAATTATCTGAATTTTAAAAGAAATCGCATAGTTTCAATTTTCTTAATTTTTATTTGGATTTTCTAAGATCTATTTTTCTTGACTTTCATGTGATCTTTCGGAAAAAAAAAAAAGGATCTAAAAAATAAAGCAAAAAACAAAAAACAAAAAATAAAAAATAAAGAATTTACAAAATGAGAAAAAATGATTTTAACTCATAAAATTGAAATTTTATTTTGAGAAAAATCATGAATTAAACTCATAGTATATGTTCTATTTCGTCAATAAAACTGGTACCCTTTAACCGAAAGAGAGTTTATATATAATCATAATGATGACCAAGATTATAATGATCCTGGTGATAATCATATCAATAATAAAGCATAATTATAAACATAAGAAAACTCATTTTAACTCGTTTCAATTTTTAATATTTCTAATGGTTTCTATGTAATTTACAATAATAGTATTCAAAAATGACAAACACTGTAACCTTTTCATGGGAAGATATTAGATGGCTTCGTTCAATGTATGAAAGAAATTATCCAAATGTTTGTATACCGCCTTTAATTGATTTAAAGCCTGTGGAAAGGGAATCGTTTACCACACTTTCGGAATGTAGAAAATTCTCCTCCCAGCAATTTTTAAATAGAATTAGTGAACACCCCATTCTGTCTCAAAGTGAAATGTTGAGTGAATTATTTAGTTCCATTGATAGCAAATCGTTTAGTAAAAAGAAAAAAGAAATCGAAAAAAAGGCACATCATTTTTGGAAATTAGTGCATCACAATTTCCCTGTACCTGATACTAAACTATCACAACAAATCGATTTAATGAGAAAAAATCTTTCAAGCCACTCGATCGCCGTTAATGAGTTATATCATAGACAAAAAGAAATTTCAGTTAATCAATACTTGGAACTCCACAATTCGTTTATTTACTTGGCTCGAAGTTTTTTCAATTGGTCAAAAATTCCATTTGATTGGAGAACTGAAATGCCGGAAAAGGCCAAAAAATTAAATAATTCGATTAGAAAGGCTATCAAAGAAATCGCTCGTTCTTATAAAGATGCTGCAAACAAATATCATAAACAGGTACAAATATTCTTTTCAATTTTATATATATTCTCTTTTCGTTAACTAATATTTTTTTAAAAATATTAAAATTATTAATCATTACAATTCAATTTGGAGAAATTTTTGAAAATTAAATATTTTGTACTATTTGAGGATTGATCTGAAAAGAAAAGCACCGGTAGAGTTAACAGGGATTCTGAAAATCAGACTAAGATAAATTTATTTGGGATATCTTGATTTTAATTTTTGTAACTTGAAAATATAAAATACTGCTATTTGAAAAATAAATCGAATTAAATTTCAGCTCATTATCTTTTTTTCGGTTCTGAATTCTGGAATTTCCTTTAGGATTTCTTGGTTCATTCTATTAGATTCATATAAAAAACCAAACAGATAAATAGATATCACAAATTACAATCTATTTCTTTGAAAAACTCCATTTGTTAAAAGCAAATATGAAAATATAAGTGATTTTTTTAATCCCATTTTATTATTCAAATACCGGTAAGGGTCCATTTAAAAGATGTTACTTTTCCATTTTTCGATATTGTTATTTCAATAATAACGTTCAAATTGAATTTCAATAACAACCACTTCAATGAATCCTATTTTTTGGGATACGAGATAAAATAAAAGATCATAAATCATTGGTTAATTTTCCAAAAAGAGTTTTACCTGAAAAAAAGATGAGAAAACTCAAAGTTAATCATTTTAGGTATTACAAGCATAAAATGATAAATGTAAAATATCTAGAATCCTTTTTTTTTCTCTCTCTCAAGATTATAGTTTTTCTTGTTCAAAATACAAGCAAAATTCTAAAGGGAAATTTACATTCACTTTTCTTAGGATATTCAGCACAAATCAGCAAATGTGAAATACTGATCATCTTTTTTTTTTTTTTTTTTTTCTCAAATTATCTTACTCTTCTTGTTCAAAATAAAAGGAAATTGTTTTAAAAATTTGAATTCACTTTTCGTCATCTTCAATAAAACACCTCTTGATTGAATTTCATCTGAATACAGAAGCACTTAAATTTGAAAAGACATTAAGATCTCAAATAATGTTAATTGTAAAATAAAAAGATCAAAATTTTCAGTCAACTTTCCAAAATATAATCAAATTCCAATAATTAAAATAAATCTGTAACACATCCAATTCTCAAAAGGGAAATTAATAATTTAAACCGGTTTTAGAATTAAAAAATTAGAAATTTACAGGATTTTAAAAAATCTTTTTTCGGAAAGCTGAATGAAAATTTTGTTCCATTTATTTTGCAACAAATAGTACTTGGGTATATTATTAAATTTCAAAATTTTTCAAATTGAATTTTTTCTTATTTTTGAATACTTTCTTGATTATTATCATCAGTATGAAAGTTTTTAATGGTTTTTAAGGATTGTGGAAGAAAAATCAAAAAGGTTATTTTGCGATTGGTAGTAATTTATTACAAAAATTGTAGAAAATCCAAAATGTTGGAATCGTCAATACTAAATATTTTTAAAAATTTGTTCGAAAACTAATTTTAACCACCAAAGTTAAGTTGAATAATTTTTATCCAAAAAAGCAAGTTACAAAAGTCTAATTCCTCTATTAATTATTTTTTTTTTTTCAAAATCCTGGCCAAATCACCTAAATCGACTCTAACATATTCTAACCTGTACTAAAATACCTTAATCTGTCCGAAAAGTAGGTTTTTACAATACCTACAGCCAATATTTTTCAAGGAATTGACTATTTTGAAAAAATTGAGAATTTGACCAATTTTGAAAAATAATAATTTTCCCAAATACTTTGTCTTTAAAAAAAGTTTTTCGTAATCAAAAAAGGAAAAAACTAATTTTTTAAAAACAATTATTTTTTTTTTTTTTTTTTTGCTTTTAACAAGTCGACTTACCCAGACAAACCAAACTTTAAAAAAAAAAGTCTCTAAAAAAGAAAAAAAAATTATATTCGTTCTTTAACAAGTTGGCTTTCATTTGACAAATCAAACATTAAAACAAAAAAAAAAGCAAGATCTTTAAAGATTTTCATTCTAAAAGTTCAGTTAGAGACATTCTATTTTCATTTCTTTCTAAAAAAGCAAATACTGAATGAAATTTTTGATAGCTTTTTTGATTTTTCTTTCTCTGGTGTCAATTAAATCCCTACTTAAGTGTTTTACTAATTCTAAATTTAGTGATAGGATGTACTGAAAAATGATAAACTTTGAAATTATTATAAACTAGAATATTTTAGGTTTCTGTGATTTCTGTGATTTGAAATTTAATTGGTTTTCTAGTAATAGTTTTAATATGTTTAAAATATCGTTTTTCATAATTCATAAAATACATTTTGTTACTAAGCATGCTTGTTTATTGTTATATAGTAAATTCAAGCAAATTTTTTTTTTGGGATTATTGAGAAGATTCAATTTAAGTGAATAGAAAAAAGTATATGATCATTTGAATAAAAATGATAAAATATTAGATCTTTGAATTAAAATTAAATTTAAACCTTTCAGTACATATTATTTTTTCTTAAATATTGAACAAAAGAATTCAAATGGGTTTAAAAAGGTATCACCGAAAAAATAAAAAAAAATAGTATTTTTTGTTATTTTTTCGATTAACCAAGTTTTAAATTATTAAAATTAAAAATTTCACTTTTGAAAAAACCAGAATTTCAAAATGATCTAAATTATTGAAAATTTTATTTTTTGTGACAAATCAACCATGATAAATACCGGGTTATTATAGGTTCTTCAAAATATATTATTAAAACTACCATATTTATTAAATTTCTGAAAAAAAATAAACTCCATTTCAAAAATCGTGACTACCTAAAATAATAAATTTTAAAAAATATATAGTGTTGAAAAAAAATACCTGACATGATTATAATCCCTGGTACGACTTTTAATCGTTAATATTACGAAAAGTGTTGTGTGATTTCTAATATTTAAGAATCAATTCCTTTTTATAACTAATCAAATTTTTTATGAACTCAGTAATATACCTCCCTAAAGTTCATTAATGTTAGGATATCTATAGAATACCCAAGTAATTGATGATAACCATAAGGAGAACAACTTTTTTTTGAAAAACAATAGAGGCTTATGAGATGTTTGTTATGAATTTGAACAATGATAATTTTTATTCTTGTTTTTTTGATTGATTGAATATTGTTTTGAACAAGTGTAATTTAATTAATCATCATTCGAATAGGTAATGAGTTATAATTTTCAGAGTTTGATTCTTTAAATAAAAGAAATTCTGAAGCAATTACACAACAATTTTCCTAATATTAACATTTAAAAATCGTGTCAGGGATTCTAATCATGTAATGTATTTTTTTAAAATAAACTCCATTTCAAAATAATTGTCCCATTAAAAATCAAATTTTGAAAATAAAAATTTTTATAAATTCAAGATATCTATTATAATAAAAAAATTACTATTTTAGTATTTATTTCTCTACACTAGAAATATTTGTTTTTTTTCTAAAAATAAAATAAAAAAAAGTAAAAAAAAAATAAAATAAAAATTGTGCCACTCATTATGAAATTTAGTTTAATATATATAAACCCCATTCCAAAAATTTGGTCATCACAGAAACGCCCAAAATCAAAAATAAGCAAAAAAAAAACACAATTTATTATATTTTTCCAAACATAATATAAAACCACATTTAATATACCCAGTATTAATGTTTTAATAAGTAATCATTTTAATACAAATAAAAGAAAAAAATATAAAACTCAAAAATAAAAATCCGGTGTGTCTAAAATAATGAAACAAGCTGAACAAAAAATGTAGCGGTTAATTTGTTGAAATTTCACCAACAATTGTTGATCGATCAAATGATAAAATATCATCGACCAATTGTATGTGATTTTCAATTGAAAAAACTCAACACTAACCTTCTATCAACCATCGAAAAAAAAATTACAGATCTAACAAAACAGATTACGTAACTGCAAAAAAGGAAATAAAATAGTTTGTAAAATCAAAATTATTTCCAAATTGAATTTAAAGTGTGGTATTGTTATTCTTTCAACTGTTTAAACTGTGTCCAAATTTTTGGAATATAGTTTATATATATATATATATATATATATTCTTTTGTATTCAAGATCAACTAATTATTAAATCTTCAGTTGGTTTCACTTTTAAGTACAAACTTTGAGGAAAATTAAGACGTAAAAAAATTTCTAAATTAAAGCAAAAAATTTGAATTCAAATAAAATAATTTGTGTTTAAAAAAATTCCAAAATTTTGAGCTTTAATTCGAGGTTTTTTTGAGCCTTAAGTAAGGAATTTTTTTGTTCTTTAATTTAGAAATTTTTTTGCGCCTTAATTTTCCCCAAAGTTTGTGCCTTAAAGGTGGTACTGGTTGTATTAATAATTCGCTTTTAAATTATTAGAGTCATATAAAAGCCTGATATTTTAAAAATGTAAAAAAATAAAACCAAAAACTAAAAAAAAAGTGAATCACAATTTTTGAAATTAGCATTACCGATTTTTTATTACTAAAATTTCACTGAAAAAAGGTTAACAATAATATTTTTTTACTAATAATTACTGTCTTTTTCAAAGACATTACATAGATCTTAATTTTTTAATATTTATTTGTATTTTCTAAGATAGTTTTTTGTTTTAGTTCAATTTGATTTATTGGACTTGGCTTTCTTAAAAAAAAGGATCAATAAAGAGAAAAATTTATCAAAAAAAAAAAAAACGAAGAAAAGAAAAAGAAATTAGAGAAAGAAAGAAAAATAAAAATTTTTCAAAAAAAAAGAAAAATAAAAAGATTGACAAACTAAACTTTAAAAAAAAAATGAAAAATAAAAATTTGAGAAAAACAAAAATTTGATGAAATTAGAAAATTTGAAAAATCAAAACAAAATGTTGACTAAATTACAAAAAACGAATCTTGATCTAAAAATAGAAAAAAAATTTTGATCAAAATCTGGGATAAAACCGAAAAAAAGCCTTTTCAATAATATTCTAAAATGAGTCAACTTTTTTGAAAAATGCTTTAGTTTCAATATTTTGTCTTAAATAAAAAACTTTTGGCTTTTTTGTTATTTTGTAGACCAAAGAACGATAAAGTATTAAAATAAAAATTTTAAACTTTGAAAAAAAATCTAATGATCTAAATTATTGTTCATAATGTTTTTATGAAAAATCAATATTAATAATTGTTGGATTATTATAGGTTCTTCAAAATATATTATTAAAACTACCATATTTATTAAATTTTGAGAAAAAAATTAAAATTCCATTACAGAATTCATTTTTAGAATTAAACAAAAAATGCAAAATAACTTGAAATGAAATGTGATTAATTTATCCTTTTTTTAAAAAAATTTTTTTTTCATTTATTTTTTGGTTATTATCTTTTGTTTTTTAATATCTTTTATTTTGTTTTCAATTCTTTTATTTTATTCTATTCTATTTCATTCTTTTCAATGTTATTTCCTTTTATTATTAATAATAGTCTGATTTGGAAATGAATTTGCTTGAAATTTTCTTTTTAGAATATGAGCAATATTCATCGTGTTTCCGGTTGCCTTTCAATCACAGAGATCGCTCACAAATCAAATATCATGAAGCAGAACAATCACAGCTTTCTTTAGAAAAAAAAAGTAGTGGGTCGGAAAAAGATAACGAAAGACTTGAAAATGCTCGGAAATTAGTGTCAGAAACTAAACAAAAGGCAGACACCATCACTTATATTAATCTTGTAGAAGGTGAATATTTTCGAAAATTGAGAGCTAGAGATACAAAAGAAAAATTAAATTCATATGTGGATCTCAAATTAAAACTATACGGTGACTTAATTCAAATATTTACAAAGGCAAAAAATATGATTCAAAAAATTGATTTGGATGACTAATTTAAAGTTTTATTCAAAAATGGTTTTTAATTTAGAATAAACATTTTGATATTTTTAGAATATATCCTAATTTTAAATTTTCCATTTTTATTTTTGATAATTATCCAAAACCTTGTTGTATTTTAAATTAAACTATTTTCCAGTCAATGGGGCCCATTGTAATGGAGAAATTATATATTTGGCCAAGTTTTTGAATCGATATTTGTCGAAAAAAATCTAATTTTGGAACTTTGAAATTATTTTTTCAGATTTTTGAAATTTTTTCTTATTCTTGTTTTTCGTTGAGAAGTAATTGTTTTGGAAATTTTCAATTTAATGACATCGTCTATATTCACTGGGTGAAATCATGTTGTTTAAATTTTTTTGAATGAGTAAAAATGTTTTGAGAAAAATCTTATTGTTTTAATTTGGAAATTTTTTTGATCTTTGATTGAATTTTAATTTTATTGTTGTTGGTTTTTTTTTATTTCGAAGTTACCTGAAATGGAATTTTTAATAAAAAATTGGAAAGAAGATAAGATATATAAAAATGTGTTCAATGTGAAAATTAACTTTATTCTTGTAAGACATTAGAGCAAATATACTCCCCAATTCAAAATAATTTACAGTGACTGTTGTTTGTAAATTATTATATTGTAGATATTCGAATTTATTTACAGTCGGTTCCACTTTTAAGGAACAAACTTCAACGGGAATTAGGGTATAAAAAAATCTCAAATTAAGGCACAAATTTCAGATTCTAGTAAAATCAATTGTATAAAAAATCCAAAAAAAGTGTCTTAATTTGATATTTTTTTGTATCTTAAATTTGAAACTGACTGACTTGTTAAATTGAATTAATATGTTTATTTGTTAGTTTGTATATTGTACCCAAAATTTACTTACTTTAATTTATTTTTTAGTCGGGAAGGTGTAACGGGTGTATTTATAGGAAATATTTCAACTTTATTTAGATCAAAGTCTATTTACAAAAAAATCACATAATTAAATCAGAATTATATACACTGATTTACCAATTCTCATTATTTTATGATCCAACAGTCCAAATTTTGTTAAGGGGCTAATCTCTCGTAATTCTTTAACCCTAAAGTTAATCAAGATTTTGAAAATTTTTTACCTATTACTTAGATTTGAAAAACTCCTGTTTGTTTGCAAAATTAAGCAGATTTCTAGATTAGGAATCCTTATTTAGAAATTGGTCAAAAAAAAAATAATAGAGGCTAGTCCCTTAATAATCGGAATATCACAGTCTGAAGAGGAAATCAATATCTAAAAATGAACTTGGTTTAAGAACTGAACGTCAGTCTTGAATATTTATACCAGGTTAATACTGTTGGTTTACAAAGTTATGTTACTCACCAAAAACAACAGAAAATTATGAGAGAACATTCCAAAAAAGTTTTCACAACCAAAACAAAAAACAAAAACAAAGTACAAAAACACAAAACAAAAAAAAAACAAAAAAACGAAAATTAACAAGCAAATAAAATTAAAAGGTGTTTTATTTTGTCATAAAATTAAAAAAAAAAAAGAGGAATGAATTAGAGAAGAGAAATTAGAGTTTGTCTCCTCTAATTTTAACAGCTAAGGAAAGATCACGATCCATGATTGTGACTCTTTTAGCGTGGATTGCACAGAGATTTGTGTCTTCAAGTACACCAACAACATAAGCTTCAGTGGCTTCTTGTAAAGCTGCGATGGCTGCGCTTTGGAAACGAAGATCGCCTTTGTATTCTTGGGCGATATCTCTGACGAGTCTTTGGAAGGGAAGCTTTCTTAAAAGCAATTCTGTGGATTTTTGGTATTTTTTGATTTCTCTCAAGGCAACAGTACCTGGTCTGTATCTTCTTGGTCTTTTGGTTCCCTTTTCTCCTTTAGCACCCTTGGTTCCTTTTGTTCCCTTGGTTCCTTTTGTTCCCTTGGTTCCTTTTCTTCCTTTTTGTCCTTTTTGTCCCTTGGTTCCTTTCCTACCCTTTTGTCCCTTTCTTCCTTTTTGTCCCTTTTGTCCTTTTTTTGGTCCTTTTCCTCCTGTGGATTTTCTTCCTTTTTGTCCTTTTTGTCCTTTGGTTCCTTTTTGTCCTGCGTGTTTTGTTCTTGCCATTATTAAACTATTATGAAAATTTATTACAAATAAAAAAATGATTAAAAATTCTTGAAAATTTTATTAAAAAGAAAATTACATTTATGCCAAAAGAATCAAGTTTTTCAAAATAAAATGAATAGTGTTCTTTCAAATAAGATTTATGAAAGATTGAGTAAAACTATTAAAAAAAATCTAAAAAATAGAATATTATTTTTTGTGAAAATAATCCAATAATTTTCCGATTTACTTTCTGATATTGATTTTTTTTTCCTTTTGTTTGTGAGATAATTATAGAAATCTTGAAATCAAAAGAAAGGGAAACACCCCCACCCTCTATTTTTTTTTCATAATTTTGAATTTATGGACTCAGACTTTAAAATAAAGATTTTTGAATAGAAATAAAATTGTATTTAAAACTGAGAATCAAATTAAAAAAGGAATCAATTTCCAATTTCAAATAGAGGTTTTAAATTACAAACATACTTGTTTGAGAACTCTCTTTTGAACAAGAAAATCTTTAAAAGGAAGTGAAAATTTATACTCGTTTATAATTCTAAAACCAGCAAAATTTTTACTTCAATTATTATTTTTGTAATCTATGAACTCAACAATTAAAAAAGTCTCTTTTAAAATCAATTTTTCGAAGATCAACTTATTTTACAAAGTTTCTGAAGATTTGAACAAATAAAATACTTTTTTCAAACACTTGAGTAAAACAATTCCAAAAATGAAAAAGGAAGTAAAAATTGTCAGATATTTATTTGAGTATATCCATAAAGTAGTGGTTAGAATAACGAGAATGAAAAAAATCCCGGACACTGATTTTCAATTGTGAATATTAGTGAAATTGTTGTGTAATTGTTTTATTGACATCCAATCCTTTTTTTTAAGAATCAAACTTTTTAAAATTATAACTCACCCACTTATTAGAATGACGATTAATGAACCCGAACTTGTTCAAAACAACAGATCATCTTTTTTAAAAATCAAGAATAAAAATTATTCATTTTCCAAATTCTAGTAAACCTCTATCAAACTCAATTGTTTTTCAAATAAAGTTATATGTACTGAGGCAACCAAACATTTATGATTTCTATCCTACCCAATGTAATAATAAAAAAGAGTCCGCAGAATTTATAGCCGTATAGCTAATTACAGTTTATTCTTTTCAAGGATCTATCTACAAGAAATTGAAAAAAAAAAAAAGATAAAAGCTGAGACAATTGATTTATTCGTTATTAAAAAAATAAAAATAATCATAATCAATAAAAATAGAAGCTGTAATAAATTGGTATAGGAGTAAGGCTGTTAACTAAAACATGTTTAAACAATGTATTTAATTTACTATTTGGTTCTTGTCACTTCTTTTCAATTAATTATAAATTTTTTGAATTGGTTATTTGGTCTTTTAAATTTGAAAAAGTCTAATTAAATTCTTAAAAATATTGGATTATTTTCACAAAAATTAATTATTCTATTTTTTAGTTTTTTTATTCGAGTTTTACTATTAATTTCAAATAAATCTTAATTGGAAGAACACTATTAATTTTATTTTGAAAAACTTGATTCTTTTGGCATAAATGTAATTTTCTTTTTAATGAAATTTTCGAGAATTTTTAATCATTTTTTTATTATTATATATTTTAAAAATTAAGAAACACTTTTATTAATATGTCAGGAAAAGGAAAAGGAAAAGGAATGGGAAAAGGAGGAGCAAAAAGAAGAAAAGCAATCCTTGAATCTGTCAAAGGGATCAGTCGACCAGCTATCCGAAGATTGGCCAGAAGGGGAGGTGTTAAAAGAATCTCAGCAACAATCTATGATGAAGTAAGGAATGTACTCAGAGCCTTCCTCGAAAACGTTGTACGTGATGCAGTTACATACACTGAACACGCCAGAAGAAAAACAGTTACTGTTTTGGATGTTGTTTATGCATTAAAAAGACAAAGAAGAACCGTTTATGGTTATGGTGTCTAAACCCTTTAATCCTCTTACTTAAATAAAATATTTTAAGATCCTCTTTTATCAATTGTTTTGTTCAAGTTTTTTTATTTTTTGAAGAATATTGTAATAAGGTTGTGTTTACATAGAGTTTTTTTATAACAAAGTTTGGTATTAAAAAAATATTGAACCTGAAAATAATCCCAGACATCATTATTAATAGTAAATCTTATAAAAATTGTTGTACAATTTCTTTTATTTAAAATCAAATTCTCTTTTTTAAAGAATCAAACTTTTTAAATTATAACTCACCCACTGTTGGAATGATGACTAATGAAATCACACTTATTCAAAGCACCATTCAATCAATCAAAAAACAAGAAGAAAAATTATCATTTTCCAAACTCTAGTAATCCTCTATAAAACTCGATTGTTTTTTAAAAAAAGTTGATCAACATAGGCTATCATTCAATTACTCGAGTATTCTAGAGACACCTTACTTTGATGGACTTTAGGTAGGTTTATTACTAATTCCATAAAAAAATTGGCTATTTATAATAAGGATTTCATTGAAATTAGACAAAAATTAATAATAATAATTTTACTAATATTCACAATTAAAAATCTTGTTAGGGATTTTTTTCATGTCTGGTATTTTTTTACCTACTATATATTTATTTAGAAAATGGAAACAAAACAATAAATAAATAGTTTTGTTAGTAATTATCGATTTTTTCGAGTCTTATGGCGAGTATCATTATTTTTTAATATCCTTAATTTTATATTGGATTTCTAGAGTAGATTTCAAAATTTTGACCCACCACAAAATAATAAATTAAAATAAACATCCCTGGGTATTCAAGAAAAACTAATTATTAATTCTAATTTATAGTCCACTTTTAAATTAATCTAAACATACAAAACCCCGATATTTTAAATTTTTAAAATAAGAATAAAACCAAAAACAAAAAAAAAAATTGCCATGATTGTTGATAGTAGCCCTAAGGATTATTTATTATCCCACTTTAACCGAAAAATGATTAAGAAAAAGCTTTTTTGACCCATAATTATCAGAATTTTATAGAAATCACAGAGTCTCAAAATTTTTAATGTTTATTAGTATTTTCAAAGATCTTTTTTTTTTCCCACACGATCTTTTTCAAAACAAAAAATAGATCTTATGAAAAGAAAAAAAAAAAAAAAGAAAGAAAAACAAAAAAAAAAACAAATTAAAAAGGAAAACAAAAATTTGACAAAATTAGAAGAAATGATTTGATCTGAAAATTAATTTTTTTTTTTGATAAGAATATAATATTAAACATGAGAGCCATTACCAATGACATTTAAAGGAGAGTTAACATCTTTAAAAAACACTTTATGATTCATTGCTGATAAAAAAGAAATATAGCCTTATAAATTTTTTTTCCCACCTGTGGAATGTTGAAAATACTATAGTGGAATTCCAAGAAAGAATTTACAGGTTAAAATATAAATGAAACTTGTAAATTAGTTTAAAATAAGGCTTTTGTCCAAAAAAAAAAAAAAAAAAAAAAACGTTTTAAAAGTTCGTTATTAAAAAATAATACAATCTAAAATGAACCAACAAGTTTATAATCGGTTTGAATTTATCCATATAAATCATTCCTAAGGGATACAATAATATAAATAATTTGCTCTTCACTTAATCTATCAATCTAAAACCTTTTCAGTACCCCTTGAAACTCATTATTATTCAAACATTTTTTTTTTTTTTTGGTTATCTGCTTTTGGGTGTATATATGCCAATTATTTTGTTAGAATTATTTAAGTTTACCATATTTAACAAAGAATTTAATTTTATCTTATAAAATTTTCATAGAATTATATTTCCAATACTAAATTGATTAACCTTTATTTATCTAAAATAAATTATACACAATATTCCGTAAAATAAAAATATGTAACAGAAATTTCTGTAAAAAAAAAATCCACATTAAGGACTATGTTCCCACCCTTGAGGAGGCTGAGTAATTGTCTTATTTCACTTACGCTTCTCCAAAAAAATTTTCACATAGAAGAAATTGGACAAAAAAAAAAACATTTTTTGTCATTTTTACTTTTTCACTAAGACTATTTTTCTTTGTTATTCAATGAAAAGGAAAATTGAAAATAACAATAAAAATAATTGCAAAAAATGGCTTTTGGGGATTTTCAAGTGCATTTCAAATTTGAGAACATTTCAAACCTCTAAAAGCAAATTTAAAGAATATTTAGAACATCTCTAGATAATAGTGTGGGTTCTGAAAGGTGAAATTGAAATTCTAAAATATTAAATTCAAAATTTAGCATGATCTAACAAGGTAAAAATTGTGAAAATTGTTGAAATTGTGAAAATATCTCATTTTTTCTAAAAGAAATTCTCGTTAGACAAATATTACTTGGATTTCATAACTTATCCAAGGGTGATTTTATCAATTATTTGAATATTTTCAGCTCATAAAAACCTAGTCATTAAAGTTTTTTCTTTTTTCAGAATTTTATTTTTAATTATTGTGTTAATCCCAAAATAAAAAGATCAAAATTTTCATTCAACTTTTCCAAAAAAAAAACACATCCAAAGAATTATAAAAAACCATCTTCGTTCCATATTTTAAAAGGAAAATTCTTGATTTAAGCTTCTTTAGAAAAGAAAAAATTGAAAGTTCGATCGAATTAAAAATCTCATTTTGTAAACATGAATATTAATTTTGTTTAATGTATGATGAAATAAATAGTATTGATAATAAATTGATATTTTTTTTTGTATGTATGGATTTTGTTAATTATAGTAGGTTAGGTTATTTAAGTTTTATTAGGATTATATTGTGAAGTATAAAAAGAGGTAATGATCAGTGTTTTTAGAATCAATAATTATTGTGTGGTTTGTATTTGTTGAGTTTTAAAGTAAAATAAGTTGATGTTGTTTGTTTTTATTGAATCTCTATGAATGATTCGATTTTACATTTTTTTGAAAAGTTACAAGTGTATAGAATTATGCGAACAAATTATTTTGACGCTTTTTAATAACGGGTAAATAGCGAAGTGGTATCGCGTCTCATTTGCATTGAGGAGGCCCGGAGTTCGATTCTCCGTTTATCCAATTTTTTTAATTCACTTTTTTTATATATTACCTCACTTCTTCTTTCAGTTTCTTAAAAAACATACAACACAAAATTGCAAAAGCTATCATGAATCATACAAAATAAAATTGGATTAAAATTATTTTATTTTTTTTTTTTTTTTTTTTTGAAACATTTATTTTTTGTATGATAGTTCGTTTTGCAAAAGATAATGTGGAAAAAAAAAAAAAACTTTCGAAAAGATTAATAATAACTCTGAAAATTAATAAAAATAAATTTCTTTTAAAACAAATTTAATAAAAAGCTGGTCAAAAATTATATTTTTTGAACATTCCCAATGAAAGTATAGTAAAAAAAAAATCTGTAATACTCATTTCAAAAAAATAATTATTCACTTTCTTTCAAGTTTTTGGTTTTATTTTACATTAATTTTTACAATATCAGGTTTTTAAATATTAGAATTTAAAAGTGAATTACAAAAATGATTTAATAATGGTTTTTTCTTGAATACAAAATCTTTTTTTTTCCAAGAATTACAACAAACAAGTCACATTTTTTGAAGAGATTTTATATTTAACCAAAGGTACCATAATCAAAAACATTGAGTACACTTCATAGAATTTTTATATTGTGTGTCTTCCAGTCATAATTCAACGTAAAAAAAAATTACAAATTAAGTTGCACAAATTTGGATTCTCAAAAAAAAGTTATATAAAAAAGTTTGATCTAAAAAAAGTATCTTAATTTGGAATTATTAATGCCATTTTAAGTGTTGTGTAAGTTTTGTATTTTAAAAGTTATATTGATGGATTGATCATAATTGATATTCAAATTTATAAAATCAGAAAAAATATTCTATTTTTACATCTTATACAGAATCCAAAAGCCTTCTTTAACATCGATATCAGATCTATTAAGGGTACTATAGAAGTAACATATTAAAACAGTTGAATAAAACCCATCAGAACATATTCAAGTAAAAAAAAAAATAAAGAAAAAATATCTATACGCTAATTTCCAAAAAGTGTCAAATAATATTTTTTTACCAAGAGTGTTAGATTTTATGAATTTTCCATGTATATGTTTTATTAGATCTCCTTAATTAAGATCCTTTGATAAAACAACAAAATGTTCTTATGACATCCTCTTCCACCCCCCCCTCCCCTTTCATTTTATACCGATTATTAATAATCCTTAACCCACAATTCATTATGGGAATTAAAGGACTATAAGTACCCATTTATTAGATATTCTGTGTAGCTAAAAAACTTTAATCACTTTTCTGGATTATTGAATGGATAATTTGATATCAAATCATAAGAAAAAACCATTCTCTTATTATTTTATCACTTCAAGTTTTTATAAACACTTTTTCAAAATTTTTTATTTATAAAAAATCAAGCAGTTTGTTCACTTCAAATAAAATCGAACAATATTCTACCACCCTTAACAAATACAATCAATTATATACAATTAGTAATAACAAAACAACACAATATTTTTGAGTGAATATTGGTTGATAATACACAGAGAGATTCAACATTGTGGTAAGCTATTTTTTTTTTTGTTGTTATTGGGTAAAGACTGTACGATCAAAAAAAAAAAAAAAAATAAAACATTTGTCAATTATTCACTTTTTGATAACCTCACTTTTAATAAACACTATTGGTTAATTAAAGATTATTAGATCAAAAAAAAATTTTTAAGATAATTAACAATTTAAATTAGAAAATCCAATTTTAGAGAAAGATTCTTTTTCAAATTTAATAGTAAAAAATTGAATATTTTTTTAATCACTATTAAAAGTATATAATTATAATTTTAAAAGTATTTAAAAATTAATCAATATTCTTCAACGGATAATTAATTATTTTGACTATTAAAGAATTAGTTATTGATTTAAATTGAATAAATTTTTTTTTTTTTTTTGATTTTTTCGTTAGGTTTTTTTTTAATTTTTTAAACTGAACAGAAAATTTTCGATAATTTGGGTTTATTACAAAAAGAAAAAAAAACACGGTTAATTTTGTTAGTTTTTCCAGAATTTAAAAGAATAGAGTAAAATCTCGGTTTTTTCTCAATTTGTGTGAATCCTGGAAAACCATCTTTTGTTTTTCTTGAGTTTTCTGTATATTTGCACAATTCATAGATTTTTCTTATAAAAAAGAAAATCCCAAGAAAAGCACTGTTAGCTTTTTTTTATTTTAAGAAATTAAAAGAAAATTTAAAAAACTTTCTTTTTATTTCTCAAATTCAAAAAAAACCTAGGAACTTTACTACACTTGACGGACCTTTACATACTAATTATCATCAGTAATTTTTTTTTTTCTATTTCAGTTTTATTAGACGAGTACAACAGTTTCAAAACTAATAGTAATTATCTTCTACCAAACTAAATATCTCAGAGTTGAATTAAACTAAAATTCATTCTTCAGTTTATTTGGAATTTTTTACCTGAAAAAATACCATATTTTTCTAGACTGGAGAGTTTTAAAAATGGTGGTTATACTAAAAACAATAAATAAAATAGTCCTCATGAATTTTAAGTTCTTGAATTTTGATTATATTATGAATAAACTTTATTATTCAAGACGTAGTGTTAATGATTGGATTAGTTCTATCTATTTTTTTTTTCAATTTTATTTTTTCAAGTTAGTGTTGTGATAATTAGGGATTAATGGAAAAACAATGAATAATAAGGAAAGTTATTTGTTGTGATCCAAAAATTAAATAAAAAAAGGAACAAAAAACAATCCTTAAATATAAGAAAAAATATTCTTATTAAAATTATTATACTCACCCCTATTAAACTTTTTTAATAATCAATTTAAAAATTGGATAACATTTAAAAATAACAAATTCCAAATATCTTAAAAAGTCAAAATTTACAAGTATTTTGCTTATTATAAATATAATTTTTTTTCAAAATTTTCCTTTTTATTTTTCAAACCCATCTTAGTGTTTCCCCACTTGAATATCATTTTTATTTCTTGAATTTATTATTTACATTATTATTGAATACAGGCATTCAATTAAGAAAAAATCATGGAAAAAATATATAAAATTTTTAAACTAAATCTAGTTTAAATTCATGAATAATCAAACGTATAATACTTTCTAACAATTACATTTATACTCTAGATCATTCCATTACTTTAAATGTGTCAAAAATTTTGATATTATCAAATATAGATAGAATTTTAGCTACAAAACTCACCAAAGAATTATTGTTAATCTTATTTTCTTCCTGTATTAGCCTTTTATATTGTTTTTCACAAAAAATATGAATCTTAGATACAATCAGTTTCAAATTTAAGGTACAAACTTTCAACGAAATTTAAGGTACAAAAAAACCTCAAATTAAGGTACAAAATTTGTAATTTTTTTTTTTACAAATTATTTTACTAGAATTCCAAATGTTTTGTGCTTTGATTTGGGATTTTTATTGTAACTTAATTTTCTTTGAATTTTGTGCCTTAAAAGTGGAACTGACTTTATTATTCAACTTCGAACTTTCTAAAATCTTTGAGTTTCTAATTAAGATTTTTTCAATCCCCTTATATTTCTCGGGAAACAAATATTATGTATTTTCTTCATCTTTCATAAAAAAATTTATATTTACTTATCCTTTTTGAAAATTAACCTTGACATTATTTTTTCATTTCATCAACAAAAAAAAAAGTTTTTGCTTACGGACTAGGGTTTCAGATGTAAATAGTGAAATTGTCTTAAAAACCCCTTCAAAGAGTTCTCATAATGTAAGTTAAATTTACCCACTGGGTTTTATTTTTATAAAAAAATGGGAATGTTCATAAAAACTTTAATTTTCACAATTTTACCTCTTCCAAATCCAACCATAATTTAATTAATAATTTCCCAATTTCTCTTTCAAATCTAGAAACACAAAATAATTTCCCAAGCTGTAGGAAATTGTTTTTACTATTTCTTTTACAAGTTTGAAATGTTTGAAAATTTAAACTTTGATTTGAAAATCCGAAAAATTCATTTTTTATAAATTTCTATTCAAAAACCATAAGAAAATGTTAATTTTCTATTGTTTGTATTATTATTAACTTTGAAACAAGTAATTTTTTATTTACACTTTCTTCTGAATGAAAATTCTTTTATAGTCGGGAATGCTAAATAATATTATAACTAAATAATCTCGAGATGTAAAAGGTATTCCAGTTGAGAAAGTATTTAACAAAAGATCAGAATTTTATAAAAAATATTTTGGTCGTATTATTTTTTAAGTTAACAATAATTTTTTTGTTGATATTTTGTTATTTTTGAAGAGTTAAAAGGTAGAAAATATTTTAAATACCTTTAATCATAACCAAATTAGTCTAAACCTTAACCAAGCGCGCATATCCATGGGAGTATCCTACTTTTTATCGTTCGATCAACCATTACTGAATTGATCATTAATATATTTAACAGTTTATTACTTTACTAAATAACATTTAAAAAACCAAAATAAAATAATTTTACCCCCATAATATGGTGAAAAAATGTTTCATCAGAACATAAATAATATTATTATAGTATTACATTGAAATTGCTGTAAATTCTTATTGAACTTGTAAAAAATAAAAATAACAACTATTAATAAAATGGAATTTAAAAGAAAATATTTTAAAAAAGTGGGTATATCTTTTAGAAATAAAACTTTATAAAAAAATTAAGTTTGAAAAACTTGATAACTTCCTCTTTGAATGTGATTCTGGTTTGAAAGTGACAAGAAAAGTACTTTTTTTTAAAATAAAAAACTATAAAATTTCAATAATTTTGTAGACTTTTTAAAAAAACCACCCACTGATTTAAAATAGTAGTATTTTATAATTAGTTCTATTATTAATATTTTTTTATTTCTTTGAAATTTTCAAAATCTAAGTGTATAGAGAAACCATAAATTTCTCTAATATTTTTTTCGTTTTTTTTTTTTTTATAAATTTTTAGTTTTAAATGTCATCTTAAAAATATAAATTAAAATTTTTGGCATGAAACAGACATTTATAATTCGCTTATTTTCAAAATTGAATTATTGATAAGAGTGAAATCTCTTACTTTTTCTCTTTTTAAAAAAAACAAAGAAATTTTTTACAGTAAAAAAAAAATATTTTTTTCGAAAATTTATTATTTATAAAAAATTAACATTTAATCTGCTAATCGATTATTATAATGGAACATTAATATAAACTATTTTCACCAACAAACAATAAAATAATAATAATGATATACGAAATATTAAATTATTTTTGATTCTAAATAATATAAAAAATAAATGTTAAAAAACAACTGGTTCATATGAAATAAATAAAAATATTGGATCATCATATTTGGCGACATTTATAAAATTTTGTTTTTCAAGAAAAGTAACCAAACCACGTTGTAAATTTTTGACAGAAATTGATTTTTTACATTTTCTGTATATTTGGAAGATTCTTTTACTAATTATTAGTTTTCTGATTTGATTACCATTTTCATCAATTGCATTAAACTCCCTTAAACATTTTGGCCACCCTTCAAGAATTGTATTATCATATTCATAAAAAGCTGTAAGTCTCGCATTCCATCTAGGGGCAGGTTTTTGATTTAAAAATTTTTCCATAAATTCCATAGTTATTGTGGAATCGCCACATATTTCACGCAATGTTAAAGCATGTTTTTTGTTTTTGTTTCTCCTTAATCTCTTTTGCTGTTGGTACACTTTTGTATTGTTTAAACCGAATTTTTTTACGACGTTTGGGCAGGAAACACTTTTTAATTCAAGTGTTCTCCTTTTTCTTTCATTTTGCATTTCGAAAGAGTTTTCTAATGCTGATCGTGAACGAAATAGTTGAGTATTATCAATATTTCTTTTTTTATTTAATTTTGATAAAACTTGTGTTCCTAATGCCAACTATTCATAATTGTTTTTATTTTTATTTTTTTATTTTTTTATTTTTTTTTGTGGTAAATTAATATGTAAAATAATTAAATTAATAATTAAATAAACAAAGATATTGATATAATATGATATATTATTAAACTAACCCATTTAAACATTAATTTAAGTGAAAAAAATGGGGGAACCCCTTGCAATATCATGTGAAGTTTTAATTACATGATTTGCATATCTATTCTAAATTCTATGGCCCAAATTTGGACAAGTCTAGATACAAAAATAGACTAAAAAAAACCCAATTTATTGTATTTTTTAAAACTTAACATTCCATACATGTTTAAGTTTCCAAGTATTAATGTTTTTATATGTAATTCTTTATGCCCAAAAAAAAAAATAATAATAATAAATAAAACCAAAAAATAAAAAATGTTGTTATCCAAAATAATGAAATGACGAAATGTGATGAACATAAAAATTGACTGTTTAATTTGTTGAAATTTCACCAACAATGATAGATCGATCAAAATTTTAGATCCCATCAACTATTTTTTTCTTATTTTTCTCTTTAACTGAACTCAACTTTTATCTTATTCATAAATTTGGAGGGGGGTGTTCCAATCAAATCAAGTTGGCCACATAACACGAAAAAAGGTAATGGAAAAAAAGGATTAAAATATTCGTTAAACACAAAAAGAATAACTCAAAAATTGTAGTCACTTTTTTTAAATTCACTACATTTTTTTTTTATTAATTTATTACAAAAGTTAGAATGTAATAAAAATGACCAACATTCAATAAATTTCAATTAAAAGGTTTTTATAATTTAAACTTTTAAAAACTGACATTCAAAACAACTTTTTTCTTATTTGGATTTTCATTGAAAACAGTTTCCCGTTTTTGAAATGAATATTTTTCTTTTTGGGAACTTTCCAAATTTTCAAACAATTTCCAAAAGTTATCTTTTTTTAAATCATTTTTATTACCCTTTTTGGAATTTAAAAAACTTTTTCCAAGTCTTTAAAATTTGAAAAATATTGAAATGGGAATTAAATCTTGAAAGGGCCAATTTGAATCTTTAATGAAACCGTGAGTATATATATATATATATATATATTATGTTATTATTCTTGTGGTATCAAAATTATTTCCAAATGGAAGGAAACTGCAATATTAAGGTTCTGTAAATTATTTAGATGTGCCAAATATTCCAATAATTAGTTTATATATAAAGCAACATATTTATTTAAAATACTCATAAAAGAGTCTTAAATAAATGATTAATTATAATTTTAAGCACATTTGAAAAAGAATTTTTTTTTTTTTTCAATTTAAATAGAATTTTCAGAATCTAGAACAACAAATAAAAATGAAGAAACTTTACCCCAATTAAATTTTTTTTTTTTTATTTTTTTTCTGAAAAGTGTGATTTTTACTCTATAAAACAATATTTTTGAATAGATATTAATTCCTTTGCTTTATTTTTTCAAATTTCTTTTTTAGTTATTTTTCGAATATATATTATTAATCCTTAAAAGAAACATGAATACTTTTGATTATGTGAAATATGTAGAAACTTCACGTAAACTTTTTTCAAGTAAAAGAAGTCCAGTTGGTGTAAACGAATTTGATGTGTTTAAATGTTTGAAAGGATATTAGAAAAAAAAATTATATCAATATTTCGTTAAGTTTATCTTCAAAATAGATTTAGCAGTTAATAAATATTTTTTTTTTTTTTTTTTTTTTTTTTTTGGGGGGGCGAATTAGAGGTTATTTCTGCATAAGAAGAATAGAAAATATTGGCTTAATTTTAACATGTAGTTTTTATTTTCAATCTCAATTTCATTTTTTCTCAAATTTTTAATAATAGTTACACATTGTCTTGTATTTTCTTTGGTTTTTTATAAGTATATTGTTTTTTACTTTCGATCTTCAAAAACCACTCAAGAAAATGCGAAATAAAGCATTCCCTTTCAATAAGAGAAAGTCTATAAAAACAACAATCATTCCAATCACCCAACAGACAAGAATAGCACAATCTATAGGAATACTTTCAAGATTTTTGGTACTTTCAACCTTATAGTCTGAAAGATTTCAGTTTATAATATTCTTTCATATTTTTTCAAATTTTAAATCTTTGATGAAAGTTTTTTAAATACCAAAAAGGGTAAAAAAAAACTGATTAAAAAAAAGCTAAATTTTGGAAATTGTTTAAAATTTTGGAAGGTTTATCGAAAAGAAAAATATTTGATAGCTTTAAAAAACTTGAAATTGTTTTTATGAAAATCCAAAAGCCAAAGGATGGTTAAGGACTACATTTCAACTCTGGAGAGTTGGTTGGTTATTGTGTTATTTTACATTCACTTCTCAAAAAGAATTTTCATTCTGAAGAAATTGGACATAAAAAATTGCTTGTTTCAAAATTATAATCATAACTGAAAAAAAAATAAAAGAATCAGATTTTTGAAGAGAAATTTCTTAAAAAAAAAAAAATGACTTTTAAGGCATTTTCAAGCACCAGTTTCAATTTGAAAACCTTTCAAGTGGGTTAAAGTGACTATAAGCAATATTTAGAACAGCATGAGACATTTTTTTCTGTTTATATATTTGAAATGGAAAATAGAAAATTGTAAAATCAAATTTTGTTTGGATCCAAGAAAGGTTAAATAGGGTAAATTATTGGAATTATGAAAAATCCCCCTTTTTTGTAAAGATATTCTCAGTGGTTAATTGTGTATATAATGTTATAGAATTCTTTCAAGAGCATTTTTATAAAAAATTCCACTGTTTTTGCCTGAAAATATTGCCCTAAATCGTCAATTTTTTAAAGTTTGAATTATAAAAGCAATCAATTTTGAAAGTTATTGAATTTTAATCTTTTTATTACATTCAAAATTTGGTAATAATTACAAAAAAACAAAGTGTTGCCAATTAAAAAAAAGTTCCCAGAACCTTTGTTTTACTCTTGTCGTCTTCAAAGAAAAATCAGAAAAATCAGAAAAACCACAATTATCGCAATAATTTTTCGAAAATAAAATTTAAATCTATTTTAAAAAAATGGAAACACCTTAACTTTTATGTTTGTACATCTTGTAAAGTTGTGGGAAGGAACTAAAAAAAAAAGAACTGAGATATTTAAGTGATTCAAAAGGCTTGTTCCCAACGACTATAAACTTTCCCCCCCAAAATAAAAATCGTGGCTTTTATTTTTCTACTTTTTCTTAGGCAAGATCTAATTCGCTATACAATAGTACACCTAAGTTCAAAACAATTTTGATAGCAAACTTGGTAAAGTTTTTGGAAAAATTTTAAATTAGGAATGTAATTTGTTCAAAATTTTTCGTAATTTTGTAATTTTTTCGAATTTTTTGTTTTTTTTTGATTTAAAATTTTCCATTTGATCCTTCATTTTTCGAATTTCTTTTGAAATAATAGAACTTGAAGATTCCAGTACTATATTTACTTGGGGTTTGTTGTCGGTTTCTTTGATAGAGTAATGAGTCGGTCTTCTATAATAAAAAAAACACCACTTTATATTTTGAAACAAATTATTAAACTTTTCTATCTCAGGCTATTTTGTCAACAGTAGATAAAAACTTCTCAAAACAGAAAGTTCATAAATACTCAACCTTACAAAAATGTTTTGAATGGAACCGAAATATGTTCAAAATCATTCTTCGTTAAATTCCCATCAGTTTGCCTTCAACTGAGCAATTTTTTTCATATTTAAAATAAAAATTAAAATATTTAACTTCTGAATAGACTTTAGCACCCCTCATAGAATATTCAAAAGAAGATCGATAAAATCGCATTTGAAAAACCTAAATTGCATTTCACAAATACTTTACTTTTTATACGACCATTTATTCTTATTTTGAGGAATTTACTTTATTGGGTTTTACTAATTTATGAATTCGTTCTGTGTTTTGTTGTTGCTTTTAACAACAAAACAAAAAACTCAAAATTCGACTTTTCTGAATTTTGTTTCTTTTGAAAGTTAAAAAAAAAAAGCAAAAGTTTGTTGGGTTAAATAACATAAGTAACATAAAGAAGGCAAAAAAGCACCTTTTTAAGAATCAATAAAACTCTTCAAAAATACAAGTGAGAAGACTTTTTACAAACTTTGTTGTTATCGCTTTTTGGAAAACTTGTTGATTCGATTGTTAATTTTGTAATTGAGTTTAAAAGGGATTTTAATCACATGTCTCGAAAATTCATCCAAAAAGGAGTAAAAGTGTGGATCTCGATTTTTCAAACTTTTTTTTGCAAACTTTTCAAAAATAACCTCATCTGAGTCGTAAATCCAATTTTCCTGTAAAAGAATTCTGAACAAACCACAATTGAAAAAATCGCATTTTAATCCAATTTTCAAAATAGGAAAAAAAATCCAAAGTAATTTTTTGTGTTTTGGATGTGAGTACTGTTATAGTCACATAAAAATTAGAATTTATTTTGTGTGTTTGTAATTCGTTTTGGAATAATATTTCCAAATTATAGAACCCAAAGATTTTGACACAAAGTATGTTGAGTTTTATTTTTGGAAAAGGTAGTGTCAATAGACAGATTTTTTCAAAAGAAAAATAGATAAAAAAAAAAAAAGCGAAAATCAAAATTAAAAACCTTACTTTTTTTCAAAATGAGAAAGGAAAATCAAAATCAAAAGACAGAATAATCTAAAAATTCGGAAAAGAACTTTAGTTATTCCTTTAAAAAATTATTTGGAAAAGAAAACGAAAAAACACATTCCAATTAAGAAAACTTTTTTGAAAAAGATTTTTACTTTTTTTTCAAAAAAAAAAAGAATGAGACTTCATCTTTGGATTTCTGATCTTTCTTAAACTGCAGTTTTAGTTTCCAAATTTTGATGTGAAATTTAATAATAAAAAATTAAAATTTGATCACTTAAAAGAAACTTTACGATTGGGATTGACGAAAAGTGAAAATTAATATAAAATTGACTGGGTTTTAAGAGTTTTTCTATCTCTAAAAAACATAAGAAAACAGATTTCATTTTTGAAAAAGTAAAATTTTTGTGAATGAAAAAGATAATTTTTGAAATTTCTGACAAACCAAACGACACAGATTAAAGAGAACAAACCATCCATTAAAATCAAAAAAAAAAAAAATAAATATAAATAATAATAGTTTAGTCATAAAAAATTCTTAAAGGGTGATAAAAGTTGTTCAAAAAAGAAAAATGACTTCAAAGCGTTTATAAAATTTGCAAAGAATTAATTTTATGGGTGTGAATTTAAATTTCGTTTTGTTAAAAAAAGAATTGACAATCTACTATTTGGGCTTTGTTCAAAAAACAAAATCATAAAAAAATTAAAAGAAACCCAGAATTAAGACAAAAGCTGGTTTAGTAATGGAAACTGAAGGGTGTAATTAACAACAAAATTTTGTTCACAGATTTCTCAAGCACAAAGAAAAAGAAAAAAAAGAAAGATGTAACCAAACCTTAAAATCCCAATCTGCAAGTGACAAAAAAATGATAGACTCTGTAATATTGCAATTTGTGGTGCCCATATAGCGGTTTATCATTTCGTGTTTTTCATTGGTTAAAGGCTCAAGTTCGGGAATAATTCGATTTTCTGTTGAACTGTTCTCATAAAAGAGACTTTGTCTCCCCTTTTCTTGGAATTGTTGGATTTTTCTGGTTGTAGCAAACTCTTCCTCGAGGTTTCCAGTAGGCTCATTTTTTTGGACACCTTCCCCTTTCTCTTTAGTTCTTTCTGTTTCAATGGCATATTCATTGGTATTTTCATTGCCAATGGATTGTTGATCTTGTGTGGGGTGAAAATCACTCACTTGGTTTAAGTATTGTTTCACAGAATTTAAGGTGTTCATCTTTGGAGAGGGGTATTGTTGAATTTTTTCAATCAAAAAAAAATATGTAAATAACAAACTTGATGGAAAGTGAAAAATAATAAATTGTTTTTTTCAAGTAAGACCTTTCAAGATTTGGAAAAGTCACAACTGCTTTTTAATCCCTGTATTAGTGATGACAGATTGATTTTCGATTTTCGAATTATTAAATTCTTTATGAAACCTATCACAAAGTCTCGAAAATCAAAAATATATATTTAGGGTAAGAGTAGGAAAGTTTGTTAATTGAACACAGGTCGAAAAAATATTTGGTTTCTACCAAAAAATAGACAGGAGTCTTGGCTCTAAATAACAAAACAAATCTTTGTGGACTTTTTTCTTGAGTTTCTTTCTAAATTCTCTTCTAAGAATTTCTATATTTTCCTCTTTTTTCGATTTAAGAAAAAATTAAAATATTTTTCACAGAAGATTATTTATTTGATCCCAAATTTGCTTATTCCAATTCTCAAGAATCCAATAACATGAAAAAAGAGTAAAAGGTTTTTGTGGTTCACTGTTTTGTCATTTTAAAGCCCTTCTTCTTTATTAACAAAATAAAAAACCAAATACGATAATAGTGATTGACTTGATTATTTTGGAATTCATTTTAGGAAATTCTTATAAGTTTTTGATACAGAGTTCAATATAGTTTTGGAAAACACCCCCTACAAAGAGTTTTAAAAGGGGAAAGGTTTTGAGAAGATTCTTTTGAGAACTCGATTAATTTTCAAGTTAATTCTTTTTTCGATATTTTCAAGTTTTGATTTATTCTTTTGAAAGGTATTCTTTCAATCGGTTAATTTCTTTTACATAAACAAATTCCAAAATACTTTTAAAATCCACAGCCAAGGAATTAGCGTCAAGTATGATAAAGTATAAGATTAAGTAAGTTGGTAGTGAGTGTAAAACACGTTCGTGAGTCATTGTTCAAATGTCTCTAAATATTCGATTAGTAAATTCAAACCAAAAGCTCTACGATCTCATCAATTAAACCCGATCCTTGTATTAGTAAAATAATTCAAATAATTTTTGGAAAAAAATTCATTTTTCGTGAGAAATTTTAAGGTTGAATATTCAATACGTAAACTCCAAAGTTTCAAAATGTATTTCTAAAATTGGTTAAAGAATTATAGAATATGTTGATTAAAAAATCAATTTTTCAACAAAATTAAATAATTAACTCCGAAATTCTTTTGAGAAATTCTTTTTATATATCGGAAATATATTAATAATAAGATGATCTTTGGAAAAAAAAAGGAAACAAAATCGATTTATTATTTTACCTTTTAGGTTTGTGAATATGGAATAAATCATTGAAATTTCAAAATTCGAAAAAAAAGTAACTTTTGGATAGGTTCTAAATTTTCGATTTTATAAACTTGAGTATTATTATTTTGGTTTCTCTATTTTACAGTTAGAGAAAAGTTATTAAAATAGAATTTCCTGAAATGACAATTTTTAAAAGCGAACTTTCCAAAAAGTTTAAAATTTATTGTTGAAGAGATTTATGTTAGATTTTTTTGAGTCACAGAAACTATTTGAGCGATATCACACTTAGATCATTTATCACACAATTACAGTACACTCTAATTTAAGACAAATCTATTATGAAATTAATACCCTAAGCGAATAAGAATTAATGATGAAAAATTTACCCTTTATAAATGTTAATAAATAACGAATTAATTATTTATTTTAAACAAATAGAATTTGCTTTACTAAAAGGCAAAGATGAAGAAATATCCTATAAACCATATAAAAAATTCCAAAATTTGATGTTTTATTCAAGTTTTGTTTGTTCTTGTTTCAATCATAAATAATTTAACGATTGTTCCTTTGATTTTGTAGGTCAACAAAAGTGTTTTTTTTTGATGCAAAAGATCTACATTTTGTTTCTATCAAAGGGTTTAGATTCTTTTTTTTTGTCAATAACAATTATTTTTCATAAATGCAATTAAAAGAATAAATAAGAAATACGTAGAATAATTTTTATTCGAGAATAGGTGATATTCTTATTGGAATCAAATTAAATAAATTGATATATCTTATGAAAAAGTGGAAAACTCAAATTATTATTGCCCCATTGAGAAAAATAACAATGTTTGTTTTGAACTTCTACTGATATTTGAATAACAAACAGGAAACAATTTTCACTTCATTTTCCATACTTTTCTTTTTTAAACCAAGTCCCCAAAACGAAGTTTGTTGGTATTTGTGGTCAAAATTAATAAAAAAAATTATAAGGTTCATTTTTTATCATTTATTGACAATCAAATAAAATTAAAAAAGGAAGAAATAAGATTATTCGACGAGAATTTTCACTATTTAAGCAATATTAGAAAAACAAGTTTTTACATGGCAACAATCAACCATTGAATAGAAAAAAAATTGTAAATTAATTACATGTTATAAAAAAATAATAAAAAATATAAATTGCAAAAATGTGAAAAAATGATTCCAATTAGGAAATTTCCAAAATTATAAATATTCTTCTAATATACATCCAAGCCCTTTAAACATAAACAATTCACTTCATCATAACAGCTGGAAACCCCGAACTCGGAAATCTTTTAATCTATGAGTAAAATTTTTAATGATATTGATCGTTAATTTGTAATTTTATAGAAAACTCAACACATACCCTTTAAAATGTTTTTGAGTTGATATATATATATACGTATGTATGTATGTATTTATGTCTGTATATAAGCCACTTCCAAGAAAGTGGGGTAAATTTATTTTAAAAAAATATTTATTTACACTAAATCTTCAAAAAAGTTTTTAAATATTAACAATCATTAACTATCATTTATCGATTCTTGATCACAATTCATTTTTTTTCCTTAGTATGTTATTAAATAAATAAAAAAGATTAAATTTTATGTTCTAAATTTTATCGGATATATTTTAGGTGTGTAAATAAGTGTTTATTATTTTATTTTTGATTCTAAAAAAATTTTCATAACTTTTTTAATCTCAACAAAATTTCAAAAAATATTGAAAATATATAACTATATTTGATTGTTTATAAAAACCACCAGTATCCTTACCAAATTTCCATTTTTTTATTGAAACTGATCATAGATCATTTTCACCAAAAAAAGGGTTATTTATTTTCATTTTTTGGAAATATTTCAAATCATATATTTTGAATTAAAAACCTTGAACACTGATTCAATCTGTATTACTATTAAACTTAATTTGGTCCATACAATTGGCTCATAACATCACTAAAGATATTGTATTTTTATGAAATGTAACAAAATAATGCTCAGTTTTTTGGAAATACTTCATATAGTAAAGATCGAAGACGGAATGAGACATTTTATTTGAATAAGCATCAAAAAGAAGGAGTTTAGTTATGTACATATGTTAATGACCTTATTGGCCAAACTATTAAGTTTAAAAAAATCTATTTGTACATTTTCTTAGTTCCTAAAACCCAATAAAAATAAATCAACATGCAATGTTGGATAGATCATAAAAAAATCACACTAAGAAAAGGAGTGATTTAGAAAAAACACTAAAATATCAACACTCACTTCCAAAATTAGAAAACTTGTGTATTATTATTTTGAAAATAATTGTACTAGTTTTGAAGTGTTGATTGTTGGTGTTTTTGAGAGCTTAAAAATTTTATTTTTTCATTTTTTTTTTTGATTTAAAAATGCGTTATTTTTATCTCAAGAAGGTAAAAAATCCCTACCCTGTCAAATATAGAATGCTATAAAATGATCATAAATTGGAATAAATCAAATTAAAATGATTATGGGCTGAAAGAAAAAATTTTGAATCAAATTGAAGAAATTCAAAACATTAGGAACTTAAAACAATAAATTATGGAATTTTTTTTTTGAAATTTGATTATGGAAATGGGAATTCTTTAATTGTAATTTAGTGTTAAAACTTTTTTGTTGAATTGGATCCTTTGATAAATAGATTCACATAGTTTGTTTTTTTATTATTTGAATTTTGTCAACCAAAAGAAGGGCAATTTTGCAATACCATTTTTGGGTTTTAAGTCACACCAGAGTATGACACAAATTCATGATAAACAACTAGAATTTAATATTAATTATTTAAAACATAGTCGAAAACTTTGTAAAAATGAAATTGAAGTAAATGTGTTGATATAATTATTTGGATTTAGCAGTATATCTGTTGAATTATCTTTAAATTGCCTTTGATGAATTTTAATATAATTTTGATCAAGTGATTCTCAAACAACCTCCACATTTTCAATGAAACTTTTTTTCAAATCAATGAAAACAAGCCAAATTGAAAAAAAATTACAAAATCATTTTGAATAGTAACATAATAATAAAAAGTAAAAAATTTTAATATTGTGTTCTTTTTCACTATTTTCCCTGTTCAAAAGAAAATTTTGAAATGAATAAAATAAAGAATTCCAATTCAAAGTGTGTCTAGGAGAGGTATAATCACCAAAAGAAAATTTGAATAAATTTAGTCTTCTAAAAAAAAGAGTGTAAAAACTATATATATATATATAAAGAAGAAATGCAAAAAAGAAGATTATGAATAAAAAAAAGTTAAAAAAAAGATGTTAGAAACCTAAATTATTTTTTTTTCAACCTAACTTTTTGTGAGAATAATTATAATTTAATAGCTTTAATATCACTTTTCCTTATTGGTGTTGATTCTTATTGATAAATGAGTATTCAACAGTAATATCATAAATTTCTTTTATGTTAACCCCCTCCACAACTCACCCATTTCCTATTTAAATATTATCATGTAGTATAAAATTTTAGCTTTTTTTGCTTAACATTTACCACTTCCAAAATGATTTTTAGTATTTTTTTATAGCTACAAATAAAATCGACCTCATCCAACACTTTTATAACAATTTTTAAAAAAAATCACAATAGTAATAGTATTTACCCAATTATTACGAATACAAACAACTGATCGTAATTATATAAATTAATAATTTGAGAATATTATTATTTTTTTATATAATATTAGTAATGTAAATTTATTTTATTTTTTTGAAAATATTGCAAAAAATGAGAAATACCACTAAAAAAATATTAACTCCTTTAACCCGCGGATTATTAAAAATACATTGAAATAATTAGGATTGGGTTCTGAATTACTATTTTATTAATAATCAAAATAAAAGGTATTTCTTTAAGTGATAAATTGAACTTTCCATCCTATAAAATTAAAGTAAAATATTTTAAGCTTGTCTTTTAGTGTCTTTTCTCAAATTATATTTGTTAATAAAATTTAAAAAAATGATTACAATTCTATATTGAATGTTGAAATTATATTTTTTTGTGGTTTAAAAATTAATTATTCTAATTGGTTTCAAATTAAGTAAATTTCCAATACTTTACTATTTCCAAACTGATCTTTTTTTCTTTTAAAAATATTTTTTTTTGTACACACTACCTACAGACAATAAGATTTAGTTCTTTTTCAAAGAAAATATTTTTTTTGAAACAATCTAGAAATTGATTTAAATTTTGAACTTTTTCAAAAATGAGAAAAATAGATCAAACTACCTAAAACAATAAATCTTTTCTGAAAATACAATTTAAATACATTTAATCTTGGGTTTATCAGATTGGGCCCCTTTCTTTTACAATTTCAAGATTGAGGTAATATTTTTTTGGATTTGCAATTAAATATTACAAGATTTTTTTTTTATAGTAAACCCTCCCTTAACAAAAAGAAAAATCTAGTTTATAAACTTGTTTCTTGCCTTGAATAGATATTAGAAATAAAAACAATTCTGTATTTTTCATTTCTTGAAGAATAAAATCTTGATTCATTGTAAAAATTCAAACTCCAAAATGGAGATTTGAAAATTATTTTTTTGAAATAAACTTTTTCATTTATTTATTACCTTACTATCCAAGGAAACAATGAGTGAAGAACCTAAAAATTATGAAGAACTTAAAACTATGATCGATGATATCAAAAAAAAAAAGCTGGAAAAAGCCAAGCAAAGTAAAAAAAAAAAAAAAAAAAAGCAACAAGACAAAGATAAAAATAACCATGATCAGGTTAGCACCATAACATCCGAAGAGATCGACTCACGTTTTGCGGGTAAATTAAGTTCTATTTTATCTGAGCCAACAACAGAAACCACGAAACAAAATATATTTTCACAATCAAAAAAAGCACAAAAACAAATGGAAGAATTACGTAAGGAAAAATTGGAAAGAAAAAGAAAAAGAAAAATCAACTTGTTGAAGAAAGATCGTGACTTAATAGGGTTTGTGGAACCACAGAATACAAAGTTCGAAAGTAAATTAAACAAAATTGCTGTCAGGGGTGTTGTTTCACTTTTCAATGCAATTCGAGTACAACAAGAAGAGCTGTCTGGCAGCTTCAATCAAGAGATTTCCAAAATGGAATTTTTTGATCTTGTCAAAGGAGAGAAAAGGAAAATCGTTAGTAGTTCCAATAAGAACCGAAAGGAAAACAGGAACCAGAGCACAGAGTCAAGATCGGAGATTACCCATAAAAACAGATGGGACGTTTTAAACGAACAATTTATGATGGGCGCTGAATTAAAGGATTGGGACAAACAAGAAGAGGAAATTGTCCATGATGCCAAGAAACCAAGATCCAATAATAAACATTCCAAACAAAAAACCAAAAAAAAAGTTAAAATTGACCCAAATGATGACTTTGAATTTGAAGAAGAGAATGAGAAAGAAATGTAAATTTAGCATAGATTTTTTTTTCAATTTTAAAAATTAGTCATATTTTTGAAAAGAAATTACCTTTAAATCTAAAAATAAACTTAAACGTAATTTTGAAAAAGTAAATGAATAAGGTTGAAATTTTAAACCTTTTCGTCGATTGTTTCATAAAGTTTATTTCAATATTTTTTTTTGAAATCTGGATTATTGAATGGATGAATTACGAATAAAAGTTGGATTAATTTTTTTATTGTTTATCAAAAAATTATTTGAAAATGTTTAAGAACCACTTTTCGACACGAAAGTACCTACACTATTCAGAAGAAATATAATTGGTATTGTTTGAAAGTCTTACAAAATTTTCTTCAGCTAGATCCGTTTTGAAAAATAATGTTAATTTTTTGATTTTTCAAAATTCAGGCTTTTAATTTGGTATTGCGAGGTTCCCAAAAATGAGTTTTAAATTTAAAAAATATTTTAAAAACGATTTTCTTAATGAAAAGTCACTATAAAAAACTTTATTGTTGATTTTTCTGATTCTTTGAAGAAGTTCATATTATTTTTCATTTTGTTTACATAATTTTTATAGGGGAGAATTAATTTATTTTTCCAAAAATTTTTACTTTCACTTTTTTGTTTTCTATATAAATTGAAAAATATAATTGATTTCAGATTTTATATTTGTTTTTAAAAAAAAATTGGAAATTTCAAGAAAAAAAAGGAAAAAAAAAAAGTAGAATAATCCGAGAAAATGTGGAGAATGTAGTTTATTTTAGACAATTTTTCTCTCCTTAGTTACTGCATTCTCAAAGAAAAATGGCAAATAAAGATTCCCCACCAAAACCCATAATGTGGGCATGGTGCCTAAATTCAGTAAATATTTGATAGTAAAATGAAATAATAAATTGAATAGAACAAATTTAAGTGCCATTTTAGAAAAATTAAGCTTTTTTTTTTTTTTTTTTTTTTTTTTTCAGTGTATCATAGACTATATTAATTATCATAAATTTTGCATCTTTTACTTAATTTGAAAGAGGAGGGTTGAAATTAATTTTTAATTTTTTTCTCAAAATATAAGATATATGTTAGTTTTTAAAAACATAGTTTTGAACAACCTAAAATTAATATTATCCGATAGTTTTTAAACTTTGATTTATCATAAAAACTCTATAAAAATTATTTCGATCATTTTTATTTTCTCTTGTTTTTCTTAGAAAGTTAAAATTTTAATTTGAATACTTCCTAGTTTAGTAATCTACAAAATAACTAAATAACAATTTTTTTTTATTTAGTTATCCATTTTTAATTTTTTTTGGATTTAGTTTGTATAATATTTTTGGGAAGTAAAAATGAACTGAAAGGTTTGATTTACTAATGAATTTTTTTATATTAAATTTAACTTTATATTCAAATATAAAAGTGTTTATACATTTCTTTTAAATCAGATCTTCTTAACCACCCCCCCAAAAAAAAAAAAAAAAAAAAAAAGTATTATTAATGTATAAAATTATTTCACGTATAAGAAAAAGTTATATTTTGCCTTTATTAAAACTCTTGTTATAAAACTATTATTTTTCAATTATTTAAAACAAAAATTATTTATTTAAAACATAACAATATTAAATCGATATGTCAAATTCAACAATTCTAACATTCAGATCATTCTCAAATTACTTAAATATATATTACTTCAGTAATCAATAAAAAATCAAATAAATTTTGTTAATTATGTATAAAATATAGTCAGTTCCACTTTTAAGAGACATACTTTCAATACAATTTAAGAGACAGAAAAATTTCAAATTAAAGTACATTTTTTGGAATTTTTTTTACACTAATATTTTAAGAATATTGGACATTGTTATTTAATTTGAGATTTTTTTTACTTTAAATTTAGTTCAAGTTTTCTGTCTTAAAAGTTGAACTAGAAGTATGAAAAAAAAAAATAAATTATAGAAAATATTGATGATTTTTTATAGTATTTCCTTCCTATGAAAAATAAAAATTAATATCCATAACAATTTAAAAGAAATAAATCTTTCTGTATTAATTTTTAGTGAAGATAATTTGAAATTATTTTTATTATTTAATAATTGTGAAATCTATTAGTTTACACTTAAATTTCTGAAAGGTGGTTTAAGTTGAAGTGCGACTGGGGTGTAATTTAATACTTCTCCAATAATAAAAAATATTTTTTTTTTCAATAACAAATCTTAAATATTTTAGTTAAAGCTAATTTCAAAGTTTATAATTTTTATGTAACCTTTATATTACTAATTTATATTTTTAAAACGCCAAAGTTGCTGAAATGAAAATTTTAGAACTTGGAAATCAAAATGTTACCAATAATTTGAGATTCATTTTTCTGGTATTTGCATTTTTTTCGCGAAGAATAAAACAAGAAGGCATTCTTTTTGACAATTATCTTAGAGAACTTATAAGATCTTGTTTTTTAAAATTAAATGGAAATGTACAACTTAAAATTTTTTGTTTTGAAATTATACAAATTTTTTTTAAAGATCATCGTTTTTAAAGAATGAAAATAAGTCACAAATTGTCAATTGTGTAAAATATTTAAAAGGTTAGATATCATTGGGGATTTAGATAATTATGTGAAACAGTTCTTTCAATCATTATTATCATAAAATCTGTATTTCTGAATTAAAAGAATATAATTTTTCAATTATTCGTGAAAATAACAATATTTTAAATATTATTATTTTATATGAAACAATATTTGTATTAACTCAAGTGAAAACCTAAATTATGTATGAATATTTTTAAAAAATTTAAAGATAAGTATAGGAATTAATATCCAAACGGTTGACAGTACCCACTCTCCTTCTATTAGATACAAAAAAATGTTTTTATTTTTATTTTTTAAAAAAAGAATACCCTGTCTTGACCCGTCAGTATTATTTACAAATGTTACAGTATTTCATTAGAACCCCAAAATAATTCCCTTAACTTTTAAATTAAGATTTGAATTTGAATTTTTATGAAAATATTATAAAATAGAATCTTTAAAAAAATATTGTTGTAAGAAAATTTTTTAATTAAAAATTGTAGTGTTACCAAAAATAAAAAAATAACCTGGAAAATTTTTTTAAAAGATTTGTAAATTTTTTCTTGGTTCTAATGATTTTATTTTTTTTAATTGAAATTTTGTCAAAATTAAAATTATTTTATTTTAAGAAAATTTTGTTCAAACATCAAAAAATTCTTAGTTTTAATCATTAAAACAAACCCTTCTTTACTAGAATATTTTTGTGTTCGTATGTACTACAATTTATCCTAAAATACTTTTTTAAATAATTTATCTTTTATAAAAGATATTTTAATGAAGTGCATAAAATATGTTAAATCTATTGATTTCGATTCAATAGCTATATATATATATATATATTTGATTCTAAATAATTTAAAAAAAAAATTACTAATTAAATTTAAAAAATCTTGTTTTTTTTTCATTGCCAAATTTGGAAAGTTTTTTCAACAAATAATTGTTTTCATTTTATAGGATTTGGTCAACACACAGAATCAGATGAATAATTGATTTTTTTTTAAAATTATTAAATATTTTTTAATTTTTGACGTTTTAAAATCTAGAGATTAAATAAACAATATTATTGAATCAGAAACCAAAGATCAAATTTTTTTTCAAAAATCTGGATTAATTTAGATTGCAAAATCAAATTTCACAAATATATTATTCAAATTTTTACTAATAGCAAAATTAAATTATTTTTCTTGATTATGAATTTTATATTATTTTCTTTGAATAATACATATAGTTTTTTTTTTATTTTTATTTAATTTTAGGTTTAATTATTTTATAAATTGAAAAGTTTATATATGTTTAATTCTAATGTAATAAATTATTTTTTTTTTTACATTTTTTTTACAAGTATTTTCTATTATTTCAATTATAGTTTTTAAAAATTATCCCTATTAAACTTTTAATTCTGTCCCAACCAAATCAATTTCATTTTTGTTTACCTATAATATTTATTAAAATTGTTTTTAAAAAAAAAATTGAAATATCTCTGTATTGTCTCATTATATATATATATATATATATATATATAAGCTAAATTTCAAAAATAGGGTCATCATTAGTATTTTCTAAATTATTGGTATATGTGTTGTGTTAACCAAATATTCTGAACCCAATATCTTTTAAAAGTCATTATTGAATATTTAATATCAAGAAACAATCTTCTTATGATGAAAATTTCCCAAAGTTGAATTCATTTTTTTGCAATTTTTCTTTCAAAATGATTCCATATTTTTATTTTTATGTTGAATGAACAAGAATATTTTTGAAAACCGTTAATATTCAAGAGATGAGATTAATTAGCATTGGAGAAGGGGATTGTAAAATTCAAAGAAAGTAAAACACCCAAGAAGTGTTTGCTTCGAAAACAAGTATCAACCAAATTTGCTTTAATGAGTTACAATGGTTCCTTGAAAAGTGAAGAAATAGCTAGATCAAATAAGATCTTCTTTTCTCTTTCATTTGGAGACACTGTGATGAATGTGATCGTATTCATTTTATCTTTGAGTTCTTTGTTGTACATTCAAAAAATTGGTTTTGTTTTCACTTTCTTTTCTTTTTCTTTTTCTTTTTCTTTTTCTTTCTTTTGTTGAGATTCTTTTTATCTTGAAAAAGGTATCAAGGAAAGTTTGGGTTAATACCAAATGGGTAAATAGTAAAAATCTGATAAATCTGATGGAAAGTTGTTTCAAAAGGTTCTTGGAAGCAATAGTGAATCTTAAATGGATAATTTTAAGATGAAAAATCATTTCAAAAATAGGGTCAGATTTATTTTTTTTCTTTTATGGGTTTCTTTTCTCTATTCTTTTATTAGAAATAATAATTAAAAACAGAAAAGGGTGTTTTAGACAGTTATTTTTTAGTTTGAAGTTCTGATTTTTCTGGGTTGAGTTTTGGTATTCACTAAATGAGAAATTACAATTTTTTTTCAATCAAAAATTTGCCCCTATTTTTGAAATTAAGCTTATATATATGTATATATTATTTTTCATAAAATTAAAAGCATTATTTGATAAAGTCAGTTCCACTTTTAAGGCACAAACTTTCATCGAAATTTAAAGTAAATAAAAAGCTCAAATTAAGGCACAAATTTTGTAATTTTTTTTTTACAATTTATTTTACTAGAATCTGAATTGTCGTGCCTTAATTTGAGATTTTTATTGTGCCTTAAATTTCGACGAAAGTTTGTGCCTTAAAAGTGGAACTGACTGTATTTATTATTAATAATTTTATGTATTCTGTTTTTACTTGCTATTATTATAATAAAATTTCTAATTTTTAAAATTAAAAGAAAAAAAAAAAAAAATTGTAAAAATGAATAATTATTTTTTTTTTCCAATATCAAAAACAAAAAAAAAAAATAACTCAACTACTTTATCTTTGAACTATTTTAACTTTTTATTATAATTAAAATCTGGATTAAAGTTAAATTAGAAAATAAAGATATTAAAACATCAATATCATTTTAAATATTTTATTTTAAATTTAATGAAATTTATGTTAATAAGTTTTTATAAGGTATATATAGAAAGACAATTGAATGTAAAATCTGTATTTTCTGACAAGGGTATATTACTTTTATTCCCAACATCATAATTTACAAAATATAAATCCACAATCGCGTTGTAAAGATGGTATTTTTTTTTTTTTTTTTAATCTTTAGGAATCAAAAGATGATTTAACTTTCTGAATTTCTAATGAATACTTTTTTTAATCGATCCAAAAAAAAAAAAATAGGTTATATCTCATATACCAAGCTCCTGATCTAAAATAAATTATTAATTTTTGAAAGTAAATAGTTTACCAAACGAAGCCATTAAACAAATCAATTTACATTCAAACAAATTTAATATTAGAAAATATGAAGAAAAAAAAAAATTAAGTTTTATTTTGAAGATTTATTTTATTCGGTAGCAAAACGAAAAATTGACAAAAGCATAATTAGTGATCCAACAAGGTGGAAAAGAAGTAAGTTAAAACAAACAAAAAAAAAAAGAGAGAGAGAGAGAAGGTGATAATTATAATAAATAAAAGTAAATTAGGTCTCAAAAAATGAAAACAAATTATTTACTAAATATATAAGTAATCTATCTTATTTTGACAAATTTTTTTTCAAAATTAATAAAAAAAAATGAGAAATTATTAATTCTCAAGAAATGTCTTTAAAGAATAAATGTTTACGTTTTAACAAAACAAAAACAAAATATATTATATATTCATATAAGAAGATATATTGATGGTTTCAGGCAATTCTGTGATATTTACTTCAAATCTTTCTTGCACTTCATGGAGCACGGTTGAATCGTTTTCGGAAGAGCAGAAAGTAATTGTTAGCCCCTTTGTACCAAATCTGCCTGCGCGCCCGACCCTGTGTAAATAGGAGTCGCTGTCTTCTGGCATATCGTAATTGATTACGATATTAACGCGTTCGATATCGATTCCTCTTCCAAAAACGTCGGTTGAAACAAGAATCCTTGCATCAAAGTCTTTAAACTTTTGGTATCTTTCGATTCGAACCTTTTGTTGTAGCCTCGAATGTATGGTTAACGAAGGGAAATTAACTTCATTTAAGAGATCGTTTAATGCTTCTGCTCTTTTGGTGGTTGCTACAAAGATCACTACTTGGTTAAATTCAAGCGCGTCAAGAAGATCCATTAGCTTTTGTGTTTTTTGCTTTTCTTCCAGTTTGACATAATGCTGGCAAAGCCCATGGAGCGTCAACTTTGTTTCATCGTCAACATAAATTTCGATGGGGTTGCTCATGAATTTCTTACATACAGATTTGACCTCCTTTGGCAAAGTTGCCGTGAACATCATAACTTGCTTATCGTAGGGGGTGCTTAAAAAGATCTTTTGAACGTCTCTCCTCATTGAGATCTCCTTTAAGACTCGATCGCACTCGTCAATAATGAAATGCCTAACTTCCTTCATATTGATCTTTTTTTCGTTGACAAGCTGATTCAGTCTCCCGGGGGTGGCAACGACGATGTGTGGCTTTTTTTCAACAAGATCTTTACGTTGATCGCGAACAGGAATTCCTCCCATAATCTCCATAACTCTAATGTGTGGCAAAAATTTTGAAAACCTTACAAATTCGTTTTTTGTTTGAAATGCAAGCTCACGTGTATGTGAAATGACAACCACCTGTGGGCCCTTGTAATCATTATCCTCTGGATCGATCTCTAATTGCTGTAAAATTGATAAGACAAAAACCGCAGTTTTTCCCATTCCTGACTTGGCTTGGCATAAAATATCAGAGCCAATAATCGCCTGTGGTAGTGTTTCCTGTTGAACTATGAGATCAAAAGAAAAAAGTTTGAAAAAAGGTTTTCATTTTCAAAAAAAGATGAAAAACAGAAGATATTTGTTATTAAAATTAATTAAATTAATAAAATTTCAATTTCAAAAAAAATAAAAATAAATAATAATAATAAAAAAAAAAAAAATAATTAATAAAATACAAAAAGAAATTAAGATTAATTTTTTTAATTATTTTTGGTATTTTCACAGAATAACAATCAAAGAGTTCTTCTTTGTTGTTTTTGTTAATTGCAAGAAAACACATCATTTGAAAGGTGCTTCAGGAAATCCGATAATTGTTTTATCGAGAATTATTTTTCATTTCGTATTTTTTTGTTTTGTTATTGCTCCTTGAGAAAATATGTCTTGAATTGTTTCAATCATTGGATCGGGTATATAAGAGTGTTTATACTAACTCAATTTTCATTTTGATTCTTATTTTTTCATTTTTCTTTTCTTTTATTCATCTTATGACCATTATTCCGATTACAATACAATTCATCATTAGATTTTATTTTTGGTTTTTCTTTTTTTTAAAAAAAACACCAAATCATTCATTTTTTTCAATTTATTCAAGTGGTTTTGCAATTTTATTTATCGTTTAGTTATTTTTGAAATAATAAAAACGTCGATTTAATTCAATAAATACTTTTCGTTCTTGTTGTTATTATATTTGAATCAGTCATCAAATTATTTTTGAAAAAATTCATAATTTTTGTTGAAGGGTAAAGTAAGTATATTGTTTGACAAGTAAATTTAAAATATACAGAAAATTAAAAATTAAATTTGTTATTTTTCCAATTTATCTGTCAAAATAAATATTTAACCCCCCCCCCCCCCCATAGCCAGTGTTTTTTCAAAAAAAAAAAATTTAATCTGATTATAAAATAAAATGAAATTTTGAGAATTATCCTGATCTAATTGTTTTTAATATGCTTGTAGATAATTATTTGGATATTTTATTGTAATTGCGAAATAATTATTACATACAAATATTGGGAAATTTTTCTAGTTATTTAATAAATCTTTTTTTTTTATTTTTTTCAGCAATCTTTTTTTATTTGTTGTTGTTTTGCTTTGTTTTTTTTTTTTTGGAATTTTTTTCATTGTTTGAATTGAAAAATAAATTAAACAAAATTTTCATTTAGCTTTCCAAAAAAAAAAAAAAAAAAAAGATCAAAGTCATGTGATTGAATTCTCTAAATCAGTTTTATTACTATCCCCGTTTTGAATTGAAACCTTTATAATTTGTCATTTGAGTAAAAAAAAAAAAAAAGAAGAATTTTATTAAGCATTAAAGAACACCGTTCTAATATTCATAACATAAACTAGATTTGCAGAATTAAGTGTTAAAAGTTGACTTTGATCTTGTCAATATTTTTTTGGTAAATCTGAATGGAAATTTTGTTCAATTTATTTTCCAATTAATAGTATAAAATATATATATATATTTTGTTCAAGTGTGGTTGAGTATTTTTATTTTATTTTTAGTTTGTTTAATTAAAAGAACAAACTATTAATTATATATATATATAAAAAAACATTTTTACTTTACATATTTTTTTGGGAATATAAGTAAAAAAAAATAATAGATTCTTTTTAAAAAAGTGTAAAATTTTTCAGAAGTAAAATTTTTTGAAAAGTTTTCTATTTTGTTAAAGTGAGGACTTGTTAAATTAAATTTTTTCAATATTTTCTGTTTTAATAAACTGAGGAATAAACATTTAAATGTGAGGAAGAGGTTTGAGTAGGGTCTGAAGAAAAGTACTTTTTTCAAAAAATGTACTTTTTTTTTTAAAAAATATAATTTTTAAAAAAGTTTTAATTCTGGCAATCTCTTAAAAAAAAAAAATGTTATCGAATTTTTAGAAGGATTGTAATGGTCACAATTAAAAAATTTTCATTTTGGATATTTTTTATTTAAATACTTTTTAAAATCCAAAAATAGAAACTCAAAATAACTAATTTCTTGTGTTTAAATAATTCATATTTAGAACTTACAATAGTAACCATTTTTTCAATTTTTAAAATTTCAAAGATTAACTCAATAATCATTAACACAAAAACCTAAAGAAAAAATTTTAGTTTCCTTTCTACGAAACTAGTTGTCATTATCAAGAGATTTCCAATATGTGGAAATAATTTGTCAAAATAATGTCTGGGTTGCGGCTGGGTGTCCTAAATGAATTGTTCAGATACACCACAAATGCTATCCTTTCGTTTTGGTTTATACTCTTACGATCCTTTATCCAAAAATCAAAATAAATGTTTTTTTTACTATAAAATGGAGTGTTTTTCATTTTTTTATTTTTTTGCTCTTTTGTAAATACCCGTTTACCACTGGGGGGTAATGAAGAGTAGTATTGATTTATGGGGAAATTATTGAATTTTGCTGAGTTATAAGCGCCTTTGTACTAATAATTGGCATAAATGCAAAATTAATTGGATAAATGTCTTATGGTGTATATTTATAAGTGCTTGGTTAGTGAGAGTTTAAAGTAGAATAAAAAAATAAAAAAATGAAAAAAACTCCATTTTAGAGTAAAAAAAAACATTTATTTTGATCTTTGGATAAAGGATCGTAAGAGTTTAAACCAAAACGAAAGGATAGCTTTTGTGGTGTATCTGAACAATTCGTTTGGAACGTACTTTTTTAATTATTTAATTTTTTAAAAAAATTGATTTTTTTTAGCTTCTACAATGTATAAAAAGTGATTTCTTAATATTTTATGTTTTTTTACCTAAAAGTCTGAAAACCTATCCCATTCATCCCAGTGGGGATTTTGTCAAAAAATATGGGGTTTCGATTTATTGTTAAGGGTTATACAATAGACTTGTCTAATCTGTTAAAGAGGGAATTTTGAAGTGACTAAATTTGAGACTTCCAATTCAAAGGGTATCTAAAGTAGACACAGTCATCAGAAGTATTTTAATCCTAATTTAGTTTTCTATTTTTCTCGATTTATTGGAAATATGGGGTTTCTAATTGCAAAAAAAAATCATTTTATGAAAGAATAAAAATGTTTGGGGTTGTTTTGTTTTTTGATTTCTGAAAATTATTTCCGATTTTTGAATTTCTGTTTCACCTCGAACATTTTTATTTGTTTATTAAATTGGAATTTTTTGCTATTAGAACACCACAATTTCGGTGACAAGATACCTCTCCTGTTGGGGCACACCTGAAAAGTTTTTGAGTATTGGAAAAATCACAAATTTTTGAAAAAAAACTTCAAATATTAAGGAATTAGCCTCTACCAAGGAGAATTCTTTAATCAAAGTATGTTGTTATTGGGTACTAATCACATTAGTGGTACATGGTTCAAATGTCTCAAAAAAATCGATTAATCAAGTAGTAATATTTGTTGATCTCATCAATTAAAAATGATACGTTGTATTAGTCAAAAACACATTAATTTTTTGAAAAAAATCTGGATTTCCACGACTAATTTAAAGGTTAAATTATCAATATTTAGACTCCAAAGTCATAAAAGATCCTTCTTAAATTTGTGGTGAAATGTAGATTAATAGCCAAAAAAGTGAAATAATTAAATAATTAACCAATAGATTATTTTAACAAATTAATTTTGAAATATTGAAATATATTAACGTTACAATTTAGTTTTATCAAAAGGAAACAAAACTGATCAGTTTTTGGGTTTTTATGTTGATGGTTATTGAGTTAATCTTTGAAATTAAAAATTAAAATAATAGTTACTTTTGGAAGTTCTAAATATGAATTATTAAATCCCTGAAATACTATTATTTTGGGTTTTCAATTTTTAGATTTGGAAAAGGATAATAAAAAAAAATTCCAAAAATGAAAATTTTTAATTGTGATCATTAGTAAAAAATGAAATAATTTATTGTGCAATAATATTTATAATAGATTTTTTAGAGTCACAGAAACTATTTGAGCCATGGTTCACAAATACCATTTACACCCAATTACAACATACTTTGATTATAGAGAAATCTATGGTGACGCTAATCCCTCAAGACATCACTTTTTGATATGTGTACCGACATTTAGAGACAAATTTAAGAAAGATATTTTACAACTTTGGAGTCTAAATATTGATAATTTAACCTTTAAATTAGTCTTGAAATTCAGATTTTTTTCTGAAAATTAATGTGTTTTTGACGAACACAACTTATCATTTTTAATTTATTAGATCAACAAATAGTACTATTTTAACTAATCAAAAGTTTTGATACATTTGTACATTTGGAACACGGAGCATTAATGCGATTTGCTCTGAATCACAACACACTTTAATTTTAGGCTTCTCTGTGGTAGAGGCTAATCCCTTCACAGAACGTCAATAAAGCGAGTTGTTGTGAAAAAAAAATTGAAATGTATTTTGCTAAGAGATTTCAAGATCTAATAGGTTAAGTGTAAAAGAGACAAAAAATTATGTGATTAGAAGTGTTTGTGTATTATTTACCTTCAGAGGGGTGCTCAAAGCCACACTGTGTAATTGCTCGATAGAGTTCCTTCTTGAGAAGAAAATCCTTAAAACCAGACGCATGAAGGCCTACATGGTGACCTTTCTTCTTTTCTTCCAGATCTGTTTCTGGTTGTTCGATTGTTTCATCAACGTCTTCGTAGTCAACTAATATTTCATTTTCTTTTGACATCTGCAAATTAGAATTTGAAATATTTGAATTAAAAATGATTTGTGAAAATGAAAAAGAAAAAAAAATTGTTCTGTGATTAAGATTCCATTATCGAGATTTAAAAAGAGAAGACTCCTAAAAAGCAGAAATATTTTGAAAGAGCCAAACGAATTTTAAATTCTGTTTCCCTCAAAAAGTGAAATACAGAAAAAAAATATAGTTACGTTAAATAAATGTGATTATGAAAAGTCTAAAGATAAAAAAAAATGAAATGTGGTGACTTTTGTTTTTTCAAGTTTCTCTTTCACTAATGCTACATTTCCGTTTGGCCGTGGGTTGTTTGAAACATTTTAATCATTCTAAGAATAGTATTCTTCTTTTATGTTTCATAAATTTCGAAATGAATCATTATAATATTGGAACAAAAAATTCAAGAGTAGCAAGTTAACTTTCAATGAATGTGGTTCATGGGAAATTCACCCTGACAAACTCTAATAACTTATAGAAGACTTGATATTTAATAGTGAACTATTAAAAATTGAACTTTTAAACTGTTTTTACAAAGTCTCACATTTCCAAGTTTTTTTAAAGAACTTCATTTTCTAAAAGTTGTAAAGACTTAATTCCTAACTAAAAAATTTTTTAATAATTCGTAAAAACCAGTCAAAAGTTGTTCAAAAAAAGATTTTTATTTTAGAATCTTCAAGGTTACTGATAAATTCCAATAAATATCTGAAAACTTTTAGTTCTGTTTCCATTTTTGAAATTATTTTACACATATTTTGAAGAGTGTATTCTATTGATTCAAGTACTATGAAAACTTTTTAAAATTGGCTAGATTTCTCAAAATATTCTTTCACTTGAGTTGTTTTCAAAGTTAAGCTCCTAGATTACAAAAATGGAAATTGATATAAAAATTGTATTCAATTTATTTGAACTTATCAGGAATAATCAGTCAAACTGAGAAATTTAATCTTGTTTACCAGAATAATATGGATTGAAAAAAATGTATGATCTGAAAAATGTTACAGAATATTAAAAATTTCTAATGGTTCTGATTTAAAAAAAAATAAAGTAGGTAGTCGTGAAAATAATACGGGTCATGAAAATAAGCCCCTGAAAGATTTTATAAATGTTAATATTTACGAAAGTTGTTTTAGATTTGTTAAAAAATTTCTTTTTATTAGTCAATTGGAAAAATATAACTATAGATTGGTTAGAATGATCATTAATTAAATAACACCATCTTTGATCAATTAATAAAGAAGAATAAAAATTCTAATTTTCCATATTCATCACAAACATCTCTAAAACTCATAGAATTATTTTAAAAAGAGATAAAGGTCTTTAAAGAATAATCGGCAACAATTTTCACTTCGTTTTCAATTTTCTTTTTCAAATAGAGCAACAAATTAAATATTTACTGCTTTGAAAACTTTTTTTAAAATTGGAAAATATGAAAAAGTAAATCAACATTTTTTCCCTTTTATAATTAAAATACCAAGAGATCTATATTAGTTATAAAACAAATAAGTGAGTATTCTATAGATATCCCGACTTTAAGGAAATTTAGGTAGGTCTTTTGCTGACTTTAAATAATAATTTGTTAAGATATAAATTGAAATTAAACAACAATTTCAGTGAATAGTCATAAATTTATAATTATGTACATGAACTATTTTCAGGAACTGAATTTTATGCAATTCTTTTTCTCCTTTTTATACCAAAGTACTTTGATCCAAATTAACCAAAATCAACAATTCTTCCTCACAATTCAACCACTGTCAGAAAACCATCCATAAAAAGATATTTTAAACAATCAGCCAATCCGTTGATGCTTTAAACATACTAAAACTGTACTTATTTTATCAAATTTCAAAAACTTGATTAAAGTTTTGGTAAAAACTGAATAAGATCAAAAATAAGTCTTATTAAAGATTCACATGAGGAATTTGTCTGAAAATATTGAGTCTTCTTCCTAAAATCAACAATATTTGTTTGCGTATCAAAAATCTGAAAATACTTATCAGAAAGCACATCAGCTCAAAAGTTATTTACATTCAAAGTTTTTAAAAGTTTGAAGAGTAAATTCTTGTAAATTGAAAGTTTATGGATTCTAATTTCATTTCTCAAGCTGGTATACATTCAAAGAACCAAACAGTTTTATTTTTTGAATGAGTTCATACAATTATTATTGGTATTGAGAATCAATTAGGAAGCCATTTTTTCGATTTTTCTTTTTTTATAAATAAATAGTAATTATGACTCGAGGACCAAGAAAACATTTAAAAAGATTAAACACTCCAAAAAATTGGATGCTTGATAAACTAGGTGGTACATGGGTATGCTAAACAATCTTTTTTTTTTTTTTTTTTTCCTTTTCTTTCTCTATTCCTCTTGTGGGATGTTCGAGAACAAAACAAATAAAGTTCAATTTTTTTTTTTTTGTTAATTTTTGAACAAAAAAGAGAAGGTTTTATTGTTTTCTCTAAAAGAGAGAATTGTTTTGATTTTGTGACTTTCTCAGTCTTTTTCTTTTTTTTTTGTTTTTCGCTGCAAAGAAGCAGATCCTAACTTGTTTTACTTTTTAATTTATTGTTTTTTTTTTTTTTTTTTTTTTTACAATTTTAACCCAATAAAAAAAAGGCCCCAAGACCATCAACTGGACCACACAAATTAAGGGAATGTCTTCCATTAACACTTTTACTCAGAAACAAACTGAAATATGCACTAACAGGAAAAGAAGTTACTTTGATCCTTATGCAAAGAGTTGTCAAAGTTGACGGAAAAGTTAGAACTGACAACACCTATCCAACTGGTTTTATGGGTAAATATTATGAACTTTTTTTCTTTTCATTCTTTTATTGCTTTTTCTTTTTTTTTTTTTTTTGTTTCTGAAAATACAAAATTTTTAGATTGCTTTTTTTGAAAATTTTTTTTTTTTTTTTTCTTTTCATCAAGTCACTCAACCTTTTCAATACTTTTTTTTTTTTGTCTTAATTTTTTTTAATAAAATTTTTCTTCTTTATAATAAACAACACACCTTTCCCCTTGGAATTTGGAAATTTCACGATGATAACCTTTGTTATTTTTGTTTTTGTTCCAAACCGAATAATAATTCTTTTCAAAAACAATTAACACAAAATCAAATTTCAAAAAAAAAAATAAATTAAATTCAAAAACTTCAAAGATGTAATCTCCATTGATCGAACCAATGAAAACTTCAGAATTCTTTATGATGAAAAAGGAAGATTTGTAGCACACAAAATCACACAAAAAGAATCCAACTTTAAATTATGTAAAGTCAAGAAATCTCAAATTGGAATGAAAAGAATTCCATTTATTGTCACCCATGATGGAAGAACCTTCAGATATCCAGATCCTTTAATCAAAGTAAATGATACAATCAAATTTGATATCAAAGAAAACAAAATTGTAGGCTTTATCAAATTTGCAGTTGGTAATGTTGTCATGATCACAGGAGGTAGAAATACTGGAAGAATTGGGATCATCACCAAAAAGGAATTACATGCTGGATCCTATGACATTATCCACATCAAGGACGAAAAGGGACACTCATTTGCTACACGATTGTCAAATGTCTTTGTTATTGGAAGAAAAAATAGACCAATGATCTCCCTTCCTAAAAATAGAGGTATTAGACCAGATCCAAACGAAGACAGGAAACAAAGAATCAAAAAACACGAACAAGCTAAATCCAAAAAGAAATAATTTTCTTCTTTCTGAGAGAAGACTCGTTTAAATTATTAAATTTAATCTTTTTTTTTTTTTATTTTTTTTTTTTTTTTTTTTTGAAAATAAGTCGTTTTCTTTTTTTAAAACATTTGGTACCTTAACACTTTTCTAATATCAGAATTAATTGCAAATGAAAAATAGAAACGACTTTTCAAGATGATCTTTTTTATTGTCCATTTAACTAAAATATATAAAAAAAAAATACATTTTATAGATTTCTAATCAAAAAAAAAAAAAATGACACATAAGATCTTTTTTATTTTTATTTTTTTTAAATGAATTTTCATGTTTTGTTTACTGTTTAATAATGCTGTGCTCTTTAAAATATTGTGTTTTTATTATTTTTTCAATTTACATAAAAATACAAAATTAACAAAACTTATTCATACAAGAAAAAATTTTTAAAATCATTGATTCTAACAGGCCGTAATCAAGAAAATATGTTCTATATTAAAGCTGTTTTTAAAAAAAATGAGAACATAAAATTTAATGAATAAAATCTTGAAAATATGGCTTTTGATTTTTATAAACTGTTTTTTTAGATACTTTTGAAAACTTTTTGTTCACAATTTTTTTAAAAGTGGATTTATTTATTTAGTTTTTTTCGAGAAAGGATAAATATATGAATTTCATTTCTTTGTTCACTTTTACATTCACAGTAAAAAATAACTTTTAGGAGAAAAGTTTGAAATGGGATGAGAAAAATTAATCTTAAGATTTTCGTTGGATTATAGTTTTACATATCAGGTTTTTTTTTTTTTGCTTCAAAATCAACCATTTTTAAGTCAAATGAGTCTAGTCTTAATTTATAAATTACAGGCCGTTGAAGGTTTTGTATCGATATCAGAAGAACATATTTATTTTCTAAGTTTAAAATATTGAAATTATTTTTTCATTTCTTTTTTTAGATTTTTTTTTTTTTTTTGGATTTTTTTGGAAAAAGTAATTGTTTTGAAAATTGTTATTTTTGTCTAGATCAATAGACATTGGGTAAAAAATTGTTTTTGTATTGCAAGTGAAACAGTGAAAAAGATTGTAAAAAATGATATTCATTTATATTGGAATTATATTTGATCATTATTTAAAGATCAAAAATGACATTTTGTTGTTTTTCTCAAGGGTACTGACCTAAGAATTTTAGTTTTAAAATTATTTTAGAAAATATATTGATTAATTAGTTTCACATCACACAAATATAAAATAATTCCGGTGTAAATAATTCCACTTATTTTTTATGTTTTCTTCAAAGTAATAATTTAAAAAGGATTTTTTACTGTAAAAAAATTTTGAGCCACTTTAAGTAGTAAAAAAGTAAAGCTTGAAAAGAATATTTGTGGACTTGAAGGGAAAAATTTCAAGTTTATTAATTAGAAAAAGACGGTTTTAAGAACAGCCTGTAGAGTTATCTTTGAATATTAGAATGTTGAACAATTGTTGAATTAATTGGATTAATGTTTATAAAAAATTGATAGGGGTAACACTCTAATTCTTTTCAATTTTTAAAGATTATCTTTTTAAGTTAATCAATTTAATATATTAAAATTGGTTTTTTTTATTTATTTTTATTTATTGTTAGAAAGGAGTAATAAAAGAAATTTTACTAAAGTAAAAAGAGAAGAAGAAAAATAATTAAAATATTAAAGTAAAAAAAAATATTATATCATTTAGATGGTCAAATTAAAAATAATCCACATCCTGAAACAGGAGGAGTAAAAATCTGATAGAAAGATTATTAGCACTAAACAATATTCCACAAACTGTGATTAATAAATTGGTGTTCCACTGTTGTTAGGTTTTTTTTTAATTTAAAAGAATGGAGTAAAATCTTTGATTTTTCTCAATTCCTATGAATTAAAAAAAAAAAAAAAAAAAAAAAACCCTGACACGACCTCCTAAGAGTGATACACTAAGTACCCGAATTTGTATATTTTTTTAACTATTTTAGGAATTTTTTATCTTCAATTTTTTATTTTCAATTATTTCTTTATTACCTTAAGTTTTCTAACCATAAGAGCTTTGATGAAAAATCTTGATAAGAAAAATAATTTTTGTAATTTTAATTAGTCAGATTAAAGAGTTTTTGAGTATTTTTGCTAAGGATAACATTTTTATATAAGTTTTTATCTAATATTGATATTTTAGGAAAGTATATTTCAATTTTTTTATAAATTATACTTTTTTATTAATTAAATTCTTCAACATTTAGAATAAGGATAAAACAACTAAAAATATTATATACTGGAAGATTTGAATAAAAGATGAAAAAAAAAAAAAAGAAAGCTATATTTTTCATTTCTATAAACCAATAACCCATTTTTAATAATCAGCTTTGACCCATTCTATTTTTAATATCATTTTTTCTTTAAAAATTGTATTTTTTAGACTAAAAATAATTTTCTATATCTTAATTGAAGGATATGCAAAAAATTTTATAATCGGAATTATTCGAAAACTATTATATTTTCTTTATTTTTATTATTTTGAAATGATCTTTCATGACCATGGAAAAAAAATATCAATTAGATTGGAATGTAAAAAAATCCCAATAAATCATTAAAAACACCTGTACCAAAATTCATTTGAATTTAGATATCTCGAATTGTAATAAAATATACAATAGAAAATTTCTGAAAATAAAAAAAAATTAATCTTCTTTAGATTGTAAGCCTACCTCCTTATTCTCCAATTTTTTTTTAATTTTGAAATATATTTTCAAGAAAATATTTTACCTATATATCATTTAATACAATAAATATATATGTTAAAACACTTTTTTTTAAAAAATTTCAACTTCTAGAAAATACAAAAAAAAAAAACAACAACTTTTTATCAATTTTTTTGGAAGTGTCGAAATATATATATTCCTTAGCACCCCGGATTTGCCTAATTTTCATCAAGTTTTTTAAATTAGATTTAAAATGATATTGATCTACTGATATATTAATTTTCTTATTTATCTTTAATCCAGATTTGAATTATAATAAAAAGTCAAAATAGTTCAAAGATAAATTAGTTAAGTTATTGATTTTTTTTTTTGAAATTGAAAAAAAAAATAATAATTATTCATTTTTACATTTTTTTTAAAGATTTTTATTTTTATTTTATTTTTTTAAATTAGAAATTTTATTACATTAATAGTAATTCAAAACTCAACACATTAATTTATTAATAATAACCACAAAACAATTTTGCTAATTTTATGATAAAAAAAATAAATAAAAAAATAAATTACTTTGAAATTTAATTTTTTTTTTAGAAAAAATTTCAATAAATATCCAATTAAGAGAAAAATGAAATTTATTTCTTTAGGCAAAAATTAAATTTTTAATTTGATTAATTTTCTAAAACTTTTTTTTTAGCAATAGATAATAATTTAAAATTAAAAAAAAAAAAAAAATTGTAAAATAATTTCAATTTATTAAAGTGGAATAAAACAAATATAAATTACTTTTTAATCTATAAAATATTTATACATAAATTTAAAATAAAATAAAAATAACTCTTCAATATTATTTCAATATAATAAAATAATCTCTGAAACCAAATTTTTTTTTGTATTTTGTTATTGATAAAAATTTGAATAATATATTTGCGATATTTGGATTTTTCCTTAATAAATTAATCCAGATCTTGTTAAATAAGTTCTTATATATGGTCTCTACTACAAAAATATTGTTAATTTTATGTCTAGATTTTAAAAAGTCAAAAATTAAAAAATTTTAAAATAATAAAAAAAAAATCCAATATTAATCTGTCTCGAACTATTGGCCAAATCATTTAAAATTGAAAAAAAATCTTGTTGAAAAAAATTGTAAAATTTTGCAATGAAAAAAAAATTTGATTTTTTTTTCTAATTTAATTTATATTTTTTTTTTTTTAAATTATTTAGAATCTAATATAGATATTGATATTGAATAGTAATCAGTAGATAAAATAAATTTTCTATGTGATGTTATAATAACTTTTATAATGAATAAATTATTTAATCAAGTATTTTAGGCAATTTTGGGGTGCCAAGGGACCAGAAAAATTTCCAGTAAAGTATGATGTGTTTTAAATGTTAAAAATAAGAGGTTTTTGATGTCTAGACAAACTTTTCAAAAAAAAAAAAAAATTTATTTTGACAAAATTTGAAAAAATAATAAAATCACAATAACCAAAAAAAAAAGTTCCCAATGTTGAAAAATTTTTTTTCAAGTTATTTTTTATTTTAACTAACTATACAATTTTTAATTATAAAATTTTCTTTCTAAGATAATTGTTTATTAATTATATACCTTATTATCCTTTGATAACATTTCAAATTAAAATTTTTGTTTGAAATGTTTTTAGGTTATTTGGGGTGCTAATGGATATATATATATATATACATAGATGTAATATTGTTTTACATTTAAAATAATTGATTTCAATAAAAAAAATGATGAGAGTTTTTTAAATAGTATATATCAAAAAACGATTTGAATTAATATAATAATTATCGTAAGTGAAAAGAAACCATTTATGCCAAAAAAAATCAATTAGATCACTTTTATTTTTATTATGGATAAAATGAAAAAATTATATTTATTAAAGTGTCAAAAATAAACTTTATTACTTAATATATCTAAAATTAATAATAAATCCATTAAAATGTAATCAAATTTAGATTTATTTAACCATCAACACCACAATTAAATATCTTTGATGAAATTAATATTAATACATTAATAATACATTATTCAAAGATATTATTTTTTTAAAATAATTAATTAACATTTAAATCTTAAGATTTCATTCTCAAAACCTCATTAAAACAGAAAAAACTATTAATTTTTCACTGTTTTTGGTATTTATAAGTATTATTTGTGGAAAAAATACCAATTAAATTATTTACAAATCAAAATTACAATATAGAATTTCACTTCATAGTAAAAAAGAAAAACTTATTTTTTTCACATATTTTTAGGTTTTACAATAGATACAGAAAGTAAAAACTCCAAAAATAATTAAAATGTAATTATTTTGGCTCTATTACAATATTAATCATTAAAGTGGGGAAAAAATTGATTTTAGAATCAACTGAGAATATTTCTTTTATTTATTTACAATCAGAGTTCAGATTTTGATTCTTTATCAAAAATAACCCCGAATAATTCTAATTTCGATTCCATGAAATCAAATGATTCTTTTTTCTAACTACCTAACCACTGATTAACCCCAAATTCTTTCTTGTTTATATTCAATTTTTCCTAGAAATCCCATCATTCTCAAAATTTCAATATTACAGGGTAAAACTTAAAAAATCACATTTCTATAATGCTATCATAATTAAAATTTTTAAAAATCTGAAAATGATGCCACTCTCTTCATTGCTAAACAAAATAAAATACATTTTATTCAAGAAACCGTTTACTTGGGAATAAAATCAATAGATTACTTGTATTAGTTTTTAATTTGTAAATGTATGATTATTTTGATTTCAAAAAAATCACTCAAATTAATAAATTATTTAAATGTTGTTAGCTCATTTATTTCACAATCCAAAACATAAATTACAAAAAAAAAAAAAAAAAAATTTAAGATCTGAACAAGATTTCATTTTATTTTTTAAAAATATAGGGCCCCTAATGATTTTTGTGTCTTTTCTTCTTCTTTCTTCGATAACTTTGAGCTCTAGAACCATGGTTTGATTTATTTAGTTTTTTTTTCTTTTTTCTGAATTTTTTTTTAGATTTGGGAGACAAGGATTTGAAATAATGATTTTTAACCCTTCTTGAATGCTTTCTTTCGCTTAGTTCGTTATTATTTTTACCCTTTGAGCTTTTTTTATAATAGTATTTACTATTTTTTGAATTTTTGTCATTGACTGGGCTAAAATGTTTTTTAGAATCTTCGTTGTTGATCTTCCTTTGACTTTCGGTGTCGGTGTTTGTTTCACTTTCCGATTTTGTTTCTGTATGTGTTGCTGTGTCTGTGCCCGTGCCCGTGCCCGTATCAGATTCCAATTCAGACTCGGTGTTTGTTTCACTTTCCGATTTTGTGTATATTTCTGTGTCTGTTTCAGAGTAGGTGTCTGTATATTTCTTGTTTTTGGAGTATTTGCGATTTTTTTTTGTATACAATTTTTTTCGGCGAAGTTTATTTGTGTTTTTTTGAAAAGTGTCTTCGTTGCTTAATTGTTGGTTTCTTTTCCTTCCAACAAGTATTTTATAATTTTTTGATTCTCTTTTTTGCTCCTTATTTAGAAAAGTGGAATTATTGAAATTGGAAGAATGATCCAAATATTTCGGTGTCCCATTTGGACTTATTTTTTGAATGATGATCCCTTTCACTTTCAGAACCTTAATGGTTTTTTTTTTTGTTTTTTTGTTTGGCCGGGTTTGTGTTGTTGAAGAAGTGGGCTGCTTTTCATTCACTTGGAGACTGGTGTCCGTTTGAGTTGTTGAAGAATTGCCTTTGGAGCGATTGCTTACAATTTGGGTTTTATTAGTGGCATATCTGTGGTTGTGATCCTCCCTATTTCTAGGCTTGCCATTGCGGTTGTTGGGCTGTTGTTGGCTTGTCTTTGAAATGCCAAACTTCTGTGGGTTAGTTTTTGCCTTTACCATTTGTTGCGATTGGAAATTAGGGGAGTTGTATGGCTTGCTTTTGTTGTAATTAACATTTGAATTTTGGCCCATATTTCTTCGATTGAAAGTGTTGTGATAATTGCTCTTCGTTTCTTTGCCTTTAAGAAGCGTAGTTGAATTGGAATTTTCATTACTTCCAAAAGATGTGCTTGGCTTGAGTTTCCATGGGTGTTGCGAATGAGAAAACGACCGACTGTTCTTTGTTTTCATCTTGTTTAAAGATCCATAATTCAGGGGATGATTATCAATTACTGTTGAAAGAAATGGATTCATTCTTCTTGAAAACGGAGCGTTGTTATTTTGAGAGAAAACAGTCTTGTTGTTGCCCTTTTCACTACCTTCGTTTTCGTCCCCTAAATAAGTCGTATCAAAGAAAAGATCAGAAAAATTTAATTCAGAAAGTTGCGAAGATCCATATACTTCAGGTGCAAACATACTTAATTCTGTTATTGTGAACACCATTTCTAGTTTAGACAAGGAAGAAGTTAGTCTTGTTATAGAAAAAGTTAAATCGGACAAGAAGAGATTGAGAAAATTTCTGCTCTTTGAAAAGAATAAAGTATGAAAAGAGCAAATGAAGAATAAAAAAATGAAATATTTCCAATTTTTTCAGGACTTTCTCTCTTTGGATTTTTTTGTTTAAAAAATGTTTTTGGAAACTTTTTAACATGAAAGAGAGGCAATGATTTCAGCTGTTGGGACTTAGAAATTATTCTCAGTATTTATTAAAAAGCTAAAATGATTCAACTTATGCCTGTTAATATACTTTGAAAAAAATTTTTATTTTAACAGAGATCAACAAAGAAGAGCTCTATTTATCAAAAACCGAGTTGTTTTTAATCTTGGTGAAGTACTATTGCTTTTTTTTTCCAGTTTTAGAACAATCTTGGAAACATTCTCGGAAAATGTTTTCATTTGAAATTAAATGGAAAATAACTTCTTAAGTTATCAAATAAGCCAACTTATACAATGAACTCTTTTCAACAATCATAAATTTTAAAGTATTTGTCTAAAAAAAAGACATTTAGGACTCAGTTTTCATCCTCAATAGTGTTTTGTTATTGTGTTATTTCACTTTCACTTCTCAAAAAGAATTTTCACAATGAAGAAATTGGACAACAAAAAAAAACAAACTTTTTTGTTATCTTAACCTTTTCTTGAAGACTATTTTTCATTTTGGTTAATGAAAAGGAAATTGAAAATGTCAAAAAAAATTAATTTTAATAAATGGCTTTTCGGATTTTTCAAGTGCAAGTTCAAAATTAAGAATATTTCTAACTTTTAAAATCAACGATAAAAAATATTCAGAACAGCAAGAAGAATTGTTTCAGTTTTTAGAAAGATGAAAAGGAAATTCTAAAATATTAAAAACAAAATTTGGTCTGATCTACCAAGGTAAAAATTGTGAAAATTGTGAAAATTATGAAAATTTCATATTTTTTTTCTAAAAGAAATTCTCAGTGGGTAAATTTTACTGAGATTACTAAACTCTATTAAGGGTGTTTTTATCAACATTACTTCACCTTTTTCACTTTAAAAGGAAGTCCTTAAATGTTTGAATGATAATTGAAAATGAAATTACTACTTTTTTTTATTGCAAGTCAAAGGAAAGATTTTTGAAAATCATAAAGATCAAAAAAATTTTAAAAGTATTAGTATTTGAAATATAAATCGAAGAAATTTTTAGTTGGTTATTGTCTTTTTATTCATCTATAACCACTTCATTGGGGATTCCAACTTTTAAATATAAAAAGAATAAAAAATGCCTAAACAAATAACTATAGATCACAAATTACAATCGATTTATTTGAAATTTATGAGCAAAAGAAAAAAAAGGAATGATAAGTTGAATTTTTTTACAAGTTTTTTCACAAATTCCAGAGGAAGTATTATTTGAAGTTTAGGGATTTACTTAATCATGGATACTACTATAATTCAACAATTTGTAATTGAGTGTAAATGATACTTTTGCTACCTGACGCACCTTATTCTAAAAAATCTATTATTGATGTATTAGACCAATAAATTATTGAATTTTTTTATTTAGGATCACACTTAAAAATTTTCATTTTGGAAATTTTTTTGTAAATTTCTTTTGAAAATCAAAATATGTCCTTAATAAAATTAAGCACTATTTTTTTCTGATTAATATTTTTCGAAATCTAGGTTCATAACTTAATTCCATTAAACACTGTGATAATTTTTTTTAGAATAAAAACACACTCAACTTTTGAATATCGAAAATATTTTTTGAAATTAGTGTGCACTTTTTTATTTTTTTTTGAAAAATTGGGGTTGAGAAAAGCTTGAAACGAAAGAGTATGTTAATATATTATATTAGAATGGTTTTCCAGAGAGTTTATCTTTTTAGTTTAACTTTTTTTTAATTTTACCATTTAAAAATAAAAAAAACATTTGAAGACCAAATTAGTGCCTTTTGTGAAAAGAAAATTCCCATAATTTAGAATTTGTTTTTTTAAATGAGTTAAAACAAGATAGTGTATCTAAAAATATACATAATTTCACGTTTTATTTCAATGATTTTGGCAAAAAATGTTTTCAAGAAAAAGTTAAATTGAAACTTTATTTATTTTTATATTATCATTTAGTTTTTTTAATTTTATTAATGGAAAGTATTTGATCAGTTTTTCATTTTTAGTGTTTTTTGGGTTGTAGAGACATATAGAAACCAAAATAATCATGTTTCCAACAGATAAAAATTATTATTTAGAATATCTAAAAGTAACTTTTTTTTTGATTTTTTAATTATAAAGATTATCTCACTAAATATCAATACCAAAAAACCGAAAACAAATTATATAAGATTTTCTTTTTAGAAAATAATTGAATTATCAATCTATTTATAAAAAATTTGAAAATAATTTACCAAAATAACATCTTGGGCTAATTATTTAATTTTAAAAAATAACTTGAATTTTTCATCTATTACTCTAAATTTCAAGAGATATTTCAAAAATTTATTTCTTGATTTTTTTTTTGAAAGTAAAGCTTAAAAATTGATAAAAAATAATCAATTTTTTGTGAATTTTTGTATTGGTTATAACTTGAAAAAAATTTTTCTTTTTGATATTATTCTAATGATTTCGACTATTATTGAATTTTCAAATTTGTTTTTTTTTATAAATTTTAACTGACTGGGTTGATTGAAAAAATCACTCACTATTAAAAAAGGAAGGGATGAAAAAAATAGAAGATATTTGGATATTCTCTCAATCAAATTTGCTGAGCTATTAATTATTTTTTAAAAATGGAATTTTAAATCTAGTGTAGTTAAAACACGGCGTTTATTACAAGATATAAAAATTAGTTGAAGAAAAAGTACTTTTCATAAAAGATTCTATTTTGATAAATATGTTTTTTTTTGAGTTGGTGTCATACTTTTTAAAACTTTTACAGTCAGTTCCACTTTTAAGGCACAAACTTTCAACGAAATTTAAGGCACAAAAAAATCTCAAATTAATAGGCACAAAATTTGGAATTTTTTTTTACAATTTATTTTACTAGAACCTGAATTTTGTGCCTTAATTTGAGATTTTTATTGTGCCCTAAAATTCCGTTGAAAGTATGTGCCTTAAAAATGGAACTGACTGTACAAGATTTTGAAAAATTTTCAAACTCAAATTATTCAAAATGTATAAAAAAACTTGAAATAATTTTACATTAAAATTTTTTAAACTATTTTTAATTCATAAAAGATTTCAACTTAAATGAAAAATAGCTTAGAAAATTTAACGTATTTTTTTGAAAATGAGTAAGATATTTTTCATCTGGGGTACTATAAATATAAATCAATTATATTAAAATATTATTTCAACTCTCAAATTCCTTTAAATATGATATGATATTTTCCAATCTTGAAGTTTTGAATATTAATGAACCAACCTTTCGATTTGTCTCAAAATATGTATTTTTTATCCTTATATTCTTGGGTTTTTACAAATAAAAGGAACATTTTTAATTGATGAGATCTAATAAATAGTATTATTTTACCGAATCGATTTTTTAGAGACATTTGAACAATAGTAGCACTAATTTAGTTTACCTTTAATAATCTGATACTTTTATTTTAGACTTATCCGATATAGAAGTTAAATTCCTAATTGAATTCAATCAAGAGGGGTAAGGCACCTAGTCGAAATATTGAGAAATTCATAATGAATAAATTTCCATTAAATAAAGTTTTTGAATACGTAAAAAGAATATTTTTTTTTATCTTTAATTAATCATTTATTTTTGAACAATTGGATAGTACAATTAATAAATTTTTTTATGAAAATTTAAAATAGGAATCCTTTTATTGATAATAAATGATAATATAATAAAGATAAACTATTTAAATAAAACTGGAATGATATATTTCATTCTAAACCAGAGCCAAAATTTAGAAATAAAAAAAGGTATTTAATTAGAAATAGACTTTCGGTCTTGTGTTGGGATCAAAATTATTCATGTATAATATTTTTCAAAAAGTTGATATTATATCACTTGTCTAGAAAATTTCAATAGAAAAAAAAAAAAAATAGCGAATAAATCACTCAACAACTGAGGTATAAATTATTGCTCATAATTATTTTTTTATATATTTTTTGTAAGAGAGATTCGTGAAAATGGATATTTCAGGATTTGAAGGTATAATTGTGGTTTTTGGTAATGATAAATATTTTTTGATTTTATCTAATTAAAATTATTTTCACAGATTTAATATATTTTCTGAAAATCTCTCTCCCAAACTCAAAAAAATTAGAATTAAATATTTATTTAAAAAAAATGAACTGTGAAGTGAAAATTATACTTTTTACATATTTTTTAATATTTATTAACACTTTAAGGTCTACTATACTTGTAATTGGAAAAAATTTAATAATGTATTTGGTGTTAAGACTTTTTATTTTGGTTATTAGTCGATCGTTCATCAATTTCGTATAGGTTCCAATAGTGGTTCAAAAAGGTAATTTTTTTATTTGTTTTTTTCCGAAATTTAAATTGAAGAGTGTTAGACTAATAGAATAATAGGTTTTTAATAATAAAATTTTATTTTTGGTTTGTTGGTTGATATATTTATATCCCTTTTACTTAATTACCATGCCCCCCAAAAAAAAAAAAAAAAAAAAAAAAAAAAAAAAATTCTTTTTAAAAGCTCGAAATAAAAAAAAACACAAAATAAAAATTACAATTAAAACCCCAAAAATTATTTTTTCTAGATTACTTTCAAATCAATCGATCTTACACTCTTCAATTTGAATTTCGGAAAAAAACAAATAAAAAAATTTCCTTTTTCAACCATTTTTGAAACCTATACGAAATTTATGAACGATCAACTACAGTCAGTTTCACTTTTAAGACACAAAATTTCTACGAAATTTAAGGCACAAAAAAAAATCTCAAATTAAGGCACAAAATTCAAATTCTAGTAAAATAAATTGTAAAAAAAACAATTTCCAAAAAATGTGCTTTAATTTGAGATTTTTTTTGTGCCTTAAATTTCGTTGAAAGTTTGTGCCTTAAAAGTGAAACTGACTGTAATAACCAAAATAAAATACACAACACCAAATACAAGATTATATTTTTTCCATTTTTGTGGAGAGTAAGTATTAAACCATCAATCCATTTTTTTAGAAATACAATAATTTTGCAATATTTTTTAGGCTTTTTTTAAATACTGTTATTTTCTAATACATAAATGAAAATATTTATTTCAATTTCCAGAATGAATATGAATTATTACTGCTACAATCAAGTTAGTAGAGTAAAGATTTTATCTTTAGTTAACTAAGAAAGTTAAATTCGTTGACTAAAAATATCATTTCTAAACCATGTTGTAAAGATCTTTAGATTTTCTTCTAGCTTATAAAACTAAAAAATAATTTGGAATGTGAACTAAAAATTTTCATTTATTAATTGGAAAATATGAGTATCAATATTTTGTAGACTATTACATACGGTATATATTGCCAATAATAAGTCTGGTTATCAACAAAATAAAACGGGTGGGCGGAGGTGGGTGATGGAAATTTAAATCAAAAAACAACATTAAAAAAAAAAAATCAACTCAAAGATAAAGAAAATCAAGTCAAAATATTAAAAAGTAAAAAACTTTTTTATTGTGGTATTTTTGATTTAAAAGTAAAAAATGCTTTTAAAATAACTAAAATCAATCAATAAATCTTTATTTCCGAAGATATTATTTAAAAAAATATCTGATTTTCTTTAATTGACTAGTAAATTAAAAAAAATCTTCAAGTAAATTTACTAACAAATTCAAAAAAATTTATATGTCTTGAAATTGAAAAATAAAGTAAAAATCTAATAACTACAATACATGGCTTACGTTTAATACTATTTTCAGAAATGAATTATTGTTTTTAAAAGTCTGATCTATTTTTCCCATTTTTAAAAAGTTCAAAAACCAACATATTACCAAATTATTTAAAAAAAATTATTTTCAAAGAAAGAAGATTGAAATCTTATTGCCTGTAAAGGAAGTGTACAATAATACACTTTAAAAATGAAACCACTAAGTTCTAAAATAACTAAGTTTAAAAAATCTACTTAATTTAAAAAAAAAATACAATAATTATTTTAAACTTGTAAAAAATATAATTTTTTGATTTAAAGAACAGACCAAATCTATTTTTTCTAGGGATTAAATGAAAAAATATGAGAAAAAGAACCAAAGAATTGAATTAAAAATTCTCCCGAAATACTTTTTTAAAACCTGGAAAATTCAACTTATTATCTCAAGAAATACTTTTTAATTTGATTATTTATAATTAATAATTATAAACCCAATCTTAATTATTTCAGTAAGTCATTAGCAACCCAATGATTAAATGTATCAAATAGGTTTTACATTTATTTCTCAATTTTTTCAAGATTTTGCAACAAAGAAAACAATTCAAATGCATATATCTAATAATAATAAAAATAATAGCTATTATCAAATACCTAATTTTAATACAAGAGTTCCTTGTTTATACTCTTGATATTTGGAAAAGTATATTGACAAGTCTTTTAAATTTAAAGAAATTGAATAAATATTTGTGAATAAAATAAATGTTCAAATTTTTTAGATCTTCAAGGATACAATATTTGATTCATTTTTCATGTATTTTTAAAATAATATTAAAGAAACAACGTTACTTGTTCATAAAGACTCTCGGAAATTACTAAAAGTGAGATTTATTCAAAAATATTTTTTTTTGCAAATTTTTATTTTTCTAATTTGATACAAAAACCCAACAAAAAAGGATCAGATATTTTGACTGAAAATTCCATTGGAAAAATGAAATCTTTTAAAAATGATTATTCATTTCTCTAAAGTTGACAAAGGAAGTTTCTTATTGGGTTTAATTGTATCCTTATGTAAATAATTACTCTATTACCTTTGGGAAAAAAAATAAAAAAGAGTTACTAGTCCCTTAACCAAGAGTTGAAATTAGATTGTTTAAATGAAAACGGATTAAATATTTTTTTTTATAAAATTCTTTTGGAAATAGTTAGTACAGTGGTGTAAATAAAACGAGTTGACAACCTTTCACCCGGTACTAAAATTGAACTTTTTTTTTTTTTTTTTTAGACTTGGGTATTTGAAGACCAGAAGGCAGATATATAAACTTGGTTTGGATTTAAATTGACTTTAGAAGTTAGATCTTTGATTAATCAAAATGGCTCAATTACATATTAAATACTTTTGTTTCAAAAATTTCATCATATTTACAAAATTTCTAAGATTAAACGATTTTTTTATAAAAATTCCAAAAAATGAAATTTTACTCATTATTTTGTCAAAAAATTATATTTTAATCTTTCCAGATCTTCATAATTCTTTTTTAAAATTTATTTAAATAACCCTATTTCTTGTTTATATACTGTTTTCATCTCATTACTTTGTTTCTTTTATGTTTATAGTCAACTAATATTTTTTGCATGAGTTAAATTTTTAGTAATGGGTTAAAATAAAAAACACAGTTTATTTACTCAACTGTAATTTGTTTTTTAAAAAATTTTACAAAAAAATGTTTTTCACTCGAAGAAATATAAAAAGAACACTCAGTAAAAAAGAAATAATTATAGCAAATGCTACAGTTGAGATCAATTAATAAATGATTTTTTTCATTCAATGAGTTGCTGAATTCCAAAAGTTGGAAGGTCAAAAATTATCTCACAATAATTAAAAATCAAAAATATTTATTTAAAACTCAAAAATATTTGAGTTATCCGTCAAGTTCAACAATTCTAAAATTCAGATCGTTTACTAACTGCTTAAATAGATATTACTATGTAATTAAAAACAAATTCAAATAAATTTTGTCCTTTATGTTCAAAATATGAACAAAAGGAAATTATAGAAAATATTGATCATTTTTTATGGGTATGTACTTCCTATGAAAAAGATAGATTAATTTTTTATAACAAATTAAAAGAAATAAATCTTAATGAACTAATTTCAAATCAAGACAGTTTCAAATTATTTTCGTTAATTAATAATCGTGAAATCTATGATTTTACGCTTAAATTCCTGAAAGGGAATTTAAGTCTAAGAGCAACTAGAGTGTAATCTACACTTCTTCAATAATAAAAAAAAAAAAAAAAAAAAAAAAATAAATGAATTTTTTTTAATTTATTATGATCAATTATTTAATTATTTTGATTTAGATTTTTGAACTGAGTAAGTAAATATATTAATCTAATATTTATTCAATTCTCCTATTTATGAAAATGTCAATGTATTTGGTTTTTGAAATGGTTTGAAGAATTCAGTTTCACATAAACTGAAGTAATCCAAATTGGTAAAATATATATACCATGATCAAAAAAATACTCCCCAAAGCTCATAATCCTTATTTCAAAATAAAATCCCTTGTTTTTTTTTTCTTCTTGTTCCAATGTAACATCCAGTTCACAACCCAATAGTATACCAAAGTTCAAATCAATTTTGAAGCTAAACTTCTTGATCTTTAAATAAAGGTCAAAATTAGGTAAAATTTATTATTATTTTTCAATTTTTTTGATTTTTTGTTTTTTTTCTTATTGATAAAAATTTATATCAAGATTTAACCCTATTTTTTGTTTAAATTTTCCAATTTGATCCTTTATTTTTGGTATTTCTTATTAGATAATGGAATTTTATTAAAGCAATTTCTGTTGTTTTTTATTGTTCCTTTTTTCAATTATTCAATGTGTAAGTTTTCTCAAAAAAGGAAATATGGTTTTTTTTTTAAATCATTCGTTTGTACTGAAGACACATCTTAAATATTTCTGAATGGGTAATTTTGACAACAACAATATTTTACGTAATTCTGATCTTTGACCAAAAAATAATATTTTTTAAAAGTCAAAAAATAAAAGTTACAATTGAGTTATTCTCATCTCTTATAAACCAAAGACCTTGAACTCTCAATAAAGTATTGATGTATAAGTCAAACAGTTTGGTATTTTGTACGATCAATTGACTTTTTTTTTATAAAAAAATTTTTTAACATTTTATTCGCTTTATTCCAATTTTTTTGAGATTTCTGAAGAATAAACATTACATAATTCAATTAATTTTTGAATTTTTTATGTCATTTTTGGTTGTATTTTTGTAATTCTAAAAATCCAGGGTTTTGTTTTGTGTACGTTTTTTTACTAAAATGACTTTTTTACAAACTTATTTCTTTTTTTTTGATGAATCAAAAGTGAGAGATTTTAACTTTTTTCCGAGTTTTCGAATTTAATAAAGAGAGAGGTCTAAATTTTAAATATTGGTGAAGACATCAAAGCGTGAATCATAACACCAAATGGAAAAAAATCACATTTTATTAAAACAAAAAAATTTGCAAAAGTTCGAATTCTTACAAACCATTTAAAAAATCAAGTCTTCGCTTTTCGAAGACAATTCTCTCAAAGATGTCTTTCATTTTTCTCAATTTTTTTATTTTAAGAATCAAAAAGAAATGGGAAGCGCACAAGGCAAACACTTAACTCAAAAAAGATTTAAACAATACAAAAAGCTTATTTTAAAATCAAACGAAGCTATTGTTGTCCTCGATGCCACAACAAAATTTACGATAGCTAACAAATATGGCGCACGATTTTTTGGTGTACAAAACAGAAATGACCTTACAAAATATACCCCAGGTTTCTTTTCTCCCCCAAGACAACAGCACTTAAGCGTTGAAAGTGATGTGGCTGCGAAAGAGATTGTTAAAAAGGTTTTTGAGTAAGCAATTGAAAAACAATTTTCCTACTTTTTTTTTTTTTTTTTTTTTTTTTTTTTTTTTTTTAATTTTTTATTTTTTTTTTATTTTAGGTTGGTGGGGTTGGAAAACAAAAAAGAAATTAAGAAATTTTTAATTTTCTTTTGTTAACAGCTTTGATCGAATTTTAAAAACCACTCTAATTACACCTTCCATAAAATATTCAATTTTATTTTTATTATTTCCACTTTTTTTTATGATTTTATTTTATAATGTCAATCAAAATTAAGGAGAATTATTTCTTTTAAAGAATTTAAATCCATGAGGTTGATGGTTACCAACACAAATTTTTTTTTTTAGCAAATTGAATAATCCTACTGTAACCTTTAGTTTGGTTTTGGTACTGGTATTTGAGTTCTTAATGGGAAAAAATTTTCACTTCTTTTTCATTTCTCTTTTTTCCACAAGATATTTCAGGAAATAGGTTGGGATTTGTGTTTTCATTTTGTTTGTTTGAGCTTGTTATGTAAATTCGTTGTGAACTTTAGGTGAATTAAGGATCCCTAACAGAAGGATTTTGAATTGAAAAAGAGAAATTGGAAAATCAGGTGAAAATTTTATCACATTAACAATTCAAATACCAGCAAAAGATCTCAATTCTGAGTTTTTTTTTGTTTCAAGTTGACAAAAGAAAAAATCTTAAATTTTCATCGCTAACAAAAACAAATGGCTCAACTTTTTTCTTTGTAAAATAGAATAACTGTTGTGGAAAAAAAGGGAAACTGGAAAAAAAGTGAAACACGGTTTTTAATTGGGAACTTTACTGAAAATGAAAAGTAAAATCAATGAAAAAAAGAATAAATAAATAAATAAAGACAAAATGAAGTATTCGCCACAATAACAGTTTTTTAAATACTATCTTTTAGTATGGGTTTTTCTTTGGTTGATCAATTATTAAAAATTTGTTCCAAAAATTGACTATTTTTGAGATCTCCAAAACCACACCAATAATTTCGATAAATCAAGTAGATTTAAATTGTATTTGCTGGGTTGATTGAAAATAATATAATGGGTTATTATTTGAAGTTAATTGGTTTGTTCTTTTTATTGATTTTACTTTTCATTTTCAGTAATGTTCCCAATTAAAAACCGTGTTTCACTTTTTTTCCACAACAGTAAGATTTAAAATTTTCCAAATTTTGTTCTTGTGGAAAAAGTTCAACACATTTTTTAATTGGAAAACATTAATAGAATCACAGAAATCACAGAAATCACAGAAGCCACAGAAATCCCAGAAACCTGGAAACGAAAATTACTGTTAATTGCAAAATAAAAAGATCAAAATTTTCATTCAACTTTCCAAAAAAAAATATCCTAAGAATTATAAAAATAACAAAGTTCCCAATTCCAAAAGAAGGAAATTAATAATTTAAACTGATTTTAAGAATTAAAAATTTGAAATGTTCAATGATTTAAAAAATCTTTTTGTGGAAAGCTGAATGAAAATTTTGTTTCATTTATTTTGAAATTAATAGTAATTTTAATTAAAAGAAAAAAGAAACAGGAAAAAAAATGAAACACTGTTTTTAATTGGGAACCTTAACAGAACCTGAAAATGAAAAGTAAAATAAATTAAAAGAAGAAATCAATTAACTTTAAAGAATCATTCATTTTATTATTTTCAATCGAATCAACAAAAACAATTTAAATCTCCTTGGTAATTAAAATCCAATAGAGTTGTTTTTGAGATCTTAAAAATAGTCAATTTTTTCAACAAATTTTTAATGATTAGATCAATAGGAGAAAAATAAAAACTCCACACCAAAAGATAGTATTAAAAAAAACTGTTATTTTGTCGTTGAATCCATCATTTTGTCTTTAATTTTTTCTTTTATTAATAGATCTTACTTTTTCATTTTCAGGTTCTATTAAGGTTCCCAATTAAAAATCTTGTTGAACTTTTTTTCCCTGTTTCATTTTTTTTCCAGAATGGTTATTAAAATACAGATGTTTTAAAAAAGTTTTATTTTTTAAAAAAGAATACTTTTTCAGAATTAAAACTTTTTTTCGAGTTTTCGAATTTAAAAAACTGAGGTCAAATCCTTAAAATGTGTGATGTAGAGGTTGGAGAGGGAAAAAAAGCACTTTTTTTTTCAAAAAAGTCCTCTATTTCTTAAAATAAAAAACTTTAAAAAAGTTTTGATTCCAACAATCTCAGAAAAAAAAAAAGTAATCACTTTTATAAAATAGCTGTCAAAAACTTTGTGATTTTTTGCTTATCAATTGAAACTTTCAATTCCGTATTACACGATTTTGGAAAAAAAAAAAAAAATAAATTTTTTAGAACAACCAAGAACTCAAAAACTAATTTTCAAATGCACCGGCTACAATAAATAGAATTTGCTTAGAATTAAATAGTAATACAATTTTTGCTATTTTTACTTGCCCCGATAAATATTTTTAAATTATCCTTGGCTGATCTAAAAAATTATTTGTTTCAAATTTTTGGTTTGTTTTTTTGATTAATTTCAAACATTCACCAGAACACATTTCAAGATCTAAAACATTCTTTAATAAAACCAAAAAATTTCAAGAAAAAAAAAATGCTCAAAATATTTTATAGTAAACAACTTGAAATTGTAATTTTTGAATCGATTTATTCATTTGTAATATTATCATTTAACTGGATTTTCTCTTTAAAATTATCAGAAAATTAAATTAAAAAAAAAAAAAAACAAAATATCCAAAATTGACAAGAAACTAAAATTGATTATTCTTCATCTTATTTTATTTGGATTTATAATTCTTTATTATTTTTTTTGTTGGGTTTTAAAAAGATTAAATTATTGTGAATATTACATTAAGCAATGGGGTTAAATTTAAGATATTACCAAATAATTAATAATACAATTTATTTTATCCAAAATTAGATTCTGATGTTCCTTGATTTTTAAATTAGAGTTTATATATATATATATATATAATATTAATTAATCCAAATTTTCATTTATATTGAAATAAGTAAACATTTTTTAACAAAGATAAAATCCAAATTTTTTTGTTTTTTAAAAAAAAGTAGTATTACAGGTTTTTCAAATTTTTGTGACAAGGTTACAAAAGAGTCACAAAAAATTTGAAAAAGGAAATTTTTGATTAATTGATTTTATTTAAAGAAAAGTAAACTTTATATAATTTTTAATAAAAAGAAAAAAAAAAATAAACAGCATTTTTAAACTTAAAATGAAAAAAAAAATTAGATAGAAAGAATTATGCTTTATTAAAAATTCAAAGTTTTCAAGTCATTAATCCATGGAAATAATAACATGTATTTTAGCAACTACTAAATAATTTTTAAATGAAAAATTATACCTTTTTAAATCTGCAAATTACTTTTGAGTACAGAAATATATATATATATATATATCATTCGTTACAGGGCTGATGCATTTTTGAAAAAATTACTTTTTCTACAATTTAACAAAACATCATCTCATTTAAACTATTTAACCTCTAAGAAATCTGTTGGTAAAAACAGAACAATGATAAAAAGTCCAAAGAATAAAAAATGAAAATAAAAAAACAAATTCCGAGTTTCTTTTTTTTTAAATAAATTGGATTTTCACAAAATGAACATCATCAAAATAGTATTTGTGAAAATACGCATCAAATTTATCTCCTAATCAATCAAGTAAAATAATTTATTTTTAAATATTTTCAACAATACCGTTATTTTCCAATTAATAAATGAAAATATTTATTTCATAGTAGTAAAATGGATATTATTATGACTGTTAAATTCAAATTAACAGAGTTTTCAAATATTTCTTTTATTAATCATTCAAAATAAACCTAAAGATCTTTTTAAAAAAATCAATAAAAAATAATATTTTTAGAAATTTAATTCAAGCTTCCTTATTGAACTTTGAGAGAAAATTTGAATTAGGCCAATTTGATTTTAACAGCAGTGAAAACGTCTTCTTGAATTATTGCGAGTTAAGATCTTTTTACTATTAACATCATTTCCATTAACAAAACTTCAATCTTTTGCTAATTCAAACCAAAAAAATAATCATTGCCAATTGTTTTCGAAAACTAACCGATCAAAAAATCATTTTTATGTTAGGAATTAGCATTTAAATGGAATAATACAAAATACATGAGTTTCAAGAAAAATTCTTATTTTTTAATAAGATAGAGATTTATACCTTAGTTTGTTACCCTATGGAAAAACCCCATATTTGCTGTATAATTAACAGTTTTTAAATTTTATTTTTGTTTTTTAGGATTTCCGATGTTTCTTTGTCTTTTCGGTTTGATTTGTTTTCCAAAAATCCTTTTTCTTTTATTTTTTTCGGATTGTTTCTTAATTTTTGAATTTGTGAAAATATTGTTTTGAATTGAAAAAAACAATTTCCTCCAAAACATTCATAAATGTAATTTGTTACCATTGCTTACATTTTTATGTGTGTGTGTAATAATACCACTCTTTGACTTTGAGATCAAAGAGTCAAATTTTCAAATATTTACACAGAAACATTTTTTCGAGTTGATGGAAAAACTCTACATTCTGAAAAAGTAAATTGAAATTTTCTTTATCAAACCAAAAAGGATCAAGAAAGAAAGTAAAAAACAAAATATTGATATAATTCTATAGTTCATTCAATTTTTTTTTATTTATAAAACTTGAGGTCGACATGACAAAGAAAAAGTGCGTCAATTGTTCATCAGGTAAATTTTGCTATTAAAAATACTAAACTTTTTAAAAATTAAATTTATTTTTTTAGATATTTTCACAAACATTCGAAGGTCATTAGATTTGAAAATTATTTAAATTCCATTTTGATATTTAAAAATATTCTTCATGATTTTCAAAATTATGAAATTTTAAAAAATATATTAAAATTCTATTTTAAAATTTTAAAAAACAATTGAAAAACTTAAAACTAATTTTCCAATAATCAGAAATTTCAAACATTTAAAAAAACTTGGTAAAGTGTCAAAGTTTTGATAAATTAAATTTATTTTCCAATTTGAAAGCAAAATCTTTAAAAATCATTCTACTGAAAAAAATCAAGCCATGAATTGTCTAAAACAGCATATAATTTTTTTGAAACATTTTCAAAATAAAAGACTTGTGATCTCAAAAATTTTTTTTTTAGATAACGCAAAATAAAAACTTTTTAGTAGTCCAAAATAATAGATATAGAATTGATTAATTATAATTCCATTAATATTTTTTTTTTTTTTTATTAAATTTAATAAATATTCAAAAGATCTGGAACTGGAAAAGTAGATTTCATTTGGCATCATCAAAAATTAAATGGGGAATTGTTTTTTGCGCATATATTTCTTTCAATGATCCACGTTGGAGAAGAATCTTATTGCCAAGCAATTATGAGGGTTGTCAAAAATCCAGATGAATCACAAGATATATTATCAAATCCAATTGATCCAAAGTTTCTTAATGTGGAAGTACCAACAACTGATCTTGATAGTAATTCAAATTCTTCCATAAACAATACATCAAGGACCAGTTCAACATTTTCGCAAAACAAAAAAAAAAAATCCAAGTCTAGCAATAAAACACAGAAATCATCACTGAAATCATCACAAAAGAGTATTCAAAAGGACAAAAAAGAAAAAAAGGACAAAAAAGAAAAAAAGGACAAAAAAGAAAAAAAAGAAAAAAAAGAACAAGAAGAAGAAAAAAATAATAAAGAAAAAGAAGAACAACCAGAACAACCAGAAGAAAGTTTAAATGGAAATTCAGCAGTGTCTGTAATTGTTGATTTTGGTGATATCGAAATGGAAACTGAATATTTGAATTTCCAAGAAAAAATCAAATCAATTGCCCGTATCTCAAAAGATGCCTCTATTGAAAAAAAAGTAATAAACGAATTCCAAAAGTATGATGACAGGTTCTATAAAGGACTGGAACAAAGAGATAAATATCTTGCGAAATTAACCCAAAAATCAAATAATTCAAGACAAAACGAAAAAAAAAGATATCGAGAACTTGGTAAGTACTATAAACATTTTGAATTATTTGTTATTATTTTCAACAACAGATTAATTTTTATTCCCTATTTTTATTTATTTTTTTTTTTTTATCATTATTGTTGTTGTTTTGGTCTATATTTTCTAAAAATATCAAAATATAAATATAACAGAACTTCACCTTCAAAATAAATTAACAGAACTTAAAGATGAGCAAGAAAAACGAGAATTGCTTGAAAAACAGAACAAACAAGCTATGAAATTACTACAGGAAATGCAAAGCAAATATACCGCTCAAAAAAAAACAATGAAAAAAGTATCAAATTTTTTAGCAAAAAATGTAACCGAAAAAAACTAACCAGATTTTAATTTTTATCTTCACTTTATTACTTTTATAATTTTAATTTTTATTTGACATTTTCAAAAAGATAATTTAATCAAAATGTTATTAAATAAAAAAATAATATAAATACCTATTTTTTTTTTTTTTTGGAAATTAATTTAAAAAAGACACTTTTTTATTTTTGATACTTTTTACTTTGTCCAAATTTCGCTTTTCAAAGTTATTTGTTTCGGTTCATCCACTTTTTGCTTTTTTTTAAAGTGTTTGGAAAAAAGGTAAAAGGGATAAAAAATCATGATCAGAATTTATTGACTTGTTCTTAGTTAGATCTTATAAAAGAACTAGATTTGTTTCTGATTAGATCTTATACAAACTGGACTGAACTGAATCAATTTGAAAGCAACCAAAGAGAATGGAATTCAACAGATCCTAATTAAATGGAACAGAGGTGAACTGAATTTACCTTTTCGTACAATCTGACCAGTCAGGGACTTGGAATGGGTTAATGTTATTGAATCTGTGCCTTGTATAGGAATTTTACCAAAGCATGATTTGGGAAACGTGCAAAGCAAGAAAAATAATAAAATAATGTAAAAAAAAAAAAGAACAGCCCTAATAAAAAAACTTTTTTGATAACATCTAAGCTAAATTTCAAAAATAGGGGCATATTTTTCATCAGAAAAAAATTAGTTTACTTGTTTTTTAATTTGAATAATAATGTATTTAACTAAAGTTTTTAGAGATAATATCCAAAATAGATTAATAAATAAAAATATATTATGATCATTTTATTTTTTGAAAGGTAAATGAAAAAAGAAAAAAATAATAAAAAAAAAATTTGCTCCTAATTTTGAAATTTGGCTTATATAAACATTTTTATAACAAAATTTCCTTTTAAATGATGATTTTTTCAATATTTTTTTCAAAAAATATTCTTATAAAAGGCTTATAATATGTTACAAATTTTATAACACATTTTATAACAAATATTTATGTTATAAATGTTGTTATGATAAATTTTTATAACATTTTAAAAGTTTATAACACCTTTACAACACGTTTATAACATGTTATAAAAAACATTTTTTATTAGGGAGAAACCAATAAATAGAATAGTTCGAAAACCAATTCTTATTCTCAAAAAATCAGTGTTTATGGATAAGGTACACATATTTAAAAAGTTCTAAATTGAAACTTAAGAAAGTAAAATATTTCACTTGATATACAGTAGTTCAGATATTTTTAGACTTCTTTATTTATCACAATTATAGTGGTCATCAATAAAATTTTTGATATATAGTCAGTTTCACTTTTAAGACACACAATTTTAAGGTAATTTAAGGTACAGTGATATCTCAACGTAAAGCGCATTTTTTGAAATTTTCTTTTACACCAATTATTGTACTTGAATTTGAATTTTGTGCAATAATTTGAGATTTTTTTTGAACCTTAAATCTCGTTCACAGTTTGTGTCTTAAAAGCGGAACTGAGTGTAAAATAAAATAACCACCCACCTAATCAACACTTGGGGTGTAAAAAAACATTTCAATTACAGTCAGTTCCACTTTTAAGGCACAAACTTTCATCGAAATTTAAGGTACAAAAAAAGCTCAAATTAAGGCACTAAATTTGGAAATTTTTTTTTTTACAATTTATTTTACACAAACCTGAATTTTGTGCCTTAATTTGAGATTTTTATTGTGCCTTAAATTTCGATGAAAGTTTGTGCCTTAAAAGTGGAACTGACTGTAAGGTTTTAATTTTTTTTAACTTTTTTATTTCTTTTTATTTTACTTTTTATGGTATTTGTCTAAAAATTATAATTTTTCTTTTCATTTTTTAAAGAAAATAGATCATATGAGTTTTAATATTGGTTACATTGAGTTTAGATCATAAAAAACTGCCAATAAAAGTTTATTGTTTCGGGAAGTGTTGTAAAATACTGTACTGTACAGTCAAGTACTGTAGAGTAACTAGGTTTTACAGAATTCAAAAGAATAGTGTAATATCAAAGATTTAACTCGATTCTTTTAAAAACTGGAAAACCTAACATAGGTTTTTTTTTTTAATTTTTTAAATGGAAATAAAATTAATTATATTCTCTTTACATTTCAAGAATAAAAAAATCCTAACAGCAATTTTCTTAAGGTTTTCGGTTTTATTTATAATCTATTAATTTTCCAACTAAATAGAAAACACAAAAAAAGATAACAGGTTTTTTTTCAGAATTCAAAAGAATAGTGTAAAATCTTTGATATTTCTCCCTTCTTTTATTTTTTAGAATTAAAAAAAACTTAATGGCACTTTTCCAGAATTTAAAAATAGAGTAAAATCTTCGATTTTACACATTCTTTTGATTCTGATGAATCTAATATATTATTGTGACAGGTACTTTATAGTTCCGTAGAGTACCACCAAGTGCCTAGGTTTTCCAGAATTCAAAAGAATTGAGTAAAATCTTTGATTTTGCTTAATTCTTTTAAATCCTGGAAAAGCTAGCTGGTATTTTTTTTTTAATTTCTGAAATGAAATGAAAATTTAATAAATTTTCTTTTTATTTCAGAAATCAAAAAAAAAAATCTATCCGTGATTTTTTTAATGTTTCTCTCTTTTATCTAATAAATCAATCATTTATTCAAATAAACAGAAAAATCAGGAAAACTCAATTTATTTTTTTTTTGTTAAATTGTGAAATAAACCGAAAATGAAATATATTTTCTTTTTATTTCTCAAAAGAAAAAAACCTAAATGCATTAGGAGGTAATTTTATTGAATCACCTCTTAATAATAATAATAATAATAATAATAATTATTATAATAATAAAAACAATTGATTTATTTAACAGTTGAATTTTACAAATAGGTAATTTATTGAAGAGATTAGTAAAACTTATTATTACCCTTAAAATATCGGGGAACATGTTTTTACACAAAATTTGCCAAAATACGTTGAAAAAACGCCGTATCAACTTTACAGAAATGTATTATAATTTTTTAAGACATGATTTATTTAGAATTATTTTTGAGTATAAAGAATAAATACCTTTTCTTTGAATTTTTGGTCTCAAAAAATGTAAAAAAAGAACCTAAAAATTTTTATTTATATGAATACCACTTTTCGTAATTTCTGTTAGTTAACATAGCAAGATAAATATTTCAAATTGAATCTTAATTTAAAAATACTAGAAAAATAAATCAAATAAGGGATCATTGATTATCCAGAAAAATGAAACTAGTTATTTTATTTTAAAGAATTTATCAAATTTCTTGAACTTTAGAAGATTCGGAAATACAATCAGTTCCACTTTAAGACACAAAATTCAGATACTAGTTAAATATTTTTTAAAAAAATAATTTTAAATTTTGTGACTTAATTTGAGATTTTTTTGTGCTTTAAATTTTGTTTAAAGTTTGCGCCATAAATTTGAAACTAACTATATGTCATTTTTTTCAAATTTAAAGTGAATAAACACCGAAAAGATATATTTAAATAAGATATTCAATGATACCTCTTGATTTTTATTTTTTTATTAGAATTATAATTTTGAATTAGTTTTAGTCGTATAAAAATAATTGAAAATTATGAGAAATAATAATAAATCTAGACATTTATAACCTTTATGTTATTACCAAAACACTATAATATTGAATAATTTGCTTTTAGATTATTGATTTTTTTTAAAAAAAAACAAATTAAAAAGTATTTAGTTATATTATAAGTTGAATTTACATGTTTTCAAAAAAGTATTTTGGAACCATATTCTTACATCTATCATTTGGTTAGCTTTTCTCAAATAATTTATGTTCAAAAAATAATAAAATATCGATATATTAGATAATCTTTGAATAAACAAATTCTACATTTTCAATTTTTCGAATATATATTGTATTTGTGGATGAATAAAGTATATTTTTTATACTGGGGTATTTATAAAATTTACTGATTTTTGGCTTTAAAGTCTGTTTTTGTACACTTTCTTTATATTCTAGATTTCAAAAATTTGGACACAGTTTAAACAGTTGAAAGAACATCATTACTGCACTTTAAATTCAAATTCAAAAGAATTTTGATTTTACAAAAAATTTCATTTTTTGTCTTTTTTGTTTTGTTTTTATTTCCTTTTTTGCAGTTACATAATCTGTTTCGTTAGATCTGGAAAATTTTTTTTCGATGGTTGATAGAAGGTTAGTGTTGAGTTTGTTAAATTTTAAAATCACATACAATTAGTTGATGGTATCTGATCATTTGATCTATTAACAATTGTTGGTGAAATTTCAACAAATTTACCAATACCTTTTTTGTTCAGCTCGTTTCATTATTTTGGACACAACGGATTTTTATTTTTGAGTTTTAAATTTTTTTTCTTTTTTTTTGGGTTAAAATGATTACTTATTAAAACATTAATACTCAGTAACTTAAATGTGGTTTTATATTAGGTTTGGAAAAATACAATAAATTGGAGTTTTTTTTTTTGCCTATTTTTGGTGTTTCTGTGATGTCAAAATTTTTGGAACAGGGTTTATATAATTTTATTCCTTTCTACTTCAGAGATCATATTTTTTAAAGTCTACATTAATTATTGTAATATTTTTAAAATTAAATTGTTTTATTATGAAATTATTTTGGAAGGTTATTGTTTTTTATGTGTATTTTATAAACTTTCTTCATAAATAATAAGATTTTTTTCCTTTCAATATAAACGAATATGTATCAAATAATTTTAGAAAATTGGTTTGATATTGAACTTTTTAAAAAAGTGAGAATTGATCAAAGTTTATGGAAAATAAATTCATTATGGAGAATAAAATCTAAAAGCAAGTTTACTTTTTAGGTATCAAATTTTTAATTCATTTTTTATTTTCAAAATGCAGATAATTTTTATTTTTTTTTAAATAACTATTAAATTTTTACAAAGATTATTTTCTTTACTAGTTTCTTAAAGAAAATTAAATTGATTAATATTATTCTTCTTCAAACAATAAACAATTTTTTTTTGTTGTAAAATAGATGTAACATAATTGTCATTCAGCTTTCCAGTAAAAAAGGATTATATCACAGCTAACCTTTCAAATTTTTAATAATCATAAAAAAAGCTGAAATTTACTAATTTCCAATTACTATTTGTTTCAAAAGATATGGAACAAAATTTTGATTCAGTTTTCAAAGAAAAAATGAGTTTTAAAATCTTGGAAAATTTCTTTTTTTTAATTCTTAACATTAGCTTCAATTATTAATTTTCCTTTTAGGGAATTGGGGACTTTGATGATTTATTTTAAATCTTGGTTTTTGTATTTTTGAAAAGCTGAATGAAACTTTTGATCTTTTTATTTTACAATTAAAAGCCAATGTGGTGTTTTCTGATAATTAAAAAATTATCCAAAAATTGTATTTTCTTCAAAATATAAATAGCAAATTATAAGTTGGTTAGTGTGGTTCTTTTTTTCAATACTTTTTATTTTTTTAAGATGAAAAAAAAAATCTTGTTTTTAAAGTGATAATTGGTATGTTCTTGTTTCACAACCATGAACTTGAAAAGAAAAATAAGATTCGAGAGATTTGTTTCCCAATCAATTAAGGGTTATTTCAAATAATCCATTTATGTTTTGAAATAAAAGTGCCTCACTATGACTTTATATTAAGTTCATAATGTTTGTAGTAATCTTTTTGAAAAGTCGTAAAAAAGTTAAATAAAACCATCATAATATTTAAACACCAAAAGCCCATTTTTAAATGACTACCAACCTATTACAGCCATTTTAACTTAGGTGTGAATCGGCAACTTCTCATTCAGCTTTTGGAAACCGTTTTAAAACCATCTCAAATAATTTGAAATAAAACGAAATAATTTGAAATTATTTGAAATGGTTTTCAACCGTTTCCAAAAGCCGAATGAGAACTTGTCGATTCACACCTGAGTTGAAACATCTGTTTACATATATTCTTGAATTCGGATTTTGGAAATAAAAAAAAAAAATGTCAAAAATTTTAATTTTTGAACCACTATGAAAACCCTTACCAATCACAAGATCTATCAGCTAAGAACCAAATCGACAACTCACTACCTAAACAAGATATAATCTTTTTTTAAATTTCAGGGATTATCAACCTTAACAAAAATATAATAAAAAATAAAAAAAGCACAAGAATGGAATTGAACCACTGACCTCTTTGCATAATGACCGTGTTTAAGAGTCACTGCCCACCAGGGCGAAGGTTTGTGATGATAATAAACCTTCTAAGGATCGAACTTAGAAATTGCAAATTGCTCTACGGGCTGAGCTACTCGTGCTTATTGATATAATTTCAAAAGAGATAATTTTTAAGGAAATTAATCACATCTTTTAATCTGAATGAAAAGCAAGTTACAATAATTTTTCATACTAATGCTTTGTGAAGCTTAAATATCCAAAAAACGGAATACATTTGTTCAAATCTTAATTAAATTCAAAAATAACTCTTTCAAATTCACACACTTCTATTTAGTAGTGCTGAAATTTTGATCCGATATACCTTTCAATAAATCATCTATTTTCTATTCCACCAAATTCCTTTCTCATTTTGAGTTTTACCTCAAAACAGAAAATCCTAACAACAAAAAAGTTCCATTATATTCAAAAGAAAAAGGAACAACCACGGCTTATTTTGTGTACTATTTGTTCCAAAATAAATGGAATAAAATTTTCATTCAGCTTTCCAAAAATAAGGTTTAATAAATTATCTAAAATTTCCATTTTTCAATTCTAACTGTCTCCACAATGAAGCTTAAATAATTGGTTTACCTTTTTAGAATTGGTTTTTTTGTTGTTTTAATTGATTGGAATGTGTATTTTTAAGGAAAGCTACATGAAAATTTTGATCCTTTTATTTTGAAATTAAAAGAATTGTAGCTACGTGTATTTGAATTATAAGTAGAAACTACTGTAGTCAAAATAACGCGTGCAAAAAAATTGAATACATCAAGATATGGAAAATTTTTTCAAAAAAAAATCTCCAAATTTTGTATTTTTGAAATATACTCATATATTAAACAATATTATACATAACAATTTTGAAAAAGGTTTACAACTTGAAGGATTACAATCCCTGAAATTTGAAAAAAGATTGTCTTGTGTAGGGTGTAGTGGGTTGTCGATTTGATTCTTAGCTGATCGATCTTGTGCTTGGTATGGATTTTAATAGTGTTCAAAATGACAATTTTTGACAATTTATTTTTTTTATTTCCGAAATCAGAATTGAAGAGTGTAAGATTAATAGGTTGGTAGGTGTTCAAGAATAAATTTTGAATTTTGTGTTGTAGAAAAGAATTTTCATTTACTTTTTTGTCAATTAACCAAATGAAAAAAAGAAAATTTTTTAAAAGCTCCCAATAAAACCAAACATAATTTAAAATTTCAATCACCAACCTACAAACCACATTTTTTATAACTTAAGTTCCGGCCAATTAATCTTACACTCTTCAATTCGGATTTCGGAAATAAAAAAAATAAATTGTCAAAAATTGTCATTTTGAACCACTATTAAAATCCATACCAAGCACAAGATCGATCAGCTAAGAACCAAATCGACAACTCACTACACCCTAAACAAGATAATCTTTTTTCAAATTTCAGGGATTGTAAACCTTAATAGATATTAAAACGAATTGAAAAAAAAAATGAAATTTTTCAGTAATATTTTTTTCATTTTTAATTGTATAATATTGAATTTTTTATTTGACTTAGTAGAGAGATACTTTTCAAGTATTTTTTTAATAGTCTAAAAAGAAACATATTTTTCTATTTAAAAAAAGCACAAAATATTTCAATCTAAAGATATCACTAAATTAAATTGGAAATCTGATTTTTTATCTGTTTTTGGAATATTTTTTATCATTTTATTTTTTTCCATGTTTGAGTTATAATATAAACTAAATTTCCAAATAAATGGTCCATCTTACATTTGAATTTTGAATTGCTTTTGCATGGTTTTGAAGTTTTTCCTCTCACAATGAAAAGTTTGTAAATAAATCATTTTTTCTCTTTTTTATTTTTTCAAAAGTGTTTTGTTAATATGGAAAATGAAAATGAAAAATTGGAAAGAAGTAACAGATGAATTAATGAAAAAATTGGTTTCAAATATGAAAAAGAGATTAGATTTAGTTATTCAAATGGAAGGAGAATCGATAAATGGGTTTTATTACTTTTTTAAATTTTCTATTTTATATGTAATTTTTCTTTCAAAATAAATGTCCCATTTTTTTTAACAGTTTTTATTATTTTTTTTTCTTTTATTTTTAGAAAAAAATAAATATCTCTTACGTAATATAATGAATATTAAAATCGAAATTTTTATATTATAATAGATTAACTCAATTATTAAAAATATTTTTCTTTAAAATTTGATTTTTAAAGGGCCAATGATTATGAAAGATAGTTTACATTCCCGGTTGTTTTTGGCAAATTGCTTTAACATTGATTCTTTTTTCAATCTTAATTTTCAATCAAAAATTAATTCATTTCAACTTTTTTCATTAAAAAAATACTCCAAAAATAGGTGTTTTTTTCAAAAGTCGGTATTTTTGAAAAAGGGGGTATTCGGATTGTCATGAGTTTAATAGCTATCCTTTTTTTATTATATAAAATTATGATAACTTTGAAAAAATAATTTCAAAAAGAAGTATAACTTAAATCCAATTTATGGTTTTGGCTAACTTTAATTTTCGGAGTATAAATTTTCCTTGTAGTAATGTTTCAAAATAAAAAAGCGTGTTTTTTGTTATAGAAGATCTATACATTAACCAATCAAAGAAACTGATAATAAACCCTAAAAAAATATGGTAGTGGTTTCTTAAAGTACTCTTATTTAAAAAAAAATTCTAAAAATGAAGGATCAAATTGGAAAATTTCTCTCAAAAAATAGAGTAAATTTTTAAGAAAATTTTAATCATCAAAAAAATAAAAAAAAATTGAGAATATTAGGGAAAATTTTCAACTATTTACATGAATTATTTAAATTTTACTGAAAATAACCAGACCTTTATTTTCAAAATTGATTTGAACTTAGGTATACGATTTGGTAGAAGATTGAATGTTGCATTGGTACAAGAAGAAGAAAAAGCAGGTAATATAATTTGAAACACGGATTATAGTCTTTGAGCATGTATTATTTTGATTACTATAATACGAGTTTAAATTATTCATGAACCTTATAGAATTGGAGACTTTTGATGATTAATTTTTATCAAGCTAATAGATTATTTTTGGAAAGCTGTATGAAAATTTTGATCTTTTTATATAACAATTAAAAGTAATTAAAAAATCTTTCTAAGTATTACTAATAAATTGATATTTATGTTTGGAAATTTTTACTTGATTATCCTTTTTGAAATTTTTTATCTCAAGCTTTGAATAAAGCATTTTATGAAATCAAATGTTAAGAAACTCTGTAAAATTAGTCGTTCTTCAAAATATTCTTGTTCAGAGAATGTTTGATAAGAAACAGTTCGAAGATTTATAAAAATGGAAATTTAACTCAAACTTTTTTGAAATTTATTAGAATTTACCAGTAATTGTTGAAATTTGATCACCTCTAAATTTTTGATTCCATTAAAGTCATAATCCAATTTCCCCAAACTATGTTCAACTTGGAATTTGTCAAAATAAAAAACTTTATATACCATTAGTCGCTCAAATGTCTTTTAAAATTCAAGTAGTAAGTAAAAAAAAACGATCATCACCTTTCATTTTTTTTAATTATTTATTACAATTTTCAATTAATTTAGGATGGTTTGGTATTTTGATTTTGAAGAATTTTACGTTGCAGCAAAGAAACTCTTTTTCTCAAACCCACTAAAAGTAAACCACACTTCAGAAAACTCATAAAATAATGTTCAACAATTTCCTTTTTTTCTAATTTGTCTTTGTTAATTTCTTTTTGTGTTGACGTCGCTTTACATTTTTTTTTATTATTTTTTCTTTTTTTGTAGACACGTTTCCTCTTTAAGTACAGGAACTGTGATGGCAAAGTAGTTCTTAAGGTAACTGATGATCAAGTTTGTCATAAAATTGCAACCAAATATTCACAAGATCTCAAGCATATCAAACGAATCAACAACTTGTTTATTCAATCAATGGCAAACAAAGATCTTCAAACATACCAAAAAGAAACCCCAAAATTACAAAATAAAAAAAAAAAAGTTCGTGCAAAACATTAATTTTGCAAAGAATTGGGGAGATGTATTTCACCAAAAGAACCAATCCTTTTGAATTTGGTTTCAAAAAAAAAAAAAATATACCAACAGGAAAAAGAAAAATAATTCTTTTCTCGCAATGAACATCAAAAAAGAAATTTTTTACTCTTTTTTTGTTCATAATAACAACCAACCAAATAAAAATTACCTTTAAATAATTAACCCTTGTTAATTACTTCACTCTTTCACTTTTTCTCGTTCACCACAAACTTTTACAAAAAAACAATTCCGATTTCGAAATATTTGATAGGGTAATTTTAAAAAAGTATGAACAAAAAAGTTAAAAAAAGTATCTCTCAAAAAGTTAACAAACGACAATGGAACTATTTTAAGGACTTTTTTAGAGACTGTTTTGTCATACTTTTTGTAAAGGACTTTACTATTTGTTTCAAAATAAATGGAATAAAATTTTCATTCATCTTTCAAAAAAGGTTTTTAAAAATCCTGTAAAATTTTCAAATTTTTAATACTGAAAAGAAACTTAAATTATTCAATTTTACCTTTTTAGAATTTGGGAATTAGATCTTTTCTTTTAATTCTTAAAATATGATAATTTTGGAAAGCCGAATGAAAATTTTGATCTTTTTATTTTGCAATTAACAGTATTCATCCAAAGAAAAAACCTAATACAGTCGGTTCCACTTTTCAGGCACAAACTTTCAACGAAATAAAGGCATAAAAAATCTCAAATTAAGGGACAAAATTCGTAATTTTTTTTTTAAGGGACTAGTTTCTATTATTTTTTTTTTTGATCAATTTCAAAATAAGGATTCTTTATCTAGAAATAAGTTTAATATTGAAAATAAACAGGGGTTTTCAAATCTAAGTAATTGGAAAATAATTTTCTCAATCTCTATTAAAATGAGGTAAAAAAATTTATTCGAGATTAGTCCCTTCACAAATTATTTTACTAGAATCCAAATTTTGTGCCTTAATTTCGAATAGTTTTTGTATCTTTAATTTTAGTTGAAAGTTTAAGCCTTTAAAGTGGGACTTACTGTATTGATTTTTTTTTAATACCACCTTGCCCGTATAAATTCAAATTACAAAGAAGAATCGTTCTTATAATTCTTAAATGTTCATTCTGCAGCTAAACTATTTTTCAGTTAAAGGGGCCCAGTTGTAATGGGTATAATACTTGTGTTTAAAGGGTTTACATAGATATTAGAAGAAAAATTTTATTTGGGAAATTTTCAAAATTGAAATCATTTTTTCACCTATTTGTTCATTTTTGTTTTTTTTTTCGATTTTTTTTTAAAACCTCATTCAGTTGCAAATTTTTTTTTTATTGCAAGATCAACAGTCACTTGGTAAAAATGTGTTATTCTAAGGTTTTTTGAAACCATGAAATGATTGTTGAGAAACCATATTGATTTCTATTGCAATTCTATTCGATCTTTGATCTTGATATTTGTTTAATAAATGTGAAAAAGTTTCACTTCATTTTCATTTCCTTTTTCAAATAGTGACCACAAATACCAACACACTTCGTTTGGGTGCCTGATTACTAAAAGAAAAGTATGGAAAATGAAGTGAAAAATGTTTCCTATTTATTATTCAAATACCAGTAAAAGTTCAAAACGAACATCTTTGTTTTTCTCAATCGGGCCCTAAGAATTTGAGTTTTTCAATTTTTAAGAAAATTTATTGATTAATTAGCGTTCTTTCAGACATATATCAACAATTTTTTGATGTTTATAATTCTGTTTATTTCTTATTTGTTCTTCAAAGTCAATTATATAAAATAATTGATATTTGAAAAAAATATTGGGCCCCTTCGACTGAAACAGAGTTTATTTCCCGATCTTTAAAATCATTAATTTTATTTCAAATTTCCCAAACTTATTACCAGCATTTGGTCTTTTAAATAGGATCAAAATCCATCTAGTTATCTTTTTCCAATTGTGAAAAATTCCTTTATTTAAAAGAGTAAGTTTGCTCTTCCAAATTATATCAACATAAAGAATAACAAAGGTATTTATTTTTTAAAGAGTAATTCCAAAATTCAATTTACTTTGATTTTCTAATTAATAAATGAACAATTTTTATTTCAATTTCTCAAAATTTGTGTTTGTTCTTAAAAAACTAGTGAAAAAAGAAGATCTTCATAATTTAATCTAAAAAATAATACATCTCATTAATTTAGATTTTCCTTAATTAACTTATATAAAAATACTCCAAGCAGTTCCCTAAAAAGTGGGGAAAATTTATTATTAAATATCTTAATTAAACTTAATTCAAATATAAATACTTAAAATATCAAAAAGAGCTAATCATTATAAATCAATTGTTAATAATGTTCAATTCGTTTAAAATTCGTACATAACTTTAGTTAAAAGATATAAAAAAAGATGGCATTATTTCTGATCACAAAAATTTTAAATGATATTTTTGCAAGTTTGAAAATTAATGTTTATTTTTTTTCTTTTTGATCGAAAAATCCATTTTAAAAGAGGTCAAATCTCGATAAAATTTCTCAGAGAATAAAAAACTTGTAACATATATTTTATTGTTTAAAAACCGGTTTGTATCAATACTAAATTGTTTTTTAATATACAATTAGCTGTTCTTAGTTTTCGAAACTATGTTTCATTCAAAAGTGCCCAACTTTTTTTTCAAATTACAATTATTATTAATAATTGACTTTGAAGAACAAATAAGAAATAAACAGAATTATAAACATCAAAGAATTGTTGATATATGTCTGAAAAAACGCTAATTAATCAAGATATTTTATTAAAAAATTGAAAAACTCAAATTCTTAGATGCCTTTGAGAAAAATAACAATGTTCATTTGATCTCCCATTGAAGATAAAATATAATACCAATAGAAATAAATATTATTTCTCTACAATAATTTTCACTATTTATTAACATTAAAATTACATTTTTTTACCAAGTAACTAGAGATTTTACAATAAAAAAATAATTTGCAAATGAATTATGCGTCAAAAAAAAAAATTGAAAAAAAAATAAAATATGTTAAAAAAGTGTAAAAATTATTTCAATTTTGAAATTTCCTTAAATTTTTTTTTCTAAACTATTATTTTTTTGGGGGTCATTATCCATTATTTTAAATTATTATTATTATTTTATAAATTAAATTATCAATATCAACTTTAACAATATTAATTACCAAAGATTTCCCTCTAAAATATTTTTTTCTTTAAATTTGCCTTTATAGTTAATCACTTATGATGGTTTCAATCATTTAAAAAATAAAAAAATCATTGTAAAAAAAAAATAATTTAAAATAGTTCATAAAACTTTTAATTGTCGATTTATTTCTCTATAATTCTACTTGTTTTTTTTTTTAAAATTAAATGATATTTCTCTTTTTTCCAATCTGAAAATAAGTAAATATTTCTTTGAAATAATGTTTCATTAGAGTAAGAAAAAAACAATTTTTATGTAGTTTCAGTATGCATAATTATAGAAATTAATAAAATAGAGATAAAATAAATATTACTAGAAATACAAACTAAGAAAAAAAAATGATACTATTGTTTTTCTTTATTTATTATGAAATCAATTGAATTATTAAATAAATGAGTAAAGTAAATTCCATTGGAAAAAAATTTTCAGAGTTTTACTTTGATAACTCGCGTCAATCTATCAAATTATGATCAAAAATTCATTTTCCTATTTCCAACTTATGAAATCTTTTATTGAAATTATTTTTCATTTTTTATATTTATCTTATATATAAGAACCAAGAAGTAATTGACTTATCAACTATTTACCCAAAAAAAGTTAATTAAGTTTTTCAAAAAAAAAAAAGAAAAGAAAATCATATTGCATTCAAAGCACTTTTCATTAAACAACCTATTTATATTTTTATAATAGAATTTCCCCTTTTAATTATGACAAAAAAATCTTCAACTTCATAGGTTATTTTAGTTCTGTAGAAAAATCAAATTTTAATTGATAAATCTTTAAAAAAAATCAATTATTTCTAAAGGTAAAAAAATTGTAAAAAAAAATGGAAGGATTTTTTGAAAAGTTAATTTTTATAGAATTAATAAAAAAAAACAATGTAAGGCTTACATTAAAAATACCTTAAATCATAATCAAAATTATGTTAATTAAAATTTTATCTCATAAAGAAAACAAAAATAATTAATAAAATTCAATAAAATGCCCATTTATAATAATGTGAGAAAATTTTCAAATTTATTGTAAAAAATTGATAAATAGAATACCATTTTGAGAAATTTTAAGAAAGTATTTCCATATAATTCTATTCTGGTAATATTTTGTAAAAAGTAATCCTTAATGTATTACTAATTTTTTTTAAAAAAAAATCAAATTATTATTGTTTAATAGCAAAAATAATATTAAAGATAAAATGGTTTCTTTTTTTAAAAACTAAAAGAAATATTTATGAAAAAAATATTGTTTTTTGGTTCGAAATTAGGGTAAGAGGAGAAAATGAATTTTATCTTTTCAAGAATCAAGACATAAATAAAATAGAACATAATTTTTTTTTCCCTGAAAGAGAACTCCCAAACTAATGAAAAAATAAAAAAAAATTAGCAAAAATGAAAAAAAATTAATTAATTTATTTAATGCGAGTGCCAATAATTGGGGGGGAATGTATATATATATATATATATATATATATATATATATATATATATAAGGAGGAATAATAGGAAATCGTTTTCTAATTTATTAATTCTTTCAAAAGGATAAAATATAAAAAAGTTAAAAAAAAGATTAAATGTTTTTTTTTAAAAAAATAAAAAAAAGAATAAATAAATATTTATAAATATCTTTAAATTTATTGTATTTAAAACTTGAGAGTAAAATTACCGCTTTTCGAAATAAATTTGACTCCTTTAAATATTTTTTTTTTAAGATTTGAAATATTTAAATTTGTTACTTTCAGGCCCGACATACATAGTCCTTCGATTGAAAAAGTGATTATTGCGACTGGTTTTTCTCTAGGAATTTCCCCTTTGTTGGGTAATTTTATTGAACCTTTAAGGGTAACTTCTTTATTTTTGGGCATTTTTTTAATTTCCCATTTTAATTCAAATGTTTGATCATTGAAAAATGCAGCACCATTTGACGTTTTAACCGCGGGGCTTGAACAGCCTCGGGATAAGGGTATGAGCACGGAAACGTTATCAATTGATTTCACCAAACTGTTTCGAAGTTGAAGAATGACTTCAAACTTTCCTTTCCTTTTCTTTTTTGACCAACTAAATCTGCCGCTTGTGTACAATGGGATTTGTGTTTGCATTCTATTTGATCGATAACTTAATAATTCAAATGCTCCATCTGGTGGAACAAAATCTAATATTTTTCTTCTTTCCCACGTGTCTAGATTAATACATTGGTGAAAGGATACATCCTCAAGAATAGAGGAATTATTAAAAACCATTGTTAAAGTGGGCATTCCGCTTAATTTGCTTTCACAGTTGATTTTGCTAATAATTTCTGAATTAAGACATTTCCCACTCCTTTTTAGAATACAATATTAATAATGTTTTTTAATTGAAAAATAATAGATTAATTCAAAAATAAAATAAAAAATAAATGATTTAATTTATTTAATAAGAAGTGATAATTGGAAGAAAAAAAAAAAATGAATTATTCCTTTCTTTACTCACAAAATTAAACTCTCACCAAAACATTCAACACTGAGATTCAAAAAAAAAACTTTGTTAAAAAAAAAATAAACTCTTTTTTAGTCAGAGGGGTGCCCAATTTAATTGAAGAAATAGAATCAATTCTATGAGTTTTATCAATTATTCTTCTTTTAATAATTTTTTAAATTTGGTCAAAAATTTTTCTGTTTTAATTTAAATTATTTATTTTTTACTTTTTCTTTTCATTTTTTCTAATTTAGTCAAATTTTTTTTTTGGAATTTTGCTTTTTCAAATCTTTTTTTTTTGAACTTTTTCTTTTTTATTTTAATTTTTTTTAATGGTAAATTTGATAAATAAAATGTTTGAAAATCCAAATTAACTTTAAGAAAATTAAGACTATATTATGACTTTTATAAATCAAGACATTTACTATTAAAAAAAACTTTATTACCAACAATTTTAATTTTCAAAGGAACTTGGGAATTTTACAGGAGATGTTCTAATTGAAAGTATTACCGAAAAAATTTTTTTTAACATTTTAGTTTTTTGGAAATTTTCATGTTTGTTCGGGTATTTCTTTTTATGATTATCGACTCTAATCTGAAGTTTATTATTTTCAAAGTATCGTATGTTGGTTTATTCTTAAAATAATTTTTTTATTTTTGACTGTTTCTCTTAGAGTAGAATAGAGTTTACATAAAATTTTCAACATATTTCCAAACTATGAAAAAATATTTAAATTTTTGATATTATCAAAAAAAAAAAAATTATACTTTGATATAAAAACTATTTTCCAGTCCAAAAACACATCAGTTGCATTAAATTAATTACATATATTTAAAAGGTTTGAATGGATATTAGAAGAAAAAATTTATTTTAAAAATTTCAAGATTGAAATTATTTTTTCACATTTTTTCATTTTTTCTTTTTTTCGTTTTTTCAAAACAATTTTTCAAAAATATTGACTCACTTTATAATGTTATTAGAAGTGGTTTTGCAGGGTTTTATTCTTTATTCTCTTCAAAAAAATTTCAATATTCTGATCAAAAAAATTGTGTTTCTAATTTTGCAAATTTTTGTTTTGCTTTTTCAAATTTTTTTTTAGACAAATTTTTGTTTTTCTTTTCTCTTATTTCTTCTTTTTGATCCCTTTTTTTTTCTTTTTCTTTTTTGTTTTTTTTTGATTTTTTTTTTTATTTTTTGAAAAATTTTTATTTTTTTATGAGACTTTTTTTTTTGCAAAAGATCATGTGGAAAAAAAAAAGATCTTCGAAAAGACAAATAAACTTTAAGAAAATTGAGACTATGTAATTTCATTAAAATGAATTTAATTATTCAAAAAATCTTCTTCTTAACCTTTTTTTCAGTTAAATTTCAGAAATAAAAAATCTGCAATGCTCATTTCAAAAATTTTTATTCACTTTTTTTAAATTTTTGGTTTTATTTTTTTTAATTTTTGAAATATTGGGTTTTATATTTTGAGAATAATTTTAAAGTGGATTATTAATAAGATTTAATTATTAGTTGTTCTTGAATACTAAAAAATATATATCATTTTTTTCAATTTATTATTTCGGGTGAGTCACAATTTTTGAAATAGAGTTTATTTTTTGTTTGATAAGTAATTGTTTTGCAAATTTATTTTTATTGCAAGATCTATAATCTCTAAGGCAAAAATGTGGTATTCTAATGTTATAAAACACTAAAAATGAGTTTAGAAAAATTATATTAATTTCTATTGGAATTGTTTTATCCTTCAATGAAAGATTAAAAAGAACCTTGTTGTTTTTCGTTCCATGTAGCATCTAAGAATTTGAGTTTTTCAATTTTTTAAGAAAATATATTCATTGTTTAAATTTAATTCAGACATATACCACATATATTAACTATTCTCTTATATGTATATTATTCTACTTATTTCTTATTAGTTCTTCAAAGGTCAATTATAAAAAATAATTGATATTTGAAAAAAATATTGGATCCTTTGATAGAAAAAAAGTTGAAATTTTTATTTGGCTAAGTGTCTTATTTTATTTATTTCTTAACTAAACCCCAATTCCAAATTTTTAACACACCAAAATTCGATTTTTGAAAAAAAAAAATCTTATTTAATTAATTCTAGAAGAAATACCAAATTAGAACCATCCACTAATTGAAATTTTAACACTTATTTATCAATTCCAATACCCACAAAACTAAAAATAAATAATTATCAATACAAACAAATTATCGGTATATTAAAAAATTTTGAAGATGTGCAAAACAAGAAAATTCATATTAAATTTGTAAAAATTCTATTAACAATTATTGATTGATCAAATGGTTATACACCATTAACTAATTTTATTTGAGTTCTACTATTTTTAAGAACTCAACTTTAACCTAATATCAACTGTTCGAAAAAATTATTGATCTAACGAAACAAGTTAGGTAATTCAAAAAAATGAAATGAAAACAAAAAAACAAATAATGAAAAAATGATTTTCATATTTTAACAAAAAGCAAAATTATTTCCAATTTGAATGAAATTGTATTATTGTGATTCTTTTAACCGTTTTAACAGTGTGAAAAATTTTTGGAATTTGAGTTGCTTTTTTAAAATTTCAATTATACAAAATAATCAGTATTTGGAATTTTTTTTGGTTATCTATGACAGAAACTATGTTTAATTCATTTTAATATATCTTGTGCTACAATTTTGATTTTTTTTTTATTTTTTCAAACTTCGGGTAATGGACACTGAAAATAATATTAGTTCTTATTTGAATATTGAAAAAATTGATGAGAATTTTTGATCAATAAACTAATGAAAAAAAAATAATACCAAAGATAATAAGACTAGAGGATTTTTATATATTTTGGAAAACTTTTAAAAAAACCTATCAATTTTAGAATTGAATTATGAGTACAAATAGAAATTTGAATTTCAGGAAGGATAAAAAAGTTTTGTTAATCTATTTTTTTGATCATAAGAGATTGATCTAAAAATGGAATTGTTTTGAAAAATGAAATGAATTGAAATACTATAATTTTAAGAAACATAAGAAGGGTATTTATTGGTTTTTGGAATAATTTTTTGGAAAACAATCACTCGAACAAGGTCAAATTCTAAAGGGTAAAAATGTTATTTAGTTTATAGTAAGAGATGACAAACAGGATTTAATTGTTATTTTTAAAGAAAATTTTCTTTAAAAAAAAAAATCTTTGGCAGACATCAGGTATTCGGTGATCAGTTCAATTAATGAGATTTACTTTTTGAGATTCTTTGTTTTCAAGTAGGTTTGAAAAATTGCATTAATCTACTCCGGAAAGAAAACTATTTGTAACATGAATGCTTGGTAGTAGTTAGTCTTTATCTTTTTTTGATTGAAGAAAATAATAAAAAAGATAAAGTTAATTCCTCAATACATATAGAATTAATAATTAAATTGTTATTTTGGTTTTTATAATTTTTTTTGTATTGGTTGTGTGTTTCACTCAGCAGAAAAAAAAAATGAGTTATATTTTTCAATAAAAAGTTGCAATTAAATTTAAATTTTTTCAAAAAAATAAAATGGTTTTCTTTATTTATTCAAATTTTCGTAGAAAAACAAGCTAAATTTACATCCTCTTTGACTGATCTTTAAATTTTTTTGATTTTACACAAAAATCATAAAATATTGAATATATAATTTTTTTTTTTTCAATTTTTCAGCTAAAGACTCTGAAGGTTTATTGAACTCAAATAGTGAATCAATAATTGAGCCAAATTGTTTTTTAATCGAATTTAGGTGTTTATATTTATTACAACAAAATATTCAAAAAAATACATGATCCCTCACTACAAGGAAAAAATAAATTCTGAAAAATAAAGTTAGCCAAAACTACATATTGGATTTCAGTTATACATCTTTTATAAATTATTTTTTCAAAGTTATCATAATTTTATGATATTAAAAAAAAGATAGCTATTGAACTCATTAAGATTTGAATACCCACCTTTTTCAAAAATACCGATTTTTGAAAAAAACACCTATTTTTAGGGTATTTTTTTTTTGAAATAAGTTGAAATGAATTAATTTTAGATTGAACATTAAGGAAGAAAAAATAATGAATGTTGACACAATTTGCAGAAAAAAAACAGGGAATATATATTAAAACTCAGACATGATTAAAAATAAAATGATAAAAAATATTCCAAAAACAGAAAAAAAAACATTTTTTCAATTTAATTTAGCAATACCTTTTGATTAGAAATATTTTATTTTGAAATTGAAAAATATAATTATTTTTAGACTATTAAAAAAATCTATGAAAATAGTCTCTCCACTAAGTCAAATAAAAATTTCAAAAATTTTACAATTAAAAATGAATTAAAATATTATTGAAAACTTTCATTTTTCTTTTCAATTCCCATTAATGTCTAATAAAGTTGTAAACCTTTTTCAAAATTGTTATGTATAATAATGTTTATTATCTGAGCATATTTCAAAAATACAAAATTTAGAGATTTTTTTTTTAAAAAAATTTTCCGAGTTATGCTTGATATTAAGACATATGCGAATAAAAGATCTTTTCCACCTTAACCACCATAAAAGGTTGGTTTATGTAATGTATATTCTAAATTCATTTAGAGCATACATCCTGAAATGATGACAATTTTCAACATAGTGCTACAGGAAAATTTTAATAAATTGGCTATTTAAACTATTTTTCAGTCAAAGGGGCCCAGTTGTAATGGTATAATACACGTGTTTTAAGGGTTCGCATAGATATTAGAAGAAAAATTTTATTTTGGAAATTTTCAAAATTGAAATCATTTTTTCACATTTCTTTCACATTTTTGTTTTTTTTTTTTCGATTTTTTTTTTAAAAACCTCATTCATTTGCAAAAAATTTTTTATTGCAAGATCAATAGTCACTTGGTAAAAACGTGTTATTCTAAGGTTTTTTGAAACCATGTAAAGATTGTTGAGAAATATATTGATTTCTATTGGAATTTTATCCAATCTTTGATCCTGATATTTGAAAAATAAATTTGAAAAATTTTCACTTCATTTTCATTTCCTTTTTCAAATAGAGACCACAAATCCCAACCTACTTCATTTGGGGACTTGATTTCTAAAAGAAAAATATTGAAAATGAAATGAAAATTGTTTCCTATTTATTATTCAAATACCAGTAGGAGATCAAAACGAACATTGTTGTTTTTCTAAATGGGGCCCTAAGAATTTGTGTTTTTCAATTTTTAAGAAAATCTATTGATTAATTAGTTTTATTTCAGACCGATATCGACTATTCTTGGATGTGTATTATTCTGCTTATTTCTTATTTGTTCTTCAAAGGTCAATTATATAAAATAATTGATATTTGAAAAAAACGTTGGGCCCCTTCGACTGAAACAGAGTTTATAAAGAATATTGCAGAGTAAAATTCAATTTAAAGTAATTTATATGCCTTATTTTATATGTTCAATACAAACAAATTTATATAAGATTGTTTTTTTTAACCCAAAAAGAAGGTTTTTTCTGATTACTGTAATTTTCCAATTAAGTTTGAAATATTTTTATTTCACATTCTAAAATATTTATCCAACTTTTGTCTTAATCTTAGGAAAAAAAAATCAAGATCTTCAAAAGATCATTTAATCATGATAATCTGGAGTTTTGTTATTTTGAATCTCTTTATTCAAGAAACTCTGAGAGAAAATTTATTTTTTAAAATTGGAAAATAACAGTATTTTAAAATGAGTGGAATTCAAAAATAGCTAAAATTTGGGTTGATAAAAAATATACCTAGTGTTTATTTTAAATTTATTGATAAGCATTATAGTAATTTATTTGAATACACAGCATTAAACTAACGACAATTTAGGCATTGTATTTCAATTTTTTCAGATAAATTTTTTCTTTTTTTTTTTGATTTTTGATTTTTTATTTCCAATAGTTTTGAAAAATTCAAACCAATACTCAAACATTTTCGTTAAATTCCAATTTTTGAAATGTTTTAACTAGCTTTTGATCAAGAAGAAGAATGAATTTTCATCGTTGAAAGTTCCAAAAAAGGATAAAAATTAATTGATTTTGGAAATCTTCTTTGGAATGAAATGTTATGAAATTAGAGTTTTTGAATTTACAAAATGTTAAAAGAAGTAAAAATTTTGTTGAAATTTATCGGTCAGAAACAAATTCAACCCAGATCGAAAAATTATTGTTGTCTGTTAAACAAATTGGTTGTTGGTGTTTTGGTCAATACAAAATTCAAATTTTTTTTGCTTTCGGCTTGTTGGTTTTTTTTGAATAGGTTTGTTCATTTTTCAAGTGAAATTTTGAAAAAAAAAAAAAAAAAAAGAAAGATGCTAATTACCTTTCAATTGTTGCATTAATTGATTCTATAATATCAAAAAAGATCTCGTTAGGCGAGTGGTTAATATTTTTTCTTCTCCACGGCAACCCACCAACTTGATCAGATGACAAGGTGACAAATTTCTTCGAGTTTTCAATCGTGTTTGGTGTTGATTTCATTGTTGCCCCGATCATATCTTTCAACATACTAGTCTCGGTTGTCACTGGAAAAACGTTATCCATCATTTCCCCCAAAAGCTTTTTTTTTTTTTGACAAATGTCGGTAACAAAGAAACAGTCAAAAAAAGAAAAAATAATATTTTAATGAACACCAACAAATGTTTTACAGATTGTTACAAAAGATCTTTCAAAAAAAGAAAAAAAAAAAAAAAAAAAAAAGTAAATTGCTCCATTCAAAAAAAAGATTTTTTTTTGTTCTTTTGTTCTTATGAACAATAAACCAAAAGTAATAAATAATAAATGGTTATCATGTGAAGAATATTAAATACCTCAAAAGCCTTTGGTAAATTTTCTTTAACAGACGTTTCTGTTGGCTCTGTCGAAAAGAAATTAGAAAAAACTTCAATAACACGATTCAAAAATTCAATAAACATTAAAGGAGACGTGTCTTGATCAGCAACAATTAGATATAATAAATTGTATTTTCTCATATGAACGATTGTTTGTCTGCGTATTCTGACAATTGGTGGAAGATCTTTTGTTCGATTTTCTTTTGTAAATTCATTCCAAAATTGTGAAATAATATTACGTCCTGTTCGACCTTGCCAATGCTTTTCAAGGACAACGTCGCCTCCTGTGTTGAGAATAAATAATGATTTTATCATGAGATGTTTTATTATTGTTTTTTTTTTATCAAAAAAATTTAGGAGAAAAATAAAAAGAAATTTTGTTGATAACAGGATTAGAAAAAATGAATCAATTTTTCATTTTTTCTTGAATCTTGTTTTTGATCTTTTTGAATAATTGTGTTGAGAAAAGGAATTTTTAATTGTACAATTTGGGAGATTTGAATTATAAAAAGGAAAAAAATAATATTTCTTCGTTTATTCCTTTTCCTTTTCTTTTTTACATTGTTTAACTTTGATTTCGCAAAAAACTTTTGGACATTCGTGTTTCTCTATTTCTTTATTTGGATCTTTTTTATTTTGGGTACTGAGACATTTTAGGTGAATCAACAACTATCTAGGAAACAATTATTTGAAAATTGAAAAAACAACAAAAGGATGAAAATTTATTTCTAATTTAAATTTCAAATAACATTAAGAAATTTAAACCCCAAAAAGTCGATTTTTTTTTTTGTTTTAAATAAAGGAAAATAATTACAAACCAAAATGACTTTAGGTTATTTTTAATTTTAGAAATAAAAAGAAAATTAAAGAAATTTTCAGTTTATTTCAAAAAGTTAAAAAAAAAACCGCCTTTAGCTTTTCCAGAATTTAAAAGGATTGAGTAAAATCTATAAATTTTCAGTTTAATTCTCAAATTAAAAAAAAAACTATAAGAATTTTCTTTAGGTTTTCTGTTTATTTGTACAATTGATAGATTTTACAAATAGAAAAGAAAACCTATGCACTTCACAAATAAAACAGAAAACACCAATAAAACCGCCGTTAGGTTTTCCAGAATTCAAAAGAATTGAGTTAAATGAAAGATTTTACTCTATTCTTTTGAATTCTGAAAAACCTAGGCACCCTGTGGTACTTGACAGCACCCCGATGTACTTGAAGACACGACTTTTTTTTATATTGTTTTTATAACTAATAATTTTTAAATATTATTGGTCTTTCCACTTAGAACTGTTTATTATTTAATTTTCTCTAAATTGATTAAGATTCACTTTTAGTAATTAAAAGACTACTACTTTCCAATTAATATTTTAAGAGTATTTTTTTCAAAATTTTAAATTTCTTAGTATGGGTTCTAAACCAAGAATTTCTCATTTCTTTTTGAGTTTAAATCTTTTATTATATATCAAAATTATTAATTGCTCGCTTTTGGCTTTGGTTTTATCATTATTCGAGGAGAGTGTGAATTAATTTTTGTAAATTTTCTGACTTTTTTTCTTTATCCAAACATCTATTATGTTGAAATATTTTTAATTCCAGTCAGTTTCACTTTTAAGGCACAAACTGCTACGAAATTTAAGGCACAAAAAAATCTTAAATTAAGGCACAAAATTCAGATTCTAACAAAATAAATTGTAAAATAAAAAATTCCAAATTTTGTGCCTTAATTTGAGATTTTTTTGAGCCTTAAATTTCGTAGCAGTTTGTGCCTTAAAAGTAGAACTGACTGTAAGGTTAAATATAACAATATATAAATATAATTGGTATATACAAATCGATTTGAACATTTGAAGTTTTAATCCATTTGATAATTTTTATTTAGTTAAAAATCATTTTTCTTTTTTTGAAGCTCTCTTTTATAATTTTGAAAGTTTGTTTAATAATATTTCTCTTTTTCAAGCGAAATCTATAAATACTTTATTTTGGATAATTGATTTGATTTTAGAGTTTTATCAGTATTAGGTTTTATTCCAAATTCTTGAATAATGTATTAAATTATTATTAAATTTTTGTCAATTTCTGGAACTGGTCACATTATTATGAAGATTAAGCCATCTGTAAAGATTTGAACATGATGAACTAAAGCTTTTTTTTATATTTTTTTGAATTAAAAAATGTCTAATAAATGCTAACATTAAAAGAGTAAAGAAAAATAAAATAGTTTTATCAATATTATGGAATTAAGTAATATAATCCTCAAAATTCAAAACCTATTTTTTTCTAACAAAAATGATTAAAATAGGGGATAATTATTTTTGCGAGTTAATTCCAAACAATTTGTTAAAAAAAATTGTAATTTGTAAAATTCAAAAAAAAATTTCAATGTTTTTTATTTATTTGAAAAGAAGAAAATGACGTTTTTAAAAGTTTAGAGAATTATAAAATTATTCTTAATTGATCTGAATTTAATTGATAGATAAAGTTCAATCAAATACAGATTTTATTTAATCACATAATCATCATTATTTTCTTTATTGGTTGCGATTTGAATTGAAATATTAATAATTAGAAATTATAACTAAATAAAAAATTTCTTCAAAAATTAAAACTTTTAAATAATATATTTATATTTCTCATTATTTTCAAGATTTAACATATTTCTTAATAAAAAATATAAGTTAATTTTTTATTTTATCAAAGAAATATGAAAATTTTGGAATTCCAAAAAAAAATTTCAAATTAATAAATTGTTTAAATAAGTTTAAATCATAACAAAAAACTAATTACAGAAAAGAATTTTGATCTAAACAAGATTTAGTACCATTTTTTTTTTAATAAAAAACGAGCTCCTAAAAGATTTAGTTTCTAATTAACTGTGAAATTAAATAATAATTATAATTAACTATCTCCTTACTGAAATCTGCTTGTTTCTAAATCTCCAATAGAAAGGAAGAAGGTTCTATTGATTATTTTTAATATTACTAAATTTTTGAAAATTTTTGAAAAAATAAATTCAAGAACTTCTAAAATTCTTGAATAATCAGCAAACGTTGTAAAACGGTAAGAAAAAGGGGGAATTGTTCACATATTATTCTTCATTTTTCATTTAATCATTCAAGATATCTGAAATTGGAATTGCTCAAACTGAAATAATGACTATAGTTAAATTCTGAAAGCTAATTCCAGATGAATAGGGAAAAAAAGATAACAATATCAAAATTTTGAATAGGAAATTATACTAATGTTTACAATTAAATCTTTGGATTTCTAAAATTGAATATTGTAGTATTTTTTCTTGAGAAAAAATATTAAAAAAAATATAAAAAATGATACAATATTTTTCAGATCGACAGCACTTTATATATTTGATATTTTGGTTTTGTTTAATATTTTGGATTCTATTTTAATTCAAATAATTAATCTAGATGGTGATTATGTTCTTAATTTTAAATGGAGAAAAAAATTAAAAAAGTAATTTAAAATCAGAATTATATTTACTTTTTTTACAATTATAAGTTTTTTTGCATTTATTTCCCAAACAAACTTTTTTTGCAAAACATTATCACAAAAATTCAATATAAATTTACACCAGCAAACATTAAAACCCTATTTAATATTAAATACCTATTTACATAAGTTCGTTCCTGGCTAAATTAGTTTTTTGGGAAGTGGATTTATGAGAAAATTCTTTGTTTGTATAACTTTTCAAATACAAACTAACCTAGATCGCTTAATAACCCAAATAACAACACTTTTCACTATATACATTAGGAACTCTTTTAGTTGATTACAAAGACTGTAATTCTTCACAAAATTTCAACTCTTGAAATAAGGTTCGTACTACATTTTTGAATAATAAAAAGTGAAAAATAATAACTTTATCCATTTAATTTTTCCAATTTAGTTAGAATTCCTTTTAAATTAATTGAAATTTATAATCGATCTTAATTTACTTGATTCTTTTTTTCTGTTTCATACGGAATTAGGGAAATTAAAAATCTTCAACCAAAAGTCAGATTTAAATATTGAGAAATTGAAAAAAACTGAAATTTTTCGAATAATTATTTCCAAGAATAAAAAATTATTTACTTTTTGTATAAATTCTTTAATTGGAAAGAAATAAAGAAGGGAACATTTGTTAGTTATTCCACATTCACATGAAATTTAAAAAAGTTAAGAATTGTGAAAATTAGAAAAAAATCATTTTTTTTTTTTTTTCCAGAAAAAAATGAAAAAGTTATTCGGGCTTTCAATTCTTTTTTTTCTTTTTATTTTTTTAACTTTCTGTGAAGAATGTACAGAAAAGGATTATGGTGCAGTGTTTACAGAATGTGATACTCAAAGTGATACAAGAAAAGTGGCATATTATTGGTATGAGCCAAAAACCTGCATAGGCAATTTAAATGAATCTTTTGTTGAGATTGGTTGTGATTGTATTTTACAAGACTTTAAAATAGAATACTCTCAGTGCGAAGACGGATCACGCAACAAAAATTATGTGAAAGAAACGGATTGTGTTGATGGTGAAAATCCTCCAACAGAAAACGTTCCTTGTGAATGTCTAGAAGAGGATTATGAATTTATTTTAACAGATTGTACTGAAGGGCTACGAGATCTTCTCTATATCTGGAAAAGTCCTAAAAAATGCGAAGGTGGTGTAGAACTCCCTACTAACCAAATAGATTTAGATTGTGGTTTGTTTACTTTTTTTTATTATTCTCTTATTTATTTTTTTTTTTGGTATGTTGACATTTTTTTATTTTCAATTTTTCTTTCTTTTTTGATCAAATCTTTTCAAAAACCTTTCAAATTTTTTTTTGTTTGATTGAAACACGTGAAATTAGAGTCAAAAATATTTTGGCTTCTATTGAAAAATATTTTTTCATCTGACTGGAAACTTTTCTCTACAAACTTTAATTCAACCAAAATACAGAACAATTTTTTTCGGTTTTGAATCGGTTCGAAAAACAAAATCAACAACTTTGTGTTTGAAAAATTCTTTTTAAGGGGCTTGTCTCTATTACTGTTAAATTCAAATAAATATCAAAAAATTTTTAGTTCAATTTCCATTATTATCTATATTCAAACTTTTTCTTATCAAATAATACAGGACAAAGAATATTTTGAAGTGCAACTAATTTTAGAGAGTTTCTTAACACTTGACCTCATAAAATGCTTTATTCAAAGCTTGAGCATAAAAAACCCAAAAAGGAAAATCAAGTAAAAATTTCCAAACTTTTATTGCAATTTATCAGTATTTATTTTTTTGTCCAATTTCTAAATAAGGATTCCTTATCTAGAAGTGTATTTAATATTGAAAATAAACAGGGTTTTTCAAATCTTAGCAATTGGTAAAAAATTTTCCAATCTCTATTAAATTTCGGTAAAAACAATTAATTAATAGAGATTATTCCCTTAAGAATTTCAATATCTTCTTTTCCTCCCAACTTAAAAAAAAATAAACAAAACTTTATAAATTTTTTATAATCCTCAAAAAATATACATGAAATTGATTTGTTGTAATTTGTTAATCTTATAGCTGTTTTAAAACAGTTTTAAAAGTGGCACTTCAAACTTACTAATTCAGCCCTTTTAAGCAGTTTGGGTACCCACTTTATAAAACTTTTAGTCTACACTTTATTAAAACACTTGTAATACTGAAAATTTTCAATCTTGAGAGACTGTCTGATCATTTCCTTCGTCAACTTTTTTTTCCATGGTTTATCTGATCCACTGTTCTTTAAATAATCTAAAAAAAAAAAACTACCGTTGTGTGCAATTTCCAAAAACCCTCAAGCTTCTGTGTATGAAAATTAACCATTTTCATAGACATCATCTGAATGGTTAAAATTTTTTTTCTTTTTCTAAAAACTCGAGCCTGAATAAGTATTGGTGAAAAATTACTGTTAGTTCCAAATCAAAAAATCCCATAAATTTTAAAAACTTCAGAAATAAACTTTTTTTGATCCATTTGAAAATATTAGTAAAAAATAGGAAAAAATATTACAATTTTAAAGAATAAATATATTACAATTTGAATGGTTAATAGTTACTCAATAATATATATATATATATCCTTTAAAATTGGAATATATTTTCCTATTTTTTACTAATATTTTCAAATGGATCAAAAAAAGCATAAGTTCTGAAGTTTTTAAAATTTATCTGATTTTTTCGGTTTGACAGTTAATTGATTAAAGGGTCAATTTTTTTGACAAAATAATAAGTTTTGCTCTTTGCTTGATTAAGAAAGTCAAGTAGAGTGATTTTTTTTTTATTTTATTTTTTTTTATTATATATATATATATATATATTTATAATCAAAAATTCATTACTTAAACAATTATTTAAAATTTTAATTTTGATTTGAGAAACTATAGAGGCTAATAACCGATCGTTTACAAAATTTTGAATGCCTATTCTTGAGGCTTTAAAATTGAATTATTTTGATTTTGATATTTTCTTGTTTATAAAAAATTGTGTGTTGAATGGACTAGAGTTGCCAAAATTTCTTCTAAAATAAAGTATGTTGTAATAAAAAATAAATTATATTCATTATCGATGATTCAAATACATCTAAAAAAAATATATTATAATTATTAATGATCAATAAATTATTTTAAGTTGTTTCCAAAAAAGGGTGGCACATTTATTTTAAGATATTTTTTAAAAACTTAATTTCAAATCAAACAAAAAAAATTAAATAAATATTTTGATATAATAAATTACATTTTCTTTTAATGGTATTTCTTTTCTTCATAAGAAGAATCGAAAAAATATAAACTAAAATAAAATCCAAAATTTAAAGCATAACTAGAAACAGTTCAAAGAATCACAATAATATAATTTCATTCAAACTGAAAATAATTTAGATTTTTGAAAAAGAAAAAATGATTTTTTCATCTTTTAGTTCTTTGTTTGCATTTCATTTTTTGATAGACCGAACCTAATTTGTTAGATCAATAGATTTTTTCTAATGATTGATTGAATGTTAAAGTTGAGTTCTTCAAAATAGAAGAATTCAAATAAAATTAGTTAATAGTGTATAACCAATTGATCGATCAAGAATTGTTAATAGAATTTCAACAAATTTATCAATACATTTTTTTTGTTTTGATCATCTTCAAAAAAAATAATAAAACCTTGAAAAAACAAAAACAACAACAACAATAAAAAAAAAAAAAAAACCAACAACAACAATAAAACAATAACAGATATTGAATGCGAACCAGGATATTTCTTGCCAATCGGAGAAACAACATGCCAGTCTTGTAAAGCAGGAACTTTTTCTGTGGGGTCTGGCTATAAATATGATGAATGGGAAGAGTGGCCATCTTCTCATTTTACTACATTTTGCGAAAAAAAAGAAGGAAATGAAGAGGAATGTTCTGGATGGGAATTAGGCGGCTCATTTATTGTGAGTAATAATAGCCAAGTTGATAACAGTAATTCGACATTAGAGTATTGGGATAATTTTTTTGACGAAGATAATAGTATTAGCTTCAAATTCTCTGTTGATGGGGAAAAGCATTTTGATGGGTTATATTTTGAAATCGATGGCGAAGCCCAACATGGTTTAGATTGTAATGTGTACCCGTCTGAAACCCTCATCTTCAACATTAGCAAGGGCATCCATACGTTTCGGTGGGTATATTCGAAGGATTTTTCTCTGTCCAAGGGGGAAGATCAAGCCACAATCTATAGCATGACGATCAAGGGTAACAAATATGCGCCGACTGAATGCGATCTGTGCATGGAGGGCACATCCAGTTACGACACAGCATCGGAATGCTATGCGTGCGCCCGTAACACCTATGCCGATCAAAAAAATATGAGCGAATGTCTTGCATGTGACGATACAGAATATGCAAACCCTGGATCGTCGCAATGCTATGCAAGAGAGTCATGTACCGAAGACGATTGGGAATCAACTTATTCTGAATGTAATTCGGAAAGGAAGCGAACACGGTATTGGAATTTGGTCGAGCCAGTGGTCTGTGATAAAACTAGGGGAGTGACCCCTGATGATAAGCCAGATGAGCCAGGGCAAGAATGCCGAGAATGTAACCCCGGGGAGTATCAAGTGCAAGACACGAACGAAAGCGGGGAAACAATTTATGTTTGTGAATTTTGTCCAAATGGACAATCTCGCCCAGACGGGGAGCCAACCTGCGCTGGGTGTGAGTTGGGAACAGCAGCTGTCAAAACAAGGTATTTCCAAAACTTTGAAGAATTCCCCCCTGAATTTACAACACGTTGTGAGGGTTTATGTGGAACCGCTGGTTGGCGAAAATTTGATAATTATCTAGATTCCGGCTTTGGCCATTTAGGAATTGTTTCTTCGTTTTTAACCTATGAATTTGAAACCGACGATGACGGTGAAATCGAAATTATCCATAGCCTATCGTGTGTTGACGATCAAGGATATTATTGGAATTCGGATTGCGGGGTAACCTTTTATGTTGATGGGTATGGGGTAAAGGCCTATTATTCACAAAATTATGAAGATCTGGAAACTGTATTAGCCTTTGAAGATCCAGGCAACCATACACTTACTATCAAATTTTGGAAGGATTATCCAAATATAAACGAGACCAATACTGATCGTTTAAGGCTCTCTTTACTTAAGGTAAGTGGAGTTACAATTGGCGGTGCAGATGGCTGCAGTGATTGTTCGGCGGGCCAGTATTCACTCGGCAACACACATAAATGCGCCAAATGTGAGATGGGTAAATATAATGATCAAGAAGGGCAAAGCACCTGTGATCTGTGTGAAAAAAACACTTATAACAGAAATCTTGGGCAAACCCAATGCTTGGAGTGTGGACACAGAACCACCTCAGAGCCTGGTTCAAGCGATTGTGATAATCATCATTGTGTTTTTGAACTTGACGAGGATATTAAATTCAATTTAAGTGGATTAGCGTCACCGCATGAGATGGTTGGCCCCATCACAGATGGCAGTGGATATGAATTTTATATAAACCTATGTTATTTGAATGCCTCCCAAGAGGTGTGCCAAAGTAAGAATGGCCACATAATAGATTCAAGAGCATGCCAAAGAATAGATACACAATACCATTCATATGTTTGGGATCTGGGAAGCAACATTGATGTTTTAGAATTGCCACATAGCTATAATTTATATGATATCCCAATTAACGAACAGGGGGTATTATTTAGACTAATTGATGGCGATGGTGGAAGGATCACAAATATTACCATCCTTTGCGATATACCACGGGGAGTTGGTCAATTGGTGCCAGATGGGGTGATTGAAGACGACGATCATAAAAAGGAATACAAGTTTATTTGGAAAACGCAATACGGGTGCAGGATGTGCCTCGAGTCAGATTATACTCACTATTTTAGTGCCTGCGAAAATAATCAAAGAATGAAAAAATATCAATGGATCAGTAATCCAAAAACCTGTTATGGCGGTGTTGAATTACCGAGCGATGAGGTTGCAGTGTGCGAAGGTAGCCAATTATGTCCCAGCGGGACATGGGCGGAGGGCAACGATTGTATTAACTGCACAGTTGGAAGATTTTCCACGGGCCAAGACCTTATATATATAAATCGAAATCTGGATAACATTGTGAATGATGGCGACATAGAGCATTTTAGTTCACATTGTACAGGCAGCCAATGCACCCCATGGACCTATGATTCCGAAATTTTGAAAAGTGGTGTTGGCGAAAATTCAGTTTTAACGATCACAAAAAACTTTGTGAACGTTGGCGAAATTGCAATTAAATTCAATAGCTATTTGGTCCATGTGGATAATGATCAAGTAGAGAAATTTGTCATTACAATTGACAATGAGCAAGTATTTTCGATCGAATCGCCATTCATTCATAGTGAATTTATTGAAAGGACATTTAAAATTAATTTTATTGGTACACATGTGATTAAACTCATTCTTCAAAATTCCAATCATTTATCCCACGGAATCCATATCAATTATCTAAATTTCAAAAATGTTACAAAGTCTAGCCAAAATTGCGACCCCTGCCCCAAGGGCTATTATTCTTCTGAAACAAGATCCTCTGAATGTCAAATTTGTAAAGCAAATACCTTCTCGGACACTACTGGAAGTGATTCATGTGAGGCCTGTGATACAGATACAACATATTCCTATCGGGGTTCTGAGACATGTTCTGGTAAAATCACATGTAATATTGATGATTATCATATCGAGTGGGAAGCGTGTAATACTGCCACTCGGAAAAGAGTTGGTAAATATAAATTCTATCAACCACAAATTTGTATTGGAAACGTCCCAAAGGACATAAATGCTGATTGCCCACCATGTAAACCCGGCAGCTTTCTAAATAATGAAAATGAGTGTGAGTTGTGCCCAGATGGGTTTTACAGCCATAAGGAGGATGCTAGTTCATGTGTTAAAAGTGAAATGAAATTTGCAGCGATCAAATCTCGAAATTTTGATCTTTTTAATGTCATAAGTAAACGGCCAAATAATAACCATTATAATAATGGTGATGATGAATCTGATAAGAATGATGGTGATAAATATTTTGATAAATTTGTACAGAGTAATATTAATATTGGCAATAAAAATGATGATCAGAAAGTGATACTCTACAATTATTTATATGATTATACCACATCTTGTGTTGGTACTGGATGTGGGTTTTCAAGTGGCTGGAGATTTAGAGATGATTATATGGATTCTGGAATTGGTAATAATAATGGAGGCGTCTATGATTCAATAATAACCTTTAATACACCAGTGGAGATAATTGAAAAGGGTATTGGGTATTTTGAAATTGAAGCACTTCTTCATAATTCCGAAGCCTCTTTAATAATTTTATTAAATGACAAGCCAATACTTGAATTTAATACACCCTCGGCTTATTATGAAACAACAAAGGTGAAACTTGAAAGTGGATCATATATATTATCTTTTATTTATAGGCAATACAAGCCAGAAACCATTTCTAGATCCTTTGTTAAAAGGTTTTCTTTTTTTGGAACAAAAGGTGGATCATCAACAAATGCTGTGCCATGCTCAAATGGCACATTCTCTGATTCTGATCAAAAATCTACTTGCGAATTTTGTCAGCCAGGATCGTACTCATTCTATAACGATGATGGCGTCGAAGAATGTACACTATGCCCAATTAATGAATTTTCAGATCAATTCGGGCTAAACCAATGTTTTAAATGTGGCGTTGGTACATCGAGTAATAATGATTTAGGATCCACATATTGCGTCAACCCATGTTTATATTCCCCAATAAAAGATCAAGTGTTTGATTTCTTACTGATCATCCAAAATGAAGAGCTTGTCAAAATCCCTAATGAAAATGGAATGATTTACGTAAGCTTATGCTCACCAATTGTCGATAATAGCATTTGTCAAGATAATAATTCCTTTATTTGTCAAAACAGTGAAAGCCTTGGCAAAATTTTAAATTTCTCTTACCCACTGCCAATCGAGAAATATCCAACAGAAACTGGCGTGGTTATTGAATTTCTACCAGAATTAATTCAATCAAATAGTGAAGAATTCCAATTTGATCACATACATGCCACCGACCATGGTGATGGTGCTAACAAGAAAAAAACAACTATTTATATGATCTGTGACCAAACTGCAGGCATTGGCAACCCAATAGTTTTAACTGGTGACGATCGCATTTACATGGATAATTCAAATACAGAAATTGAATGGAAATCTTTATATGGCTGTAGAGCTTGTAATGTTCCAGACGACTTTAAAGAGATCAAAGGATCTTGTATCGATGGTAAAAGAACCTCAATTTGGTCCCATCCTGAAGATTGCTGGGCTAAAGAAAGTCAGGAAAATACAGAAACTAGCTGTAGTGAGGTGCAAGTGCGATCTTACTGGGTTTATATCGCAATAGGCATTTTCGCCTTTATCATTGTCAACCTCAGCGTTGTTTGCTATCAGAAAAGATCCTTGAAAGTCAGATATACCAAATTAAGTAAGGCAAATAAAGACGCTGAAATGGGCGTATTTGGTGATGAACAATTATTTGATAGTAATAGCGAAATCGAAATGGATAACCAGAGCACGGAAAAGAGCTCTAGCGAACAATCCCTTTCTATTAATTCTTCTGAAAATCAAAATATCCTGAAAGAAAGCGAAAAGGATGACCATTAAGAATTTTTTTTTTATTATTTATTTTTATTTTCATTTTTTGTTTGTTTTTTTTTATATTTTTTTTTTTTTTTTTGACACCTTCTTTTATAATCCAAAAAATTAGAAAAGCATTGTGTTAATAATAAGTTCAAAAAAATCAATAATTTTTTTACGTTTTTTTTTAAAAAAGGTTATTCTTCAATAAATTAAATAATATACAATAATTGTTTTTAAAAATATGATTAGAGAATTATAAACTATTTTCCAGTCAAATGGGCTCAGTTATAATGGGCAAATTACAGGTGTTTAAAGGGTTTGAATGGGAATATTCCAAGAAAAAAATTATTTTTGAAATTTCAAAATTGAAAACATTTTTTCACATTTTTACTTCATTTTGTTCATCTTTTTTTTAAAAAGTAATTCAGTTGCAAAAATTTTTGTACTGAAAGATCAATATCCACTATGTAAAAATGCGTTATTCTAATGTTATTGAAACTGTGGAAATGATTATTGAGAAATAATATTTATTTCTATTGGAATTTTATTCAATGGTTGATTGATATTTGATTAATAAATGTGAAAAATTTTCATTTCATTTTCATTTGCTTTTTCAAATAAAGATCACATATACCAACACACTTCATTTGGTAACTTGGTTTATAAAAGAAAGGTATGGAAAATGGGGTAAAAATTGTTTCTTATTTATTATTCAAATATCAGTAGAAGATCAAAATGAACATTCTTGTTTTCTCAATAGTTATCCAAAGAATTTGAGTTTTTCAATTTTTAAGAAAATATATTGATTTATTAATTTTCTTTAAGTCCGATAACCACAATTTTTTGATGTATATTATTCTTTTTATTTCATATTTGTTCTGCAAAGGTCAATTATATAAAATAATTGATATTTGAAAAAAAATTGGGTCTCTTTGACTGTAACAAAGTTTATATCAACATTTTGTTTCTTACTTTTTAATTTTATAAAAGATTCTATAACAATTTCCTTGTTTGTTAAAATCTTATGAAAATTGAAATAAGATTCGTTTTTATTTTGAACTGGTTGTGAAGAGTGTAGATAATTTTTTGATCTAAGCTTCAATTTAAGATTAGTGTAGCTAATTTCTTACTTTTGTTAATGTTATTGTTTTTTTTTATTTTTTGGGGAAATGGTGGTGTTATAATATATCAACTTCATTTCAAAAATTGTGACTAACCCGAAATAATAAATTGAATATATATATATATATATCATTCATCTTGAGAACAAATAATCATCAAACATGATAATAATTCTGTTGTCAATCATTCTAAATATTTAAAAACAAGAAATTTTTAAAATTATAACGAAATCAATCTAAAACCTAAAACAAAGTGGGTCAAAATTTTTGAAATGAGTCTTATGGGTTTTTTATTACTGAACTTTAACTGAAAAGTTTAACAAGAAGATATATTGACAATAATTAATACGTATTTTAAAGTAAATTACATACCTCAATTTTATAAATGATTATTTTTCTTTTCAAAGGTTTTTTTTTTATTACTTGATCTTTTGCAAAAAAAAATAAAAAAGAAAGAAAAGAAAGAATAAGAAAAATTTGAAAAATCAAAACAAAAAATTGAACAACTTAGAAAACAAATATAAAAATGTAAAAATGAATATAAAAAATTGGAAAAAAAAATAGGATACAAGAAAAATAAAAGAATAAAAGATTTATCAAAAAAACCAAAACAAAAAGAAAAAGAAAAACAAAAATTTGAAAAAGATAAAACAAATTATTGCAAAAAATGAAACAATGATTATGATCCAAAAATTTGAAAATATTTTCTTGTGATAAGAATACTGGATAAAAACCCATTCCAACTTATAATAAAATTATATATTGTGTCAAAGTATTTGAATAATGGTTTACTTTAAACAATGAAAGATATATTAATATTCTTTTTTTCCATTTTATGAAGGGTGTATTCCTGGAAAAACCTTTAAAAAATTTGCAATGGGGTACTTCATGTACTTATAATCTATAATCCAAATGTAATCTTCTGATTATTTGCATAAATGGTTACAATTCAATATTAAGTGACTAATCTCTATGAATTTTTTATACGTAAATTTAATAGAGACAGGGAAAATTTTTTTCCAATTTATTAGATTTGAAAACCCCTGTTTATTATCAATATTAAACATTCTTAGAGATTAGGAATACTATTTAGTTATTGTTCAAAAAAAAAAATACTCGAGACTAGTAACTTATAAAAATAATAATTTTTTTTTTATTTTTTTTTTTGGAAAATATTGGGTTATTTTGGTTTTGTTTTTTATTATATTTTAACAATATGAGTACTCAGTATTTGAAAGATAATAAAGAACACTATTTTTACATTATTATTCATAACATAAAGTAATTAGTAAATTTTAAAAGGTTACTTGACGAATTTGAAAAAAATTTACCTCAATAAATACCACTAATAATGAGAATGTTGTGGTGAGAGAACTTTTTCAAAATAACAAAGAAAGAAAAAAGAAAAAACATAATAGTTAAAAAAAAAAAATCCAATTAATTCTTAAATACCGGATTGTAATTACATAAGAAAACATAGATAATTTTTATTTGGTTCGTTAGTTATACATGTATTTGGTGATATCATATATAAAAGTGTAAAATTTGAATCAATATTTTATCTAATAAAAATATTTATTTAAAGTTTTTTGTATGATTTCTATTACAATTAATAAGGAAAATAGAAAATAAAAAATTAAGCATCAAAATCAAGTAAAAACTAAAAAAAAGTTTATTGTTTTTTATTTTATTATTAAAATAAAAGGGGGTAATACCAAAGGAAGGAATGTTTGGTTTAACAGAACCACTAAACTTTAATTAACAATTTTTATCTAGATTGTAGCTTTGGTGGTATTATAAATCAAAGAAATGTATTTCTTAATGGTAATTGAAATGGACAAATAGAGAAGACCAAAAGAAAAGCAAGAAATTAAAAATTAAAAATATTTATTAAATTTATTTTTGGAAAATTGAAAAAATTCAAAATAAATTAAGACTTTATTTCACTCATTTATGATCCAGAAACATATTTATTTAATTCCGTTGTTATTATGGGAAAGTTTGAATCTCTCTAACAAGTAAAAAGGGTAAAAAGAAATAAGAATTTCAGAAATTGAGTGTTTTTTAAATAAAATTTCAAAAAAAAAAGTTTTAATATTTTCAAAAAACAGACAGAATAAATAAAAAAGCCAAAGATCTGATTCGTAAATATGCCCGAGGGTTTGGTATTTACAGTACCCCTCAAGAATTAAATCCTAAAATACCGACCTTAAATTAATTTGAAAACCAGAGAAAAAGATAAAAAAGATGATCTTTTGTCAGGATCAAAAAAAAAAAATCGAAAATGGAAAAGAAAAAGAAAAGAATTAAAATTGGTCCCCAACCCGGCAATCATAATTAAAATTCTTTTGATATCCGCAAGAATTCTTGAATAACTGTTTTTTCATCAACTTTTTGTTTATGGAATTTTTCAAAGATCAGCTTTGATAATTCTTTTGGATTGTTCGTATTTCTTCGAATGTCATAATGCTTTTTAATCTCGAGAAGTGTTTCAAACCGTAACTGTGAAAAGTCAATCACTGGTCCGTGTGGGATAGCTTTCTTATTGTTATATTTTTTTTTTGAATGTTCTTTTACCCTCCTTTGATTTTTTTTGGAAATGGAATAAGTAATAATAGAGAGAAGTTTGAGTTTGGGTTAATTTTAGAGAAGATTCGGTGAGGCTTTGTCAAGGAAAGACTTTGAGAATTGGTTCAAAATGGAATGATGTAAGAGTTTCACTTGCATGAAAAAAATGAGAAATAAAAGTTTAAAAACGTGTTTACCAAACAACTTGAAATGTATGAATCAAACAGTTTTGTAAAACCCATTTTAAATCTTGTCTTTGCTCACTTTTTTGAAATAGAGTGGTTAAAAAAAAACAAATCTCTTTCTTTTTTTGTAATTTTTTGATTGAAAAAGAAATCTTCAAAAACTTCACAAAGGGGTGTTATTTGTTTTGTAAAGTCATGAAAATTATGCAATTTGTTGAAAAAAAATAAGAATTGTAAAAAAAATTCTAGATTTGAAAAGAAGTAAAAGATCCAAAACGAATAACGAAATGGAAAAGTACAAACCTATTGTTTTGTTGAGATTTTTGTTTTAGTGCTTTTGATCTTTTGCTTCTTGATCTTAATTTAGGCGGCATCAATGAACAATTAAAAGTAAAAAAAATGTAAAATATTTTCACTATTTTTGTAGAAAAATCCTCTTTTGGAGAGTTACCCTTCTTGTATAATCTCAACATTTCACAACAATTAATTTTTTTTCGATTTGTCAAAAAATCTCGGCTGTCTCTAAGAATCATTCTATTTTGAAAGAAAAGATATAACTAAAAGTCTTTGTCTTTTTTACTCTGTTATTAGGAATTTGTAAAATGTCGAAAGTTTTGAGAGTACGATAATCAACAATTTGAATCTGTGTTTCCAATTTAAATTGGTGTGTTTAATTACGTTCATTGAGGTTTGATAAAAACACATTTCACAATTACGATTAGAAATAATTGCCAAAATATTTTTTTTTTTTTTATTGTTTGTCAACTTGGATAAGTGAAAAATTCAAACTCACGATCCTGGTACTATATTTTCTCAGAAAGGGTTAATCAAAAAATCATGGGTTTCATGATTTTACATTAAAGAAAATAATTTCAACTGTTATGACTTTAAATATAATTCAATAAGATTTCATTCTTTTAATTTATTTTGAAAAGGAATCAATAATTTTCATTGATAGCACATACCCATAAAAAAAGATTGGTATTTTGTATTATAATAGTAGGTTATATTTGACATTCTTTCAAAGTCTAGACTTTAATTTTTTCTGTGTCAAATGTTGATTTGGAAAAACATTTTTGAAAAGCTGAAAAGAGGAAGAATGAGGTGATTTGGATAAGTTTTTTTTTCAAAAAGTTGTGTGGGAAAAGTGTGGATTAAAAACTCTATAAAGTGTTACCCAGGCTGATAAAAATTGATGAATTATACTATTATTTTCCAATGAAAAAATGAAACTTTTTAGTTCAAATCCCAAAATATTTTTCTAGTTTGTAAAGTGGAAGTAAAACCAAAGATCTTATAACAACATAGTTTTGGAAATGATATTTTTATACAATAAATTAAAGTTCCTGAATTAACTGATATACAAAATTTTTGCTCTGCTATTTTGATTGTAGCAGTAATAATTAATATTCATTTTGGAAATTGAAATAAAAATTTTCATTTATTAATTGGAAAATAATAGTACAGAAAAAAGTCACAATTATGAAACTTTTCTTCCAATTTTTTGAAAAAAGATATTGTTATCAAAATCAAGTGTGCAGAAAAGGATAATGCGTGTTTCAAAACAAAAAGCGTGTTTTTTTTTTTGCTATAGAAGACCCATACATCAACCTATCAAAGAAATCAATAATAAACGAATAACTAAACAAGGTAGTTGTTTCTTAAAGTATATTATTTTTAAAGGTATTTGAAAAAAATTAAGGATCAAATTGGAAAATATATCTCAAAAAATAGAGAAAATTTTTATCATCAAAAAAACAATTCAATTTCAGAAAAATTCAGAACAATTAAAGAAAAATTTTCAACAAATTAAATTTCTAATTAAAATTTTCCTGAAAATATCAAGGGGTTTACTTTCAAAATTGATTTGTACTTAGGTTTACTATTGGGAAATAAATTGAATATTACCTTGGAACAAGTTGAAAAAAAAAGCAAGGATTATATACAGCCGTTCCATTCGACTTGTGAAGCTTTTTTATTTCCTTTAAGCAAACCTGAAATTTTAGGTTTCCTTTAAAGACCTTTTAAAGACCTTTTAAAGATGCTTTAAAGACCTTTTAAACCTTTTTCATTTTCTTTACAGTCAGTTTCACTTTTAAGGCACAAACTTTCAACGAAATTTAAGGCACAAAAAAATCTCAAATTAAGGCACAAAATTTGGAATTTTTTTTTTTACAATTTTTTTTACTAGAATTTGAATTTTGTGCTTTAATTTGAGATTTTTTTTGTGCCTTAAATTTCGTTGAAAGTTTGTGCCTTAAAAGTGAAACTGACTGTAAAAGATCTTTTAAAGATCTTTTAAACTCTCTTAATTCTTTTAAAACATTTTCAAACAAACAAAAAACCACAAATAACTACTACAGTCAGTTTCACTTTTAAGGCACAAACTTACAACGAAATTTAAAGCACAAAAAAATCTCAAATTAAGGCAGAAAATTTGTAATATTTTTTTTTTACAAATTATTTTACTAGAATTTAAATTTTGTGCCTTAATTTGAGATTTTTTTTGTGCCTTAAATTTCGTTGTAAGTTTGTGCCTTAAACGTGGAACTGACTGTAACAAAAAACACTAAAATTAGTTTGAAACAATTACTACCACTTTTACTCTGGCTCTACCTAAGACTAGATCTTACACATTGTTATTCACAAGCTCTACTCAATTTTACAATACTCTACTCTATTTACCATACACCCAAATCTTTAAGTTGATAATTTGTTCCTAAAATTGCTTTTAAAAACAAATGAAAATTGTAATCAAAAATATTTTTTTCAGTACAATTTTCCATTCAATTACTTGATGGACAGATCGATCAAATCTGTGTCGAGTATTCAAGATTTTAGAATAAACTCTCTATTCTTGTAAATTAAAAAATTTGATATTCAACTGTTTGGGAGATAATTTTCTTCTTTTCCAATTTCAATTTAAATAGGAGTTTGAGAACTTTTGACGTAGATTTGATCCATTTGTCCATCAAGTAATTGAATGGAAAATTGTACTGAAAAAAATATTTTTGATTACAATTTTCATTTGTTTTTAAAAGCAATTTTAGGAACAAATTATCAACTTAAAGATTTGGGTGTATGGTAAATAGAGTAGAGTATTGTAAAATTGAGTAGAGCTTGTGAATAACAATGTGTAAGATCTAGTCTTAGGTAGAGCCAGAGTAAAAGTGGTAGTAATTGTTTCAAACTAATTTTAGTGTTTTTTGTTAGTAGTTATTTGTGGTTTTTTTTTATTTGTTTGAAAGAAGTTTTAAAAGAATTAAGAGAGTTTAAAAGATCTTTAAAAGCTCTTTAAAAGATCTTTTAAAGAAAATGAAAAAAGTTTAAAAGGTCTTTAAATGAAAGATAAAATGATCCTTAAAGCACCTTTAAAGGGCAATCCTTCACAAGTCGAATGGAACGGCTGTATTAAAACAAGGATTATAGTAGTTTGGACACATTACTTTGATTGCTCTAAGTTTATTTTCATGTTTACAACTTCTAAAGAATGAAAAAACGATCATCTTGTATGAGGTGCCATGTCATATTATTCTGGTTACTAGGCGATTGTTCTTCAACTTGGTATGGGTTTTAATTCTAGTTTAAAAAAGGCAATTTTTTTATTTTCTTCCTAAATCCAAATTGATCAGTGTAAAAATAATAAATTGGTAGTTGTTCAAGAAATATTTTTAATTTTTGGTTTGTCTATTGAAAATTTCCTTTTACTCAATTAACTAAAATAAAAAAAATATTGAAAATTACTCCACATAAAACCAAATCTATATAATAATTACTTTTTTAAAATCCATCAATCCAATTTTTTAATTGAACTGACCTCAAAATATATTAGTCTTACAGTCATCAATTTGGATTTTTGAAGAAAAAACAGAGAAAAAATTCATTATTGAGACTAGAATTAAAATTTATACCAAGTCGATGCTGATTTACCAGAAACCAAAATAACTCACCACTACACACTAATTCAATTTAATCTTTTTTCAAATTTCAGGGATTGTAAACCTTAATAGTTAAATAACGAAAAAAAAAAATAATTTTTAAAGGCTTGTAAAAAAATGTTTACAAAAGAGTCAGAATTAACTTCAAATGAAACAATAAAAAACAGATGAAAAATTCATGTCTTTTGATAGATTGGTATTGAAAAATACTTGGAAAAAAGTTAAACTTCATTCCTGATATTTTATCTCAACCAATTAGGAATTTTATAGTAATAGATTATAATATGTGTTTTCTCTATTTAGAAGCTTGTCACTTTTTTTCAAAATCCAAACTCATGATATTGATAGATATTGAAGAAAGAACCCAAAAAGAAAAAAATGTTAATTCAATGAAAGAATTGATAAATAAGTTTGAATTTAAAGCCACTAAAAATAACCATATCCAACAAAACAATAAATTTTTTGACTCTTCATCCAAAATTGAGAATTGTCTATTTTCTTTTTTACGTGGAAGAACTGATCTCAACAAAAGGAAAGATCTGTCTGTCAAAAAGAAAACATAAGATTCAATAACAAAATCTAAATAATCTTACGTAATTACTCGAAATGCTTAATCTTTATTTGAGTGTTTGCCAAGTGTGATGAATTCAATGAATTTACAACATTCCTAATTTCAAATAATTTGCTTTTTCTGATTTCATTTTTTATTGATTTTCATTACTTTTTGTTTTAAGCTTTTTTCGAAAGTATAATTTTTTTTTTTGTTTTTTTTAATTTTTTTTTTGTGGTTGTTTACCTTCACTTTTCTTCAAGTAGTTTGGAGACAAGAGTTACGATGATGAAACAGTTAACCTCAACATCCAATAAGGATTTGATGACTATCATTACTGTCTGAGTAACTTTAATATTCTTGAATATGCAAATAATTATTTTTTGTTTATGATTTTTTTATTCAAAAAAAGAAAAAAAGAGAGTTTGGTTATTAATTTGACCACATCAATTTATTTCATGATTCTTTTCAGTTATTGTTAAACAGTTCAAACGATTATGAATATGGTTGAGTCATCGTCAACCAAGATCATTGTGAAAATATGAAACACAAAACCAAATGTTATATTTAATAAAAATAATCAAAGAAAAGAATTATAAACAATAAATTAAAGCACAAAAAATGGAGTTTCAACCATTTCCGTCGAATACAATTGTCATTTTTTGTATAATATTAATTAAGAATCGATCTTATTAAAACCTTTTTTTAATTCTTCCTTTTTTTTTTTTTTTTGTTCATCAAAGCTATCCATTTATCTTGAAACCAAAATGACTTATAATAATCACACAATTTCGAACTATTTGTTGGATACCTTACTCGCTTCTTAACTCACCACGAACTTCGTAAACTGTTTGATCAATTTGGTGAAGTCTAGGCTTAATTCCCTTTTTTTTCAGATTTTTATTAAAAAAAAACCAACAAAACGAGCAAAGAATAAAAAAGAAAAAAAAGAGACACACTTGCTTTAAAAAGTGAGGAACCAGAAGTTTTAAAAAGTGTGGTTCTCAAAGGATTAAAAAGTGTTAGTCACCAAGATTCTAAAAAAAATTTTGATCAAATTGTCTGGTTCACTTTTTCTAAACAGTTTGAGTAGACTTTCACAAAACTTTTTTCCTCACTTTTTTTTTAGTTAACTGTCTTTGAATAATTATTTTTTATTGTTACAACACCAACAAATCATTCAATGAATAATAACTTTCCGATCAGAAGCACAAGAACAAAGACTACCTCCAAAGTTTCTTCTTTTTGATTAAAAAACCAAACGAATTTCAACAATCTCATCCGGATCATAATTTACTGTTTAAGGACAACATTACCAATTCAGAAAATTGTTTCAAAGGAATTTAGTACAATCCCAGATAAAATTATGAAGGGACGACTCACAGAAATATTCACCAATTTGGAACAAAAAAGCATTTTATGTAATTTTTTTAATGAAAAATTCAGAAAAAATTTTGAGATGAAGTAAACTCAAACACACTTACCCAGAAACGTAAAAACCAAAAAGAAAAATAATCACGATTTGTGAGGGAGAAAAATGAAGATCATTTCAAACATTCTAAATAAACAACTCTATCTTTAAAAGATCGCAGTGCCAATGAGCTTTGTCCACCGAGTTACTTGAATTTTTTCGCATTGTCTCCACAAAACGCGCAATCCCTTACAAAGGAATTGCAGATTTTGTCTTGTATTTTAGTTTTTGGTTTGGTTCTTTTTGTTCTCAGATTCATACTTTATAAAAAATATCAACAAAAAATTCAAAATTTTTAACACAACTAAAACAGTTCAAAGAATCACAATAATACAATTCCATTCAAATTGGAAATAAAATTTGATTCTTGTTAAAAGATGAAAATCATTTTTGCATCATTTGAGTTTTTTGTTTTCATTTCAAATTTTTGAATTACCTAACCTGTTTAGTTAGATCAATAATTTTTTCGAACAGTTGATATTTGTTAAAATGGAGTTCTTAAAAAGAGAAGAACTTAAATAAAATCAGTTGATAATTTATGAAATTTTCGTCGATCAATAATCTCAATATAAATTTTACTAATTTAACAATGAATTTTTTAATTTTGCTCATCTCTAAAAAGTTTTACAACACTCTTGATTAATTATTATTGATAAAATAGTGTAAAAATACCTGAACAAGATTTTTTGAAAGTAAATATTAGGAAAATTGTTTTGTAATTTCTTTTATTTTTAATCAAATCCTTTTTTTAAGAATCAAAATTTTAGAATTATAACTAGCTCACTTATTTAAATGATGATTAATGAAATTAAACTTGTTCAAAACACCATCAATCATAAAAACCAAGAATAAAAATTATCATTTTCCAAACTCTCGAGCAAACCTTAATTAAACTGGATTGTTTTTCAAAAAAAAGTTGATCTACTTTATGTTATCAACCAATTACTTGATTATTCTAGAGATACCCCCCTTTAATGAACTTTAGGTAGGTTTATTACGATCTTCATAAAAAAAATGGTTATTTATAAAAAGGATTTGATTGAAAATAAATGGTATTATAAATCAATTTTCCTAATATTCACAATTAGAAATCTTGTTATGGATTTTTTTCATGTGCTGAATTTTTTTCCCGACTATAATTATTTATATTTGGTTTCACTGGTATTGTAATTTATAAATAAAATTTCACATTTCAATTAATTAATGGTTCTAATTGGGTATTTCTTCTCGAATTGATTAAATAAAATTTTTTTTTTTAACAGAAAAATTGAATTTTATGTGCTAAAAAATTTAAATTGGAGTTTATTTTAGTATCAATTTTTGATATCAAAGAAAAAATTTATAATGGCCTTAGAAAGACTGTAATCATGTTTAACTATCCCAGGTACAATCAAAAACACCAACGAAAAACAACAATATATTCAAATTCAATTTTCATGAAACTCCGGCAAGATAAAGAAAATCAACAATCAAATTTACTAAAATCAGAATTGATGAACAATAAAAAAATTCTCTTGTGGTATATTTAAGAAATGAATTTAAATTTATTACTTATATTTATTTATCATTACTCTCACCCCAGCACACTTCTCGGCTTGATTAATCTTTTTTTTTTTTTGATCGCTTTTCCTTGACCAATTCTTGTATTTTCCTCGATGGGGTGTTTGAAAACTTGAATATTATGTTTGTATTATTTTATTCTTAAAATTGGAATAGTAATTGAAATATATTAAGACAATAAATGTTATTTAAATATAATTTTTTATTATAAATATTTGAAATTAATTTGTCGGCACGAAAAAAAAATATTAAATGAAATCAATATAACAAAAGGTTTCAAATAATAATACCATTTGCCGACTTTTTAACAACAACCATTTTTTTTAGGTTCTGTATTATTGTTTTCATTAAAGTCTATATTTTTTTTATTATTTGATTCATGATGTGTTTCTGCAACTTGGTATGCAATTTTCCCAAACATTTCTGAGATGCCAACTCCAGTTTTAGCAGAAACTTCGAAAAAAGTTGCATCGATTGATTGTGCATATTCATTGCCCTCGTTTGTTTGCACCTTACGATATTCTTCGAGATCGCACTTATTCCCGACAACAGAAAGTATTGGATCCCCGTCATGATATTTTTGAACATCTAAAAGCCACCCTGGCAAATTTGTAAAGGACTTTTGTGAATTTATCGAATACGCTAAAATTATTAAATCAGCATTATGATAATACATTGGAGTCATTGATCTGAATCTCTCTTGTCCAGCTAATTAATAATAAAAAAAAAAAGGATGCATAATAAATTTATATCAATATTATTTAAAATATTTAGAAAAAAAAAAAAAAAAAAAATAGAAATGAAAATAATTATTAATGATGAAGAAAAATAAATTTTATTGCATCCATTTAGAAAATAAATTCTTAAAAAACATTTTAATAGTTTTTTTCTTCATTTGAAAATCACCAACAAAGTTTGTATTTTTTTCCTTTTTTTCCCCTTGTTGAATTTCTTTATACAGAGAAGAAGAGTTATACAGGGAAAAAGATCAAGTAGTTTAGTTTCTAATACTGAGATTATGAAACACAAAAGTAAGAGTAACTTGAAAATAAAAAAGAAAAAGCATAAACAAAAATATCAAAAAAAAAGTCAAGAAATGTATATCTGAATTCAAAAAATAATAATTTTTCTATTATTTTAAAAAATATTAAAAGCATGATGAATAAACAAGATTCAATTTTTTTTATTTTTCAGAGCGGATAATAAAGCTATGTATTTTTTTTTAAACTCAAACATTTTCTTTGGAAAAATTTAACTATATAATTCCTCATAACTACTGATAAGAAAGAGATTAGAACTATCAAAAGTTTAGGGTAGTATTGTAGACACTGTGGAAAGATTTTGGGAAATCCTTTAGTAATTAGGCAAAGTTTGGAAATTTTCTGATCTTTTTTTTTTGAATTCTATTTGGGTAAAATAGGAAGCATTTTACTCATAAGTTTTGCTTTAAAAATGTTATTTAAAGTTATTTTAGAAGTGTTTGAAAAAAAATTTTAGGAATTTTTAATCTCATAAATATATAAGTTTTGCCGCGCTCAAGGATTTACGACACTGGGAAATTAATTTGGTTCAAGCCACTCAATTATTTTATCAAGAGACAACAAAGAAAAAAGTCCATCAACTTTCTTATAAAGGTTGGAAATTGAATTAATTCCCTTTCTTTGTTTAAAAACAATAGCTAAAATCAAACAACGTTTTTAGTTTTTCTTCCAAAGAAATCAATCTCATTTTTAAAAAATAAAAAAATGTTTGATCTCTTTTTTCTTCGAAGAAAAAAGGAGAGAAGATACCATTTATAAGAGGTTTTCAAAGTGAGAAAAAAACATTTTCGAATTTAAGAAATTAGAAAAAAAAAAAACATTTTTTTTTTAACTATGTCAAGTCAAGAAATTTTGGAGAGGAATGCTGAAAATTAGTCACTGTTAAGAACACACAATATACGCAGGTTTTATGTTTGATCGGCTTCGGATGTTTATTAACAAGCGTGAAATACAAGTGTAAATAGAGACTCATTGAAAAGTTAGCGATCTAGTTTGTCTCTGTAGGATTTTAAACCAAGTTTTATCCTTAATGGATGAAAATGTAACCTTTAACTTCAATGTTTACAATGACTCCATTGGAAGAAAAAGATCCTTTGAAAAAAAAGTTCTTTAAAGTACTATTAAAAAATTACAAATTAGTTGTATTGGGCAAAATGTGTTTCTTTGTTTTCGTTTGTTTGTTTTTTTATTGTTTTAGATCCTGAGTTAAAAAATAAATAGAATCTCATATTGTTTCATTTGTTCAACAATCACCAGTTATATTTCCTCGTTTTGATTCTCCTTCCAGACTCAAAATATGATATTGTTCTAGTGCTAAGATTATATTAATCGTCGTTCTTCTAACCCCTCAACATAATCTTATATCACTTCGAACTATATCATATTTCTCGTTCTTCCAGGCCAAACTCGTAACATAACAAGGAGATTGTTTCCAAATCAAAACAATAAAGACAGATATGTTGGAATCATTTAAAAAATTTCTAAATAAAAGATTAGAAATTAGGGAAGTTCCTTAGAGTACCGTCAATTTCCGTAGAGTGACGTCAAGTGCCTAGGTTTTTTTTTTAATTTTTGAAATAAACCAAAAATTAAATAAATTTTCAGTTTATTTCAAAAATTAAAAAAAACCTAACGGGAAGCGCCGTAGAGTGCCGTCAAGTGCCTAGGTTTTCTATTTATTTCAGAAAATCAAATATTTTACTCTATTCTTTTAAACTCTGGAAAACCTAATGGCGGTTTTTTTTAATTTTTGAAATGAAAAGAAAATTAAATAAATTTTCTTTACATTTCAAAAAGTAAATAAAAAACATAACGGCAAATAAGAGTAGCACAAGAATAAATATGAATGTATAAAAAAAACTCTATTTTTTATTTATTTATTTATTTTTTTTGTGACCACGATTGAATCAAAACTTATTTTTATTATATTTAATCAGTTTTTTTTATACATATTCCTCTGTTTGAGCATGTATTTGGAATTTATGTTAGCTTTTGAAAATTAAGTATTTCTTTCTTTTATTATTTTTTTTTATTCTTTTCAATAATTTTTTTTTTAATTTTTTTATTTTTTTCTTGAATTTCCTTTTATTGAGTTTTTATAATTTTTAGAGTGTTTTCAAAACTATTAGTTATTATCTATTCAAAAAAATATACCAAAGTTTTTTTTTTTAGAAATTTCTTTGCCACACCCATTTAAAAATTTTTATCACCGGATAGACTTTTTTTTTGCCTAGAGACTTTTAAAAATCGTAGTGCTATTAACAACAATAAATTCAGCACCCTCAAGATTGTTAAGAACTGGAATGTTGATTATATTGAGAATAAACTCAATTAATAAGGATGAAATGATAATTGGAGTAATAGGTTTGTCTAACTTGGAATTTTCAAATTTTATTTCTTCATAATAGTGATGTACAAAAATGATTTGTGAATTTTTCATATTTTTTTTTATTAAAATTATGGTTTTTTCATCAGCTGTGATACTTTTCTGGTCTGCCCACAAGGGTCAGTAAACTTGAGCATTTATTTGTTGTTTTAAAAGACAATACATTCCATTTAATAAACCATTGGAGATGTTTGGGTTTGTTTGAAAATGAAAAGAGTATTTTCAATTTTCTCTTGACTTTTCTACCCCAAATGACTTCCTTTCATTTTTAAATACAATAGAGCGAGAATAAATACATCCAATATATGATCCAGTTTTCTGTCCCTTTGAGGCAGACCAGAAAAGTATCACAGCTGATGAAAAAACCATAATTTTAACAAAAAAAAATATGAAAAATTCACAAATAATTTTTGTAAATCACTATTATGAAAAAATAAAATTGAAAAAAAAAGTTAGATGAAACTACTACGTTCCTTAATTTTTCATCTTAAATAATAGATTATATTTACAATAGAATCAAAATTACAGAACTACAAATTCATGAGGATATTCTATTTATTGTTGTCAGTATAACCACGATTTTTAAAAGTCTCTAGTCTAAAAAAAAGTTTGTTTTGTTCAGGTTAAAATTTTTAAATGGATGCCACAATGAATTTTTCTTAAATTCAACTTTAGGATATTTTTTTGAATAGATAATAACTAATAGTTTTGAAAACACTCTACTCTTCTAAAAAAAAATCAATAGAGAAAAAAAATAAATGAGGATAAATATTCCGTGTCCGTCAAGTGCCTAGGTTTTCCATTGGTTAAAAAGAATAAAGTAAAATCAAATAGATTTTACTTTATTCTTTTAAATTCTAGAAAACCTAACGGCGGTTTTTTTGACTTTTTGGAATAAACCGAAAATTTATTAAAATTTTCGGTTTATTTCTAAAATTAAAAAAACCTAAGGGAAAGTGTCCGTCAAGTGCCTAGCTTTTCTTGAGGTTTTCTGTTTTATTAGTTAAGTGTTCTAGGTTTTTTTTACTTTAGAAATAAACCTAACGAAAATCTATTTATTTCCCTAATAAACAGAAAACTCAAGAAAAGCTAAAGGCGGTTTTCCAGAATTCAAAAAGAATTGAGTAAAATCTTTGATTTAACTCCATTCTTTTATTTCTCGAAAACCTAACGGAAAAATCAAAAAAAAAATTGTTTTTTAAATTTATATCAATAAAGAATTCTTTAATAATCCAAATAATTAGTTATCCATTTGATGGATATTTATTAAATTTAAAATGATTTTAAGATATATGATTATAACTCCTTAGCTGTGAAAAAAAAACTATTCAAATTTTTTTACTATTAAATCAAAAAAAAAATATTAATAGAACCTGGAAATTTGGATTTTCCAACTTTAATTATTAAATATCTTGAAAAATAATTTTTGATCCAAGATCTTTTATTAACCAATAGTGGTGAGGTTATCAAAAAGTGAAAATTTAGCAAATGTTTAATTTTTTTTTCAAAAATTATTTTCATGATCATGTAAAAAGGATGTGTTGTTTCTTTCTTGTTAAAAAAAAATACTGTTAATTGTTAAATTAAAAAGATCAAAATTTTCATTCGGATTTTCAAAAAAAAAAATACATATTCCCAAGAATTAATATAAAACATCAGTGCTCGCCAATTCTAAAAAGGCAAATTAATAATTTAAGCTTATTTTTTGAATTAAAAATTTGAAATTTTCCTGGATTTATAAAATCTTTTTTTGGAAAGCTGAATGGAAATTTTGTTCCAATTTATTTTACATTAAATAGTAATAGAGGAAACAGTTACTCACAGAATAAAAAATGTCGTTTGAGAAATATTTGAAAATAATCCGTTTTGTTGAATGGTAAGATGCGTTTTATGATAAAAGTTGAAATTTTAGTTTTTTTACAAAAGAATAAAAGGTGTTGAAGGAAGAAGGAATTTTTTGAAGAGTCGCTTTCTTGTTTTTTCAGAGAACAACACTTGAAAACCTTTATTAACTTTTCATATTGTCAACTAATTTATTAGTTTGTTGAAAACGGTTGTTAGTTGCGAAAAGATTTTTGAAAATTTATATAAAATTAAAGTCACAATTAGTCACAAATGAAAATCCAGTTTCAAAAAGAAAAATTTCAGTGTATTTTTGGTGACAGGTATTTGTAAAATGAATGGTGCAAAAGAGAAAAAACCTTCAAACTCTAAAAAAAGAAAAAAAAAAATCAACAATCAAAAAAAACCTAAACCCCTTTCACAACATAAATAAAAAAAAAGATCGTTTTTTACATATGAAAATTGTTTCGTTTTCTATTCTTTTTTTCTCTTCTTCTTGTTCAGAAAACTAAATTGAGTTTAAAATACTTCTAATGACTGTAATTAAAAGATTCTTTTGACTACTCTTTGAATTAGGAGTCGGAAAATTTAGTCACTTCAAAACTCTCTCTTTAACGGATTAAGAGCTCTTGAGCACTTAACTCTTACTAACAAAGCCTATTCTCTATTTCTTCTTTTTGTTGTTCTTTGTTTTTTTATTCCTGTATTTTTGAAAAAAAAACAAAGAAAGAAAAAACATTCTTTTGAATCACTTACCAGTATCCCATATTTGTAAATGAAGTGGTTTATTGTTGACAAATAATTGTTTTTCGTGATAAGCCCCACCAACTGTAACTTTGTTATCTGTATTAAATTTTTGTGTTAGGAAATAGGTGATCAAACAACTTTTACCAACACCAGAATCACCAATTATACAGATTTTGTATTCAGGCGCCCGAAACTGTTTTTTTATGTTAAAATTTAGGTTTGTCAGGAATTAAAAAAAGATATAGTTTGTTTAAAGTCATTTGGGTATTATTAAAAAGACAATTACCATTCGAAAAATTGAAAAAATAAATAAATATTTCAAGATCTTTTAATTATAATTGAACTGAATAGATTAAGGTATCAAAAAGCAGAGGCCTGAAGAACCGGTCCAAATAGTAGAACGAAAATATTTTACAGAGTTTGATCTTGCTATTTAAAAAAGTAAAATCACTTTTGGGATTTGGGAAATTTGGTTGAGAAAAATTACAAAATTTTGGAACCAAAAAATTTTTGAGGGGCTATTCATTTTTTATGTTCTCTTTGGATATGGTTTATGAGGAACACTATAATTCCTAACTTAAAAGAATGTTGAGTCAAGAGAGCTTTTTATAATTTAGAAATGTGGTTTTTTTTTTTCGAAAATCCTTATCATTTTGAGAAAATTATTTTGTTCAACAAAATTTTAAATTTACCTTGAAAAGGTTCGAAAATCTAAATTTACTTGTGTGGTAGTGGTTTCTCCCATTTTTTTTTGAATTTCAATATAGTTTACTTCAAGTTTGTCAATATAACAGAAAAGATTTTGATAGACTCAGGAATTAATATCACAAAAAAGTATCTTTGATATTATTGGTTTTTGGGCTTTAAATAATTGAAAAATTCAACTTTTAGTCTTTTTTTACATACTGATCATCTTTCATGAAAAGATTCTTATTTAATCCAATATATAACAAAAAAAGAACTAAACGTATAAATTGCGAACTGAAATACATTCAGTGACTCTTTTAAGCACTAACTTTTAACTTAAATTAAGACACAAAAAAAATCTCAAATTAGAGTCTAAAATTTAGATTCTCATAAAATAATTTGTCAAAAAAAAATTCCAAAAAAAGTTTCTTAATTTGAGAATTTTCATTGTCTTAATCTAAGTGAAAAGTTAGTGCTTTAAATTTCGTTGACTGTATTTTTTGTATTATATTAAGACCTGACTATATAACTTTCTTTCTTGAGAAAATCTCCCCAGTAAAACAAAAATTCGAAACGGTGAAAAATGTGGTACCTTTATTTCCTTTTTCATTTAAAATCCCATATTAAAGAAGTTGGTGTATACAAGAAATTCCATTTTAGAAATTTAAAAATACAATCATATATTTCACCGATATTCATGAAAATGCATACCCAAATTATTTTTATGGTTCAAAAATATTATATAAAGAGAATATTTTTTTGTCAATTACTTCTAACAAAACCCATCTAAACTTAATATTTTTTTTTATACTTCCTCAATTGTTGAAATTTTTTTGATTTTTTTTTTTTCTTATTAATTTTGTTTTTAGAAAACCCAAAATGAGATCCTTAATACTTTTGGCTTATTTAATTTAGTTTGAGAATAAACAATAAAAATTCATTTGGGGACCTTATTGAATTGTTATCATTTCATTTTTTTTTTTGATCTGATTTGTCTCAAGCTTTAAAATCCCTAAAATTTGAAAAAACAATTATCTTGTGTAGGGTCGAGTGACTTTTAATCTGATTCTTATCTGATCGATCTTGTACTTGATATGGGTTTCAATAGTGGTTCAAATGGGACTTTTTAACAATTTATTTTTCTTTTTTCCGAAATACAAATTGAAGAATGCATGACTAATAGTTGTTATTTAATAAAATAATTTTGAATTTTGGGTTGTCGATTGGAATTAATATTTAGGGTTTGGTTTAATTTGGAGTTTTTCTATTTTTTTTTTTTTTTAGGTAATTGAGTAAAAGGGAATTAAATATTTCAATTTACAACATATAAATCACATTTTTTATACTATTTGTTTCAAAATAAAGGGAACAAAATTTTCATACAGCTTTTTAAAAAAAAGATTTTTATAAATAAAGTTAACATTTTAAATTTACAATTCAAAAAATTTGCTGTAATTATTCATTGTACTTGTAGAATTGGGACTTTGCTGATTTATTTTAATTATTGGAATTGATTTTTTGGTGGAAATTTGAATTAAAATTTTGATCAATTTATTTTACAATTAATAGTAACTTAACTTCCAATATATTAGTCATACATCTCTTCAATTTAGATTTCGGAAAAAAAAAAAAAAATTACCGGTATTTCCCTTTTGAACCACTATTGAAACCCATACCAAGTACAAGATTGATCAGATCAGAACCAAATTAACAAACCATTAGACCATGCATAAGATAATCCTTTTTTATATTTCAGAGATTGTAATTTTTTAAAACAAAGAGTTATTTTTTTTTAAATGTTAATAATTTTTATTTATTCTTTTTATTTATGAAATTACTCAGTATTTACAGTATTAGCTAGTAACTATTTGAAAAATCTTGGTTTTAATCCCTATTCTGCAAAAGTATTGTGATTAAAAAATCCTGTAATATTCTTTTCAAAAATTATGACTCACTTTTTTTTTTTTTTTTTGATTTTCTTTAATTTTTAAAATATCAGGCTTTTATATATTTAAAATGATTTAAAAGTGAATTATTGACCATATTTAATCATAATTTATTTTTAACCCTAAAAGAATAGATATATTTTTTCAATTTATTATTTCAGGTAAGTCACAAGAGTTGAAACAGAAATAATTTTAGATGATATTATTTAAAGTGAAAATTTGAAAATTCAATTTTATTATTTTTAAAGCTTTTAAAATGGTTTTAGTTTTAAAAATTGATATTTAAAATACTAAAAAGTTGTTGATATCTCATAGTTTTGGGGTACATTTTAAAAAAACTAGACTTGTTTTATAAACAAATTTTAACTCTACTAGGCGTAAAAACTCAAAAAATCTCTTAGGATCGATAACTTAGTTTTTACCTTTAGTGATTTTTTGGTTTTAGAGTATTTTATTGTTTTTTCAAAAATAAAATAATCAAAAATTATACTAGTCTAAATATATAATGTTGTAAAAAATAGATTTTTTACAATTTTCAAGATAAATAATTAATTCCACACATTTATCCAAATTTTGGTTATAGGAATTATAATATCTGGTTATCTTAATAGACTAATAATAATTTTAATCAAAAAAGCGTTTTGTAAACACCAATCTTTCAATTTTTTTTGAAAATCATTTTTCAAACAATTTATATGTGTGTAAAAAATAATTTTATCTTGAAAATCCCTTTGAGACCAAAAATCATAACAGATGTTTCCTTAACTATTACCAAAATTTGGATACATATAGATAATTCTTCATTTATCTTGAAAATTGTAAAAACTTTATTGTTAGAACAACACATATTTAAACTTGTATATCAATAAATTAATTATTATAATTTTTATCTGTTTTATTTCTTACTATCTATCTTTTTCCGTTTTTTTTTGCTTAAAAAAATTTTTTTTTTCATTTTTTTAAAAAATACCAAAATGACTTATAACCTGGCCCATATTAAAGATTTGATAATAAAGATAATAAATTTAGGGTTAAAAAGTGCGTTCAAGTACCATAGAGTGACTCAGAGTGCCTAGGTTCACTTGGTGTTTTTTGTTTTATCTATAAAAGATATCGATTTTACAAATACACAGAAAACTCAAGCAAAGTGAACTGTGGTTTTCCAGAATTCAATAATAGAAGAAAATCTAAGATTTCCTTCAATTCTTTCGAATTCTAGAAAATCTAAGGAAAATTATTTTTCAAGTGCAGATCTTTTCAAGAATTCAAAAGAATAGAGAAAAATCATAGATTTTGCTCAATTCTTTTAAATCCTCGAAAATCAAAAGGTTGTTTTTTTTTTAATTTCCGAAACATAAAAAAAAAATAAATAAATTTTCTTTTTATTTCTAAATTATAAAAACCTAACTGTAGACAATATTTAATTTTGTTGAAACAACCCCCTACAATAAAAATAATAATTATCAACTATTTTAAGATCAAGATAAAAAAAAAATTTATTGATATTACTTGTTGATTTTGAACAATCTTTTTTTTTAGGTTCATTTTTTTTTTTCAAAGAACAAAAAATTTTCTCTCAAATGTAAATTGGATTTTTTTTAGTCTTCCCAAAAAAAAAAAAAATGGAAATTAATTTTTCTTTTTTAATAAATTATTTTTGATTAAACAAAATATTTAATCAAAATATAAAACAATTATATTTTACACCCAATAAAATATGAACCAGAAAATCAATTTAATTTCAAACTTAAAAAGTTATTGTTTATGATAACTTTAAAGTTAAATATTTTTCGATACAGTGCACTGCCAAAGTCCAATTCAAATTTTTGATCCAACAACAGTGGACCTCTAAAAATAAATCTCGAAAGAGTTACAAATAATTTTCATCATCTATTTACATATAGACAGTTAGTGCAACTTTAGACTCAAACTTTAAACGAGAGTTATAACACTAAAAAAATTCATATTTATTAACACAAATTCTTATTACAAGAAAATAAATTATTTTAAAAAAAATTCCAAAAAATACTACTACTGTTACGAAAATAATATGTGCATAAAATTTTGACCTGTGTTTCACAATAAAAAAATATTTCTTTCTTCATGAAGACCCATACATTAATTGAACAAAGAAACTTAAAATAACCAATAAATAAATATCATATTGCTTTATGAAAGTTCTATTATATAAATAAAAAAAAATTCGAAAAATGAAATATCGAATTGTAAAATTTATCAAAAAATAATGAGTTAATTTTGATGAAATCTATATATCAAAAATAACAAATCAATTTTAAAAAAATTGAGTAAAATTGAGAAAAATTTTGAACAAAAAATATTCCTAATTTAAATTTTACTGAAAACATCAAGGAATTTACTTTCAAAATTGATTTGAACTTGGGTATACTATGGGATGGTGAATTAGATTTCAAATTGTTACAATAAGTTAAAAAAAAGTTAGGATTATATTCTTTGAAACACAGATTATAGTCTTTTGGCTCGCATTTTTTTTTTTTTTTCACTGTTTATAAGGGATTCTTTTGTGTTCCTTATCTTTCATTCAAAGTTTGTGTGTATAAAGGGTTACGGTTATATAAAAACGAAAGATTTTCAAATGCTTTTAGAATTCAATAATTTAAAGGCTCATTTGAACTCAGTGTTATAGAGAATTGATATTTCCAACTTAAACAAGGATGACACTATGGCAATATATACATTGAGTCATAAAAAAAATAATTACAAAAAGTACAAATGTAAAAAAATTATTCAAGAACAAACACTAAAAGTTTTTTTTTTCAACTCTAAATTATAATTTTAGGCATCGAATTAAAATTCTTTTTCTGTTAATATTACTTTTCTTTTTCTTTTTCATTTTCATTTTCATCTTCATTTTCCTCTTTTCTTTGGGAAAAAATTAATTTTTGATGAACAAAAGAATTCTTTTTTTTGATTTCATCTTGTTCAGAATCAGAACTGTTGTATGAAGAAGATGAGGTTACTGAAGAATTTGATTGTTCAATAATATTATTTTTCAATTTGATTTGGTTCTTTAGTAAAATTTGATCGGGATTCCAACCATTATTCCTTAAATGAACAATTAAATGCATATTAATTTCTTGTGGGTTAGACAGCTGAGGGAAGTCCCCACCAAACTTAATTTTGGCATACTTACAGTTTGGGAACTTATTAGCAACCTTCTCACGTATTTTTCTTGGAACAAAGTTTGAGTCCATTGAATTAATCACTGTCACCTTTTTTGGATCAAAATCGAAATCCTTGATTTCGTCTTCATAGCCAAACATTGTAATTCTTGATGCAAGTTCTTCGTAATCCAATTTCTCAACGATTTCAACCATAAAATCTATTGCCTCGGCAATAGGCAAAAGGACATTCTTTTGTGGAAAAGTTTTTAATAATTTTCGCTTGAGCCAAAAGACAGGCACCCAAGAGATCATTCCTCCACATTTGTTAAATTTTGCAAAGCTCCTTGTTGAGACAAAGGAGTTGCACAAAATTAAAGACTTGATTCTTTTGTCGTTTGTTGAATTGAAGTACTTCATCACAAGATAGCCTCCAAACCCTAAACCAAATAAATGGATTTTTTCAATTTCTAAAAGATTTAGGAATTCGTGAAAGCCTTGACAAAAGGAGAACAAAGTCCAAAAGGGTGGGTACTCCACAGAAATCACTCGGTAACCCCGTGACGTTAAAGCAACGATCTGTTGATAAAATACTTGGCATTTGCCTGGGACACCATGAAGCATGATTATAGCCTCGTTGGTGGAATTGTTGGATAAGCCAGTCGAGTCATAATACTGATAGACTTTTTCTTCATTTTCCACAATTAATGAAATTTTGTTGATCGCCACTTCCTCTTGAAAAGATTTATATGTTTTTTCTAGATTGTTTGGCTCAAATTTTGTCATTTTAAATTTCAATGTGAAAAAGTAAAAACCTAAAAAAATGAAAACATTTTTTCAGAGATCAGTCTTATTTGGCAATAGGGAAATATCTACAAAATATCTTATTGTTGAAACAATTGTTTACTGGCAAATTTTGAGAACAAGTTTGAAAAAATTCTGATGAAATAAGAAACTCATAAAAGAATAATTTTTTCACTTGTGAGATCAATTTTTTTTCCCTTTTATTACAAAAAAGAAAATTATAAAATTGATTTTATTTCTCAAATTACAAAGTTTTTTTACTCTGATTATTACCATTTTTTTTCTTATTACAACATAAATAAGTCTTTATTATACTGAATATTTTATAAAGATTTTTTTTTTCTTTTTTGAGATAATTCATTTATTTAACCATAAAATCGGTTTATTCAATAGATTGAAAAATAATTATATTATTTTTAAAATGATAGTTTTAATTATTCAAATTTGAAACAATTTTATGATTTTTACTTAGAAACTTGTATTTTTGTTCCCACATGATATTCGATTTTTCAAAATAAAATTTTCTTGAAAATATTTAGGAATTGGGTAATTTTTCCTCAAAATTCAAAATCAATATTATTCATTCTAAAAATTATTCAAATCGTTAAAAAGACTCTTATGAATATGACCAAATTATTTGTTTTTAAAGAATTCTTCACAATTAGAAATTTCTTATCTTTCGGAATTTTTTTCATTTTTTGAAAACAGGAAAATTAGCTTTTTGAAAACTTCAAAGAATAAAAATCACTAATAAGATCAGAATTTCCTTGATCAATTTTTTTTAAACGTCTATAAAAAGAAGAATATATTTAACCGTCTCAATCTCAATTGTTTTATTTGTTGGTTAAGATTCGAACTGAGATATCAATAATTAAAAATATCAACTAAAAGTAATTTTTTTGTAAAAACCAAGACTTCAATATAAAAAAAAAAAAAAAAAAAAAAATAGTATATACGATTTTCAAGAATTAAATTAATTGTTAATAAAAATAATATGATTACATTGACAATTTTATATTAAAAATATATTAATTTTTGCATTTCAGAAAATAGATTCAAATTAATAAATTGTTTACAATGGATCAAAACAATTGAGTTTTAGGGTTATTGAAGATTATGGGTTTCAAATCTAGTAGAAAATTTCCTTTTAAAGGAATCGTCAGTAGAAATTTTTCTTTTAAGAAGATATTTCATTTGATAGTATATACTTTGAAATAAAATATGATTTTTCAGGTCAGGACATTTAAATTGGTATAAATTCTATCTGATTTACTTTTTTCAATTATCGATACTCGGTTGCATTTAGGGTAATTGGTTCACTTGGGAAGTAACACAAAAATGTGGAATTTAATACGTACAAACAAACAAATAGAGATCTCTAATTACAATCTCTTTCTCCTTTGAAAATATTATAGTGGCAATATATTCGAAAGGAAAAAAAAGCAAAAATTTTTTCTATATGTCTTAAGTTACAATGTCAGTACTATTTTATTTTATTTTTCTTTTGGGTATTTTGTTCAATTAAGCAATCCTTCAATTTTTAAATGAAGTGCTTTATGTTTTTCAAACATATTTTTTTTAAAAATACCAACTTTGAAATGTGTAATTTTTTTCTAGTAAAAAAATTTTTAAGCTGATTAGTTTCAAAACAAAAGTTTTATCATTTGATGAGGAATGAATGGAATGGGACTTGTTTTTGAAAATTAACGAAATAAATTTCAAAATAATTTTGAAAATGTGATTTGAGTCCGGTGATAATGTACTAAAATCAGCTATTGTTTTAGCAATAAATAAAACAATTCAAGAAGTAAAAGGTATCGATTAGTTCTTTTTAAATGACAATGAAGAAATAATGAGTCTTGAAGTTGGAATACTTTAAGTATTTCAGGTTGATTAGAGGACTTTTATTTTTCTCAAAATGGATTATGAAATTTTAAGTTACATTTATAGTTCTTGAAAAGTGAGAGCACTAACGTTTTTGTTTACCATTGGGTGTGTTCAACCCTCTCTGTACTAAAGCGAAATATGAGTCTAAAAAAAAATAAAATGAGAAATGGTGAATAACATTTTATTTTAATAATGAGTGGTAAACTTGATCAATGAAAACATTTTTTATCTTTACCTTCTTTCTGGTTCTATTAAATTGAGCTTCACTACCAATCAAATTAAAAAAAACAACTTGGCTCTCCTAAATATTGCAATTTTTTGATAATGAATCGATTTTAATATTTGGGTAAAGAGTACATTATCCCCTGATTCTAAGTCATATGATACTAAAGATACTAGTAAAATCTCTAATTTATCTTCAATACAATAAAAGAGTTTTCTCATTTATTTCAATTTGTTTTGTATTTCAAAGTCTTATTATTTGTTTCTTAACTCTAAATGTTTACTGGTATTTGAATTAATAAGGGAAAAAATTTTCAATTCCTTTTTCATATTTTCCTTTTTCAAAATTGAATTCTATAAGAATTAGGATAGAATTTAACAACTCTCTTTGAAAAAGGGAAACTGAAAATGAAATAAAAATTGTCCAATATCTAATCCAAATTCATTTATTGTTTTTTGTATAATATTTTTAAATAGCTTAATTTCAATAAAAATAACACCTTGAAATCTCAAACAAACGCTAAAATATTTATTAAAAGAACGAGGATGAAATATTAGCTAATTAGTCAAATCTCAGAAATAAAAGGATGATTTTTGAAAAACATTTCCTTTCATTTCATTTTTTATTAACTTTGAAATGAGTGATTCTAATCTTAATTCTCTTTTCTCAAACTCAAAAAACCAAAACGTCTCTTTAAGCTACCAAACGAGAAAACAGCCAGTGAGAAAGCAAGCATCAAAAAATCCACCTTCCCAGCCACAGACTTTGTTATCTAGCCAAATTATTTTATTTCGTTTAAATTCGAAGCAACAATATGAACAAATTGGGAAACTAGTTGTAACACTAATCGGATCGCCCTCAACAAAAACATATTTTATGCTTCTTTATAAAGACAAAAAAACTTGTATCTCTCAAACTACATTAACCAATCAAACTAAATTTTTGGTAACATTTTCGTTAGCTCAATTTCTTTTTTTGAATTTTTACAGAGTTCCTTTTTGGTGTGTTGCATTTTTAATAAGCACCTGATCTCTCTTGAAAAGTACAAACACAAAATTTGTTAACTCATTTCAAGAAACTCAGTTTTTTTCATTTCTCAAAAAGGAAAAAAAAAAAAAAAAATTTTCCTTGAAATTCAGAGATCGAAAAGATCATTTTTAAGACAACAGCCCCTTCTATTGGAAGACTGTAGTCAACAAAAAAATATTTCCTATTAAATTTATCGAAAACACCAAAAAAAAATCATCACAAAACAACAAAAAACAAAAAATGGTTGTCGAAAAAAAAAAATCAAAAAAACCTTCTTGTTTTAAATTGAAAAATAAATTGAACAAAATTTTCCTTCCACTTTCCAAAAAAAAAAAAAAAAGAATTGTATAAATCATGAAAGATCAGGGTTCTTAAATACTCAAAGGAAAACTCAAAACAAAACAAGATTTGCTGAATTAAAAAGCTAAAATTTTCGGGATCTGTGTCAACTTTTATTTAAAAAGCCTAATTAAAACTTTTGTTAGATTAATTTATCAATTAACAGTATCTCGAAAAAATTAATTAAATTCAAACTTACTTATTCTTTTTGAATCACAATTCAAAAGAAAAAAATAATTTTTTTTTTTCTTCTTTTACTTTTTTCTTTCTAAAAAAACTTTTTTTTCTTTTTTCTTTTTTCTTTTTTCTTTTTTCTTCTCTTTCCGCAAACCACAACACTTTCTGAAATTTTAGATCCAAAACAAAATTTATCTTAATTATTATGATGATCGAAGACAAAATTTCTTATTACAATTTCCAAATACTGATTTAATCAATACGTTCACTACACAATTAGGATTAATAAAAATAATTTTATCACCAAAATCAAATTTACAAGATCTACAGACATTTGATCTTGAAGAAGGTAGTGGCGATTTTATTATGGGAGAAGAAACCGTTCAAGTGAAGTATCAAGGATGGTTGCTTGATCCAAAGATCCCAAACAAAATAGGGAAAGTTTTTGATTCAAATTTTCACAAAACAAAGGTCTTTCAATTCAAGGTTGGTACAAAGCGAATCATTCAAGGATGGAACGAGGGTGTTTTAGGAATGAGAAAATTAACAAAAAGAGTATTATACATCCCCTCAAAGTTAGGATATGGATCTAAGGGTGTTACAAATTCAATTCCTCCAAACTCAACATTAGTTTTTCTCGTGGTTCTCGAAAACATCCCCAAAAAGGAGGAAACAATTAAAAAAAAAAAAACTGGAAAATTAGGAACTAATAAACAAAAAGATTTCAAAGAACGAGGAAATGGAAAAGAAAAAGAAAAAGAAAATAAAAACGAAAACCAAAATCAAAAAGAAGAAAATGAAAATGAAAAAGACAATCACAATATAGACAAAAACAGCGACGAGAAAAAGATTGACAATAATAAATCAAAGAAAGATTCTATAATTAACAGAATGTCAAAAATCGGTCGTGGTACACCTTTTGCGATCACAAACAAATTAAATATTAAAAATAAAAACAAAGACAAAAAAGAACACAAACATCAAAAAGAGAAAACAGATAAAACAGAAATAACAGAAAAAACAGAAAAAAAAAAAAAAGAAAAAAAAGAAAAAAAAGATAAAATAGATAATGATAGAAAAGATAAAAAGGAAAAAAAAGAAAAAAAAGATAAAAAAGATAAAAAAATCGATTATACTCAAATTGAAGGAGAAAATATTTTTGGAATTGATAAGAAAGAAGAAGAAAATCTTTTTGGAAGCGAGAACAAAAGCAAAAACAAAAAGAAAAAAAAACATAAAAAAAAAAAAAATAAAATTGTCAAAAAAGAACAAGAGGAAATTAATGAACAACAATCAAGAGAAAGCAACGAAAAAAAAAAATTTGAACAAACAAAACTAATAAATAATTCTTTTGAAAATTATCCAACGATCACATTCTTGGGCAATAAAACAACAACAACAGCAACAACAACAACAAAAGATCCGAATGGTGTATCTCATTTATTAAATGACTCAATAAAAAATGGGTTAGAAGTTAAAAATATCATGGCAAATATCCAATTAAATATTAATCATGTCTCACGAGAAATGGAAAAATTAACATTTGGAATGTTAGGTGATTCTTTGTCTGGACCAGTTTTAATGCAAAACATTAGTGAAATGGTTAGTTCGAATGAGAAATTAGAAAAGCAAAATACAAAAATTTCAGAAAAAAAAAAAAAATTAAAAACTCAAAACGAACAATTGCAAGAAAAATTAGAAGAAATTAAAAACAACACAGAAGATGAAGACAAATTAAAAAAAAAAATTAAGAAAATGAAAGAAAAGATCTCAAAATGTAAAAAGGAAATTGAAAAAAAACAAGAAAAAGTCGATCAAGTAATAACAAAAAAAACCCTATTAGAGACGACGCAAAAAAATAAAAAAAAAGCACAAAAAGAGGAAATGAAAAAAAAGAAGAAGAAAAGAAAAGAATTAGAAAAAGAAAATAAAGAATTAGAAAAAGAAATTAAAAGAAAATACAACAATTATGATGAATTATTACAAGAAAACTTTGAAAAGGGGAAAAAGGAAGGGGAAAAAAAGGCAAAAGAAAATAACGAAAAAAAATTAGAAGAATTAACAAAAGAAAATTATGAAAGGGGAAAACATGAAGGAATAGAAGAAGCGAAAAAAAAAATTGCAGAAATGATTGAAAAAAAAAAAGAGGAGGAGAAAAAGAGAGAAAAAGAGAGAGAAAAAGAAAAGGAATTGAAAAACAAAGAAAATGAAAAAAAAAACTCAAAAATTTCAAAAGAAGAATTCGAAAAATTATTACAAGAAAAATTTTTAGAAGGACAGCAAATTGGTAAAAAAGAAATTTTGGAAAAAAAGGAAAAGGAAATTTCCGTACTCTTAGAAAAAAAATTCGCAGAGGGCAAAGAAAAGGCAATTGAAGATCAAAAACTTGAGGAAGAAAATAAGAAAAACGAAAATAAAAATGAAGAAGAAAAAAAAGAAAAAGAACAAGAACAAGAATTGAAGGAGAACGAGAAGAAGTCGGGGGTAGATGAGGATAAGGAAAAATTATTATTATTAGAAAAAAAAAAATTATTACAACAGCAAGTGCAGTCAAGAAAAAATCAATCTTTAGAATGGCAAAAAAAACAAAAAAAAAAAGCAAAGCATATTTCCTTATTAAAAGTTAAACAAGTAATGACAGATTTCTATTTGACAATGAACAAGGGAATAAAAAGTGAAGCAAATTATTCTGGCCAACAGATTTTGACAATATTCAGTAAAGTGATCAGACAAAAAGATACAAAAGCAAAACAAGAAATATTGGAAGAAATTGCCAATTTAGAGAATGATTCGAAAATAAGTTCTGAATCAAATGAAGACGCTAATTCTTCAAATGAATCTTCTTCTTCTTCTTCGTCTTCGTCGTCTTCTGGTGAAGAAAATGAAGAAGAGGATAAGGTGGGAGAAGAAGGGGACGGAAAAGAGGAGAAAGTGGAGGGAGAGGAGGAAGAAGAGGAAGATGGGGAAGATGAGGAAGATCAATCGAATAACGAACAAGAAGAAAAGAAAGAAGAATCAGAAAGTGAAGAGAGCGAAGACAGCGAAGAGAGCGAAGGTAGTGAGGATAGCAGAGATAGTAGTGAAAGTAGTGAGGATATTGACGATGGTGATGACAATCTATAATTTAAAAATATTATTTCAGAGAGAAAATTATTACTATTATTTCAATTCATTTTTCATATTAATCAAATATAAAATCTTGATTCTTTAATCTCTTTTTTTCAAATAAAAAATAGAAAAAAAGAAAATCTCTAAAATCAAAAACAAAAATAATCTCTTTAAAAATATATTTTCAAATTTAATAATTTTAAAAATAAATATTATTATTCGATATTTTTTTTTTTTTTTCGATTAATGACAAAGAAAAAATCAAGATGAAAATTTTAATTTGAAAAAATATGTAAAGTAGATTTACCTCTAAATTACACATAATTATTATTGAGAAATCTAATCACTAAAAAATACCATATCTATTAATCTATTTCCAAAAAGAGAGGAAAATTTATTTTAAAATCATTTTTTTAAAACTCAATTCGAAAAAAACTACACAACACTACACTACAAGGAAAATTTTTTTAAAAAAAAATCTCTAAATTTTGTATTTTTGAAATACACTCATATAATAAACATTATTATACATAACAATTTTCAATGAGGTTTACAACTTTAATAGATATTAATAGGAATTGAAAAAAAAATGAAATTTTTCAGTAATATTTTTTTCATTTTTAATTGTAAAATTTTTGAATTTTTTAATTGACTTAGTAGAGAGATAATTTTCAAGTATTTTTTTAATAGTATAAAAGGAAACATATTTTTCAATTTGAAAATAGTACAAAATATTTCAATCAAAAGATATTGCTCAATTAAATTGAAAATCTGATTTTTTATCTGTTTTTGGAATATTTTTTATCATTTTATTTGTTTCCATGTTTGAGTTTTTATATACGTTCCCGGTTTTTTTCTGCAAATTGCTTTAACATATATTCTTTTTTCAATCTTAATGTTCAATCAAAAATTAATTCATTTCAACTTTTTCCAATAAAAAAATACCCTGAAAATAGGTGTTTTTTTCAAAAGTCGGTATTTTTGAAAAGGGGGGTATTCAGATTTTCAAGAGTTTAATAGCTATCCTTTTTTTATTACATAAAATTATGATAACTTTGAAAAAATAATTTATAAAAGAAGTATACCTGAAATCCAATGTATAGTTTTGGCTAACTTTAATTTTAGGTATTTAAATTTTCCTTGTAGTGAAGTGGAAACAAAAATTTTCAATTTTTTTTTTTGAGAGTGTGAGAAAAAAATTATATATAAAAATATAGAATTTTTATTCATTAAATACTTTTTTATAAGTTTAGAACTCTTTAACTAGTCTATTTACCCAATTATTGTCCAATTTCAAAAAAAGGCCTTTGAAAAATCATTTTTTTGATTTTTTGATTTTATTTTTTTTGAACCAATTTTTTCAGAAAAAAAGAGTTACTCATAGTAAGGTACTTTAATGTTTAGACTGAAATTTTATTAATATTTAGTGAAAAAAATGTGTTTTAAAAATTTTTAATTTTTTTGAGATTTACCACGAAAAATGAAAATATCAAACCTGATCAAAATATTAGTAAATTTTTTTTTTTTTCTATTTGAATCAAGCAAAAATAATTTTCAAAAATACTATGATTAATAAAAAATTTTTTTTTTAAATATTTTAAATTTGAATTTTAGGACTAGTTTTTACTATTATATTTTGACTGATATTTGTATAAGATCGATCAAAACAGCAAAAAATAATTTTTTTATAGTTTTTTTTTGATTCAAAAAAAAAAGAATTTAATCAATATAGAAAGGTTTGATATTCAAAAAAAAAAAATATTCTGTAAAAAAAAAATTAATTTACTATAAATTTCGGAATTTCTTAAAAAAAAAATCAAAAAAAATGATTTTTTTAAAGTTTTTAAAACCCAAATTTTTTTGGACACAAAAAAAAATCTACAATTTAAATTTAATTTAAATTTTGAATTAAAAAAGTACTTTAATAACACTCAAATAATTTTTTTCTTCTATAACTTTGGTTAAATCTACAAAAAAAAATCTCAAAAAAAAATTCAGACTAAAATAATTTTATTGAGATCAATTTCAAATTTTTTGAAACGTTTGAAAAACACTATATGTCAATTAAAAAGACTAAAATTTGTTTTTTTCATTCTAAGAAAATCTCATAGCCAATATTATACAAATTATAGACTATTTATAGATTTTTTTCAACTTCATTTTTTTTCTTTTTATTCCCCTTCTATATATTCGAACATCATCCTTTTGGTTTACTTTTTTAAAAAAAATTAATTCAGATTACCTAATACAACACACTAACAAAAACAAAACTATACAATGATAAAATTTTTAATAAAAATTTCTTCTTTTTTTAGTATTCAAAATCGAAAAAAATATGGATAATGAGCAAGAAGTTATGAAACGTTTTACTTTCTGGACTTGATTGATATTACTTGATTACAAAAGTAAAAAAAAAAACGTATTTTTTTTCTTTTTAAAAATATTTTTTTTAACAAATAAACAATTTTTTTTTTATACTTTTAAAACAATAAAATGAGTTGTTAGCCTATAACTAACAAAGCTTGTTAAGTTGATAAAAAAATTATTAAAATCAATAAAAAAACCAACAAAAGAAAAAAAAGTTTTTTTTTTAACATTCGGAAAAGTCTATGGTCCTAATGTTAAAAATGGTGTTAAAATGTAGTTGTAAGTACATTTGACACTGATTGATGAATTTTTGTTTGACATTTTAACAATGCGGATCAAAAAATATTTTTTTGTTGTTTTTTTTTTTATAAAACAAATATAATTAAGTTTTGTTGTTTTAAACTACAAAACTTTAAGTTGAATTGAGGAGTTAAAGTTGCCAATTCAGAAAACTTGGAACATTTTTGTTCCAATTTGCAAATTAAAGGAACAAAATGTTCCAATAATTGCTTTTGGTATGTTTAAAAAATCCCAAAAAATCCAAAGTGTTTTTTTAACATAAGGGAAAGTCTATGTCCCTAATGTTAAAAATGGTGTTAAAATGTACTTATAAGTACATTTAACACCAATTGATGAATTTATGCTCCACATTTTAACAATGCGGATCAAAAAAATATTTAAGTTTGGTACTTTATACTAAACTATATTCCAAAAATTTTGACACAGTTTAAACAGTGGAAAGAACAACAATACTACACTTTAAATTCAATTTGGAAATAATTTTGATTTTTAAACTATTTCATTTTTGTCTTTTTTGTTTTTTTTTCATTTCCTTTTTTGTAGTTAGGTAATCTGCTTCATTAGATCTGAAAAAAAATTTTCGATGGTTGATAGAAGGATAATGTTGAGTTTGTTAAATAGAAAAATTACATACAATTAGTTGATGTTATCTTAACGTTTGATCGATCAACAATTGTTGGTGAAATTTCAACAAATTTACCAATACATTTTTTGTTCGGCTCTTTTCATTATTTTTGATACACCCATTTTTATTTTTGAGTTTTATATTTTTTTCTTTGATTTGTATTAAAATGATTATTTATAAAAGTATTAATACTCAGTAACTTAAATGTGATTTTATATTAGGTTTGTAAAAATATAATAAATTGAGTTTTATTTTTGTCTATTTTTGATTTGTTTGTATCCATTTTTTTTTGGAATGGGGTTGAGATAGAGGGATAGGGGAATAGAGAGTTAAAGAGATAAATAGATAGATAGATATATGAAATTTGAAATCCTTTTCATTGGGGTTGTGTTTTTAAACATCCCAAAATCTAAATTGGAACATTTTGTTCCTTTTTTGATAGATTGGAACATTTTAGTTCCAATTTGTTTGAATTGAGAAATTAAACTCCTCAATCCAACTTAAAGTTTGATAAACCCCATTCCAAAAAAAAATGGATACAAACAAATCAAAAAATAGACAAAAATAAAACTCAATTTATTATATTTTTACAAACCTAATATAAAATCACATTTAAGTTACTGAGTATTAATACTTTTATAAATAATCATTTTAATACAAATCAAAGAAAAAAATATAAAACTCAAAAATAAAAATGGGTGTATCAAAAATAATGAAAAGAGCTGAACAAAAAATGTATTGGTAAATTTGTTGAAATTTCACCAATAATTGTTGATCGATCAAACGTTAAGATAACATCGACCAATTGTATGTAATTTTTCTATTTAACAAACTCAACATTATCCTTCTATCAACCATCGAAAATTTTTTTTCAGATCTAATGAAGCAGATTACCTAACTACAAAAAAGGAAATGAAAAAAAAACAAAAAAGACTGAAATGAAATAGTTTGAAAATCAAAATTATTTCTAAATTGAATGTAAAATGGAGTATTGCTATTCGTTCAACCATTTAAACTGTGTCAAAAATTTTGGAAATTAGTTTATATATCTCTCTATCTATCTAAAATATTTTTCAGTCAAAGGGGCCCAGTTGTAATGGGTGAAATACATATGTTTAAAGGGTTTGCATCGATATTAAAAGAAAAAAAATATTTTGGAAATTTTCAAAATTGAAATCATTTTTTCACATTTTTGCACATTTTTACACTTTTTTTAAAACCTAATTAAGTTGCAAAAAAATTTTATTGCAAGATCAATAGTCACTTGGTAAAAACTTGATATTTTAAGGTTATTGAAATATTTGGAAATTATTGTTGAGAAATCATATTGATTTCTATTGGAATTTTATTCAATCTTTGATCATTATATTTGATTAATAAATGTGAAAATTTTTCACTTCATTGTCATTTCCTTTTTCAAATAGAGACCACAAATACCAACAAACTTCATTTGGGGACTTGATTTCTAAAAGAAAAGTACAAAAAATGAAGTGAAAATTGTTTCCTATTTATTATTCAAATACCATTAGAAGAGAAAACGAACACTCTTGTTTTTCTCAATGGGGCACTAAGAATTTGAGTTTTTCAATTTTTAAGAAAATCTAATGATTAATTAAGTTTCTTTTAGACGGGTGTTAACAATTCTTTGAAGTGTATTATTCTGCTACTTTCTTATTTGTTATTTTAAGGAAATACAATTATATATATATATATATATATATATAAACCCCAATTCAAAGTTTTTAACACACCAAAATTCGATTTGTGAAAAAAAACTTATTTAATCAATTCAAGAAGATTTACCAAATTAGAACCATTCACTAATTGAAATGTTAACACTTGTTTATAAATTACAATACTCACAAAACAATAAATAAATAATTATCAATACAAATAAATCAAGGGTGTGCTAAAAATTCTGGAGAGAGCAAAACAAAAAAAATACATTGGTAAATTTGTTGGAATTCTATTAGGAAAATTGATCGATCAAAGATTAGATACTACCAATTAATTTTATTTAGGTTCTTCTATTTGGAACAACTCAACTTTACCATAATATCAATGGTTGAAAAAAATTTTGATACAACGAAACAAATTAAGTAATTCAAAAAATGAAATGAAAACAAAAACAAAAAGATGAAAAAATGATTTTCATATTTCACAAAAATCAAAATTATTTCAAATTTGAATTAAATTGTATTATTGTGATTGTTTGGAACGTTTTAGCTGTGTGGAAAATTTTGAATTTTAGTTTATAATATATATATATTAATTGATAAGTGAAAAAAATGTTGTCCCCTTTGACTGAAAAAATGTTTATATATCTATCTATCTATCTATTTATCTATTTATTTATCTATCTATCTATCTATCTATCTATCTATCTCTTTATCTATTTATCCCTCTACCCCTCTATCTATATATGTTACTTTGAAAATAATGATTAAAAAACAAGGATTATGAATTGAAAGAGAATCATCATTGATCCAAATGAATCACCAAAATCAGAAAATTTTCGGTTCATTATTACAAGATCTTAACTATACACTCAAAACCAAAAAAAATAACATCAAACCATTGAAATTTAGACTTATGGATGAACAAGTTTTATGAACAAACAAAAATTTTAATTGGATCTTACTCGACACTTGATTTTTTTTGATTATTTTAGACAATTCTAATTCTTTAATTAATTTTCATTTCTTTTAATTTCTTTAATTAATTTCTTATACATATACATACATACATACATATACATACATATATATATATATACTTTTTTGTAACATTAATTTTTATCCTCTGATAAATCATTTTAGTGATTTTCTGTATTTAAAATCAAATAAATATTTTTCATTTTAATTGAATTCTTTTTTTTTTTTGAATCAAAGGGTATATCATTATAATTAAGAGGTAATGATAATAAATGGTTAAAATCGGGTTCAGAAGAAATAGAGTTTAAAACTTTTTTATGGAGTTCAAAAAAAAATGAGAATAATGAAAAAAATGAGGTAACGGCTGCCCAAAAATAGTAGACTTTTTTCGACTATTTTTCCAGCGATTAAGGGCACAATAAAAAAATCCTTTTTTTTATTTTTGACCTTTTAAAAAATCTTCATTATACTTTTATATTGTTGGAGCGCCTCGCACCATAGTAAATCTCCTAAGGAAAAAAAAATCACCTGAATAAAAATTTCAAAATTGTTAAAAAATGTCAATTTTCATTTAAAAATAGGATTTTTTAAAAAATGAAATTTTTGATTTTTGGGGTAAAAAATATCAATTTTGTTTACTTACTCAAAAAAACCCAAAAAATAATTTTTCATTTGATTTTTAAGAAATTCTGGGTTCCTGTATATGTATCAAAAAAATCGATTTTTTTCAAAAAAAATGAATTTTTGTAAAATCAAATAAATAAAAAGATTTTTTTTTGTATTTTAATTTCGATTGATTGACATAAAATGTCTTTAAAAAAACTCAAAAATATCGATTCTATTTTGTAAAAAAAGATTAACAAAGTATTTAAAAAAAAAATATAAAAATCCCAAAAAATATAAAAAAAAAATTTTTTTTTTCATTGTAAAATTCCCTATAAAAAAATGCCTAAAAATCAACTTTTTTTCGATTTTGGGCAATATTTATAAAAATACTTTTCGGATTGAATCTGTAAAATATACACAAAATTCTACACAAAAAATAATTAGTATGTGGATAAAAACCATTTTTGAAAATTTTCAAAAATGTTTCCACTTGCGTATCTAATACACAAAATACACATTTAAAACCAATTAATTGTGTCTTAATAATAATTCAATTTGTTTATTTGTAAGAAATTGCTTTAATTTAAGATACCAAAGTTTCAAATCATAATTATATGTTATTTTTTGGGGGATATTACTTTAATTAAAGATCTTAAAGTCTTGGTTACAATTCGATATTGATATTTTTAGAGGTAAAAATTAGTATTTAATTTTTTTATTTTTTTGAATATAAACTTTTTTTCAAATGAAGTTTAATCTTGATAAAATTTGTAAATTTCGAGGAGAATTGAAAACTTATGAGAATATTTTATTATTTAACAAAATTGTTTATATCCTTATCAATTACCTTTTTTTATTTACATTTACCGTCCTCTATTTTCCCTAATAAAAAGATGCTTTTTTTTTCATTTTTTAGAAATATTTTTAAAATTAATAATTTTGAAATTAATAACAATAGGTTTGATATAACTAGTATTTGAATTACTCTTCTCTTGATTTTATATCACAAATTGACAAATAGAAATACTTCCAGAGAAAATATTCTTTGAAAAATTTACAAAAAAATTAACAAATTTTTTAAAAATATACACCTATTTATGACTATTTATTAAAAATAAAAATAAAATAAAAAATAAACAATATCCAATTTAAAAGAATAAAATAGTTTTCAATAGTAAAACAAGTTTTTATTGAAAACTAAGTTCTAATATTTTTATTAAATGTTACGAAAAATTGTTTGATCAAGGTTTATAAACTGTTTTAGTAAAAATTTTTATAAATTTATTTATTTATTGAGAAAAAGAAGGAAGTAGAGAGATTATTATTAAAATAGAAAAAAAAATTAATAATTAAAATATTACTAATATAAAATTTAATAATATCATTTTCATCATCAAATTAAAATAGGTATCCAGAGTCATTAGATTTAACTTCATTTAAGAAATAACCCTAATTTTTTTTTGATTTTTTCTTTATTCTTTCAAAAAGTAAAATAAAAAAAAAAAAAACCCACTATTGGCCATTCTTAAGTTTTCTGTTAATTTGTTAAGTCAATAGAGTTTTCAGATTTAAATAGAAACCCCAAGAAAATAATCCTTAATTTTAAAGAATTAAGTAAAATCTACGATTTTTCTCTATTCTTTAGAATTTTGAAAAAGCACCCTTAGGTTTTCTTGAGTTTTCTGTTTATTTGGATTATCAACGGATATTCGTTACCTTTTTTGAGTTTTCTATTTATTTGTGAAGTGTTCTAGGTTTTTTTTTTTGAGGTTTTATATATTATTTGGAAAATTGATTGTTTTTCGTTCGGGTTTTTTTACTTTTTGAAATAAACGGAAAATTTCTGTTTAATTCGAAAAGTAAAAAAAACCTAGAACACTTCACAAATAAATTGAAAACTCAAGAAAACATCAAGGAAGTGGATAATTTTTAATTTGATGATGCAAAAGATATTATTATTTGTGATAGATATTTTAATTAATTTTTTTCTTCTCTCTTTTTAATTTGAAATAATTTACTTTAATTACTTCTTTCTCTAAATATACAATAAAAATAAAATAAAAAATAAAGTTTTCACTTTTTTAAAATGATTAAATTCACATTATGACTTTTAATTTTATTGAAATTTCTTTAGTTCAACTTCTCCAATTACATTTTGAGATATTTGGGAGTTATTACTGAAAATTGAATTATTTTTTAAATTTTGGTGATCTAATTTTACAGTTTTAATGTAATCTTAAATGAATTTATCAGATTATTGCTCAAGGACTACCCAACAATTTTTTTTAATCGAAAAGTAAAAAAAAAAAACAAAAAAGAAAAAAAAAATAAAAAGAGAAAAACCAAATAAAATTATAACTATCTAAAAGCATTTTTTGATTGTTACAGAATAAAGATATATTCTAATTATGTCTTTTAGAAAATAGAAAAAATTAGTTTGAAAAAATTCCTGTGACAATGAGATATTTAAAAAACAGATAATTACGAAATTTTTTATCATCAAATTTACAAATAAATTCGAGATATTTTATTAAACAAAAATTAAATGATTTACCAAAAGTTATAAAAAAAAATTTATTTTTTTTGTTTATTTTATTTTTTCTAAATTTGAAAAGATTAAAAGATGTGAACGATTATAAAAATAAAAAACTGTTATCTAGATGTAAAAAAAAAAAAACCCAAATATATTTAATTTTTGGAAAAGATAATTAATTATCAGAATTTATATCATTACTGTTGAAATTGTTACCAGAAGAATTAAAAACAATATCTGAATCGGAACTATAAGATAAATCCGATGAGTTATAATTAAAATATTTTTCATCTATCTTATCTTCGTCACCACTATCATTCAAATCATCATCATAATCATCATCATCATCGTCATCGTCATCATCATCGTTATCATCATCTGAATCGTCACCATCGTCTGAATCGTCGTCTTCGTCAGAATCATTTTCTTCCTCTTCTTTTTCAGAATTAATTTTAATTAATAATTTTTCGATTAAGGAATCAACAATTTTAATAATTTCTTCGTTTTTTGATTCTTTTAAATTTTTTAATGTTTGTAAAATTTGAGGGAACACACTAATAAAATGATTTTTCCAAAATTTATTGACTTCTATTGATTGCTCAAATAAATTCAGTTTGAATAATAAAATTTTAAAGAAATCTTGGTTTTGCATTAGGCTATCGATGTCTATTAAATTATTAAAAATATCAAAGGCATTGGCGATAAATAAATTTCTTTGGTTCCTATGTAAATTCAAGGTTATGTCTTTGTTTAACAATAAAATAAAATCATTAATTAAAGGAATTTCCAAATATTCACTCTTCTTTGTTATGAATAAATAATAATCAATAAAAGTATTGTTTTGATATTTGATAATTTTGACTAAGGAGTTCATTATTTGGGATATTTGCGTTAAATAATCAATATATTTAAGATGATATTGCCTTTTTTTAATTGTAAATGATAATTCACACGATAATAAATGTATTATTGATTTTAATAATTTGATTTTCTCTTTGTTATTTATGCATATTCGGAATAAATTAATTAAAAAGTTGTGATATTCCTCGTATTGGAAATAATAAGGAAACGTGTAATTTTCCTGAGATTTGTTATTCGAATAAATAGAATAATCCCATTTGGCCAAGATTGAGATTATTGAGGGTAGAATGTTAATTACCTTATCAGTTAAATAAGTTAAACACAAAAGGCTATTTTTTGAAATCATTTCAAGCAATTCATTTACTTCCTTGAGAGAATTAAAACTTTCCATTAATCGGAGCAATAGTGGGAATAATTTGACCTTATTTGACCATTGATCAATAATTAATGATTTGTTTTCAATTGTTTTTAATTCTGGGATTAGTTTTAATAGAAGAATCAAGCCTTTATTTAAATTTTCAAAAATTCCAAGTTCGATTTCAAATGTTGAATCAATGACATTGTTTTCTAAAAAGTTTTCAATTAAATTAATTAAAAAGTTTGAAAGGATATTTAAACCATTATTTTGAATAAAATAATTAATATCATCATTTTGAATAATAAATAAATTTAATAATTTGACAAAATGTATTGGATTGATTAAAATAAAATTCTTTGATTTTAATAATTTTTTATTTAAAATTATTTTTAAACATTGATGTTTGAAATTATCTTCTTTTTCATTATCTTCAATTTCAATTTTTTCTTTTTCATTTTCTTCTTTTTCAATTTCTTCTTTTTTAATTTCTTCTTTTTCATTTTCTTCTTTTTCAATTTCTTCCTTTTCATTTTCTTCTTTTTCATTATTATCAACATTTATAATATTGATGAAGGACAATAGTTCATTATTATAACCAGAATCAATTTCATTTGAATTTAATAAGAGATTTATCAATAATTTTTTTAATCTTTTAGAATTCTTCATTAATACTAAAAAGTCGTTTGATTTTTGAGAATAAAATTTCAATATTTTAACAAATGTAGGGATTGTTTCCTTATTATAAACATTAACTAAATGCTTTTTTGTGTCATTAACAAAATAAAAGTTTTTAATTATTAAAGATCTTTCCTTATCCAAAATAATAAAATTAATTAAATTGTCATTCAAATTAAACCATTTGTACCAAAATAACAAAAATTCCTTTTTATTGAGATCATTTGCTATTTGATAGGATTGTATTTTTTGATAGAAATTAAAAAGATTTTCATAATTAGCTTCAATGATTTCAATAATTTTTTTTTCTAATATTTCATTCTCTTTAGTTGGAATAAAGCTAGATAGTATTTTGAAATAGTGAATCAATAAATAAAATTCATCCTTATAATATGATATTTTTTTCTTTTTGGAATTTTTATTTTTATTTTTATAAAAGTTTCTATGGTATTGCATAGAATAGTTATTTGCATGATTATAAACATTGTCGTCATTATCATCATCGTCGTCGTCGTCGTCTTGGTTATCATTGTCTTCTTCACTTGATTCGCTTAGTGTATCTTTTTTGATTTCCAATTTTCCATATAGTCTATTAGTTATCCAAGGTAATAAGGATAGCAAATAAGTGAATAAATCAAGCAATAATTTGGCATACATTTCGTGATATTTGGAATTTGCTATCAAGTTATTAATCAAGACTTTGATTAAAAGTTGTGCTTCCATTTTTATTTCCTCCTTCATTGTTAATAATAAGAATCTCTCGATCCATTGCTCCTTTAATTGTAATATGTAAGTGGTCAAAAAGTTATTATTTTCAATCAAAATTCTGAAATTCTCAATACCATTTTTCGTTGCCTTGGGGTATCTGGCATTTCTAATAATCATTTCCATGATTCTTTGAGTGATATCTTTGAGCTTTTGATCTTGCTTTTCAGTTAATTCCCTTATTTGCTGTTGTTTGTTGTTTCCAATTGTTATTTGTTTCAGATCCAATTTGTCAAAAATTATATTAAAGGAATCAAAAACAAATTGTAAGCCCCAAAACTGTGCATCGTCAACTAATTTGATCAAAATGTCGACCATTTGATCCAATTTGTCTGGTAACAGTTTTAAAATATAATTTATTACCTTGAGGGTATCATTCGATCGATTGGATTGAACGATGTTTAATGGGATGTATGCAGTTTCTAAGAGCATATATTTATCAAAATCATGCAAGCCCAACTCATTATTCTGATCATTGATCATTGCCTTGAGTAACAATTTGATACTCGTGTTGGAAATTTTTTGCTCTGGTGCAAATTTATCCATATTTTTCTTCGATAAAGTATGTGTTTTAATAAATGCCTTTATGGGTGTTTTGTTACCCAAATTAAAATCTATTAAGAGGCTCATGAAATTTAATTTTATAAAAAATTTGGTAAGCAGTGGATGAATGACGATCAATTCGGATAATAGCTTTAAATAATCAAAATTTTTTTTCCAGTACCTTGTTATATCAATGAAATATGTCAATAATTTAATAACAAATTTAATTATTAAAGAATTCCATTGTGTTTTTTCATTATTTAATATTGTATTATTAAAGATATCATCATACCATCGTGAATAGTTTTTAAATTTCTTTTTGTCTTTAACGGGCTCCTTTTCATTGCTTACATTTTGCTCGGTGTAATTATTCATTATTGTGATCAATTGATTTAAATCTTTTTTAATCAGGCCACTATTAACTTCAGCTGTGATTAATTTAGGGAAAGATTTGATTAAAATTTTGATCAAGTGACTGTTTAATTCGCCACTATTGAAAAAGAAATTTTCAAACAATGCAGTGTTATTATTATCAATTAATTCATTCAATAATAAAATTAAATTATTTTTATTTCGTAATATTGTTTCTAAATAGTCTATCCATTCTTTCAAATTAATTGTTTTATCCTTTGAATATAACAAAATTTTGAAATAAAATTGCAATAAAACATTTAAAATTAATTTATCATTTTGATCACCATTATTCTTATTCTCATTCTCATTATTATTATTATTGTTGTTGTTTTCCTTTTCAATTAATTGCTTAGTATTTAAATAATTATATTTGAAAAAATTGGAAATAAAATTATAGTAATTAGAATGGAAGACTTTTTTTTGAATAATATAATTCATGTTTTCTTTTAATTTTTCATTCAAGATTTGTTCGCCATATTTTGATGGTTTAAATTCTGGCATTTCTTGATTTTTTATATCTATTCTTTGATAAAATAGCATATAGGCGGAATATCTTTTATCGCCAACGGAGTAACCATATTTATTTTGAGTATTGGAAATATCATTATTGCCAATGGATCTGTCTTTGGAACTGGCGCCAAAGCATTCCTGGGGGATGTTTTTAATATCAAATTCTGTGACTGTTGAATCATCAAATTTAAACCATTTGGGGTTTTTAGGCTTTATGTCCTTTCGAGTTTCTCTTTCTTTGATAAAGGAATAATAATGGCCAGATCTTGTTGATCCTAAATGAATAAGTATTCCACATAATTCATATTTATAGCATTTATTTGGGCAAACATATTTTTCCTGGAAATCATTTATGGATGTTTTCGCATTATTTTCCTTTTGCCTTTCCTTTTCCCTTTGGTAAATACCTTCTTTGGTATAATTAAAGAGATCTAATTCCATTGGAAATTCGAAATGGTCATTTACCTTGTATCTTTGCATCGTGTTCATATCGAATTCAAATCGTTTTAAATGTAAAATCAAATAAGGCGGCAGGGTATGAATGCAAGTCCTTTTGAGGGCATCTACTTTTTTGCCTAACAAATCTGAATAATATTTGTTGTCACCAGTTAGCATATCGCCTTCGATATAGTGATCCAACGATTCATAAACGTTCTTCTTCTTGATGATATCTAAAGAAATTGAATAAAAGTTTTCCAGTCTTTCCGAGAAATGTGGTTCCTTAATGCCAATAATTTGCGATGCGAATTTTCCGACAAAGGTTTTTTCAATAAAGTTATTTTGCTTTGTTGATTTGATTTTTTCCTCCACCTTGTCGAATATTCTATTCAAAAATTCATAGGCGTCCATTTGAACAAAGGTGTTAATTGGGTTGCCATCCCAATCCAAAAATCTATTGCAAAACGGCTTTGTACTGACAGCCCATCTGTTACTTTTCCATAGTTCGGAAAAAATGGATTGTAAATGAGGTAAAAAGTTATCATCTTTCTTCTTGTCCTGCTTTTGGATCTGTGTATTGCTCTTGTTGTCTTCATTCTCTTGCTCGTTTTCATTATCCTTCTTTTCATCATAATTTTCAATACTTAGCAATCCCTTTCGGAATTCGGGTGTATTAAATAATTGTTGTAAAAAGGAATTCAAATAGCAAGTGGCACCCAAATTTTTTAAGCCTAAATATTTCTTTGTAGTCTTGATTCCATAAAACGTTGGTCTATAATTCCAAGAGCGTGGTGGCTGTACATTGCTTTGGAAATTATTTATGAGATTTGCTAATGTTTCAGAGTTTTTTTTACAATCAGCAATTAATTCGATTAAAAGTTGGTATACTTTTAAAATGGATTTTTTCGATTTACATTTGGGTAATTTGTTTGTAGATTCTGATTTATTATCTTGTGGTATTTTAAACAGGCAATCTAAAAACAAATAATTGATAAAATTGGTTTGATTATTTTTTAATTTTAATTTATTGTTGTTCTTCAATAAAAAAATTGCAATATTAAATAACCCAATCAAAGTTTCATCACATTTTTCAAATCCTTCAACATCTGATTCAATAACCGGCCTTTTTTTAATAATATTAATTATTTTGTCATAGATTATTTCAAAATTGAAATTCTCATTTTTGATCTCCATTTTGGAATATAATTTGATTAATTTGGAAAATAAATTGAAAAAATTGCCATATTCTTCTTCTTCGGTAATAAGATTATTTTCGTTTTCATTTTCATTTTCATTTTCACTTTCACTTTTGTTTTCATTTTCATTTTCATTTTCATTTTCTATTTTCATTTTCTCATTTTTATTTTCTTGTTTTTTGAAATTGATTAAATGATTTTCTAATTCATTAAATAATTCAATAGATAATTTTAATAATAAAAATCCTAATGATTCTTCATTATACATTATATCATTTTTACAAAGTCGATAAAGAGATTCAAAAACTATTTTAGAAATTTGAGTAAACATCGAATCAATTAAAGTTTTTTTTAACCAATTTTTTATATCAGAGTATTTTAATAAAAATTCAATACCTCTATTATTGTTTTCTTTTTTTTCATATTCGTTGTAAGCTATTATTAATGAAAAGGCATTGTGAATAATGATTGCATTTTCTTGTAAATTTTCAGAATCTAAATCAATACAAGTATTTGAAATTATTTCTAATAAAATGTTAATAAAATTATTATTAAACTCCTTTTCAATTTTGACTTTGGGATTAAATTTTATTTTAATAATTGTTTTTTCTTTTTTCTTTTTTTTATCTTTATTTTCTTTATTCTCGTCATCTTCAGTTTCTTTATTATCATTTTCATTTTTATTTTCTTTATTATCATTTTCATTTTCTATTTTCATTTTCTCATTTTTATTATCTTTCTTAATTTCTTCTTCAATGATTGATAAATTACCAATTAAATTTAGAATGATAGATAATGCTTGTTTTTTAATTGGTCTATTATCGTTATTATTAAAAACATTAATTAAAATTCTAATTAAATGATTAACTCCATTAAAGTTAATAAAATTTTTAATCCAATTAATATAAGAAATTTCAGCATTTTCCTCTTGAGATTTTTTTACTAAATTAGAAATTAATTGTATGTTATAAACTAATTTAAATAAGGAATGGGAATTTAAATGGTCATCCCAACTCAGCTCTTCGATTTCCATTAATTCAACTTTGTCATTTTCAATTTTTTTATGAAATAAATTTAAAAAGTTATTTAAAATTTCTGCATTTGATGGCATCAATAATAATAATTCCCATACCTGCGTAGTGATTTTTAAATTATTTGTTTTACTTTCTAATAAATCAAATATTTTATCGAAATAATTTGATAATATATAACTTGGTATTAATTTGTTTTTCATCTTTTTAATTTTTTTATTGGTTGATAATTTATTGTAATTCGATGATGATGAAGTTGATGATGTCACATTAATCCAAGTGACGGGCTTGAAAATATTGATCTTAACACCATCAACTATGCCAACTTGACTTAAAATGCTCGTTTGTGATTGTTCTAAATGGTAATTCACAGAAGAGGTAATTCGGAATTCATCAACATTCTTTTTGATCTCTTCCGAAATTTTGGTCTTGATCATTGAGACTTGATCGTGAGCATCAACTTCAATTTCAAATTTTTGATATCCGTATCCAATTTTTTGGCCGACATAATTATGACAAATCAAGTTTATAGGATATTTTTGAGTAGTATTTGAATGCTTTTCAAATTTGAATTGGTTGGGGGCAATGTCTTCTTCGATAAACGCAATGTATCTCATTAATAAAGATAATATTCTTAAAATGATATTGTCATTGTCCTTATATTCAACCAAAAAATTTAAGCATTTTTCAATGAATTCCTTTCTTTTTTCAGCCCCGCATTTCATAAATATTGTTGTGTTAAAGTTCTGGAATTGAAACAAAAAATTAATTGCCAAATCTAAGACAGCTTCATCTTTGACCTTTAAAATGATTAAAAATAATTTTTCATAGCCCAATATTTCGGTCAGATTTTCGTTTTTGACAATGAAGGTATCCTTTTTCCCCTTAATATTCTTATGCTTGATATTAGAATAATAGCCAAAATGTTTGAAAAAATTGAAAGAAATGGCCGTAAAGGATTCGTCTTTAATTGTTTGGATCTTTTCAAATAATAGAATGTCAACGGCAAATTTGGTGTCAGTCGAGCGGATCCATTCTAAAAAACGGCCTCTTTCTTCTGGTATTATGGGATTCTCAACGTGAATTTCCCATAATTTTTTGACGCTCTCGATTGATAAAAATGCATTTTTAGAAAACTTTAAAAAGTTTTTTATAAAATCTAAATAGAATTCAATCCGTTCTAAATACGGTAAATTTTCAAGGAAAATATAATCCTTCCATTCCGTAACTGTTGCAGTCATCGTTATTTCTGTGTTTTTTGTTGATAGTGGACTTGCCTTTAAATTTAAATTATTGTTATCAATAACTTGTCGTACATTTTTTTTATATAGCAGTAAATCGTCTAACAGTAATAAAATGAAATTTCTTTCCTCCATTAGGCTATCAGTAATCGTTTGTTGGGTGACAGTATCTGAGCTTGTTTTGTATTTGGAATATGCACTAATTAACGATTCAAATAATGGTAGTAAAAAAATAGATGATATCTTGTCATCGGATAATTGTGTAAGCAGCTTGTTTAAAGTCGTTTCTTTCATTTCAGCATTGAAATTATCAGATCCAAAAACACTTTTCATTGAATCCCGGATCATTATTCTGATTTTATATGGCAACCTTTTATTAAGAATTAATCCAAACATAAAATTAAATGGTTCGATAAATTTTTCAAGTGTAAAAGTTGTGAATTCTTTTAAAAATTTGATTTTTGGTGAATCCCAGTTTTTGATAATTAATAATTTATCTTGAAAAATATATTTGATGAGAGAAAGATCTAAAGAACTTGAAATATTTGAAATAATTTCAAAAATAAGCTCTGAAAATGATGAATTTACTCCTATAATTATTTTTTGTAGATTTAATATTTGGTTTTAATTTTGTTTGTTTTAAAAAATATAAAGTTTAAAATAATCGTTTTTTATTTTATTTTTTTATTTTATACTATTTTTTTTTGAAGATTTTGAAAATAAATCAAAAAAAATAATAGTTTTTTATTTTGTTTTTTTTTTTTTGAAGATTTTGAAAATAAATAAAAAGAAGAAATCTTTTTTTAGAAATAAAGGAAGAAAAAAAAATACCTTCAGATTTTGAAAAAATTGTTTCAAGTAATTTTTTGGACATTCCTCCATTTTTTCCAATAAATTTTAATAATTTGGGTGTTCTTTGGACAATTTGTTGATGGATAGATACATTAAAGCAGTCAAATAATAATTTTGATTCATTTAGCCAATTTACAAGAACTCTATTTTATTTAGTTGAATTATTATTATGTTTTTTTTTTTTTATAAATAGGGATATTGGAAAAAAAAATAAAAATTGAATTGTTAAAAATTTGAATTTGAATTAAAAAAAGATTATATTGAATTTTTTGATGATTCTTTGCTTCGTTTAATGTTTTTTGGTTTTGTTTATTATTTTTTTCGTTTTTTTTGAAAAGGTTTGGAATAAAAATCATTTATAAGAGCCTGTTATATCTTGAACAAAAACTTGGAAATAACGAAACGAATCAAAATCGATGTGAAATTAATCTTTCTTACAATTTTCCTCATAAATTTTTGAGAAATGGATTACTGTGAGAAAGCAAGATATTGAAAGAAAAAGAAAAAAAGAAAAAAAATGATTCTTATTGTTTCAGGAAAAAAGATCCTTATAAATAAGAAATAGTATTATTCTTTAAAATATTTCCAAGTAAAAATTTAAAAAATAGTACAAGTAACTAATCTACTGTATATGAGGTTTTAAATAAAATACAGATTTATTCGAGTGAATTTTAATTAAAGAAAAGTTAACAAAAGCTTGTAAAATGCTGTTTGAGGTTTGTTTGTCTGTTTTTTTTTTTTTTTTTTATTTTTATTATTAATAAAGAAAAGATGTGGATTTTCTTTTGTTTTCTTCATTTTGTAAATTATTGATTTTGTTAACATCTGTTTTTTTTTTTTTTTTAACTATTTTAATAATAAAATAGATACAACTATTTGAAAAAAGGAAGTAACTAAATTTTTTTAAAAACTACATTGATCAAAATAATGCGTGCACAACGACTATAATCCGTATTTCGAAATAGAAACAGTGCTTTTTTTTCTTCTTGTTCCAATGCAACATCCAATCGACTACTCAATAGTATACCTAAGTTTAAATCAATTTTGAAAGTAAATATCTGGTTATTTTCAGTAAAATTTAAATTATTAATGCAATTTGTTGAAAATTTTTCATAATATTCTCAATTTTTTTGAAATTTTTTGATTTTATTGATGGTATTAAAATTTTCGGAAAAATTTATTCTATTTTTTCAGATAAATTTTCCAATTTGATCCTTCATTTTTAGAATTTCTTTTTTGTTAATATAACTTTTTGAAATCAGTACCATATTTATTTAGGGTTTATTATTGGTTTCTTTGATCAGTTGATGTATAGGACTTCTATAACAAAAAAACACGCTTTTTTATTTTGAAACCTGTATTAAATTTTTTTGCACGCTTTATTTTGACTACAGTATTACACAAACTTTCCAAAAATGAATGAGCTAAACAGTTTTAGCGAAAATTTTCGCTAAATTTTATTCCTCATTTATTTAAAAAAGCTTTACAAATTACTGATCATTCAAAAAAACAAATATTTTTTGGTTTTATTTACATACAAATATTTTTCAAAAGGACAAATTAACTATTGATCCACAATTTCTTGTTTTTGTTAGTGAATTGTCAATGAAAACATGATAATTTTTTAACTTTTTTTTTTTTTTTTTTTTTCACGAAAAATTGGGAAATCTCTGTATGTTGGTATAAAAAGAAGGAAATAATATGATGTAATAAGAAGGAAATAGTATGGCGTAATGAGAAGAATGAGACATCAAAAGAAAGAAAGAAAAAAGAAAAAAAATTGACAAACTTGTTATTATAATATGAATATTTAATAGTCTGTGTTGCTCTGGAATATATATATTGATGGCTATATGAATTATTTGTATTCTGTGAATTGTTTGAATTTTCTAAATTTTGAATAATGCTTATTAAATGGTTCATTGCGGAAACTCTCATTTCAAGATTTGGAGAAAAAAAATATTTATAATCTAATTCCAATTTAAATTTTTCTATTTCTATTTTGGCTAACGTTAGGTCGTGTTTTGTTTTAAACCCAACAGCAATCTCGATTAAGTCATCGATGTCTTTATGTGATTCTTGTTTCATTGTTTCATATTTCATTAATAATAGCCTATCGAATAATTTATTAGTAATTGGGATAATTTGTTCAAAAAAACCCATTTGAAAATATTTTGAGACTCTTAAAATTGGCCTCAAGATTTTGAAAGTTTTAATTCCATCAATGGTATGCTTTGTGGTGACAAAATAATGTAATAATTTTCTAAAGCCTCCAATTTTGGCAAAGAATTCAATATTTTGTTTCAAATAAGTCATTTTTGGGTGCTTTTCAAAATCAACAACACCACATAATCCCAAATCCTTTGGGAATTCGACTTGTGATAATAAATTCTTTTCAAAAGTGCCATAACATTTGTTTAGTAATTGTGAAACAAATTGTTTGGTATATTTCCTTACACTAAATTCTAAATTTTTTTCTTCTTTTTCGTTCTCTTTTTCTTTTTTTTCTTTTTCTTTTTCTTTTTTTTTGATTTCTGGTTTTTGGAAAGGATCTTCAATCACTTTAATTTCAATTTCATATTGACTCTTTTGATCTTCTATTTCCATTTGTTCCTGTTCCTGTTCGTCTTCATCAGAGCCTTGCTCCTGAATTTCTTTTATTTTGTTACTTTCCTCAGGAAAATATTTTCTATAAAAGCCTGTTTTGCTCGGCTTCCAAAAAATTCGATTAAAAACATTTAGAAGGTTATTTTTTTCGCCTTCAATTTTTAAAGCAACCAAAATTAAACATTTTTGAAAATAATGATTAACCAGTGGTGCGTCTTCAGAATTAAAATCTGATCTTAGCCATAAGGTTTTTACAGACACAAAGAAAATATTCTTAATCATCCAATTTTCTTGTTTGCTCTTCATTGATCCATTTAAAATTTGATCGACCGCTTCAACAAGATCTTGAAGATATTCGGTGATTTGTTTTTCTGAATGAAAAATTGTGAGAAAAATTATTTAAAAATAGAAAAGAAAGAATTAAACAGTTTTTTTTTTTTTGAAGATTCAGATTAGAAACCAAAAGAAGAATTTTTTTTGTTTTTTTGTTTTGTTTTTTTGTTTTTTTTTGTTATTGTGGAAAAAAAAATAAAACATTATTCAGAAAACAACGAAAAATTTAGAAACAGTAAAAACGAGTTCGGAATGTTATCCTTTGTAAACAATTATAGAAGTTAGGTATAGATTCAATTACTCTTTTTAATTAGCCCAAGTATCTTTTTAAAGTGTTGAGTGTAATTGCTACTCATAACAAATTATTCAGAGAAAAATAATTAAAAAAGAAATTTGTTAAAAAAATAAAAAAAATTGGAGTAAAATAAATTCTTAAATTAGGTGTTAAAAAAATTTAATAAAGAAAGTGAGTTAGTTTCCAAATTTTAAGAGGATTATAACAAATAACGAAAATTGTTTTTTGAATGAGAAAATAATTTTTAACAAGTTATATTTTTTTTCATAATAATTTTGATTCGAAGTGAGGTAAACAGACAGTCTTGTTAAGAGCCTGCGTGTGATTTTAAAATCTCATTTCACAAATAAATTAATCTTTCTAACTTTCTTTTGCGATATTTGTATTAGATAGTGAAAGGGAATAAAAGTTCAGCTTGTATAGTTTTTAATACAGAAATCTTCTTTAATTTATGTTTAAAAGTTTCTCTAGAATTCCACAATGTTTACCATAAAAAGGACCAATTAAACAAATAATAGTTAACAAATCATAATTAAGGACTTGTAATTTATTTGTATCAAAGAAATAGAAGCTGAAGTGAAAATGTTTTCTTATTTATTCTTCTACATTCATCTTGGTTTTGTGAAAAATATTCGAATAAAAAACAGATTTGACAACACCATAGATATAAAATATGTGGAGTGTTGTTTAAAAAGTTATTGAGAGGATTTTAATTATCAAAAATTGTTGATCTGTGAAATGGGTTCAAAAAAATCAACAATTTTTTTTTTATTAATAAGATTTCAGTGGGATTGTTCTAAATGAATTCTTTAGATACTCAAAAAATACTACCCTTTTATTTTTTTTTAAACTCAGATGATCATTTACCTAAAGATTAAAATAAAGTCTGGAAAAAAATACTCGAAAAGATTTTTAATTGTGAATATTTGGATAATTATTGTGTAATTTCTTTTATTTAAAATCAAATTCTTTTATAAATAACCAGATATTTTATGAAACAAATTAATAAACCCACATAAAGTTTATTAAAGTAGGATGTCTTTAGAATTTTCAAGTAATTGTTGGATATCCTAAGTAGATCAACTTGTTTCGAAAAAAAATCGAGTTTTATCGAGGTTTGCTTCAATTTGGGAAAATGATAATTTTTATTCTTGTTTTTTAATTGATTGAATGGTATTTTGAGCAAGTTTAATTTCACGAATCATCATTCTAATAAGTGGGTGAGTTATAATTTTAAAATTTTGATTCTTAAAAACAAGGATTTGATTTTAAATCAAAGAAATTACACCTATATTTTCCTAATATTAGTAATTAAAAATCTTTTGAAGTATTTTTTTCAGGCACGGTATTTTTTTCACGACTTTAAATTGTTTTTACAATATATGCCTATAATTTTTATTTTCTTTTATTATTTGTTCTTTTTTTGTTCAATTGTAAATACCTTCATTACCCACTATAAATTTGTTCTTAAGATTATATTTATTTTATGAGTAATTTACAAATTTTTACTGAGTTATTAGTACGTTTAGACTCATAATCGACTTTTGAATAGAAAAAATAAATTGTATTATTATCTTTCTATATGTATTTAGAAAGTCATAATTCGTTATTTTTTCAAGTATCAAAAAAAAAAATAAAAACCCCAAAAAAAACTCATTTTTTTGAAAAAAATACCTTCTTTTAATCTTTAGATAAAAAAAAAAAGCAATTTATTTTCAAAGGGGAAAGAATATTATTGGAAAAGCATTGTATGAATTCATTTATGTACACTATATTGTTATATTTTTATTAAACTCTTTTTCAAAAATTGTGACTCACCTGAAATAATAAATTGAAAAAAAAAAAATTATCCTTTAGTATTCAAGAATAATTAATAACTAAATCTGATTTATAATTCACTTTTAAGTCATTCTAAATGTATAAAAGCCTGATATATTAAAAATTAAAAAAAAAATAAAACCATAAACTAAAAAAAAGTGAGTCACAATTTTTGAAATGAGCATTACGTATTTTTTATTACTGAACTTTCACTGAAAAAAAGTTGAACAACAATATTTTTTATGAATAATTAAATCCATTTCCAAAGACATTACATAGTCGAAATTTTCATAGTGATTATTTGTCTTTTTGAAGATCTCTTTTTTTTTCTACAGGATATTTTAAAAAAAAAAAGTAAAAGAAAAAAAAAAAGTAAAACTAAAAATAGAAAAAATGATTCTGATCCAAAAATTTGAAAATATTTTTTGTAAAGAATTCTGGAATAAACCCCCAAAAAAACACCCATTAACATTCTAAAGTGAGTCAATTTTTTTGAAAAATAGTTTATTTTCTCATCTTTCTCAAATAAAAAATGGAATTCTTTTGGATTTTGAGATTCTATTAAGCTAAAAAGATTGGTAGAGGTTTCTAAATTTTAATTTTATTTTACCTTAATTACCAAGACAACTTTTGAAAGTAAAATACTCCTCAAAATATACACTTTTTTTTTTTTTTTTTTTGTTACTTCTTTATCTATTTAAATCTTTCTTGTTAGAAGATTTTTTTGAGAATATCTAATGAATCTTATCTATCTATCTATCTATCTATCTATATATATATATATATATATATATATATATATAAAAACTCCCTTTCGCTCAAAGGGGCAAAGCTAAAAAAGAAAAAGTCACTTTATTTTTAAGAATCAACCAAACATTGATTGTTTAGAAATACAAGAAAAACAATAAACTTCGTATTAGAGTCGATAATCATAAAAGAAAAGGCTGAACAAACCATAAATTTCAAAAATAAAAAAATGTTAATGTAAATAAAATTTTTTTGTCCACTTTTAATTGGAACATCTCATGCAAAATTCACAATTTCTTTAGAAATTAAAAAAATTGATAATAAGTTTTTTTATTAGTAAATGTATGAAATTTGAAAGATACTACAACAGCTTATTTTTTTTAATGTTAATTTGGAAGTTCAAAGCATTTTTTTTTTTCAAATTGACTTAATTTTAAAAAAAAAGATAAAAGAAAAAGAAAACAAAAGCATATAAAGAAAAAAAATAGAAATAAAAAATAAAAAAGAAAAAAAAAAAAAAATTACAAAATGAGAAAAAATTATTCAGATCTAAAATTTGAAATTTTCTTTTGAGTAGAATAATGAAACCAAAATCATCGAAGATGTTCTATTTCTTCAAAAAAACTTGGTACTTTGGCCGATAAACAGTTTATAACTATATACGTAAAATTCATTATACCCCATACATCAAAAAAGTTTCAAATAATCACAATAATACAATTTCATTCAAATTGCAAATATTTTTGATTTTTGTAAAATGTAGAAATTCTTTTTTCATTTTTTAGTTTTTTGTTTTCATTTCATTTTTTGAATTACGTAACTTGTTTCCTTGGATTAAATTTAATTTTTGAACCTTCGATATTAGGTTAAAGTTTAGTTGTTCAAAATAGAAGAACTCAAATAAAATTAGTCAATAGTATCTAACCATTTGATCGATCAATATTCCTAATAGAATTTAAACCAATTTACCATTACATTTTTTTTGTTTTACTCTCTCTAAATTTTTTAACATAATCTATGATTTATTTGTATTGATAATTATATATTTTTTGTTTTGTGGGTATTGTAATTATAAACAATTGTTAAAATTTCCATTTGTGATATGATTCTAATTTGGTATTTCTTCTAGAATCGATTAGATAAGTTTTTTTTTTCACAAATAGAATTTTGGTGTGTTTAAAAATTTTGAATTGGGTTTTTTTCTAAAATATTGAATAATTCTTATTAATTTTTCAGCTTGATAATTAATTTCTATTAGTAATCATTTCAAAATTAATATCGAACCAGAAGCAAACATAAATTTGTTTATTTGAAATATTTTTTCAACAAATCATTTCACTTAACTCACAAGGATCTTTGTATATATTGAAATCATATTTTTCAGAAAAATATTGATTTTGAATTTTGAAGATAAAATTACTTAATTTCCCAAATATCCTTTTAAAAAGATTATATTTTGAAAAATTAAATTTTCATATCTTAAAATAAAAACAAAGTTTTCGAATTAAAATTTGTAAATTTGGTTTCAAAACTTTAATGATGATAACTATACTTCTTTAAAAAAATACTAATATTTTATAATCTGCAAAATAAAAGGATTTTTTGTTTAACCAAAAGAATTATCTCAAAAAAAAAATAATAATAATAAATCTTTGCATATTATTTATTACAATATAGACAATTTATTGTGTAATAATGATGATAATGAGTAATGAACAGGTTAGAAAATTTTAATAAGAAAAGACCTAAAATCGTTTTAAGAATTTTCTTTTTCAATAAAAAATGGAAAAAAAAATTTGATCTCATTGAAAAAAAATTCTTTTTTGGGTTTCTGGCTTTGATCGTAATTATTTGTCTTTTCACTTCTTCAAAATTTGAAAGTAGAGAATATCACCAATAACATATCTTAATATTCTTTGCCCGGTTGCTGTGAAAGGCTGATCTCTCCAAGTAAAATTTCTTTAAATCTGGGTTTAAAGAATATGTGATTTGTGTATGTAGATTCAGCTTCTGATCAACAATTTGAAACAAAATTTATTTCTACTTTTTATAATTTAATGTTAATAATTTTGAAGCGGTAATAAACCCAGTGCCCATTGGCATTTTGGAAGGTAAATTATAATTTAACTGTGGAAGTAAGGCCTGAGTATTATTACTTGATTTTTTCGGTTGTGTATGATTTCTTTCCTTTTTAATTCTTTTAATTTTTAAATTTTTGTATAATAATTTATTTGAATGGGTTTGGTTGTCTAATACTTTGACATATTGTTTACTTTTTTCAATTTTATTAACTTGTTTTTCTTCACTTTTTGTTTGAAAAAAATCAGTAATTTTTCTTTGCTTTGGATCGAATCTGAATCGTTTTCTTTTATTTTTTTCCCATTTAGCCTTTTGGTAAAAGCTGGCTGGTTCCCACCAAGAGCTATTTTCGATAATATCTTCAAAATCTTGCTCAATATAATTATAGCATTCAAACGAAACTTTTTCATGATCTGAAATCTCTTTGTCTTCGTTTGTGGGGAAATTTGGTGCATTGTACAAATTGCTCCTATCTATTACAAATTTTTTAAAATGCTTGCCACTTCGATGGTACCAAATAGCATTTTTTAATTCTTTATCTGTAAATTTATTATTGATTCTTAATTTTAATTGATCTAATACTTGCCCCACACATATGTAATCGATTGCTTCTTTAAATTTATCACAAGGCTTTAATATTCTTTTTAGATGAGTTTTCCCCTTACAAGATAATAAATTCGTTTTAGAAATTGTGCTAGAGTTTGTGTTTGAGCTACTTTTGGGAGTAACTTGTTCTGAAAAAAGTGGCACAATAGACATAATTTTTTCATAACAACCAACCGAGTACTGTGAACCTAAAAATCTATACCATGATTCTGGTGAATTTTGAAATCTATGGTGCCAAGTAACAACTGCACCCATAAACATACACTGATCTCCCTCTCTCCCCCCATAGGCTGCTCGAATTAGAAACGTTCCAAGTAAGGCTTGCTGTTTCCAATTTAATTTTGGTTTACGAGTACATTCTTGAATTATTTTGTAAGTTTCTATTTCTGTTTCTGTTTCTGTTTCTTTTTGTTTTTGTTTTTGTTTTTGTTTTTCTTTTTGTTTTTCTTTTTCTTGATCTTTTTCTTCTTCAATTACTTCTTCATCTTTTGTTAAGTGCTTTGTAATCAATTTGTTGATAAATTTCTGGTTCCAATTAAAGGCAGGATGATCGTGGTAACGAGACAAAGTCGCAAGATAAACAATTTCCAAAACTCGAATTATTTGTGCCCTTGTTGGTTTCCAGCCGTTACAAGAGGCAACCATCATCCAAATGATAAACGAATATCCACAATGATCTAGGACACTATCCTCCACGAGTATCACAGGTAGACGCCGAATGTATGCATCAAAATCTTGGATCATCATTTGCAAGGATAAACGTACAACGCTTTCTGCTCGCATCCTCCTGACACATTTCTGTATCGAAGACTTGAGGATATTGATGTTATAAAACTCAGACACAGTCGGGAACATATTTTCCTTGATCGGCTTTTGGGTTGTTGAAATCCTTAAATACACAGGGCCTTTAACCCAAGGACCCTTTAGGTTAATTGGTTCGTATGACCACTGCTCGTTATTGAAATGAACAAAGCTGCGACTAAAAAAAAATTTAACTTCATTTGTAGATGTTAAATGTAAATTAGCAAACATAAGAAGAAGTAGCCCACAAGAAAAAATGAAGAGTGTTAATTTTGGGAAGTAGCAAAAAATAAATGAGAAGATTTGTTTGGAGAAAATAAAAGAAAAAAAAAAATGATCTTTTTGTATATTCAGTCTAATTTTTATACCCATGAAAATGCACTTTTGTAATTCAGAGTTAGCACAAAAATTTAACGTTTTTTTTCTTATTCAAAATCCACACAACAAGATAATTTTTCTGAGACGCAAGTAGCAACTTGCTCTGGAATAGTGATCGTCTGAAAGTGTATTATTTTTTATTGATAAAATTAAAAAGAAAAATTACCACAAATCCTTTTCATTTTTAAGGGTATAAGTACATTTTTCATTTTTTGAGTGCCACCATTTATGTGAAACTGAATTCTTTAAATCATTTTTTTAGCCAAATAAATTGATATTTTAATAAATACTAGAGTGGAATATATCCTAGTATAAGATATTTTCATACCAACAAAAAAACTGGAAATCAAAAAATGAAAAGAATGATCAAAAAAAAATAAATAAAAATCATTTATTACTTGATCTTGTCGATAAAATTTTACACAATTACTTATTCTTTATTTGGTTTTATTTTTTTATCTTGATGAAAATAATTTTGTTTGGTAAATTTTTGAAAAACAAATTACTGTTTATTTCGAAAGAATTTCCAAAATGAATTTAAAATTCCTATTTTCATTTAATTCAGCTAATTCTAGTTTGAGTTCAGAAAATCAGAGATTTTTTTAATTCTTCTTGAGAGTGAGGGTTTATTGGACAAATTCGTTTGATTTTATAATTAGTTATTTTCCATTAAAATGAGAACTCAAAAAAATTCTGAATCTGATTAAAATTTGATATTGAATTTTTCAATTATTTTGATTTGAATCTTTTGTAACTATTTTTTGATTCCAAGAATTCAACTCCTTTATTTTAATTTTTGAAATAGTATTCCTTGTTTTGGCTTTGTTTGATAAAAATATTTTAAAAAAGAATTTTGAAAGCAAATTTGTCACAAAACGTTTTTTAAAATAATAATAAATAGTAACTGGGGCGAGAAATTCAAGGAAAAAAATAGTTTGGGTTGAGACAAACTAAGAAGATAAAGAAAACTAATCTTCGAAAATAGGCTTTTATCAATTTTTTTTTTTTCATTCTTTTTCAACAAATTTATTTCGAATTGTGATCTTTTGTGTTTGGTCTTCTAAAAGAAAATATTTGTTACAAATGTACACCCTTTTGGTTCTATTTTTTTATTTAACTCTTTAGTTAATTTCAATAGTTCAGATAAACACATCTCTAGATCCATTACAAAATTTAATAAAATCAAAAATTGAATCAAAAAAAATGTTCAAAAAATTGAAAAATGAAAGATTCAACTCTGAATTACTTTGATTCTTTTCACGAATAAATTAGCGGATGGTGTTTTGATTTCAAAGTTTCAATATCTGGTGGCACTCTAAAAAAATATTTTTCAGTAATGTTAACGCAATTAAAATTTTTTAAAATGGTAAAATGTACTTGCTTACTTAAGGACGATTTTTTCTTGTTACCAACCAATTTAAAAACCTTTTATTCGAATCTATTTCAAATTTTGATTTTATTTCCATCCAAATATTGTCTAATTTTGAACAAATAATCAAAATAGGTTTTTTTCCAAAGTGAAAAATGAATAATAAATTTTTTAGAAATATCTAAACTCAAACACACTTTGTAGTTTACTTAAAAATGATTAGGAAAAATCATCATTATTTTCTAGCCGAAATAATGAAAATAATTTCAAAATCTATCAATCAACAACTCTAACTTAAAAAGATTAAATTATCTATACGTTTTAACTAATGGGTTACTTGAATTGTTCTATTGTCTCGATAAATCAGATTAAGTACATCAAATGAGTTCTGCTTTTCGCTTTATTTATCTTGGTTCTTTTTGTTTTTTCTTTAGTTGAAGTTCCGAGTAATGTATTTCATATATGACATTTACCCCATTTGATATTTTGTATCGAATCTCCAATGTCAAAAACACAAAAAAAAATGGTTTATAGACAATTTTTTAGTTTATAACATTTCTCTCAAAATTCAAATGTAAGTTTGAAGACGAATTTAGGTTGAGGTTTTGTGGGAAAGTTTTTGTCAGATTTTGAATTTAATATCTAAATGAAAATTAAAATTGTAAAAAGATGTCAAGAGAAATGATTAAAAAAAAAATATTTTTTTGTTTAATAAAGAAATAATGATCATACATTTTTGAGAAAAAATGGATTTAAATGAATTCTATACATTACTAAAAAATTTCTAATAGCTTTTATTAAATTTTAACTATTCAAAGAAAAAAACAAAGAATAATCCAAAATATTTTTGTATTTTATCTCTATTTTGGAATATTTTTTTATATGAAAAGCTCATACCCTGTCAACTATTAGACTCACACATCGAAAAAATAAATTAATAAATTATTAACTATGTCTTATAGTATAACCTTTTAATATAGTTTATTATCTACAATTTTTGATAATTTATTTTTTGATTCAAATAGATTTATATCTTTCACAATACCCTATGAAATTAATTTATATTTTTATAATATTGATTACACTAACTACATTTTTTACATTTTTCCTTTTCTATAAATGAGCATTATTCAGATATATTTTTTTAAAATATCTAAATCTCTATTTAATTCATTTGTAAAAGTTCGAAATTTAAGAAATAAAGAACTAAATTTAACGAAAATAATCCAATATTAGACCTTTTATCTATCTTTATCAGAATAAAATTTGTAAAAAATTTATTTAATTAAAAAATAAAATAAAAAAAAAAAAAAATAATAAATGAGGAGTTTTTTAATTTATTAATTTTTGATGTATAAATCCACATAAATATATTTATATAAAAATATACATTCTAATTAACTCTCTATATGTATATATCAGAATAGTAAGTGATATTGATAGCAGTGGATTTGCAATAAAATAAATGTTCCTTTTTAATCACTTTTTGCAGGAATTAATCTAAATAAAAATCCTAAGGGGATTGATAATAATCCTAAAAAGGCTGAAACACCCCATTCGAAGGCATTTAAATGAACTGTTGAAAAGAAGGAACCGCCAAATTCAACTACTAATACTTGGATCAAAATTATACCAACCCAAATGCCACAAAATATGAAATTATTCAAAATTCCTTTGAAAATATTGGCTTCGTCATTTATCTTTCTACAATTTATTTCATTAAATACTTGCATTAATACAAAGGTATTGAAAACTATACAGTCTAAATGTAATTTGTCTTCATCTACTAAAGGATCAAGACCAAAGAAATTGCCACCAAATTGTAAGATTATGAAAAGGACAATAAGTTGGAAAACAGATTGAGCAGCGATGTTTCGTTTCATAATTCCATTCAGAAGAGAAGATGATTTTTTATAGGGCAAGCGGTTCAGCAAATCTTTTGTTGGTGGTTCAGTTCCAAGTGCAAGTGCAGCAAGAGTGTCCATAATTAAGTTTACCCAAAGTAATTGTACGGCCTTTAATGGAATTCCTTGTCCAGAAACGGCTGCTAAAAAGCTTGTGACAAGAGCTACTACATTAACTGTGAGTTGAAATTGTAAAAATTTTCGAATGTTATCGTAAACTGATCTTCCCCACATGACTATTTATTCAAATAAATGATGGAAAGAAACCATTTTTAATTATCAAATATGATGGAAATAAATAAGTACATTTTTAGCAATTTTTCATGGAAATAGATCATAATATTTTTAGAAAATTTTCATTTTTAAACTTGTTTTTACCCCAATTTTTTTAAAAAAGAAGATTTTTTCTTTACTCTCATTTTTAATACGATACAATAAAAAAAAAAACAAAAAAGACCAAGAAATAAAAATAAAAGCTTACTAGCCAAAACTATGGATTTAAAATTGTCATCTAAAATGACAATATCTGAAGCTTCCTTTGCAACATCAGTGCCGGTTATACCCATTGACAATCCGACGTGTGCTTGATTTAGTGCTGGAGCATCATTAGTACCATCACCAGTTACACTTACAACTTCGCCCATTTCTTTTAAAAGAGTGACTAAATCGTATTTATCTTGTGGTGAAGAACGTGCTAAAACTTGAAGATTTGGAATAACTTTTTTTTTTTCTTCAATTTCCATTTTCCGGAATGTGAAACCTTCGATTGCAATGCCATCTTCTGTTAAAATTCCACATTCTTTGGCAATGTGCTTAGCAGTTTCAATATTATCGCCTGTAACCATTCTTACTGTTACACCTGCGTTTTGTGATTCTCTCACAGCTAATAACAAAAATAAGATTAATAGATTATTTGGTATATGTTAATGAAAAAAAGTTTAAAAAAAATTAAGATTATTATTTTACTCAGGATAATAAAGAATTTGAGAAAATTAAATTATTAAAATAAAATACAATAAGTTTTAAAAAAAAACAAAGATATAAAAATGTATTACCTTTAGGGACTTCTTCTCGAACTGGATCTTTAATTCCAACAATTGACAAAAGTGTAAGGTCTTTTTCAATTTCATCAGCATTTTCCAACCATTTTTCATCACATTTCTTTGAATCAACTCTTCGGTAAGTAAGGCAAAGTGTTCTTAAGCCATTTGAAGCCATTTCATGAATACCTTTTAAGAAATCTTCCTTGATTTGATTGTCTAAAATGTCTTCTTGATCATCATTGATAAAATGAGAACATTTATTTAATATAATCTCAGAAGCGCCATTAGTAAAAACTAAATAATTTTCATTGTCTTCTTTAATGATAGTTGACATTCTTTTCCTTTTGGATGAAAAGGAAATTAATTTGACGATTGAATCTTCATTTTCATGTTTTTTTCGAATTGATTCAAAATCTTCATTCCATTTATCCTTAAGCAAAAGAAGTAATGCACCTTCTGTTTGTGATCCAATAATTTTATTTTTTTGTTTTGATTCGTCATAATGTAAGTAAGCTTTAGAATTTAAAGAAATATTTTTAATCAAAATTTCGGAATATTTTTTATTTAAATTATTTATGTCTGGTTGGGTATCAAATTTTGTTCCAAAGAAATAGCCCTCAACTACATTCATTTCATTTTTAGTTAGAGTTCCTGTTTTATCCGAACAAATGGTTGTTACATTTCCCATGGTTTCGCACGATTCCAATTTACGGACAAGATTATTGTCTTGCATCATTTTTTTCATCGAGTATGCTAATGAAATAGTGACAGCTAGGGGTAAACCTTCTGGAACTGCAACTACAACGATAGTAATTCCAATAATAATTGCATCAGTGATTTCTACTAAATCATGGAATTCAAAATTTTGTCCGTCATTAATTCTTCCATCTATTTGTAAAGTGGAAATATAATAAAAATTTAAAAAAATAATAATAATTGATAAAAGAATTAATTTTTGATCTGGGTTTCATGAAAAAAAAAAACAAATTATAATGATAAAAATCAATTAAAGGATTTAAAACAAGTGAAGAGTAAAAATATTTTTAAAAGAATTTATTTAAAAATATTTGAAATATAATTTATTAAATTTATTTATCCTATTAAGGATTATACTAGTTTTGCTTTCTCTTCGGGATGAAATACAATATATTAGTCTATAAAAAAAAAAAAAAAAATGATTTAAAAGTTAATTGAATTAAAGAGGAATATCCGAATTTTAGGTTCTCCTGGTGGATTGAAATCCAATACATTAGTTGATAAAAATGATTCCAAGTTAGTGAATTCAGGGAAATTCAAAATAATTCAAATTTGATTGATTTTTATGAAAATTAAAAGAAAACGTCGATTGGTTTAAAAGCTTTTTCGAAATTCTCGAAACCAAACAAGGCAAAAGTAAAATCGATTTTTTTTGACCTCTTACTCCACTTACTTTCTACTTTGATCTTCAACGATATTTATACCCTTGCACTAAACTCTATTATATTTGAAAATGAAGTGGAAAGTAAATGAAACAAGAGAATTTTGATTGACCAACCTTTTCAATTTAAATTTCGAATTTGGGAAGCAAAAATAGATTTTTACCAGAATTACAAAATTTTTGAAAACAAAAAAACAAAAAATTTCATTTTTAACAAAATTTTCTTGACCCAATATTCTTTTAAGTCGACAAATATGTTGTTAGTCATAGCAAGTAATTCGAACTGAACACAAAATTAGAATAGTCCTGAAATAGATTTTATTGAAATGTATAATATAGTCTTTTGCAAAAGTTTTGAGCTTGGGAGTAAATGCAAACTTGTAAATTTACAATATTTTCTTTGAGTATGAAATTATGAATACTTATTTCAATTAGATCAATGATCAGTTTGTCATTCTATCAATTAATTATTTCTTATTTTTGGTATTTTGAAAGAAATTCTAATTTTGGAAATTTTTAATTTATGAGAGCATTCAATCTTTTATATAAATTTACTATGCAAAAAGTAACTTTATGATGTAAATAAATTGTTTTTGAAAATTTTTATCAAAATAATAAAAAAAAAAATAACAAGAAGAGAAATAAAAAAAAAATAAAAAAAAATAAATAAAAGTTTTACAAAGTTTGAAACCCCATTTGATTAAAAGAACTACAACTGTTAATAGAGCAGAATATAGCCCAAGTTTTCCAATTTGGTCAGCCATTATTTCAAGTTTATCTTGAAGTGGTGTATTCATATCTTCTTTGCTTTTAGCTTTTTCCATAATTTTCCCCCACTGTGAATGTTTTCCGACAGCTGTGACAATAAATTTGCCTTCCCCTTGAGTAACTTCTGTACCAGACATCATCCAACAATCTTCTTCTGGCAATTTGTTTATTTCTTTAGTTTCACCAGTCATAGCAGATTCATTAGTTTTAAGTTCACTCGAATAAAACAAAATTCCGTCTGCTGGTACTTTGGATCCTGTTTGTAAATAGATTATATCACCAACAACTATATCGTGGATTGAGATTGCCAGTTTTTCTCCTTCTACATCAGAATTCCCATTTAATTTTTCTCGAATAACCTTTTGCAATTTTTGATTTTAATAAAAAAAAATAAAAAAATGATTAATTAATAGAATAAATATTTAGGAAACAAAAATAATAAAATTGATAAATTGGTGAAAAAAAAAAAGGCAAAAAAAAACTTATGTAAACATTCACTCGCCTCTAAAAATTATTTTGAATTTTGAAAGTTTTGATAAGAATTAGAAATAAAAAAATTATAAAAACATTTTAATTTTTGTAATCATCAGAATTTTTAAAAACCTTATGTTTTTTTTTTTTTTTTTTTTTTTTTCCCATTATCTCTGTTCGTTTATTAATTCAACTAGATTTTAAAAACAAAATATAATTACACCAACTAATCTTCAAAATATTAAAGGACCTAATTGAACAAATTAAAATTAGAAGTAACAACTCTATTCCACAAAAATGGAATTCTTTTTTAAATTTGATTCTTTCTCAGAATAAAAAATCTAAATTTTAGAATCAAAATAATTTTATAATGGTATTTATTCTTAGAAAAAAATTTTTTCAGGAAATTAATAACGAGAAAATTTTTTAATTCTTTATTATTCAAGAATTCTGATCAAAAAATTATTCATAAAAATATGATAAAATGATTTTACGTGTAATGTTTGGTGGTTTGAAAAAGTAAAATTTCATTTTTGAATATTTATTTTGAAAGTTTTTGGACTTTTCTATTTGAATTTTTGGGTTTGAGAAACTGAAAAGAAAAATTTATAAAACCTTTTTATTTTTATGAAATCTCGCTTTTTTAATTTATGAGAGTTTGTATTGACAAATAATATTGGGGATGTTTAATCTTATTTGAAAAATGCAAGAAAAATAAACCAAATAAACTATTTTCCAGTCAAATAGCCCAGTTTTAGGTGGGGTGAATTACATGTGTTTAAAGGATTTGAATGGATATTAGAAAATATAATTGAATTTTGGAAATTCCAAAATTGAAATCATTTTTTTACATTTTTCGCTTTTTTTTTTTTACTTTTTTATTTTTGAAATCTAATTCAGTTGCAAACATTTTTTCACATTTTTTCACATTTTTTCACATTTTAATGCTTTTTTCTTTTTTTTTCTTTGACTCATAAATGTTTTGCAATTTTTTTTTTTTATTATAAGAGCTCTAGTTACTAAGTGAAAATGTGTTATTCCAATGATATTGAAATAATGAAAATGATTGTAGAAAAATCATATTGGTTTCTATTGGAATTTTCTTATATCTTTAATTGAAGATCAAAATGAATATTATTATTTTTTATAATGGTTATACCCAAAAGAATTTGAGTTTTTTTATTTTTTTAGAAAATATATTGATTTATTAGATTTATTATACATATATATATCAACTATTATTTGATGTGTATTATTCTGTTCATTTCTTATTTATTTTTTAAAGGTCAAATATAAAAAATAATTGATATTTGAAAAACGATTTTTGTCGCTTTGATAAAAGCAAAGTTTATTTAATAATTGAAGATCAGAAAAAATTGATCTTTAATTTTATTTTTCAAATATTTATTAAATTTCCTGAAATATAGAAGATTAGGCAATATTCCTTTTCAAATACACACGAGTATAGAAAACCAACTTTTAGAGTTAAAATCAGTTATTTGATAATATCTTTATTTTTTTTTTTTATTAGATTTATTTATTTGAATTAGTTTTATTTGTTTGAAAATTGTTAAAAATGAGAAATAATTGTAAATCTATTTGAGACATTTAATCTTCGGGTTGTTAATAGCCCATTGAAAAAATTATTAAGATTGGGTTATTAATTATTTATTATAAATAATCAAATTAAAGGGTGTTTCTTTGGATTAAGTGATGAATTTCACAGCTTTTAAAAAAGTGTTGGGGTAGTGTTTTTAATTCCATTATTGTGTTTTTTTTCTCATATTTTTTTTTTCGATAAAAAGAAAAAATTGATTTGAACTGTTCTTTGAAGAAATATTATATTTTTTTCAAAGTTTAAAATAATTATTTTAATTTTTTTGAAATTAAGTCGAGTTTTTGTGCTTGGTTATTTCCAAAACTTACGGTTTTTATTTTTCAAGTATATTTTTGTACACTTTTCACAGACAATAAGATTTCTGTTTTAATGAAAGAAAATGTTTTTTTTTGAAAGAAAGCGGAAATATGTTTAATTTTGACTTTTCAAAAATGAGAAAAATGGGATCAAACTTTTGAAAACAATAATTCACATTCGGAAAATATCATTTTTAAAGTAAATTTGGTATTTTAGTACTCATATTTTTACTTTTGTTTTTTCAATTTCAAGAAGCAGTAAATTTTTATCAATTTGCGATTAAATTTATTTGAAGATTTTTTTTGTATTTACAATTCTCTTAATTTGGGGAACAAACAAAAGTGTGTCTTCAACCAGCACACAAAGATAAAAAAAAAAATAAAGCAAGTTTGAATTTTTGAAGAAAAAAAAAAAAAGGTTAAATATTTTAAAATAAATATGTTACTGTGCATGTAATATTATCCTTGATTTTGTTAAGTTCTCTAAATTGCATCTCTTTTTGATAGTCATTAATTGCTGTTACAAAGGATACAATTAAAACAGCAATTAAAATTGCGGTACCTTCAATCCAGCCTGTTTTAGGATCTTCAACCGTGACGCCCAAGATTAAGGAGACAATTGCAGAAACAATTAAGATTTTTAATGTAGGATCGTCAAAAGTGTCTTTGAATAACCCCCAAAAGCCTTTAAACTCTGGCTCCTTAAACCTGTTTTCTCCAAAAAAGAATTTTCTCTCGTCAAGATTATTTTTGAGATCCTGATTCGGTAATCCATTTTGCAAATTTGTTTGAACAGCTTTTGCAACCCCCTTTGATCCTCCCATTTTCTCTAATTTTTCAGGGTTTGTAGGATCGTTTTGACTACACAGGCCACTTAAAATTTCGGGTGTTGTCTTGTATTTGGTTTGTAATTCATCTAACTTTTTTTGAACATTCAGATTTTTGTCCCCAAGGATATTATTTTGGTTCTTCATTGATGTGAACAAAATGTTTGGAAAGTCTGTATTTTAAAATTTAAAGATTAAAAAACAAGTAAAAAATGTCTTTTAAGAAAAAAATGAAACTGGATTTATTGTTTGATTAACTGTTACGTAACTGAGATTTATTTTTTTTTTCTAAAAGCCAAGAGAACTTGTTTACTTCATGGGTTCGATTAAACTTTGAAAAAAAAACTCATTTATCAACTTTAGAGAAGTGATTATTTTTTAAAAATTATTCATTTTTCCCAATTTTATTAATGGTTTCAAATAATCTGATCCGTTTTGTTTGCATTTTTGGATCTAATGAGAAAAAGGAAAATTTTAAAAAGATTTTAATTTTTTCTGAAATATCAACATTTAAGTAATTTCTGAGAGTTTGTGTGAACAAATAACATTACCAATTTAATCTTATTTTTAAAAATGCGAGAAAAAGAAACCAAACCATTAATCCATTGAAGATCAGGAATAAGAGGGCTTGACGGTAACCTTTATTATCACTCCATTAACAAGATTTTTGCGATAATTTGAAAAAAATCAAGATTAGTCCAAATTTATAGCGAAAAATCAAAAAATCACCACTAAATTCACATTCCCATGTTAAAATAACAATAGAGACAAAATGAACTATTATTTTATTGTAACCGCCTTTACAAAAAATCCCATTGACTTTTACAAACTGTGATACATCACAATCATGAAAAAATTTTATCAAAAAAAAAATTAAATATTTGCTAATTTTTACCAATTGTAATAACTTCAATTAGAATAACACTATGTAGTTACTAAAAGATCTTTGATCAAAAAATAATTTTTTAAAAGATATTTTACAATTTTAGTTAAAAAATTGTAATTTTCCAGGTCCTAGTTATATATTTTGAATTTAATAGTAAAAAATTTGAATAATTTTTTCTTCACAGAAAGGAAGTCATTTTATTATATTTCAAAAGTATATAAAATCTGATTAATATCTTTCAAACAGGGAATCAATTATTTTGAACTATTAAAGAATTATTTGTTCTTTTAAATTGGATACAATATTTTTTTGTGATTTTTCCTTGAAAACTTAGGACACTTTTGTATTGTTGTGAAGAATTTAAAAGAATATAGTCAAATCTATATGATTTTACTTGATTCTTTCGAATCCTGGAATATTAGGGACACTTCCGTTCAGGTTTATTTTTTATTTTTTGAAATAAGCAGAAAATTTATTCATTTTTCAGTTTATTTTCTCAAATCGAAAAAAAGCTAGGCACTCTCGACACTTTTCGTTAGTTTTTTTTTAATTTTAAAATAAACCGAAAATTTTTATATAATTTTATTTATATTCTAAAGAGTAAAAAAAATACCTTTAGGTTTTCCAGAATTTAAAAATATTGAGCAAAATCTTTGATTTTTCTCTATTCTTTTAAATTCTGGAAAACCACCATTAGCTTTTCTTAGGTTTTCTGTTTATTTGTAAAATCAATAGATTTTCTTTAGGTTTTTTTGAGTTTTCTATTTATTTAGAAAATCAATAGATTTTCGTTAGGTTTTTTTGAGTTTTCGAAATAAACCGAAAATTTATTAAAATTTTCTGTTTATTTCAAAAGTAAAAAAAACCTAGAACACTTCACTAAATAAAATAAAAACCCTCAAAAAAACCTAGAACACTTCAAATATAAAACAAAAAAAACAAAAGAGAAGCTAGGCACTCGACGGCACTCTACGGACATAGAATATTTATCATGAGTTATTTTTTCCCTAATTGATGTTTTCAGACGAATAAAGTACTTTCAAAACTATTAGTTATTATCTATTCAAAAAATATCCTAAAGTTGAATTTAATAAAAATTCATTGATACATCTATTTAAAAATTATTAACCCAAAAATGACCCTTTTTTCTTGAACAGTGACTTTTAAAGATCGCAGTACTATTAAAAACAATAAATATAAAAACATCAAGATTTTTAAGAACTTAAATGTTGATTATATTTATGAATAAACATAATCAACGCACTGAAATAAGAATTGAAGCAATATTTTTGTCTAAATTGGAATTTTCAATATATATTTTTTCATACTAGAAAATTTAACAACGCTTTACCCCTTTAAAAATTTTAGAAAATGTTTGAAATATTTTTCAAGTGTGTCTAAGTACTTGAAAGTTTTAAAAACATAAAAACCTTTATAAACTGAAAGATATTGATTTTGTTAGTAGTGGAGTAAAAAAAATTTTTTGCTTTTCATTTTTTTCTAGCAATTAAAAAATCTTCCATTAATTTTATGATCAAGCAAATAATAGTCAATTTCTAAAATCCACTTGAATATAAAATAGATTTGTTTTTTGAAATGGAATTATTACCTTCACAAGTTAAATAACCAAAAAGAATAAAGAGTAATTTTGTTCTTATTGGTAATAAATTAAGAAAAAAAAATCTTTAACCTCTAGTTGTGTTTTCTGTCCAATACAAAGATCTGAGAAGTCACAGTATAACAAAAAGAAAACAAATACAATTACACAAAAAATCTTAATAATTGACGTTCGTGTGGCTGGGTTGTTGAGAAAGCTTTTGAAAAGTTATCCTAATCCCTTTAAAGCTTCCTGAGAATATTGAAAATGTTTTAACCCAAGAAAACACATTCTTTAAAGAACGAATGAAAAGTTGGCTGTTTTAGAAACCTCTTTTATTCAACACAATTTACAACACCATGATAGACTGTGAAAATATTTATTCATCTTTAGTTATTATTATTTTTGATCTCAAAGGATCGATAGGTTTTTCAACAAAATCAAAATAAAATACAACAAAACTCTTTGATCTGATACTTGATTGGATCAAGTATCTTTTTTTGTTCGTTTTTTCAAAGAATAACTTTTTTTCACCTATCATGTTTTTTGATCAAACATAATTTTTCTTTTTGAAAAAATATTGATGAATTAGCCCTAAAACCCATCAACTATTATATCGTGATTTAATTTTTTTCACTATATTTTGACATTTATCATGATTGTTAGACAATTATCGCGATTTGAGAGAATCTCGCAATTTGTGATATTAATCTTGATAGTATTGATTATCATGCATTTTATGCAATATCACGATTTTCATCAAAATAATCACGGTTTTCATCAACCTAATCGCGATTTTATAAAATATTGCAGTTTCATCAAAATAATCACATTTTTTGAAACTTTATCGTGATTTGATAAAAATAATCTCAATTTTTGAAACTTTATCAAGATTTGACAAAGATATCATCACATCCCCTAACATGTAATTAATCTAAAATAATCGAATATATATTCTGGTAATAGAAAATTCTAAAAGTATTAATTGCCGTTGTATTTTTATTTTGATCGGTTAATATTTTGTCTAATATTTAAATCCAAAAGCTAAAAAAAAAAAAAAATAAAATAAAAAAAAAAAACATTAATCTTTTTCAACAAAGTCTTGTGTTGAATATTGGTCTTGGACAATACGATAAATGTATGAAGGCTGTTGACCGTTTTCATTATTGATAAATAATGTAATTAAGTTTGGTGGGACATAATCAAACTGTGGGTTAATAATATGCACCTTTTCTGAAAGGTTTGTCATTTCTGATTGTTCAAAAATTTCATCTGGTGATCTCATTATATTAAATGTGTCTTGGTCATAGGGGAAAAATGGTGATAATTGGTAATTACCAAAAAGTACAATAAAGGGGAGCGAATGGACATTTGCAGCAATTGCAAGATTATGAAAACCAATGTCTGTTATCAGCCCTCCATTGGCCATTACAAATCGTGTTCCAACAATTACAGAATTCACTTTGCTCATTATTGAAAAGATTGCTGAGTCATTAATTAATGTTGTTGGAATTTTTAATTTTGAAAGAGCTACAGCCATTTTATGCCCTGAATAATTTGGTGATGATTCTGCAACGACAACTTCAAATTTTCTCGTTTTATACACTTCTTGGAATAATTCAAGAGCCATTTTAGAATATCCAAAGGTTAAAATTATCTCACTAAATTATTATTTAAAAGAAAATTCATTGTAAAGAAAATTTAAAAGATTTTAGTATTTGAAAATTTTTTTAGATATGTTAATATTTTTGGATCAAAAAATAATTTGAAAAAAAAATTCTAAACTGAAATTTTTTTTGTTGTCTTTACTTTTATCAATTTTTAGAATGAGAAAATCGAAGAGAATTAAAAATCATTATTTATACATTCCAAGATGTTCGAGTAAAATATTTTTTTTTTAAAAAATTCAAGATTTAGATTTTTTTAGTGACTAATTTCCAAAATTTTGAGAAAAAAAACAATAAATCGATTCCAAAAACATTTATTTTTAATTTTACACTAAATTTTTATTTAGGGCCGAGTCATTATGGTTAAAAATAGTTTTCTCAAATGGATTTAAAAAATTTTGTAATTTTTATGAGTGCCTAATAACAATCAAAAACTAACCAACATGTGAAGCGCAATCGATCTCCAAAAATCAACAATCAAAAAAGAGGAAATTTTTAGAAAAAGGCGCCAAAGAGTTACACTCAATTTCCAATTAGAATGGATGTGAATTTATAATTTTGAAAACAACTTTGTTAGTTTTGAAATTTCGCTCTTTGGAACTTTTTGAGAAATCTCGAAGATTTTTTTTTTTTTGATTTTTGAAATGAGTTTAACGATAAGGATTTAGCATCACCATAGATTTATCTATAATTAAATTATGTTGTAAATGAAAGTAAAATATATTCATTCTCTATAGTTGAAATGGTTCTAAAAAATCTATTATCAATATTATTAGACAGTAAATTATTAGATTTTTTACTAAGGATCTCACTATTAAAAATTCTCATTTTTGGAATTTTTTTTTTAATTCCTTTTTCAAATTTAAAGATTGAGTACCCAAATAATAGTTTCGTAGTATTTAATAATTAACATTTAGAGCTCATCCAAAAGTAATTATTTTTTTAATTTTTTACTTTAAATAATTATTCAATAATCATCAACATAAAAAACCAAAAAATTCATTAGTTTTGTTTTCTTTTGATAAAGTTTGTTGTATTTTCATTATCTTTCCAATATGTGTGAAAATAAAACATCAAAAAAAAATCTCTTCGTTAATTATATAATTTTTAATCCATTAATCTACATTTTGAGACAAAATTAAGAAAGATATTTTTCAGCTTTAAAGTCTGAATATTGATTATTCAACCTTTAGATTTGTATCAAAAATGTAGATTTTTTTCTAAAAGTATTGGGTTTTTTACAAAAATACAAGGATCATTTTTAATTGATGATGTCTACAAAGAGTACTATTTGACTAATAGAATTTTTGGAGACATTTAAACAATTGAGACACAAATATGATTTACACCCAATAAGAACATACTTTAATTTTTGACTTCTCTGTGGTAGAAGCTAATCTCTTAACAATATCCTCACTCTGGGAAATATAAAGGTGTATAGAACAACCAGCAAAATTTAATTAAATTGGCATAAATTGATTATGTACTGAAAGAAAAGGATTTGTTTCAAATTGAAGAAATTTAAGCATTTGGAAATATTAAACCAGAAAAAAGGGTGTTTTTTTTTTTGTTTTTTTTGTTAATTGTTTATGGACGCGATTGAATCGTGGTCTATTACCCTTGTATGAAAGCAGTTATTTAAGAACTTGGTCATCGGTTTGAATATGAATTTGTAATTTATATTAGCTAGTAGCGTGTTTGTATTTTTCTCGTTTAATATTTTATTTATTTTTTCTATAATTTTTCTTTTCATTTTTTTATTGTCTTCTTTACTTTTTATATTTTGATTTTTTTTGAATTTTAGGTATTCTAATCTGACTAAGTCTTTAAACCACTCTAATATCACTTGATTATAGGTCGGGCGTTCCCATAAAATGTGAGAAAAGGTTTATTTTTTGGTTTTTCAAACTTTTGGATTTTCAGAATTGATAGATACTTTTATCTCGTTTTGTTTTGTTATTTGAATTTTTGTCAATCAAAAGATCCTTTCTAATTGTATTTTTTTTTTGTTATTTAAAATTGTCATTGAGATCCTATGAATATATTTTTTTTTAGATTTTAACTTTTGAAATTGGGACACTATGATTTTTTATTTTTGATAAAAAATTGAGTTTTTGTCAATGAAAAACTTTGAATATTTTCACTGATTTCTTGTTAATATTTTCTTTTGAAATTTTTTTTTGTTATTGTTAATTTGCCTTTGAGAGCTTGAGAAGGGGATTTTTTTCTCTCAATAATTAAAGAAAAAAAAGAAGGGCATTTTCACATCATCATTTTTAGTGATTAAGCCACTCATTAGATATGAAGGGAATTAACAGTAATGACTAGAAACTTATAAGATATTTTTTTTTTTAAAAAAATGTATATTACTGGTATTAGAATAAAAAATGGGATTTAAAATCTTCACTTTCTTTTTTTCCTCTTTTTCTTTTACAAATAGAGGTTTTCAAAGAAATAGATTGTAATTTCAAAGATCTTTACTTTTGTTTGGTCCTTTTTTATGCTATATAAATTGATATATATCTAATGATAAACGAAGAATGCTAAATGAAAAGAACATTCAAGAATTGAAAAAAAGATAATCAGCCGAAATTTAATTTCATATTAATTTCACAGATAAGGAACGAGGTGTCTATTTGAAAACTTGTTATTTTTTGATCTCAAAGAGATCCCCAGAATGCCAAGAAAATTTAAAAGAATTTCGACATATAAAAACGTTTTTATATGTAAGTATATGTTTACCTTTCTTTATTTTGTTTTATTGCTTTAATTTTTCTTTTTTTTTTTTAGTGTCAACTTTTCATTTCTCAAAAAACAAAACAAAAAAAAAATAAAAAGGAATAAAATGCCTACTTTGCATGGATAAGATCAATTCCTTGCTCAGAAATTGCATCATGGGTGAATTTTAGTTCTTCTTCGACATCGATCATAGATTTTTGAATCTCGTTTTTGATATTATTTTTATTTTTGTCATTTAATAAAGCGAGATTGAAAGCAGATGCTGATTTTGTTTTATTGGTTTTCAGCAAAAAATCAGACAATGATTTTGAGTGGCGAAGTGTTCTAAGTGGTGGCGAGATATGAAGAAATTTATTCATTTTTGTTTTGCTTATTTTTGTTTTATTTAGTTTCTTTATTGTTTCTTGTTTTGAAGATTTTTTCTTTTCTTTTTCTACATTTTTGTTTTCTTTACTTCCTTGTCCAGTTTCTTTGTTAATGATAAAAAGGAGTCTGCGAACCATATTCCCAATTGACATTTCTATAAAAATACCAATGAATAATATTTTGAATTAAAAAAAAAACAAAAAAAAACAAACACAGAATTTCGATGGTTAATATTAAAAAACGGGTTCTAAGAGTAGGTTGGTGTTTCAAAAATGAAAGATTTGATCCCAAGATTAAAATTTACCAAGAGGGTTAGCATTAATAAGCATTTTTCCAAAGTATTTTGTTTCTTTAAAAAGATCCTCTTCATTACATGAAGCTACAATCAGTTTCAAGATCTTCCAAGTTTGAACAGCACACTGATAAGAATCTGTAATTTCTGCTCTTCTAACTTTACGAATAAACTCGTCCACAATATTTTTAATTGTATTTTGGCTTTGCATTTTAATTTACAATTCAAGAATTACTAGACAAGAAAAGGTTTTTTTAAAAAAAATAATTAGTCAAACCTAATAATCTCAGATCACAACCAAAAATGAGAAAGTAACAGCATGGTTTTCTTCATGTAGTCTCGAAATAAATATGAGTTCTTAAAATATTAGAGTGGTTATTAATGGAATTAATGTATTTTTCTGGATCAAGTTCTGAAAATTATCTTTGAATAACACTAAAATAATTTTTTTTCGTGTTTTTGTGTATTGGTAATCTTTATTTGAAGTTTATAAACTCATTTGGTTCTAAAATGAAATGTATTCTATTTATTAATCTTTTTCAAATTATCTAAAGGACAAAGTTTCCATTGTGGTGGGTGTTGAGTTTTTATACTAATTTATATTCACTTATCAGAAAGAATTTACATTCAGAATAAATTTATCAGAAAAAATACTTGTTTTGAATTTACTGTTGTGAGAAAATTGTTGGACAGAGTAAAATAGTTGGACAGTAATTTTAATTTTGAACATTACTAAAAAGGATTTTTAATTTCTTATGTTTGTGAAATAACTAAAGAAAATAACAATAATCTACTTATTAGAATAAGGATTAATGTAATTCTACTTTTTCAAAACCTTATCTCTTATAATCTAAAGCAAGTTTAAAAATTACCATTTTCAGAATTAATAGTAAACTTTACTAAAACTTGGATTTTTGTTCAAATAGCATGATCTACTTTTGGTTATCAACCATTCAAATGAGTATTCTACACATACCGCAGATTAATGAACTTGTAACACATTTAAACCTGGATTTGTATAAAATTCACCAAGTTATCAATAGGATTTGATTTTCAATTTTACTAATGTTCCCAATTAAAAATGATGTCCAACTATTTTTCTCTGTACAACATTTTTCTCTCAACAGTTACAATCAATATAAAATTTCAAAATGATTCTAAAATGAAAATTTTCAAAAAAATAAATGCCTTTCAGGGATTTTCAAGTGTATGTCTAAATTGGAAAGGTACTATAAAAAAGTAAAAAAGATCAAAAAAGAAAAATTTGAAAAAATAAATAGCTTTAAGGTTAAGAATCCATGAAATATGAAAAAAGGTTATCTAGTATTATGTAAAGATGTGTTATTTTGGTTCTTTAGTTATGGGTCTTGAACTGTGTATGAATTTTAATAGTGGTTAAAAACGGAAATTTTTATTTTTATAGAAAAGAAATTTAAAGCCTATAAAAAATAAAGTAGATTCTAAAAGTCTTTTTAGAGTATTTTTATCAACAATATCATCAATTTTCACCAAGAAAAATTATACTTAAATCAAAATTTTCAGGTTTTTATCAATTATTTTTTTTTATTAGGTTAAATAAATAAATTAGACATTCTAAAAATTTGTTAATCTGAAATCCATAATATTTTATTGAAATTTCTATCCTTTTTAGAAAGAGCCTCTTTATTTAAAAATCCACTAATTTTTCAATATCTTTTTTATTAAGATTCCTTTGATGAATTTTAATAAATTGTTGAGAGATATATTTTTTAACGAATCCATAATTTTTTTAATTAAACAGATTAAATGATTTAATCAAATTAAATTTTATTGAAATTATTACTAAATATAATTGAAAAATATTAATTGAATTTTTATTCTCCCTTGAACCGCACAATATCAATTTCTATATTATAATAAATTAAAATCCAAAATAAAGGCTTTGAAATGTCATCAAAGTGGAATATGTTTATTAATTAAAAAACATTACTGTACATAAAAACTTAAAGTGGAAAATAAATTAATTGGAAAAGATTGCTGATCGTTTTATTGTTGGACAAGCTATCAAAAAAAAATTAGATCTTCATGTATATTGAGATCTAAAGAAGACTTTTCTTGGTCAAAAAATTGGTGTTTTATTTTATATAATTTTTATTAATCTATTAAATAAGAGTTTAACTTTCACTCTAAGATAGTATTGGAACAATAAATGTTGGGCTTAATACATTTTTTGTCTTGAATCATTTTTTATTCCACTCTCAGTTCCTTTTTTGAGTCACAAACTTTCTGATAAAAATCCAGTTCCTAAAAATTTTTGAAATTAATCCAAGAAATCCAAATTCTAGTAAAATTATTTGTCTGTAAAAATTCCAAAAAAATTTGTCAAAATTGGAGATTTTTTTGTGTCGTAATTTTTGTTGAAAATTTGTACCCAAAAAGTTGGCCTGGTTGTAAGTGAAATATATTTTATTGTTAATAATCTTTACATTTAATTTACGATAATTGAAAAAAAAAATATATAAGTTTTTTTTTTACTCAATTGTAATGAAATTTTTGGATAACGGGAAGGAAAATAATTTTTTTAATTTTATAGGTTTTAATTGTGATATTTGTCTTTCATTTATCTTTGTGCTAGTTTTGTACAAAAAATTTTACTAAAATTTAATTCTTTGTAGTTTTTAATTATGTATGATGTATTTTTTGTTGTTTTTTTTTAACTCATAATATACTCAAAATTAACAAAGAGTTCATAAAGACCTAAAAATTATAATTTTTAGATCACTGTAATCAAAAAACTGGGATTACTGAAAATAACAAAATTTTTAAAATGATATCATTATAATAAATTTTTATATTTGTATCTAAAATTCTTTTTCTCATTGTTCTATTTCATTTAATTTCTTTATATATTTTTTCTTTTTTAAATATTGAAATTATTCTTTTTTTCATCTGAAAAGGTCAAGAAATAAATAATATCATTTGAACTTGCAGAGATGTTTTAATTTTTTTATCAATATATTTTTTGATGATATCATATATTATCGTTGTATTAACAATAAAATCACGTTTTTATTAAAAAAAATCCCAATTAGTCATACTTTATCACGAAAAATCATAAAATCTCGATATTCCACATTATTGTAAAAAAATAATTATCACAAAAAAATAAGAAAATAATTTATTTAAAATCATCTTTAAAATATTTCATTGATTTTTACAAAGACTTAGAGGCTTCTATAACACTTTTACCAATTAAATATATTAGAAAGTGTTAGTAAGTGTTATGAATTGTCTTCAAGTGTTTGAAAGTTTTAAAAGAGTGAAAAAATTTATAAACTGAATGAGATTTTTTGTAATGGATAAATAAATTTTTTTCTTTTTATTTTTTTTTTTAACAAAATATAAAAGCTCAAACAAATTTTAGGATCAAAAAAATAATAATCAATTTTAAAAGTTTACTTGAATATAAAATTGAGGGGTTTTATTTTTATTTTTTGGATTTATTGCCTTCATAAGTTAAATAACCAAATAGAATAAATAGTAATTTTCCTTCTTATTGGTAATAAATTAAATACAAAAAAAACCCTAAACTCTTGTTGTCTTTTTTTATCTAATACAAAGATATGAGAAGTCACAGTATAACAAAAAGAAAATAAATATACAAAAAATCTTAATAATTGCTGGTCGTGTGGTTAGTCTGTGGTGAAAGATTTTTAAAAGGGTTATCATATCCCCCTTTAAAGATTTTTTAGAATATCAAAAATGTTTTAACCCAAGAACACATTCTTTAAAGAACAAATGAAAAGTTGGTTGTTTTAGAAACTTACTTTGATTCAACACAATTTAGAACACCTTGATAAACTGTGAAAATATTTATTTATCTTGAGTTATTATTATTGTTGATCTAAAGGGATTGATAATTTTGTCAAGCAAACCAAAAGAAAGTATAATAAAACTTTTTGATCGGATACTTGATTGAATCAAGTATCTTTTTTGTTGTTTTTTTTAAGAGAATAACTTTTTTTCACTTGATCTATTTTTTTAATCATACAAATAAACTTTGTAAAAATATTGTTGAATTAACCCAAAGTCGTCAGTTATTATATCCTAATTACTTTTTATCCACCAAATTTTGACATTTATCACGATTTTTTCTATTATAGTGATAATTTCGAATATCTTGATTTTTTTAACTTTATTATGAGTTCAGCATACAAATCAGTATAATCTCTATTTAATTATATATAATTTCCCTCTTGTTTCTTTTTTTTTTTCTGTATATTTTTAAAAACAAAATAGTTTTTTTTCTTTGTGAATTTCATTTTTCATGTCCATTATATATCGTAAGTTTCTTAAAATAATAAATTTCGATTTTTTTCAATAATTTTCAAATTATTTCCTAAAGTTCTTTAGAATACCAAAAAATGTTTAAGAATTAAAAGTATAAAGTATTAAATATTATTAATTTCATAAAAAAAATATCATAAGGTTCCTTTATTCATATACTTGCATCATAAATATTCATTATTAAATATTAACTGATTACATCATATTAATTATAAAAAGTAAGAAAAATTATTTAAATGGAAATTAAATTTGATAAATATAATTATTATTCAATTTCGGTTAAAATATCAGAAAGATAAAACAGAGTTATTAAAAGGTTTCAAAAAAAATAAATATTCAAATAATTATTTATATAAGATTTCACTATTCTTTATAATTTGAAATCAATCTAAAAAGGTATGTCAAAATACTTTACTAAGGAATACTGTGAAACTGGGATTATTTCAATATTTTAATTTAAGTCAATTCATATATCGATTAATAATATGTTATTTGGAAATACATATTTAAAATTCTTTAAATACTTGGATATATTTTGTATTATTCAAATGTATAAAATAAATTGAGTTACATCTATACTTTTTTATAAAACAGAATTTAAAATTGAAAAGATTGTTAGATGGGTAGAAAAAATACAGTCGATTCAAAGCTACTGTGAAATTTTTTCAATATCAAATTTTGTTGCTGATATTGAAAAAATACACTGAAGCCTTGAAACAGCTATAGAAAAAAATATATAAATAAATAAATAAAAATTGTCCATCCCTAACTTAGTAAAATGAATAAATTTTAATCAAAGAAAAAATAATGAAATTACCTTGAACTCTTAAAAATAATAACAATAATAATAATAATAATAATAAATTAATAAAGTATATAAAAAGGGTAATTGATAAATACTAAATCAAATAATTGTGAGATAAAACTAGTAATTAAGTCAATTTTAAAAAAAAATAATGCTGTTTCCAAATAAAATTGATAAACACTGGTATTTTAAGGGAGTAGCCACAGTAAAGGAAAATTTTTCACTTTTTTACAATTCTGAAGAGGATCAGAAAATAACATTTTTTACTTTGGTTGTAACTCATTGATTTTTATTATTTAAAGTACTTCATTCATTAGATTTTTTAAATGTTTTGTTCAAAGTCTCAAAGAAATTGCCACAATAGAATGTTGAGTTGAATTGCAAAAAATAGTGTTTTGAATGTTGAATAACTTTTCTTTTATCCTTCTCTCAACATTCTATTATGGCATTTAATTTTTTCATTTTTTATTTTTTCATCATTTTTGAGATTTTTTTAATCATGACAAGATAAAGCAATTAGAAATATTTTTTTATTAGTGGTATTTGGGATTAATGGATTTTGTTTAAAATGAACAACAACATTACAATTGAAAGAATCATAAAAGGAAACATAAATGAGACTTAAATAGCTAGAAGAATTCCAAAATTAGAATAATTAAGTCAAATTATTACTTATTAGGATTTTAAATCATTGCGTTTAGTGGAATTGGAGAAGTGAATATGATTATATGTTATCAAAGTTTAAAACACAAAATAGACACAAGTTTTATTCAAAAAATCTGAAATTATCTTCTCCCAAAAAAAAAACTAAACCCCATTCCAAAAATTTGTACATATCAGAAAATCAAAAATAGGCAAAACAAAAACTCAATTTATTATATTTTCCCAAACATAATATAAAACCATATTTAAATAACATAGTATCAATGGTTTTTTAAGTAATCATTTTCATCCAAATATAAGAAAACAATATAAAATAAAAAATCAAAACAAGTGTACCCAAAATAAGGAAACGAGCTAAAATGAAAGAGTTTGAACAAAAAATATATTGGTAGATTTGTTAAAATTACACCAACAATGGTTGATCGATCAAATGATAAGATACCATGCACAGGTTGTATGTGGATTTTTCAATTTTTGAAACTCAACACTAACATTCTATCAACCATCTATAAAAAAATTTCAGATCTAACTAAACAGATTAAGTAACTGAAAAATTGGAAATGAAAACAAAAACAAAAAAGACAAAAAATGAAATAGTTTGTTGAATTAAAATTAATTTCGAATTGGATGTAAATCATGTTATTGTTATTTTTTCAACTGTTTAAACTGTGTCCACATTAATGGAATTAAGTTTATTTTAATAAAAAAATAATAATAAAAAAAACTATTCTATCAATATAATCTCAATTTTTTTATTGTTGAACATTACTAAAAAAAAAATAACAAATAATTTTTTTAAAAAAATTTTTAGAGAATCTACGATCACACGCCACGAAAATAAAATGTTCTTATCTCATCTCTCTCAAATTTTTATCATGTCTTATGGTGTAGCTAATTCCCTTAAGGCAACTTGGATCATCTGTATTTTATTTTAGTTTTCATTTTTATTATGAAATTGTTTCTATTTGTAAAATAAACAGAAAACCAAAGAAGACCCAAATTTATCTCTTTTTTTAGCTTTAGGTATTCACCGTAAGTTTTCTAAATTTCATATTTTCATTTCAAAATTAAAAAAAAACTAACCTCATTTTTCAAAATTCAAAGGAATAATGTGAAATTGAATATTTTACTCAATTCCCTTAAAACTCTGGTAGACCTAAAGATAAAATATATTAAGAATGGTTGGTTTCACATTGGCTTTAAAACTTGACAATTGTTGATTTCTATAAATAGGTTTTGAAATTTTAAGAATAAAGATTCTGAACAATGTAAATAAAAACAGAATCATTTTTCATTTTTCTTTCTTTTTGTATTTAGAAATTTTATTTTTTTTTTCCCTTAATTAAATCTCAAGATTCAAGAACTTGAAGAAACAATAAAACAAAACAAAAACCATAAACTTTTTTAAAATGAGCAAACTGTTTAAAATCAATTCAACTCTAAAAAGCTATCAGAAGAACAAAAAAACACCAACAAACGAAATTTTATCATTAACACCTCAAATGAACACAAACGATAATTGGGAAATATTACATGATCCCAAGCCACGAAGCGTTAGCACTGTAACTGTTGGCACAAAGAGTTACAAAGTTGGTGCCAGTGACTTAAATTCATCAAGAATGACAATGGGCCTCCACGAGTATTTCTATGATTCCTCCAAGCGTTTGGCATTAAATAATAATTATCTTTGCTATCCAGTGAAGGACAATTCAAATCGGGTAGGATCGATCAGAGTTATTAATCGGAACAATAACAGACGTGCATTAATCCCTGGGCACAAGGACACTATTGTCGATTTAGGATTTAATTCTGAGGAAGACGATTTGCTTGTGTCTGTATCTATTGATGGGATTTTAAATTTATGGATGATCATGGAAATTAAAGGCGAAATTAGACATGGGCTGACTTTTTCTGTTAGGTACACTGGGCCCATTGGGTGTGACTTGAAAAATTCACCAAACAAGTTTGAAAAAAATGAAAAAGATAACAAAAATGAAAACAAAAACGAAAAAGAAAATAATAATGAAAAAAAAAACGAAGAAAAAGAAAAAGAAAAAGAAAAAGAAAAAGAAAAAAAAAACGAAAAAGGAAAAGGAAAGGAAAATAGAAAAGAAAAAAAAGGATATTTCACAAAGGTGGTTTGGGATAGTCGAAGACAAAACATTTTGGCTACAATTACAACTGATAATACAATTATTGTATGGAATGTTTTACAATATCTATCCAACACATCTGAGAAGATTCAAGTTAATGAAAGTTCCAAAGTAGAAAAAGGTGCCTACTTTTTAAGCGGACATACAAGTAAAATTTTAGATCTTGCGTTTGAGCCAAACAAAAAAATTTTGGCGTCCACAAGCGAAGACGGTACAATTCAAATTTGGGATTATAAACAGCAAAAGTGTCTTAAAAAATTTTATCCACACGACAGAGCACCAGTAAATTCAATTATATATTGTGGGAATCCGCTTAAAATGAATCAAGAATCATTTAACAAGGAATTATCAAAATTTGCCTTAACAGGCGGGAAAAATAATTCTGAAATTAAATTATGGGATATCGAAAATTGGAGCTGCTTGCAGACGATTAAATTTTTACCACCCATGAGCAAAATGGACAATAATGAAGAATTAAAATTTGCCTTTCAAATGTATTTGGATGCCACTTCTCAATTTGTTATTGTTATTGACACACTCCGTCAATTCCTCTATGCTTTGCATTTAAACAATAAGTTTTTGAAGAAAGAAAAATTCAAAAATCCAAAAAGACAACAGAGTGATAATACCAATAATTCTCGTAGTCGCAATCGCAATCGCAATCGCAATCATAATCACAACCACAATAGCAATGTGGATAATCTTACTAATAATGTTAGTAGAAGCCAAAGTGTTAATGGCGGGGAAATTTTTGATAGCCAAGAAATATTAGAAAAGAAATTTGTAATTAATTTTGATTATTTGACAAAATTTGATGTGAGCCAACCAATTTACAGTGTAATATTAGAAAATATTAAAAATCAAAAAAAATCATCTTCAAATAATTTCCCTTTTGACATCAATATGTTCTGTATTACTTCAACATCAATTGAAAACTATATTTTAAAATCAGAATTAATTGATTCTGAAGAAATTAAAAATTCCTTAAATAATAAAGAACAACTAATAGCGAAATTAACTAGGGGGTTAGAAAATGATGGGATCAATTTTAAGAATAGATCAGAATCAAAAAAAGAAGAATTAATTAAAAAATTCTTAAACAACATGGACCATAATTTAAATAATAACAAAATAAATAATAAATTGAAAAAAGAAGGAATACAACCAAAGAAAGATCAAGAAATTAATAAAGATAATAAAAAGATTGGTGATGGTGGCGATGATGATAGTGATAGTGATAGTGATGAATACAAAGAAGAGGAGGAGGAAGAAGAAGAGGAAGAGGAGGAAGAGGAAGAAGAGGAAGAACAAGAAGAAGAAGAAGAAGAAGAAGAAGAAGAAAAAGAAGAGGAAGAGGAAGAAAGAAAAAGAAAACGAAAAGAAAAAGAAAAAGAAAAAGAAATAGAAAAAGAAAAAGAAAAAGAAAAAGAAAAGACTATTAAAAAGAAAAATAATGAATTTTTATTAATTAAAAAGGGACATCACATCCCTAAAAATATGAAGGGTAATAAAAAAATATATAAAAATGTATGGAAAAAATCAAAAAAAGATAAAAAAATGGAAAATGAAAACGTTAAGGAAAAAATAACTGAAAATACCAAAAATATTAAAGAACAAGGTATTAATAAACAATTAAAGGGAAATAATAACGTTAAAGTGCAAGAAATAATGAAACGTGATGAAAATAATAAAAAAGTGAAGAATGGTGAAGAAATTGGAAATGAAAAGATAAATGTGGGGAAAGGTGAAAAAAATGATGAACATGTTGAAATAAAAACAGAAAAGGAAAGAAATGAAGAACGGGGTGAAAGAGGAGGAGAGGAGGAGAAGGGAAATATAGATAAAATAGAAAATGATGAAAGTAAAACCTTAAAATTTCAACTTGAAAAATTATTAAATAATTTTGAAAAAAATATTATTAACAAGACCAATAATAAAATTCAACAAATTAAAGAAAAGCAGAAGATTTTTATCGAAGAAAAAGTTCAAAATGTCGAAACGGACAGTTTATTTGACTCGGTGGAAACCACAATCAAGAAATCGATCGAAACGTTTTTTAAACCCATTGCGTTTAGAGAATTAGAGTTAGCCTTGCAATCAATTCCAGAAATAAAAACAAAACATCTCGAAAAGAATAAAGAAATCGCAAAGAGTATAGAGATGCTATTAAATAGTAATTGTTTTATTTCGGAAATTCTGAACCAAATTATTCAAAAGGTTTCAAATAAATTAATAAAAAAAATTAATTTGTTGAGCGATAGCAATATCAAGCAGAAGAATAGCTCGTATTCCAAAATTAAAAACGAAAATTTAATCAATTATGAAAAATTAAAAAAGAAATTAAATGAAAAATTAACCAAAAAATTTAATTCCTCATTCTCAATGGAAAATATTTTACAAAATATTAAAATAAAGCAAAAGGGTTCCCTTAATGGACAAAATCAAAGCCAATTATTCACTCTTCTAAATGAGCAATGGAACGCATTTAACCTTCAAATTTATGAAAAATTGGATCAAATGAAATTGAATATTTACCAACATTTAGAAAAAATGACCAACTTTTGGGATGGTCCAAAGGGTATTTCCCAGTTTTTATTAGATGTTGAAATGTACAACCAAGCATTGGCAGTCGTTTTCCAAAGTAATCAAAATTATGAAAATAAAGAGCAATTGATCGTTTGGTGCTTAAGGGAATTGGAAAAAAGAGGTGTTTTCCATTCGCAAACGCTATCCTTTGACTTGATCATCATTGATTTGTTATTTAATTTTTGTTCTTTTGATTTCGATTCGGGTTCGGGTTCGGGTTCGGATTATGGTTATGAAAAATATTTTAAAATCAAAACGAGAGTATTATTAAATATTATTTTAAAATTGGACCCAGTACTTATTGAACAATTGCTTCCAAGATTGGAAAAATTAATTCAAAAATTAAATTTTCAATATAATAAAATTGTTAAAATAGATAATAAAAATGCTACAGAATTAAAAAAATTGATTTTTATCATAAAATCTAAACAAAAAATTCAAAATAAAAAATAAAAAGTAAATTTCTATTTTTTTTGCAATTTTAATGCTTTCTTCATAAACTCCATTTCAAAAATTGTGACTCGGCTAAAATAATAAACTATATATATATATAAATATAAATAAATCCCTTTTCAAACAAAACGACGCACCTCTCAAATCACCAATATATTGAATTTGAATGTTAATAAGATAATCACTTATTGGTGATTTTCATTTTAATTATTCATTTTTTCATTTTTTGTTTCTCGGTTATTGAACAGTTGGAAAATGAAACAGCAAGATAAGAAGAAACCAATCTGGAAATAATCTACCAGTATAAAAACAGAAACAGTTTAAGTTTATTTCGAATGGGCTAGATATAGGAATTAAGAAAGACCATTATTAGTTTGATGTAGCAAAGAAAAAAGAAAATATTGAAAAAAAAACAATTCTGACAAAATACCTAGATGAATTGCAGCTTTATATAGAAACTGAGACTTTAAAGAACAAACGTTTGGTCTGTAAACAACTTTTTCCCAATTCACCGTGTTCAAAGGTTTTTATTGGTTTTATATTTTTTTCCCCCTACAATTTACAAAGCGAGATTTCTCATTTCAAACAATGGGGAACATCAATTTTTAAAATGTTTAATTGTAATTAATATTTTTTTATTTTAATGAGTTTTAAATATTATGTTGTGTGTTTTTTTAATGTTTTAAAGAGTTTCTTAGATTTTAGAATGATTCTACAATTAATTAGATTCAATTATAAACAATTCTTGAAATTTTATGTAACCGTTTATTTGAAAATGAGTTTATATTTATCTTTAGTATCTTAGGGCAACTAATCCTTATTTCTTATTAATAATTCACATTTAAATATTTGAAAGATCTAAAATCCTGATATTTTAAAAAATTAAAAAAAAATATAATTCAAAAACTTATTAAAAAGCTGAACCACCATCTTTGAAATGAGCATTACAGATTTTTTATTACTTAAATTTCATTGAAAAAAAAAACTTAACAAGAAGGTTTTTTGGTAATAATTAAATTTATTTTAAAATACATTACATAGTATCAATGATCTTAGTGTTTATCGGTTTTTTCAAAGATCATTTTTTTTTTTTCCACTTAACTTCTTAAAAAAAAAAAACGATTAAAAGTAAAAAGAAAAAGTTAATCTAAAAGAAAAAGAAAAAAAAAGAAAAAAAAAACATAAAAAAAAAAAATATTGAAACAAAAACAAAAATGAAAACAAAGGAAAAACAAAAATTTGAAAAAACAGAACAAAAATTTCAAGAAATTTAAAAAAATGATTCTATTCTAAAAATTGAAAAATTTTTTGATAAGAATATGCGAAAAGTTACACAAAATCACTTCCATTAGCATCGTAAATTGAATCGACATTTTTGAAAAATAAACTTTGTTTCTTTCAAAGGTGTCTGATATAATTTTCAAATATCAATTATATCTGATAATGTACCTGAGAAGAAAAAATAAGAAATAACTAAAAGAAAATACAGATCAAATGATAGCCAGTATCCCTATTAAATAAAAATAGTCAAATCAATAGATTTTCTTAAAAATTAGAAAACCCCAAATTCTTAGTTTGCTCATTGAGAAAAAAAACAAGAAAAGTTTCATTTTGGTCTTCAATTTAAGAAGAAAGAAAATACTGATGGATATTAAAAATTATAACACTACAATCATTTTTCCTGTTTTAATAAAATTTGAAAAACAAATTTTTACTAAGTGGACCGAGATCTTGTAAAAAAAAAAAAAACGAAAAAAAAATGTAAAAAATCTGAAAAAATGATTTCAATTTTGAATTTTCCAAAATATTTAATTTTTCTTCTAATATCCATTCAAACCCTTTAAGCACATGTAATTTACCACTACTGCAATTGGGACCCTTTGATTGCAAAATGGTTTAGTTTCTTTGGGTTGTTTTTTGTTTTTGTTTATTTGGTGGGGTTTTCCTTTATAATAGAGTTTGTTAACTTCGGGGATCTTGTCTTTGGTCGTAAACTAAACTCCATTACAATTACTGTGAATCATCCAAAATAATAAAGTTGATATATATATATATATATATATATATATATATATATATATATTCGTTTAGTGTTCAAGAGTAACTATTATTTAAATATGCTGTATAATTCACTTTTAAATTATTATTAATATATAAAAACCTGTTATTTTTTTTTTTTTTTGATTTTGAAGGGGTTGAATTAAGCTATTCTTAGATTCTTGAGGTTTTCTTTAGTTTTCTTTTTATTTGGATAATCAGTATATTTTAAGATATAAAACAGAAAACCTCAAGAAATCATAAGTACTCTGTGGTACTTTAGGACACTTTAGGGCACTTCTCTAATTTCTATATTTTTGTTAAGAAATTTTAAAATTGAATTATAATTTACTTTTTTTTTAACCCATGACAAAATAAATAATGATTTTTTATATTGAATGATATTAAAGATAAAATTTTTATTTTTTTATTGATTTGAATTAATTCTTTAATCCAAATTATTCAATTTTCTTTATAGAATGGGTGTCGTTAGGTTTTTTTTAATTTAAGAAAGAAACAAAAAAATTATTTAATTTTCTGTTTATTTCTTGAATAAAAAAAAAATGCCCTTATCTTTTTCAGATTTTAAAAGGATTGAGTGAAATCTTTGATTTTTCTCTATTCTTTTTAATTCTGGAAGAGCGCCGTTGGGTTTTCTTGAGTTTTCTGTTTATTTGTGAAGTGTTCTAGGTTTTTTTTGCTTTTTAAAATAAACAGAAAATTTATTAAAATTTTCTGTTTAATTCAAAAAGTAAAAAAAAGCTAACTAAAATCAATAGATTTTCAGAATAAAACAGAAAACCTCAAGAAAACCTAGGCACTTGACAGCACTTGACGACACAATCCCATAAAAAATGATCCATATTTTTAATGATTTCAAAGTTAATGTATATTCTAAGAAATTGCAAAATTTTATTTTTATTTTATTCTTACTATAAACATAATAATATCTATTTAGATGATTTGTGAATATTCTTCGTTTTAAGATTGTAGTAGAATCCTTCCATTTTAAACTATTTTTATTGTTATTGGGTTTTTTCTCAATTTGAGAAATGAAAAGAAAATTTCACAAATTTATTTTCATTTGTCAAATTAAAAAAAAAAACAGCTGTAAGCTTTTCCAGAATTTAAAGAATTGAGTAAAATATTTGAATTTTACTCCATTCTTTTAATTTCAAGATAACAACCATTATCTATTCCAGAATTTATAAGAATTGGGTAAAATCAAAAATTTTGTTTTTATTTCTGAAATTAAAAAAAAAAGTAAGTTGGTAGAATATGGTGCTTGAGTTTCAGCTGCTTATTAATATTATTATTATACCTAATAATTTTCAATATCCTTAAATTATTCCATACGGGACCGTTTATTATTAAAGATTTCTCTAAATAATTTGAAGATTACCATCTTGTAATTATAATTTTTCTATTTTCCAATTAATATTTTCATTTTCTTTTTTTGAAAATGTTTGAAATTTTTTGATATGTGTTCAAAATCAAGAATTTCTAATTTCTTTTTGAGTTTATACCTTCTTTTATATCTCAAAATTCTTACTTGGTCTATTTTAGCTTCAGTTTTATAAATTATTCTAGGGGATGCTGGTTGATTTTTAACATTTTTTTTACTTTTTTATTTATCCAAACGCCTATAGTGTTGAAATCGTTTTGGTTAAGATTGGAAATTATACGGCTATTAAATATTTGGCGAAGGTATATTGGTTTAAACTTGTATGATTAACTCTATTGGATAATTTATGTTGGTTAAAAATCATTTTGATTTTTATAAATTGTTTTTTTAATTTTTTAAAGTTTTTTTGTAAATATTTCTCTTTTTCAACTCAAATTACTAAATACTTTATTCCAGGTAATGAATTTGACTTTATAGTTTTATCAATATTTCGATTGCTGGGAAATTCTTGGATAATTTTATATATTATTATCAACTTTTTGTCAATTTCTGAAATGGGTCCTTCCATTATATAAATGAATTCATTTACAAACAGTTGAACATGTTTTTCATCGTCTTTTAATTTTTTCAATTTATAAGTGGCTAATAAATCCAAAAGTTGGAAGAGAGGGGGGAGATCCAATTTATATAAACACTAATTCCTTCTTTTTTGTATGTTATTTCTCAGCTAAATTGTAATTTTTTCTTTTTTTAAGCGGTTAATGTCAACATAGAAAGATCCAAAATAAAAGTATGTAGTAATTCGGTATTAAAGGCATTAGTGCTATATGTTTCACATGGATCAAAAAAATCTACCTTAAATATTATTGAACAATAAATTATTGGATTTTTTACTTATGATCATATTTTAATAATTGTCATTTTAGTTTTTTTTTTCACTCTTTTTCCCAAGTTTAAAATAAACAAACCCAAATAACAGTGTACTCTGTTAGCTAATAATTCAGATTTAGAACATCCAAAAGTAACTTATTTTTTGTGAATTTTTGATTTTAAGGATTTAATCAAGAATCATCAACATAAAAACACAATGAAAGATTATACTAGTTGTCTTTTAAAATTTTATTGTAACATCAATATATTTCCAGGATTTGTGAAATAAACTATCAAAAGAATCAATTTATTCGAAACTAATTTTTTAAAAAAATTGAATTTTTTAGAAATTTAGTTGAGGATTCAAGACAAATTGAATAAAGATATTTTGCAACTTTTAGGTCCAGAAAAAATGATAATTCAACATTTAAATTTATGGTAAAATTCAGATTTTTTTCTGAAATTCTTGGTTTTTTTTACTAATACAAATTCATTTTTAATTGATCAGGGATAAGTAAATATTACTAGTTTACTAATCGGTTTTTTTAGAGACCTTGGATCACTGGTACACTAATGTGATTTATATTCAATAACAATATACTTCAATATTTGACTTCTCCTTGGTAAACATTAATCTTTTAAGGTACTATGAATCGTGTGCTTAAGAAGGGTTATTAAAATAGAAAAAACATTGAATTTTCGTCAGGGATTAATAGATAAATACTAATTACTAAAGGAAATTATCAAGTAATTGTATTAATATCTTCTGAGGTATACATTTAGGTATTAAAAATTAAAGTTTTCAAGACATATAAAAGATAAAAAAAACAAATTTATATATAAAAAAAAAACTTGTATTTCATATAAAAATTCATTTTTTTCTGGCAAGTAAAGATCTTAAAACTGACAACATAAATTTTTATATTTACCAAATAGTCTCAGTACCTTTTGATCCAATACCATTTAAAATAAAAGTTAGAATCTTCAAAATATTCTCCAATTAGGATCCAAAAAGCATTTTTTCTCAAATTTTTTTACAGGATTGTGCCATTTTAAGGCGCAGGAAAAATCAACTTTAAGGCACAAATTTTTGATTTAAGGTACTTTCTCAATTTCAAGATATAATTTCACTGAATAATTACAGAGTTATTTTGAGTGTTTTTTTCACAATATATATATATATAGAATTTTACATTATGAGTAATCTTGGAAATTTACACCGAAAATTTGTGACTTATTTTGACCACTTTGATTTTGTGCCTTAATGGGATTTTTTTTGTACCTTATTTCTTGATTTTTCCTGTGCCTTAAAAAGGCACCGGACTGTAATAAAAAATTCAAAATCATTTTTTTGATACCTAAACTTGAACATCTTGCTTAGAAATGTTTAAATAAAATGTAAAAATCACGGAAATTTTCTAACTGAAAAAATGACGATCCTTTCAAATATTTTATATAAACAAATATCACTTTAAAAGATCACATTGTCGATGTTTTTTGATTATTTACATACACAGATTGTTTCGTTGTCAACATAAATCTGATTAATTCAGACAAAAGAGTTGGGGGTTTTGTCTTAAATTTTTTGGTTTTAATTCTTTTTGTTTTTTTAAGAAATTGAAGTTCACAGCAATGCTATTGGGAATAGTGTTTACCAAACTTGATTTTTGAAAAGAAATAATCCTTCCAAACATACAAAGCATCATTTTTATTTTTGTGTGATATTTTTTTTTATTTATCTTTCTCTCTCAAAACCTAATTGCTAGCATCAATATAAATTGTTTCCGAGGATGTGTGGGAAAACTTTTGAGGAATTTTTCATACAAGGATCTAATTGAAATTAAGGTTTACAATCCCTGAAATTTAAAAAAAGATTATCTTGTGTCGTTTGTTACCACTTGTCAATTTGGTTCTTAGCAAATCGATCTTGTACTTGGTATGGATTTTAATAGTTGTTCAAAATTTCAATTTTTGACAAAATATTTTTTTTTTCCGACATCCAAATTGAAGAGTTTAAGATTAATTAGCTGGAACTTTAGTTATAAAAAAAGGTGGTTTGTGGGTTTTTGATTGAAATTTTTATTTAAGTTTGGTTTTATTGGGTGCTTTTAAAAAATTTTATTTTTTCATTTAGTTAATTGACAAAAAAGTAAATCAAGATTCTTTTCTACAACAAACAATTCTAAAGTTATTCTTTGACACCTATCAATCTATTAATCTTACATTCTTCAATTCTTATTTCGCAAATAAAAAAAATAAATTGTCAAAAATTGCCATTTTGAAACACTATTAAAATTTATACCAAGTACAAGATCAATCAGATAAGAGCAAAACCAACAACCCACTACACCCTACACATGATAATCTTTTTTCACATTTCAGGGATTGTAATCCTTAAATTTGCAAAAATTATTCAGTTTTTTGTTAATTAAAAAAAAACACTTTAGTAGTTGAGAAATAACAAAATGATACTTTTTGTGGAATGGGGATGTTTTTGAATTCGATACAATACCAAACCCAATCCAGTGTGTTATAATCTAAATATTTCTTGGTTGGAAATAACAAAGATCCAGTCGTCAAAAATTACAAATTTTCGACATTTTAACCCTTTAGAACAACTTTTAAAACCTTCTTTAATGAAACCATTAACTCTAAATAGACATAAAAAAATAGAGAAAATTCAATTTTATGTGCTTGGGTTTTAAAAATTCGACTGAAATTAAATTTTCTCAAAAATCAGATTTATTCTGATCTTTTTTTCTTTTTTGATGTCACAGAAATCATAGAATCAAGTACAGACAATTTTGGGAAAAATATTTCATTTTTTACTTTCGAGATCTAACCTAAAAACTTTTATGAAATTTAGTAGCCTTAAATAGTCAATTTCGAAAAAAAAACAATTTTCGATACAAAATAAAGGTGTATACTAACCTTTATTTCTACTTTTGTATTATTAAGGTAAAATTCATTTAGGGCTCCTTTTTTTAGAAGATTTTTAGGAAAAAAAAGTTTAAAGATCTGGGATAAAATTGCGTAAAAAAAAAAAAAAACGATTAAAATATAGTAGTCGAGGGAAACATTTTTATTTTTGAAAGGATGATCATTAAAAAGTTAATAAAGCAAATTAATAACTTTATAATTTTTTATTTTTTTTTTTTTTAAAATAAGATCCTGTTGTGTCTCATTGGTTTTAAATTTGAGCGATAAAATCTAATAAAAAATTAGATTTCAAAAAACCAATTTTTTTGGATTTATTTAGTAATAATTTAGAGATTACTACAGGTGTTTGGATAGACAGCAGATGTAGCAACACCACAGTTATTTGATCTATCTTTGGCCATGTAAATGTAACCTTCATTACCCCAAGATGTGTTCCATGAATTTTTGACAATCCAGTAGTTATCACCGTTGAGAACACCATATCCGACACAGAGGACGGCGTGATCAAGTTGGGTTGATGAGCAATCTGGTTCGTAGTAGACACCTGATTTATATTGTTGGAAACTCCAGTGAGAAGCATCGATGGCAATTGAGATTGGTCCGTTAGCTTCAACGGCGGTAGCAAGAGCGGCTTCAGATTGGGCTTTGATGTTTGTGTGTCCTTTACATGTACCTTTCTTCTTACATTGGGTTTTTTTACAGGTTTCTTGGACGGCGTGATATGGGTAATCTATTTCAGCACAGTCACCTCCTTGGTTTTGGACCCATTCAAGAGCTAAGTATGGCCAACATCCGTTACATCCGTAACAGTCACCGTCACAATCGACGATCATGGATTCAGAGTATGAGTTTAAGATACCTGTGTCAATGAAATCTCTTCCTTCCATGGTACCGGTGGTGGAGAAACTCCAACAAGAACCACATTGTCCTTGGTCTTTAACTGGGGTAACAGCTCCTTTTTGTCTCCAATCGACAGTGGCAGCGGTTGGTGCTTGTTCATTGTCCCAGACTGGTGCGTCAGAGTATTGGAGTGGCATGTTTGGTAAGATGGATAAGTATTCGTCTCTTGTCCAGTCAGAGAATTGATTGATACCGGTCTTGAAGGAAACATCAGTTCGGGCGTTGTGAGCTCTGATTCTGTCAAGGTTGCTCTTGAAGAGAGAGAATCTCAAGGCTTGTTCTTCTGGTCTGTAGTTTCTGTTATATTGTTCTTGGAACTTGGAGAAAAGGAAGTTATAGTTGTCTTCTGTGAGGGGTTCACAGAAGGCGGCAACTACTAATAATGCGATTAAAAGAAATTTCATCTATTGAAAATGATAAATAAGAGTTAAATTTTAAGCATATAAATTTAGTTATAAAAGAGTGAAAAGAGATTTTTTTTTTTTTTTTTTTTTTAATAAATAAAAAAAATTAAAAAAAAAAAAAAAAAAAAAAAAAAGAAAATTTTTACTTTTGATAAATCAAATTAAAAAAATGATTTTTGATATTCGATCTTTTGTTTAAAAGTCAATTCTAAAAATGAAATAGTGTTTCCAAAAAAACAACTATACACTCAAAAATCAAACACTTAAATTCTACAAATTTTTCCAAAAAAAAAAAAACAAACGAGTCAAGAATTTTTTACCAAACCAGATCTGAAAATTCCAAGAAATATCGAAAAAAAATTGCTTTTTGAGAGTGAAAAATGAATAAGTGCTTTTTTTTTATGAAAAAAAGGAGAAAAAATTTACACAATATTTTTCCCAAGAATAACAAAAAAAGAAAAAAACAAGAAATACCATCTTGAAGAAGAGGTTTCAAAAATTGACTCAAAAATAATTATATGATGTTCACTAAAATCCAAAAGGTTTCGAAACAAATGAAAAAACTGATCTTTGCTATATCTAATTTACTTATTCATTTTCCTTTTCCCAACATATTACTTTTATAAAAAAAGAATGTGGTTTATCAGAAAAGGTAAGGAATCCTATGAAACCATCCACTCCTCTAAACCTGACAAAAACAACCTCGACGAAATGGGCTGTTTGATATTTTGAAATGATAATTGCTAAACAAATTTTCTTTAACAGCCTTGTCGATCTACTGTTACAAAACAAAGGGATTGGTTTTAAAGAATTTTCGTTTTTCCTTTTTATAATTCAAGGTTTTAGATTAACTGGTTTCCTTATGGTTTGTATTTGCTTAAGAACAGAGACCATAATTTCATTTCACACCTATTTGTGTATTTTCCTTTTAGTTTTTACAAAAAAAGTAAGTTGAAATTTGCAATCTTGAAATGAAAAAGGAAAATCTACACTTTTTTTCTTTTTTTTTGTCAAAATAGTAAATCGCAAACTAATTTCATTTCTACTGTTTGATTAAGTCAACCGTTTTGTTGACCAATTAACATTCAACCAAAAAAAAGTGTTTTCAGTTCTCTTTACTTTACAGTTCAGGTGTAAAAAAACACTCCTGAGAGTTTAAAACTCATGTTTCTAAGAAAAACGCACATGCTTTTTTTCTTATTGTTACCAACAACAACTAATTCTCGACCACATAGCTATTCTAACTTTCCAATCAATTTCTAAAGAAAACATCTGGGTATTTTAAGAACAGTTGTTTGAATAACCAGTCTTGAAACTGTTTGTTTTTTTTCAGACTTTTATTGGTGTTTGAATTTCAAATGTGAAATAATTTTCACTTCATTTGCACAATTTTTCTTGTTTTCTATTTGTCACAAAAAACAATGTAACCATTCAGGAAAAAAAGTGAAACAAAGTTTTTAATTGGGAACCTTAATAGAACCTGAAAAGTAAAATCAATAAAAAGAATAAATCAATCAACTTCAAATAATAACACACAATATAATTGCCAAACAACCCATCAAATACAATTTAAATCTACTTGATTTATCAAAATTGTTTGTGTGGTTTTAGTGATCTCAAAAATAATCATTTTTTTGAACAAATTTTTAATGATTGATCAATCAAAGAAAAACTAAATACACAAGGTAGTATTTAAAAAAACTGTTATTGTGGTGAAGACTTCATTTTGTCTTTATTTATTTATTTATCCTTTTATTCTTTAGATCTTACTTTTCATTTTTCTGGTTCTTTTAAGGTTCCCAATTAAAAACTTTGTTTCACTTTTTTTCCGCAACGCTATTAAAATATTCATTCACTTTCCAAAAAGATTTAAAATCGTTACAATTCGAATTTTTAATTAATAAAGCCAGTACTATTTGTTGAACAATAAATAGAACAAAATTTTCCTTCAGCTTTCTTAAGAAAATTGTTTAAGAGATCACACATTAAAAGACTTTAATTCAGTAAACAGCTATATACTTATTTTAATTTTTGAATTGGGACTTTTGATGATTTCTTTTAATTTTTTTGATCTGTGATTATTTTGGAAAACTGAATTAAAATTTTGATACTTTTATTTTGCAATTAAAAGTATAAAATATTAATTTCACTTTACGAATTGAGGACTTTGGTAATTTATTTTCGTTCTTGGTCTGTGATTATTTTGGAAAGCTGATAGAAAATTTTGTTACTTTTTCTTGTACAATTAACAGCAAATACAGTTATAATCCAAAAGTAAGTTGTAATTTTTAAACTTTCTGTGAAAAAGGAAATGGCAAATGAAGTGAAAATTTTTTCTGATTTAAAATTCAAATAACTTTAGAGTTGTTTTGGAAAATTTTTGTTTTTAAGGTACAAGTTAACAAGTGAAAACAGTGGAATTGTTTGCAAAAACTGACTTGAAAGCGTTCCATAATCTCGATTAAATTTGTCCACTGATAATCACTTTAAGGGACTAGTCTCTATGAAATTTTTTTAGGTAAATTTAATAGAGGCCGAGAAATTTTTTTTACCAATTACTTAGATTTGAAATCAAAGTGAAGAATTTCTTAGTATACTAATGAAATCTTGCTAAATGGCATTCATTAAATTTAGTTATTGTTATTATAGCTTTAAAAAATTTTTGCATTTTTTCACTTTTTTGAAAGTTGCCTTTTTTCAACTTTTCGTAAAAAGACAAAAAATAAAAAAAAATATGAGCAAGAAAGCAAAACCTTGTTGTGTTTGTGGTAGACCAACATAAAATAGTTTGAAAAATAAACCTGAAAAGGTTTTTTTTGGATTTGTATGAAAAACAGTGTGATTCGAAAAAAATATGCAATATATGCTTTACCCAAAATAAAAAATTTTGTTTCTTTTCTTGTACCATTCTTTTTTTATCATGAATCTACTTTTTGAGTTTACACTCTTTTGATTTTGTTAAATTTGAAAAAAAATATTTTGAATTTCCAATTATTTTTTAACTTTTTTTTTGAAAATTTCGAAATTTTTATTATAAAAATAGAAAAAATCCAACTCAATTTTTTTTTTGAAATATCATACCTTTTTGTTTTGTCATTTTTTATTTTTTTTTGAATGAAAAAAAATTGATTCACAAATTATTTTTTGTTATTTTAATCGATTTTGTAAAATAATAATGATATTACTCATAGCGAAAAATAAGAACGAAAAATGAAAATTTAAATATCAAAAAAAAAATTTATTATTGTTGATTATATGTTTGAAAATTATTTTTCCTCAATTATAATTAGAAAAAAAATATTTTCTAATTATTTTTAGCAATTGTGAAAATTTCAATTTTTGTACATTTGAAAAAAAATCTCAAAATTTTTCAAAATTTTTCAAACTTGATTTTTTCAAAAAAAAATGCCAAAAATATAATCTCCATATTAAAGTACCTTATTATTGATAACTTTTTTTTTCTTCAAAAAATGTATTTTTTTCTTAAAAAATTGAAAAAAAAAAAAATTAAAATTAAAATTTAAAAAGTTATTTTTTTAATGTGTTTTTTAAAAATATGACAATAACTCCTTAAATATAGTATCTACAAGTTTTTGAACTTTCAAAAACTTGTTTAAATTATACAATTTCTACATTTTTATTTCTTAAATTTCATGTAACCCCCAAGAAAAAAATTTTCAAATTTTTTGTTTCCACTTGTACAACAAAACAAAACAAAAAAAAACAAAAAAAAACAAAAGATGATTAAAAGGCAACAGAAAAGCTGTTTATTTTTTTTTTAATAATTTCAAAAAAGTATGATGATCAAGAACCTTTTTGAAAGAAAAGTGTCAATTAAAGAACAAATCTTTGAAAAGTAATGAGACCTTGCATCGTCTTATTACTGCAAGCTTTTAAAGTACTTGAAATTAATTTTTTTGATTAAAAAAAAAAAGATCGTCTTTTTAAAAAGCGAGGAGAGATGATTTAGTTAACTTTAGGGATTGTAAGGGCTTGAGCTAAACCACATTTATCCTTGTTTCTGACGATTCTGTAGTAGCCAGATTCACCCCATGATGAACCCCAAGAGTTTTTGATTTTCCAGTATTTAACTTCAGATCCTAAATGTTTGCCTGTACCATATCCAACGATGAGTAAAGCGTGGTCAAGAGTCTTTCCACATGGTTCGTAATCGATGATTCCGCCAAAGTAGAATTGTAAAAGTGTGGCGTCCATGGCCATGCTGACTGGTCCTTGGTTATAGACAACACCAACGAGTGCTTCTTCGTCTTTAGAGATGTTTTGGTATGATGGGACGTCGAATTTAATGATTTTGCCTGATGATTCAGCACATGTTTGATCGACACCGACGTATGGGTAGTTACTTTTGTTTTCAAGTCCCTTGGATTTGGTTTGGATATATTCATAGACGGTAAATGGCCATCCACCATCACATCCAGCGACACCGTCAATGTGATTACAGTCAACAATTTCTTGGACAGAGAAGTCAGTTAATGGTTTTCCCGAAATGGCGTATGCGGCTTGGATGGCTTCAACACCGGAAAAGGCCCAACAGGATCCACATTGTCCTTGGTTGTAAACTGGTTCAACAACTGGTGGGTCGGATTTTGTCCAATCGAATGCGTCTGGGATGTCCTCGAGAACTGGGTATGTGACGACGGTCTTTGGATCATTCTTTGGGATTGGTCTTCTGTTAGTGTAGGTTCCTTTGAATTCTTCGGTGGTCAAGTGAGAGAATTGGGTAACACCATATTGAGCACCTCCTTTCTTGTTAAGGTTGTGGATGGTCTTGAGGTTGTTCTTGAAGATTCCTAATCTTAATGCATCTTCTTTGGCATTAAATTTGAGATTGTGTGTTGCTTTGTATTGGGTCCATTGTAACTCTGGACTCATGCTGAACACAAGAGTAATGAAAAGGGCAACTAGAAGGATTTTCATAAGAAACAAATTAAATTTATTTTTTTGTATGAAAAAAAAATGATTTAGTTTTGGTAATAATTTTTTTTTTCTGGATTTGTGTTTTTTTAAAAATTATCTTGACTCGTTATTTTTTTGAAAATGTCTTCTTTTTATCTTGACTCGGGGTTTTAATTCGTTTTTGTAAAGTTATCCATATTCTGGAATTTTTGAATGAAAAAGTAAAGAGAGAAAAAAATTAAAAAAAAAAAGGGAAAAAAAGAAAAAAAAATAGCGTTTTTAAGTAAATTGAATGGTACTTTGAAACTAAACTCTCATTCATTTTTTTTTTTAAAAAATAAGTACAAGAAGAATAATTTTTACCCTAATCATCAAAAAGAAAGTATTAAATTGAAGACGAGAGCAACCCAATTTCCAAAAGAACGAATTGTCAGCCAAAAACCTGGTTTCCTTAAAAATTTCTTCTTTCCTTCAGAAACAAAAAACTTTTATCCATGATCGATGAGAAAATTTTGACCAAAACCAAAGTATGTTTCGATCTTATTACACAGATTTTTTGATTGCAAAATCAAAAACATTATCCTTTATACTTGTTTTTAAGAATGTGGTGTTCGACAAATTGATTATTCTTTTCTTAATCTTGAGTTTCAAGAATAATATCACATACTTTTTTTTCTTTGTGTTACTGCCAAAAACTAATTCGCACACAAATTCAAAACCTATTCTCAAACCAATTTTGTTGGTTTTTGATTCAAATTTAATTCAATATTTTTGATTTGTTTAGTTCTTTTTTATGATAATAAATTTTTTATTTGAATTTCCTTTTTTATTTTCTTTTTAAATAATAGGACATAAAGAAAACAATTTCATACTAACACATGGATTCTCATCCGTTTCTTGGGTTGGTTAATGTATACCAATAAACTAAAATAAATGTGTTGTAAACTTTTTCTTCATTTTCGATTTTTTTTTTTACTTTTGATCTTTATGGAGAACTATCTAAATTTAAATGTTAAGAAACTTTATATAATTGGTTGATATTCAAGACTTTCAACGTCAAGAATCGTTTATTTGGTTTGGATAGAATGGGAATTGAATTAAAAAGCGCTTGAAATATTTGTGAATTTATCAATAGTTCTTTGATAACTAAAAAAACACTCTTTTTTTTTTGAAACAGAACATAAAACTTTGAAACGCCTTATTTAGTTACAGTAAACATAAAGGGACTAATAACTCTTATTAATTTTTAATCCCAAAGGTAATACTGGTATTTGAATAATAAATGGTACAAATTTTCATTTCATTTTCAATTTTCTTTTTGAGTTAGAGATCACAGACTTCACTACTTGTTTGTAACTCTTTTTATTAAAGAAAAATATGGGATTGAAAGTGAAAATTGTTTCCCATTTAGAATTAAAATACCAGCCGAGTACTTATTTCTACAAAGATGAATCAAACCAGATTGGCAACTTCATTTATCAACTTTAGAGAGACGAATTATCATTTTTGAAAGAGTTCCTTTTTCCCAATTCTATTTTCAGTGGAAAGATCAAGATGCTTTTTGTTCCTATTTTTGGATCTCAAATTGGAAAAAGAAAAACTTGCAAAAAATTTTTATTTTGAAGAAATCTCACCTTTAGTAATTTCTGAGAGTCTTTATGAACAACTAAAGTTGAAAATTATATTAGTTTAAAAATATAATTGAAATATCAATAATGAATCGTTGAAGATCTAAAAAAATTGATCTTTTATTTTATTCACAAAGAATGTTTTATATATTCTTGAAATTTAAAAATTTGGGTATTTTTTTTTCCAATATCAGATCATAAACCATAAACTGTATTATACTACAAATTAGTTATTTGGTGATTACTATTATACTTATTTTTTTATTCTTTGAAATATTAAATTTGAATTCGTTTTCTTTGTTGGAAAATCTTTAAAAATGAGAAATAATTGTAATGTCTATTGATACAATTAATCTTTGGGTTATTAATAACTCAACTGGAAAATTAAGATTGTATTGCTCATTACGTATTAACAATCATCAAACGAAAAAAGCATTTCTTAAGATTACGAGTTGAATTTTCAGGATTTAAAAACGGTATTTTGTGAGAATTTTGAATTTCTATGTTTGATTTTTTTTCTTGTATTTTTTTATTCAATAAAGAGAACAATTTGATTTTAAATTTGTTCTTTGAATCAAAAAATGATATTTTTTTTACTTTTCGAATAATTATTGGAATTTTTTTGGGAAATTAAGTAAATTTTTTATATTATTTTATTCCAAAACTTTGTGGTTACATTTCTAAACAATTGTATTTTTCTAAACACCCTTTACAATCAATACTATTTCTTTCTTTCTTTCAAAGAAAAGAAAATTTTTAAAATAATTAAGAAATATTGAAAAATTTAAATAAATAAATAAATTTTTTTATTCAATTTCCATTTTTATAATCTATAACCTTAACTTTTAAAACAACCAAAGAGAAAGAGTCTTCTCTCGTCAAACCAAAATTATAAAGTTTTCACTAATTACACCAATTGAATACTTTTTTCAATGTGAGTGTAAAAAAAAAAATTTCTAAGAGCAGTGAAAAAAATACCGGACCTGAAAAAAATCCAGTACAAGATTTTTAATTGTGAATATTAGTAAAATTATTGTGTAATTTCATTTATTTACAATCAAATTCCTTTTTTTAAGAATCGAACCTTTTCAATTATAACCCCCCCCACTTATTAGAATGATGATTGACGAAATCACACTTGTTCAAAACACCATTCAATCAATCAAAAAACAAGAAGAAAAATTATCATTTTCCAAACTCTAGTAAACCTCGATAAAACTCGATTTTTTTTCAAAAAAAGTTGATCATCATTAGGCTATCAAACAATTACTCGAGTATTCTAGAGACACCTTACTTTGATGGACTTTAGGTAGGTTTATTACTAATCTCATAAAAAAATTGGTTATTTATAATAAGGATTTCATTGAAATTATACAAAAATTTTACTAATACTTACAATTAAAAATCTTGTCCGGGATTTTTTTCATGTCCGGTATTTTTTTTCCTACTATAAAATGGAAAATGAAATAAATTTTTTTCAATATTTATTTGAATTTATCAGTATATGAGAATTTTTACTTTTCAGTAATATTTTCAGAAAAATGTTTTAAACTTTTAAAAACAAGAATTCATTTATGAGAATGAGCTTTAAAAACAAGTCCGATTCAATATAATACCGCTGTTGTAAAATAAATTGAAAAATATTTTCATTCAGCTTTCCAAAAAAAGATTTTTTAAACCCTGTAACTTTACAAAATTCTAAACCCTTGCAGAATCTAAGACAACGGACTTCTCTTTTGAAATACAAACTTAATAAATTTATTTTAATTAATATCATTTAGGTTATAAATTGAGAAAAAATTCAACTTCTGTTAAATTATATCTTTTCTTTTTCAAAAAGATTTTTCAAAGAAGTAGATTGTAATTTAGGCCTCTATTTGAAAAAGGATTTTGATAAAAATCAGTGACATTTTTTTTTCATTTATAATTTAAATATAAGTGTTTGGATCTAATTTTTTTTTCTGGAAAGACTAATGAAAATATTAATATTTTTATTTTATAGTTAACAACATATAATTATATTTTTTCTTCTTTTTTCAATTTTAAAGATAAAGTAAAACCGTTTGGAATTTTTTATTTAATTCACTTGAAGATTTTTTTAGTTAACTAACCTGTTAATATTTTTATAAAGTTAAAGTTATTTTGCTTCTTGAGGGATTGACATTATATTAGATTTCTCCATAATCAAAATAGTTTGTAATTGGCCGTAAATGATATTAGTGAACCCCCCCCCCCCCCCCCTTTTTTTTTTTTTTTAAAGATAATTTTAAAATCTTATTGAACAATAAATTATAACCTTTTTTCTTATTATCACTATAAAAAATTGTTATTTTTGAAATTTTTTTGTTAATTCCTTTTCAAAATTAAAAAAATGGAAACTCAAAACAATAGTATTCTGGTATTTAAAGAATTCATCTTTTAGAACTTCCAAATGTAAGTATTTTTTCAATTTTTTAATTTCAAAGATTAACCCAATTTTCTTCAATATAAAGTCCCAAACAGGGTTTAACCCCCCCCCCCCCCCCCCTTTTTTTTTTTTTTTTTAAAGATAATTGTAACATCAAAATAAACCCCGATTCAAAAAATTTAATATACCAAAATTCAATTTTGTAAAAAAAAATCTTATTTAATCAATTCTAAATAAAAAAATAAATTAGAACCATCCAATAATTGTAATTTTAACAATTTTTTATGAATTATAATACACACAAAACAAAAAATTAATGTTTATCAATACTAATAAACCAAGGTATTATTAAAAATTTTGGAGAGAGCAAAACAAAAAATTATATTCTGAAATTACCACAAATTCTATTCGGAATATTAACGGATCAAATGACTAGATCTATCTACTAATTTTATTTGAGATATTATATTTTGAACAACTCAACTTTATTATAATACAAATCGTAGAAAAAAAAATGATCTAATTATACAAGTTCAAAAAATGAAATGAATATAAAAATAATAAAAGAGGAAATAATGGTTTTCTTATTTTATAAAAATCAAAATTATTTCCAAGTTGAATGAAATTGTACAATTGTGATTGTATGTACCATTTTAATTCTGTAGAATATTTTGAATTTAAGTTTATTTCCAAGATTTAAGAAACAATTCACCAAAAAAATCTATTAGTTTATATTTAATTTTTTTAGAAAATTTAATTATTCAAAATTAACCCAGATTATTCGAAAAAATTAAGAAATATATTTAGCAACTTTGGATTCTGGAAATTGATTTTTCAGTCTTTAAATTTGTGATAAAATGTGGATTTTTATCTGAAATTGTTAGATTTTTTTTCTAATACAAGGATTATTTTTAATTGATGAGATCAAAAAATTGTACTTCACTACTAATTGCTTTTTAGAGACCTTTAAAGATTCTAATAACCATAAATTTACACACAATAACAACAAAAATTGATGTTAGATTCCTCATCGATTCGCCCAACTCCTTAACTGTGATAAAAAAAATATTCAAATTTTTATACTATTAGATTTGAAAAAATTCTTGGAAGAAAATTGGATTTTTCAATTTAAAAAGTAAAATATCATGGAAAATAATTGCTTACGCAAGACCTTTTATTAACAAAGAGTGATTATTATAACTGGAGTTATGAAAAGTGATAAATTAATAAATATTTAATTTTTTTTTCAAAAATTTTTTTCAAGATCGTGTCGTCAAAAGGAAAACAAAATAATTAAAAAAAATAACTTATTATAATTTCCCTTAACATAGAGATATGTAATTGAAAAACTTTAAACCTTGGAAAATTTATGACCCCATTTCTGAATAACCACTTAAACAATATAACTCCATAATTCAATTGGTTTAAGGGACATGCGTTTTAATAACATCTAACCACCCTAAAAAAAAACAAAATAAACCCGATCCAATAATTTTAGTTTTTCCCCGATTATCCATTTTTAAAATTCTATATTCTTTCTTTTATTTATTCACATATTGGATTCTTGAGGTTATTTATTATAGATTATTTATTTGATCTTTGAAAACCAAATTTAGTTTAAAATACGACGAATCGTGTTTTATAAACACAAATATCATGCGTAGACACCCTCTAAAACCAAATACATGAATTTAACGAATTTAAAATACATTAATTACTATAATAACAGTTTTTTTTAACATATTACCATTAACAAATAATTAAAATATATAAAACAGCGAAAGAAAACAATAAACTAAAATTTCAGGGGATTTTTTACCATAAACGTGGTTCAAAAAACGAATTTTGTTAATATTATCACCGAGACTATATTATAGAACTTTGCGTCAAATCTAAAACAAGGAAAATTTCAAAATCCAGTAATTCCATTTTTCTAATCAATTGAAAATATAAGTAAAATCTCGAAAATCTACTCCCATTATACAGACATATAACACAGTTATCCAGAAATTTTAACAGTTCAAATTGGGGGCATTGGTTAAATATTCTGAATCTGTTAATTTTAACTCTTTAATGAATTCAGAAATTAAAAAAATCCAAAAATTGTAAAATTAATTGAGAACATGACTGAAAATTGAAAATAAAATTTATTGCGATTTTTCCTTTAGATAAATTCTAAATTTATCGGAAATAATCTTTATAAGAATTTTTTTGTTGTCACCTTTACGAAGTAAGAGTTTTATTTACTTTATAGCTTTCTTTGAATAATTTTTTTCAAAATTTTATATTTCTATTGTGAATATTAGAGGATTTATTTTTTTACAAAAAGGTTTTCATAATTTCATGATAATTTGCAATAATCAAACACTTCTCTTAAATTCAAATTCTCTCAAATATTTTAAAAGCATGAAAATGTTTTTTATTTCAAAATTTAAAATCAAAAGTGGATTTTCATTTTCAGTCATTTTCTCAATTAATTTTACAAATTTTGGATTTTTTTGATATCTGAATTCACCAAAGAGTTAAAAATGATGGAGTTAGAATATTTAAACAATATCTCAATTGGAACAGTTATAAGTTGTCCTGTAATAGAGTTATTTGTCAGTAAAATGGGAGTAGATTTTCGAGATTTTACTAATATTTTCGATTGATAAGAAAAATGGAATTACTGGGGTTTGAAAATTTCCTGGTTTTAGGTTTGACTGTTAGATCCAAGAAAAAAAAAAAAAAACCTAAACCAAAAAATAATATACTAAGAGAAAACCACAACATACTTGTTAGAATAATTATTATTTTATATAGGCAATTGAATAATTAATTTAACCAAATGACCAAAAATCAACGATAAATGAATCTTTAAAGGATAAAGCTGAATATTACAACTTTTTGAAACGACAATGGTTTTTTTTTCTTGAAAAAATTTGATTGTTTTTCTTTTTCATTCTCAAAATTTCGAATTGAGGATGTCCCAAGCTATCACTTTGAAAGATTTCTTTACAATTTTTCATTTTACAATATATATAAAACAATTTTCTTTTTTATATATTTGAGAATATAGAGATAAATACAACTTGAAGTTTTTTTTTTTTCATTTTTTTCAAATAAATTATTTATATCTCAAAAATTTTACTAAATACTTTAATTTGTCAAATATAAAAGTTGTATATAAAAAAACACAAATTTTGTTAAAATGAATTAAAGTTATTTTGGAGTGAAAAATAAAATAATTTATTTCAAATTGAAGAAATTTAATAATATGTAAATATAAAATTATAAAAGATTAATATTTTTTATTCTTTTTAAACTTTTTGTAACAGTCAATGGACTTGTTACAGTATAGAACAATATCATATAAAAATATCAAAATAACTAAAATAAGACACAAATAAAATATATATTTCCTAAAAAAAAAAAAAAGATTAGTCATTTTACTTAACAATCATTTTTTTATCAAATCAAATGATCAAAGACTTTTAAATTTATATATACATTAAATTCAGGAATTGTTACATAATTTTTTTTTTTTAAAGCCTTATTTGATTAATTAGAATCTACTTTAAAAAATTCATTGACTTTATTGAAAAACTGTGAACCTTTGTTATATTGGAATTCTTTGGATTGAGGATCATCAGGTTGAATTTGTTAAATTAGATTAATTTGTTTTAATTATTTAGATTTTGAAAACTAAAAAAAGGACAATTTATCAATCTCCTCTTATGAGACAAATCATCATCTGAATATGAAATAAATTCATTCTAAGGTCCACTTCCTTTAATAGTTTAAATAAAAGAGGGATAATTCCATTTAAATAGTTTTTTTTGTCACTTCGAAATTTAGATTACACCGAAATAATGTTTTGATTTTTTAAATAAGACAATTTAGGAAGATCTTTTGAAAGACAGGCTCTATAGTTTAGAAAAATCAGATTTCGATAAAATTCCAGCACTTTTACATTTATGAAAAGTTTTGGATGATTTCAAACAGTTTGAAATTTATTTTTTTTCCTTTTTTCTGATGGATCTAGAAGAGTTAAAAAAAAAACAAAATAAATTGCTTGAAAAAGTGAGAAAAGTTTTACTATCTTTTCCACAACCATGTGTTTATGATGGAGAATCAAAAGAAGATTTTCCAAAATTTATCAAACATATCTTTGATATTTTTGAAAAAGACGAAGGGATTAGGGGTGATCTGAAAAGGAAATTTCTGAAGGAATTCAAGGAAAGAGAAAACGAATTCAAACACCCACTTTCTTTGTGTGGCTGTACTGTTGAAGACCCAATTGGTTTAATCCACTTTAAGACACACTCAATGAAAAGAGGCAAGATGTATAAAAAGTATACCGTTTTGAAAGGGCTAAATAGCAAAACACAAGATTTTCTCAAGAAACTATCAACAGAAGGATCTGAAAGAAGAGAAAAAATTAAAATGCAAATTGCCAATAGCATCTTTAAAAAACAAAAACAAATGGAAATTCTACACAAAGAAACCAACGAACAAGAAGATGAAAAAGAAATTCAAAAAGAAGAACAAGATAATAATCAAAAAGAACAAGAAAAAGAAATTCAAGAACAAGAACAAGAAAAAGAAAAAGAACAAGAAAAACAAGAAGAAAAAGAAAAACAAGAAGAAAAAGAAAAACAAGAAAAAGAAGAAAGAGAGAAACAAGAACAAATAAAGTTAATCTTAATACAACACAAAGAAGAGATTAACCAAAAAATTCTCCAAATTATAAACGCAAGAAAAAAACATTTTGAGAAAAAAGAAAAGACACTAAATAATTATTTACAAGCATTAAAAAAAGACAAAGATTATGTAAAATACAAATTAGTGAAGAACACTTTCAAAGCTTATTTCAAAGAATGGCTGCGAGTTGAACAATACATTGGAAAGGGGTCAAATTTGGTTGGAGACACCTTTGAAAAGCTTTCGGAAAAACAGGCAATACCTTTAATTGTTGAGCGTTTAGGCTTGGAAAAAGATCAATACAAAGTGTTTTCAAATGTGTATTGGAATAGTGTTAATGGGGAAATTGATTTTGTTATTACAGATCATCTCGAAGAAAATGTTCTTGCGCTTGTTGAGGCTAAGCATCAGATTTTTGACATTGCTGCAGCTTATAGGCAATCTGGGCCAGACAGACTTTTGAAAGGAAAAAATGAGATCAAAATCAAAGACAAGATCATAAGTGTTCCGAAAAACGCACCGTGCTTTGTTATAACAAACTATGTGGAAGACAAGTTAAATTTTGGTATAGAGTCAAAATTAAAAGACAGATTACGAAATATCTTTTTTGACTATGAGAAAAAATGGGAAATCGAGGAGATTTATGACCGGTTAAGAAACTTCTGTGAGGGGAAACAGTCGCCCCTACAATGGTTTAATTTGCATGCAGATGAGAAATTGATTATAATATAGCCCATATGCATTTGATATCCAGCACAACAAGGGAGAAACAAGAAAGATTAGATATAAGAAATTAGATACTTAAATAGAAGAGTAATTTTGAATATTTATAATAATATGCAAGGGTTAATCCCAAGAATACACTTTATTCTTCCAATTAAATTAGTAGACTATCATATTTTTCATTGAATTCCAAATTAATTATTTTTAATTATTTTTTACTTATTTTGTTTTTTAATTTTTATTTTTTTCCTATAATTTTTAACATGATTATATTATGGAAAATCGCAATATTACCAATAGATCGCGGTTTTCATACGAAATCATAATTATTTCACTCTTATCACGAATAATCATAAAATCGTAAAAAGGCAAAATTATTTTGAATAAAAATTGTTTTTTTTTCGTTTATTTATTTATTTTTTTACTACAACCAGTTAAAATCCCAAACGAATCAATAAATCAAATAGTGTACCACATAGTTTAAAAAATGTGGTTGGATTCTCTAATATATGCCCCCCCAAAAAAAAAAAAAAAATAATAAAAAAAAAAAAAGTATAAATTTATTGAAAAATATCTTTATTAAACTCACCCGCACCTAAAACTATTTAAATATCCAAAATAAACACCAATTCAAAAATTTTAACATCACAGAAACACCAAAATTCAATTTTTGGAAAAAAAAATCTTGATCAATTCTTGAAGGAATACCTAATTAGAACCATTCACTAATTGGGATGTTCACAATTGTTTATAAATTTAAATAATCACAAACTCAAAATAAATAATTATCAATACTAATAAATCAAGATTGTTTTAAAAAGTTTGGAGAGAGCAAAAAAAAAAAAATAATTCATTGGTAAATATGTCTAAATTCTATTCTGAATATTGATCTATCAAATGTTTAGAGATCATCTACTAATTTTATTTGAGTTCTTATATTTGTAAAAGCCTACCTTTAAACCGATATAAATCCTTAGAAAAAATATTTTCATTGGACGAAACAAGTTAGGTATTACAAAAAAATGAAATGATAACCAAAATAATAAATGTTAAAAAAATGATTTTTAAATTTTTCAAAAATCAAAATAATTCCCAATTGGAATTAAATTGTATTATCGTGATTGCTCGAACGGATTTAACTTTGCTGAAATTTTTGGAATTTTAATACAGTTATTTTGTCACAAATTTAAAAAAAAGATATTTTGCAGCTTTATAATAAACAAATTCTAATGATTTATTGATGGTTAATAATAATTTAATTTGTTTTTAATGTATGATATTATTTAAAGAAAGATTATTGAAAATTACTGATCTCCATTTTGTATGATATTTTAATTAGTGAAAACTAATGAAAGTTTTTTTAATTTTTTGATTATAAAACAATTTTAGTAAGTGGTATAATCTGGAAACACAATTTTTCAATAATATAGAAATATTTATCTAGTATTTTCTTATTTAAAAAATTCTTTACCTCCTTACTATATTTTCCAAAATTATATTGAAATTTTCTGCACCTCATTTTCTCCAAAAAAAAAATAATATTTCATTTTTGAAAAATAAAAAAATTAAAGATATAAAAATTTCAGGAAATACTAATTTAATTATTCTTTTATCTTTTGTAACATCTAAAAAAAATGAATTTTATTGATTTAATCTTAGTATTTTTTTTTTTTTTTGCAATTCAAGAGAGAAATTAGATGTAATAATATTCACCACTTTCAAAATAACAGGTGAATAAACACCAATTTTAGTTATATTTATAGTCAATTTCCCTTTTTAACAAATTTTGAATTTTATTTTATTTTCATATTATTTTTTATAATACAGTCTTACCAAAGTTATCGTGAAAATTTATCAATATCAAATTTTTATCTTGATATAAATTTTTAAAAAGTTCAAAATAAGAATAATAAAGCTTATATTGAAATAAAAATTCCTAAATGAGAAATTATTCAAGAATTTTTTCTGATTTTCAAAAAATCAATTTTCAAAACTCAAAATGACTCTAAACATTAAAAATTCCATAAGAAACTACATAAAATTTCGATTAAAAAATGAATTTATTTTTCGATCACATTAGAAGAATATTTTTCATATCAACTCATTTATGAAAAAATATTTCCAATATAAGCTTTCTTATTATTAGATTCTTAGATTTAAAAATCTATATCATCATCAAAATTCGAAATTGATAAAATTTAACGGTAGCCTTGGAACAGCTGTATTTCAATCAAATATTACTCTCCAACTTCCTTTACCCTTTAAATATATTCAATTAGTTTTCTATTTTCCACATATATTTCATTTCAATTCTAAACAAATATCTATATAGTAAAATGATATTAATTGAATTTCAAATTGAAAGTGTAATTTTAGTTAATTTCATAGTATAATGTTTTTTATAAAATTCAAGAGTTTACAATAAATAATTCTAAAAAAAAAAAAACTACACTACATTTTAGAAAAACTTCCTATTTTTTTAGAATAATCACAAAATGAATTATAAAAAACACTTACATTATTCTGACTTATAAATAATAAACAAACTATAAATAACTATTATTGAAAATTATTTTCTCCTTATATAGATATTTACTTTCAAGTAAAAATACTTTTTGACAAAACTTGTTTTAATTTTTGAAAAAATTCGATATAATTTTGACTGAAAAAACCAATTTTGTAGTTTTTTTTTTAATTATTTTTTGTTAAAAATACTATAAGAGATTAATAATAAACAAAACCAAGATCTATTTTGCCCTAGATTCCAGAATTAGGTTTTTGAAATCTAAACCCGTATAAAAAACCTAAAATTGTCTCATATTGAGATTATATACACATTTTCTAAAATCTGAGGACAAAATGTATTATTGATTTCAAACAATACTCCTAACTGGGTCTTGAAAAAAAATCGTTTCAAGAAAAAAATGGTAAACAAAAACCCAATGAAAATCAAAAAAAAAATAAAAAATCTAGTTCTTTAATCAAATTATAAAAAAAATTTTGTCGATTTATTCAAGGCAATTAAATTAAACAAAAGATTTTTGAACTTCTTTACATTTGCTATTGAACTTACAATAACAGACTTTGTCAACCAAAAAAACATTAAAAATTCGATCCCAATAATAAATTAATTGCCTGTTCTTGGTTTCCGTTACAAATTTCCAACATTTGAATGACCTGTTCTCTCGGAAACCCAAGATTTACGATATTTTGGATTTTAGTTTCGTTTTCTGATTGTTTTTCCGAATTATTGTTGTCTTTGGAATTAAGAGAATTTATTCTTGAGCGTACAGTATTGTTTTGGTTGAAAAGCCATTCGATTGAGCTTTGAAGATCATTTCTTGTTTCGTGAAGTGCCCATCGACACCTTTCTTTATCAAAGCCCATTGCCAGCAATTCTCGGAGGAGCATTTCGTTATAGTTAAGAACGACTTTAGGTTGCTCAGCGTAATGGATAACTGGTGCGAGAATTTTTGCAGAGAATAGTGACACACAATTTTGAGAAACAGGGATTCGAAACGACTCAAGTTTATGATAAGGTTCAAAACCCTTTTTAAGAATTGTCTTTTCTTTTTCACTTCTTTTGATGAGTTCTGTGTTTTCTTTTTCTTGTATTTGAACTTGTTTTGTTTCTGTGTTTTCTTTTTCTTGTTTTTGAATTTGTTTTTGAGGAATACTTGTTTGGGAATTAGGTGTTATATAAAGAATCAAGGAAATTGGTTTGTCAAGTGTAGAGATGTTGGTTTCATCAACAAGCTTTTGTGAATTATTAAAAAAGATTTGATTCTGTCTTCCATACCCAAACTCCTTAAATAATTGGGACTTAAGCTCGCTTATTGTACAATCTGATTTTGCTTGGACTTCCATTCTTTCGTTATTTAAGGTTTTTATTTGGACTGAAGTCGTCATTCTAGATCCAAAAGAAGAAACAAAAAAGAAAAAATGATTTATTATTTTGAAAAGCGAAAAAAAAATGAAATATGGAAAAAAAGTAAAATATATATTTCAATTGTAAATGCAGAAATCAAAACAATTTTAGAAAAAGAAGGATACAGAAAAAGGAAAATAACATTAGAAATAAAATTAAAAAGATATTAGTAGAGATAAAATGAGGTATAAACAACAATAATAGTTTTTCGAATACTATCTTTTGATATGGACTTTTCTTTGATTGATCTCTTCAAAAATTTTAGTAAAAATTTGATTATTTTTGAGATCTCCAAAACCACATGAATAATTCCGATTGAAAATTGGATTTAAATTGTTTTCTGATTTTGATTCGAAGAATATAACATATCATTCTTTGAAGTTATTTTGGTTCGTCTTTCAATTTATTGTACTTTTCATTTTTAGTCAGGTAGATTAAAAATAAAAATTCTTGTATATTAAATACTTTTCAGATTACGATAATTATATAGCCACATAGCAAGTAAAAGCCGATTCCAATAAGCACAAGTTGTTTATAATTGTTGAAAAAAATATATTTAAAGTAATTGAATGAATATTAGATGAAAAAATATAATTTTGCAAATTGGAAAATAAAATATCTTTTTTTCATAATCTTTATTTCATATTTTTTGTTTTTTTTTAATAAATAATTTGTTTGGAAAATTTTTTTCTTTATTGCTAGATCTAGAACCAAATCATAAAAGTGTGTTATTTTAAACTTATTGAAAGTGTGGAAATGATTGTAAAAAAAATTATAGTGATTTACAATGGTATTTTATTCAATCTTCAATGGGAGAACAAAATGAACCTTATTCTTTTTCTCAATAAGGCCCTAAGAATTTGAATTTTTCTATTTTTAAGAAAATCTATTGATTTATTAGTTTTAATTTCAGGCCGATATCAACCATTATTTGGTGAGTTTTATTCTACTTATTTTTCTTATTTACTCTTCAAAGGCCATTTATATAAAATATTTGAGAGTTGAAAAAAAAATTTGGGACCCTTTGATCGAACAAGGTTTTGTAACTACAATTAATCACTTCTTGGTTTATATTTCCAACTTATTAAATTATTTCAAGCTAAAATTTTTTTTTTGTTTTTTTTTTTTGTAAAAAATCATTTTAATTTAGTTTAATCTAATTTGTGTTTATTTTATAACTCTGTTCTTTTGAAAAATAAAATTTTGTAAGATTTAGAAAAAAATAACTTATTTTTGAGAAAATACAAAAAATGAAAAAAAAAAAAAAAAAAATAGATATCAAAAATACCTTTGAGCAATCTTTTGACCTTAAAAATGTTTTTTTTTTTTTCAAAATTAAAAAAACACAATCATTCTAATTAGACAATTGGTGTTTTTTTTTTTTGGCTCTTTTTTCACAAAATTTTATCTTTTTATATTTTTTATTTCTCGAAATTGATTGTTAAGTATTGGTTGATAGATTTTTAATTGGTATTTGATTTTTAAAAAAATTTAAAATTTTTTCTAGTTTTCAGAAAATTGTTTTAAACTGTAATGGCTTGGCCTTTTATTTGTGAAAAATCATTTTAAAAAAATTTTTGATCAAAGTTCTCTTATAAATCAATTTATTTTATACAAATTGAGGTTATTAATAAGTTGACAATTTGACAATGAAAAACTGATAACTATATTTATTGAGTTTTTTTTTTTAAATTTCATGGTCCTATAGTATATGGTCTTTGTATTTCTAAAGATGAATAAAATTTGCACAAAAGACGTTTTATATGTGAAATTTTTTTGGAGAATTGTAAGAACAAAGGGAAATGAGAATTTTATTTAAAGTTCAATTGTAAATTACACTTAAAAAATAATATCGACTTCTCAATTTACTCATTTGAAATTTAATTATACAATGAAAGAACCCCGATTCATTATAAAAATAAATTATTTATATAACAGAGTAACAAAAATCAAAAAATAAATCATATATAAAATGGGTTATTAGATCAAAAACGGTTTTCCCACCTTTTATCAACTGTATATAGTGAGAATTGAAAATAAAATTATAAAACATTTATTTTATTTTTTTTTTTGAAAATGAATCATAAAATTTGATAAAAAAATACTTTTTTTTCTAGGAATATTTGTATTGGTTATTTCTTGAAAAAAAGATCTTTGTTAGATATCATTCTACACGATATGAGCATTCTTGGTTCTCTCTCTCTCTCTCTCTCTTTTATATTTTGATTTTTGTATTTAAGAAATTAATGTTTAAGTTTTTCGTGAAATTCTCTAAATATAAAAAAATACAAGTAAAAAATAGATAAAGAAATGTGAAATCTCTCTAGATCTTAATTAACAAGTTATGTTATTTCAAAAAAATAGAATTAAAAAGGCATTGCTATTGGCTAGTATCATTTATACTCTGGGTTTATAGACTATGTAAAAAATAACTATTTAAAAAAGTTATAATTTAGAAAAAGTAAAGTTTTTTAGTTGAGAGTTATTACCTATAATACTTTTATTAAAATTTCAAAATTCTTAAATCTTTAATGATCTAAAAAAACTTATAAAAAACTTTAAAAATTTTTTTTCTATTTTTTTTTATTTATTTTTTTCTCATTAATTAGGTTTTATGGAAGAACCTCACATTTAAACCAATGATAACTCAATCAATTCAACTCGGTGTTTCGGCAACCTGTAAAATATTTTTCTCTCTGGGTATACAATATAACCCTACTAAGAAAAATATATTACGTGTTTTCTCAACTTTGCACATATAACATTATTTATTTTCTCAAAATTGTATATATAACGAAAGTTATTCTTTTTTAATTTCAAAAAAGAATTTGGTTATTAAACAAACAAATCGTATCACAGAATAATATTCATTATTTAATCTAAAAAATAAAAATAAAACAAATACTTGTTAAAAATTATGGATTCATAATTAATGATCGAACAAAATCATGTATTTATTATTCAAAGTTTTTAAAAGTTTGTAATTTTTACCAAAAATATAATACCTCTGAGGTACACCCCTATGGGTGAGGATACTTCCAAAAAAAGATTGAGTTTTTTAATTGTAAATATTTCCCTTTAATAACAGAACAAAAATGTTTTGTTAAGAAACTAAACTTTGGAAGATCAATATAATTCGACAAAAATCAAATAAACATACAAAAACAATTGATTTTTAGGCTTTTAATCAATTTTTTTAAGATATTAGAAATAAGAAATGTGTAGATTACTTTCTTGTTTGATAAAACCAACTATATATCAAAATTTATTGATTTAACAGTTTAAATTCACCTCATATTAGTCCATTTTTAAAGTATTTTGTAATTGGGTTTCAATGATATTAATTTTCTATGGCTCACATAGCTCAAAAAATGTATTATTAATATTATTGCACAATAAATTCTTACATTTTTAAATAATGGATCAGAATTAAAAATTTGAATTTTGGGAATTTTTTTTTTAATTCCTTTTCCAAATCTCAAAAGAAACTCAAAATAAAACTATTACTTGTATTTAATAATTTGCCTCTAAAACTTCAAAAAGTCACCAATTTTATCAATTTTTAATTTCAAAGATTAAATAAATACTCATCAACATAAAAACCAAAAGAATGATTTGTATTGTTACCTTTTTATAAATCTAATTGTAATATCAATATATTTCCAAAATATTTCAGAAATAATTTGTAGAAAGAATCTATTGATTAATTATTTAATTGTTTAAAAAAAATTTGATTTTTTTGGCTATTATCTAGATGTCACGACAAATTTATGAAAGATATTGCACAACTTTGTAGTCTGAATATTGATAATTCAACCTTTAAATTTTTGGAGAAATGCAAATTTGTTACTGAAATTGTTTGGATTTTTACGAATACAGAGATCATTTTTAATTGATGAGATCAACTAAATATTACTACTCGACTAATCAATTTTTCAGAGGCATTTGAAACATGTCACACTAATACAATTTAACCCCAATAACAACTTACTTTATTCTTTGACTTCTACTTGGTATACACTCATCCCTTAAAACAATAAAAGTTTCTTCAAATAAGTTTAAAAAATTATTACTTAAATTTGGACCCGATTAAGTGACTTTTTTTATTGTGATGTATAATAATCTTACCAAATCTTACTTCGTACGGAGTACAATGAGTTGTAAGAAATTTCAAAAGAAGAATAACTCTGATGAAAAATCTCTCAATTATTTCATTTCTTCAAGTTGTTTTCAGTTTTTGTTTATTCTTGTTTATTTAGAAATTAGTTACTGTTTGTTTTATAATGAGTAATACAAACCGTAAGAGAACAACCAAGAACGTTAGAACAAGTGCGTTTAGGCTTTATGAATGCTTGCCTGTCAAACAAAGGGCTCAATCCAAAAAGTTAACAGTAATATTTTGAGATAACAAAGAAAAAAATAATAAAAAAAATAATAGGTTTACTCAAGCCAATTTACAAATTAACCCCCCGTTCATTTCACTCTTTTTTTTTCAAAATTCCAAAATGGTGCACAAAATACCAAACATAAAAAAAACAAAAAACAAAAAAAAAACTTTTGAATAGCTAATCCGAAAACTAACAACAGATCTTCTTGTCTCTTATAAGAAATCAAATAGTGGTTTTCAGTATGATCAGGAAGACAACCCAAAAAGGACAATAACAAAAAATAAAATTCCTGTCTCCAACAACGATCTTGACAACTCTGAGGCAGAACTTATAATTTATGTCAACCAAATTTTGTCGAACAAAAATCATAAGTAAGATCCAAACCACTTTTCTTTCTATTAAAAAGAGAGATCCCTCAAGAACAAAAAAATAAAAAATGAAAACAAAGAAAGACAATGTAAACCCCAAAAACGAACAACAGGAAATAGACCATTTTTGTCCACAGACTCGCCTTAGTTGTTTTTTGACAAAAAATTTTCCTTTTTATTTTTATTTTTTTTTTTTTGAAACCAAAGAACCAACAAAACAAAAAATCTCTCACTTTCAATTTCGATCTTAAAAAATGCCCATTTGAATTGCTCGGCAAAGTATTAAGAAAACGAAATGAATAAAAGGATCTTTAAGCTTTTTTATTCCAAAAAAAAAACTTTAAAGCAAAATTTTTCGATTTATGATTTTAAATTTTTCACATTTTGTTTTTGAGCCACATTTTATGAAAAGTGTGTCTCAAAAATTTTCAAAAAGAGTTACTCATACCCTTAAACTCGTTCACCAAACAGTTTGAGGAACAGTTGTTCAAAACCTTATGTTCTTCACTTTTTGAAAATAGCTGTTGATTCAAATTTTTTTTTAGTCTTTCTTTCTTTTTTCTTTCAAATAACAAATAATTCTTTTTAATATTTATTTCCATCCCTTTCCTTTACTTTATTTTTTATTAGGTATCGTGTTCTGGAAATGTTAGGCTCTGGCACTTTTGGACAAGTTGTGAAATGTAAAGATTTAAAAACAAAAAAAGAGGTAGCAATCAAGATCGTCAAAAATTTACCAGCTTACTTTAACCAAGCTCTAACTGAAATTCAAATCTTAAAATTTGTAAGGAAACCTATCAGATCCTTTCTTTGTTTTAGCTTTTATTTTATTTTTTTTTTTTTTCGAAAAAAAGTTTTTTCAAAATTTATAATCTTTAATTGAGTTTAACTAGATATTTCAGAGCAAAAACTAAAAATAAGTGAAAATGAATAATGGGGATTTACTAAATGTACCCTCCTAATAAATATTAGTTCTAGGAAAATTATTGTAACTGTTAATGCAATTAATATTTTTTTGTGTGCAAAATTCTCAGAATTTTCTTCGATTTTTTCTCAAAAATATTTTTTTATATTCATTGCTTTAATTGATATACTATCGAAGTTTTTAAAATCATAGAACTGTCTATTGATTAATTCGCTCTTAATTCATCTTTCTCAATTCTCTTAATATTAATATTTTACGCTTTTATGAATGCTTTTTTTTCTTGAAAAAAATGTTCATAAAAGGGTTTGTTCGAGTTCCAATTATTTGACTTTTTTTTTTCAACTCTATGAAACATTTATTATTGTTTATTCAGAAATTATTTTGGATCAAGTCTATTTTGACGAACCATTAGTGAAAAAAATTGACAAATTGGCTTTAATTAACAAAATGATAGTAAGTAGAACAAATTTTCAAAACATTCTTTACTTATTTTTCACTGATCAATAAAGACACCGATAAACACTACAAAAAATCTCATGACTTTAATCAAGCTTTCAAACACTTCTAGACAATCTGGAAACCTTTCAAACCCTTCCCAACACTTTTAAAGCAGAAATGCATTGCAAAAGTGATAAAGCTTTGTAAAAGTCACGAGATTTTTTGATGTTAATTCAAAAAAGTGTTTGAAAATTTTTACTTCATTTTTCATTTTGTACATTGATTTTCCTTAGCCATGGATCAACCATTTTATTGATTTAAATGCTAAGGGGTTAAGTAAATTTTACTAATTTTAAGTACCTTAGTTTATGGGAAACTGGATTATTCAAATCATTTCTTTTATCAAATACATTAATACTTTTAAGAAATATGGGAGTTTAATATATCCTAGTATAATATATTTCCATACCAATAAAAAAATGGAAATCAAAAAAATGAAAAAATTGATAAAGAAAAAATAAATAAAAATCATTTATTTCTTGATCTTATGTTTGAAAATTTGATATAATTACTTCTTTACTTAGGTTTTATTTTTAATTCTGAATGGAAAAACTTTTGTTTGGAAATTTTTTGATTTCTCAAATTACTTTCCTATTTCTAAAGGATTTTCCAAAATGAATTCTAAAACCCTATTTTCATTTAAATTCATCTAATTCTTAGTTTTGGTTCCAGGAAATAGGATATTTTTTTTAATTTTTTCTCTTAGAAATAAAGATTTATTGGATGAATTTGTTTGATTTGGTAATTATTATTTTCGATTAAATTGAAAACTCCCAAAATAATTCTGTATTCTAATTTCAATTTATTTACAATTTTTCAATTTTTTTGGGGTTAAATCTTTTTGTTATTGTTTTTTTATTTCGAGAATTCAACCCCTTTACTTTAATCTTTGAGACAGTATTCTTTGTTGATACTTAGTATGATAAAAATATTTGAAAATTGAATTTTGAAAAAAAATTGCAATAAAATGTTTTTGTTAAATATTAATAAATAGTAATGGAGCGAGAAATCCAAGGTAATATCATATTTATTCTCATCCAAATTCAGAAGAAAAAGAAAGAAACATCTTCGAAAATAGAACAAACCAATAAAATAGATACCCTTGGAAGGGGTTTATTTGAAACAAATCTTTTCTTTTTGAAGACCAAACACGAAAGATCACCTTTCCAGATAAATTTGTTGAAATCAAGATTGAAAAAAAAAAATTCAACCAACGTCTATAATTAATTTCACTCATTCCCATAAACACGTTTCTAGATCCAAAACATAATTTAAAATAAAACCAACAATTTAATTAAAAAAAATGTTCTAACAATTGAATAATCCAAGATTCAAATCTGATTTGGCTGGGTTGTTTTTTTTATCACAAATAGAGCAGTGAATGGTATTTTGGTTTTAAAGTTTCAATATCACATGACACTCAAAAAATCTTTTTTATTCAGTAATATTCTCGCAAATAAAATTTTCAAAATGGTAAAATGCAGCTACTTCCTTAAGAAACTTTGTAAAATTAGTTGACCTTCAAAATATTATTTGTCAAGAACTGTTCGGAAGTAGAGTTAACGGATTTACAATACTGGGAATTAAAGGGAGCAGTATTTTTAAACAATAAAATGAAAACTTGTAAAGATCGTTAAAAAAAACAAATTGAGGTATAAATGATTAAATAAATGAAAATTTGATAGAAAAATAACAAAAGTTTATCAATGAAATTTTAATCTAATAACCAAATTTTTTTTATTCTTTTAAAGTTTGAAAAAAGTCGTTTTCTTGTTTCCAAAAAAAATTGAAAAAAAGACTTTTCAGAATTCGAAAGTATTTTTTAAGAAATTATTTGATCTTATTCACAAGAATCCTTATAACAATTTAAATCATTTTTGTCTGTAAAAAAATTGATTTTGAATTTTTAGGATAAAATTACATATTTCCCAACTATCTTTCAAGAAAATTTTATTTTGAAAAATCAAATTTCATCTTAGAACAAAAACCCAATTTATGAGTAAAATTTGTAAATGGCTTTAAAACTTTAATAGTTATAACTCTTCTTATTAAAGCAATAGAATTATTTTTCAATAGGTTGAATATATCAATTTTTTTGTTTAATCAAAAGAATTTTCTAAAAAAAGAAAAAAAATATTTACATTAATACTCATTGCAATAATGACTATTTATTGTGTAATAATGATGAGAATGAACAAGGTAAATTATTTTTATAATGTAAGAAATAAAATGAATTCAAAGGTTTTCTTTTTTTTGGAAAAATGGAAAATTAAAATTTGATCTTATTGAAAAAAATTTCTTTTCTGAGGTTTCTTTGTTGATCAGAATTTTTTTGGCACTTTAGCATCTACAAAATTTGAAAGTAGAGTATATCACTAATAACATTTTTCAAAATTTTTGCCTTATTGCCGTAAACTACTGATCCCTTAACTAAAAATTTATTTATATTTAAATGAATTTATCAGTATCTGAAACCGAAATTTCCAAAACTGAAATAATACCTATTGTTAAACCATTAATACCATTTTAACCTAAATAAAAAAATCATTACAACAAAAAATCCCAAAAAAATCATTACAACAAAAAATCCCAAAAAAATTTACATTTACTAAGATTTCCAATTAAAATTCAAATTTGGAAAATTCTAACAATGCTTAAAGTATGGTTTCATTTGATGTTCTGAATTTTATTTTGATTCTAATAACAAATCCAAATTTTTGGACTTGGTTTTTAAATTAAAACAAAACAAAGAAAAACAAAGTAAAAATAATATTAGAAAATGAGAACTTTTACTACTATTTTACAATTAAAATTTATTTTTACAATTTTTTTTCAGAATGGTCAGTCTGAAATATAATAATAATAATAATATAAACCTATGATATAAAGTATTTTTATCTCGAAAAATTTAAAGCTCATAACATGAAATTCTTTACAAAATAGAAATATCCAATTGTAAAATTTTTAACAATTTTTGAGCTTATCATAAAAATTTGAAAGATTCTTCATTGTACCAATTTTTGTTTTATTGTGTGTTCATTTTGGAGATAACGTTTGATAAATATGAATATTAGGCAGACTTATCTTTGGATAGTAACAAAATTGAAAATATCTCGGATAACACTCATTCAAAAAAATTATGATTTTATTTTTTTTTATATTCAATTTTTTTAGCTTTCTTAGAATTTGTTTTGGAAAACATTCTGAAAAATGTCTTTACACCACAACATTTTTATCAAATACAACTATCTCCAAAATTTCTTTAAAGATATTAAATCAAAAAAACTATAAAATTAAAATTCGATACGAGAATTTCAAAATACACTTTTTTAAAACTTTCAATTCAAATTATAAACCACACTTTTTTAGAATTTTACAATAACAGAAACATGTATTTTTACATTTAATCCTGATTGGAAAAATTATTCATTTATTTTTGATTGTCAATTTTGGATCTTGATATTTTTTTGAAACCAAATTCATGCATTTTGAAAATAAATTCATATATTTTGAAATTACATGAGGAAACACACCAGACGCCCGATTTCATTAGTGAAACGAATGGCAATGTACTGTGTTAAATAATTTCTGAAATATACTCTCCATCTATATATTTACTTTGATGGATATTGTAAAAAAAAAGAGAAATTACCAGTATTTTGATAAAACATTTCTTCTCTTTACCATAAAAAGGAAAAAGAATTTGAAAAGAAAATTTAAAAAAAAAATCGACAATGACTAAATTACACCAATCCAAATAAAAATAAAATGAAAACTCCAATTTTATAACTCAAGTTTCTAATTTTTATCTTTATTTCTGGCTATTTTGATCAAAAATAAATCACTTTATTACGAAACACAATATATCTGTATTGCACCTTGAAGATACATTTTATTGATTTTGTTTCAATAATTATTATAAAAACTGATCAATTCTTTTCATATTTATTTTATTTTTTTTTTAAATAATATCAGATATTGGGTATAATCACAAATATGAGAATATTTATATCAAATCAATATATTTATGAATGAATCATCTTTTTACCAATATGTAGATTATCACCAATTTTTTGTTTTTTAGTGCTGAAATTATATAATATTTCTGAAAATTTTCAAAAATCTGATAATCTACAAATTTTACTGATAATTAAAAAAAAAAAAAACCCTTGTAAAATAAATAAATTATATTTTATTTTTAATATATTCTCTTTTCTAAAACCGACTAACCAATAAAATAAAAATAAAAATAATCAAGTAATCAGTTCTTTATTAATTTGATTTTTATTGTGGAGATTAAAAATACTGAAAACAAAACAAAACTATTTTTTTTTAGTTGAAAAAAATAATTTCATAAATAGTTTATAAATTAGTGAAAACTCTTTAATTAGTGAAAAAAAAAATTCAAATTAGTGAATATTGATCGAATCCTTATAATCCCATTTTTTACATTCCAATTTATTTTGTATTTTTTGTTTAATTTTGAATAGGAATTTTGATATTAAATTGTAATTTTTTTCTCAAAATTTAATAAATATATTTTGTTTCAATAATACAGTTTGAATAAACAATGAATAATCAGATAATTATTAATTGCCGTTGATTTGTCATATAAAAACTAAAAAATAATAATAATTATTTAGATCATTAAATGTTTTTCAAAAGTTAAAAAATTTTAATTCTAATACCTGATACTTTTGTAATCAACAAAATAACAAAAATGCCAATTTTTTTACAACTTAAAAGGATTCATTTTGAAATTTTTTGTATTATTTTTTTTCAATATTTTTTTTTTGCGGGAAGATATATCTGTAATGTACATAAAGTTTTAATTATAAATTGAATGTTTTTTTTTCAGGGATATCATTTTTTTTTCAAGATTCAAAGATTTTTATATCTGAATCTAAATCAAATCTTCTTTAATCTTGCCAAAAAGAATTGATATTGATTTTCTTTTTAATAACAAACAGGTATTTTTGGCTATAAAATGTATTTTATCAAGTATGAAAAATCATATTTTACTCTTAATAAAATTCGAACTGAAAAATTGATTTATTATCAATTTCAAATCACAGAAATCACAGAAATCCAAAAACTTGGAGTTTTCGATAATTTAGAAGTTTATCATCTTTCAAATATCTTGTATAACTAATTTAGAATTGGTAAAACAATAAAGTAACTGAATTGGCTCATAATCAAAAAAAATCAAAAAGTTATCAAAATTTGAAGATGAGTATTTCTGTGATTTTCTTTTTCAAAAAGTAATGAAAATATTCGAATTCTTTTTTAACGAAAAGAATGAAGGATCTTCAAAGATCTTTGCGGTTTTAAAGTTTGACTTTTCAAGATAAGTCAACTTGATAAAATAAATGACAAAAAAGTTTTCTTTTTACAAAATTAATTTTATTTTCGTTTTCCAGCTTCTTAAAACTTTTTTGAAGACTAAAGTTTTGTAGATCTTAGTTCCTTTTCAAATTTAATATTTTAAAATTCAAATTAATTTATGAATGGATTTAATTGAATTTTCTCAGAGAAAGCGAAAAAAAATTCCAATACAATTATCTTTTATTTCAAACAACAAGAGTAGTATAGATAATTTGATACAAGACCAAAAAGGAATTTTAGATATTTCACATTTTTTAGTTGTTTTTATTTTCAAAGACCAGAAAATACTCCTACATAGAGTTTTCACATCTTTTTTTTTTTTTTTCTTAATTAACCACCTTTTGGGACATTAACCAACAATTTATTATCTTTTATTGTATATAGTAACTCCAAAGATAGAATTTATTATAAGAATTTGTTACTGAAATTCAATTTAAACTATACTATTGAAAAAAAAAACAGTTTGTAAAAAATGGAACGATACTATATTTTAAATTTATTCCTTACAAAAATTAAAATCAATTTAGATTTGAATATATTTACCTTAATCTGATTTTCTGAATTCCTCTTGGTTGTATGATGAAATTTTCTTTTAGTATCAATCTCTTAAATAGTACAAAATATTTAATTTTCAAAATATGTACAAAAAAAATTGTACTGAGCTAGAAATTAAATTGATGAATTACACTATTCTTTTCTTTTTGTTTCTTTTTCGACGATTATACGTAGTTTTTTAATTGAATTATTTAATGAATAAAAAATGATAAAATCTAAACAATCTCCTTTGAATACAAATCTTATTATTTTACAATTACTCACCCGAACAGTCATCCTTAGCGTTTAAACAATCTGGTTATCAAAGATCATCTCCCACAAAGTTAAAGGATCTCTAATTCTCATTATTTATCATTTTCCAAATTTAAAATTGAATAATAAAATAGAACAAAAAATTATAAAAATTGATTTCCCGAAAATCTTTTTTACAATCTCTCTTATTCGTTTTTTTTTCAAACACTAAAATGATGTAATTTTAAATCGTTAGATCATTTTAAGGTATGCTCCGATTCAAAGAAAAATTATTTTCGAAACTGAAAAGAACAAAATAATTTTATTATATTTTTTCTTTTCGTAAAATCAAAAAAAAAAAAACAAAACAAAACAAAATAAAATAGATTAACAAATCAGAAACACGACAGCCCGTTGTTGAATTGTTTAGTTATTTCATGTTTCAAAATCATTTATGTTTAGTTTTTGAATTACTATCCGTAAATTTGTATGAATTAATCAAATGGAATCATTATCGGGGACTTGAAATGAAATTGGTTTGTTGTTTTATGATCCAAATTTTATCGTCCCTGATTCATTTATATGATCACGGTATTATTCATTGCGATTTAAAACCAGAAAATATTCTTTTGGAAGGACTTTTTACAATAAAAGTCAAATTAATTGATTTTGGCAGTGCCTGTTTTCTGAATAAAAAAATGTATAATTATATACAATCACGATATTATCGTTCGCCTGAAGTTGTGTTAAGGCTCCCTTATACCCAATCAATTGATATGTGGAGTTTTGGTTGCCTCCTTGCAGAATTATTTATTGGGTTACCATTGTTTCCAGGATCAAATGAATATGACCAATTAGCAAGAATCATCCAACTCAGGGGGTAATGCTTCACTTTTTTTTTTCTTTTTTATTTTCTTTTTATTCGTTTTATTCCTTTTCCATTTTTATTAACACTTTAATTTCTATAATGATGATTTTTAATATTTTTTAATTTTTTTAATAGTTTTAGATTTTACAATTTGTTTTTTAACAGAAAAATTAAAAATCATCTTACTGTTGAGAGAAAAATTTTGGACAGAGAAAAATAGTTGGACAGCAATTTTAATTGGGAACCTTACTGAAAATGATTTTTAATTTCAATCGTTTGTGAAATAACTAAAGAAAATAACAATAATCTACTTATTAGAATAAGGACTAATGTAATTCTACTTTTTCGAAACCTTATCTCTTATAATCTAAAGCAAGTTTAAAAATTACCATTTTCAGAATTAATAGTAAACTTTACTACAACTTGGATTTTTGTTAAAATAGCATGATCTACTTTAGTTATCAACCATTCAAATGAGTATTCTACACACACCACAGATTAATGAACTTGTAACACCTTTAAACCTGGATTTATCAAAAATTCAAATAGTTATCAATAGGATTTGATTTTCAATTTTACTAATGTTCCCAATTAAAAATGGTGTCCAACCATTTTTCTGTGTCCAACATTTTTCTCTCAACAGTTAAAATTATTTCACTTCAAAAAACTCATTTCATAATATTTGAATATATTAAAATTTTATAATTTTGATTATGAAAACATATTTATCATCACATTTAATGAAAAGTTATCAATATGCAATTTGTGAGCTTTCTACTAACATAAATTATAAAAAGTGAACAAACAATTTTTTTAAACGATATGTTTATTTCCTTTTTAATAAAATCTTTTTCTTTGCATTAATCCCAAGTTTGAAAACATTAAAAATAATTATTTTTATTTCTTTATTATTTAAGAGAAAAATTAGATTACCCTTATTTGTCGTTAGGTTTTTTTTTTGATTTGAGAAATAAACCGAAAATTTATTTAATTTTCGGTTTATTTCTAAAATTAAAAAAAAACTGTTGTTAGCTTTTTCAAAAATTAAAAGAATTGAGAAAAATCTTTGTTTTTACTCAATTCTTTTAAACTCAGGAAAAGCGCGTTGAGGTTTTCTTTAGTTTTCTGTTTATTTGGAAAACCAATAGATTTTCGTTAAGTTTTTTGAGTTTTCTATTTATTTAAAAAATCAATAAATTTTCGTTAAGTTTTTTTGACTTTTCTATTTATTTGGAAAACCTCAAAAAAACCTAGAACACTTAACAAATAAAACAGAAAACCTCAGAAAAAGATAGTCACTCTACGGTACTCTTGACGGCACCCTACGGCACTTTCCGAATCCCCAATTGAAATAAGAGATATTGTTGAACCGACTGAGTGATCTGGGCAACCTTCCCAATAATCGGATCGGATCCACTCCATATATTAAGAGGGATTTCGATTAAATTTTTATTCCTATTTCATTTTACAATTATTGAAAAAGATTCTAAATTGGTCAGACTATTTCTTCAAAGAATTAGTGGTTCGATGAAGCATAATCCCAATTTTGTAATTTTTTTACCTGTTTGAGAAAATTGCAAACAATCAAAAATAATATGGTTTTGACGAATCATACCTGGACCTTCAGATTGTAAGTTTGATGAGCTACTACTGTCCCATTCTTGGTCTCGAATAATCATTTTTTTTTAAACAAAATATCTTTTTGAAAGATCAAAGCGATTAAAAAGTGAAAAATAAGAACAAAATCCCTTCAATAAAAAACAACCTAACCCTAAAAGTGATTTTATTGAGGCTTCAGTTTTTTCCATTTTATTTAAAATTTCTCCTTAAAAATCTTACAATTGCTATCTCTAAATCCAATTCAAAGTTTTTTATTATCATTTATTCTTAATAAATAAATATTAAACCACTCTTATGATTGGCTTTCATTATATAAATCAACAAAATCCTGTTAAATATTTGTTGCACATTAACATTCATTTTTTTTTTTTTTAAAAAAAAAAGCTCATCAATATAAATAAATTATTTGAAAAATACTAAATTAAAGCTCTTTAATTAATGAAAAAAATAACAATCATTTATCATTTACATATATCTATGCTACAAAAAATAAATAAATAAAAAACCTGTATCATAAATTTTGGAGTGAGGATTTATTGTTAAGGGTTAAATGTTGAAAAAAAAAACACTTTATCTAGCTAATGAGAGAGAATTTTGAAGTGATGAAATTTGAGACTCCTTTCGTGACTAAATTTGTGTCTTCTAATTCAAAGAGCGTCTTGATATAAGGAACTTAGTATCTAGAAACAGTCATTAGAAGACTTTTCAACTTAATTTAGTTTCCTAAAAATTTTGGAGCGAGCAGAACAAAAAATGTATCAGTAAATTTGATGTAATTTCACCAATAAATATTGATCTGTCAAACGATTAGATATCATCGACTAATTGTATATTTGAGTTCTTCCAATTTAAACAGAACTCAACTTTAATCAAATATTAATCATTCGAAAAAATTTCCCGATCTAACGAAACAGATTACCTAATTCAAAAAACTGAAATAAAAAAACAAAAATAAAAAAAATATTTCAAAAATTAAAATTATTTTCTAAATCAAATGAAAGTTTACTATTTTTGTCACTTGAATTGTTTTTACTATGCTCAAAAATTTGAATTATAGGTTATTATAAAATTCGAAAAAGTTTTTATTTTTACTTTTTATTTCTATTATTCGAATTACAGATCCATTGGAATTTTTTTGTTTCTTTTTTTTTTTTTTTTTTTTTAATTTACGCTAATTTATTCAAAATAATCATAATAATTTCAAATTAAACAAATATTTAATTATTCTACTAATTAAATTATTATCTTTTACAAATGATTTAAAAATCGAACTTTTTATTTGGTTAGAAAAAGAAAAACATTTACAAAAAAATTTGAAAAAGGTAAAAGATAGTTTTAAAAAAACAAAAAAAAAATTTTAGCCAACAAAAACTCGTCAATAGAGTTAAAATTACAAGTGTTTAAATCAGTATGTATTAGCCAATTATTTCATGGACTTGTAATTTTTAATCCAAATCAAAAATATTTTGACTCGATTGATGTTTGGATAAATAAAAAAGTAACAAAATTTTTAAAAATAAATCCACACTCTCCAAGAATAATTTATAAAACGGAAGCTAAACTTGACCAAGCCAGAATTTCGATTTACAAAAGAAGATATAAACTCAAAAAGAAATTAGAAATACTAGGGGTTTGATCAAATTTCACAACAATTAAAATTTTCAAGAAAAAAAATGAAAATATTAATTGAGAAATAGAAAATTTAAAATTATGAAATGCAAATCTAAATAATTTTAGACAAAAATTAATTATAAATTGCTCTGGATGGAAAGGTCAAGAATAGTTAAAAAGTATTAGTATAATAATAATATCAATAAACAGTCGTGCCGTAGAGTGCCTAGCTTTTCCATAATTCAAATGAATGGAGTAAAATCAAAGATTTTTCTCAATTCTTTTGAATCCTGGAAAAGCAAACAACGTTTTTTTTTTTTACTTTTTGAAATAAAAAGAAAATTTTTAAAATTTTACAAATAAATAGAAAACTCAAAAAAACCTAACGAAAATCGTTAGATTTTCAAAATAAAATACAAAACCTCAAAAAAACCTAGAACACTTCACAAATAAACAGAAAACTCAAGAAAAGCAAACGGCGATTTTTTTAATTTTAGGAATGTAAAGAAAATTAAATAAATTTTCTGTTTCTTTCTTAAATTAAAAAAAAACCTAACGACGCCCCTTCTATGGATAAAATCGAAAATTTTGGATTAAAGAATTAATTCAAATAAACAAAAATAATAAGCAATTAAAGAATAATATTCTTGATATTATTCAAAATAAAGACTTATTATTTATTTTATCATTAGTTAATGATAAAGAAATTTATGAATCTTTATTAAAATTTCTAAACAAAAATTTAGAACTTAGGGTAGTGCCGTAGAGTGCCTAGGTTTTCTTGAGGTTTTCTGTTTTATTTCTGAAGTGTTCTAGGTTTTTTTGAGTTTTCTATTTATTCGTGAAGTGTTCTAGGTTTTTTTTACTTTTTGAAATAAACAGAAAATCTATTGATTTTCGAAATAAATAGAAAACTAAAAAAAACCTAGAACACTTCACGAATAAATAGAAAACCTCAAAAAAACCTAGAACACTTCAGAAATAAAACAGAAAACTCAAGAAAAGCAAACGGCGTTTTTTTTTAATTTAAGAAATAAATCGAAAATTTATTTAATTTTCAGTTAATTTCAAAAAGTAAAAAAAACCTAACGAAAATCTATTGATTTTACAAATCGATATATATTCACTAATCAAAACTCAAATCAAAAAAAACCTAACGGTGAGTGCCTAGGTTTTCCAGAATTCAAAAGAATTGGGCAAAATCTATGATTTTACTCTATTCTTTTAAATTCTGGAAAACCTAACGACTGTAAGAGGAAACTTATTTCCTCCCTTCAAAATAAAAAAAAAAAAAAAAAATTCGAACTTTTTCGTACAACCTGAATTTACTTTATGGTTACAAAAATAAGAATAAATCAATTTTTGTTAATGCTATAATCTACAATATATTAACTTTCAGTTCTAAACGTTTCCCAAGATTCAGTTTTTTATTTATCTGGAATTCTAATTATGAATGTATTTTATATTTTTTTTTTATATTAATTTTTTTTAATAAAATAGAAATATTCCCAAACATTTATTAACACAAAGTAGGGTGGTAAAATCATATTTCAATCTAGTCGACAATGAATACCAATTAAAATCAATAGAAGAATTTTACAAGGTAATATTATTTTTTATTTTATTTTTATTTTTTTTAATGCTATAAATATTGATATAAAATAGTCCATTTTTATTCATAGATTAAACAAATTTTTAAAAATAGCATTATTTATTTATTGTTATACAATTTTTTCTAATCTTACAATACTTGATCATAATCACTAGAGCCAACATTAATGGTTGGTATATGTATTGGGTATTACAAATTCATTAGGTGTTCAATTCATTAAATTATATCGTAATTAAATACAAGTAAAAAAATGATTTGACTTTAAATTTTTTTTTTTTTTTTTTTAAAGAGATTAAAAAAGTTATTAAATTCCACTATATGAATTTTATCTAGTAGCTTTCTTAATTTTTGGAGAAGTACTATAATTTTATAAAATTAAAATGAGTTTCTTTATTTCTTTCATTTTTCCAAATGGATCAAAAAAACAAAAAAACAATCTTTTATTAATAATAAAAAATAAAAAAAAATTATTCAATCATAAAAAAATCATGATATATAAAAATTAATACAACACTGTTTTCACAAAAAATTACTAATTTCATTGATTTTTTCAATTATCTTTATTAGATAACAATTATACAAAATTGATGTAAATATATAAGTACTATAAAATTCATTATTAAAACAATACACACTGATGATCTTTTCTACAAATTATTAAATTTTATTTCAAAAATTAATCTCAAAAAATTTTCAATTCATTCTTTTCACCTTTAAAGCCCTAGTATCAGTATAAAAGCAAAAAATGACCATTTTTTTTCAATCTCCTTTTTCAAAAACTCCTTGAACAAAAAGTTGCCTGAACTGTAAAAATGATTACTATTCAAACCTAGCCAAACACTTGGTTCAAAACTATAACTTAAAGATATTCCAAAAAAGTTAATTGAAAAAAAATGACCATTTTTTGCTTTTATACTGATACTTGGGCTTTAAAATTTTATAATCAAAAATGGAATTCAAATTAAAATCAAAAAAAAAATAAAAAATTAGAAATCAAACAAGAATATTTTAGGAATTTCCAAAAAAAGACGGGTCACTTTTTTTTACATTATATTCAAAATAATATTTGATTTGAAAATATTTTTGGTAAATGGGCAATATAAAATTAAGAGTGGATATTAATACTGATTAAATCATTGCATTTGTATTGTTTTTCAAAATATGTTCATCAAAATATTCTCAAAAAATGAAAAAACAATTAACACTTTTTTTTAGAAAAAAATTACACGACAAATTTCAATAAAAAAAACCTGGAAATATGTCAAGTCTACAAATGATTTTTTAAACTATAAAATACCATTATATGCATTCAATTCTATTGAAAATTAATCGAGATTAAAGAAGTTATTAGGAAATCAATTTTTATGATCAAAAAGAAAAAAATAATCACTAATTTTCACAGTTGAAAAATATCATATAAAATTGAGATCACAAACTTTAATATCTTTTATTTAATACAATGTCTTACAAATAAGCAACATTCGATTAGTATTAACAATCTAATAATGATGAAGAATCATTTGGGATTATTTGAATAGTAATATTAGAATTTAATTTCGTAAATATATTTGATAAAAAAATTCCCCCTACTTTTTAGGAAATAGCTTGACGGTTTAAACTTTTTTTTTTTTTTTTTTTTTAATCAATTTTCATATATTTACTCAAACAACTAATAAATCAACTTATAAAACAAAACAAAAACAAAAAAAAATAAAATAAAACAAAACAATATAAATAAAAATACTTTAAAGGAAAATCAAATTCGACCAGAAAAAAACCGCAAATGTTTTACGTATACAAATTTAAAAGATTTAATCTTAAACTGCCAAGTAAGTAAAGTAGAAAATAACGAACAAAAAAGACAAAGTGTTGTAAGAAAATTAATTCTGATTGACCTTCTTGAGGGCTTATTAGAAATTGATCCAGAAATTAGATGGACTCCAAAAGAGGCTATCCAACATCCATTTTTTACAGGCGAAACATTTACTGGCAAATTTGTTCCAAAACGAAGCCGTGTAAGAAAAAACTACCCACTCAAAAATATTGAGAGAATGGACTTTGGAATTGATGTTGACAAAGAATTAAAAAGTCGTTATGGTTTTGATTCTTCGGTATTTCAAAATTTAATCGATTACAAAATGAAGGAAAATAATTTTAATGATAAAAACAGTTATAATCTTTCAAAGCAAAATGAATTTTTGCAAGAAAAAAATTTACAAATGGATATTGAACAAATCAAAAATGAAAAAGCCGAAAGAATTATTGATGAATTAGAGGATTTTTATCTAACCAATAATAAAAATTATATTATAAATAAAAAAAAATTTGAAAATTTAAATAATAATAGTTATAAAAAAAATGATGATGATTTTACAGATGATGATGAAGAAGAGTTTACTTCGGGTTCATCAACATTGGATGATGATGATAATGATTTTAAACCAAAAAAATTTATTACAATTAAGATTATTGGGAATGATGCCAATGCCAATGACACTGACGATGATGATGATGATGACAATAATGAGGATTTTAATAATAATCATAATGTTATAAATTTTAATAATATTAATAAAAATAGGAATAATAATCAAATTAATTTTAATAACCTCAGTGTTAGCAATACCCATTTTAAAGATCAAAAAAAAAAAATTAAAAAAAATAAATATGGAAATGTACATAACAAAAATCAAAAATCCATAAAAAAAATTCAAAAAAAAAATATTGAAAAAAGATCACAATCATTTACAACTAATAATCAGAAGAAGAAGAAAAAAAAAAACAAAAGCAAAAAGGATAGTAAAGAGAAAACTATTTCCAATTTGGAAAATAAACAAGAGTTTTCTGAACGTTCATTATCAACGGGGAATTTAATTTTAGACATGAAAAAAAAAAAAAAAAACTTAAAATATCCTTATCATTTTGATCCAAATAATATTTGGAATGAATTTCCCCAATTAAATCGAAAACGATCAATAGAAAATTAGTTTTCTAAAAAAATGTATTAAATAAATTATTAATTTTTTTTTTTTTTTTTTTTTTTGTCTTTTTTTTTTTTTTTTTTGAAATTTGATTGTATTACAATACTTATATTGTAATATTTAATAATATTATTTAATAAGAAAATGATTGTGAAAAAAAGAGAAAAAACAGAACTCGGATTTTTTTCAATTTTGTTTTTTTGCCTAAAAAAAACTAGTTTCCATTCAAGGGGGATCAGTTGTCAGGAGTGAATTACATCTGTTTAAAGGGTTTGAATGGAGATTAGAAGAAAACATTTATTTTGGAAATTTCAAAATTGAAATCATTTTTTCACATTTTTGCACATTTTCACGATTTTTTTTTCTCAATTTTTTTTTTTGACCTAATTCTTTTGAAAAAATTTTATTTATTTCAAGATCTATCGTCACTTAGTAAAAATGTGTTATTCTATTGTTATTGATACAGTGTAAATGATTGCATAGGAAATAATTTTTGATTTCTATTGAAATTTTATTTGATCTTCAATTGGAGTTCAAAATGAACATTGTTGTTTTTTTACTCAATAAGTGACCTTAGAATTTGGATTTGACTATTTTGAAGAAAATCTATTTATTTATTAGTTTTATTTCAGAAGCCTATAAATAGATATTCGATTTGTATTATATGACTTTATATTTCTCATTTGTTCTTCAAAGGGCTAATATGAAAAAATATCTGCTATTTGAAAAAAATGTTGGGCCACCTTTGACTGAAACAAATTTATATAAAAATCAGATATTTCTTGATTTTGTCTGTAATATTTGATACAATTACTTCTTCTTTACTTGATTTTGTTGTTTATTTCTTTAAAGAAAAACTTTTGATTTTTAAAATTTTTGATTAAAAATTACTTTTTATTTCTAAAGAATTTCTAAAATAAATATACAAATTCCATTTTCCTTTAATTCATCTAATTCTAGTTTTGTTTGAAAACAAATAGGATATTTTTTTAATTTTCTTCATCAGAAATATAGATTTATTAAATTAATTTGTTTGATTTTATAATGATTTATTTTCTATTTAATTTGAAACTCAAAATAATTCTGAATCTTGATCGAAATTTTTTTCTTAAATTTTCTTTTCTTTTGGATTTTATATTTGGTAATTTTTATTTTGGTTCTGAGAATTCAATCCCTTTACTTTAATCTTTGAAATAGAATTCTTTGTTTTGGTGTTTTTGTTTGATAAAAATATTTGAAAAAAGAATTTTGAAAAGTAAATTTACAAAAAAATGACTTTATTAAATAAATATTAAATAGTACAGGAGTGAGAAATTCAAGCTAATAAATTGTTTGGGTTCATTACAAATTAAGCATATACAGAACAAAAATAATCTAAAATAGACTTTTGGTTGATTTTTTTATATTATTTAGTCTTTTTCGACAGATTTATTTGGAAAGGTAATCTTTAATGTTTGTTCTTCGAAAAGAAAATGTTTTTTTCAAATACAAACCCTTTTGGGTCTATTTTTTTTTTTTGTTTATTCTTAGATAAAATCCACTTATTCTTATAAACACATTTCAAGATCCAATACCTTTATTTATTCAACCCAAAAAAAATTAATTCAAAAAAAATCTGTCATACAATTGAAGAATTAAAGATTAAAGTCTGGTTCATTTGGAGATCTCTTTCTTTTCACCAGTAGACAACTGAATAAGATTTTGGTTTCAAAGTTTCAATATCTGGTGTCACTCAAAAATTATTTTTTTTTAAGTAAGGTTAAAACCATTAAAATTTTTCAAAATGGTAAAATGTATTAACTGCCAAACCAAATTATTTTTTTCTTTTTTTTTCCACTATTTATCAAATAAAAACTTTGATCAAGAATTAAATATAGAACACTCTAATACATCTCCTGACTTTTGTAAATCAACCTTTTAGTCATTTCATCCTTTCAAACAGTTTTAAAAGGGAAATTTAGTTGTAAAAGTGAAAAACTTTCGAAAAATATGAGATTATTTGATGTGAAAGTTTTCTTGAAAAATCATTTTTTGATCATTTACAAATATTACCAACTCATAAACTTTAGAAATGAGATCAATAAAGTGTGTTGTTATAGGAGATGGGGGTGTTGGTAAATCATGTATGCTAATTAGTTACACCACAAATGCCTTTCCAGGAGAATATGTTCCCTATGTGTGTGATAACTATTCAGCCAATGTAATAGTTGATGACGAACCACTCAATTTAGTGTTATGGGACACAGACGCGTAATTCGTTTACCATTTAAAATCTCAAACAAATTTATTTTTTTAAAAATCTTCAAAAGATTAAATGCTAGACTCTCTTTGGTTCTGATTTGCTAAACAAAAATTTTCTGTTTCTAAAAATACAACAACAATAAAAAAACAAAAAAAAAAAAAAAAAGACGACGAGATTATGAGAGACTTCGTCCTTTGTCCTATCCACAAACTGACATTTTTTTATTGTGCTTTGATCTCACCTTTCCGCCGTCTTTAGAAAACGCAAAAGATTATTGGTTAAAAGAAATCACAGAACATTGCCCAGATGTACCTTTTCTTCTTATAGGAAATAAATTGGATATCAGAGGTGACCAAACCACGATTCAAAAACTGCAAGAAAGAGGAGAGTCACCAATAACCTATGAACAAGGAGCACAATTTGCCGAGCAAATTGGAGCAGAGTGTTATCTAGAAAATTCTGCCTTGACCCAAAGAGGTCTAAAGGAAGTATTTGATGAAGCAATTAGATGTGTTAGCACCCCAAAAAACACCAAAAAGATAGGTGGCTTTTTGAATTTATCAAAAATCTATGTTCTTGAGCCTCTCCAATTCACAAATCTTTCAACAAATTATTCAAAAGAAATCATTTCTTTATTATCGATTGATCCCAAAGACAAATTAGAAAAAGAAGATCCCAAGGTATACGGATCAGATATCCATTTTCTCTGGCTGAAAAATAAATCAGGAAGCGGAAGCGAAAGTGAAAGTGATCTTTCTTCGTACAGCAGTTATGAAGAAGAAGAAGAAGACGATTCTGAAGACGAAAAAGAAATTAAAAAAGAAAAAGAAATTAAAAAAGAAAAAGAAAAAATAAAAGGAAAAGAAAACTTAAAAAAAAGAAAAACAAAAGTAGACACATCAAGAATTAGGCACACCATCAATGCGCATGAAATTGTTTTAAGGGGAAGGTGTTCAATTTTTCAAAAGATCTTAAATAAAAAAAGTAATTCAAAAGAAATTGAAAAGAAACTTGGTATCAAATATCTTGGAGATGGGAAATATCAAATCAAGCTATTAACATTCTCTGCGTTTGTTGTTTATATCCAATTTCTTTATTGTGAACAATTGGAATCACTTTTAAATCTTGATGCTGACAGTTTGTTTGAGTTAAAGGATTTGGCAACACAATTTGAAAATGATAATTTAGTAAAAATATGTAAATCTTTAACTGAAAAATATAGCACAACAGATCAAGTTATCATCACAAAAAGTGATCAGACGATCAAAAAATTAATCGAATTGGAATCTCCAAAATTATTTAAATGCTTTGAAAGTCAAATTAAGAATAAAAAATATTATGATATAATCTTGGATATTCGATATAATAAGAAAAATAAAAAAATGTTATCAAACAAATCTTTATTAATCGCAAGAACAAATTATTTTAAAGATGTAATTAAAAAGCAGTCTTCGTCTCAAACATCTGAAAAGCCAATCAATAAGAATAATATTGATCAAAATCAAAAGAAAAGAAAAAAAATGTTGCAAATTCAATTGGACTTAGGCTTTAAACCTTCACTATTTTCAGACTTGACAACTTTTTTATATAAAAACAAAATAAAGTTTAAAAATTATCAACATTGTGTAGATTTATTAAGATTAGCTAAATTGGTTTCTCAAGACACGCTGATTGCTCTTTGCCAGCTTGCCATAGTTGATCTATTTCTCCCTAAAATTTCAAACAAAAATTTATTAAATCTTTATGGGCTGGTAAGCCAATTAGGTTTCAAACAATTATTAAAAATTATTTTATATTTTATGGGATTAAAGCGAAATAAAATTAAAAAATTGAAAAATTATAAAAAAACACTAAAGGAAGAAGAGAGAAAATTATTTGAATTTAGTTTTTTTCGTAATAATGATTATCTTCGTTTGCAAAGAGAATTCCAAAAAATGATCACTAAGAATTTTGCATTAAAAAAAAAATGATAATTGGGAAATTGAAAAAAAAATTCATTTTTTCAAAGTTCAATTCTTTGGTAAGCATATTATTTTAATTACAATTGGGTTTTTTTTTTGAATTTTGAGTTTTTATTTAAAAATGAACATTGATATTCAATATTTTTCTTTATTATGAATTAATTTATTTTTTAAATCTTCTGAATTAATTTTTTATTCACCAACTAATAATTAATAAAGAACTTTCACAATTTTTGTTAGTTAATTGGTTAATATTATCTTCTAAATTCTCTACAATAATAATAATAATAATAATCACAAAATATTTTTTTTATTATTATTTATTTATTTTTTCTTACTATCTTTAATGAATTAATCCTGTTTTGTTTAAAAATAGAAATTTTTGAGATAATTTGACAGAAAATTAGATTTTCAAAAATCTTTTTTCATTTTTAAAAATTCTAAATTTGTGGTAATTTTAACAGGTTTCATTTTCAATTACAATTCATTTTTGATAACTGATTTATAAATTAAAAATTGATTGATCTATAATTAATTTACCAAGTTAAGTTCCAATTTGTTTAATATCGTTCTTAATTTACTTCCAAATATTTATTTTTTTATTTATGAAATAAAAATTAATCAAAGTGTTTTCTGTTGATCTTAATTATTTTTATTAATGTTTTTTAAATCCTATTCTCAACTTTTTTTTATACAAAACTTACAACAATAAATTAGATTTGAAATAAACTATATTGTTACTTTAGATTTCTGAAATAAAATATTTTGAATAAGGTATTTCCAAAAAAGTAGTGAATTATTTTTCACATTTGATGAAAAACACTCTTTGTTAGTGAAAGTATTTGTAAATTGGTAATATAAAATCAGGTGAAATATTAATAGTAATTGAAAAAATATCATTGTAATTATTTCAAAATATTTTAATACAGAACTTTCCAAATAAAGAAAAAAAAATCTGCAACTTTCTTTGTGAGAAAAAAACAATATATGACCATATTTTGAGAAAACAATAGTGAAATATTGTAAGGAAACAAACAATTTTTTAAACAATAAAATATATACGATTCCCAATAAAGTGGGGCAAATTTATTTTATAATATCTATTTTAAAACTAATCTTTAAAAAAGTATTTAAATGTACAAAATCATTAACTAAACATTTATTTATTCTTGGTAATAATTCAATTTGTTTCTTAGTATTGTATCACATAAATAAAAAATATTAAAATTTCTGATCTTGATTTTATCTGATATTTTTTTAGGGGTGAAAATTCGTATTAATTATTTTCTTTTTGATTGAAAAAACCGTTTCCATATCTTGTTTAATCTCAACAATTTTCCAAATAGAATTGTAAAAATATAAGTACATTTTTTTGTTTAAAAAATCATTTTTACCCTTATATATTTCCAGTTTTTTAAGGAAATTGGTCATAATTTGTTTTACTAAAAAAAAAGTGATATTTTTTTTTTCATTTTTGGAAATATTTCATCCAACATATTTTGAAATAAATATCATAATCATTGACTTAATCGGTATTAATATTAAACTTAATTTGATATTGTTAATTAACGAATACCTTCACTAACAATGATGATTTTTTATGAAACGTAAAAAATATGCCACACTTTTTTGTAAATACCTTAGTTAGAAAGATTCTGTTTGATATTGGGATTATACTGGGATTAATCTTCTTCCGAAAATGATTGTTTCAATCCAAAAGGAAAAAATAATTACACAATTAAGGATTTGAAAAATATTATTTAAAAACAAGATCAAAAATATATCGTTTTTTAAAATAGTGTTTTTCGAACAAAAAAGAATTATTGTTATCATGATTCAAAAAGAAAGTTCATTAATAACTCGATACATTTCAAGATTTTTATGAAGTTTTTACTTAATAGATAGGTTTCAAAATAAATTTGAGCCTCTTTTTTTGAAAAATAGTTTATATATTAACATTATTACAAATTAAAAATAAAAACTTATTTAATTTAGATGAATATGTAGCCTTTACAAGGCTAACATAAAATTTAAATAAAATACAATTGGGTTTTCTATATTTAGTTTTCTATTTTTAAAAAATTCTGAAAAAAGAGTTATTATTCCAAAAAAAATGTTAATAAATGAGTTATGATTTAAAATTTTGTAAACATTAAAAAAAAAAAAATTCAAGATCCCATGTAACTTCAAAAATTGTTGGTCTAAAACAGCTCAAAAAAATATCAATATTGACGGATATATAAAAATTTACCCTTTTTTGAGCAATATTTTTAAGTGCTTCAAGAATCTTCAAAATTGTTTTTTTTTTAATGTTTACAAAATTTTAAATCATAACTCATTTATTAACATTTTTTTTGGAATAATAACTCTTTTTTCAGAATTTTTTAAAAATAGAAAACTAAATATAGAAAACTCAATTGTATTTTATATAAATTTTTATGGTAGCCTTGGAAAGACTATAAATTAAAAAAAAATCAAGAATTAACTCTTAAAAGGTAATTAAAATGTTTAGTTGACCTTTATGAAATCATTAAAAAATAAAAATTACAAAATTTGATTAATAACTTCAGAGAAACTTTAAAATACTAAGCAATTTATAAAATTACAATTTAGATTTTTCCATCGATATATAAATAATTTGTAGATGTTGAAACATGTACCAGACAAGAGGCCCTTTTAAAACAATAAATACATATTTGCTAATAAATACTTTTCACCAAGAAGTTTTTTTTTTTCAACTTATAAACCAAGTGTTTAAAATATAGTTTTGAAAAACATTTTGTTGTTTTTTTTCTGAATTTAAGTACTTATCTTGATAATTTGAATTTTTTTAACCCAATTAATATTTGTATAAATACACTTGGTCAAATTGTTTTGTCTTTCTGACTTGAATTTTTTCTTTTTGAAAAACAAAGAAAAAGAAAATTTTGAAAATATTTTTATTATTATTCAATCCAACTTTTAGTATTTTTTGGTTATTTGTTTGGGTATTTTACCTTGGAAACTAAATATTGTTTTATAAACATAGAAAAATATAACAAATCTTAAATACTTGAAGAGTGCAACAAAATCATCTTTTATTTTATTTCCAATCATTTATTAAATTTCTAAAATTGTAAAAGATTAAGTAAGATTTTTTTTTTCAATTATCCAGAGTCTAAATAATGAACTATTATTATTATTAATATTAATATTATAAGTTATTTATAATATTTCTGATTTTATTATTATTATTATTATTATTATTAATATTTTATTTAATTGACTATATTTTATTTTTTAAAAATAATTACAAAACATTACTTTTTTTTTTTTTTACTGGGGGTAAAATTCACATTTTTTCTAAAAGAAAAACAAAGTCAATTTTTTTTCAAACTTAAATCATAATGAATAGAACAAATACAGATTAGATTAAATATAAACAATTTCAAGTTATTAATAAACGAGAATAATAATATATTTCAAACAACCTTAAATAAGTTTTAAATGTAAAATTAGACCGTTTAAAAGATTCAAAAAGTTGGAGATAAAAAAAGGAAATTAATTTATTCTTACAATATTTTTATTATTACCTTACATGAAATAATTAAAATTATATTAATAATTGATTTTGAAATAACCATATTAATAAGTATTTATTTTGATTATTTTTTAATTTTAAAAAGCTTTTTAAAAAATTTTTTTGGTAGAATTTTAAAAATAATAGTTTGATAATTTTATTGTTTTTTTTTTTTTGAATAAAACCAAAAAAATGATTCATACTATTCTTTGAAGAAAAATATTAATGTTTTTCAAGTTTGAAATAATTATTGTAATTTTTTTAAAATTACGTAGATTTTTTATAAAGTTATCTTAAAACTTTGTTTTTTTTTTAACTAATATTCTTGTACCCTTTTCAGACAGATAATAAGATTTCTTTCTTCTTTCAAAGAAAATTATTTTTTTTGTAAGATTTTGGGTAATAGTTTTGATTTTTAATTTTATAATTATAAGAAAAATGGATCAAACTTTTTAAAAACAATAAATCATTTCTGAAAATAGAATTAAAAGTACCTTTACTCTTATAGTAATCAGATTTTACTTTTATTTTTCAATTTCAAGATTTGGTAAACAAATTTTTGATATTAAATTTATTAGATTTTTTTTTTTTCTGGTTAGCTCTCCCTTAAAAAAAGTGAACAATAATCACTTCAGATATCTCATTCTTGTAAATCTTTCAATCAGAATTAAGTTTTGTTAAATAAATGAAAGACTTGGATATTTTGAAACATTAGAACATGTAAGAGTATTTTGTCTCATCAAAATTTTTTTATTTTTTCTCTTTTTTGCTTGCTTTTTGTTTTTCAAAAAAACCATAAATTAAAAAGAAACAATTCTTTTAATTTTTAATTCCATTTCAATTGAACAAAATGAGTAAAAGTTCCAAAAAAAAACAACAAGAATTAACACTACTGTTACAGAAAGGATTTGGATATTTCCGATCAAAAAATTATCCAGAAGCCCTGCGTTATTTAAACCAAGCACTCAAATTGGATCCACCAAATGCAGATCCAATTTATTTTAATCGTGGGTTGCTTTACAACACAACAGGCAAGCATCAAAAGGCACTTGAAGACTTTACCTCAGCGATCCAAATCAATTCCAAAAATGCAGTCTACTTCTCGAAAAGGGGAGAGCTCTTGCATAAGCTCGGCAGGGACGAAGAGGCTGTTAAGGATCTTACGATCGCAATTAATTTGTCACCCAAGAGGCCCGACTATTTCCAGCTTAGGGCAAACATTTATGAGCTTTTGGGCAAGTTCCAGCTTGCAATTCAGGATGTGAATCGTCTCGTTGAATTGATCCCAAACAATTTAACGCTCTTAACATGGCGGGGCCAATTGCTATTAAAGCTAAATAAATTAGAAGAGTCTGCAACGCTCTTCAGGCAATTAATCAAAATGTTTAAGGGCCCCTCGTCTGCGTTTTTGTATTACCATTTGGCCGAAATTTTGTTTAAACAGCAAAAAATCAAAGAGTCCATCCTCAACTACCAAAACGCAATTAAATTGTCACCCAACAACCACGTCTTTTTATTCAATTTGGGGCATGCACTGATTAAAAACGAACAATTTCAAGACGCATTGGATTACATTTCAAAGGCAATTAAAATTGCGCCCAATGGCAACCAAAACCCAAACTATCTTTTTGCTCATGGCCTATGCTTGTTAAGGACCGACGAATACCAAAAGGCCATTTTAAATTTCACTCGTGCGCTCAAAGTCAATCCCGAATTCCCTTCAATTTATTTGTATCGTGGTATCTGTTATAATAAACTCTCACAGAATAACTTAGCTATCGAGGATTTCAAAATCGCTATTCAGCTGGATCCTAAGCAATTGGAATATTATTTCCATATGTCACAATGCCTTGCAGAAATTGGTGAATACCAAGAAGCCATTCAAAAGATTTCCATCCTTTTAAAAAGCAATCCAAAGGATTTCCGTTCATATAAATTACTTGCTGAATGCCAATTTATGATCGAGGAATGGGAACCGTCTTTAAAGAGTTTCAAAGTGATCTATGAAAATATGAAAAATGATGATCCCGAAATTCAAAAGATTCTTGAAAAAAAATCAAAGGAGAAAAAAAACGAACAGGGAAATGAAAAGGAAAACAAAAAAGAAAATGAAAAGGAAAATGAAAAGGAAAAGGAAAAGGAAAACAAAAAAGAAAAGGAAATTGAAAAAGAAAAAATTGATGATAAAGTCGATCAAAAATCTGAATTAATAATCCAGGTGTTATGCAAAATTGGACAATGCTATATCAAACTAGAAGATTTGGAAAATGCAGAAAAATATTTCCATTTAGCACTTGAAATTCAACCCAATTCTGTTGATGCTCGCACAGGAAGAGGAGCAGTTAGATTCCTTCGCAAAGAATATGCAAAGGCTCTTCCTGATCTCGAAGAATGTTATAATGTTGGGGGTAAGAAAACGGCTGCCCTTACTTACTTGGCTGATACGTGCTTCTTTCTTGGACAGTTTGAAAAGGCCGCAAATTATTATGAAATAATTGATAAAGCAGATCCAAAAAATGAAGATGCATTATTTCTTTGTGCTCAGTCTTATATGAAAATTGCAAATTTCAAGTTGGCAATTAAAAAATGTAAAAAAGCCATCTTACAGGAAAAAAAGGATCTTTCAAGATTTTATAACTTGTTAGGAATGGCTTTTACTTCAATTGAAAAGTATCCAAAATCATTGAAAAAGTATGAAAAGGCATTGAAATTATCCAAAAATAATCCTGTTTATCTTTTCAATCGTGCAGTCACACTCTTAAAAATGGAGCAAATTGAAAATGCTCAAAAGGAATTAACAACATGTTGTGAATTGGATCCAAAAAATGACGGTTACCATTTTTGGCTTGCAAAATGCCATAGTCAATTAAAAGAAAATGAAAAGTCTATCAAACAATTGACAATAGCAATAGAATTAAAATCTGATGAGCCACAATATTATTTTGCCAGAGGTTTAGAATATGCTCAAATTGGGGAGAAAGAATTGTCCCTTAATGATCTTAAAAAGGCTTTAAGCTTTGATAAAGAAAACGAACACTATTTATCACTCATTGAAAAAATTAAAAACGATAAACCATTAAATGAAATCGAAAAGGAAAACGAAAATGAAAAGAAAGAGGAAAATGAAAAGAAAGAGAAAAATGAAAAGGAAGAGGAAAAAAAATAAAAGAAGAAAACAATAATTAAAGTAAAGTTTAAAGAATATGGGAAAAAAGATGAAGAAAAATAGGAATAATATTAAAATTTTGAGAAGAAATATTTTTAAAATCTTTTCAAAAACTTTATTTTCAATACTAAAGATCCCATTTCTAATTAAAAAAATAAATTTAACTTTGTTTTGAATATTTCCTTTTAGTTAATTAAATAATTTTTTTTAAAAACTAAATTTATAATAGTTGAAAATTTTTTTTAGGAATTAGGTAAAATATGAGGAATTAAGCTCCTTCCTTAAATAATAACAAAAAAAAATAATTGAAATTTTTTGCACAAAAGTTTTTTTATAATATAAAAACTGAAGAAAATTCTCTTCGGGCGCGATTATTTTGTAAAAAATTGTGTTTTGATTTATTTTTTTATTTTTATTAAAGAAATCAACTGTATTTTAATTATTTTTTGTACTAATCATTCATGGGGTTAAAGATATTGAATAATCAAGTGGAGAATTGAATCACGATATTTACTTGGTGATTGGAAACATCAACAAAAAATTTTCATTTTTTTATCAAATCCAAAAGCATTCAAATAAAATTAATTGTTCCCAACTGTAAAACTCATTGGTTCGGAACCTATACACCATGAGTTCGATTTTTTTACAAAATGAGTTAAAATTCATAGTCAAACATGATATTGATGTATAGATCCTTCACAATCTTTTATTTTGGTTAAATAATAATATCAAATATCACAATACCAACTTTTAAGGTGGTGTTTTTCAAACAATGATTATCTAAACCCCATTCCAAAAATTTGGACACACCCAAAATCAAAAATAGGCAAAAAAAAATCCCAATTTATTGTATTTTTCCAAATGTAATATAAAACCAGATTTAAGTTACCCAACATTAATGTTTTAATAAGTAATCATTTTAATCCAAATAAAATAAAACAATATAAAACAAAAAAATCAAAACAGGTGTGTCCAAAATAATGAAACGGGCTGAACAAAAAATGTATTGGTAAATTTGTTGAAATGTCACCAACAATTGTCGATCGATCAAATGATAAGATACCCTCGGCCAATTGTATATGATTTTTTAATTTAACAAACTCAACAGTAACCTTCTATCAACCATTGAAAAAATTCGAGATCTAACGAAACAGATTACGTAACTGCAAAAAAGGAAATGAAAACAAAACAAAAAAGAAAAAAAATGAAATATTTTGCAAAATCAAAATTCTTTCCAAATTGAATTGAAGTACAGTATTGTTATTCTTTCAACTGTTTAAACCGTGTCCAAATTTTTGGAATATAGTTTATATATCTTACAACGTTAAAAAGTTTAAAAAAAAAAAAAACTTAAAAATAAAAGGAAATTGTGAGGGTTGGATTGGCAAGCAGTCATATTTCTCTTCATTAATTCTTGAAAGAATTTTTCTTTAATAAGAGATTTGATTGTACATAATTTTGATTTGAAATCATATCTAGTATTTATAAAATAAAAATAAATTTAAGATTTTGAATACTTTTGACAATAATAAAATTATTAAAAAAGTGTTTTTTTCAATGAAAATTGTTATCAAATAAAAATCACAATTATTAATAATTTGTTTTCTGTATCAAAATTTTCCAAAATTTAGATATAGTAGGGAAAAAAATACTGGCAATGAAAAAAATCCTCAAAAAGATTTTTAATTGTGAATATTAGTAATTGGATGTAATTTCTTTTATTTTCAATCAAATCCTTTTTATAAATAACCAAATTTTAATTTGAACCAAGTAATAAACCTACCTAAAGTTCTTTAAAGTGGGGTCCTCTAGAATACTCAAGTAATTGTTTAATAGTATAAGTATATCAACTTAATTTGAAATAAAATTAGTGAGTTTTATAGAGGTTTACTAGAGTTTGTAAAATGATAATTTTTATTCTTGGTTTTTGATTGATTAAATGATGTTTTGAACAATTATAGTTTCATTAATAATCATTCTAATAAGTGGATGAGTTATAATTTTAAAATTTTGATTCTTATATAAAAGGATCTGATTTTAAATAAAAGAAAGTAGAATACAATTTTACTAATATTGACAATTAAAATTCTTTTCCGGGTATTTTTTACTGACCTGTATTTTTTTCACTGCTTCAATTGATTATGGTATTATTATTTTTTTGATCGTTTTTTTTTTAATTTAAGATATTAAGTCTATTTTGCAAATTTTGAATGTCTCCATCTATCAGAAACTGAATTCTTCAAATGAATTATTTTTCGAAATACCTTAATATTTTCATAAATAAGGGAGTTTAATCAATCCTAGTATAATATATTTTCATACACTTTCAAATATAAATTAAAACAATGTAAAAAATTGATCAACTAAAAACAAATAAATATTATTTATTCCTTGATCTTATCTGAAAATTTTGATATAATTACTTCTTCTTTACTTAGTATTTATTTTTAATTCTTCATGAAATACTTTTGTTTAGAGAATTTTTGATTAAAAATTAACTGATATTTCTCAGGATATCCAAAATGAATTCTAAATTCCTATATTTATTAAATTCGTTTTATTCTACTGTTGACTTGAAAAAAGGATGTTTTTTGAATTCCTCTTCAGAAAAAAAGATTTATTGGATGAATCTGTTGGGTCTGATTATTATTTATTTTCCCTTTTAAATGAAAATTCTCAAAATTATTCTGAATCTGATTGAAATTTTTTAAAGATTTTTTCTTTTTTTTTGGCTTGAATTTTTTGATATATTAGGCTTTTTTTCTGTTTTGAATAATTTAAAAGTGAATTATTAATTAGATTTAATCATTAGTTATTCTTGAATACAAATGAATATGTATATATATTTATATAAATTAAATTTCAGAATAAATGGCACAATTTTATTTATTTATTTTTTTTTTTTTTTTTTATTAATTTTATTTTTAGACCAAAAACAATTATTTCTAGTGAATAGAACTGAATATTAAAATTCTAAATTTTTTATTATAATAGATAACTGCAATTTATAAAAATATTTATTTTCAAAATTTGATTTTTAATGGGTCAAATATTTTGAAATGGAGTTTATGTATATATATATATATATGTGTGTGTGTGTCCTTAATAAAATTAAGCACTATTTTTTTCTGATTAATATTCTTCGAAATTAAGAACTAACTTAATTCAATTAAACACTGTGATAATTTTTTTTAGAATAAAAACACTCTCAACTTTTGAATATCGAAAATATATTTTGGAATTAGTGTGCACTTTTTTATTTTTTTTTGAAAAATTGGGGGTTGAGAAAAGTTTGAAATAAAAGAATAAGTTAATATATTAAATTAGAATGCTTTTCCAGAAAGTTTATCCTTTTAGTTTAACTTTTTTTTAATTTTACCATTTAAAACTAAAAAAAAACATTTGAGGACCAAATTAGTGCCTTTTGTGAAAAGAAAATTCCCATAATTTAGAATTTGTTTTTTGTAAATGAGTTAAAACAAGATAGTGTATCTAAAAATATACATAATTTCAAGGTTGAAATCAAGGATTTTGGCAAAAAATGTTTTCAAGAAAAAGCTAAATTGAAACTTTATTTATTTTTATTTTATCATTTTGTTTTTTTAATTGTATTAATGGAAAGTATTTGATCAGTTTTTCATTTTTAGTGTTTTTTGGTTCGTAGGGACATATATATATATATATATATATATATATATATATATCAATTTATTCTTTCAGGCGAGTCAGGATTTATAAAATGGATTTCAATTATAAACTGTTTTTTAAAATAATATTAACCAAAAACTAAAAAAAAAAATAAAAAATGAAAATTAAAAAGAAAAAATTTCATAAATGTTTATTTTTTTAATTCGTGATGAGTTATTCTCATTTTCCAAGTTTTCCAATGATTGGCCTGGCATTCTTTTGAACAATAAACTGCGGAAAGTGTCATTCCACATTGCAAAGGTCTAGTTAATAATGTACCACAAAAAAAGCATCTATACAAATGTAGGCCAACACAGGATTCACATAACCCAAACCCACCAAAAACTCTTTTATTATCATTATTATTACTGTTGTATTGTTTGCCGCCTCTTCTACCCTTCGAGCGTCCACCCTTTGTTCTGCCACCGCGGGTATCTGAAAGTTTATCTTCAATTTTATTAATATAATAGCCAACTCTTCTCCCGATTTGCCTATATAAGTAATTATCCATTTTTTGGTTTCCACTTGTATTAAAAATGTGTTTCCATTCTGGGTGTAAAGAGGGCACTGTCGGATTTACGATGATCAATCTCAGTTCACCAGTTTTTGTTAACCAAAATCTATGATAACTTGTCACTGTTACAAAGTTCACAACATTTTTGACAAAGTAGCTATAAAGTGCCTGGAATTCAGACCCGTAGCTGTAGTCAACTAGTTCATACACGCCCTTCCCACGTAGCACAATTGAAGCTGATGGTGCTTGGCCGATCAGCATGGTGTTTGTCCATTTGGAACACAGCAAATCATTTCGATCGGAAGATTCGCTTGCCCGGTACCAAATTGCATTTTTTTGGTTCATGCTTTTATGGTACATTACTTTTAAATGGTTTCCTAAATCTTTTAACTCAATGCTTGATTTAAGTGACGATTCCGAGCCTTTTTTTGTTTGCATCCTTTGATTTTTTTTAATTTCTTCCGGGTCGTCAATGTCTTGCCTTTTGGGTACAGACCCGTCAACCATAGAAATACCAATCCCGTTGTCACTGCTATTACGGAAGGAATGCCTTATTATGACAGCAAGCAATTTGGTATTTTCGTATTTATTCTCAATTGGAAATGTGATTTCTTTTTCCGTTTCATCTTCTTCATCATCCCCATCATAACCTTCGTTTATAATTGAATACGACGGTGGGGAAAATTTCATATCCAAAATATATGCTGTTGGTTGTGTTTTTTCATTTATTTGATCAGTTTTATGAACACTTGGGAATAATATTCTTGGGAAATATTCAAAATTTTTGTAAAAATAAAACCCATCTCTTTTATTGCCTTTCCTTTCTTTCCTTCTTCCCCTCCTTTGATTGTTTAAAAACCTATTATCTTCTACCTCATCACTTTCTTCACCATCACCCCCGTCGTCACCACCATCACTATCACCGTCATCATCACCATCATCCCATTCTTCACTTTCATCTTCATGCTTTTCTACTTGGTTATTATTAATATTTAATTTTTCATTCTCATTATTATTATTTATATTCCCATTTTCGTTTTCAACTGCGTTTTTATTATTGTTATTACTAATTCTATTGTTATTTTTGGTATTGGTGTAATTTTTATGTTCTTCTTTATGTGATTCTTCCTTTTCTCCAAGTGTTTTATTTTCTTTGAATTGTTTGGAATGTACAAGTTCATCATTAATTTCTTTTTGATTCTTTGGTTCGGTTTGTGGAATTGCTTCTTCATTTTTTTGAGGATTTTCGTTATTTTTATTTTCATTTTCATTTTTTTGAGTTTCTGATCGCAGTGAATTATTTTTGATTGTTGTATTATCAAGTTTTTTATTATTATTAATGTTTGTTTCTTTTTTTGTTGATTCAGTGATTTGTAAATCTTCAATTTCAGAAACCTGATCACTATATTCAAATGAATATTCATCATATTCTTCATCATCATTTTCATCATCATCATCATCATCATCATCTTCATCGTCCAACGACCAGTCATTACGATTATCATTCCATTTCAATTTGTTGAGTTCATCTGATGATTCGGTTGAAGAATAATAATAATCTTCTGAACTGTTATCTTCATAATAACACTCAGAATCATCACTGTCATCATAAATTTCTTCAAATTGTTTTTCAATATTTAATTTATCTTTGTTCACAAATTTTTTTTCTAAAAAAGAATAATTTTTATAAACATATTTTGCCGATTTTAAAGACCATAGGCAATACTCCCCATAGCCCAAATCGTTCCAAGTTACAAAGTCACTCTCTGATCTTTGTTCTACTTCTACCTCTTCTTCTTTTTCTTCTTTTGATTCTTTTAATTCTTCTCTTGTTTCTTGTTTTTGTTTTTCATTTTTTCCTTTAATTTCTTGTTTATTCTTATTCTTATTCTGTTTATGGGTAGTTGTAGTTTTTTGAGGTTTTTTTTGTGTTGAAAAAGTGTGTAATTTTGAATTTACACTACCCGAAATGTGGGTCATCTCTAAAGGCTTTCCAAAACTATTTTTCGCAGGTCCAATTACAAACAAAGGGCCACAAGAGCGAGGAGTGAACCTCGATCGGCTCGAGATTGGAACGAATTCGGAACTGTCATGGAAATAAAGATTATTCCACAAATTTTGTGGCTTTGGCAATTTGAACATAAAAACAAAACCAGGAAACCTCGAGGGTAATGCAATTAAATTTTTTGAATCTGAACTAAAACAGGCATCAAAATATGCCAATGAACGATCATAAAAGATCGGTTGAAGAGGATCCTTTGAATTTGAAAGGATTTTATACACAATCAGCCTTCTCTGTTTTGAATACTCCACACCAATAATTAATAAGAACTTTTTGTTTGGGCTTAAAGCAATCTTTCGTGGATGGATTGGTGTTCCATTGGTTCTTTTGGGGAATTTCAAAACATCTATCTTGACTAAATCCTTTCGTGGTAATTGCGCGTCAATAGAGGAATACTCAATTTTTGACTTGTTTCTTGGTTTTAAAGTAGATTCTGTAGACAAAGCTACAGCATACTCTGAAATCGATCTTAATGTTTTGTCATTAATTGGATAACAACAAACAGATCCAGATTCAAAGATTAATAATAAGGTGCCCTCAGATCGGGTATGCTTTTTTCCATTCCCAACTAACAATGTGTTTGGTAGGTATTCACAAAATAGCGCTCGATCCTGTATTTTTGTCATTTCAAAAAATGCTTAATTACTTAAAGTAGCTTGAGGTTTACGTTTTTGTTTTTTTTTATTTTTGATAAAAAGGAGTTTGTTTTTCAATTTTATTTTCTATTTCTTGGTTGGTTTTTCGTTTGTATTTTGAAGGAATGAAAATTTTGGTCTTGGTTCCTTTTCTGAATAAGAAACAAAAGTAAAAAAAAATAAAATCTTTTGTTTCTTGATTTAATAAAATAGGGTGAGGAACTTATTATTATTGTGTTTTTCAAAAATAAAAAGATCAAAATTTTCATTGGACTTTCCAATTAAAATCAGATTCAAAGAATTAAAATAAACCAGTCTAGTTCCCCATTCTAAAAGTTGAATTAATAATTTATGGTTGTTTAAGATTATTAAAAAATTGAAAAGTTATCTGATTTTAATATATCTTTTTTCAGAAAGATGAATGAAAATTTAAATAATTTATTTTGAAATAAATATTAAAGAAAACCAAATTTTTTCTATGGAATTGCTCAGCCTATGAAAATAATCGTAAAATCTGAATATCTGAATTAAAAAAAATTAATATATCTAATATATTAAAAAATAATAATATTGAAAATATTATTATAAAAAAAGATTCATCAAGTTTATTAGCCTTAGTAGATAATAAACTTATCTTTTAGTCTTTAATAAGATTCCTAAATAAAAATTTAGGAATTTGGGCACACGAGAGGGGCTAATAACTCCTCCCTTAAATAATAAAAAAAAAAGAAAACCAAATTTTTTTATTTTGTTTGTATTTTCTATTTATTCTCAAAAAGTAACAATTGAATTAGTTTTTTAAAAGTTGAATGAAAAAATAGAGATTTTTTTTAAAATGATATTTCTATCTCATTTTGTACCCAAGGTCTTGAGGTTTAGGTAAAATCAAATTCAAAAAATATTTATATTTCCACTGTAAAAGATTAAAAAATCATCAGTATCCTCTAAATAGTAATGGTTAAACAAGTTGATGATGTCATATATATCTTTGGGTGAGTTTAACTTAATCGAAATGAAAAAAAAATAGTGAAAATAATTTGAAAAGTAATTATATAAAATTGATTTATTACAGCTCTGTTTTTTTAATTTAAATTACTGATAATTTCCAATTTATATTTGGAAATTTTTACTTGATTTTCCTTTTTGAAATTATTCTGATCATACTTAAAGTATTTTATGTGGTCAAGTGTTCAGAAACTCTGTAAAATTCGTGTTCTTTTAAAATATTCTTTGCCCTGAGACTGTTTGAGAAGTTGACAGTGCAAATATTTATCAAAAATGGAAATTGAACTAAAAATTTTTTGAAATTAATTAGAATTTATCAGTATTTATAATATTTTGTATTTTTTTTCAAAATTATACAATCTTTTAAGAAATGTATCATTGAAGTGATATTTTCAATTTTAATAAATTCTTCAAAAAATTAACAAAAAAATAATTGTTATTTTTGTGTTTTTTTTTTTTTTTTTTTTTTTTTGGAGGGGGGGTTCCTGTTTTTTTTAAGATTCGAAACCTTCTGTAATAATCATATTTATTACATGTATTTAATGGAAAAGTAAATTTTTAAAACTTGGAGTTTCATTGGATATTTTTTTTAGAAAAGGTTACAAATATAAAGATATGTTTTAACTTGAGGATAAATCAATAATAAGTTGTTTTGATTTAAATAGTAGTGTTTTATTTTTTTTCGAGATTTTTGTATTCTAATTTTTTCAATTTGTAATGAATAAATTGCATTTTGTGTTTAGACAAATTTAATAATCCATACACAAAGAAAGGAAAAAATACAAATTCTAAGATCTAATTGGTACATAAAGGTTGTAGTATATAATAATATGCAATCATTCTTTCTTGATCATAGTAGTGTAATCAAACTTTTTTTGATATGCTACTATCCTGGTCTTTTAAGTATAAGCGGTAAAAATTTTCACTTTATTTTTTGATTTATGTTTTTTATATATAGAGTGGCAAATTACAACTACTACTTGAAACCTCTACTGAGTGAGGAAAAATCTAATAAAGGAAGTAAAATTTTTTTCACAATTCAAAATACAAATACGGGTATCAAACAGAAAAATCTCAAATTCTTTCTCAGTATCCAACTTGATACCGTTCTAGCCCATTTGAAGAATAGAATGGAAAAGTAAGATTACACTTGAGTAGATCTTTTATATTTGAAAATTTTTTTTTAGATATTGTATTTATTTTTACTGACCCTTTGGAATTAAAAATTAAAGACTTCATTATCTTTTGGAAGTTAGTTTGAAAAAAACAATTCAGATTTAACAAAATATAAAATAAAACATTTATTGTTTGAATCACAATAAAAAAAAAATTAATGGTTAAAAATAAAAAACTACTTTTTTTACTCTATGAACCATCAAAACCAAAAAATATGGCAAATAATATCACCAATTATTTGTCCAACTCACAACAAGTATTGAAAATTTGACTACTTCAAGCCGACAAAGTCTCTCTCCAAATTTTGAAAATCAAAATACCTCTTACTCTGCTTACTTTCTAATTCATTTTCAAATATTCTTGAGTTTGTAACATTCGTTCGAAATATTCTTTCAGATAAAGTAGAAAGTAAAACAACTAAGAGGAAAAAACGAGTATTTTCACTTTTACCTTCTTTGAGAATCTGAAAGGTTTTTTGATCAAAAAAAAAAATCTTAATACAATGAGGATGTTTTACTTTACTGTGAAAAAATCTCTTTTAATTCATTTTTCAGTTTATTACATTGACTTTCCGTTCCCATATAACTCAGAATTCCGATTGACCTTAAAAGAATAAAACTTAAAAAAACTTGAAAGGATTAAAAGTCCTCCAAAAGAGATTTCTGTGAAAAATAGTGTGGTTTTATCCAAAGGCTTTAAAATTATTTTTGTTTTACTAGTATCATAAGCCTCTATTATGAAAAATAAAGCATTGAACGAACCACTTTATTACAAGAGATATTTTGTTTCAAAGAAAATCCTTTTGAGAAACCAAAAGAGAAAAAGGTATGATTAAACGCGGTAATTCTAAAATGCTTTTCGCTTTTCTTGAAATTGTAAAAATAGCCTTTAATTTCAGAAAGCCAAATTGGGATTACTTTCTCATATTTGTTCCAATCCAAATATCGTTTTAAATAAAATAACTTGACTTATCAACTTTTACCACTATTTTTCTGTTTTTGAACAATCAAAAAAAACTGATTCCGAAAAAAACATTTATAACAAGTTGCTTAGTCAACTTTTCCAACCAACAGAGTAATTAGTTTTTCCTAAAAGAAATGCCTTTGTTGGCAAAAAAAAGCAAAAACAACTTCAAGTTATGAAAAAAGTTCTTGAGAGTTTTTATGGAAAATTCAAAGGAGTTAAATTTAAATGCAATTATTTGAGAGTAAAGTTCAACAAAGCACATGTTTTCTTATTCAATATAAATCGTCATTTTTTCCAATCTTTGTCCATGACTTGTGTTGCAAAATTTGATTATTTTGCTAAACATCGAGGTGTTCTTACTTTTTTACGCGGTGACCTCATTAATTTAAATGACAAGAATGATTCAGATTCTAGGTGGTGCTTTGGAATGAATGTCCGAACAGGTGAAGAAGGCATTTTCCCAAGTAACCTTTATACTTAATTCTTTCTTTTGTATTTTCGAAAAAAAAAGAAAAATAATTTTCAAACAAACAAAAAGGCACTATTTGAAAATTCTAAACCTTCATGTTTTGAAATCTTTTTAAACACCAAACTAATTTTTTTTCAAAAACACATTTGTGTTTCAAAGCCAACAAACAAAGAAATAAAAAAAAAGAAAAAAATTCTAAAATTAAAGAGATGAAAAAATAAAAAGAACTAAATAATTACAAAGATCTTGTTTTGACAATTGCATCCAAAAGACCTTTAAACTGTGAGTTATTCACCAATTATATAATTCGAGAAATTTGTGTTTCAAAATTAACACGCATTTATTATCGCAGATTCTTGTCTTACCTTTTTTTTTTTTTTTTTTTTTTTGTGTTTTTAAAAACTAAACCCTCTTTTTTGGTGATTTAAAAATTCTAATTGAATGTACTAAATACCCTTACAAAGGGATTTTCAAATTAATTAATACTTTATTTTTCCTGAAGAGTATATGAAAAAATTTCGAATTTGATGAGAAAAAATGTGGGGAACAACAAGTTAAGTCGAATACGATCTTTTGTCCACAGATCAAAATGATTTTTTTGCAAAAAATGTTGTTTTTTTCGTTTTTCTTTTTAGATCTACTCTAAAAAAACTACAAACCATAATGTGGTGCTTAAGTCTTGAATTAAACCACTTTGAATATTAACAAATTTTGGTTGGTCAATGATCATTTTCAAGCGAAGGTGGTCAATAGTAAATTGTACACATTCTTGTAAAAATGTCTACCAACAACATACCCCATAATCTAATGTCATTGAAGCTCCTAAGGACAAAATTATCTCTTTTTTCAAACCAATTTTTTATAACTGTAAATTTGTAAAAGTTTAAATACGACCAATTTCGAAAAAAAACAAATTAAAGATCTCAATTATTGTTGTGGGAAATTTCAACAAAAGAGTTTAAGAAATCAAACTAACCATTTGGGAAAAAAAGTGAACCAGGGAAAAAAAGATCAACACTGTTTTTAAAAGAAAACCTTAATAGAACCCGAAAATTCAAAAGTAAAATCTATTAATAAAAGAAAAAATAAATAATTCAAGACAAAATGGAGGATTCAACACAATAACAGTTTTTTTAATACTCTCTTTTGGTAATGGGGTTTTCTTTGATTATTTTATCATTCAAAATTTTTTGAAAAAATTGACTATTTTTGAGATCCTCCAAAACCACAGTAACAATTTCAAAAATAATCACCGTTCGGGAAAAAAATTCAAACGGGGAAAAAAAGAACAACACGATTTTTTATTGGTAACATTAATAGAACCTGAAAACGAAAAGTAAAATCAATTAAAAGAAGAAACCAATTAACTTCAAAAAATAATCCATTATATTATTTTCAATCAAATCAACAAACACAATTTAAATCTACTTTCTTATCACCATTAAATCTGAGTATTTTTGGAGATCTCAAAAAAATTCAAATTTTTCATAAATTTTCAAATAATTGATCAATCAAAGAAAACCCCTTGAAAAGATAGTATTATAAAAATTATTATTGTGCTTAATCCTCTTTTTTGTTTTGAATCATTATTTTTTTCTTTTATTAATTGATCTTACTTTTGAATTTTCAGGTTCTATTATGGTTTTCATTTAAAAACCGTGTTGATCTTTTTTCCCTGTTTCACTTTTTTTCCCGAACGGTAAAGAGATAAATCTTCAACTTTATGAAAAATTTTTCAATTTAACAAAAATTTGCAACAAATGCAATTTTCTAAAGACACGAAAGGATTAGTCTTGAAAAAAATCAGGACATGTAAGTAAAACCTGGGCATCATTATTGATTGTTAATATTAGAAAAATTGATTTGTTATTTCATTTATTTAAAATCAAATCCTTTTTTTAAGGCTGTAAGTATAACCTGCGAAAATTTGCAAAATTATTATTAATATTATTCTAAAGATTGTGGGCGAATTGAATTTGTATCTTATAGGCCTGTAGCATTTCAATACGTTACTTCATAATAGTTGAAAAATGTTAGGAAATGTCATATGTATGACAATTTTTAATTGTGTAACATTAGTAAATTCCATCGTTATGACAATTTTTTAATTAGTAACATTTGTGAAAATGTCATTAGTTCGAAATTGTCATAACTATGACATTTCGGAAAAATCCAGAAAATAGCAAGTAATACTCACCAATACCTTACCTTACCCTATCCAAGACAAATCAGCGGTTTTTCTATGCATCAAAAATCAAAATACATTCATTCGGCCTTACGTACCTTACGTACCTTACCTACTCTGAATCTAAAATATGTAAATATACTATCTAAAAAAAATGTCATAGTTATGACAATTTCGGACTAATGACATTTTCACAAATGTTACTAATTAAAAAATTGTCATAACGATGGAATTTACTAATGTTACACAATTAAAAATTGTCATACCTCTGACATTTCCTAACATTTTATTACAATCGTGTAGCAATACACAGGAACACTACAAGCCTCTGAGATACCAATTCAATTCACCCACAATCTTTAGAATAATATTAATAAAATTTTGCAAATTTTCGCATTTTGCAATAATTTGCAAGTTATGCCAACCCCCTTTTATTTAAAGAATCAAACTCTGAAAATTATAACTCATTACTTATTTAAATGATGATTAATTAAATTACACTAGTTTAAAACAATATTCAACTAATCAAAAAACAAGAATAAAAATTATGATTGCCAAACCTATAACAAACCTCCATAAAACTTTATTTTTTTTCAAAATAGGTAGATCTATTTAGGTTATCAAACAATTTAATTGAGTATTCTATAGGTACCCTCACCTTAATGAACTTTGGGTAGGTTTATTACTGAGTCCATAAAAAAAATTTGTTTAGTTCTAAAAAGTGATTGATTTTAAAATAAAAGAAATTCCATAACAATTTTCCTAATATTAACAATCAAAAAAATGATGACAGGACTTATTTTCATGGCAAGAATTTTTTTCAATGCATAATATGTACAGAATAACAAATTTTTTGTTTCAATGTTAAATGATTTTTTATCATTTTTAAAACCAACTTTTTGTGAAAATTTCGTGGTCCTACATATCATTGCAACTTTTAAACATTTCTTTATATTAAATTAGAACCATTTCATGGATGCTTTTGATAAACACTCTTCATATTGATGAAAACTAAATTTTTGAAAATGGATCTAATTTATAATTTTCAAACAGTAATAGAAAATATTACCTAAAAATAGAATTAAAAAAAAAAAGCTTTAAATAATGTATTTTTAAAAAAGTGTGGCCAAAAAAAGTGTGACCAAAAAAAGTTTTCTAAAAGTAACCCTAAAACAATTGATAACCCTCAATAGACCTATTTACCTAATATTTTTTTTAAAAAACTTTATCAATATTAAATATCCAGTTTTCCAAACGCAATTTATATAAATTTTCAATGTTAAAGGATAATATTCTTCTTTGTAAAACCCAAATTTAAATGACAAAGATATCGGAAGTGAAAATTATTCATATTGAAGTTTCTTTTATTCTCTTAATATTTGTCATTAACAAAAAAGTTTCTCATTTTTGACATTTTTTTAGTCAACGAAAACCAAAAAATATTTTACTTAAGGATTACACACCAGATGAAAAAATTTTTTAGTATTTTGGATTTAGTTATCAAAAAGTTTATTCAATTCGATCAGGAAGCCAAAGATATCTTAATAAAAAAAAAAATAAAATGACCATTTTCACACAAGATGTTGGATGGAAAAAACCTCCACACTACACCATAAATGGTCATTAAGCCCGAAGCCGAACAACAATTATTTGAGTTTTAATGAAAAATAAATTTGTACAAAATTTAAAAATAAAATTGAAAAAATAATTTCATAAAGAAAAAATGAAAAACTTAAAATTTTTTTTTAACACTTTTTCGATTTTATTCTTTCATAGATACCTTAAGTACCAAATTTAAAAGTTTTATCAAATAGAATCAGTTTGAGTTTTATAATTATCATCATTTACACAGAGAAGATTCGATCATACAAGAAAATTGAGAGGATTTCCGAATTTTGTATTTTTTTTTTTTTTTTTTCTTTCAAAAATCAAAACCAAGATCATTCCCAAAGTAAAACGAACCAAACAAGAAAAATGGTTTCAATACAAAGTTATATTATTATTACATTTTATTTGTTTTTGCACGTGTTTTTGGTTTTTTTGCGAATTATTATTGAAAGAATCCTTTCATAAATAAGAACTGATTGAATAAAGAGAGTTGTATGACAGGTTAAAAAAACAAAAAATATTGTTCGTCATATTATTTAAAAATTTTTAATCAAAGTTTTGTGGTTTAGTAATCATATTATTTGTTAGTAAAGTACCTTTACTCTTTTGAAAATCTAACCAATATTTAATTTTGTTTATTATTATTTGTTTTCAAATATTAAACAATAATATTGAGTGAAAAGGGAAAAACTTTTTAAAATTTATCTTTTTTTTTGTTTTTAGTTTATTTTCAGATAATTTAATAAATAAAAAAAATACCATTCAAGAAATAAAAGAAGTTGGCAATTTTCATTAAAAGTTGGTATAAATATGATTAATAATCATTTTTAAAATTGAAACAAAAATTTATAATTGTATTCCCAATTGTTTTTCTATTTGATAAATTGCATCTTGTTACATTGTTTTTTATAAATTGAAAAAATCATCATGAAGCTGTAGATTAATCTCTTTGGTTTGTTCTGTTAAATCATTGAAATGAAACCTTCCAACTAAACAACAAAAATATATTTTTTTCTTCAACTTGGTTTTTTATAATTAATTTTACAAAAAGTTCATATTTTAAATCATTACACCAATAATAAAGAGAAAAAAATCTATATGATAAGATAATTTTATCCTTAGAATATATATATATATATATATATTGTTAATATATTATGGAGTGTATTATTGATAACATTTCTGTAAGAATATTACTGGTTTCCAAACCGCCATCTTCTCATGAAAATGGCAATAATAAAAATAAATTTTTTTTTCTCTTTCAAAATTTACTTTTTCTCACTACTCAAGTATAGAGCTAACCAAAACAAAAACAATTTGAAAAAAATGATCAATTTAACAAGAAATTTACTTTTAAAAGTTTATTTTCTGCCTTTTTATTAATAATTGAAACATGTTGAAAAATGGGCAAAAATGCAAAATTCATTTTCAAATTTTTTTGAGTAAAAGTTTTTTAAAAATTGTCCAAAATGTATGAGGGCTTATCTCTTTAATTTGCACATAAAACAAAAATTTTAAATGTTATAAACTATTAATAAATAATTTTTTTTTTTAATTCAACAAACAATCGAACTTTTAAATTACATTATCACAAAACAAATTTTTTGTTTAATTTCTTTATTTTAAAAAAATTCAAGTTTAAATTAAAAATATAAACATTAAATAACAATTTCATTTGGGATTAAAAAACTAAAATATTTCTCTTCAAAAAAAAAAAAAAAAAAAAAAAAAAAAAAAAAAAGAAATTTATGTAAATATTCATAAAAATTCCAATTTATCATATTCATCATTACGGGAAACACAATCATTTGAAAGACATACTGTACATTCGGAATCATTTCGAGTAAATTCTATAAGTATTAGGAAACAATTATTGGGGATCGCAACAAAGACAAATAGCAATAAGCAACAACAACAATTTGAAACGACTTCAAAAAAACCAGAAAAAATTGTCAAAAAACTTGTATTAGATTTAGACTTATTATCTGGGCCCATTCCACCCATTCCGCTGTTTAAAAACGGATTTTTATTTTATTCTGAAAAGCCAGGAAAATGGGAAGAAAAATGGTTTGTCTTATTTGGCAACCAATTGGGTATTCACAAAAAGAATTTCATTTATGATATCAAGCTTGCACAATCCACGATTGATTTGAACGACGTGATTTCGATCCAATATACTAATTTCCAAAATAGCAAATTTAAAAAGGCAAACAGTTTCCAATTCATTACATTAAACAAAACCTATTATTTGGCAACATCTTCCGAAGAGGAAACTAAAGAATTGATTTGGAATTTCCGAATCATCAAAATGTTTTTGCAATTAAAAACTCAATTAATTGCAAAGGGATACCGCAACGATTTGTATCCAGTCTTAGAATGGCTAAATTTACATAAAAAAAATTATGATAAACAAATTGAAGAACTCACAAATAAATTAATGAATGGGAACGTCCCTGAAAATTTAACTAAAAATTATCAAAGTGAATTATTTTTCCTAAATCAATGCCTGGGGTCCATCGGAGAATGGATTAAAATATTGGTTATACTGCTATACTTTAGAACTTATAGAAACCGCAACGATAGAGAAACAGCGATCGTTCGAAAGTCTTATAACTCAGTAACAAAGGGGGAATTGTCATTAAAGGAATTCGAGTTTATAACAATTTTGGAAGCTCACCAAGACGAATGGTGGCTTGGCGAATTGAATGGTATTGTTGGTTGGTTTTCTCCAGATCATTGCGAATTAATATTAAGAAATCCACAATTAAAAAGCGCGACATATCATAAAAATAGTAAAAATTTCTTTTATTATTAATTTTTTTTTTCTTTTCTTTTATCAGTCTTGTCTTGTAGTATCTTATCTTTACTTGTCGTGTAATGCCTCTTCTTGTATTGTGCTGTGCTTTATTGTATTGTGCTGTCTTTTATTTACCTTTCTTTTCGATAACATTGATTATACAGTTGTGCCAACCTACCTTTAAATCTTCGCGAAACAGAAATCATTTTTCAATTAGATAGTTTCCTTTTTGTAATAGAATTTTATGGTTATATAATAGTCCATTATAAACCCTTGAATTTTTATAAAAGACAAAATATTTCGAAGCAAGTATTTCAATTTAATGAGTAAGTGGCAATAAACAATTTAATGATCAACAATTTAAAAATAAATCATCAGATTTTTTGGAGATCCTTAATTTCTAAACACCTAAAAATTAAAAGATAAGAATACTCCAATGTAATAATTGAATTTTACTTTGACACTTCAATTTTTTTACATGATTTTTTGGATTAGCTTATTAAAAAAATTTTTTTAATAATAAACGATTCGAAACCAAAAAATTCCGAAATAGATTTTTTTTTTTTTTTTTTTGTCTTGAAAAAGTGGCACTGAGACATAACAAGTATTCCAAGATCTATCCTTTAAAATTTTGAATTTATTTTTTTTTGAATAGAGAAAATTACTTTTCTCCTGTGTACCGTTAGTTTTTTTTTAATATAAGAAATAAACCGAAAATTTATTAATATATTTTCTTCTCATTTCAAAAATTAAAAAAAAAACTAGGCACTTGACGGCACCTCACCTAATTTCTAAACTTTTTTTTAGAAATTTTGTTAAAGAATCACAAATTTTATAATCACTTACTAACGATAATATAAATGATGAATTCCTTTTATTAATAATATCTCCGATATTATTAATTTTTTTATTATTTTTATAAAATTTATTTATCCAGAGATTTCGATTTTTTTCATCGGCCGGACGCCGTTAGGTTTTTTTTAATTTAAGAGAGAAACCGAAAATTTATTTAATTTTCTGTTTATTTCTTAAATAAAAAAAAACCTAGGTATTTGGCGGCACTTGACTACACGATTCCCACAAAAAATGATCAAAGTCTTCTATGATAACAATATTTAACTTTTCTTTACATAAATCACAATTTCTATTTTTATTTTTGCTTGTTACATAAGAGTACCTATTTAAGCAATTAGTAAAATTTCGAAATTTTAGAATTTTTTTGAAGTTTTTCAGTTTAAATATTTTTATTGTTTGAAATTACAATTTTGTTGTTTTATAATTTTTAGATATTGTTGAACTTTTCAACTAGTTGGATTTTCCAATTTGGTTAATCGAAAAACTTTTAATTCTAAATCTAATAATTTTAATTCCTCAGTATACCAATTAATATTTTCATTTTCAAATGTTGGAAAATTTAACTTCGTTTTTAATTGTTTTAAATTTAACAAATCTAATTTTTCAATCAATTTAGATTTTCTATGGTATACTTTTAATCTAGCAAGATCATTTTTCGCTTCAGTTTTATAAATTAATAGTGGTGAATGAATATTAATTTGTAAGAAATTTGTAACTGATTTATTGATAAATCTATCAATTCTTTCAAAATCACTTTGTGACAAGTCAAATATTTTGAGATCATAATAAAGTTGACTTAAAATGAGAGCTTTGAAAAGAGTTATTTTTACCCCATTACTGAGTTTTATTTTGTTGAAACAATCGATTAAGTGTTTACAAGGACTTTTCTACCTTTTTTGAAATTATATTCAAGATGTGTGTTTTTTTCTAACCAAATCCCAAGATAAAAAATATCTTTTAATTCTTTTTTATATTTGGTTTTTTTTTTTTATTATGTGAATTCATCCCGAATCTTTTTATTATTTCAAAAATCCTTTCTAAATTAATTTTTAGAGAGATTAAAGGGACCCTTCATAATGAGAATAAGATCATCTGCATAAATTTGAACAAAATTTTGAATTTATGTTAGTGACTATTCTCTGTTAATATTAAATTTTACCATAATTAATATTTTTTTTTCTTTCATACATATTACTATGTATATATGTAGCCTAACATTCCAGTGCGAGATATTAAAATGTAATAATTGATGAAAACCATTAAAGTTTTCCCATTTCCAAATTCTTAATATAATTTAATACAAATAAAATTTATATACTAAATACATAAAAACAAAAAAAAAAAAAAAAAAAAATTATACTTAGACGAATGGCTAACAAAAAAATTTAAACCAAATTTAATTGAAGAATTAGAAATAGTCCATGATGGATTACTTATTAGGCCAATTGAAGGAAAAAAAAACAAATGGAAAAAATATTTTTGTAAATTAATTAATGAAGAATTATTTATTTACTTAAATGAAGATTCAATTATTCAGAAATCCATTTTAAAGATTACTGATTTCAATAGTATTACGAATGCCAATATTAAAGCAAATAGGGAAAATTCATTTGAATTAAGTGGTATATTAAAAAGCGAAATATTTTGCACTCAAAATGAAAAAGAATATAAAAAATGGAATGAATTATTACAAATTACAATTAATTGCGATGGATTTACAAATTTAATTAAAGTTGACAACATTGAAGAACATCGAATAAAAATAGATTCAATTTTGAATTACATTGTCAAAGAAAAAGAAAAAATTAAACAAATTTATGAAACTTTAGAAAGAGAAAAACTTCAATTTGAAAAGGAAAATAAGGAATTCCAAATTAAAGAAATTAAAAGCCAAAAGAAAAGAAATAAAAAAAGAAACAAAGAAAATCTAAAAAAAAATTTCACTTATAATCCATATTTACATTTAATTCAAAAATTTTATTTCTATAAGAAAAAATATAATAATTTAATCAGATCTCGGATCTTATTATTAGAAATTCTAGCTAGATTAAATTTCCCAAATTTGGAAGATAAAGAAGTGGGGTATGCCATTGAATCACATAAGCAAACGTTGACTAATGAAGAATTAAAATTTAAGAAAAAGCAATGGTTTATTTTGCGAAATGAAGTTGACGAATTATTTTTACAAGCTGAAACAGGTAATGAAATAGGGCTAGCGCCAAGATCCAAGATCGAAATTATTGATTTAAAAAAAGTTGATGATATATTTTTCATACCAAAAAAGGAACTTGGAAACGAAGATGAGGATGAAAATGCAAATAATAATAATAATACTAATAATAATAACGGATCAGAAAATGAATTAGAATTTGAAAATCAAGTTAATTTAAATATGAATGAAAATAATATTAAATCTAAAAATCCATTTATTCAACAAAATATACCAACAACAAAGTCATCAACGAATAAAAATTATAAAAGAAATAATCCTAATAATCAATGGGAAAAGATGAATCAAAGCAAGCAATCAAAACATTCAATTATTGACTTATATCAATTAGTTGAAATAGAAAGCAAATCTGGGAAATCGTTTCCAATTTTTAAAAAGGGCTTTATTAAAATCTTAGTCAATGGGCGGTTTGTCAAGAAGCAGTTAAGGATCAAATCTTGGTTTTTTGGGTTCTATGATAATGAAAAATCTATACAGCCGAGCGAAGCGATCGACTTTAGGAGAGTGATTAGTTATTATTTAGATTCCAATTCTAAAAGTAATAAATGCCAATTCAAATTGAGAATTAGGGGGGCATTGACAGAAACCTTGCGAGTTGATTCACATAATGAAGTACTTGAGTGGTTTCAAATATTTGGTATCTGCAAATTATTTCAAGAATTATCCCAAGCAGGGAAAATCAACCAAAATTTTGAAAAGCGAAATAAAAAATTTGAAATGTTAATTGATTGGATTAGAAATCAATCGAATGAATTAAAAAATGAAATTAATCAATTATCAAATGATAATAGCAATGGAAATACGAATACAAATAAGAATAAGAATAAGAATAAGAATAAAAATAAATTTAACAACAAAAAGGAAAATAAAAAAAATATATTAAAGGAATTGAAATCACAAATAGCATTATTAAATACTTGGAAGAAAAAAATCCTAAGTCGCACTGCAAGATTTAATATTAAAGATGATAATGACAATAGAATCAGAGTATATTGCCGAAAGGATTATATTGGCGATCCTCAAAAAAATGAGTTGCATTTAAAGAAAAGCGAATGGCTGATTTTAATTCAAAAGCCAGTTGGCGGTATTTTGAAAGCAGAGAAGGACAACCAGGTTGGTAACATCAATTCCGATTATGTAGATATTGTTACCCCCATTAGGGCGGAAAAAAAAGAGCGATCAAAGGATGAATTCGATTTTGAAATTGAATCCTTTATAACAAAACAAAAGAAGCAACATTTTAGAAACCAATTTAATTTGAATAACGAAAGTGAAGTCCAAGTCAATATTGAATATAAATCTAAAGATTATTATTTAAAAAGATTGCGAAATTACCAAGATAAAAAAAAAAAGTTAAATGCAAATGAAGAAAAAAATAGCTATAATAATGTTTTTAATAATAACACCGATGGAGATGGTGATGAAGATGGTGATGGTGATGGTGATGATAATGAAAATAAATATAACTTGCCAATTTATTTTAGTAGTCAGATTTTGATGGAAAATAAAATAGGGAAAGAAAAGTGGAGAAAGAAAACTTTAGCTATTTGCGATTGGCATTTATTAATTTTAAAAAAAAATAATTGTCAGGAAATTATCGATATTAAAAAAATTATTTCGATTGAAAAGTCTCCCGAGATGGTCGGCAAATATCAGGATTGCTTTTTGATATATTTAAAAAATCAAGAATATCGTTTTGTTGTCAATACTTCCGAAATTTGTTTTAAATGGATCAATTCGTTAAAAATTCTGAAAACCTTCCAAAAAATAATTTCGCCTTATGAAAATTATTTTTTTAATTATTTTGAAGATAGAGTATTAAAAATTTTAGATTGGATCAATGAAGAAATCTTTTCCTTACAATTTCAACAAAGTTTCGACAGACAAGTCAAAGAAATCACCAACCAAATCGAAAAAAAATTGTTAGTCACCCAAGACACTATCCACTCTTTAGAAAATTGGAAAAAATTTTTAATATCCAGATACTGTAGATTTAAGATGCTTGAGGACATTGATTTAAATAATATTGGTGACGAGAATGAATATAAAAACTTTTGTTCCAAAATGTATGATTCCAAAAAACGAATTTATTGTAATAATAATTTAATAAATACTATTTTAAACGAAAGTCAAAATAATAGCGAACAGGCAAAATTAATGAATAACAAAGAAGGTGAGAAATGGGAATTTTATTTATTTGACAAATTAATCGATAACGAGCATTGCCAAATAACATTGAAGAATAATCAAGAAACAGTAGCAGTGCCATTAAATAAAATAGAAATGATCACCCCACAGAATATTGACATGAATTTTGAATTCCAAAAATTGTTTATAAAAATAAATAAAAGTAATAAAATAAATCACAATATTGAAACTAATAAATATGCTAATGATAATAATAAATCTAATGATAATAATGATAAGAATAATAATAATAATAATAATAATAGCAAAGGAAATAATGAATATAATGGACATGGAAATGATTCCAATTTAAATCGTTCATATGAAGGTGAAATCAAGGATGAAGACGAAGATTTGATATTTTATAAATCCTTTATTTTAAATAATTTACCAAAAAATGAAAGAATTATTTTGACACGGAATATTTTGGACAGATTTATTTACAAACCAAATTCATTATTAAATTTCCCAATAAATTACAGTAATAAGATTTTCCAATCTCAACATTCAAATTCAAATAAATTAAAATTAATTGAAAGATGGGGCATTTTGAAAGGCTGGATTTTGATGATTAAAGAAAATTCAACAAGTAAAGGAATCATTCAAGTTTTCGATTTAAGAACAATTTTAAGAATAAAAAAAACGATCTCAAATACAGAATCTTGCTTCATAATTATTTTCCAATCGAATAAGGAAATCAAATTTTATACTGAAACGCCCAACGAATTGTTTCCCTGGACAACTAACATCAGTGCAATCATCAATTTTATTTATTTTTTAAATCCCATCAAAAGAAACGAGAAATTATCAATGAGAATAATCAGAATAAAGGCCATTTATAACTGGATTCGGAACGAAATCATCGAATTGGAAAAGGAAAAGGAAACTCATGAAAAGTTATTGCAACTGACGAATTCTTTTGACACAACACACAGGGAATCCAATTTACAAAACACAATTTTCTTGGCAACTCAGCAACTAACAGTTTTATATTTATGGCGACACAGAGTCTTATTGAAAATTGCCCAAATACAATACCAAACGGAAATAAAATCCTACAATAACTTGGCCTTTATCCATACCGATAATCACGAATTTAATCAAATTAAGGAAATTAATAATAAAAAATTATTAAATTATAATCAAAACGATTGGGTTGGTATTAATAATTTAAATAATAAGGAAACCTTATCTAATCAGAATTACTATTATTGTGAAAAATTAATTTACAATAATAGTAATGAAAAGGAATTAAAGAAAGAATCAGGCTTGGGAATGAGAATGGAAATGGAAATTGAAAAGGAACAAGAAAAAATTGAAGGATTGATATGTACAAATAATCTACATTTATTCAATAAAGAAGAATTTAATGAAAAGATTGAGTTTGATTTTAATAAAATTGGTAAAAGTGAAACCTTCTTCAAATTTGGTAAAAATATTTCAAATAAAAATCAAAATCAAATACCGGTATTCAATTCTGGATATTTGATGTATTATAAAACTGGATTAGTAAGCTCAAAATGGCAAAAATGGTGGATCATTTTAGATGGCTTTGAATTAAAATTATTTTTAAATACAAATGATACAGAACCTAAAAAAATGATCAATATTTCAAAAATAAAATCAATACAATTGATTAATCAAGAAGAGGAAGTAACTGATAATGATAAAGATCAAAAATCTAATAATAATATCACTAAAATTAATAGTAACGAGAATAATAATAATAATAATAATAATAATAATAATAATAATAATAATAATGGTAATAATAATAATGGTAATAATAATAATATTATTATTAATAATAATAATAATAATACAAATAATGGGAATAATAATAATGAAAAGAATGAAAATGATAATAATACTAATAATATTAATATTGAATCGCAAATTATTATAATAAATTTAGAAAATAAAATTTTAAAATTTATTTGTAACGAGAAATTAAAAGAAACCAAGTGGTTTGAAAGCTTTAACATTTTATTACATTTTAAAGAGATTCAAAGCCCAGTGAAAGAAATAATTAATTATACCTTATTTGAAAGACAAAAATCCTTTGAACAAATTAGACAGTGGATTGAAAAGGAAATAAATAATTATAACTCTCGAATTAAAACATTATTATCGATGAATAATATATATTCTAATGATAATGATGATAATAATAATGGCATGAGTAATAATAGCAATAACACAAGTGGCAGTAGAACTAATAATTCATCAATAAAAAAGGAAATTAATGAAATTAAATTATTTATTAACAATTTAGAAGAATGGAGAGGCAGAATTTTATCAAAATTACTTCGGTTTAGAATCCAAGATCCAACAAATTTCTGGCCAATGGCATTTATGACAATTGATTTAAACATTCAAGAAGAATTAATTACTTTAAAAAAAAACGAATGGGTGAAAATTGTCCCCACGGAGCAAGTAATTGCATCAAAAACATTATTAGAAAAAAACGGCAAGCAGATCTGGGTTAATAATAAATGCTTTTTCAGAATTGCACCGTCAAAGGCAGAAATAAGTCCAAATCATAAAAGCCAAAACCAAAATATTGTAAATAAAAAAAAAGACTTTTTATTAAGTTTTGAAATCCTCGAGGGCATTGAGGAATTAATTTTCAATCATGACTATAAATTTATTAAATTTTTAATTCAAAACCTGCCATCTTCGGATTATGATGCAATATCTAAATCATTAATTGATCTCTTTATCACTCGAAATAAATTGCAGTTATTTTTATTAAAAAATATTGAGTGGCAATGTGAAAGAATTAAAAATGAAAATACTTTATTCAGGACAGATTCCATTGAATCGAAATCCATATCTTGGTATTTTAGAAAGAATGGGCTCGATTATTTAAGCCAAATGTTAAATAACATTATTGAGGAAATATTGAATTGCGACAAATCCTTTGAAATCATGAAATCGAGATTAAAGGAAAATGAAAACTTGATTGAAAATCAAAAAATATTAACCCATTATGTTCATAAAATTTTCAATCAAATCTTAAATTCCATATTGCAAATCCCTCTCCCCATCAGGAATATAATCAACCAATTAGCGAGAATAACAAATAAAAAGTTTCCCAATTCCAAATATTTGGTCATAGCAGGGTTTTTCTTCTTAAGATTCCTAACGCCAGTAATCGTCGTCCCAGAATCAATCAACCCTAAATTTGTCAATATTTCGACCAACTCCAGGAGGGCCTTAATTTTAATTTCAAAGGTGATCCAAACAATTGCTAACAATAGCACTTTTAAAGACATAAATTGGGATTTTGCAAAGGATATTGATGCACATTTTTCGCAAAAGTTGAAAAACTTTTTGGATTTATTAGCCAAGCCTGTTTATTTTATTAATTTGTTAGACAAGAAAGAGAAAAAATTAGTTGTGCTATATGAAAACGAAAAGGAAAATCTGTTTTTTGGATATTTATTAAATGACAAAAAAAAAGAAATACAAAAGTTTAAAAATTCTGATTTAGATTTTAATTCAATCATTTTTGAAAATCCTTTTAAAAAATTGTATTTTGAAAATGTCGATAAAGAAAATGCCATCAAAAAAATTTACTTTTCAATCAATTCCAAAGTTTTTAAAAATAATTTTTTGACACAAATGGAAAACGAAACACAATTATTGGAATTATATCAGAAAGTTATCATTCATAATAATTTTTAATTTTTTATTTTTTTTTTTTTAATCTTTATTTGTTTTAGTCTTATCAACAATAAATTATTAATTACATTTTAATTTATATTTTTATTCAACTTTCATTTTACTCACTATAAGAATTTCCTTGAGTGCAAATGCATTTTTTCTAAACTATCATTTATATATAAACCAAATTATTTTTCAATGATGTTGGCTCACTTTATAATGTTAATGGAAATTGTTTTTTATATTGATTATTTCATTTTCTTACCAAAAAAATATTTTCAAATTTTTGGATCAAAATCAATTTTTTTAATTTTTCAAATTTTAGTTTTGCTTTTTCAAATTTTTCTTTTTCTTTTTGTTTTTCATTTTTTTTCGATTTCTTTCATTATTTTTTTTTTTTTTCTTTTTTTGATACTTTTTTTTTTGTGAAAGATCAAAGTTGAAAAAAAAAGATCTTCGAAAAGACAACTAATCACTAAAAAGGGTGAGGCAAAAAAAGGTCTTTAAATGAAATTTGAATTATTCTAAAAAATCTTCTTTTTTACATTTTTTTATTAAAAATTTAGTAATAAAAAATCCGTAATACCCATTCAAAAATCGTTATCACTTGTTTTTAGTTTTTGATTTTATTTTTTATAATTTTTAAAATATCAGGTTTTTATATAGTTAGAATAATTTTATATGGAATTATAAATCAGATTTAATAATCAGTTGTTCTTAAATACTTGAGATTATTTTTGATAATTTATTGTTTGGTTGATTAACCATTTTTGAAAAAAGAGTTTATATTGAATCTTTTCTTTACAAGGATAATCTGGAAGTTAAGAATCTATTTTGAAGAAAGTTTAAAGATATTCAATATTATAAGAATTGTTGTTGTTATTGTCAATGGAGAAAGAAAATTGGACATTTTTTCACCAAGTTTGTAGGAAACAAAGGATTGGTTTGTAATAATTCACAATTATTATATTTTTTCTGAAATTTGTATTTTTTTTTGATGAATTAAATATTTTACATTGTTACTTTAACCTTATTTTGTTTGAGAAAAATTTTGCTTTTACTCCGTTGTTTTTAGTATTTTTTTTTTACTTTCTAATAGAACTTTAAGAAAGTAATGTTATATTTAGTTATTATTTGTTTCCTTAATAGGTTAATTCATAATAAACCTAAAAAAATAAATAAATAGCCATTTTAATTTAAAACATGGGTACACTAAACATATCAGAGTTCTTTTAAACAACATTAGTTTTTTTTTTTCGACTAAAAATTATTTTGGTTAAAGACTCGAAAATCACAATTAAGGGATATTATAGGGTATATATTTAAATTTCATTTTTGATCATAAGAGTTGTGTCTATTGGTAAAAAAAAGGGTATATAATTAAATTTCCACTTTGGTCATTTTTTTTTTTTGTATTTTTGAAGAGTTTCTTGAGTATTTTAATTGGTATCAAAGTTTGTAAGGGTTTTTAAGGATAGTGAGGGGAAAAAAAAATATTATTTTTTAATTAGTAGTATTTTGTTACCTAAATGTAGAAAATCCAGAAATATTGAAATCATCAATACTAAATATTTTGTTTTTTTTTTCTAAAACCAAATTATAAAAACCAAAGTTAAGTGGAAAAATTTTATCCCTTAAGTGTCAAGTCATTATGGTGAAATTTTTTATTCTGAAATGGAAAAAAATTTTATAGTAATTTTTATGTGGATTAACACCAATCAAAAATCAACCAACCTATGATGTATGATCGATCTCCAAAAATCAACAAGTAAAGATGAGGACATTTTTAGAAAAAAGTGCCAAAGAGCGATACTCAATTTCCAATTCGAAAGGTTAGCATATACAATTTCGAAAATAACGATGTCAATTTTGAAGTGCCGCTCTTGGGCGCTTTTTAAGATCTCGGTGATTTTTTTCTTCTTTATTTTTCTTTTTTTACATGAGTTATTTTTATTGAAAGAATATTTCCAAATCCTTACTTGGTCAAATTTAGAGGGTTACAAAATAACCACAAATCAGACTAAATCGAATAAAATTGATTGCGAAATACAAGAAAGCAATTTGTTTTAAATTAAAGAAATTTAACCATTTGGAAATAGAAAATGAGAAAAGATGAATTTTTTTTTTTTAAATTTTGATATTTTGAGATTGAGAACTCTTTTAAACTTATTTTTCTTCTTTTGAATTTTTTGTCAAAGCGATCCAATTAACTTATTTTTATTAGTTGAATTTTTTGTAACTGAGAGACAGTTAATTTTTTTTTTTTTTTTTTTGATTGAATTTTTTACCAAAGAGATCTAATCGAATTTTTTTTTTGTTATTTAAATTTTGTCAACCAAAAGAAGGGTTATTTCACAATTCCCTTTTTGACCTGGGTAACCCCTTGAGTATGCTGCGTATTCACGGTAAATGAATAGACCCTTAAAACAAGTTAAAAAAGTTTGATTGTTTTCTAAGAGAATTTTTTCCTGAATTTTGAAAAAAAAAAATAATTAAAATACTTTCCAAGTCACCCCAAGCTACTCGAACATATTCGAACATATCCTAACATATCTCAACCTATCCTAAAGGGGGCTTTTAAATAACCACAGATAATATATTTCAATGGAATTGATGATTTTTGAAAAAATTGAGAATTAAACCAATTTTGAAATTTTACCAAATTTGAAAAATAATAATTGTCAGATATTTTTTCTCCCCAATTTCCACTTTCTTTTTTATTCAAATTGAAAAAATAAATTTAACAGTGACCTAACCCTAAAATCTATATTTCAAAATAAAATCGATACTATTTTTCTTATTGTTCCAAAACATTGTATAAATTACTACCCAATAGTCTACACCAGTTAAAATCAATTTTGAAGATGAACTCCTTGATAATTTCAAGTAATATTTTAAATTATGAATTAAATTTGTAAAAAATTTTTGTTATTTTAAAATTTTGTATTTTTGTTTTTGATAAAAATATCCTCAGAAATTGACTCTATTATTAGAATTAAATTTTTATATTTAATTAATCCTGAATAATTAGGATTTATTTTTTAATAAATAGAACTTTAAGAAATATTTTCCATATTTACCTATTGTTTATTGTTGGATTCATTGATCTATTGACCTAAAAGTCTTCAAAAAAAAAAAAGAACATGACTATTTTTATTTTTAAACGCTTTTTAACTTATCTTTGTAGGGTTATTTGGGTTAGAGTATCTTACAATTTCAGTATACAAGAACTTATTTAAATATCAAGAATATCTTTATCAAATAAATTTAGTGAAAGATTTTTTGTCTTTTTTTAGATAATTTGATGAAAAAAGATTTTTAACTTGAAATTAAAAATTTCATTTATTAACCCGAGAATCATTGTAATTGTTAAGTATTAAAACATAATTTTGTTCCACTGGTAATGAATTTCAAATCACCATAATACAGAACCACCTTAAAAATTCTTCATTGAGAAAAAAAAAGAATTAATCATCAACTTAAATTATTGAGAAGAGTTTTTACGTAAGTTAAGCATCATTTCATTTTGATTTTGATTATAGAATAACATAAAGAAAATTACGTAATATTTTTATTCTGAGAAAAATATGTTACTTTTTGTGAAATCATTTGGATCAATCAAAATTAAACGAGGTTTAAAGGACATACTAACAAAGAAACTTAAATAACTGTTTAGAAATTATTCAGACAAATCTTATCTGTTATACCTCACAAACCACAGCTAATTCTTTGGATTTTATTTTTTCATTTTTTAACAAATTGTATTTTTGATTTCAAAAAAAAAAAAAAAAATGTCTCAAACAAAATCAAAAAAGAAAAAAAAAAGTGTAGCTCAAGAATTGTCAAAATTACTTGATCCAACACCAAACAATTTTAGTAGTTCTGATGAATTAGGCGAAAAAGAAGGATCAACAAGCAGTTCTGAAGAAGAGGAAAATTATACCATCCCAACACGCCAGCCTGGCAAGTCTTTATCAGGACCAAACCCACTTCTTGAAGTAGATGATTATGAAGGTAAAGTAACTTCCCGCTCAGTTGTTCTTCATAGTTCAGAGAGCGACAGTGAAAGTGAAAGTGAAAGTGAAAACAATTTAGAACCAGACATCGAATTTGAAGAACGACAAGATCAAGAAAAACCAAACAAAATTGGAAAACGAAAAGAAAAGGAATCTGAATCGGATTGGGTAGAAGAACTTGAAAGAAGTGAAAAGCAAGTAATTGAAGATTTGGAAAGAAACAATATCAAGCAATATGAGAAGGCACGCTCTGTATTACACCAAGAGAAGCTATTGAGTAAGTGGTTAGAAATAAGGATCCACCTCCAAAAATTATTAACAAAAATAAACAGGCTCCCAGTCGACGAAGAAAGCATGTCTTTTTTCAAAAAAAAAGATCCACAAATTGAAAAAAAAATTCAACAAATCCAACAAGAAATCTTTAATTCAATAAATACCTTATTTCAAATTAAAGTCAAATTAGTTGGAGAAAACAAATTAATAAAAAACGAGATTTCCAAGGATATTTATTCCAAAATTTCAAAAGCAATAAAAAAGAATCAAGAGAAGGACACAAAAATTAAAAACCTTGATTCAGTTCTTAATGGTAATTGGAAACAATACAATAAATTAGATCTTGAAATTGAAAATTACATCCTCGAGTCAATCGAGAAATGGAATAAAAAAACCCAAATAATTGGCGGTCAAATTTTATCTAAAAAATTTAAAAGTTTTAATCAGTCAATTAATTATCAAATCGATAGAATCCTAGATGACAAACAACGCTTAAGAAAGCGCACTTCAACAAAACGTTCAAAGGAACCAATTTTTGGCTTTTGGGAAAAGCAATCTGATTTATTAAACCAAAAAAAAGAAAATAAAAAAAACGCTAAAAATGTTAATGATAATGATATTGAAAATGAAAATGAAAATGAAAAGAATGATGAATCTCAAATTTTACCTTCATATTTTGATGATTCTGATTTTTACCAACAATTATTACGTGAGTTCATTGACTCCTATTCAGAAGACCAATTAGACAACAAATCAAAAATAAATTTACGAAATAATAAAACTCGAAAAAGAAATTATCAATTATCAAAATTTTCAAAAGATAAAAGAATTAAATTTGTCATCCATGAAAAATTAGTTAATTTTATGAACAGAATCCCAATTAATGTGCCTGAAATGACTGATGGTTTGTTTGGTTCTTTATTCCAATAAAAAATTAATTAGAAATATAGAGAATTTTTCGATTACTATTTTGTTTTTTATTTTTTTTTTTTTTTTTTTTTTTAAAAAAAAACAATACATTGTCATCCTTAAGATTGAAAAAATTTATAAAATTAATTTATAAGGTATTTCCCAATTATAATAAACATTAAAATCAAAAATCTTGATTAAGATTTTTTTTTTTACAAAAAATCGAAATTAACCATTATTTGAAATTGCTTTAACTTTTTTCAAAAAAAAAATAATCAAATTTTATTCATATTTTTAAATACATTGTAAAATTAGAAACCGAATATAATATTGTTAATTTCAAGTCTAATTGGGAGAGACTATATATATATATATATAAACTAAAATTCAAAGTTTTTAAAACAGTTAAAATTGTTAAAAGAAGAATACTAAGACAATTAGAAATAATTTGGGAATAATTTTGATTTTTTTAAAATATGTAAATCATTTTTTCATTTTTTATTTACTTGGTTTTTTCGAAATAATAGTTGACATTCAACCAAAAAATTTTTTGAATGATTATTATTTGGTTGAAGTTGAGATCTTTCAAAAAGAAAAACTCTAATTAAATTTGATGTTATCTAAATAGTTTGATCGATCCATAATCCAAATAGTGAAATTTAAATAAATTTTTCTTATGAATTTTTTTGATGAGCTCTCAAAAATTTTTGAAACAGTATTTATTTTATATTTTGATTAATTATTAATTTTAAATTTTAATGATTTTTGTTAATTCTAAATAATTATCAACATTTTGATTATTATATATTTCTTTGAGAATTGATTAAATGATTTTTTTTTTTTTTTCAGTTTTGAATAGATTTTATGAAAAATTAAAACTTGTATTTATATTTATGCATTAAGAGATTTTTATCAAAAATATTTTTTCTTCTCTCTATAATCATTTTTTGGATCTTATTATAATTATGTAAAAAAATTAATTTCTGTACACTTCTTTTTCGAAAATCAATTTTATATGTATTCTTTCAAAATATTTTTTTATTTTATCTTTAATTCCTCAAGATTGGTTAAAAACATTTCAGAATATGAAATAATTTAAAAAAAAAATAATTTTATTCTAGTTGCTTAATTTCTTAATTGTAGAAGTTATATATCGATAATTCTTCTTGAATTTATTGTTAAAGTTAAATGAGATTTTGTCATTTTTCATTTGAAAATTACTAATAAACCACTTTTTAAATATTTCAACATACCAAAAATGAATTCAAGAAAAAAAAAAAAAAAATTAATTAATTCTGCCCCAAATACCAAATTAGAACTATAAACTAATTGGAATTTTGATAATTGTTGAGAATTAACAAGAATCATTAAAATTCAAAATTAATTATTAATTAATCAAAATATAAAATAAATCCTATTTCAAAAATTTTGGAGAGTACATTAAAAAAATATATTGGTAAATTTGCTTACATTCTACCAATAATTATTGATCAAAAAAAAAAAATGATTTTATAGCATCAACTTATTTCATGTGGGTTCTTCTTTTTGAAATACTCAACTTTAACCAAATATCAGAAGTATAGAAAAATCTATTGATGAGAACGAAACACGTAATTTAATTCGAAAAATAAAATGAAAATAAAAATCAAAAAGAAATAATGATTCTCATATTTGAGAAAAATCAAAATTATTTCCAATTTAAATTATTGCGATTCTTTTGAATATAAACATTGTTTTAAAAATTCTGATTTTTTTTTTTTTTTTAGATTCATTGAGATATTGTTTCATTAAGGATTTATCAAACTATACTCTTTTCCATTCAAAAGAATACACCTCTCAAATCACCAATACTATTGAATTTGATTGTTAATAAGATAATTACCAATTGGTGATTTTCATTTTAATTATTCCTTTTTTCATTTTTGTTTTTTTATTTTTGGATATTGAACATTTGGGAAATATGAAAAAGTTAGATAAGAAGAAACAAATTTGGTAATAATCTACCAGTGTATAAATCAAAACAGTTTAGATTTCATTTCGAATGAGCTAGATATAGGAATTTTGAAAGAACATTATTAGATTGATGTATGGAACAAAGAAAATAGAAAATAAAGAAAAAAACAATTCCAACAAAATACCAGACGAATTGCGGCTTTATCTTGAAAATGAGACTTCCAAGAAGAAAAGTTTGACGTGTCAAGAATTATCAATAAAAGGGAGATAACTTTTTTTTTAATTCACCTTGTTCAAAGGTTTTTATTGATTTTATATTTTTTTTCCTTTACAATTTAGAAAACGAAGTTACTCATTTCAAATAAAAAAGATAAAATCAATAATTAAAATATTTAATTTTAATTTTTATTTTTTTGTTTTAATCAGTTTTAAATATTCAGTTGGGTGTTTTTTTTTAGGTTTTAAAGAGTTTCTTATATTTTTAGAATGATACTACAATTAATTTGATCAATTATGAATAATTCTTGAAAATTTCTGTACCCTTTTATTTGAAAAAGAGTTTATAATGAAATTTTAAAAAAATCAAAACATTTAAAGTTAAAAACATCGAATTAATTTAATTGTATTTTATTTATAATTTAAATTGAATTATAATAATAGTTATAAGATTATTCAATGATTATTAAAATACTTAATTATTAATCTCGCCCTTCCCCGCCTTTTTCTCTTCTTTGATTTTCACTTTTTCTTCGATATCTTTTTTCACCTTTTCTTCAATATCTTTTATCACTTTTTCTTCGATATCATTTTTTGAACTCTCGTTCATTTCATTTCCATTCTTTTTTTCTTCCTTTTCGCTTTTTGTCTTGGGCCCTATATCATTTTTTGTCTTTGTTTCTATTTCTTCTTCTTTTGTTTCTTTTCCTTTATCAAGATCCATTTTTTTTTCATCAATTTTTAAATTATTATTTTTTTTTTGAGCAAGTTTTGAAAGTCTTAATTTTCTTTCTTTTTGGTTTAATTTTTTCGGAAGAGTTGGTGGTGGCCCATCAATTTTTCTTAAAATTTGGACAAAATTTAATGACACTGACATTCTTTTTGAAGGCATGGCCTTTTGTGATAGACTGTTTCTTGATTTACTATTCATTAAAGCAATGGTCAATCTTTTTCTGTCTGTATTTATTTTTGAATATTTCCGATAATTTCTTCTGTTACCAATTTTTCGATTTTGGTTTTGATTTTTATTTGGGTTTTGTTTTTTATTTGGGTTTTGTGTTTGCTTTTTATTTGGGTTTTGTTTTTTAATTTTGTTAAGGTTTTGGGTTTGTTTTTTGTTTTTGTTGTGGCTGTGGATAGCATTGGAAGAATTATACCGAACTATAATCGGGGAATTTGGAACCGTATTGTTTATTTGTTCAATTTCAATGATTCCAAAAATATCAGTATTTGAAAAGGAACCAGATTTGAGATCTGGTGGGGATAAATTTTTTAAAATTTTGAGAATTGATAGATTAAGTAAAAACATTTCGATGATTTTTTTTGATAATTTTGCATTTTTTCTTTGAATCTTTTTTTTCGTCTTTTTTTTTTCCACTAATTCATTTATCAGTTCCGTCATGACTTTAATCCATTTTTGTTTTTTTTTTTCGTTGATTGCAGACACCGTTAAAGTTTTTTTTTGGCCAACAATCAAGAAAACATTTTTCAATTTATTTGTCTTCGGCATGTCTTGGATCCAAGAATTATTAACGTCAATCGACTTTTTAAATTTATATTTTGAAAACTTTTTGGAACAATAGATCAATACGTCATTAAATAAAAAAAAATGCCTCTTTTGTACCACGCCATAGGGGCTAACTTTTTGAAATGTTTGTGATCGCACTAATCGTCTCCCATTTTTGACAACCTTGAATTTTGCCATTCTGGATTGCAATTCATATAATTCTCTTTGCTGTTCCAGGAAATTCAAATGTTGATTGATCTCATTCGCAACCTTTTGAATATACCCAATCGTTTCGTTAATGTCTTGGTAATCTGGGTGCTCTTCGTCAGTATATTTTAAGATTTCCGATAATAATAAATTGTATCGTGGAAGTCGTTGGATTGGCAAAATTAAAAATGATGTTAGATCTAAGTTTTGCGCTTCCTGTGAGTGCTTTGTGTCCATTAAAAAATTTTGCAAATTGTCTCGTTTTTCTCTTAGTGTTGTTAACAACTTTAGACCCTCTTCGTACCCTTCACAATAGTGTTTATATAATTTTGGTAAAATCCTCCATTCTTGGAAACATTTTCCGATTAAAACAGTTTTTTTTGTCTTTGGTTTTTGTTCGATTTGTTTTTTGTTTTCTTTTTCACCTTTTTTTTGTTTTCCTTCTTTTTTTTCTGTTTTGTTTTCTATTTTGTTTACTATTTTGTTTTCGATCTTGTTTTCTGTTTTGTTTTCTATCTTGTTTTCTTTTTCTTTTTCTTCTTGTTCTTTTTTGTTTGTTTTTTCTTTTGGTTGAAACTCTACTTTTTTGTTTTCATTTTCAAAATCTTTTTGTCTGTTTCCATTTGTCTCATTCAATTTTGGTTCCTGGCTTCTTTCTCGGCCAAGCCTCTCTTCCAAAGAAGTCAATATAGTTTTTGAGTGATAATCAGAAATTGCTTCAACATTTTGAAATATGGTTGTGTATTCTAGCATCGATAAATCGAATTTTTTATTGTTACGCTTTTTTGAACTCTCATTTAAAGTTGGAGAGTTTTTGTTTGTGCTAGTATTACCAGAAAGTGGGTTGGCAAATATTTTAATCAAAGTTTTTAATCTATCACAATACGTTTGTTCAGTAGATATTAGTTCGTCTAAACCTCTTTCTCTGTTTTCAAATCTAAATTGTAATTTGTTTTTATTTTTCAATTCTAAGTGTCTTTTTAACTGGGTTTGAATTAGAGTTATTTCTTTTTCTTTTTCATTTTTTTTTGTTTCATTCATTTTTCCTAATCTAGAAAAAAATTACCCAAATACTTGAAAAAAATGTAAGATCAAAACGAAAAAATATTTAATTTGAGTTTTTAACAAAAGGGTTTTTGAAAATGGTTTGTAAAGTCATAAAATTATTTATGATATATATACTCCTGTTTGTTAGAGAAATATTTTGTGGAGGTTTAGAAGTCGATTATTTATAACATTTATTGTTTTAGAAAAACAGTTTTCATTAAAAATTTTTGTAATGTATTAGTTGGGTTAAGTTTGTCTGTTATTCATTAACGATTTAAATAGGTGTGTGTTTCAAAATTTTATAGTTTGGATGAAAAAATTTTTGAAAAAAATTTCAAAAAGCAAAGTAGGATTTGTTCAGGTATTTGTGAATGAACTTTAAAAAATATTTTATTTGTGTGAGTTCAATATTTGTTCAATGTGTTATCTGGATTCAGTAAATGTGATTTTGTAAGAAGGGTTTTTGTGTAAAAAAAAATCCTCAGTGTATAAAATATAAACGAAATAATACAATTAGCTAGACTGAATGTGTTCTCATCATAGCTCAGTTGGTAGAGCGGTTGACTGTAGTGGAATCATTGAAATCAATAGGTCACCTGTTCGAATCAGGTTGATGAGAATTTTCTTTTTATTTATTTCCTTCTTTTTTTTTCATTTAAGGTTGAACTAACACAGAAGAAGGATCGTACACCATCTTTCTAAAAGCTGAAAAATATATTTTTTTTTGTTCTTTCACTGAATTAAATTCAAATTGGTCGAAATTTAAATAATATTGTTTTTAGTTAAAAATTTTCAAAATTTATTTATTAGTTTTTTTTTTCTGAAATCCGATTTGATGAGTGTAAGGACAATAGGTTGAAAGATAATTAATAGTATGTTTTAGTTTGTGGATTATCTGTTGAAATTTTTGTACTATTTTGGTTTTATTTTGAGCTTTGTAAAAATCTATTTTTTTATTTGGAAAATTATGTAAATACAAAATAAATATTTCAATGAACAAAGGAAAAAGGAGAAAATTTTCTGAAAACGTTGTAAATCTATTTATTTTAAACTCTTTAATTAGATTTCAGTAAAAAACTAAAAAATAATTTTCTAAAAATTTTATATACTAAAACCAATATTAAAATCTCTACCAAGTTGAAGTTCATTCAGCTAAAGAACCAATATATATATATATATTCAGCTTGTAACGAGATAATCTTTTTTCAGATTTAATTGAATTGAAAAAAGGAAATCATAAATATATATATAATGAATTATTGAATTCCAAGAGCTGGAAAGTCGTTAGTTTTTTTTTAATTTGAGAAATAAAAAGAACATTTTTGAAATTTTCGGTTTATTTCTTAAATTAAAAACAACCACCGTTAGCTTTTCCAGAATTTAAAAGAATTGAGTAGAATCTTGGATTTTTCTCTATTCTTTCGAATTCTGGAAAAGCTAGACCATTAACTATTCTTGAGTTTTCTGCTTATTTGGAAAATCAATAGATTTTACAGATAAAACAGAAAACACCGAGAAAGGCAAGGCACTATATGGCACTTGATGACACTCCACAGAAATATTTCAAAATAATAAAATATCAAAAATATTTATTTAAAACTCAAAAATTTAAAAGTTATTCATCAACTCAACAATTCTAAAATTCAGAAAATTTACTAATTGCCTAAACAGATATTATTATGTAATCAATAAAAACTCAAATAAAATTTGTACTTTATGTTTAAAATATGAACAGAAAAACATAAGAGAAAATAAAATTCATTTTTTATGGGTATGTCCTTCTTATGTACAAAATAGATTAATTTTTCTGAATAAATTAAAATAAATAAATCTCAATGAATTGATTTTAAACTGCGATAGTTTGAAATTATTTTCATTAATTAATAATCGTGAAATCTATGCTTTTATGCTTAAATTTCTTTAAATCAACTGAATTCTAAGTGCAACTAGAGTGTAATTTGCACTTCTTCAATAATAAAAAATGATAATCTTTTTTCCTTCTACAGTATTCTATAGACCTCAAATGAAAAAAAGGAAGTATAGTCAGTTTCAAATTTAAGACAGAAACTTTCAACGAAAATTAAGGAACAAAATTTTGAAGTTTTTCTGAAACAAATTATTTTCCTCGAATTTGAATCTTGTGCCTTAATTTGTGATTTTTATAGTGCCTTAATTTTCGTTGAAATTTTCTGTCTTAAATTTGAAACTGACTATATATAAATAACAAATTTTCACTTTTTTCAATTATTTTTTAAGGTAAAAGTCGTTAATGTGAAAAAGATTTCTGTTGGAATGGATTAAACAGTTTTTTAGTCATATTTACGAGTGCCTAATACTAATAAAAAATAATTAGCATGTAATACTAGATTTTTCTCCAAAAGCTTAGCTTAAAAATAAGTACATTTTTAGAAAAAAGAACCAAAGAAAGATGTTTTAACTTCCAATTTAAATAGTTCGAATATAAAATTATGAAAACAACTTTGTTATTTTGAAGTGTTTGTCTTTATTTCTTATTGAGACCATAGAATCGAATATTTTTTTTTCATTTTTCAAATGAGTTATTTTTTTTATCAAATATGTTACAAAATCCTTACTTTGTCAAATTTTGAGAGTTGCAAAATAAACACAAATTATAATAAATTGAATTAAATTGATTATATAATTAAAGAAAACAATTTGTTTTATATTGAAGAAAATAACTAATTTGAAAATTTAAAATTAGAAAAGATTAGACTTGACCCCCATTCTATAAAATTTGGACACATACAAAATCCAAAAAATCTTAATTTATTATATTTTTCCAAATATATTATTAAACCATTTTTAAGTTACTAATTATTAATGTTTTTAGAAGTAATCATTTTTATCTAAAATAAGAGAAAATTTAATAAAACTCAAAAATCAAAACCAGTGTGTTCAAAATAATGAAACAAGCTGAACAAAAAATGAATTGGTAAATTTGTTCAAATTTCACTAACAATTTTTGATCTATCAAAAAATAAGATACCATCTACCAATTTTTGTCATTTGTTAATTAAAAAAACTCAGTACTAAACTTTCTTCAACCATCGAAAAAAAATTTCAGATCTAAAGAAATAGATTTCGGAACTAAAAAAAGGGAAATTAAAACCCCCAGATCAGATAAAAAATAAAATTGTTTGTAAAATCTAAATTATTTCGAAATTAAATGTAAAGTGTATTATTGTTATTCTTACAACTGTTTAAAGTGTCTCCAAAATTTTGATATTTAGTTTATTTTTTGATATAAGTATTTTTATCAAAAATCCTTTTCAACTTTTTTTTGTTTTTTGTTCTTTGTATTTTTTTTATTGGTTTTCTTTTAAATTTTTTTTTTGTTATTAAAATTTTCTCAAAAAAAAGAAGTAAAATTTATCAATGCCTTTTAAGGTTTCGACAACTTCTTTAATCAGAATGAAATACAAGGTAAGTGGCTATACTCTTAAATTTGAAACTTCAAAAAGAAATCTTCAGATAGATAACAATTATTATAATTATATTTAAGTTCAGATAAATAAGATATCAAGCACATTCTAAAATCAATTATTTTTATAAAAAAATAAAGTTTTTATTTATTATTCTATTATAAAACCCTACAGTTCACAAAGAGGTTATTAAAAATGATATTGATTTATGGGGAAAGTATTAATGTTTACCCGATTATTAGTAATAAAGTTAGTTATCAAAATAATATGTGCAAAAGGTTTTAACCATTTTTTAAAAACAAATTGTGTGTTTTAACGTTATAGAAGAATCTAACATTAATAGATCAACATTAACAACAACAAACCCTAAGTAAATCTGTATCATATTTATTTATTATTTATTATAATTTGATAAATAAGTAGACAAAAAAATCAGTTCATTTTTATTTACATTTTTAAAATAATTGAGACACATTATAAAATACCTTTTGAAAACTCTCTTTTAACAAGGAAACCAAAGTCAAGATTTTTCACCTTTTATTATGTGAACACCATTATTGTCAGTTTCTGTGATCATTTGATGTACAATCTTTCTAGAAAAAAAAGAAAGAGTTAATTTTTACAGAGAAAAAAATACCCTAGTTCAGATAAGAAAATCTATTTATATTATAACCAAATAAAATTCTTACAAATAATATTTGAATAGTTTTTGCTGATCAATAAAGATATTTGAAACCAAAATTTCCGAAATGAAAATAGTTTCTTTTGTTAAATTCTTAAAGCCAATTTTATATAAACTAAATTTCATAATATATGGCCCACCTTACATTTGAATTATATTTATATTGTTTTAAAGTCCCCCCCCCACAATAAAAAGTTAGCAAATAAATCATTTTTTCTCTTTTTTATTTTTTTAAAAAGTGTTTTGTTAAAATGGAAAATGAAAATGAAACTTTTGAAAGAAGTAACAGATGAATTAATGAAAATTTTTGGTTTCAAATATGAAAAAGAGATTAGATTTAGTTATTCAAATAGAAGTAGAATCGATAAATGGGTTTTTTTACTTTTTTAAATAGTATATTTTTCATGTAATGCTTCTTTCAAAATAAATGTCCCAATTTTTTTTAACTGTTTTTTTTTAATTTTTTTTTATTATTTTTAGACAAAAAATAAATATCTCTTGGATATAGTATTGAATATTAAAATCTAAATTTTTATATTATAATAGATAACTTCAATTATTAAAAATATTTTTCTATAAAATTTGATTTTTAATGGGCTAATTATTATGAAAGATAGTTTACTAGTATTTTCCAATTAAAAAATGAAAATATTAAAAAATTAACCTTGCTTAACTTTGGTTTCAGGTAATTTTTTGGATTATATTTTGATTTCAATAATCAATTTAATTATAGTGCTTGGTTTTTGTTCTAAAATAAAGCAAAGAAAAAATAATTAAAAAATGAAAACCTTTACCACAATTTTAGAATACTTTCATTTTCCAATTAATACAATAATATTTTTATTTCAGTTTCCCCAATTATTTTACTAATTAACTCTGAAAAAAACCAAAATCTTCGCGAAACCAATTATAAATGATATTTTGAGTGATTCAATGAAGCTTCTTTATTGAACTTTGAGATAATATTTATTTTTTCCATTAAAAGCTAACAGTAACAGTTAATTCTCCATTTTTTTCCTTTTGTAAATTTTTTTCCATAATAGCTATTCATTTTAATTCAGCATAATTAAAGTGATCTGGAAAGTTAGTCTTCAAAATTGTTCAAATCATGTTATTTAGAGCATTTTGAGAAGAACCCAACACCCACCATAAAAGTTTTTTGATCAACCAAACTTTGTTGAATTTTTGAAACTAGATACAATCTTTAAAAAAACTGTTTTGTAATTGTAAAAAAGATCAAAAATTCTTTTGTTTCATTCAACAATAACATTGAGGAACTTTGGGAACCCAAAAATTGTATTTACTTTATGCCTTAAGTTGATCGTTACAGTATTGAACAATTCTTGTCTTTTGAATATGCAATTAAATATTGTGTCATGATCATAGTTTTTATTTATGTTCAGCGGTTCTCTGTTTTTTGAACACCATGCAAAGTGTATACAATTTGTGAATACTGACTTTTTGACAACTAGTCACTATATTAACAATAAAAATGAATAGAGTTAAACTTAATAACTCTTTTTCTTCTTCTGAGAGTTGGCATTTTGATTTTGACTGATCTGATCATTTATCTTGAGAAATTTTTTCATATAAGTACCCTCATTCTTGGTTTTGTCTTAGAATGCCAATTCATAGTCTGACTAAATAAGATGGGTAAGATCATATTTCAAAAAAAGGAAATTCTTGGACTTTAAGATCCGTACAGCAAAACAATTTTCAATAACAATAAATAATAAAAAAAATGAAAAAATATTGACAATAAATATGGGTATGGTTTGAAAATTCCAAACCACAAACTCCAATTAACTCTTATATTCATATTTTAGCTCTGTCATTTTGTTATTTTAATTTTCTCTTTTTATTGATAACTGATTTTTAATATATAAAGACTTTGAGGGATTAGAAGCAGAATGGGTTTGTCGTTAAGGTCAGTTCTACTTTTAATAACAAACTTTCAACAAAATTTAAGCCACAGAAAAATAATAAAATTAAGGTACATTTTTTGGAAATTTTGTAAAACACAAATTATTTTACTCGAAACCAAAATATGCTGCCTTAATTTGAGTATTTTATTGTGTTTTAATTTTTGTTCAAGTTTGTGTCTTAAGGGATTAGCGTCAACATAGATTTCTCTTTAATCAAGGTTTGTTGTAATTAAGATAAAATGGTAATAGTCTGTCGGGGTTCAAATAACTCTAAAAAATCTAGACACCGTTTCAAAAATTGTGACACACTTGAAATAATATTCTGAAAAAAAAATATATCCTTTAGTATTCAAGAACAATTAATAATTATATCCGATTTATAATTCACTTTTTAAATCATTCTAAATATATAAATACCTGATATTTTAAAAATAAAAAAAAATTCACTTTTAAAGTAGTCTACATATATAAAATCCTCATCTTAAAAAAATTAAAAAAAATAAAACCAAAAACTTAAAAAAAAGTGAGTCGCAATTTTTGAAATGAGCATTACTAAATTTTTTATTAATAGACTTTCACTGAAAAAAAGTTAACAACAAGATTTTTTATGAATAATTAAATTCATTTTAAAAGACATTGAATAGTCTTAATTTTCTTAATGATTATTTATCTTTTCAAAGATCTTTTTTTTTTACCACTTGATCTTTTTAAAAAAAAAAAAAAAAAAAAAAAAAAAAAAACAAAACTAAAATTTGCAAAATTATAAAAAATGATTCTGATACAAAAATTTGAAAATATTTTTTTGAGAAGAATACTAGAATAGACCTTTTAAAAAAGTTCCATTAATATTATCGAGTGAGTCAAAATTTTTGAAAAATAGTATATTAAAAATACTATAGCGTAATAAATTATTACATTTTTTATTAATGATCAAAATTAATAATTTTTCATTTTGGAAATTTTTTTTATTAACCCCCTTTCCAAATTTAAAAAATAAAACTCAAAATAATAATATTCTGGTATTTAATAATTTATCTTTTAGAACTTCCAAAAGTAATTATTTTTCTTATTTACTAATTTGAAAGATTAACTCAATTATCATCAAAATAATAACCAAAAAATGATTTGTTTTGTTTCATTTTTGTAAAACTTAGAACCCCATATTTGCATAAATTTCATAAAAGATCAAAAATGATATTGATGTGCTAATATATTGATTTTTTTATTTGTCTTTAATCCAGATTCGGATTATAATAAAAACTCAAAATAGTTCAAAGATAAAGTACTTATGTTATTATATGTTTTGTTATTTTTGTTTTTGAAAAAAAAATAATTATTATTCATTTTAATATTTTCTTTTAAAAGATTTTAATTTTTTATTTAATTTTTGAAATGAGTAATTTTATTATAATAATAGAAATTAAAAACTTAATATATGTATTGTTTTATTAATAACAACCAATTATGTTGTTAATTTTATTATAAAAATAATCATAAAAAAAAATATTTCTATATTACTCTAGAAATTTTCATTTTTTCTCCTATAAAATTTTAATAAATATTAAATCAAGAGAAAAATGAAATTTATTTCTTTAGGCCAAAAATCAAAGTTATATATGAATAATTTTCTAAAACTTTTATTATAGCAATATAAAATACTTAAATAAACAAAGTAAAATAAAAAATTGAAAAATATTTTCTTTACAAAATTGGAATTAAAAAAATAAAAACTTTTTTAATAGATAAAGTAACCAGCCCTAAATTTAAATAAAAAATAAAAAAATAACTTTGAAATATTATTCAAAGAGAATAAAATAATCTCTCAAACCAAGAGAATTTTTTTTTTGAATTCTGTAATTAATAAAAATTTGAATGATATATTTGTAAAATTTGGATTTTTCTATTAAAATTAATCCAGATCTTGTAAAATAATTATTTATATCAGGTTTCTTATCCAATAATATTGTTTATTTTATGTATCGATTTTAAAAAGTAAAAAATAAAAAAATCGTAAAAATTAAAAAAAAAATCAATTATTAATCTGACTCTAAGTATTGGTCAAATCATTTAAATTTGAAAAAAAAATACTTGTTGAAAAATTTTAAAAAATTTAAAAGTTATTCTTAAAAAAAATACCCAGAAACTCTTCAGTTTGACTAATCAAAATTATGAAATTTATTGTGCTTGTCGGGAATTTTTCATCAAGCTCTTATGGTTTGACAACTTAAGGTAATCAAGAAAAATAAATAATAAGAATAAAAAACAAAAAATCTTTAAAATGGTAAAAACTCCACAAATTCAGGTACCAAGTGCCCTATTCTAAAAGTTGTAGAATATCAATATTTAATCATGGATTGTGGAATTTTTATCTATAATCGATTTTTGTTCCTCCTGTGTATTCAGGGGACGTGTCGTCAAGTGTTGTAGAGTGCCTAGGTTTTTTTTAATTTAAGAAATTAAAAGAAAATTTAAGAAATTTTCTTTTTATTTCTCAAATTAAAAAAAACCTAAAGGCACTTTTCCAGAATTAGAAAGAATTTTGTAAAATCAAGGATTCCACTCAATTCTTCCAAATCCTGGAAAACCTAACTACAGGGGATAGTTTCTATTTGGCCCTGAAAATGATAATTTTATTTTTTATACATATTTTAATTATTTTTCTTCTTCTCTTTTTTTTTTCTTTGATTACTCCTTTCTCTAAATAAATAAAAATTTCAAAATTTTACATTGAAAAAAAAACAAAATATCATTTTTTTTTTTCAAATTTAATTTATATTTTTTTTTAATTATTTGAATCAAAAATATATATTGTCATTGAATCGAAATCATGAGATAAAATAAATTTTATATTTAATCTCAAAATATCCTCTGTATTTAATAAATTATTTAATCAAGAATTTTAGGTAATACTGAGACTCAAAGGGTTAAAAAAATTTCTCGTAAAGTTTTATGTGTTTTCAACATTAAAACTAAGAAGTTTTTGATATCGAGACAAACTTTTCAAAAATAAAAAAAAATTTTTTTGTAAAATTTTGATTGAAAAATAAGAAAATCCCAAAAAAAGAAGAAAAATTTTTCAAAGGTTAAAAATTTTTATTTCAATCTATTTTTTAATGTATAACTCTATATAATTTTTCATTATAAATTTTTCTTTCAAAGATAATCGTTTATAAATTCTATATCTAATTATGCTTTGATAACAATTGAAATTAATAAAAATTGGTTCAAATATTTATAGTATATTTGGGGTGCTAAGGGATATAAATAATTTCAATTTCAATATTATTTCAAATATTTCAAAAAGAATCTATTTGTGAAAAGAGATGGAGTGAATCAGAATGGAATCTTTAATTTTTCATTTTTTGAACAATTATTTTTTAAAATTTTTGTAATACTGTATTGAAATTATCTCTAAAGACTTAGTAGATTGTGTGTTTCATAATAAAAACCTGCATATTTTTTCTTTAAAACATTAAAAAAAAATTATAAAACTTACCAAAAACCCTATATAGTAAATCCAAGATTGATTTCTAAAAGTTCAACTATTAAAAATTAAAAGATATTCTAAAATAACAGATCAAATGTAAAATTATTTTTTAAAAAATTGAGAGAATTATTGTGTATATTTTTATGTCTCAAAAACATATTAATTTAGAAAAATTACAATAAATTTATGAAAAATTTATACAAATTCTTTTAATACTATAATAATAATTTCAATATATCAAGGAGTTTACTTTCAAAAAATATTTGACTGTAGATATACTATTGGATAATCAATTAGACGTTGTATCAGAAAAGAAGACAAAAAATCAAAAGTTTTTTTTGAGAAGAGGGTTTTTCTAGCTGAGCATGATTAGTTTGACAACAGATAAATTTAAATTTTGGATCTAGAAAAGTGTTTATGGAAATGAAATAAATTAATCCAAGAATAAATCAATAAAAATAGACTAAAAAATAGACAGAAAAGATGTGCATACGAAATAAATCTTATCTTCGAAAGGACCAAACACAAAAAGATCAACTTTCTAAATAAATTTGTTGAAATTAAAAATGAAAAAAAAAATCATGAAAAACCTATTTTCTAAGATTGGTTTTCTTTATCTTCTTAATTTTTATGATTCTAATCAATTTGAAAACTTGAATTTCTTGTCCAATTACAATTTATTATTATTTTACAAAGCATTTTTTTACAAATTTGCTTTCAAAATTCTTTTTTCGAATAAACCCGAAAACAAAATTTTTAATAAACCAAAATTTAGTTTTTGAAAATAAATAATCTTATTTGATCATTTTATTAACAAATATCAATTTAGAATATTCACTAATTGAAATGTTAAAATTTTTTTATAAATTATAATACTCACAAAACAAAAAATAGATACAGTCAATCCAAAGCTAGAGTGAAATTTTATCAATATCAAATTTTGATTTTGATATAAATTTTTAAAAAGTTCAATATGTTAATAATAAAGCTCATATTGAAAAAACAATTCCTAAACGAAGACAATATTCAAGAATTTTTTCTGATTTTCAAAAAATAAATTTTCAGAACCCAAAATGAATGTAAACATTAAAAATTAATTAAGAAACAACATAAAATTTCCTCTAAAAAATGAATTTACAGCTGTTCCAAGGCTACCGTGATTTTTTATAAGGATCAAATTTTGATGCTGATATAGATTTTTCAAAAGTTGGGTATGACGATAAGAAAGCTCATATTGAAAAATCTATATCAGCATCAAAATTTGATTCATATAAAAATACACGGTAGTATTGGAAAGACTGTATTTTTCGATCACATTAGAAGAATATTTTTCATATCAACTCACTTATGAAAAAATATTTTCAATATAAGCTTTCTTATTCTTATATTCTTAGGTTTAAAAATCTATATCAACACCAAATTTTGATATTGATAAAATTTCACGGTATCCTTGTAACAGCTGTAATAATATTGATCAATCAAATGTGAAAGACTATCAACTGATTGAATTTGAGATTATGTATTTTTACAAACTCAACATTAACCTAATATCATTTGTTCAAAAAAATTTTGATCGAAAGAAATAAGTTACATAATTCAAAAAATGGAATGAAAACAAAAAAATAAAAGATGAAAAAATGATTCTCATATTCTTTACAACAATCAAAATTATTTCCAATTTCAAAGAAATTGTATTATTGCGATTGTTTAGACAGTTTTAACTCTTTCGAAAAAATTGAATTTTTGTTTATTTTTAAAGTCAGTTTCACTTTTAAGGCACAAACTTTCAACGAAATTTAAGGCACAAAAAAATCTCAAATTAAGGCACAAAATTTGGAATTTCATTTTTTACAATTTATTTTTACGAGAATTTGAATTTTGTGCCTTAATTTGAGATTTTTTTTGTGCCTTAAATTTCGTTGAAAGTTTGTGCCTTAAAAGTGAAACTGACGGTATCAAAAAATACCAAAATAAAGAATACTGTTTCAAAAATTAAAATAAACAAGTTGAATTCTTGGTTTCAAAAAACAGTTACAAAAAGATTCAATCCAAAATAATTGAAAAATTTAGAAAAAATTTCAATCAGAATTCAGAATTATCTATGGTTCTTGTTTTAATGGAAAATAAATAATTCTCAAATCAAACAAATTCGTCCGATAAAGCTTAATTTCCGTGGAGTAATTAAACAATTTTCTATATTCTGAAATCTAAATCAAGAATTAGATGAATTCAAAGAAAATAGGATTTTAGAATTCATTTTGGAAATTCTTTCGAAATAAACAGTAATTTGTTTCTCAAAAATTTTTCAAACAAAAAATTTTTTTATAAAGAATTAAAAATAAAATCAAATTAAGAAAAAGTAATTGTATCAAATTTTATAGATAAGATTAAGAAATAAAGTATTTGTATTTATTTTTTCTAAGATCATTCTTTTATTTTTTTTGGAATACTATTTTTTTGTTAGGTATGGAAATATACTATACTAGGATATAACCCACTTCCTTATTTATCAAAATATCAATGTATTTGACTTAAAGAAATGATTTGAAGAATTTAATTACACAGAAATGAAGGTACTTAAAATTTAAAAAAGTTACTTGCTCCCTTAACAAAAATTTGGTAATTTATTGTTTTCCATGGTATATCTAAAATAAAACTATTTTTGGTTATCTTAATTTTGTTATATTTTGATTATAAAGTCTTGTTAAAATTTTATTTTATTGTATTATTTTTCGATCAATTTTTGTATTTTTGTTTTTTTGATTTATTATGTTTTTCTGTTTGACTGGATTAAATTCGACTTTTATATTTATTTATATATATTTTTGTTTGTTATTATTTCTGTTTTTATTTTGTATGTTTTACTGACGAATTGTTAGAAATACTTTTTTATTTAAAAAGTTCGAACAATTGTTGTTTAAATTAAACTTTTACAATACAAATTAACTTATATAAATATTCTAGAAGAGTGTTTTTAAATGTAAAAAACACTGTTGGTTCAATGGTAGAATGGGACGTTCCCATCGTCTTGATAGGGGTTCGATTCCCCTACAGTGTATATTTTTTTTGCATCATTTTTAATTTTTCTAACTAATGAAAATAAGTTCTCTTTGTTCTGATAAAAGAAAGATAACTCAAAGAATTAACTTTCATTTTATTTTAATTCAAAGAATTTTTTTTTTTATTTTCGAATTTTTTTTACATTAAGGTACTAGTAAACAAAAAAAGTCCAGAAGAAAATTTACGAAAAAAATCTAAAAATAATTTTACCGTATCTTGAAATTGAAAAATAAAGTAAAAATCTGATAACCCCAAAACATGACTTACTTTTAATACTATTTTCAGAGATGAATTATTGTTTTTCAAAGTCTTATCCCATTTTTCTCATTTTTGAAAAGTTCAAAATTCAACATATTTACAAATTATTTAAAAAAATATATTTTCTTTAAAAAAAGGATTGAAATCTTATTGCCTGAGAAGGAAGTGTACAAAAATGCACTTTAAAAATGAAACCACTAAGTTCTAAAATAACTAAGTTTAAAAAATCTACTTAATCTGAAAAAAAATACAATAATTATTTTTAACTTGTAAAAAATATAATTTTTTGATTCAAAGAACAGACCAAATCTATTTTTTCTAGTGATTAAATGAAAAAATATGAGAAAAAGAACCAAAGAATCGAATTAAAAATACTCCCGAAATACTTTTTTAGAACCTTGAAAATTCAACTTATTATCTAAAGAAATACTTTTTAATTTGATTATTTATAATTAATAATTATAAACCCAATCTTAATTATTTCAGTAAGTTATTAACAACCCAATGATTATAATTATCAAATAGGTTTTACATTTATTTCTCAATTTTTTCAAGATTTTACAACAAACAAAACTAATTCAAATGATATATCTAATAATAAAAAAAATAAAAAATATATATGATCAAATACCTGATTTTAATACAAAAAGTTCCTTGTTTATACTCCTGATATTTGAAAAAGTATATTGACAAGTCTTTTAAATTTCAAGAAATTTAATAAATATTTGTGAATTAAATAGAAATAATCAAATTTTTTATATCTTCAAGGATACAATATTTGATTTATTTTTCATGTATTTTTAAAATAATATTAAAGACACAACGTTACTTGTTCATAAAGAATCTCAGAAATAACTAAAAGTGATATTTCTTCAAAAGAAAATTTTTTTGCAAATTTTTATTTTTCTAATTTGATCCACAAATCCAAACAAAAAAGGATCAGATCTTTTGACTGAAAATTCCATTGGGAAAAATTAAATCTTTTAAAAATAATTATTCATTTCTCTAAAGTTGACAAACGAAGTTTCTTATTGGGTTTAATTGTATCCTAATGTAAATAATTACTCTATTACCTTTGGGAAAAAAAAATACATAAGAGTTACTAGTCCCTTAACAGAAGTTAATTTGGACTCGACTAAATTGCTGTGAACGATTTGGTTTTAATATTGTGTGAAATAAGAAACTTAAATTTTAAAAGAAAAAATATTGTCGAATAAAAAATTTTCTAAATTAAAATTTTATAAAAAATGGTGAGAACTTTGAAAATTTTGAGAAAAAACCAACATCAAAATCTTTGAACATATTGGTTTTTCTTTTTCTTACTTCTCAAAAGAGAGTGTGAGAAAAATTTGATAAACTTTAGTTTTCAAAATCCCAGTTTTTAATACCATTAAGAAAAAAAGGAAAGGGGAAGATTGATTTAAAAAACATGATATTTAATACAAGCAAATAAAGGAAGAGGTATCTCAATGGTAGAGTACCGTTACACTCATTACGATTATGAAGGTTCGATTCCAACCCTGTTCGTACTAATAAATTTCAATAAGTTTCTAATTATTCTTATTGCTTTTTTTCCTAAAAGTAATAAAGTAATTGTTTACATCAGTATACAATCTAACCCGAGATGAAAATTTATTTATCAACTTTAGAGAAATAAAATCTCATTTTTTAAAAGGGTTAATTATTCTCAATTGAAACTTTCAGTTAAAAAAACTGATCCTCTTTTGTGTGAATTTTTGGTTCAAATAAGAAAAATAAAAATTAACAGAAAAATTTTATTTTGAAGAAATCTCACTTTGAGTAATTTCTGAGAGTCTTTATGAACAAATATCATTTAAACTTTAATCTTTTTTTAAAAAAATACAATAAAAATAATAAAAATATTGAATCCTTGAAGATCAGATAAATTTGATCGTTTATTTTATTCACAAATATTTATTAAATTTCTTGAAATTTAAAAGACTTGTAATTATTCTTTTTTACAAATATTCAGAGCGTAAACAAGGAAATATCAGTATTTAAATCAGTATTTTGATAATATTTATTATTTTTTTTTATATTAGAATTATTAGTTCATTATTAGTTTTATTTGTTTGAAAATCTTTCAAAAAATAAGAAATAATTGTAAAGTCTATTTGATATATTTTATCTTTGTGTTATGACCAATTCGTTAAAATAATTAAGATTGGGTTATTAATTATTGATTAAAAATAATCAAACTAAAAATTATTTCTTTATATTATATGCTGAATTTCCCAGATTTTAAAAAAAGGATGTTGGGAGAATTTTTAATTTGATTTGTTTGGTTCTTTTTCTCAGATTTTTTTTTTCAATAAGAAGAAAAATTAATTTGAACGGTTCTTTGAATTAATAAATCGATATTTTTTCAATTTTAAAATAATTATTGTAATTTTTTGGAACTAAGAGATTTTTTTATACAGGGTTTTTCCAAAAACTGTGTGGTTTCATTTTTAGAATATATTTTAGTAAAAAAAAAAATAATATAAGCTAAATTTCAAAATTAAGGGAAGATTGTTCCATCTAAAAAAACTTTATTTAATTGTTTTTTATTTTGAATAATAATATATTTTACTAAAATATATTCTAAAAATGAAACCACACAGTTTTTGGAAAAACCCTGTATAAAAAAATCTCTTAGTTCCAAAAAATTACAATAATTATTTTAAAATTGAAAAAATATAGAGTAATCATTTTATTTTTTGAAAGACAAATGAAAATTGAAAAAAATAATAATAAAAAAGTTTACCTCAAATTTTGAAATTTGGTTTACATTTGCTTCACCAATATTAGCCATATTAAACCAAGACTAAAAATAAGTCATAATAAATGAAGTGCCTCACTTCGGTCAAACAATATTTGTTATTTTCAAGCAGATTGTGAAAAACAATTGTCTCCAAATATCGAGAATTTACAAATATCTATATTTTACAAAAATTGATAATTTTTTTACAATAAATAAGATTTCAATCTTCATTAAAGAAAATCATATTTTTCTGTTTGAAATATATTGTTACTAGGTTGGTTTTTGAACTTTTACAAAAATTGATATTAAATTTTTTCTTCTACAGTGATCAAAATAATGTATGAACAAAGACTATAATCCCATGTTTCAAAAGCTAATGTTGCTTTTTTTTCTTCTTGTTACAAGTCAACATCCAATCGGGAAAATTATTAAATTTCAAATTTGGTCAAATTTCAATTTTGGTCAAATTCTCATTTTTTTCAAAAAAGTCAATTCCATTGAAATATATTGACTGTAGGCATTTTAAACATCCTTTACTGGTAGGTTAAGGTACGTTAGGGTATGTTAGGGTATGCTAGAGTATACCTGAGTGGTTTGGATGTTTGGGGAGTATACTAGAAATTTTTGGCAAGGATTTTGAGAAAAAAAAATAATTTAGAGACTAATTAGACTTTGAAAACTTGTTTTAAGGGGAAAAAATTTTCCACTTAACTTTTTTTATTAAAATTGATTTTCGAACAAATTTATGAAAATATTTAGTATTGATGATTTCAATATTTTGAATATTCTACAATTTAAGTTATAAAAAACTACCAATTACAAAATAATCTTTTCGATTTTTCCACCCACAATAATAAAAAACCATTAAAAACCATCAGACCAATAATAATAATGAAGAAACTCTTCAAAAATATGAAAAAATTCAATTTGACCAATTTTGAAATTTAATAATATACCCCATCCAATCTACTACCAAATAGTATACCTGAGTTCAAATCAATTTTGAAAGTAAAGGTCTGGTTATTTTCAGTAAAATTTAAATTATTCATGTAATTTGATGAAAAATTTTCCATAATATTACAATTTTTTTGAATTTTTTTGTTTTTTTGATGATAAAAATTCCTCTTGAATATTAACTCTGTTTTTTGAGCTAAATTTTGCAATTTGATCCTTCATTTTTAAAATTTATTTTTAAAAATAATCGAACTTTAAGAAACCAATACCTTATTTATTTTAGGCTTTATTATCAGTTTCTTTGATTGGTTAATGTATAGATCTTCTATAACAAAAAAAAACACGCTTTTTATTTTATAACACGTATTAAATTTTTTTGCACGCTTTATTTTGACTCCAGTAAAGATTGTATTTTTTTTGTAACAATTCTAAAGACAGTTAATTGAACAATAAAAAAATCAAAATTTTCATTCAGTTTCCCTAAAATTGCCTCTCAATAATTATTAAAATCATTAAAGTTCCCAATTCAAAAAAAACAGGGAAATTAATAATTTAAGGACTGAGTTTGTAATTGATCAATTTGTCTCAACACCTTTTGGTCCAATCTTATTATCAACATAAAATTGTGATCTTGGAAATATTATCCAATTTGGATCAAACAATCATTTTTCTTCATTTTTTTATGAAAAATTCACAAAGAAATTTTGAGATATATGAACTCGAACACCTTGCACAGGAATGGAAAAATGAAATTAAATTTTAAGCACCATTTTTTAACCTTAAAAACACTTCTCAACAAACAACTTTAAAACTAAATGATTGTATTATCAATAATTTTTGATCATTGAGTTACTTTGAATTGTTACATTGTCTCCACAAACCATCCAACAGTTCTAGCCCTGCCGTAAAATTTTATTAGACATAAAAAGTGGTTGTTTCTTATAGAATTATATTTTATGAAATATAAAATTCAATTTCTCAATCGATCATAAAATATCAATTTCTCTTCATTTGAGTTTTTTTTTTTTGGAAAAACCAATACAAAAAATAAATTTTCTCAAAAGAAAAGAAATCAGAGAAATCACAGAAACTTGAAACTATTTTTTGATCATTCTTTTTAAATTGTAAAAATCTGGGATTTTAATAATTTTGGACAATTAAGATCGACATTACTGATATATTGTAAAAAATTTCAAAAAATTTTTTGTTCAGTTTCCCATTTTAACAAATTAGAACTGTTACTTTTTAAAACAGTTTTTGACAAAGAATATTTTGAAGATCAACCAATTTTACAAAGTTATTTAACATTTAACCAAATAAACTGCTTTTTTCCAATCAAAAGAAAAGGATTAAAAATTTCCTAAAATTGAAGGTGAAGTAAAAATTTTCAAACATTTATTTGAATTTAACAGTAATCTATGAAATTTTTTAATGAATTTGTTTCTCAATTTCTAAAACCAAAGGAACCTTAAAAAAAACATTAAAAATGGCAAACTTATTTTTAATCTTCTATTTTAAAACTTTATGATTTATGATGAGCTTTAATAACGCTTTTGGGTGATTCATACAAAAGATTATTTCAGAATAGAAAACCAATCCTAGGTCTTATAAATTTTCACGGTATTTCTGGTACGACAATATTAATTATTACAAAGGCGGTGTGGTTTAGTCTTAGTTTTATTTCTTGTTCTTTTTGTTTTTCCTTGAATTAAATCTCCCAGCCATTACTAAGAGGAGATTGTCTCCTGAATTATTTTTGGAACAACATGATCCATGTCAAACTTACTGAACATTTTGTATGTTTTTTTGATAAATTTTTTTTTGATTGGTTCATTAATCTCAAAATCCATTGGTTGTTTCAATGAAAATTGGGTTGAAGTTGTGCAGGAAAGGTTTTGGGGATCTTTTTCAAATATTAAGTTTGAGAAAATTAGTCAGTTTTTGTTTTTAAGGGTATGAATTTCAAAGTCAGTTTTGAAAAAATGATCTTTCTAATTTTAGGAATTGAGCATTGTAGTTCATTTGAAATAATACTAAAAACACATTACCATGTATTTTATCAAATGTGTCTTTGTTTTAAAATAACAAAGAATAATTCCTCAAAAATTTATTATTGTCTCCATATTGACCTTTTATGCGAAAGTGACGAACCTTCTCATCTTCTCTCACAATTTAAAAATAAACCATGGAAACATTCCATCATGTTCTCCAGGTTTGCCACTTTCACCTAAATAGAAATTTTCTCCAAAAGCTGTTTTTTCGCAACCTTCTTTACCATTTTGAGATATGAGGAGACGAAAATTTATTCAAAAAATGACATTTATTAACACTTAAATCTCGCTGAGTAAATAATTGTGAGATTTTCCAACCCACAGAATCATCTATTTCCACATATACCCGAACTTTCAATTGTAAACATAGTTCTTTATCTTGATTTTCTGATTGTCATAAATTTGAAATTTTAGATGATTTATAAAATCTATTTGAGGAAAGTTGTGTTTGAATTTTGTTCGATTTATTTTGAAACATTTAGTATAATAGTTCGTTAAATAACAAGTGTATGCTTTTTTTGTGTGTTTTTAAAAATTTAAAGTACTCCTTTTTTTAATAACTGTTATTTTTTTTTAAAATCTGTTCTTTTTTTCAATCGCTTGAAAATTGGATTTTTATTTTGTATTTAATGAAAAATACAGTTCAGTGTAACTATACTTTGAAATCAAATAATATTAACAATATGTACAATAGATCATATTACGAAAGTGTTTCCCTACAACCTTCAAGACCAAGCTCCTGATAAAAGAGATCGAATTCAACCAAATTTTTACAAATTGAGACCAAAATACACAACCAACCAAATCTTTCTATTTGAATAAACACAAAAAAATACAAAATAAAAAGGAAAAAAGAGTTTTTTAAAAATTTTTTGCTGGTGTCCATACATGAACAAAAATAGGATTAATTTTTCAAATTTTTTTGAAAAAGGAATAAAAATTTCATTTCATTTTTCTTTTTAGCTTCAATCAATGGTCTTCAAATCTTATCTTGTTATTGGTTGACTTTATTTATTTTTTTGGTTCTTTTTTTTTTGTCTACTTATTAATTCGAATATATTTAATTAAATTTTTTGTTCAATTGCCATTTCGTAATCTCATAACCTCGACTTTTAAAACGACTCAAGAGAAAGAACCTTTTGAAGGACAATCAATTTTACAAAGTTTTTGAACATTTAAGGTTAACAATCCCTGAAATCTGAAAAAAGATTATCTTGTGTTGTTTGCGACCACTTGTTAAAATATTTCTTAGCTGATCGATCTTGTACTTGGTATAGTTTTTAAGATTTGTTCAAAAGGACAATTTTTGACAATTTATTTTTAATATTATTCGTAAATCGGAATTGATGAGTTTAAGCATATTAGCTGGAACGTAAGTTATAAAAAAATGCGGTTTGTGGGTTTTTGATTGAAATTTTTATTTATGTTTGGTTTTATTAGGAGCTTTTAAAAATAGTTTTTTTCTTCGTTTAGTTAATTTACAAAAAAGTAAATGAAAATTTTCCTTTACAACACAAAAATCAGAAATTTATTATTAAACACCAACCAATCTATAAATCTTATATTCTTCAATTTGGATTTCGGAAAAACAAAAAATATAAATTGTCAAAAATTGCCATTTTGAACCACCATTAAAACCCATACCAAGCATAAGATCGATCAGCTAAGAACCAAATTAACAAGTGGTCACAAACAACACAAGATAAAATTTTTTCAGATTTCAGGGATTGTAAACCTTAAGGTTGTAGCCACGGTAAAGAAAAAATTTTCACTTTTTTGCAATTCTAAAGAGGATCAGAAAATAACATTTTTTACTCTGGTTGTAACTCATTGATTTTTATTATTTAAAGAATTTCATTCATTAGATTTTTTAAATTTTTTTTTCAAAAGTCTCAAAGAAAGTGCCACAATAGAATGTTGGGTTGAATTGCAAAAAATAGTGTATTAAATGTCAAATGACTTATCTTTTATCCTTCTCTCAACATTCTATTGTGGCATTTAATTTTTTCATTTTTTATTTTTTCATCATTTTTGAGATTTTTTTAATCATGACAACATAAAGCAATTAGAAATATTTTTTTATTAGTGGCATTTTGGATTAATGGATTTTGTTTAAAAAGAACAAAAATATTACAATTGAGAGAACCAAAAAAGGAAACACAAATGGGATTTAAATAGCTAGAAGGATTCCAAAAAAAAATAATTAAGTAAAATTATTACTTGTTAGGATTTTAAATCACTTGGGTTTAGTGGAATTGGAGAAGTGAATATGATTATATGTTATCAAAGTTTAAACCACAAAATAACTATAAATTTTATTCAAAGAATCTGAAATTATCTTCTCCGAAAAAAAAAAACTAAACCACATTCCAAAAATTTGGACACATCTAAAATCAAAAATAGGGAAACAAAAACTTTATTTATTATATTTTTCCAAACGTAATATAAAACCAGATTTAAGTAACATAGTATCAATGGTTTTTTAAGTAATCATTTTCATCCAAATATAAGAAAACAATATCAAACAAAAAATCAAAAGTAGTGTGTCCAAAATAATAAAACGAGCTGAAATGAAAGAGTTTGAACAAAAAATATATTGGTAGATTTGTTAAAATTACACCAACAATTGTTGATCGATCAAATGATAAATTACCATGAACCGGTTGTATGTGGATTTTTCAATTTAAGAAACTCAACTGTAACCATCTATCAACCATCTATAAAAAATTTTCAGATCTAACTAAACAGATTAAGGGATGAGTATATATTAAATTTTTTTTAGGTAAATTTAATAGAGATTTAGATTTTTTTTTGCCAATTACTTAGATTTGAAATCAAAGTGAAAAAATTCTTATTATAGTAATGAAATCTTGCTAAATGACATTGATTAAATTTAATTATTGTTTTTATAGATATAAAAAATTTTTCCATTTTTTCACTTTTTTGAAAGTTGTTTTTTTCAACTTTTCGCAAAAATACAAAAAATAAAAAAAAAATGAGCAATAACGCGAAAACTTGTTATGTTTGTGAAAGGCCTACAAAAAATAGTTTAAAAAATAAACCTGAAAGGCTTTTTTTTTGGATCTGTATGAAAAAATAGTTTGATTCGAAAAAAATATACAGTATATGCTTTACTCTTAATAAAAGATTTTCTAACTTTTCTTTTACCATTCTTTTTTTTTCATGAAACTACTTTTTCAGTTTACACTCTTTTGATATTGTTGAGTTTGAAGTTTTTTTAAGTTTTCCTATTTTACCATCCGAAAAGTTTTTATCAGAGTCAAATAAAATAAAAGAAAAGAATAAGAACTATATTTTTAAAAAGTAATTATTGATAAAACAAATTGAGTTCTTTAAGGAGTCAAGTTATTTGAACAGAAGTGAATAAGAAAATATTCACTAGTTTTAAATTATTTTTTCGTTTTTAAAAAGGAGAATTAATATTATTTTTGAGAAAATAATTAAATACAAAATTAATCAATTAATTCTCATCCGTTAAAGATATTTTTTTTAAAAAAAAATTTTAAAAAGTCACTTTTTTTGACAGAATTGTAACTTTTAAAAAAACAAGAAATAAAAGTTCTAACATTGAAAAAACTGTCTATTTTCAATTTTAAACATATTTCAAGATAAGGAATCCTTATTTAGTTATTGGTCAAAAAAAAAATTAATAGAGACTAGTCCCTTAAGAACTGAAAAATTGAAAATAAAAACAGAAACAAAAAAGACAAAAAATGAAATAGTTTGTTGAATTAATATAAATTTCCAATTGGGTGTAAATCATGTTATTGTTATTTTTCCAACTATTTAAACTGTTGCCAAATTAATGGAATGAAGTTATTTTAATAAAAAAATAATAAAAAAAAAAACCAATTTTTCAATATAATCTCAATTTTTTTTTATTACATTTAAAAAAAAAAATAACAAATAATTTTTTTAAAAAAATTTTTCGAGAATCTACGATCACACACCAAGAAAATAAAATGTTCTTATCTCATCTCTCTCAAATTTTTATCATGTCTTATGGTGTAGCTACTCTCTTAAAAGAATAAAATATTTTCTCAAAGTTTCTAAAAATAGTTCGAAAAATGGAAAATGAAGTGAAAATTTATTAGTATGTTGGACGAGATAAAAATCCTCAACAAAGTAAAATTTCTTATTGAATGAAAAGTTAATTTGCAGATATTGTATCTGATTAAAATTTGACAAGACATGCCCAATTAACAAATTATTTAAAAATCAATTCTTTTTCAACAATATACCCAATGAGAGCAAATTAAATCACTAAAAATATCAATTTTCATTGACTATATTAAGATCAATTTTGCAATCAATTAGTATAAAAAATCTTGTTTACAAACTTGAGAATGGCAGAAATATTAACCAGACAGAATCCTTTTTTAAAAATAAACACATTCTTGAAAACTTTTTATTTTCATCAACAGATCAAAAAAAAAAACAAGACTATTTGTTTCAAAATGAATGGAACAAAATTTTCATACAACTTTCCAAAAAAATATTTTCAGAATCAGGTAACATTTTGAATTTTTTAAACCACTGTAGTCACAAGTTGAAATCACTAATTAAGTTCCTTTTTAGAATTGGGGTCTTTGATGTCTTCGAGAGGTAGTGATTTTTTTGCAAAGCTGAATAAAAATTTAGATCTTTTTATTTTTCAATTAACAAATAACAAAAAAGTTTGAGAACAACACTGAAAAACACTTTTTTGAAAAAACAACAGTAAAAGGTAGAAAAAAAATATTTATTCAACCCAATACTTGTTGTTCATCAAACTGGAAAGGTTAAAAGTTATCCCAAATGAGAAAAATAAATTCAACTTTCCAAAACAGAAATGACTTTTGGGGAGACTGTAGTCTTGAAAAAAGTTATTTAATGACCTCAAATGTGAAAAATTTGGTTAAAAAAGTTTTATCCTTTTTTTTTCCATAACCAATTCAGTTTAACCGATAGTAAAACAGGAAGAAGAACAAAAAAAGGATTTCTGCAAATTATTCAAGAGTAAATAGAGAATATCAGTTCAAAGTGATACTGAACATGTTGATGGTGAGAATTTCAATTCTTTTTTTTCCTTGAATCCCAAACCAAGACAGACCAAACAAGGAAAATTCAATTCACGATTCTGGAAAAGTAAATCTGATAATTTCATTTTTTTTTCTTCTTTCTGTTTTTACAATTTTAAAATTCAAGAAACAGAATTAATATTGATTGTGTTTGGAAATGTTACAATTAATCTTTGAAGCAATTAAAAATAAAGAATTAAAAGCAATTAAAAAACTAGTGAAAGAAGGGTATGATGTGAACGAACAAGAAACTAAAAACAAAGATACTGCGCTTCATTATTGCTTTCAGATCAAGACAACAAAGGAAATTATTGAGTACTTTCTCCAACGCGGAAGTGATATCTTTTTAATCAACTCTTTTGGGGAGTGTCCACTTTTTGAAGCGGTTCGACATGGCCACCCAATTGGCACTATCAAACAATTAATTCTTTTGATGGACAATGCACAAGTCTGTAATTTCAAAAAGGAAACAATTCTTCATGTAGCATGCCAAGCGAGGGGCAATTTGCAATTAATTAAAATGCTAATAAATGATTTTAATTACAAATTTTATCCAATTCTGAATTCGCCAATTGGGATTGACAAACGAAATAAGGCTCGTTTTTTTTCTTTATTGGACAAAAAAAGCAGACATAGATATTCCGACGAATACATGAAAAGCAAGACTTTTCATCAACAAAAAACTTTAGGCGGGGGATTGTTTGGGTTGAGAAATCGAAGTCCTAAGAAAACCACCCAAAATTTCAAGACCATCAATTATGAATATACCAAAAACAATGAACCGATCTCTGGCTATCATTTTTATGATAAAGACAACATTTATATTCACGATCTGATTGATATCGAAGGAGCTTTCTCAAAATATTCACGATTGTGCCCAAGCCAATCTGATTATGAAATTAACCCCTTTACCCTTGCTATCAAAAACGATTTAGAAGAAGCAGTCATTAATTTTCTACTGACGAAGATTAAAGAAATGAAAACAAGCTTTGGGATATTAAAGGGAGTACCCATGGGTTTTTTTTGTATTGACAAATATTATGAATCTTCAAATTTCTATAATCGAATTGAAAGCACGATTTTACATCACATTTGTAAAGCCACCTTTCGCCGTGAGCTAGTCAATATCCTTGAAGAAATTGGTGTCAATCTTGAAAAAAAAAATTTATATCAGCAATCACCCTTGATGTGTAGTTTTAGTGGAACGCCAACAAAGCAAAGAATGGACTTTATAAAATTTTTAATCGATGAAAAGAAACTAAATTTAAATACCCAAGATCTTTTAGGTTGGACGTGTTTGAATTATTCTGTATTCTTTAATTTTCCTTTAAGTTTTATTCGGTGGCTAATAAGTAAAGGTGCTGTTAGCTATCGGATTTTAAAAAGGGATGTTTCAAATCTGAACGTATATAGGGAATATTTGAAATTAAATTTATTTTCAACAAAGACTGAGAACAAGAGCGAACAATATTTCAATGATCTTCTTTATAATGATAAAAAAAGCACAGATCGACCGATCATCTCGAATTTATCAATTGCCTTAGCTAAAAATTTGCCATTTGAAACTATTCAATTTTTTGTTGAAAAAGAAAAAGAAACATTACATCTTATTAAAAAGGATTATAAAAAATTGCATTCTTTTATAATTAACAACAACAACAACAACAACAACAACAACAACAGCAAGAATAAAAATAATGATAATATTGAAATTAAGGAAAATACGGACCGAAAAGAACAAGATAATAATGCCAGTAATCAAATCGAAAGGCAAATTTATGAATATTGTTTTAATAGATTTATACCGTTGTGCTATTTAGTTATGAATAACCAATCATTGGATTTATTAAAATATTTGGAAAAGGAATTATTAATAGAACAGAATTTAAATATAATTGATTCCTTTGGAAATAATTTATTACATTACTGCCTTGTAACTAGCCCAAGCATTGAAATAATTAATTATTTAATTAATAATTCAAAAGTAGACGTATTAAAACCAAATAATAAATTAATTACTCCATTGCACAATTGCTTTTTTTTTAATCCTGATTTGAAAATAATTAAAATACTTTTTGAAAAAATCATAAAGAATGAAAAGAGTGATGATGAAAAAAAAGAAAAAAAAGAAAAAGAAGAAAAAAAAGAAAAAGAAGAAAAAGTAGAAAAACAAAAAGAAGAAGACGAAGAAAAAGAAAAAGGAAATCCAACGAAAGAAATAATTAATCACAATTTACTAATTCAAGATTTAAATTATTGTTATAATTTTTTACCTTTACAAATCATAAGTATATATATTAATAATATTAATTATCAAAAAAAATACCCAAAAAATAAAAATGATGATAAGGATGAGGCTATCAAAAATTTTACAATTTTGCATTATTTATTAATTAAAAAAAATAAAAAAATTAAGCTTTTAGAATATATTTTTGAATTTTTAAAGAATAGAAACCTTTTAAATAAAATTATTAATCTACCTGGCTTGTGTGGAAGAACAATACTTCATTTTACATGTTTAAATAACTATTCCTTAAAATGTTTAAAATTATTAACCAATTATGGATCTGATTGGAATATCAAAGATAATTTTAATAACTACCCGTTAATTTATTTAATTAAATATAATCAAAATTTAGATTTAGAAAAAATTCAATTTGCAATTCATCATTCAAAAAAAAAAATATTTCAAGGAAAACATAACAATTTAATTTATTTATGTTATTCAAACAAAATAACAGAATCTATAATGCATCATTTCAGTTCTGATATGAAAAAACAAGAATTAAGAAGTTATCTGAAAAAAGAAACAATTCAGCAGAACAAAAGATATTATCCAAACAATTTTCAGTATGAGTTACAGTATAATGAGACTTTTTATAAAATAATAAATTATTTTTTAGATTTAGAAATTGATCTAAATTTTGTAAAATCAAATGGCGAAAATCTGTTGACTTTATTAGCAATTTCGCCATTTTCCACTTTAAAGGATTTTAAATTACTAACCACAGAAACAAATTCATCTCATCTAATAAAACAGAACTCTTATAGAAAAAAGGATCATTTAGACCTGTTCAAAAACTTAACAAATAGCTATAATATTGAGGATAATGAGAAAGAGAAGCAAAAAAATATTGTTGATTTGAAAAGCAATTACCCAAATAATGGATTTTCCCCAGTACATCTATTACTAATATACGAAAAGATGAAAACAAGAGAATTTCAAAAACCAACATTCGAATTATTTAAAATATTAAAATTTCTTATCAAAAAAGTATATTATGATATTAATTTCAGAGATAAAAATTCAAATACAGCATTACATTTATTAATTGATTTATACAAAGCAAACACTAAGGATTTTGATCAAGAAAATTCTAATAAGAATACCAATAATACCAGAAATAAATATAACCATCCAACTAATTACAATAACCATAATAATAAAAATAACCAAAATAATAAAAAGAATCAAAATGATTTCCAGTTTTTAAAAATAATTGAATTCTTTATTAATAAAAATTCAGATATTAATGCTATAAATAATCTAGGATTAACTCCTTTACATTTAGCATGTAGAAAAAAAGGTAAAGATTTGAATTCCAAATTAATAAAAATGCTAATTTCAAAATTTAATATCAATTTATACGATTCGACAGCAAAGCAAACTATTAACTCTTCATTTGAAATAAACCCAGATATAATTCAAAAACATTATACAAATATGAGACATTATACTCGGACTACTTATTTCGAAATTGGACCGATTAAATATAATGCAACGATCAACGATCCGAATAATGATCCAACCTCTGGAAACACAGCCTTACATTACTTATGTAAATACTGTGATCATATAAATGTTGATGAACGAATCAAATCTATTGGTATATTACTTCAAAACGGTGCTGAAATTAATTGTAAAAACCATTATTCCGAAACACCTTTACATTTAATATTTGAGAATGATTATTCAGCAAATTATAAAATTATTGAATATTTAATTCAAAATGGCGCAAATATACATGAGTTAGATTCCCTTTCTAATTCCGCGCTTCACTTAGCTTCCTATTTTTCTAGTTATTTTAATAAATTTCTATTTTCTTATATGAGAAATGTCTTGGATATTGAAAAACACGTTTTATTAAACAGATACCACTATTTTAAAAAACATAGAAATATTTTATTTCAAGAACAATTCAAAATACTAGAATTATTAATTTCAAAGGGTGCAAACGTCGATTTGGTCAATAATTGGAACGAAGTTCCTTTACATCTCGCTTGCAGAAGTAATTGTTCAAAAAAGGTAATTAATTTATTAATTTCTAATAAGAATATTAACATCTTGAGTAAATATGATAACAATGTTAAACAAAGAGACGTTGCTGGGGAAATTTTTTTATATGATATTGATGAAAATAGAAATAATAATAATAATAATAATAATAATAATAATAATAATAATAATAATAATAATTTTAATAATAATTTTAATAATAATAATAATAATAATAATTTTAATAATAATAATAATAATAATAATTTTAATAATACTTTTAATAATAATTTTAATAATAATTTTAATAATAATTTTAATAATAATTTTAATAATAATAATGATGATGATGATAATGTTGATGAGCAAAATAAAGTTCTATTTGGATCAACTGCATTAAATTTTGCTTGCCAATTTTCAAATAATAAAATTATACAATTATTAATAGATTTAGGGACAAATTTAAATACCAAAGATTTGTATTCTGAAAATTTTCTATTTTCAAGTTTATTCAATTTAGATGAAACAGTAATTTCTTATTTAATAGATTTAAATTTTGAAGAAAAGAATTTAAATAAGGAACAGCGAATAGAGGGAAAAAACGATTTAAACATTAAATATTATGAAACAATGAATCAAAACCACAAAGAAGGAATGGAACAAGAACAAGGTCAAGAACAAGAACAAGAACAAGAAAAAGGAAAAGTACAAATAAAAGATTCAAAACCACTCTTTTTTTCTCAAAGTAAAGAAAATTTAAACAAAAAAAAGGAAAAATCATTATTAATAAACAAAATGAAAATTAAAAATGAAATAAAAAAAGTGAAGGAGCAGAGAGTGAACGAAGGAATACTCAAACAAAATAAAAATGAAAATTTGATGAAAAATAATAAAAAAATATTTCAAGCAAAATCAATTGATAATTTATATCGTGAAAGTAGCAACAATTTGTTAATGGAATTAGTTTATTTAAATAAAGGTATTAATGTGATAAAAAAAGTTTTAAAATTGACAAATAATATTAATTATCAGAATCGGAACAATGAAACAGTTTTACATTTATTAATTCAAAACCCTTATTATTTTGAAAATAATATTCCTAGAATAAGAGATTTTAACGAAAAAAGATTCCAATTATTAAAATCATTTCTAAAAGCTGGAGCCAATCCAAATATTTATGATAAAAAGAAAAAATATCGTGAATTTTTTGATTATGAGTCAGAGGACAAAAAGAATATATCTTTCAATAATCATACTGCTAATAAAAAACAACCAATGGGGTTTAATGCCTTGGAATTATGTTTTCTAAATTTAATTGATTTTAAATTTATTGATTATTTAATCGACAATGGGTCAAATATTAACCAAAGGCACCCATATTATAAAAGGACACCATTCCATTTAGCATGTTTATTTTTACAAAAACCAAAAACCTTGAAAAAGTTCCTCTCAAATGGCATAGATATAAATGCTAAAGATATATATGGCAGAACGGCAATCCACTATTTGCTTTATAATAATATATTTATTAAATTTCATCATACAACTTTCACATTGCCATCTTATTTTGAAAAAAATTTGGAATTATTATTACAAAATGGGTTAGATCCAAATACTACCGATGCTTATGGAAATGTACCCTTAAGTTTAATATTCAATCTAGAGAAAAAGTGCATTAAGGCAATTTCTGCCAAAATTATTCCAATGATCAATGTCAATTTAATTAATAACAAAAATGAATCTTTATTGCATTTCGCACTAAAAAATAAGAAAACCCCAAAAATGGTTTTCAAATTATTAACAACACATGGTTTCAAAATGAACACATCTTGTTGTAATAATGTTGAATTTGCCAATTTTTTGATTTCTTATTTAGATTCCCAATTTCAAAAATATCACTATTTAGCAAATGATAACATGGTGATTAATAAAAAGGAAATAAGAAAAAAAAAATTTCATATTGTGCATTTAATGATCAAATCTAATATGAATTTAAATCTAACAAATCGTAAAGGAAAGACAATTTTTAATTTTCTATTAAAATATAATATTCCTTTCAAATTATTTAAAATTTGTATTGAAAATGGGGCAAAATTAGATTTTGTTTGTGAAAATAGCAAGAATTCATCATTGCACTATTGTTGCAAATTAAAACATTTTTTCTTAAATCGAGAAAAAACACTGGACTTCTTCAAAGGTGGAAGTCAAAAAAAAGTGAAATTTAATAATCAACTGTACCAAAACACTTTAAAAAGTAGGAAGAAAATCATTAATTATCTATTACCAAAATTAAAGCATATGATAAACCTTAAAAACCATAAAGGACAAACTGCACTTCATTTAGTTTGCCAATACCAAATTGGTATTGACATGATCAACTTATTTCTTAAATATGGCGCGGATTATAAGTTTAATTCTTCATCAATTGAAAATAATGATAATGATGATGATATTGGAAACAGACGTTTCAATTTTTTTCATATACATTTGAGCGGATTAAAGAATATGTCATTATTGCACTCTTCAATAATCTATACGCAAAATATCGAAATTGTAGATTTTTTATTAAAAAAGGGATTAAATGTTAACAGTAAGGATGATTATGGGAACACGCCCATTTTTTATGCGATGTTGATCCATGGTGATTTAGATATAATAAAAATATTATTGAGAAATAATGCTGATTTATTCATCAAAAATAAAAATAACGAAACTATTTTTGAATTTTGTTTAAAATTTTTCTTGAAACCAAAAAAAGAAAATGTTTTATTTATAATTAATCAAGTTTCCAATATTAATAAATTGATTTATAATAATGATTACAAACTTAAAATGCTTGTTCTTTTTATGGAGCCAAATGAAAAAAATAGCAACGGATTTAATAGTATTGACAATGGTAAAAATAATTTGAACGAGAAAGAATACAAAGACATCAAACACATTATTAAAATGGGTTATGATGTAAACACAAAAAATAATCATGGGGTAACAATTTTAGATTCTACTGTTACAAGTCATATTACTAAATATATGAGGATCTTAAAACTATTTTTCAAAAATGGTTATAATGTCAATTTTCAAAATCCAAGGCAGTATTATCTATCACCTTTACATGAATTTTTACCTCGCAATGGAAAGAATTGTCTTACGATTTTAAAAACAGTTTTAAAATATTGCAAAAATCCAAAACCCAATTTGAATAAAACAAATACTTTCCTAGTTTCTCCTCTTTCTCATTTATTTGATAACTCACAAATAAAACCAATCTTTCATTTATTATTAAAGCATAAAACTGAGTTATTTCAACCTAATATTAAATTATGTTCCAAAAGGATAAAGTCTCCAGAATTAGAAAATATATATAAATCCTATAACAACATTTGCAGACAAATGCTAAAATATTTTCGCCGTCAAGAAAATACTGATCTTGAAATTGTGTGTCAAAATGATGAAATAATTAAAATACATTCCATCATATTATTAATCAGATTCCCCAATTTGAAAAATAGGAATCAAAAAATAATCCAAATCTGTAAACAGTATCCTAAAAAGAAAAATTACTCTTTTATTATTTGGTGCTATGCCAACTATTTCACGTTTGAGAAATCATTATTAAAAAAGAAAATTGACAAAGATATTCTCAAAATTGAAAAAATGATTGATGAAATTCAAAATCAAAATACAAAAAAACAATTTAGAAAACATCTCCAATATATACGATATTTCAATCAATATAAATATTCAACAAAAATTAAAAAGATGATTGTTAATTTGTATTTGAAGAAAATTATAAATGATTCCGATCTTGATTTGTTTGGAAATCAGCAGAAGCAGAATCATGAGCAGAACGGGGAGAGGATGGTGTTGGAGAAAACACCTTTGCCAAAAGATGAAAATCTTAATGAATTGCCACAACAACAACAACAACAACAACAACAACAACAACAACAACAACAACAACAACAACAACAACAACAACAACAACAACAACAACAACAACAACAACAACAACAACAACAACAACAACAACAACAACCACGACGAATACGACGCAAAAAATTATCTAAAGACATTTATTTCGACAATTATATAGATAATTATAACAAGAGCGAGGACGATGATCTGATCGATGATAAATATAAAATCAAATTTGGCAAATATGGACTAATTAATGATCTGAATAGCCTATATAAAAATGATGAATCTAAAAACTTTACAATAGTTACAAACGATGGAGAAAAAATTAAAACACATAAAGAAATCTTAATGGCAAATAGTGAATTGTTCCGTGGAATGTTTTTAACAATAGAAAATATACCCAACAACACAATAAAGGATTATTCTGGGTTTAATTCAAAAACTATCAAAATATTAATTCATTTTTTTTATACAGAATCAATACCAAAGGATTTACCATTCGAAATTATTGATCAACTTCAAAATGCAATTGAATATTACCAACTTCCAACAAATTCAATCCTGCCACATATTCTCGAAAAAAGATATCAAAAGCGTTTACTACATCAAAAATTATAATTTTTTTTTAAATTTCAATTTTTTGGTATCAAACTCAAAAGAATAATATTTTCTTAATGGAAAAAAAAAAAAAAAATAATAAATCTATGACAAAAAACTCGACGAAAATGCTTTTCGTTGAAAAAAATCCACAGAAACTCTTTAATATGATTAATCAGAATTATGAAATTTATTTTTTTGATCGAGAATTTTTCCTCAAAGCTTGTATGGTTTGAAAACTCAAGGTAATACAGAAAAACGAATAATAAAAAAATGAAAATGAAAAATATTTAAAATAATAATATAAATTCGGGTACCTAGTGCACCACTCTGAGATGTAGTCAAGCGGGTTTTTTTTTTTTTTTTTAATTTAAAAGAATTAAGTATAATCTTAATTTAAGCCCATTCTTTAAAATCAAAAATTAAAAAAAAAAACCTAACTACAGTAGAAATTTTTTTAATTTGGCCATGCAAATGATATTATTATTTTTTATATTAATATTTTAATTATTTTTCTACTTCTCTCTTTTTTTTTTCATTTTGATTAAATTTTCAATAATTACCCCTTCCCCCCAATAAATGAATCAATAAATAGAATCATACTTTCTTCATTTTATTATGTTCATGTTTGTTTTTTTTTTTTAATAATAATTTTCTTTTTACTTTTTTTAGTCTGAAAATATGTTATAAAAACTATTTTGATAAAAGAAAAACAAAAAGAAAAATCCAAATTATTTGAATTTTGATACCAAATAATCTGTATTTAAGTAATTCAATTATTTATTCTTAAGGAATTAGCGTCAACCAAGAAGAAACTTAAGATCAAAGTATGCTAGTTACTGAGTTTAACCACATCAGTGCTACATGGTTCAAATGTCTTTAAATAATCGATTAGTCATGTTGTAATATTTGTTGATTTCATCAATTAAAAATGAGATCCAATTATATTAGTAAAAAACCCAACAACTTCAGAAAAAAATCTGCATTTCGCCATAAATTTTTAGGTTGAATTATCAATATTCAGACTACAAAGCCACAAAATATATTTCTTAATTTTTTCGAATAATGTGGATTAATTTTGTAAAATTCAATTTTTTTTTTAAAAATTAAATAATTAACCTTAAATTTTTTTGACATATTATTTCTCAAATCATGCAAATATATTGATGCTACAAGTATCTTTATCAAAAAAAAACAAAACTAATCAGTCTTTGTGCTTTTATGTATATGATCATTGAGTTAATCTTTGAAATTCAAAAATTATAAAAATAGTTACTTTTGGAAATTCTAAATCTAAATTATTAAATACTGAGAATATTGTTATTTGGAGTTTCTATTTTTAGATTTTGAAAAGGAATTAAAAAAAAATTTTTTCAAATCAAGCTTTTTTAATTGTGATCATTAGTAAAAAATGTAATAATTTATTGTGAAATAAGATTTAAATTAGATTTTTTTAGAGCTATTTGAGCCATGGTGCACTAATATAATTTATACCTAATTACAACATACTTTGATTATAGAGAAATCTATGGTGACGCTAATCCCTTAAACCTTAAAAAAATTCACAAAAAAAAACATTTTTTTTTGAAGGTGGAAAAATGAAAAGCAATTAGTTGCTAAAAATCATATTATTTAAGTTCTTAATTGTTTAAATTTCTTTTTAAAATCGATTGTTTATTTGCACATTCATTTTTTTTTTTTTTTTTTTTTTTTTTTTTTTTTACTTTTTGGTGGAAATCTTGTAATGTATAATAAATAATTTCTATTCAAAAATATCCTGAAAACAAATTATTTACTTTGTATTATTTTCTTCAATTTGTTTTCGTTTTGCTTTTTTTAATATAAATAAATAATAAATCAAATAATAAATTAATATTTTTTTTTTATTTTATTTATTCATGTATTAACGCCGGTTATTATATCTTCAAAATAGCCAAATTTGTTTTGAATATTTTGAATTTTATTTATGATCAAAGTCATTACATTTAAAATTGATAATAATAATAATAATAATAATAATGGATGAATAAATAGAAATAGTAACATTACTTGTTTGAAGAATTATTATTTTTGATATTGTAAATGGGGAGAATAGATTGTAATAAAGATTGCTTTGGGGGGATTATTGTAAATTTTACTTGATTGCTATCATTTTTTAACAAGGTAAATTCATTATTGGTATCTATTGTGGAGTTGTTTTTATTTACTTGAAAAGCAATATTTTTTGGAAATTCATTTTTTTCAATAACATTGGGAAAATTGATATCAAGAAATTTAATTTTATAATTTTTTTTTAAGGTTTGAATTAATTTTGACATTAAACCAGGGTTAGTAATTTTTAATGTCGAGATTATAAAATTTAAAATTTTGGAATCAGGCTCACCAAAAGATTTCAAACTATATTTGACAAGAACAGGAAGTATGATATCGATTTGGTTATCATTTTTTTGGGATTGGAATTGGATTGATTTTGATAAAAATTTATTGCTAACAAATAATAATTGTTTGTCGATTAACGAAGAATTGTAACAAAATAATTCTGGGCTTCGTTTTTGTAAATCAGTAACTGCAAAATAAAAATAAGATGATTGGTATTCCTTGGGAATAATATATTTATACCGTGGATCTTGTTTGCCAAAATATTTCTTTCCCCCAAACAAACAACCATGGATAATGTCGTCTCTTGAATAAAGATTACCATCAATTAAATATTTATAATCTGAATTATATTTTGTTAAATGGTAAACATTTTGAGGGGGTGATTGATTATAAATACATGAATGGACCATTAATGAATTTGAAATATTGATCCAAAATGTTATTAGCTCTGAAATATTTAATAAATTCAATTTCACACCTTTTAACTCTCCTAATAATTCTGTAATTTGAGTAAATAATTTATCTTTTGAAATTAATTTCCAATTTATTGGGAAGTATTCCAAGATCCTACGATCTGATTGATTCGTAATTTTAAAAATTGGTAATTGAATTTTTGTATTTTCTTTTTTCTTTTTCTCTTTCTCTTTCTCTTTCTCTTTTTCTTTTTCCTTTTCATTTTCCTTTTCCTTTTCAATGTCTTCTGAATCTTGAAGGAATTCCAACAAACTCTTTTCATTTTCATTTTCTTCATCATTGTTACTACTTTCTTTACCTTTGCTTTGGCTATTTTCATTCTTCTCAGATTCCACCTTTTTTTCTGTTTCATCCGGTATGAAATATTTTTCATATAACTGTTTAAATAAAGAGATTAATTCTTGTGCAATTATTTTTGCTTTTCTTGGTTGCCCATTAAATTTTATTTTAAAATTTAAAATCCCTTGATCAACATCAAAATTTTCTAATAGCTCAATAGTCTCCGTTTTTCGAAGTTTCATAGCCTTTACTTGTAAAAGTTTCTTGATTGGTATATCATGTAATTTTTGATATTGTCTTTTTGGTGGTTCCTGGAACTCATTTAAAATCATTGCCAAATTAACTGCTGGGTCGTCGAATTGCAAAAAATGATGAAAACTTGTTCCCTTAAAATGTAATAATAAAATAAAATCTTACAATTAAATAAAAGAGTGATTATAACCATTTCCAAAAAGTGAAAAATTTAAAAAACTGAAAGAACTCATCCAAAAACTGTCTAGTTTGGGTCTGTTAAACACCCCTTTTCTTGATAGTTTTTGAAACTTTTTGTTTTTTCATTCAACATGGGGAGCATGTCGCATTGTGCCCAGGTTTTACAGGATTCGAAAGAATGAAAAAAATTTTCTGATTTCACTCGATCCTTTTGAATTCTGAAAAAGTGCATTGATCTTTTCTTGATGTTTTCTGTTTATTCAAAAAATCGAGAGATTTTCCATCTAAAAATAAATTCATAGATTCATCAAATAAATTTTAAATTTGGAAAAACATTATTTCAGTTTTTTTTTGTTGCAGAAATAAACAGAAAATGTATTAAACTTTGATATTTAATTTCTTAAACAAAAAAACAAATCTAAAGACAGAAAATAATTTTTTAATTTGGTCATTCATACAAATGATATTGCATTCATTTTCACAGAATATAAAATTTTATCTATTTTTCTTCTCTCTCTCTGATTTTTTATTTTGATAAATTATATTTGATTACTCCTTTCTCTCTTCTATCAATAAATAAATAAATAAATAAAAACTTTTTGTTTTTGACTTTTTGAAAATGGCTTTAACAAAAAAAAAAAAAATAAAAAATAAAAATTACTTCTTTTTCTTCTTCTGATGGCACAAACAAAATAGTATCAATTTTATCAAAATATTTTTTGAGAAATTTATATAAATCTAGTAAATATTTAAATTGTACAACATTTTTCGTTTTGGCACTCTTCTTTTGATTTTTGTTAATTATTCTTGATTTTCCACTTGATACTGTGTGAATGAAATTCTTATAATCTTCGAAATTCATTTCGGCCCATTTCCTAAGTGGCTTCAGCTTTGGATCTTTCAAAGCAACGTCTCTCCCATTTACAAAACCAAGGAATATTTTTCCAAACAGTCTTAAATTAAAAGATTGATGATGTTTTAATTGGGTATTTGGTGATAATGTTTTTCTTGGAAGAATTATTTCAGGCGCAATAAATCTCAAGAATAGGAATGAAGAAATTGCTGATACCTCATTTTTTGGAAATTTTTTTGAAACAGAAACTTTTAATTGCTTGCATATTTCTAAAAATTCTGTTGGCATGGCATTATGTGATTCAAAGATCGTATCTAAATATTTTTGGGAATATTTTTCAATTAATTTTATAGTTTTTTCATAATTTTCGATTTTTTTATATCTATTTTTATCGATCTATGAAATAATTAAAAAAAGGAGTGTTAGTTTGAAATAAAATTATGAGTTCAATTTTTAATTTATTTGAAGTGAAATAAATTAAAGTGTATTAAAAAAATAAATAAAATAGAAAGAAAGAAAAAAAAAATAACAAAAGTGGCATTCATAAAATCATAAGAACTTGATAATATATATTTGAAATATTTAACATAATATAGAATTTCAATAAAAAAAACATTTATTATTTTGTTTTTAATATAATGGAAAATGAACATTTAAAATAATATTTATAATAAAAAGAAATCTATTGTTAATTACGTATTATTATTTTAAATATCAAGAACTTTTTTTTTCAAAACAAAAAAACAGATATTAAAATTCAACAATAGCAAGAGATATTAAGTGTATTTTTAATCTTATTCATGATCAGTAGAAATAGTAAAAAAAATTACTAAATTAAAAAATTGGTGTTGTTATAATTCTGAAATAGTTTTGTTTTAACATTTTCAAAAAAAAAAAAATGTTGTAAAATATTTTATATTTGAATGCAATAAACAAAACTATTTTTTTTTTTTTTTTTTGATTGTCAATAAAAAATTCTGTTAAATGAAAAAAGCAATGAATATTTTTCTTCGAATTTATTGCTTAATACAAGCTCTATTTGGAATTTAAATTTTAATTCTTAAATCATAATATTTTTTTATTTTTCCATTTACTTTTTTTGAGTTTCCTTTTTTTTGACTAAAAAAGAATTTTTTATTTTTTAGATTTATTCCAAATTTCTTTTTAAGTTGTTTGAGTTGCCTCGGTTCCTTTGTGTTCCTCCTCTTCATGATATTAAAGTTTTTTTAGGTGTTTGGAGTGGGTAAAAGGAATTAAAAAAAAAAAACATTATAAGAATTGATAAACTTGTTCACGATCAGATCTTCAACAAACTAAATTATTCTGATTAGATCTTACACATATTGAACTGAAGTGAAATGTAACCAAATTAAACAAACAGAATCGAGTATTTCTGTACAATCTTAAGAGTTGGTACTTGAACGAGGCGAATGCAGCCGAGTCGGTATCTTGTACTGGGATTTTGCGAAAACAAGATTTGGGAAACTTTCAAAAAAAACAAAAAAAAAATTTGTAAAAAAAATTCTTAGTCTTAAAAACTCAGAGCTTTGTAGAGCTAACCCCTATCTATAAAGTTCTAATTTAAAACTTTATAATGTAACCTATTTTATTTGATATATTGTTGGTAAAATATTTTGATCTCTTTATTAAAACAAATTATGGTGGCGATCCAAAAAAAATCGAAATAAAAGAAACAGCCATCAACCTATTCAGTATTCAAGTTACAAAAAAACTTTTTAATTAAGTTTTTACTTTTTATTTGTTTTTTTATTTTTAATTTCTGTTTTTGTTTCTCTTTTTCTTGTCTTTGTTTAAAAATATTTTTTTTCTTTTGTTTTATTAAAAAAAAGCTACCCTATGAACTTTAATCTTGTATTAATTACAATTAGGATAAAAGACTCGAAACAAGTCTCTAGTTTCATAAAGTGCGGCCAGGTGCCGAAGCGTGTTGTCAAGTGCCTAGGTTTTCTTGAGGTTTTCTATTTTATCTGTAAAATCAATAGATTTTTGTTAGGTTTTTTTTACTTTTTGAAATAAACAGAAAACTCGAGAAAACCTAGCGGCAAATAGAGATAATTCTGTTGAATCACATCTCCTAATTAACAATAATAATTAACTTATTTTAAATTTCAAGATTTTCCGAAAGTATTTAAATCTGAAAATTGTAATCTTTTGGAATTTTTTGGAAAAAAATTGAATAATTTACTTCAAGTTTATCAGAAATTTTCATTGTTTGTTTAATGTTCTTCTTCAAAACGTAATTTAAATATTGAATACCAACTTCATGAGCCATAAATCCCATTAATCTAGTTGCTAATGAATCGGTTCTAAATAAATTTTGGTGTGTACGTGTATTTTCAACCTCATATTCTATTGTATGGCAAATAAATGGTATAGCAACATTGTATTGTATTAAAACTTTAATTAATATTAATGCAAGGTTTTTTCTGTCACCTGAGTGAACAACATTCAGAAATGTATTTAATAACTTAAAGTTATCGTTACATAAAAGCTAAATTTATTATTATAAAAGTTATATAGATTATTGTATATTATGAAAATTAAATATTAATTACAATTTTTTCATAAAGATAAATGATTTATTTACTTCAATTAATTCTTTGTATTTTTCTCTCCAATGTAGTTCAATTGTAGATTCTAATACCGCCTATTTTTATATTAATAATAATAATAATAATAATAATAATAAACATTAAAATAATTAGATAGAATGTGAATTAGTTTTTATGCAAATTAAAATGAAAATTTTAGTTATTCTTGTGTCATTAATTTTTAATTAGTAAAGAAATAAAATTAAAATATTGAAAATTAACTCATAAAAAAATTTTTTGTTATTATAACTTTTTTAGAATAAAATATTTTTAAAAATTGGTTTTTTCTTTCAAATTTCAATTTATATCTTAGTATGATATATAATGTTAAATCCCCATTATCAGAATTAAAATTTTATCTCAAAATTTCAAAAAGGATGATGAATCAAATTTTTCTTTAAATATCATTTCTAAATTGATTTTCTAAATATCTTGTGTTTTTTTAACAACTAACCATTAGTAAAATGTTTTTGGGCTTGAAGCTTACATTGGGAAATAACAATAGAATGTTTTTGTGATATTTTTCGTTTTTTGATATAACTTAAAATACGGTCATAATGCCCTTTATTCATTTTAAGTTAAATCAATGAAAAAAAAAAAAAAAACACTCAAAAGCTTAAAAATGTAATTATTATCTTGATTTAAATCCTCATTACATTTTTTTTTATCATTCTTTTGGCATCAATTTTCTTGTTAATTATTTTTTTTTATCTGTTGATTCAAAAAAATAAAATTTAATTGGTGTGATTTAAGGTGTTTGAAAAAATTGAAAACAGAAAAAAAAGGATTTTTTTTCATAATATACTCCTCTAGTATTATTGAAATATAATAATAAAAAATATATCAAGATTTTCATCCAGTGAATCAGAAATAAGATTTTTTTCAATTTCAATTGATTTTTTTGTGGTTTTTTAAATTAAGAATGGTGTGATAACTTCAAAATAAAATATAAATTGATTTTGATCTGAAATTCCCAAAAAAAAAAAAAAGCAATTTTTAATAGTGTGTTTTTTAAAAAGGATATCCGTTTTTTAAGTAAACTTTGTTTCTGTCAAAGGTTACCCAAAAAAAAATATTTTTTTCAAATATCAATTATTTTATATAATTAACCTTTGAAGAACAAATAAGAAATAAACAGAATAATACACATCAAAGAAGTCAAGATATCTGTTAGAAATAAAACTAATTAATCAATGGATTTTCTTAAAAATTAAAAAACTCAAATTCTTAATTCCCCATTTAGAAAAACAACAATGTTCGTTTTGAACTTCTACTGATATTTGAATAATAAATATGAAACAATTTTCACTTCATTTTCCATACTTTTCTTTTAGAAATCAAGTCCCCAAACGAAGTAGTTTGGGATTTGTGGTCTCTATTTGAAAAAGGAAATGAAAATGAAGTGAAAATTTTTCACATTTATTATTCAAATATCAGGATCAAAGATTGAATAAAATTCCAATAGAAATCAATGTCATTTTTTTAACAATTATTTCTACTGTTTCAAAACATTAAAATAACAGAATTTTACCATGTGAATATAGGCTTTACAATACAAAAAAAATACAAAAGAATTATGTATCAAAAAAAAATTGAAAATAAGAAAAACAAATGTGAAAAAATCTGAAAAAATGATTTCTATCGTAAAAATTGGAAAATAAATTTTTTCTTCTAATATCCATGCAAACCTTTTAAAATACAGTTTATTCACCGATTAAAACTGGATCCCTTTGACTGGAAAATGGTTTAGAATTAATTTTTTTTCAAAAATTTTCTCAACTTTGTTTATGAAAAATGATTGTTTGTTACATAATTTCTTTTAATAATTGAATATTATTTTCTAACTGTAATAGGATTTAAATTAACTTTAAAAGGGTGTGTGTGCATATTAGAAGAAAAAAATTGTTTTCCAATTTTTACGATGTTTTTTACTTATTTTTGTACTTTTATTTAAAATTTTACTTTTTTTTTTAATTTTCAATCATCGTAGCTTCAGTTTTGATACGTGTTTCTTTTTACATTTTAAATCAAATTTAGTCACAAAATTTGCTTTCAAGAATATTTTTATTGATATTAATGGGCTTTATTGAAACTTATGGTGTTGAAATTTTTCATCATTTGTAAATTAGTTTAAAAAATATTTTGTACTTGGTCAAATTTGATTAATCTCAAAAAAAAATGTACTAAGAAATAAAAACCAAAACAATAATTCATGTATTGAACAATCAACACTTCTATTCATTTAAAAGAATTTCTATTTTAAAAAATGATTACTATTTTTAATTAAGATATGCAAAAAAAAATAATCCTTTTTTTATTAATAACTAGCTTGGTTTGGGGTTCAGTGAATATACATATACATATATATACATCATGTATTACATCATATTTTTTGACTTTTAAAAAATGAAAAGCCAATGGATCCTGTTAAAATTTTTATGTTTCTTCTAATAATTTTATTTTTTGGATAAAATAAACTCTTTTTCAAACAAAAGGGCACACCTCTCAAATCACCAATATTATCGAATTCGATCGTTAATAAGATAATTACCAATTGGTGATTTTCATTTTAATTATTCATTTTTTCATTTTTTTGTTATTTATGGATATTGAACAGTTGGAAAATGAAAAAGCAAGATAAGAAGAAAATCAATTTTGAAAATAATCTACCAGTGTGTAAATTCAAATAGTTTAAGTTTGATTTCGAATCAGCTAGATGTAGGAATTAAGAAAGACCATTATTGGATTGCTGTATGGAACAAAGAAAAGAGAAATAAAGAAAAAAATTCCAACCAAATACCCAGATGAATTGCGACTTTATCTTGAAAATGAGACTTTAACGGCAAAAGTTTGACACTGTAAAGAATTATCAATAAAATGTAGAGAACTTTTTCTCAATTCACCTTGTTCAACGGTTTTAAATGGGTTTATAATTTTTTTCTTTACAATTTCCAAAATGAGATTTCTCATTTTGAATAAAAGGGCACACCAATTTTTTTAATATTGAATTTTTATTTTTTTGTTTTATTGAGTTTTAAAGATTCAGTTGGGTGTTTTTTTATGTTTTAAAGCGTTTCTTAGATTTTTGAATGATACTACAATTAATTTGATTCAATTATGAATAATTCTTGAATTTTTTGTGTCCTTTTAATTTGAAAAAGAGTTTATTTTCTCTGATATCCAAATTTGAAATTTAACTTGATAAAGTTCAAAAAACAAAATATTCAAATGTTTCTATTTATCAGTTTTATTCCAAAGGGTTATATGTTTAAATTAAGTGCTAAATATACATGAATATAATATGGATAACTCAAAAAGTTTGATTTTAAATTTGACATTGACTTTTTCAGGAATCCAGAAAATTGTTGTATCAAACAATAATTTCAATTTAAATCCAAATTTTCGCAATATTTTGAATTCCCTTCCACAAACAATCTTTTAAATCGTTTTTTCTATTTACTACATTAAATTTCAATTCTCACAGAACATAAAATAAAGGTAGTTCTTTTAATGATCCAAAAAAAAATTATTTATGAGTACTTCATATTCTATAAAAATAATTTTTCAAATCGATTCTAAACTCCAATTCAAAATTTTTAACATCACAGAAACACCAAAATTCAATTTTTGAAAAAAAAATCTTATTTAATCAATTCAAGAAGAAATACCAAATTAGAACCCTTTACTAGTTGAAATGTTAACAATTGTTTATAAATTATAATACTAACAAAACAAAAAATCAAAAAATTATCAATACAAATAAATCAAAGGTGTGTTAAAAATTTTGGAGATGAGCATAAGAAAAAAATGCATTACTAAATTTGTTTAAATTCTATTAAGAATATTGATCGATCAAATGGTTAGAAACTCATCAACTGGCTTTATTTGAGTTCTTATGTTTTAAAAGAACTTAACTTTAAACCGGTAAAAACTATTCGAAAAAATTATTGATGGAACAAAACAGGTTAGGTAATTCAAAAAATGAAATGAAAAACCAAAAAATAAAAGATGAAAAAATAATTTTCATATTTTAAAAAAATTAAAATTATTTCCAATTCCCTAATAAAAAAAAATTTTTATAACATGTTATAAACGTGTTATAAAGGTGCTATTTATTTTTTTTTAAACATAAACTTTTTCTTTGAGAAAATTTAAGTAAATAATTTTAGATAACTACAGATAAGAAAGAGATTAGAACTCTGAAAAGTTTAAGATAGCATTGTAGTTGTTGTGTAAAGATTTTGAGAATTCCTTGTATTATTAGGCAAAGTTTGGGAATTTTCTGATCTTCTTATTTACAATTCTAACAAAGTGAATTAAGATGTATTTTACCAATAATTTTGTCATTAAATATGATATTTAAAGTTATTTAACTGTCCTTTGAAATTTTTATTTACGATGTTGTTTAATCGATAACACTGAGATTTGCGAATGTCTCAATTTAAAACCAATTGAATACATATTTTGGCTCAAGGGAACCAAAATACTTGTTCAATAAAAACTAAAAAAAAAGTGCTTGATCATTTGGCGAAAGTTTGGAAAAAGAATAAATTCCATTTCTTTATTTGAAAAAATGTCTATTAACAAACTTTGTTTTTTTCTCTTTTCCAAAAAAAATCAATATCATTTTTAAAAAAAAAAAATTTATTTGAACTCTTTTTTCTTCGAAAAAAGGAGAGAAGAGACCATTTATAAGAGGTTTTTGGAAAGGTGAAAAAAATAAAAGATCTTTTAAGGAAAAAAAAAAAAAAAAAAACATTTTTTTTTACTCTTTCAAGTTAAGAAATTTTTAGAAGTACTGTTCAAAACACTTGATAGTCAAGAACACCAAGAGATGCATGCAGATTTTTAAGTTTGATCGTTTTCGAGAATTGGCTGACAAACGAAAAATAAAAGGATAGATAGATCTCATTGAATGGATGAACGATCTAGTTTATCTCGAGAAACTTTAAACCAAGTTTTATCCCCAATGATGAAAATTCGAAATTTAACTTCAATGTTTTCACTAAATACATTGAGAGAATGAGATCCTTTGAAGAGTAGGTTCTTCAAAGTACCATTAAAAATAACAAATTACTTGTTTCGGTTAAATTTATTTGTTTGTTTTTTGTTTTGACGAGTTAGATCCCGAGTTGAAAAAATAAATAGCATCTCATATTGTTTCATTTGTTCAACAATCACCTTTTATAATTATTCGTTTTGGTTCTCCTTCCAGACTCAAAATAATGAGATTATTCTAGTGCTAAGATGATATTAATCGTCGTTCTTCGAACTCCTCAATATCATCTTATGTCACTTCGAACAATCTCATTTTTTTCGTTCTTCCAGGCCAAACTCAGATTATAACAAGGAGATTGTTTCCAAATCAAAACAATAAACACAGTTATAAATGTTTAAAATGTTGAATTTTATAATAACAACTTTTATAACATAAATGTATGTTATAAAATTTGTTATAAAATTTGTAGCATGTTATAAGCCTGTTATAAGAATATTTTTTTCGAAAAATTATTGAAAAAATCATCATTTAAAAGGAAATTTTTTTAAAAAAAGATTATATAGCTGTTTTAAAAAAAGTTTTTTTATTAGGGATTTGAATGAAATTGTATTATTGTGATTCTTTTAACGGTTTTAAATATGTGAAAAAATTTGGAATTTTTGTTTACTTGTAAGATGAATTGAATTGCCAAATCCATTTTAATTATAAGATTGTAGCGAAAAGGAAAATTTTTCAATTATTTTTTTTCTTATTTTTCATTGATTAATAAAGATGTCTCTAATTGAATTCACTCAAACTGAAATAATCACCCAGGAAAAATTATCAAATCGGTTTTGATTGTAAAATGGTAGTGAAAAGGAGAATTTTTCAATTATTTTTAGTTATTTTTCACTTATTAATAAAGATCTATGAAACTGAAATTCCTCAAACTGGACTAATACCTATTGTTAAAATCTTAAGCCAATTTTTCATGAATGAAAAAAGTAGAACAACATCATAAAAATCCAATAAATTTACCATTTTACGAAAAATATCAAATTAAAAATCAAATTTGGAGAAAATTGAAAATTCTTAAATTTTGGTTTATATGAGATGTTTTGAATTATATTTTGATTCTAATAACCAGTCTAATTTTTGGACTTGGTTTTTTGTTTTAAAATGAACAAAAAAAAAAAGAAAGAATCTTTGAAAATGAGAACTTTTAATCCTGTTTGACAATTAAAACCGATTTGACAATTTTTTTTTCAGAACGGTTAGTTAGAATGTTTAGGATATTACAAAGGAGTTTTCTAATTTTGGATTTGAAAGGAAAAAAAAGCTTTGATCGTTTTAAATTTAGAAAAAACGAATAAAGAGAAATTAAAAAGACTGTTTTTGGAGTGCTTGTTTTTTTTTTTTTCGAGTACAAAAAAAAGAAAAACGAAAAAAGAAAAACGAAAAAAGAAAAATGAAAGAAGAAGAAAAAAAAAGGATGGAAATTGATCAAATACCCTTTTAAAAGCGAAATGAATTTTGAGTAATAAAGCTGGTTTATTTGTGCTTTTGCTATTTGGTTGATCGAAAAATTTTAAAGGATACCATTCTGTTTTAGGTTTCTCATCAAGCAAGGTATCCAAAGGTATTTTGAGCTTTGCAATTTTCAGCTCCTTCTTTCTGTTTGAAGATTGAGGAATTGAACAGATTTGGATGCGTAGATCTGGTAAGGAATTTGGTACCAAAAACAAAAATTCTTCTTCCCATAAGAGGTTTGTTGAAGGCTTGTAGCAAGTTTGAAGCTGATGACGATCTAATTGAACCGTACAAAAATAATCTAATTCACTACGTAAATTCCCTTTAATCTCATTTTCGTTCTCATCAAAAAGATCGCGGCATTGTAACACTGTAATGAAAAGAATTTGGCAAAACAAAAAAAATTAACTTTATTTCGAGTGTTGGTTGGTTGAAATTTCTTACCTTGTACATACAAGTCAGGGTGTATCTCAGACATTTTGAAAATTCAAAATTGGATCAAAAAAAACTGAAATAAAATGATTTTTTTAATGAATTCAAATAAGCGGGATGGAGTTTATTCAAATCTTCAGTTAACATAATACACGGAATGTTATTTGAATTGTGAAGATACTTTGATTCAAATATCTCTAAGCAATTAATTAATAAAGTACATTATTATTCAAAAAAAAAATTAAACAAATTTTGTTCTCATGAAAAATCTACCCCTATTTTTGAAATTAAGCTTGGACAATTTGCATATCTCGTCAATAAAAAAGAGTATTTGTATTAATAAAAAACCCCAGGAATTTCAGAAAACAATTTACATATCAGCAAAAATTTTAATCGTTGAATCATTAATTTTCAAACACCAAAGTTTCAAAATATCTTTTTTAAATAAGAAATCAAAATGTACATTAATTACTTAAAAATCCATTTTTTGAAAAATTAAATAATTAACCAATAGATTTTTTTTTACAAAATATTACTGAAATATTGCAAATATATTGATTCAACAAGTATATTTATAAAAGGTAAACAAAACGAATTATATTTTGATTTTTAATGGTTAAAAAATTATTGAGTTAAATTTTGAAATTAAAAAAAATAATAAAAAAATACTTAATTTTTGAAGTTCTAAATAGGAATTATTAAATACCAGAATACTAGTATTTTGGGTTTCTATTTTTAGTATTTTGAAAAGGAATTAAAACAAAAATTTTTCAAAAGAAGCTTTTTAAATAGTGATCTTGAGAAAAAAAAAAAGGGAATAATTGATTGTTTAATACTATTTATAATAGGTTTTTTAGACCAATTTTAACAATTTAGTACAAATACAATCTATATCTGATTACAAAAACCTAAGTTAGAGACGAATCTATGATGAAGATAACCCCTTAAAATAAAATTTTACAAGTTTTTACTTAATAAATATTACAGTTTCAAGGGATCAAAACTCTACAAAAACATCAGGAAAAAATTTTAAAACTTTTTATTGGTGATATTCTCTACTTCAAAAATTTTTTTGCACCCAAGTTTCAAAAAATTCTGATTTATTAAAAAACCTAAAAAAGCTTTTTTTTAGTTAAATCATTTTTTTTTTCCTTTTTTTATTTAACTGACAAAACGAAAACTTTACAATTCATTTTATTTCTTAAATTGTAAAAATTCTTACATTTTTTTACCATTATTATCATTATTACACAATATATCAGCTTTTTTGCAAGGAATAATAATGTTTAGATTTTTGATCAATTTTGAGATAATTCTTTTGTTAAGCGAAAAAATTATTTATTCAACTTATTGATTCATATTATGATTTTTTAAAGAATGGTAGTTATAAGTATTTAATTTTTAAAGTCATTTATACAATTTACTTATTAATTATTCTTTTTTTCTTCTAAGATGAAATTTGATTTTTTAAAATAAAATCTTCTGAAAAATATTTTGGAATACAAGTTATAAGTTCCCCAAAATTCAAAATCAATTTTTTTTCTGACAAAAATGATTTAAATTGTTATACCGGTTCATGTAAAGAAATACCAAACAATCTTTTAAATAAAATTTAAAAATTTTAAAATTATTTTATTCTTTTTTTTCATTTTTTGAAAACCAGAAAACAACTTTTTCAAAACCTAAAAGAAAAAAATTTTTTACTGAATCTATCAAAATTTCATTGATAAAATTTTGTTAAAATTTTATCAAATTTTCCTTTATTTTCTCACCTCTAATGCAATTTTTTTTATTTTTTGAGATTTGATTTTAATATTAATAATTAAAAGAAAATAACAAAATATAAAATTTACTTTAAAAATCAATACTTTCCACTAAAAAACGAAAAATATTTTATATGATTATCAAGAATTAATTTAATTGTTAATAACAATAAAAATTTTACTTTTTTGATTTTTATACTGGAAATATATATATATATATATATATTTGATTTAAAAAATGAAACTCATATATTTAAATTATTTAAATGAAGTTAATTAATCCATTTCATTAACCAAGATATATATTACTATTTTAGTATTTGAATAATAATTGGGAAAAAAATTTCTCTTCATTTTGCAAATTTTTCTTTTTTCTAAGGAATTTTCAAAAAATTTGGCTGTAATTTCTGCGAACTTGATTTGTGTGTTGATCTTGAATTTTTTATGATCTACATTGTGTTAGATTGGTTATTGTAAATGAAAATATTCAACAAAAAAAAAAAAAAAAACAGCTGAGATTATATCCCATTTATTATTTATAGACCAGTATTTGAAACTGGGAATTTTTGATTTCAAAAAATAAATACAAATTAATAAATTGTTTAAATGAGGTTAACTCGCTCATTTTTTAAACTAAAACCCAAATTCAAAAAAAATAAATATTATTTAGGATCTATTTATTTTTTTATTTTATTGTTAAAAAACACTACTCCCTTAATAATATCTAAATAAAATTGATATTGAAATGGAATTTGTTTTATCAAATATGTTAAATTAGATTAAAAAAGAGGGTAAAAAAGGATATTCATTTATATACGATTTGAAAATGAACAAATAAATCTTGTTTTCTATGTACCAAAATGAAAAAATCAAAAAAGAATACAGAGTAAGAATTTTAACTATTAAAGATTCTCCAAATTTTACTTTCTATTGTTATATTGAAATTCAACACAGGTACCAAATAATATTCATTGATAAGATTCTGGATTTAAGAAACGTTTAAAAAAGTAAATTTTAGTTTTTTGTAGGATTTGTAATAAAAATTCACAAAATATATTCAATGATATAAAACTTTTTGTTATTTTCAAATAAAACAACTTTAAGGGAGTAGCTACACCATAAGACAAGACAAAAATTTGAGATAGATGAGATAAGAACATTTTATATTTGTGGCGTATGATCGTAGATTCTCTAAAAATTTTTTTAAAAAAATTATTTGATATTTTTTTTTTAGTAATGTTAAACAATTAAAAATAAAAGAGACTATAGTCAGTTTCACTTTTAAGGCACAAACTTTCAACGAAATTTAAGGCACAAAAAAAATCTCAAATTAAAGCACAAAATTCAAATTCTAGTAAAAATAAATTGTAAAAAAAAAAATTCTAAATTTTGTGCCTTAATTTGAGATTTTTCTGTGCCTTAAATTTCGTTAAAAGTTTGTGCCTTAAAAGTGAAACTGACTGTATATTGATAAAATAGTTTTTTTTTTTTATTTTTTTTTATTAAAATAAACTTAATTCCGTTAATTTGGGCAGATTTTAAACAGTTGAAAGAATAACAATAACATGATTTACATCCAATTGAGAAGTAATTATAATTCAACAAACTATTTCATTTTTTGTCTTTTTTGTTTTTGTTTTCATTTTCTTTTTTTCAGTTACAAAATCTATTACGTTAGATCTGGGAATTTTAATCGATGGCTGACAGATGGTTACAGTTGAGTTTCAAAAATTGAAAAATTCACATACAATTGGTCCATTGTATCTTATCATTGGATCGATCAACAATTGTTGGTGTAATTTTAACAAATCAATAATATATTTTTTGTTCAAACTCTTTCATTTCAGCTCGTTTCCTTATTTTGTACACACTCGTTTTGATTTTTTATTTTATTTTGTTTTCTTAAATTCGGATGAAAATGATTACTTATGAAAACATTAATACTCTGTTACTTAAATCTGGTTTTATATTTCGTTTGGAAAAATACAATAAATTGAGTTTGTGTTTTCCTATTTTTGATTTTAGATGGGTCCAAATTTTTGGAATGGGGTTTAGTTTTTTTTTTTTCGGAGAAGAAAATTTTAGATTCTTAGAATAAAATGTGTGGCTATTTTGTGTTTTAAACTTTGATAAAATATAAACCTATTCACTTCTCCAATTCCACGAAATCCAACTATTTAAAAACCTAACCAGTAATAATTTGGCTTAATTATGATATTTTTTGGAATCCTTCTAGCTGTTTAAGACCCATTCATATTTCCTTTTTAGGTTCTCCCAATTGTATTGTTGTTGTTCATTTTAAGCAAAATCCTTTTATCCCAAATGTCACTGATAAAAAAATATTTCTAATTGCTTTTTGTTGTCAGGATTAAAAAAATCTCAAAAATGATGAAAAAATAAAAAATGAAAAAATTAAATGCCATAATAGAATGTTGAGATAAGGATAAAAGATAAGTTATTCAACATTCAAAGCACTATTTTTTGTAATTCAACTCAACATTCTATTGTGGCAATTTCTTTGAGACTTTTGAAAAAAAAATTTAAAAAATCTAAAGAATGAAGTGCTTTAAATAATAAAAACCAATGAGTTACATCTAAAGTAAAAAATGTTATTTTCTGATCCTCATTAGAATTACAAAAAAGAGAAAAATTTTCCTTTACCGTGGCTACTCCCTTAAGAATCATTTTTGTTTACATCTTAAGGATCTAGTGATCAACTTCATCTTCAAGTATATTTGTACCATTACCTTAAACTTATAGAAAGATTAAAATAAAATGAAAAGAAAAGTTAGAGTAGCATGAGGATTTTGATTGTAGAATTTTTGGGAATATGAAAGGAGAAAAAGGATTTTTACACATTCAAAATATTTTTGAAAAAAACTAACAATTGTTTACATTGTCCATTGGAATTTTAGACTTTGTTTTCAACAAATGTTTTGGTAATAAAAGTTATTTTCTTTTACTTGTCAATTGAGAGATTAATTCTAAAATCAAAGAGAATGGCTAAAAAAAAATTATAAATTGAAAAAACCGTCAATAACTTACTATAAGACCCAAAATAAAAAAAAAAAAAGAGTGTTCAAAAATGGTTTAATCACAGAAAAGTAAGAAAAAAAATTTTCATTTTTTGAATTTATGTCAAATAACAAAAGAAAAAGAAAACAACTCTCAAACGGAAAAGAACTTCCTCCGAAAGACAAAAATAAAAAAGCACGAGTTACCGGATCTGAAACCCAAACGGATTTGTCCCATCCCTTTCAACCAATTGTAAATAAAAATTCAAAGGTTTTGATCCTTGGTACATTTCCAAGTATCAAGTCATTTGAAAATACAATTTATTATGGACATCCACAAAACGCATTTTGGAAAATTTTATTCGAATTATTTGGTGTTGATTCAACAAAATATGGAAAGGACACTGCAAGATTAAACAAAGCAAGAAGAAAATTAGCAGACAACAAAGGGATTGCAATTTGGGATTGCATTGGTGCAGCACAAAGAACAAAAAAAAATTCACTTGATTCCTCATTAAATGTCCAAAAGCCAAACGATATTCCTGGTCTTCTGAAGAAGTATCCAAAAATAAAAGCAATCTGTTTAACTTCGAAGGCAACACTCACCCTCTTTAAAAGGCATTTTAAAAACATATCACTACCAAAGCATGTTCTTCCCAGCCCATCTCCAATGTACTTTCGAATGTCTTATTCAGAAAAAAGAGACAAATATAAAGAAATTTTTGAAGAAGTGGGGCTTTTGTCTGGTGGTGATCCAAAAAAAAAATCCAAAGAAGAAAAAAAAAAGCCAAAGAAAGAAAAAAAAAAGAGATCCAAGAATAAAAGTGAAAAAGAAAAAAAAAAAACAAAGAAAGAAAAAGAAAAGAGAAACAAGAAAAAAAGTGAAAAAGAAAAAAAAAAGAAACCTGAGAAGATGAAAAAAAAAAAAAAGAAAAGGAAAAAAAAAAGGAAAAGAAAAAAGAAAAGGAAAAGGAAAAAGAAAAACGAAAGAAAAAGAATGAGAAAACTACAAAAGACAAAAAAGACAACAAAAAGAAAAATTGCACCTCAATAAAGAATAATAAACAACAAAGTGTCACCGGATCTGAAACCCAAACGGATTTGTCCCATCCCTTTCAGCCAATTGTAAATAAAAATTCAAGGGTTTTGATCCTTGGTACATTTCCAAGTATCAAGTCATTTGAAAATACAATTTATTATGGACATCCACAAAACGCATTTTGGAAAATTTTATTCGAATTATTTGGTGTTGATTCAACAAAATATGGAAAGGACACTGCAAGATTAAACAAAGCAAGAAGAAAATTAGCAGACAAAAAAGGGATTGCAATTTGGGATTGCATTGGTGCAGCACAAAGAACAAAAAAAAATTCACTTGATTCCTCGTTAAATGTCCAAAAGCCAAACGATATTCCTGGTCTTCTGAAGAAGTATCCAAAAATAAAAGCAATCTGTTTAACTTCGAAGGCAACACTCACCCTCTTTAAAAGGCATTTTAAAAACATATCACTACCAAAGCATGTTCTTCCCAGCCCATCTCCAATGTACTTTCAAATGTCTTATTCAGAAAAAAGAGACAAATATAAAGAAATTTTTGAAGAAGTGGGTCTCTTGTAACCACATTAATCAAATAATCCTTGTAGTGCTTACAATAAAAATTCAAAGCAAAATTAATGTAAGCTATGAATTGAAGAACACGTTAGGATTTATGATTTATCATTTTTTTCAAAAAAATTCTTTTTAGTTCCCAAAGATATTTTTTTCAAATATGCTTTCACATTAAATCAAAATATTTAAAATAAAACAAAATAGCCTCTTTTTTTTGAATTAATTTTTTATTCCAAAACAAAAATAAATTGGTTTGATTTTTATGTAATAACTTTAAAACGATGTTTGAATTTATTTATTACAACAATAATCATCAAGCAGTGTTTGTAAATGCTTCTGAAATTCAATGAAAAACTTTTCTTGTATTTTTTATTTGAGGTTGGTTAGTTCAATATTCAATATTTGAAAAAAAAAAATTAATTGAAAAAAGGATATTGTGAAGGGATTAGCCTCACCAGATATTTCAGGGATATAATTAAAGTATGTTGTAATTGGGGGTAAATGATATTAATGCGCCAGGGCTCAAATAGCATGACATGTCTCTAAAAAATCTATTATAAATCGTATTACTCAATAAATTATTACATTTTTTACCGTATGATCACTATATTAACAATTCACATTTTAGAATTTTTTTTTTTTAATTCCTTTTCCAAATCTAAAAATAGAACCCAAAATAATGGTATTCTGGTTTTTAATAAAATAAATTCCAAAGATTTGGACACAATTTAAACAGTTGGGAAAATAAAAATACTAATCTTTACATCCAATTTCGAAATAATTTTGATTAAACAAACTGGGTATATTATTAAATTTCAAAATTGGTCAAATTGAATTTTTTCCTATTTTTGATTTTTTTCTTGATTATTTTCAATGGTATAAACGTTTTCAATGCTTTTTAAGGATTGTTAAAGGAAAAATCAAAAATATTATTTTAAAATTGGTAGAATTTTATTAGTTAAATTGTAGAAAATCCAAAATGTTCAAATAATCAATACTAAATATTTTAGACATTTTTTTCCAAACCCAATTATAACTAGAAAAGTTAAGTGGACAATTTTGTATCTTTAAAACAAGTTACAGAACTCAAATTTCTCTCTTAATTATTTTTTTATTCAACACCCTTGTCAAACTTTTCTAGTATATCATCCAAACCAACCAACCCGAACATATCTAAACCTATTCATAAAGATGTTTAAAATCCCCTTAGAGTCAATAAATTTTAATTGAATTGACCATTTTGAAAAAAATGAGAATTTGACACAGTCAGTTCCAATTTTAATGCACACACTTTGAAGAAATTTAAGGTACAAAAATCTCAAATTTAAGTACAAAATTTGGAATTTTTTTTTTTACAATTTATTTTACTAGAATCTGAATTTTGTGCCTTAATTTGATGATTTTTATTGTGCCTTAAATTTCGTTGAAAGTATGTGTCTTAAAAGTGGAACTGACTGTAATAGTTGAAAAAATATAATTTCATCAACAAATTATTTTTTTTTTTGTTTGTTTTCATTTCCTTTTTTTCAGTTAAGTAATCTGTTTAATTGGATTGAAGATTTTTTTTTGATGGTTGATAAAAGGTTTGTGTTGAGTTTTTTGAACTGGAAAATCAATTACAATTGGTTGATGGTATCTTATTTTTTTGATCAATCTAAAATTCTGTGAAATTTCAACAAATTTACCAATTATTTTTTGTTCAGCTTATTTGATTATTTTCGACATCAATTTTTTTTTTTTTTTGTTTTATATTTTTTTCTTTTATTTGGATTAAAATTATTCCTTATAAAAACATTAATACTTAAGTAACTTATTTGGATGTTTTGTAATATTAGGTTCGGAAAAATATCATGAAATGGTGTTTTTTGGGTTTTTTATTTGATTTTGTATTTTAGCCCTATCCAAATTTTTGGAATGGGATTTAATTCTTATTTAGAAGTTTTTAAAAAGCAACTTTTACTGTTTTTTTAATTTTTTTAATTTCAAAGATTAACTGATGATCAATCAACATAAAAACCTAAGACAAATTAATTTTACTTCCTTTTTAATAAATCTCATTTTAAGATCAATCTAAATCCGATTCCAATAATTTGAATAGGACTAAAATCAATATTATTGAAAAAAAAATCATGTTTGATATTTTTTCAAAATTCATATTAAACCATATTTAAGTTAAAATTAGAATTTATTTTTTAAAAAATAATCATTTTCATCTAAATAAAAGGTAATAATGTAAAACAAAAAAATAATTAGTGTTTCCAAAATGATGATAAGAATAATAAAAAAAAGTTATTTTTGGTACATTTTTTTAAATTCTAAGAACAATTTTTGTTCAATCAAAGATTAGAGACAATCAAATATTTTTTTGTCGATTTTATATTGAACTGAACTCGGCCTTATCATGATGTCAACCATGAAAAAAAATACCGGATCAAATAAAACAAATTAAGTAACTGTGGAAAAGGAAATAAATAATAAAAATAAAAAAGAAAAACAATGATAAAAATTTTTGTTTATCAAATTCAAAATTATCTCCGAATTGAATGAAATTTTTGTATTTTTATTTAATGAACTGTTTGGTATATGTAAAATCCTTTTTAATTTTGTTTATTTTCATTATTTCCAAATAATTTGTCAAAATTATCCATTCGTTAATTATTTAATTTTGTAAAAATTGAATTTTTTAGGTACTAATCTACATTTCGCTAGAAATTTGAGAAAGATATTTTGCAATTACGAACACTTTAGAATATTGATGACTCAACCTTTAAATTTGTTGTGTAGAGTAGATTTTTTCAAAAATTCTTGGGTTTTGTACCAATCAAAAATACTTTTTTATTTCAAATGATGTTATATTTTTTTGTTAATAGATATTAAAGATGATTCTTGTAGAAGATATTAATTTTTTTTTTAATACAAATATTTAGGAGAAAACAATGGACGCTACTTTTTAATTTACATCTTCTTGGTTTCAAGTTTTAAAAAAATATTTTATTTGTGGGGTTATATTACTCAAAATTTCATTGTTGGCTTACTAGATTCTTTTAGGAATTTCTAAATAATTTTCTATTTACTTTTCAGAATTAATTGTTGAGCTCTTTTTTTTTTTAATTTTTACACTTCAATTCATTCTTTAATAATTTTAACATATTTAGTTCAGTGGGTAATTTTATTATTTTAAAAATCAAAAGAAAAGAATTTTGTTAAATTATACAACATTATTTTCACGGGCGATATATATATATATATATATATATATACGTTTAATAAAATTTAATAAAATTAATTTATTAAAAATTTAATTGAAAAATTAGCAAATTTTCTTTCACCTTTTTGGTTTGGTTTTTTTGTTTTTTCTTTTCAATCAAAAATTTTCAAGAAAAGATCAAATAATAACAAAAAACGAAAATATATTTTTTTATTCAAATAAGAGGATTTATATTCAATCATAAAAAGAATAAGAATAAGAATAAGGAAAAGGAAAAGGAAGGTGTCAATTAATATAGTGGTATTCTTTTACCGAATAATGACCATCTGCCGACTGTTTCAAGTTCTTTAAGAATTTTTTTAGGATAGGTATTTTTCTGTAAATGCATAGAGTATAATAAAATTAATTTTCTCCAATAAAAAGAGAAAATTAACAAGAAAAAATAAAAGGCCATTAAAAGGGGAATTAAAAAGGACAATTTGTTTGACAATTTAACTTTGTGATTTAAAATAAAAAAAGAAGGCAATCTGGAGATCAAAGATCGAGACAATTGTACAATATTGGAATTGGAAAGTGTTTTACAAATAAGAGCTGTGGCTACAGAACAGAGAGGGAGAAACGAAATCCCAAAACGGATTTTAATTGGCTTTGGTGAGATGCTTTCCTCTTGGCTAGTTTGAGTGCTATTGATTAACTTTTTTTCAAATTTTGTAAAGAGATTCCCCTTATTGTGGGAACTGTTTTTCAGAAAATTACTCTCACGAAATTTGTTCTTTCCCTTCTTTGGGTGATTGGGCTGACTCAAACTCGCCTTTGGTTTTGTATTCTTTTTCTTAAAATTACAATAGTTGGTGAGAAAATCGTTTGCTAGTATATAGGCGAAGAAGTTATAGCAGATCCGTTTATGTTGGTTAAATCTCAATAAAAAATATTGCTTGATCCATCTACCTGCTGTCTCGATCAGTATTATTGCAAATAGCGCACGAATTGAGCGATGGTTTAAATGAAATTGGTTTGTGAAAAAGTCTCGCATAACGATTATGAAAAAGAAGATTATCAATTGCATCCTTGCAACAAGATCTGCACACACGATTTGGAAAACGTTTTGTTTCCCAAAGCGTTTAAAAACAATTGATTTGATCTGTGAGGTCTGTGTTGATAAAAAAAATGGTACCAAAGTCCAGCCTTGTGAATGGACACAAATGTGAAGCGTTACCAAGTTCATTAGATATAATGACGCATGCACCAGACTATAGATCAGTCCTGCTAAATAATACAAGACAAAGGTTTGCAAATTTGTAAAGCTAAAGTTGCTTTGGCATGATGCTGAAAGGCTGTCAAGAAAAACAACACCAAACACACTGAGTAGCTTGTGAAACATATCAAATAACCGATACAATGCGAAAAATTTGATGAACGATTGAGATTTAATTAAATGGTAAAGCCTACTTGCGTCTATTTGGAACATAAGGATTGTGGTAATTAAAAATAGGCTTGTGTGTACTAAAAATTGGAATTCATCTTTAATGACCCTTTTTGATAGCCTGCAGATTTTTAATGTGACTCGAATGATTGAAAACACAAGGTGTAGTGGTAACAGTAAAAAATATGTGAAAAAGGAATCAAACAAGATCGTTAATGCAAAAAATTGAAATCTTTCAAGTGACAAAGGAATTAAAAAAATGCTTGATCCAAACAAAGAACTCATTCTTGAACAATTAAACAAAAAAAAAAACAAAAAAATGAGTTCTTTCCTTGTTTGTTTCCGAGTAGATGAGTTTAAGAACATTCTCTTGAAAATCAAATAGTTTTATTTACATAACATTATTGATTCGAAAGAAACTTTTACATCTACACGACAAGAATAGCACAAAAATTGTAGTCACTTTTTTTCCTTAGCAACACTTTGTTTTTTTAAAATTTTTCCAAATTTTGAAAGGAATTAGAAGATCACAATGCAACAACTTTCAATTTAAAAGTTTTTACAAGTTATACTTTTAAAAACATGTAATTTAAACAACTTTCCAATTTTTTGTTTTCATAAAAAGAGTTTCAGGTTATTGAAAGTTTACAAATATTTTTCTTTTTGATAACTTTCAAAAATTTCAATTAAATTCAAAATGTTATCTTTTGTTAATTATTATTTTTTATCCCTTTTTTTGGCTTACAAAAGTTTGTACCAAGTATTTGAAATTTGAAACAATATGAAAGAATATCAGAGACTGAAATCTTGCAGACTGTCAGCCTGAAAGTTCGAAAAAGTCTTGAAAGTATTTGTATGGATTGTGCTATTCTTGTCGTGTAATAATACAGGTTTTTTGTATTTAAGGGAGCTTTAATAATTTACCTATTTTTGGGTGCCACCATTAATGTCTAACTGAATAATTGAAATCGTATCTTTAACCAAACACTGTTATATTTTAATAAATATGAGAGTGAGATATTTTCTAGTATAATATATTTAGATACCAATAAAAAAGATTGAAATCAAAAATAAATGAAGAATTGATCCAGAAAAAATAAAAAAAAGCAAATATTTTTTGATTTTATCTATAAAATTTGATATAATTACCACCACTTTACTTGTTTTTTTTTTTAATTCTAAATGGAAAAAGTTGTGTTTTTAAAAAATTTTAATTGGTAAAAATACTCTCTTTTTTAAAAAATCAGGGTTCAAAGTCTACCAAGGAAAAAATGTATAAATTAAAGTATGCTGTTATTGGGTGTAAATCTTGACATAGTGTTCCATATTTCAAATGTCTCTAAAAAAATTAATTCGTTAAGTAATAAAATTATATGATCCCATCAATTAAATTTAAGATTTTTGTATTAGTAAAAACCCCCAAAAATTTCAGAAAAAAATCTGCATTTTGTTACAATTTTACAGGTTAATTAATCAATATCCAGACTCTAAAGTTGCAAAAAAAATGTTTGGTAAATTTGTGGAGAAATGTCGATTAATTGTTAAAAAAATCAATTATTATTAAAAATTAAATAATTAACGAATTAATTGTTTTGAATAATTATTTCTGAAATATTTGGAAATAACTTGATAATACAATTATATTTATATAAAGGTAAATCAATATAAATTTTTCTTTGGGTTTTTATGTTGTTAATTGTTGAGTTAATCTTTGAAATTTAAAAAATTAAAAAAAATAGTTAAATTTGGAACTGATAAATATGAATTATTAAATACTGAGAATACGATTATTTGGATTTCTATTATTATTTTTTGTGAAAAGGAATTAAAATAAAAATTTCCAAAATGACAATTTTTAATAGGGATCAATTGTAAAAAATGTTATAATTTATTGTGCTATAAGATTTATAATAGATTTTTTAGGGTCGCAGAAATTATATGAGTGATAGTGCACTAATATCATTTCCACTCATTTACAATATAGTTAGATTATAGAGAAATCTATTTCGAAGTTAATCTCTTAAGGTGATTGTAAGTTCAGGCGTTAAGATTAGTCAAAAGAACTCAAGAAGAAATAAGATTTAAAGAATCATGTGGGGTACGTTTTAGTATACTCTTCAATTTTGAGATGAGGGTGGATTATATCTTGAACAATCATAAAAGTAATTTTTTATTTTTCAAATTGGTTTTATTTCTATCTAAAAACAAGTAACCAAATTTAATATTGTATTACTACTAATATTTATTAAAAAAAATTAAATGGAATAACTTTTTTTTGAAATTTTTTAAATTTTTGAGGTAATTCATGAAAAATACAATAAACTTTTATACAAGAGCTTGGCCAGTTGTAAATAGAAGATATATATCCCTAAAATGTTCATCAACAATATGTCTCATAATATAACATTTTTCTACCTCTTAAGGGTATAATTATCTCTTTTTGAAAGCAATTTTATTTACTGTAAAATATATTTCATTTAAAAATTAACTAATTGGAAAAAAAAACCATGATCTAAATTTATACTGTTCTTGTTTTTCGTAATTCCAACCAAGGGTTTAAGAAACAATGGCTAAATAGATGGATCTTCAGTTTCATGGAGACTTTTTCAATTCAAAAATTTTTCTAAAAAATTTAATTTTCTAAATTCTTGTAAGGTATATGTACAGAATTATACGGTTTTTGTTTTTAATTTTAAATGGTTATTCCTTATATTTAGATAAACTTTATATTAAAATTTCAAAGAGACCAAATACATAATAAACAAAATTGGAATTGGTTATTTAAAATTCTATTCTTAAAAAATAAAGTAAAAAATGAATCATCAAATAGCAAATTTTATGGAAAAAAAAGAGTTAATTTTTGATATAAAAATTGATTAATATAAAAAAAAAATACATAAAATTTAAAAAAAGATTGAGAAAATTACAAAAAAATTTGAACTTATTGTATTCCACATTTAAATTATACTGAAAATATCAACTAGTTTAAATCTTCAAAATTGATTTTAAATTAGGTATACTATTGGGTAGTATATTTGATGTTGCTTTGGAACAAGAAAAAAAACAGCACGGGTTATATTTTGAAAAACAGATTCTAGTGGCTAGGCAACTAGTTTTTTTGATCACTAAAAATGGGAAAAAAAAGATCACGGCATTTTCAATTTCCTTTTTTCTATACAACCACAAATTTCAAAATACTTCTTTGAGGAATTGTACTTATAAAAGAAAAATATAGATAAAATAAAGAAAAATTTTTTTACCCTTTTAGAATCCAAATACTAGTATTAGAAAATATTTGTTGACTTTCAAGAACTAACCCATCAATAGAAAATCTGAAAGCCAAAAAAACTTATAAATTAAAAGTTTTTGAAAGAGTTTGAGTTGTAAAAGCTTTTAAATTGAAAGTTATTGGATTTAGATCTTCTTATTATTGTTCTAATTTGGAAATAATTTCCACAAAAATAGTCTTGTGAAAACTTTAAGATGTAAAATAAATTATAGACCAGTGAAAAAAATCCCGGACAAGTTTTTTAATAGTGAATATTAGTAAAATTATTGTGTAATTTCATTTATTTACAATCAAATTCCTTTTTTTAAGAATCGAACTTTTTCAATTCTAACTCCCCCACTTATTAGAATGATGATTGATGAAATCACACTTGTTCAAAACACCATTCAATCAATCAAAAAACAAGAAGAAAAATTATCATTTTCCAAACTCTCGTAAACCTCAATAAAACTCGATTGTTTTTAAAAAAAGTTGATCAACATAGGCTATCAAACAATTACTCAAGTATTCTAGAGACACCTTACTTTGATGGACTTTTAGGTAATTTTATTACTAATCTCATAAAAAAATTGGTTATTTATAATAAGGATTTCATTGAAATTAGACAAAAATTTTACTAATACTAACAATTAAAAATCTTGTCAGGGATTTTTTTCATGTCCGGTATTTTTTTCCCTATTAGACAATATTTTAATTCAACTGTCCTAAAAAGATTTAATAGATCTAAGAAAAATATAAACTACAGTGATCAAAATAATGCGTACTCAAAGACTATCTTCCATGTTTCAAAATATTATCTGTGTTTTTTTTTCTTCTTGTACAAAGGTAACATCGAATCTATTACCCAATAGTATACCTAAGTTCAAATCAATTTTGAAAGTAAAGGTCGGGTTATTTTCAGTAAAATTTAAATTATTCAGGCAAATACTTGAAAATTTTACATAATCTTTTTACAATTTTTTGAATTTTTTTTGTTTTTTTATTGATAAAAATTTTCATAAAAATTTACCAATTGAGATAAATTTTTCAATTTGATACTTCATTTTATGAATTTTTTTCTAAAATAATATAACTTTAAGAAACCAATACTATATTTTTTTAGGGTTTATTATCAGTTTATTTGATCGGTTAATGTATAGGTCTTCTATAATAAAAAAAAAATGCTTTTTATTTTGAAACACGCATTAAATTTTTTTGCACGCTTTATTTTGACTACAGTATTTAATTCTACTACACCTTGTTTATATTTTGAATTTCACCTTTTTCGAATTCGGGAGCCTTTGGTGTTTTATTTAAATTCTGGGTGATGATTTTTTTGTCAAGTTGAATGAAAATTTTGATCTTATTATTTTACAATAAACAATATAATGTGTTTTCTTTTTTAGACGATTACTGAGACAAAAAATCTTTTATAATAAATCATTTTTTGTAAAAAATAATTTCATTGATAATCTTTTTATATTTTTCTGAATCAAATTTTCTTGAAATGACAAATTCAACACAAAGTGATCAATCCTTTTCAAAAGTATAACCTAATTTCTAATTTTTTTACTTCTCTCGATCAAACCAACAATCAGAAAAAACAAAAAACATTATTCTAACCGTTAATAATTTTTCACTTTAAAAAAATAAAAAAAACAATAAATAAAGACCAATAATAATTGTGAATTTTTAGATGTTAAATTATTAAATGAAAACAATTGTCTTGAAAAGCTTGAATCTATTCAAGAAGAGGAATTGGTTTGTAAACTGTTGCTTCAGGATCTAACAAGATCTTTAGCTTTAATTGAAAAATATAAAAACGGAATTAATTACATGGAGGAGGAAAATTTAAAGATATATAAAGCTAACCAACAACTAAATGAAGAAAATGAAATACTAACACTTTTTTCCAAAAGGGGGTTAAAGAAAAATGAAAATTTGAAAGCACAATTGAATAAAAAGGAAGAAGAATTAAAAGAAACTGAAAATTTAATTCAAAAAAAAGAACAGGAAATGGACTCAAATTGTTCAATGATCCAAAAAAAACAAAAAAAAAAAGCCAAATTAGGAAAAGAAAAACAAGTTTCAAAGGAAAAAAAGAATCAAACTGAAGTCCGTTTAGTTGAAAGTGAAAAACAAAAAAAGACACTAACAGAAAGTTTGAATGAAAAATTAGATCCCGAGCAAGACGAAGAATTGAAAGAAATCAGAGAGCATTTGGATAACTTAAAACATCAGTTGTCACTAAAGAACAAAAAAATCGAAGAAATTAAACAATTAAATGGGCAGATCTCTGAAAGTATCATTTCTGAGCTGCCCGAACAAGAAATCGGATTTAATATCGAGATTTTAGAAAACACTAAAAATAAAATTGATCAGACAATCTCTGAGCTTGAAGAAAAAGAAGATCTGGAGATTAAACTGCGTCAAAGGAATGTAAAATTGACAAACTCAATTGTGGGGCAAATGGACAACCAGGTTTTAAAAGAAAATTCCGATGTGATGTTTTCCTTTAAGGAGCAAGAAATTGAAGAAACAAACTCATTGATCGAAGAAAAGCATGAAGAGAAGCTGCAATTACAAGAAAATTTGAACCTTTTAAAATCCAGAAACCGCGAATTGGAATTTCAAATAATTGAGCTCGAATCTGAAAGAGTTTTAAAAACTTCAAATTATTCTCAGAATTATAATTCCTCAAATAAACACAACAAACAAACAAGCAGGTTCCGCTTTGATAAAAGGATTGTTGGCAAATTGGCCCAAAATAGGAAAAAAATATCCTCTAATTACCAAAGATCATCAAAAAATAAACATAATAAGGAAAATTATAACTAAGAATTATCATTGTTTTTATGTTTGTTTATTTTTGAAGATTAAACAATTTATTTTATTTTTTTTTTTTTTTTTGGAAATTATATTTTTATTACAATTCTTTATTTCTATTTGAATTTTTCTTTTCTTCTATTATTTGAATTAATAAAAAAATATTCAGATTGTGAAAAAAAAAAAAAAAATCAACATTTTTTTAGAGTTTATTATTTTATTCAAAAATTAGTTTCGTAAATGATTGTAATGTTCGATAATAAACCTTTTTTCAGTCAAAGGAGTATCCAAAAAAAAACATTTTTTTCAAATATCAAATATTTTATATAATTGACCTTTGAAGAACAAATATGAAAATTCTTAGAATAATAAACATCAAAGAATAGTTGATATCCAACTGAAAAAAAAAAAAAAAACTAATAAATCAATAGATTTTCTGAAAAATAGAAAATTTCAAAATTCTTAGGGATATACTGAGTGAAACTGTAATACAATTATAATAAAATTTCAATCCTTACTGGTGTTTGAATAATAAATAGGAAATAATTTTTACTTAATTTTCCATATTTTTCTTTTAGAAATCAAGTCATCATACGAAGAGTGTTGGGATTTAAGGTAGCTTACTTAATAAAATAAAAACCACAATAATCATTTTTCAACTTGAATTCAAGATCAAATACAATTCCAATAGTAATCAAAATAATTTCTACAATCATATTCGTATTATCAATAAAAATAGAATAACATGCAGATCCAGTGACTATCGATCTTGCAATAAAAAAAAAAATTTCAAATAAATTAGGTTGTAAAAAAAAAACCTAAAAAAAAAAATAAAAATGTGAAAAAATAATTTCAATTTTGGAATTTCCTAAATAATTTTCTGTTTTTTCTAATGTCTATTCAACTCTTTAGATACATATATTTTACACATTAATACTACCACCCTTAAAATGATAAACGGTTTAGTGTTGTGTATATGAATGACATCTATTCAGAGATAGTCTCAAAACCTGGAAAAAAAAAAAAACAAATTATTAGGAATATCTTTTATCGTAGATTTATCAACAGTTAATCATAAAAATATTTTCCAATACATTATTCAAGTTTTTATGGATGAACCATATATATATATATATATATATATATATATATATTAATAAGGAAATCAAATTGAAAAAAAAATAAGGTATTTCCAAAAATGTGTAGCATTTTTTTTTTACATATCATAAAAAATTATCTATGTTAGTGAAGGTATTCATTGATTGACAAGTAAAATTGTGTTTAACATTAACACTAAATGAATAAATGTCTAGGGCATTTAAATCGAAATATGTCTGTTGAAATATTTCCACAAAATGAAAAAAAAAATTGCACTTTTTTTGGTGAAAACAATGTTCAACCAATTTCAATAAAAACTGGAAATATGGAAAGGGTAAAAATTATTTTTTTAAACAACCAAATGCAGTTATATGTATACAATTCTATTTAACATTTTAATGAATATAGAAAAGTTATGAAAATTATTTTTTTAGATCAAAAAGAAAATAATAAACACAAAATTATACTCTTAAAAAATATCCGATGAAAATAGAGATCAGAAAGTTTAATATATTCTAGTTATGTAATACAATACTAAGAAAAAAATTGGATTATTATCAAGAATTAATAAATATTAGTTAATTATTTTATATATTTAAATACTTTTATCAAGATAGAGTTTAATAGAGATATTTTAAAAATAAATTTACCCCACTTTCTTGGGAAATAGCTTATAAATATTTAAAACAATAAATTAACTTTAAGGAACCAGTAACTCTTAATAATTTTTCTTCCCAAAGGTAATAGAGTAATCCTTTACACATGGATACAATTAAGTCCAATATATAAATTCCTTTATCAACTTTAGAGAAATGAGTTCATCATTTTTGAACGATTTAATTTTTCCCAATTAAATTTTCAGTTAAAAAATCTGATCCTTATTTATTGAATTTTTAAGATCAAATTAGAAAAAGAAAAATTTACACAAGAAATTTATTATGAAGAAATATCACTTTGAGTAATTAAGTGAGAGTCTATATGAACAAACAATTTGAAATTTTAATTTTGCTTTATAAAGATACAATAAAAATAAATCAAATATTGAATCCCAGTAGATCTAAAAAAAAATCATTATTTCTATTTATTCACATATAAATATTCAATTTCTTGAAAAATAAAAGATTATACAGAATACTTTTTCAAATATTAATATTATAAAAAAGGAAATATTAGGTTTAAAAACAATTATTTGATAATATCTATTATTTTTTTATCATTAGAATTATTAATTTGAATTGGTTTTATTTTTTTGAAAATCTTTAAAAAAATTTAAAAATAATTGCAAAGTCTATCCATTGATTTAATCTTTGGGTTGTTAATAGTTCCAATGAAATAATTAAGATAGGACTATTAATTATTTATTAACAATTAGTAAATTAAAAAGTATTTATAAAGATCATAAGTTTAATTTCCCAGGTTTTATAAAAGTATTATGGGTGAAGTTTTTAATTTCTTGTTTGGATTTCTTTCTCATATTTTTTTATTCAAAAAAAAGAGAGAAAATAGATTTAAAATGTTGCTTGAATCAATAAATTAGATAATTTTAAAAGTTTAAAATAATTATTGATTTTTTTTTGAAATTGTTGTGTTTTTTAATACTGGGTTATTTTAGAACTTATTGGTTTTATTTTTAAAGTTCTAGTAAACTCCATATCCAGATAATAAGATTTTATTCTTCTTCAACAAAATTTTTTTTTTTGAAATAATTCAGAAATCTAGTTGAATTCTAAAGATTTCAAAAATGAGAAAAATGTGTTCAAACTTTTGAAAAAAATTATTCTTTTTTCAAAATAACATTAAAAGTAAGTCAGGTTTTGTAGTAATCAGATTTTTACTTCATTTTTCAATTTCAATATGTGGTAAATTTCTTTTAAATTGGTTATTAAATTTATCAGAATATTTATTTTAGTTTACTAGTTCCTTAAGAAAAATTAGGTTCTGTTTTCTTTTTTATTGAATATTTTTATAATTAATAATATTATAGTTAACAAATTGAATTTTCTAAAGAACTTGAGAATTTTCATGGGAAATTTTCCTATTATAGGGGAATAATTTTTTTTAAAAATATTTTTTATTTAATAATAGTATTTTTGAAATAGATAATAAAAACTAATTCAAAGTTTATTAAGGCTCATATTTCTAATTAATTGTTTTGTTGTTTATTTACTTAAAAATCATTAGATTTTTGATTTTTTTTGCAAAACATTTATATGAAATGGAGTTAAGGTTTTCTTCACAACAGAGCATTATATAATTTAAATCTATGATTTTTTTGTAAAAAGGAAATAATAGTAAATTAATACAGTCAGTTTCACTTTTAAGACACAAACTTTCAACGAAATTTAAAGCACAAAAAAAATATCAAATTAAAGCACAAAATTCAAATTCTAGTAAAAATAAATTGTAAAAAAAAAATTCCAAATTTTGTGCCTTAATTTGAGATTTTGATGTGCCTTATATTTCGTTGAAAGTTTGTGCCTTAAAAGTGAAACTGACTGTAACAATGTAATTTAAATAATTAAAATCAATCTTATAAAATAAAAGTTAAAAATATTGATGTCTTTTTAAAATAAAAATTAATAAAAAAAAAAATTGTTAGCTTTGTCTATATTATAGCTTTATTCCCATTAAACTTGATTTCAAAATTTAAACGGGGGGGGGGGTAATATTGATTATATTAAAAATAAATTTTTAAAAAAAATATGGAGGATCTGGGTGAAGCAGAATAGTTAAACTAATTATTTTGGGTTTGATTTAGAATAAAATATTTTAAATATACAATATTGGGTTTAAAGATAGTTCAGTACAGGAAAAAGATTAGACGGACAAGAATTGTAAATATATAAAGTATCGAATGTATATATAATATACTATCCCTTTTCTCTTTAATTATATTTAATATGATAATAAGTTGTAAATCACTGATTATTCTATAATTCTTTTTTATTGTCAATCTTATGGTTCAATAAACCTGGCACCAAAAATAACTTTTAACCAAAAGAAAAAAATATCTTTTGAATTGATCCTTGCTTTTATTTTTTAATTTTATTCATTTTTCAAAATTAAAAATTATTTTAATTGTTTTTGGAAGATCTTTGTGTTGATCAGATTATAATTTTTTGAATTCAAAATATTTTTATAAAATTACCGAAATTTTCCAAAGTATTAAAATATAATTCATTTAACGTAAATGTTCTTTTGACGAAGATCATTAAAGTTATCTATTTAGTAATTATATAGCCTCATAATTTCTAATCATTATCCTGATCATTTCAATTATCAATGACATAAAACTGATTGCTGTTTCTAATAGAATTTTTAAAAGAGCATTTAATAAGGACTGGATAATACAGTCAATCAAAATATACAGTGAATTTTTATCAATATCAAATTTTGATGCTGATATAAATTTTTAAAAAGTTCAATTTGAGAATAATAAAGCTCATATTGAAAAAATAATCCTAAAATAAGCCAATATTCAAGAATTTTTTCTTATTTTCAATAAATAAATTTTCAGAACCCTAAATGACCCTAAACATCAAAATTTCATTAAGTGACTACATAAAATCTCCTCTAAAAAATGAATTTATTTGACTTTCACATTAGAAAAATATTTTTCATATCAACTCATTTACGAAAAAATATTCTTAATATAAGCTTTCTTATTCTAATATTCTTAGATTTGAAAATCTATATCAACATCAAAATTTGATGTTGATAAAATTTCACCGTAGCCTTGGAAAAACTGTATTTTAAAAATTCCCAAAATACATAATTTCAAAAACTGGAAAACTATTTCTACAAATTTTATTTTTTGTTTTATTATTCGATATATTTTAATACAATTTTTGGTAAATTTTGAAAATAATATTTTTGATAAATCTAATAATTTTTTGAATTTTTCAATAGATTAATTATTTTCATTAATAATAATATTGGAGAATTGTGAAGAAACTATTAGATATTTTCTTATGAGCAAAATATGATGTGGTTTATTATTTTGCTGATTAATTAAAAAGTTATTGAAATCAATTAAGAAAAAAAATATTAGAATGAATACTTTAATTAGTTGGTTCAAGACTCCTTATAAAATATGAAATTATATTATGAAATGATATTAATTTTTCTTTTAAAATTAAAGTTACATTTTAAAGAGATAATACAAGTCCATGAGGAATGAAATTGAAAATTCTCTTTTGGAAAATATAATTTTGAAAAAAAAAATAATCATTTAAAATTTTTTATAATGAGGTCTAGATTATTTAGATTTGGAAAGTATTTCATGAAAAAAGTATACAATCAGTTCCACTTTTAAGACACAAACTAACCACGGAATTTAAGACACCAAAATAATCTCAAATTAAGGAACAAAATTCAGATTATAGTAAAAGAAATTGTTAAAAAAAAAAAATTCTAAATTTTGTGTTTAATTTGAGAATTTTTTTGTGCCTTAAATTTCTTTGATAGTTTTTGTCTTAAAAGTGGAACTGACTTTATTATATAATTATTAAATTTGGTTCCAATATAAATATGAAAATGTAAGCGGGTTGACTTTAGAATTATATTTTGTAAAAATTGCATTTCTATAAAAAAATGGATTAAATTTGTCAAAATTTTATTGATGTTTTTGGTTATATTGAAATTTTAATTGTGAGAAATCATAAAATTAAAATTTTATAATTTTTGTTTTAAAAATTTTCATTGTTTATTAGTTTTGGAACCAATAATATTATTATAATTATTTAAATTTTTGTTATAAGTTGTTTTTTTGATAAGAATTTTTCAAGAATGAATTTTTTTGAAATTTTATATATTTTTTTTTGTTTATTTTTAAATATTAAATTATATGTTTTTAGAGGATGTTTTTCATTTATTGAATTGATAAGTTATCATATGTTGCAATTTTCAATTGATATTATTTTTTTTTACTTTTTATTATTTTTTGTTTTATTTTAATTGTTGATTTCTCTTAATTATCTTACATACGTTTTTTAAGTTATCTGTAAAGCATTGTGGCGCAGAGGAAGCGTGTCAGGCTCATAACCTGAAGGTCGGACGGATCGATACCTCCCAATGCTATTTTTTTTTGATTTATAGCTTCAAATAGAAAAATGAAAAGAAAAATATTTTTTTTTATACTAAACCTTCTACATTCAAAATCTTCAATCTTAAGCTAATACAACCAAAAATTCAAACTAACAAAAATAATCTAATCGTTTTTTTTTTTTTTTCAAAGTTAATAAGTTTTACAAAGCACCACAAATTATTGATCAGACTTTTTTCTTCTTTCTATCAATTTGAATAACAAAAACTCATCCACCAAATCATTTCCAAAGAACTCTTTTTTCTATTATTTTTATTGTTTAAAAATGAAGAACAAAAAAATATTCGACTTTTGAAAACAAAAGTCGACCGAATCATTTACCAAACACCATCACAAAAAGTGAAATTTTTGGTTAGTTTGGATTCAAAAGAAGCTTTTAATTCTCAAACAACCTAAATACAGAATGATACAATCTTTTCAGTTAATGTATAAATTCTTGTTCAATCAAAATTTTTATTGATCGGAAAAGCATAGGGATGATTCTAAGGTTTTCAAGAAATAATTAATTACTACTTTAGAGGGCTAAAAATGGATGGCGTTGTGATGACAAAAAGGAATAAAAAAGCAAAGATCGAAGAAAAATTGAACATTATGAAAAAAAAATAAAATAAAATCTCTATTTATTTTGTAATTTTTACCAGACCTGGTACAAAACAAACACTAATAATATTTGTTGAAAAATAAACATAACACTATTTTCATTTTTCAGTCAAATAAAAATGGTTGTTATTGAAAAATATCCCTCACATCAAAATTAACTCCTTACAAGATTTTTATTTGTTAATATAATGGAAATTGCTTTGAAATCGCTGAATAATTTATTTTATTCAAAAATCAAACTTTTGAAAATCCAAACTCACAACTTATTAGAATGATGATTAATTAAATTACATTTGTTCAAAATAATTTTCAAATCAATCAAAAACAAAGAATAAAAATTTATCATTTTCCAAATTCATATCAAACCTCTTTAAAACTTTATATTTTTTTCAAAATAGTTAGATCTATTTCGGCGATCGTACAATTACTTGAGTATTCTATACACCCCACTTTAATGAATTTTTGGTAGGTTTATTACAGAGTTTATATAAGCATTTTTTTTATTCTGTTGAAAGAATTTAATTATAAATTTTTCTTAGAACCACCCATAGACTACCATAATTTTTTTTATCATTCAAGTTTCATATTTGAAATGTTTTTTTTATAAAAATATCACTTTTCTTTGTTCACCCAAGAAATATTTATATAAACCAAATTCTAAAATTATAACACATAGCTAAAACACTTCTAAGAATCACAATAATACAAAAATAGGAGAGTACTGAAAAATCACTTTAAAATAGAATCAAGAAAAATGGAATATCTCTTTGCAATGTTTTTAAATAATGGATTATTGATTGGTTTTTTTTTTTTGAATAATAGCTTTCATATTCTGATAGAAAAAAAAAAAAAATGAATCAAAATAAAAAACTCGTATCATCAATATGAGTATGATATACTATGAAGGACTGTATCAATTTAAGCAATTAGTTAATGTTTAGAATTTCAAAATCATTGTGTTTGATTGGTAATTTAGATATTATTGAATTTTAAATACAAAATTTTTTTATTTTTCTCTAGCTAAAATATTAAAAAAAAGCAAAATAAAAAATGATGCTATTATTTTCAGATCTACACCACTTAATCTCTTTAATATTTTATTATGGTGAAAAATTTTTGTTGGGTATCATCAGATGTCGTCATGGCTTATGTTTTCTAAAATTCAAAACAAATGGTCAATATCTTTTATTTTACTCAATTAATTTGAATTCTGGAAAAATTAACTGCAATTTTTTTTTATTGTAAGAAATAAAAAGAATAAATCAATAAAAATTTTCTATTTAACTCAATTCTGTTAAATTTTGGAAAACCAAAAGAAAGGTGCTACCAGGTGCCATAGAGTACCTAGTTTTTTAATAGTTACAGAAAAAAATAGAAAATTTTTGAAATTTAAAGTTTATTTCTTAAATTATAAAAATCCGAACAGTTGATTTTTTTTTTCATTTGAAAAAAATATGTCTCTAGTTATTTTTCAATTTTTTTTCTATATAAGAATCCATTAATTTCAAATTGTTCTGCAAATTTTAGTAATAAAAGAATTGCAATAAGAATATAAATAAAGTTAATTTCAAATTTTTGTGCAGATTAAAATGATTGAAGGAATAATAATAATGCCACTCCCAACATTCAATTTGAATTAAATTTCAATGTTACAAACTATTATTTTTTTCTCTCTTTTTTTGTTTATATTTCATTTTCCCAGTTAAGTAATCTGTAAAGTTAGATCTGAATTTATTTTCCAATTATTGATAGAAGGTTAATGTTGTGTTTTTTAAATTAAAAAATCAGATACAATTAGTTGATATTATCTTATCATTTGATCGATCAACAATTATTGGTGAAATTTCAACAAATTTGTCAATATAATTTTTTTTTTTGAAAACTAAAATTTGGATTCAAATACTTCTGATGACTGTATCTATTTGAGTTGATCTATGAATTAGAAGTTTCAAATTTTTTCACTTCATAATTTTCTTTTTAACAGATTTTATGAAGTTTTATTAAACGCTTAACAATCAATCCTATATAATTTTTTGTTCTTGTGTATTTTATAATTTTGAAAAAAAGCTTGAATTTTATTTTTTCTTTTTATATTTTTATTCTTTTATTGGGATAAAGCGTATTACTTATAAAAATATTAGTATTAATCAAATATTTAAATGTGATTTTAATATTAGGTTTGGAAAAATATAATAAATTGGGATTTTTTAGCCTATTTTTTATTTTGTGTGTGTTCGGATTTTTGGAATGGGGTTTAATTTAAAGTTTTTATTTCATAATTGTATATTTTTAACACTTGGGGAAATTTGCTGGGTATGAAAGTTGAAAATTGTTTAATTAAAAATTTTTTAAGGTGATGTTTATTAGTTAATTATTCACTGTTACAATTGGTTTTTTTATCTTTTTTCAGATTTTTTCAAATTATAAAATTAATAGGAAATTTACTCAAAAAAAAAAAAATATTTTATAATTATATTTGTTTAATGGTCTTGTGAAAAAAAATTTTTTATTTATTATGGTTTTTTAATCCAAATTTCAGATTTAATTTTATTATTTAGTTTTATAATTATGATTAAAACACCTATAAAACATTTTTCAATGGTCTATTAAGATATTAATTTGTGAGTAAAGATTAAATTATGTATATATGTCAGGTTAAAAACAGAATTTAGTTGTGCCAAAAGCTCCGCTTTGATAACATTTTAATAAAAAAATCTAATAATTTTAATCCAAATTAATTTTAATATTTAATTTTTCCAACACGAAGTGTGAGTAATATAATAATACTAACTTTATAATAAGAGATTTTTTGAATATAGAACATTGTCAGTTGTCTATCTAGGCCAGTTGGTGTATTTTGCATTATGAATCAAAACAAAACATTGTAATTTTATTTTTAAATTGTATTTTTGCCACTTCTAAAACAAACTGTACTATTTCTCATTCTTCTTTAACAAAAATAATTTTTTCTTACAATTATTTAAAAATATGTTGAATTTTAATCTGAAAAAAATCAATTAAAATGAGCAAAACTTTTGAAAAAAATAATTGATTTATGGGTGTAACATTTAAAGTGAATATAGTATCTTATTAATTCATTTTATTTTATTTTTTCATGGTTAAGATTAAGTGGTTTGTTTTTGAATTTTGTGATTAAATTTACTTAGTATTTTTTTTTTTTTGGTTAATATTGCCTTTCGATTTATCCTCTGTTTGTAGGTCTTTAAAAATAAAAAAGTGTGTTACTATGAAATGTACATAATTTTAGATATCCATAGTTCGAATTTTAAAACAATATAAGGACTTAAAGTGTTCAAACATTATATATTCGCCAATTAAAAATGATCATTATCATTGTAAAAAAAAGGGTAATTTAAGAAAACCATAGGTATTTTTTATTAATATTTAAAGGTCGAATCATTAATATTCTGGCTTAAAGGTTGAAAACATGTATTTGATTATTTGAATGAATTTGATAGAATAAGTAATATGTTTTTTCTTGGTCGGTTGAAATTTGTATCCCCAAAAATAAGGAAAATATATTGCTCATTTTAGTGAAAATAGCTCAAATATGCTGAGGTGTTTTAATTTGGGGTGGTGGAGATCTTGAAGAAAAAAAAAATAATTGAAAAAAAAATACTCTTCAGTTTGGTTAATTATTTTGAATGGCAAAAATTAGATGATTTTTTAGAATTCTTAATAAAAGTTTTAACAATTACCCCCACTAAAAAAAAAAACAGTTTTATTGTAATAAAATATTTTTTGAATTTTTATTACCTCATCCCCATTTATCTTACAAGATGAATGCCATATATTAACTGCCATAGATTTGGATTTTCATTGTTTTTATAAAAATGTTAATAAGTGGTTAAATTAAGACCAAGTGAAAAACCACCTTTATTTGAAATTTTTGATTCCACTTTTTTTAATATAAAGTTAATTTTTCAAAAAATTCAATAAATTTATCGAAAAAAACAATAAATTTTTAATTAATAACATTTAAATAATACTCGGATTACATAGAATATAATCTCCCAGGGGTTTTTTTCAGAAAATAACCAATGTGGTTTACCTAGAAAAATAGTTTTTTTTTTTATATCATTTTTTTTATCTTTGTTTTTATTAAAAAAACTAACTTTCTTAAATTTGTAGCCAAATATAGAATATTCCCCAAAATATTCTATTTTTTAAAGTTGGTTAACTAATTAGCAATTAAATTGTTATTCAAAAAAAAAAAAAAAAAATCCAACGTATATTGGAAACCTATTAAAAGGAAAATGCTTATTAGATGGGAAATCAAGGAAATTATTCTTTAATTTATTATTATAATAATAATTTAAAATTATTGCTGTATTTGCCTTTTATGACACCAAAACTGCAAGTATATATGGTATATTTTTTTTTGTTTTTGAATGTCCATATATATACTATTCTCGGATCTAAACTATAGTTGTGGTTGAATCTTAGATTAATGTCAATAATTAAAAAATCATAAATACTTTTTTTTCAATTGTTCTGTTTTAGTATAAATTTTTCTGAAATGATCAATTGTTTTTTTGTTAAAAATCAAAAAAAGAAAATTTTATTATTTTTTTTTAAAAAAAAAAAAAATCTTTCATATTTTTATATGATATTAAATCATTTTGGAAATTTATTTACGAAATATTCTTGCTCGTTTAGATCAAGGTTTCTACTTATTCGCCTCTTTTTGTCCTATCTTGGGTGAAGAAATATTTCTTAGGTTGGTTAATTTTTGTAACATGCTATCTGGAATATACTAGTCCAAACCGAACAATTCATCTTGAAATTGAATAATTGAAAAAAATTTTACTTTTGAAGTTTAAAAATACTGGTTATTAAATATTGAAATATAGTTATTTTGGTTTCTATCTCCAGATTTGAGTAAAATAAATATAAAAAAAATATTCAAAAAAAATATTTTTTAATTGAAATCCTTTACAAAAAATCAAATAATTTAGGATTGAATAATTTTTATAATAGATTTTTTGGTTTTATTTGAGTTGGTGATAACTTTTTTAATTTTATATTGATTATAGTGGTCTTTAATTTGAAAATGGTCTGTTTTTCTCAAAATGGCTTCTTGTGGCATGTTTAATTTGTAATTTCAAAATACCTACTGTATTTCTTTTTTCGTGAAAAACTTCCATCTCAAATAATCAAAGAAACTGGCAATAAACAATAAGTAAATATCTTATTGATTTCTTAAAGTTATATTGAAAAAAAATATTCTCAAAAATAAATAATTAAATTTGAATAAATCAACAAAAAATAGATTCGTTGGTAAAAGAAAATTTTTATCAAAAAAAAAAATCTCAAATTTTCCAAAAATTGGAAAAATTAGAAAAAATTTGGAACAAATTCTATTCCTATTTTAAAATATTTCAATAAGATCCTTGTGTTAACCTTCAAGTTTGGTTTAACCATGGGGATACTATTGGATATTGAATTAGATTTTATCTTTGAACAAGAAGGCAAAAAAACACTTTTTGATACTGGTATTGGATTTCTAAATGGGAAAAAATTTTCACTTCATTTTCCATATTAATCTTGAATAAAAAGAGTTTTCTCAAAGCAGTTATAGGTGTAATTTGAGATCTATTTAAAAAGGAAATTCAAACGGTAGCGAAAATTTTTTCCCATTTATATCCAAATACCAGTATATGAAACATGAGTTTAATTCCCTGGACGGGTTTTTTTTGATTACTCTATGTTAGAACCACAACATCTAATATCAATTTATTGACTTTGAATGGGGCAGTTTCAAAAGACATTTATTTTTTTATACAGTTAATTATCAAATAAAAGACATAACATTCTCATTCAACTTTTACCAAAAAGATACACAAAAAAAGTTAATAAATCCACAAAACTCCCTAATTCTAAAAGGTAACTTTAAATCATAAATTAATCCTCTGAAATAAAATCGTCTTGTTGTGACTTTGATCTTTTTAACTATTCTATAAAAGAGAAGCAAAATATTGTTCCTCTTATTTTTCAATCATGAGGAAAAGAATTGATGTTAGAATTCTCAACTCCAAAGACTTTGAAAACGAAAGTAGTTTTTTTTGGTGTTGTGATTTTTAAACAAACATTCATAGAAATGAATAAGTTAGTATTTTAACCTTGGGGTGTTGGATTAAAAAGCCTGAAGAAAAATTTATTTATGAAGAAAACCTCTTCTGATTCTTTGATCAAAATACTTTCTTGTGGAAATAAAATAGTTTTCTTGATTTATGCCAAAAAAGAAGGTAAAAAATACTTTAGAGGAAAAACAATGAAAATTGGTGAAATTTCTCTCTACAGACTCTTTCTTTTCGAATTGTTAAAATTTCCAAAACAACTCTTCCAAATTTATTTTTCAAAAATTCAGGAAATTAACGGTTTATCAAAAAGACGTCCAAAAAAAAAAAAAGAAACATAACACATACAATAAAATGATGTTCTTGTATGATTAAAGATATCAAACAGAAATATATTTTGGAACAAAAATTTATTTTTTCTGGTTTTTTATTAAATAAATTTTTAATACTTTAATCGAAGGAACAATTCACAATTCCCATCTTCTGATTTTTACCTTGAGGAGACAATGAACATTTCAAAAATGCTAGAAATTGTTTTACACCAAGACAACACAAACCCAACAGAAGAACAAGTAAAACAAATAAACGATACCCTCGTTCACCAACCTGAAAATTTAGAAAAGCTCTCAACAACGACGATTAAGAAGATAATCTTGAAGTTTTATTCAGCTTCCAAAGATCCATTAAGCCCATCGAATTTGTTGGTTCTCTATTGCTTTACAAGTCCTAATTTGACAACCATGGAAAAACTAGAGACTGCTCTTTTAGAAACAATTAAAAAGATTTGTAAATTGAAAATCATAGGCTCACCACGTCGGAAAGCGTTCACACTTTTTCAAGGACTATTTGATCTCGTTACAATAAGGAAGTTAAAAAAAAGGTTTGTTGTGGTATTATTACCTTTTTTACTTTCACAATATTTCAATTTAATGTATTTCCCCTATGAGCTGAGGTTAATAATTGTTAAAATAATTCAAGAATTATTTGTTGATCACCCTTCACTCCAATCTTTAATTATAAATGAGTCAATTGAAATGGCAACATCCATCTGCTCTGAGCGTATTAAAAGACCCATTGTTCTTCATAATTACAAATTTACAAATATACACAAAAGAATAATTGAAAAAGAAAAACCAAAAGAAACAACAGGAGAAGGAGTACAAATGGAATTGGAGACCGACAAAGAAAACGAAAACGAAAACAAAAAAGAAAAAGAAAAAGAAAAACCAAAAGAAACAACAGGAGAAGAAGTACAAATGGAATTGGAAACTGACAAAGAAAACAAAAACAAAAACAAAAACGAAAAAGAAAAAGAAAAAGAAAAAGAAAAAGAAAAAGACAAAGACAAACCAAAAGAAAGAAAAGAAATAGAAATAGAAATTGAAATTGAAAAAAACAAAACTGAAAACGGGGCTGGAATCGAAAAAGCGGAAGGAAACGAAATAAAACAAACAAAAAACAATCACGAAGAAAAAATTGGATCAGATTCAAAAATCATCAACAAAAATTATGAAAAGAGCTATCTTGATCAAATTAAAGCTTCGGATCTCAAAAAAGATCAAATAAACCTATTGAAACCAACACCAATTTACAACACAAAGCCACCTTCGTTTCCATTTAGTAGCAATTTATTAAAAAATATGAACAAAAAAAGCACCCAACTTAGAGAAAACAAAATAATGTGTAAGGTACCGTTAAATCCAATTGATATTAAACCTAGATCCAATTCAAAATCTTTTATTTCAATAAAATCAGAAATTTCTTCAAATTTTAAGAAAATTTCAAAATCTACAAAAAAACAAAGATCAATCAGGGAAACAAAAACAAGTCAGGACAAAAATGAAAATTCCCAAGAAATTATTTATAACCTTTTGAATATTCCAAAAACTGTAAAAAAAAGAAAACACGATAAATTAATAAAAAAGGAAATTCATTTAAATCAAACTGAGGCATTTACAAATGACAGTTTCAATTCAAAAACAATACTTTCACCTTTATTTAAAAAAATGGATCAACGAAAAGAACAAGAACAAGAACAAGAGCAAGAACAAGAAAAAGAAAAAGAAGAAGAAAAAGAAGAAGAAAAAGAAGAAGAAAAAGAAGAAGAAAAAGAAGAAGAAAAAGAAAAAGAACAATTACAAGAACAACTTCATAATTCAAAAGAACCTTTTAATCAACAACAAAAAGAAAAGAAAAAGGAATTAATGGAGGAAACAATACCAAAAATTGAATTGAAATTACCAATAAAAATTCAAAACGAAAGTAGGATCAATTACTCTTCAATACATATTAAAACAGCAAATATATATCTAGATTTATCCCAAATATTTAATAAAGTTTATATTAAAAAAAAAAAACCCTCCAAACTAACATTAACACCACCAGAAACACCACAACCACCACCAAACCCAGACCAAAACCAAAACCAAAGCCAAAACCAAAACCAAAACCAAAATCAAAATCAAAATCCGCTTGTAATACCATTAAGGCGAGAATATTTAACTAGATCAAAATCAAAAAAATTATTAACTAGATCGAACTCAATTCCACTTGAAGCATCAACAAAAATAATAAACCAACTAGTTCAAAGCAGAACACCCCAGAAAAAAAGAAAGCCAAGATTAAATACAAGAAAACCCAAATTAAAAAGCAGAAAACCAAAATTACAAAACAGAAAACCAAAATTAAAAAAAAAAAAGATCACAAATAAACAAATACAGAGTAATATCACCCCAATAAGAAAAGGATCGCAGAAAATATTATGTGTCACGTATCTGATTTTTGAATTAATACATTGTTCATCTACATCATCAAGAAGATGCCACTCGTCAAATGATTTTTTTAATAATTATAATTTATCATTATCTAATCCTAAAAAAATTACAAAATCGATCATTAAATCCATGCTTAATTTAAAAACAAAAAAAACGAAAAAAAATAATAAAAAAACAAACTCGACCAAAATGGCCACGAAAGCAAATAATACCGGCACCACCAGCAACGGAAATAATCATAATAACAGTAATAAAGAATTATCAAAAGCCAGATTAATTTTAATTAAAGCATTTAGTGAGGATTTGAATCAAATGTTTGGTGTAATTCGATACCCAAGTTACTATTTATTAATTCTGACCCTCTCCAAATTAATCTTAAAAAAATTACAAAAAAACCCAAATTTAAATGAAATTGGAATATCTTATCGAGTATGCTTAATCGACTTATTAGGTATCACTATTTCAATTATGAACAAAAAGGAATTTAAACAAGATATTATTTTATTTAAATCAAAAAACATGGAGACGAAGAATGGGAATTCAATTTATTCGTTAATTAATTATTATAGATTTCAAAATAACAATGAAAAGAGTTTATTCCATGTTTTTAATTTTATAATGATATTATTAAAATCATTAAAAATGATACCAACAAATTATTATTTGAAGGACTATAACAAAAAAATCAAAAAGTATGAACAAAACACAATATATTCCCAAGACCTAATAAATAAAATAATCGTCCAGCTAAATTTGCTTCGTTTTAAGGGCAAACAAGAAAAAATTATTTTGTCAACTTTTAAAAATTTAACAATCACTCTATGCAACGATCAACGCCCAAACACCCGCTCTGCATCTTTAAGAGCCATTAGAACAATTTCAAATAATTCACCAAATTTTATGATTGAGCCCCAAATTCTAACTTTAATCAAAACTAGAATTTATGACAAATCAACAGTAGTCAGATTAGTCTGTATAGATATATTAAATGATGCAACTCTGAGAAGTTATAAATTAAACCAACTACAATTAAATCCCTGTTTCCAAAACTTTGGAAGATCATCAAATATTTCCAAATCATCATATTCTAATCACAATACCAACGGTAGTACCACTTCAAATTCTTTAACAAAAGACAGCCACAGTGCCCACGACAACGTGGATATTCACGATAATGGTAACAATGCTACCCATAACCATAATAATAATTCCTTTTTCCATTTAATTTTGGAGCGCTCTAGAGACACTTCTAAAAGAATAAGAGATAAAGCAGTTTCATTATTGTTAATGTGTTTAAATAAAAATTCAATCAAAGAAGAAAAAAATGAAATAATATTATTAAAAGATTTTTTTCATCGTATAATTGAATTAAAATTAATTATTAAACCCTTTTTTGAAAATGCTTGGTTTAATTTTGATAAGAATGATAAAATAAATTATCCACTCTCAATTAAACATATGTTAATAATTAGCAATATTACAGTTTATAATAAAAAGGTTAAGAAATGGTTTATCAAATTAATTTCTGAAAATTGTAATAATTCGACATTAAATATAATAACCGATAACTATATTCAAAGGTTTATAGAAATACTTTTAGACAATGATTATTATAATAATAATAATAATAATATTAATATTAATAATACTAATACTAATACTAGAACTACTACTAATAATAATAAAAATAAAAATAAGAATGGTCATAATAATAATAACCTCAGCAAAGATGAATTGATTAAGAGAAAAATTCAAGCTAGTAGATTATTATTAATATTTACAAAAGCAAATAAAAAATTAATTTTGAAATATTTACCAAATATAATGAATTATTTAAAAAATGATCAAATATTTGAATCCAAAAAATCCAAAATAATTATTAATTTATTAAAAATTAGTTCAAATTGTATATCAAAAATAATCCAGCTAAATGATAATTTGAATGAATTTGAAAAAACTTTACAAGAACTAATGCTAAGACATTTGTTTGAAGTTATAAGGCCATCTGTTAACTGTCTTTGTTTATTATTAAAAAAAACTAAAAATTATACAAAATTAGAAACTTTATTAGTCAATTTAATAATTCTATTGTTTAGACAAAATAGACAACAATTATCAAATAAGAATGTTCAAAGCAATTATAGTAATAAAAAGAAGAACAATTACAGCGACAGTAGTAACAAGTCACAAATACAAAGATTATTAATGATGTGCAGCAGTTTTTTGAAAAATTACCCTTTTAAAAAAATTATTCCAATGTTTTCTAACAATTTAAGATTAGTCAATTTGTTATCAGAGTATAAAACAATAGAGATTTTATTATTTAATATCTTTTTAAAATATATCGATCATAATAATTATTTCCGATTAGATTTAGATATCAAAATATTAGCAATTCGTTCTTTAAATTTATTAATACAAAAGTTTCCCAAATTATTAATTAATAGCACACAATTATTCAAAAAACTATTAAATTATGATCAAGAAAAAAGAATAATTATTCAAGTTTTAAAAATTTTTAATAATTCAATTAAAAATGAAGATAAATTAAACAAAAAAAAGCAAAAGCAATTAAAAAAAAAAAATAGTAAAAGCAATGGAAATGATATTATTAATAATAAGAGTGACAATAATAATAATGATAATAATAATAATAATGCCGATAATATTTTTAATAATACTAATAAAAATAATACTACTAATAATGACAATGCAACCAATAACGATAATAAAGACGAGGATAATAACAAAATTAATAATATTCAAAATAAAATCAATAAATGCGACAAAGATGATGATGAATCGATTTTAAAATTTATTGAAACAGATAATTATTTATTTGAAACGAATATTTCAGGATATTTAGTACAATTTTTTTTCATTCAAATTAAAAATTTAATATTTCATTTTGAATTTGATATTAGACTTTCTTCGTTAATTGTATTAAATATTTTAACAAAAAAAGGGATGATCCACCCATTACAAATCATTTCTGAACTTATAGCCCTATTATTTGACAAGGAACTCAAGATTCAAGAAATCAGCCTTCAATTGATACTTGCAATATCTAAAAAAAACCCAAATTTCTTATGTAATAAATTAATTGAAGGAATTCAAAAAGGCTTTAATTTCCAAATGGAAATTTTCAATTTCTATGGAGAAACAATCAACTTTATTAAAATTTGGCCCATAGTTTATAATAACAACCAGTCAATTCGAAAAAATATTTTGCGTTCATTAATAAGTTTGTTTACAAACGAGAAATTTATTTTGAAAAAAAATAATTTATTTTTTTTCAAGTTTATTGCCAATTTGATTTCAAATAGAAAATTTCAATATAAATTTGATATTTTAATTATTTTGGATTCAATCAACAAATTAATTTCTACTTATGGTATTGAAATTTTTGATAAATTAAAAAAACAATTTTTAAAATTAAATAAAGATAATAAAACCAAAAAGAATACGAGAACGAACAAGAAAATTATGTCGAAAGCTACTATGAACATTGAAACGATCGCAACGACCAACCATAAAATTGAAAATTTTAAAATTCAAATTAATTCCATTCTATTAATATTGAAAAAACACTTAGAATTTCAATATAATATTAAATTTATTGATCTTCAGAAATTATTGAAAGTAAATAAAGATAAAAATAACAGTTTAATAATGAAAAAATACGATATCCCAATCGATCTTTCCAAAATTAAGGAAAGAAATAAAATAAAAACCTCATTTAAATTATATAAAAAATTATTAAAAGAAGAAGGAATTATTTACGATGAAGAAGATTATATAGACTTTCAAAATAATAGTAATTGTATGATAAAAACAACCACCGATAATATCGATGGTGGCGGTGGTGGTGTCGAGGAAGAGGAGGAGGATGCTGATTCTAAAAACAATTTAATGAATATTGAAAAAAAAAATAATTTTTTGAAATCATCAATGAGTAGAAAACGAAATTTACTTAATGATGATAACAATAAAGATCATGATAATAATACCGATCTACAAAATTTTAATAAAAACAATTTAAATAATAAAGTTAAAAAAATTAGAAGATTACACACTAACAACCTTTCTCCACGGAGAAGTTTAAGAATTAAATCATCTCAAAAGAAAATACCCCAAAAGAATTTTTCTAATAATTAAATCAAATGAATTGGTATTTCAATGTTTATTTTATTGTATATATACCCAGGAAAATAATTTATTCTTTTTTAAAAATTCAATTAAAATATAAAACCATGTTTAGTTTTATTGACCATATTCTATTCATTTTTTTTGTTTTTTTTTTGTTTTTCAAATGATAATTTTCAAAGTAATATTATAAAATGAAAATTAAAATAATGAATTTTTGATTTGTATAATTTATTATTTATCAATAAAAAATATTTTATTTAGTTATATTGTTTTTATTTTTATTTTTATTTTTCTTTTTTATTTGATTTTCTCTTTTATTATTTTATCTTCTCCTTTTTTTTTTTAAGGTATCAAATTAAAAAAAATAAAAACGACAAAAATGATCTTAGAAAATACCTATAAAAATAAAAAAAATTTGACCTATTAATTTATTGTAATGAGAATATTTTGTATAGAAAAAAATCATTTTTTTTTAACAGTTTTTCATTGAAAGTTTCATGAATACAAAACAGAAATACCGATTTCAAAGATTGTGATCCTTAAAATAGATCTTATATGATTAACAACAAATTGATATAATTTACAAGCAGTAATTTTTTATATATATTTTTTGTAAAGAAGATTTAACTATAAATTGATAAAAAAAATATAAAATAAAACATTAAGAAACCAACCCCCTGTTCACTTGAGGTTTATTATCAGTTTCTTTTAAATTCTAAAAAGGAAAGATCAATTCCGAAATTTTATCAAAAAATATTTAGGGAAAATGTAATAAAAATTTTAACTTTTATAAATAATAAAAAATTCTCTAAAAAATAAAAAAATATGAAATTTTTGATACAAATTCCATTCATAATTTAAAAATTCAATATATCAAGAAATTAACCTTGAAAAATTGTTTGAGTTTCAATATATTAATGTATATTTGATTAGATACTTTAAAAGATAAAGAAAATAGCTATTGTTTGGTTGGGGATACCATTCACTTGAAAAAAAAATTCAGAATTCTTTGACAAAACTACTTCTTCAATGATCATTTCACCATTACGAATAAATTTTATTCAGAATATAATCAATATTCCAGAAATATAAAGTATTGGTGGATGGTAATAATAAATATTAATAGGTTGTGTGATTTTTGAATGTCTTTTCGAGAAAAAAAAATGTTTTTTTTGGGGTAAATTTTTTTAAATGGATGCGAGAATGAAATTTAGTTTAATTTAACTTTGAGATGTTTAAAATACTATATTAAACTAATAATTTTAACATCACTGTACTATTCATTTCCAAAACTTCCTCTTCAAAAAAAAAACATCTGTGATAAATTTTCTCTTGTACTAGGTTCTCCCGAATTCAAAAGAATTATATTTAAGCATATAGATTTCATTCAATTTTTTTATTCGGAAAAATCTAACAAAAGTGTCCAAAGTTTTCCAGAATTCAAAAGAGTCCAGTAAAATCAATATAATTTACTTAAATATTTTGAAAACTCTAATAAAAGTGTCTTCAAGTACCTATATTTATTGTATTTTTTGAAATAAAAAGAAAATTTATATAAATTTTCTGTTTGCTTCATAAATTACAATAAACCTAAAGGAAAAATAATAAAAAATATATTTTTTTCAATAAAACAAAAGTTAATTCTTTCATAGTTCAAAATAAATTATTCCCACGTTGAAAAATATTTATTCAAAAAAAAAATTTTTGAAAAATAATAAAGCTAACCCCTTAACTATGAAAAATTTTTTTTAAATTTTGTTACTATTAAATTTGAAAAAAACTTCAAAGTAAAATTAGAATTATCAACTTTAACTGTAAAATATCTCTTTAAAATATTTTTTGATCAAAGATCTCTTATTAATCAATAATCTTAATTATAAATGAAGATATTAAAAAGTAAAAAATTAGGAAATAATTATTTTTTAAAAAATTTTCAAGCGTCGTTGTCCAGTTTTGTACCCTGGATAGTTGTATTGTTAAGAATTTTTATATATATATATAGTGACAAAATAGTTCAGAGTCTAATTAAAAAGGTTTTTTTAGTACTTATTGTTTACTTTATCTGCAATTTGAAAAAAAAAAATATAATCTTGTATCAGATCTACCAACTTGTTATTTTGATTCTTAGTTCATTTTTCTATTGCTTGATTTTGATTTTAATAGTTGACGGTAAATATACTTTTTTCAATTAATATATATATATATATATATATAAACCCCATTCCTCTCAAAGGGGCCCAACCAAAAATTAAAAAGTCACTTTATTTTTAAGAATAAAACAAAACTAAGATTGTTTAGAAATAAGTGAAATAATAAATTTCGTATTAAAATCGATAATCATAAATGGAATAACTGAACCAACTATAAATTTCGTAAAAAAAAAATATTGGGCACTGACATTGGAACATCTCATGAAAAAAGTCACAATTCCTTTGGATAATAAAAATAGTTTAGAATAAGATTTTTTCCATGGTAAATGTATGAATTTTAAAAGAAAATACAAAGCATCTCGTTTCTTTATGTTAATTTGGAGTTTAAAAAAATTTTTTTTTCAAATTAACTTTTTTTAAAAAAAATAAAACAGAAAAGAAATAGAAAAAAAAATCAAAAAAAAAAAAAAAAAAAAAAAAATTTCGATCAGTAAAATTGAAAATTATTTTGAGAAGAATAATGAATTAAAACTCATGGAAAATGTTCTATTTCTTCAATAAAACTGTGCCAATTTTAATGAAAAAGAGTTTATTTTCAAAACATAAATGTAAGATTGGGTCCAATAGATGTATTGGTATTTAATAATAAATTTTGATTTTTTTGGGTTGTCAATTAAATCATTCATTTCCTCTTTCATCAATTACCCCAAAAAAAAAATAATAAAAACTTTCAAAGCTCAGAATAAAACTAAACATAATTTAAAAATGTTAATTTTAAACCCACAAATCTTATGTTTTTTCTTAAATACCTACCAATCTACTGATCTTATACTTACACTCTCCAAAATTGTTTTCGAAAAAAATAATTAATAAATTACTAAAAATTCCTTTTTTGTACCACTATTAAAATTCATACAAAGTCAAAGAACAATCAACTAAGAATCAAAATAACAAGTTGACAGATCTGATACAAAATAATCTTTTTCCAAATGAGTTCCAAAAATTTGTTTAATTAATTTTTAAATAAGAAGAAAACTCGCAAAAAATATTTTTAAATAGATTCGAACCAATTTGTACATAACAGAAGTACACAAACAACAATTCCATTTTTTACTCAATCTAAAATTGAACACAAATTTGTTGCTTTAAACACTTTATTTACAATTATTAATTTAATAAGAGTACATAGCTAGGAAACGACAGATAAAAATCACATTTTAAATTAATAAATTTTGATCAAATTTTTTTAGAAAGAAAGAGTAACTTTATGTCTCAACCCAAAGAATCCTTTTTTAAAAAAATGAAATAAACACAATATAAAATGATACAATTATGTCCCTCTCGAAGTTTAATTTTTAACAATTAGATGTATTCAATATTGTTTTTTTTGCCTTCTTTTTTTACACAAAATAAACTAGTCACAGAAATTCCAAAATAGATGATTTTTTTGAAATTAAAAAATCAAAAAATCAATAAAGTATTTTAATTTAAAAAATTGAAACATACCAAAAAAATAATAGTTGTGGCCTATATTAAGTCTTTTCCGGGGTCTTTTCTTTATTATAATATTAATCTATTAATAACTGTTAATTTATATCTATTTTATAATATGTCACCTTGGCCCAAAAAACACTAAAAATTGAAAACTGATCAAATACCTTCCATTAAAAAAATTAAAAAAACTAAATGAAAAAATTGAAATAAATAAAGTTTCTGTTTAACTTTCCTTGAAAACATTTTTTGCCAAAATGATTGAATTCAAAGTTGAAATTATGTATATTTTTATATACAACATCTTATTTTAACTCATTTACTAAAACAAATTCTAAATTATGGGAATTTTATTTTCACAAAAGGGAATAATTTTGTCTTCAAATGTTTTCTTATTTTTAAATGGTATTATTAAAAAAAAAGTTAGGTTAAACAAGATAAACTCACTGTAAAAATCTTCTAATTTAATATATAACTAATTCTTTGATGTTAAAATTTATTAAACCCCATTTTTCAAAAAAAAAATAAAAAAGTGGATGTGAATTTCAAAAAAATATTTTCAATATTCAAAAGTTGAGATTGTTTTTATTCTAAAAAATTTTATCATAGTGGTTAATTGAATTTAGTTATAAAGCTAGATTTAGAAAAATATTAATCGGAAAAAAATAGTACTTTTTTATATTAAGGACATATTAATTATGAATTCTGTTTATATGGAATATGAAAAAAAAACAATAATGTGTTATTCATTTTATTGTGCTAATCCAAGGCCAGTTCTAATCTCTAATTGGTTTTTTTTTTTTTTTTTTTTTTTTTTTTTTTATTTAAATATATTGTTCCCCATAGATTTATCTAATTTTAGTGTTTAAAATTTGTTTTATGATTATAAATTATTTCTATTTTTACTCAAAACAATTATCAAAAAAATTAAATTTCTGAATAGAAATTACCTACTATCTTTTACTAAAATAGAATTCTAAAAAAAAAATATCTCTCAATAAAATAATTGAATATCTTATAATTATTTAACAAACATTTTATGTTCCTAATAGATAAATTAAATCAAAAAAGGGCCTTTATTTCAAAATATATATTTTTTATTCTGTAATCGAAATCATGGAAAATCCTTAATAAATCAATTTTTTTTTTTTTTTTTTGAAAAAGTATTTTTTTAATTTTTTTTTTGGGGGGGGAGATTTCATCTTGGTAATTCTTGGCTATGAGACCAGAAAAGAGATATAAAAAGAAAAAATGCAAATAATATATAAAACTGGTTAATTTTTTGAGGAATTAATATCCACTCCATTCTTAGATTTGATTTTATAATAAAAAAAATAAAATTTTTTTGATTTAAGGGATTAGCAACTCGGATTTATTTATTTTTTCACCAAAGATAATAGAGTAATTATTCTCACAAGAATAAAATTAAACTCAATAAGTAACCAAATTTATTAGCTTTAGAGTCATGGGTTTTCATTGCTAAAATACTTTCATTTTTAACAATAAATGATAAGTAAAAAGATCTTGATACTTTTTTTTTTTAGGATTTTAGGGATAAAAATTCGGAAAAGTAAAATATGTAAATAATTCTTTATTTGGAAGAAATATTACTTTTAGTAATTTCATAGAAAATTTATGAGTAAAAAAAATTATAGAACACCTAATCTTATTTTAAAAATACTTGAATATATATATATATATATATATATTGTTTTAACTTTTGAAGATCAGAAAAAAAGATCTTTTATTCTATTTTTTGAGAATTTCTATAAATTGCTTGAAATTTTAAAGATTAAATAATATTTTTTTTTCAAATATTAAGAGAATAAATAAGGAACTATTAGTATTAAAATCAGTTATTTGATAATATCCTTTTTTTTTTTTTAATCTAAATGTAATTTTATTAGCTTGAAAATCTTTAAAATAAGAGAAATAATAATTAAATTTATTGATAAATTTCATCTTGGGTTGTTAATAGCTCATATAAGAATTAAAATTCAGTTATTAAGTATTGACTAAAAACAATGAAATTAAAAAAGTATTTCTTTAGTTTATATGTTTTATATCATAGGTTTTAAAAATGAATTTTGGAAAAATTTTGAATAGTTTGGTTTTTTTTCTTATAATTTTTTATCATTCAATAAAAAGAGAAAATTGTAAAGTCTATTTGATAAATTTAATCATTGGGCTGTTAATGACTTACTGAAATAATTAAGATTGAGTTATTAATTATTGATTATAAATAATCACATTAAAAAGCATTCCTTTTGATTATAAGTTGAATTTTTCAGGTTTTAAAAAAGTATTTCGGGGGAATTTTTAATTTGATTGTTTGGTTCTTTTTCTCAGATTTTTTCATCCAATAAAAAGGAAAAAATTGTTTTGAAGTGTTATTTGAATAATGAAATTATATTCTTTCAATTTTTAAAATAATTATTATAATTTTTTGAAATTAAGTAGATTATTTAGACCAAGTTATTTTAAAATTTAGTGGTTGATTTTTAATTTGTATTTTTGTACACTTCCTTTACATACTATAAGTTTTCTTCCTTCTTTAAAAGTAAATACTTTTTTAATTGAAATAATTCAGAAAAATATTGAATTTTGAATTTTTCAAAAATGGGAAAAATAGATCTAACTGATAAAAAAAAAAAATTCATTTCCGAAAATATCTTTTAAAGCTAAGTTTAGTCTCTTGTGTAATCAGATTTTTGTTTTGTTTTTCAATTTCAACATGAGGTAAATTTCTTAGGAATTTTTCTATTAAAGTTACTTGAAGATTTTTTTGAGTTGACAAGTAATTTGTAAAAAATAGCAAAATTATTATGAAAAACCTTTTGGACTTAGTCGGCAACTTTTTTCAGCAATTTAAAATTGATCCCTACACATGAAATTTTTGAGAACAACTCAAACAGATCAACATCAATTACCAAGAATGAAATTACTGGTATTTGCACAATAAATGGGAAAAAATTTCACTTGATGTGTTTATTTTGCTTTTTCAAATAGAAATTTCCTGGAGGTTGATTGAAATTGTGTTCTCTTCATTTAAAAAGGAAAATCAAAGTCCAGTTCAAAATTTTTTCCCATTTGTTGTGCCAATACCAGTAACTTTTTTTTTCGCTTACTTCGTGGATTAAGATCACAAAAACTGAAAGAGTAAACCTTTTCCATTTAGTTTGTTTTGGTTGGGTAATAGATGGTTTGAGTGAAGCGATGTGGAACAAAATTTTAGTATTCTTGTGTAGATAATTAATAAAAGTAAAAATTCAAAGTTTTTGAATATTTCTAATACTAGAATATTTTTTACTTTATCAACAAATATATTTTTTAAGTGGGTTCAACTTTCACTTTTAAAGAGTCACTTCACGAAAATCTCCTGACTTTTAGAAATCTTACATTTCTTTTCAAACTTGCAAACACTTGAAGTCAATTTACCACCCTTTCAAACACTTTCTAACATTTTTAAAGGGGGAAAAGTGTTGTAAAAGTCTCAAAGCTTTATATAAAAGTCAGAAGATTTCTTCAAGTGATCTGAACTATGTTAACTTTTCATTTTTTTACTAACAACCTTTTTATCAAAATCCAAGACTATTTTTTATCTTTAGAACCAATTATTATGTCAATTGCTTCACCAGAAACTTTGAAAGGTTTAATGGCCACATATTTTAATGAAGTAAAGGGCACAGACCGAATTGTTAGCTCATCGTATAAGAGGATCCTAAATAAAACACTGAAAATGTTTGCCGTGGATTATCCCGAGTATGAATGCCTTGACAACCAAAAAAAGATCCTTTGCACAACATACCCAACAAAGATCCCCCTACCACACACTGCACCCAGAAGAGACCAAAGTTCTCTGGAAGATCTCTACGAATTATATGCAAACTCTTCAAACACAAGGGCACGAACAAGATTTGTTGTTCCTGTCATGTCATACAAAGACAAAATGATTTGCCGTTCTGGCTCTGTGCTTTGTTGCCAACCAACCGAAAATGTAAAAAAGGATAGCGCGCTGCTGAAGAAACTCAAGATTTCAACAGTTTCAAATTTTATGGTCTACGATCGAAGCAACCCATCCTCCAAGATTTTGGTTGGCCTGTCCGAAAAGGAACCAGAAATAAAGCACTACTATAGCGATGTCAAACTTGAAAAACTACCTATAAGGGCCGTGCCCAACTTGAAGTGCTTTGCAAGCTACAATTATGACTTTACCCACTACATGTACAAACAATTAGAAACTATTGGCTTTTTAAAGCCAAAAATTGATTTAAGCCAACACCTCGTGGCACCAAACAATGACCAAAATGCGCCAAAGCATATAAATTTCATGAAGCTAATTGAATTGTATTTTGAAAGAATGATCCAAATACTGAAGGATCCTAACGAAACAGGCTTGCTGATCCATTGCCTATCAGGGTGGGATCGTACACCATTATTTATTTCAATGATCAGACTTAGCCTTTGGGCTGATGGCCTCTTGCATTCCCATTTTTCTGCCAAGGAAATGGCCTACTTTTTAGTTTCTTACGATTGGTATTTGTTTTATCACAGACTAAGGAGAAGACTTCAAGAAAAAGCAGAATTGATTCATTTCGTGGTTTACATGATGCAATTTTTAACCGACAGCAAATTCTCTTTAAACAATACCCCGCAGAGAGTTAGGAAATTGAAATTTGAACAATTATACAACGAATTTCTCCCTGGATATTCTTCAATTTTACCCCTTGTCAAAATAAATGATCCACCTCATTTCAAAATTGAATGTTAATTCCTTGCAAATTTATAAAATATGATTATGAGGATGATGATTGTGATGAGTATTGCAATTGCAATTGCAATTGTAATGTCCATTTCTATTTCCATTTTTGCTATGGTTTACCTGTAATAATTTGGAGAGACAATAATACTCAACCATAAAAAAAATTAAATATACTTTTCGTGTGTTGGAATTCGAAAATTATTATTAAACTAAATAAAGAATAATAAATCTTAGTTTTTAGTGATTTTAAATATCACCACCCCTTAAATATATTTTTATATTCTATATATATATATGTCTTTCGCAGCAATTTCAGGATTTTTGATTTTTTTATAATTTTCAGCTAACAACACAAACAATAATTTTATTTTTTATTTGAATATTAAAAAATAAATGGATGGAAATTGTTGTTCAATAAACTAATAAAGAAAAAAAAAATACAAAAGATTATAAACTGAAACAATTTTAATATATTTTGCAAACATAAATAAAAACAGATAAAATTATTAGCACTGTAAGAGGAAATTAATTCCCCCCCTTCAAAAATAAAAAGAAAAAAAAAAAATACATATTAATTTGGAATTGAATTAAGATCACAAAAAAATTCGAATTTAACAAGTTAATAAAAGTTTATATCATCTATTATTTTTTTTTTTAATCATATGAAATTTATCCAAAATAGATTTGGATTGACAAAAGAAATGCAGTAAAATACTACAATTTTTCGAAACTGGAAGAAAGTATTTATTTTTTTAAATACTTTTTTTGAAAATTATGATAACAATTACCCCCCCCCCCAAAAAAAAAAAAAAAAACTGAGAATGTGCAGGTATATGAATCAAAAAATTATGGAATTATGTACTTTTTTTTATATCTTAACAATTTCGAATTCTAAAGTATAAAAACGTTCTTAAGTTTATAGAGAAACTAGTCATGCAGTATTTAATTTTTTTTTTTTTTTTTTTGTGAAGTGAAATTTTCTTTAATAAAATCTTTTATAAATTTCAAGGATTTGTTAATCATTTTCATTATTTAGATTATTTGTTTCCACGCGAGTTTGAACGATTACAATTATACTATTAGAAGAAAATCATTTAAATCCTGGATGTTTCGTAGTCGTTCGACTTTTATATTTTTCGAGATCTAATACTAAATTATACTTATTAATCAATTCTTCTTGAATAAAACATGAATAAAAAATATACATATCAAGAAATATTTACCTTTTTTTTTAAATCAAATAATAATTTTGCTATTTGGGACTTATTTATTGAATCAAATGAATTTTTAAAAAAATTTTATTCAATGATTTTTAGTTAAAATTTTGGATTTTTATTCTAATAACCAATATTGGTAATACAGACTATACTATTTTTAATGTATAAAGTTAGATGGAAATTTAAAACATATCAAAAAAAAAAAAAAAAAAACACAAATTAATCACATTATTCAGGATCTTAGAAAATTGATTATGTAAAAAAATCTTATCTAAAACAATCTGAGTAAAACAAATTCTATAAAAAAATATAGAATAATTTGCAAAATTATGTATGTGTTGACTTCTCTTCAAAGTTTACACCAATGAAAGTGAAACTGATTGTATCAAAAGATAAATCTTGATGTTTTCTTTCATTATTATTAAACTTCATTTAGAAAGTCTTATCGCCATTTGTACTTTGTGGAATATATATATATATATATATATATAACCACCATTCTATAACTAATTGAAACAATCAAAAGAAAAAACTAAAAGATAAACAAAAAATAATTTTGATGGTTGAAAAAAGTAAAAAAAAAAAAAAATAAAATAACAAGAAAAAACACATATAAAAATTGATAAACATTACAGTTTTATTGACAAGCAATAAAAAAAAAACAATAATTGAAATGATACAATCTTATTTTAAAATATATTTGACTAATTTGGACTCAAATAATTGAAATTGAATTGATAACTGTTTTCATTTAACCATGTTAATTAAAAAAATTTTTTAAGATATTTTTTTTTGATGTGTTTTTAATAAAAATATTTTGTGTTCTTTAGAATTTTTTTATAATTGTGTTACTATCTAAAAAAATGGTTTAACCTTTTCAATTTTATTGATTCAAGTTTGAATTACCATCTGATCAAAAACAATCAAGGAAATTAAAGTGTTTTTTTTTATTTTATTTGGAAGAGAAATTCTATTAAAAAAATGAAAAAAAGTTATTACCTCAAAAGTCCACAGAAATAAACTCTTTTTCAAAAATTGTGACTCACCTGAAATAATAAATTGAAAAAAAAAATTATCCATTAGTATTCAAGAACAATTAATAACTAAATATGATTTTTAATTCACTTTTAAGTCATTCTAAATCTAGAAAAGCCTGATATATTAAAAATTAAAAAAAATAAAACCAAAAACTAAAAAAAAGTGAGTCACAATTTTTGAAATGAGCATTACCCATTTTTTATTACTGAACTTTCACTGAAAAAAAGTTGAACAACAATATTTTTTATGAATAATTTAATCCATTTTCAAAGACATTACATTCTCAATTTTCTTAGTGATTATTTTTCTTTTTGAAGATCTCTTTTTTTTTTCCACTTGATCTTTTGAAAAAAAGAAAAGAAAAAGAAAAAAAAAGAAAAAGAAAAAAAAAAAAAAAAGAAAAACAAAAGAAAAACAAAAGAAAAATTTAAAAAAGCAAACCTAAAATTTGAAAAATTAGAAAAAATGATTCTGATCCAAAAATTTGAAAATATTTTTTGTTAAGAATACTGGAATAAACCCTAAAAACAACTCCCATTAGGATTATAAAGTGAGTCAAAATTTATGAAAAATAGTTTATTATTGGCTCTTTTTGATTATTAAAAATTGTTAAATTATTTTTATGAATAATTTATTATACATTAATTACACTTATTTATTTATATATAAGACCAGAGAAAAATAATAAAAAATGGAAAATAAAATCAATTACACAATAATTAAAAAATTACCAGTTCATGAAATTAAGAATCAGAAAATTAATATTGATTATAATTTTTTTTCATGTAAATTTTAATATATTTTCTATAAGTATCAAAGATAAACTATTAAAAATAAAATTTATTTGTAAATACTTTCTTCCCATTTGTTAAATAATTAAATTAATTTTATTAAAAGAAAAAAAAAAACATTTTTATTGTTTAAAGTTAGGATTTTAAGTAGCTTTGATTTGATAACTAGTAGATATTTTCAATTATTTTACACAATTGAACAACACAAAATTATTTCCAGTACTTTAAGGAAACCAAGTTTCAATGAACTATTTATTAATTTCGAAATTGGAAACATAAAAAATTAAGAAGAATTTACACTGAAACAATTCTACCCTAAAAATTATCTAAACAAAAATCTTTTTCATAATTAGTCTTTAAAATAATTCTAGAAATGAAAATAATCTCTGATATTTTTATTAATAGTTAATAAAAGTGATATAATTGTTTATTGTTCATAATTTCAAAATAAATCCCTATGATAACTAAACATATCTTTTATGAACCCAGTAATAAACCCACCTAAAGTTAATTAGACTTAGTACCTATATAATTCTCATTTAATTGTTTGATAGCCTAATTAGATGTATCAACTTATTTTGAAAAAAAAATCGAGTTTTATGGAGGTTTTACTATGAATTTGGACAATCATAATTTTTATTCTTGTTTTTTGATAGATTGGATATTGTTTTGAACAAATGGTTATGAATTAAACACCATTCTAAGAAATCTAGAGTTAGAATTTTTAAAGTTTGATTCTTATGGAATAAATACTCTACTCTAAAAGTGTAAAATTATAATTTATTATATTGGTGACATTCTCTACTTATACTTTTTTTGTATATTCCAAATATCATAAAATTCTAAATACTAAAACACCAGAAAAGAACATTTTTTCTTTTACAATCAATTGTTTTTTTCGATTTTTTCTTTGAAAGAGAAAACAAAATATATTCATTTTATTTCTATTATTATAAAAATTTTTTACAAAAATTATTCCCATTATTACACGATACCACTTCCTTGTTACAGGAAATATTAATAAAAGGATTTTATTTTCGTTTTTGAGATATTTCTTTTAGTTAACCATATCATTGTTTTATTCAGCCGATTGAAAAATATTTTTTATTTCTTCGGAAAATAAGAGCTCTATTGATTTTAAGAAAAAAAAATAACTATTGAGAGAAAAATTTTGGAAAGAGAAAAATAGTCTGACTGTTGAGAGAAAAATGTTGGACACAGAAAAATGGTTGGACACCTTTTTTAATTGGGAACATTAGTAAAATTGAAAATCAAATCCTATTGATAACTAGGTGAATTTTATATAAATCCAGGTTTAAAGGTGTTACAAGTTCATTTATCTGTGGTTTGTATAGAATACTCATTTGAATGGTTGATAACAAAAATAGATCTTGCTATTTAAACAAAAATCCAAGTTCTGGTAAAGTTTACTATTAATTCTGAAAATGGTAATTTTTAAACTTGCTTTAGGGTATCAGAGATAAGGTTTTGAAAAAGTAGAATTACATTAATCGTTATTCTAATAAGTAGATTATTGTTATTTTCTTTAGTTATTTCACAAACGATTGAAATTAAAAATCATTTTCAGTAATGTTCCCAATTAAAAATGCTGTCCAACTATTTTTCTGTGTCTAACATTTTTCTCTCAACAGTGACAACAAATTTTAATTTTGAACATTACTAAAAATGATTTTTAATTTCTTTTGTTTGTGAAATAACTAAAGAAAATAGCAATAATCTACTTATTAGAATAACGATTAGTGTAATTCTACTTTTTCAAAACCTTATCTCTTATAATTAAAAGCAAGTTTAAAAATTACAATTTTCAGAATTAATAGTAAACTTTACTTGAACTTGGTTTTTTGTTAAAATAGCATGATCTACTTTAGTTATCAACCAACCAAATGAGTATTCAACACACACCACATATTAATGAACTTGTAACACCTTTAAACCTGGATTTATATAAAAGTCACCTTGTTATCATTAGGATTTGATTTTCAATTTTACTAATGTTTCCAATTAAAAATGGTGTCCAACCATTTTTCTGTGTGAAATATTTTTCTCTCAGCAGTATTGAAGATTTTACAAATATTACTTGGAATTATTTTTTAAAGTTTTTCCAAACATTTTTATTTTTCAAAAAGACTTTCAATCTCTAAATATTAATCACATACTTAAGTTATGAAAAAATAGTATTTTAAAATTAATCAGTATGACTTCTGATAAAATCAATTTTTACTGAATCATTTTTTAATTTATTTTTACGTTATGCGTCTCTCTATAAAATTAATCTTTATTCTTTTCTTTTATTTCGCACTCGTTGCCTCAATTCCATTCTTACTAACAAATTTATTGGAGGACAATGATTCTTGGTTATTAGAAACACCTACAAACGATATTGATCTCGAATTATTAAAATCATATCTAAAAAGAGACATCGTTCACCCTTTATCAAACATTAAAGAATCCGACCCAAAGCAATTCGAGGAATCCCGATCACTTTATCAAAAAGCAACAGAAAAAAGGGAATCTGATCCAAACCTTGCTACTTATCTTTTCAAATTGTCAGCAAGTTTAGGTAATCCAGAGGCATACTATTCTCTTGGGGAAATATATTTGGTAAGAATTTCTCTTGAAAAAATATTATTTTTTATTTTTATTTTGATCCTGACATCACTTGAATTTTGAAGATAAAAAAGAAAAAAAAAAAAAATTAACAACACAATGTAAGAATAGTGCTTAAAAAACAATTGGAATTTGAATTCGAATTCGAATTGACAATAAGTTTTGTGAGTTTGACTTTAACAGATTTGAAATAATTCTTCTTTTTCGAATAAATTCGATAAATACTGGAATTTGAAAAAAATTTTACTCATGAATTTCAACACAATGTTAATGGTGATTATTCTTTTGGAAAATGGGTACAATACAAATACAGTTGTATGAAAAAAGTGGGGATCAATGTTTTCTAAAAAAATATTGTTCAAACTGTCTAATTCGCCTTTTTGAAACCTTGTCAAAAACAGTTTTTAATGTTTTTAGTACTCACTTTTTTAAATAGTTGGAACAACAATTTCTCGTGTTCGTGATCAAGAACGATGGAAAACTGATAACCTTTAGTTTTAACAAGCCAGACATTTTTTATTTTTGATTTTATTGTTGTTTGTATTTGAATTTAATGGGTGGTAAAAAAAATTTTCACTTGGCTTTCTTTTTTTTTCTCAAATTAATTTCAAAGCTAGACTGAAGTTGGTGAACTCTTTCTGCTTTTGAATAACCGTTTAATTGTTTGTAGTGATATATTTTTGTGTGTGTTGGAAATTTTTAATGAAGAAAACCTTGAAGAATCGAAAAATGAAAATAAGATGAAAATTTTTTCAGTTTATAATTCAAAATATCTGTAAAGAAGTGGCCAACGTTATACTCTCCTTCTTTATTTGAAACACCATCTTGAAAATGAAGATATTGTTAAGGGAGTAGCAACACTATGCCAAAATTTTTACTTTTTTACCAATTTCCAAAGAAGATGAAAAAACAACATTTTTTACTTTGGATTTGTCTCTAATTGGTTTTTAGTTTCAAAGTTCCCTTTTTTAAAAAGAATTTATTAATTTTAATTTCACAAGTCAAATAAATTGCCACAATAGAATGTTAAGTTGATTTGTTTAATCTACTTTGGGGAATGTTAAATGAGTTTAACTTTTATTCGTATCTCAACATTCTATTGTGGCATTTAATTTTACTTGTGAAATTAAAATTAATAAATTATTTTTCAACGAGACAATTTAATTAATAAAAATCAACAGAGTTAAAGTAAGCAATACCGTTTTCTGATCCAATTGAAAATTAATAAAAAAGTAAAAATGTTAACTTCTGGCATGACACTCTTATTTTAATTGAACTGACTCTAAAATTTAAAAGGAACAATATGTACTTTGATCAAAAAAAAAAACAATCTTAAGATCGTTCATTTTATATTATGTCTTTTTTGTGAAATATTTTAAATTTAAACTGCTGTTTTTAAAAAATATTGTGTCATGCGTTTGACTTAACTAAAGAGAATTAAAAATATTGAATACACTTAATAGTTTCTATTATCCTGGGAATTTTTTATTGTTAGTTTTATCTAAAACATGATAATAACAGGTTGTTAATCAATTATTATGCCTTAATTGATTACTATTGTTGATGTAAAGGTTCGATCAACCCACCAGCCAATTAGGTCTAAAACCAAAAGAAAAATTTTCTTTTGATCTGATAGTTGGTTTTATTTCTATCTTTTTAGTTATTTTTCAAAATTAATTATTTTTATGAAGATCTGGTTTGTTGATGCAAAAATATTATTTTTCAAATTCTACAATATTTTTTAATTCATCAAAAATATATTAACTATTAAATAGTAAATAATTTTCAAGATGGGGATTTATACACAAATATCACGATTTGTAATTTGTCTCGTATTTAATATAATACCTAATTCCCAATAATTAGACGTTTTTTAAATTCATTGAGAATTAAAATAAAAATAATAAATTATTCTTTTAAAACTTCAAAAGAATAATTATTATGAATCTGAAATTTTTTTTTTTAAATTCCCTTTTTAGAAACTTTGTTTCATAAAACCTAATTGAAATAAACAAAATTTGCTTATTATTATTACTTAACAAAATATTCAAACACAAATAATTTCTAAAAATTACTTTAAAAAATAGATTATTTAAAAAAAGCAATTTTTGCTTTTACCTCAATATTGGAGGTAATAAAATAAAGTTTTTTTTTTAAAAAAAAAAGTTTAAAAAAAAAAAAAAAAATCCATTAATAAACAATGAATAATGTGTAATTATCAAAAGACACCATTTTACAGTTTTTTTAACAAAAAGCAAAAAACAAAACGTTTTAAAAAAGTAGCGATACAAAATGGGGTTAAACAATCCAAATAATACAGTTTTTTAAACAATCTAACTACAATTAAATAAGATTTAAAACCTTTAGTTTCGCACTTTTTGAAAATGGCTGTATAAACACAATTTTTTTTCATTAAATAGCCCAATTAAACACTTTAAAAATGATAACTATAAAAAAATAAATAAATGCATTAATAAATGAAATTTGAATAATATATCTTTCAATCATAAAAATAAAAAAATAATTTACAATTAGTTTGGGAATAATATAACAAAAAATCATAATTGCCTTGCAGAATATTATTTCCGTAAAGGCGTATCATTGGGACATTCTCAATCAATGATAGCATTATCGTTTGTGTTATCCACGGGCAAATGTCAAGAAGAGCCAGATCAGGCATTAGCATTAGTAAATCTGCATATTGCAGCTGATACGAAAAAAGATCTAAATGCGAACATGATCCTAGGGTATCGATATAAAGAGGGCATTGGTGTACAAAGGAATTGCCAAAAAGCGATAAAGTATTATTCTAAAGTTGCAAATCATGTTTATGACAATAATGGCGATGGTGAGTTACCACAAATGAATCGGATTCATAATAAGAAATCGAAATTTGAAGAACAAAAGAAAAAGGAGGAAACAAAAAAAAAAGAATCCAAAACTGTGGATTATATTAAAATGGCTACAAGGCAAGACGATGACAACCAATTGACCTTATTGGGTAAAATATATCATGCGGGCTACGGCGGGATTGAAAAGGATTTTGGAAAGGCAATCGACTATTATACAAGGGCAAGCGAAAGGGGTAATATTGAGGCCAAGACGAATTTAGGAAATATGAAGCTTTTTGGGACGGGAACTGAAAAAAATTACACTGAGGCATTCCAATTATTTAGCGAGGCCACAGAAGGGGGGAACGCCGCTGCGATGAATAATTTGGCTGTTCTATTTCAAAATGGGATGGGAACAGAAAAAAATCTGACAATGTCATGCCGATTATTAAAAAATGCCTCAAAGAAGGGCTTAGCTTTAGCGCAATATAGCTATGCGCTTTTCCTATTGAATGGGCACGGGTGTGAAAAGAATGTGACCAAATCATTCAAATATTTTAAAAAGGCAGCCGATCAAGACCACATGGCCTCAATTATATTAACAGCGCAAATGTACAACGGCGGGGAGGGTACCGGCAAAAGCTGTGAAAATGCTCTTGAATATTATAAAAAAATTGCAGAAAGGGGCGAGTGGGCTGATGATTTTAAAGATGCGTACCAATATTGGAACAACGGAGATCTTTTAAAGTCAATCTTAATTTATGAACAATTGGCGGAATTTGGATATGAAATAGCCCAAAGTAACGTTGCCAATTTATATTATCAAATGGCCAATATAAAGGATATGAAAAAAATTTTCAATGGCAATTTAAAGTTAATCGATAAAGACGCTGGTGCAGATGGATCGCCTCCTTTATCTGCATATGATATTAAAGATTGGCTCGACTTTCAAAGAAAAAATAGAGTGCTGAGTTATTATTACTTGTCCGGCAACCAAAACAATTCAAATAGCCTGAACAAGGTTGCGAAATTTTATTTCGATGGCTTTGGTGTTGAAAAGGACGTTGTAAAGTCTTTCAAAACTTACCAACGTTCGTCTTCTTTAAACAATTCACACGCTTCGTACCAAATTGGTAAATTTTATGAATTGGGCCTAGCTGGATTGGAAAAGGACTATTTTATTGCAAAAAAATACTATGATCAAGCACTCTCTTTCGACAAAAAGTCTTTTTTTATAATGGGCTTTGTTTATTTAAAGTGGGGGGTCTTTGCATTTATTAATCACCCATTAATCATGCTAAAAAGGGTCTTCCATTTCAAAAAATATTTTTTAATATTAAGCACATTCCTTAATTTGTTAAATTCATCAGCCTCTATTAAATATCATGATACTTTTAAGAAAGATTTTGCAAAAAAAATGGATACAGAAATATATATAATAATCATTTCTTTGGCTTTAGTTTTTGCATTCTTTGGCTTGCGAGCTATATTGAAAAAAACAACTATACAAAATAATGATGCTAATGAAAGCGACCATAATAATAATAATAATAATAATAATATCCTTATTGAAAATAATAATTAAATATTTCATTAATGTAATTAAATTTATATCAAATGTGTATGTCTATGACTGTATATTATGATTTATATTTTATAAAAAAAAAAAAATAAAATAAAAAAAAATAGAAGCATTGTTCTTTTTTGAAGATAATAATAATTACACTCTTTTTTACCTTTTATATTCAAATATTTCTTAAAATGATTGCATGCATAAAATCGAAGATTTTATTATTATTAATTAATGAAAATAATTTAAAATTATTTTGGTTTAAAATTATATCATTACGATTTATTTCTTTTAATTTATTTATGGAAATATTAATCGATCGTTTTTATAGGAAAGACACATTTATAAAAAAGTGATCAATATTTTCTATTATTTTTTTATGATTATATTTTAAACATAAAGGACAAAATTATTTTAGTTTTTTTTTTTTTTGTTTTGTTTAATAATTACATCTTTTTAAGCAGTTAATAGATAACCTGAATTTTAGAATGGTTGAACTTGATGGATAGATTAAATATCTTTGTGTTTTAAATAAACATTTTTTGTTTTTTGTTATTGTTAAGTGATTGTGGGGAAATGTCCCGAGCGCAGTAGAGTGTCGTCAAGTACCATACAGTGACTAGGTTTTTTTTTAATTTAAAAAATAAAAAGAAATTTTAAATAATTTGTCTCATAATTTCAAAAATTATAAAAAAATGCTGAGAGCTTATCTAGAGTTTTCTGTTTATTTGGAAAATCAATAGATTTTCGTTAGGTTTTTTTTGAGTTTTCTAAAATAAACCGAAAATTTATTTATTTAGAAAATCTCAAAAAAAACCTAGAACACTTCACAAATAAAATAGAAAACCTCAAAAAAATCTCGAACACTTAACAGATAAAAAAGGAAACCTCAAGAAAACATAGGAACTCTACGGCACTTCTAAACACTTTTCGTTCTGTTTTCGAGAATATACAAGAATTAAGTTAAAAATTTGATTTTACGAAATTCTTTTACATCTTGCAAAATGGTTATTAGGTTTCTTTTAGTTTTCGAAATAAAAAAAAACTCTAGAGTACTCAGTGGCACTTGAAGACGTATATTTATATACATATTGTAGAATTGTTATTTATTATTGATAATCTTTCTATTGGGCTTTTTCCCTTCTGTGAATTCTTTTATTAGTTTTCCACTGTCATTAGGTATTTTTTAATTTTTAAAACAGGAAGTATATAAAATCAAAAATTTTATACAATTATTTTCAATTCAAAAAAAAAAGACTACCACTCCATAGAGTGGGTTACAAGTTACCCAATTATATATATATATATATATATAAGCTATTTCCAAAAAAGTGGGGCATTTTTCTTTACATTTCATAAAAAATAATCATTTTTAGTGGAGGTAATAATTAATCAACTATACCAAATTAAGTTTAATATTTATACCGATTGAGTCAACCACTTCTGTATTTAATTCAAAGCATGTTAGTTGAAATATTCCCAAAAAATGAAAAAAAAAAAATAGTACTTTTTTTTGGTTAAAGCAATGTACGACCAATTTCAATAAAAAAACCGGAAATATGGAAAGGGAACAAATGATTTTTTTAAACACCAAAACGCAGTTATATGTTTTTAATTATATTGTAAATTTTGTTGAGATTATACAAGTTATAAAAATATTTTTTTCGATCAAAAAGAAAATAATAAACACCAATTTTCACCATAAAAAAATATCCTATAAAATCGAGATCATAAATTTTAATATATTTTATTTCTGCAATATAATACTAATAAACAAATTGAATTATTATCAAGAATCTATAAATGGTGGTCAATTATTTTATATATTTAAATCCTTTTTTGAAGAATGGGTTACATACATATATTTTAAAATAAATTTGCCCCACATTCTTGGAAATAGCTTATATATATTACTATTTTTTAAATATTTTTTATTTTAAATTTTTTTTTTTTTTTTTTTTTACCATATTCCTTTAGTTTTTTAACATTAGAGGTTTGATGAAAAAGTGTCAACAAGAACTATAAATTTTATAATTTTGATTAATCAGATTAAAAAGTTTATGTATATTATTTCTAAGAAAAATTTTTTAAAAAAGTTACTTATCTAGAATTTTAGAAAATTTTTGTTTCAATTTGATTCTGATGAATTTATATCTTTCACAGTACCAAATAAAATGATTTATCAAGATATTGATTAAAATAATCATTTTTTTTTTTTCATTTTGACTATTTATTAAAACGATGTTATATTTATATTTATTTTGTACAGTATATGTATATCTATTTAATCCATTTGAAAAAGTTCAAAATTTGAGAAATGTGATATTTTATTTCAAATTTATCAATTGATTAATTTAAAAAGAGAGTGAGAGACTTGATTGATTATTATTTGAACCTTTAAACGATTTTTTTATCATTTGTTAATATATTTTTCAACTTTTTTAAGATAGCCAAGAAATTCCAATTTCATGTTTTTTACAATTAAAATTGAAAACTGTTAAAATATTATCGATATCTGAATGGGTTAAGAATATTTTTTTTTCAAACATTTTTTTTTTAAAAAATTGTATCCAGGAAAAAAAATCTTATATTTTTTTAAAAATCAAAAATTTAACATTTTAATTGTGAATACTCATAAAGATGATCATAATCGCTAATTTTTTTTTTTGACAAAAAAAAATCGAATAAGAATTAAAACATTTAAATACAAATAATATATAACTGATATTCTAAAATTTTTTTTTTCATCATGATAGTACATATGTTTTGTTGACCAATTCAATATTTTATTTAAAATTCGAGTCTTGAGAAAAAATATTTTGAATATTTTTTATCTTTTTCCATTAAAAATTTTCTTTTAAAAATAACTGTATCTAAGTTTAATAATATCAATTGATAAACAATGATGTTTGGAAATAGGATTCTTATCCCGGATTTTTAATAGTAATTTTTTAAAAAGGTGGATATTTTGGGGTTCTAGTTAGATTTGTAATTAACGATATAATATTGCAAAATTAATCATTTTCGCAATTCGTTTGTTGTAATAAAAAAATAGGTTTTTTTTAAAATAATCATAAAATACTTATAAATAAATATAAATGGTTATTTCTAAAAGATTAAATTTCTGGAATATGAATTGTCCAAAAAATGAACTATTTACACATCTTTTTCATCTTTCTACAAATAAAAATAAATTATTCATATTCTAAGACCCTCTATTAGAATATTATTGATGAAATTGAAATCATGAAAATCTATAAAATATATTCTTTGTATTTAAATGTTTTAATTCTTATTTGATTTTTTAATGTCTAAAAAAAAATTTCTAGTGATTTTGAACATTTTGATAAATTTTCAAAATTGAAATGATTAATTTTCTAGTGTTTTCTAAAAAATAACATCAACTTTCTTTCCAGGACAATTATGATTTTGTAAAATTTTCATCAATTTCACATTTTTCAACAAGTATAATAAAAAAGTCTTCTGAAGTCATTTAACGGGTTTATCTTTTTTTAGTAAATATATTCCCAAGACTTTAATTTTTATATTCCAGTAAAGCAACTATATCAATTAAATATTTTTTAAAAGTAGATAGTATTTTTACAAATAAAATGAAATCTTGTATAAGATCTCAAAATTTTTTTTTGATTTATTGTAAACTATTTTACAAAAATTTTGACTCACTTTATATTGTTAATGGAATTTTTTTCCAGGATTTATCACCTGATTTTGTCAAATAAATATTTTTAATATTCTGATCAAAAAAATTGTTTTTCAATTTTTGTATCAAAATCATTTTATCTAATTTTGCAATTTTATTTTTTTTTAATTTTCTTTTCTTTTCTTTCCTTTTTTTGTAAAAAGTTAATTTTGAAAGCAAAAAAAATGCTTTAAAACTCCAAATTAATATTAAAAAAATTGAGTCTTTGGATTTTCTTTTAAAATTCATACATTTACAATTAAAAAATCTTATTGTCAACAATTTTAATTACCATAAGTAATTGAGAATTTTGAACGAGACGTTCCAATGAAAGGGTCCCAAAATTTTTTAACATTGTTTTTTTTTTTTTGAAATTCATGGTTTACTCAGGTATTTTGTTTTTAATTATCAACCCTTATCTGAAGTTTATTATTTCTCTTATTTCTAAACAATCTAAGTTTGGTTTATTCTTAAAAAAAAAAGTAAATTTTTCATTTTTGACTTTTCCCCATTGAGTGAAAAGGAGTTTATATTTTATTTTATCAATTTATTATTTCAGGTGAGTAATAATTTTTGAAATGGTGTTTATTTTGAGAGATGAAATAGATAAGTTAACATCATCTAAAAAAAATTATTAATTTTGGTCCGTTTTTTTGAAATACATACCATAGTCATTGATTCAATTGTTATTAATAGTTAACTTAATTTGAAAGTTTCAATTAACGAATAGATCCACTCACAAAAGAAAATTTTCCAGGAAATGTAAAAAAAAAATTACTTTTTTGGAAATACCTTGGTTGGCATACATAATTATAAAAAAATTTTTTACCTAGTATTTTTAATTGATGATTTTAATAATTCATTCTAAATAATTTTTATTTTGCTATTTTTGATCCAAAAAATATTCTTTCACAAAGACTATCGATGCTAAAAATTATAAAAAAATAAAGATCAAAAAAAAATAAATATAATTAACTTTTATTTTAAATTTTGAATCCAAAAAATAAAATAAAATAAAAATAATAATAATAATTGTTTCAAATATTTGATCTTTTTTTGAATATTATTATTTTTTTAAAGATTTTTTCTCCTCATCATCTCCATCTTCATCATTTTGATCCATTATATTATTAAAAATGCCAATTGCCGTTGAGGATCCGCCTGTGAGTGGGTTTAGTATTATACTTTTCAAAATAATTTCCTCTATTCTTTTAAAATTGACAACAAGTTGTTTCAGTCTATTAATTTCGTTTAATGATTCTTTTTTTGCATTTTCAGACTTTTGTAATTGAATGATTAAATTAGAATTTTCATCTTTTGTTTTTTCCAAATCTTTTAACACTTTATTCATTAAATTACCTTCTTCAGTATTGTTTGAATTGATATTTGAAATTTCATCTGTATCATTTGGTTTCTTTGATTTTTTTGATTTCTTTGATCTTTTTGATTTCTTTGATTTCTTGATTTTTTTTGATTTCTTTAAATCGGTAATTTGGCCATTTAAATTATTAACTTGCTCCGATAATTCTGTAACCTTTTTTTCCAATTCAATTTCATTTTTACTTTTTATTGTTTTTTTACCCTTTTTAGGGGTGGTTGGCTTTGCTTTTTTTTTAAAATGTTTTAGTGCTGTATTTAATTTTTTAAGATCGCTTTCTAATTTCAAGTTTTTTGTTTCATACAATTCCAATTTTGTACTTTTCTTTTTTAATTGTTTTTCCAAATTATGTAATTTCTTTTGATTTTTATCTGTATTTGGTTCGTGGCTCTCTTTATTTAAGGACTCGATTTTGTTTTCAAATTCCTTAATTTTCTTTTCTAAGGCTTTCACTTTCATTTCGGTTTGTTTTTTTGCTTTTTCTAATGATTCGTTTTGTTCTGTTAATTGGGAATTGTTTATCGAAGTGTTTTGTAATTGCTGTGAGCTTGCACCTAAAGCCCTTTTCATATCTTGAAGTTTTTTACTTAGCTTTTTTTTCCCTTCTTTTTCTTTTTCTAATTCTTCTTGTGTTTCGCTTAAATTTTCTTTTTTTGTTTTTAATTTTTCCTTGAGATGGTTTCTTTCATTCTTGAGTTCCTCATATTTTTTTTGGTTGCTTTCATTCGTTCCTTTTTCGTTTTCTTGATCTTTCTTGATCTCTTTTTCTTGATCTTTTTTGTTATTCTTTTGATTGCTCTCATTATTATTAACAATGCTTTGTGTTTTTTCATACTCTTTTTCAAGCATTTTGGAATACTGCTCGCGCTCTGATCGTAAATTTTCTATTTCCTTTTCTGACTGAAGTAGCTGATTCGCAAATTTCTGTTCAATTTCTATTCGTTTTTTTTCTCCATTTTCATTTTCTGTTTTTAATTGCTCAATAAATTGGTATAACTCTTCGTTCTCTTTTTGTAATTCAAGTAATTGATCTTTGTTAGCTTCACCACCGTTGTTGTTTTTATTATTTGTTTGATCCACTTTGTCGAGTTTCTTTTTTGTAGAGTCAAGTTCTTCTTGTTTTTTTTCTAGCTCTGCTTTCAAATTATTAATTTGTTTATCTTTCTTTTTGATTTTCTTCTCAGCACGGACTAACATTTCGTTCTTCTTTTTTAATTCTGATTCATCAACTTTAGGTTCTTTTTCTTGAGTTTCGTTTGAGTTGCTCATTATTAATTTTAGATTTTTTGTTTTTTTGTTTTTTGGTTCAAAAGCCGAACACACAAATAAAAAAAAAATCAAAGACTAAATATTAAAAAAATGAAAAAAAAGCCAAATCTAATTTTTGAGTAGAGGTGTATTAAACAAGTTCTGTTTATACCACAATTTTAACTTTTGAAGAAATTTGTTTTTTTTATTTGTTCGATAATTTTCTAATGTTCTTCTTGTAGTCTCAGAACCTTACTTTTTTGATAACTTTTTTAAGGTTTACCATAATTTAAATAGGAAAACACACCTTTTACTTATCTTGGAATTTCCAATTCAGGTATATCTTTTTGAAGCCGACATGCCTAAAATGTAAATAAATAATCCTATTCGAAAAAAAGCCAAGAAATCGGTTAAAATTATCACATATTTATTTAAGGGTCGAGTCATTTACAGTGGATTTTTCCCTTGTCAAAGAGTGACTTGAAACCAAAAAAGGGTATTGTGAAATTGCCCTTATTTTGATTGACAAAATTCAAATCACAAAAAATAACTTTGAGATCTAATTGGCAAAAAATTCAATTCAAAAAAAAAGTTTACAAAAATTCTAAATTCCAAAAAAGTAAATTTAAAAGAATAAAAAAATTACTTATTTTAAATTTCAAAAGAGTTGAAAATTCTTCAATTTATAAACAGATTGCTTTCTTGTAGTACACAATCAATTTAATTTGATTTAATCTAATTTGTTGGTATTTATAACCCTCTCATATTTGAAAAAGTAAGGATTTTGTAACATTCTTGAGATAAAAATAAAAAATTTGACAAAGGAAAAAAATGAAAAAAAAATCTTTGAGATCTCAAAAAAGCCAAAGAGCGACACTTCAAAATCAACACAGTTGTTTTCAAAATGATAAATCACGGCCATTCTAATTTGAAATTTAGTGTCTTGCTTTTGCCCTTTATTTGATAATGTCATCTTATTTGATTGTTGATTTTTGGAGATCGATCACACTTCATAAGTTGGTTAGTTTTTAGATTGTTATTAAGCACTCATAAAAATACAAAATTTTTTTTAAATCCATTTCAAAAAATTATTTTTAACCCTTGTGATTCAGCCCTTAAAGATAAATAATTTTTGATTATTCTTCATTTTTTCAAAATCTGTTCAAAAATAAGGAATTAGTTTATTGTTTTTTTTCTTATTTTATGGAAAATAGAATTCATTATAAAATTTTTAAAAATTTTGAAATAGCTAAAATATTACTAAACAATAAATTTTAATATAATTAAAAACAAAAATAAAAAAAAGTTAAAACTGAGAAATAAAGATATTATCGAAAAAAAATTCTAAAGTTGATTTCAAACTATCTGAATAAGATTTTTTTTTGAAAACTTTACTGCCAAGCCCTACAAAGTTTCTTGTTTGTTTTAGTTTAACAAAACATTATTTTCAGTTTAAAATCCAGATCCTTTTTTTTTTTTTTTTTTTTGATGTCTACTGGCCAATAGTTTAATATGGTTAGATATTTCAATTTAAAATTTTATATTTTTTTGAATTATTTGAACTTATTTTGTTATTTTTTTTGATATTTAAGATTATTATTTTCTCTTTATTTGTTCTTTTTTATCTCATTTGTTCTTTTTTTTGTTGAAGGTTTCAAAATTTTAATATTACTAATTTGGATATATTCAGTTTCTTTTTTTATGAAATAAGGTTTTTAATGTTATGTCTGTTGATGAGGGAATTTTGATGCTTCTTTTTGGTGAATTTTTGAAATGTTTTTTTTTTTTTTTGTAATGTAATTTTTTAACTTTTCAATTGGCATATTGTTTAAATTTAAATCTAATTGAATTTTGAACTTTTTCAATATGTTGATAAAAATTAATCTTTATAGACAATTAAAGTCTAATAGTGGAAAAAATACTGGAAATAGAAGAAATACCTGACAAGCTTTTTAATTGTTAATATTATTAAAATTATTGTGTAATTATTTTTTTTGAGATCAAATACTTACTATAACAAACCAAATTTTTTATGGACTAATTAAGAAACGTGCCCAAAGTGTATAAAAGCCGGGTTTTTATAGAATAATCAAATAATTGTTTGATAACTGTGAGTAAATCTAATTATTTTACAAAAACAAGAGGGATTTAGAGAGGTTTGACTAAAGTTTGGAAAATTATATATTTTTTTTCTTGTTTTTTTGGTTGATTGAATAGTATTTTGAACAAGTTGAATTTCATTAATCATCATACTAATTAGTGGACTGGATATATTTTAAAAAGTATAATTATTTAAAATAAAAGGATTTGATATAAAATATTTAAAATTACACAACAATTTTTATAATATTAACAATTAAAAATCTTGTCAGGTATTTTTTTCAGAACAAGTATTTTTTTTTCACTGGTATACTTCTTTTTAAGAAAATATTTTTCAGGATTTGGCTTCAATTTATAAAAAATCAAATTAATTTAAAGAGATTTAGATTCTAATAGAGTCTGTTTAATACTTTAAAATTTTTGATTATAGAAATTAGTTATAGAAATATCAAAAATTTCGAAAGAAAATGGTAAAATAAATTTGAAAATTTGTAAAAAAAAAAAATGATAAATCTTATCAATATTTTTGAATATCAGAAAAATTTTTTATTTTTTATCAATTTAATGACCTTTGAATATTTTTGAAAATATCAAAGAATTGTATTTAATTGTTGAAAATTTATGTGATTCTTTTGATAAAAATTTGCTTAGAGGAATTTTCACACTTTTTTGTTTTTTTTTTAACCTTTTGGGGTTTCAAAACACATTTGGCTATGCTTCAGAATTTTTCTCAAGATTATTATTATTATTATTATTGATGCTTAAAGAATTTGTAAAGAAAATGAAAATTTACTTTTTCAGATTGAATATTTTCATATGATGAAATTTTTTGAGTGGTTCTTGAGAATTTTTCTTTGACCTGGGATACTAAGATGTATTCATTTAAATTGTATCAAAGAAAAAATAAATTAGAATTTTGAAACATTTTTAGGAAATAATTATTTTCAATTGGAAATTTTCTCAAATATAATAATTAAACACCAGCCCCCCCCAAAAAAAAAAAAAAAAAAAAAAAAGAGTAATGTTGAAACCAACCAAACTCGATATATAAATCAAGATTTGAAATCTTAAAAAAAAAAAAACATAAAATAAAATTGTTGATTATACAAACCTAAATACAGAATTTGTTGATATTATCGGCCGATGTATAAATACTTGTATTTCTAACCTAGATATTTTTCTTAAAAGTAATTTATGTTTTTTTTTTTTTTTTTTTCTTAAAATGACAATTACTAAAACAAAATAATTTATGAAATAACAATTACAGTCAGTTTCACTTCTAAGAGACAAACTGCAACGAAATTTAAGGCACAAAAAAAATCTCGATTAATGTACAAAATTCAGATTCTAGTAAAATAAATTGTAAAAAAAAAATTACAAATTGTGTGCCTTGATTTGAGATTATTCTGTACCTTAAATTTCGTTGAAGGTTTGTGTCTTAAAAGTGGAACTGACTGTAGTAAAAAATTACTTTTATTGGTTTTTTGCTTGAATTTTGGTCAAGATTTTACTTTGGTTGAAGGAGATGTTTGTAATAGTAACTAGAAAATAAAAAAATCTATAAATAATATTTTAATAAAGACGTTTCTTTATAAGCAATTAGAAATAATTGAAAAAGAATATTAGATGTCATTGAAATTTTAATCATCATAAATAAATTATTTCTAAGAAAAAAAAAAATGAATTTTTTCTCTCTTCAATGGCTGACTAAGTATTTCATATTTCTTCAATTTAAAATTAAGTATAGATTCAAAATTATATTTGTTTATTCAAATGATAAGAAATTAATAAAATTTTTTTATATACAAAAATAAAAATGTTGTACAAATTAAGTTTTTTCCATTTAAAACCCTAAAAAACAAATTCATATACTATATGGAATAGAAACAAATCAGTGGCAAAACAATAATCCCAGATAATTATTAGTTATTGTGTATAATCGTAAAAATTGTTTTGTGTCTTAATTAATAATATCTTTTATTTAAGAATCAAACTCGGAAAATTATTACAATTGTGAGACTAGAATGATGATTAATCAAATTACACTTGTTCAAAATAATCTTCAATCAATTAAAAAACAAAAATAAAAATTATCATTTTCCAAATTGATAGCAAACCTCAAAAAATCTCTATTGTTTTTTAAAAAATAAGACAATCTACTTAGGTTATCAAACAGTCCATTAAGTTTTTGAATTGGTTATCTACTTGTGTGATCTTTGGATAAGTTTATAACTGATTTTATAAATAATTTGGTTATTTTGAAAAAGGATTTGATTTGAATTTTTTCTATCATAACGATTAAAAATATGCCAAGTAAAACAATTTCCATTGAAAGATTTTAATCAAATAGCCCAATCCATCATTAAAAAATTTTTTTAAAAAGTGTTAATCATTTTCCTTAAAGACCATAAAGGGGTTTGTTGATCATTTCATGTTTTATTGAATCTTGGTGAAAATAAGTGATCTATTTACTTTGGGAAAAAAAATAAATTATAGTTTCTAATCCGAAAAATACAGATTTCCCTAAAAGCCAAAAAATAACAATAAAAGTTATTGTCAATCTTCCAATCCACTGAAAACCAACACTTTGTGTGTGTCTCAAATTTAGTCATTTCACAAAAAAACACCCAACCCACATCATTATATTTTTTTTTTTAAAAAGATCAAATAAAATCTAAATTGAATTTGGTTTTTGAATGAACAGGAGCATTTGATCCAATAAGGATAATCATAAAAACAAATTCTCAGCCACTTCTTATTGAATCAATTTAATTGAAACTAAAAAATGATCTAAACATAGAAAAAAGATCGTCTCAAATGCGCAATTTTACCCAAATAAGAAATAAATTTTTGCTTGTTAATTGTTTTTAAATCAATTAGTAACCAGAAAGAGTATCTTGTATTTGTTGGGTTAACAAACAATTTCAAAAAAGGAAATAAACAATTGAAGAAATTTTTTAAAAGAACTTTTGTTTTTGAAAGAGTTCATTTTTTTTTAAATTACACAATATAAAACCAATGCAAAAATTTCTAAACAAAAAAATAGCACTTGTTACTGGTGGTAATAGAGGAATAGGATTTGAAACTAGTAAACAACTTGCGAAAATGAGGGGTATGCATGTAATTCTAACCTCAAGAAATGAAAAATTAGGACATGAAGCCGTCCACAACTTAAAAAGCAAATTTGATTTAGATTTAAGTTATTACAAAATGGATGTTTCGAGTTTGGAGTCCGTAAGGAATGTCTATGATCAGGTTCAATCCAAATTTGGGAGACTAGATATTTTGATTAACAACGCTGGTGTCGCACTTGACAAAGGGAAGCATATCCTGAATATTCCTGCAGAGAACTTTATCAAAACCTTTCAAATCAATTACTTGGGCGCTTTCCATACAATGAGGACCTTTCTTCCTTTAATGCAAAAAAATGGTTATGGGAGAGTTGTGAATGTAAGTTCAAGTCTAGGTGAATTGGAGTGTATTGTTGAGCCATACAATGCAGCCTATATTTTGTCAAAGTTTTCATTGAATGCCTTAACCCAAACCTTTGCTTCAGCAGTAGATTCAGATTTGATCAAAATCAATGCACTCGATCCTGGCTATGTGAAAACAGCCATGGGTTCTTCCTTTGCTAATATCGAAGTCGAGGACTCTCCAAAAACAATCCTCTATCTTGCCACTCTTGCGAAAAATGGCCCAACAGGCTCATTCTATAGAGATATGAAATTAATTGAATGGACAAAACCCGACGAACATGTGATTTGTAGAAGGAGATAAATCTCAACAAGATTTTCTTGTTCTTTACATGGGCAATTTGTATTTATTTTTTTTTTTCACATTTGAATATTTTTCAAACTGTCCTACAAAATTCTTTCTTTTGCAACCACTTATTTTGATTTGCCCAATTATTATATAAAGAATGGTAAACTGGATGAAAAAAACAATTGTATGAAGTTGTAAATTAATTTTGAATAATTAAAAGCGGCCTTAATAATCAAAGCTCCTATTCTTTCTTTTTTTTTATTTCCTAATTTAACAACTTTTTTTTTTTTTACTTTGGTTTCTCTTTTTGGTATTTTTTGGAATTAAATAAATACTGTATATCTTTTTTTTTTTATTTAATTTTTTTTTTTTTTTTTTTTTTTTCCTCAGCATTCAGGAAGTGAGTTATTAGTTTAGTTTGTTTTGAACATGTGATAAAACGATTTGAATTTAATTTGAGTCAAACTTTTTAAAAAAAGTTGAAATTTCTGTTGTTACAGCTTACTTGTACATAAAGTAATTTAATAATATCGAAAGTTTTAAGAAAAATTACAAATCAAGCAAAATAAATTAATATATAATAAAAAATTACTGTTTGCACATGTGTTGTCGTCAGTTGTTCTCTGAAAATATTTTATAAAGATTTGATTACCAATTTAACATTAAAGGGATAGCAAGACCATAACAACCACTGAAATCGAAATATGTGATATTTATTAAAAAATATGAGGATGCTCCGAAATTCTAGATTCTCCAAACAGTTTTTAAAAAAAAAATGAAAAACTTTATACTTATAAACTATCAAAAATTAAAATTTCAGAAAAAATATTCTTAAAAAAAAATTAAATTTGCAGAAATTTTTTTAATTTTTTTTTATGGAGATTATTTTTTGAGATATAAAACTAAAAACTTTCACTTTATATTTTCAGATTATTTTTAAATAATACTAAGTAATTATTCGATTATAACCAGATCGGCAAATATTCCTCAAATCTAATTATTCTGTGGATCTCAAAAAATAATTATAATAATTTGGGTTTTTTCAAAAATCTATTTAGAAAAAGGAATTTCGGGTTTTATTGGGATTTCTTCTTCGAATTTTTATTTTTTAGTGTCAAGCTTTTCAAAAGGTAATTCTTTTTATTTGATAATATTCTTTTAATATTATTAAATATTTTTATTTTAATTGATTGAATTCTTTTTTTTTTTTTTTACCTTACTTGAAATGTTTTCGTAACTTATTTATTAATAATAAAATAATAAGTTACACTTTGTTTTTATCTTACTAAAGTGTCAAATATTTTCGAGATAATTCTTTTGAATTTTAATAAATGCAAATATACAGTAATTTTAAAATATGTAAACTAGGGTTTATTTAACTGTTTTTTTTTTTTTTTTTACAATATTTACTCAACTTCAATTAATCAATTAAACAAAATATATCAGAACAATAAAACCAAAAAATAAAAATAAAACTATGTCTATTACCTTTCCTATCTTATTAAATTTGTTATGTTGTGCTTTTTAAAAAATACTTGAATTCGTAATAATTATTCATTTTGAAGCTGTAAAAGATTAAATTAGTATTTTTATTTCAATTCCTATACAGTTTTACTAAAATGTGTAATTATTTATAAAGTATGAGATTCTATTTTATAAGATTAAATTGTAAATCATGATATTGGTCTTCGTATCAGTGATAAAAATTAATTTAAATTTCTTACTTGGTAATTTTTCAAGTTAATTTTAAAATATTTTAGAATTAGAAAATAAAATATTAATTTGAAAATACAAAGATTTTCAAATCGAATCAATCAATTTTAAAAAATAAACGAAAAGAAATAAATTAAACAAGTGAACCGTTCAAAAGATGTTTTTTTATGTGGTTTTGTATCTGGTTGGTAGGTTAATTGGACCTTTTATATTGGCAAAACTTCATAATTTTTGAATAATCCTTTTTTCCAAACTTATTATCATATTAGATTTCCTAACAATAAAAATGGATAGGATAATAGAAACTATTAAGTGTATTCTATATTTTTAATTATCTTTAATGAAAAAAATCTCTTGAGAGAATCATTTTTTTTAAAAACAGTAGTTGTGGAAAAACAAAATATTTCACAAAAAACGTTTAATATAAAATGATCGATCTTAAGATTGTATATGATTTCTTTGTTTTTTTTTGTTTATCTAAGTACGTATTGTTCATTTTAGATTTTAGAGTAGTTCAATAAAAATAAGAGTTTTATACCAGAAGTTAACAGTTTCGCCTTTTTTAATTTACAATTCGATCTGAATGGAGTCTAATTTATTTATTTGTAGTTTTGTTTGGTTTTTAAGTATTTAAAGTGCTTAATTTAAAAAAAAATTAATTAGGATTTTTTTTCAACATAAAATAAAATACAAGAATGAATGCTGAGATAATACGAAACGTTAAATTATTTAACATTCCCAAAAGTGGATTAAACAAATCAACTATATATTCTATTGTGATATTTTAATTTTTACCTTTGAAATTAAAAATAATACATTGTTTTTCAAAAAGGGAACTTTGAATACAAAAAACAATTAGACAAATCCAGAGTTAAATGTTGTTTTCATCATCTTCTTTTAAAATATTAAAAAGTGAAATTTTTGGCTTTATGGTGGCTAATCCCTTCAACTAAATTGTCCAAAGGTCCTTTTATTGGTAATATTTCATCTTAATAAAGGTTGTGTTTGTTTTTTCTTGGATATCAATACTTTTTTCTCTAAAAGTTGCTCAAAATCTTTTTTAAATATCAATTATTATTCATAGTTAATGTTTCAAGAACGAATAAGGAATTGGTAGAATAATATACATCAAAGAATAGTTGATATCCTCATGGAATAAAACTAAGAAATCAATCGATTTTCTTAAATATTGAAAAACTCATATTCTTAAGGCACATTTAACAGAAAAACAAGAATATTCCTTTTAATTTCCTATGAAGATCAAAGAAAATTCGAAGAAAGGTAAATGGGATTTCTCTACAATAATCTTTACATGATTTCAATAAGTTTAGAATAACACATTTTTACTAAGTGAATATTGATCTTGCAATAAAAAAAATTTGCAACTGAATGGGGTGTAAAAAAAAAATCAAAAAAAGTAAAATGAATAAAATGTGAAAAAATGTGAAAAAAAGATTTAATTTATGAAATTTTCTAAAATTTAATTTTTTTCCTTCTAAAATCCATAAAAACCTGTTTGATCTAGTATACTTTGCTTATTATAACAGGTTGAATTCGACTGAAAATGTTGTATATATTTACAATGTTTGCAAGAAAAATATCTAACAGCCCAAATCAATTCTTCAAAAAAATCTGGGAGTCATAGTATTATTCAGTAATAGCCTAATTAGTTCAAAATATTTTTAAAATTAGGATATCCTACATTTCTTTTACTTGTTTGTGCGAATTTTAAATGAAAATTTCCAATAAATATAATTAGAATAACCACTTTCTTGATAATCTCAATTTTTTGTTTTAAAAGGCAATTCAAAATATTTAATATCTCTTTATCGATGAATTACAGTATACTTTCTTCATTATTTCAGAATTGTTGAATATAATTCCGGTTTACTTGTTTGATTTAATATGTTTCATTTTTTTTTTTTTTATCAATTTTTTCATTTTTGACACTGTAATTTATTTTTAATATCTTTATTAAAGGAAATTTACTAAAATTCAAAAATTTGAACTTTGTTGAAATAATTAAAAGTATAAGAATGCTGTACTTTTCATTCAATTTGAAAAAACAATCTGATTTTAAGAAATATTAATATATAATCTGTCTTTACTGTTTTGTTTTCATTTCTTTTTTCAATTATCAAATCTGTTTCGTTTGGACTTTAAATTTTTAAACGGGATTGATTATTATTAAAGTAAAATTTAAACAAGAAGAAAAATCATATAAAATTGGTTAATGGTATTTAAAAATTTTGAATAATTTGTTATTGTATTTGAAAGTTCAACAAATTTTCGAAGTCCATTTGCTGTTCTTATTGTTTCCATCCATTTTGGGTATCTTTTTTTTTTCTTTAAGATTGTTTTTTTCTTTGATTCGGATAATAAGGTGTTACTATCAAAAATTGATTTTTAAAAATAATTCAATTGAAAGTTTTCTCTGAAATAATCCGAAAGGGGGATACTTGTCCAGCAATTATATTTAAAAAATATAAGTGAAGATCTTTTCCGAAGGGGGAAAGGGTAATTTATTTTAGTCCTCTGAAAATTAGAATTAAATTTGATCAGATATCATTTGATTGATGGTAGAATTAAATGAAAGTTGTTCATCTTTTTTTTATTTATTTATCTGTTCTTCTTTTTTGATTTTTTGAACTAAATTTTTAAGGGGGGTATGTGAAAAAAAAAATCTTGTGGTAACTTTAAGAACAAATTTGATAAAAAAAGTACTATATCTTGAAATTGAAAAACAAGGAACAAAAATGATTACTACCAAATCAAACTTAATTTTAAAGATATTTTTCATCGAGGCAAAATTGTTTTTAACAGTCTAATCCATTTTTCTCTTTTTTGAAAAAGTTCAAAACATAACAGATTTCTCTATTATTTCAAAAAAAAATATTTTCATTGAATAAAAAAGAAATATTATTGTAGGTAAAGGAATCAAAAAAAAAAAAATGCACTTTAAAAATAAAATCACAAAGTTTTGATATAACTGAGAAAAAAAAAACAATTTAATTTAAAAAAGTCAGGATAATTATTTTAAACTTGAAAAAAAAATAATTTCTTTATTCAACAAAGAATAGTTAAAATCATTTTTTTCTTTTTTTTTAACAAAAAATACTAAGAAAAAAAGTCAAATGGTTAAATTAAAATTTTCTCCCAAAATACTTTTTGAAAACATTGAAAATTCAACTAAAAACCTAGAGAAATAATTTTCAATTTTATTATTTTTAATCAATAATTAATAGTCCAAACTTAATTATTAAAGTGATTTATTAATAGCCCAAGTATTATTGGTATTGATGATTACCACATTATTTCTCGATTTTTAAAAGATTTTCCAACAAATAAAAACAATTTAAATTATTTTTTTATAAAAATAATAATAGATATTCTCATATAACTAATTTTAAAATAGAACAATCTATTTTTTTTTTATACTCTGGATATTTGAAAAAAGAATATTATCTAATCTTTTATATTTCGATAAATATAATAAATTATTGAAAATAAAATAAATAATCCATTTTTTTTTGATCTTCAATGGATTCGATACTTTATCTACGATTCTTATATTTTTAATATAATATTGTCTTTAGAAAAGTTATTTTTTTCTTAGAAAAATAAAGAAAGTCCAAAAAGTGTAATTTCTGAAAAAATCAATAAGTATGGTAAATTTTTCTTTTTCTTTTTATATATTATAATACAAACGACAGAAGACAAGTTTCTTTTCTTGAAAATTTAATTGGGGAAAATATAATTCTTCTAAAAATTATAATTAATTTGTCTAAAGTTTATAAATGAGTTAGTTGATTGGGTTTCATTCGATCCATTGTGTACTAATTCTCCTACGACCTCTCAGAAAAAAAAATAAATTAAAGTACAGGTCCTCAAATCTTCCTAATTTCAATCTCACTTTTTTTTTCAGAAATAGATTGTAATTTTTAAGTTTGCAAAACTTTTTGCTAAATCAAATTTAAAATTCAAAGATATTCCCCTTTCTTTAAAGTCTATTATCAACATGACTAGAATATCACAATCCATATAAATAATTTGAAAACATATTGGAACTTTCAGTCGAACAGTTTGCAAGATTTCAGTTTCCGGTATTCTTTCAACATTTTCCAAATACTTGACAAAAGTTTTCCAAGACTTGATACAAACTTTGAAAAACCAAAAAAAAGATTAAAAATTTAATAACAAAAGAGAACATTTTGAATTTTTATTTGAAAATTTTTGCAAGTGATTAAAAAGAAAAATATTTGCCCACATTCAAAAACCGGAAAGTCTTTTTCTGAAAACAGAAAATCCAAAGGATAAAAAGTTTTTGCAGTAAATTGTCAAAAACTTTTAAAATAAAAAGTTATTGGATTTTGATCTTGTAATTTCAATCAAAATTTGGAACAATTTCAAAAAACAAAAAGTGTTCTGAATTCATAAAATAGTGAAAACAATTTTTTTGTTATTCTTCTCGTATTTGATTAAAAATTCCTTTAAATATTTTATTTTTTTCTAATGACCGAAAATTTTTCAAACAAAAATCCAAACGAACTTTTTGAAATTGTAGAAAAGTTAGGAGAAGGATCCTATGGTAAGGCACTTCAATTACATTTTTTTGTACGCAGCTTTTCTTTAATCAGCACATTAAAAAAATTAAAAAAAAAACACTCTTTTTTCTTTTCTTTTTTTTCGATCACAAAAAAATAAAGGATCTGTTCACCAAGCTGTTACAAAAACAGGGCAAATTGTGGCAATCAAAAAAGTACCAATTGAAGAAGACATTGATTCAATTATTAAAGAGATCTCAATTATGAAGCAATGTGATCATCAACGTCTAGTTAAATACTATGATTCTTATTTCTTAGATAATGAACTATGGGTATTAATAACTTCCTTTTAAAAATTTGTTCTTTGTTCAAAAAATTTAATTTCTCTTTATTTTTTTTTTTGTTTTTTTTTAATAAATACTTTTTTCCTGTATCTTTTTCAATCAATTTTTAATTTTTTTTTTTTATTTTTTTTTTGTAAAAAATACTTGGTTTCGAAAACAAGATTGTAATGGAATACTGTGGTGGCGGATCTGTTGCAGACATTCTTGAATTTTGTGAAGTTACATTCAGTGAAAAACAACTTGCATCTATTGTCAAAGCAATTCTTGAGGGACTTGTTTATTTCCATTCTCAAAAAAAAATTCATAGAGACATCAAAGCTGGAAACGTTCTTTTGACAGACACAGGAGAAGCTAAATTATGTAAAATTTGGTTTTTTTTATTATTTTCCTTTTTTATTTTCTCTTTTGTCACTTTTTTCACAACAACAACTTCCAACAAGAAAATCCAAAAAACTGTTAATTGCAAAATAAAAAGAATCAATATTTTCCTTCAGCTTTCCAAAAAATCAAAATACCAATAAAGAATTCATATAAACCATCAAAATACCCAGCCCAAAAATGGGAAATAAGGATACAACTGATTTATAGAATAAAATAGTTTATTTAAATTCGACTTTGAAATCTAGGGAAATTTTTTGGAAAGCTGAATGGAAATTTTGTTCAATTGACTTTTCAATGAACAGTAACTTTTTTCTTTATTTGCTCAAAAATAGAAAAATCTAAAATGAGAAATTCAAAAGAAAAACTTACTGCCAATTGGTTTGTATTTGAAGAAAAATAGCTCTTTTTCATGAACAAAAGAATAAATTTTTTGTTACTTTTGTAATTTTCAATCTGTGAAATTCCTTTAAAATTCGAATTTAATTGCAAAAATAATTAAGAATTTTATTAATTCACTCTACTCTCACATTAAAATCCAAAATCTTTTTCTGTTCTTCCTTCTCATTTATTATTGAAAGAAACTTTGAAAAGTTCAAAATTGTTATCTTACGGTTTCCAATTGCAAAGATTTTTCAACGCATATTCTCTTTATTTCTCCATTAATGAAAATTAAAAATGTATGAAAAGTATTACATTTAAAGGTACTTAATCTGAAAAAAAAAAAATAAAAACAAATAAAACCCGGAATATCAAAGAGAAAGTTAACATTTGTCTGTTCATCAATTGAAGGAATCATTATTACCACTTTGATTGGATTTGGCAATCAGTTTCTGTAAATCAATTATAAAAAAAGTGAATCAAAAAAGTTTTTAAAAATATCTTTAAAACAGTTAAATAAACTCTAATTCAAAATTTTTGATCCACCAAAACTCAATTTTTTTTTAAAAAAAAAATCCTATTAAAGAAAATATTAAAATCAAACAAACAAAACGATAAGAATTTTGTCGTTAATACTGATAAATTCAAAAAAATATATTATAATTTTTAATTCAATTTCCTTTTTGGAATTTTTTTAACCTTTGCTTTGGAGAAAGAATTTTATTGATTTAAATCCTAAACATACATTATCAAAAAGTTGATTTTTGAAATAAACATTAATATGGAATGTTTTGAAAATCGAGTTCTTCAATTTTTAATAAAAAGGAAATTGAATTAAAAAAAATAATATATTTTTTTGAATTTAGCAGTATAAACCATATTCCCAAATCCATAGAAACAGTTAAAACATTTTAAAGACATAGCAGTACTACAGTTTACATTCAATTTGGAGATAATTTTGATTTTAAAAACTATTTTTATCATTTTTTGCTTTTTTCGTTTTTGTTTTTATTCCTTTTTACCAATTACTTAATCTGTTTTGTTTGATCGTGAAAATTTTTTTACAATGGTGATATTAGGTTAATGCTGGGTTAGTTTAATAGAAAAATCACATATGATGAGTTGATAGTTTCGTATCATTTGATTGATCAATAATTGTTGGTGAAATTTCAACAAATTTAACAATACTATTTTTTTATATTCGCTCAGTTCATCATTTTGGACACAAAGATTTTAATTTTTTCGATTTATTTTTTTTTTCTTTTATTTGGATAAAAATGATTAATTATTAAAACATTAATACATGGTAACTTAAATGAGGTTTAATAATTATATTTTGAAAAATATAAAAAAAATTGATATTTTAGAAAACTAAATCGAGTTTAAAATTCTTCTAATGACTCTGTATTTTAGACACTTTTTGAATTAGAAGACATAGATTTAGTCACTTCAAAATTTCTCTTTATCAGACTAAGTGTTTAACACTTAGTTCATAACAATAAATTCCAAAATACAAAAAATTAAGAATTTTTTGGCTTCTTTTTGTTTTTGGGTGTGTCTAAATTTTTGGAATTGATTTATTGTAAAGGGTTAAATGAAAAAGTCATTTAATCTGTGTTATGTGAGAATTTTAAAGTGACGAAATTTATGACTTCCAATTCAAAGAGCATATAAATAGAAACAGTCATTAAAAGTCTTTGAATGTTAATTTATTTTTTCAAAAAAAAAAAAAGATTAAATACAAAACAATGAAGAAGTGTAAAAAAAGAAAGCAGAAAGAACAAAAAATGAACAAGTTAAAAATAATTGATGTGAGAAATCTGAAATCTTTTGATTCAAATGAATTTGCATGTGTGTGGGAATAGGGATTATTTAGTTTTGAGCTCCCTTTTCCTAATGTCAATTTTTGGAATGGAGCTTATTATTAATATATAAACTATTTTCCAGTCAACGTTCCTAGTTTAAATGAGTGAATTACATGTATTCAAAAGGGTTTAAATGGATATTAAAAGAAAAAAATAATTTATTTGAAAATTTTCAAAATTGAAATCATTTTTTCATATTTTTACTTTGTTTCGATTATTTTTTGACAGGTACGTAATTCAGTTGCAAATTTTTTTTTTATTGCAAGTTCGATAATCTCTTTGTTAAAAATTTGTTTTTCTAATGTTATTGAAATAGTGTAAATTATTGTAGAAAAATCCTATTGATTTCTATTGGAATTTTATTTGATCTTCAATAGAAATCAAAATGAACCTCGTTGTTTTTCTCAATAGGTGGACCTAAGAATTTGAGTTTTTCAATTAATCCGAAAATATATTGATTTATTAGTTTTGTTCCAGGTGGTTGTCAACTATTCTTTGATGTGTATTATTATACTGATTTCTTATTTAATCTTCAAAGGTCAATTATAAAAAATAATTGATATTTGAAAAAAAAGTTTTTTTTAGGATACACCTTTGGCATAAACAAAGTTTTCAATTTGTTTTCAAATTGTAAAATTGACAAAGATTCAGAAAATTACCAAAAACACAAGTTATAGTCATTTTAAAAAAGTGAAAACTTTTTTTTTTTATGATTTTGGTAGAATTAAAACTTTTTTAAAGTTTTGTGTTTTCATAAAGAGAAAACTTATAAAAAAAAAAATTGCTTTACTTCACACCCCAACATCTACACCACATATAAAGGTTGAGTCTTCACTTTTTTAAAACACAATACTCTCAAAAAGTTTTAATTCTGACAAAGCTTTAGCTTTATTAAAACATAAAACTTTCAAAAAGTTTTAATTCTGAAAAAGTTTTCACTTTTTTCAAATAGAAAACTTAATAAAAAGTTTTAAAAAAGTGAAGACTTTTTTAAAACGACTGTAAATCAAAATTTACTTTCTTGAATCAGTTGATAGGAATTTTTAAAAAGCTTCTTTATTTTCAAACAGTTATTTATTTTAAAATATTTAACTTTTATAGTGAAATTGTAAAAAAGAAAATAATTCTGAATCATGCTTTCAATTTTTTCATCAAATTTTCTTTTACTTTAGGGTTGAGTAACTTTTTGTAGTTGTTTTTGATTTTGAGAATTTAATCTCTTTCCTTTAATCTTGGAAACAGTATTCTTTATTTTTGCTTAGTTTGATAAAATATTTGAAAAAAGAATTTTGAAAATAAATTTATAAAAAAATAGTTTTGTAAAATAATAATAAAAGTAATGGGTATGAGAAATCTCAAGGCAATGTTTTTGTTTAAATCCCATCCAATTTAAGAAGAATAAGAAAAAAAAATCTTTGAAAATATACTTTGAATTAGAAAAAATTTTTTTTTCAATATGATTTCTAAAAATTTATTTGGGAAGGAGTTCTTTATTTTATGATTATAAAAAAGAAAAGATTTGTTTAAGTAACACACCTTCTGAGATCTGTTTTATTGATTTACACTTTGATTAATTTCAACGATCCATCTAAACACATTTCCGGTTTTAGAGAACAATTTAAATAAAATCAAAAATTTAATAAAAAATAATGTCCAAAAAAATTGAAAAATGAAAGATTTGGTTCTAATTTACTTTGCCTTCATTTTTTTTTCATAAATAGATCAGTGAATGGGATTTTGCTTTCAAAGTTTTAATATCCAGTGGTAATCAAAAAAATCATTTTTCAGTAATGTTCTCACAATTAAAATTTTTAAAAATGGTAAAATGTACCTAATTTCCTTAAATCAAAATTTATTTAATTGATTCAGAAAAAAATTAAAATTAATTTCAAAATAATTTTTTTAAAAATATGAATTTGACTAATCTTTTTTTGAAACAAAGTATTTGATAATTTTGGTTAACACAATTCTTTTAATTTAAATATGAATTTCGGGTATTAATAAAAAATAGTTAATACAAAATAATCAAAAAAAAAAAAAATAAGAATAATAATAATTGGTTTATTACAAATAAATCATAAAAAGAGTCATACAATAGATATGAAATATTTATACACATGTACCTGCATAAATAAGCATACACACACACACACACACATACATACACACACACACACACACACACACACACACACATATATATATATATATATATGTGTGTGTGTGTGTGTGTGTGTGTATGTATGTATGTGTGTATGTATGTGTGTGTGAAAATAATTAATTATTAAATATTCTAAATCTCACTTTTTTGTATACAATTAACAATTTAATTTATCTTTAAAAAAAAAAAAAAAAAAAAAAAAAGGTGATTTTGGAGTTTCAGGACAATTAAGCGATAACATGGCAAAAAGAAAAACTGTAATTGGTACACCATATTGGATGGCACCAGAAATCATTCAAGAAGTTGGATATGATTATAAAGTTGATATTTGGTCTTTAGGTATTACCATCATAGAATTAGCTGAAGGTCAGCCACCGCTTAGTGATACACACCCTTTAAGAGCTATTTTTTCAATTCCAAATAACCCATCACCAACATTCGAATATCCAGAAAAATGGTCGAAAAATTGTATTGATTTCTTATCAAAATGTCTTCAAAAAGATCCTAATAAACGTTGGGGTGCAAAAAGACTACTAAAAGTAATTGATTATATTTTAAATTTTCTTTAATTTACTATTATTTATTAATCTTTTTCTTTTTTTTTATTTTAAGAATAATAATACATTTTCTATTTTTATAATAAATGTACATCCATACACTGACTCATCTATATATTCATTTATTAATATATACAGATTCATACACACATACGAGTTTACATTATATATCTCCATTCATTAATCTATCTAATATTATACCTTTAAAGGGGAAGATCAAGAGTTTTATAATAATATCATAAACATTAACAATAATATACAATTCCTAATATTTTATCTTTCTATAAATTTTGATAAAAATTAAATACAAGATAATTTATTTCCAAAATTTTATTACATTGATTTCTCAAAGTTTTACTACCAGCTATAAAATAAATAAAAAAAATGTTAAAACCTTCTGTAATCAAAATATTGAAATCAGAAATTGGGAAAAAAACAAGATTTTTTATTTTTATTTATTATTAAGAGAAAGGGTTAATTAAAGAAAAGATTATTAAAAAAGGAAAGAGAAGAAGAAAAATAATTAAAATATTATAATAAAAAACAACATTTCATTTGTATGAACAATTTAAAAATTATCTAAACCCCATTCCAACAATTTGGACACACTCAAAATCAAAAATAGGCAAAAAAAAACTCAATTTATTATGTTTTTCCAAACCTAATACAAAACAAATTATTAAATCATGTTTATTATGTTATGAGTATTAATGTTTTTCTATGTAACTATTTTTAACAAAATAAAAGAAAAAAAAAATAAATCGAAAAAATTAAAATCTTTGTGTCCAAAATTTTTACAAGCGAATATAAAAATAGTATTGTTAAATTTGTTGAAATTTCACCAACAATTATTGATCAATCAAATGATAAGAAACCATCAACTCATTTTATCTGGGGTTTTCGGTTTAACTATAACTCAACTTTAACCTTATACCAATCATTGTAAAAAAAATCACGATCTAACAAAATAGAGAACATAGCGTAATTGGAAAAAAAGAAATGAAAACAAAAAATTTATAAAAAGAGTTTTTAAAATCAAAATTATTTCCAATTTGAATTAAAAGTGCAGTAATGATGTTCTTTCCAACTGTTTAAACTGTGTCCAAATTTCAGGAAACTTTAGCTATGTTATTCATTTAACTATTTTAGCCATTCCAAAATTTTTGGAATTTAGTTTACGATCGTTAGGTTTTTTTCAATTGAACAAATAAAAAGAAAATTTCTTAAATTGAAAAAAATCTCAAATTAAAAAAAACTTAGGCATTCTACGACACATGAAGGTACTCTACATAACTCTACGACACTAGACAGTACTACCTAAAAGAGTGGGACATTAGGTACACGAATTTATAATTTTTTTTACCAAATTAACAAAACAAGATTTTTAACGATAAAAAATATTTTTTAATTAATGGAAACAACTTGAATAAACAATTTTGCCCTTTTAAATAAGTATAACAAACAAACGAGCTTTCAAAAGTATTTATTAACTAGTTGGTAAACTTTTTTTGAAATAGGCCCGTTTTCAGGAAAGAAGTTTAAAACTTTTTTTGTAACACTTTTTTACAATGATCTATTCTTTTTATTAATTCCTTTCATCAATTCAGCTTTAAATAATGAACGAGTTCAATTTTTATATACTTAATACCAAAAACATTTTATAATTAATTTCCTATTTTTACGTTAATTCTTTATTTATCTAATATTTCAAATTTTTATTATTATAGCACCCTTTTATTAAAAGGGCAAAAAGTACAAAAATAACATTAACAAGATTAATTGAACAATGTAAAATCGCAAAGCAAGAACAGAATAAATGGGGCAAAAAATCTTCAAGCTCAACATCAGGTTCAAGTTATTCAACTGATTCGACATCTGGAAGCGAAACTTCAAGTGTGGTATGGATAATCTCGTTCCGTTATTCTTATTATTATTTTTTTTATGACAAATTATTAAACAAATATTTCAATTTCTTTTTTTTTTTTTTTTTCATTTATGATAAACACATTTAATGTTTTGTACATCTTTTTTCTTTTATATAGAGTACTGAATCTTCAAGCGAAAGCAGTGCTTCAACAGCAAATTCTGTGGTTGGTGCAGAATCAAAATCAGGTTCTGGTTCTGGTTCTGGTTCTGGTTCGGGTTCAGGTTCAGGTTCAGATTCTGAGGGTTCAACTGGTGGAGGATTCAGCACTACTGTCATCCATGACATGGATTCTATTAAAAATAATAACCAAGAAGAAGATTTAGGCGCTAGCTTTTTAGATCAAATAAAAACCCAAAAAAATATCCAAACTATTGATGAAGAACAACAAAAAACAAATGTAAAATATAATTTCAATTTTTTTTTTTTCTCAGTTCTTATAAATCTTGATAATTTTTTTAATATTTAAATATCTTTCTTGAAATAATTTATTTTTTTCTGTCATTCTTTCTTTCTTTCTTTTTTTCAATAATATAGTATGAAAATTTAGAACCTCGGCAACTTGAGGGAATAATTAAGCATATCACTGCGAATTGGGAAAAGGATAAAAAGGAAATTAATGAAAGATATGAAAAACAACTGGCACCCATTAAAAAAATCCTTCAAAAAAAGAAAAAGAAAAAGAAAAACAAAAAATAATTTTCTAGAATTTTATCATTTTTATAGAAAAAAATAAACAAATATTCCTCATTTTTTAAAACAAAACAAACTCAAGAATAAAATAGTATAATTTTAACAAAAATATTATAAATTCTACAAACAACAAAAGAATTCTTTTTTTTTTTTTTTTTTCAACAAAAAATTACTCTTTATCAAAATAAATTTAAAAAGGTTTTTTTTTTATTTAATTTTTTTCACAAGATCAAATATATACACTTTCTTTTCTTCTTCTTTTTATTATGATCTAAAATATGATCATCAAAATTCAAATAAAGAACAATTTGTTTATTTTATTTTTTTATTTTCATTTTTTTTTAAATAGAATTTTCTCTATAAACTCAATTTTTTTTTGATGGATATCAAAATTTTTCCTAATTAATTTCATTAATTAATAAATTTGGAATCTATAATTTTAAGATTAAATTTCTGAAAGGAAATTTCAGTATATGAGCTTTTAGGGTATAATTGACACTTCGTTAATAATTATAATACAAAAAAATGAAAGGAAAATTTTTCCCTTTTCTTTTAATTGTGGATTTTGATGAATTCTTTTTAAATACCTAATGCTTGCCAAAGCTTTTTATCAAATCCTAAAGCAAAATGATCAAAATAATGTGTGCAAAACGCCTCTAGTCTGTATATCAAAATAAAATCCATGTTTTTTTTTTCTTATTACAAATTAACACTGAATTCACAATTCAAGATTATACATAAGTTCAAATCATTTTTGAAGGTAAACTCATTGATGTTTTTCAAATAAATTTTCAATTCAGAAATACCAATTAGTGTAAAATTTTTATGAAATTCTCAATATTTTGTAATTTTTAGAATTTTTGAATGAGTAATATCTTTTTAGTCTGTAAACTACATTTCAATAATTAGATTTCTTTTTCTCTCTATACTTTTCCAAATAAATCGATTAATGACAATACAATCAAGTTAAAAAAAATTATTTTACAAATTCAATTAATGTACATTAGTAAAAATTTATTTGTATAAAAGCAAAAAATTATCAATTAAGAAGATTCAAAAAAGTTAAACTCTATTTATAATTCTTAAAAAGAAAAAAAAAAAAAAAAACAGTTTTTTTTTTATAATTTAATGAAAACCTTGTTTTTTCATTGAAACAAATAAAATTACCAATTTGTTACAAATGATCGATCATTCGGTTTTAAAAATTTTTCTTTTTTTGTGTTTTTGATCTCATTCGGATTCGATCTGATTGTTAGTAAATTGGTAATCAAATTTGGGTTTCTTTGTAAATATTTTTCTTTTTCTAACCAAATTATATTTTTATTTTTTTTTTTTTTTAATTATAGTGTTTGTGTTATTTATTAAATTTTAAATTTGGTCAAATTAGTTTTTTTTTTGTATATTTAACGACTTTTTTGGTTATTGTATAGCTATGGAAGCTTTTTTATATTTTTTAATGATTGTGAGGGTAAAAATCCAAAAGATTGTTGTGTTATTGGTAGTATTTTATTACAAAAATTGTAGAAAATCAAAAATGCCGAAATCATAAATACTAAATATTTTGAAAAATATTTCCAAACCTGATTTTAAAACAAAAGGTTCTCTGAATCATTTTTACCCTTTAAAATGAGTTACACCAGTCTAATTAGTCATTTATTTATTTTTTTTTTTCAAAATCCTTGCCAAAATTTTCTAGTATACCATTTAAAGCATCCAAATTGGCTATAAAATATCTAACCTCCAAGAAAGGGGGGTTTTAAATACCTACAGTAAATTAATTTCAATTGAATTGTCTAAGTTGGAAAAATTGAGAATTTAACCATTTTTAAAATTGTCGATTTTTAAAAATTAATAATTTTACAAAAGTCCTGTAACAGATGTTAGATTTAGTCTCTAAATTCTTTTATAATTTTATCTATTAACATTAATTTTTTATAAATTTCTGATATTCTCCTTCCATTATTAAAATCAAGTCGTCTAATATCCATTTGAATTTGTTCAACCCAATGTAAGATTTCCCCAATTATAGAATGGTTTATAAAACCAAACAGTGACGGGGATAACAGTTCTCAGTGATAAACTCCTAATCTTTCTTTTTTAATATATTTTTTTATCCTATTTGTAATATTTTTCTTTTCTCGAGTATTTATGGGGGGTATATCGGTAATATATACAATTATTTTCCAATTAAAAAATGAAAACTTTTATTTCACATTCTCAAAATATTTTTCTATTTCTAAGTTGAAGAAAATCCAAAGTTCTATACAGCATCATTTAGAAATGATTTTTTTAGGCAATAATTTAATATCCCTTCGTTAACTCTAAAACAATATTTTTACTCTGCGAATTTGACTTAAAAACAATAAAATATAGTCATTTTAGATATTGAAAAAAAAATTTCATTTCTTAATTGGAAAATAACAGTAAATAAATTATTATATCAAAATTGTTTTTAATACCAATTATAAGAATAAAAATTTCTTTATTTTATATTCAGTTTTAGATTAGAAAAATTTAAAAAGGAAAATGTCCAAAGCTATTCCAGAATCAAATTTTTTTAAAAAACAAATAAATTGAGAATTTGATATTAACAAAACCAAAAAAAAAAAAAATAAATAATTCTATAAAGTGATAATTTTATTCCTTTTAAAGGAAATTGTTCTTATTTTATGAAGTTTATTATTTGTGAACAATAATCATTTCGTAAGGCTAATTTTCAAACTATAATGATATAATTGTTATTACAATTTGGAAACAATAGATTTATTATCAAAAAAAAATAAATTTTGGAAATTAATGTTTGCAAAGTAAAGGTATCAAAATTTACTTTAACAAAAATATAACAATACTTTTTTTATCATTGATTGCAACTTTAATATTAAAATAGTTTATCAAAAGTGTATATTTAATTGGTACAAATATGTAAATTGTATTAATTGTTTTAAAACAAGACACTTTTGAGTTACTTTTAATGGGTTAAAGTTGTAATGGTTATCAGAAATTTGTATGAATAGAGCCCAGTTTTTTTATTTTGTGTTAAATTTGTTTGAATAAATTTGTCTTGAAAATGAATTTTTTTCGAAAAAAAATCTTTTTCTTTCCAACTGTATAAATTAATCTTTGCAAATCCTTATGAAAATGGATAATACCTTTTGTTGTTTTAAAATATCCAATTCTCTTGAAACTAATTGAATTCAGGTCTTTTAAACCATTTTTCTCAGAACTTAAAAGCTTTCCGAATAAAATCAAAAAGAAGAATAACTACAAATTTTTGCATAAAAAAAAGGAAAAATTTAGATTGATGAGTTAATTTTAATCTAAAAAATTCAAAACTTCGTTTTAAAATAGTCTTTTCAAAACAAGATCTTTGTTTCTCTTTTTGCAGGAAAGAACAATAAATTTAAAATTTTTTCTTCGAATGTTTGGTTTAAAAGAACAATTTTTTTTTAAGAAGAGTTAGAACAAATCAGATCTTCAAGACAACTAAATGTTTATAAATTCAATATTTCTTCACTTTTACTCTAAAATAAAGATTATTTATGTACTTTGAAAATTCATTTTTTAATTATTTTTGTTGTTTTTTTCTTTTTATAAATAACCAAACTAAATGAGTAAGAGAGAAATAAAACTTGTTGTTGTTGGTGACGGAGCAGTTGGTAAAACTTGTACACTTATGAGCTATTCTAAAAACGAATTTCCTAAAGAATATATCCCAACCGTGTTTGATAATTATTCAACGAATGTGTCAGTAAACGGACAAACAGTTTTGTTATCTTTGTGGGATACAGGTAAGATTATTAACTTTTTATAAAATAATTTCTTACTTTTGAGTATTTTTTTTGTTGAAATTGATGAAAAAAATTTTTTTAATTCTCTTTTTTTCATTAAAGTTCCCTTTTTTCATTAATTTGGATATAACGATCAATTTTTTTTTTTTTTATTTTCGACCACTTTTCCTTACTCTTTTCAAAAAAAAAAAAATAACCAAAAAGCTGGACAAGAAGATTATGATCGACTAAGGCCACTTTCTTATCCTGGATCTGATGTATTTTTATTAATGTTTTCTGTTGTTCAACCAACTTCAATGGAAAACGTTAAGACTAAGGTGGGTTTCTCTTCTTTGTTATTTTTAAGATTTTTTGTTTATTTTTTGGTATTTTCTAATTTTTTCCTTCTTCAAAAAAAAAAAAATTAACAAACACAACTTAAATTGAAAAAAAAAAAAATATTGTTTCAAAATGATAATAGTGGCTTGTTGAGGTAAGACACCATTGCCCAAGGGCACCAGTTGTTCTTGTTGGAGGTAAGATCGATCTTCGACAAGACACCGAATATCTCAAAAAAAATGGAATCACCCCAATTACTACCGAGCAAGGAACCAAATTTGCATCTGAAATTGGTGCTGTTGGCTACCAAGAATTAAGTGCCCTAACACAAGAAAACTTAAAAGGAACCTTTGATGAAGCCATTGGATGTGTATTAAAACCTAGAAAGCCATTAAAGCCTCCCGGAAAAGGTGGATGCTCAATCCTCTAAGTTTGTTATTATTTAATTCTATTACTATATTATTTTCTTTCTGGCTACCACAGTATTATCATCAAATAAATATCTTTATTGATTGTAATCTTTTTTTTTTTTTTTTTATTTCTTAATTTTGAATTATTTTTCATTTTTATCAAATTTTGACTTTTTAAACAAATGAATTAATAATAAATACCAATACAAAATATTTTTTTGAAACTCAAACCAATATTTTTTTAATTATGACAATTGATGAATGGTTTTATTTGTTATTTTTTTTTTTTAGAACAAGAAAAGAAAAAGAAAAGAACAATAAAAGAACAATAAAAGAACAATTTTTTTGATTAATACAGCTGTTTTAAAAAGGGGAGACCAAAAGTTTTATCTGTGTTGCTTCAAACTGCCTAATTTGCAGGTTTTAAAAAGTTTGTTTAAAAACCTGATTAAACTTTTGATCTGTACTTTTTTAAAACATCTGTGCTTTGACAATAAAAGTTCTTTTTTTGTATATAACATTTTATTCTTTAATGAAAACAAGTTTGCTTCATATAAAATTTCAATTTAAAAGTAGTTAAAGCGTTCCCAACCCAACCACGGAATTTAAAAGGATGGAAATCAAATTTTCTACCTGGAAAACTCTATAAAATATTTTTTTTATGTTAAATATCAATCCTAACAAAAAATTTAAAAATAAATTTTTCAAAAAAACACCTATTATTTGTAAAGAAAATAAAAATGATCACAAAATTTCCCCATTATTGTCAAATCTAAAACCGGGAAATTTTCAAAAACTCTGTAATTCCATTTTTCTGATCAATTGAAAATATTAGTAAACAGTCAAAAAAGCTACTCCCATTTTACAGACATATAACCCAATTACCGAGCAACTTATAACCGTTCCAATTGGGGTATTGGTTAAATATTCTAAATCTGTTAATTTTAACTCTTTGGTAAATTCAGAAATCAAAAAAATCCAAAATTTGTAAAATTAATTGAGAACATTACTAAAAGATGAAAATCTACTTTTGATATTAAATTTTAAAATAAAAATCATTTTCATCATTTTAAAATTTGAAAGAATTTGAATTTGAGAGAGGTGTTTGATTATTGCGAATTTACATGAAATTAAGAAAACTATTTTGTAAAAAAATAAATCCCATAAAGGTTCAAGTAGAAATTTAAAATTTTGAAAAAATTATTAAAAGAATGATCTAAAATAAATAAAACTATTATTTCATAAATGCCAGGAACAAAATTATTCTTTTATAGATACTTTCTAATAAATTTAGAATTTATCTAAAGGAAAAATCACAATAAATTTGATTTTCAATTTTCAGTCATTTTATCAATTAATTTTACAAATTTTTGATTTTTTTGATTTCTGAATTCCACAAAGAGTTAAAATTAACAGATTTAGAATATTTAACCAATACCCCAATTGGAACGGTTATAAGTTGCGCGGTAATTGGGTTATATGTCTATAAAATGAGAGTAGATTTTTTGACATTTTACTAATATTTTCAATTGATCAGAAAAATGGAATTACCGGATTTTTGAAAATTTCTGGGTTTTAGATTTGACAATTAATTAAATCTTATCAGAGTGCACATTTCGATTCTTTTTCAAAATAAATCCTCAAAGAATTCTTTTTTTCATTCAAAGGAATTAAATGATTCTTTTTTATTTAAATGATTAATCTCAACTTATTTCTTGTTTAAATTTGGTTTTTCATCGAATCCCATCATTCTCAAAATATAAAATTAATAAATAGATTTTCTAAAAATTATTAAAAAAATTTAATATAACTCAAAAAAACTAAATATTTGAGATTTTTCTTCTTGGGATTTTAGTTTTCATCATCTTTTCGCAAACCCTGGCATTTTTATGTTTACCCCACTGACAAGAAAACCATTTTACTAGAAAATGGAATCAAAAGAATCTTTTTTTTTTAATTGAGTTTTGATACTAAATTATTTTTTTTTTTTTTTTTTGATTCCAGTAACCAGAATAAAATACTTTTTGAAAATGTTTTTGAAAATTAATTCTTAAAAAGGACTTTAAAAAGTCGAAAATTTTGATAAAAACTTATTACATTCAAATAATTTTAATAATATGATTCCAAAGATTAAAATTTGGAGATTCTAAAAATCCCAAAAATGGAATGTATTAACATCGATCAAAATTTTCAATTCAACCCCCCCCCCCGTTTGGAAATAATTTTATTATTTTTGTTTAGAGACAGATAATTGTTTGAGTTTCTTCTCTTTATGGGGCCAATTAGCACAGTGGGAACTTTTTATTTAAAGCCAAAAAAAGTAATTCTCCAATTTTCAATTTTTAGTGTTGATCCATTCGGTAATAATTCTTCCCATCTCTGAAATCTTTCAAAACCCCATCAATATTTTAAATATTTGTGTTGTTATTGTTGTTTTTATACGAGTTTTGTTTATTATTTTTATTGTCGGTCTTTGAAAATTTATTAATTTACGGTGAATTTTTTTATTTCTCAAAGATTACTTTGGATTTTTAAAAAGTTTTTAATTTGATAAATAAATTTGATAATTAAATTTTAGTTAAATAAAATACCCAAATTGATTTCTACTTAGATGAAATTAGCTTATCACATATAATAAATTATTTCAGATATCTAATAAAAAAAATTATTGCATATTTTCTGAGAAAGGTGAATATGATTATTTTTACAATAAAACCCATTTGATTAATATTTTGAAGAACTAATAGATCATAAATTTTTATTCCAATAATTCTAATAATATTTTAGAATAGTAAAATTAAATATAAAATTTTATCAAAAATTGATTCATGATTAAAAAATTTCCCTAAAAAAAAGATGAAGTAGTACTACAAATTTTGGGAACCCCGAATATTATATGCAATCTAAACTTAATTGTTCTAAAAAAAAAAATTAAGAATTTTGGACTAAATTCATTGTTGAAATAAACTTGGAATTAATCAAAAATAATTTTTTTTTGAAAAAAATTATTTCATATTTTCCAAAAAAAAGAAATTGATTTTAAATAATAAAAACTCGATTGGCATGAAGTCAAATAAATATGAAATCATTGATTGTTCCTCTCTATTTTCAATTAATTTAATAAAAAAATTTCAATAAAATTTACTTTAAAAAATGCATCAGTGAAATTTGATGAAAATTTCAAGAAATTTTTGTCTTGAGATATTCAAATTTAGGTAAACAATTATTAAAATATTTTTTTTCAATGAAAATTAATTGTAATAATTACAAAAATTTCTTGGTAACATTCATTGGATTTTGATCCTCTTTTCAAATAACCCAATTACAATATATGGCCAAAATAAATCCAATCAGTTAATAGAACCTTTTAACCAGACTGTAAAAAAGTATAGATATTTACCAATTTTAATTTTTGATCAAAGATTTAATGGTTAGACACCTTTAGACAAGAAAGAAAAAGTAAAAATAGAAAATTGAAAATAAAAAATACTTAAAATAGTAAAATAATATAAATTCGAGTATTTAGTACACCATTCGGCGAGGCTGTTTCCAGTTTTTTTTTAAATTGATCACAATCTTAGATTTCACTCAATTCTCTGAAATTAAAAAAAAAAAAAAAACGACAGCGAATATCAATTATTAATTGCAGATTGTGGAATTTTTCTCTGCGATGAGACTCATTCTATCTGGTTTACCCCCCCCCTAAATTCTGGGTAAGTATCTACAAGTACCTTAAGGTGACATATTTTCTTTATATATTCTTTTTTATTTATTAAGTATTCTAGGTTTTTTTGAGGTTTTCTATTTTAACTGTTAAGTTCTCTAGGTTTTTTTTTTTGAGATTTTCTATTTTATTTGTGAAGTGTTCTAGGTTTATTTCAAAAAGTAAAAAAAAACCTAACGAAAATCTATTGATTTTCCAAATAAATAGAAAACACAAAAAAACATAAAACAATCTATTGATTTTACAAATAAATAGAAAACTCAATAAAAACCCAAAGTCAGTTTTCCAAAATTCATAAGTATGGGGAAATAAACTGAAAATTTAAATAATTTTCGTTTTATTTCTTAAATAAATAAATAAATAAAAACTGAACAACAGTAGATCGTTTTTAACTTGACCATTTAAATGATATTATTTATTTTTTCTATTAATATTTTAATTATTTTTCTACCCTTTTTTTTTATTTGGTAAATATTCTTTAATTATTCCTTTCTCTAAATAAATAAATAAATAATATTTGCTAAAATTTAAATTTATCTTATATTTCCAGCTTTATTTACAATCAATATAAACCATTAATTCTTACACGTGATAGATACTGTTAAATTCTAAAAAATTATAAAAAAATTTTGGTTGAATTGTCAATTTCCAATAGTGTAAAATTTATAACTCTATTTTTAAAACAGTTCTTGATAAAGACTATTTTAAAGATCTAACTAATTTTAAAAATGTTTCTTGAACATTTAAACTCAATAGAATGCTTTAATCAAACTCATGGTAAATAAATTTGACAGAATGAAAAATGAACCAAAAATTTTCAAACGTATATTCGAATTAAACAGTACTCAGTTTTTTTTTTTTTTTTTTTTTTTTTATTGAGGTTCTTTTGTTTTTTAGTTTTATTGAAAATCCCCACCATGAGTAAGAGGAAATATTTACACTATTTGATTTTTGAACAAAACCCCCTTAACTTAATACCCAATTACTTAAGATTTTTTTCGTGCTTTTAGGATAAAATTTTTATCTTTGAATTGTTTTTCTGAAAATACAATTGGTTGTTTCAATTCAAATTGTGTTTGGGGTTTTCTAGAGTTTTGAATAAAAGGAAATAATGGGAATTAAATCTTGAAAAAATTAACCAGTTTTTTTTTATTTAATAAATAATTTTTTTCTTATGTTCAATAAGAATAAATAAACTTGTTTTTTGACAGAAGATGACTCATTTTATTGTATCCAATTCAATACCAAATAATTTTTTAATCTTTTTGATAATTTTAAACTAACCAGATAATTTCAAAGAAAATTTCAAAGAAAATTCCAAAAGTTTTTGGAATTATTCTCAATTTTAACTTCTTCGGTGAAAATGAAAAACCATCCCAACTTAACTCACAAATCAAAAGTAAATAATAGAAACTTCTCAGCAATGTTCCAAGGTTTTTCACCTCAGAAGAATTTTTCTTAAAAAGTTGTTTTTTCCCAAGCTTCTTTTTCATTTTGAGATAAAAGTATATACCAATGTTGTCAAAATATAGAATTTTTTAACTTTTTAGATCTTACTGAAGAAATATTTGAGAAATTTAATAACGACAAAACCATTCTAAAAACACACAATGCTTTAACTTTCAATTGCAAACATCTCCCTTAGTTTTAGTATTATAAATAAAGTATTTTTTTTTTATCCAATCTCCTCTTCGCATCTGGAGAAAAAAGCGATTGCAAAAATTACTATTAGTCACCTTGTTTATTTAAAAACAAAGTCCCAGATTTACATTCTTAGATACTTTAAAAAATTCGGTAATTCTTAATCCTTTTTATCTAATTTTCTCAATAAGAAAATTTCAATTTTCAATAAAAAATATCCAACTGTTTTTTTAGAGTCCATATATTATTACTCCAACAGTCAAATACAATTTTCTGAAAACTGAGTTGAAATATTCCTACCTTTAAAAATTCTAATAACTAATTCACTTTCAAGTAGAATAATACTTTTCAAGAAACAATTCACAATTTGTTTTGGTATTCTTTTGTGTTCCTTTAAATAATCTGACTTTATTTATCAACTAGATAAAAAAAAATTAGCTTTTCCTTTTCATTTTTTTCAACTCTAAAAAATGAGTAAGACATTTTCTTTCTTTGAGCAACACCCTAACCGATCCCAAAAAAAAAAAGAATACTGACTAAATTTGATCTTTCTTTTAACTTAAACAAAAATAGACGCAAGAAGAGACTTATTTTATGTGATCTTGTGGATGGAAAAAATTTTAAGTACCAAAATACCAATAGAAACGCAGCCTATTGAATTTTTAGATTTGTGCTGTCTGGTTCTTTCAAAAGTTGACAAAAATTTTCAATTCAAACAAAGGTATTAAAAAGAGCCCACAATATTAATTTTTCCTTCTTTTTTTTCTATTCATAAGTTGATCGATTTTTTTATTTTTATTTTTTGTGAATGTAATTAAATTTTTAAAAACCAAGCCTAAACAAAGAAGAAAAATTAGAGAAATTACTTCAAGGGTGTAAAAACCATGGCGTTGCCCTCAAATACATTCTGCCAACGAATAAAACGATTACAAAGGCAAGATTAATTACATTAATAAAAGGTATTATTCGAAATGAAAAAAAAAAACAAGAACAAAACAAAAACAAAAACAAAAACAAAAACAGGAAAAGTAAGAGATCGCAAAAAAATAGAAAAGCAACCAAAAACAAACAAAACCAAAAAGCACTTATACAACATGAAAAGAAAATGCACTCAAGGACGCCAACAAATAATAAAACCGTGGTGTATCCAAAATCAAAACAAATCTTTTTAACACCAATGAACAAAAATGAAAAAAAAAGAATTCGAGCATTAAAAGTGTCCCCTTTTTTCACCCTGGGAACCAAACTAGGTCAAGACTATACCTTAAGCCGAATCCCAAAAATTGAAACGAAAACGCAAATCGAAGAAATTCAACAAAATTATGGTAATTCCAAAATGACTTTTCATTTTATTTTATTAAAGGAATCTAAAAAGAAGAAACAAGATCTGCAGCCATTATTGAAAGTCCAACCAACACAAAAAACAGACCAAAAAAGACAAAACGAAAAAATAGAAGAACAAGCCAAAAAAGAAAAAATTAGGCTAACTTTGGGAATTGATCATTTAAATTTCTTTTACGAAAACGGGAAAAGTTGTCGATATTATTGGGAATTGATCCAGGATTCAAAAATAAGATTTTCACGAAAAAGTGAAAAAATATTTCAAATAGTTATTCTTGAAAAACACGGCAATCAACAGAATCTACACGAGTTTCAAAACACTGAGCACACCTTATTGGTTGAAGGTCAGAATGTTGAAGAAAGATATAATTTCTCAAAGACTTTCCAATTATTTAACTATTACTATGGCGAAACCCCAGAAAAGATCAACATTTGTGGTTTAATTTTGGGCAACATTAATGAAGAAATTTGTTTGGCACTAAGATCTTTAAAAAAAGGAAATGCAAAATTTTATATCAAATTATTTAATGAAGAAACTAATCAAACAAATATTTCAATTCTTCAAATTGGGTATGAGTATTTTTTAATTAGCCCAATAAAAACGAAAAAGGCAACCACTAATAACAAAAATACATATGTTTACATACAGAGTAACGATAGTAAAAAATATAGCAACGAAACAATTGTGCCATTAACGTTTTATTGGGATGAAAACAATTATAAATTAGCCATTTCTACAAAACAAAAAAGAATACTAAGACTATTTTTTACTGATCGAGAAACAAAACAAAACTTAAAATTTTTAAAAATTTTGTGTAAGAATCCTAAACAAAAAAATTTAATTATTAGAACTTTTGAATCCTTCAAAAAACAGTCACTTAATAGTAATTATAAAATTACGAAAAACATTGAATCATCTTTCAAAGATGCTATCAATCAAAACGATCCAAAAAAAAAAATTATTTTTCAGAAATTCGAAAATAAAAATAAAAATAAAAACCAGAATGTGAACGAGAATAATCAATTTGAATACCAATCAAATTATTTTTCAATTTTTGATGAAGAAGGAATGAGTCCAAAAATTAATTTACAAACACAGCTTCCGTTTAATTATGAAACTTGCAAAAATTCGATTTTCTTAAGTTATAAAGGATATGGAATAAATTCTTCAAAATATTTGAATCATAAATTAAATCAATTTATAAAAATTGGGGTAGCAAAATTTGAAATAAAATTAAAAAATATCAACAACAGCAACGATAATAATGATAATAGAAACAACAAAAATATCAACAACAACATCAACAAAAATAACAACAACAACAACAACAACAACAACAACAACAACAACAACAACAAGCTTAACGAAGAAGAAATAGTTTTAATTCTATTAAAAAAAGAAATAACTTTCCAAAAAAATAATTTAATCATATTCAAAGAAAATTATTCAAAAAAACAAAAAATATTTATTAATAGTCAAAAATTAAATACATTTCTTTTTTTTGATCATAAAGGTTTCAAATATCTTTTAACTTGTGAAAATATTTTAAATCGGGACTTGTTGATAAATACCTTTTTTTCCTTTAGAAAGAATTATTTTGAACCAAAAACATCAAAACTATTATTTAATAAATTAACAGTAATTAGCCCCATTCAATTAAATGATAATAAATTAAAAATTAAAAAAACCATTCCACAATCAAAATATTATTACCGATTGAGCAATCATAAACACTATTCTGATTCTAATAAAAAATTTGATCCAAAGAATCACAAAAGCCATTTTTTTGGTGAATACCACGCGCAATGCTTTAATACATTAGAAGAATTTTTATATAATCTTCAAATATTACTCTATCAGGACCATTTCCAAATAAAATATGCTTCCAAGGAAATAAAAAGATATTATTCGCCATATTCCAAAATTTTGATTTTAAATCCAAAAAACCAAATAATTAGATTCAATATCGATGAATTCCAATTTCTAAATATCTCGTTTCAAAATAACAAAATTAGGAATAAGTTCATTGAGAGTTTTAAAAGTAGATGCTATAATTATATTATTAAATACTTATCTTTCCCATTAATTTATAAGGCAATTATTTTAAAGACAAATGGCGAAACTTATAATATTGTAATTTTGCTTAGATATGATTGCTTTATAATAAAATCTAAATTAGGCTATTTAAAGTGTAATTATTTAATGTACACAAGGGCAATTGGATCCGATAAACAAAACGAATTATGTAGAATCCAATTGATCAATAAACATAACGCTATTAAATGTCTCTTTCCCAATTCAATTATTTGTAAGCAATTTATTAAAAATTTTAATCAAAATAAAATTCGTTGGTCTTTAAATTTATTTCAAAAATCTTTTTTAATTTTAAATAATCTTAAGATAAATAATAAATTAAATAATAAAATGATTTTTCTAAAAAAAAAAATTATAATAATTTTTGAAAAAGATTCACAAATATTTAGAATTAAAGAATATTTCCTCTCAAATACTTTATTATTGACAAACAAAAACAATAACAATAGTTTAAAATTGAAATTACAAAATGAAAAAATTCTGAATTTTGAATTTAAAAATGTAAAGCAATATAAAAAATTCAGAAAATATTATCATTTTTCGCTATTTAAATGGAAAGTTAATAATTTTCAATTATATTTTAATAAAACCAATTATCAACAATTAAAAAAAGATGAATTAACAGGCAAAGAAAAGGGAAGGGGAATTGAAAGGGGAAAGGGGAATGAACGAGAGGGGAAAGGGGAAAGCGAAATTAAAAAAGGAAATGGAAGGGAAATGGGGAAAGTACACTTAAAAAATTATGAATTATTATTGAATAACAAATATTTAAAAACATTTGAAATATATTTTGTAAAGTTATCAAATAATTTTAATTATTTTATTGAGTCCCAAGGCAGAATTTTATTATTTAATAATTATTTAATAATTTTAAATCAAAACTTTGAAATAATTAAAATTAATTATAAAAAATTAAAAATTAATTTATATCCTAAAAATAGTAAAATTTTACAAATCTTTATAGATAATAAATCAGAATATATTTTTTTAAAATTTATTAATTTAAAATCACGAGAATATTTTCTATGGATATTTAATAATTATATTTTAAAAATAAAACACAACAGCAATAATAGTAATGATATTAGCAGCAATAGTGATAGCGATAGAGATAATAAAAACAATAATAACAACAACAATAATAGTTATCTTAATAATAATGGTAATAATTCGTTTTTTGTTGGTATAGAATATCCAATCCAATCTATAAAAATTTTTAATCAAAACATGAAAAATGAAAAAATTTTAATTATGAGCAAAAATATAAATAAAAATAATAAGAAAAATAAAAAATACGATCAGATTTATATTAAATTAAAAAATAATCAGTTCTATATAATATCTAATCAGAATTCTATTCAATATAAATATTTAGGATTTCGAATAATAATGAACGAAACAAATAGGAATTATTGTAATATTTTGAAAAATCAAAAATTAAAATTTAAAATTAAATTTATTGATTTCCACTTGTCTAAAGAATTTTTAAAAATGTTTACATTTTTTTCAGAAAAATCAAATTTATTAGTTAAAGAAAATTCTTTAAATTCGATAAAATATTTTTTTAAAAAGAATCAATTATTAATAAAAAACAATAAATTAAATTTTATCAAAAACATTAAAAAGCAGCCTTTACACCAGGGTAAGAATACCTTTAAAATAATTTATTTGGATGAGAACTTAATTAACATTAATCACGGTTGGATAATAATTCAAGAAAATTTGAAAAAAATTATTCTTATAGATCCCCCCTTGAAAAAAAATATTCTTTCGATCTTTATTTTGTATGGTGTTTATGCTTTTAAAAAAATTAATAAAAAAAAAATTCTATATTTAAATTGCCCAAACAATTCTAGTTTTATCATACAGTTTGATTCAATAAATAGAATAAATCATTTTTTAAAAATTTTAAATTTAATTAAAGAAAAAGAACAAAATCTATTACAAAATTTTTTAAATTTTAGATTAGAATTTTCAAAACAAAACAAGGCAAAAAATCAAAGAAAATTTTCATTTAAAAAGAATAAGAAAATTGTAATGCATTCAAACAAGGATATCGGTAATCAAAAAAAGGAAAAGGGAAAGGAAACAGAAAAGGAAAAGAAAAAGGAAAGGAAAAAGGAAAGGGGAAAGGAAAGGGAAAAGGAAAAGGAAAAGGAAAAGGAAGAAAAACATGAACAGAAAGTTGGAAAGAATACAGAAATAAAAAATGAAAATAAGAAAAAATTAAATGAGAAAAAAATAAATAAATTAAATGAAATCAAGTCATTTCATGTTAAATTTCTTGATCGTTATGGAACAATTTTTTCTGAAGGTCTAGTTATTATTAATTTTCAAAAATTATCAATTTCTTTACAATCAAATGATAATCAAATTAATAAAACGATCGTTGATTTTTCTGGATTTGATATTTTTACAAATATAAATAGACCATTACTTTGCCAACTGAAAATCCAAAATGAAATATTCTTATTTCAACATACCTCAGCAGAAAATACTTCTCTTTTCACAAAAACTATCTATGAGTTTCATCAAAAAATTTTTTAAAAATACTTTATTTATTGTTTATTTGATTTTATTTGTATAAATTAAATAAAAACCAATTTTAATGAATTTCTTTTTTATAGCCTTCTTTCCATTTTAAGGTAAATATTTTTTTAAAAGAATAAATATTATTTAGAATCATAACAACACCAGAGTTAGACTTTTATTTTTATTTTTTTTTATTAAAGTTTATGCTATTGGGAAAAAGAGTAATCTAAAGTTCAACAAGTATAATTCCAATACTGTAAAGGTTTCAAAGGTTAATGTATTCAAGAACTTTAAAACACCTTAAATAAATTGTAGGATTTTAAAAAGCCGTTAAAGATTTGGTAACTTGAAGCAAAGATAAAAAGAAAAAACCAAGTTAAAAGTATTATGGAAAATTAGGAGATAACATGATTGTTTGTCATAAAAGCTAAAAAATTTGATCGAAAAAACTTTACACATAATTTTCACAATTTGTGTTAATCACACACGTTTTTGTTCACAAAAAATTTGACAAATAAAATTTCACAAATTAAAAAGAAAAATTTATTTTTTTGATGATATGATTTCCTATTCATGTGGAATTTTCTTGCAGATTTTAACAATAGACATTAATCAAGTTTGAGGAATTTCTGTATCATATATCTTCATTGTACAACAGAAATTAAGTTGAAAAATATTTGATAAAATTTCCTTTTCACCATACTACATGGAAAATTTAAACACCAAAAAGTAAACATAGCCAAAACTATAAGACAAATTTCAAAATTAGGGGCAAACTTTGTTGTTATTATTTTTTTCTTTTTTCATTTGTCTTTCAAAAAATACAATGATTATACAAGATTTTTATTTATTAATCTATATTGGCTATTGTCTCTAAAAAATTTAGTAAAATACCTTATTATTCAAAAAAAAACACAATTAAACTAATTTTTTTCTGATGAAAAATCTGCCCCTATTTTTGAAATTAAGCTTACATTGGATTTCAGTTATACTTCATTTATAAATTATTTTTTTCAAAGTTATCATAATTTTATGTAATAAAAAAAGGATAGCAATTAAACTCATGAAAATCCGAATACCCCCCTTTTTCAAAAATACCAACTTTTAAAAAAAACACCTGATTTTTTGGGGTATTTTTTTAATGAAAAAAGTTGAAATGAATTAATTTTTGATTGAACATTAAGATTGAAAAAAGAATAAATGTTCAAGCAATTTGCAGAAAAAAAAACAGGTAATATATATAAAAACTCAAACATGAAAAAAAAAAAAAAAATGATAAAAATTATTCCAAAAACAGATAAAAAATCAGATTTTCTATTTAATTTAGCGATAGCTTTTGATTGAAATATTTTGTGCTATTTTAAAATTGAAAAATATGTTTCATTTTAGATTATTAAAAAAATACTTGAAAATTATCTCTCTACTCAGCCAATTAAAAAATTCAAAAATTTTACAATTAAAAATAAAAAAATATTACAGAAAATTTTCATTTTTTTTTCAATTCCTATTAATATCTAATAAAATTTTAAACCTTTTTGAAAATTGTTATGTATCATAATGTTTATTATTTGAGTATATAACTTAAAAACAAAGAATGTTTGGATTTTTTTTTGAAAAAATAGTTTGTGTCTTGCAAGATCTTACTTTTAAAACTGATTTAACAATATTTTTACATTTGACAATTTTTTTCTTCTCAGAATGGCTATTTCGGATATCCAAATGAAAACCAATAATTTGTCGTCCCTACGACCCAAAAAAAACTAAAAATCTATTAGTTGCAAGACTTGAAATAAGCAGAATTCATTTCAATTTTGAACCTTTTATAAAACAGATATGTTATTAATAAAGGGGGAAAAGAGTTAAATTCACTTATACGTGTAAAATAAACTCAATTTGTTTTGAAGATTTTGTCTACTTAAAAATGAAGATCTATGATTGAGTTTAACATACTTACTTGAGCTTTTTTCTTGTAGAAATGAATAAAAACAATTTCCTTTTGTTAAAAAAAATTGAAAAAATATTTACAAGAAATTAAAATGAAGATCAAGTCATAAAATATTCTATTACTATTATTTTAAAAATCCTATTCTCAAAGTAAAATAATTTACGTTAATTGGTTTGTGAAAATATTCAATTTGCCGTTTTTACAAACCAAAATTAAAAAAAAAAAAAAAAAGAAAATAAAATTATTTCTTTTTGTAATTCACAAATAAATTAAAAGCCATACGCAACAAGCTTAAAACAAAACTTTTAATAGGAGTATCCGTACAAAGGTTTAACAATTTAAATGGATCAGTTTGAGGCTAAATATGTACAACTTTTTCGTTTTTCACTTTTTTCAAATACCTTGAGCAATATTCCTCTTTCTATTTTGAAATTAAACCGTCTCGATCTACAAATTGGAAATTTCAGTCGAAAAGAACCTTCCTCTCTTTTGTGAAATTTCTCTTTTCTCAATACTTTTTCTGGCTTTTTGCTTTTGGGTTGTGGTTTCCTTTTGATTTCAAATTGCGATTTCTTTTTGAATATTTTTGTTTTTTCATTTGCCGTTTTCTTTGTGATTTTGATAAACCTTGTTTTGAATTTTGTTTTTTGCGATCTAACTGTTGCGATTCCTTTTGAAGTAGCCTCTTTTCCTTTTCAATTTGCTTGGTATGTTCGTTTTGTTGTTTTTCCAAATCTTTATAGCTTGTCTGTTTTTTCCAAAATTCTGGATCCAAAAAGTTATTCCCAAGATTAGTGCCATGTTCACAAATACCTAAATTTTGAATCAACTTTTCGGACACACAAGGGTTGTTAAAAAATTTGTTACTTCTTAATGACTCATTGTAACTTTTACCCGATTGAAGAAAACGCTTGATAATTTGGTCTAACCTTATTAATTTCTCTTGATCAAGAAACGCAGTACGTTTAACATCCTTGGAAAGCACATAATCGCACATTTGTATTGATAAAGGGTGTGTTGGTTCAAACAATTTGGTTACGTCAGTTGGACGGATTGGTTCACTTTCTTCATCGGATTCTGAATAATCATTTAAAAGATTCATTAAATAAGAAACAGAAAAAGTACTTTGGTGATAAGCTACTAAAAAATGAAATAGATAGATTATATAACCCTTTATTGGTTGAAATTAAAAACAAATACACTGGCTCTGGGTGTAAAATTAATTGTCAAGTCAAACTTGTTCACTTGACGGATCTTTGAAAAACAAATCAGACATTTTTATTTTTTAATGAATTTGAGGAGACAAGTAATTATAGTTGTTTTTTATAAGAAAAAGTGCGAGTATTATTGGGTGAAATTCAGATTATTAAGGTCTACAGTTCTTGAAATCGGAAAATAGATTATTTTCCTACACTCCTCGGACTTTTTAGCAAACACTATAAGATCGCAATAATGTTCAAAAAAGTGAATAAATTTAAATCATGTTGGAAAATAGAAAATATTTTACATTTTAAAGTAATTGGACTTTTTAAGACAACTCGAATAAATTGAAAAAGGAAAAAAACAAATGATTTTTTTGAAGCTACAAGTCTTGAATATAATATACACAATTTTTTTTTAGATTATTGTTTGAGTCGGAAAAAAAGGGTTTTTTTGTTATTCGTCAAATCATAAGAAATAGATATTTTTCAAAATCAGTAATTACTGACAGGGAGAACCTTAATAATTCAAAACATAATATAAAAATGTCAACTTATTGTATTGGTTTGAGTGATTACAAACTGTTACACAAGAACAAAACAATTTTTTTATATAATAATGTTTTAGTATAAAATACTTTAATTATAAAGTTGTCATGAAGAGTTGTATTTATTTTTCGCAGAATTAATTAATTTTCAAAATAATATATATATATATACAGTCAGTTTCACTTTTAAGACACAAACTTTCAACGAAATTTAAGGCACAAAAAAAATCTCAAATTAAAGCACAAAATTTAAATTCTAGTAAAAATAAATTGTAAAAAAAAAATTCCAAATTTTGTGCCTTAATTTGAGATTTTTTTTGTGCCTTAAATTTCGTTGAAAGTTTGTGCCTTAAAAGTGGAACTGACTGTAAAAAAAAAAAAAATCTTTTTAATAACTTTACTGGCAAATAAGACATTTTATTGTGAATTCATGTAGAAAATGACAATAAAATATTTTTGTTTTTGACATTTATTATCAAATATCTGGTCCACTTACAAGAATATTTATAACAATATAAATCATTTTTGGAAGAAAAAGGTTAATTTTTATTTTTGAAAAAAAAAATTTATAATGCAAGAAATAAAATGATTTTTTAATTTTTTTTTTCATAAAAAATGGATAAAAAAAAAAATTAATATAACTTGCAATATCCCCCTCCCTTTTTTTTTTTTTTTCAATTATTATTTAAGAAGTTTAAAGTGCACTCTAGTTTCCCTTGGATCTAAATTATGTTTCAGAAATTTCGCCTGGAATCATATATTTCACGATTATTAATTAAACAAAATAATTTCAAACTATCACAGTTTAAAAATATTTCATTAAAATTTCTTTATTTCAATTTATTGTGAAAAATCAATCTATTGTTTTTCAGAGGAAGGATATACACATAAAAAATGATCAATATTTTCTATGGTCCCTTTTGTTCATACTTTGAGCACGAATTAAAATTTTTATTTGATTTTTTATTGATTACATAGTAATATCTATTTTAGAAGTTAGTAAATGTTCTGAATTTGTTAATTTTTGAGCAAGAAGGGTAAAATAAATATTTTTGAATTTAAAATAAATATTTTTGATATTTTATTAATTAAAATATCCTTGAGGAGTGTCATCAAGTGCCGTTAAGTGTCTAGTTTTTCTTGAGTTTTTCCATTTTATTTGAAAATTTTATTAATTGTCCTAATTAATAGAAAAGTCAAGTAAGCCTAAAGACACTTTTTTTTTAATTTTAAAAATTAAAATAGAATTTCAAAAATCTTCTTTTTATTTCTAATATAAAATAAAGCATACGACATTGTCCTAATGGAGGTTTTCCAAAATCCAAAAAATATTGATTAAAATCAAAGATTTAACTATAATTGTTAAAATTATGAAAAACCTAAGGGCAATTACAACTTGTAGAATTCATCAACTCATTATATATATATATATATTTAAATTTCTTTTTTATTTCAATTAAATCTTTTGAATTCCAATTGATTTTATAATTTATCTGTAGGTTTATTATATTAATTCTTTAAACACAAGTATAAATTGAAAAAAATTGAATTTATAAATATTCAATCTCTGGGCTAATTACTCATCCTTTCAAAATCAAAATAATCTGAAAAATTGATTTTTAAACTTTAGAGCTCTTTATCTCCTCTAGTTTAGAAGTTATTTTCAATTTTCGATTTTTTTGTCAAAAAATTTTTTTTTTTGAAATTTTGAATTTTTCATTTTTAAAAAAGGTACCTTTTAACACAAAAATGATTTATTTTTGGTATTTTAAAGATCATCATACTAGGGTAATTTTTGATTAAAAATATGATTTTGGTGAAAAAAATGAAAAAATTAAGGTTTAAAAACAAAATTTTTTTTGAAAATTTTTTTACTACTCTTTTGATTTTCCCATTTTTGATTTACTCGATTATTATATTTATAATATATTTTAAACTACAAAAGTTATAAATTTTTTAATTTTGAATTTTTTTTTTTTAGATTAAAGTTAATTATAAAAATACCTAAGTTACTATGAATATTAGTTGATAAAATGATATATAAAAATCTATTTGATATAGAAAAATTTTTTTTTCAAAATTTTTTATTTTGATTTTTTTTGTGAATTTTTTATATTTAAACATTATGAGGGTTAGTGGTTTAGAAAATATTTAGTATTTAAAATAAGTGTTTTTGACTTTTTTCAAAATTGAAAATTTTAAAAAATGTATATAAAAAATTTTTTTCAAAATATTTTTTAAAGTTCTAAAAATTGGTAAATTTGAAAAAAAAAAATTTTTTTTAACATCTCAAAAAATGATTTTTATTTTTATTTTAACTGAAAAGCAATGTTTAAAAAAAAACTTTTTTTTTTAATAGGAAAACTCTAGTAAAATTTCATTTTTTTCTACTTTATCAGAAAAAAAATCACATTACCAATATTTTGAAAAAAAAATTATTAGACCTCATCTTATTTTATCTAAATATTCATTTTTTCAAATTTTTTGATAGTGTAATCACTAGAAAAATATTAAAAAAGGCTAAAAAATTAAAAACAAATTTTTACTAGAGTTTCCTATTAAAATGATTTTTTTCAAAAAAAAAAAAAATTTTATATAAGTTTTTTTCAATTCAATTTTAAATTTGTTAATTTTTTTTACAATGAAAAAAAAAAAAAAATTTTTTTAATCGTAAAAACTTGTAGTTTTTTTTCAAAAAAAATATATATTAGAAAAATTACTCAATTAAAAATTCAATTTTACAGCCAGTTTCACTTTTAAGGCACAAACTTTTAACGGAATTTAAGGCACAAAAAAATCTCAAATTAATGCACAAAATTTGGAATTTGTTTTTTTTACAATTTATTTTTACTAGAATTTGAATTTTGTGCCTTAATTTGAGATTTTTATTGTGCTTTAAATTTCGTTGAAAGTTTGTGCCTTAAAAGTGAAACTGACTGTATTATCTTCAGAATTTTATAATTTTAAAATATCCAATAATTACTCATTAGCTCAACGGTAGAGCACCGAGATCTCAAAATTTGAAAAGTGTGTAGCCGGAGTTCCATTCCTGATAAGATCAATTAAATTAATAGTTTTTTTTTATTTTTTTTTAAAATTTTTATATATAATTTAATCGATTAAAGTGTACATGTTTGCGACCTGAATTTACCTTTAAATCGTTTCAAATTTTTTTTTTTCAAAAATTCAAATCCTCTTAAGGTACCAAAATTCGTATAAATGCTGGTAACTAAGTATTTTTCTGTGTTGGGAGTAGAAGATTTTAAATTATTTATATATAAACTCTGTTTCAGTCAAAGGGGCCCAAACGTTTTTTTCAAATATCAATTATTTTATATAATTGACCTTTGAAGAACAAATTAGAAATAAAGAGAATAATACACATCAAAGAATTGTTGATACCTGTCTGAAAGAAAACTAATTAATCAATAGCTTTTCTTAAAAATTGAAAAACTCAAATTCTTAGGGCCCTATTGAGAAAAACAAGGATGTTCATTTTGAACTTTTACTGGTATTTGAATAATAAATATGAAACATTTTTCACTTCATTTTCGATACTTTTCTTTTATAAATCAAGCCCCCAAACAAAGTTTGTTGGTATTTGTGGTCTCTATTTGAAAAAGGAAATGAAAATGAAGTAAAAATTTTTCACATTTATTAAACAAATATCAAGATCAAAGATCGAATTGAATTCCAATAGAAATAAATACGATTTCTCAACAATCTTTACATGGTTTCAATGACATTAGAATAACACGTTTTTACCAAGTGACTATTGATCTTGCAATAAAAATTTTTTTGCAAATGAATGACGTTTTAAAAAAAAAATCGAAAAAAAAAACAAAAATGTGTAAAAATGTGAAAAAATGATTTGAATTTTGAATATTTCCAAAAAAAATTTTTTCTTCTAATATCTATGCAAACCCTTTAAACACGTGTATTTCACCCATTACAACTGGGCCCCTTTGACTGAAAAATAGTTTAGTTAAACCTACAATTAAAAAAAAATTTTTTTTTTTTTTTTTCAAAAAAAAAACTTTTAAATTCATTTTAACCTATCGAGGTCACTATTTAAACAATATAAAAACAATCTCAATTTTTCATTTTTTTGGTGGGTCTTATATTTTTCGAGTTATTGCCCAAAATAGTTGTGAAAAATCACAATTAAAAAAGTTGTATATAAAAATTGATTTTGGGCAATATCTCGAAAACTAGACGTCCTAGAGACTTCTAAACACCAAAAATCGAAATTTAAGAAAATATTGAATTTGTTGAGCAATAAAAACAATTTTTGATCCTAGTTTTATATTTTTCTTGTGAAATAGACAAAGACAAATTTTTTAATTTATTTTTGAATTTAAATTTCTTTTTATTTACTGAAATTACCATTTTTTCAATTTCTATTCTGTTTTGTAAATAAGAATTATTGTATTTATGTTTATGTTACATATTCCAGTAATCTATCAATTAATAAAAGAATTTCAATAATTGAAAGTTATTATTTTGCAATTAAAAATTTCTAATCCATATATTAATAGAATTATTATAAAAGATTTAAATAATCTATTTTTTTTTAAATATTTGTTAAGAGAAGTGTTATTGAATAATTCTTTGCACATGTTATATTTTTCTTTAGATTTTTTTTTAAATTATTAGCTATATCTGAAATTTTATCTAAATCAATACCCAAATATTTAATTTATTTTAAATCTTTCGGTTTAACTATTTTATCTTTATTAGATTTTAATCTAATTTTGAATAATAATTTTGTGTATTGAATTTAAAATCTGATTAAATTGAATTATATTTTTTTGAATAATTAAGTTTTAACCTTCTACAAACATTTAGTAATGTTTTGTTAATAGAATAATTTTCAATAAAAAAAAATGTAAAATAAGAGCAAATAAAATAGGGGATAGGGATATACTTGAAATATTCCAAGTTCTTCAACAATTTTCCTTAACCGAAGTTTCTGATTAGATCATATTTTTTTTTTTTTTGACAATTAGAAAATCCAAAATAAGTAAATAGAGAATATCAATAATAGCATGCTTAACTATTGTGTCATGTTGAAGTGAAATACAAATCTCTTGAATGAAAAAACAAAGAAATTATGAACAAAATTAATAAAAACCAGATCAAAAAAAAAAAAGAAATATCGAATATTAAAAAATAACTTTCAATATGAATATTCATGATCAATTATCAACAATTAACTTAACTACAAGTATTATGGTTGTGATTTTGGATTTTCTTAATAAAACATAGCATTGAGTTTAATTTTTATTTTTTTTATTTTTTACCAATTACTTATTATAACCCCCCCTAAACATAATTTTTCCTTTCTTTTATACATACATACATACATTGATATATATATATTCTATTTTCTTAATTTTTTGTCAATTTTTTTTAATTGAATTCTGAGCATAAAAATAATTTCTTACTTTCACTTCATCTTCTCTCTTTACCTTTCCAAATTATTTAAAGACAATCTATCCTTTATTATTTTATAATGTCAATTTGTAATGTGGAAAAAAAAAAAAATACTAAATACTTTTTAGTGATTCTGACAAACAGGTAATTCTATCTTTTATTAAATAATAAAAAAAAAATCATTTTTTTTTATTAACCAATTAATTTTTAATAATAATTTTGGATATTTAAATCATTAGAATTTGAATTGAGTTTAAAAAACAAATTTTAAAAAGTTTTTTCCACATTTTTGGAAATAGTTTACTTTCTCTTTCCAATACAAAACATAAAAAATTAATAAATAAAAATATCTTTAAATTTATTAGTAAAGAAGTAGATATATATATATATATATATCGAGTATAATTTTAATTATTTTGTAAAGAATTTTCCAAATCCAGATAAAATTAATAATATATTATTATTTTTCCTTTTTATCACCAGCATTATTCTCGCCAACGTTATCAATTGATCCAACCTTTTTTTTAACTTGAAAATAACTAATTGCAAAAATAATAAGATAAACGATCACAGTATGTAAGACTATATATAAAAATAAATATTAAAATTAAATAATAATAATCATAATAAAAATGTTGTGAGAAAGTTTGTTATTTAAAAAATGATAATTATACCAATTGTATATAAATATAAATAAATTTAATAAAAAAAAATTGGAAAATATCTTTGAATGTACAAGTTGGAAGGAAAAAGAAATACACCATAATTTTAGAGTTTTAAGAATATCAAAAAACAAAAAAAAATTATTCTTCATTTTCAAATAAAAATCCACTTTTTTTGAATTTTTACAGATTTGAATTCGAATTTTTTTCTCTGATTTTTCTATTAATTTGTCTTGTTGCAATAATTACATTTTATCAATTTTGAGAGCCACGATTTAATTCAAAACTTAAATTCTTTAAAACCATTTGTGGAGCTAAATACACGAACAGTTAAATAAAAGGTAGTTATGTGTTGGATATATCCTAGGATAATATATTTTTACCAACCAATGAATAAATGGAAATCAAAATACATTAAAAAAATGATCAAGATATAATAAAAAAAATCATTTATTTCTTATCTTGTCTGTAATCTATGATACAATGAATTCTTCTTCTTCACTCAATTTTATTTTTAATTCTAGTGGAAAAACCTTTGTTTGGAAAATTGCTGATTAACAAATTACTTTTTACATCTAAAGAATTTCTAAAATGAATTTTAATTCCTATTGTCATTCAATTCATCGAATTCTAGTTTTGGTTAAAGAAAATGGGATAATATTTGTAAATTACTCTTTAGAAATATAGATTTATAGAACGAATTTGTTTGGTTTGATAATTAAAACAATTTATTTTCAGAAATAAATGTAAACCACAAAATCATTATGAATTTTACTTTTTAATTATTTGAACAATATTTTTATTTTTTTTCGATGGATTGAATCTTTTGTAACTTGTTTTTTGATCTCAATAATTCAATTCTTTAACTTTTAATTTATTAAACAATATTCTTTGTTTCTGCTTGGTTTGATAACAATATTTGAAAAAAGAATTTTGAAAATACTGGTAATATAAATTCAAATGGAATAAAATATTTTCGGATGATTATCTTTTTTTAATTCTGAAATACTGTTAATTACAAAATAAAACGATCATAATTTTCATTCAACTTTCGAAAAAAAGGAAATATTCACAAGAATTAAAATTCGTTGTCAAAGTCCCCAATTCTAAAAAATAAATTTAAGAATTTAAGTTTCTTTTAAGGTTTTAGTCTCAATTAATTTTTTTTTTTGACCAATTTCTGAATAAGGAATCCTTATCTAGAAATATGTTTAAAATTGATAAAAAACAGTTTTTTTCAATGTTAGAACTTTTCGTTCTTGTTTTTTTTTTAAAATTTTTCAATTAGTCAAAAATAGTGAATTTTGAAATATTTTTTTAATAAAAGAAAGAAAAAATAACAAAAACGAAAATTTTGATCTTGATTTACTTATTTTCTCAAAATTAATATTTATTCTCATTTTGAAAAACTAAAAAATAATTGAAAATTAGTGAATATTTTCTCTTTCACTTCTCTTCATCCAACTTGACTCTGTAAAGAACTTAAATTGTTTTCTCAATAATTACTTTTTATCAAAAATAGTTCTTATTTTTTTCTTTTTTTTTTTTTGACTCTGACAAATACTTTTCGAATGATAATTTGGGAACACTTTTTAAAACTTCAAATTTGACAAAAACCAAAGAGTGTAAACTCAAAAAGTGGTTTCAAGAAAAAAAAGAATGGTACAAGAAAACAAATAAATCTTTTATTTAGGGTAAAGCATATATTGCATATTTTTTTCAAATCAAACTGCTTTTTATGCAAATCCAAAAAAAAGCTTTTCAGGTTTATTTTTCAAATTATTTTTTGTAGGTCTTCCACAAACACAACAAGGTTTTGCTTTCTTGCTCATATTTTTTTTTATTTTTTGTATTTTTGCGAAAAGTTGAAAAAAAGCAACTTTCAAAAAAGTGAAAAAAATGGAAAATATTTTTATTTCTAAAAAAACAATAACTAAATTTAATGAATGTCATTTATCGAGATTCCATTACCATACTAAGAAGTTTTTCACTTTGATTTCAAATCTAAGTAATTGGAAAAAAAAATTCTAAATCTCTATTAAATTTACCTAAAAAAATTTAAGAGAGACTAGTCCCTTAAGAATTAAAATTATGAAATGTTACATTATTTAATAGATCTTTTTTTAGAAAGCGCAATAAAAAGTTTGTTCAATTTATTTTACAATAAATAGTACTTTTTATTTAGGATTCTTAGTTTAGTCACTATATCAGCAAAAAAAAAAGTTCATAAAATTTAAAGACTGAACCCTGGTTTTACTTTTAGTTCTTATTCTGTTCACAAATAAAGTAATTTAAGATATTTTGATTTCAAAAGTTTCAATATCTCATGAATCTCACAAAAATCTTTTTTCAGTGAGGTTATCACAATTAAAACTGTCAGAATTGTAAAAATGAACCAACTTGCCACTTCAAAGGAAAAAAAAAAAAAAAAAAAATAACAAAAGAAAAGAAAAGAATGTAAAACTTACTTGGTATAACAAAAAAAGTATCAAAAACTCTTTCCTTTTTAAAAATGTCAGTAGAAACCCAACATGAGAACAAATTGTTGAGTTGGTGAATTAAGATCGATTCCAAAATGAAATTTGTAGCATACATCCTACAAGCAAGAACAGATCCAACGACGATCCCAAGGATCACTTGAAGGAAAACATAGTGAGAGTTGTACATTTTTGTCGAAATTAGGTTAAAGAAATGAACAAGCCCAAAGGCCAAATTGCCAACAAGAAGAGAAAGCCATACGGCCTTTTTATGGTTCAGTACTGTTTTAACTTGTTCAAAGGTTACTAAAAACATAAGAGATCTGAAAATTATTTCTTCTTTGAGAGGTGAAAAAATTACTAACTCAAACAATCGATTATAATCAAACCTTCCCTCTTTGACAACATTTTCTAAAGAGTATATATTTTTTGAGTATTTATTTTGCCAAAATCTCATGACAAACAAATCTGCTATATGAACAAAAAGCAAAGCAATACCAACAAACGAAAAAAACTTTCGTGCTTTGATTCGTTTTTGTCGTTTTTCTTCTTTTTCTTTTTCCGTTTCTTCTTTCATTGCCTTTTGTTTTTCTTTTTCTTTTTCTTTGTTTTGTTTCTTTTTGTTTTTGTTGGAATTTTGTTTTTTCTTTTTGAGATCTTTTGTTATGACAAACCTTGATTTGAAAAGATCGTCTCCAGGGTTTGGATCAACTCCTAAAAAAGAGACAAGTGTTTTTCGGAAGGGTAAAATTGAGATGTACTCAGAATTAGCTATCCGAGGATAATATCGGAAAAATAACCAACCAACAACAATTAAAGCGATTGACAATTGGACTAAAAAGGAGATTATCATCGAGAGCCACTCAGAACGTATCCCACAAAATAAGACTTGAAACATGTTTTGGCTGGAATATTCCTTACTGCATTTTGCATATGTATTCTTGTTTTGTAATTCCAAAACAGAGAGATTATTACTCAGGCCATAGACCAATTGAGACGATATAATTGTGGCAATAACCAATTCAAAGGCTATTAAAAAGGTCGTAAATATGGCTTTGAGAATTGTTGTCTTTTTGGACATCTTTAAGTGAAAAATATAAAAAAAAAAAAATGGTATCTGTGTCTTATTTTTGTTTAGATTTTCTCTGATGACGATTACCAATTTTTGAAGAATTCAAATACAAAAAAGGAAGATGAAAATTACTTTGTAATACTCAAGATGATCAGACTTTAGTCAATTGGTTGGTTTTGGATTGCATTTCATCAGTAGAAGCAAGTGAATAATAATTGTTGAAGGACAAACTGAATTTAATTTGAAGTGAATCTAACTAGTCTTACAATATTTATATTTGTGAGGTACTTTTAGTGTTGGGGTTAGTGAAAAATTGGAATTTAGGGTTTATTTTCGAATATTTGAACTTTGTCAAAAGATTTTTCATCATTCTTCAGGAGATTTAATATAGAGAAAATTAGAAAATCATAATTTCTCTTTCCCTGATCTAGCTTTACACTTCTTTTTAAAATATAATAGGTTTTGGTACAATGATTTAAATATATTTTTAGAAAAACTAGAAAGAAAGTGAAAGAAGAGATCAAAAAGAGATTTTACTTTTGTTGAATTTTATTTTTTTTCCATTTTACCACTGGCTAAATCTTCTTTATATTGGGAAGAAGATTTACAAAGGAAAAAGATCAAGTGGGTAATTGCTAATACTATGATACTTGAAAACAAAAAAGCAAAGGCTAAAAATGACCAAAGGTTTAAAGTAAATAAGTTCAAAAGTAAATTAGAAATTTCAACAACTTAAACAATGATCCCCAAGTGAACATTCATGATCAATTATCCAATTTTTAAATCAACCAAAAGTATCGTGGTTCTGGTTTTGGGATTTATTAATTAAAGATAACATTGGTTTTTTTTTTCTGATTTTTTATCAATTACTTCTAATAAACCCTTATTTAATATTTTTTCAATTTTTTTTTTCTTTTCAATTTTTTGCTTTTACTTTTGCTTTTTAACCCTAAAAAAATAATTGGGTATGTATTTCCGGTGAACGATCATGAAATCTATGCTTTTACGCTTAAATTACCTTTTACGGAAATTTAAGTATAGGGACATCTAGAGTGTAATTTACGCTTCTTTCATCAATAAAGGAAAATTTTGTCTTTTTTTATTTGTGAATTTCTAAAAATTTTTGAACATAGCTACCCTAACTTTTCATTTTGATAAAAAATTCCAAAAAAAAATTGTTATATATGATTTTTCTTAAATTAACCTATTTTTACAGATTATTTTTCTGGTTTAATATATTATATCAGGATTGAGTTATCAGATAATATAAATTACTAATAACCCTTCTATGTTTTAAGGGTAACCAACACAGTATTAGGTTACAAGTATTTGTAAAATAAAAGAGTAAAAAAATTTCACTTCATTTTTCAGATTGTTATTTTACGTTACCAAAGAAGTAAAATGTTATTTGTGTTCTCAATTTAGATGATTAATCCCTTTTTAAAATCAATAGAGGTTAGGTAAACTTCGGATCCAATAAGAAAGTTAGATTTTAGAAATTACATAATCACCAGCTTGATTTTTTAATAAACAAGTTTTCAATTGAAATTTTAAGTAAATTGTCAATTTCTAGCATCGTTTGGTAGTTAGTTAATCTCACAAATTTTTATTCAGAAAGATCTAAGAAGTAAAAAACGAGATATTGTTCTAAAATTTAACTATCTTTGTATCTTAAAATTAAAAAGAAGGTTGGGAAAGTTCACCTTTTTGAGAAAATCTTCATTAATAACAATTTTTAGAACCCTTGCATATTTTTAATTATATTCAATTATTTCCATTGTCAAATGTTTGCAGATGATTTAATTTTAATTATATAAGGAAATATAAATCAAATAAATTGAACATTAATATATCTAATAATTATTCAATTTGGGATAAAACCTAATAAAGACAAAACAGAAACATCGCAAGATTTATCTAAGATTGATTATTTATGAATTTTTTTAGAAAATATTTCGCAACTAATATATAATCCGAAAAAGGCAAAAGTAACTTATAACAATTCTAAACAATTATTTAATAATTACTCTCTGAATAATAGTTTTAGAAAATAGATTATTTAAATCTTTTATATTAAGTCAATTGAAATATGGTTTAGAAATAGATAATGATAAAATTTTAACCCTAAATTATTAAAATTCCTTGATTAACACATATATTACTGGAATATGCAAAATAAACTGAAATACAACAGTTCTCATCTATAAAACAGAATTTAAAAACAAAAATTTGGTAATTTCAATTAATAAAAAGAAATTCAAATTAAAAAATAAATTAAAAAATTTATCGTTGCCATATTTGAATAAACTAATAAAATTTAACCAAAGAATTAATAATAAAATTAATTGGAATTCAAAAGAATTTAAAACTTCTTAAAAACGAATTGTGTAATTATAATTATTATGGGCTGTTAAATTCAACCAGTTGGAAAGTACAAGAATATTTTCAAATATTTAAAAAACCAAAAAAAATAAACATTAATCAAAAATATTTAAGTTATCCTTCAAGTTCAACAATTCTAAAATTCAGCACATTTACAAACTGCTTAAATAGATATTACTATGTAATACATAAAAACTCAAATCAATGTTTTCCTTTATGTTTAAAATATGAACATAAAGAGATAATAGAAAATATTGATCACTTTTTATAAATGTGTCCTTCCTATACAAAAGGTAAATTGATATTTTTCACAATGAATTGAAAGAATTAATTTTTAATGAAATAATTTTATGTCAAGACAGCTTAAAATTATTTTCATTAATTAATAATTGTGAAATCTATGATTTCAAGCTTAAATTCCTGAAATGTATTTTAAGTAAAAGGGCACTTAGAGTTTAATTGACACTACCTCATCAATAAAAAAAAAACAACTACATACATTAGATCTTTTTAAAACTTAAATATTAATTTTCATTAGGTAAAATCCAAAATTTTTTTATCGAATTTCAAAAACCAAAATTTCCATATTCAAAGGTCACTCCACTATCTTTTAAAGTATGTTAGGATTTAAGAAAAGAATATAAATATACTGGAAAAGAATATGGATTAACATTTTTATAATATCAAAAAATAGCTTTTTAAATTTTTTTGATCAAATATGTTTTTTTATTTAATTTCGTCTTAAAAAACCTCAAAAGACTAAAAATCGCAATATTTTGAATTTCCATCGTTCAACTATCATTTAAATCCTTTGCTCTGGAAAACGTATTGAGTTCCAACCTTAAGAAACACAAAATACAAATACTCCTTAAAAATGAAAAAGAAAAAAAAATTTCAAAGTCTTGACACTTTGAGATCTGAATTTCAAAACCAAAACTTTAATTTGAATTTGTTGAAATTTTAGTAGTGGTGTTTTTATAACAAAAGTGGGAAAAAAAAGGTTAGAGACTTTCACATTTTTTGATAAAGGAATAAATCCAAGATCAAATAAAAATTAAAATTAGAAAAAAGAAATTTACTTTTTTAATTTAATTAGTTCGAAAAATTTGAATTTACTTGAAGAAAACTAACAACAAGGCAAAATTTAAATCTATCTGAATCATTCAAAAGAAAATTTATCAAAAATTTTATCAGTTTTTTTTATTTGGACAAATCAACTAACTTAAAACAGTATGAGTGAAAATTATTTTAAAATTGCTATTGCTGGAGGTGGTGGTGTTGGAAAATCCTGTTTAGCAATGGGGTTCCTACGTGAAATTTTTCTGGAAAATTATGGTATGTAACAACAAAATATGATGCTAATTCTTTTTCTTTTTCTTTTCTCTTTTCTCAATCTTCTTCTTTTGCAAAATTTCTTTGCAAGAAAGCTATTCTTAAAACGCTTTACTGTTTTTTTAATTCCTGAAATTCTTTGTCAAATCATAGATCCAAATTTTCAAGATTTCTCCCGAAATGATGTTATGGTGGACGATCAAGTAGCTATACTTGAAATTATGGATATAGCGTACCAAGAAGAATACACACCCAATCGTGATCGACACCTCCGATCACAAGACGGATTTGTATGTGTCTTCTCACTCACATCCAAGGCAACTGTTGGGGCAGTTAAAAGAGCCTTACTCCACATTAGAAGAGTGAAAGAAAAATACAAATTTGTGGACGTTTTGATTGCAAACAAATGTGATCTCAGCGAAGAAGAAAGAGCGTTCTCTTCTGACGTAGGCAAGGATCTGGCAAGAGAATTCAATGTTCCCTATTTTGAGTGCTCTGCAAAGACAGGAGAAAACGTCGAGAACTCCTTTCACGCAATCGTCCGCGAAATTAGAAATGCTAGAAAAAACAATAGACGAAGAGGAAGAAAAAGCAATCGAAGAAGAAGAAGAAGAAGAAGAAGAAAAAAGAAGAAATCGATTTGTATTGTTTTTTAAAAAATATGGTTCCACAATTTGGTTGGGTTAGAAAATTCTCAATTACTCTTGTTGTTTCCATTTTGTTCTTTTTTTTCTGTTAATTTTTATTGTATAAATTTTTTGTTTTAAAGATCATTTTTAAGGATAACTCAAATTATAAAAGTATACAGTAGTATAAATAACCCAGGTTGACAACCTTTAACCCATTACAAAAATTTAACTCTTGTTTTTTTTTCAGATTTGGGTATTTGAAGATAGAAATCACTAATAGATTCTTGGTTCAGATCCAAATTGACTTTAGAGGTTGGATATTAATTAATGTAAATGATTCAATTTTATTAAATGCTTTTGTTTCAAAAATTTGTCAATATTTACAAAATATGTGAGATAAAATGATTTATTTTTAAAAATTCAAAAAATAGAAATTTTTCTCATTTTTTTGTCAAAAAATTACATTTTAATCTTTCAATATCTTCATTATTCTTTTTTAAAATTTATTTTTAGAACCCTATTTCTTGTTAATAAACTGTTTCCATCACATTGATTTGTTTCTTTTATTTCTACCCTCAGCCAATATTTTTTGCATGAGTTAAATTTTATTAATAGGTTATAATAAAAAACACACTTTATTTACGCAACTGTACTTTTTTTTTTTAAATAATGACCCTCTTTAATACTTTTATAAATTTCTTCTTTTTATTTGGTGTACTTTTTTTTTCTTGGCCCTGTTGTCAAAATAATGCTAACAGAAAAGTTAAATCCGTGTTTCAAAATAAAAAAATGTGTGCTTTTTATTTATTTTCAAAGACCTATACATTAACAGATCAAAGAAACTGGCAATAAACCCTAGTAAATATGGTATTGGTTTCTTAAAGTTCTATGATTTCAAAAGAAATTCTAAAAATGAAGGTTCAAATTGCAAATTTTATCTCAAAAAATAGAGTCAATTTTTCAGAATAATTTTTATATTTGTAAGAAAAAATTTCAAAAAATATATTTGACAGTGATAACAATCATTTATTTTAAATTATTTTTATTTTTAAACTTACAGCTGTTCCAAGGCTACCATAAAATTTTAAATAAAACACAATTGAGTTTTCTATTCTTATTTTCTATTTTCAAAAAATTCGGAAATAAGAGTTATTATTCAAAAAAAAATTTCAATAAATGAGCTATTATTCAAATTTTGAAACATTAAAAAAAAAAATTCAAGATCCCATGAAACTTATTAATTATTGGTCAAAAAGAGCCCCAAAAAAATATCAATATTTACTGATCTTTAAAAATTTACCTTTTTTGAACAATATTTTAAAGTGCTTCATGGATCTTCAAAATTTTTTTTTTTAATGTTTCAAAATTTGAATAATAGCTCATTTATTGAAATTTTTTTTTGAATAATAACTCTTATTTCCGAATTTTTTGAAAATAGAAAATAAGAATAGAAAACTCAAATCTGTTTTATTTAAAATTTTATGGTAGACTTAGAAAGACTGTAAAACTAGGATAAAACACATGTAATAATTTAATAATTTCAGGCAAAAGAAGGGTAATTTAGTTGATTCGCCTCTCCTAAGGAATAAAAAAAAAATAACAAAGAATTTTTATTTTTAAGAAAAAAACATTATATTCATTAAAAATTTAGAAAAGGTTTTTAAAGTTTTGTTTGGTATATTAATAAGGCAGGGTAAATTGAGAATTATTAATTTTGAAAATTTTTTATTAAATATCCTTACTTTAACTTTGCTATTTATATATTTAATTTACATTTAATAAAGCCATTTTAAAAAAGTTTGATCAAAAAAATTATCTATTGAGTCCTTAAAAAAGATCGAGTGAAGTTTCTCAATCATCTTTTTGATACTATTAATTTTAAATTAAAAAGATCAAAATTTTCATTCAGCTTTCCAAAATAATCACAGTCCGAAGAATTAATAACAAGTGATCAAAACGACCAATTCTAAAAGGCTAAATTTATAATTTTAAGTTGATTTTACAGAATTAAAAAATTGAAATTTTAAATGTTTTAAAACTCTATTTTAGGAAAGTTGAAGGAAAATTTTATTTAGTTTATTTTGTAACAAATAGTTATTTTAAAACCTTTTTCGATCAACTTTTTCAAAATAACAAGATACTTTGAAAAAAAAAAGGATAAAAGAATAAAAAAATAATTGATTTCAAAATAAAATGTTGCTATAAAGACTTCTTGTTAGACATTTTTATTAAATCTAAAAATGAAACCCTCCATCACTTTTTTAAATCTATAAAAAAATATCATTTCTTTATTTTAACCATTTTATCAATTTTGATTTAATAAAACCAAAACTGAAGTTTCCATGGATCAGAAACAACAATTTGAAGCCAATACAATGGAATTTAGTGTACCTATTTCTGATCTTTTCCTCATTCATTTTTTCTATTTATTCAGAACTTTTTTCCAATATTCTAATATTATGTTCTTAAATTCTTTTGTTTGTATCAAAAAAAAAACTTTCAGAATACAAAAACACTAACACGAAGAACGAAAACAACCACTTTAAGCCAAACCTCATTTGAACCGTTTTTAACTTTTCTCTTGCAAAGGAAAGAAACTCATATCAATAAAAAGCTTTTCATTGTTGTAAAGTCATGCGTCCATCTAATTCAAAACACTGGCTCAAAAACTAAGAAAAGTATAAAATTTCTGTTTCTTCAGTATTATTCTAGCTCGATCCTTTTTGTTCTCTAAATAAAATTTATTTCTATTTCTTTTTTATTTTCTCTTTTTTTTTTTTAAAGGTTCTTGTGCAATTGAAAAACCAGAAATAAATCAAAACAATAACAAAAAACAGAATCGTAAAGAAACCAATTTTAATAATGCTGTGATCCAAATTTATAAAATAAGCAAATTCCTATTCAAGATTCTCATTTTTATGCACCTAAAGAAAAATAATTTAAGCAACAAAAAAGAAAAGAAAAAAAAAAACAAAAGCTATATTCAAAAATCAACAGAATTTATTAATCTCTTAGAACAACAAAACTTTTCCATTTTAATTGGACTAATGAAAGAAACTTTCGGGTATACCTTCAAACATATTTTGCAGGTTAATGAAAAGGATACATCAATTACTCCTATTGAAAAAATAATGGATCTGTATTTACACTCTTTTCAGATCCTTTGTCGATCTTTCCAAGGAGACAAAATTAAATTTGAGAAAAAGGATTTAATTACTTACAGGCCCATAAGTCTGAAATATACAAAAAAATTTCAATTATTGGAAAATTTCCAATCTTTTATCTTGGGTTTTAATGAAGACACTTTTGGTAAAAAACTAAATTTTAATTCTATAAAGATCCTCACTAATTTAAGACCTTCAAACATTGTCAATACCTTTTCAGTAAATTTAAGATCGAATGTTTTTAAAAAATCTTTCAAACATCTTAATATAAGTGCGATTATAAGTATATTAAAAGAAATCAAATTCTTTATTAATTCTCGATTATTTATTGAAATTGAAATCTGTCAACAATTAGATTATAGACTATGGTACAAATTATTTCATAGAGTATTAGCAAACAATCAATGGAATTCTCAAAATGAAAAGAAATTCATTGAATTATTTACATTAATTGATCAAATATTGGATTTTAGTAATTTTAATTTACAGTGTTTTATTAAATTAATTAGAAATATTCAGGGCGTTGAATTACCAAAGCTTGCAATTAATAATTTCTTTATATCCAAAACACTCATAGCAATTTCTCAATTATTAATCTCATATATATATTCCACGAAATTAGATATTAATATACTCAAAAACAGCAGCAGCAGCAACAACAACAGAAATAACAACAAAAACAACAACAGCAACAATAATAATATTTTCGAAATATTGATCTCAAAATTTAAAACTATTTATTACAAATATATTTCTAATTGCACCAATAGTTTCCCATTGATTAAATATTATTTTCTTATTTTAAATAATTATTTTAATTTTAATAATAAAATTACTTTGAAAAAAGATTATAATGTCAAAAAAAAGACTTATGTGATTGAGTTTAATGATTGCTATCAAAAAAATAACGAATTTGCTTTAGATAAAAACCAAGTTTTTACTCTATATGAAAAGATTTATTATTTTATAAATAATTATCCAAACGAATTGATTCAGTTATTATTAAAATATATCAAAATATCATTTTTAGTATATTCCCCAAACACAACTTTCAAAACCTTGAAATCATTTTTATTCGATGAAATTAAAAATAATTTATTAATTAATATCAAATTTCCTAAAAATTATATACAATTCCTCAAAAATTTTAATTTTAATATGAAAAATTTAAATTACTTTTTGAATAGTAGTAGTAGTAGTAGTAGTAGTAGCAAAATCATAAATCATACAAAAAAACAAGAAAATGGTAATAGCAACAAAAAAAAACAAGCTATAACAATAATGATTACAAAGTTAAAACACAAAATAAAATTATTCTTTGATAATAATTATGATGATTTAATAAAAGAATTAACAAAAATTAATTTTAAAAAAATATTTACCAAAATGAAACACAATAAGAAATACATAAATATAAAGCCAATGGGCATTATTTTATTACAATTGTTAATAATTAATAAAATAAAATTTTTAAAATTTCAAAATGATTTTTCAAAACATGATTTGGAATCAAGTAAATTCATTTTACCAAAAATAAAAAGTTTAACAAATTTATTTAATTATTATCAAAAAAATAAATTATTTTTAATTATTTTTCTCCAAAATTTACTTGATATACAAACAAAAGAAAAAAATTCTAGATATAAAAAATGGAATAAACTTATTCTAAGTGAATTATTTAAATATACAAATAAAACAGAATTGAATTTAATTTTTCCAAATAATTATCTAAAAAATACAATTTTCCAAAATAAACAATTAATCAAAGAATTTTTAAAATATATAACTGTCTATATTTCAATGAATCTCAATGAAAAAAATTTAAATTTTTATTTAAATTTATTCAACATAATTCAAAATTTGACAACAAATAAATATTATTATAAATATAAATGTTTATTAGATCTAAAAAATATTATTCAAAATTATTTCCAAAAATATTCTAATTTTTTTGAATTTAACACGAAAAAATCAAGATTGCAATTTCATTTGAACAATAATTTTTTTAATTCAAACAGATATACTTTTACAATTTGGATCAGAATAGCCAATAATCCAAATAAAGAAAATGAACGGAAATTAACAAATGATGATCGAAAATTTCCTAAAAATGAAATTCAAAATAACAATAATAATACTTTTAATAAAATAAACCAAAAGGGAAAATATTTTAATTTATATACTATAAAAACCAATACAAATTACAAATTACAAATAATTCTTAAAAAAAACTTGATAGATAAAGAATATTATTTAATAATTAAAGAAAAAATGATGAAAATGAAAAACATGAAAATACTTAAAATTAATATCAAAGATGACCACTGGTTTTTTTTCACCTTTAAGCATTTCCAAACATTAAATAAAAATAATAAATCTGTAAAAAAATTTATAGTTGAAATAAATAACAAATTTGTTAAAGAAATTAATTTAAAATTTTTTCCAAAAATCAATAAAATCCATAACAACGTTTATAATCACAAGAACAAATATATCAATAACATTAATGCTAATAATAATAATAATAATAATAATAATAATAATAATAATAATAATAATAATAATCATAATAATAGTAATAATCATAATAATAAGAATAATAAGAATAAGAATAATAAGAATAAGAATAATAATTTCAATAAACACAAGAATAACAACAACAATATCAACACCAACACTTTTACAATTGGTAAAAAATGCAAAAATGCAAATAAATTTATGAAAGTTCAAATAATTAATATAAATTGTTTTAATAAATTATTGAGAGAAAAACAACTTTTATTATTGTATTTAAATAAAATGAATGTATTTCATAAAGATTTTAATTATTCTTTTCAATTATTAAATAGATATGAAAATTATTTTTTCCAAATTTATTCGGCAAATGATACAATCAACAATACCAAAAATATTTTGAAAAAAAGACACTTAATTTCAAAATCTTTCTCAACCTTTTCTCAAATTTTATTTAAAATTGGTGGAATTAAATATTTATTTCCAATACTAATACAAGACAATTTAAATAAAAATGATTTTAATTTAATACTTCAAAAAAGGATTATAATTATATTTTTCCAGATAATTAGAATGTTATTAAACGATTCTAAAATTTTAAGAAAAGAACTCGAAATGATAAAAGGCTTTCAATTATTCAGTTATTTATTTACAAATAAATTAAGTTATGAGTTATTATCTCTTCAAAGTATACGGAAAATCGAAAAGATTTATAATTGTTTGTATTTTCATCAAGAAACTGAATTGATCAAATCCTTTTTAAAAAACTTTTTATTAAATTTTGAAATTTGGAGTTACTGTTCTATAAAAATACAAAAGAGGATACTTGAAATAATTTATAAAATTGAAAGTGAATATTTTTCTTTGCAAAATATTTTAGTAGTATTAAATAAATATTATAATTTGAATAAAGAAAAGAGTTCTGGTAATAGAAAAAAAAAATGTAGAAAAATAATAATTAACATAATGAGAAAATATTTGATGAATAATAATCAAAATTATGAAAAAAATGTCAAATTATTATTAAAAAATTGTATCTATCGAATGAAAATAATAAAAAAAATTCAAGTGCAAGAAATTTATCAGATATTAGATTTATGTTCTGATACATTTAGTTTCTCAAATTTTATAAAAATCAAAAAGACGATTAAATTTAATTATTATTTTTCAATATTGTTTCGTATTAATAACCGAGAAATTCAATCCATAATTTTAAAATTTTATATAAAGTTTATATACTTGCATAATTTAGAGAATAATATTCGATATTTTGAGAATTTATTAAAAAGGAATAATTTTAATATAAAATTAAAAGATTTTAAAAATTTTTTAAAGATTTCAAAAAACAATCATTACTTAAATTTGAAAAAAAAAATCGAGAATAATAATAAAATGAAACAATATCAAAATGTTAAAGACAACCAAATAAAGTTATATTTGAATATTTTTAATATTTATTTTGATAACATCATTAATAATGAAAAAATTACATTTCTTCATTTTTTACATTTATTTCAGAAAATTTACAATTTCAAAAAAAAATATCCATTTTTCTTTTTACTAAAAGATTGCTATATATTAAAAATATTTCAAGTTTTATTAATGGGTAACAATAATAATTTCACTTATATCCAAATGCAATTAATAAATATATTAATAATTTATTACTATCGCAACATGAAAACAGATAAGAAACGTATCATCAATTTGAAAAATGATTTTGTTTTTATTTTAAATAATTTAAACAATCATATTAAAGTATCAAAAATAATTTTTGAATTTTTAAAGTTATTTTTGATCAAAATATATAATGTGTTTATTGATAAATTAAATAATGACATGAATTCAATTTTATTATTTCATAATAGTAATCAAATATTTTTTGTGAATTTGAAAAATTTGATCAATTTGTTTTTTTTATTAACTCTTTCAAATGATAATAATAAAATAACAATAAGAAACAATAAAATAATTATTAGAAATAATTTAATTAATATTCACCAAATAATTCAATTAATTTTAAAAATTATTATGATCAATAAAAATAATTTACCAGATCAATATTTCTTCATAATAATAAAATTGTTTTTATTATTGATCAGAAATAATTTTTTTAAAGATTTTTATAATTACCTTAAAAATATTTTGAAATGTTTTTATAAAAAAAACAAAACTAAAAATTTCATTCCTGAAAAGTACTTATTTCCAATAATTCAACAAATTAATTTCTCCATCAATCAATTAAATAATATTAATAATAATAATAATAATAATAATAATAATAATAATAATAATAATGATGATGATGATGATGGGGAACAGAAAAATAATGCATGGAAAAGAAAATTTGAAAAAATATTAAAAAAATATGAAAATGAGAATTTACACTATTTATCAAAAAATAATCACTTTAAAAATAAAAAAAATAAAAACTTAATAATTAATAATTTTTTAATGAATGATAACGGAAAAGATGATCAAAAAATTATCTTTTCTTTTGATTGGAATTCACATAAATTAATAAATGGAAATTCAATAAATAAAAAAAAAGCACTATTCAGTGATAAATAATAAAAATAAAAAAAATAATATAAATAGTTTCCTGAATACTACTATTGAATTCAATATAAATAAATATTTGGATAAAATTCTTAAAAAGCAATCAAAAATTGAAAATTTAAAAATCGAAAAGATACAAAAATTAAATTTCCAATATCAGAAAAAATGGAAAAAAATCTTGAAACACTTATTAAATCCAAATTCAATTTGGTCTAATCAATATTTTCAAAAAAATAAAAAAACATATTTAAAACTTGATTCAAAAAGAACAATCTTAAATCAAAGATCAAAATTAAAAAGAAATTTACTTTATTCAAAGCATAAATATGCCTCCAAGTATAGAGATTGTGGTTATTCATTATTGATCAAGGTTAATAACGATAATATCTATTATTTGAAAAAAACTGCTACATTTCTTTGGATTGAATATTTTAATTGCTTAAAAAATAATTTGAATCACATTAATTATTATAATAATTGTATATCACAATACAATGAGAATAAAAAACAAAATAATAAATATAAATGCCAATTAATTACTAACAAATCAAAATTTGATGGTATATTTTTTCTGAATAAAAATTGTTTTGAATTCTTAGGTATATGCTTTGATAAAAAGAACATCCAAACTTATTCTTATAAAATATATTCTTATAAAAAAATTGAAAAAATATGGAAAAGAAGATATCAATTCCAATATACGTCAATTGAAATATTCTTGAAGAAAAAAAAAAGTTTATATTTTAATTTTGAAAAATCAAATCTTGATCTCGCCATACAAAAAATATTAAAAAAAATTGGCTTATTAAAGCAATTTAATAAAAGATTTCTGGTTAATAATATCAATTTTTATTCGATAAATAATAACGAGAATGGTGGTGATAGTAATAGTAATAATCATCATAATCATTATCGCGATGATTGTGACAGTGTTGGATATTACAATTTTTTAAAATTACAAAGGCAGTGGATTGAAGGAAAAATGACAAATTACCAATATTTAATGGAATTAAATACTTTATCAGGTCGAAATTATCATGACTTGTCACAGTACCCAATATTTCCCTGGATTTTAACAGATTTCAAAAGTGAAAAATTAGATTTAAAGGATCATAAGATTTATAGAGATTTAAAATTGCCAGTAGGCGCATTAAATAAAAAGAGGCAAAAATTACAAGACCATCACTATAATCAAGTACAAATGATTCATTCTAATATTCCTAGATTTTTTTATGGTAGTCATTATTCTAATATAGCTTCAATTTTTTATTTTTTATTACGTTTGGAACCTTTTAGTACCCTTTCAATTAAATTACAAGGTTTGTACTTTCTTTTTCTTTTTTTTTTTTTCTTTTTTCATTTTCTTTTTCTTTTTCTCTTTTCTTTCCTTTTTTCTTTTTCTTTTTCACTTTTTTTTTCCCTTTTTTCATTTTCTTTTTCATTTTCTTTTTCATTTTCATTTTCTTTTTCTTTTTCTTTTTCTTTTTTCTTTTTTCTTTTTCAATTTTTTTTTCAATTTCCTTTTCCTTTTTCATTTTCATTTTCTTTTTCTTTTTCTTTTTCATTTTTCTTTCTTATTCATTTTTCTTTTTCTTTTAACTTTATCTTCGGACAATTCTTTTTTATGATCTCATTAGAATACCTTGCAATATTAATTATAATAATTTTTTATGTGTAATATGTCCCTACGACCCAAAAAAACACTAAAAATGGAAAACTGATCAAATACCTTCCATTAAAAAAATTAAAAAAACTAAATGAAAAAATTAAAATAAATAAAGTTTCCATTTAACTTTTTCTTGAAAACATTTTTTGCCAAAATGATTGAATTCAAACTTGAAATTATGTATATTTTTATATACATTATCTTATTTTAACTCATTTACTAAAGCAAATTCTAAATTCTGGGAATTCTATTTTCACAAAAGGGACTAATTTGGTTTTCAAATGTTCTTTTATTTTTAAATGGTAAAATTAAGAAAAAAGTTATTTAAAAAGACAAACTTTCTTGAAAAATATTCTAATTTAATATATTAACTTATTCTTTGATTTCAAAAATTTTCTCAACCTCAATTTTTCAAAAAAAAATAAAAAAGTGCACACTAATTTCAAAAATTATTTTCGATATTCAAAAGTTGAGATTGTTTTGATTCTAAAAAAATTTATCACAGTGGTTAATTGAATTAAGTTATAAATCTAGATTTCGAAAAATATTAATCAGAAAAAAATAGTACTTTTTTATATTAAGTACATATTATTATCTACAAACTCTTGGAATTTTTTAAAAAAATATTTTATTTACATAAAAATATATTCTAAAATGTTTTAAAAACAAATTATTATGAAAAAACATACATTTTTTCTAATTTTACTCGTATTTCTTGAATAAAACTATTTTTTTATCCAAAAACTAATAATAAAAAAAATAATGAAATTTGTATTTAATAGATGGAAGATTTGATCATTCTGATAGAATATTTTTTTCACTGAATAAATCTTTTAAAAACACACAAGGATCTTTGTCTGATGTTAAAGAATTAATTCCCGAATTTTTTTATTTGCCAGAATTTTTAATTAATCAAAATAAATTTGACTTTGGAAAAAGACAAAATGAAAAAAAAATAAATAATGTAAAATTACCGAAATGGTGTAATAATGATGCTTATGAATTTATAAGAATACACAAAAAGGCCTTAGAATCTAATTATGTTAGTGAAAATTTAAATCATTGGATAGATTTAATTTTTGGGTATAAACAAACGGGCGATGAAGCTATCAAAGCTAGAAATGTCTATTATTATTTAACTTATGAAAATTATGTGAATAGAATTAATTTTGATAATATTAATAACCAATCTTTAAAAACTGCTTTAATTGCACAGACTAATTTTTTTGGTCAATGTCCAATTCAATTATTTGATAAGCCCCATCCAAAAAGAAACAAATTTAAAAAAAAAAAAGTCAAGATGAATGTTCAAATTCTAAAAATATTTCGAATCAATTCTATTAATTTAAATAATAAAGAAAAAATAATTACTTCTTTTTTATACAACTCGAGCAAAATAAATCAGAAAATTTTATTAATAATTCTGAGTTCCCAAAGGATTAAAAAATATCAATTAAATAAAAAAAAAATTCAAAATAGTTTTATTTCGAATGAAAAGGTAAATAAAAACATAACAAATCAGAAAATAATGAAAAATACTAACAATATACAATTTCTTAATGAAATTAAGATGGAATCGGAATGTGAAAATTATAATAATATATACAATCAAAAAATTTGTTACGAACAAAGTCTAGATTGTAATTTTCTTTTTTCTTGGAATCACAGGGATTATAGCTGGAAAATAATGGATTTAAGTACAATGGAATTCTTAAAATGTATTAAATATCAAACAAATATAATAACTTGCTTTTCTATATACAAAAATTATATTGCAACTGGTTCAAAGGATAATACAATCATTATTTGGAAGTTGAATAATATTAGTAATAATATTAGTGATAGTAAGAATAATCAAAACAATCAGAATATTAAGAAAAAAAACCAAATGATCAAAAGAAAATTTCATCTCTGTTACCATAATACAATAATCAAGGACATTGAAATTAATAAAGCATTTGATAGAATCCTTTCTATTTCAATGAATAATAATTTAATTATTTCATCGCTTCTTTCTGGAAATTTTGTGCAGCAATTAAATTTTACACAAGGAATTAAAAAATTAAAAATACTCCCAAATGGCGATTTTATTCTGTTTTTCACAAATCCCAATATTTTACAATATTTTTCAATAAATGGCAAATTACTCAAATCCCTGGAGTTTGATTCATTGATTATTGATTGGGTTATAACGTCAGATTCCAACTTTTTGTTTGCTGTGCAAAAAAATAACACTTTATCAATATTGAAAATGAAATCTTTTAAATTGGTTAATAATTATCCTTTTAATGAAAATATAATTTCGATTCATTGGTTTCAAATCGATAAAATCATTTTATTAGTTTTGCAATCGGGAGAAATCCCTTTTTTGAAAATAAATTAATTATTAAAAGTTGAATAAATTGTTTATTACCTCCCTAGTTATTTTTTTTTTAGACTTTTTGTGCTATTTTGTTTTAGACGATTTACAGACTTGTTTTTTTGAGTAAATTATTTTTCAAGATTTGGCTTCAATTTGGAAAATTAAATTAATTTAAATAGAGATGGTTTCTTTTTGAAAATGGTTAAAAGTTTGAAATTTCCAATCACCCAAAATTAGTTTCTGATATTAAAATTTGAAATAAAAAGGTAGAATATATTTAATAATTTAAAAAAAATCGAGAAACCTAAAAATATTTTAAACTATCAGGAATGGATTTTAAATTTGTTTTTTTAAATCTATGGGAATTTTAAATTTTTTTGAAAATATCAGAGGAAAATTAAATTTTTAACAAGATAAGTGATTTTTTTTACAAAATGCACATAAAGAACAATTGATGACAATTTTCAAATATTTTTTCTATTTTAATTTTTAAAAATAAATTTGAATGAATTAAAGATTCTATATCAAAATTTAGTTTTTTATCTTCCTTTATCGATCTTTTCAGAATTTGCAAAGAAAATAAAAATTTACTTTTTCTGATTTAATGTTTCAAGAAATCCATAAAAATTCATGTGTAAATCCATGAAAATATGAACTCTTTGCTCTGAAATTCAAAGAGATCTGGTAAAATAATTGTTTAAGAAAGGTTCACAAATTTCACATTTTTTGGAACATTTTGGAGGAAAAATATTTTTTTCCAGTAAATGATTTTCTAAAAACAAAAAATTAAGCAACTGTCCCCAAAAAAAAAAAAAAAAAAAAAAAAAAAAAAAATCCAAAAATTCAACAAAAGTCCAAATTAAAATTACCAATTGTGGGACAAACTAAAATGGAAAAGATACACAAAGATACAAAAATCTTAAAAAATCAAATTAAAAAAAATTAAAATTGTTGACTATAAAAGCTCAAAATACGGGCTTTGTTGCCATTATCAACCAGGTTTATAAATGCTTGTATTTTTAACAAAAGTATTTTTCTTACAAGCAATTTGTATTGGTTTTTTTTTTTTCAAAAAATGTTAATTCCTAACATAAAGAGAATTTATGAATCAACAGATTTGAAAAAAATTGATTGTATTGGTTTTTTCTTTGAATTGGCTGAAATATTTAAGTTCTGTGAACAGAAATGATTTTAATAGAAAGTAGATCTTAACTCAATAATTCAATATGACCTTGATATTATTGTTGAAGATGTTTTAAAAGAAATTCCGGTATATACTTTAGGAATTGTCTAAGAAATATGATTTATATTATCACAAATTGTTTTGATCGTATTCATTTCCTGTAAAACTCATTTCGATTTAAATGAAAAGAAACTTGTAAAAAATTTCTTTTTTTTTTTTTCATTTTTTATTTGAAAATTTTATCATTGATTCTGATTCATTAACATGTTTGTTAATTGTTATATAGTTAGTAGGTTGAAGGTTTTCAGAATTATGTAAAAAGTAATTGTTTCCAAAATGCGTCAATTGTGTGTTTCATTACATATTTATTAAAATTTCTAAATTTAGAAAAGATTTGTAAGAACGTTATTTGTTTTTTTTTTTTGTATTTCTTCGCTGGAAAATAAATATTATATATATTATTTAATACTTTTCCAATAATTGTTTTATAAAAATATACTTGCAACTAGAAAAATTTTTATAAATAGGTTAAACAGTATCTTTGAAGTTTTATTCTTTTTATATATTAGAGTTACTACAATTTTTTTGACTTTTGAAAAAACATTTTGAGGGTTATTATTAACCAAATGAAATATTAAAATTTTCGATCAGGTAAAGTCATTTTTAAAAAAGTGAAAACTTTTTTTTTTTGAGTGATTTTGACAGAATTAAAACCTTTTTAAAGTTTTGTGTTTTAATAAAGTGAGGGCTTTTTTTTTATAAAAAGAGCTTTCCTTCACACTTCAACCTCTACATCACATTTTAAGGTTGATCATTCGCTTTATTGAATTAGAAAACTTTCAAAAAGTTTTAATTCTTAAGAAGTTTTGACTTTTTTAAAATAGAAAACTTGATAAAAGTTTTGAAAAAGTTCTCACTTTTAAAAAACACTGTATTTCCAAAAAAGTTGTAAATACAATACTAAAAATTGTTATTATTAGATTTTATCAACTTTTTTATAGAAACTTTTGTTAAATTTTTTTTAAAAATGACTAAATTCCAAATTCCTTTTAAATTCGAATTATTAACATCTTGAGATTAAAGAATCTTTTATCATAAATATTTCGGAAGATATTTTTTTCAACAGAATTAATTTAAGAACAAAATATCAAATAAATTTTCGAAAAAACCCTAGAATAATTGAAATCGTTATTTTATAATTAATTAAAATCAAATAATTTTTTTCTTGTTTTGTCTAAATCCTTTCTCATTTGTATAATATTTTCTTCTGTAACTCCCCTTGTAGGTGTAAAAACAGTATTTCTACCAAATGGTGTTGATTGTCTTTGCCCCACTGACCGGATTGAGTTTCTAACTTTTACTGTTTTCTCTTCTCTTTTCATTCTGTTGATATAAAATTTATTAAAATCGAGTCTAAATTCAAGGAATTTCAACATCGGGTTGGTTGATTCTTGTTGAGATAGTAAATCTTGGAAGGCTTCAAAGGCCATTTTATAATCGTAGACTATTTTTAATAATCGATTTTTTAATTTTTTAACCAATTTTTCTGTTTTTGGTGTTTGTGGGCGCAAATTATTTCTTTCATTTATCTTAATCTTTTTCTTTTGATTTTGATTTTGATTTTGATTTTGATTTTGATTTGAAAATCTATTGCTTAACCTTTTTTTATTTGTCAGACTATAATGATGAAATAGGTTTCTATCTCTGCCCTGCTTACCGATTTCTTGCAATGCGGTTCTATATATTTCATCTTGGACATTCTTAAATTTCACGACAAGATCAAAGATATTAAATAATTGGGATAATAAGGATTTGGAGTTTTCTAATAGCATCAATTTGTCTAAAATGGCTAAAAGATATTGGTTATGTGCGTAAATCACTTGATCCAAATTTTTTGAATCCTTTAATTCTTTAACAAAATCGTCCCACGAGCATTCGAGGACTTCAAACATTACGTAATGTTGGAAATTGTAAACAAAATGGATCATTTCGTTTCTCATTATATAAGATAAATGTAGCTGGGGATATATTTCTTTAAACTGGGTCAACAACGATGAAGAAACCATATGCCATCTCCAAGTTTCAGACAGGGAATATTCCACTCTTTTCAATTTCCATAGAAATTTAAACACTTTCATATAATTGGACATTAGCTTACTTGTTAAAATAGTGTTAACTGGCGAGGGTACCTTATACCCTAAAGTGAAAATGTCCCATCCGGTCTGGTCTTCAAGTGGCTGGGATAATTTGACATCAAGTCGTTTTAAAAAGGATTCTGATTCATCTCGAGCACTTGACTGTTTAATTGAATTTTCTAATATCCCCAGAATGTTATGTTTAAAAATTTGCGATCCGGGTAAGGACAGTGATTCACCAAGAGAGGACATTAAATGTGAAATGAAATCTCCTTTGCCTAATAATAAAAAGTTTTTTATTGTTAAGCAATGATCAATAAAATGATATTTGTTATTAATAATATACAACACTTCTTTATCTAATTTCTTTGATAGTTCTTCAACAAGATTGACTAAAATTTTTTTGTCTTGAAATAATTTCATTGATTCTTCTTCTTTAAATCCAAAATCTTCATAATCAGATTCTTCTGATTCATTTGATCCCTTTTCATTTTCAATTTTTTTTTCATTTTCATTTTCTTTTTCTTTTTCTTTTTCTTTTTCTGTTGAATCTGAATTTTCACTTTCTTTTTTTGATTCATTTGAATTTTCTTTTTCCATTGAATCCGAATCCGAATCTGAATCTGAATCTGAATCTAAATCTGAATCTGGCTTTGAATTATTAGTATTATTACCAAATAAATCTTCTAATTTCTTTTTTACATTTTTATGTTTTTTTTTGATTTTACTTCCTGTTTGGAACCATTTTTCATTTTCTTGATACCTTTTTCTCTCTTTCTCTCTTTCTCTTTCTCTTTCCTTTGGCTTGTAATTTTTTAATTTTTTTTTTCTTTTTTTATTTTGAATTGTCTTTTTGTTTTTCTTTTTATTTTTGTTTTTGTTTCCATTCCCATTTTTTGGATAAAAATCAGAATCACTGTCTTGAAAGTCATTTCCACTGCTTTCACTTCCATCACCATCAGAATTTTCATCATCTTCTTCTTCGTCAGACATTATAGGGTTAATTAATAAACCCTTAGAAATAAAGTTCTCAACCTCGTTTATGTTTTCCTTGCCTTCCTTTGAAGCCAAATTTTGAAGTAATATTGAAACAGAATTATTTTCTTCTTCTTGTAACCTACAGCACTCTTGAATAAAGTTAATTGATTTACCAATCCTTAAAATTTTGTTGGCTAAGTTCATTTCAATAAATTTTGGGATCATTTCCTTTTTTAATTGGTATTTTTTTTGCCATAAATGTTCTTTGGGTACATTTGGATCACTCACGACAAAAAACTCTTTGAAGGGATCATTTAATTCACCAATTCTAATCCATTTTTTGGCAATTCTAAAAATGGGCTGCCAGGATTTACTCAGAATTTGACCAACCATCTGTCGGATTTCATTATCGCCATGAGACAAACAATCATATAGAACATTTATTAATGCACCCCCTTTCACAGTTTCTGCGGTATCACAAATCGAAGCTAATACTCTGAATTTTCTTAAGGGCGATTGTATTTGGCTAAATAATTTAAATAATGTTAATTTGCCTTGAAAAAACTTTTTATTCTTATTTTTGTTATTGTTCTTTTTATCGTTATTTTTCTTGTTCTTGTTTTTGTTATTTTTCTTGTTGCTTTGAGACTTGTTTTTGTTAATTGATTTCTTGGGAGAAATTTTAGAAATTAATTTTGTAATAAATTTATAATAGTTTTTCATTTCATTTCTAATACTGCTACAAAAAACAGATGTGACCAAACCAACAGAATTGCCAACTTGATCAGATTTGTAAAGAAAGGTAATGATGTGTTGATGGAGCCAGCCTAATTCACTAATCCTTGATATTAAATTCCTTTTTTGAAGGCTGACCCCATATATAAATGGTACCAAATAAGAGTCAGTTTCTAGGTTGTACTTTATATGCTTCCCTTCAATTCCTTGGAGTACATATAGCAAATCACGAAGTAGTTCCTTTTCAGGAATTTGATCCTTTAAATTTGGTTTCCCACTAAACATATTTGGTCGTTTTTTTTGAAACACTTCTTCATCAGTGTTTGTCCAAGGGCTGTCATTCGTTGTCTTTAAATTATTTAACATTTGTTCTTCGTTTGAAATTTGGTCCTCAGGTTCTGTTGTGTTTTTTTGTAAGTGATTTGATAAACCTTCAAATACACGTAAAATTCTTGATAAGATTTTCTCATCAAAAGAACGTAAATTTGTTAAACTTCCAAATTGTTTTCGAAGGTTGATTGCTTCAACAGTTCTGTTCACATTAAACACTATTGTTTGTTTTTTTTATTGTTGTTTTGGAATTGTTTTTGTTTTGGTTTTTGTTTTTTATTGTTGTTTTGGTTTTTGTTTTTGTTTTTTATTTTTGTTTGTTTTTTTGTTTGTGGTATTTAATAAAAGATGTTTATTGAATGAGTTTGAGCAACAAAAAAAGATCGAAAAGAAAAAAATGTAAAAGTGAAAACATTGTTTTTTAATCTCATTCAAAACAGTTTGTGATGGTGGATCGTTTGTATTTAGTGATTTTTTTAATTCGATCGTTCGATAACAATAAAGAAGCAAATTCGTAAATTTTGGTGATTTTTGTGATTTGGGTCCTTTTGGACCTAAATTCCTTTTAATTAATTGACTCAGAAGTGGTGAGAGTTTTGATTTTTGATTCTTTGACATTTTTTTGAAAGGAACACTCAATTGAATTTTTTTGATTTCTTTTTCTAAAAAAAAATGAAATTATTTATGTTCATTTTTTGGGACTATTGATTTGATGTTTGTTTCAAAGTCTTTTTGGGCCTTTGTATTTTAATTGAAAAAAGTCCACTTTGTTCAATGATTATTTTCTTACCTTTCGAGAAATAATTCAAATTTAAGGACGACATTTTTAGGTGAAAACAGTGAGATAATTTACAAAAATACACTTGAATAAGTTATGTAATTCAAGTAATATCATTACAATCAAAATTTCTTTTCGAAAAAAAGTGAAATTTTCACAATTTTTTCCTTGTTAGATCATCCCAAATTTTGATTTTAATATTTTAGAATTTACATTTCAAGTTTCTGAACTCACAATATTTTCTCTGACTTTTCTCCCTATTTTGGCGTTTACTTTTGCCAGTTCGAAATGTTTTCAAATTTGAAATGCACTTGAAAATTCCCAAAATCATTTTTTTGCAATTATTTATTTTGTTATTTTCAATTTTCCTTTTCATTGAAAAAGATTGAAAAAAAGTATCCGTGAAAAGGTATAAGATGACAAAAAATGTTTTTTTTTTGTTATCCGATTTCTTCCATGCGAAAATTTTTTGTGAGAAGTGAAAGTGAAATAACACCATTACCCAACCGCCTCAAGTTTTCGAAAGTAATCCTTAAGGTTTGCATTCGATTATATTTTTAAAAGATGAAATCCTTGTCGAAAGGTGGTGTTGTTATGAGATATTTTCTGAAAGAAGGAGAGTTTTTATGGGGATTTTACAAAAAATGTTTTCCTCGATATTGTTTTTTGAACCTTTTTTTTTAGTTAAAGGAGAATAAAAAAAATTATCAAATTATAATATCATTTTTCACACAAATTATTCGTCTTTACTAAACTATTTTTAATTACAATTAATATAAATCTATTAAGATAATCTGATATTTAATTTACCAATACCAAAATTTGGATAATTGTATCGAACTCTTTATTTATTCTAAAATTGTTATAAATCTATTTTTTCAAACTTTATATTTACACTTGTGTCGGAAAATATAAATTGTTGAATTTAAAATACAATATACTTTTTTATTATTTAGATCTTTTGCTTTTTCCAAATAATTGTTTAAGTTGTTTGAGCTCCTACTCTGGAGGTGGGATTGCTTGTAAGAGACAGAAAGAATAAAAAATCATTATACGGATTTGTTACTTTTTCAAGATTCAATCTTAAATGACAACAAAACTAATAAATAAGTGAAATGGATATATTGAAGAATTATACACAATTATAAGGAATTTTATCTTTAATTTTTCCCATTTTGTTAATAAAAAGGAATTTTCAATTATTTAAAATTATTTATTGATTAATTATAAAATAATATTTTTTGAACTTTAAATAATAATAAAATAGAACAAGTATCAATAATATAAAATTGTAGAAATAATATATTTTAAACCCTAATAGATGGAAAAAATTACTCTTTTTTCATTTTTTATCATCACTAAATATTTAAAAGGTAATTTAAATACTTAAATTTTCCAAAAAAAAATGGCAAAATCTTATTGAGATTTTTAGAAAAAAAAACCCTTAAATTTCAGAATTTTTAAATTATACAGTAGTTTTAAATGTATTGAATAGGTTCCCAACCGAGAATTTACATTCTTATTTAAAATATGAGAGAAAAAAAATCATAACATGGATTCATTATTTCTAAAAAGAATCAACTAGTTTTCTTTTCTTTTTCTTTCTTTTTTTTTTTTTTCATATTGTTGATTAAAAAATGAAGATAATACAAGTTTATGTGAAATGATATTTTTCTATTAATTATATATTATGAATTTTTTAGATGAATATATCCATCATTTTTTATGGAATTGCCTGTTCTATGAAAAAAAATCAAACAATTTGGATTAAAGAATTAATACAAAGAAATAAAAATAATAAGAATAATATCTTTGATATTAAACTATTTTTCAGTCAAAAGGGCCCAGTTGTAATGGTATAATACACGTGTTTAAAGGGTTTGCATAGATATTAGAAGAAAAATTTTATTTTGGAAATTTTCAAAATTGAAATCATTTTTTCACATTTCTACACATTTTTGTTTTTTTTTTTCGATTTTTTTTTTAAAAACGTCATTCATTTGCAAAAAAATTTTTTTATTGCAAGATCAATAGTCACTTGGTAAAAACGTGTTATTCTAATGTCATTGAAACCATGTAAAGATTGTTGAGAAATCATATTGATTTCTATTGGAATTCAATTTGATCTTTGATCTTGATATTTGTTTAATAAATGTGAAAAATTTTCACTTCATTTTCATTTCCTTTTTCAAATAGAGACCACAAATACCAACAAACTTTGTTTGAGGGCTTAATTTCTAAAAGAAAAGTATGGAAAATGAAGTGAAAAATGTTTGATATTTATTATTCAAATACCAGTAGAAGTTCAAAACAAACATCGTTGTTTTTCTCAATAGGTCCCTAAGAATTTGAGTTTTTCAATTTTTAAGAAAAGCTATTGATTTATTAATATTCTTTCAGACATGTATCAACATTTCTTCGAGGTGTATTATTCTGTTTATTTCTTATTTGTTCTTCAAAGGTCAATTATTTTATATAATTGATATTTGAAAAAAACGTTGGGCCACTTTGACTGAAACAGAGTTTATTCAAAATAAAGATTAATTATTCATCTTATCCTTGGTTAATGATAAAGAAAATTATGATTCCCTGTTAAAATTTCTATACAAAAATTTAGAAATTAGGGCTGAAAAGGAAATTGATTTCCTCCCTTCAAAATAAAAAAAAAAAAAAATATTAATATTTTTTATTTATTTTTTTTTATATTTGATAAGAATATATTATGAATTTTTCTAAAAAAATCTATTAACATGGGGAGTTTCTTTGATTAAGAACAAAGAAAAAAATAATTGAATTTCAGTTTGATTAATAATAATAAATTTTTTAATGTGATTATAATGTTATTTGCTTTATATCTTCAATGTTTAATAACTTGGTTAATACATTCAATAAAAACTAGTTTTTTTCCTTTGTTTTACCATGCTACAATTCAATAAAAAAAAAAAACTGAATAATAATTTAGACCTTCAAAATTTGTTTTTTGGAAATTAAATATAGTTTTTTTATATTTTTTACAACTTTTTTTATAAAATTAAATGATTGTCCAATTACTGAAAATATTTGTATATTTTCTCAAAAACAACGATTAAAATATTTGAACAATTGTTGATATACTTTTTTGTTTGGTAATTTTTTCAAAAAGCTTTGAATTATTCCTACAATTGAGAATTAATTCATAGAACCATAAATTTTTTGGTACTGAAATCTTAAAATTCCAAAATTTGTGAATTTAATTGCAGACTGATATTTAATAATCAAAGGGAATAAATTTTCACTTCAAAACAATTTTATTTTCAAAAGTTTTTTCAAACCAACACATTTTAATTTATGATCTCTATTTATTTGTTTATATGTGTTTTTATTGGATATCTATTTGGTATCTGTAGGACCTTAAATATTTTGAGATTTCATTGATAAAAAGATAATCAGAGAAAATTTTATTCGATTATAAAATCAAAGACCAGTTAAAGAAAAAAAACTAGGAATTCTCAACAAAGTTTTGTCCCAAAGTTAGAATATCATTTCCTCAATTGTAAGATATCAGTTGATCAATCCTATTTTTACTCAGGAGTTTTGAGATTTCTCACATTTCCAAAAAGAACTCGAAAAAATTCAAAAAATCAATGTAACATGTTGTACGGAACTTTGTAAATTCTTCATTTGTCTTTAAACTGTTTTTACGTTACAATTAAATTTCTTTGAAGAGCAAAAACCCTTTGCAAATAAACCATTTTTTTAATTTTTCTTTTTTTTTCATCTTCTTTTCTGAGATGTCTTTTTTTCGAAAAAAACAAAAAGTTGTTGAGAAAAAAGTGGTAGAAAATGTAGTAATCCCTACTGGAGGAATGATTGATCAGTTTGTTAGGGATTTATTAGGCAGACTTCCTTCTGAAAGATCTGTTGTTCAACAGCACATCACCAACACTTTAAGTGAAATCGGAAATAACCAACCAAATCTTGTGTTGTCATCGATCCTTGATTATTTATTAAGAACAGAACAATTAGAACCAAAAATAAAAACGAAATTAATAAAGTTAATAGCAAAAGTGTCCCATGACAATATTCAAAAAATTCCAGAAAAACTTGGTTTAAGCATAATAAAATTTTGTATGGAAGAAATATCGCAGTATAAAGTAACTCTTTTTTTTGCTTTTTTTTTTTCTTTTTTTTTCTTTTTTTTTTTATATCCCCTTAATTTTTGTATGGTGTTACTGTGGTATTACCTATGCAATTCAATTCAAGTCTTTACTTGTTCTGAGATCTTTTGGAAATATTTTTCCAAAAACAAAAACAAAAACAAATTTCAATTTCATTTCGTTTACCAACCAATTCCAACTAATTTAGAGCTTTTTTTTTTTTTCCGATTACCCACTTCCTGAATCACAATTAATTTAAACAAATTTAAATTCAAAATTGTACCTTATCCCATGATTTATAGAAAGAATTTTTACCTTGTGAAGTGATTTTTTTTACACAAAATTTTTTTAACAAATTCAAACCTAATTTTCGAAAAAAAGTCTTTTAAAACCAATCAAAATAGTATATCTCGAGTTATTTTAAAAATGTGTGGAACAAAAGTATTCAAACTTGTCACTCAAATCTCCTAAAAGATTGAATCAAAACGTTTGAGTAACCCTTTTTAAAACTTTTAGTCAGCACTTTTTTAAAACAGACTTTCACATACAAACAGAAAATAAATCATAATAGAAAATTTTTTTTTAGTGATTATTCTTTCGATTAAAATCAATAACAAACAAAAAATTAACATCTAAAACAATAAACAGAGTTATGCTACTATGTTTGATAAAATAATCTCCATATTTACGTACTGAGTAACAACAAAATAACTCATTATTTTAGAGAGCGTAGAAGTGACAAAATAAACCTAGAAATCTCATCATAATCATAGTGAGTGGGCGTTCGTTGTTATTTTGTAAAGACTTTGTATAATATGAGATTATTGGGCAAAAATGTGTAGAATAAGGTGGGTTATTTGTAGCAACTCAAAATAATTACAAACAAAAAAATAAGAAACAATTAAGAAAATCAAATGATAAAGTCTTTATATTTATTTTTTTCCCGAGTACCCACCGTACCTACTTATTAAGTAATTTACTACCCCCACTGTCTCTTCAAGCTGTTAATTTCGAAAAACTCCAAAAATCCAAAATTAACAAGTCTTTTCGTTCTTCTATCATTAAATTCTGAATAAAATTTTTCCTATTGTTGTTGCTTTTCTAATCTGTCATGATGTTTTCCCAAATGAAGATCATTTCTTAATTTCCAAAATTTGTTATTTTTAAAACATTATTTCTTACTATAAATACAATTAAGCCATAAATCAGGGAAAATTTGGAATATTCATTTTTCTGAGAAAATTCTATTTTAAAGTACCTGATAAACAATAACATAATACTTTCTAAAGTTTCCATTTAGACTACCTATATTCCTCTGTTTTAACTGAGCAAAAAATTTTAATGTTGAAAAATCCAAATCGTTAAATGGGATTTTGATAATACAATTTATGATCAAATTATTGTTATTATTATTATCTTTCTTTTATGAATTCTTACCATCTCATTTTTTAATGACAATAATCAATCTTAAAGTATTTTTTGTTGTTGAGCCTTTTCTTAATTCTTTGGGTTCTTATTGCAATGAATTTAATTCATTTTTATTTCCTCTTTTTTGGAAAATAATTTTTATTTTCTTCATCTTCTCTCAAAAGATCCATCTTCTCTACTAACTTGTTTTTGTTGTTCAATTTTGATATTAAATTATTTTTGAATTCCATAGAAAAAAAAAATTTTTACTTAATAAAAGTTAAAAAAAAATTATCTCAATTTAAGTACTACCTTTTCAGGTGAAAATGGTGAAATTGTTGATAAAAACGACTCTTGAAAGAGTTCTATAATCTCCATTAAATTTTACCCACTGAGAATTTCTTTTAACAAAAAAATAGGAAATTTTCACAATTCAAAACAATTTTCACCATTATTTCTGAGGATCATGCCAAAATTTGATTTTACAATTCCATAATTTCTATTTCAAATCTATAAACACAAAACAATCCCTCAATCAGTTCTAAATATTATTTTTTAGTTACTATTACAAGTTTTAAATGTTTTTAAAATTTGAAATTGTACTTGAAAATCCCTGACAGTAATTTTTTTTAAAATTTTCATTCAAAAATCTATTTGACTAATTTTTTGTTTTTTTTTTGATGTTTACAAGTAGAAATTAGTGGATTTTTTTGACCAATTTCTTCATAACGAAAATTCTTTTTGAGAAGTGAATATAAAATAAAACAATAACTAAACATCCTCCAGGGTGAAAACTGATTCCTTAGCCCACAATGTGTTGGGAGTTTTATTTTTTTGATTAAATTGTGTTTTTCTTTTGTTGTTTTAATACTTTTGATAAGTTTAACTCTGAGAGAAAAAATTAAATATATTTTGATCACAACCAAATTAACTTCCACTCTAGTTAAACATTCTCTTATTTGGGAACAACAATTTTTAACATACATTTAACCTCTGGTAAATTGATCATTTGATACATTTAACAGAGTGTTAATGTGTAAAATAAAAAAAAATAAAATAAAAAACATATAAAACAATAAACCTAATAATCAATAAATATTGAAAACAATAAACAATAAAAACAATAAACAAAAAAAAAAAAAAAAAAAAAACACACACAAAAACAAAAAGAAATCAAAGGTGGTTGTAAAAACACCTGTTGATTCTGTTGTCTCTATATTAGGACGAAGGTATTCTAAATTACTGACTGAAGAATTCACCAAACAAATCCCATTACAAGAAATTCCATCATTAAATATTTTGAGTTGCCTTGGCGAGTATGTGGAACAAAATGCTTTAGAAACTGTCCCAAACTTGGGCGACTTTTTCCGAAGATTAAATTCCCATCTTCAAAAGGTTCGAAAGAATTATCAAAGGGTAGTTTTAGTGAAGGTCTTAAGAAAATTTTGTCATGCGTTGTATCACTATTTATTAAATATTGAATTTGCAAGTGACAAATCGATTTCGTGGACAACGTATCAATCTGAATTACAGTTTTTTACAGATCACATCATTGAGAATTATTTGAATAAAAAAAAGAAAAAAATTCGTCTTCAAACAATCCCTTGTTTAGGATCGCTAATGTTGGTAGTTCCACAGCAGACATTGGAGAGGACGCTCCCATTATTTTTACCAATCTTATTAAAAACCATTGACTCCAACAGGAAAAAGCCGGAGGTCCTCGTGGAATATATGCAGGCGCTAGTGTATGTAATTGAAGGAATTGAAAGGATCAGGATCACTTTGGAGCATGAAGTCTTTATTTCGATAGCTAAATTGCTCATTTCATTTTTAATTACTTCAAACACGGAGGAGGAGATCTCGGAAGCACCCGAGATGTATAAAATCAAAAAGCATGTCTTAAATTGTATTTCGAATTTAAGTAGGACGCATATCTCGCATATAACAAATTTTGTTTTTGAACGATTGGAAGATCGATCAACCAACAATAAAATTGCCGGGGTAAACATTTTAAAGCATTTAGTTGTCCATTGTGACGAAGAATTAAAATCGTCAAAGGAATTAGTGCTTACCGCTACAAAGAAACTTTCAAATAACAGCAGGTCAAAATACGATGTCTCATATGCGCTATGTGAATTGGTATTAGGAATGAGTGCCAATGATTATTTAACTTTATCGGGTGGCTTTTCTTTAATTGAATGGGCTTTCACAATTGCTGGAATTAGCGTTGTTGAAATCGAAAAATGGAAAAAAAAAAACCATAAAAAGCTTTTAAAAAAAAATAATAAATTAATTTCACCTCAAGAAGTCAAAAAATTAAGTGAAAGAACTATTCAAATGATCACTAGATCAAATTTAAAACAAGACAATGTAATTTGGCCAAATATATTAATTTTCTTGACTCAAAAGAAATACACATATTCGACTTTTGCATTATTTTCATCCATGTCCATTATTTCTGAATATAAACAAAAATTGAGTATTGGCCATAAAGAAATTCAGAGTATTAAAGAAGAAATTGAAACAGATGTTGAGACCAATGAAGAAATCAGTTATACTGATAGCGAAAGTGAAAGTGAAATTGAAAGTGAAAAAAAAATTGAGAACAAAGAAGAAAAAGAAAAAGAAAACGAAAATGAAAATGAAAATGAAAATGAAAAAGGAAAAGAAAAAGAAAACGAAAATGAAACTCATAAACAACCATTAGGGGAATTGGAAAGTTCAAGTGAACATGAAGACGAAACAATCAACATTTTTAACCATAAAGATAACAATAACAATAACAATAACAATGAAGAGGAAGAAGAAGATGTTAATCCTTTTAAAGATAATGACGAGATTTCAAGTTCCAAAAAAAAGAAAGAAAAAGAACAAAAGGAAAAAGAACAGAAGGAAAAAGAACAGAAGGAAAAAGAACAAAAGGAGAAGGAACAAAAGGAGAAAGAACAAAAGGAAAAAGAAGAAGAGGAAAAAGAAGATAATAAAGAAGAAGAAACTCAGGAAAAAAAAAAGAAACGAAAAAAAAAAATCATTAAGAAAACAGTTCGAAGAACAATTACTAAGGTCACTGAAAAGGAAGTATTTGTTCAACAAGATTTCATTTTAAATTTCCAAAATTTAATTAATTTACCAAAACCAGAATTCATCATAGCAAGATTTATTACTTGTATTTCTGCAGAATTGCCAGGTGTTATCGAAGGGCTAAAATTTTTAAAAGAGTCCGCAAATATCTTGAACCCAAAATTAAAAGATTTTTGGCCAAAAAAAATTGAAGAATTGATTACTTTTTACCAAAGCAACCGATATAATAAAGAAAAACTCGAAAGTTGGCAAACCAAAATTGAAATGTTTATTCGAAAAACAATTATTAAAATTTCTGATGTCTTGTGGACGGAACAGTTTTGCCAGCAATTATTGAAACAATACCAATTTTGTGAAAATGAAGATTTGGATATTGATGTAAAATTAAAAATCTCAATTAACAGGATCCTTGGAATTGCCATTCAGAAATTAAATTCGATTGGATCTGTCAAAAAATATTTGGAGGAAATGTTTAATAAATTAAACAAAGATGATCTGAGCCAGCATTCGAGCTTTGCAATCTCCTGTGGCAATATCAGTATTGATCATTTTGATACGGTAACAAAGACGTTATTAATAATTGCCGATCGGGAAACGATGGTCAAGAGTTCCAAGATGTCGCGTACAAAGAAGCCCGTCAAGGGTATTGATATAAACAATGTCAAGGAAATCTTATTGCTTTGCTTTGCCGAGATAGCAAAGTATAGCCAGCCACAGGCGCTCTTTTCGCTTTTTAGGAATAAATTAAAAAAATTGTTCATGCCGATCATTTCCAAGACAGAAAGCGCCCTGACTCAATATAGAGTAATTCTCTTTTTCAATGCCTTTGCTCAGGTAATGCATGATTTAAATGGAGAAGAGACATATCAACTCACCGAAAAGCACGAATTGATATTGTTGCTACTCAAGTATTTATCTGAAAAAAATATTCAAAAAAATATTAAACCGAATTTAAAGGAAATTAAAGAAATAGCTTCTCCCATCGAATTTAGAATCAATTGTGTAGAAACGATCAATTCTTTAGTCAAGTTGACACCTAAATTACAAGAAAACGAATTATCGCAATTACTTTCCCAGGTCTTAATTCTTTGGAATTTTGGCACACCATTAGGCTTAACTCAATCAAAATTAAATCAAAAAATCCAATCGATCAATAATGAAAATGGCAATAATAATCAGATTGGTAATAGTAACGGGGACGGTAATGAAGATCAGAATAAGAATAAAGAAAAAAAGAAAAAGAAAAAGAAGAAAAAAAAAAAAAAAAAAAAAAAAAACGATCCAAAGCAAGCCCAATTAAATGCCAATGTAGATAAAAATTTGGAAACAGAAAATAAATTAATTTCTCAATTAATGATTAAAATAAATAATTTATTTTTAAATATTATTGAATTAAGTAATAATATCCAAATAATTGAAAAAATTTTCAATCTTATTGACGGTTATTTTTCGTCAACTATTGAAAAGCATAGAAATCGATCATTATCAGCTTTATATTCAATTTTAAAAAAATTCAAAACTTTCGATTTCAAAGAATTAAAAGAAAAAAGTAAGCATCATTTCCAATTTGATGATTTTGGGTTAATGATCGGTACAATTATTACAAGAATTACAGATCCTTCTTTTGAAATTAGAAAATTAGCCTTTAGCTGTTTTAAGGAATTATTTTTTATTGACTTGTTAATAAAAAAGAATACTAAACGAACAATTAACAAAAATGAGAAAACAATAAAAAAAGAAGAAATAATAAAAGACAAACAGGAAGAAGAGGAGGAAAAGGGAGAAGAAAAGGGAGAAGAAAAGGAACAAGAAAATGGAGAAGAAAAGGAACAAGAAGAGGAGGGAGAGGAAAAAGAAGAGGAAAAAGAAGAGGAGGAGGAGGAGGAGGAAGAGGAAGAAATTTATACGATTGAACAGAAATTTAATTTAATAGAAAAATTTTCCAAAATCAAAGAAAATTTAATTTCAAAAGAAAAATCATTTATTTTGAATATTTCACAATCATTATCAAAATTTTTATCCATCTTTTTAAATAGAGACGAATTTCTAAACTGCTTGCAAAAAATAATTACAGTTGGTGTTATTGATAAACATAATGAGGCTTCATTTGGATCAATTTGTGTTATTTATTATTCAATTATTGAAAAGGGTAAAAAACTATCAGTGGAAAATTTGAAAAAATTAATTGAAAATATTTTTAAACAAATGCCAAATATAAGATACCCTGAAACCAAAAAAAAAAGTTTTGAAATTTTAAAATTATTTTTATATTTAGACTTTGTACCCATACTTAAAAAATTATTAAAATTTAAGCCACCATTTCAGCCACATCTAACTGAGGCATGGAAAGTTATTATTTTGGATAAAAAATTATCATTGCCGATATTTAACTTGTTAATCAAAATATTAAACGAACACCCAATTATGGAAGAGGTTAGATTAAAGGAAGACTCGGAAGAATTAACTACACAAGTCGCAATTTTACCACAATCGGCGATGTGCGTTTTAGGCATCTTCTTGGAAACATTAAATAATAAGGAATGGCTCGAGGAGAGATATTCAATAATCTTACCAACAATTTTAATGGGTGTCGCAAATGATGTTGGATTAAAAGAAAATAGTAATCATGGGCTAAGTTCTCCTATAAATCAAGTTTTTGATACTTTAAAAAAATTTTCAAAATCACTTGATGACCCTCAAATCGTGGAATCTCTATCATTAGATTTAAAATTGGAAATTGAATTTTTAAAATTTGGTAATAAAAAAAATGAGAAGAAAGAAGAAATAGAAATAGAAAAGGATGATCAAAAGGGAATTGAAAAGGAAGAAAAAGAAAAAGAAAAAGGAAATGTAAAGGAAAAGAAAAATAAAAACGAAAGTGAAAATGAAAACGAAAGTGAAAATGAAAATGAAAATGAAAATGAAAAAGTGGAAGAGGAGGAGGAAGAAGAATCTGAAGAATTAAAAGTATCTGAAGAATCCCAAGAAGGCGAATCTGGATCTGAAGAAGATTCTGAAGAAGATTCAGATGAAGAATCTGAAGAATCTGAAAAAATTAATAATCAAGAAATAACTGACAGCGATGATGGAGAGGATGATTATGGACCAGGCTTTGAAGAAAACGAATTTAGTGAAAAAAATGGATGGGAATTATTGTCGACAAATAATTTTGAAAGAGGAATCGAAATAATTATTTCTTCAATTGCATCCAAAAGAAGAGATCAGTTGGTCAATATCGCCAAATATATGTTTCCGTTTTTAAAAAGCTTGAATGAAAAACGAAGAAGGGCATCTGTCTCAATTTTTTCAAGCATGATCAAATATATGAATGATAACATTTTCTTTTTACAAAAGATACTGGAATGCTTGTTTCCAAAAAAAGATGATGAGTGTAGTAAAGTCGTTATCGAGGTCTATCATGGATTGGGAAATTTATGCTATTTGGAAAACCAGCAGGCGCAAAGGAAGTTTATTGTCCCCATTTTTGAAGTCCTAATGAAAGGGATGGGCAACGAAGATGAGAACATCGTCTTCGAGGCAATGAGAAATATGAAAAGAATCAACAAAATTGTTTCAATAAATCTCATTTCAAACCATCTTGCAGACCTCTGCCAAATAATTACCAAATTGTTTGTCTCACAAAATATGAAAATGCGATCGCAATCCCTTGAATTGTTTGCTTCCTTTTCAAAATTTGGCTTCAAAACTACTTCCGAAAAAAATATCCTTCTTGAACAATTTTATTCAAATTTAATCTTGTTCATCATATTAATTAATAATCCCCAAAACGACAAAATACCAAATTTGATCAAAGACGTTTTAAAAAAATATTCCAAATTGCTTTCAGTGAAGGATTTTTCCAAATTATTCGGCTCAGAGATGTTTTCAAAAAATAACAAAATTAATTACGAAAATTGCCTGCAAATTATCAATAAAACTTTAGTAGAAAATTTCTCCACAAATCTTTTTAGCTATATCGAAATGATCCAAAATTATTTAGAATCAGAGGACTCCTTAATTAGAGCAAATGCTATTTTATTCTATGTCTATTTGTTAAGGAATTTATCAAAAAAATTGAAAAAAAAAATGGATAAAAATCAGATTTCGTTAAAATTAATAGAATTATTACAAGATAAAGATGAATTAGTTAAAGCTAGCTCGGCTAGAGGAATGGTTTTATTGGCAAACTGGTAATTAGAATTCCATGATTTCTTTTTTTTTTTTTTATATTCATTTTTCCTTCTTTTCCATTTTCTTTTTTTTTATTCTTTCGTTCTTTTTCTTTTTCTTTTTTTTTTTTCTTTTTCTTTTTCTTCTTTTTTGCACTTTCTGAAAATTTTTTAAAGAGAAAATATTATTCATTTACGAAATAATCGTCCTCTAAAGAGCTAAAAATTTATTTATTAATAATATTTTTTTTTTAATTTAATTTTTTTGAAAACAAAATAAATAATCATTAATAAGGTTTTTTTTGATTCAATAAATTTTAAACTTTCAGTTTTACTTTTGAATTTATCCAAAATATGTAATCCTAAAAGTATATTTTTGATAAAAATTTTACTGTTCATTATTGGAAAAGATATTACAGAAATTGATCATTTTTATCAATTAAAAATATTAACGCAATTTCATACAATAAATATGGGCTTTTTTTGATTTGAGAAATAAAAAGAAAATTTTATTCAAACTTTTTTTATATTTCTCAAATTAAAAAAACACTCGACTACTTTGAGAGGAATTTTCTGTTTTCTTCAGAAAATCTATTAATTATCTCAAATACAGAGTAAACCTCGAGGAAACTTTAGTTAGGTTTTCCAGAATTTACAAGAATTGAGTAAAATCTTTGATTTGTCTCTATTCTTTTGAATTCTGGAAAACATCTGTTAGATTTTCTTGAGTTTTCTGTTTATTGGGAATTTATATAAGGGGGGTACAATAAAGTGAGGCATTTTTTTTTACATTTCATTAAAAATCATATTTGTTAGTGGGGGGTATTCGTTAATTGGCAATACCAAATTAAGTTTAATATTAATACCGATTGAATAGATCACTAAGGGTATTTATTATAAAAAATGTTTCTTGAAATATTTCCAAAAATGAAAAAAAAAATAAATTTTTTTTTGTAGTAAACAATGTATAACCAATTTCAATAAAAAACTGGAAATCTGAAAATGGTACAAATGAGTTTTTAAACAACAAAATGTAGTTATATGTATTCAATTCTATTAGAAAATTTTTTGAGATTAAACAAGTTATGAAAACGATTTTTTCGATAAAAAAGAAAAGACTAAACACTAATTTTCACCCCTAAAACTTATGATATAAAATCAAGATCAGAAAATTTAATATCTTTTATATATGTAATGCAATACTAAGAGATAAATTGAATTATTATCAAAAATCAATAAATGATGGTTAACAATGATTTTGTATCTTTAAATACTTTTTTAAAGATTGGGTTTAATAAATATATTTTAAAATAAATTAACCCCTCTTTTTTGGAAATAACTCAATTCTTTTAAATTAAAAAAAACCTAACGAGAATTTCGACCTTTGGAACTTTGCAACTCATTAAATAAAGTACTTTAAATATTTCAATTTTTAGTTCTTTTGAATTCCTATTAATTTTATTGTTAATTGTAAATTAAATTTTATTAATTTTTCGAAATAAGGAAGAGATAAGTTATTTAATTTATTTTTTCATTTAAATTTATTTTTATTTATCGATATTACCATATTTTCAAAATTAAATTCTGTTTTGTAAATAAGAATTGGTGTATTTCGGTTTATTTTGCATATTATAGTAATGCATAAATTAATCCAAGAATTTCAATAATTTATCGTTTTTATTTCATAATTAAAATTTTCTAATCCATTTGTTAATTGACTTGATATAAAACATTTAAATAATCTAATTTTAAAACTATTATTCAGAGAATTATTATTGAATAATTGTTTGTAGTTGTTATAGGTTTCTTTATATTTTTTTAAATTATAATTTATATGTGAAATTTTATCTCAATAAATACCCAAATATTTAATTTTTTTAAATATTGTGATATAACTGTTTTATCTTTATTAGGTTTTAATCCAAATTTAATAATAATTTTATTTAATTGAATATAATTTTTGATGAAATTGATTTTTATTTTCTTTTATAATTAAGATTAAATCCTCTTCAAACATTTGACAATGCTTTGTTAATGGTATATTTTTTAATAAAAGAAAATGTGAAATTAGAGCAAATAAAATAGGTGATAAGAGATCTCCTGAGAATATACCAAGCCCTTACACTTGATAATACTTTAATAAAAAAATTTTGATAATTGTATTTAAAATAATTTTTTTATTGCTTTTCATATTATTTTATAATTGATTGAGTCAAAATATTTTGCTATATTAATCATTATAATCAAAGTTTTATCATTTTTATTTTCTGATTTAATTTTATCTTATTATAAGTATTGAAGAAAATAAAGAGGCAATTTGAGTATCATATTTTTTTCAAAAACCAAAATTGAATTTTATGGATAAATTCCCAACAAGGTTCAATTAGTTGATATAATGTTTTTAAAAATAATCTTGGTAAACTTTGGTTGATTGGAATTGGCCTATAATTTAAAGCTACCCCTTCATTTCCTTTTTTATGAATAAAGAAAAAAAATCCACACTTTTTTAAAATAGCCGCTCTTCATTAATTGTGTGATAAGCGTGATGTGTATTATCACAAAAAACAGTTTTGATCATTTTTATTTTGTTAAAAAAACAATTTATTTGAAATAAGGAGATTAGGGGAAAATAATATTTTTTTTAATTATCATTTTTTATTTGTACTTTTTATCATTGCTCTGATAACCAACAAATTCATTAGTAGGTTATATAGTTGATTTCGAGTGATATTTTAAAAATTGTGGAAAAAGTAATATTTTTTCTAAAAGGCGTCAATTGTGTCTGGGATGATATATCTTTTATTTAGGTAATGCCATTCAAAGAAGCAAATTGGGTTCTTATGAAGAACCAATAAATGATTAATAATAATTTTGGTTATTTAAATAGTAATAATTAGAATTGGGTTTAATAAAAAGTCTATTTTAAAATAAATTGTCACTCTTGTTTGGAAACAATTTAATTCTTTTTTCTTTTTTCTTTTGGATACTCTAAAATAATTTAAAATAAAAAAATAATATATTCCATATTTGTCATAAATTATAAATATTGTTTGTCCTAAAATAATCAACATTTATTTTATTGTTAACGTTATAATCTTGGATATATTATAAAGAAAAATGAATTATCTTTGAAATACAAAAAAAAAAAAAAATAAAAACATTAAACCTTTAAAGTTCAAAACTAATAATAATATAAATGTATTAAATAAGAACTTTTATTAAGAAAAGGAAAGGAGGGAAGAAACTGAAAAGAAAGAAAGATGTTGTAGGTCAAAAAAAAAATATTTACAATTAATTGGTTGTATCTTTCTCTTTTCAATATTCCCTCTGTTAAATTCATTTTTAAAAAAGTGTGTCAGAAAAGTTTTTAATAGTTCCCTAAAAAATAGGTCTATTGGTTTTTTTTGGCAGTTTTAAAGATAATTTTGAAAAACTTTTGTTTCAAACTTTTTTGAAAATGAGCTTAATATTCTTTTTTTTTTTTTTCCATTTCCGATTTTCCTTATCTTTATAGTTATTTATTTCTTGTTTTTATTTCTGGGTAATTAGGGGTGAAATAAAGTATTAAAACGTAAGATTACAACAACTAAATAAACTTAATTATTAAAAACAAGTTAAAGAATATTTGATAAGATTCGAAATAAGCTTTGATCTGGGATCATTTAAACAAGAGCTCCACTTCAATTTGTCGCGAGCGGGCATGTCAGAATTGATAACTATGATTGCGCCTGATCTTGTGTATTGTGGGAAAGTTCTTTGTGCAACAAGCACGTTGCCGTCTGACCATTTGGCAAGTATTGTTGTATCTTTAAATTTCCTTTTAGCAAGGATACGCTTTGGGGTGATTTCTTTTTGTATTGTCTCGATTCCATTTAAAAGGGTGTTGGTTCCATTATGGTTGCTGGCGTTTGTGTATGGGTAGACGGACACTGGGCTTTGGCTTAATAAGACGTTTTTAGGTATGGGAAGGAATTCGTTTGTACTAATTTTGCCAAAGAGCTGGGATTCATTATCTTTCACCAAGCAATTTATTGTTGAAATAATTAAAACACCGCCGTCAATCACGTATTGGGCTAACAGGTCGCCGACCAGCTTGGACGACTCCAAGTTTTGGGTATTGTTAAATAAGAAAAGGGCATTATAAGGTTTTAAAGTTTTAAAATCTAAAACACGGATTTGGTTTTCAATCTGAAAGGTTGTCACTTTGCGGATAAAGCGATTTACCATTATCAATTTACAGAGATCCTCATGGCTTTGGAGATTGGATCCTGTACTTAGAATTGCAACAGAATATTCGTCGCGTGGCAAGGGGTTACAATATATAGATAAGTTTTTTGCTCTTTTTTGTTGCTGTGTGCTTTCCCTTGATTTGATATAGGTCACACAATGGTTGCACAATTTTTTCAAGTCTAACAATTTCGAGATTGAATACAATTCTTGACAATTGTCTTCACATAACGAGATCACGCCAGTATAGCAAAAGCTTAAGATTTGTTCAAAATTGCTTGGCTTGATATCTTTTAAAGTGATGTCCACATGAGATGTCTTGTCTGTACCAATCGTTTTCGAAAAATTCGATTGGAAAAAGGGTGACGCCATAATTAAGACACTTTGGTGCGCATGGTAAGCTTTTTTTTCTTCTCCAACATAGAACGTTACATCGGAAAAGGTTGAGTTGTTTATGTATTTCCCAAAATATGTTTGAATTGGTGTTGTGTACTTTTTGGAACTAAAAGGTAGTGGCTTCATTTTGAGAAAAACAAAAAAAAACTTGAGCAATTATTTTATTAAAAAATGAATTCTTTAATTGAAAATCATTGGTTCTTTGGTAAATAATCTTTATTGTTTGTCTTTTATTTTGGAAATTTCGTTTTGGATTTGGACTGGAAATTATACAATTTTTTTTTTGATTCCTTTTCTTTTTGGCTTTTTTTGTTTTTTTTTTTTTTTTCTTTTCAGTTCAGAGTTTCTGAAATTTATTAAATTTTCAAAAGGGGTGAAATTATTAATCGTGGAATATTTTCCTTTTTTATTATTGCTTCTTCAATTGTGTTTTTTTTAATTGTAAAATCTTGCAACAAGTTGGCTATTTCGAAACTTCTTTTTTTGAAAACAAAGAAACTGAAAAGATGAGAGAAAATAGCACCCCTCTGGAATTGGTTTGGTTGACAGTATATTTTTTTTAAATAGAAAAGATGAGGTTTATATGTTTTTTTGATCCTCTTAATTAATTCGTTTTGTTTTAGTACCAAAAAAATGAGAGATAAGATATTTTTTCAAAATGATTTTTTAGGGCTATTCATATTTTTAAAAATGAAGACCAATTTAACAACTATTGGTTTACTCATTGTCTTCAATTAGTTGTTCTTTCAGAGATCTTTCTCTAATTCTCACGATTTAGCATTTTTTTCAAAAATTTTGTGGTAGTAAAAACCTTTCTTACTATCAGAACTTCAAATTTTCATTTAGAATTGTAGAAAAATCCAAAATTTCCCTGATATTAGTTACAGTGATCAAAATAATATGTACACAACGACTACAATCAGTATTACGGAATATAATCCCAGCCTTTTTTTTCTTGTTGTTCCAATGCAACATCCAATTAACTACCAAGTAGTATACCTAAGTTCAAATCAATTTTGAAAGTAAACCCCTTGATATTTTCAGTGAAATTTAAATTAGGAATGAAATTAGTTCAAAATTTTTCATAATTTTCTCTGTGCTTTGGAATTTTTGTTTTTTTGTTGAAATATTCTTAAAAATTTGCTCTATTTTTTGAGATAAATTTCCCAATTTGATCCTTAATTTTTGGAATTTATTTTTAAATATTAGAACTTTAATAAACCAATAACGTATTGAATTATAGTTTATTGTTAGTTTCTTTGATTGGTTGATCTATGGGTCTTCTATAACTTAAAAAGCACGCTTTTTATTTTGAAATACAGATTAAACTTTTCTGAAAGCTTTATTTTGACAACAGTAAATCTGAATTATTCTCAATCGCCTAATATTTAATATGGGAACATTAATATACTCCATATAATTGGATTGGGCTCGAAGCAATATTATAAAAAAAATTGGTTTTCAATTGTTAACTTTTTTTGTTTACAAAGTTCCGAAAAGTGTTTTGATAAATTTAAATACTCTATTTACAATCAACAAAAAGAAGTATAAAATTCAATATTAACCCTTTTCTTTTATTGGTATATTTTTAATTCATTTTTATTGTTTAAGGGGTTAGTATCACAATATATTTCACTAGAATAAAAGTATGTTGTAATTAGGTAATGAGTGGATTAGTGCACCATGGAACAAATAGATCTGAAAAATCCATTCTAAATCTTTTTACTCAATAAATTATTCTATTTTTTTACTATTTATCACTATTAAAAATTTTCATTTTGAAATTTTTTTTTGATTCCTTTCCCAAATCTAAAAATTAAAACTCAAAATAATCCTATTCACAGTATTTAAAAATTCTTATTTAGAACTTAAAAAGTAACTATTTTTTTCCTTTTTTAATTTCAAAGATTAACTAAATAATCATCAACATAAAACAACAAATAATGATTTACTTTAGATAACACTAATTGTTACATCAATATATTTCCAATATTTTAGGAATAATTTGTAAAAAGAATCTATTCTTTAATTATTTTAATTTTTTAAAAAAAATGTATTTTTTTGGCAATTAATATACATTTCGTTTCAAAATTTATGAGAGATATTTTACAACTTTCTAGTCTAGATAATTAAACCTTAAAATGTGTAGCGAAATGTATTTTTTTTTACTGAAATTGTTGGTTTTTTTTTACAAATATAAGGATCATTTTTAATTGATCAGGGTCAATAAATATTACTACTTGACTAATCGATTTTTAGAGACATTTGTACCTGTAGCACTAATGTGGTTTACACCAAATTACTCGCACTTTGATCTTAGATTTCTCTCTTGTTGACACTAATCCCTTAATTTTGAAAAATCTAAAACTTTGTTTTTGAAAACCGAAAAGTCAAAAGTTGTTTAAATTACAAATTTTTTAAAGTTTGCAAGGTAAAAACTTTGAAATTGCAAGTTATTGGATATGGTATATTTCGTTACTTTTCTTAATTTGGAATAATTTCAAATAGCCAACGTTTTATCTCTTAAAAAAAGTATTACAGTTTTTATTATATTCTTGTTTATAAATTACAAAAAATCTCATGAATTTTACAACACATTTCCCCTTTAAAAGTTCTGGAAAATGTTTCAAAGTTTGAAAATTGAGTGAAAGTGTTTGCAATTTGAAGAGACTCAAATCTTTATCAAAGTCCTGAGAATTGTTACAGTTGACCAGAACCTGCTATTTTTATTTTTTTTCACAAAATACTTTTCGAATATTCACAAAATATTCACCTTCACAGATTTTGTAGTTCTTAAGAGTTAGATCCTTTTCTGTCTCAAACACAATTATCTCTTTTGGACTCTTCATTTCAGTTCATTATTTGCTGGATATACATTCCTCTTTCCAAAGCTTTACTTGTTTTGTGTTGTTGGATCAATTGAAATGGCCAACAACACTTTTGATGTAGTCTTGGGCAAGTTTTTCCAAACGCTCATTGAAAAAAACCAAACAAGGCTCGATCTCAATTCTGTCTTTTGTAATTCTGAAACACCAAAAATTGGCATTTGTGACTTTGTGAAAAGGATTTTTCAGGCACAATCATGTTCTGAGCATTCCTTTATTTTTTCAATCGAATATTTAAAAAGAATCATTATATCCCACCCACAAATTTCAATCAACAAACACAATGTACACAGACTGTTTTTTGTCTCGTAAGTCCTTGGCTTTAAACTCTTATTTTTGTTTTATTTTATTTTTTTCAAGGAACCAAACCAAAAATTTTAATAGAACAAAAAAAAAATTTTGTTTTTGTTTTCAAACAAATTTGTGATATATTTGAAACAATTTGGAGTCCGAAAATCATTTTTTTTTGTTATTTATTCGATCTTTTCAAAATTTTTTACCTTTTTTATTCATATTTTTTTTTTTTTTTGGATTCTTTTTTATTTTGCTCAAAACCCAAAAAAAGCGTGATGGTTTCTTCAAAATTTTATGATGACAAATATTACTCCAACCAGCACTGGTCTCTGGTTGGAGGGATGAATGTAATTGAAGTCAATTCACTTGAGTCTGAATTTTTATTTTTAATTGATTTTTCGCTGATTGTTTCCACAGAAGATTATAACCAAATAATTTACGCACTCAAAACAAACGACACTACCATTTTAGAATATGGGGATTTTGAAACCTCTGAAAGTGAAAATGCGGGTAATTTTAATGAATCCAATTCTGACGTTTCTGAATTTGAATTCCCCAGTTCTGATAATTCAAATTCTGATAAATATTCAAGTGATTTTGAAAACTTAATCTCACAATCAAATTCCTCAAATGAAGAGTCAAGCTCGTCTCTGGATTCTTCGCATTCAGATTCATTATCGTTATTAACAAATTATCAAGACACAAACAATCAAAATAATACTTTTTACAACCAAAATAATAATCAGAATGACATTAATAATAATAATTTTAATACTAAAGAGAACACCATTTATAATAATTTGGTTAAGAATAATAATAATAATAATAATAATAACAACAACAACAACAACAACAACAACTTGTTTTTTAATCATATTTCTCATCAACAGAATTTAAAGAATCAACAGATCCAACAGCAGCAAATACTCCAACAACAATTTCTACAGCAACAACTATTACAACAACAAATTTACCACCAGCAACAGCAGCAACAGCAGCTATTGCTACTACAACAACAACAGCAGCAGCAACAACAAGTGCAACAAACACAATCACAACAAAACCCACAACAACAGAATCAACAAATATCTTTAAATATCGAATCTAGTGATCAACAAATTAATCCCGAAATTGAAGAAATCCAACAACGGCTACAACTCCAATATCAACAACAATTGCAACAACAATTAGAATTCCAAAAAAGATTACGGAAGCAAGGGCAACTCCAAGAACAACAAAACGAAAACGTCTCTTCACAAGATCAAAAAATTATAAATTATTTGGAATCAAATTGGGAATACCTTAGTGATGAAAATGAAAATGATATTAATGACGACGAATACGATGAAGAATATGAAGATGAGTATGATTTTGATAATAGTGGAACAGAAGCAAGCACATCAGATATGGATAGTGAGTCAATGAGCGATATTGCTTCTTTAATCCCCAATTTTGATGAGAAATCAAATAGTACAACTGTTTTTTCAAAAAAAGAAAATTCAAAATTTATTTCTGAAAAGGATTTTTTGCAAACAATATCACAGAATTTAAATAATAATTTCAACAAAAAAGATGACCAAGACTTTGATTAGTTTATTTTTGAACATGAATATTATAAGACAATTATCAGAAATAAAAATAATAATAATAATAATAATGGTGGATAATGATATGGTGATCATTTCAATGATAATAATACAATAGTAATAAATATTTATTTATTGCTTTATTCATTCACCAACTATCTCACCCACTAATTCTTCCATCCACGTATTCGCTGATTAATTAGTCAATTGCTTAAAGAACAAAATATAAAATTTGTTTTTATTTGATAAATAGATCCAATTTTTAAAAAAAGTCATTCTTTTGTAAACATTGTTTCTGTCGAAGGGGGCCCAAAAAAATTTTCAAATATCAATTATTTTTTATAATTGACTTTAAAAAACAAATAAGAAATAAGTATAATAATATACATTGGAAAGAATAGTCGATATCCGTATGAAGTAAATCTAATAAATCAATATATTTTCTTAAAAATCTGAAAAACTCAAATTCTTTAGGAATCAATGAGAAAAACAACAATTTGCATTTTGATTTTCAATTGAAGATCCAAATAGAATAACCAGAAAACAAGAATATGATTTTTTCTACAATTATTTTCTCGCTATTTCAATAACATTAGGAACAACACGATTTTATTTGGTTGACTATAGATCTTGTATTTTAAAAATAATATTAGCAAAAAAAATTATTTATCAATGAGAAATTGAAAAAATGAAAAAAGCTAAAGGTGTTGAAAAAATGATTTCAATTTTGAAATTTTCAAAAGAAAATTTTTCCTTCTAATATCCCTTCAAAACCTTTTGAACACGATCAATTCATCTATTACAAACTGGACACCTTTGAATGGAAAATATAATATAAATTTATGTAAAAAGAATATTAATATTACAAAATTTAAAGAACAAATTATTAATACGTTATTATTATGACCAATTATAAATAAATGGGTTATATCTTTTACTTTTTATTCATGATCTAAAAAATGAAAATGAACAAACATATAATTTTTTTACACAAAATAATGACCAATATTTATGATAAAATGATATGAAGTTATTTTTTTTTCACTGGGAATTATAACTCAATTGATATTTAGAACGGAGATCTTTTTAATATTTCTTTGGCTTTTTAAATTTTTTATTCAAGAATAATATGGAAATCAGAATGATAATTTATTTATTATTATTTTAAAGTATAATAAATAGAAACACTTTAATAATAAATAATATTAACTAAGAAAAGGGAAAGGAGAAGGGGTCACAATTGGAATCAATTTTAAATTTCTTTTAGCAAGAAATAAAACGAGATTTAATTGATTTAAAGGAACAATATTTAAACATAACCAATCAATTAATTTCATTGAATAATTAACTTTCTCATTTTAAATGAGAAAATTTTGATAAAAAAAAGATCTTAATTTGAGAAATTATATAATTAAAAATAAAATAATAATTAATTTTATATTTTATTTTTAATTATATAAATTATTTTTCAATGCCTTAAGAATTAAAAAGATAATTCAATCTTAAATTTAAGATTACACTAATTAATAAAATTCATAAATTTCATTATTTTATATTTTTATTATTTTTATCTAAGAAAGATTAAAGAATTTATTTCTAAACCAATAATTTAGTTTTTATCCATTTTTTTTTTTTTACTCTAATATTTTTTTAATCAAAAACCCTATTTTTTTCTTTAACAGGATTGATGAAAAAGAGATTAAATTATAACTGGAGGATTACTTCTCTTTAAAAATTAAGTTGGATTATTGAATAAATAATTTTAATTGCAATAATATAATTACAATTATATGTCAAAAAGTTCAAGAATTGACTCAAGTTTCTGGATATAAAGTATGTTTTTAAGAGTAGAAACAGCGAAAAAGAGCTTGTAAATTTTGTCTATTTTTAAGGGGATGTGACACCAAACACACACCGAACTTGAAAAATGCAATAGATTATTCAAAATTATCTTCCTAATGTTATGTTTGAGATTCTCCAAAATTTTTTTAAAAAAATAATAAATAAATAATTTTGCATTTTTCTAATATTCACAATTAAGATTTGAGATAAATAATCTTTAGAAAAAAAAACTAAATTACAGATTGTTATTTTAGGAAATTTATTTGTTTTTTTTGACAAATTTAATTTTTTTTTTTTTATTTGTTTTATTATTATTAGACAACGTAAAATTACACTCTCGTTGATCATTCTCGTTAGAATTTCTATTTCAGAAATTTAAAAATAAAATCAAAGATTTCACAATTATTAATTAACAAAAATAATTTCAAATTATCTTGTTTTAAAATTAAGTCCAAAAAGTTTTTTTTCTTTTAATTGATTTTGAAATCAATCTATTGTTTTTCAAAGAAGGAAAACCCATAAAAAATGATCAATATTTTCTATTATTTGTTTCTGTTGATATTTTAAATATAAAGTTTCAAAATTTATTTGAATTTTTACTGATAACATAGTATTATCTATTACGACAATTAATAAATGTGCTGAATTTTAGGATTGTTCAACTTGAAGGATAACTTAGATAATTTTTTTTTTGGGTTTTAAATAAATATTTTTGTTTTTTTTATTATATTAAAATGTTCTTGTAGAGTGTGGTAGAGTTCTGTAGAGTTCATAGGTTTTCATCAAATGTCTAGGTTTTCTTAATCTTTTTTTGTTTTATCTATACAATCCATTGGTTTTACAAATAAAAAGAAAACTCAAGAAAAGTTTGTGGCGCTTTTTTTTAATTTTTGAAATAAGAGAAAAATCCTTAAATTTTCTTTTTATTTTTAAAAAAGTAAAAAAACCTAACAACAGTTTTCCAGAATTCAAAAGAATAGAGTAAAATCACAGATTTAACACCATTCTTTTAAATTTTGGAAAACCTAACATAAAGTGTTGTCAAGTGCCGTGGAGTGCCTAGGTTTTTCTTAATTTCAGAAATAAAAAGAAAATTTTTGAATTTTTCTTATAATTTTTAAAATTAAAAAAAAACTAAGGGCGCTTTTTTTGAGGTTTTTTGTTTTATTTGTTAAGTGTTCTAGGTTTCAAATAAACAGAAAACACAAGAAAAGCTAACGGCGATTTTCCAGAATTCAAAAGAATTGAGCAAAATCAAAGATTTAACTCAATTCTTTTTAAAATTCAGTAAAAGCTAACAACTTTTTTTTTTAATTTACGAAATAAACTGAAAATTTCTCAATTTTTCTTTTTATTTCTTAAATTAAAAAAACCTAACGACACTTTCAATTGGTAGAATTTAGCAGCCCATTATAATTATAATTGTAAATTTCTTTTTTAAGAATTTTAAATCCTTTGAATTCCAATTAATTTTATTGTTAATTCTTTGGTTAAATTTGAAGAAAGTTAACTAAAGATAAGGCAGCGATAAATTCTTTAATTTATTCTAAAATAAATTTATCTTTATCCTTATTATTGGAAATAGATTATTTTCGAATTTGTATTATTATTCATTAAATATGAACAGGTATGTTTCTGTTTGTTTTACATTTTTTGGCAATACAAGAATAATTACGAGATTTAAAAAATTTAAAATTTAGACTTAATTATTTTTAATCCATTTATTAATTAACATAATATAAAAGAGTTAAATAATCTAATTTTCAAATTATTTTTAGAAAATTGTTATAAAATAATTATTTTATAACCGTTATAAGTTTCTTTTACCCTTTTTAGATAATAAACAATATATAATTTTTTTCAAAGTAAAAACCCAAAAATTTAATCTTTGATTAATATTTCAAAATTTATATTTTATCTTTATTGGGCCTTAATTCAAATTATATTATTATTTAATATATATCATTAATTATTGATTTAATTAATTTTGATTTCGATTTCTCATCCAACTTAAAATAATCTCTAAATAGATTCCTTCAATGATTAGTTATTAGTACCCTAATAAAAAAAAAAATTCTAACATCTATATAATATTTCTATAACAAAATTTCCTTATACATGATGATTTTTTCAATATTTTTTTAAAAAATATTCTTATAACGTGCTTATATCATTTTAAACATTTATAACACCTTTACAACAAACACTTATGTTTATATAAGTTGTTATTATAAGATTTTATCACATTTCAAACATTTATAATGAATTTATAACACGTTTATAAAATGTTATAAAAATTTTTTTTTATTAGGGGTATAATTTATGATAAAAGTAAATCCGAAATAAGAGCAAATGTTATAGGTGATGTACCATCTTCTTAGAATAAACAAAGTCCTTTATCCTTGAAAATATTTTAATAGAAAATTTGTGATAATTTTATTTAAAATAAATTTTTTTTATCATTTTTCTTTTATTTTACAACCAATTAAATTAAAAAAAAATGGATGTACCAATCATTATAATATAGGATATTATCGTTTTCATTTTCATTATTTGGTTTTATCTTGAAATAATTAAAAAATTTGTTATTAAAAAAAAAAAAAAAAAAAAAAAAAAATAGTTTAAATAAAATTCTAGTGTATCTTGATAAAAAATCCATTAATTTTAGGAAGCTAGATTGTAATCATTTTAAAGTTCTAATATAATAACATTTTTAATGATGTTTGATTCGTATTCTCCAATTTTAACCATATTGTATATAATTAACAATATTAATAAATGACATATCTACAAATACATTTCTCATTTTTTAGCTCTATTTTGCTTTTCTTTTAATCTTTTTTGTTGTTGTTTTTTCCATTTTCTTTTCAATCTTTGCTTTTCTCTCTTTTTTTCTTGTTTATTTAGTCTTTTTTTAGTTGTTTTTTTCTTAACCATTGTTTTTTCAATTTCATTCTTGTTTCCCTTTTCATTAATATTTTCATTTGTTTTTCTGTTCTGTATTTTGTTTTTGTTTTCGTTTTCGTTTTTCACCACTTTTATTTCCTTTTCCTCATGATGAACTATTTTTTCTTCTTCATTTTCTTTTATGATTTCAATTTTATTTTCAAGATTATTTTCCATGTAATTTTTTAATTGTTTTTTTTTTTTTTTTTTTTTTTTTTTTCTTTTTGCTCTTTTATATTTGTTTTTTGCATTGTGTGAAATAATTTGCGGAGGTATTTGTTTTATTGGCATATTTTTTTTGAACTTCTTTCTCTGATTATAAAAGATTCTCGTAAAACCACATTTTTCGTTTAGCATATAATATGCAGTACAATCTCGCAATTCTTCATAAAGTAGATCAAAATCATCGGACTCATTTAAGGTTAAATCGTTGGTATAAATAAACTCTATTAAAATTTGAAGGCCCCTTAAAGACTTACCAGTCACATCAGGCAAGGAGACAGTTTTTGTGTCCAAATTTAAACAGAGTTCTCTATACAATCCAGACCGTACAATTAATATCAATTTGTGTACTGGTATACTAGTATTCCCCATCGTGATGCTAAAATCATGGAATTTTTCAAATTGCTTTTCATTATAAAGACGCTTTAAATCATGTTGTAAAGAACAATTTATTCTATTTTTAATTTCCAGTTTGATCATTATTTGTAAAAGAATTGAATAGTCTTTTGTGATTTGATCTGTGTATACCCAAAGCAAAAAGATCTTTATTTGTTCCTTTGAGAAATTCTTTTCAAGTTTTAATTTTATTTCTGAAAATGATTGTTCAGTTCTTAGCTCAATTAATAAAGAATACACTGGAATTTTTAAAATTTCACTGTCAGCTAATTCTTTATTGTGAAAACAAAACCCAAAATCGCTTTCCAAGGGTGTTATGTTTTTTGTGATTAGTAAATAAAAGGGATATCCAATAGCAATATCTTCGATTGTGAAATCTATTTTTGGAGTGACCAATGTATATTTATTTTGTAAAGTCCCATAATTTGGATTAGAAGAAGTTGCTACACCAAAGAGATAAATGTCCCCATTTTCTAATAAAATTGCATTTTCCGATGTGCCAATAGTAAGTTGTTTTACTTTTTTATTAGCAAAAAATTCTAATTTTTTAAATTGATTATGAATGTGATCCATGTAATACTGTCTTTTTCTATGATATAGTTCACCATTATTTGTGAGTAAAAGATCAAATGTTTTCAAAGCTCCAATATCCTTAACGTCCGATGCCTTAAAATTTATAGTTAAGCCTTTGTCACCAGTAAATACGTTACGACCTCTTGTTTTGAATACCCCATTTTGAATAAAATATATAATATCTAGATTACCTATGAACACCCTTTCAACACTTGATGCAATTTTAGAAGGGGGCAATGAAAACTTTTCTTTTTGTGTTAATGATTGCCCAAACTGGTTTCTATTTTTATTTTATTTTTTTTTTATTTGAAATTATTTTGAAAATTCCTTTTTAAATTAAATGACGAAAATAAAATTTGAAATAAACAAAATTAATTTTTTTTTTTTTTTTTTTGGAAAACCATTTAAGAATCATTAAAAGAAAAATCTTATCATGTTTTCCATTTTAATATTTTTTATTTGAATATCACAAATATATTTTTTTAATAACTCTGGTATCATATTCGTTCAGTAAAAAAAAAAAAAGAAAGAAAAGTATTTTTTCTAAAAAACAGTAAGAATTAATGAGATCCAATTTTACGCTTGTGATTTGTTATGCTTAGCCAATTGATTTTCAGAGAGTATAAAAAAACCACAATTAAATAATAATAAGTTTTATTAAATATAGCAACGTTTTAATTATGTTTTTTTTTTTTTTTTTTTTTTTTTCATTTTTAAATTTTTGTTTTTTGGAAACAATTCACTTAATTAAAATAAAATATAAACAATAATTCAAAAATAGTTACACATTTAACATTATAAAAAACGAATCAGTTTCATCTAATTTTTATTTGACTTAAGAATAATTTTTTTATTATTGGATAATTTTTATTATTTTTAAAATCATTTTTTCCAATTTATTTGATGAATATTCCTTGGCTTTTTTGGTTAAAAAAAAAAATAATAATAATACAGATACCCTAATAAAAAAAGTTTTTTATAAAATGTTATAAGCGTGTTGTAAAGGTGTTATAAATGTTTAAAATGTTATAAAATTTTATAATAAAATGTTTTGTGACATAAATGTTTGTTTAAAAAGTTTTATAAAAATTGTAACATGTTATAAGCCCGCTATGTATTTTTTTTTAAAAATTATATTGAAAAAATCATCATTTAAAAGGGAATTTTGTTATAAAAAGGTTATATATTTTTTTTTTAAACTTTTACATTTTCTTTGTACAAATTTAACCATATAATTCCTCATAACTACTGATAAGAAAGAGATTAGAACTCTCAAAAGTTTAGGATAGTATTGTAGACACTGTGGAAAGATTTTGGGAAATCCTTTAGTTATTATTAGGCAAAGTTTGGAAATTTTCTGATCGTCTTTTTTTGAATTCTATTTGGGTGAAATAGGAAGCATTTTACCATTAAATTTGTCTTTAAATGATATTTAAAGTTATTTTAGAAGAGTTTAACCAAATTATTTTGCCAATTTTTAATCTCATAAATATATAAGGTTTGCCGCGCTCAAGGATTTACGACATTAGAATATTAATTTGGTTCAAGTCAATTAGTTATTTGATCAATAGACGACAAAGAAAAAAGTCCATCAACTTTCTCGTAAAGGTTGGAAATTTAATGAATTCCCTTTCTTTGTTTAAAAACAATGTCTAAAATCAAACAACGTTTTTGTTTTTTCTTCCAAAGAAATCAATCTCATTTTTAAAAAAATAAAAAACGTTTGATCTCTTTTTTCGAAGAAAAAAGGAGAGAAGAAACCATTTATAAAAGATTTTGAAAAGTGAGAAAAAAACATTATTACAAATTTTCGAAATTGGAAAAAAAAAACATTTTTTTTTTAACTATGTCAAGTTAAGAAATTTTTAGAGGAATACTCAAAATTAGTTACTGTTAAGAACACACAATATACGCAGGTTTTATGTTTGATCGACTTTGGATGTTTCTTAACAAGCGTAAAATACAAGGCCAATTGGAAATAGAAACTCATTGAAAAGTTAGCGATCTAGTTTGTCTCTGTGCGATTTTAAACCAAGTTTTATCCTTAATGGATGAAAATGTAACCTTTAACTTTAATGTTTTTAATAAATCCATTGGTATCAAAAGATCCTTTGAAAAACAAGTTCTTTAACGTACCATTAAAAAATTACAAATTAGTTGTATTGGGCATAATGTGTTTGTTTTCGTTTGTTTGTTTTTTTATTGTTTTAGATCCCGAGTTAAAAAATAAATAGCACCTCATATTGTTTCATTTGTTCAACAATCACCAGTTATATTTCCTCGTTTTGGTTCTCCTTCCAGACTCAAAATATGATATTGTTCTAGTGATAAGATTCTATTAATCGTCATTCTTCGAACTTCTCAACATAATCTTATATCACTTGGAATAATATCATATTTCTCGTTCTTCCAGGCCAAACTCGTAACATAAAAAGGAGATTGTTTCCAAATCAAAACAATAAAGACAGTTATAAGAATAATTTTTTAAAAAATATTGAAAAAATCAACATATAAAAGGAAATTTTGTTAGAAAAATGTTATATAGATGTTATAAAAATATTTTTTTTATTAGGGTAAAACCAGTTTGAATTTAATATTAGCATTTACTTCAGAATTTAATAAGTTTCCATTGATATAGATGAAAATATTGCACGTTTAAACTTACAACTTTTAGCCATTATGAGTTTCTATGTTGATACTCAAAAATATTATATCCAATATTAAATAGGTCAATTTCTAAAAAGTATGGCAAATTTATTGTAAAATATCTTTAATAGCTCGATTACATTCAAATATAACTATTTTAATTTCAAAATTGTTATTCATCAGAAATTGGTTATTCATTATAATATAATTTGTTTATTTATATGAGATTACTTGAAAAAAATCATCATCTAAAATTGAGAACAAAAATTTACATATCTTTTATTCAAGTGTGAAAATTAATGGTTATTTTTCTCTTTTTGAATTTTAATTTTTTTTTTTTTTTAAATAGGTTTTGATAAATTTTCTAATTGAATGAAAAACTTAGAACTGTATTTTATTGGTTGGATTTAAATACTATTGTATTTATTTTTTTATTGAATTTTGGTACTTGCGTGTTTTATATAAAAATAAATGTTAATTTTTTTTCATTTTTTGGAAATATTTTTTCTGAGTATATTTGAAATCTATAAAATAGGCACCGATTCAATTAGTATTGATATTTCGCTTTATTTTAATATTACAATTTTACAAATAGAACTACTTAAAAAGAAAATATTATCAAATATATATATGACTTAGAATTCGGGGTTAATGTACTTTTTTTGCCCAAATCCCAAAATCAATTAATAATCAAAAAAAAAGCAATATTTAGCATAGCCGATTTTTTTGTTAGAATGGTAGTGAAGGTCAAGTTAATAGAACCTGAAAGAAGGTAAAGATAAAAAATGTTTCCATGGATCATGTTTACCACTCATTATTAAAAACAAATTTTATTCACCATTTCTCACTTTATTTTTTTTAAGACTCATATTTCGCTTTAGTACAGAGACGGGTGCACACGCCCAATGATAAATACAAACGATGGTCCTCTCAAGATTCATGAACTGTAAATGTGAACTACATTTTAAAAATCTATTTTTATAAAAATAAAAGTACTCTAATTATGCAGAAATACATAAAGTATTCCAACTTCAAGACAGATTATTTATTCAATACCATTTAAAAGGAACAAATAGATACCGTTTACTTCTTATAATGGTTTATTTATTGCTAAAACAATAGATAATTTTAGTACATTACCACTGGATTCAAATCACATTTTAAGAATTTTTTTAAAATTTATTTCTTTAATTTTCAAAAACAAGGCCCATTCCATTCCTTTCTCATCAAATTATAAAACTATTGTTTTGAAACTAATCTGCTTCAAATATTTTTTAAGAGGAAAAAAAATAAACATTGCAAAGTTGGTATTTTTGAAAAAATGATGATTGGGAACTTAAAGCACTTAATTTAAAAATTGAAGGATTGCTTTATTGAACATAATACCCAAAATAAAAAAAAAATTAAAATAGTACAGAAATTGTAACGTAAGAAATATTAATAAAAAAAACCCATTTTATACGAAATATCTTTAATTACGAATAACAAACCATGTAATGGTAATTTCAAAATAGGAGGGCATATTCCTTTTTATTTTGTTTTTTTTGATTTTAATTTTTTGTTAAATAAGGATCCAATAATAATTATTTTGATTATTCACAAACATATATCTACACACATATCTAAGAGAAGAAATAAATTTCGGGCAATTAATATTTGATATTATAGATGAAATTTTTTGTTACAATATTTGCTAATTATAGTTTATTTTCAATTTAGATAATTTTTTTGAAAAATAAATGATTTTTTAGATACTATTTAATAAAAAATGAATTTAGGGTAAAAGTGTTTTTAAAAATAAAACAAAATCTTGTTAAGATCTTAATTGCTTTTTTTTTTTTGTAATTTGTGTTTTAGCTTTAGATCTGTATGAGTTAACCCCGTTTAAACAATTATTTTTATTTAAGTCTCTTTTTTGAAATTCAAAATTTATATGTTTCTAATATAAAACAAAAAAAAAAGTCTCTTATTTTTATTAGCAATTAAGTTAATTCTTGAAAGGATAAAGAACATTTTTAGTTTTAGGTTGGAAAGTATTGATTTTAAATCTATATATATTGTTATTATTTTTAATTATTAATATTTCAATTCAAATCCCAACAAATAAAACTAATTGAATTGCATGATTAAATAAATTTAAATTTGATTGAAGTTTAACAATAACTTATCAATTAAATGGAGATATATTAAGTATAAATTTTATTTCTTGAAAGTTTTGAAAAGTTGTTTTCTGATTTATAAAAAATGAAAAAAAATTGCAAAAAAATGTTCAATTTTGAAATAAATTTCACAAAATTTTTTATCTTATTCACAAGAATTCTTAACAACAATTTAATTCATTTTTGTCCCAAAAAAATTGATTTTGAATTTTTCGATAAAATTAACTAATTCCCAAACATCTTGAAGAAAATTTTATTTTGAAATATCAAATTTCATTTTGAAACAAAAACAAAATTTTTAAGTAAATAATTTTGAAGTTTTTTTGAAATTTTATTGAGTAAAACTATCCTTATTGGAATAATAGTAATATTTTTTCAATGGATTCGTTGTAACTATTTTGTATTTTTTCCATTTTTTCCCATTTCCGAATCTTTTTTATATTATGAAGAAGAGTTATAAAGGAAAAGGATCAAGTGTTTACTTTCTAATACTGAGATACTGAAACATTTCAGATACGGAAACTTGAAAAACTAAAAAGCAAAGGCTAAAAACGTCCAAAGGTTTAAACAAAACAAGACCAAAAATAATAAAAAAATAAATTACATTAATTAAACAACGATCCCCAAGTGAACATTCATGATCAATTATCCAATTAAATTAAATTAACCAAAAGTATTGTGGATGTGATTTTGGGTTTTCTGAATGAAAGATAGAATTTTTTTTTTTTTTTTGATTTTTTACCAATTGCTTCTTAAAACCCTTTTTAAATTTCTTTTTTTTTTATTTTTCTTTTTCCATTTTTCTTTTCAATTTTTTGTTTTTGTTTTTGCTAAACATAAAAAAAAAATAGGTGTGTTTTTCGCTTGGAAAATTGTCAAATCTATAATTTTAGGCTTATATTCCCTTTGAGGAAATTTAAACAAAAGTGTTTTTAGAGTGTAATTTACACTTCTTCAATAATAAAAAAAATTAAACCTATTTTTTGTTTAACCAAAAGGATTATCTTCAAAAAAGAAAAAAAAATCTTTATATTAATATTCCTGGCAATAAAGACTATTTACTGTAGAATAATGATGGAAATAGTAATAATTAGGGTAAAAACTTTGAATAATGTAAGAAATAAAATGAATATAATAATTGTCTTTTTATTTGGAATTGGAAAAAAAAATTAATTAGGATTCTCACTGAAAAAGTTTTCTTTTCTGAGTTTTTGATTATCAACGGAATTTTTTGGCACTTGGCATATCCAAAATTTGCCAGTACAGAATATCACAAATAACTTATTTTAATATTTTACCCTGTTTTCATAGAATACTGATCCCTTAAACTAATTTTTTTTTTAATAGAGGATGAAAATAATTTCCCATTTAAATATCAAAAAAATTTTTCGAAATGAATTATAAAAAGATCTCAGAATTTGGTTTGAATCTAAATACTGAAAAACACTAACATTAAAACTAAATAATTTATCAGAAATAAAATATTTAGGGATTTGTTTAGAAGAAGAAAAACATTTACAATTAGAGTTCAACAAAGTAACAGCAAAATTCTAAAAAAATGTAAATGGTTTTTAATCGAAAAATTATTAAAAGGTGAAAGATTTCTAATGTTTAGTTTAGTATATATATTAATCAATTATTATATGATGGATTAATCTAATTTTATTCAAAAAGGGTTTTCTCTCAATTGGTATTTGGATAAATAAAAAAAGTAAAAAGTCACACTATTTGTAAAAATTAATCAAAGATCTCACAAGAATAATCTATGAAACGTAAACAAAAATTAACTTGATTAGAATTTCTATTTAAAAGAGAAAATTATGAACTTTTTGAAAAAAAATCAAAACTAAAATTCAAAATTTTGTACACTGTTAAAACAGTTAAAATAATCACAATAATACAGTTTTATTCATTTTAAAAATAATTTTTGATTTTTCTAAAATATTCCAACTGGATTTTTTCATTTTTTTTATTGTTTTTTTTTTTATCAATTTTTATAATAACTTGCAATAGTTTTGTTCAATCAAAAATTTTTTTCAACAATAGATATTAGGTGAAAGTTGAGTTCTTTTGAATAGAAGAATCCAAATAAAAGAAGTTGGTGGTATCTAACCTTTTGATCAAAGAATATTTGTTGATTGAATTTCAACAATTTTACTCAATACTTTTTTTTTCTTGCTGTTGTGCTCACCCCATAATATTATGGACACAGTATTTTTTTATTTTTGTTTTGTAATTATAAATTTTTGTTTTGTGAGTATTGTAAATGATAAAATCATGTTAACATTTTAATTAGTGGGTGGTAACAATTGAATATTTATAATTTGGTTTTTCCCAATAACTTATTAATAATATTTGTTTTTCAAAAATTGAATTTTGGTGTGTTAAAAATATTGAATTGGAGTTTAGTTGTATAGAAAGCAAAAAAAAATCTATTCAATTTTAGGATTTTATGTGACGAATTTCTGAAATAGTGGAAATATATTGATGCTGCAATTGACTTATAAAAAGGAAACAAAACTAATCAGTCTTTGTGCTTTTGTGTTGATCATTAATGAGTTAATCCTTGTAATTATACAAATTGAAAAAAATAGTTCCTTTTTGAGGTTCTGAATATTGATTTATAAATAATGGGAATACTGTTATTTTGGGTTTCTATCATGATATTTGGGGAAAGGAATTAATTAATTCAAAAAATTCCAATAAAGATAATTTTTAATTGTGGTCATTAGTAAAAAAATCCAATATTTTATTGTGCAAGAATATTGATATTAGATTTTTTAGAGTCATGTGAACCAGGTAGCCACCAATACGATTTGTTTTCAATCACAACACACTTTAATAATAGAATAAACTATGCCAAGGTTTTTCCCTTAAAAATAAAAAATGAAGGTTTCTTTTTGAAAATTTAAAGTTTTTTGCAGAAATTCAAGGTGTGGTTAAAAAAACTAAAACTCCAAAAGTTTTTTGATTTTTGATTTTGGACAGATTCGGTGGAAAAGAAAAAAAGGGAAAGGAAAAGGGAAATGGAAAGGGAAATGATAATTTCCGATCTTATTCTTGTTTAGTAAAGGAACCAAACAATATCCACGTGAAGGAAGGTGTTCGAACAAAAATGGAAAAGGAAAAAAGATTTACAAATCCAAAGCATAAAGATCCCCATTTTCTGCAAGAAAATAAATAGAATAACAAGCAACATAGAACTCTTTGAGTTTTTCAATGGTTTTCAAGTTTAATAAAGTTGGCTCGACAGTTTTTTTTTTTTTATTACCAAAACTAGATCCCCAACCATAAACATCTCCAGATTCACATAATGCAATCGTAAATTCCCAACCGCTTTTGACATCAATCACTGATCCGATGTCAACTGAACGGAAGCAAGTTTCGTCGTAGTGAAAATTGATTTCAAGAAGTTGTTTGTTTGGTAGCAAAACACACATTGCGTTTCTGTTTGCTGTTACTTTAAGAACAGAGTTAAAATCGTCTAGTTGAAATTGGATTGGTTTTGAAGTATATTTTTTTGTTCCCCTAAAGCCTTCTTCTATCGCAGGAATTTTACCATAAAGAAAAAGTTTTTTAGTTCGAAAAATGTTGGAAAAATCCATTGGGAGGGATCAAAATAGGAAAAATGTTTTGAAATAAAATTTCACCTGATTACAATTTTGTCTCTGAGTAACTCAAAAAAAAGTTGCTAACATGTGTTGTAAATGTGAAGATGAAAGAGTTTTTTGAAAATTAACCTTCAATAATGAGATTTCTTAATTTATCTAACAACATCTTTATGGTTGACAATCCTTGAAATTGGAAAAAAGATAATCTTGTATCAAGCATGTCTGCTTGATATTTTGGTTATTATCTTCCCAATTTTAGACTTTGTCTTCTGGAAAACAAGTTAAATATGCCTCTTTCAAGTTTTTTTTTTATTCTAATTCTAAATCAGAGTGTGGACATACAACTTGACTCCCTGGTTTTGAAATACTGAAAAATAATGTCGTGTTTTTATGATTTTATCAACAATAATGAAATAATGGTTTGTTTTGAAAAAGTTGTAGTTATTAAATTAACTTTTAAAATAGTTAATTAGAGGAGGAAGAAAGTAAAAAATGGTAAATTTTTGGTATTTTAGAGTCTACAAACTCATGTTCTAATGTTTTAATCTACTTGTTAATCTTAGATTTAATATTTTTTTTTAATCCAAAAATAGTTTTTTCTTTTTGCAATATAATAATTTTCAAAAATTGAAAATTCAAATTTTGTAACAAAGAAATTCAAAATAGTAAACAAAATGATATTTTATTTTTTTTTTTATTTTTTAAAGAAGGAAATTTTCTTTTTCCTTCCTCTTATTTGATGTTATGTTTAACACAATATAAAAGAAATGAGTAAAATCAATTATTTTGCTCTATACTTTTGAATTCTGGAAAACTACAGTTAGGTTTTTTTTAATTTCTTAAATTAAAAGAAAATTTTTGAAATTTTCTTTTTATTTCTAAAATTTAAAAAAATCACCATACGTATCTTGTGGTTTTCTTTTTTATCTGTAAAATCTAAGAATTTTCTTTAGGTTTTTTTGAGTTTTCTATTTATTTGTGAAGTGTTCTAGGTTTTCCAAATAAATAGAAAACTCAAAAAAACCTAGAACACTTAACAAATAAAATAGAAAACCCCAAAACAACCCAGAGCACTTAACAAATAAAAAAGAAAACCTCAAAAAAAACCTAGAACACTTAACAAATAAAAACAGAAAACCTCAAGAAAAACTAGGCACTTGGCGACACTCTATGACACTTCACGAATTCCTAAATTTTTATTTAGAAATTTGGATCAAGAATCAAAAAAAAAAAAATTATTCTCGACTAGGGTTAATAAATAAGACAAATCTATTTTTCGAAAAATATAAATATTATTTTTTAATATACTAAAAATATTAATTTTTTTAATTCAGATATCCTGATTCTTCAATTAAAAAAAAATCATTAATATTTTCTAGTTGAATTATTTTCCCAAATGTTTAAATTCCTTCAGTTTGAAACAAAGATTTTTTCTTTCAGGGCAAAATCAATTGGATTATATTTCAGTCAATTTGTAGTTGCTCTTTAACTCTTTCTAAATTTGGCAGAGTAATGATTTTGGAATATATCCCTAATAAAAAAAGTTTTTTATAACATGTTATAAACGTGTTGTAAAGGTGTTATAAACGTTTAAAATGTTATAAATTTTTGTAATAAAAACTTTTATAACATAAATGTTTGTTATAAAATGTGTTATAAAAATTGTAACAAGTTTTAAGTTTTTTATAAGAATATTTTTTCAAAAAATATGGAAACAATCATCATTTACAAGGAAATTTTGTTGTAAAAATGTAATAGAGATGTTATAAAAAAATTTTTTTTATTAGGGTATTTAGATAGTTATTACTTATTTGAAAAATGAAAGAAAGAAAATTCTTTGAAATATTAAAATGTGTACTGAGATCAAACCATCGAAGAGAACCGAATTAGATTCAAAATGAATAATTTAATCAAATTTAAATCTTTAATTTAGTGTTACTACTTGGAACTTTTTTGTAAAAAGCTCAAAGTTTTCATTGTTTGTTTTTTAAGATAGATCATATATCACTTCTAGTTTAGGTTTTATTCGGAATGTAATACTTACTGATAAAATAACAAAAAATTGTTTTTTTAAGGGGGATTCTTAACTTTATTACTCTTTTCTTCTACTTAGTATTTATTTATTCTTCAAAAAAAAAAAAAAAAAAAAAAAAAAATTGAACAGAAATAAATGAAAATTCAAATCCCAAATAACAAGTAACAATAAAAAAACATTTAAATAATATTTATTTTATCATTAGTAATATTACAAATATATTTTTACAATAAAAAGAATTATTATAGTTAATACAACGAAAAAGATATTTCTAAAAGAATAGATATTGCTAAAATTGTAATTATGGGATAGCAATTTACGATTTGAAGAAAAATGAATCAAAAAAGTTTCAAATTTGTTTCAAAACAAACAAAACATCAACTTGATATTTTGTGAGAATATTCATTGTGGAAATGATTGATATTCATTCAATATTATACTCGATGAATTAAAATTGCTATTTAGTTTACCAGTGTATATTTTGAAATATGAGTAATGTAATGGTTATATTTATTCAATTACGTCTATGTGGGTGGATTTATATTATCTATGTAAAGTACATTAGTAAAATTGATAATTCTTTTACCTTCTTATAAAAAATCATACAATTTTTTAGATCAAATTGTTCTCTCTATTAATTGTTTGATAATTAATTAAAAAATTATTTCAAATCTTCTGTCGAGCTAAAATAATTTCGCTGTTCAATAATATCTCTCCATTTTTGCTTCATGGCTTTTTTATTTGCAATTTTCTATTAATAAATTATAATTAAAAGTTTTTTAAAAAGAAAAAGTGTAAATTTAAAGGTAAATATTAGTTTAATCAATTTGGATGTTTAGGTAAAATTATTAAATATTTATTTATTATTATTGTTTCAATTTTTTTTTTAAAGTTGGTGATCTGATTATTTCCAATAATTATTATCATCATTTTTTTTTTTTAACTAATAATCTTATCTAAAATTATTATTAAAAGTTCAGTTTGTATAGATTATCAATAAGACATATTTTAAAACGCTGAAATCAAAACAATTAATAGTCGTTATTAAAAAATATTAATTGTATTCTTTTCAACTATTTAATTGATGTATTTTAAAACTTTTTTTTTTCTAACTTTTTTTAAAAATGTAATAAAATTTTTATAACCTATAAGGGTTATTATATATTGTATTATCAAATAGAGTCAATATTTTTATATCTACAATTACTATTTTATTTTGTTTTAGGCTATTTCTGAAATTATTTTTCAAATAAAAAAAAAAAAATCAAATCAAAATAAAAAAAAAAAAAAAAAGATGAAAAGATAAAATTACTTTTAATTTTTTACAAGTCTTCTTTTTTGATTGTAAAATAGTAAATGATGATAAATTTCTTAATTCAAGATAATAATTGGTATATGTTGGGGTATTAACACTTAATTTAAAATTCATATAATTTAAAACCGTTGATTCAAGGGAATTTATATCATCGAGTGTAAGATCTTCAAAGATGTATTTATAGTCAACATTCCAAACAGCTAGTTCTTCCCATACTATTTTTATTAGTTATTGTTATAAATAGAAAGAAATAAAATAAATAAAATTATTAAGATTTTCAAAAATCTCATGAATAAATATCATTTTTAACTGTTTCATTTTAAATTAACCAATAGTAAGAAAAAAGTCAATAAAATAATAACTTATAAATGTTATATGAAAAATATTTTTAAAATAAAAAATAAAAATAGAATAATAAATATATTAAGTGATGTAGATCTGAAAAATATTGCTTCATTTTTTATAGTTTTTTTTAATATTTTTCTCGGAAATAGAATAAGATTCATGTATTTATTATCACTTTCTGTTTTCATTTTTTGGAAGGATTCAACACAATTGTTTTTTTTTTTTTTTTTTGATAATTATTTATTAATATAATGACAATAAAAATATTCCAAGTATACACCAAAAGAACAGAATTACTGGATTTAGTTTTTGGTATCACTGTGTGAAATTTCTGATAAATATGATATTTTCACGGATTTGTTATTATTCATAGGTAATTATATATGTATAATAATCAAAATATTATACAGAAAAAGATAAAAATGACTTTTTTAAATATTTTTTTAGGAAAATTTTTACTTTTATAAGCTAGCAATAATGTGATAATTATTATCCTTCTCCAAGTTTTATCAGATATTCTGAGTGGGTTTTTAAATTTGATTTCTGTATATTTAATTAATCTTTCTATATAAATCAGCATCAAAATAATTGCTTCTGGTGGTATCTATAAATAATTGTTGTTAAATAGATAAAAAAATAGTTAAAGAGATAATGCAAAATTTAAAATAATGATTTTTGTTTTATCATAAAAAAAAAGAAAATTTAATAATAAAAAAGTATAATTACTTCCAATAAATTCTGTATATAACTAATAAAACGGTATATATTATGCTTTGAAGGTGAAACAATATTTGTTTTTTTAAAACTCTATAAAGTAAATATAGATATTAAATATATAATAAAAAACACATAAAAAATAAATATGTTAAAAAGCTAAAATAATATATATTAAAAAAAAATATTTACATATATTGGATTTCGTATTTCATCAAAAATTCTATATCTACGGTGAGTTCTCAGGGAACAGTTTTGTGGTTCACATATTACTAATCTTTCGATCGCTTCCGAAACAGCAGTAATTACAAAATGGATTTTTGGATTGATTATTGATTCATTATCCATTTCATCCTTAAGATTTGAATCATACGAGGTTGATCTTGACATTCTCTTATTTATTGTTTTAATTTTTACTATATTTTTGTTTTTTCTTTGATTGGGCATTGAAAGAAACAATGGCTGCTCCGTTTTTGCTTTTCTTTTTTCTATTTTGATATTAATATTTATAATAAAAGTTTAAATTAACATTACAAGTTGAAAAGAAAAAAAAAAAAAAAAAAAAAAAAAAAGCTTTCCCCTATCATCTCATTTCTAAAATCTTATTAAATAATTTCGTATACATATATATGAATAAATTTTAAAGTATGTGATTTCTTATTATTGACATTTTCTTTTTAAGAAATTTTTGTTTCAATTTTCAAAATGTTATATATACTATGAGTCGAAAATTTTATACTGCTTTTGAGAAATCAATATGCAATAAACTTCTATTCAGAATTTTTAACACATCAAAAGTCATTTTTTGAGAAAACAAAATCTTATTTAATAAATTCAAGAAGAAAAACCAAATTAGAATCCATTCACGTATTGTAATGTTAACCATTGTTTATCAATTACAATACTCACAAAATAAAAAATAAAAATAATTATCAATACTAATAAATCTAGAATGTATTTAACTTTTTGGAGATGGGTTTAACAAAAAAATATATTTGTAAAATTTGTTGAAATTCTATTAGGAATAGTGATAGATCAAATAGTTCGATATGATTGACTAATTTTATTTGAGAACTTCTATTTTGATTAACGAAACTTTAACATAATATCAATTGTTCAAAAAAAAATTGATCAAACGAAAAAAGGTTAACTAATTCAAAAAATAAAATAAAAACCAAAAAAGTCAAAGATGAAAAAATGATTTTCATATTTAACAAAAATAAAAACTATTTCCAATTTGAATGAAATTGTATTATTGTGATTATTTTAGATGTTTGAACTATTTTGAAAAAATTTGAATTTTAGTTTAATTGAAAAAGATAATTATTTTTAAGATAAAAATTGATTCTTCCTTATTAAAGTTTAGGATAAAAATTATTTTTTTTAATTTAGATTTAACAGAAATGATTATGGATACATCATATAAAAAAAAAAAGTTTCCATTGAATTTCAATTTATTAATAAAAGAAAATGCTTATATTGAAATTTTTAACAAGAAATAAATTTCCACCTAATTGTTATTATTTTATCTAACAGTATAAAATTTATAAATTAGAATTGGATGAGTTTTTACGTTTGTGTTTTATTTTTATTGTTTGTATGATATATTTAACTTTGTTGACAATTATAGAGAAAATGGAGTTAAGAATTAAAAAGGAAAAGGGGGCTGAAATTTTATCTCGTTGAAATTTCACATTCCTATGGACTCTGTAAACAATTCAGAATATTTTTTTTTAGCTACAAAATGATATCAAACTTGGTTTTGTAAGATATCATGAATCTGTATATCTTTTTATAATTAAACATTGTTTTAATGGGTTAAATGATAAATATCGCAAAGTGCCCCTACCAACACAAAATAATAGGATATTCTTTTTGTTCTCTTGCAAAAAAAGTCTAATAGTAAAGTTAGGAGTACAGTTAGATTAAAAAAGTGAGTAAGGTTTTACGAATTATTAGTTGAGAAAAACTAAAGATCTTCCCAAAATCAATTAGAAATGATATTTTGAGGGATTCGATTCTGTTTCTTTATTGGAACTTTCAGATAAAATGTTAATTAATTATATTTAAATATTCATTTAACTTTCTGATCAGAAGTTTTACATTTTAACAACTATATCAACAATAGATACCCATTGTCAGATTTCCTTATACTACCTTGGAAGATCAATGAAATTTTGAATACAGCCGTTTCAACTCAGGTGTGAATCGCACTCATTCGTTGAATGGTCGGAAAACATTTTAAATTGACTTGGAAGGTTTCCCAACCATTCAACGAATGAGTGCGATTCACACCTGAGTTGAAACAGCTGTAACTTTTTGTTTTCTTTTAAAGTAGATTTTCTTTCCAATTGTTTTTTTTTACTCTCTGTATTAGCCGGTTTGTTCTGGAATAGTTTTTTTTGAAAAATATAATAACTACTCTGAGATGTGATGGATCAAACATAGTCATAAATATTACTAATTAATGTATGTGATAATTTATTAGATGTTTTTGATCTTTTTTTTTTTTTTCTATCCTGATGCGGTTTCTCGAAGTGTAAAGGTAATTGTATATTTTGTAATTAATTCACAAAATCAATTCATTTTTGATTTAAATTTTGAAAAAAAAAAAAAATAAAAAGAAAGGGTTTTTGGTAAGGGATCATTTTTTAATGAAAAGAAATATTAACTTACTTGGCTTAATCGATCCAGATTTAAAAGTTAATATATCAACAAATTTATTTTTTTTTGAGTTTGATCTTTTCTTTTGTGGTTTGTTTTTGTTTTTGGTATTGAGGCTATAATTTACATTTTTTTTGATTTCCTTGGATTTTTTCATCTGGTAGCTTGTATTATTTGTGTTTTGGACATTTTCCGAAGAGTTGGTATTGGACTGGTACTTTTTTCCACAATAACCACTATCCTTCTTTTGATCATTTTTGCCAGTTTCGGAGTTTGTTGAACTGGTAAAATATTTGTTGTTATTATATTTTTTCTGATCTGTATAATCTGTTTCTGAAGAACTTGTAGACGTTGATGTGTAGGATGAAGAATATGATGTGGAAGAAGATGAGCATGTTGATTGATATTTAAATGTATATTTGAATTTTGATAATTTTGATCTGTTATAGTTCTTTTTTGATTTTGTTTTTTTTTTCTTTTTTGATTTTGAATGGCTACGCTCCAAATTTTCGAAAATTGGGCCAAAATCTGATGAAGAATCGTCACTCATTGAAAGTTTTTTTTGTTTACAAAAAAGAGTTGTTTGTTAAAAATAAATAAAAATTAATTTGAAAAAAATTACTTTTTTTCATTTACAGATTATCTTAGAAAAGAGAGTGTGTTGATTTAATCACTGATCAGTTCACCAAAAGTTATCTAAACCAAATAACTTTTTAATTTTTAAAAAATCAGATTAGCAAAGATTTTTCTTTCTAAGACAACAATATGAAAAAGTTTCAACAATTGAACCTGTTATGGTCTTTTATTTTAGTAATTAATTTGTTAAATTTATTTGATTTTTTATTGTATTGTTCTTGAAAAATAGAATGATTTTGTTTACAAACGATCAATTAGTTGAGATTTTTGTTTTTAGATCTTTGACAAAAATTTCAAGATTCTGAAATAAATTTTAGAGAAATTACTCAAAATTTTAAGATTATTTTTGTTGTTCTTTAAGAAACCCTTTCATAATATATTAAACTTTTACTTTCTCCTTTTAAATTTTTTTGTCAAATAAAGCTTTTTGAAAAATTCGTTTTTTTAAAAATTTAAAATCATAATTTCTCTTCTTAAATTCATTTTGACAAATCTTTTTACCATTTTAAATTGGAGAAAAGTGATTGAAAGGTTTTAAAATTGTCTGAAAGAATTACAAAATTCATTAGCTTTTTTGCAGTTTTGGTAAATTTTTTCTTAATTAGATCATTTTTATCAATTTGAACAAGATCATTTGAGTAATCAAATTTAATCAGTGTTTCAAAACCAGATCGTAAAAGTTAAAAAGAGAAGTTTTACTTGGTGGTTCTCTCATTTGGTTAATATTAATTTTATTCGAACAAATGAAAATTCTCAATAATCAAACCCATGTTTTCTATATCCCACCAAAAAGATTTTTGCAATTTTCTAAGGTTTTAGAATTATTTATGCATAAAAAATCAAATTATTACAAAAATCAGTTCAACAATTGCAAAAGAAAAAAAAGTCGAGAAATTTATTATTTGTCAGATTTTGATCTTTTTGTAATTTCTCGAAAATTGTCTTTACATAACTTCTCCTTCATCGCATCAAAAAGTGAAAATATAATTAAACAATTTTGTAATTTTTTACAACCATTTGAACAGACAATTCGTTAGATCTGTGGGTTAATTTAGAAGGGTTTAATCAATTTATACCTTCTTTCTAAATTTTTATTTTTTAACAAAAATGCAATATTAAGAATATTTTATTTGATCAGGTTTTTCATTTGTACGATTTTTTTTTTCTTTCATCTTTAAATTCTCAATGAAAAAAACTTAATTTTCCTTTTGACCCTGATGATTTCGTTCTCAAATTAAAGACTAATCAAATAATTAGTTCTTTTAATGAGATTTTTAATGTTATATAAGGGGATGTACAAAATAATTCTGATTACAAATTCTTCAAATCCTCAGACCAGAGAAGAATATGTTTTAACAATATAAGCAATATTTTCGAAATTCACATGATAAAGTGTCTTTATGAATACCCTTATCACTATATTAATGATTATACTTTTCAAAAAAGTGCAATTCAAAATTTGTCATACCCATCAAGCAATCTTGTAAATAATTTTAAATGGAAATTTGAGACAATAGTGGTTCAATAAATATCTTATTTAAAGGTGAAACCGTTATTTTGTCCACCCGAAAATGTGTATTTTTTTAGAATTTTTAGATAAATTAAATTTACAGGCAAGTTTAGTTATTCAAGTGTCACTTTTGATCAATCTTTTATTCATATTTGTTTCGAATAAGTTTTTAGATAAAATTAAATTTTTCAGAAAAATATTGAACTGTTTTAGGCATTAATTTATTTCTGATAAAATATACACTAAACACCAAAATCAATAATTGTAAATATCATTAATAAACTTTATTTTTATTTTCAATTTCAAAATTACTAAATACTATTATTTCACAATTAAAAAATGAAAATTTTTAGTTCAAATTCTCCAAAATATTTTTCTATGAATAATAAGTTGAAAACCCTAGAATATTGAACAATATCATTTAGAGATGATATTATTAGGCGATTTAATTGAACTACCTTAGTGAACTCCATGTATAATTTTTACTTGGGTAATTATTTTGTAAAAGAGATAATTAATATACATTTTGGATATTGAAATGAAAATTTTCATTTATTAATTGGAAAATAAAAGTAATTTATTTTTTACTACTCATCCCTTTTCATCTATTAATTTGCTTTATCTCTATTTATAATGCATAAATCTCATTTCCAAGTAAGTCGGGAGATTTATGGTTAATATATATATACTATTATTTTCCAATTCAAAAATGAAAAGTTTTAACTCATATTCCAAAATATTTTTCTAAGAATTATTACAGTCAGTTCCACTTTTAAGGCATGAACTTTTAACAAAATTTAAGGCACAAAAAAATCTCAAATTAAGGCACAAAATTTTGTAATTTTTTTTTTTACAATTTATTTAACTAGAATATAAACCCCAATTCAAAATTTTTAACACACCAAAATTATATTTGTGAAAAAAAAAAACTTATTTAATCAATTAAAGAAGAAATACCAAATTAGAACCATTCACTAATTGAAATGTTAACAATTTTTTATAACTTACAATACCCACAAAACAAAAAATAAATAATTATCAATACAAATAAATCTTGGGTGTGTTAAAAATTTTGGAGAGAGCAAAACAAAAAAATATATTAGTAAATTTGTTGAAATTCTATTAGGAATATTTGATCGATCAAATGGTTAGATACTACCAACTAATTTTATATGAGTTCTTCCATTTATACAATTCGACTTTAACATAATATCGATGGTTGAAAAAATTTTTTGATCCAACGAAACAAATTAAGTAATTCAAAGAATGAAATAAAAACAAAAACTAAAAGATGAAAAAATGATTTTCATAACTTACAAAAATCAAAATTTTCTCAAATTTGAATGAAATTGTATTATTGTGATTGTTTGGAACGTTTTATCTGTGTGGAAAATTTTGAATTTTAGTTTAAATTTTGTGCCTTAATTTAAGGTTTTTATTGTACCTTAAATTTTGTTAAAAGTTCGTGCCTTAAAAGTGGAACTGACTGTAGTTGAAAACCCTAAAATTTTTATCTAAAGGTTTAATCATGATTTTTTTTTAACTTTCCATTAAACTACCTTAGTGAACTCTAAGACAAAATTTTTACTTTGGTAATTTGATTGTAGTTATTATTCATATGCATTCTGGAACTTGGAATAGCAATTATTGTTTATTAATTAGAAAATAACAGTATATTAAAGTATTATGTTAACAAGAAAAAGTACAATAAACTAGAAACATACAGAATATTTTTTTAAGAGTTTCTTCGAAAAATCCATTTTATCAAAAAAAAAAAAAAAAATTCTATCAATCGAGACAGAATGTTAGTACTTTTGAAATTTGATTTCCAAAAAAATGTTAAAGATTTTTTTAAAGCGTTTATAAATATTCAAGGATATTTTGATTAATTAGATAAAGAAATGTTTTTGTTTATTGAGAAATTAAATTTATCTCAAGTGTTTTTGATATTTTGAGATAATTATAGCTCAATCAATTTAAATTTTAAATCATGTGAATTCCCCTAAGATTAAATTTTGAAATTTTATAACTAATTCCTAATTTTTGAACTGTTTTTTTTTTTTTTTTTTTTTGATATCAAATGATAACCGTTTTGTTTAATAAAAGTTAAATTTAAAAAAAAATTCAAATTGGATGATAATCTACCGAAAATAAGTCATCTTTTACTGCTACGTTTAAAGGGTGGGATTCACCACTCATGTCATTTTTCCAATCACTTTGATAAAAATATGCTCTATATTTGTAAGGAAAGTGGATTTTATTTCAGATAATAACAAAGATGATCTGCCATGCTCCAAAAATTTTTAAAAAAATATTATTTTTATTACTATATTTTTTACCCTCCATCAGTTGTAAAAAATGATTTTTTTTTTTCAAGAAAATTTACTAATGTTTACTATTATAACAAAAAAATATAGTAATCCATAATGATGGAAAAAACAACTGGTTCAAAGAAAACTTCAAAATCCTGTTTTATTTTCTTTCAAAACTTAATTAAAAATCTTTTTTTGTTGTTTAAGTGATTAACGTCTACCAAGGAGAAGCCTAAGATTAAAATATGTTGTCATTGAGTGAAAATAACATTAGTGTACCATGGTTCACTTTTCTCTAAAAATCGATTGGTAAAGTATTTTATTTATTGCTCTCATCAATTAAAAAAAAAAATTATATTAGTATAAAAAAAAAGAATTTCATAAAAAATTATACATTTCCACAAATTTAAAGGTTAAATTTTCAATTTATAGACTCCAAATTTTCAAAATATCTTTTGTTATATATTTGGTGAAATGTAGATTAGTTACTATAAAATTCGTTTTTTTTTTTAAAAATAAAAATAATTAACCAATATATTTTTTTGATAAATTATTTCTGAAATCTTGGAAATATATTGAGGTTATAATTATCTTTATAAAAATTAACTCAAACGAATCAGTCTTTGTGTTTTTATGTTGTTGATCATTGAGTTAATCTTGGAGATTAAAAAATTCTTAAAATAGTTGCCTGTTTGAAGTTTTAAATAGGAATTATTAAATACTGTAAATGTATTATTTTGAGTTTTTATTTTCAGATTTGGAAAACTAATTAAAAAAAAAAATGATCCAAAATGAAAATATTTAAAGTGAAAATTATGGAAAAAATCAAAATATTTATTGTGCAATAATAATTATAATAGTTTTTTTAGTGCCATACAAACCATAGTACACTAATATCATTTACACCCAATTACAGTCTAGTTGGGGTTTTAATGATATTATATATTATCATTATATTAACTTTTAATTCTTGATAATAATAAAAAAAATTGTAATTAATCCTGCTTTATTGAAAAAATCATAAAAACACGATTTTCCATATTTACGTGATAAAATAAAAATCCTGAGAAAATGAAACATTATTTTTTTGAAATCACAACATAAAAAATCTCTTGACTAATACAAATCTCTTGACTTTGGCAATGATTTCCCTCTTTCAAAATGTTTGAAAGTCTTTGAAAGGGATGTGAATTGTCTTCAAGTATTTGACATTTTTCAAAGACCTAAATCCTTATCTAATCGGAATGAAACTGTTTGTAGTGGAAAAAATTTTAATCTTTTTATTTTTTTTTTTAACAAAATATATAAAATCTCAAATGAATTTTATGATCAGACTAATAATGACCCATTTCAACAATATACTTGAATATCAAAGAGATGTGTTTTTTTCAAAATGGAGTTGTTACATTCACAAGTTTAAATAACCAAAATGAAATAAGAGTAATTTTCCTTCTTATTGATCGATTAAAAAAAATCCTCTAAGCTCTGGTTGTGTTTTCTGTCCAATATAAAGATACTCAAATAAGAAAGATAAAAAAAGAAGAAAACAAAAAATCTTAATAATTGGTGAAAATGTGGAAAGGTTGTGATGAAAGCTCTTGAAAAGTTATCCAACTCCTTTCAGTTGTCAACTTTGAAAATGTTTTAACCCTTAAAACACACTTTAAATAACTGGTGCAGGGCTGGTTGTTTTAGAAGCTCTTTTATTCAACACAATTTACTAAACCATGTTTTACTGAGAAAATAGATATTCATCTTTAGTTTTTATAATTGTTGATCTAAAAGGAAAGAGAAGTTTTTAACCAAATTTAAAAAAAAAATACACAATAAAACTCTTTGATTTAATTCTTTGATTGTTTAAAATATCTTTCTTGTTGTTGAAAAGAATAATTATTTTTCCTGGATCTGTTTTTTGATCAAAAAAAAAAAACGTAACTAAAAATATTCCTGAATTAGTCCCAAACCCATTAATTATTATATTGTAATTACTTTTTAACAATGATATGATGGCTTTTATCACGATTTTTTATTATATAATTACGATTTTATAGAATATTGATATTCAAAATAGTATTTCGATATTAGTGAATAACTCTATTTTCAAAAGTATTATGAGTGGATGGAAATTATCGTGATTTTTGTAACTTTCTGTGAATTAACCATAGATATCATCAAAAACCTCTACTTTAATTATAGGGGAATCTATTATGATGCTAATCCCTTGGGGTTAATTTCCTCTCTCCAACATTATCTTTATCAAAAGTTACAGAATGGGGGTAAATCAAACATTTTATTGTTTTCTTTTAAATTCTGGAAAAAAAACATTGATCACACAATAAAAATATTATTTTTTCTCATTTGGGTTTCTTAGCCAATCAGAATTTTTTGACACTTTATAGAGACAAAATTTGTAAGTAGAGATAATCACCAATAACATATTTTAAAATTCTGTCTTGTTGTTATAGAAGTACTAATCCCTTAAAAAAAAATTTGTTTGAAAAAAAAATATATATATAATCTTGTTTTTATTAGGAAGTAAAGGATTTTGGTGCATCCATTGAATAGCAAAAAATTTTTAAGGCTTTTGTGCAAATATTAACCAAAACAGAAAATAACAAAAAATAATTCTAAATTTTTTACCACTTTTCTATGTTTTGACTTTTTTGACAAAAAATCAAAAATACCCTAGACTTAACTCACATATCGAAAATAAATAATAAAAACTTCTGAGCAATGTCCCAAGGTTTTTCACTTTAATCTTAAGATGAAATTTTCTCAAATATTTGTTTTTTCCCAAAGTTCTTTTAAATTTTTCATATGAACTTTGTTTCAGTCAAAGGTTACCCAAAAAAACAAAAAAAAACATTTTTTTCAAATATCAATTATTTTATATAAATGACCTTTGAAGAACAAATAAGAAATAAACAGAATAATACACATCAGAGAATTGTTGATATATGTCTTAAAGAAAACTAATTAATTCCATAAATTTAGCTTAAAAATTGAAAAAATCAAATTCTTACAAAAACCTATTGAGAAAAACAAAAATATTCGTTTTGATCTTCTACTTTATCTTTGAATAATAAATGTGTAACATTTTTCACTTCATTTTACAGACTTTACTTTTAGAAATCAAGCCCCCAAACGCATTATTTTGGTATTTGTAGTCTCTATTCGAAATAAAGGAAATGAAAATCAAGTGAAAAATGTTACACATTTATTATTTAAATATCAAGTAGAAGATCAAAACGAATATTTTTGTTTTTCTCAATAGGTTTTTGTAAGAATTTGATTTTTTCAATTTTTAAGCTAAATTTATGGAATTAATTAGTTTTCTTTAAGACATATATCAACAATTCTCTGATGTGTATTATTCTGTTTATTTCTTATTTGTTCTTCAAAGGTCATTTATATAAAATAATTGATATTTGAAAAAAATGTTGGGCTACTTTGACTGAAACAGAGTTTAGTTATATACAAATTTATTTTAATTATATTGGTTCACTAGAATTATAATTTATAGAGTGATAAAAAATTATTTGAATATAATTAGTGACAGATAACTTTTAATTTTCAAACCTTTTCAGTAAAAGTTTGAATTTTGAAAAGAGAAAATAGTTTTACCCTATGAACAAATTTTCAAAAAAAAAAACAATATTTTAAATTTTATGAAGATCTCTTGGATCAACATTCTTTGAAGACGAAAAATATGTTGCTAGTCATGTAAAGATTATTTATATCCAAGATAATGAACATTGACCTTAAATGGAAATCAAATAGATTACTTATCTTAGAATAATAAAGCGCAAAAATTTTTTGATTTTTTTTATTCTTTTTTTTTATTAGAGTTTCCAAAGAAAAAGAAGGTAATTTGTAAATCTGAATTATTTGTCGGATCTTTTTATATCGAATGTATTAGCTTATTTTGGGTGAATTAATGTTCCTAAAACTTTCGATTCATTCTGATTTAAAAAATTATTCATCCAACTTAAATTCTATCACTTTTAAATGTAATCTACCAGAGGGGAAGAATATCAATCAAAAAACCTAGTAAAATTCTTTTTTTACTTTTTTTCTTCTCTGAATGATTTGTATAATTCAGACATTTAATTTTCACAAAAATAAAATAATTTTAAAATTTGATCTTCCATCATCATTTCAATCCAAAAAAAAAAATTAATTTTCAAAAAACACATTTTTTGTATGATCAAAACATGTTCCTAAAATAATTGACAAGCCAGTTCTTTTTCAAAAAATCAACTAAAATATTTTTAATAAATGAAAAAAAAACTACAATCTACTATTTTGAGAAAAATTTGAATTTCAACCAAAAACCCAACAGTCTTAAACTTCTAAGGAACAACTCAGACATTTTGTAAAAAAAACATACATTATTCTTTTCATTTTATCTACTTTTTGTTTAAAAGATAACATTTCTTTTCTTTTCCTTTGTTCTTTCAAAAAAAAAACTTTTCAGCTAATACAACAAAAAACAAAGTAATGAGTAGCGCATTGAACTTTTCTTTTCAAGACTTCAATGAAAATTCCGATCTTTTATTTCCCGAAATTGACAATTTATTGTTTTCGTTTGATCAATTAGAAGAGAGCCTATCAAAAGATAGTCTTTTCCCAACAGAAATTGAAACAACATTTTCCAGAGATGAAACAAATTCAAACAAAGAAGAACAATCACTTTTAGATATCTCTTCACCAAGTTCACCAATTGAGTCAATTGAATCAATTTCGTCTTCTCCACTTCTTATGGATTCCGAAATGTCATCACCACAATTAGATTTACCAAATTCAACTTTTTACAAAAAAGGTTCTCAAAAGGGAAATGAAAATAAAAACGAAAATTCAAACGAAAACAAAAACAAAAACAAAAAAGAAAACAAAAAAGAAAACAAAGGTGAAAATGAAAACCAAAATACAAACGAAAAAGAAAACAACAAACAAATGGTCCTAGAAGAACCAAAAAATCAAAACAAACAGAAAGAGAAAACAAAAAAAAGATCAAAATATATCGTAAAAAAAGTCATCAAAAGAAAAAGAAAAAGAAAACGAAGAAGAAAAATGAAAAGCAGTTTTCAACAGGTTGATACCAAATTGGTACGATCCAAAACAGAGCTGAGTGAAGGGGCAATTGAAGAAAGACAAAAATTAATCAAAATCTCTAATGTTAAGGACGTCAGAAAAATGGATGCCAAAGACAAATACTTACGAAGATTAGAAAAAAACCGAATAAGTGCCAAAAAAGCACGTGAAAAGAAAAAAAATTATTGGACAAACCTTGAAAAAAATTATCTAATCATTAGCCAAGAAAATATCGAGTTAAAAAACCAATTACAAACAAAAGATGAAGAATTAAAAATGTTAAGACACTTGTTAAAGCAACAGCAGTCCTTTAATAATTCTAATGATAATCATTATTATAATAGCAATGGCGAATTATTAAATTCCAATAAATTGGATTTAGAAATTGATGGTCAAATTCTGAATTCCAAAAGGAAAAAGAAAAGCTTTCGTGACACCCTGAAAAAGTTTACTACAATTCCAAATCAAATTCTTCAAAATCAAGATGAAAAAGATGAGCAAGAACAAACAGATACATTATCTTCAACAAGGTATTCCAAAAAGGAACAGCAAGTTATAGCAGGGACTTTGTTCCTATTGTTCGTCTTTTTGGGCCTTGTCTGCAATTGGTCAATACCTGGTCTATCTCTTATCGGAGATGACAATGACAATACTCTGACAATTGACCCCAACCATTTTAAAAGGGATTTCTCAGGAATACCAATTAATATCGCCACGCAGCGGGGCTTGGTCAGCTTTAGTAACAATCTGGTACCTTCTTCAGATTCGGATTCGGATTGTGATTATGACTATGGCTATAACTATGATTACAATTACGATTCGTCGTTCAGAAATCAATGTTATAATTCTCATCATACTCAATCTGCAATCAGATCATCAGAGAAAAAAATGCAAATTGAGGCGCCTCCATCAATTAGGTTGATTACCCCAGAAACCCGTGCGCATGAACATATGCAATCAGAGGCGCATACACAGGCACAGCAGCAATTAAATGAGAATAACTATATACTCGATAATTCACCAAAGGTCATTATAGATATGGACCATTCACAAATAAATGAGCCTTTGAAAATACCTGAAAATAAATAATTAATGTATTCTTATTTGACAACTAGATTAAATTCTTTTGAAAATTTTGTATTCGATTAATTATTTTTTCCTTTTTTATAAAACTGTTTTAATGTTTCTTTAATTTTTAAAAATAAAAAAAATTATAGAATTGGTAATTTCACTTTTTTGTTTTTCTTTTTTTTTTTCATTTTATTTGGAGTAGTACTAATGATTTTAACGTGTTACAGAGATGTATTTTAAATCTCTAGCTATATAAATACATTACAAGATTTTCAACAAAAAGTTAAAAAAAATAAACAATTATGGTTAATTGAAATGATAAAATCAATTTGAAAAAGAAATTTGAAAAATGAATAACCAAAATAAATTGGATTTAAGGGACTAGGGCTTGTTGAGGAGAATCCTAAGATTAAAGTATGTTGTTATTGGATGTAAGTCACATTAGTACTACAATGGTCCAATTTTCTCTCAAAAATGGATTAGTAAAGTAGTCATATTTGAAGATCCCAACCAATTAAGAATGATCCTTGAACTAGTAAAAAATATCAACAATTTCTGAAAAAAAACGGTTTAATTTTTCACAAATTTCAAGGTTGAATTATCAATATTCAGACTTCATAGTTAAAAAATATTTTTATTAAGTGACTAGTAACTTATATTTATTTTTTTTTCCTCTAGGTAATATATCAATTATTCAGATAAGGATACCATTAAACCCGATATGCAACTTCACTACTTAAATTTAGAGAGATTAATTCTCATTTTTAAAGAAGTTCATTTTTCCCAAGGAAATTTTCAGTCAAAAGATCTGATAATTTTTGTTTGGATTTTTGGATCAAATTAGAAAAAAAGAAAAAATTTTACCAAACCATTTTTATTTTCAAGAAATCTCAGTTTTAGTAATTTTTGCATGAACAAATAAAATTGAAACTTTAATCTTAGTTTAAAAATATAATAAAAATAATTCAAATATTGAATACTTGAAGATCTAAACAAATTGATCAATCTATTTTACAAATAGTTATTACATGTCTTGAAATTTAAAGGATTAAGCAATTTTCTTTTTCAAATATTCAGAGGTACATACAGCAAACTATTATTATTCAAATTAGTTATTTGATAATATCTATTATTTTTAATTATTATTAGAATTGTTAATTTGAATTAGTTTGGTTTGTTTCAAAATATGTTAAAAATTGAAAAATAATGCTAAAGTTTATTGATATATTTAATCTTTTTGTTGTTAATAACATACTGGAAAAAAAAAAGATTGTGTATTTTAATTATTGGTTTAAAAATAATCAAATTAAAACTATTTTTTATGGTTATAAGTTGAGTTTTTCAGATTTTAAAAAAGTATATTGGGAGAATTTTTAATTTGATTGTTTTTTTTTTCTTTCCTTTTTTATTCAAAAAATAAAAAAATTTTTTATTGTAAACAAATATAATCTATCAAAAATGCTCTCTTGCTATTTATTTTTTACCCAAAAAAAAAAAAAAAACTTTTTTTCTTGGCTATCGACATTTAAAATATGTGTTGTGACTGTTAAAAATAGATAAAATATCCTCAAGACTTTTAAGTTTTGGGATATCTGCTGTATTACCAATAAATGTTATAATTTAGGATGAAAGATAAATGAAAGTAAACTATTTTTCATAAATTTTGACTTACTTTATAATGTTAATGGGAGTTGTTTTGAAGGTTTATTCCAGTATTCTTTTCAAAAAATATTTTCAAATTTTTGGATCAGAATCATTTTTTCTAATTTTGCAAATTTTAGTTTTGCTTTTTCAAATTTTTTTTTTTTTTTTTTTTTTTTTTTTTTTTTTTTTTTTTTTTTTTTTTTTTTTTTTTTTTTTTTTAAAAGATCATGTGGAAAAAAAGAAAGATCTTCGAAAAGACAAATAATCACTAAGAAAATTGAGAATTTGTAATGTCTTTGAAAATGGATTTAATTATTCATAAAAAATATTGTTGTTCAATTTTTTTTCAGTGAAATTTCAGTAATAAAAAATTGGTAATGCTCATTTCAAAAATTGTGACTCACTTTTTTTTAGTTTTTGGTTTTATTTTTTTTAATTTTTAATATATCAGGCTTTTATAGATTTAGAATGACTTAAAAGAGAATTAAAAATCATATTTAGTTATTAATTGTTCTTGAATACTAAAGGATATTTTTTTTTTTCAATTTATTATTTCAGGTGAGTCACAATTTTTGAAAAAGAGTTTAGTAATTTTGTTTAACTCAAAATTTCCCCTTTTATTTTTTTCATACTAATGATAAGAAGACACTAAATCCATATATTTTGCTTATTTAAGTAAAAAATACCTAATTTTATACTAGTACAAGTGTAAATATGGGGTGCTGTAAAAATTTGAGATTTGACAATTGTAGAGAGAAATATAGAGTTACAGGTATTTATCCGAATTTCAGTAATAGTAAACAAAACACCCATTTTAATTTTTGGGCTTGATGGAATTTTCAATATAAAATCTATTGGAGAATATCATACATTGTCTGAAAAATGATTGGAAAAAAAATGAAAGATTGGTGTTTACCAAATAGATTTATAATTAAAATTTTTATTAGTCTATTAAGATAATCAGATATTATATTTACTATTATCAAAATTTGATAAATACATGGGACTTTTTAATTATCTCCAAAATTGTAAAAACTCTATCTTTTACAACATTCATAGTTAAACTATTCTAATAATTTAGTAAAATTCAATTATTTTCTCATAAACATCTAAATTCTTAATTACTTCTCTATGCGAAGTCGTGTATTGTTAAGCAAAAAAAATATAAAAAAAGTGTATTTTTTATAAAAAAAAATAATTAATTTTATATTGTCGAGAAAGGATCGTAATAAATCGAGGCTAAACAAATGTAAAATATTCGTAATTTACATAAATGATTCTTTTAGAATGTGCCATTTTATATTTTAACTTTAATATACCAATATCAAGTTTACTTATATAAATTTGAAAATAAAAAGGGGTAACAATTTCCAGATCAGAAAATTGTTCCCAATACTGAAATCTGATTGTCGCTGTAGATTTGTATTTCATATATATTACAAAAGTGGTCCAACCAAATAACGAACACAAATTATATTTTGGTTCTTTAAGGGTGTGGTAAAATTTGCCATTTTTAAAAAATTTTATTCCGAAATATTACAAATTGAAAATTTTTTGAGTGCTAAAGGATTTATAAATTTAGAAAAAAATACCATAATCTACTCCATTTACGAAAATGATGAAAGTAAATCAGAGTCGGATCTATAAATTTCCTATTTTATGAATTTTTTTCATGCTTATATTTGTAGTTTTTATTAAATTATTTTTTGGGTCTAGAAATGTGTTTATGGGAATGATTGAGATTAGTCAAACAGTAAACCAAAAAATAGACATAAAAAGGTGTGTATTTGAAACCAATATTTTCTTTTCGAACACCAAACAAGAAAGATCACCTTTTCAAATAAATTTGTTGAAATCAAGATTGAAAAAAAAAAAAATTCGACCTAAACCTATTTCAAAAGATTGGTTTTCTGTATCTTCTTAATTTGTATAAATCCAAAAAATTTATAACCTTGGATTTCTCTTCACGTTAATTTTTAATATTTTTTTGAAAATATACACAGTTTTAAAAAATTGGTTTTATCAAATATTTTTATCAAATAAAAACCAAAATAAAGAAAACTATTTCAAAAAAAAAAATAAAGGGTTTGAATTCTCGAAATCAAAAAACATTTACAAAAGATTCAACCAAAATAAAAGAAAAAATTAGAAAAAGTTTCAATGAGAGTTCAGAATTCTTTTAAGATCTCATTTTAATGGAAAATAAATTATTATAATATCAGAATTCTATTAATTTAATAAATCTTCATTTTTGAAGAGTATTTTAAAAAAATATCTGATTTTAATCAGTCAATTTTAGGAATTAGATGAATTAGATCAAAATAGGAATTTAAATATAATTTTGAGAATTATCTAAAAATTAAAAATAATTATTTTCTCACAAATTTTTAACAATAAAAAGTTTCTCCCTGAAGAATTAAAAACTAAAAAATAAGTAAAGAAGAAGTAAATTTTTAAAATATTAAACAGATAAGATCAAAAAATAAATATTTTTTTATTTATTGTTTCTTACTCAAATTTTTCATTTTTTAATTTCCATTTTTTAATTAATATGTAAATCTGTGATACTAGGATTATCATACACTCATATTTGTTCCATAATTACTGTATTTGATTAAAGAAATCGTTTGAATAATTCAGTTTCAGATAAAAAGTGTCACTGAAAGGTGAAAAATGTACCTACTCCCTTAAATTTCTAAATAAAAAAGAAGAGAGGACAATGCAAATAGTTTCACAATTTTTTGGATTTTTAATCAAATTGCATGCCTGTTGAATGTAATGTTATTGAAAGGTTAAGTTTGTAAGTTTTTGAGAAAAAAAAACCACTTGTTTTAATTGAAATCCCGTAAAACTTGTTGTATTGGGTGATTTTCAGATGAGAGTTTTTGTTGGATTTTTTAAAGTGTGTTTTACAAGAAACCCTAAGGTGAAATGTCTTGAATTCTTCAAAATGTGATCGGCAATTTGACCAAATCGAGAAGTTTGTTTCTTGAGGAATATAAAATCTTTGGAATCAATTTGAAAATGATAAAAAAAGTATCTAGTTTTGGAAGAAATTCTTTTTACTTTTGATTAAAAGAAACGTTATTGTAAATTCAAAGGTTTGTACACTCCATTTCAGTTTTTATAATTTCTTCTATTCTCAAGAGAAAACTTTCTGTTGATAAAAAAAACTCGTTCAAAACTCAAAATTTTAAGTGATTAAATATTACTTTCAAATCGAAATGGGCTGCAAAAAGAAGAAAGAACAAAAACAAGTTTTGATTAGGATTCTTTGGTAGAACATTCAAAGCTTTCAAAACCTTCATAAAGATATTTAATTGCAAAAACTTTAGTTCTTTTTTTATGGTGATGAGTTAACCAATAGAAAAAACTATTTTTAAAGAGGGATGTAAATATCAAAAAAATCACTCAAAAAATCTCGAAAAACAAAACAAAAAGACTGAGTCTCTCTAACCAAAAATAATTTAACCTTTAATGAAAAAATTCAGGTTGAAAAAATCATTTTTTTTATTATTTATTCCAAAGATAAACAATTTACAATGAGTGAAGAAAATTTCAACACTTCAATCATGAAAAAAAAAAAAGCCCCACATAGGCTTTATGTTGACGATTCTGTCACTGACGACAACAGTTCGATTACACTTAACCCCCAAAAAATGAATGAATTAGGACTTTTCCGAGGTGATAGCGTTCTTTTAAAAGGTAAAAAAAGACATGACACCATTTGTGCAGTAATTTCTGATGAAACTTGTGAATATGGAAACATCAGAATGAATAAGGTTATTCGAAAGAATTTACGTGTTAGGTAAGCTATTTTGCATCTTTTTAACTTTTTCTTTTTTTTTTGCTCTCTTGTTTACTTTGATCTTCTCTTATTTACTTTGTTCTTTTATTAGTTTTGTTGTTCTTTGCAAAATCTTTTTTTTTAATTTTTTTTGAAATTTTTTCTTTTTTTTTTCTCCTTTTCTGCTTTGAACAAAACTAAAAAAAATTAATCAAAAAAAACAAAAAAAACAAAAAAAACAAAAAAACAAACAAAACAAAAAAACAAAAAAAAAACCTTTCAATTTTCATGCTTTATTTATAAATACAATTCTTTTAAACTATTAAATCAAAACGACCCTAATTAAAGACTTGGAGACATTGTAGGTGTCCACGAAGCACCAAAGGTACCATATGCCGAAAGAGTACATATTTTACCATTTGACGATTCCGTTGAAGGTATTACCGGAAACTTATTTGAGGTCTATTTAAAGCCATACTTTCTTGAGGCCTATAGGCCAATTAGAGAAGGGGACACCTTCATTGCAAGAGGAGGCATGAGGGCTGTTGAATTTAAAATTGTCAAAACAGATCCAAGCCCATATTGCATTGTCTCACCAGAAACTGTCATTCACACAGAAGGCGAGCCTGTCAAAAGAGACGAGGAGGAAGCCAACGAGGGGATGGGCTACGACGACATTGGTGGATGCAGCAAGCAACTCTCCAAGATCAGAGAGATGGTTGAGCTACCACTCCGCCACCCACAACTGTTTAAGAGCATTGGTGTCAAGCCCCCACGAGGCATCTTACTCTTTGGGCCACCGGGTACTGGTAAGACACTGATCGCAAAGGCTGTTGCCAACGAAACTGGTGCATTCTTTTTGTTGATCAACGGACCAGAAATTATGTCCAAAATGGCCGGTGAATCCGAAGGAAGGCTCAGGGAGGCCTTTGAGGAAGCTGAAAAGAACGCGCCAGCGATCATCTTCATTGACGAAATTGATGCCATTGCACCCAAGAGGGACAAGACCAACGGCGAAGTTGAAAAGAGAGTTGTCTCACAATTGTTGACACTTATGGACGGGCTCAAGGGAAGATCAAATGTTGTTGTCATGGCAGCAACTAATCGACCAAATACCATTGATACTGCGCTCCGTCGGTTTGGGAGATTTGATCGTGAAATCGATATCGGGATCCCAGATCAAATTGGAAGGCTGGAAATTTTACAGATCCATACCAGGAACATGAAACTTGATGAGGAAGTTGACCTTGAAAAGTATTCCGAATTGACCCATGGATTTGTCGGCGCAGATTTGGCATCGTTATGTGTGGAAGCTGCCATGCAATGTATCCGAGAAAAAATGGATTTGATTGATCTCGATGACGACGAAATTGACGCAGAAATTTTGAACTCCATGTCTGTAACTGACGAGCACTTCAAATTTGCATTAACACAGGCAAATCCATCTGCTCTCCGTGAAATGCATGTACAGGTACCAAAGGTTAAATGGGACGACGTTGGTGGGCTTGAAGAGGTCAAACGCGAATTGAAGGAAACCGTCCAATACCCGATCGAATACCCAGAAAAATACGAAAAATTCGGTGTGCAGCCATCGAAGGGTGTCCTCTTTTATGGTCCACCGGGCTGTGGTAAGACACTTTTAGCTAAGGCCATTGCCAATGAAACACAGGCAAATTTCATCTCCATCAAGGGGCCACAATTGCTTACCATGTGGTTTGGTGAGTCAGAAAGCAATGTACGTGATGTCTTCAACAAGGCAAGACAGGCATCCCCATGTATCCTGTTTTTCGATGAACTGGATTCCATTGCACGCTCAAGAGGAAGCTCGATGGGGGACTCTGGCGCAGGCGACCGTGTCATTAATCAACTCTTGACAGAGATGGACGGTATGGAGTCAAGAAAGACAGTCTTTCTCATTGGCGCCACTAATAGGCCAGATATCATTGACCCTGCAATCCTTAGACCCGGTCGATTGGATCAATTGATTTACATCCCATTGCCCGACGAAGAATCAAGGTACCACATCCTCAAGGCAATCACACGTAAAACACCCGTTGCCGAAAATGTTGATCTCCACGCATTAGCCAAGTTAACCCCCGGCTACTCCGGTGCAGATCTTTCAGAAATCTGTCAGCGCGCAGTTAAACTCGCCATCCGTGAAAGTATTGCAATGGCCACAGATTATCAAATCTTAAAAGAAGAGCGAAGAAAGGCCAAAAAGAAAAAGGAAAAGGAAAATGAAAAAGAAGGATCAGGATCAGGCGAAGAAGAAAGCTCAGAACTTGAAGAATTGGAAGAACTCGACGAATTGTCATCAGACGAAGAGGAATATGACCCAGTGCCTTACGTCACAAAGGAACACTTCGAAGAATCATTGAAATTCGCTAGAAGATCAGTCAGCGATAACGACTTGGTTAGATACGAAATGTTTGCAGAAAAATTACATCAATCCAGAGGCTTTGGTACAGATATGAAATTACCAGAAAAGAAAACAGAATCCACAAACGTTCTTGGTGGCGGTGAGGAACAAGAAACTATGTTCAATGAAGATGACGAAGACGAAGACGAAGACGAAGATCTCTACAAAAAATAAGAAATTTTTGAGATTTTTCATGACTGGAAATTTTTATTTGTCGATATTCACTTTCTTTTTTTTGTCATTTTTCGTTTACTTTTTCCTTTTCTTTCTCCTTTATTATTTTTTTTTTATATTAAATTATACCATCAGAATTCATTTTAAATGAATAAGAGATCTATCTTTTATTAATTTCCTATTGACTTTTTATTTCAAAAATTTAAAATATAATATCTTGCTTTAATATTTTTTATTTTTATTTTGTTTCAATTGCTTTGAAAAATGTTTTGAAGATTTTATATACTAAATTGGAAAATAAAAAAATAATCTAATTATATTTTTAAAAATATAAATAGAGTTTTCTTCTCTTCAAATAAAATCTATCAATATATTTAAACCCCATTCCAAAAATTTGGACACATTTAAAATCAAGTATAGGCAAAAAAAAAAAACTCTATTTATTATATTTTTTCAAGCCTAATATAAAACCACAAACAAGTTACCCAAGTATTAATGTTTTTATAAGTAATAATTTTTATCCTATAAAAAAAGAATAAAAATAGAAAACTCAAAAATAAAATTCAAGCATGTGTCCAATATGATGACACAAGCTGAATAAAAAAATGTTATAGCTTTATTGTTAAGGGTTAGATGAACTTTATCTAATGTGCTAAAGAGAGAATTTAGAAGTGACAAAATTTGACACTTCTGATTCAACGAGTATCTAACAAATACAGCCATCAGAAGTATTTGAAACATAATCTAGTTTTCTAAAAAAAAAAAAAAGAAGTGAAGATATTGGGAAAAAATGAAGAAGTGGGGGAAAAATGATAGAAAGAAAAGAATGTAGCGTGGAAAAAATGAAGAGTTTTAAAATAATTATTGTGAGATGAATGGAATTTTACAGTTTAAATTAATTTGCTGATAGGTTTTATTTTGTCTTGAACACCTTCTTTCCAATTATGTGTTGAGTCATATTGGTCAGAAGCTATTCTATGGTGCTTTCATAGATTTTTTTTAGGTTCATTTTCCTTAATAATTTTTTAGTGTCTTTTGTTTCTATTATGTTCTAGTCAAAAATTTTGATTTTTTTGATTTGTTTTTTCCAGTTACATGATCTGTTTTGTTAGATCTGGTAATTTTTTTTTTGATGGTTGGTAGAAGGTTAGTGTTGGATTTGCTAAATCGAAAAATCATATAAAATTGGCCAATGGTATCTTATCATTTTATCGATCAAAAATTTTTTATGGAATTTCAACAAGTTTATAATACAATTTTTTAGTTCAGCTCGTTTCATTATTTTAGACACACCAATTTTTATTTTTGAGTTTTATATTTTTTTCTTTTATTTGGATGGAAATGATTACTTATTAAAACATTAATACCCTGTAACTTGATTGTAGTTTTATATTAGGAATTAGAAAAATACAATAAATTAAGTTTTATCTTTCCTATTTTTGATCTTGTGTATATCCAAATTTTTGGAATGGGGTTTATATTTAATATATTAAATTGTTTATTAATTTCAATTTTTTTTAAAATATATTTTTCTCATTTTATAATTTTCTTCCATAAAAAATAAAATTCATATATTTTGATTTTTTAATCCTGATGGACTATAATAAAATATTATACTAATAAAATTCAAAATATTAGAACCTAAGATAAGCAATATTTCAAAAAAAATGACTCACATTAAAATATAAAATTCAAATGTAATTTATTTATTGTTTTATAAAACTTAGTAATTATTAAATAAAATTTCTTATTCTTTTTTTAAATAGATAAACTGACAAAAGTCCTGATATTTTAATAATTATAAAAAATAAATATCAAAAACTAAAACAAAAAATGAAGAACAATTTTTGAAATGTGTATTACTTGATTATGTATTACTAACTGAGAGGGTAAATATCACATATTAACAACCATAATTAATTCCACTAATTTCGCTCCACCCACTCTCTCTCCTTTTTATTTCTTTCTTTCTTTTTTTTTTTCCAGTCTTTGGTATTAGATAATAATGATTATGATATACTTACAAGTTTCAGATTTAAATTTTTATATGGTGTTTGATATTGCAATTTTCCAAATATTGGTAAAATATTAAATGTTTTTTGTATGAAAAATTTTTCAACTTTGTAATTTAAGGAATAAAATTATTTTCTTAAAATTTACAAAAAAAGATATTTATCTATTTTTTTGCAAAAAAAAATTGAATGTAATTTTACAATATCATCATTTTTCTTTTTTAAAATTCATTGAAAGAACTTAAATTATTTGTTTAAATACAGTTTTCATCCTTTTTACATGTCTCTTTTATTACTACTGAAAGTATATGAATTATTGTTTGAAAAATCGCCGATATATATATACAAAATAAATTAGAACATATATTTTCAGAGATTTAATAAAACTAACTTCTTGGGTTGTGAGATAAAATTTTAATTGAACTGAATTTGTTTTTTATTCCATGAAAAACTCTTTTTTTAAATTCCCCGAAACAACTGCAGAGATCAAAATAATACCATTCCTAATGTATAAAACCCTGTTTGAAAAAACCTGATGTATTTTTTTATTCCTATTCCAATATAATCTCTAATTAACTAACCAATAGCAGATCCAAGTTCAAATCAATTTGTCGAGAAAATTTTTTTTTTCTATGATAATTTTTGAGAAAATTTTATTCTATTTTAGAGATCAAACAAAATTTAATTTTTCATTTTTGGAATTTCATTTTTTAAAAAACAAAACTTTAAAAAACAAAAAAACCAGATTTATTTCTAGTTTATTACCAGTTTCTTTGATCAAGAAATATAAGGCCTTCACGAGAAAAGAAATACGCTTTTTATTTGGATACATGGTTATATAAGTTCTTGTTATCCACATTTAAAAAAAAACATTTCTTATTCAAAATTGAAAAAGCCAAAATTAGTAAAATTTCGGAAAAGCAATAATCTTCAATTTTTCATTTTCAAAAATTAAACAACAAGTAGAATAAAAAAGTGAAAAAATTTTGAAAATACCTTAATTTGGATATTAACTTTTAATAGTCTTCTGAGTATCAAAAGATTTCAAATCTCATCAAAATGAATAACATTTAAAAAAATTTATAATTTCCAAAAACAGAGTTATTGAAAAAACTAACTTAATTGTTGATCTTGAAAAAAAAAAAATCGTGTGTCTTGAAATTAAAAGATGTTCAGCTCTAAAGTTTAATTAACAGTTTTGACCACAATTTCTTCTTCAAAAAATTCATTTTTTACAATTTACAAATCTGAAAAAATTTTTTTTTCGAGATAAATCTGTTTATTATCCCTGCACAACAAAATTTATTCAAAAAAACAAATATATAGCTACTTCTTTTCTCTGAACTAATCAAGAGAAAAACTCAAAAACAAAGAAACACATGACTTATAATAACGAAGAGGAGGCTGAGCTAGTAAATATAGATTTGCAACCAATCGCAAACGTGAATTATTTTCCATTTAATAATTCGATTGTGTCGCCTGTGGGTGTATTTTCTCCAACTTTCTCTACTTCCCCATACTATTATTTCCCATCACCAAACGAATCAACACTCTTCCAAATCAAAACACCAACATACTACCCATTTCCAAATTTTAATAATACACCAACAAAAACGCCAACGAATATATCTTTACAAAACCCAATAACCTCACCTTTCAAAATCCCAACATATTCTCCTATTCGTATGCCTACCTACATACAACAGCCACAATCACAACCACAACCACAACCACAATCACAATCACCACCCAAAACAAAGTCTGTAGCAGTACCAATCATACCTACCCCTACACGGCCTTCACAAGATTTCCAAAATTATGAGTTTCCAAAGCAAAAGCAATCACAAAGATCCCATCAAATAAACAAAGCCAATTTGAAACAAGAAATTAAACAAAAACTAATCGAGTTATCGCAAATGAAAAATAAATATGATCAATGCCTAGCTTCACAGTTCTTAAAATCAGTCAAAAAGAAAAGAAATAGGAGACTAAATAAAAAATTAACTTCAATTAACAAATCAAATTCTTTTCATCAAATGCCACAAAGAAAAAGACAGCTACAAAAAAAATTGAGTGAGGGCTTACCAAAAAAAAAAAAACCCATACAGAACATCAAGCCGAAGAAAAGAAAGATTTTGAAGAACCCAAAAAATATTCTTATCCAAAAAAATACAAGAAAAAACCGTTGTTATAAACATTTGAGTCAAAAAAGATTCAAAAAGAATTTAACATCAAAGGTTGCAAAGAAAGCTTCTTTTAGCAATAATAGAAAAGTAAAAAATTGTAAAAATATACCTAATGGCGAAAACAGATTCAAAAAAAGTCATATATTAACACAAGAAAAAAAACAAGAAGGGCTTTGTGAAATCGAAAAGGAAAAAGAAACGCAGTGTGCTGTTGAAAATTACAATGGGTACATACAAGAGAAAGAAGAAATCAAAGAAAAAGTGATGGACGATAATATATTGATCGAAAATTCAAGAGATTTGTTTAAATTGTTTATTGGAGTTATTTGGGTTATCTCTGGTGGGAGTACGATAAGCAAATTGTGCTATTATTCTGACACGATCATTTTCCAAATCAGCAAATCTTTGAATCTTAAACAAGCAATGGTCGAACCAATTAAGGATCAAATAAAATATCTACTGACAAACTCAAGAAGAACATTTACAGAGTATATCTTGGAAATTCTGATTGGGATCTTGTCATTGAATCATTCTCAAAATAAACAAAAAATCCCACAAATATCGACTTATAGTTGGACACTTTTATCAAAACTTGCTCTTCTCCAAGAGTCAAATGAAAGCGGGGCAGAGGAAACGAATGTGCATGCACAAGAAAAAAAAAGCGTTCAAGAGAATTTAGAAAAATTATATTCCCAAATCTTTACTAAAAAAATATTAATTTATTGGTTTTCAAAAAGATTTGTCGGAAGGCTAAAACCCTTGTTCAATGGAGACGCACTGGAAAAGTTTTTTACAAACCATTTAAACGCCTTTGGGAAATCAAAATTCATGCTGACCTGCTTAGTGCTATCAAAAAACCTTCAAGCTATTAAAACAAATTCTGAAAAATATTTTAATTTGATTAATTTAACTTTTGATTCTGATCCTCTGAACCTATATGCAAATAACCGCACAAAAAAACATAAAATTATTCGTGCCTTAATAGTTAAATTCTCCTTGAACGATGGCGAATATTGGTCCATTTTATCTCAAGACTATTTCCATAAAATGAAGTTTGATCATTTAAATATGTTTCAAAATTTCCCTTTCAATTCAATTATTAATGATCCTAAATTAAACCAATGCTGCGGATTATCGCAATCAGACAGCCATACGCAAACAAAAAGAATATTGGCTTGTAAAGGGAAAAAAATAAATTCTTTAATTAACATTGATTGGATATTAAAAAAATAATTCGAAACAAACAAGGGTTTTAATAACAACTAATTATAACATTACTTGTTTTTAGTATCCATTTTGTTGTGTATTTTATATATATATATATTCCTGAATTTTCGATTTTATTTATTAAATTCTTGATTTTGTAAAATTTTGGGTTTAATATTTAACTGTAATTGTTTTTTATTTTAAATAAATAATAATTAAAATAAATAAGAGATAATATGGTGTAATATGTACATGTATTTATGCTTTTATTATCATCAAAATTTAATCACTTTACTTTATTTTTCTTTTCTTTTCTTTTTTTTTCTTTTATGAAATATCATTATTTGGAATAAGAAAGAATTTATAAATTTTGAAAATGTTATTCATTTTCAATTAATTTTATTATTGGTTTATTTATAGCCCAATTCAAAATTTCTTTACCACACCAAAATTCAATGTTTGAAATTAAAAAATTGTATTTAATAAATTCAAGAAGAAATACCAAATTAGAACCCATTCACTTATTGTAATATTAACAATTGTTTATAAATTACAATACTCACAAAACACAAAAAAAATAAATATCAATAATAATTAATTCTTGGTTAGTGTGTTAAAAATTTTAGAGATGGGAAGACAAAACAATGCCTTGGTAAGTTTATTTAACTACTATTAGGAATTATTAATAGATCAAATTGTTAGATACTATCAATTAATTTTATTTGAGAACTTCTATTTTGGCGCAACTCAACTTTAGCATTAATATCAATTGTTTAAAAGAATTTTTCGATCGAACTAGACAAGTTGGGTAATCCAAAAAATAAAATAAAAACCAAAAAAGTCAAAGATGAAAAAATGATAAAAATATTTGACAAAAATCAAAATTTATTTCCAATTTGAATGAAATTGTATTATTGTGATTATTTTACATTTTTGAACTATTTTGGAAAGTTTTGAATTTTAGTTTATATAAAAGCCTTTTCAGTCAACGAGGACCAGATTTATTGAAGAATTAGAACATATTCAATTTAGTTTAATCCAGTATTATTTTCAAAATAAAATTTCAATTGTTATGGATCAAAATCATTTCTCCTATTTTAAGTCAAATTTTAATTTTTTTTGTATTTTGCTTTTGTTTCTTTTTTTTAAAAAATTAAATTCTAAAAAAAAATTGTTGATCACTCAGAATTGACATTAAGAAAAGTGAAACTCTGTATTTTTATTATATAATTAACACACAACTATTTCAAAAATTGTATTGTCAGCAATTTTTCTTTTCTAAAGAAATTGAGTAATATTGTATCTCATAATTAAAATGAAATAAAAAATTTTTTTTTTAATATTTTATTTTTTTATAGAAATTTATAATTTTATACGGGTATTTATTTAATTAATTCTAACTTTAATCTGAATTTAATTATCTCTCTTATTTTTAAAAAATTTTATGTTGGTTGATTCCTAAAACAAAATTGATTATTATTTTTATTATTATTTTTATTATTATTATTATCATTATTATTATTATTATTGAAGAAGTGTTAATTCCACTCTAATCCCCCTTAAACTTAAATTCCCTTTCAGAAATTTTAACGAAAAAATATTGATTACAAAATTATTAATTAATGAAAATATTTTCAAAAGATCACAGTTTACAATTAATTGATTAAAATTTATTTCTTTTAATATATTTTGTAAAATTAATCTATTTTTTTCATAAGAAGGACATCCCTGCTAAAAAATTATTCATATTTTTTATAATTTCTTTTTGTAAGTGTTTTAAATATAGAGGACAAAATTCCTTTGAGTTTTTATCTATTACCTATAATATCTTTTTCGGTGATTAGTAAATGGCTGATTTAATGATTGTTGAGCTTCGAGAATAAATTTTATATTTTTGAATTTTAAATAAAGAGTTTTACTATTTTATTGTTGTGAAATATTTTTGAGGAGTGTCATAAAGTGAAGTTGAGTGTGTAAGTTTTAAAAAATTCTAAATAATAGAGTTTAATCTTTGATTTTACCCTATTCTTTTATATTTTGAGAAACCCAAAGAAAAATGTCGCCAAGTGCATATCTTTTCCATAATTTAAAAGAATGGAGAAAAATCAAAGATTTTACTCAATTTTTACAAATTCCGGAAAAGCTAAAGGCGTTTTTTATAATTTGGGAAATAAAAAGAAAATTCAAAAAAAATTTATTTTTTTTCTTAAATTAAAAAAATGTTAATGACATTTCCAGCTCTGTAGAATTCAATAATTCATTATATTTTTATATTTAGAAATCTCATTTTTAAATTTAATTAAATCTTTTGAATACTTGTTGTTTTTATTGTTTATTCTTTTAAATTCTCGAAAATCTAACAAAAAATACTCTTCATTAATATTTTTTATTTTGAGAAAATAAAAAAATATTTATGAAATTATCTTTTTATTTCTCAAATTAAAAAATACCTTTAAGTTTTCTAGAGTTTACTCATTATTTAAACAATCGATATATTTTTTCAATAAAACAGAACATATCAAGAAAGCGGTCTTTAAACTTTTCCAAAATTTAAAAGAATTGAGAAGAATCAAAGATTATTCTCATTTTTATGAACCCAGGAAAATAACCGTTAGGTTTTCTTGAGTTTTCTATTTATTTAAAAAAATCGATAGATTTTACAAATAATATAGAAAACCTCAAAAAAAACCTAGAAAACTTAATAGATAAAATAGAAAAACTCAAAAAAAGCTAGAACACTTCACAAATAAAACAGAAAATCACAAGAAACCCTGGACACTGTTTTTCATAATTTAAAAGAATTTAGTTAAATCTTTGATTTTACTCGATTATTTTGAATTCTGGAAAACCTAGGCACTCTACGGTACTTGAAAACAATTCCCTAAATTCTAAAAAATATTTAAAGCGGTTAAACTTATTTATATATGAATTGAACTATTAAAGATATTGAATATTATTTATTAAGAATGATGAAAAACAATTTTAATTTTAAATTTAAAAACCTAGATTTTCATTTATTTTCATAAGTTGAAAATTTCTTGAGTGAATGATCAAAATTTTCAACAATTTCTAAATTTCTATTTATTTATATTAATTTATAAAATTTTATTTTATTTAAATTTATAAAATAAGAATATATGCTTGAATAAGTTATATATTACACTAACTTTGAAATAGAAGTTGAAAAGTTCGATTTTCAATATTTTCGGTGTTTTTTTTTTCAGATATTATTAATATTTCTAACCGATTTTAAATATTTTTAGGGTTTTGATCAAGAACAATTTATTATTAAATTTTCTCTGCAGCCAGTTACGCTTTTAAGGCACAAACTTTAAACGTTATTTAAGGTATAATAAAAATCTCAAATTAAGGTACATAATTCAGATTCTAGTAAAATAATATGTAAAAAAAAAAATTCCAAATTTTGTTCCTTAATTTGAGATTTTTTTGTGCCTTAAATTTCGTTGAAATTTTGTGCCTTAAATTTGAAACTGACTGTAAATTGATTAAGATTTACATCTAATAATTTTAATTTTTTTATTTTAAAATTAATATATATTTTTTTGATAATTTCGATTGATGTGAAACAAAAAAAGTAGATAATTATCACCACTATACTTAATTTTTAAAATATTATAATTTAGATTAAAGTTGTCCAAGTATAACAATTCAAATATTTTAATACGAATTATTCCCTAAAATCCAGAAATACTTGTAAAATTTTATTATATATGATAATACTAAATGAGATAATTGTGGCATCTAGATTTATTTATTTTTTATTTATTTATTTTTTTTTTTGAACCGAGATAATCCTACTCTAATCTAAATTAAATAGTTTTATTTAAACTCAGTTTCACACAAAGCCAAACAACCAAAAATGAAAAATTCACTTTATTTTTAAGAATCTACGAAACTTAGATTTTTTAGAAATTAGAGTAATAATCAACTTCGCATTAGGGTCAATAACTATAATAGATAAAACTGAACAAATCATAAATTTCTGAGTCGTGGAATATCGATTTATTAATCACAGTTTGTGTCAATCCTATTTTTTGCCAATAATCTTTCTATCCGGTTTCTACTCCTCCTTTCAGGGGACGTGTTGTCAAGTGACGCCGAGTGCCTAGGTTTTCCAGAATTCAAAATAATAGAGTAAAATCAAAGATTTAACTAAATTCTTTTAAATTATGGAAAATCTAAAGGCGATTTTTTTGATTTGAGAAATAAAAAGAAACTTTTAGAAATTTGCTTTTTAAATCTCCAATTAAAAAAAAGCTAAATGCATTTATCCAGAATTCGAAAGAATTTCGTAAAATAAAGAATATTACTCAATTCTTTCAAACCCTGAAAAATCTAACGACAGTGGATAATTTTTCATTTGTTCATGAAAATGATACAATATTTTTTTACTTTAATATTTTAATTATTTTTCTTCTTCTCTTTTTTATTTAATAAAATTTCTTTTATTACTCCTTTCTCAGAATAAATAAACAAATTAGAAATTTTCTCCTATATTCAGGACGTGGATAGTTTCTATTTGGTCATGGAAAGGATAAATTTATTTTTTATATTTAATATTTTAATTATTTTTCTTCTTCTCTTTTTTTTATTTAGTAACTTTTCTTTAATTACTCCTTTCTCACAATAAATAAACAAATAATAAATTTCAAAAAAAAAAAAATTTTAAAAAAAATTTTGTGTCCATTTCATGGAAAACATCCCGTGTATTTTTTTTCTAATTTCTTTGCGAAATTAACATTGTTGACAATAAGATTTTTCAATAACAAGTGTATGTATTTTAATAGAAATTACAAAGCTTCATTTTTCTTAATGTTGATTTGGTGTTTCAAAGGATTTTTTTTAAAATCAAATTTAAATTTTACAAAAAAATAAAAAAGATAAGAAAAAAAAATTAGAAAAAAAAATCAGAAAGAAAAAAAAAAGAAAAAAAATTAACTAAAACTGAGAAATAATGATCAGATCTAAAAAATTAAAATTTCAGTTTGAGAAGGCTAATGAATTAAACTCATAGAAAATGTTATAGGAATTCAATAAAAATTAACCCCTTTGACTGAAAAACGAGTTTAATATTTGTTTTGTGATTATATCACATAATTTTATAAAGTGGGATCTTTCGATAATCTAGTCAATTTGTATTTAGTTATTTTATTTTCAATAGACATTAAAAAACTTTCTAGGTTCTACGAATAACTTCTGAATATTTTTCGATTTTTTTTTTATTTCATTTTCAATTTTTGATACATTTTGGTTCTAAGCTTTGAATTTAGTATTTTATAAGTTGAACACAAAAAAAAAAAATTGATAAAGAATGGATCTTTATTAAATAATTTAATACAAAATATTTTGAAATTGATTGTTCTTTGTTGTATAAAATAGAAAATTGACTTATAGTTATACCTAATAATTATGAATTTATCAGTATTTTGAGGATTTTAAATACACAAAATAGAGAAGGTTTTATTCTGTTTATTTTTATTAACTTTTTAATTTGTAGAGTAAATTAATTGTTATTTCTCTTGAAAAAAATAATATGAAAAAAGTTTTGTTTGTAAAAGTTTGTGAGTTTAATCGTATTATCAAATAAGCGTTCTAAACTTGGCCTATTATCTTCTTGTTTTTATTTTGTTTTTTTTTTTTGAAAGATCAAATTTATGATTGAAAAAAAAACCTAAATAAGGATATATTTTGTGAAAGTTTTAATTAATCTGAATTAAACTTTCGTTCGGAATTTGGGTTTAGAAAGCTATACTTTTATTTTGATTAACTTTGTTTTTTCTTTAGGTTGAAGTATAAAAAATCAAAATTTTTAAGGTAGATTTTCAAAAATAAAAATTTTTACAAAAAATTATTTAGATTTTTTAAAATGTTTCAATTCTCATCTTGAAATACAAAATAAGAAAAAAGTTGAATGGTATCTTAACGAAGAGTTTATCATTTAAAGAATCAAAATTTGTATTTAAAAACAAAAAAAAAAAAAAGGGGCCAAACCGAGAATCGAACTCGGGTCCCATGCTCCCAAAGCATGTATTCTCCCATTAAACTATTTGGCCTGACATTAAGAGTAGTATTTTTGATTTAATTTTTTTTTCTTCACAAATCTAAAACAAATTCTATTTATAAATTTTAGAAATTCTTTTAATTTTAACTCTTACACACTATTATTTACGACTACACATCTACCCTTTCACCTAGTATTCTTTAAAAGAAAATAAATATAATTCAAACAAAACTCAATAATCATTTTGGAAAAAAAGTGAAACACCAAACAAAGTTCAATATGGAACTTTACTGAAAATTCAAAGTAAGATCAATTAAAAAAAGAATAAATAAATAAATAAAGACAAAATGAAGTATTCGACACAATAACAGTTTTTTAATACTATCTTTTGGTGTGGAGTTTTCTTTGATTGAATAATTATTAAAAATTGTTCAAAAAATTGACTATTTTTGGGATCTCTAAAACCACAACAATAATTTCAATAAATCAGGTAGATTTAAATTATAATTTTAAGTTGACATAAAATAATATAATGGATTATTATTTGAAGTTAACTGTTTTATTCTTTTTATTGATTTTAGAGTCGTGTAAATAACCCATTTTTTATAATTTTAACCCATTACTAAAATTTAACTTATGCAAAAAATATCGTCCGACTCTAGAAATAAAAGAAACAAATCAATGACATTTCAAGGGTATATAAACATGAAATAGTGTTCTTTATATAAATTTTAAAAAAGAATTATGAATATATTGAAAGATTAAAATATAAATTTTTGATAAAAAAATGAGCATAATTTGATTTTTTGAATTTTTATAAAAAAATCCTTTATATCTCAGAAATTTTGAAAATATGATGAAATTTTTGAAATAAAAGCATTTAATATTATTGAGTCATTTCGACTAATCAAAGATCTAACCTCTAAAGTCAATTTAAATCCGAACCAGGAATATATGTGTGCCTTCCTATCTTCAAATACCTAAGTCTGAAAAAAAAACAAAAAGTTGTTAAATTTTAGTAATGGGTTAAAGGTTGTCAACACGGTTTATTTACACCACTGTACTTTTTGTTTTCAGTTTCTATTAATATTCCCACTGAAAAACTGTGTTTCACTTCTTTTCCGAAACGGTAAATACAGCAATTTCAAACCTGGTGCGAACGATCTATCTTAACTTAAATTATAAATTTTCATTAAACTTTCTTTAAACTCCTTTCAATTGAAAAGGACGATTGTTATTTTGTTCTCAAATCCTCTTATATTGTCCTTAATATCCAAGATCCCTTCCAAAAAGGAATCTTTTTTAAATATTGGTATTTGAATTAGAAATTCGTAAATATTTTCACTTCATTTTGCTTTTCCTTTTAAAAAGACTTCTCTAAGAAGTAGGTAGTAAATTTGAGACTTTATGACAATAGGAAAATTATAAATCAAGTGAAAAATTTTTCCATTTGTAATTTACTTTGATCAAAAAATTGCCTACACCAAGACTTTAATTCGTGTTTCAAAATATTATCCGTTCTTTTTTTTATTCTTGTTCCAAGGCAACTTCCGATTTACTACCAAATAGTATACCTAAGTTCAAATCAATTTTGAAAGTAAAGATCTGGTTATTTATCTGAATAATTTAAATTATTCATGCAATTTATTGAAAATTTTTCGTATTTTTCTTCATAATATTCTCAATTTTTTGTTTTTTTAGATGAGTAAAATTTTCTACAAAAATTAACTCTATTTTTTGAGATAAATTTTCCAATTTGATACTTCATTTTTCGAATTTCTTTTTAAATAATAGAACTTTAAAAAACCAATACCAGATTTTGTTAGGGTTTATTATCAGTTTCTTTGATCGATTAATGTATAGGTCTTCTAGAACAAAAAAACACACTTTTTATTTTGAAACACAGATTTTAAATTTTTTTGTAAACTTTATTTTGACTACATTAAATACCAATAATTTCAAATAAGTTTAAAAAAAACTGATTAGTCGTTTACGAAGCTTTTAATTCAGGTATTTTTGAGTTTTGGGGTTAATCACTTAATTTAGTTTTAACAAATCTTTAATTTCAAAGAAAGTTTATTTTCAAAATTTAAATTAAAATATTAAGTAAAGTTAGATCGTTCGCACCAGGTTTGAAATTGCTGTATCTGAAAATTTTTACTTTATTTTCCTTTATGAAATTTTTTTTACTCTTGCTTTAAGGGACTAGTCTATATTAAATTTTTTTAGGTAAATTTAATAGAGATTTAGAATTTTTTTTGCCAATTACTTAAATTTGAAATCAAAGTGAAAAACTTCTTAGTATATTAATGAAATCTTGCTAAATGACATTCATTAAATTTAGTTATTGTTTTTATAGAAATAAAAAATTTTTGCATTTTTTTCATTTTTTTTGAAAGTTGCTTTTTTTCAACTTTTCGCAAAAAATTCAAAAAAAAAAAAAAAATATGAGCAAGAAAGCAAAACCTTGTTATGTTTGTGTGAGACCTACAAAAAATAGTTTGAAAAATAAACCTGAAAAATTTTTTTTGCATTTGCATGAAAAAACAGTTTGATTCAAAAAAAATATACAATATATGCTTTACTCTTAATAAAATATTTTCTTTCTTTTCTTGTACCATTATTTTTTTTCATGAATCTACTTTTTGAGTTTACACTCTTTTGTTTTTGTTGAATTTGAAGTTTTTTTAAGTGTTCCCAAATTATCATTCCAAAAGTTTTTGTCAGAGTCGAATAAAATTAAAGAAAAGAATAAGAACTATTTTTTTAAAAAGTAATTATTGATAAAACAAATTGAGTTCTTTATAGAATCAAGTTGGATGAATAGAAGTGAAAGAGAAAATATTCACCCGTTTTCAATTATTTTTTCGTTTTTAAAAATGATTATAAATATTATTGTTGAGAAAATAATTAAATAGAAAATTAATCAAAAAATTATCATCCTTTCAAGATATTTTTTTAAAAAAATTTTTTAAAAGTCACTTTTTTTGACAGAATTGTAAAATTTTAAAAAAACAAGAACTAAAAGTTCTAACATTGAAAAAACCCGTCTATTTTCAATTTGAAAAATATTTCAAGATTTGGATTCCTTATTTAGTTATTGGTCAAAAAAAAACAATTAATATAGACTAGTCCCTTAAATAAATAAAACATTTTGTTGGTTTAAATGTTAAGAAACTTTATAAAATTAGTTTCTCCTTAAAAAGATTCCGTCTCTTGAGTTGTTTTAAAAGTGAGTCTACAAGATTACAAAAATGGGAAACTGATTAAAACTTTTATTACAATAAATCTGAATTTATCAATATGTTAAATCCAATTTAAGGTTTAAAATCCCTGAAACTGGAAAAAAGATTATCTTGTATTGGGTGTGGCAACTTGTTATATTGGTTCTTAGCTGATCGATCCACAACTAAGTTTGGATCTTATAGGTGGTTGAAAAATGCTATTTTTGTGATTTTATTTTTTTTTTTTTAGGAAATCCAGATTTGATGAGTCTAAGATTAATTAATTGGAAGGTATTGAATTGAAAGTGTTAATTTTTGGGTTGTCAATTGAAATTATCATTTTCCTTTTACAGAATTAGGAGTAAATAAAAAAATTTTTTTTTAAACAAGCATCAAATAATACAAAGCCTAAATAAAAATTTCAACACAGAAAACAAAAAACTCAATTACTAATTAAATATCTTCCAATTAATTAATCTTAGACTCATCAAATCTGGATTTCCTAAAAAAAAAAAAAATAAAATCACAAAAATAGCATTTTTCAACCACCTATAAGATCCAAACTTAGTTGTGGATCGATCAGCTAAGAACCAAAATAACAAGTTGCCACACCCAATACAAGATAATCTTTTTTCCAGTTTCAGGGATTGTAAACCTTAATGATATGCAAAGAATAATTCATTTTTTTTATTTTGACTTTTATTCTTTGCTCTACCAAAATACGATTTTTATCCTCATGAGCTACTCAATTTTTGTAAGTGGAAACAAAATGAAATGGGTTACTTTAATGCCAACACCAAGAGAAAAAACAGACGTCAAACAAACACAACTAACACATTTTTATCTCACAAAAAAGCCTTCTAAAATTGTTTTAAGTCAAAATAGTGGAGACTATTTGAAACTTGAAGGAAAAGACCATTTTGTTGTTCTTTATGAAGACAACGAATTAGAATATTTTCAAAGTGCTTATTGTGTCAATAAATGTAGATTGTCAGATAATAAAATTCTTGATATTGCATCAGGAGAATATTTTTACTTAGTCTTGACTGCGAAGGGTTTGGTTTATTATTTGTCTGCATTTGGTATGCTTAAGTACGCACGCCGACACTTGTGTAATATTTGGAGTCTTTGCTATAATCATTTAAAGAAAATAGATCTAAATTTGGATTCACAAATCAAAACGATCAAAGTAGGCCGTGCAACAAGCTATTTTTTATTGGAAAATTCGAAACTTTATGGCTATGGTGGCAACGCGTTTGGTATCAATTAATCTCATCAGATTTCTTTTTTTCTTTCTTCTACTCCATTTCATTCATTTCTGTCTGTTTGCGTTTACTAATGGTAGTCGAAAAAAAAGTGAATAACACAAGTTTTGAATTCTAAACTTTCATTCGAATCACACAAATCTGAAAATGAAAAGTTCTTTCAATTAGTGTATCACTCATTTGAAATTTGATGTGATAACAATTTTTCTACTTCTCGTTAGCTTTTTTCCTTGACTAAACATTCCTTTTGTTAAGAATTGTCAGTTCACCCAAAAGAAATAGATTAACCAAATTATGAAAAAGAGACTACAACACCAATTTGTGCTTTTAATTCGATTAGCAAAACTAATAGGTGACAAGAAGTGAAGTGAACATTTTTTTATCGTTTTTAAAAATACAAACCCAGTAAAAGAATAAATGTTTAAGCACAAAGCCACCACAGCGAATTTTCTTCTTACTTGGCTGTGCTTTACCCTCTAAAAATGATAATCTGTTGTTAAACTCCTTTGAGTAGAAAAAATTAAAAGACATAAAAGTAAAAAATTCAAGGAATTTAAAGTACAAAAATTCAAATATATTCTTGAAAAAATACCTGGGATGAAAATAATCCCTGACAATATTCTTAATTGTTAATAAACTTTGTTTCAGTCAAATGGGCCCAACAGCATTTTTTAGAAATATCAATTATTTTTTATAATCGACCTTTGAAGGGCAAATAAGCAATAAGTAAAATAATACACACCGGAAAGAATATTTGACATGTGTATGAAATAAAACAAAAAAATCGTTAGATTTTCTCAAAAATTGAAAAACCCAAAATTCTTAGGGGTAAGCATTGAGAAAAACAACAATGTTCATTTTGATCTTCAATTATAGATCCAAATAAAAATCCAATAAAAATAAATATTATTTCTCTACAAGCAGTTTTACTGTATTTCAGAAACCATTATAACAGCACATGTTGACCAAGTGACTATCGATTTTGCAATAAAAAAAAAAATTTACAAATGAATTAGGTAATCAAAAAAAATCGAAAAAAAAAAGTAAAATGTCAAAGAAAAAATAAGAAAAATTTAAAAATTTCCAAAATAATTTTTTATTCCAACATCGATTCAAACCCTTTAAACACGTGTAATTTCCCCCAAAAACTGCCACACTTTGACTGGAAAATGGTTTATTAGGGAAATTGTTGTGTAATTGCAAATAATTTCTTTTATTTAAGAATCAAACTTTTTTTATAATTACAGTCAAATCTAAAACCCGGAAATTTCCATAAACCCGGTAATTCCATTTTTCTCATCAATTGTAAATATTAGTAAAATGTCAAAAATATACTCCCATTTTACAGACAGATAATCCAATTACATAGCGACTTATAACCGTTCCAATTGAGGTATTGGTTAAATATTCCGAATCTGTCAATTTTAACTCTTTGGTGAATTCAGAAATCAAAAAAATCCAAAATTTGTAAAATTAATTGAGAACATTACTGACAATTGAAAATCGAATTTATCGCGATTTTCCCTTTAGATAAATTCTAAATATATTAGGAATCATCTTTATAAGAATTATTTTGTTATTGCATTTATGAAATAAGAGTTTTATTTACTTTCTATCTTTCTTTTAATAATTTTTTCAAAATTTTAAATTTCTATTGGGAACCTTAGAGGATTTATTTTTTTACAAAATGGTTTTCTTAATTTCTTGTAACTTCGCAATAATCAAACACCCTTCTCAAATTCAAATGCTTTCAAATATTTCAAAATGATGAAAATGTTTTTTATTTTAAAATTTAAAATCAAAAGTGGATTTTCATTTTCAGTCATGTTATCAATTAATTTTACAAATTTTGGATTTTTTTGATTTCTGAATTCACCAAAGAGTTAAAATTGACAGATTCGGAATATTTAACCAATACCCGAATTGGAACGGTTATAAGTTGCTGGGTAATAGGATTATCTGTCTGTAAAATGGGAGTATATTTTTGACATTTTACTAATATTTACAATTGATGAGAAAAATGGAATTACCGGGTTTATGGAAATTTCAGGGTTTTAGATTTGACTGTAATTTTAAAAGTTTGATTCTTAAATAAATGGATTTGATTTTAAACAAAAGAAATTATTCAACAATTATTACAATATTAATAATTAAAAATCTTGTCAGGGATTATTTTCATATCATGTATTCTTTTCAATACTATATCAAAAAAAGATTTAAAATTCTCAAAGTGCCTAAAATTCAAATGATCTGAAAAAAAAAAAAAAAATCGTTCAAGATTTTATTCTCCCAAAGGGTTAAATTTCTTCAATTTAAAACAAATTGGTTTATTTAAGGACACAATCAATTTAATTCAATTTAATCGATTTTTTTGTTATTTTGTAACTCTCTAAATTTGACAGAGTTAGGATTTTGTAATATTCTTTCAGTAAAAATAACTCATTTGAGAAAAACCCATACAAATAAAAAAAAAAAAAAAAAAAATCATTAAGGGAGTAGTATTTTTTAAAAAATAAATTGAAATCTTTTCAAGATCTTAAAATTTTTTTTTTTGTAATTTGTGTTTTGGCTTATGAAATGGATGAGTTAACCACATTTAAACAATTTATTGATTTGAGTCTATTTATTGAAATCCAAAATTAACATGTTTCAAATGTAAAACTAAAAAAAGTAGTCTCTTATTTTTATTGGCAATTATATTACAGTCGTTTCAAACCTACCTTGAAATTTTACAGATATAGAAATTGACTTTTTGTCTCTGCTAAATACCAAAAAAAAATCTTGGGTTATATGCTATCAGATACATTTTATGGTTTGACATTGGTTTTTTAAAAAAATTTCTTGTTTGAAAGACTGAGAAAAAAATCTTGTTGTTTACGAAATAAATTAAAAAATTCAAAACAAAGCCTAAAAAGATCGAAGATAGAATTTGATGATTTCTTTGAAATTGATCTTTCCTTTTGATTTTAAGGTCTTTAGAAATTAAGTATCCACAAAAAATCTTTTTCTAAATTATTGATCATTCAGAAGGTTTATAGTAAAAAATTCAAATTTTAATATTTTCTCTCTATTAGAAATTTTTGTTCTATTATAAAATTTCAGAGTTTGTAATAAGCTAGCACAAAACCATAAAACCATGTCATAAAAAGAAAAGTATGATACAGAATGAATTTTCTGTTTATCTTAGATTTCATGGTAGGGTTGGAACGGCTGTAATTCTTGAAAAGGGTGAAACATATTTTTCTTTTTATGTTAGAAAGTCTTGATTTTCGAAAGAATTTTTTTATTTTGTTATTATTTTTAATGATTAATCTTCCAATGCAAATATCAGCCAATCAAAATAATCGAGGTATAGGTGATTAAATAAATGAAATTTTTATAAAAGCTTAACAAAAGTTTATCAATGAAATTCTAGATCTATTCAGAAAAAATTTTTTATTTTTTTAAAGTTGGAAAAACGTGGTTTTCTTTTTTTCAAAAAATGCAAAAAAATTTCAAAATAATTTTCAATTTTGAACAATTTTTTAAAACAAATTGTTTAGTCTTTTACACAGGGAATGCCAGTATCACAATTTAAATCATTTTTGACAGAAAAAAAATTGATTTTGATTTTTGAGGATAAAATTACAATATTCACAAAATATCTTCACTAAAAATTTATATTGAAAAAAATCAAATTTCGTCTTATAAAAAAAACATAGTTTATGAGTAAAATTTGTAAATGGTTTTAAAAATTTAATTATTATAACTATCTAATCTGAAAAAAAAATAAATACAATTATTTTTCAATCGGTTGAATAAATCAATTTTTTTTTTAAACCAAAAAAATATCTCAAAATTGAAAATAAAACTCTTATTATTAATATTCATGACAACAAAGACTTGGTATTGTGTAATAATGGTGAAAATGGTAATAAATAAGAGGTAAAAAAATTTTGTAATGTAAGAAATAAAATGAATTTAAATGTTTTCTTTTTTAGAAAAAATGGAAAAAAAAATTTGCTCTTATTTCCTGAATTTTCTTTTCTGTGGTTTCTTAGCCAATCAGAATTTTTTGACACTTAGCGTCTAGACAAAATTTGTAATTAGAAAATGTCATCAATAAAATATTACAAAATTATACCCTGTTGTCATAGAATACTTATCCCTTAAGATCAAAAAGAACACATTTCGACACTTCAAAACTTACACAATTATATTCAAAATGATATATTCTAAACAATTCAAATTGGAAATTGAGTATCACTCTTTGGCCTTTTTTCTAAAAATTTCCTCGTTTTTGATTATTTATTTTTAGAGATCGATCGTGCTCTTTACTTTGTTGGTTAATTTTTAACTGGTATTAGGAACTCATAAAAATTACAACAATTTTATTTTTCCATTTCAAAAAATTATTTTTCACTGTAACGACTTGGCCCTTAATTTAAAATCCTTTTTTAAATTAAGATTAAATTCCTAAATGTTAAAAAAGAATTCCTTTGAACCTCAATGGTAATGTATTTCTCACGATTAATTATGTTATTATGATTTTTTTTTAAACTCTACCCAAAAATTGATAAAGAAATTACCAATTAGATATAAAATAATAAATACAACATTATTTTTAAAAGTTTTTTGAATATTTTTCACATACAAAGTGTTTTAATAATCAGTGTGATGGATAAATGTTTTTTAATAAAAAAAAGATTGTATATTTTAAAGTTGTAAAAATTAGTTTCAAAAAGAATTTATGATAAAAAAAAATCCTTTTCTTTTGATTTGTAAAATAATACTACCTTGTTAATTACACTACCAATGTTAAGCATAATAAATAAAATAATAAATTAGAGTGTAGCACAAAATTATTATTAAATTAAAGAAAAAGAAAAAAAAAATTAATTCTGAAAAGAAAATAAATTTTTTATTGGCCAAATCTAAAATTATCAAGAATGTAAACAACAAAATTTTGATTATTACTCATTACATCATTTATGTTTGTATTTAAAACTGAAAAATATGAAAAATAAATAAAATGGTGCGTCAAGAGTTCTTCTGGTAAATTTTGATTTTAAAAAATAACATTGTTGAAGGTCTATTTATAAAAAAAAAAATAAGAATATCACCAGTAAATCAAAAAAAGTATCTCTATTCATTATTGTATTTCACTCTTTTTTTTAATTTTCTCATTTTTTAAAAAAATAATAAAATGGATTTTTCTTGTTTCAAAGTTATTTATTGAATTCGATAACCAATTATAATCAAATAACTTTTGAAGCTTTAAATAATAATCATCAAAACTCTGTCCTTTGGATAATTATTATCATTATTTTTTAATTGAAGTTAAATATTAACAAAGTAAACTAAATTCCAAAAAATTGGACACAGTTGAAACAGTTGAAAGAATAACAATACTTCACTTTACATTCAATTTGGGAAATAATTTTGATTTTATTAACTATTCCATTTTTTGTCTTTTTTGTTTTAGTTTTCATTTCCTTTTTTGTAGTTACGTAATCTGTTTCGTTAGATCTGGTAATTTTTTTTTTGATGGTTGATAGAAGGTTAATGTTGGGTTTGGTTAAATTGAAAAATCATATACAATTGGTTGATGGTATTTTATCATTTGATCGATCAACAATTGTTGGTGAAATTTCAACAAATTTATCAATACATTTTTTTTGTTCAGCTCGTGTCATTATTTTGGACACACCGATTTTTATTTTTTAGTTTTATATTTTTTTCTTTTATTTGGATAAGTTTGATTACTTATAAAAACATAATACTGGGTTACTTAAATGTTGTTTTATATTAGGTTTGGAAAATACAATAATTTTTGTTTATTTTTTTTTGCCTATTTTTGATTTTGGGTGTGCCCAAACTTTTGGAATGGGGTTTATTTTAATAAAGCACTTCAATTATTCAAAATAACATGTACTTTCATTTTTATTTTTATGTGATTTCTGTGATTCTATTAAGGTTTGCGATTATAAAACATGTTTTGCCTTTGAGCCGTTTTCATTTATTTTCAAGAACAATTATTGTATAATTTTTAATTATTTGTTTATTTGTTTTTTTATTAATATTTAAATTCAATAAAATCACTAGGGCAGTTAGGTTTAGGTTTTGAGTCTCGAAATACCCCGATTTTAATCTCTGAAAATGTAAAAAAAATATTTTGTGGAAGTTCATCTTTTTCTTTTTTTTATTTAACAAATCAAAATGATTTATTTGCCGGTGGGAATAATTCTAGGGGGCAACTGGGTATTGGGAACAAAACAAATCAAAGTTCACCTAAAAAATTAACAGTTTTACCTTGTGATGTATCTCAAATTTTGGACCTTCAATCCGGACATACCCACACAATTTTCATCACCAATGATGGGAGGACTTATTCCTGTGGAATGGGTGATTACAATGGAAATGGGAAGGATAAAACAGTTTTCGCTACTGTCCCTTTACTTAAAAGGGAAATAGCTACTCAGCTTTCTATAGGCCTTTTTCATTCATGGGTATTAACACAAGAAAATGAATTATTCGGGTGGGGCTTTAAACAAAATAACGACCCTACTGATAAATTTTCATTTAAAAAATCTAAAAAATGGAAAGTCCCTAAAAAAATTAAAATACCAAATGTGGCACCATATAATTCAATTCGAGTTGCCAGTTCACATTTTTCAAGTATGATTTACTTTACTTTTGATAATAATATCGATCAATTTAAAGCTGATTTTAAAAGTATGTTTCAGAATAAACAATTTACTGATTTTATTTTCACATTGTCAAATGGTGAAAAAATAAAAGTTCATAAATTATTTGTTGAATTAAGAACTAGACGACCAATAACTCAAATTGAAGATATATTTCAAAAAAATAACTTTTCAAAAAATGTTTTAAATATATTTTTGGAATGGGTTTATATGGGTGAAATACCCAAGAAAACAGAAAACAAAAAATTTCTCTACACAATATTTAATTCTTTAAATTTGAATTTAAACAAAATTGAAAAGAAAAACTCGTTTGAACTTGATTTATTAGATTTCTATGAAGATCATGATTCCAAAGATTTTTTTATTTTGGTAAATAAAAGGTCAAAATTTTCGGTGTCTAATACTTTCACTAATAATGAATCTCAAAGATACGTGAAAAAAAATCGAAAAAAAAATAAACGTAATAAAAGAAAAGACCGTAGACGAAAAAAGAGGAAAAAAAAGTGGGGAAATAACAACCAAAACCAAAATAAAGATCAAAATCAAAACCAAAATATAAAAATACAGACAGGTGAAAAGATAATAACAAAAGGCAATCAAATTCAAAATATTTTGGAATTAATGAAAAAGGAACAAATTGAACAAAAAAAGAACAATTTACAAAAAGGTAATGGAAATGGAAATGGAAATGAAAATGAAAATGAAAGGGGGAATGAAAGTGGAAATGGAAATGGAAATGAAAATGAAAATGAAAATGGAAATGAAAATGGAAATGGAAATGAAAATGAAAATGGAAATGAAAGGGAAAATAGAAAAGAAGAAGAAAATGGGGGCGAAGAAGTGTGTAATGAGAAACAAAATGAAAAAAATGACTTTGAAGAAGATCTAGAGGCAAATTATGAAAAAATTCCTGTCCATAAATTTATACTAATAGCAAAAAGTGGATTATTTAGAGGATTGTTTGAATTTGTTTGTACACAAACTGAAAACTTTATTCAAATCAAAGATTATTCCGGTAAGTCTAAAGAGAGTTTAGAAGTGTTCATTAAATATTTATATACCAATAAAATTGAAAATGTTAAAAATACTAGAATTAATAAACAAAAGATTTTTGAAGAATTGCAAGACGCTGCCGAATACTACCAATTAGACGAAAAATGCAATTTAATTACAGAATTACAAAAATTTAAAAAGAATTTGAATTAATACGATCTTGAAGATTCACCACTTTTCATAAAAGAACAAGTCTATTTTTATATTCTTATTATCAATGATAAAAATATGTTTAATTGTATATTATCAATAATAATGGTGGTCGTGGTTATGAAGAGGAGTGTAAATTAAATTATTGTTGCATTTATACTTTAATTTATTATCAGTGGTTTAATAATAAAACAAATTATTTCACAATTATCAGTTAATTAAATTTAATAACAAACTGTCTTTGAATGGAATTAAATTACAAAGGGTTTTTCCTTTTAATTGGAAATATGTTTAATGAGCGGGCATGGGCTGTATTTATTTAATTCATAATTGTTTGGTCTTTATATAACCTTATTTCTATTGGTAACTTTATTTCTATTGATAAATCAGAGAAATAGATGAGTGCTTAAAGAATATAAAACATTATTCAATTTTATCATTTTTTTTTTTTTTTGGTTTTTAAAAAACTTCGAAAATGATAATTTTTTTAAAAACATTGAACTTTATGAATTTTAAAAAATTATTGGTAATAGAGAAAATATTAGAGGTTTTGATGATAACATGTTTAATACACGATAAAGTTACAAAAATCGCGATAATTTCTATCAAATCGCGAGATATCAGAAAATCGCGATATTCTATATTATCGCGATAATATAACAAATCGAGATATTCTATAAAATCGCGATAAATGTCAAAATATCGCAATTAAAAAGTAATCGCGGTTTAATAGTTGATGGGTTTTAGGGCTAATTGAGAAATATTTTTACAAAGAAATTTTTTTTGATTAAAAAAATAGATTAGGTGAAAAAAAGTCATTCTTTGAAAAAACAACAAAAAAGATACTTGATCCAATCAAGGATCAGATCCAAGAGTTTTATTGTGTTTTCATTTTGTTTGGTTGACAAACCTATCGATACTTTAAGATCAATAACAATAAGAAATAAATATTTTTTCAGTTAATCCTGGTGTTGTAAATTGAGGTGAATAAAAGAGCTTCTAAAACAACCAACCCTTTGTCTGTTCTTTAAAGAATGTGTTCTTTAATTAAAACATTTTCAATATTCTCAGAAAGCTAAAAGGGGTCGGTAAACTTTTCATTAGCTTTCACAACATCCTTGTCATATTATCACCAATTATTAAGATTGTTTGCAAAATTTGTTTTCTTGTTATTCTTTTTCTTCTTTTCATATCTTGGTATTGTACAGAAAACACAATTAGAGCTTAGAGGTTATTGTTTGACCGATCACATTTAAGAAGGAAAATTTTTCTTTATTCTTTTTGGCTATTTAAAATTGTGAATGTAACAACTCCATTTTAAGAAAACACATCTATCTTATATTCAAGTTTTTTGTTGAAATGGGTAATTATTAGTTTGATCATAAAATTTGATTGAGATTTTATATTTTGTTAAAAAAAAAATGAACAGAAAAAAATTTTTTTGTTTCCACTAGAATAGAAACTCATTCCCTTTATAAAAGTATTCTGTCTTTTAAAACTTTAAAACACTTGAAGACAGTTCACAACCCTTACAAACACTTTCAAACATTTATAAAGGGAAAAGTGTTGTAAAAGTCAAGAGATTTGTAAAAGTCAATAGATTTTTTTTAAAGATAATTTCAAAAAAATAATTTTTCATTTTTTCACGATAATGTTGAATATCGCAATAAAGTTGGACTACTTGCTATTTTTTAATACATTAGTGATTTTATTGTTAATATCATGAAAATATATGTTATCATCAAAACCTCTATTAACTTGTTATTGCAACTTTTTTAAGTTGATCAAATCAAATTTTATATTATTTGTTTAAATAATAATTATTGTGTTACCTTCTCTTTGTATTTTATTTTTTTTTTTTTTTCAAGTATAAAAATATTTTTAATAATTATTTTAATTGGTATCTTAGATGATATTTAATGATCTTTTGATGGGAATAAATTTTTTTCTGTCTCGAATTTTTTTCAATAGGATCATCTAAATATGAAAATCATGAGAAAATGGCAATATAATAAAAATTTTTGACTTTATGAGTAGTTATTTCTCTTGATTATTATTTTGTTATTTATTATTATTGTTACTGAGCCAATGAAATATATAAACACAATTTAAAAAAACAAGCTATATTTAAAACAAACTAAAGAATAATATCCATATAATTTTATTCAATTTATAAATAATTTTTAAGTTTACTTCTTTTTGTAACATTTTTTTATCTTTTCTCCTGTTTTTTCATTTTTTTTTTTTACATTTCCATAATATGTTTAGTTTCATAAGAAATATTTTTTTGTCGTTAATTGATAATAAATAAAGCTAAGTTCCTTGAAAGAGAAAAATAAATTACAGGTTAGTGATGTTATCTAATCATTTCATGATAAATAATTGTTGGTGAAATTTCAACAAATTTAGTAATATGATTTTTTTGTTCAGCTTGTTTTATCATTTTGGTACATATATTTTTACTTTTTTCATTTTTTTTTTTTTTCTTTCTTGAAAAAGGTTTATATAGAAAAAAAATTATATTTGGTAAGTTTCATGTGATTTATTATAAGCTATTTTGATAATATTGGTAAATTTATTATTAAACATCTTGATTATATTCAGTTCTAATATTATTAATTAAATACCTAAAATTTTTTGTAATTATTTATTATTTATTAATAATAATCTGATTGTTTGTCTTATATTACTAAAATCATAGATCTGAAAGTTTCTGATCAAATTTTTATATAATATTTTTACACTATGAAACTTATTTGTGATTCTATTATTTTTTTTTTTTGATCTTAACAATTATTTTCCAAAGAGGTTAAATCTCTGAGAAAATCTTTAACTTGATAATTAACTTCTAATTATATTTTATGTTTAAAAATCATTCCAGAGATAATCTTATTTCGAGTTTTTTATTGAAATTAGCAATTTGGTACTTTCACCCAAAAAAAAAAAAATTTTTTTTTACATTGTTTTTATCATTTTATGTTATTTTCTTATATGATTTTTTTCCTCTTTTTTTTTAAAGCCGTGTGTACCAATCATTTTTAATTAATTATAACAATGGAAAATGAAAATATTGTTCAATGTGAAAGAAAACCAAAACTGGGTAATATAAAAATATTGAGAAAAATGAATAAGTATATTTTCTACAATTTTCTGATAATTATTTAAATTTGATTTAAAATCTCAAGAAAATCAGAAATATATACTTCCAATGAATTTTCAGGGTTTTTTCATTTATAAAATGTTACAAAATTATTGTTGAAATTAAAAAGAATATTTCATTACTTAATTAAAAAATTAATTTTCGAAAACTCAAAAAATTCAAAGTTTTTTCCCTCAACCGATCTTACTGAAAAAAAAATATTGTTACTCTTTCAAATAAAATCGGGTTACTTTCTATTAATAATATACTTACTTTTATAACAATACATGATTCTTATGATATCCGTTAACGTGTAGTATCTGATTTTTTTTTAATTTGATTTCCGAAAAATAGCTATAAATATTTGTGTTAATATATATATAGATAACCCTAAAAATCAATTATAAACTATAATTTTTTCCTTTAATTTTATTAATCACGGGTGAACATTAAGGTCAGGTTCACTTTTGAGGTACAAACTTTCCACTGAATTTAAGGTATAAACAAATCTCCCTTTTTGGAAACAAAATTTGGAATTTTTTTTTTCACAATTTATTTTACCCAAATCTGAATTTTGTGTCTTCGTTTGGTATTTTTTTTGTATTATAAATTTTGTTGAAAGTTTTTACCTTCAAAGTGGAACTGGATGTAAGATATTTGAAAAGTTTTTTAATTAAATTTTTTCATATCTTTATTAAGATTAGAGTTGGGTTCCTGAATTCTGATTTAGGAGAGAAAGGATGAAACTCGCTTCAAGGTAGAAATAATTAATGATTCTATAATATAAAATAACAATGTAATTCATTAGTATTAGTTGAAATAATTATAGTTGGATATTGAAGAATTATTTTTTATTTTTATTTTTATTTTGTTGGCTTTTATTTTTTATTCTACCTAAAAAATACCAGTGTGGTGTCCTTAAAAATGATCTTAGAATGCGTAATTTCAATTATTTTTTCATTTAACTCAATAATTAGCAAATATTTTAATATTTTTTTATGAAAAAATTGTATAATTTTACTATTTTTAAATGCTGATCTTAATTCCTGCTTTGTGGTTGGTTACTTTAAAAAAAATAACAAAAAACAAAATCAAATAAAAAAAAAATTAATATTTGAAACCCCGATCATTATCACTAAAAAAATGTCAATAATGTGTTTGTATTATATAATGTTATTTTCCAATCATTATTTTGGGTCAAATTGCTGGTTTAGACTTGGTAAGTTTTTCTATCCAAATAAAGTGCATGTTTCATCCTTTTGGGTGGGTTACACATTAAAAAATACAAGAAACGGGTAAAGAACAATAAGTGAAAATGATATAGGTAAAAAAAAAACACATGATTAAAAAAAATCTCTATATGATAAATCAAATTATACAATTATTGTCAAAAAAGTAAGAGATACTGCTCAAGTGAAATTTTTTTTTCTCAAAACAAAGAAAAAAAATATTAAAGATTGAGAAAATATATAAAAAAATATATTTCAACAAATTTCCTTCATGATTCAAAATTTTTATCAAAATATAAATAATTTGACCTTCAAAATTGATTTTAATTTTAGGTATACTATTTAGTGGTGAATTAGATGTTGTATTGTGAACAATATGAAAAAAAAAACACATGTTTTTTTTTGAAACCCAGATTATAAGCTTTTAGTACACATTATTTGGATCACTGTTATCCGAGTAATGGTAAAATCTTTGGTTAAAGTATTTAACACTTAATAGGGTAGTATTTTTGAATAATAAAATAAAATCTTTTTCAGATCTTCAAAATTGTTTTTTTTGTAATTTATGTTTTCGCTTATGAAATTGGAATCGCTGACCACACCTAAACAATTTATTAATATTTGTGTCTATCTTTTGAAATCCAAAAAATGCATATTTCCAATTTAAAACGAAAAAAAGTACCTATTATTTTTATTCACAATTAAGTGAAATCTACAAAATTGTGTAAAATATTTTTTAGTCTGCTGATAAATTCAAATATATTAAATAAAAATTTTAGTTCAATTTCCCATTTTGTAATCTCATCTCAACTTTTCAAACAACTCGAGAGAAAGAATATTTTAGAAGGTTACTTAATTTTATAAAGTTATTGTACATTTAATAGAATAAAATACTTTCTTCAGAGCTTGTGTAAAAAAATTTGTAAAATGGAAAATGAAGTGAAAATTTTCAGATATTTATTTGAATTTATCAGTATCTTGGAAAATACATAATTTTGAGAGAAAAAATTTTTTTTTGTTATTACTGATAAATTCTAATAAATTTCAAAAAATTTCCAAGTTCATTTTCCATTTTTATAAATCTTCTTACTATTTCTTATCAATCAATCAAGGACAAAGAATATTTTGAAAAAAAACTAATTTTACAGAGTTTCTTAACACTTGACTTCATAAAATACTTTATTCAAAGCTTGAGTATAAAAATTTCAAAAAGGAAAATCAAGTAAAAATTTTCAACCATTTATTCGAATTTATCAGTATTTTTAATTATGAAATTTCAATTCAATTTTCATATAATAAGATTAATTGGGGGATAAGTTTTATTTTGGAATAGTCTTTTATGCTCTGTGAAAGGGTATTTTTGACAGGTGAAATGCAAAATTTAATTCCAAATGCCAAAATATATTCTCCTCAAATTGTATGAAAAAAACTATGATCTTCACATTTCATTTCGTCGGAAAAATCGGGCACGAATTTACCTTTTACTTTAGATCTTTTTAGATAATGAAATTTGAAATTTAAATGTGATGTTTTTTGACTGATAATCTTTTTTTCAATTCTAAATCCATCTTAATTTAGAGATTGTTAATTCACTGGAAATATACTGAAGTGAGACATTAAAATAAAAAAATCACACGAGATCAAATATAGATCACAAATTAGTTTTTATTTCTTTGAAAACTCAATTTGAAAATGGATAATCAGGAAAAGGGAGATATCAAATTTTTCCTATTTATTATCAAATAACAAAAAAAAAATTGGATTTTAATTTTAATTTGATGAAAAAAGTATTTTGAATTCATTAAGTTTAGCTAATTTCATACACTTTGTAAAAGAGGTATTCACCAATTTCTGTGTCAAAAAAAAAATTGTGGTAAGATTGAAATTGCTCTGGTACTCTCTAAACAAGGTAAATGAAATGAGAAAATTACAATTCAAAACAAAAAACAATATTTTTCAATTTTAGAATTTGTGGTATATACGTGAAAATACTGAAACAGGTTGTTTGTTTAAGGGTTCGTGAAACCGCTTTATAGTCCTAAAACATTACAGAATTTCAAAACAAAAAAGATAAAATAAAAATCTGTTTTGTTTCTCTTACTGCAGATGTCCAAAAAGTGATGTCTTAATATTTTAAGTATTTTTACTAAATTTGTCATTTTTCCAAAAACTATAAAACTTTTCCAATGCGCCCCGACGGAAGAGGTTTTTCGTCAGTATACTTGGGGGTTCTAATAGCAAAAAATTCGATTTGGTAATAGAATAAAAATGTTTGTGGTTGAAGCAGAAATTCAAAAATCGAAAATAATTTTCAGAAATCAAAACACAATAACAACGCTAAACATTTTTATTCTTTCATTAAATAGAATTTTTTGCTATTAGAAACCTCAGGTTTGTTGTAAAAAAACCTCTCCTGTCGGGGCGCATTGGAAAAGTTTTATAGTTTTTGGAAAAATGACAAATTTAGTAAAAATACTTAAAATATTAAGGCATCACTTTTTGAACATATCTAATAAATTCAAATATATTTCATAAAATTTTTAGTTCAATTTCCCATTTTGTAATCTCATATCTCAACTTTTATAACAACTCAAGAGAAATAAACTTTTGGAGCATAACCAATTTTACAAAGTTTTTTAAAATTTAAATCAAAAAAAATGCTTTTTTCAAAGCTTGTGTAAAAAACTTTTTAAAATGGAAAATGAAGTGAAAATTTTCAGATATTTATTTGAATTTATCAGTACTTTCTACTGATCTCTGAAAATCTATCGATACTTACCCTAAGCACTGCAAGACTTTAAAACAAAATGGATCAAATTCTCAGAAGGGACTTTTGGATTTGCGAAACTTTTCAAGTTAAAATTCGAATTTCAAATATTGTGAAAATGGTTTTACCCGAATTTCAGCTTGACAAAAAATTCCTTAATTTTCAATTTGAGCAAGATCTCTTTACTTAACTTTCTCTTAAGTCAACAAATAAGTTTTTGAACATAAAAGTAATCTTCTTACCATAATTTGGAAAGCTTGAAAAAAAAAAAAAAACAAGAAGGATCAAAATATTAAATAAATAAATCCGAGTAAAAACAAATTTAATTTTAAATGTGTATGTTCATAAATAATAAAATAATAAAATGGTAAAGGGTTAAAATAATAAAAGGTTAAAATGGTAAAAGGTTAAAATGGTAAAAGGTTAGAATGATAAAAGGAGAGAAAATTAAAAAAATAGAGATTAAGATAAAAAAATTACAAAAAGAAAGACAAGTTAATTCAAGTGAGGTTCTTTATAATAGTTTTTTTTTTCTTCTTCTGTTTGATCGAATTCCCCACCTTGGATACAAAAAACGATCTGGTTCATCAAATATTCTGCATGGGCCCTTTGCAAATAAATAATCGATTCTGGAACCATGCCTACCTGTTTTCCCGTAATGGATTTCCATTCTTGACATTGATCGGTTTTCAAAGTTTTCTGTTTCTTTTAAGAATTGCTTCACTTTGAACATCTTTGATACCACACCTGCAAAGGGCGTGTCCGATTGCCACCTTGACATATACACCTGGCATGGTTCTAGCCATTGAACTAAAAACCGTTTCAGGATTAGTTCTCGTGCACGTGGCTCGTCATCGCGATCTAAGATAAACCCGTACAATGATCTTGCAACATGCGAGTTGTTGCCTTCGTTGCTTGAGGGTTGCTCGTCGTAGTAAAGGGTAAATTTGTGGTAGCATTGGATGTTGTGATACTCAAGCGACTCACGAAACGATTTTAATAAATTTGGTAATTCCTTTGCAGGGCCAATGTGTGGTCGGTACACAAGCACGTGTGGCGCCATGTTTGCTGGGTAAACAAGAACTGATTTGAAAACCTGCAAATAATATAAAAATCCCAGACCAGTAACACACAACAAAAAGAGAAAAAGAAAAAGGTAAACAAAAATTGTCAACATTTGGGTGGAGGTTTGTTTCTTGGTGTAGTTTTTGTTTTAGTTTGTATTTTTGTTTTGTTGTTAGAATTGAAATTGTAGCAAATTGTGATCAGTTTGAGATACTTTCCAAAATGAAAATTTATATTTTTTAAAAAAATAGAAATACAAAAAATGAATTAGATTAAGTTGAAAAATGATTAACAAAAAACTGACTTTTCAATTTTAAAACCAAAATCTTTCCATAAATAACTATTTAAAATAAATTTTTATTCTTTATTTTTCATTAGCCCTCTTTAGAGAAAAATAATCTCTGTAATTTCAAACAAGGATACACCTAAAAACAGCATACCTTTTAATAATTTTTTTCTGACTATTAGTTGGAATAATCGAAAACTAAATAAATAAATTTTTCTTTCCTGTTTCCAGAAGGGAATTTTAGGAAAGATCTAAGGGATTCAAGATACAAACTCTATTCTTTTCTTGCTTTTTTTCCAACTTTATAATGTTTTCAATTATTTTGATGAATTGAAATAACTTTTCACTTGAAAAAACAAGTAACCTCTAGTAATTTTTGGTTGGGATTCTTGCTTTTTTTATAAAAAAATTAAATTCTTTTTTTGTTTTGACAAAAAACTTAATTTTTTTTTTTTTTTACTTGCCATTAACTAATTTAGGGTTGATAATAAAAAGAAAATATTCCAGGTTTAACTCACCAAAGATGAAACTTTGGGGTTGATGATCTTTGGTAGAAGGTTTATTTGTTTTCAAAAATTCACATTTTTTCTGATATTTTGGAATAAAATGAAACAATCTCATTTTTCCTTTTATTATTTCAAATAGGTTCCAGAAATTACAAACCATTTATCAAAATTCTGAGTTTAAAGAAAAGAACAAAAAGGAAATGGAAAACAAATTGATTTGAAATTTTTAAATTTACCTTTATTATTCATCCCAGTATTTATTCATCTTTTTTTTTTTTTCTTTTTAAGGGATATTTCGAACCACAACAACTATTAAACCCAAGTTTGAGGATGATAAAATGGATGCTATATTGAAAAATAAATGAAAATAAACTTCATCATCCATAATACCCCCCTCTTTTTTTTTTGATTTTTTGGAAATAGAAGTTGATCCACAAAGAATAATTGTTTTTAACATTTAAAACCGTTGTCTTTGTCCTTTCTTTTCATTCACTCTTTGGAATATTCAAGTTACACACACTATATTATTTATTTATCTCAATTTTAACAAATAACAATCTGATTTCTTTTTTTTTTTCAACTTTTTTCCCCAATCAAAAGAAAAAAACCAACATAATAGATTCAAGTTTTAAAAAAAAAATATTCTAAACTTCCTAAAATAATTATATATATTCGAATTTTTTTATATCTCTAAAAATGACCAAGAATTATAAACATAAAAACTCAAAATATTTATTATGTTAAACTTTCTGTGAAACTAAACCAAAAATCAAAAATTGTGATTTTACCTTAAAATAATAAATTGAAAAAAAAAATAAGCCTTCAGCACCCAAGATCAACTAATAATCAAATATGATTCATATATAAACCTTTAAGCCATTCTACATATATATATAAACTGATATTTTAAAAATTTAAAAACTCAAAACCAAAAACTAAACAAACACGACTCACAACATTTGTTGGAATGAGAATTATGGATTTTTTATTACAGAACTTTCACTGAAAAAAGGTTAACACAGAGATTTTTGGCCAATAATTAAATTCATTTTAAAAGGTATTACAGAGTCTCAATTTTGAAATGTTCGTTTGTATTTTCAAAGATCTTTTTTTTTTCCATATGTTCTTGCACAAAAAAAAAAAGAAAAAAAAAGACAATCAAAAAGAAGAAAAATTTGCATAATATGAAAAAAATAATTTTGTTCTTACAATTGAAAAATTTTTAAAATTAGAAAAAAAGTTTCTGATCCAAAAATTTGAAAAAATTAGGGTAATAATCTATGATAAAACACAGAACCACTTCTAATCACATCATAAAATGAATCAAATTTTTTTAAACATATGAGTTGTATTTTCATAAGATTTCCAATTTCTGGAAATAATTGGATAAAAATAACCCTTTGTTTATGGATGCACTGTCAAAATGAAAAGATGTTATTTATGGTGTATCTAACGAATTTATTTTGCGCCTCTCTCCTTAATTCTTTAATTTTGTAAAAACATTTATTTATTTTGACATCTAACCAACATTTCTATACAAATATTGATAAGAAAAATTGCAACTAAAACGTAAAGATTTTTTTTATTATCTTGAAGGGGAGGGATGGTGTTCAAATTCCCTCTTACAGTCATTGGGTTTTTTATTAATTTATGAAACTGGAAATTTATTTAATTTTAAGTTTATTTCAAAAATTAAAAAAAAAAAACATTATTAGGTTTTCTTGAATGTTCTGTAAATTTGGAAACCCAATAAATTATTAATATAAAATAGTAAAGTTCAAGAAAACTTAGGAACTTGAAAGCATTCTACGACACTTTAACACACCCCTCCAATTTTCCAATTTTTTTTTTTTTTAGAAATTTCAATAAAGAGTAATAAAATTCTTTACAGTCAGTTTCACTTTTAAGGCACAAACTTTCAACGAAATTTAATGCACAAAAAAATCTCAAATTAATGCACAAAATTTGTAATTTTTTTTTTTTACAATTTATTTTACTAGAATCTGAATTTTGTGCCTTAATTTGAGATTTTTTATAGTATGTTAAATTTTGTTTAAAGTACGTGCCTTAAAAGTTGAACTGACTGTATTATTAACCAATGATATAATTAATAATGAACCTTTGCTTACAATAACATCAAGAATACTATTCTTAATTATTTTTGTTTATTTTGTATTAAATGAATTAATTCTTTAATCCAAAATTTTCGATTTTTTCCATATAATAGACAGCATCAGAGAAAATGATCGATATCTTCCATACTTTACATATTAGAATGATTTTTGAATAAGTTGCAGAATAATGTTCAAATTTATTTTTATCCAAAAAATTAGAATAATTGTTTAGATCATTTGTGAAAATTCTTTATTTTAAGATGAAAGTTATGCCTATCTATTTGAAATATTTTTTCTTATTGTTTTTTTTTTTAATTGTTAAAATTAAATAAAATCTTCATTATCTTTTGAACCACGTAATATCTGGGCACTTTACAGCACTCTGCAACACGTTTATTTGTTGATATTATTATTATACCTAATAATTTTTATATATTCTTGACTTTTCCATCAAGAAATATTTATAATTTATTTTTGTCTAAATTATTTATATTTGTATTAAACAATTTGAAATTTTCTATTTAACAATTGATATTTTTCATCTTTTTTCTTGGAAAATTTTAAATTTTTTGAAAATCTATCAAAACCCTCAAATTCATAATTTCTTGTTGACTTAAGAGTTTCTTTTGTAAATTGAGATTCTGGCTTTATCTAGTTTAGCTTCAGTTTGATAAATTATACTTTGAGAGTATGGATTAATTTTTAAAAATTTTGTGACTTTTATATTTCCAGAAAGATCAATAGAGTCAATTTCTATTTGATTGATATTTAAAATCACTATCCCTAAATAATAGGAATATACATACAAATTTGAGTATTTGGAATTTTACTCTATTGATATTTTTTTTTTGGTTACAAAAATTTTTTGTTTTTTTCAAATATTTTTTTTACTTTTTCAAAATTTTTTTTTAAATTGTTATTCTTTTTTCCAAGTAAATTCTTAAATATTTTATTTCTGATAATGTATTTAATTTTTTAGTTTTGTCAATATTTGTGTTCAACCCCAATTTCTTGAATAATTTTATAAATTATTACTATCTTTATTTCAATTTCTTAAATTGAATCTTCCATTATTAAAACCAAACCATCTGTAAACAGCCTGAATTGATTTGCAATATGTTTAATTTTTTTTAATTAAAAAAAAACTGATAAATCCAATTAATAAAGGTAACAGAGTGCCTCATGAACAACACACAATCCAACTTTTCATTAATAATTTTCTAACTATATTTTAAAATTTTCGTTTCTAATATATTTTTCAATAGTACAATCTACTTTTATGTAATTAATAGTATCAAATAATTTTTTAATATCAATTTCAACGACAAAGAATTCTTTATTTTAATAATCATTTTATAAGTTTTTCTGATTCAAACATTTAATTTTAAATGATAATTCTAGTATCTAATTTTTTTAAAAATATGAATTGAGAATCTGATACTAGATTCCAAGATTCTTTGATTCCTTTATAAACCAGTTATAAATAAAGCCTTGCTAATGTGCTATTAATTGATATTAGTTTATAATTTAATGGGAAACATTTATCTCCAGCCTTTTATATAAATAAAATGTTTCTTTCTTTAATAGGATTTATTATTTCTTTTGTTGGAATATTGAACTCGCAATAAAAAGTTTTATTGGATTCTTGTTTAAATCTAAAATCATCTATTCCATTTTTCTTTATTGGGTTTTCTTTATCGAATTTAATTTTGTCAAAATTTTTTACAGATTTATTTTTTTGATATTTTATTAATTCATGATTCTTTTCTAGAGTACAGATTCTTTTTTTCTATAAATTTTAAATATTCAAATTTATTAAAATCATACTTTTATTTATATGATCATTTTTATTTCAGATTTTTTTACGAATCTCTTGGCAGTAATTAAAATGAAAAAAAGTTTAGATATTAAAAATTCAGCCTTTGAATTTGTGATAAACTGTCGATTGTTTTTTGAAATTTTGGTGTTATTTACAATTTCTTTGGGATCATTTTTAAATTGATGAGATCAACTATTTTTCTAATCAATTTTTTTGAGTTATTTCAACCCTAGATTTCTAACACAAATTACATTCATTACCAAAAAAACTTTAATTGTATTCTTCTTTATGGCATAGCTTAATCACCTAAAATCAAATTACACATCTGAAATTTTCAGAATAAATAGGAAAAAAAAAGGGTATTCAAATTTTACTATTTTTCTTTTCATATAGATTTTTCCAAGAAAATCATTGAAAGTGATCTATATTTGCGTGTTTGTCATTTTTATTGTATATAAATATCTATATTGAATACAAACAGAATTCACAATAAAAAGAAAACTGAATTGAAAAAAAATAATATATGAAAATTTATCACATTTTTAAAATTAATAAAACCTAAAATAAACCTTTTCTCTCAAATTTTATTAAGAGAGCTTTAATTGCATCTCTAAAAATACAATTTCTAATTGATTTTGTCAAGAGCTTTTATGTTTGTTTCAAGTAAAAATTAGGAATTTATTTTAAGAGAGTAGCCTCATTGTGGGTTCATCTTTAATAAAAACACGTTACTATTTGGTGTTCAAGATATTAGTAAACCATGTCATATCAGGATCTAAAAAATCTATGATAAATACTCTTGAAATATAAATTATTGTTATTTTACAAATGATCATAATTAAAAAAATATTAATTCAGGAATTTTTTTTTTCTAATTACTTTTTCAAATATAAAAATAAAAACTCATAATAATAATATTCAGGTATCTCATTATTCATCTTTAGATCTTTCAAAAGTAACTATTTTTTCAATTATTTAATTAAAAAATTAACTCAATAATCATCAACATAAAAACCTCAAAGAAAGATTTGTTGAGTTTCCCCTTTTTAAAAGGCTAATTGTAATATCAATATATTTCTAAAATGTGAAAATAATTGGTCAAAAAATCTATAATCCATAATTTAATTATTTTATTTCATTAAATGATTTTTTTAAAAACTAATCTACTTTTCACCACAAATTCAAGAAAGATATTTTTCTATTTTGGGGTCTGAATGTTGTTGACTGGATCTTAAAATTTGGGGTGAAGTGCAGATTTTTTTGTAAATTGTTGGGGTTTTTAACTAATACAAATTCAAAAGATTAGTAAAAATAACGAAATTAGTAAATAGTACTACTTGACAAATCGATTTTTTTGAGACATTTGAACCATTTAGTACTAATACGGTTAATGCTCAATAACAACATACTTTGATCTTGGGCTTCTCCTTGGTAGACACTAATCCCTTAAAACTTCAAATGAACAAATAGCCTTTTTTAATAGCAAAATAACAGTAATTTTTTTTGTACCATACTCGTAATCTTTTGAGCTTTTATCCTTAAAATCAATCATTTAAGCATTCTCAAAAGAGATTAAACAATAAGAGAACTCAAGTAAATCTGATCTGATTGTCATCAGAATAAATGCGAAACAACAGAAATTCCTCATTAATATCATTTTTTTTTATTGAATTTTTTATTATAGAAATGACTACAACCATTATTGACGGAAGCGGGCACATTATGGGAAGACTTGCATCTGTAATTGCAAAGCAACTCCTTTCAGGAAACAGAGTTGTTGTTGTTAGATGTGAAGAAATTATCATTGTTGGACCTTGGTCAAGAACAAGAGGTAAACAATTTGTTAATCCTTTGTATTTTTTTTAAAAAAGTCTGAAAAAAAGAAAAAAGAAAAAAGAAAAATAACAACTAAAAAAAGCAAACTCTCTTCTTTTTATTCTTTAATGATTACTATTCCTTGTTGTATCCTTTTAAAGAAAAATATTGCCAATGGAAAAGAAAAAGAACAAGTGTCAGACCAAACCACGGTCCATTCCATTACAGAGAACCATCCAGAATCTTTTGGAAATCCGTTCGAGGAATGTTACCACACAAAACCTTCAGAGGCACTGCTGCCCTCAAGAGATTAAAGGTCTTTGAAGGGATCCCAGCCCCTTATGACAAAAGACAAAGAGTTGTTGTCCCAGAAGCACTTAAGGTCTTAAAAGTCAAACCATTCAGAAAATCAACCAAGTTAGGAAGACTTTCACATGAATTTGGCTGGAAGCATTCTGAACTCGTTGGAGAACTTGAAAAGAAAAGAAAAGCAAGAGCAAAAAACTACTTTCTCCAAAAAAATGCTAGAAAGAAAATTGTCGAGCAAGCCTTTGAAAACAAAAAAAAAGAACTTGAAAAATTAGATCCAATCTTAAAACAATTTGGTTGCCTTTAAACTCACACTCTAAACAAGATCACTCTTGTCAATAATTAAATTATTTTTTACCAATTTTAAAGTACCGACTTTTTAAACAAACAACAAAAAAATAATAACAAAATAAGTTTTTTAATTTTTTTTTTTTCATTTTTGTTGTTTAATTTTTTGCTTTTATTTTCTTTTTATTTTTTTTTTTTGATTTCTGTTTAACTTTTTTTTTTTTTTTTTTTGAATTTCCAAGATTTTTTGATCCTTTCAAAATCAAGGGAAAAAGAACAAACAATTCTCGAAAATTATTTTTCTGTTCTGACACACCTTGAAAAAGTAAAGACAAATACTAAAAATTTAAAAAAACCATTTTTTGATGACTTTTGTCTTGTGAAATCAAATTCCGAAAAGTTAAGGGATTAAATTCTACAATGGAGAAGCCTAAGATTAAAATATGTTGTTATTGGGTGTAAAAAACATACTAGTTCTCCATAGCTCAAATGCCTCTCAAAATTTGATTACAAAACACGAGTATTAAAAAAATAAAAATGAAAAATTTCAAGTTAGACAAATATATTACTACATTTATCATTTCATCCTCGTTAATCGAGTTTACACAAGATAATCAACATTCTAGTTCTTAACAATCTTGAGGCTGTTGTGTTTATCATTGTTTAGAGTTCTACGGTTTTTAAAAGTATCTACATCTAGAAAAAAAGGTATTTTTCGGGTAAAAAATTCCAAATAAACTCCAGGATGAATTTTAGTTTAATTCAACTTTAGGATATTTACTTTGATCGATAATAACCAATCATTTTGAAAATGTATTACTCGTCTAATAAAACTGAAATAGAGAAATTAAAATCCCTTATGGTAATTATTGAAAGTGTCCGTAAAGTGCCTAGCTTTTTCAGAATTTAAGAAACAAAAAGAAAAATTCAAAAATTTTCTTTTTATTTCCCAAATTAAAAAAAAGCTAATGGATGTTTTCCAGAATTCAAAATACTGGAGAAAAATCAAAGATTTAATACAATTCTTTTAAATTATGGAAAAGCTAAAGGAGTGTTTTTTTACTATTTGAAATAAACCGAAATTTTCATTAATTTTTAGTTAATTACAAAAGTTAAAAAAAACCTAACCGAAGTGACCGTCAAGTGCCTAGCTTTTTTTTAATTTAAGAAATTAAAATAAAATTATCGAAATTTTCTTTTTATTTCGAAAATTAAAAAAAAGCTAAGGCGGTTTTCCAGAATATGAAAGAAAAAATCAAAAATCTTTGATTTTACTCTATTCTTTTAAATAATGGAAAACCTAACGTAAAATCCAAAAAAAAAAAAAAATATTTTTACAATTTAAATGAATAAATTATTCCTAAATTGGTAAACATCATTAACCTTAAAATTGAAAACTATTAAAACAATGCGTAAACCTCTTTTTTGTATTATAAAATTATCCAATAATGAATTTAGATCTCTTATAAAGAATACAACTATTAAAAATGTATCTCTTCATTATTTTTCAAAATCTTCATTGACCTACCTCGATTTTTTTGGTAATTCTTTAATAATGAACCAATTTTTGATAAAATTTTATATTTGATTTTATTAATACCAAATACTACTAGAGTTATAAGAATAAAAATGACTTATCTATCAGTTCTTCAAAATATTAATTATAAAGGGTTTTATTGTAAAAATAATCCCATTCCCCAATCTCAAAAAACATCCAATAATATGTATTTTTAGTGTTTTGAAATAGAGCAGTGAAAAAAATCCCGGACAAGATTTTTAATTGTGAATATAAGTAAAATTATTGTGTAATTTCTTTTATTTACAATCAAATTCCCTTTTTTAAGAAACGAACTTTTTCAATTATAACCCCCCCACTTATTAGAATGATGATTGATTAAATCACACTTGTTCAAAACACCATTCAATCAATCAAAAAACAAGAAGAAAAATTATCATTTTCCAAACTCTAGTAAACCTCAATAAAACTCGATTGTTTTTCAAAAAAATTTGATCAACTTATGGCTATCCAACAATTACTGGAGTATTCTAGAGACACCTTACTTTGATGGACTTTAGGTAGGTTGGTTACTTATCTCATAAAAAAATTGGTTATTTATAATAAGGATTTCATTGAAATTATACAAAAATTTTACTAATACTCACAATTAAAAATCTGGTCCGGGATTTTTTTCATGTCCGGTATTTTTTTCCCTACTATAATTCTTTTTTATATATTAAGTCAAGTTCATCTCAGTAGAAATAGTTTTGAGTTATCTATTTAACTCAAATTCAAATTTTTAAATGTATTTGTCAAATTAAAAACTTTTTAAAAATAAAACCAAGTATTTTTTAACAAATAAAAAAATCCCAAATAAACTAAATTTTCAAAAGAGATACAATAAAAATGATCTCCAAAGCTCATATCCAACAACAACGATAACAACACACCTCTTTAAATATTGATTTAGTTTTAAAATAATTCCAAGATAAGATAAAAATTTACCTAATGAAGAAACACTGAAAATTGAAAATTACAAAACAATATTTTGTTGAGGTTAAAAAAAACTTTTAATACTTTAATGATCAGAACTTCAAAAAATAGAAACTCATCCAAACATTCTTTTCTTTATAAATATATAAAATTAATTTCAAATAGAGGAAAAATAAACCACAAATATTTAATCGAGGTCTCTTCATTTTTTTTTCCATTTCCCAACGACTTTTTCTTTTGTCAAAATGAGCAAAAAACAAGCAAAACAACAAGAACTTCAAGACAAACCTTGCAAATGGTTCAAAAACGGATACTTACACTTGCTTGGGGGTACTGTAGCAACAACTGCATCAGCTTTAGTCCAACCGTTAAATGGACATTTACCCACATTGTCTTCTCTTCACGAAACCTTTGTTTCTGAAGGTGTTCAAAATGTGGTGTTTGAAAATATTAGTGATCAAGTGGAAAAACACATGGAAGAATTTAACAACCCCAAGGATCATTGGAAAATTGGAGTTGCTTCAGGTCTTGTTATTGGCGCCGTTAATTCTCTTATTGACTCAGTATTTGTAAGTACTCTTGTTAAAAAGAAAAAACATAAAGAAAAAAAATTTGGAGATTATTCTACTTTTTTTCCTTTTTTTTTTTTCTTCTTTTTTCCTTTTTTTTTTACTTCTTTTGGATACTTAAAAAAATCTAAAAATTTTCATCATTTTTTCAAATTCATAAACTCATTCCAAACTTAAAATAATCTTGTAACACAGTCGAACGTATTTGAATACCACCATTCAGAAAAAGAAAATGGAAGCAGTTGCTATAGCAAATCTGCTGTTAACTTAGTTAAAGAAAAAGGATTTGGATCCCTATTCGAAGGGTATGGTACAAGAGCCTTCAGCAAAATGCTATTTGTGCCAACTTTAAGAACTGCGTTATCTCTTAATGGCTATTGGTTAAACCAGAAATTTGCAGGAACAACATGTCCTATTAAAAAGCAAGTTGTTCTCCCCATGATTAAAGGGGCAATTGCTGCCACTGAAGCAATCTTAATTACAAAGCCAATCGAAGAAACAGTCCGTTCAATTGTTACTGGTCAAGGAATTAAACCTAAAGAGATTGCCAAAAAAACATGGGACAAATTTAGATATGCAGTGCCAGATATTGCCATTGAAGTAATGTTATATCCACAAGGAATGAAACTAATGAAGCCAACAGAAAAGGCATTAAAAGGGCTCTGTGATAAAGTTCGTTCAAAGTTTTAGGTTAATGAATGAAATTGTTTTTTAGTTAACAACTTTGATATTATTTCTTGGAATTAATTCAAAATATTTTGTTATTATTTTTTTTTAGTCTTCAATTAAAAACAAAATCAAACAATGAAATAAAAATTTTGAGGGTTTACACTAAAAAAAAGAGTAAGATTCAAAAAATTTAATAATAAAGTACCTTTATGTTTTCGACAAAATAATCAGTTTTAATAAATAGTTTCGTTTTTTATATTTTTATTTTATCTTTTTTTTTTAATCTCAATTTTCATTTGTAATAATATTATTGAAAAAATCTTTGAAAACACAAATTAACTTTAAGAAAATTGAGTCAATATAATTTCTTTTAAATTAATTCTTACTACTGGTGTTTAAGGTTTAAATTGGAAAAGATTTCATTTCATTTCATTTTGATATTTTTTCTTTTTCTTTGCCAATAAATACCAAAGAAATAGATTGAAATATGTGATCTTTATTTACTGTTAATTTTAAAAATAAAAAGATCAAAATTTTCATTCAGCCTTCCAAAAAAACAGATTTTTTAAATTTCATCAAAATTTCAAATTTATAATACTTAAAACCACATTAAATTATTAATTTACCTTTATTAGAATTAGGAAAATTTGAAGATTTATTTTCATTCTTGAGAAATTTGATTTTTTTTAGAAAACATAATGAAAATTTTGTTCAATTTATTTTGCAACTAATAGTATATATTAGGTTCTTTTTATTGTTGGTATATTTTGGTTGAGTAGCAGCCAACAATATAGAGAATAATACAGAATTGACAACAAGATGATTCACAGAATTTTTTTTCTCATTTAACTTTTAAATGACAGTATTAAAAAAATATTGAAGTGAACGATATCTATCTCCAGAAGAAATTGTGAAATATTCCACAAAATATTACCTTAAAATGAACCCATAAATTATGAAATATTTTATTTAATTAGAAAATTTATACTTTGATTCGGTATTTATTTTCTGAATATCAACCTTAATCTGAATTTTATTATATACCGTATATATAATTAATCTTATATAGGTTGATTCTTAAAATAAAGTCCTAATTCAAATTTTTAACACAGCAAAATTCGATTTATGAAAAAAAAATCTAATTTAATTAATTCTTGAAGAAATACCAAATTAGAACCATTAACGAATTAAAATGTTAAAAATTGTTTATAAATTTTAATACTCGCTAAAAAAAATTAAATAATTATCAAAATAAAATAAATATAGGGTATATTAAAAATTTTTGAGAGAGCAAAACAAAAAAATTGATCAGTAAATTTGTGTAAATTCCATTAGGAATATTGATCGAAAAAATGGTTAGATACAATCAACTAATTTAATTTGAGAATTTGTATTTTGAACAACTCAATTTTAACCAAGATCAATCTTTGAAAAAAAAATTTCGAACCAACAAAACAAGTTATGCAATTCAAAAAATAAAATGAAAACAAAAATACTCAAAAATGGAAAAGGATATTTCATATTTTTCAAAAATCAAAATTATTACTAATTTCAATCAAATTGTATTATTGTGATTGTTTGTACATGTTTGAAAAAGTTGAAAATTTTAAATTTTAGTTTGAAAAAAATCAATTTTTTCATTTTTTTGTTGGGAAACTATAAGAGAAATTGACGATACTTTGATAATTAGCCGTATTTTTTATAAGGTGTTTATTTTTATATCTATTTATAAAAAAATGTTTTTTTACAAAATATACAACTCAAAGACTGAAAGTGTTTCCAACACCAAAGAAAAGCAATATAAAATATTTCTGTTATTATTTTTCAAATAAAGGGATTTTAGATTGAACATTAAGCGGAAGAAATTACAAAAACCAATAAAAATTTTCGAATCATTTCATTAAAATTCACATTAAATGGTTTATTATACAGTCAGTTCCACTTTTATGGCACAAACTTTCAACGAAATTTAAGGCACAATAAAAATCTCAAATTAAGGAACAAAATTCAGATTCTAGTAAAAGAGGCTGTAAAAAAAAAAATTACAAATTTTGTGCCTTAATTTGAGATTTTTATTGTGCCTTAAATTTCGTTGAAAGTTTGTGGCTTAAAAGTGGAACTGACTGTACATCAAAATTTCTTTTTATCAAAGAAAAAGAAAATATGAAAACAAATTAAATTATTTATTATTAATTTATTTAAGTTATTAAATTGTATTTCTTGATATTAAATCTAGATTTTTTACATTATTGATGTTTTCTATGAACAATATCTTTAAAATTAATACAGTAACTGCAGTTCAAAAAAAAAAAAAAAACACTGAAAACTTTTTTAATTCAAATTTCAAACAAAAAGTTATATTTCCTTTTTCTCGGGTAACCGAACCATTAAATAATTCAAGCCACTGAAAAAAAAATAATTAAATATGATATTGGTTTCTTCAAGTTTTACAATGCAAAAAATAAATAATAAAAAGGAAGAATAAAAGAGAAAATATCCAAAAATAATTCATTTTTATATAAATTAAGAAATATAATTGATAAAAAAAGAAAAATTTTTAAAAAATTTTTAACAAATTCAATTAATAAATTGAAATAATGTGTTTACAAATAGGCGGGGAAGTTTTTTTGATATTTCATAAAAAATCATCTTTTTTAGTGAAGGTAATCGTTAATTGACAATACCAAATTAGGTTCAATGCTAATACTGATTGAATCAAAGACTATGGTATTTATTTCAAAATATGTATAATGAAATATTTCCAAAAAGTGAAAAAAAAAACAAATAATCCATTTTTTGTGAAAAAAAAATGTATGCCAATTTCAATAAAAAACTGGAAAAATGGAAAAGGGTATAAATTATTTTTTAAACAATCAAATATAGATAAATGGTTTCAATTCTATTGGAAAAATTGATGAAATTAAAAAAGTTAGGTAAACGATTTTTTGGATCCAAAAGAAAATAATAAACAGACCAATTTTCACTCCTCAAAAACATCAGATACAATCGAGATCAGAAAATTCAATATAAATTTATCTAATAAATATAATAATAAGAAATCAAATTGAATTATTACCAAGAATCAATAAATGGTAGTTAATGATTTTGTATATTTAAATACTTTTTTGACGATTCTGTTTAATAAATAAATTTTAAAATTAATTTGCCCAACTTTATTTGAAATAGCTTATATAGAAAAATTGAAAACTACACCAAGCCTCATCAACTTAACCTTATATTTGATTTGAACAAAGGTATATCATTAAAGGGTTAATTAGATGTTATATTGAAGAAGAAGAAAAAAAAAATAATGATTATTTGGAATAAGAAACTTAGGTTTTATGCTGGGACATGTTTTTTTTTGACTTTGTATTTAAAAAAAAAGAAGAATAAAAGTACTAAATAGGTTTCCCAAATTATTTTAATTTATTCTTTTAAGTCACATGGGTAGTGCAATTTAAAATTTTGAATTTTCACTTTGTTAAATCAACCATAAAAGGTTTTAGCCAATACTTTTTTGATGAAATGGACTTATAGCCATTTTCAAAAAGTGAATTTTTTTTTTTATGATTTTGTCCGAATTAAAAATTTTTCAAATGATTTATGTTTTAATAAAGTAAAAATTATTTTTAAAAAAGTGTTTTTCTTCCCACTCCAACTTCTACACTATATTCAAAAGTTGAATCGTACTTTTTTAAAAGACAAAACTTTCAAAAAGTTCTAATTCAAAACTTGATAAAAGTTTTATAAAAGCCCTTACTTTTTTAAAACAGCGGTATATCATTTGTTATTTAAAATTGATTTAATCTTCGGTGGAGTATCTATTTTCAATTCTAAAATCTAACTTTCATTTTGGCTACCAGTGTATCCAATAAAAAGGATCAACCAATTTATAGAAAGAGCACGAATTGCGATCTATTTCTTTAAAAGATCTTATGATAAAAGAAAAATCCTGGCACTTAAAATTTATATGGGATAAATTGTATCAGATTATCTTTTTGTCGGAAATATTCATCTCACATAGTATCCTTACTTTATCTAATAAGCATAATAAAAAGGATCAAGCAAATAAAAAGAGACAAAAATAAAAATCTATTCCTAGCATTCAAAATCCCTCTTTGGAAAACAAGAAAGTGTAAAATTTTTCCTATTTATTCCAAAAAAAAAGGATTATAAAATTTAGAGTCTTCCAACGAAACTAAAGGAACGAGGTTGTTTAATAATTCTTGTTTTGGGTTTTGAAAAAGGAAACAAATAATTGTTTTTTGGGGGTACAGCTATTTAGATCAAAAAATAAAACTTTTGTTTTTGTTTTTAATTTTAAGAAAAGTCTTGTTTTATCAAAGGGTATTAATAAATTTTCACAAACAACTTTGTGGATAATTAAAAAAAAAGAAAAGCGAAAAGAGAAAAAGAGAAAAAGAAAAAAAGAAAAAAAGAAAAAAAGAAAAAAAGAAAAAAGAGAATAGAAAATTTTAATTTATGAAAAACAAATTCAAGTTTGTTCCACATCTAGAAGCTGATCAAAAAAAAAATCTTGAAGAGTAAGAAAAAAATCCAAACAAAAGCGATTTGCGAGTTGGTGATTAACTACAAAAAAAAATTTGATTATTTTTATTTCTTCATTTGAGATCTTTGTGTCATTGTTTATTTCGTACGACCAAAGAGTAAGAAGATACAATTAGCAACCAAAAGAATAAATGACAAAAGACCAATAAAGACAAAAGCAATACCATATGAGTCTTGCATAAAGGAATGTGTTGAGCCATCAGACCACTGCTTTCCTGCAATTCTTCCTTTAGGACTCCCTGCAGTAATTGGAACGCAATTTACAGAATCAATATGATCAGCACTATTTCATTTAAACAAGTTAAAAAAAAAAAGAAACAAAAGAAAATAACCAAATCAAAAGAAAAAGAAAAAAAAATTAAAAAATAGGAAAAAAACACACAAAAAAAAAAAAAAAAAAAAAAAAAAAAAAACAAATATTTACGCGATTCCATTTTGATAAGAAGCAAGACAAGATACACACTCATAATCAAAGCAAACTCCCTCCCACAAGGTTTTTGTATCATCACATTTTCCACAATAAAATGAGTCTTTCATTTCTGAATTACTGCAATCGAAAACGCCGTTCCAATTACAATATTCACCCAAAATATCTTTTTCATATTCTACACATTTATTATCAGCACAATACTCGTCATTTTCACAGTGGTATGTGTGTTTACATGCAACACAACTGTCTTCATGACAAAGTGGTTTACCAGACTTACAGTCCTTGTCTGTTGAGCAACAAGAAATATTTGTGATTAAGATTAAAGAAAAAAATAAGAAGAGGTATTTATGGATCATCTTAAAATGTTTGGTGGTGTATTTCAGAAAAAGATAACTTTTCAAAAAAATGAAACTGGTGAGTTTATTTTGAACAATTGTTGGGTTTCGATGAGACATGAGAAACTACTCTGTAAGAAAAATGGAGGAAAGTAGACAGGGTTCTATAGAATTTAAAACAAGAAATAAAATTTTGAGAACAATTTCCAATTCAAAGCTCTTCTGTAAAAAAATCTTGGTATCAAAGACATTAGATATCCAGCAAACTAGTTTTGGAAAGTTTTTTTGTACTGTCGAACTAGGTTTCATTGAAAATCGGTGTTATGATGCTCCAATAAGTATTTAAGTCTTGGTCAATCTCACAAAGTTCTGTCGTATGAGATCTAAGAAGAAAAAAAATGATATATTTTTCCAAAAATTGTCTGTCCAAGATCTATGATGTTAAAAAATTTAAAAGAATATTGATAAAAAACTTCTTTTTGAGAAAAGTTGCCTTTAGAACAATTTTTAAAATCCTGACCTCTTGCCAAGAATTTATTAGGTTTTTAATAAGTTATCTGGTAAATTAAGAGGGGTTTAAAAGTTGTTCTAAATCATTAAAATGTAGGAAATATATTTACATTATCCTCAAACATACTTTGAGAATATAAATAATGAATATACAATAAAAATAAATAAACACTTTCGATAATGATTTTTTGATTTCATAATATTTTTCCTAATATTACCTCAGTAAAAAATTTCATTATAAAGGTAATTTCTCTCTTTTGTCATATCTTCTATTAATGGTCAGAAATATTGTATGGTTGTGTTGCCCAATTCTTTTCAGACAATACACAAGTGTAAATATCGAATGTTGTAAAAAATAGAGTTTTTCAAATTTCTCGGATAAATAAAGAGTTCCTTGCATTTATCCAAATTTCGGTAATAGTAAACGAAACACCCGTTTTGATTTTAAAGCTTGTATGGATTTTCAATATAAAATCGTTGGGTGAATACTAAAAATTTGTTTGAAAAATGATTTTTTTTTAAAAAATTGAAAGATTGATGTTCACCCAAGGGTTTTTTCATTAAAATTATTATTACCGTTGTGGAAAAAAAGTGAAACACGGTTTTTAATTGGGAAAATTACTGAAAATGAAAAGTAAGATCAATGAAAAAAAGAATAAATAAATAAATAAAGACAAAATGAAGTATTCGCCACAATAACAGTTTTTTAATACTATCTTTTGGTATGGGTTTTTCTTTGATTGATCAATTATTAAAAATTTGTTGAAGAAATTGACTATTTTTGAGATCTCTAAAACAACACTAACAATTTCGATAAATCAAGTAGATTTAAATTGTATTTGTTGGGTTGATTGAAAATAATATAATGGGTTATTATTTGAAGTTAATTGGTTTCTTCTTTTAATTGATTTTACTTTTCATTTTTAGTAATGTTACCAATTAAAAACCATGTTTCACTTTTTCTTCCAGTTTCACTTTTTTCCAAAACAGTTACAGTCAGTTTCACTTTTAAGACACAAACTTTCTACGAAATTTAAGGCACAAAAAAATCTCAAATTAAGGCACATTTCAAATTCTAATAAAATAATTTGTGAAAATTAAAATTTTAAATTTTGTGCTTTAATTTGAGATTTTTTTGTGCCTTAAATTTCGTTGAAAGTTGTGCCTTAAAAGTGAAACTGACTGTAGTCTATTAAGATAATCAGATATTATATTTACTATTACCAAAATTTGGATAAATGCAAGGAACTCTTTATTTATCCGAAAAATTTGAAAAACTCTATTTTTTACAACATTCATATTTACTCTTGTGTAGTCGCCAAATATTATTCATTAAATTTTGTAGTTCAAAACCTTTTGTAAATTTCCGAAAGTTATTTCAACTTTCAGTTTAAATTATATGTTTATCAAAAAAATAAAGTACATTCTAGAAAAATTTTGGCATTTCATAAAAAAAAAATTTCAAATAATTGGAGACATTGAAAATTTTTAACAATAGAATAGAGATATTCCGTAATATGTATTACGGAATAAGTTTTTTTGGAAAATTTTTTTAGGGTTGGATTCTAATTATTTACCCTCTGGTTTTGAAAAAGGTTGTTTAGAAATTGAAAAGTTTTTTCTCTTTTATTTTTTGTTTAGTTATTTATAATACAGAACTTGTATTCCGTAATTGGTGTTCCGTTATATCAATTTTGTAATTTATGTTTCGTTACACTTTTTTCGTAAATTATATTACGAAACATAAATTACGAAATTTCTGGTTCTTTAGATTGAACAAAATTTAGAGTAAAAAAAAAATGATCATAAAATTTTTATCTCAAAAAAATTTTATTTTTTAACCTAATGGATTTTTCTCAGAAAATTATTGGCTTTACGGAGGAGGAATTTAATAATCTTTTTGAAATTTGTCAAGCATATTTGGGTCGAATTAGAAAGGGTAGACAAATCAAGCCCCCAATAAATGAGAGATTTTACATTTTGTTGGTGTGGCTCAGAAAATACCACACTTACAAAGAACAAAAACTCTATACAGTCAGTTTCACTTTTAAGGCACAACTTTCAACGAAATTTAAGGCACAAAAAAATCTCAAATTAAAGCACAAAATTTGGAATTTTTTATTTTCACAAATTATTTTACTAGAATTTGAATTTTGTGCCTTAATTTGAGATTTTTTTTGTACCTTAAATTTCGTACAAAGTTTGTGTCTTAAAAGTGAAACTGGCTGTAACCAAAAGGTATCGAAGGATAGAATTATCATTGAAAATTACAATGGTCGATTAAAAAACAAATTTAAAATTCTAACCTTTCGATATAGGGGGGATTTAGGGGACTAATCAAAAATATTTAAGATTTGATGTGCTCTAACTAATTATGATATTAATTTACGTCCACTAAGAAGACCACATAATGAAATTGAAATTGAACCTGAAAATAATTAATTCTTTTTTTATTAAATTTGATCTGCTTCTTCCAAAATAACAAAAGTTAAAATAAAAAAGCTTTCACAGGATAATTTCTTTTAATTTTTTTTTCATTTTTTATGGAACTCCTGTTCCGTAATATATATTTTGGAATATGGGTTTTGGAATTCAAAATCTGGAATATAGATTCCAGAATGTCTATTATGAAATAGTTAATAAGTAATACATTTTACACACCTGTATTACGTAAAATCTCGAATTAATGATTATAAAATTTTCTCAAAAAGTCAAGTGTTTACCTTCAAAATTGATTTGGATTTCGGAATAATATTGGGTAGATGCCCATATGTTTTTATTGGGACTAAGAACAAAAAAATGATTCTTTAAGATGAAAGACATTTGTATTCGCCCCAAAGCAGTATTTTTTATCACCATACTTTAGCCAAAGGTGAAATGCATTTGAGAAAGATACAGCCCGTTCCACTTTTAAGGCACAAACTACAACAAAATTTAAGGCACAAAAAAAATCTCAAATTAAGACAAAATTCAAATTCTAGTAAAATTAAATTGTAAAAAAAAAAATTACAAATTTTGTGTCTTAATTTTATGTTTTTTTGTGCGTTAAATATCGTTTGAAAGTTTGTGCCTTAAAAATGGAACTGACCAGAAGATGAAAATACGATTGGCTTTTTAAAAATGTATAATTAAGTACCACTCAAAAAGAAATTTTCAAACAATTAATTACTATTTAATAAGAATGAACAAAATGAAAAATTGTTTGAGGTTTTACTATTGATAAAATAATCATATAGAATAGATAAATCCATTTTTCAAAATAAAAACTTTGCTTCATTTTTCTAGAAATCTTACACCTAAAAGGATTGATGGGACAGATAAAAAAACAATAAATAAATCTGATATTGGTCTATTAAAGTTCTATTAAAAAAGAAATTCAAAAATAAAAGATAAAATAGAAAATTTAACTTAAGGACTATATTCCCACCCTTGAGGGGTTTGAGTAATTGTGTTCTTTCACTTTCACTTCTCAAAAAAAATTTTCACACAGAAGAAATTGGACAAAAAAAAAACATTTTTTGTCATCTTTACCTTTTTACGAAGGATATTTTTCTTTGTTTTTCAATGAAAAGGAAAATTGAAAATAACAAAAAAAGTAATTGCAAAAAATGGCTTTTGGGGATTTTCAAGTGCATTTCAAATTTGAGAACATTTCAAACTTGTAAAAGCATTTTTAAAAAAGATCTAGAACGGCTCTAGAAAATATTTTGAGTTCAGAAAGTTGAAATGGAAATTATAAAATATTAAAATCAAAATTTAGCATGATCTAACAAGGTAAAAATTGTGAAAATTGTTGAAATTGTGAAAATTTCACATTTTTTCGAAAAGAAATTCTACTTGGATAAATATTACTTGGATTACTTAACTTATTCAAGGGTAATTTTATACATTATTTCACTGTTTTCACCTAAAAACTAGGTGGTTAAAATAAGATTTATTTTTTGGAAAATCTATTTTCTTAAAAAAAAAAAAAAAATTTCAGAAAAATTCGAAAAGTTCAAAAAATTTTTAAACAATTTTTTGAATAAAATTTTCTGAAAAGATCAAAGAATTAATCTTCACAATGGATTTTGAAGTGGGGATAAAACTGGATAGTCATGTTTGTACTGTTAATTTTAAAATAAAAAGATCAAAATTTTCATTCAGCTTTCTCAAAAAAAAAAACACTAACACCTCTCAAGAATTAATATAAACCATCAAAGTTCCCAATTCTCAAAGGTAAATTCATAATTTAAACTGTTTTAAGAATTAAAAATTTGAAATAGTACTATGATTTATAAACTTCATTTTTGGAAAGCTGAATGAAAATTTTGTTCCATTTATTTTGCAACAAATAGTATCTAATTAATATTGTTTTAGATAATGAATTCGATCAAGAAGAAAAAAACAATGTATTATTTGAAAGATTATGATAATAACATGAACTTTTATATTTTGACATAGTCGTGATCAATGGGAATATACAGTGGTGTAAATAACCCGTTCAGACAACCTTTAACCCATTACTAAAATTTAACTTGTGTTTTTTTTCAGACTTGGGTATTTGAAGAGAGAAAGAATTATATATTCTTGGTACCCGATTTAAATTGTTTTAGAGGTTAGATCTTTGATTAATAGAAATGGCTCAATAATATTAAATGCTTGTTTCAAAAATTTGTTCATATTTACAAAATTTCTGAAGATTAAATGATTTATTTATAAAAATTCAAAAAATGAAATTTTTCTCATTTTTTTATCAAAAAATTCTAAAAATTACAATTTGATCTTTCAATATATTCACAATTCTTTTTTAAAATTTATTTAAAGAGCCCAATTTCTTGTTTATATGCAGTTTATATGACATTGATTTGTTTCTTTTATTTCTACAGTCAGCCAATATTTTTTTCAAGAGTTAAATTTTAGTAATGGGTTAAAATTAAAAACACGGTTATTTCCACCCTGTAATTCTGATTTGATTTATTTTGGAAATTATAAAATGAAAAGAATTCATAAATTAGTAACTTTGTTGAAGTTCTAATGATGTTTTCAGATTTATTTTTAAATCAGGGATCAAATAAATCCATTAAAAAAAAGAATAATTAACGGAAATAAATTCCATTGAATAAAAACTCTGTTGGAAAAAAAGTCGAATATTTAACCAATTGATACAATCTCAAGAATTAATTGTTTTCTTGTCCAAAAAAGATACTCTTTTGAGACGATACGTTAATCAATAATTATTAAGAAAAAAAAACAATTCTTCAAGATTCATTTTGTTTTCTCTTTACTGAATAATTTTATTCATTCTGACACAAACAAACGATCTTTCTTTATGGAACAACCAATTGACCTTACTGTAAAATTATTTTCAACACTTGTTACAGCAACAAAGCAATCTGATCAAATTCTTCAAGATCAAAAAGAAAATCATCACAAAGATGAAAAGTACCAACGAATACTTGGCACTTTTCAAGAAAGGATACTAAATTTAATGGAAAGTGGCACAAATTGGCTCTCTAAAGAAAAGGGAGATAGACTAAATCATGATAGGAAACCACAAAAAACACAAAACGAGAACAGAATGAAAAACAAAAACAAAAGCAAAAACAAAAAGAAAAACAAAAGCAATAAAAAAAACAAAAACAACGATCAAGAAACAAACACACAAACCGACTTTTTATCCATTTTAGAGTTAAATAGCGTAGTTTTCGATCGCGTTGAGGACTTATTATCTGATTTCCTCCGAAAAAAAGACTCTGGAAATAAAAGAGAAGAAACAAAGTCTGGATCACAAGAGATATTTGCTTCCCAATTTGAACCAAAAACCAAGCAAAAAATGCGAACAAATACACAGGATCTTTTCAACACCAAAGCCAAAACAAAATTTGTCAAGCCACAGCTCAAATTCCAAGATCCCATTGATAACTCAAACAAACCTTTTCAACCAAGATTAAAATCAAAGCCAAACAGCAAATTACCATTGGACCAATCCTTATTAAAAATGAAGAAAGACGGAACAATGAATCCATATTCCTATGAAATCAATTCCTTCAAATTGTCACCAAGGCAGTTACATTATTATGAAACAAAAAAAGAAATCTTGGAGTCTTCAAAATATAATTTCAATTTAAATTCGAAGGGTTACAAATGGGTTGATTGTGAAGAAGATTTGAAATCACTTTGTAAGCTCTTATCAAAACACTCCGAGTTTGCTGTCCAAATCCACGAACACCGAAAGCACTCATACCAAGGCTTTGCTTGTTGCATTTCCATTTCAACTCAAAATAACGATTATGCGATCGATGCCATTAAATTACGATCCAAATTAAATCTGCTATTAAATGTATTTACAAATCCCAAAATCGTCAAAATAATGATCAATGCTCAACAAGCATTATTAGCTTTACAAAGAGACTTTGGTTTATATATTGTAAATTTGTTTGACATTACTGAAGCATCCAAATTAATGGGGGTTGCCAAACCATTCAAATTGAAATCGATCTTAAAGCAATTCTTTTTTTTCAAAAGCCACCCAAAAAAAACACAATTCTTCAATGTTAAAAAGAATAAAGGCATTCAGAGTCTTTTCCAAACCAATTTAACAATCGACTATCAATTTCGTAATAATTTCGATCAAAACAATGATTGGAGAATTCGGCCTCTTCCCTCTGAAATGCTTCGATATTCTCGAAAATTCACCCAATGCATATTTTTGCTTTATCAATTATTAAAAACAACATTAGCACAATATTCTGTCACTCGAAGCAAGAGCACTACAAATAATATGAAAAGGAAAGGCAACAACAGCAAGAAGAATAATAATTATTTACAGAAATTAAAACAAAATTTAATCATTCGGGCTTTTGAAAAAAGCAAGGAATTGTGCCTACGGGGCTATCGAAAGCCAACATTTGACCCAAACGATTTTTTAAAGTTATACAATAACGAGAACGAAAATTATCTCTTTGATTCCCTCCAGTTATATGTATTTTCACAATTGAATCGCTGGAGAGACGATATAGCTCGAATTGAAGACGAGAGTGTCTCTTCGATCCTTTCAAATAAAAACATGCTTTTGATCTCCAAAACAATTCCGAATTCTCAAGAATCGTTATTGTCCTTATTTGAAGAAAAAAAAATCCCCATTTTCATTCAACAATATTTTAACCAAATTATTGAATTAAATTCGAATATAATAAAAATATACCAAAGCAATAAAAATCCAAAATTAATGAAAGAATTTGAATTATTATCTAAAAAGGCAAATGTAAATCCAATTGAAAATGTAGACCAACAGAAAAAAAGGGGTTTAGATCTCAATAACAAAGCTAACAGTGATGGTGATAATAATGGCATGGAATCAGATTCTTCAATGGACATTTCTTATACCCCCCAGAACATCAAAAGAAAAAAAAAGAAAAATAAAAAACAAAAAACAAGTAGCCCACAATTGGAAATAATTATGCACTCAGAAAAAAAAAAGTCCAAAAAAGAGTTGCAACAAATGATTTCCGAAATAAATTCAAATGTGATTTTTGAAATATCCGATTCTGAAGCCTCGGATTCAAATGGCGAAGAAATGGGGACTTCCTCGCCCTTTTTTTATTTAAAAACCCCACAAAAGAATGATCTGAATAACAATCAAAATCAGAAAAAAAAAAAAGTGAATCATAATAATTTAAATGTTTTTGAAATGTCAAATGAAAAAATCAAAAGATATTGTAAAATAACACCACCCGAACAATTTGCACCAAAAACCCAGAAAGAAATTTATGAATTGTCGAATAGAAATCGGAAAAGAAATAAGGAGAAAAAAAAAACTAGAGCGCAAAAACCAATTCCAAACCCCTCTCCTTTGGATCTCTTAAACCTTAATGTAAAGGAAGAAGGGCAATCCGGCAGTGGGTCTGGCCTTGAAAAAAAATATTCTTCTTCAAATTCAATATCAATCAATTCAAAAAAGAACAACAATAATACGATCTCCCAATTAGATAATGATCCAATGGATAATTTAAAAAGGAATAAGAAATTTAATAGTGATAATTCTTCAAGAAAAAGAAAAGAATCAGTTGGTGGAAATGTCGACAGTACAATGAAATTCATGAGAACTATTGGATGGGTCAATGATAAAACCCAAGAAAATTTGGTAAATCAAAATGTAATGAAACAAAAAAAAAAATCAAACTCGAAAAAAGTTTTTCATAAAAATAACCAAAACTATAATAATAACAGCAACTATAATAATAGCTATAATCGCAATAATAACCATAAATATGATAATAACTATGGCCATAATAGTAACAATGGTCAAAATTATTATAATAATGGTAAGAATAATAAAAACTATAAAAATAATAATAACCATTATAATTCAAACAATAAGTTTAGAAACAACAATTATCGCCAAGAGTGGAATCAAGAAGATCAATATAACCATTCAAGCCAAAATAATTATCGTGGAAATAATAGAATTTATAAACCACAACCAAATAGAAATACCTATCATCAAAGCAAAAAAAATCATAATCAAACATATAATCGGAATTATAATTCAAAGAGCAGAAATGATTCAAATAATCATTTTTCAAATTATGCAGGTAATACTTGGAATAAAAGAGGTAGATCAATAAACACAAACTATGAACAATCAAAACGAATTGGACTAAGCACAAATAACGTTGGGTTCAAAAATTAATTCTCATTATTATCGTAATTTTGAAAATGTGTGAAAGAAGGGTTTTACATAAACTATCTTTAAAAGTGTTAATAAATTTCAATAGAACTATTTTTAGACCTTTATTGAAAAAAAATTTGTTAAACTTTTTTTAAAATATCTTTATTTTTTTTTTATCAAAATATTAAATATTTTTACAATCTTTTTCAAAAAGTAATTACATAACTTTTTATAAAGTGGTTTCAAAATATTGGTTTTAAAACATAAATTAACCTATTTTAAGGCGTATTTTTTTTTTTTTTTTGTTTTTGTCATCACTTTTTATGAAACTACTTTTTTTACAAAAATGGATTCAAATATTTATATTTTTCTTAATATTATTACCAATAAAAATCAATTAATTTTTAATTTAATGTTTTTTTTTTTTTTCATATTGTTTTTGATATTAAATAAAAATAATAGATTCGACCAAAATATATTTTTTTTTTTTTACAAATATTTAATTCATAAGGAAAATATAGTATAACTATACAATTCGTCTTGTATCTGGTGTATTTTAAATTTTGATTTAAAGTATACTAGTAATACACATTCTTTATTATCCAGTAAAAAAATCTAAACTAATTTTACTGAAAGAGGACCTGCTAATAATGAAAAAATCGTTTTTTTTTATAAGAATCAACCAAAATACGAATGTTTGAAAAGAAGAGAAATTATAAATTTTTGAGAAAAGTTTTTATTCAAAAAAGAAAATCCTGAAAAAACTCTAAATTTATTTAAAAAATAAAATGTTCAATCCCTAGTATCAGTATAAAAGCAAAAAATGTCTTTTTTTTCAATCTTATATTCCATAAACCCCATTAACAAAGTGTTGCACGAAATTTAAAAACTATTACTATTCAAACCTAACCAAATAATAATCCAAACTATAACTTTTAGAAATTCCAAAAAAGTTAATTTGAAAAAAAAAAATGGCAAAAAAATGGACATTTTTTGCTTTTATATTGATAATTGTGTTGTAAAAACATTTTTTACACGTATATTGAAATGCTGATGCAAATTTTATCAATTTTTTGGGGTTTAAAATTGTTAAGATGTTTTTATATAAAAAGGTAAAGGTAGTTATAAAAAAGAAGAAAACCTCACTTTTCTGAAAGTTAATTTGACATTTCTATTTTTTTTTTTTTTTTCTTATTAATTTTAACAAAAAAAAACATAAAGCAAAAAACAAAACAAAATTTGAAAAATAGAAAGATAAATCAAAAAAAAAAATTATATTAGCTAAATTAGAAAAATGATTCTGATCCAAAACTTAAAAATTAATTTCGAGAAGAATACTGGATTAAACTCATATAAAAGGTTATATTTAATCAATAAAATTTGAAGGCTTTAACTGAAAAGGTTTTTATTATAAATAATTAATGAAAAATAATATAATATTTTTTTCCCAAAGCTAATAGTTTTTCTAATAAGTTTTAACTGAAATCAAAAATATTTACTTATAGGTGGTTAATATTTGAAAAAAAGTTATATCATATAGACTACTATATGTGACCATATTTCATTTTTTTCAAAATTAGCATAAATATTCTGAAACTATTAAACCCAAGTAAAATTTGTTTGGGATTACTCTCTTTGCTAATTTACTATTTAAATAAATTATCGAAATTGTCATTTAACTATCCAAAAAAATCTAAGCACAATAATAAAAGCAAAAAACCAAAGTACAAATCCAATAAGGTTTAATATCTAATACAACTTCTTTATAGAATCCAGTAATATAATTTGGATCTTAAGGGGGTAGAAACACCATAAAAACCACTGTAAGTAAAATAGGTGACAGTTTATTAAAATTTATTTTGGTGCTCAAGTTCTAGATTCCCAAAAAAAAAAAAAAATTAAAAAATAAAATATAGCTTTAATTTAACGATATATCAAAAATTAAAGTCCCAGAGAAAATGTTCTTAAAAAAAAAATAAATTTGAGAAATTTATTTAATTATTTTATGAGGGTTATTATTTCGAGATATAAAAATAAACCAATTCAATCGGTATTTCTAGTTTATATTTATATAATCCTTAGTATTTATTTGATGATAACCATATAAGCAAATATTCCTCATAAACCAAATATTCTAGAGATCTGAAAACATAGTTATAATAATAATTTTTTTCAAAATTCTATTTTAGTAAAGAGAATTCTAGGTTTTATTGGTATTCTTTATATAAATTTTTATTTAATAGTTTCATGTCTTTAAAAAGGTTATTCGTTTTTATTTGATAATATTATTTAAATATTCTTAAACAATTTTATGTTAGAATACTTAAATTTTTTATTTTATTTTTCTTGCTTGAAATATTTTTTGAAACTTATATATTATTAATAAAATAATAAACCACTTTTTGTTGTTATCTTACAAAAATTCTATATTATTTTCTAGATAATTCTTTTGATTTTTCTTAAATTATAAATAAATCCTCATTTAGAAATATTAAATTGGGGTTTATTTAACCTTTCTTTACAATATTTACTCAACTTCAACCAATCAATTTAGCAAATTATATCACAATAATCAAATCAAAAAAAAAATTTTTTTATTGCCTTTCAAATCTTTAAAATCCATTATTTTGTGTATTTTAAAATATCTTTTAATTCGGAATATTATTTTCAATGTAAAAAATTAATTTTTCATTTTTATTTCAATTCCTAATCAATTTTTGTAAAATGTGTAATTATTTGTAATTATGCGTTTCTATTTTATAAGAGTAAATTGTAAATCATGATATTGATCTTCATACCAGTATTAAAAATTAATTTCAATTTCAACTTAATACCTTAACAAATAATTTTAAAATATTTTAGAATTCAACAAATAATAATTTAATCATACAAAGATTTCAAAAAAATAATCCATTTTGAAAAATAAATTAAACGAAAAAAATTAAATCAGTGAACAGATCAAAGGTATTTTTGTTTTCGTTTTATGCCTAGTTGGTGGGTTTGTTGGACCTTTAGATAGACAATACTTTCTATTCTTGGAATAATCTTTGAATCCCAACTTATTATTATCATTAGATTTACTAACAATAAAAATACCCAGGATAATAGAAATCAATAAAGTATATTCTCTGTTTTTACTACCATTTGGTTAAAAAAATCCCTTGGCAGATCATTTTTTGAAAAACAGCAGTTTAAATTTCAAAATATTTCACAAAAAGATTTAATATATAATGAATGATCTTCAAATTGTTTACCTTTTCAGTTTTTTTTTTTATTGATCTATGTATATTTTGTTCCTCGTTATTTGCAAAGAAAGTTCAATTAAAATAATAATCTTATACTATAATTCAACACTTTCGTTTTTTTTTTTTAATTTACGATTGGATCTGAAAACTTGCTTGTTTATTTAGATCTGTTTTTGTTTGATTTTTAGTTCTTTAAAGTTCCTTTTTTAAAAACAATTTATTAGATTTTTTCAAACATAAAATAAAATATCACAATAGAGGGTGGATAGAAGAACAAAAGTTAAACTATTTAACCTTTCCCAAATGTATATTAAACAAATTAACTCAACATTCTACTGTTGTTAAAATAAAGCGTATAGAAATGAGTTATTATCTATCAAAATAAAAAACGAGTTTTTTTCTTATAGAAGACCGAAACATCAACTGAATAAAGAAATTAACAATAAGCCTTAATTAAATATGGTATTGGTTTCTTAAATTTTTCTTATTTAAAAAGAAATTCTCAAAATTAAATGATTGAATTCAACAGGGGTGTAACTAACTCGTGTTTTTTATTTTAGCTCATTATTAAAATTTAACTCATGCAAAAAAGATAGGATGACTCTAGAAATAAAAGAACCCAATCAATGTGGTAGAAACGGTATATAAACAAGAAATTGTGTTCTTTAAATAAATTTTAAAAAAGAATTATGAAGATACTGAAAGATTAAAATGTAATTTTTTGAAAAAAAAATGAGCATAATTTTATTTTTTGAATTTTTATAAAAAAATCATTTAATCTCTCAAATTTTGTAAATATGAAGAAATTTTTGAAACAAAAGCATTTAATATAAATTGAATCATTTTGATTAATCAAAGATCTAACCTCTAAAGTCAATTTGGATCTGAACCAAGAATCTATAAGTGATTCCTGGTGTTCCGATACCCAAGTCTGAAAAAAAAAATGGGAGTTAAATTTTCGTAAGGGGTTTAAGTTTGTCTGAACGGGTTACTTACACCACTGTAAAATGTATCTCAAAAAATAGTTCAAATTTTTGAATAGAATTTTATCATCAAATAAACAAAAAAAAATCAAAAAAATTGAGAATATTACAAAAATTTCGACTGATTGGAATCCTAATTTTTTTTTTATTGAAAATGTCAAGGTGTTAACTTTCAAAATTGATTTGAACTTAGGTATACTATTGGGTATTAAATTCGATGTTGCATTGGAACAAGAAGAAAAAAAAGCACGGAATATATTTTGAAATATCGATTATATTAGTTGTGCACACATTTGTTTGATCACAGTATTATGGAATTTAATTTTAACAGTGAAACTAAAATTCATACATTTTTTTTCTACAAGCACTTTATATTCTCAAAAGTAAATAGACACTACCAAAGTAAAAAATGTTATTTTCACAGTTTCTTTTAAAAACAATAAAAAGTGAAAATTTTGACTTTCTGGTGACTACTCCCTTAACAACCTTTTTTGGAGAGCTGAAAGAAAATTTTCTGGAATTTGTTTTTCATAAATAGTATTAATAATAACATTAATTGTAAAATAAATAATACAAAATTTTCAGTTAACTTTCCAAAAAAAGATTTCATAATTATTTAGCTTTTAAAATTTGTAATTCTGTAAGGAAACATAAATTATTCATTTGGCTTTATGGATTGGTAACTTTGATGTTTTATATTAATTCTTGAAAGGTGTTTTGATTTTTTTTGACAAGCTGAATGAAAATTTTGATTCTATTAATTGTTCAATTAACAGTATTAGTTTCGGTATTTTAGAATTGGGAACTTTGAAGTTTTTTTTTAATAATTGATACTGGTATTTGAATTATAAATGGGAAAATATTTTCAATCATTTCTCATATTTTTATACGTGAGAGGGTTTCCCAAAGAAGTAGGTTGTACATTGGTGGCTTTTTTACAAAAAGGAAATTTTAAACCTAGTGAAAAAATTTCCCATTTGTAATTCAAATACCAGTATGTGATTTTTTGGAAAGCTGAATGAAAAATGTGATCTTTTAATTTCAAAATTAACAGTAAAATGAGATGTGTTAAACACCACACATATTAAATTTTATGATCACTCTTTTCTTATTATGTTTGAAAGTGATGAAAAAAAGAAAAAATTTTTGAAAAATCAGTTAATTGTTAACGTATAGATATTTCATAAGATCAATTCTAACTTCAAAAACTACTTTGATATCAACACTTCAGTAGAAATCATGATATACGTTATTGGATTAAATTATTTATTAATTATTTTTTTTTACTTTGTTTCTCATGACTCGGATTGTGTCTGAACTTGAAGACTTTAATTCTTATTTTTCACCATTTAAACTAATTCAAGATCAAAGCAAAAAGCGTGCAAAGTCTGTTGCCCATAATTCAAACCTCCAAAAAGGAAGAAGAACTGGGATTGTGATTAATGTAACAAAAAATAAGCGCAATAATTTTGATCTGATTGGTGAATATTTCAATTCAAGCAGTGAGTGTGAAAACACTTTGGAATACAACAAAGAGAACAAAAGAGCAAATCCAAGATCGAAGAACCAAATGACAACTTCTTTTAACAGCACTCTTGGCAAGAGGAAAAATCGAAATTTGAGCAAGAATAAAAACAAATTTAGAACTAAAAAGAAAGAAAACAAAAAAGAAGAAGACTTTCTTTTTAAACGATTAAAAAACAAAAAACAAAAAAAAAAATCCCTTTTAACTGATCTCAACGTAACCAACAACAAGAAGAAAGCTCAAACGCCATTTTCTCAAAACATTGAAAATCACAAGAAATCTCTTATTCGAAGAAACAAATTAAAAACGAAAAGAAAAAAAAACCGAGTAACAAGTTTTCATAATTTCACCTTTAAAACACAAAATCAGAAAAAGAAAAAGAGAATGAAAAATAAATTTCAAATCAAACCAAAATTTGCTTTTGCTAAAAAGAATTCTTTAACTACAAAAAAGAAACATCAGTTCACCGATAAAAAAGCGAAAAATTTCCCATTTTCACCAAATTATGAGAAGGTTAACCAGAATTATTTACATAAAACAAAGCCAATTAATGAATATTTAATAAGCAAACCAAAATTAAACAAAGAGAAAATAAAACCACGAACAACAACTAAAAACCGAAACAAAAAAACAACCCAAAAGGTTTTGAATCGTATTCAAAAAGAAAAAGAAAAAAAGAAAATGCTAAAAAAAAAGGAAAAGAAAAAAGAAAAAGAAAAAGAGAAAGAGAAAGAGAAATTATATGAAGAAAAAGAAAATTTTAATGATAATTTTTTTTCTGATCAAGAAATAAGTGCAGGTTTTAATTCATTTTCTGAAATAGAAGAACAAAATGGAAATGAAATAAAAAAAAATAAAAAAAAGAAAAACAAAATAAAAAAGAAGAAAAACAAAAAGAACAAGAACAAGAAAACAAAAATTAAAACAAAGAAGAAAAAGAAAAAGAAAAAGAATAAGAAAAAGAAAAAGAAAAAGAATCAAGATCTTTATCAACCAAACCTATTTTCCAGAAATAGTAATTTCCCTTCCCAGCGTTCATTAAGGAGAAGTAAAAGAACAAGAATTTTACCAATAAAATTTTGGAAAGAAAGAGCAATCTACGAAATGGATCAAAATGGGTGCCAAGTTCTTATTGGTGTTGAACGGACAGACAAGCCCCTATCCCCACCACAAAAACAAGACGAATATCCATCACAAAATACAAAAAAAAACAAAACAAAAAAAAAAATATAAGCAAAAGAAGAATGAGAATAAAAGAAAAAGAAAATTTTGCAATTGGGAAAATAATAATAACCATACTTTAGGTAATTCTTATACAACAAAGAAATCTAAAAAGTCAAAACAAAAAAAAAAAATAAAAAATACTAATAATGAAATGTTCCACCTTAATTCCCAAAAGATGGATCTACAGATAGAAAAAAGCAAAAATAAAAAGAAGATGAAGACCGAAAGGAAAAAGAAAAAGAGAAAGAAAAAAACCCACCATACTTCAAAAAAACAACGATTATTAACAAAAGAAAAATCAGAAATAAAATTTATTAAAGTCAATTCAAATAATGCCACCTCATCGTACAAAATGGGGGACGCACTCTTACTCCCAGAATGCAGAGCAAGGACTATCAAAATATCAAAAAACGAACAAGTTATCAGAAAAAAGACACGGGTCAACGAAATGTGGTTTGTTAAAGAAGGTGCAGTACAACTTTTTTTCTTAAAGAAAAATCGAATCCTAAATGCAGGATCTTTTTTTTTTATACCCAAAAAACACAATTTTTCATTAAAAAATCATTCACCATCTTCAGATTTATATTTATCACAAATACAATTGTTTAAATAAAACTATTGTTTAAATACCATATACGTGCATCTATATGTATATGTATATACATTTATTTCATTTTAATTTTTGTTACAATCATTTGTTTGATTTATTTTGGATTTTTTTTTTTTTTTTGTTTAAAATTATGAATTAATCTCTAATTTCCTTAAATTGTCTCAAAAGAAAAAAAAATGATTGTCTGGTACAACTAACCACAAAAATTTACTTCATAAATTAAAATTTTATTTTTAATTTTTTTTTATTAAAGAGAAGAGGCCCAATAAAATTATTTCTTGAGTGGCGTTAATTTTTTTTTAATATTTGAAATTAAAAAAAAAAAAAAAACAGGTTCGCTTTTCTAGAATTCAAAAAAAAAATAGAGAAAAATCTTTGATTTTACTCATCTCTTTTAAACCCTAAAGAAGTGCTGTTATGTTTTCTAGGGTTTTCTGTTTCATCTATAAAATCAATCGACTTTCGTTAGGTTTTTTTGAGTTTTCTCTTTATTTTGAAAATCAATCGATTTTCGTTAGTTTTTTTTTACTTTTAGAAATAAAATAGAACCCCCCCAAAAAAAAACCTAGAACACTTAACAAATAAATAGAAACCCCCAAGAAAATCTTGACCCCCTGACGGCACACCTTGGCACCCCACATTAGTTTTTTTTTTTTTTTTTTTTCAATTTTTGTTTTGATTCGAAGGCCAATAGATTTTCGAAACAAAAACAAAAAGTAAAAAAAAAACAGACTTTGGATTTCTTGTGTTTTCTATTTGCTTGTGAAGGGTTCTAGTTTTTTTTTTTTTTACTTTAAAAATAAACAGAAAATTCATTAAAATTTTCGGTTTATTTCTAAAGTAAAAAAAAACCTCACGAAAATCAATAGATTTTACTGAGAAAACAGAAAACCTCAATAATACCGATCTTAAGTTTTCTAGAATTTACAAGAACAGAGTAAAATCAATGTTTTTTTACTCTTTTGTATTCGAGAAAAGTTGAGTTTTTTTTTTTCTGGAATTAAAAAAAAACAAAAATTAGATACCCTCTAGCATTTAACGGTGCACAATGGTCACTTTCCAAAAGTCTGGATTTATTCAGTTTTTTTTTTTTTTTCACTTGCTAAAAAAATGTAGGATTATATGTCTTAGAAGATTTTTTCTGATAAAAAAAAAGAAAAGAAAAATATATTATTTTGATGAAGAAACAAGAAAAAGAGAGAGAAAAATAAAAAAATAAAAGAGATGAAAAAAATAATAATAAAAAGAATTTATTTTTAAGGTTTTTTTTTTGTAAAATGAGTGTTGAATGGATGGACTGATGGTTGTTCACTGTTAGCCAAAAATTTCGAGATCATGACCATAATTTGTTTTACTAAATATATCTAAATATTTAATGTACTATCCCTCAAAAGAAATATATTACTCTCTTAAGTTATTAATTATACCATTATAAATTATTTATATGTATAAAATATTGAGTTTTTTAAGAATTAGAATTTGTTTTGAAAAATTTCTTTTATTGTTTTTTTTTTTATTTAAATATATAAGTATATATATTCTTGTTTATCAACAACGAACTAGCTTTTACATTCTTATTATTATTGTAAATAAAAAAAATTATAAACTAAAATTCAAAATTTTCCACACAGCTAAAACGTTCCAAACAATCACAATAATACAATTTCATTGAAATTGGAGATAATTTTGATTTTTGTAAAAGATGAAAATCATTTTTTCATCTTTTAGTTTTTGTTTTCATTTCATTGTTTGAATTACTTAATTTGTTTCGTTGGATCAAAATTTTTTTCAACCATCTGATATTAGGTTAAAGTTGAGTTGTACAAAATGAAGAACTCAAATAAAATTAGTTGGTAGTATCTAACCATTTGATCGATCAAATATTCCTAATAGAATTTCAACAAATTAACTAATGCATTTTTTTGTTTTGTTCTCTCCAAAATTTTTAACACACCCATGATTTATTTGTATTGATAATTATTTATTTATTGTTTTGTGAGTATTGTAATTTATAAACAAGTGTTAACATTTCAATTAGTGAATGGTTATAATTTGGTAAATCTTCTTGAATTGATTAAATAAGTTTTTTTTTCACAAATCGAATTTTGGTGTGTTAAAAATTTTGAATTGGGGTTTATTATTTAAATTACAAGTCATATTAAAATAAATAGTTTGCCAAACTGCTTCAAAGGGCAAATCAAAAAGTTTGAGAAAAATTTTTTGAAATTATTATTTTTAAACTTTAATTAAAGATCTCGTCTGAAATAAAAAAAATTTTTTCAATTTTGTAAAATAAATGTTTATTTTTATTATATCAAAAAAATACAATCTTCAAAAATTCCAATGTTTGATTCTTCTTGTTGTCGTTTTAATGTAAAAACACCCCAATAAGTATTATATTGTAATGAAAAGGACAGATTAATTTTCGCTCTTAGTACCTTGATATTTTGAGAAAAATTTTAAATTATGAATTAATTCTAATTTAAAATTGTTTGATAATTTTTTCGAGTTTTTATCAAATTTGTTTTTATTTTTATATTAAAATTATTTTAAAAAAATAATCCATTTTTTGTGTAAAATTTTTCTAATTGATCCTTCATATTTAAATTTTCTAATTCAATAATCATAGAACTTTAAGAAATCAGTGCCAAACTTTACTTCGGGTTTATTACTGAATTCTTTGATCGATTGATATAAATGTTTTGTTTAAAATAGGAAAACATTTGTATTAATTTTGTAAATACTTTTCTCCACCGGTTATTTTGACAACAATCTTATAAAATCATTTCAATAATAAACACTTTTGATTTTTTTTTTGGTTCAGTAATGTGTGTCAATTCAATTTGTACTAACTAGGAACAAATTTTCATTCTATGTTCTAAGAATTGACAAACTCTTTGAATTTACACCAAAGTATCCCACAACAATAGTTCTTTTAGTAAAATGTTCAAGATCTTTCATAAATTTTAAACATAAACCCAATTCTTTATTTGGCCCCTCTTGATTAACCATTTGACAAAAGCAGTTCTATTGAAAATGGGTATCAAAGTCTCCTAAATAATCATTTTTGGTTCACTTAAAATTAATTTACAAAATCTATTCTTTTGAAAATATACATATCATTCGCTACATTATCATTTTTGGATCAATTAAAAACAACAAACGTTTTTTATCGGAAAATTCATTTCTCAAACAGAAACAAAAACAGATTAAGTCCTTCTTCTGCAATACCATTATCAATTTAGTTTCAGAATTACCTGCTTAAAAATCATTTTTTTTTTTTTTTTCTTAAACAACACACTTATTTTAAATTAATTAAATGACTAAAAAAAGAAGAAATAATGGACGTGGTAAAAAAGGACGTGGTCACACAAAGTTTGTAAGATGCGACAACTGTTATAGAGCAGTTCCAAAAGATAAAGCAATCAAAAGATTCAATGTGCAAAATATTGTTGACAATACCTCCATTAGAGATATTTCAAACTCAAGTGTTTATGTTGGTAAGTGAGTTTTGTGTTTTTTTATATTTTTTGTTTGTTTTCGATCTGTAAAAATAACAAAGCGAAAACCAATATCTTTTTTTTTTATTATTTATTCGGAATAAAAAAAATTTCGATTTACTTTTTTTTTCTTTTTATTTTTTCTTTTTTCTTTTCATTAAATTTTCAAATCAAAAAAAAATTAATAAAAAAAAACGCAAAACTTGTTTCTTTTTTAATTTTTACACTTGCTGTTGGCCAATTTCCAAATTAATTAAATTTCCTTTTGGAAATAAAAAAAGAGTATGAACTTCCAAAAACATACATGAAATCAAACCTTTGCGTTAGCTGTGCTATTCATAGAAAATTAGTACGTGTCAGAAGTAGAACAGATCGACGTAAAAGAGATCCACCAAGAAGAAGAGGCAGAGGAAGAGGTGGAAGAGGAAGAGGAAGAGGTGGCAGTGGAAGAGGAAGAGGCGGTAGAGGAAGAGGCAGAGGTAGAGGTAGAGGTAGAGGAAGAGGACAACAAGGAAGTGGAAGAGGCAGAGGCAGAGGCAGAGGTAGAGGTAGAGGCAGAGGACAACAAAACAATAAATTTTCGAGATTTAGCAACAACTCCAAAAATTAAACAATTAGCTTTTTGAATTCTCAAAAAAATGCTTCAAAACAATATAAATTTAACAAAATTATAAAAAAAATATTTACAACAATAGAAACATAGCGCCTTGCTTTCATTATTTTTTTATTTTATTTTTTTTCTTTTTATTTTCCTGATTATTTTTCTTTTTGATTTGCTTTTTTGTTTTATTTTATCATTTGGTTTATTCGAGAAAAAAAAATTTTCTTGAAGAAACAATCCGAAATCTAATTTAATATCTTAAAAAGTATTTTTATCACTGACAGGAAATTAATTTGGGATCTTACACAAGCCACATTTTTATTTGAAAAAATAGGGTTTACCTCAATAGTTTCTCAGGATTATCTTCCAAAATTCATATTTAACGGGTATTATCTCCAAAATGAGTTCTGATCAAAAAGAAATTGATTCAAGCAGGGACTGATCAAAACTTTTGTGTAAACCAAAATTTGAAAACATAATGTGCTTCGATATTTTTATTTTTTGAGGATTTCTTGTTTTTAGTGCAGCATTTCAGAGATAAAAAAAGATTTTATATCATATTTCTCTCTTATTTTACCACATAACAAGTTAAATGAGACTAATTAAAACTTTTTTATAGATTGTTACTTTAAAAATTAGTTGATCAGAACCCCAATAATAAAGATAAGAATACTCTCGAAAATTAAGAATTTGCTATTTTTATTACCAGGTGGGTATATTTTACCAATTTTTCATGCTTTAGTTAACTCGAAATTAAATTTTCAAATCATTTTTTATACTCTGTATATATATATATGTATGTATGTATATATATATATATATATATATATAATATAAACAATGGGTTGGTAAAATATACCCAAGTATATTTTTTTATCCACTAATGAAAAAATTGAAATCAAAATAAATTATAAATTTGTAAAGAATAAATAAATAAATATGATTTATTTCTATATCTTTTGTTGAATATTTAACATAATTGCTCTTCCTTTTTATTCAATGTTATTTTTAATAACAAATTGAAAAACTTTTTATTTTTGGAGAATCTTTTGAAAACAATTTACATTTTATGTCTAAAGAATTCCCAAAACGAATAATAAATCCCATTTTGATTATATTCTTATAATTTTGATTTTTTGTAAAGAAAATGGAATATGTTGTAAATATATCTTATATAATACAGATTTATTATTATTGTTGAAGAAGAGTAAATTACACCTTTCTTGCTCTTTTTTACAATTTAAAGAAGAAAGCTTGGTGTAAAACCATAGGTTGTACAATTTTTCGACTGAAAGATACACACGATTTTTTTTATGTTTAAAAAAAAAAAGAAAAAAATAGGTTTTTTGGAATTAATGGTTAAAAATAAATAAAAAAAAAAACAATTCTATCTTTATTTAAGATTATTTACAATTGCCCCCCCCCCCATGGAATTATTGAATAATTTGATTAAAGTTTATCATGAATCAATAATAAACATTTAAGGTGGTTTACACTTTAATTTAATGATTTTTTTTTTTCCTATTGATCTGATTTACCTTTTACCCATGTTAATTTTTGAATTTTCACTTTGTTTTTATTTTCAAGTTATACATACTTAAATGTTTCAATTTATCAGTGTTATTAAGAAAATGCTTGATCTTTTTCATTTGTTATTCTTTATCCTAATAAAAAAAAAATAATAAAATTAAAAAAAAAAATGTCAAAACAAAAATGTAATATAAATTTATGTAATATATTTCTTTTATTTCAAATTAATTTAATTTTATAAAGTTGAATAGGCAAAATTATAATGAATTTTGCCATTAACTTTTTGTAACCATATTTTTTTTTACTTAGTTGAAAATTGTATTTTGTTTTTTTTTTAATAATAATTAAATAATTTTACCCAAAGATTTCAAACATTGTTCTTTATTGTTACTTTATCTAATAATAATATCTAAAAAGAGGTCTGAAAACAAATATTTCAAATGAATAAAAAACAGAATAAATAGTTTTTTGAAAGAAATTCACGGATGGTTTTTTGTTTGGATTCCATCCAAATTTAGAAGACGACAATAACTGGTCTTCAAAATCGATATTTTAATTGAATTTTTATTTTATTCATACCAATTTCAACAAATCTATTTCCATATATAATCTCTTTTTTTTTTTTTTATCAAAAAGAAGATATATTTGTTCAAAATGTATAAATTCTCTGGAAAATGTATTGGTTTATTCTTTTATTGATTCCAATGGTTCATTTGGGATTATTTTTGGCGTGTATTTTTAATTTTAAGGTGTTACCAACTTTTTGATGCAGATACCTGAAAAAATAAATAAAAGGATGATTAAAGAATAAAAAGTTATGCAAATGTTTTCAATGATATTTTCAAAGTTGATCCACCTTGACTTGATCATAAAATGAATACTGTTAATTGAAAAATAAAAAGATCAAAATTTTATTCAGCTTTCCAAAAAAATCACATGTCAAGAATTAAAATAAATGAAGAAAATTCTCAATTCTAAGAGGGAAATTAATATTTTAATCTGATTTGTAGAATTAAAAAATTGAAAATTTATAGGTTTATTAATTTTTTTTTCAAAGCTAAATGAAAATTTTGTTAAATTTATTATGAAATAAAATGTATTGTGTAAAAAGTATCAAATCTAAGAACTTGTAAAAGTAAAAAAAAATGGTAAGATTAAATTTTTTTGATTAATTGTAAAGATTAGAAAACTCTATTGCAAGAAGAAAAATATAACTGGGTTGGGGAACATGCACAATTATGGTATTTGTATAATAAACGGGAAACGATTTTCACTTCATTTTCACCATTTTTCTTTGATCAATGGAGTTTTCAACAAAGTAGATTGTAATTTGTGTACCTCTTTGAAAAGGGAAATCAAAGATGATGGAAAATTTTTCCATTTATAATTCAGATATTAGTAAAGAATTTTCAAAAAAACAAATGTTGGACCATTAGCCTTAAAATCATTTCTTGTAATAGGTGAACTTTTTTTATTTATTTAGTTTTTTTTTGATTTTATATACTGCGAGAGATAAGAATCCTAAATGGATCAATATTCCAGAATTGTAAAAATAAAGTTAATCAGGAGTAATTTTATACTATTTAAAAATATTCTACAAGACCATTGGTCAAATCATTTGAAAATAAATTCTATTATAAAATGTTTAATAATGAGAGAGAATTAGATCTTTAACAATGTACATAATCATTGGTTGCAACAAAATATTTGGGTTTTTCATTCAATTAGAAGAAAAAATATATTATTTATGTGGGATCTTTAGTTCAAAAAAATTTCATCTACTGATATTTTCCAATTAAAATATGAAAATTTTATTTCCAGTTCCAAAATATTTTACATTGGTTAGTTCATTGAACCACCAAGGTTTTCTCAAAATTAGTTAGGGGTTACATTTCTGGTGATTACCTAAGCTTAATTAGGGACTGTTGTAAAAAATTTTGATTTCAAAGTATTTAAACAAGATCTAAAGTATTATTTTCAAGATAAACTTTGTTTTATAAAACCAAACATAGTCTTGAAAACGTATCATTACCTTCAACAATTAAAACCCCGAAACACTTTAAAAAAATTGCATAATCACAGCAGTTAAAAAAACAAAATTTGCAAAACAGTTGGGGTCTGAAAACAAAATTTATTGAAGTCAATGCTGTTATAAAAATAACTTTTGGAGGAATGAATTTTCAAATTGTTAAAATTATTTTCTTTTGATCAGAAAAATAGGAATTTTTAAGGTTTTTATACGATGTGGGTTTTGAGTTGGAAGGTTATTTCTTAAAAAGGTCAAATTTGTACTAAATTATTAAAAAGTTTCAAAATGAATTTTCTTTTCCTCTTATTTCGTAATTTAATATCTTTGGGTTTTTTCAATAAAAAAAGTGAGTTGACGTTAATACTGAATCTTAAATTGTATAATTTTTTGTAAATTACGTATCATGAACTTGAAATTGGAAAAATATTTTTGAACAAAAAAAGTTTTTTCGAATTTTTGTTATTTGCAAATTAACAGAAGAATGATATTCTTTAATTGATAACACCTTTTTAAAATATAATTGAGTAGTTGTTATCTCAAAAAAAAAATTTAATACAAATGAGAAATAATTCTTATTTTTATATTTTATTTTGTAAGGGTTTGAAATAATTGAGTATTTTTGTTTTACTATTTGAAAACATTCAATAACTATATTCCAAAGCTTAAATTTTATTGTTTCTTATATTTTTTTTTCAGATCTTCTCAAAAACTTTATTTTTCAAGATAATGATTCTCTGGCCATGATATTCATTATTGAAGATCTGGTTTGTGATCAAACTCAAAATAAATAAATTTTACAATACTTTAAAGAAACAATTCTAACATTACTGTATCAAAAAAAAAAAAACACTGGTTTATTCTGAAAAAATTTAAATTTTTCAAAAAACAAAGAGATAAGTAAAATAATGGTGATTCAACAAACCGTAAATCATTGAAAGATAAAAGTTTTTTCGAAAGAGTTAAAATCTTTGACTGAATCAATTGAGTTTGTAAATTTGTCAATTTACCAAATAACATCCTTTTGTACAAATAAAAAATTTAGTCAAGTCAATTAGGACAATAAGCACACTATTAAGTAAAAGGGGTTTCCTAACTCGTTTTTTTGAGGGGGGGTTAAATCGAGTCATACCGGAAGGGTTTTTGTAATATTAAAGTTTTTAAACTGTGAAAAAGAATAATACCAAAAAAGATTTTATCAAAAATAAGAATTACCACTAATAAAAAAATCCAAGTTGGTAAAGAGAATTATTTGCAGAACATTGTTGCTTGTGTTGTATAATTATTTTTCTTTCTGTTTTGTCAGGAAGATTATCAAACTTTTTGAGACAAATAAATAAAAAAATTTTTACTTTTTTTGATTTTTATTTTCATTTTACCAAACTTGCTTTTTCCAAAACTAGAGCTTTTAATGAGTGACGTTGATCTTTAACATTCTTTTTTATTGCTACACATTCTTTTTATCTTGTTTGATCTAACTTTCCGAATTGTTTCAAAAATTGACGAAAAGAAAAAATTTAAGTTCCAACTTCCGAGAATTTTAAATTCAAATATTCAATTATTCTAATTTTCACTCGTTTGAAGTGTAGTCTGTTGTTTAAATTGAAGTGTCTCTCCAGTTTGGGATATAAATGTATTTTTAACTCTGAGAAAAGGTTTATCAAAGGTTGTAAAAAAAGCATTTTGTAATTTTTGTGTAATTTCTCAAAATAATTCCAAAATTCTTCTTCTTTCAATTTATCATGGTTTTTTAAGAACTTTTTCCGAAAAAAAATTTGTTTTCGCTCAAAATAAAAAGTAGAAAAAGCACACAAAAAAAAAAAAAAAAAAATTTTATCAAATTAATCTAAAAGTTTATTGATTTTTTAAGCATGTAGATATTTTTTTTTTAAAAAAAAAATCTAACAAGAAATAAATTAGTTTTCTCAGAATTGAGAAGTGAAAAAAAAAGAATTACAGAAAAAAATCAAACAAAAACAAGAAAAAATCTAATGTTAAAAATAACAAAAAAAAAAACGAAATCCGTTCATTGCCAAGGAGGCGGTGCACTCAAATTGCAATTGTGATTAGTTATGTAAACAGTTCACAATTAAATTCTCCATGAAGGAACTCGTTTCAATGGGACATTAAAAGACTTTCGAAGCTCACGTTCGTTTTGTGTTTGGATAACTTGGAGGTATCTGTGGGGCTGGATGAAGGTCAAGGGGGATTCGTTTTCGGATAAGCTGTCCTCTTCGCTCTCGGAGCTAATGCTTGAAAGGGTTAATGTGCGTGGGCTGTGGTAATTGATTGGGATTGGCACACTGCGCTTCTTTTTTTGGGGGTTGTTCATTGGGATTGCTTTTGTGAAAAATTGCTGTTGCTTGTGTTCTTCTTTTCTACTTTTAGGATCGTCAAAGAATAAAGAAAAGATTTCTGTGGAACGCTCTTCTTCAGAATTGTCCTCAGAGACAATGCCTGAGAATTGGAATTTGCTACAAAGACAGTTGCTTTCCTCGCTGTCTGTTGTTAGGCTTCTTTCGCTCGTGGCCATTTGTTCAATTACTTCACATTCGTAATTGTTTGTGCTTTCATCGTCATCATTTGGGAATCTGAAAAAAGGTTCAAAGGTGTTCTGTTGTTGTGAGTTAGAAAATGTATTATTCATCATATTTTTTTGTGTTAATATTCTTCAAAAGGGTTTGGTTATTTATTTAAAAAGTTGTAAAAAAGAATAAATTATTCAAATAGTTTTTGAAAATTGAGTCGAAAGGAAATGTAATTTAAAAAAAAAATGAAAAGCAAATGTAGAATTTTTGTTTTTGCTAACAAAAAACACAGGATTGCCAAAATGTACTTTTGTTTAATAATGGATGTTTCTGCTGGGTTACTTGAAAGACAAAACGATTTCAAATTCAAATAATTTGAAGGGTTTTATAAATAATTTCGACAATCTGTTCAAATGGTTACAAAGCAGTCCATTTTGTTTTTCGGTGTCTTGTATAATTCCAAATAACAAAGATCTTACTATTTCTGATCTGAATTAATAATTTTTTCAAAGAATTGATTAGTAATAGGAACAAATTAAAACTACGGAATGAAGTCCTGTATCATTTTCTCATTTTTGGGTAAAGTTTACAGAAACAAAAAAATATTTTAATTTTTTTAGGTTTAACTTACTTTAGAAAAACTTTTTGGAAATGAAAACGAAATTCTTGGTCTATTTCTACATTCCGACTTTTTATGGCTGTTGGGTTCTATTTCATTATTTTTGGTTTTTCTTCTTTCAAATTCTCTAATTTTAGAATTATTTTTAATTTCAAATTATGGAAAAAGTTACCTGTGTTTCTTCTTGACTTTTTAAAATTCATTAAATTCAATTTTAAATTTAGAATTCTTTATAAAAAATGAGATAAAAAAATTTCTTTTCGATCGAATAAATCTGTCATTATCAAATTAAAAACAACCTTAATTACCGAAGAGTAACGTTCCACGAAATTCATTGTACAAATTCTACAAATTTTAAATTGGAAATTATGAAGCGACATTACCCTTTTGTGAAAAATTTATTTCACTTTTTAAACAAAGAATTTCTTTTAGAATGACAATTAAATTCCAATACAGTCATTTTCTTCATGATTATAGACTTTTGTTTTTTTTTTCGAAAGTAAGTACTTTTTAAAACGAAAGAAAAAAAAAATTCCTTTTATTCCTACTACAAAGTGAAAGAGAAAATTCTTTACTGGAAGAAAAGAAAGTCAAATTCATTTTTTTGGTGGTTTGTTTCTGTTCAATGACTTACCTGCAAGATTGATTATTTTAGGTAGGAAATGTTTTTTTTCAAAAAGTTATTTTTACTTTGTAAATATAAATTTAGAGTTTTGGATTTAAAAAGAAAGAGATCTGAATTAAAACTTTCTATGAATTTGGAAAAGGAAAGTTATATTTAAGGAAGAAATTATTATTAAATAAAAAGGAAAATAACCTTTTTAAAAAATATTTACAAAATTGTCCTCAAAAATAATTACAAGGCAAATTCTTATGGTTTGAGTTAAACAGTCTAACTAATTCATTATGAGAAGTTTTTGTTTCTAATTTCTTATTTGAAAAAGGGCAAGAAATTTACCTTTTCAAAAGAACTATTGTCTTTTTATTGTCTGTTAAAAATACACCCGAGACAAAATCATGTTTTTTTTTTGTCACAATAAGGTTTAGCCAAGATTCTGTTTAAAATTTATGATTTTTTTTACAAATTTACATTTGGGCAACTATTTATTGGTCAAAATTAGGTATAAATCGAAAATATTTCAAAAGCCAAAAACCTGTTCTTCTCATCCATTCAACAAAATAACAAAGTACTCTGATGTTAAAGACAATCTAAAAGAATTGTACAAAAACTTTCGGAGCGAAAGCAAGATAATAAAAAAGCAAAAATCAAATATTAAATTTTACATTGTTATAATAATTACGAAAAGTTAAGAAATCTATAAATTTTTTTTTTTCAAAATCCCTTCAAAAATTCAAAAAAAAAGACAATATTTTAACTTTCCTTCGAACACCTAAACAATTAAGTGTTTTTTTGTTTTGTTTTTTAGAATCGTATTTCAATACTTTTAGGGAGTTTACAATTTGTATTACTTTTGAGTGATTAGTGCTACTCAAGGCACTTTTATTAATCCAGTGTATTGCGACTGAAACCAAATCATAATCATTTCCAAAACATATTACCCCAAAAAAATCGATATTAAATAGTATTCAAAAATATATTTTTAGATTTTTAATTATTATTCCCAAAAGAATAAACTGAGTATTGACACCCCCGGCTTTAAAACAAACACTTCATATTTTTTCCTAGAGCTGTACATAATAAATGACAAAAAAAAAAAAAAAAAAAAAAAAATGAATCAAAAGTAAATATAACATTCATTTAATATAGATTAACAAATCAAAAAAGTATGATTAAAAACTAAATTTTAAATTTATAAAATAATCCAAAAAAACAGAGATAATTTTTTAAATATTTTTCAGTGTCCAAAAAAACAATATTAAATTCCTAAATAAATTGGAAAAATGATGAAAAAAATCCAACCAAATGTATTCACAACGTAATTATCAGAATTACTAAAATGATCAATGGACCCACATTCAAAATTGATTCAGGTATCTATATAAACCATTTTTCAAAAAAAATTGACCCACTTTATAATGTTAATGGAAGTTGCATGAGGGTTTATCCCATATTCTTATCAAACAATATTTTTAAATTTTTAGATCGGGGCCATTATTTCCAATTTTGCAATTTTTTGTTTTGCCTATTCATAATTTTGATTTTGTTTTGGTTTTTCTTTTCTTGTTTTTTTACTTTATTTTTGAAGAAATTTTTTTTTTTTTTTCTAAAAATTTTTCTTATTCTTTTTTCTTGATTTCTTTTTTTCTTTTTTGCAAAAGATTATGTGGGAAAAAAAAGATCTTCGTAAAGACAAATAATCACTTAGAAAATTTAGAATATGTAAAGTCTTTTAAAACGAATTTAATAATTAATAAAAAATCTTCTTTTGAACCTTTTTTGGTGAAAGTTCAGTTATAAAAAATCTGTGATTCACTTTTCAAAAATTGTGACTCAGATTTTTTTATAATCTTTGATTTGATTGTTTTATTAATTTTTAAAATACCAGATTTTTATAAATTAAATAATAATTTAAAAGTGAATTATATATCAGATTTAACTATTTATTGTTCTTGAATACTAATATATATATATATATATATATATATATATATATATATACCTATAATTTATTATTTCAGGCGAGTCAAAATTTTTGAGAACATGTTTTTATATTAGTGACTAGAGTTGATGAATATTTTTGACACATATAAAAAAAAAAAAACACAAGTTTTATTTGAAAAACCATTGTTTGCAAACTACACTAGTAATTTTAACCAATTTAAAATATCGGCCAAACAAGACCATTTATGTTTACTATCCACTACAACATTCACAATCTAAAGATAGAAACAAAAATGATTTTTCAAGTACTTCATAATTCTTGATTTAGAACCCCAAAAGGTACTTATTTTTAATTTTTTTAATTGAAAGATTTTGCTGAATAATTATGAGAATAAAAATTCAAAGATTGGTTTACCTATTTTATTCCATTTTTCTCAAATAGTTTTATTTAAAATATCTTTCTGAGATATGAAAATAAATTCTAAAAATAATATTAAAAAATAGAATTATTTTGAAACTGGAAAAATTAACTCTTATTTTGAAAAAGAAATACTCAAAGTGTAAATTTAACTGAGATGATAAAAGGATCTCAAGTATTTCTTCGTCAACAATTTCACCATTTTCACATGAAAACTTTGACCTTAAATTCCAATAAAAAAAAAAAGGATCATTTTTTTTACTTTCTTACAAGAAAAAAAATACCAGTCTCAAATGGCCGAAAGCACAAACCAAACAATAAATGAGGTGTGTAGAATTTCAAATTTGACAACCGAAATAATTCGACATCGTGAGCTTTGTGATAAACTTCATCAGGATCTTGGCTTGCCAAGATTTGAAGAAAAGCATTTGTCGCGCGAAAAATCGGTTCGGATGCAACTGCTGAAATCAAGAAAGGCAATTGTTAAAGAATTAATCACTAGCGAGAAAACCAAATCGACTCCACGTGAAATATATTTAACTGAACTCGCAACAAGCCCCGTTTTAAGTATTTCCAAACTCTCAAATAATGTCGAGCGATCTGTTAATGAAAATGAACAATTATCTAATGAATTAAAACAACAAATCGAAAAAGAGCAAGAAAAAGTTGACAAACTTGACGATTTATTATATGAGCATAAAAAAACACAAGAGTCGTTAAAAGTAATGTTACAAGGAGTAATAGATCAACAAGAAAATCTAAACGATGAACAAAGCACAGAAAACGAAGAAGAAGAAGTCAAGAACAAGAACAAGAAAAAGAAAAAGAAAAAAAAAAAGAACAAGAACAAGAAGGATGACGAAGAAACAGAAAAGAGTAATTATGAAAAAATTGAATCAAAACTAAAAAACCAAATTGAAGAAACAAAAGAAAAAAATGCTTTAATTGTTTCAAATATGATAAAATTTACAAACAAATTTTTTGAAATGCCAACAGAAACTAATGAAAAAGAAAAAGAGACAAGAAAAAGAAAACGGAAAAAACAAGAAAACAAAAAGAAAAAGACAAAGAAACCCTTGTCACTTGGTAAAATTTTAGAGCTGTTGTTTGAATCAGCCACAAACGAACCAGAACTCAAATGGATCGATTCCAAGCCATTCTGGAAACCTTTTGTTGAGTTATTAGATCGTTCAGGAGTGATTGAAAAAAATCCTAAAAATCCCTCCTTAGTACGCTTGGCGTTTGATTTTAATTAACAAAAAAAAAAGATCTTAATGTGTTAATATTGGATTTAATTTTAAATAAACATTAATTAAGAGAGAAATTTTTCAGTTTTTGTATTTTTGTTTTTTTTTGAATTTTTCTTGAAGAAGAGATTGTTTGAAATATATTCAAACAGGATCAAAAAATCTAACTGTTGAGAGAAAAATATTGGACACAGAAATATGGTTGGACACCATTTTTAATTGGGAACCTTAGTAAAATTGAAAATCAAATCCTATTGATAACTAGGTGACTTTTATACAAATCCAGATTTAAAGGTATTACAAGTTCATTAATCTGTGGTGTGTGTAGAATACTCATTTGAATGGTTGATAACTAAAGTAGATCATGCTATTTTAACAAAAATCCAAGTTTTAGTAAAGTTTACTATTAAATCTGAAAATGGTAGTTTTTAAACTTGCTTTAGATTATACGAGATAAGGTTTTGAATAAGCAGAATTACATTAGTCCTTATTCTAATAAGTAGACTATTGTTATTTTCTTGAGTTATTTCACAAACGATTGAAATTAAAAATCATTTTCAGTAATGTTCCCAATTAAAATTGCTGTCAAACATTTTACACTCAACAGTAAATAAAAATTAAAAAAAAAAAGGAAATACTCTTCACACATTCCGAAACACATTGTATTAATTAGTATATACTGCTAAATTCAAATTAAAAAATTCAAATTTTACCAGTATTTGAAATTTTAATGAGACAAAATTTCAGTTGATAATCTCTTTTTTTCAATACAAAAATTTTTTTTTTTCATTAAGGATTCAGAGTTCTTTCAGCATTGAGCTAATATGCTTCAACATTAAAAAATTACCAAACAAATAAATAGAGATACCAATTATGATCTATTCCTTGAAATCTCTCCTATTTGTCAAAGAACAAAAGGAAAATGAAGTGACAGTTTTTTCATTTTTATTATTTGAATAACAATAATAACTCTGTCCTCTTTTTTTGAATAATGAATAATACTTATTGATGAGTTTTGGATTTATACACCCCAACAATTAATTACAATCAGCCTTTTCGAGATCTTTGTGAAGGTATCCAGAATATCTCAAAAATCAAATTCAAAAGTGAGTTGTAAATGAGAAAATAGTGTATAATTCATTCTGAAAGGTCTATTTTTTTTTGAAGACTATTTTGATAATTATTTTTGAATTATCTGAGAAAAATAACTTCTTTTTTTGGCAAGTTAGCAAAGGAAAAATTTTATATAAAGATCCAAAATAAAAAGCAAATGACTTTGATTGAAAAAATTGAACCGTTTGAAAAAAATTTTAAACAGGGAAAAAAAAAGTTTAGCACATTTTTTAATTGAGAACCTGAAATTTAAAAGTATTATTGCTTAATAAAAGAAAAAATAAATTATGAAAGACAAAAACGATGAACCAACAAGATTACAGTTTTTATAAATCGTTGTTTTGGTATACAGGGCTTTTTATTAATTGAACTATCATTCATTAAAAATTTGTTGAAAAAATTGTCCATTTTAAGATCTCAAACAATAACAACAATTTCGATAATAAAAGTAGATTTAAAGTGTTTTTGTTCGTTTGATTGAAAATAATAAAATGTATTAATCTTTGAAGTTTATTTGATTCTACGATTAATTGATTTTATTTTTTATTATTAGCAGTAAGGATCCCAATTAAAAACGATACATTTTTTTTTAGAAAACACTTTTTTTCCAGAATGGTAATTATTTTTTAAAACTAATTGTTACTGCAGATTTGTTCATGGTTATTAATGCTCTTTTTTAAAACACTGACTTTCAATTTAACTATTTTTGGTTAAATTTAACCGACAGAAAAAATGGGATTCAGATATTGAATTGGATTTGAACTTTAATCGAAAGAAATCTGATTATCTTTTTGAGTATTTGTGCTTGGAAATATTTCGATTTTTGAGAGACAAAAATAGAGATTAAAAAATAGAAAAAAAAAAATTATTTTTGAGGGATAAATACAAAAAAGTCGGAAAAAATACTCAAACGAGGAACGTAATAAGCATTTTTAGATCATTTTGACTAATTTTTAATTGCGCCAATTTTGGAAGATTAAAGGATCAAAATATTTTTCAAAAAAAAAATAATTCAAGTTGATTTTTTTTTAAATCGCTGATCTTCATATTTGAGTATTGTTAAAGAAACTATTCTTTCATGAATTATGGAATTTACCATTAAATCTATCGAATACAAATATATTTATTCAAAATGAAACACTTTTTCAATTTATCTCAGAAGAAATCTTTGAACGAATCAACGACTAATTTTCACACAAAATGCCCACACAACGATTTTCTTTGTCAGATCGTTCTTTCAGTAAAAAGATGATCAATTTTTTCTCTTTAAAAATTTCTTTTCTGAGATTGGTGATCCGGATTCTGAAAACATCCAATCCAAATATCATAAATAATCAAACAATTCAACGAGTAGTCAAAGTATGAATGTTATTTGTATAGAAATTTGGTTCCAATCATTAATAATAAAATGGATCGAGAAACAAAAAAGAGCACACATTTATTTCATTTTTTTTTCAAACAACAATTTTTTATTTTATTTAATATTTTTGATTTTTTTTTTTTTTTCGACCAAAAATAAAACTTTTGAAAATTTAAAACAAGTGTTGTAGTTTATTTTTTGAGATGTTGAAAGTAGAAACTCTTATTCCAGAGAATCCCCAAAAGAAAATCTATCAGTCACCCCGTAATCTCTATGAATTATATATTAATTGTTGGTATCAACAACATATAAATTTAGGAAATAAGGACTTTTTGTTTACAAAAGCACAAAACTCATGGAAAAAGAATAAATTTGATAAGAATTACATCTTTAACTATTTAAACAAAAATTCTAATCCTGAAGAATTGAAAAAGCTCGAGAACAAATTTCCCTTCAAGGGTAAAATAGTCTCTAATTTTTTTTCGTGTAATTCGAAAGAGGGGTTAAAAAACCAGAGATCAACTAAGAAAACGACACTGATTAAAAAAACAAAAACAAATGATCAACCAAAATATACACTAATTACAGGTGTTGAAATTGATCGAAATTTGTTTGTTCAAACCATACCAAGCCGTAAATTCCAAAAAAAAAGTAAATTAATAGAGGATTTCCAAGTTAAGAAAGCTGAACAGTCTGAAGATAATGGCAACAATCAAAATATGGACAAGGACGAGAAAGAGAATGAGAACGAGAACAGCCAAGCGTTCAGGGACGACGAAAGGGATGAAGAAGAGATCATGATCTCGAGCAAATTGGAGAAAATGTTGAATCATTTTTTTCCACAATTACCCAAAACAACGTTAAGAGCTTCGCTCAAAGACGAACAATTTCTTCAATTGCTTTCGCATGTTGCCGAAGGATGGTTGGAGATTGTGTCTTTGTTTGTACAATATAAGGAAGGCTTAATCAGGAAGAGGCAATCAAATTCGATCCTTCACGAAACCTTGGAGCTAACAGAGAATGAACTCAAGAAATTAAAGCAGCTGTTGGGGCAATTCTTTGCAAATGTGCAGAACGAAAACAAAAAGATCTTTTCCGCACTGAGGACCCAATGTATCGAGAAACTAAAGTTCCTACCAGAAATCCTGTGGCAAGCAAAAATAAGGCTAAGAAAAAGAATATATAGGCAGCGCGCTGTTGAAAAGGAAAGGCAAAAGCACTCATTTAACAAAAAAAAGAAAAAGAAAAATCAAAACCCAAAGTATCGAATTGTGGTTGGAAGAAACAAACAGACAAAGGAGAAGAATAAAAAAAAAAAAAAAAATAAAAAAAAAATAATTAAGGAGATCGACTATTTAGAAAGTGATTTGGTAAATACACACAGAATTACAAGATCAATGAATAAAAAAAGAAGACTCAACAAAATTCAAAAACAAAAAGAGGTTCCAATTGAAAAACAAGAACAAGAACAAGAACAAGAACAAGAGAAAGAGATAGAAATAGAGATGAGGAATGAAAATGAAAATGAAAAAGAAAAAGAAAGAGAAAGAGAAAGAGAAAGAGAAATAGAAATAGAAAAAGAAATAGAAATCAAAAAAGCACAGCAAAAAGAAGTCAAAAAAGAAAATGGGATTGGGGTTAATTTAAATTTGGGATTAGATTTAAAAACCGAAATAGACAATGACTACAAAATTGGAGTAAATGAGAAAAACTATAATCTACTGAATTCTAAAAAGCAAATAATTTTAAATTCATTTCAATATGAAAACAAAATCAAATCGAATATAATTAATAATATCTTGGGAATGAACAACCAAAAACACAAATTGAAAACAAACAACAAAAAGAAGAACAATAACGGTTCTCATAAGAATATGAATAATAATGGAGATTATTTAATCAAAATAAGAAACGATCCATTTAAAAACATTTCAAAGGAAAAGCCAATCTTTTTTTGTTTTAATAAAAAAAATTGGAGACAAACAGGATTAATTTTATTGGACAAAATAAATTTAAAAGACGATTGTTACCCATTAAAGGTTGATCAATTATTAAAAGTGAAAAAAGAAATCCAATCAAGGAAAATTTTATTTCTTGAAGATCTAATCAACAATTTGGAATTTACGAATGAACAAAAGTATAAGATATCTAAGCTTCAAATTGAGTTCCAATTATTAAACATCTTCCCAATCATTATAATTAGAAAGGGGCTAAAATCCTTAATTATCGATTTAAACGGGCTGATTAATAATTTAGATATGTATCAAGAATTATTAGAATTTGATTTCCCCACATTTCAAAATTTCTTATCAGAGATTGAAGAAGAAATCAATTACAACAAATTATTTACTCAAATGTTCGTCTCAAAATCTACACAGGACCTATTTGAGCTCATTGATTTGGATCAAACTTTAAGTAATGAAAATGGGGAAAATAATACAAACAGCAATAATAGCGATAAAGACTTTAACAGCAATGGCTTTATAGTGGGCAACCCAATTACAAACTCCTTATTTGACTATTCAGAATGGTTTGATTATATTAATGAAGATGGGCTATTGGAAGAAAAATTCCCAAAAAAGCTATCTGATTTTATCCAGTATGTTTATTCACAATCTGAAAATTATCAATTAATTTACCAACAATTTATTACAAAAAATAATGTTTGCAGTGGGAATAATAAAGATACAAACAACCAAATTAAAAATAATAATGAAAGTAGCTTAAAAAGGCATTATAATACTGAACAAAATGGTAACATGACAACAAAAAGACCAATCCTTTCTAATAAGAACGAGGTATGTGACGATGATAATACTAACACTGAGGAAACTGGAAATAATTTGATTTTTTTCCAAGAATCTGAAAATAAAGATGACAAGGAATTCAAAAATGTGTTATTAAAAAATTATAAATTTTTTAAATTTAAACTTTCTCAAGTAAAAGCAATCGAAAGCTCTGATTCGCAATTTGGGTTGTCTTCAAATTATTCTTATGACGAATCAAACTATTTTTCAAATGACTCGATTTACTTTAGTAATAATAATTTTGGCTTGCAGAATAGCCAACAAAGTGATGGATTGAAAATACCAGACCTAAATAAATATAATTCCGTTGAATCGGAAGATGAAGATTCTATAAAGAATTTAATCAATTATTCTTCAGATCCGATGCTATGCTATGCCCAAACACAAATTCAATATCTACTTGAACTAAGCTTTATGTACAATAAGGAATGCCAAGTAATTTCTACCTGTGAATTGCCAATTTTAGATCAAACTTTTGAGAAGAAAATCAATACTAAAAACAAAAAGAAGCATAAGGCAACGGAAAAGAAAAAAAATTCCTCTTTAAAAAAATTAACCTTTTCAATTTTTAATGAAATTAATGATGATGATAATAACACCGTATTAACAAATAAATATAATAATAATAATAATAATAGTGGTAGTGGCAATAATGTTGGTAGAAGTGACCGTGGTTCTGTCAGCACAAGAAATAACTTTAAAAAAATGAAAATTTATTCAACCTTAGTAATGCCTTTAAATTTAAAAGAAAAGCCGACATATTATTTTGACAACTTTGAAAGAAACCATATCAAATTAATAAATTCTGGCAATGTAAATATTTTTAATAATTCTTCCCAATATGATAGCGATACTATCCAATCTTTAACAAACCATTTAAGCTATTCATTACAAAAAAATAATTTACCAATTATTACAATTATTGTAAACTCAAACGAAATACAATCCCATCCAAGATCATTTTTATCATTAATATATTTTGGTAGATTATGGCGAGATAAAAAACTCGATATTTTAAACATTTGCTGTTACCCCGAAGACAATGAAAAATTAAATGCGGGGCAAAATGTGAAATCACATTTTAATCAAGAACTTGATTCCAAAAGAATTAAAGCACTATTCCAAGAATTAAAATTTAATCATGAAAGCCAAGAAATGATAAATAATAATAAAATTAATGATAATTTTGCGTTTGATTACGAAGAAGATTCCAATTCCAATTCCAATTCCGGTTCCTACTTTAATACATACGGTAATGATGAGAACGACAATATCGATTACAATGGGGCATATGATAATGGCAACAATGTCGATTATGACGACAACTACAGCTCTCATATTACAGAATTAAATGTTAATGAAGAAATACAAAATTTTAGTTCCAAAATGGAAAACGAAATTTTTAAAGAAAAAAATTGGAATTTTATCCCACAAAACTCAAATAAGAAAATTAATAAAGCATACGATGATTTAAACACAGTAAAGGCATTTTTAAACCTTGATTCCAAATACACAACCAAAAAACAATACCAAGAATTGTCCAATTTAAAACAAGAATTCCAATTTTTATTGAATCACTCGGATCGTAGATATAATTTATTATCGTTTATTAAATGTCAAGATCCAAATTGCGAACATTGTTCAAATAGCCCAATAAGAGCAATAAATTTATTATCAAAATTAAAGCCTTTCAATTACAAAATACCACAGCCTTCAATTTCCCAAAAAATCAAAAAGCATTATAATTCTTTATTAGAAATTTTTGATCATGTTGAAAAGTCTAAAAAATTTCTTAATTCTGAATATTTTACAGCTCAATATTGGTTAAAAAAAACAGAACAAGACAAAATTAATCAAGTTTTAAATCAAGATTTTATTTATGATGAAAATCACCCCTCTTATTATTCCATCAAATCATCATCACCACAGCAGCCACTTTCATCATCATCATCTTCATCTTCATCATCTTTGTCTTCTTCGTTTACACCCCTTTTTTCAGAATATTCATCACCAGATAACAATGATTCTCAAGATCATACACAATTTAATTTGAATGAAAATACGAGAAAAGTTTCTAATAATTTTAGGAAAAGAAAATTTAATCAAACAAATTTAAAGGAATTTCATTCAGATTTTTTTTATTTTTAAATTTTTTTTTACTATTTTATATTTTAATGTTATTACTATTATTATACTATTTCATTATTCTATATTTTTTTATCATTGTTATAGATATTTTAATTTGAATTTATTTATTTTGTTTTTAATTTGTGGTAATATTTTTTTTAAAAAATATTAATTACTAATAAATAAACTTTTTTGTTCATTTTTTATTTTTATTTTTCAATTAAAGAACGAGTGTTAGTTAATAATACAGAATACGAGATCACATTTTCTTTATAATATTTTTTTATTTTGAATCAAATAAAATAATAAAGAGATTTTATGAATTATTTTAAAGAGCTATTTGACAAGTAAACCCAAAAAATTACAAGTTGATTATACCCATACGTTTTTCTGGAAATTTCATTCATACAATCTGTTGTAAATTAATTACATTATTAATAACATACTTTTTTAGTTTTTAAATAATTATTATTTTGTTTTTTAATCTTGTTTGATAAAAAGTATTTGGCTTTTAAATATTTGTGTTTTTTTGATAATTATTTTATATCTTGGAACAACTTTCATAAAGAAACATTTTTTAGATTAAACCTTTTCTTTTCGTTTTTTGAATTGAATTCTTGATTGATATTCCTAAATCTTAAATAAATTCTATTTCAAAATTTTTTACTCACCAGAAATAATAAATTGAAAAAAAAAATATATATTCTTTAGTATTCAAGAACAACAATTAATAATTAAATATGATTCGTAATTTACTTTTAAATCATTCTAAATATTCAAAAACTTGAGATTGTAAAAATTGAAAAAAAAAAATAAAACCAAAAAACGGTAAAAGGACTTCAGAATTTTTGAAAAGAGCATTACTGATTTTTTATTAGTAAACTTTCTGCAAAATGGGTTAAAAAGAAGATTGATTACAGGTAATCAAATCCATTTTTAAAGTCTTTACAGAGTTTCATTTTTTTTTTTTTTGGGATTATTTGTCTTTTCAAAGATTTTTATTTTTTTACAAATGATCTTTCACAAAAAAAAAAAAATATCAAAAAAAAAAAAAATACAAAAAAAATGAAAAAACAAAAACAAAAATTTGAAAAAGCAAAATAAAAATTTGTGAAATTAGAAAAAATGATCTGGTCCAAAAATTTGAAAATATTTTTAAGATAATAATTATGGAATAAATCCCCATAACAACTTCCATTACCATTCTAAAGTATGCCAAAATTGTTGAAAAATAGCCTACTCTGGCAATTTTTCCCACGAAGTTAATCATTTTTTTATAATTATATAGACACTTGAATTGATTAAAATGAATATTTGGTTTTTTTCTTTGTTTTCCAAAACAACTAATTAATTCTTTTTCAAAAAATCATTGGAATGACCGCGATTGTTTTGAAAATTCTTTAATAATAAATCCAATTGTGATAAAATTTTATTTTAAATTTCATTATCTAAAAATATTATTAGAATTATAAGAATAAAAATGTCGGATCTGTCTGCTGTTCTAACTATTACTTAAAGGGACCTTGTTATAAAAAGAATTAAAGTTACCAAGCTCAAATCAAAACAACCAATTATTCTGATTCTTAGATATATGGAAACATCCTTTTTTATTTAAAGCCAATGCCACTATAGCTGAAAAGCTTTAGAAAATTTTATTTAATTAAAATTTGTTTTTTTTAATTTTATTGGTCAAATTAAAAACAATTTAAGAATCAAAAGTAATTTTTAACAAATAAAAAAATCAAAAGAAAAGAAATTTCCAAACAGAGAAAATAACAATAATCTAATAAAATCTTAATCAATAATAACTTTAACAACACACTTCTTTAAATATTGTTTTCTGTTTTGAAATATTTCAAATATAAGAGGAATTATTACCAAATGAAGAAATAATAAAAATTTAAGATGAGAGAATAACTTTTGTTTGACTTTAAAAAAGTCCCTACTTTACTAACCAATTAATTAAATTGAAAAAAAAAAACTCACACGAATATTTTTTTCTTAATAAAAATAAAAAATTGTTTCCAAACAGATGTAAATGAATATAAACTATTAATCGAGACAGATTCTTTTGTTTATTGTTTCAGATATCATCAATTTTCAATAAAAAGATATTAATTATTCTACATCTCAACAAAAAACTATAATTTATTTATCTTAGTTTCGAAACATATTTCTATAATCTTACTTACAATGATTGTTCATTTTTTATCTAAAAAATGAAATTTTGAATTAAAAATAACCAAGATAGTGAATTTTTACACAAAAAGGGGGTTAAAATAGTTCAGGGGGGGGTAATGAGAGTAAAATACTTTTTGTAATTATTATACCATTTCATAATAATAATTTAGTTAATCTTGAAATTAAAAAAATTGTATAAAATTTCCTTTGTAAAGTTCTTACTGTAATTTTTTAAATCTTGAAATACTCTTTTTTTGTTTGGAAATAAGATTTTTAAATGTTTAAATATATGAAATCAGAAAATGATATTTCAGAAAAATTTGCATTTTTAATTTTTAAACTTTGTGAACAAAAATAAAAATTCATACTTAAAAAAATATTGAATATGTTAAGGAGATTCATTTGAGTAGGATTGAAATTTACAAACTTCCTTCTTTTATATAAATACTTTAATTGTCAAAAAATATAATATGACACTTTTGCCCTCAAAAATAATTACTCTTACTCTTTAAAAAAACAACCTCTGAAAATTGCAACCAAAATTAAATATATAAAACCTTTATAAAATTTTTTTATTGTTTTTTTTTAAAAGAATTGCATTTTTTTATTAACAATTAAGAAAATAAAATTAAAACTGTTCCTCTCTTTTTAATTCAATATAAAACAATAATTTAAGTCATTTTATTTGTTAAAGAACTCTACTTAATAAAAAAAAATAAAATTAAAGTATGATTTAATATTCGTAAAAAAATTGTTCTTTGAATTTTGTTGGTTGAAATTGTAGTAACTATTGGGAAAAAAAGCAAAGAAGGGATAAAAGTTATCCACTATTTTTAATTGGGATCCTTACTAGAAATGAAAAAAATATTAAATAATACAACTCTGGTACTTTTAAGCTCACATTTTTAGACCACTTAAGGGTACAAAAAAAAAATAGGAAGGTCTAAAAAGAGGATCAGGTATAATAAGATTTAATCCATTTTATTCTACCCAAAAATGAACCCTTTATAAAATAATCAAATATCTTCTATTTTGTAAATTTTTCTTAAAAAAAACATTTTTTATAACGTGTTTGCTCAATTAGAGTTTCTTTTAAAATGTGTACATTATGTTAAAGAAAAAAATACATAATTAAAAATGTGATGTCGAATTAATTCAATAATGATTTTTATAATACTATCTTACAATAAATATTTTCTGTTGGTTAGTTGAAGACGAAAATTTTTATATAAGAATTTATCTTTTTTTTTTTTTTTTTTTTTTTTTTGAGACCATCCAAGAACACTTTTCAATATTTTTATTCAAAAAAAAAAATGATCTAGATTGTATTTATCAACCGGATTGATACCAATCTAATAAATTCGAATATATATTTGGGTTGTTTCTTCTTGAATTGATTTTAATTTTTTGGTAGTCAGTATTTTTCTATTAAAACCAATTTTGTTTTATTTAAAATTTTATGGTAGCCTTGGAACGGCTATAAAAATAGTTCCGAAATAAAGTTTTATTTTCGAGACGTTTAATCTCTTTTAATGGAAAAGTATACTGAAAAAAAATCTCATAGTCAATTACTTAACAAATTCAAAAAAAATAATAACTTCACATATTGATATTGAAAAATAAAGTTAAAATCTGATTACTCTAATACCAAAATTTCTTTAAAAATGATTTATAATATGAATTATTGTTTTTTAATTTATCAAGCTTTGGTCTATTTTTCAAATATTTTAAGGAGTTCAAAATCCTATTGATTTCTTATATTATTTCAAAAAAAAAAAATATGTTTATTGAAAGGATAGGAAACTTATTGTCTGTATCAAGAACTATAATAAAAATACATTTTAAAAAATACCACAAAGTCTTTGTGAAACTTTATATAAAAACAATCTTAATTTTTTTTTTTCCATTAAAGAGTGGGTACTAAAAGTCCACCTGTTTGCCCGAATCCCTAATTTGAATTAGAGATATTGTTGAACCAAGTGAGAGCTGGTCATTTCTCCCAAAAATCGGATCCGCTCCATAAATTGAGAGGGATTTTGTTCCAATTCCGTTCAGTTTTATAATAGTCAAAAAGATTCAATTCGGTCAAACGATTTCCTCAAAGAATTAGTGGTTCTAAGAAGCATAAGCCCGATTTTTAATTAAAATTACACCGTGGTGGCTATTTGAGAAAATGGTAAACAATAAGAAATAATGGTTAAGGGAATAGAACCCCGGCCTTCAGATTGTACACTGGGTTGTGTTTCCACTTGCCCATACCAGTTCAAAAACAATCTTAATTTCAAAAATAATACAAAAAATAATTTATATCTGAACAAAATATAATTTCTTTATAAGGTTAACAATTTTGAATTATTTTTTTCTGTTTGTTAAACTAAAAAACCATAAGAAAAACAACCTAGTCATTTAAAAAAAATTCCCCAAAATACTTTTTTATAACGTTGAAAATTCAACTTCAAATATCAAGAAATACTTTCTAACTTGATCATTTATTACTAACAATATACAAACCTTTCTAAATGTTTCAGTGGATTGGAGATTACTAAAGATGAAAAGTGTAAACGGTTTTAGTATTATTTCTCTATTATTTATTAATTTTTAAACAAATAAAACTAATTCAAATAAATATTTTAATATAAAAAAATAATCGATATTTTCAAATAACTAATTTTAATACTAACACACCTTGTTTGTACTCTGAGTATTTATAAAAGAATATTGCTAATCTTTTTAAATTTCAAGAAATTTAATAAATATTTGTGAATAAAATAGATGATCTAATTTTTTTAAGTTCTTCAATAGATTCAATATTTGATTTATTTTTATTGTATTTTTTCAATAAGATCAAAAGTTCAAGGTTATTTGTTCATACAGACCCTCATAAATTACTAAAAGTGAAATTTATTCAAAATACAACTTTTTCTTAATTTGATCCAAAAATCCCAAAAAAAGGATCAGATCTTTTAACTTAAAAATTCATTGTAAAAATGAACTCTTTTGAAAATGATAACTCATCTCTCAAAAGTAATAAATAAGTTGTTTTATCAACTTTAATATAATACTCATATCTCCACAATCTCTCTATTACCTTTCGGGGAAAAAATCATTAAGATTTTCTTCTCTCTTAAAAGAATATTTTAAAAAGTTTTTTAGTACCACTTTTAAACAATGAAACTATCTGGTGAAATCACAAGTTAAAATTTTATAAACTCTTCTAACCAAACCAAAATTGGAAACATAAAAATTCGGAAAAAGTTCAATACAAGCACATAAGCGATATTTCAAGAGAGAATTTATCTCAAAATAAAAATTTAAAACTTTTGATTACGTGAGAATTGTTTTTTTAAAAAAATGAACATTTCTTCAAGAGAAATGACTCTGGAATTTAAGTTAGTTTCTGTCAATTAATATTAACTAACATTTTTTTATTATTGTTTTCAAAAACTTATTCCTAAACAATCAAAATGGCGATGCGTAAATTAAAATTCCACGAAAAAAAATTGCTTCGAAGAGTAAATTTTTATGAATGGAAAAAAGAAAAGAAATCTCGTGAAGGAGCAGCACTTCGAAAGTATTATATTCAAGACGCTGAAGATTATAAGCAATATAACAAAACAGTGGGAATGATTAAAAAAATAGCAAACAAACTGAAAAAACTTGATCCAGAGGATCCATTTAGGATCGAATACACAGACTTGATTTTAAATAAATTGTATGACTTTCCTTTTCGTTTTCCTTTTAAAACACAAATAATAATTACATCATGGAAAGTATTTTTGCTTTTCCCTCTTGCTGTACATTATTTTTTTTTTAAAGTTTTTTCAGAAAAAAAAAGAAAGTTAACATTCTGTTTGGTAAAAATTAAGACCAAACTAATCACAAAAAGAAAATCCCCAAGCTTGGAATTGTAAATTAATTTTGAGCAGTAAAAATACTGGATCATTCGTTTTTAATTTCAAAGATTTTTTTTTTTTGTATCGATCAAATAGAAAAGAGAAAGAGACTACAAACAATCTTTGTAAAATTTCAAAAAAAAATCTTTAACGCACTCGATTTTCAAAACAAGAAATTATGGTATCCAAAAAATAAAAAAGAAAATATTCAAATTTACAAACAAAAAAAAACACTATTTATTTCTAGGTTTTACTGAAAAGATTCCAAAAGTTCACTTTCAAAGAGTTGAAAAAACTCAAAATAAACCTTCTTTTCAAAGCTTTCTAAGAGCGAGTTTTGAAAAGTGTTACACCACTGAAAAAAATACGAAACAAAGAGTTCGGGAAACACTTTTTTACTCTTCGCTTTTTGAAAACAGCTAACGTGTAATTAAAATTTGATTTTTTTAAAAGGAAAGAGAATAACAATGAAATCAATAACCAACCAAAAAATACCAACCTTTTGACACCTAATATATATTTCAAGACAAATTTAAGAACATTTTTCAATTTACAAGTTTATAGAAGAATTATCCAACACGTAGATTTGTCTTAAAATGGATATTATTTTCAGAAATTTACAAAATATATCTATTTGACTTGATGAATCAAGTTTTAGACGATTTTTACAAATCAAGAATTTTCTACTAGAAATTTGAACCAGAGATCGCTAAAATGTTTTACCCCCCCAATTACAATATATAAATGAATTTGATTCAATTCAACCGCTTTTCAAGAATTTTGATTTCTAAATCCAGGTTTTTGTTATTGCTATGACTCTTCGTTGTTATCTAGATATACTCTATGATAAATTTCAAAATTTGCAAAAGATTTTTTTGATCGATTTCCAATTTAATAATTTGATAACCCATACTACCAAAAATAATCTTTTATTTTATGGTGTGTTGATAAATCCAGAAATATTATTAAAAAAGTTTTAACTTCATTTTCCCATTTTTTAATTTTTTTTATCTTTTACTGATGAACCCAAAAGAATTTAAAAAAAAATTTAGTTACATTTCCATTTTATGAAATCCGAGTACTCATCTTCTCAAAACCGCTCACTGCAAAGAATATTTTGAATGACAATTAATTTTATAAAGTTTCTTTACATTTAAAAAAATAAAATTCTATATTTCCACCAGAGCAAAAAAAATGTAAAAATTTTGAAAATGAAGTAAAACTTTCAAAACTTTATTATTTCATTTCATGAAATATTTTTAAAAATCATTTTTTTTGACAAAGTTTCTTTGTATTTAAACAAGAAGCATTCATTCTTCATCTTTATTCAAAACAGAGTTATCAAGTTTATAAATACGAAAGCTGTTGAACGCAAAAATGTTTTACAATTTTTTGTAATTTAACAGCATTCTTAAAAATTTTTTATGGATATGTTCAAATTAACTTTCCTTTTTAAATTGATACTGAGGATTTTGAAAAAAAAGTTGGCATCAGCTTGTCAAAACATTTCTTTTTATTTCAAATAACTTTTTTGAATTTTCTTTTTTAATTTAGGAAAAATTTTAGAGTTGATAAGAATTTAAAAACAATCAAATCGATAATTAACCACATAAAATTTGCTATAGATCCTCATTAAAAGCAATTCCCCCCCTTTTTTTTTTATTTTTTATCAATTTTTTTTTTTTTAACCACAAAAAAATTTGTACGTGTCTTTTCCATGAAAATAATAGATTAATATTTCGAAACAAATTAAAAGAATAAAATCTTTGTGAATTAATTTCAAATCAAAATAAAGCCCAATTCAAAATTTTCAACACACCAAAATTCAATTTTTGAAAAAAAAAAAACTTATTTAATCAATTCTCGAAGAAATACCCAATTATAAACATCCACGAATTGGAATGTTAATAATTGTACATAAATTACAATACAAAACAAAAAAAATAAAAAAAATTCAATACCAATAAATTATCAGTGTGTTGAAAATTTTGGAGATGGGCAGAGCAAAAAAATGTATTGGTAAATTTGTTGAAATTCTATTATAATTATTGATCGAGCAAATAAACTATATTCCAAAAAATTTGACACAGTTTAAACAGTTGAAAGAATGACAATAATACACTTTAAATTCAATTTAGAAAGAATTTTGATTTTACAACCTATTTTCATTTTTTGTCTTTTTTGTTTTGTTTTCAATTCCTTTTTTCCAATTACGTAATCTATTTTGTTAGATCTGGAATTTTTTTTCGATGGTTGGTAGAATGGTTAGTGTTGAGTTTGTTTAATAGAAAAATCACATACAATTGGTAGATGGTATCTTACCATTTGATCGATCAACAATTTTTGGTGAAATTTCAAACAAATTTTTCAATATATTTTTTGTTCCGCTCGTTTCATTATTTTGGACACACCGGTTTTGATTTTTGAGTTTTATATTTTTTTCTTTTATTTGGATGAAAATGATTACTTATAAAAACATTAATACCCTGTAACTTAAATGTGGTTTTGTATTAGGTTTTGTAAAAATACAATAAATTGAGTTTTATTTTGTCAATTTTTGATTTTGGGTGTGTTCAAATTTTTGGAATGGGGTTTAGTTTGAGATCACCAACTAATTTCATTTGAGTTCTTCTATTTTGAACAACCCAACTTTAACCTAAGATCAATCGTTCGAAAAAAACATTGATCGAACGAAACAGCTAATGTTATTCAAAAAATAAAATAAAAACCAAAAAAGTAAAAAGATGAAAAAATAATTTTCATATTTTTGACAAAAACCAAAATTATTTCCAATTTGAATGAAATCGTATTATTGCGATTCGTTTAACTGTTTTAACTGTGTGTAAATTTTTGGGATTTTATTTAAAATTATTGTCATTCATTAATAATCGTGAAACCTATGGTTTTGTGCTTAAATTCTGTTTCAGAAATTTAATTAAAAGGGCAACTAGAGTGTATTTTACACTTCTTTAATGATGATCATAGAAAAAATAATTTTTTCAAAAATTAAGTGATTCTTTGTTTTTGTACCATCAACGCAGCTTCTAAACTTTAAAATACCATTTTTTGTATAAAAGTAAAAAAAGGTATTAATTCATTGTAACTTTGTTTAAAATTCGCTTTTTTTGAGAGTTCCTTATCATAAATTATTTATAATTAACTCTTTGGTTGTGTTGGTATAATAATAATCAATTTTTTTATTCGAACAACAAGCATTTATTCCATGAGGTTTATAAAAAAAGGAAATTGAAAAAACAAAAACAAAAGATAGAAAATTTTTGAAAAATCTTCTTTAAGAGCAATATTAGTATTGTAAATATAATATCAATATTCTAAATCTTTTTTTACAACTATTTAGAATATGAAAATTGCTTAACATAAAAATATATTGTGCTTTTTTTTTTTTAAAAACTTTAGTTTATAAAAAATCTCGTTTTGTTTGTTTTTTTTTGTATTTTTTATTATCAAGTACAATTCTAAATTGTTTTTTTTTTTTCAATTCCAACCTTTATTCCTTCTCTTTTTAATGAAATCTTTTAAATTTTTATATTCTCAACCTTATCAACAAAAAAACTTTCTCAAAATAAAAAATTTAATCTTGCAAAATTTTTCTTCTTATTTTAAAATAAATAATGTATTTATTTTTGATTTTATTTTTTATTAAATTAAATAGGTACGATCTCGGGTTAACAAAATCAAAAAAAAATCTAGAGTCGTGTGATCGAATTTCTGCAACTTCGTTTTGCCGAAGAAGATTGCCTGTTATTGCAAAAAAATTACATTTTGCAGAAAATATGAAACAAGCTGTCATGTTTACAGAACAAGGGCATTTTTCATTAGGCCCAAATGTCGTAGAAGATCCAAAATTAATAATACCTATCTCAATGGAGAAATATATTACATGGACTAGCGGTTCTGTACTCAAAAGGAAAATTGCAAACTATCACGATAATGTTGATGATTTTGATTTAAGTGATTAATAAAATAGATTTATTTTTCAAATTTCTTTTTTGTTTTTTTTTTTTTAATTTTTATTTTTATTTTTTATTTTACAGTTTAAAGAATTTCTTATTTTCATTTATTTATATAATCATCATTTTGTATTTAAAAATATTATTCTTTATAGAGTAGAATCAAAAATTTTTATTTTTATCTTTTGTTACGAATCTTTTACAAAATAATAAAATTCAAAAATTTTACCACAGTTAAAACCGTTTAAAAGAATAACCAAACTACACTTTCCTGAAGTTTGGAATTAATTTTAATTTTTAAATTATTTAAAAATCATTTTTTTATCTTTTTTTTTGTTTATTGTTTTTTGTTTTTATTTCGTTTTTCTATTTATATAATTGTTTACTTATGACTGGAAAGAATTTTATGAAAGATAAATAATTTGTGAGATTTGAGTTTTTATAAATATAAAATCCTAATAAAATTGGTTGATGCCATCTAGCCTTTTAATCAATCATTAGTTTTTTCTTGAAATTTCAATAAATTTGGAAATATTAATATATAAACCCCATTCCAAAAATTTGGACACACTCAAAATCAAAAATTGACAAAATAAAACTCAATTTATTGTATTTTTACAAAACCTAATATAAAACCACATTTAAGTTACAGGGTATTAATATTTTTATAAGTAATCATTTTCATCCAAATAAAAGAAAAAAATATAAAACTCAAAAAAAAAAAATTGGTGTTTCCAAAATAATGAAACGAGTGGAACAAAAAATGTATTGGTAAATTTGTTGAAATTACACCAACAATTGTTGTTCGATCAAATGTTAAGATACCATCTACCAATTGTAGGTGATTTTTCATTTTGATAAACTCAACACTAACCTTCTATCAACCATTGAATAAAAATTTCCAGACCCAACGAAACGGATTATGTAATTGAGAAAAGGGAAAGGAAAATAAAAACCACAAAAAATCAAATAGTTTGTAAAATTAAAAATTATTTCCTAAATTGAATGTAAAGTTGAGTATTGTTATTGTTTCATCTGTTTAAACTGTGTCAAAATTTTTGGAATTTAGTTTTTATATATTATTATTTTTTCACTCCAAAAATTGTAGACAAAATGTTTTGTTTGAAGATTTCTAATTATATATTTTTTTTTCTGAAAGTAGTAAATATGATGATGTTTTTAAACTTAAAAAGTTCATAGATCTAATTTAATCTTGTGGAAAAGTTCTACATTTCAATTTTAAAAGGTTGATTCTTCTTATATCTAAATCAAAATAATTTTATGAAGGTTCTAGGTTTTTGTTGTAATTTTTTGTCCCAAATCAAAAAAACATGTAAAAATTGTTGTTTTATAATAAAATATTACTTATTTAATTTTTATATTAGTGATAAATTAATATTCAATAAATATTTAAGAGATTTTATAAAAATAAAACAATTCAAATGTAGTCGTTTTGGATTATAAAGTAAGAATTAAAACAAAAATTAACATATTACACTATTTTTTTCAACAAGTGAATTATTATAGCGTTCAGAAAATTACCTGTTCAGAGTATCTAATGTACATTTCAAATAAAATAAACCATTTTTTTTTGACATACACATCCTTAATTTGGTATTTAATTTTGAACTCGATATTTTACATCTGATCAAATCAATTTTGAATCTTAATACAATTCTATTTAAAGAAACATTTTAAATTATGAAGAGAATTAGTGAAAACATTTTTATAATTTTTCCTGTTTTCAGTAAATTAAATTGTTTATTCTATCGTGAAAAAGGAAATATGTTTACCATTGATAATTTATTTTTACAATTTTTATTTTGAACTGTCAAATTTTAAGAACCCAATGTAATATTTACTTTTTTTTTATTATTGATTTATGTTGTTATTTAATCTACAAGCTTTCTTGAAAAGGATTAAAAGACTTTTTAAATTGAAAAACTGTTTTACCTCGTCTGCACAAGTCATTGTATAAACACTAATGCTTTTGAATGGATAACTCTACACCATTCAACACCCCCATAAATCAATAATATTCTTCATTAATGTATTATTATCGGTCTTTTTTACATTCAAACAAAATGAAACTCTTCTCGATTAAAAATTGTTATTGAAATAATTGTTTTGATACTCATAAATTCGAATTAATGCAAAAAACTTTTCCTCATTTTTCTCTTTTTGAATTTATTTGTCTTAGTTTTGAAGGTCGATATTGTTAAAGTGTAGATATTAATAAACTTGGAATATCACCTAACTTTTAAACAAATTCTCTTTATCAGCTTTTTTGAAAGTTGAGTAAACAAATGTATGAGAAAGGGATTAGAAATGAATAAGATGAAAATTTTTAAGGGGATTTATCAATTTGTTGAGAAAAGATCGCACAGCTTGAACCAAAATTATGATTTTTGCAATGTCCCTGAAGAATTCTTTCTGAACACAGCTCCTTAATTTGTTATCTTAAAAAAAAACCAACATCAAACCAAAAAGGAATTAGGCTTGAATAAACCTGAAATTTGATTTTTCAGTGGTTCTGATCTGACCATAGAATCCAAAAAAGTGCTTGGTAACAAATTATAGTCTAGAGCTATTTAGCCATCTTTCTTAAAGTTTACCAATTTTAATCCATTTTTTTTTAGTCTTTCTGAAAGTAATTTTTTTTAATTTTAATGGAAAAGAATAACAACTCAAACAAATAGAATCACTTACCCTTCTAAAAATCGTTTTTTAATTTCTTTTTCTTCAAAAAAAAAAAAACAAAACCAAAAAACACAAACCCAAAAAAAAAAATAAAAAAAAAAAAAGCAAAAAGTTATCTACTTTCAAAGAATCAATCTTTAAACACATCCAAAAAACAATGGAATATTTAACAAGAATTTATATGTATGGTGGTGTCTCCGTAAAAGATGTAGAATCATCAAAATTCATTAAGGCTTATGCTGAACATTTAAAAAGAGGTGACAAATTCAAAGAACCAAGTTGGGTTGACATTGTTAAAACTGGTTTCACAAAAGAACTTTCTCCATATGATCGTGACTGGTTTGTTGTTCATTCAATAAAATTTTTTTTTTAATTTTTCTCAATGCTTTTTTTTTTCTTTTTGTTTTTTTCAAAAATAACAAAAAAGAAAATATTTAATATAAAAAAATCGCGTATTGGAATCGTAAAATTAGTGCTATTGAAATCAAAAAATTTTTGTTTTTTAAAACTAAACAACTAAACAAACTTTTTTTTTTTTTTTTTTTAAATTTCTCTTTTTTTATTTTTTAAATGATCGATTTATTTTTTTTTTCAAAAGGTATTATATCAGAGCAGCATCTATCCTCCGAAGACTTTATATCAGGCCATTTACTGGTGTTGGTGGATTCAAAAAAATTTATTCAAAAAAAAACAAAATCAGAGTCAAACCATCTCACTATAACAAGGGAAGCGGAAAGATCCCAAGATCCATTTTACATCAATTCGAAAAAATTGGCATTGTAAAAAAAACTAAAAAAGGAACCCGAAAAGTTACATCTCTTGGAAGAAAAGAAATGGACGCAATTGCTTTAAAAATCCACAAAGAAACTCAACCAAACAAGAAAGAAGAAATTGATGAAATTGATGAACTCAATGAAATTATTGAAGAAAATAAAGAAACAAAAGAAGAGGAAAAAGAAGAAGAAAAAGAAAAAGAAAACTAAACAACATTAACAAATCTTTAGAGTTGGAAAATCCTACAGATTTTCTTTTTAGTGTTTTGATCTTTTTTTTCTTTTTGGTTTTATTTTTACCCGATCTTTTTTATCAACAAACCTTGATTTGTTTTTTTTTTTTTTTTTTCAGATTTATATTTAATAAAACCTTTCCTTTCACAGATCAAACTAAAAAAAAAAAAAAACTATTTTAGGGATTTATTTTCAGAAATAACAGTTCATAATAGACCTAATTTATTATTTTCGTTTTTCTTGTTTTTTTGCTTTTGTTTTTATTATATGAGCATTTCTTGTTTCTAAGTAACTTTAAAGATACTTTTATGGGAAACTGTTTTATTAGAATACTCAATTAATCTTTAAAATTTGATTTTTCAAACTTCAGTTTGCTCACCTTTAATTACGCAAATATTAACAAAATTAAAACTAATCTTTAAGCTAAAAGCTTTAAATTTTGTCTTTTTGAAATTGTTTTTAATGAAATTATGATTGACATGAATCTTAATTACATTAGTTAACAGATTTGTTGAATAATATATATTTTTACATTGTCGCGATATACACACCCATGATTTGAAATAATTACACACTTTTTATTTCCTTTGATGAACTATTTAAGGTTTACAATCCCTGAAATTTAAAAAAAGATAATCATAATGTAAGAGGCAACTTGTTAATTTGGTTCTTAGCTGATCGATCTTTGATTTGGTATGAGTTTTATTAGTGGCTCAAAAAGGCAATTTTTGACAATTTATTTTTTTTTTTCCGAAATCAGAATTGAAGAGTGTAAGATTAATAGATTGGATAGGTGTTTAAGAATAAATTTAAATTTTTGGGTTGTAGAAGATGATTTTTAAATACTGTTTTGTCAATTAACTTAATGACACAAAATTTTTTTTAAAAAGTTCCCAAATAAAACAAAACCTAATTATAAATTTCAATCAACAACCCACAAACCTCATTTTATTATAACTTAAGTTCCAACCAATTAATCTTAAACTCTTCAATTCTGATTTTGGAAAAAAAAAAAATAAATTGTCAAAAATTGCCTTTTTGAGCCACTAATAAAACTCATACTAACTCAAAGATCCATCAGCTAAGAACCAAATTAATAAGTTACTACACAACAACACTAGATAATCTTTTTTCGTTTTTCAGGGATTGTAAACCCTAAGTTAATCTTTTTAACCTTTGGTAAATCCAAGACTTAATCTAATATTATGAATATTTGTAATATTTTATTGAACTGAAATCAAATTAAAAATCAATTTCCCCATTTATATCCTTTCACTCGAAGGAAATTTATATAACTTCAAAAAAATTCAAAAAAAAACCTTGAAAATATGCAAAAGCTTTTTGTAAAATGTAAACTATTATTTCGACCTTATTGTGGAAAATTACATTAAGTATAAATGACTTCAAATGACTGTATTTGTACACTAGTGGAATTAGAAGATACTGGTATACCCACTTCATAATACTCTATTTAACAGAAAGGGTATTTTAACACCAAATTCTTCAGATAAGATCACATTGTTAAAAAAGTCTGACAATGAGATTTTTTATCCTGCACTCTAATTTCTTTTATTCTATTTTGTTAATTGTTTCAAAGATAATTTTATAAACTTCTGCTTACATTTTTTTAAATGACCCAGAGCAATAATTTTTTTTTAATCCAAAAAATGATATTAAAATTTTGAAACAAAAGATAATCTGAGATTTTTTAATTGCTATTATTGTTCAATCTTTCAACCCCCTTTACCTTTAATGGTAAAAATAACAATAAATTATATAGAATCGATGAATTTGATCCATTTTTCAAATTCTATCCAGAGAAAAAAAATCATCTTTTAAGAAAAAAGTCACATTTATCTCTAAAAAAATTAAAATTTAAAACATGTTTTTTTTTTTTAATATTGTAATAGAAAATTAATAGGAAAGTAAAAGGAAATTGATTTCCTCTATTCAAATAAAAAAAAAATAAAAAAAATAAAAAAAGTTTTTTTTAATAATTTTTTATTATAAAAATTAATACTTGATTATTATTCAAAGATTACTTTTAACTTAATTACTGTTTTTTTAGGATCGAGAGAAGAAAAAATCAAATAAAATTGCTCAAAAATTTAAAAAAAATAATTTTTTTTTTGTTTTTTGGTTTTTAATTTTTTTTTTTATTATTCACCAATGATAACGTTGATAATAAATTTCAAACCATACAAAAACTTTTAAAATTTGAGTTGCCTCCCAAAATAAACTTTTAACGATTCTCTAGAGTCTATCTTAAAATTACCAATTTTGTTAAATTTTGATACGATTTTTCTTTTTCGTTTTTCTATTTTTAAAACTAGATAGTGTTATGTATTACTTGTTATTGAATTTCCACCTTAGAAAAATAATTTTTATTTTCTAGATCATTCACATTAGAATTTTAAATTTGTTGAAGATAACTTAAAACAGTGAAATCATTTAATAATTTTAATCTAAGTAATTTTTGAATATACATTGATAAAACCACATTTCTTTTTTAATCTGTAAGTAAAAATAACTTTTTTTTTTTCTTTTTTTATTTTACAAAAAATAGTAAGTTGGGAAATTAAAACTATATTATACACACCACCACCCCGATTAAAATACAATAAAATATATTAATTTATCAATATTACATAAATGAAGAACTAATAGTCTATGAAAAAAGAAACACATACCTAAATTTTCAAAAAAAAGTATACCAGAGATCTATAATGTTTTTCTTTTCTTTTCACGGATTAACATTAATATAAATTTCTCTAAAATTAAATTAAGTTACAATTAGGGATAAATAATATTAATAAACAAACTTCAAACCCACCATTCTGATATTTATAAATACTAAACACTCTTTTTATTATTATTTTTTTATTTATTTTATATTAAATTCCTTTTTTTATCTTTTTGAAGAAATAAACTAGAAAAAACAAAGAAAAATAAAAATAAAATAAAATTGTAAATTTCTAACATTTTCAAAATACTCATTGAAGAACAAAAATACAAAAAAAACAATAAAATTGTTAATAGATAATAATATTTTGCTAAATTTTCGTATAAATATATACAATCTAAAATTCCAAGTTAAAAAACAAAAAACAAAAACAAACAAGATAATAATAATAATAAGAGTTCATAACCGATCACAGACACATCTGTTTTTTTTTTTTTTTTTTATATAAAACAAGTTTAATAAAATAATATCAATTTGATATTATCTTTCTAGGAAATGAAATCTTTCATTTAATTTAAAAAAAAAACAATTTAAAACAGTCATTTAAATAAAGAAAAACAAACTTGATCTATTACCCAAAAAACTATCAAAAAATTCAATAATTAGTAAAAAGAGTTTAATATTCTAACATTTTGAAAATCGTTTTTATTAATTTGCTAGCTAACTATTAAAATTAAATCTCAACAAAAACATTTTTATTGGTGAACACGTTACTCAAAAAATTGATCTTTTGGTTTGACTTCTCAAAACCAAAAGATAACCATTGTGAAAAAAATTTGGGTCATTAAAAAAAATTGGGTCAGTCAAAAATTTGTTTTCGTTTTTTAAATAATAAATTTTAGCAAAATGATTTTTGATCAAAGTAAAATTTTATGAACAAATCTTACATTTAATAAAAACCAAAGTCATTATCAATAATAATTTTCAAAGGCAAAATTAAATTGTTGTATTTTAACCCTTTGGAATTACTGTGGAACTCTAAAAAACAAAAATTTATTTTTAATTGTAAACTTTACTAAAAATGTTAATTTTTTTTTATTAGAAAACAGTACAAGATCAAGTTAATTATTGTTTGGGAAGACCAAAAATTAATAACCATTTTAAATTAAGGTTTGTCTATGAGGATTTTTAGAATTTAAATGGTTTCTGAAATCTTGGTATTTTGAAGTTTTGATTGTAAACATAAGTGCAAAACAACCTCTTTCCAAAAAATATCTTTTTTGGAAGATTTTATTATTCAATTTGGTTTAAAAGGATATTTAAGATTAACTGTGATAAATTTGCGTTCATTAACAATGATAAATATCTTATTAGATTAATAGATTATAAGATTTCCTATTAAATATTTCTCTTATTTTAACTCAAGTCTACAAATCAAATTCAATTTTTCTTTTTTAGAGTTCCATGGCAATTCTAAAATGTCAAAATACAACGAAATAATATTGCATTTGAAAATTATTATTGATAATGACTTTGGTTTTTATTAAATGTAAGATTTGTTCATAAAATTTTACTTTGATCAAAAATCATTTTGCTAAAATTTATTATTTAAAAAACGAAAACAAATTTTTGACTGACCCAATTTTTTTTAATGAACCAAATTTTTTTCACAATGGTAATCAAAAATTAAAACAAATTTATTTTTTTCAAATTATTGATTTTCTCCGTGAACAGTTGAAAATTAAAGGACAATAAAATGTCTTCAAAAGAAATAGAGGTTGACTTAATTTTTGAGAACGTCCCAAGACTTACCAATTGGAACAAAAAAAAGCACCTTTTATATTTTTTTTTTTACTTTTTTGTCATTGTATTTTTACTTGCGTTCTGTATTGGCAACCCCCAATTTTCAACTTCAGAAACAGTCACAAAAACTTTAGATCCTGAATCTCCAGTAAACGAATTTACTTTGAAGGGTGTCGATAGAAACAATCAATATTTAGAAGGAGAAACCCAATATCATAACAAAGCAGATTTTGGTGTAATTGCAAATGTCGAATTACAATTTACGATTTACGGCTCAAACCAAGAGGATATTAATAACAACACAAAATGGAACGAAATTAAAACTTATTCGTTAAACAGATCCGTTGTTTCAACAGTAAAATTCTATTTTTTCTTTTTTGATGGACCTTTTTCTATTTCCTATTAAATTTGTTTTTTTTTTCCTTACTTTTCTTTTTCTTATTTGATCTTTTCTGAATTGATCTTTTCATACTTGATCTTTGAATCCGATTAAGAAATTAGAAACATCAGAAACCATTTCTTCTCTCTCTTTACCATTCATTCACTACAGAAATTATAAAGTACAATTATTATCAAATTTTGAGTCTGGATCACAATTTTTTGATTCTGTCAATTTTAAGGTAACTACACTAACCAACCATTTTTTTTTCAAATAAAAAAATGGGTTTCCTTTTCTTTTTATATTTGCCTTTCCCTTTAAACTTTTTTTTACTGGTTTGTTATAAAACACTCATTATTCCTATCAGATAAAATTCATATTTGGTCCTTTTTTTCCTTTTTGTTAAATGCCAGAAACAATACAAAATTGCATTCAAAAGTCATTAACTTTCAAAGAAATACATTTCTTGACATAATTCGTTAAAAAAACTGAGAATTAAACAAGATGAAATAATTTGATTTCATCCACTTCTTGAATTAAAATACCATGCCTTTTTCTTTTTTCTTCATTTAAACTGTTACATTTAGAACTCCAACTGAAAAATAAACAAAGATAATTTATCTACATGAACTTTTTATAAAACACCTAATCAATTAAAGTGCAGTGATCAAATATTATTCCTTTCTTTGCGAATTGTTAAAGAAAAAGAAACAAAGTGAGGAATTTTTTTTTAGATTATCAGAATTAAAACTTTATGAATGTTTTCTATTTTAAGGGTCAAGTCATTTACCAAGAATTTGTCCAAAACTCAAGGAGTAACTTGAAACTTTAAAAGGGTATTGTGAAATTGCCCTTCTTTTGATTGGCAAAATTCAAATAACAAAAAAAAAGTTTTGAGAGATCTCTTTGGCTAAATATTCAATTAACAAAAAAAAAGTTTTACTAAGCATTCTCAATTTCGAAAAAATCAAATTTTGAAAAAAAAATCTCCATGTATCTATTCTCAAATATCCAAAAAGTTAAATCTCTTCAATTTAAAACAAATTATTTTCTAAAAGTACACAAGCAATTTAATTCGATTTAATCTGATTTGTGGTTATTTTATAACTCTCTATATTTGACAAAGTAAGGATTTTGTAACATTCTTTAAAAAAAAATAACTGATTCGATTAAAGAAAAAAATGAATAAAAAAAATCTTCAAGATCTCAAAAAGCGCCAAAGAGCGGCACTTCAAAACCAACACAGTTGTTTTCAAAATGATATATTCTAAACAATTTTAATTGGAAATTGAGTGTCTCTCTTTGGAGCTTTTTTCTAAAAATATCCTCTTTTTTGATTCTTGATTTTTTGAGATCAATCATGCAGCACACTTCACAGGTTAGTTTTTGATTGGTATTAGGTATTCATAAAAATTATTAAAAATTTTTTAATCCATTTCAGAAAATTATTTTTAACCGTAATAACTCGACCCTTAATACTGTTAAAATCAAAAAAAAATTGAGTTCAATTTTCATTTTTCAAAATCCAATAACTGGGCTTTCAAAACATTTCGAAAATCATATAATTTTCAGAGTTTATTTGAATTTAAACCAAATTCATTCCTTCTTCTTTCTCCGAATCTGTGTAAAAAATTTTTAATAAAATGAAAAATGAATATAAAAATTTAAAACATTGCTTTTAATTTATCAGTAACGTCGTTTCAAAAAGGTATAACCAAAAAAAAAAATTAATAGTGTACTGGAAATGGGCCTATTGAAGTCTAACGACTGTATCAAGGGCTGTTCTAAAAACTTTTTTGACCTTACTATACCACCTCACCCACTTTTTTATCCAGTTAAAAATTTACATTTAGAACTCCCACTCAAAAACAAACAAAAAGACCGTATCCAGAATTACATTTTATAAAATACCTAATCAATTCAAGTGTTGTAATCAATTTATATTTATTTCTTTACAGATCATCCAAGAAAAAGAGTTTAAAGATGAAATCTTTTTTTTTTTTTTTTGAAAATTAAAATACCAGCAAGTTCATTGACAATTTTCATGGCGATACACGATCACGAAAAAATTTTTTCATAAAAAAAAATAAATATTTGCTAATTTTACCCTTTTTCATAACTCCAATTAGAAAAACACTATTTGTTAATAAAAGATCTTTGATCAAAAAATATTTTTAAAGATATTTTACAATTTAAGTTGGAAAATCCAATTTTCCAGGTTTTATTAATATTTTTTTTAAATTTAATAGTAAAAAATTTGAAAACTTTTTTGCTTCTAGCTAAGAGGTCATTTTATTATACTTTAAAAGTATTTTAAATCTGATGAATATCTTTCAAATAAGGAATCAATCATTTTGACTATTCAGGAATTATTTGTTATTTTAAATTGGAAAAAATATTTTTTCTTTGATTTTCCGTTAGGTTTTTTTTAATTTTTGAAATAAACAGAAAATTTTAATAAATTTTCGGTTTATTCCAAAAAGTAAAAAAAAACCGCCTTTAGCTTTTCCAAAATTTAAAAGAATTGAGTAAAATCAAAGATTTTTCTCTATTCTTTTGAATTCTGGAAAAGCACCGTTAGGTTTTCTTGAGTTTTATGTTTATTTGGAAAATCAAAAGATTTTCGTTAGGTTTTTTTTAATTTTTGAAATAAACCGAAAATTTATTAAAATTTTCTGTTTATTTCAAAAATTAAAAAAAACCTAGAACACTTTACAAAAAAAAACAGAAAATCTCAAGAAAACCTAGGCACTCTACAGCACTCTACGGCACTTGACGGACACTCTCAATATTTATCATCAGTTTTTTTTTTTTCTGTATTCGAGTTTTTTTAAGATGATAAGGCTGTTTTCAAAACTATTAGTTATTATCTCTTCAAAAAATATCCTAAAGTTGAGTTTAAAGAAAATTCATTGTCACATTCATTTAAATTTTTTTACCCCAAAATAGACCTTTTTTTCTAGACTAGAGACTTTTAAAAATCGTAGTACTATGGAAAACAATAAATACAACAGCCTAAAGATTTTTAAGAACTGGTATGTTAATTATGTTTTGAATGAGCTCGATTAACAAGTATGAAATGATAATTGAAGTTGTAGTTTTGCCTAACTTTTTTTTTTCAATTTTATTTTTTCATACTAGTGTTTTAAAGTAGAATTGAAAATATCAATTTAAAAAATATTGATAAACATTTTCAATTTTCAAAATTTAAGATTTAAAGTAAAAAATTTGGCTGAAATTAACTTGTTTTTTTCGACTTTTTATTACAATAACTTTTCTACTCAATCCATTTAAAGAGTTTAATAATTGTTATTATTCCATTTTGAGAAATTTCACTTTCATGTTTCCTTATTAATCAGTGAAAAAACACAAAGAATAATATAAAGAAAAATTTTAACTTTAACTCCAATTTTCAAATTTATTGTTATTTTACAGATTTTTTTCTATTTGACATATTTTCTTCTAGTGTGGTTATTTTTAAGAAAGAATTAATTTTTAAATTTATGCTTTTTTATAAATGGAAAAACGTCATATCCCAAGTGAAACGGCTGTATAACTCTTGCAATTACTTTCGTTGACGTGGGGAGTTTTAAATATAGTGTATAAGAAAGGCTTTTACTGAGATGAATCTTCAACCAGAGAGATCTTTTTTTTTTTTTTTTAAAAAATTAAAAGTGAAATTATATATGCTGCTTCGGGCAAATATTCATGCAATTTTATAAAATAATTTGTTGATATTGAAAAGAAACAAAATTCAACCCTAATAAATCCTTTAAATCTTTTTTTTCAAAACCAAAAAAAAAAAAATTAAAAAATAAAATAGTTTACTTATGCTACAAAAACATTATTAGCCTACCAACTTTCTTTTAGAGGATCGGTGATTGTAATTTTATGTTTTTCACTTTTTATTTACACAAGACTTATGAAAGGAATAGCTTTTACTAAATTGGAATTCAACCAAAGAATTATTTGTTATTTGTTAATTGCCTGTTTATTAATGGACAACCCACTTTTTGCACTTGAACACTTTGTTGATTCATCATTTTTAAGATTTTTGGATAGAATTTTTTTTACCCTTTTTTTTTTTTTTCTTTGGGGCTGGTGGCTTTTTACAAACGATGGCTTTTTAAAGGTAAGTTGTAATAAGATAGGTTTTTTTTTTTTTTTTTTTTTTATCTTATTTGTATCTTTTTATCTTTTATTGTGCAATGGAAATACAAATACAAATAATTTAATTTAATCACCCACATAAAAAAGAAGAATGTGAGATAATTAAAACTAATCTCCATTCTAAAAATTTGGACATACCCGAATAAAAAATATGTAAAAAAAATCTCATTTTTTTTTTTCTTTTATCTGGATAAAAAGAATTACATTTAAAAAAATTCATACGGTGTCACTTAAGCGTGATTAAATATTAAGTTTTGTATCATAAAAATTCAAAAATCAATGTGTTCAAAAATTTTGAAATGAGCGGAACAAGAAATTGTTTTGCAGATTTGTTGAAATTCCACAATAAATTATCGATCGATCCAAGGTTAGATACCATCAACTCACCTTTGTGATTTTTCTATTTTGAAGTAACTTAACTTTATCCTTATATGCCTTAATATATTTATATATATCCCTTAGCACCCCAAATACACTAAAAACATTTCAAACAGAATTTTTAAATTGAAATGTTATCGAAGGATTATAAGATATAGACTTGATAAACAATTATCTTAGAAGGAAAATTTTATAATTAAAAATTGTATAGTTACTTACAATAAAAAAATAACTTGAAAAAAATTTTTCAACATTGGGAATTTTTTTTTGGTTATTCTGATTTTATTATTTTTCCAAATTTTGTCAAAATAAATTTTTTTTTTTTTTTTGAAAAGTTTGTCTAGACATCAAAAACCTCTTAGTTTTAACATTTAAAACACATCATACTTTACTGGAAATTTTTTTCGGGCACTTTGCACCCCAAAATTGCCTAAAATACTCTATTAAATAATTTATTCATTACAAAAGTTATTTTGACATCACATAGAAAATTTGTTTTATCTACTGATTACCATTCAATATCAATCTCTATATTTGATTCTAAATAATTTAAAAATAAAAAAAAATCAAAATTAAATTTTACAAAAAAAATAATATTTTTATTTTTTATACTTTTTACCTTTTCCAAATTTCCCTTCTTAAGTTACTTGGGCTCTGGTTGACCTGATCATGACTAACCCAACCAAACTTGTTCGTGATCAGATCTTCGACGAGGACTTATGTTCCTTCTCTTTTTCTTTTTTTAGGTGTTTGGGAAAGGTAAAAAGTATAAAAAATCATTATAAGAATTGGTTGACCTGATCATGACTAACCCAACCAAACTTGTTCATGATCAAATCTTCGACGAGGACTTATGCAACTGAACTGAATCCAACGAATGCGATCTGAAACCAACCAAAGTGAACCGAATTGAACTTTCCGTACTATCTGTCGAGTCGTTACTTTGACTGGGTTTTTGCTGTCGAGTCGGTATCTTGTACTGGGATTTTGCGAAAACAAGATTTGGGAAACTTACAAAAAAAAAAAAAAAAATAAAATAATAAAAAAAAAAATAACACAAAAAAAAAAAATAAAAAAAAAAAGCTAAGCAACTGAAAAGAAAATTTCGAAAACCAAATCTTATTCGTAAAAACTCAGATCTTTTTAGATTAAACCCATCTATAAAGTTCTAAATCAAAATTTAATAAACAGCCTTTTTCATTTGATCTATAGTTGTTCAAATATTTAGAACTCTTTATTAAAACAACCTATGGTGGCGATCCAAAAAAAAACGACATAAAAGGAAACAACCACCAGCCCATTCAACACTTGGGGCACAAAAAAAACTTTTCACTGAAAGTTTTTTCTTTTTCTATTATTTTTTGACTCTCTTTCATTTCTTGCTTTTCTTTCTCTTTTTCTTGTCTTTTTTCCGAAATAATTTATTCTTTTCATTTTTTAAAGAAAAGATATCCTTTGAGCTGTAATCCTGCTTACATTACAGTTAGGATAAAAAAAACCCTAAATACAATTTTAGAGTTTCAGGCAAATAGGAGGTAATTTTGTTGAATCACCTCTGCTCAACAATAAAAAAAAAAAAAAAATAATATTTTTTTTCATTGTAAAATTTTGGAAATTTTTTCAACAAGATTTTTTTTCAATTTGAAAATGATTTGGTAAATAGTTCGAGTCAGATTAATAATTGATTTTTTTTTTAATTTTTTACTATATTTTAATTTTTGACTTTTTAAAATCTAGATATAAAATAAACAATATTATTGAATTAGAGACCATATATCAGAACTTATTTTACAAGATCTGAATTAATTTATTAAGGAAAAATTCAAATTTCGCAAATATATTATTCAAATTTTTACCAATAACAAAATGCAAAAAAAAAATTTTGGTTTCGGAGATTATTTTATTATCTTGGAATAATATTTAAAAGTTATTATTTATTTTTTTTTTTAAATTTAGGGCTGATTATTTTCTCGATTAAAAATTAATTTATATTTTGTTTAATTCCAATTTAATAAATGAAATTATTTTACAATTTTTATTTTTTTTTTTATTTTTCAATTATTATCTATTACTTAAATAAAAGTTTTAGAAAATAATTCATATCAAAATTTTAATTTGGCCTAAAGAAATAAATTTCATTTTTCTCTTAATTGGATATTTATTGAAATTTTTTCTAAAAAAACAATGATTTTTTTGAGTAATTTATTTTTTTATTTATTTTTTTTATCATAAAATTAGCAACATTTTTGATTATTATTATTATTAAATCAATGTGTTCGGTTCTGAATAACTATTAATGTAATAAATTTTCTAATTTAAAAAATTAAAATAACAATAAAAATCTTTTAAAAAAATGTAAAAATGAATAATTATTATTATTATTTCCAATTCCAAAAAAAAATAAATAACTAAACTACTTTATCTTTGAACTATTTTGACTTTTTATTATAATACAAATCTGGATTAAAGACAAATAAGAAAATTAATATATTAGTACATCAATATCATTTTAAATCTTTTGTTAAAAACTTGATGAAATTTAGGCAAATTCGGGGTTCTAAGGGATATATATATATATATATATATATATATATATAAATATGAAAAAATTGTTTTAATGAATACAAGAACCTAAAGTCGATTAAAATCTTGTTTGGATGAACTATTGTTACACTGTTTGAGTTCAATAAACAGCCAGAATCTTTTACTGAAAAATGACAAAAAATATCTATATATTTTCAACTTTTTATTTTTTTAGTTTGTAAAAATAAAAATAATTTAAAGATCTTTCAAAAGGGTGTGAATATAAACCAAATTTGAAAAAAATGTGACTCATCTGAAATATTAAATTGAAAAAAAAAATTATCCTTGTGTATTCAATAACAACTATTTATTAAAATCTGATTCGTAATTCACTTTTAAATTATTCTAAATATATAAAAACCTGATATTTTAAAAATTAAAAAAAAACTAAAATCAAAAACTAAAAAAAGTTGAGTCACAATTTGTGAAATGAACCTTACAGATTTTTTATTACTGAACTTTCACTTGAAAAAAAGTTGAACAAGAAGATTTTTTGCTAATAAATATATACACTTTCAAAGTCATTACAGAGTCTAAATTTTCTATAATGATTATTAGTCTTTTCGAAGATCTCTTTTTTTTCACATGATCCTTTCCAACAAAAAAAAAGTATCAAAAAATGGAAAAAAAAAAGAAAAAACAAAAGAAAAAAAAAGAAATAAAAAAAAAAAAAAAATAAAAAACAAACCAAAACAAAAATTTGAAAAATCAAAACTAAAATTTAAAAAATTAGAAAAAATAATTCTGATCCTAACCATTGAAAATATTTTTTTGATAAGAATCTGGGACAAACACTCAAAACAACTTCCATTAACATCATAAAGTGAATCAAAAATTTTGAAAAATAGTTTACAATAACCAAAACCTTAAATATTACACACAAATTAATTCAAAGGTTAACAAAACCTTCACAGCTGTTTTAAAAAGGAGCGGATTAAAAGTTTTAGAGGTTGTGAACCAAACTGCTTAAAAGGGGTAAATTGGACAGTTTGGGGTCTAACATATAAAACCTTCCATCCATACTTTTTGTAAAACAATTGTGATATTAATCTTATTAATTATTCAACTTTTAAAAATATCTTTTATATATTATGCTTTATCTTTTTCGTAATTGATACTAATTTTATTTATCAAAAGAACATCAGAGATCCCGATACAAAAAAGCAATTTCTTTTCAAAAGAATACTTCCAAAATTAATTCCTTTATTGTGCTTTTTTTCATGTTTAATATATGATAGCTATATATATTCACATTATCATACTTTAGATAAGGAACTTAACGGAATTGAAAGCGTAACTGGTTACCAAACAAACCGATATATATTATTTATTTCATTTCTAATTTGTTTATTATGGATTACATTCCAATATATTGAGATATATACGAATTTAAAAAAAATTGATAAAATGAAAAATATCATACTTAATTATACTATCTCAGCTTTAATACCAATTGCCTTATCGGTTTTTATTATTTCTGATTATTATTCACCAAACCCTTCAAATATGGAGATGATTCTTATTTTACAGCCAATGGTTTATAATTGTTATTTCATCTTTCTTTCATTTGCTTGGTTTCCGAAAAAATCTGTAATTGGAGATCAAGATCCTAAAATTATTCAAAGTGATGGTGATTATGATGATGAAGACGACGACGGAGACGATGATGATGATGTGGAATTTAATAATAATTATAATGATAATTTTAACAGTATTAATGAAGAAGATTTTAATTCTGATATCAACAGTAGTAATATAAATACGAATAGAAATGGGAGAAATAATAATAATAGTTCTCGTCAAAATCTTATCAATAATAATAAATCCGGAAGGAAAAAATATCTTGATAGGGGGGGAGAAAATGGAGAATTGTCAAATGGCAATAATAGTGCGTTTGATGAATTTGATATAGACCCCCACCCATTTAAATCTTCATCAAATGATTATTCAAATAATGAAGAAGGATTGAAAAGTGGCCAATATAATTACCAGTCAAGAGAAAGGAAAAGAAATCAAGATAAAAATATTAAAGATTATTCTCGTGAATCAATCAATAAAGAATATGAGTTTGTTGCAACAAATTCAGAAAATGAGCGTGGGAATAAGTTCCGCAGTGATAGCAACACTAATAATGAAGAAGAAAATTATCAAATCGTAAAAAATAAAAAAAAAATTCAAAAATCACATTCTGATTTTGAATCGGGATCAGAAGCTTTAGATATTTCTCCTGATGAAAGCTATGTGTGGCAAAAAAATGGAAATCAAAATAATTATTCACAATTTGAGACATATAACAAACAACAACAACAATACGAAGACGAAGACGATGATGAAGAAGAATACAATTATACCACAAGTGATGAAGATTCAGAAGTTATGCTAAGCATCTTTGCTTCAAATATAAACCATCAAAATCAAAATCCGTTATCCACTTTAGAACAACGTGAACTTTTTGAAAAATAATATCATTTAGACAATGAACAAAATAATATAAATTCAACAGAAAATGAACAAAAATCTTTTTCAAATGAAATAGAAAACAAATCAAATGATAAGAATGGCAATGAAAAAATAGAGGAACCAGAAAAAGAAGATGATGCCGAAGAGAGGGGAGTGGAAGAGAAAAAAGAAGAAAAAAAAATTGAAAGGATGAAGAATGAAAAAAAAGAAGAGAAAGAGGAAGAGAAAGAGAAAGAGAAAGAGAAAGAGAAAGAAAGGGTTGAAAGGCAATTCAACGAAGAAGAAGAAGAGGAAGAGGAAGAAAGAGACTATGAAGGCGAAGATAAAAATGAAAATTAGAATAAAATTTTTGAGAATAAAATTTAATTTTTTTTTCGTTTGTTTTAAAATTATTGCTTAAAACAAATATTTCTTTAATTTTTCCTTTTGTATTCTTTTGTTTAGGATATGTATAAGATATTCCAAATAAGAAATAATTTTTTTTTTTTTTTTTACATTTTTGAGAAAATTATCTCTTGAAAGTGGACCTATTTATCAACAGATAATATAAAATGTTGGATAAATACTAAAGCTGCTTGAATCGGTGCACATTGTATATTTTAAATCATGTTCATCAAAAAATTCAAAATATTAAAAAAAATTACATACTTTTTTTTACATACCAAAGGATGATAAAATCCAATCAAAAATGGTCAATCTAGTAATAATCCAAATAATTTCTTGTTTAATAAAATATATTTATGAGTTTTTTTTCCATCACAAAATTCTATCAAAATAAAAATCCTTGGAATATATTTAATATCATATAGAAAAATATATTAACACAATTTCCCCAAATAATCTCATAAAAATGAGATAAGAAATTCGATATCTTTTATCAAGAAAGTTAATAACTAAAAATAACTTGGTATTGTAGCAATCATCAAGAAGTTACTAGTATTATTTAAGGATCTTGGAATAATATATTCAATGGGGTTTTAATAAATATCTATTAATATTTCTTTTATTGTCTTTTATTTGGATATGGCTTGGTTTAATTTATGAAAAATTAAACTATAATTAATTGATCTTATTTTTCCAATTAAAATTTCAATTTTAACTTTTTTATCTGTTTCACTTTTTTTCACATATTATAATTGTTTTTTTTCATTTTTTCTTGCTATACTTTTTAAAATAAAACAATTTAATTAACTTTCAAAATTTTTTTAAGTTTTTTTAATTGTTTTGGTATTCATAGTATAAATGCCAGATTAAGGGACTACTTATGGGAAAAGTAAACTCTAAAACAATCTTCTCGAAAATCTAAAAACAAATCCAAAAAAAAAATTAGTACATTTTTTGATTGATAAACAAAGTAAAAATATGGGTACTAAAATACCTTGACTTACTCTTAAAGTTATTATCAAATATAAATTATTTGTTTTTTAAAAGTTAGATCCATTTTTCTAGTTTTAAAAAAGTTCCAAATTTTACATATTTTCGAATTAATACTAAATAATGTTCTTTCTTTGAAAGAGAAAGTAATCGAATTGTTTCTTAAAGGAAGTAGACAAAAAACACTTTTATAAATTTAACAATTAAGTTTTAAATAATACATTATAAAAAAATTAGACTTTTTTTCAAAATAAATCACAATAAATATTTTAAACAGTTAAAAATATAATTTTTTGATTCATGGAACAGTTCAAATATTTTTTTTTTTTTTTTTTTTACAAGAAAATATGAGAAAAACATCCAAATCATTCAATTAAAAATAGTTCGAGAAAACTTTAAAAAATCTATAAAATACAACTCTAATGTTTCTATTCTCTGGAAAAGTCAAAAACATTTTATTATTTATAATCCATAATTAATAACCTAATCTTAATCATCCCAGGGGTTAATAATAACTTAAAGATTAAATTTCTCAATACACTTTTTTATTATTTTTCAATTGTCTTGAAAATTTTCAAACAAATACAATTAGATTTAAATAAATAATTCTATAATAAAAGAATTAAAATGGATATTTTCAAATATCTGATTTTAAAACAAAAACTCCTTGTTTATACTCTTGAAAATTTGAAAACAATTGTCGAATCTTGTAAATTTCAAAGAAATTTTCATATTAAATTTAAAAATAAAATAAAATGATCAATTTTTTTAGATCCCCAAGTATTCAATATTCGATTTATTATTATTTCATTTATTTTTATTAGAAAAAAAGATTAAAGGTTAAAATTTTATTTTTGGAGACAAACCAACAGAAATTACTAAAAATGAGATTTACACAAAATAAAATTGTATTGCAATTTTTCTTTTTCTTATGATCCAAAAATTTGAAGAAAAAGGATCAGATCTTTTGACTGAAAATTCCATTGGGGAATATAAAAAATGAAATCTTTTTAAAAAGTGATAGCTCATTTCTTGAAAATTTACAAATGGGTTTGTTTTTCAAGTTGAGTCTTGAGCCAGTTTGAAAAAAGTATCACATAACCTTTTGAAAAAAAATAAATAAGGGTTGTTATTTCCTTTACATATAAAGAGCAAAGGTGTTTGAAAAAAAGGTACAACTGATTACTATACTCAAAGTAAATCCATGACTCAAGATGATTCAGAGTAGAAATACCAAAAAAGTTTGTAAAATAAAAACGTTTAAAAATAGCACATTAATTTTCAGAAAAAACTAAGCGCATTTAGTAATGATTCGTCAACCAAATTATCCAAAATTTTCGATACATAATAAAGGTAAATCAAAGAAAATCAAATTTTAAAAAACTATGACCATGGGTTGAATAAGTTCAATTTTAAAGAGTGACTCGTCCAATTGTTAAATTATTCAGTTTTAAAAATAATTATTTTTACAATTTAGCTTGATAAAATAGGTTTAATAAGCACTATGAGTAACACTTCATTTCTCAAAAACTCCAAAAATACAAAGTTTAACAAATTTTGCAAAAATGTAAAAATCATTTTTTCATTTTTACTGAACTTCACTGTCCAGCTTGAAACAAAGGCCTCCTCAAAACAAAAACAAATAAATAATTTATAACTGTTACAGATCTAGGGAATTTTATCGAAGAAATTGAAAACAAATACGAACTGTATTTAATACAACAACGATCGTCTAATAAAAAAACAAAAAAAATTTTCGATTCTTTAAGCCAAAATTTGAAAAATACTAATTTCAAAAAAGATGACAAGAGAACTCCAAGTAAAAATTTTTAAAGATCTTCTTAGGTAACTTTTTTTTGGATTTTTCTTTTTATTTTTCTTTTTGCCTCCAAAAAAAAAAAAAAAAAAAAAAAAAAGATAAACTTTTCCTTTTTTCTTCAAAATCCATTTTCATCCAAAAGAACGAAAAAATAAACTACTTTTTAAAAAATAGATGACTTAAAAAGTTTTCAAAAGGAATCACTAAAATAGTAGATGTCAATCTTCAATCTGACTATTTTTAGTCCTTTTTCAAAAACTTTTTTTGTTCACACTTTTTTAAAATGACTTTACAAAGCAAAAAAATTTCAAGATAAAAAACACATTACAAAACAAAAAAGTTGTTTGTGAAACTGTTTTGTTTCCTATCATTTTTTTGTGACCACCATCAAAAAAAATCAACAACGAAATTCAAAAACAAAATAAAAGTTAAAAAAAAAAAAATGCTTTCTTTTTTCCAAACGCTCTTTTCAAAAACGCTCTTTGTCTCATTTTTCGATCTCTTTTATTGCACCATCCATTTATTCTCTTCTTCCAAACAAAAACACAACAAATTCCTGATTTTACGACGCACTCTTGCCATAGCCGCTTTGTGATCAACACAAATTACAATGAAGAAAATTGGGAAATCGATTTAATTGAGAATATGCGCAAGTCACTCTGGTTTTATAAAGATTTTTATCAGAAGGAATATGCACATTTGCCAAATTTAACGCTTGAAAAAATATGCCGTGAGATGTTCAGACTGTACAAGCCACTGAAACAACGGAAAGAGGGGGGCATGATCCAAAAGCACAAAAAATACCGAAATAAACAGCCGAAATGTGGCTCGATCCTTTTAACACCAGACTTGAAAAAGGTTTTGCTCGTATTGGGGGTAGGCAATGGGAAAAAACTCAAGGGGAAGTGGGGCTTCCCAAAGGGAACTTTAGAAAGCTGTGATGAAAATCCAATGGATTGTGTTATTCGAGAAACTCGAGAAGAGATCGGGTACGATCTTACAGGAAAGATCTTGGACAAGAATTGCTTGAAAAAGAAAGTGAATTCCACTTTTTCATATATGTACATCATCACAGATGTAAACCCTAAGCAGGAATTCTACACCGAAACAAGAAACGAAATTCAAAAAATACAATGGTTTCCTATTGACAAAGTACCTTTAAAAGAGACAAATATGGTTTTCTCAAAACATTATCCTGCTTTATTAAATTGGATCAAGTTCAAAAAAAGTAAAAGAAGTAATGGGGGGGGGTTTAAAATTGATTTAACATCAATCTTGAGCAATTCTAATCAAGTGTATAACTAACAGATCTTCGGAACAAGAATTGCTCTTTTTTTTTTTTTTTTTTTTTTTTTTTTTTTTTTTTTTTTTTTTTATTTTTACTGTCTGTTGTTTCAAATTATCCTAATTATTCTTATTTTTTTTAATAGATATCAATAATGCATTATGTAAGATCACAGCGTGAAGAATTATACACATATTTTTTTGACGATAAATGAAAAAATGTTTTTATAAAATAATTACATTTTCTGTTCCTTAAATATAATAATTAATTTTATTTAATTGTTCTAAACCTGAACAAATAAAAAAGAAATTAAATTTACGAATTTGAGGAATTAAACAAAAACATTGATTCCTCAGATATATTCTTATTGGAAAACGGAAATGTAATTTTTTTGGCGAATTAATTTTGACAATTACCAATAACAAAAAATATGTGTAGAATTTTACGCATTGAGATCAACTAAAATATTCATGTGCAAAATCATACAAACAACTTTTATTTGTGCTAATCTACTGATTTTTATTAGCACAATTTTTCATTCTTCATAATTTCATATTTTTCAATAATATATTTTGTAAAGAGTGAATATTTTCATTCTCTTGCTTTTATATTGATATCAAAACGAAAAAAATTTTCACTTGGTGATTTTAAATCAAATTCTAAAAAAAAATTATGAGACTACATTTATAAACCTATAAAATATAAATCTAAAAAGATAAATAAATAAATCAAAAAGGTATACAATTTTCCAAAATCTGATTACAGGATTTTGGGTGATTTCTTGAAAAAAAAAATTTTTTTGTTTGGATTTGTTTTTTTTTTTTTTTTTTTTTTAATGTAATTGAATTCTGAGCATCAAGTAATTTTAAAAAAGTGTGATCAAAAGTGATTTTGAATGGAATATTTAAAATAGATGTTAAACATCAAGAGGACTATTTTTAGGACTTTTTTAAAACAACTTTTTTAGTCATATTTTATTGTTTTTTTTGAAGAAAAATTTGTTGATGAAATTTGATTCTATTTTGTTGAGAAAATTTTTCAAGTTAATCCTTCGTTTTGTGGATTAATTAATGTAACATTAGAGTTAAAGTTTTGATTCTTTTTTGTATTAGAAAAACACAAATAATTCTTTTTTTATAATTCACACAATTAAATGATTCTTTTTTATATCAATATTGAGGATAGATTTTTATCTTGTTTTAATTTGGGTTTTAATAGAATCTTCATTCACCAACATTTAATAATTAATAATTGATTTTTTATTTTTAAAATGGATTTCATTTTTTCTGAAAAAATAAATATTTAAGGCTTTTTCTTTGTGGAATTTTAGTTTTAATCACGTTTTTATTCAATCCTCATGTTTTTGTGTTTATTTATTGTCGGAAAAATCTTTTACATTGAAAGAAAATCAATAGATTTTTTTTTTTTTTTATTTAATATAGCTTTGGTAACAAATAAAAATTCTTTTTTTTTTTTCAAGGAACAAAAATAAAATAATTTTTGATATTTTTGTTAAAATTTTTCTTAAAAGGTACAAAAACAAGTTTAAAATGTTTGATAAAAAAAAGGATTTCATTTTAATATTATGATTACAAATTTTACATTTTTATATTTTTTAAAAATTCCAATAATGCAATCTTTTTGGGAACTTTACAAATTAATGAAAAATAACAATGGATAAAATTAGACCAATTCTTATTTACAAAACAAAATTGAAGTTATGGAGATTTTGGTTAATAGAAAAAATAAATTTAATAAGGGGGTAAGCACAGTTTACCAATTTTAAGTTCCACCGTTTATACCAAACTGAATAATTCAGATCCTTTCTTTAAACAAATATTTTAATAAATACAGAAGTGTCAGATCTCTGAGGATAATATATTTACATACAAATTAAAAAAATGTAAATCAAAAAACAGAAAGAAATGATCAAAAAAAATTAATAAAATCCTTATATTTACTTGATCTTATCTATAACATTTTACACACTTACTTATTCTTTATTTGGTTTTTTTTTTAAATTCTTGATGGAAAAACTTTTTATTGGAAATTTTTTATCAAAGGAATTACTTCTGATTTCTAAAGAATTTCCAAAATGAGTTTAAAAGTCCTTACTGTCATTTGGTTTATCGGATTCTAGTTTGTGTCAAAGAAAAAATGATATTTTTTTAATTCCTCCTAAGAAGAAAGATTTATTGATGCCATTATTTAATTTGATTAATATTATTTTTTTATTGAATTGAAAACTCATAACAAATAAAAATAAATTTTAATTTATAAAATCAATTTATTAATTATTCCGGGTCGAATCTTTTGTGAGTTTTTTTTGGATTATTGAGAATTAGATCCATTTATTTTGATTTTTAAAACAATATTCTTTGTTTTTACTTGGTTTGAGAAAAATATTTGAAAAAAGAATTTTGGAGAGAAATTTGTCAAAATGTTTTGGTAAAATAATAATAAATTGTAATGGGGCTAGAAATTCAAGGAGAAAATTGTTTGGATTCAGACAAAGTAAGAAGATAAAATCAACAAATCTTCAAAAATAGGCTTTTATTGAAATTTTTTTTTTCATTCTTGATTTCAACAAATTTATTTGGAATGGTAATCTTTTGTCTTTGGTCTTCTAAAAAAAGAAAATATTTGTTCAAAATAAATACCTTTTCATATCTATATTTTTTGAATATTGTTTTGATTAATTTCAAGTATTTAGATAAACACATTTCTAAATTCAAAATATAATTTAATAAAACCGAAAATTGATCAAAAATTTGAAATATTTAATATTCAATCCAGATTTACTTTGGGTTTGCTTTCTTTTCACCTATATACTAGTGAATAGATTTTTTGGTTTCAATGCTTCAATATCCCATGACACTCAAAAAAATTTTTTTAAGTAAACTTTTTCACAATCAAAATTTTCATAAATCTAAATTTTATTTACTAGCTTAAAAAATTATTTTTTAATTTTAACTCAAGAAATTTAGTTGTTTATTATTTGTTTCAATACATAACCTGATGTTGAGTTTACCTTTTCAAATGAAAAAGTTGTTCTGGAGTATTCAAGAAACTATTAAGAATTTTCATAGTTGTACCAAATATAAATATGGAATCTTGTCAAAAATAGATTTTTTGCTATTTTAACGATAAATTAAGAATTCCATGTATCTATCCAAAATTTTGGTCATAATAAATCTAATACTCAATCATCTTAATAGTCTAATAACAATTTAAATCAAAAAATTGTTTGGTAAATACAATCTTTCAATTTTTGAAAAAGGTACTTTTTTTAAATTATAATTTAAGGGAGGAGTTTAGAATTCCTCTTATTTCCAGTTAGTTTTTCCAGAATTTAAAAGAATTGTGCAAAATCAAAAATTTTTCTTAATTTTTTTGAATTTTGGAAAAGCCACACACTTGACGGAACTCTTCCCAAATTCCAAAACATGAATTTAATTTTTTTTTAAAAGATTCAAACACAGTTTTATTAAACCCACTAGAGCTAATAAAAATTTGAATCTTGTTTATAAATAATATTATTAATATTATTATCATTTAAAACAATTGATATATTAATATTTTTTAATTCGAAAATCCAAATTTTACGATTATTTTCAGAGGCTAGGTATTCAAGAAAAAATAAACAGATCTTCAATGGTATCTAAATCTTTATTTATTTTATACAATTGACAAAAAAAGATCTTTTTTAAAAAATTGAAAGATAGTATTTACCAACCGATTTTATATTGAAAACCCCTTTTAGCTCAAAAACCAAATAGGAACTTTTTTACTATTACCAAAATTTTGGATAGATACATGTAATTCTTAATTTGTCTCAAAAATTGTAAACAATCTATTTTTTTTACAAGGTTACATAATAGACTAGTGTATTTACATGAAAGGAACTTTTTAAAAATTTATTTTTAATTTTTTTTTTCTCTAAAATCTTTTTGAGGGGGATGTTTTTTTTTATTTTTGAATATTTCTTGGTCTTTCATTTCTCCCAAAAAGATTTAAAAGAATTTTGGAATACTAAATTAATAGAATTTTTCATTGTATGGGAAAATTGATATAAAATGAGAGCAACTTTTCAAAAAAATAAATATTTAGGGATGGGACCGCCAAATGAATTCACTACCTGCAACCAGAATTCCAACAATTGAAATTGATTTAAGTGATTATGATCTGGTATTGAGTAAATTAATTTAATTTATTTATTTTTTTTACTCAAAATGTAACAATTCTAATTTTTTTTATTATTATTTTATTTTAATTTTTTAATGTTCTTCCGCAAAAACCTCAATATCTAGACCTTGATAATATACCTACGAACCAAGTTCTATTATTAGTTTTTCTTTTTACCAACTATTGGGTAAATATTTACAATTAACTCTACAAAATTAAATAATTTTATCATCAAGAAATACTACTATAATTACTACTTGTTGAAGTGGTCTTTAACGAAAGAACAAAAAATCTAAATTAAAAAAACCTCATTTTTTACAAAAAAATATATTAAATTAAATTAATTTCTATCTGTCACATGGTAACCCCTTAAACCAATAACAATAGTTGGTTGTTGTATTATCTACTTTAAAATCATATGGTTAACCCTTCATATAGTTCAAATCAAAAGTTTGAAAAAAAAAATGACAAACCCTACTGAGATCTCATTACTTTATTTAAAAATCACTTTTTTTTTCTAAATACTGTTAATTGCAAAATAAAAAGATCCAAATTTTCATTTAGCTTTCCTAAAAACACATCTCTCAATAATTAATATCAAACATCAAAAGTCCCAATTCTCAGAGGGAAATTAATGGTTTAGCTGATTTTAAGAAATAAAAGTTCCAAATGTAACATGATTATTAAAATCTTTTTTGGAAAGCTGAATGAAAATTTTGTTCCATTTATTTTAAAACAAATTTTATCACAAAATTCAAATGAATAATTTGAAATTTTACTATGTGTCAAAATACCAGTATTCAGAGTATAAAACCCTTGTCTCAGATAAATGCTGTGCTTTTTTTTCTTCTTGTTCTGATACAGCTTCTATTTAAATATACAATAGTATACCTAAGTTCAAATCATTTTTGATAGTAAACATCTGAATATTTTTAGTAAAATTTTAAATTAGGAATGCAATTTGTTCGAAATTTTTTCATAATTTGACAAATTTTTGTTTTTTATTTTTTGTTTTTATGAAAAATTATCAATATTTTTTGATAATAAATTTTCTAAATTTGATCCTTCATTTTTAATATTTCTTTTTAAATAATAAAACTTTAAGAAACCAATGTGGTATCTACTTATTGTTGACTGTCTGTTTCGTTGATCGTTATCTGTTTAGTCTTTAAAGAAAACAACACACGTTTTACCAAGTCTACAATGATTATTTAAGCAACTTTAGTTACACTTTCATTACGAATAAGTTTTAATTAACTTGGGAATGAAGGATTCTTGAGTTTTAAATTAAAAGGATCTTTGTGTAATTTGTTTGTATTGGAAATATTGTTGGTAAAGAACTGTTTTTAAAAGACTAATAGAGAATTTCAAACAATGGAAATTTAACTCAAATTATTTGAAATTATTTAAAAATTCAGAAGCAATTTAAAAATTAAACATTTTTTTTAATTTTTTGTTCAATAATCTCACTCTCTCGATTAAAACACTTTTTTTGATTTTCTTTTTAAGAAATTACTGTTAATATGAACCAAGAATTTTATTCACTTGTTTGGGAGTTTGGGGAATATTTGTATTCGAAAGTTTCTGCAAATGAAAATTTCAATTTTAAAAAAATTACAGCATCTTTCCTAACCGAAAAACTACACCCAAACCAGCAGAATAGCGTCACAATTCAAAGGAACCTGACCAAAATCCAATACATTTTGCTACAGAATGGAGTCTTGTTATTCCCAATTCAAAAATCACAACCTACACGAACAAGCAATTCAATTTTGAACCAACAATTTTTTTTAAGTTATGTGTGGGTTCAAATATTTGCGCGCAAGGATCTTCCTCTAGATCTTTTTAAAAAGAAACAAGGTTGGGTCGACTTGTCTGAAATTAAAACACAAGTTTTTAATCCTCGTGGATCAAACTGCCCTCTTGAAAACTCAAGATCTTTTAAGACTATTGGAGTTCTTGGTTTTCAGATGATGAAACTTTTACAAAAAAGTAAGTGCTTTTACATTTTTACCGTACACAAAACAAAACAAAAGAACAAAAAAAAAAAAAAAGAAACTTTGGATGAGTGTTATGTTTTTTTCATAATTACTGGAATTCTCTTTCATTTGAAATTTCTTTTATTTGTTTAGTCTCACCTAATAGTTCAAAACTTAATCAAAAAAAAAAAAAAAAAAAAAATCCTCCAAATACCTTTTAAATTCATTTTCACAAAGATAAAACGAAGTGTCCTTTACAATTATTTAAACTGTTCCATTCAAAGTTCTGAAAGCTTTTGGATAATTGATGAAACTTTTTGTTTTTCAACAAATTAATTACTAATTATTTTAAAACGAACATTGGTTTGAGTTGGAAAACTTAGCTTGGTTTACCAACTTTCTGAGACAGAGTTTTAAGGAAACAGAAAAGAAATTAAATTTTATTTCGAAAGAAGGAACCTACAAATTTTTTTTTTAATTTTTTTTCAAAAATCAAAAACAATAACCAATCAAATTTTTAACATAAAAATGAGATAAAACGGAACCAAAAGAAAAAAACTTTTTATTTTCACAGCAAAAAGCGCATCTTTACTGATGACTAATTATGCTCAAAAACCATTTTTTCAGAGTAAAATACCGATAAAAGTCTCCATTTCAAATATTTTTTAATGTCTTTTTCGCTTCATTTAAAAACAAAAAACAAGTCTAAAAATTAGATTGATTATTAGAATTAAAATAGAATTCAAAACAACAGATAAAACCAAAAAATAAGTCTATTCAATTTTCCTAATTTGAGATTTAATTGTAAACATTGGTAAAATTGAATTTTTGAGAATTGTTGATGTTTCTATAATTTTCCAATTTTGAAATTCGCTTTAAGAGTTTAACAATAGGTATTAGTCAAGTTTGTGGAATTTTAATTTCAGATATATCTATATTGCTGAGTGAAAAATAAGTAATAATATTTTTGAAAAATTTTCCTTTTCACTACTACCATTTTACAATTAAAACCAATTTTGACAATTTTTTTCTATTTGACATTTTTTTTGGTTTTGACTAGTTCAAATTATTTTAGAATCATGATTTTAAATAATTTTACAGTGCTTTTCCCCTATTAAATCGTATTCCATTACTTTGAATAAAGTTGTTTAATTCTATTATACAAAATGAAATATGATTTAAATACTAGAAAAAATCGAAAAAGTAATTAAATAAAATTATTTAAATGTATTTGAAAGATAGAAATGTATTATTAGGTAAAATTTTATTTTAATCTGTATAAAACAAAAGACAATATGTTTTTAAATATGCTATCATCGTTGTATGAATTTAAATTTCTCTTTGAGGCGAAAGCCCTATATAAATATATATATTCTTTTTTGGGTGGTAAAGTTATTTTCAAAAAAGGTGGCATAACAAGTTTACAAAGGTATCTCGAAAACAGTTTACAAACTCCATGAGACCTATTTTCAGTATTTGTTTAAAAAACTTTTTTGGTAATACGTTTATAAAAACTGCTTTTGATTTTTTGAAAAAATATTGTTGTAGAAAAAAAGTTAAACACGTTTTTTAATTTGGAAACATCAAGAGAATCTGAAAATACAAAGCAATTCATATAAAAAGAACAAACAAATCAACTTGAAAGAATAATTCATTTTATTATTTTCAATCAAACCAACAATTACAATTTCGATCTACCTTTTTTATTGAAATTCAATTTGTTGTTTTGGAGATCTCAAAAATAGTCAATTTTTTGAACAAATTTTAGAAAATTGATCAATCAAATAAAAACCCATAATAAGAAGATAGTATTAAAAAAAAACTTTTATTCTGTTAATACTCCATTTTGTCTTTGATCATTTATTTTTTCTTTTATCATTTAGATCTTACTTTTCATTTTCAACATTTTTCCAAATTAAAAAAACATGTTGAACTTTTTTCAACAATAAACTCCATTTCAATCATAGGGAACCGGCCACAAATGAAAAATTCATTTTTTTTTTTCGAACTGACTAATATAAGATTAATTAGAAATAAGAAAAATAATAAACTTCAGAGAAAAGTTGATATTCCTTAAAGAAATACTTTATAAATTATAAATTTTTGAAAAAAAATAATATGATAAAAAAAAATTTTTGTCACGCCATCATCTGGAAAATCTCTTCCAAAATTTCTCAAGTTCTTTAGAAAAACTCAAATTTTTAACAATTAGATTTTTTTTATAGAAAATGTATTCATTTGAAAAGAAATTACATAACCTCAAGTTTCTTTATGTTAATTTGGGTTTTCACAATTATTTTTTTTTCGAATTAGACTTTTTTTATAAAATAAAACAGAAAAAAAAAAGAAAAATAAAAAAAAAAAAAGAAAGAAAAGCAAAAAACAAAAAACAAAAAAAAAAAAAATTCAAAAAAATGGTATGTTGACTAAATTAGAAAAAATGATTCTGATCTAAAAACTGAAAATTTATTTTGAAAAGAATATTGAAAAAAATAATAGAATTTATATTATTTCTTTAATAAAACTGGTACCCTTTGTCTGGAAAATGGTTTATGTTAAAAAATAAATAAAAACACATTTTATAAATAATTTTTCAAAATATAAAAATGTAACAAAAAATCAAAACAAATAAATTATTAATTTATTCAAGCTAGTTGAATCTAGATAGATGTCAATTTGATTTAAAAGTAAAATTAAAAAAAAAAATTCATCGTAAAAAACCCTGAATATTACAATAAATTATAGATTTAGAGAAAGAAATCTCAAAACCCACTTTAAAAATTGTAGATATTTCTTTGTAGAATAGAAACTCCAGAAACAATTGGTTAATACTTTATCAGCAGTTTATTAATCTTTAAAATTGTTTTTCAAATCAAAATAACAACTTAATTCAACTCATAAAAACAAGAAATAATTTATTTGATTTTTCTTTTTTTAATGAGAAAACAATTACAAGGAGAGCCGTGACCTATATTCAATGGGTGTTTTGAATCCAAACATGACGTTAACTTTTCCAGGATTCAAATTTATTTAATTGGATCTTTGATTTAATTAAATAAATTTAAATTCAAAAAAAACAAGGTTCTGTTTTCTCGAGTTTTCTATTTTATTTGTGAAGTGTTCTCGGCTTTTTTTACTTTAGAAATAAACCTAAAATTTATTAAAATTTTCGGTTTATTTCGAAAAGTAAAAAAAACCTAAAGAAAATCAATAAATTTTAAAGATAAACAGAAATTCCCGAGAAAACATAGAAAACTGCCGTTCGCTTTTCTTGAGTTTTCTGTTTATTTGTGAAGTGTTCTAGGTTTTTTTTACTTTTTCGAAATAATTTCAAAAAAAAAAAACCTAACGAAAATCAATAGATTTTCCAAAAAAAAAAAACTCAATAAAACTGCTGTTAGGTTTTCCAAAATTCAAAAGAATTGAGAAAAATCTTGGACTTTACTCAATTATTTTGAATTCTGGAAAACCTAGGCACTCTACGGTGCTCTGCGACACTTGGTGGTACTCTGCAACAATCTAAGGCACTTCCCCAATTCCCCAATTTCCATTAATTTTTAGTTAACAATATTTTGAAAGATTCCCTATATATTTTTATTTTTCACTTTTACAAATAAAAAAAAAAATAATTATTTAACATCTTAATTTTTATTACAATTTTGTATTTAAACTTGATTTAAAAATAATAGAGCCACTAACCAAAGAAAATTTAGCAATTTTAACTGGATTTTCTAAACAGCGAGTTTGTACTGTAATATCAATTTATAAATTATTAAATTTAATCATTGAAGAACCCAATACACATTTATACCATTGGAATCCTGAACAAGCATTAATTATTCCAGATTTTAAATCTTATTTAAAAGATCTGATTCAAGCAAGAACAGCAAGAAGAAATCTAGCAAACAGATTACTGTCATTGATCTTGGAATTAGAAAATCGCAATAAACTCAAAAGAAACAATAATAATAACTTTTCAAAATTATTTAAATCTATCATAAGAAATGTTAAATATTCAGCAATAGGTATAGATAGAGAAACGAATAATAAAGAAATTAATCAAGAAGAAATTTTAAATCAATTATCATTGAGAATCCAACAATTAAAATCTCTTCGAAAAATTCGACAAAAAAGTATTAATGATAAATGGATCAATAAAAACTTTAACTACAAAACTAGATATAAAATAAGTTCAAAACAAAAATCTCAAAATTTTGAAAAGAAGAAAATAAAAAGCAAGTCTAGAACGAAATATTTAAAAAACAAAAAGGCTATAAAAAAAAATAAATTGAAAAAAAACAAATATGATCAATTGAAAAAGAGAAATATTAAAAAAAAATCTGGTTATTCCATTCTCGAAAAAAATAATTTAAAATCCAAACCAATTCCACAACCTTTTTCAAATTTAAATCAAAACATGATTACCACTTATAACATCAATAATATTGATAACAATAATAATAATCATAATCATAATAATAATAATATCAGCAGAAGCAGCAACAATTACAATGATACTTATAATAATTATAATTATAAACAAGAAGACAACTCAAAATGTATAACAAGACAATCACTTTCAAATCTGATTTATAATTATGATAATGGAATACCCCCCCAACAAACAAAAAGTATGAATGATAGCTTCACTGGTATTGAAAGAAAAGAAGGATCAATTAAACCTGAAAACCAAATTAAAATTGTTGTTGATAATGATCATTACGAAAATGGGAATAATAATAATAATAATCAACAAAACAACAACAACAACAACAACAACAACAACAACAACAACAACAATAACAACAACAACAACAATTATGATGATGATGATCTTGTTAAAAACCAAAATGAAATAAAATATAATTTATTAAATGAAAATTTTGAAAAAAATGAAAATAATGATTTACAACCAAACATTGACATATCAATTATCGAAAATGATCAGAATTTTGATAACCAAAATTATTTATCTACCTCTATATTGTTACCAGATATTCAATTGTCCCCAAGTAAAAATGATTTCCCCGAATTGCTTTCGCCAATCAACCAAACAGAGAATGAAAATGAATTTTCTCCGAATTCGCCTCTTTTCTTTTCAGTAAACCATGATTCAGATTTCTTGCTTCCTCAATTTAATACAATCAATAATCCACAACTCGTTGCAAAAAGTGAACAAAATTTCCAAATCGAAAAGATAAATTCATCTTTTGATGATTCCACAAAATCAAATCCAAGCCAAAATATTAGCCAATTACATATCTTAAATGATAATGACTATGATTTTTCCATAAATTCACCCCTAAATAGAAAACTTGGTGATGAAATGCAATTTGACCAATTAAAATTAAAGTAAATAGATTAAACTTTAAATAAAATAAACAACAGCAACACCAACACCAACAAAAAAAAAAAAAAAATTAAAATATTTATTAAACATAGAGAGATACATTAATTTTATTTTCGTCTACAATATTTTTTTTTGGTCAAATTGAATTTTTCTCATCAAAATTACGAAAAGGTTTCAATTATTTTTTAATAGAATTTTTTATTCAAAAATTAATAAAACCATATACAATACAAATTTAATAGATATATAGTTTTTTTTTTTTTTTTCTTCTCGTTTTATATCATAGAAAGAGATTATTTTTTGATTAGAATTTTAATATATAATAAAAATAAAAATAATAGTAAAATAATTTTATTAATTTTAAATTTTTTTTTTTATTTTTTATTTTGAGATGATAATAGAAGAAAATGGAAATTATTTTGAATTAACAATATTTATTCAAAACCTTTAAACATATATAATTTACCTATGACAACACCACTTCTTTGATTCGAAAATAGTTGATTCTGAAAACTTTTGCAATAAAAAATTATTTATTGAAAAAAATTTTATAAGTAGAAAAATGATTTCTTCTGAAGAGGAAAATATTAAATAAATAAATCACTTAAAAATATTTGAAAAATGTTTTATTAGTTTTATGAGGAATAATATGAAAGAAAAAAATAATTTACAATAAGTATTAATATTATTATATACTCTTTTTAAAATTCTAAATTTCAATAATATATAAATAGACACACACGCATATACGCTTACGTATCTAAATATATAAAAGGAAAGAAAAAAAATCTTAATTAATGGTAAAAAAAAAAAAATAAATAAATAAAATTAGTAATTATAAAGGGGAAAATAAAATTTGACCATCTTCTCGACCGCATATCAAAACTTGATTATTTTCAGAAATATCAAAAGTGCCAATTTTCCCATTGATCTCCCAATTACCAAGTCGAGTTAGCATATGAACGTTTCTTATTGTTAATTCATTTTCTGCTATTGTATATAAAAGATCTTTTTTAGGGTTGTAAATCAATGAATCAACATACGGGCCAAAGCGTTTTTCCAATAGCTTACCATTTATTGATAGCAATCTAATACGCCTTTCAAGTTTTGAATAGGTGATTATTTGCCCGTGATTTGTTATTTTAATAAACGATATCGGTGAATAGAAACTGATTCTTCGCATTATTTTTTTTTTAATTATTGAGTGTATGATTAAAGTACCATCCTTTGATGCAGAAACTGCAACATCCAGAGAGACATTTAAATCAAGGCAAGTGATCTCGTCTGAGTGCCCATATAACACGGATTCGGACTGTGCTTTTATTGCCCCCCCCCTTTTGTCCAGTTCCCAGATTCTGATTGTGGTATCTCTCGATCCAGTGATTAAAACATTTTTGTGATGGGATAGACAAGTGACCACATTTCGGTGGGAGGTGATGCTTTGTAACAGTTTACCGTTTTCAATTGAATGCACCAAAAGAGAATCGTCCCAATAACCACAGGAATAAATAATTTTGCAATTTTTATTAACTGAATAGCAATTTACAGTATTGTGTTTAATTCTTGAACAGAAAGGAACACCGATTTGCTGTCGGTGATTTTGATTCATTGATGAAGAATGTATTTTCTCTATTAAAAACTGTTTATCCCTTTTGGTATAATTGACCGAATAAAGATAATAATTTCTATTTTTATCAATTAAAAATAATTTATATGCACCGCCTAGATTGCTTTCATTATTAATATTAAATATTTTTAAATATTTGATTGGCTGGCTTGTTATCTTGTATAATTTTAAAGATAATTGTAAATTATTTAGTTGGAAGTTATAATTATAATTATATTTATTAATTTTTTTTTCGATTTCTAATTCCTGATGGGATAATCTTTTTGGGTGTGGCTTGACAAACAATTGAGTTGGGCATTGACCATAACTTTCAATTTGAGTTTTCATTATTTCCTGCTGAACGGGATCTTGTATGCTATCCAAATCAACATTATCTTCATATGTGTAATGATAAAAAACATTTGTGGACCTAACTGCTTCTTCTCCTCTTGCTTTATAACCAAAGATCAAATCTATCCATTCGTGCAAATGCGCACTTACATATTCTGATTCTAATGCATTTTTATTAGTTTTAATGAATTCCTCAGCGGACCCCTTTGCCCATGGTGGTAGTTGTACACCGTTTACCCTCTCTTTTGTTTCATAGGATACCCCCAAATCTAATTGGTTGTTATTAATCAAAAATTCGGGCAAATAATAAAATTCTGGTATTAGTTCACGAACAAAGGTTAAACTATTGATAATATTATTCCAGCATCTTTGAATTGATCTAAAAATTCGATCCGGATTATCAAATTTGCCATCATGAAGTGAAATTTCACGTGAAGTGAAAGGTTCCAACCGTATTAAAAAATACATAACACCAGCGGAAACACTATAATGAGTCCCATGATGAAATGGTGGGATTTCTTCATTGCCTTTCATCGATTCATATTTTAATTGTAAAATTTCAGTGTGATCAGGATTTATAATTCCAACCTATAAATTTAGATTTTATTAAATTTTACATTGTTTTTTTTTTTTTATTTGAATATTTTGATTGTAAAAAAGATTTTGTGATTTTAATAAAATACCGATCAGAAGGAAAAAAAAATATTTTGGTTTTTGCCAATTTAAAAAAATCTTAATATTAAACCTAAAAATTATAATGTATCTCCAATATTTTGTAAGTGGTTATAGATTTTTTAATTTATATTTATGTACATTTTATTGAAAACATAATATTATATGATTCGGAAAAAATTTGGAATACAATTTGATTGGAATTTGATTTGATAAGGGGATATTGATCAATACCAAGATAAAAACATTTATAAACAAAAATTAAAAAAAATGAATTTTTATTTTTAAATATTGAATATATATATATATATATGTATGTATGTAATGATTGTTGATTGTTGATTGTTGATAAAAAATTAATAGAGATTTTTTATCAATGTTTTCTTTGTTTAATTACCAAAAAAAAAATTTTTGATTTTAATTTGAGGTACAAAAAAAATACCAGACATGAAAATAAGTCTGGGAATCATTATTAATTATTAATATTAGGAAAATTTCTTTGTCATTGATTAATAATTTCTGTTATTATTCGAATTAAACTTTGAAAATTAGAACTATATACTTATTGGAATGATGATTAATCAAATTACAATTGTTAAAAATAATATCCAATCATTCAAAAAACAAGAATAAAAATTATGATTTTCCAAATTCATAGTAAACATCCATAAAACTCTAATTTATTTCCAAAATAGGTTGATATATTTTTGGTTATCAACCAATTAAATTATTGTTCTATAGATATCTTCATTTTAATGAATTTTTGGTAGGTTTATTACTTAGCTCATAAAAAAATTGTAAAAGTTATAAAAAGGATTTGATTCTAAATTTTCCTAATATTAACCAATTAAAATGGTTCTCAGTACTTGATTTCAGTTCCTGGATTTTTTTCAATACTATATATTGTAATAAACGGGATGAAGTGTGTAATTCTTGTATTTGGAATTATCAGGTATGATATAGTTCAAGAGTTACTAAAGCCTATTATAGAATTATGTGAAAATAATTTTTTTTTTTTTGGTTTTTGTTTTATGGTTTTAATTTTTTATTGAATGAAATAATAGAAAAATTTATCAATTTATTATTTTCATAAAAAAATCAGATTATCAAGATTTTCAGTTGACTGCCACTAATTTGGATTTTTTTTTTTTATTTCACTAATTAACGAAGTTTTCATAAATTTCTAAACTATTCGTGAAAAAATCTTTTAAAAAAATTAAGACTGAAATTTTTTATCTTTAAAAATAAAATACTTTATCCCTTCATTTTTTTTATATTTATTTGGTGTTTATTGGGATTTTTAAGTCGGTTTTTTAAGTATAAATTCAAAATAAAATTTGACTGAAATTTTTCACAATTTTAGAATATATTACCTATAATACGAAAATTATGGAATTTTTTAATGTTTTCAGTGATATTTCATAATTTAAGTTAAAAAACAAAACAATCGGCTATAATTTGCATATTTTTGAAAAGGGCGAATCCATTGATTGATAAATCCATTTATTGATTTGTTATTATTATTTTCTTATTGATGATTATCTCTAACCTAACCCTATATGTTCTTTGAAAATAGGATTCTTTGATAGCTGATCATTTTACATATATAATTTGGATTTTAATTATTTTTCTTCCTCTTCCTCTTACATTGGGAAACATGAAAAAAAGGTAAATTTATTAATAATACAATTCAACCCTTAAATTTTTTTCTTGCAAAAATGAAATTAACAATTGAGGATTTGGCGGTATCTTTGTTCGAGTCACAATAACGTTTCAATAATCATGATTATTTTTATCAAATGGCGATATTGTAGAAAATCACAATAATCAATAATATCGCGATAATATAACAAATTGCGATATTCTATAAAATCACGATAATTGTCTCAAAATCGTGATAAATGTCAAAATATCGTGATAAAAATTAAATAGCGGTATAATAGTTGATGACTTTTTGGTGCTAATTGAGAAATATTTTAAAAATAAAAATTTTTTTTGATCAAAAAATAGATTAGGTGAAAAAAAGTTATTCTTTGAAAAAACAACAAAAAAGATACTTGATCCAATCAAGGATCAGATCAAAGAATTTTATTGTGTTTTCATTTTATTTGGTTGACAAACCTATCGATCCTTTAAGATCAACAACAATAAGAACTAAAGAGAAATAAATATTTTTTTCAGTTAATCCTGGTGTTATGAAATTATATTGAATTAAAGAAGCTTCTAAAACAACTAACCCTTCACCAGTTTTTTAAAGAATGTGTTCTTGGATTGAAAACATTATTCAATATTCTTTTAAAGCTGAAAGAAGTTTTATAACTTTTCATAAGCTTTCACAACAACCTAACAACATTATTACCAATTATTAAGATTGTTTGTACATTTGTTTTCTTTTTGTTATTCTTCTTGTTATTATTCTTCTTTTAATATCTTTGTATTGGACAGAAAACACAACTAGAGTTTAAAGGGTTTTTTTGATCGATCACCAATAAGAAAGAAAATTGCGCTTTCTTCTTTTTGGTTATTTAAATTGTGAAGGTAATGACCCCATTTTAAAAAAAACACATCTCTTTTATATTCAAGTACATTGTTGAAATGGGATGATTATTTGTTTGATCCTAAAATCCACAGGAGATTTTACATTGAAAAAAAAAATGAAAAGAAAAAAATTTTGTTTTTAACTACAAAAAATCTCATTCCGTTTATAAAAGTTTCAGTTCTTTCATACCTTTCAAACACTTGGAGACTCTTTACGTCCCTTTCAAACATTTTTAAAGGGGAAGGACATTGTAAAAGTGTTTTGTTTTGTAAATGTCAAGATATTTTAAGGTAAAGTGATTTTAAAAAAATAATTTTCTTTTGAGCAATTTATATTTTATCGAGATTTTTATTTTATTGATGATAATGTGGATTATCTCGATTTTATGATTTTTGGTGAGAAAGTAGAACTGATCGTGATTTTTTCAGATTATCGCGAATTTATTTCTAATATTGGGATAATACATCTTATCATAAAAAGCCTCTAATTTCTTAGTTTTTTAATGATTTTATGAAAAAATTCAAAAATAAAAAAAAAAATATTTTTTAGAATTGATCTTATTTAAATTTTTTCATTCTAATCCGTCAATCTAATAATCCTAAAGTAATTCATTTTAGAAATTCATCATCTATAAAATCAAAAAGAACAAAAACAAGAAAAAGATTAAAAAAAAAGAAAAGTATTTTTACCGGTTTTGATAAGTCTCGATAATTTTTAATATCATTCAAATCAAGTTTTTCTGTTTCATAATTTGAAATAATCCAAGGGAAAATGGGATACTGACTTAAGTCATTAAACGTTCTACCCGCAAAGGTATTTAATTTCATTAAATAATCAAAATTAGAAATTTCTCTATTTAACCACCTTTTAGTAATTCCAGATTTTTTTAATAATTCTAAAGGTTTTTCACCATTGTCAAAATATTTTAAGTTTTTAGGTTTTAAATATAATATTTTTTTAAGAATTTTTTTCCTGTCTTTGTTTGAATTAAAATTCAAAAAATAGTTTTTTTTATTAGACAAAAAAATTTCAATAGAAGACGATTTATAATAATAAGTTCTTGATCTAATTTCCAACAATTGATTAATTTGCCAAATTTGCTTAATTTTTTTTGTTGATTGATTTGAATTAATTACATTGTTAAATTTACTTGGTTTTGTATTAAATTCTAAAGTTTTATTTGTTAAAATTATCACACCGTTATTAACCCCCTTTATTGATATTAAAGAGCAGTCCATCTTTAAGAATACCTTTTTTTTTTCATTGCCATTATCGTCTCCATTATTAATACTATTATTTGAATTGGCATTTATTTTGCCATCATTAGTATTGTTATTATTTGGGAGTGTTTTATAAATACTTTGATGCAAGAGAAAATTTGCATTTAAAATTTTAGAAGAGGAAACTCTTTTAATTGTTTTGACCCTTTCATTTTCATTCCATTCTTCAATTTTAGAATTGATTTCAATTTTAGTTTTATTATCTCTTCTAATCGAAGCTTCTTTAAATCTGGATGGCTTATAATATTTAATCAATCTTAATCTTCTTCTGAATTTATCTTCGGTGAAATCCAGCTTCCAATTATAAATATCCATATCATTATTTATTAATAAGGAATTTTCTCTTAATAATTTTGTAAATAAATTGAACCATATTTTGGTATTTTTTTTTTGTTGTTTTGAAATAAATTTGGTTTCTTTAATTAAATATTGATCAGAAATTACTTTATTTTTTTTCATTTGAGTTTTGAGTTTTTGATTTTTCGAATTAAAGGAATTTTTTAATAAATTATTATTTTCTTGTTCGAATTTAAATAAATTAATTATTTTATTTTTTGACTGGTTTAATATTTTTTCAATTAATAATTTATTATTTATTTTTTTTTCGAATTTTTTTTGAATTGACTGTAAATGTTTTTTCATTACATATTTCCAATCATTATTATTAATAATTTTGATAAAATTAATTATTTTAAAATTCTTCTTTGTGATTAATAAATTACAATCTTGATAATTCTTGGAAAAAATTTGATTGTTACTTTCGTCTTTCAATTCTTTTTGATAGAATTGGTAATGATCAATAATTATTTGAATAATCTGATGGCTAATTAATCGGATCCTTTTATTATATTTATTCAATATTTGTTGATCTTGATATTTTTTTAATTTTACTGGCTTTGATATTTTTTGAACTGTCCACCTTTTTAAATATTCAACTTTTTTTTGATTTATAAAATTTAAATTATGAATTAAATAAGTCAGAGAAACAATTAATATTTCTTTATCATTCTTTTGATAATTTATATTTTTATTATTAATATTTTTGAATAATATTTTAAAATCAATTGTATTAGTATCGATTTCTTTTCTTTTTTTATGATTTAAATTGGAATTTTCCTTTTTCTTTTTCTTATCCTTTTCTTTGTTATTTTTTTCATTTTCTTTTTCTTTTTTATTTTCTTTTTCTTTCTTGTTGTCTTTTTCCTTTTTCTTTTCATTTTCATTTTTTTCGTTTTCATTTTCATTTTTCTTTTCTTTTTCATTTTTATTTTTTTCATTTTCCTTTTCTATTTCATTTTCTTTTTTTTTTTCGTTTTCATTTTCATTTTTCTTTTCTTTTTCATTTTTATTTTTTTCCTTTTCCTTTTCCTTTTCCTTTTCATTTTTTTTTTCACTTTCATTTTCATTTTCCTTTTTCTTTTCCTTTTCATTTTTTTCCTTTTCCTTTTCCTTTTCATTTTCAGTTTCATTATCGTTCTTATTTTTATTCTGATTCTTATTCTGATCCATGTTTATGTTATTATTTTCATCTTCATATTTGGATAATAAATTTTTTTTATATGAAATAATTAATCTATGATAATTTAATGTTTTATTTAATATTTTTAGATCATTTGTTTTTAAAAAATATTGAAATAAATAAATAAATATTTGTTTAATTTTCAAATAATAATTAGGTTTGAAAAATAAGAATTTATTATTATTTTTTAATAAGAAATAAATTAAAGAAATTAATTCAAAGCAAATATTTTCATCAATCCAAATATTTGAATTATTTAATCTGAATTTTTTTATAAATTTAATTCTAGGCAATCTATTTTGGAAAGTTAAAACTAATTTTTTAAATAAAATTATGATTATCAATTGAATTAGATTGAAAAAGTTTTCTTGAAAATGGATTTTATTGGCAAACAAATTTTTATTTTTAGTAAAGATAAAATAAAAATTAGATTTAGTTGAACGGTTTGTTTTTGATTTAAAAAGTAATTTTAATGAGGATAATAATTGGAATATTAATTTATTTATTAAAAATGTTTTATCAAAACGATATTTATCATAATTTAATTCAATTAATAGCCAAGTATTCAAAAAAAAATGCCATCCGTTTTCAATGGTTAGAATATTTATTAAATGAGAAAATTGAAATACAAAAAAACATAAATGGTTTAATTCCTTTCCAATTATTAAAGATTTATCTTTAGAAAATTTTAAATTGATTTTGTTATAGGGAATTTTGAATGAATTATTTGATAAAAATGGAAATAATAATAATTGCCAATTATTTAATGAAAAAAATAATTTTAAATATGATTTATTTTTTAAAATCATAATTATTAATTTTCGGAAATATTTTATGGTAATTAATTTTTTTTCTCTAGCCAAGAGTTTTAATAATAAAAAGATTAGATATCTATTATTAATGTGGTTATATTTTAATTCTATTAAATCTTTATTAGTTAATAATGTATTCATTAAAAATTTTTTGACTTTCCCATTTGAGCCATAATGATTTAAATTTAAAATTGGGTGATTATTTATTAGAAATTTGAAATTTTCGTTTTCCCTTTTCTTTTGATTTTGATTACTTAATAAGAAGTCAAACGAATTCAATAATATTTTATTTATTATTTTTGGTGAAATTAAAGAATATAAATAATTAATATTGATTAAGTCTTTCTTGGATTCATTGTTATTTTCAATAACATCATCCTCCTCGTTGATATTTGTTAATCTTATTTCTGTTTTACTTAACGTTTGGTTAGAATTGATATTATTTTCTTTACCATTGCTATTTAAATTGGAAGTATTGTCATTGGTTGAATTATCAGTATTATCACCTTTAAGGTTTTTTAAACCTTTTTCGTTCCCATCGGTAATAATATTAATAATTTTATGATTATTTGAAATAATTAATATTAAAGAATAAATTGACAAAACATTTGATTGGATTATTTCATCTTTTGGGAATTTTTTCATTAGGGAAAATAATTGTTTAAAACAATTATAAAATAACAAATGTTTAGCTCTATATTTTAATAATATTCGTTTTATACATATTAATATAATTTGGATTTGCCTATGATTTGAATCCAAATTAATACAATAATTAAAAATTTCCAAAAAATTGATTTTTTCCTTTTTCATTAATGCATTTTTATTAAATAATAATGACTCAAAGCATGTAATAAAGAATCTTAAAGATATTTTTAATTCATCGGTTTTTAATCTATTTTTATAAAAAATGCCATCAAATTTTTCAATTTTTAAATCTTTCCCCCTTGAGTTTTTGTTTAAATCAAACCAATAATAATTATGAATTATTGAAATGATTTTTTCCATTGTTAACCATTTATATTTTTCATTTTCTAATCTTAAATGATTGAAAAAAATTTCCTTGATACTGTGGATGATTTTCTTTTGCAATTTTAAACTACAATAAATCCAAATATCGAAATTTAATAAAAAATGTAATAAAAATTCATTAATTAATTGGAAATCATTTAATTCTTTTATTAATTTCATAATAATTAAAAATATTTTTGAAGAAATTAATTTTGGGTTAATTTTTTGAAATAATAATCCTAATAATTTAAAAAAATTAATTTTATTTGATTCAATTTGCAATTCTTTATTTTGTAATAATAATTTAATAATTAATTGAAATAATTTTAAAATAATACTTTTATATGATTTAACTTTATCATTTTTATTTTTAATGATGTGTTTTTTTTCTTTTATTTTGTTTTTTTTATTATTGGTTTTATTATCATTACCATGATTATTATTATTCGCTTTATTGTTATTATTGTTTTTGTTATTATTCTTTTTATTCTTTATAATTTTATTGTCATTTTGAGTTTTGTTGTTTCTTTTATTATTGTTGGTATTTATTTGAATAATTGGTAATAGTTCAAAAATTAATAAAAATAATCTAATACCACCAATACATGAAAGTAGTTTTGATAATTTAGGGATTTTTATAATTGTAATATTAATTAATTTAACATTAATTAATTTATTATGTTGATAATTATCATTTTTTTCGACAGTAATTGAATTTTTATTTATACTGTTAATATTCCCATTAATATTAGAAAGAGCGATATTATTATTTATCTCCTTATTATTATTATTATTATTATTGTTGTTGTTAGTAATTATCGTATTAGTTGAAGAATTACTATTATTATTGTCAAAAAATATTTGAATTTTTTTCTTATTTTTTTCTTTAAAATACTTTGGGTGTAATAAAAAAAAACTTTGATCACTTAAAGAAAGTAATTCACTTTTTGGAGATAATTCAGCTTTCCTAAAACTAAATTTTTTATTTGGTCCGTTATTGTATATTTCTAAGATTTGTCCTTGATCTAAATGTTTTTTTAAAAAGCAAATTTGACTAATTTCTCCCCCAAATGCATTCGGATAAATTCTTCTTTTTGAATTAGATTTTATTGAACTATTCACCCCAAATTTATTAATAATTAAATTGTTACTGGTGACATTAGTATTAAATGTTGGATAAGGTATATAATCTAATTTAATTAACTTTGAATTTAAATAAAAATTAATTTGGTAATAATTAGAAGATTCATTGATATTTGATTGTGTAATTACAATAAAAAACCATTTTGATTTTTCAACAAAATGCTTTTCGATCGGTATTTCAAAAAAATTTGGGAATTTATGTTTTTGAGTAATAATTTTTAATTGAAAAAATAATTTGTCATCATTTTGTTTATTATTATTATTATTATTATTATTATTATTATTATTATTATTATTATTATTATTATTATTATTTTGATTATTATTCATATTTTTATTATCACTTTTATTTTCATAATTACCATTGTTAATATTAGAATTATTTTTGTTTTTATTTTTGTTTGTTTTAAAATATAAAGATAATTCAATTCCAAAGCCATCTAATGTTTTGAAAGAAAAAATTGTGGTAAACAAATGATTTTTTGAACGAATTTTCTCCCACATTAAAAATTTTATCCAACAAAAATAACTCCAACCTTTTTGTGGCCAATTTTGTAAAGTATCAATTTCTATTAATGAATCTCTACCATTAAAATGGAATATATCTAAAGGGATGTTATTATTGCCCTTTTTAGTATTATTGTTAGTATTATTATTATTATTTAATTTGGATAATAATTTAATTAAAGGGTTAATTATTGAAAAATATTTTAAATCTGTAGAAAAAAAATAAATTAATTTAAAAATGGCGTGTAATTCATTTGGTCCTGTGAGATATAAACCAATCAAATTAATAAATGATATTATCTTTTTAATTAAAGATAAATCTGTAATTTTTTTTTCCAAAATTTGGATAGTTAACAAGTTAATTAAATTGATTTTGTAGTTTAAACATTGAATAATATTTTGTTTGGAATAATTACACAGATTTATAAATAAATTAATAATTCTTTTATAATTTTCTATAGTTTCTTTTTCACAATGAATGAATAATATTGGGATGCAAAATGGATTTTTAATAATGCGAAATTGTTTGCTATTATTATTTAAATTTTGTTGAAATAATTTATTAAAAATCAAATTTGCTAATGAATTATTATTTTTGTTATTTATTGTGGTATATGAAGAAGAGGTGGGTATGGATGAAGACGAGGATGGCAATATGGGTGAAGACGAGGATGGTAATGATGATGATGATGATGATGATTGTGGTGGTGGTGGATTTTCTAAATTGCTATAACATAATTGTAATAAATTAATAAATTTTCTGTTTCCGATCTGTTGTTGAAATTTATTATAATTTTTAGAATTTTTATAAACTAGAGAAATTATTAATTTTAATATTGAATCCAAAAAATTAATTGAATATTTCTTTAATTTATTATTAATTAACAATTCGATAGTATTTAAAACCTCTGCTTTCATAAAGTGGTTTTGAAGAGAAATACCTTCCTGGTTAATAATTTTACTGATCATTAATAGCAATTCTTCAATAATTTTTATTGAGTTGTCCTTGCTTTTTACGTTTTTTAAATAAATGTCTTCAATGTAATCTAATAAATTTGAAAAAAAGTAATTCCATTCCCTTAATTCGATATTCTTTGGGGCGGTTTTACATAATTCTTTCAATTGCGATATGCTAAAATTTTTAATTTTCTCACCTTCATTTAATAATTTTAATAATAATTTGAATAAATTCTCGATTTTGATAGCCTTTTCTCTCAATTTTGGCGAATACAAAAAATTGCTTAATAAATATAAATAAATTCCTCTGAGTTTTAAATATAGTCTTTCATATTTTTCTTGTTTGAATTTCGTGTTATGCTTTTTTTCCTTCAGTAAATACAATAATACCTGTGTAATGATTTTAAATCCTTCGTATTTTATTATAATGATTTCAATTAACATTGGGTTGATTTCTAATATCTTTTTCAGTGTTAATCCAGATCTATACAGCATTAATAAATTTGTTTGGCAAGTTTTCATTAATGAAAGTAAAACTTCGCATTCATTAGAATCATTATTGATTAACTTTTGATTATAATTGTTAATGTAATTATTGTTTCTGTTAATTATTATATTTCGTTTCAAGTTATTTTGGAAATTTTTGTTTTTATTGAATTGTGAATTATTTATTCCCTTGTCCTCTATAAAATCTTTCGAAGATGCAGAATATAAAATAAATTTAAAAACAATTTTTAAAATAATTCTCCAATTTCTTTTATCATTTTCTGGGCAATTCAATTTTTTTAAATTTTTGATAAAAAAATCAGAAAAAATAATACCCCATATTTTTTGACCAGAGAAATATTTAAATAATTTAAATTCGAAATTATTTATAAAAAAAGGTAAAAAAAATAATTGTACAATTGGGGAAATATCATATAGTCTGTTTCTAGAGAGTGTGTTTTTGGGATCATTATGGAATGAATAATCAAAAAGATTTAAACATATTTTTATAATTTTGTATTTGAAAAAATTTTTTACTGTAATTTTTTTTGCATTTATTTTTATTTGTTCTTTTTGTTTTTCTTGAATTTTTTCTTTTTCTTTTTCTTGTTTTTTATCTTTGTCTTGTTTGAATTTATTAAAATTTTCAATAACATTGTTGTTATTTTCCATATTGATTTTTTTTTTATAATTTTGATAATTTTTTGTACTTTCTTTACATATTAAATTTAAGATATCAAATAATTCTTCAAAATTTTGATTATAATCTCTTTTAAATTTAATTTTTAAAATTGGTAAATAAATTGTTGTTTTATCAAGTATGATGTCGTTGTCGTTATCGTTGTCGTTTTTCTTGTTGTCTTTGTCCTTGTCCTTTTCCTTGTCCTTGTCCTTGTTTTCGTCATCGTTGTTACTGTCATCTTCCTTGTTGTTTTCATTGATGTTGTTATCATTATTGTTGTTGTCTTCATCATCATTGTTGTTGTTATCGTTATTATTTTCATTTTTATCATTATTGTTATCGTTCCCGCTGAAGTTTTTATCATTATTCTGATTATTTTTATTATTGGAAATAATTTTCTCAAATTCTTTGTCGTCATCAATAAATGATTTTTCTATTAATTTTTTATCTTGATCTTGTTTTTTTTTTAAATCCTTCTTGTTGTTTTTTTGTTTATTTTTTTCTAAATAATTCATTACATAATTTGGTGTAAAAGTTAAGTTTGTCCATAATAGAAAATCACATAAGCCTTCTAAAGTATGTGATTTGCTTAATTTTAATTCAATTTCGGGGTTGTTTTCAATAACACCTTTTAATAATTTCAATAAAATTAATTTTGATTGGAATTGAAAATATTTTTTTTTTATATGTGATAAAAATAAACTAGTTTTTATTTCGATATCTTTATATTGCCTTTCAGAATTATTTTTATATTTTTTAAATATTTTGAACTTTTTTTTTGTGAAATAATAGATATTCAGATAAATAACTTGATTAATATATTTTAAATTATCAATCCTTTTTGGAAACTTTTTGAAAATTAAATCTGGTGTTTCCGGTTTATCAAGATGCATGAATAATGTTTTTGAAAAAAAACTTTTTCGAATTAGAAACACGGATTGTCTATTTAAAAGATCAATTAAATTTAATAATTTAAATAAAATTGAATATTGGTTTTGTGAAAAATAATATATTTTGCCAAATTTAAACAGTTTTTTTACATATCCTATTTTGTTATATTTTGAGATTGAATTATTTATATAGGTTATAAGTGTTGTGCATGATAAAGAAAAAAAAAATGAAATGTTTTTATTTATTATTATTATTGAAGATTTGTAAATTGCACTCTTGATTTACTTAAGCTAAATTTCAAAAATAAGGGCAGATTTTTCATCAGAAAAAAATTTGTTTAATGTTTTTTTTTTTTTGAATTAAAATGTATTTTACGAAAGTGTTTAGAGATAATAACCAATAGAGATTAATAAATAAAAATATAGTGTAATCATTTTATTTTTTGAAAGATAAATGAAAATTGAAAAAAATAATAATCAAAAAGTTTGCCCCTAATTTTGAAATTTGGCTTATACTTAGTTTTTATGAAAGGGAATTTAAATATAAAATCATAGATTTCACAATTATTAATTAGTGAAAATAATTTCAAACTGCCTTGATTTAAAATTAGTTTGTTGTGATTTATTTCTTTTAATTTGTTTAGAAATGTTAGTCTATCATTTTCATAGGAAGGGTACATCCATAAAAAGTGATCATTTTTTATTATTTCCTTTTCTGTTCGTATTTTAAATATAAAGGTCAAATTTTATTTGAATTTTTATTTCTTATATAATAATATCTATTTAAGTAATTAGTAGCTGTTCTGAATTTTAGAAAAATTTGAACTTGATGAATAACTAAAATGTCTTTGAGTTGTAAATAGTGAATTTCGATTTTTTATTAATTGTGAAATGTTTTTGTTGGGTGTCATTTGGGTGTTGTGGAGTAAAGTAGAGTGCCTAACTTTTCTAGAATTCAAAAGAATAGAGTAAAATCTTTAATTTTACTATATTATTTTAAATTCTGTAAAACCTAACGGCGATTTTCTTGAGGTTTACTATTTCATCTGTTAAGTGTTCTAGGTTTTTTTGAGATTTTCTATTTTATTCAGAAAATCTATTGATTTTCGTTAGGTTTTTTTTAATTTTTGCAATAAACCGAAAATTTATTAAAATTTTCTGTTTATTTCAAAAAGTAAAAAAAACCTAGAACATTTCATAAATAAATAGAAAACTCAAAAAAACCTCACGAAAATCTATTGATTTTCCAAATAAACAGAAAAGTCAAGAAAAGCTACTGGCGATTTTTTTAAATTTTAGAAATAAAAAGAAAATTTCAAAAATTTTCTTTTAATTTAAGAAATTAAAAAAAACCTAACTGTAATTTTCCAAAATTTAAAAGAGTGGAGCATAATCTATCAATTTTATTCTCTTCTTTTATATTTTGAAAATCAAACAACATCACCAATCATGTAAAATTCAATAATTCGTTATAATTGTAAGTTTTATTGTTTTTTTTTTTTATAGTTCAATTAAATCTTTTGAATTCTAATTAATTTTATTGTTTGTTATATGATTAAATTTTATTAATTTTTCGAAATAAGAGAAGAAATAATTTTTTTTTTTTTTTTTGGAATTCAATTTTTATTGATTGAATTGAAATTACCATATTATCAATTTTGAATTCTGTTTTGTAAATAAGAATCGGTGTGTTTATATTTATTTTGAATATTTCAGTTATTCATGAATTAATCCAAGTTTTTAAGTAATTTAACGTTTTTATTTCACAATTAAAATATTTCTAATCCATATGTTAATTAACTTAATATAAAAGATTTAAATAATCTAATTTTTAAAAAAATTATTGCTAGAATTGTTATATGTTTATTTTGATTTTTTCAAATTATAAACAACGAAGAAAGTTTATCAAAATAAATGGTTTTATCATTTATTTGTTTTCTGTTTTCATTTCCTTTTTTTTTTTCCAGCTACGTAATGTGTTTAGCCAGATATCGAAAAAAATTTTCAAATGATTGATATTAGGTTATAGCTAAGTTCCTTTAAATAGAAAAACCCCAAATAAAATTAGTTAATAATATCTAACCATTTGATCGATAAATAATTTTTAGTGAAATTTCAACAAATTTATCAATAAAAGTTTCTGTTCTAACTCATTCCAAACTTTTAAAAAACTAAATTGAGTTTAAAAATCTTATAATGATTATCTGGATGCATTAATGACTAGACATTTTTGAGTTAGAAGACACAAATTTATGAACTTCAAGATTCTCCCTTTAGCATATTAAGCGTTTTTTAACATTTAACTCTTGAAAATAAATTTATACTCCAAAATTTTTGTCATTTTATTTTTTTATTTTAATTTATAATTATTTATTTTTTGTTTTGTGGGTATATATAAATGATTATACGCCTTTCATATTAATTAGTGGTTCTTATTTGGTATTTCTCGGGGAATTTCTTTAATAAGATTTTTTTTTTTTATCAAAAATTGAATATTGGTGGGTCAAAAATTTTGATTTGGAGTTTATTTATTTTAACTCTTTAGAAGAAGAAACAATGTATAAAATTCTTGTTTGTAGAACAGTTTCTTTGATTTTTAAGATTTTTTGAAGAATAAAACATATAATAATAGAAGAGTTATATGGTATAATTTAAGCTATTTCCAAAAAAAAAAAAAAAACAGAGCAAATTTATTTTAAAATATCTTTATTAAATCCAATTTAAATTAAGCAATTTCAATACCCAAAATTGCTATTCATCGTTATTTTATTCTAAATAAGAATTCAATTTGTTTGTTCAAAGGTATTATTTTAATAAAAGAAATAAAAGTTTATGGTACCAATTTTATATGTCTTGAAGAAAGATTTATGTACTATTTTTATTTTTTTAGAGTCATTATTTTGATGAAAAAAAGCTATCATAAAGCATAAAATAAAGTTCTTTGCGTTTTTCAAATAGAAATTCAAACAAAAAGTAAACTTTTCAAAAGATCAAATTTTTTATGATCAAAATTTTTCAAAATTGATCAGTTTTGAAAATGAAATGTTTAAGGTTTCAAAAGAAATTGGAGAAATACTGCCTATTTTTGCAAAATAAAGATCACAATTTAAAAAAAAAAAGAAAAAAATGTGATTTGACTTTTATGTTAATGTAGTATTTTAATCATATTTTTTAGAAATAAATAATTGAATTAAAGATTGAAATGTTATCTGTTTGTGGATAATAACAAGAGTTTTATTATTTTTCATTAATGAAGTTCGATTTTACTTTTTATTTCAGGCTGTCTTATTCCAAAAATAAAAATATATTTTCTACTTTTAGTTTGTAGGTACTCTTTAGAGCTATTCGAGAAATTGGAAACACCTGTTTTTGTTTGTGGTTGGGTGTAAGCATTTCCCTCTGTAAAAAATTGATTCTCAAAGTTTTAAAAGTTATTTTCAGAGAAAATCAGATTTACAATTCAGAAACAAAAAAATAAAAGTAATAAATTAAGGGAAACTTCTTCAACAAAAATAATACAAAATATTCAAATATGTTATTGGTACTATTCTCTACTTGTAGATTTTGTAGATTCAAAGTGCCAAAAAATTATGATCTAATAAAGAAACCTCAGAAAAGAAAATTTTTTCTGTTAGATCAAATTTTTTTTCCATTTTTTATGAAAAAGAAAACTTTTAAATTCATTTTATTTCTCACATATTATAAAAGGTTTTTACCTTTTTATCACCGTTCCCATCATTATTATACAATATCAAGACTATGTTGTCAGGAATATTAAAATAAAGGATTTTATTTTCAATTTTGAGATAATTCTTTTAGTTAACCAAAAAATTGATTTATTTAATATATGGAAAAATATTTATATTTTTTTCAGAAGGATAGTTATAATTATTAAAGTTTTAAAGTCATTTTCACATTTTACTCAGAAATTGGATTTTTGTTCTAAGATGAAATTCGATTTTTCTCATTTAAAATTTTCTTGAAGATATTTGGGAACTAATTAATTTTATCCTCAAAATTCGAAATCAATTTTTTTATTGTAAAAATGATTTTTTTTGTTAAAATGATTATTGTGAATAAGATCAAACAGGTTGTAAAATCGAAAATTCTTTTGCAATTTTTTCATTTTTTGAAAAAAAAATAAACACTTTTTTAAAAATTTAAAGAATAAAAAATTTTTTCTGAATAGATCTAGAATTTCATTGATAAACTTTTGTTAAGCTTTTATCAAATTTTCATTTATTTAATCGCCTATACCCCAATAAGTTTTATTGGCTGAGATTAGTCTTGGAATATTAATTATTAAAAAGAATAACAAATACAAAAAAAAATCTTTCAAAATCAATACTTTCCAACATAAAATAAAAAATATTCTTTCCCATTTTCAAGAATTAACTTAATTGCTAATAAAAATAATAAGGTTACTTTGTTTTGTTTTATGTTGGAAACATGTGAATTTTGGGATTTAAAAAATAGACTTTTTTTAATAAATTGTTTAGATGTGGTTAACCCATCTATTTCATAAAGCTAAAGCAGAAATTATAAAAAAAAAATATTTTTCAAGTTCTTGACAAGATTTCATTTTATTTTTAAAAAATACTACTATTTTAAGATGAATTTTTGGGAGATATTTTTTTTACCTAGTATATTTTACGAGAATCCTTCCTTGTTACCATATTAGAAATGCAGAATGTTGAAGGGTTTTTACTTCGAATTTTTATTTTCACATTGGTATATAATAAAAAAATATTGGACTATATAGTAAAGTGTAATTTTGAAGTCAAGTTTATAAATTACCAACATTTTTTGTCAAAGTAAAAAATAGCAATCTAATAAAATAAATGTAAAAAATGATTTTTTATAAATACATTCGGTTCCTCTTTTAAGACACAAACTTTCAATGAAATTTAAGAAACAAAAAATTCCAAAGCAAAGGTACAAAATTCAGATTATAGTAAAATAAATGTAAAAAAAAAAATTCCAAAAAATTGTTCCTTAATTCGAGATTTTTTTTGCCCCTTAAATATCGTTAAAAGTTTGTGCCTTAAAAGTGGAACTGGCTATATTAAAATTTCGAAATAATATAATTCCATGTGTTAATTTAAACGAAAATAGGATAAACTAGTTTTTTTTTTTTTATTATTGTTCTTTCCATAAATTCTAATTAATATTTATTTTTATCAAAAAAAGATTCTATCAATCATTTTTTTAAAAAAATAAGATAATATTGTATGTTAAGTAACAATTGAAATCTACAAGGACTTATATCAGAGATTTTATTAACCTGGTATAACTTTTTTGAGTATTTTTTATTGGATTTATGCCTTATTAAAAAATGCATTATCCCCGGACTCTAAGTCATAAGATATTTTGTAGGTGTGAAAATTGGTGTTTATTTTTATCTTTTTGATCTGTAAAATTGTTTTCCATAGGGGTTCAATCTTATTAAAATTTCCCTTCGAATGGAAAAAATATAACTGTATTTTGTTTGTCTAAAAAATCATTTGAACCTTTAATATATTTTCAATTTTTTATTGAATTTGGTCATGTATTGTTTTCTCTTAAAAAAAGTTTGTAATTCTTATTGAATTTCATCATACATCATTTTGGAAATATTTTCAAAGAACATATTTTGAACTAAATACACAATAGTCACCAATTCAATAAGTATGAAAATCCCTCTTAATTTTATATTACCATTTAATGAATAGTGTAACTAACAAAGAGGAATTTTATATGAAATGTAAAAAAAAATTTCCCACTTTTTTGGAAATACCTCATAATGTTGTTCAAATCAAACCTGTTTAACCAAAAAAAAAAAACATTTTTGAATTTTAAAAATACAGAAATACACTTGAACATTAAAAAATTAAAGTGCAAAAATCTAAAAACGAATCGAAAATAGATTCAATATTTACCCTCTATAAGTTTCATAAATTGGTGTTCTTGTACCCATTTTAAAGGTGTGTAATCTTTCGAAGATTTCTTTGTGATTTTAGAATTTGCTAAAAATAACAAAATGTCTGCAATTGAAGAAATTAAAAATTCTACCAATAAAAGGTTGTGCTTCAGGATTGATTCAGAAATTAGGAAATTTTGTTTTTCTTGATTTTTAAAATTCAATTGAAGATCGTTGATACTTGCTAAATATAAAAAGTCCTTAAGTAAGTATTTAAATATTTGGTTTGTCACAGACCCTAGTTTTGAAAGGAATTTTAACAAATGATGATTTAATAGAGATTTTTTGTCTCCATTTGATCTTAAAAGGATTAGAATCACGTCAAGTGCAATAACACAAGAAAAATCTGGAACTTGATAGTCTTTGAAAATAATTGTGTTTCTGAAAGCGAAATCTGTGTTGTTGTTGTTGTTTTTGTTTTTGTTTTTGTTTTCTTTTTGTGTTTTGTTTTTTTAGTGTTTTGTGTTTTGTTTTTTTTGTGTTGTTTTTGTTTTTGTATTGAAAAGAAAGAAAAATTGTGGTTAACCAAAAAATTAATTGTAAAAAAATAACAAGAAAACGAAGGGATGCAGAATCATTTAAAAATAAAAAAATAAAAAAGGAATATAGGCAAAGAAAAAGAAAAAACTGGAAATATTAATTACTTTGATAAGCATCCAAAATTTGAAATTCTAAGACATTTGTCAAATAATAAAGTACTCGAAGTGTAAGTTTAATGAATTCGGAAGTGTGTGATTGGTTGGGTTGTGCAAAATTATTTAGTTGCTCATTTTCAATCTTATTTGAACCCAAAGCCAATTTTTGAAAAAAAGTTTTGTTTTTGTTCTTTATTTGGAAGTTGGGCAAGATTATCGTTCTTCTTTTTGCAGATAAATCGGGAAACCAGTCTTTGTACTCTTTACAAAACAATTCGGCAAATGAAATAAACCAATTCATTTTTGCTTCCTTTTGGTAGTTGGATTTTAATATGTTTTGTTATGTTTGTTTTTTTTTTTTTTTTTGGAGTTGGATTTTTTGTTTTTATAATTTAATAACAAAATCATTGAAGGAAGGTATTCTACAAAAGAAAAAAAACAAATTCAAAACATCACATTGTCAGTGAGAGTGAAGGAATATTTCCAATAATTCTCTAGTTTTTGTCCATTTTTTATTTGATGTAAAAAGCCTGTTGTTTGGTTTTTGTCGGTTGGTGGTTGGAATATTGAATGTATGTGTGGATGATTGTGATCATTTTGAGATTCAAACAAAAAGTACTCATTAAAAAAAGACATCCACAAAAGAACAAAATTCCCAAATATTAAAAAAATAAAAAAATGTAATTCTCCCATTTTCAAAGTTTGACTTTCAAGAATTGTTTCTTTCCAGACTAATTCATTATGGTTCCAATTTTTGGGTAACTTTTTTCAGTTCAAGAAGAAATTTTTTGCCAAGCAAAAAAGTAAAATATTTTCTATTTTTTGCATAATTCACCTTTTTTATTTTGGAAAAAATTCTTTTTTTCTGTTAATCAAGCAAAAAACACTTTCGTTTTTGATAATTAATGAAACACCTTCATTTTCAAATTATAAATTAATTATTCTGTATTACAACAAATAAGTAAAAAGCAAAGTCTTAATTAGTTTAATTTTTGAGAAATTTGTGTTTTTTTATTAACGATGATACTCATTAGGTTGCCCTCAAATGATAGGGGTATTTGAGTAATGAATTCTTTGTTCAAATTTGTAAAAAACCCAAAGATACAAGTAAAATGTTTGAAAAGGAAATAGAAATTTGAAAATTGAAAATAGGAAATCACAAAAAACAAGTCAAAATTTTTTAATTCTATTCTTAAAAAGGCTTTTTTTATATTAAAAACTTCAGGTTTGTTGAACAAGTTACAGTACCCTTTTGGGATACGTCTAAAATGCATCATACAGCGATCAAAATAATGTGTACATAAAGACTCTAATCCATATTTCAAAATATAATCCGTTCTTTTTTTTCTTCTTGTTCAAAGCAACATCAAACTACTATCAAATAGTATACCTAAGTTCAAATCAATTTTGAAGGTAAAAGTCGGGTTATTTTCAGCAAAATTTAAATTATTCATGCAAATAGTTGAAAAGTTTCAATAATATTCACAATTGTTTTGAATTTTTTTGTTTTTTTGAAGATTAAAATTTATTATTAAAAATTTCCTCTATTTTTTGAGATAAATTTTACAATTTGATCCTTCATTTTTAGAATTTCTTTTTAAATAATAGAACTTTAAGAATTCAATACCATATTTAAATTGGCTTTATTATCAGTTTCTTTGATTGGTTGATGTATAGGTCTTCTTTAACAAAAAAACACGCTTTTTATTTTGAAACACGCGTCTAAATTTTTATACACGCTTTATTTTGAATGTAGTAGTTTTTCGATAAAAATTGAATTTATAAAAAACACTGAGAAAAGTAAGAGATCTATTTAAAATACTGATAAATTCAAATAAATTTAATAAAATTTTGAGTTCAATTTCCATTTTTGGAAATCCTATAACTTGACTAAGAAAACAACTAAAGAGAACAAATCTTTGAAAGTGAAACCAATTTTACAAAGTTTCTTCATATTTAAATGTATAGAATGCTTTAATCAAAGCTTGTGTAAAAAAATTTGTAAAATGGAAAATGAATTAAAGATTTTATGATATTTCTTTGAATTTATCAGTTGTGAAAAAAAAAGAAAAAATCAAGTTAGAAAAATATTGGCACAAATTAATATTTCCATGATTGTAATTGAGTTTATGTACAATATAATCGATATTCAAGAACTTCCTTTAATTGAAACTATTTTATTTATTTTTGGAAGTAATATCAAAATTTATAAAATTCTCTAGCAAAGTAAAAAAGGGTGTTTTTGTTTTTTTTTAAATGCTTGATAAATAAATTTTAGTTTAATTCAGCTTTGAGATATTTATTCCAATAGGTAATAACTACCAGTTCAAAAAATGTTGTACTTGTATTATAAAACTGAAAAATAGGGAGTAGCACTTTTAATACTTAGTACATTCCTGGATTTTCCAGGTTTTTCAGGAATCAAATAGAATAATAGATTTCACTTTTTGTGTTTAATAAAAATTCAATGGAAGTGTCCTTCAAGTGCATGTTTTTGTAGAATTTATAAGAATTGAGAAAAATCAAATATTTAACTCTATTCTTTTAAATTCTGGGAAAGCTAACAGGTTTTTTTTTTTTTAATTGTTGAAATAGACTGAAAAAATGAAATATTTTTCAGTTTATTTCAATTTACCAAAACACAAAGATAGTTTTTTTTTTAAATTTAAGAAATAAAACAAAATGTTAGAAAGTTTTTGCTTTGTGTCAACAATTAAAACAAAAAAAACTAACATAAAACATAAATAAACTAAATGAAAAAATAATAAATAATTTTTCAATAGTCATTATAAATGATACTCATTTTAAATATATTTATAAAATTAGAAATACCTTTGAAGGATAATAAAATAATCGCTTGACTATAAAAAAAATATTTTTTTTACTAATTATGTACTAATTTAATTCGAAAAAAAACTTATTAAAAAATTGGATTTCACAATTTCAGATCAAATATCTATAAAAATAATTTTTCAAAACCCATTTTTTATTAAGCACTGATATTTATTAGAAATCTGTTTATGAGAAAGTGAAAAATTAGTTAACAACGAATATTTTTTTTGAGACTATTTTTTCATGATCTTGTTGGGTAACCCAAAGAAAAAAATTATTTTTAAATTTGTTGAAATTCTATTAGGAATATTGATGGATCTAATGGTTACAATTTCTGGAATAATTTTGTCACGAAATTAAGACTATGTGCTAAAAATTCAATTTGTTTTAAAATAATAAATAATTAGCCAATTGATTATTTTGAAAAAATATTTTACGTATATTTTAAATATATTGATAATAAAACTAATTCAATAGAAGTGAAACAAAATTAATCATAGTTTTGGGTTTTTTGGTTACTGATTTTTGAGTTAATATTGAAGATTTACTAAATGAAAAAATCGTTACTTTTGCCTGGTTTTATATATTAATTTTTAAAAACCTGAATACTATTATATTGCTGTTTTAGATTTGGATAGGGAATTTCTAAAAAAAAAAAAAATCACAATATGAAAAGTTTTAATTGGGGTTTTAAAAGAAAACACTTCACTGAGTAATAATAATGAATAATATATTTTCAGGTATTTTGGAACTCTAAAACACACATATCATCTGCTTTCAATTACAACACACTTTAATTTGGGATGAATATATTGTTACACTAATCTCTTAAGGCGATAACAATATTTTATGAATAGAGTAAAAAAAACTTTTTTTCTAACAGAATAGTGTTAATAGGTTTTTTTTTTTATTTTTCTTTGTTTTGTTCAACTTTCAAAAATCCATCAAAAGGTCCTCAAAAGCACCCAAAAAAAATATGTATACAGTTAATGTTTGATTTAAGGTTCAAGTTGCTTACTCTGGATTTGGTATATGCACTACAAGACAAATTGACAACAAAAAGGTTATTATAGAAGTACACTTTTTTAGATTTATCAGGCCCAATTAGCAATTAATTCTATTAGATCGACATACTAAATATTAAAATTCAAAAAAAAAAGTTTTTTATGGATGTAAATTACAAAATATCCAAAAAAGTAAAAAAAAAATATTTCAAATAATTCTCAATTCCAAAAAAAAACAAATTAGAATAAAAAAATTAATCATTTTATGTCTTATATTTTCGATGGGTTAAATTTCTTCAATTTGAAACATAGATTTACCTTTAAGGGGTTAGTGTATACCAAGGGGAAGCTTAGTATCAAAGTATGCTATTATTGGGCCTATTCATATTAGTTCGCTATGGTTTAAATGTCTCTGAAAAATCGATTAGTCAAGTAGTAATATTCATTGATATCATCAATTAAAAAATGATCCAGTATTAGTAAAAAACTCAACAATTTCAGAATAAAATCTACATTTCGCCATAAATTTAAAGGTTCAATTATCAATATTCAGACTTCAAAGTCACAAAATATCTTTCTTAAATTTGTGGCAAAATGTATATTAGTTACTAAAAAATTTGTTTTTTTTTTAAAAAATTAAATAATTAACGAATAAATTTTTTTGACAAATTATTTCAGAAATCATGCAAATATATTGATACTACAAGTATCTTTATCAAAAGAAAACAAAAATAATCAGTCTTTGTGCTTTTATGTTGATGATTATTGAGTTAGTCTTTAAAATTAAAAAATTATAAAAATAGGTACTTTTAGAAGTTCTAAATCTAAATTAATAGATACAAGAATACTGTATTTTGGAGTTTCTATTTTTAGATTTGGAAAACTAATTAAAAAAAAATTTTCCAAAATGAAAATTTATTAATAGTGATCATTGGTAAAAAATGTAATAATTTATTGTGCAATAAGATATATAATAGATTTTTTAGAATCATTTGAGACGTGGTTCACTAATATCATTTGCACCGAATTACAATATACTTTGATTATAAAGAAATCCATTGTGTGGTTAATCCCTTAAGTAAAAAATAAATTTAATGCAATTTAATCTAATTTTTGGTTCTTTTATAACCATTTAATTTTGATGAAGCAAGGGTTTTGTAACATTTTTTTGGGGAAAAAACTCGTTTGGGGCATGAAAAAAATGAAAAAATATTTTTTTTTTCAAATGCAGATTTCAAATTAATTTGAATAAAATAAACAGGGCTACATTTGAAATGTATTTTAAGATTCATTCTGAACATCCTCATTAAATATTATAAATTCTGTTTTAAGGGTTTTTTTTATGAACTTAAAAATCTTTTGATGTTGCAGAGGTATCTCGTTAATTTGTTTCGTTAACTCGTTAATTGAAATTCCTAAAAAAAATGTGAATTGAGAACATCTAATTGTGTTTTGAATGGGTCGTGTTTAAATAATTATAAATAAAAATTAATAATTTTTAAAAAATCGGTTTTCTGGTTTAGTAAACTCAAAAAAAAATCTTCAAGTAATTTTTAATAGCTAATTCAAAAAAAAAATAACATGTCTTGAAATTGAAGTCCCAAGGAAAATTCTGATCATAATTAAACCAAATTTAATTTTAATATAATTTTCCGAAGCGAATTGTTAATTTTAAACGTTTAATTTGTTAACCTAATTTTTAAATATTACAAAACACAATATACTTTTGTCAAAATAATTCGTTTAGAAAAACTTTTAATCCATATTTTATGACAAAATGTTTTTTTTTGTGTGTGTGTGTATGTTATAGAAAACATATACATTAACAGGTCATAGAAAATAACAATAAACCCTAAATAAATATGGTATTAATTACTTAGAGTTGAACATTTAAAAATAAATCCTAAAAATGATAGATCAAATTATTCAAAATTTATCTCAAAAAATAGAATAAATGTTCAGAAAATTTTTTTTCGAACAAAAAAAAAGAAAAAATTTCAAAAAAATTGAGAATAATTTACAAAAAAAATTGAACTAATTACATTTTGAATTTAAATTTTACTTAAAAGAACAAGAAATTGCCCTTTAATTTTAGTTTTAATTTGAGTGTTCCAATGGGTAGTGAATTGGATGATCCATCAAAATAAGAAGAAAAAAGACAAAGATTTGGTTTTGAAACGTAGATTCTAGCGGCTGGGTAGTCATTATTTTTATTATTGTATTTCTTTATTATTTCAAAAAAAAAATATTTTCTTTGAAAGAAGGAAGAAATCCCAATGTCTGAAAAGGAAGTGTACAAAAACATCATTTAAAAAAAAATAACCATTAAGTTTTAGAATTACCCGGTATAAAAAATTTACTTAATTTTTAAAAAAATTAAAATTATTTTTTAAATTTGAAAAATATTAAATTTTTTTATTCGATCAGTAGTTCGAAAGAATTTTTTCTCTTTTTGGATTCAAAAATATGAGAAAAATAGCCAAAACCTTTTATAAAAAAAATTCTCTTAAAATATTGTTTAAAATCTGGAAAATTTAAATAATCACCTAAAGAAATACTTTTTAATTTGATTTTTTCTCAATGATTAATAGTACAATCCTAATTTTTTTCAGTCGGTTATTAATAGCCCAAAGATTAAATATATCTATAGATTTTATCATTATTTTGAAATTTTATAAAGATTTTCATACAAAAAAATTCAAATTCATATTTATAATAAAAAAAAACAATAATAATAGATATTGCCAAATAACTGATTTTAATAAAAGTGGATCATTTTTTATACTCTTGGAATTTGAAAAAGAGTATTACCTTAATATTAAAAATTTCAAGAAATTTATTAAAATAATTGTAAATAAAATAATAAAAAAATGATCTAATTTTTTTAGATCTTAAAATATTCAATATTTGATTTATTTTCCAATTATTTTAATAAACGAGATTAAAGTTACAAGGTTACTAGTAAATATAAATTCCCGCAAATTGCTAAAAGTGAGATTTCATAAATATAAAAAATGTTTTGAAAATTGTTTCTTTTCCTTATTTGATCCCAAAGATTCAAACAAAAAAAGAACCAGGATCTTTTGACTGAAAATTTAATTGGGAAAAATGAACTTCTCTTTAAAAATGATAACTCATTTCTCTAAGTATGTAAATGATTGTTCTTGTCAGGGTTTAACGTTATCCTTATGAAAAGAATTACTCTAAACCTTTGGGAAAAAAAATAAATCAGAGTTAATTTTCCCTTAAGTAGAGATAATTTGGTCCTTCTTATCAACAGAGTACTTTGATTTTTGGTTACACCTGTTCTTGACCTTTACAATAAAATTTTTCAATTTTGAATTGACCCTTTTGGCGAAAACTGTCTCTTAACAGAGATCAAAAAAATCCATCACGAAATAACTCTGTACTTCTAGTAAATAAAAGTGGTGTGTTAATATCTCTCTTAGTCTTTTTTTTTTAAGTCAGTTGTTTACAAAGCAATAACCGTCTTTAAAATCAAATTTTAACATTAAAGTAATAACACCTGATTTTTTATAATGAAGAGAAAAGAATTTAAGCTGCATTTTCTTTTTCTATTTCGATGCATTTTTCTTTTTTTTTATTATTTTCCGTATTCACTTATTGATTTCAAAAAAAAGAGTTTGAGATTTGTCTTTCTATTTTTATGGTTGGTGTTTTTTAAAATAGTATTTTGATTATTTTTGTCAATTTGGAATTTCGAATAAAATTACTATTTTCAAAATATAAAAAAAAAAAAATTAAATTAAGAAGAATTTTTACAATTTTGAAGTTCATAGCCCAGTTCAAACAGCAAAAATGTTTTGTTTTTCTTAAATAACAATACTCAGCCAAGAGCAAAAGTGAATGAAAACAATTTGTTCTTTTTTTTAAAAAGGGGCATTTTGGGAATTGTTATGACTGTGAAATTCAAAATTAAATCCTTTCTTCTTTTTTTACACAATTACTTTTTGGAAATTCTTGTTTAAATTAATTTTTCTTCCTTAAGTAATTCCTATTTTTTTTAATTCAAACAATTTAAAAAAAACCAAAGTCTATTTTTTTTAAGAACAAAGGTATTCCTCTTATAGTCATTTAATCTTTCACTTCTTTACAAAAATTAATGATAAAATAAGAAATGTAAATACTGAAATAAATCGGAAAAGAAATTGATGAAAATTTTCAAAAGATAACTAAGAAGAGTCATTAGAATTGCTTTAACAAAAATTTGAATTGATTAATTTTAGAGTGTTTTTATTCCAAAACATTGTCGAATAATTTTTTTATTTTTCATGAGACAAAGTCACAACAAATTTTACAGTCTAACAGTAAGACAAAGCATTTTGGGATTTTCTAAATAACTTTCCAATTTTAACAACTTTCCTATTTTATTTGCAATTATAAATCGACAAGTTTTTCGAAACTCTATTGTTTTTGAGTTAATTGTATTTTGTATCCCAATGGTAATTTCTTTTGAACCCTTTCTTCAGTCAAAGTAAAGTTTGGAAATATTTTAAATGACAAAAAAAGAGGATTTTCGAAAATTATTCACCATGTATTTCAGAAAAACAAGTTAATGTCAGCTGAGTAACGGTGAACAGTAATTCTTTTTTGTGTAACTTACAACAATTTGTTGTCCCAAATTATAATTATTTTTTACTCTTTGTTAAATTTTTTTTTTCCTTTTAATTTTTGATTTTCACTTAAAATTAAAATGGACAAAAGGTTTCTTACACAAACACAAAAGAGATTCGTATCAAAATTACAGAAAAAAACCAAAAAGATCAAGCACCCTATCTGTTTTTTATGTGAGGATGGATCAGTTCTGTTTTCAAACAAAGGCTTTAAATTGTTTATTCGTCATGATTCAAAATTAGAACCAAGAAAAGAAAACCCTTTTGTTCAACACCTTTACTCTTTAATCATTGAGAAATTAAAAAGGTAAGAAAATCACAAAATTTTTTGTTTTAAGAATCGAAAAACTAAGGTTATTTGGGATCCCTCTAACAAAAAAAAATAAAAAAAAAAAAAAAAAAAAAAAAAAAACAAAACAAATTCTTTAAATGCAATTTAAAAAACAAATTACAGCTCTGTGACTCGATCACTAATATTCCAAATTGAGTATGAAACCAGAAATAACGAACTAGTCAAATCAAGTTGTTGGTGTGATGCAAAACAATTTAGCGATCGTTTATTGTATTATTGTGCTTTTAAACAAATCAGCACCAAGAGTAAGAAAGGAAAGGAAAAGGCAAAAAAAAACAGATTTGGTTTTTCAAATCTGAAAAATATGCCCAGCACCAAAACAAGCAACAGCAAAAGGACTCTTTTGAGTGAAATTAGTAAAGGCGATAAACGTGGCAGTAAACCCGATTACGCTCAAGAGCTGACACTTATCCAAAGTTCAGGTGCTAGCACTTCAGAAAAAAATCTTTTTCAAAATTCAAACAATTTTGATTTTAATCAAAAAAGAAACATCAAGAACAATAACAAGAACAAGAACAAGAACAAGAACAAGAACAAGAACAAAAAAAAGACAAAGAATTCTAAGGGCGGCACTGCAAACAAATCCCAAATTTCTGACCAACCCAAGCAAACTGGATTAAACGGAATTTCTCAGTCATTTGGGATGTCCTATGAACAAATATCCAATTTAATAGCTTCCAATGATAATTTACAAGATGGAAACAAAATTTTAAGAGATCTTGAACAAATTTCAACAATCTTTAATCAATACTATCAAGCAAAAGTGAATGAAGTAAACGTTTTCAAAAATCATTCTGAACAAGTCAACCAAGATCTTTCTGTAAAATATAATAATTTAAAATCACATTACCTCAAAAGACTTGATCAATTTAATGAAAAAAAGAATTTCGTCAATGAACACAACCAATTGAATAAAAGAATCATTAACTTTAAGCAAACTTTGGTTCACTATTACAAAATTAATTTGCAAATAATGAATTTAATAGACTAAAATATTGATATTCACAATGCTATTTCTTTGCATTTGAAACGTGAAAAAAAAAATATTTCCAGTCGATTGGAGATGAACATTAGGTTGATACTTTGGTGGAAGATCAGAAATAGGGATGGGCAAGTCCACTTTATGAAATATTGGAAAAATTTCAAAAATACTTTAAAGTAATGATTTTTGTGAAAAAAATCATATTGTATTTACACAAAAAAAACTTGATAAATTTTTTCAACAGATTTAATACCTCAATAGGGCCGAAAATTAAAAAAATTGAGGAAACAACACACCTCGCCACTCAAATCTTGGCACCCATTTAATACGTATGTTAGTTCATTCTGATTAATAGGGGATGAGTTTAAAAGTTTTTTTATCTGACAAATTTTTTAAAATAAAATTTTATCGTTTTTATGAGAATGTTACTTTTTTTTGTTATTGTTCAGAGTTTTGCGGGAGTAGCGAACATAAAGTCAAAATTTTCAATTTTTTGCCAATTCCCAAGACATTCAGTAAAATAATATTTTTTTACTTTCCATGTGTCTAGTTGAGTTTTATTATTTAAACACTTGTATGTAATAATAAAGCATGATAAATTTCAAGTTAGACAAAACAAATACTTTGATTAACATTTCACTGGAGTAATAAAGTTTATTTATGATATTATCAATATCCCGGAACTTCAAATTCTTTTTGCTATTGTATTTATTGTTGTTTGTAGATCTACCATTTTTAAAAGTCTCGAGTTGAGAAAATCGTATTTTTTTGTCGAATATTTTTTTAAATATACTATTTTTCATAAAAATTTGACTGGCTTTATGTTAACAGTCGTTGGCATGGCAGTGTTTTATCACATTTTCACCAAGATCATAATCTTTTTTTTTTGTTTTTGTTTTTCTTTTTCGTTTTTTTTAATAAAATTTTTAATTTTTTTCATTTTTTTTTTTTTTTTGATACGTTTTTTTTGAAAAAGATTAAGTGGAAAAAAAAAGATCTTCAAAAAGACGAATAATCATAATAAAAATTTGAGACTAGGCAATGTCTTTTAAAGTTGATTTAATTATTAACAAACCAATCTGATTGTTCTCATTTATTCAGTGAAAGTTCAGTAATAAAAAATCCATAATTCACTTTTCAAAAATTGTGAATCACTTTTTTTAAGTTTTTGGTTTTATTTTTTTGATAATTTTTCAAAGTATCGGATTTTTATACGTTTAGAATGATTAAAAAGTGAATAATTATAATACTTCATTTTTAGTCATTTTTCGATCTTGAACACTAAAGGATATATTTTTTTATTTCAATTGATTATTTTAGGGAAATAATGATTTTTGAAAATGAGTTTATATCAGCAAGGGATTTGACTTGAATTTTACATTTGAATTATTAATGTGAATAAAAAATACCTAATTAACCATATTCAGCCCAAGTAACACATTTGTAATGATTGTATTACACATTTTTAAAAGCGTTTGAATAGACATTTGAAGAAAAAAATATAATTATGGAAATTTCAAAATTGAAATCTTTTTTACTTTTATTTCTTAATCTTTTGAACTTTTTTTTTTTTTTTTCTTTTCTATTTTTTAAATGAAATTAATTTTTCTTTATAATTGCATGAATGATAGTTAATTGTAAAAATGTATCATTTAATGTTATTGAAATAGTAAAAATGATTTTTAAACCCACCCTTTGATTTATTTTGGAATTTAATTCGATCTTGAAATGGAAAACAAAAAGATCATTTTAGTTTTTATCAATGGGTTGCAAGATTTTGGATTATTCAATTTTTTAAGAAAATATATTGATTTATTAGTTTTATAGAGAATATACACATGCTATTCTTTAAATATATATTATTCCACCTATTATTTTTTATTCTTTAGAAGTTAATTATAAAAAATAATTGATATTTGGAAAAAAAATTTGAAGAAATTTAGAGAAATATTGTTTATATGAAAAAAGTATACCCATCAAAAAAAAAAATTGAAATATAGAAAATGGGCATCCAATATAATAATTCCATGTACTATTTATTTCACATTTTTTTTTGAATTGAGTGAAATGTATAATTTTTCTCAATTTCTTCAAAAATCAGTGAAAAGCCGAAGGGAGTTTACCTAGGTTTTTAGGTATTCAAAAGAATAAAACAAAATCTCTTAATTTAATTTATCCTATTAAATCCAGGAACAACTGGCAGAAAAATCGTTTGTATAAATATATAAACATGTATCCGAATTCAAATCAACGAATAATTCCCAATAAATGAAATAATTAATTTACCCGTTGAAAGATTTTGATTTAATTAAAAAAATATTTTACAGATAATCTAAACCATAATATAAAATTCCACACACTATTAAAACAGTCCAAAGAACCACAATAATAAAAATTCATTGAATCGGTCACCATTATAATCACCGATCCATTTTCCCTCGGATTGGAAACAATTTGTTATTTTTATAGTATATAAATGCATGGGCGAGTTTCTTGTATTTAATGGGTTGACTTTTAAAGTATGTTTTTTTTTTTTTTTGAATCAAACCAAGTTATCTCCACATTTTAATTTTTTATTGTTTCAGTTTTAGGTAATAATTCCACTTATCTCTGAAATAGTCTAAAACCAAATCAATATATAAAGCGCTGTAACGTTATAGTTGCCGTTTTTAAGGTTTTATTAGATTCTTTTCATTTTCTCTCATTTAAAATTTAGTTTCTAAAGATTTTTTTTTTTTATCAAAAAGCACCTTTGATTTATTTAAAGTATTTAATTTGACTAATCAATTTCAAAAATTGAATTTTTGTTAAATAGAAAACTCAAAATTATTTCTACTGAGATAAAATTGATCTAATATCTAAAAAGGTATTATTCCAGATATCTAAGAATAAAAATTATTGGATTTTTTTAGAGATTGACGAATGGGATTATTTTTAAAAAATAAAACATCTTTAATTAACATTTTGAAGAATTGATAAAACTTGAATTTTTATTCTTATAATTTTCAGTAGTATTTAGTACAAAATAAAATATAAATTTTTCTCAAAATTAGTTCATTATTAAAGAATTCACAAAAACAATCAAGGTGGACACAATAACATTGTAAATAAATGAAGATCCTGAAACCCATAAAATCAAAAAAATAATATAAATCAATTAAAACAACTACCCCCCCCACCCGATTAACAAACTAAAGCCATCCAAAAAGGATTACAACATTTAAACTAATAAAATTGCGGGGAGAAAAAAAATTCAAAAACTAAAACTGAGAGATATAACAAAAAACACAAGAACTAATATTACATAAAAGAAACCAACTATAAGAAAATAATATACAGTATAAAACCAAAATTTAAAGTGCATACACAATACTACCAAAACATCTAAACTAGAAATTAATAAACATGAATAATACAAAACTGATCTAAAATAACAACCCCTCTCAAAAAATACCACAAAAGATTCCAAACCACTGTCAGTTCCACTTTTAAGTCACAAACTTTCAACAAAATTTAAGGCACAAAAAAAATCTCAAATTAATATACAGAATTGAGATTCTAGTAAAATAAATTGTATAAAAAAATATTACAAATAAGGTTTCTTAATTTGAGATTTTTTTGTGGACTAAATTTTGTTGAAAGTCTGAGTCTTAAAAGTGAAACTGACTGTATTAATAGTCATAAAAAAAAGGAAATAAAAGAAATTTTAGAATTTGAAAAAAATTCAATTAATGAACTAAAAAAGAAATTTTCGACAAAAAAAATATCTGAATAAAAACAGAAATTCATTGATCAAAAAAATGATCAAAAAAATGATCAACCAAATCTCAATGAAAAAACCTTCAATAAAAAACAAATTCAAATTAAAAAAACACCCCAAATACCAATTAATAACGAATCAGTAAAAAATAATAATTCAAAAATAGTTTTAAAGGGGTATATTACACCTTCTAATAACAGTAAACTACAAAATATTTTTATTCCAGTAGATACCGTTACAAAAAAACCAAGAGATAGACAAAGTTTAAGTTTAAAAAATGAACAATACTATTAAAAAATAAAAAGGAATATCAACCATGAATCAATAAACTTGTTAGAAAGAAAATAGGAAGTTATTATAATATATTTTATTTCTAAATAATTTTTAAATTTGGAAAAATAATAGAATAATTCAAAAAATTTGAAAATCATATATATATATATATATATATCAGCTTAATTCCAAAATTAGTGACATATTTAACATCAGAAAAAAATTTATTTAATTTCTTTTTTTTTTTTTGAATAATAATGTATTATTACTAAAATTTTTAGAGTAAATAATAAAAATAAATTAATAAATTAAAATATAAAGTAATCATCTTATTTTTTATATGACAAATAAAAAAAGAAAATAATAATAATTATATATTTACACTAATTCCTAAACTTGTATTTAGAAATTTAATAAAATATTCAAACATATTTTTATTGGATAATAGTACCAATAAAGAGAATATATCCCTATTTATTAATAATATAATTATTATTTTAAAGAATAGAAAAATTATAAACTATTTTTCAGTCAAAGGAGCCTAGTTGCAATGGTATAATACATGTTGCTTAAAGGTTTTGTATAGATATTAGAAGAAAAATTTTATTTTGGAAATTTTCAAAATTGAAATCATTTTTTCACATTTCTACACATTTTTTTTCGTTATTTTTTTAAAAACATCATTCATTTGCAAAAAAATTTTTATTGCAAGATCAATAGTAACTTGGTAAAAATGTGTTATTCTAATGTCATTGAAACCATGTAAAGATTGTTTAGAAATCTATTAATTTATATTGCAATTCAATTCGATCTTTGATCTTGATATTTATTTAATAAATGTGAAAAATTTTCACTTCATTTTCATTTCCTTTTTCAAATAGAGAACATAAAATACCAACAAACTTTGTTTGGGGGCTTGATTTCGAAAAAAAAAGTATGAAAAATGAAGTGAAAATGTTTCATATTTATTATTCAAATACCAGTAGAAGTTCAAAACGAACATACTTGTTTTTCTCAATAGGGCCCGAAAAATTTGAGTTTTTCAATTTTTAAGAAAAACGATTGATTAATTAGTTTTCTTTCAGACATGTATCAACATTTCTTTGATGTGTATTATTCTCTTTATTTCTTATTTGTTCTTCAAAGGTCAATTATATAAAATAATCGATATTTGAAAAAAACATTGGGCCCCTTTGACTGAAACAGAGTTTATGTTTTTTTGTTTAATATTATCCGAAAAAATATTTTTGACTTTTTTTCGCAGGTTGGGCAGTTCCATAGAAAATGATCAAATTCTCCAATGATATCAAAATCTTTATTTTTTTACATAAATTTCAAAATATTTATTTTGTTTCATTCATTAAATAAGAATATCTGTTTAAATAATTGATATAATTTAACACTTTAAAAAACGAAGTTAAACCTGTTATATTTTCAATATTTACCGCAAATGTTGTAAATCTTGGAAAACTTAAACTTCCTTTCAACTAATACTTTTTAAATCGTTTAATTTGGTATTTAAATGTACATATTCTATGATTTTCTATTTTTTTTTTTTTGATATCCAATTGATATTTTCAAATTGTTTTTTCTAAAAAGAATACATTTGACTAAATTTATCAAAAGCTACATTTTTTATATTTTTGGAAAAAAAATAAATTAAATTTTGTAAATTGTGAGCTTTACTGAATTAATTTTATCTTGGTTTGATAAATAACCACTGGGGAATGTGTGTTTTTCTAAAAGGTTGGGTATTTTTTTTTAATTCAGATATCAATGACTTATAAATAAGTTTACATACATTCAACTATGTCTAACACATATAATAGTTGACTAGCAAAAAACAATTTAAAGAATTGTTTTTTTAAACCTTTATAACAATTCCTTTCATTAAAAATATCAAGATCTTATTTAAAATTATTATCAACTTTTTTGAAATTGTATTTTAAGTAATTTTTTTTATCTAACCAATGATACTGACATTAAATTTCTTTTTTTTTTTGTATCAAGATTCTTTTTCTTTTTGTCATTATAATGATTCATACCAAAAACTTTGATTTTTTTTTTTTTTAAATTGTTAATTCATTTTAATTATTGGGCATTTCCTTACTAATCTTGAATCAGAGGTAAATATTTGAACATTTAAAGCATGCGATTTTATTCTATTCAAAAAACAAAATAATTAATAACTACTATTTCTTCTCTTTAGTTTAAATTTATAGATACTAGGAATAAATTTAAAATTAAATTAATAGTTTAGAAACCCTAATAAATTTTTTTTCATCTCGTAATAGGGCTTCTATTATTTTGATAAAAAAAAAGGATAATTTTATATCATAAAAAAAAAAAAAGTTACCTTTTGAGGAATTATTTTAAACCATAATTAATAATTTTTGCTATTATTAATTGCAAAAGAAAAAGATCAAAATTTTTATTCAGTTTTCCAAAAAATATCCTCTTACAATAATTAAAATAAATCATCAAAATCCCCAATTCGAAAAGGTAAATTAATAATTTAAACTGAGACAAAGAATAAAACAAATTGAAATATTAATGAAGTTTTATAAATCTTTTGTTGGAATTCTGAATGAAAATTTTGTACCATTTATTTTGTAATAAATAGTAGTTAGGTTGTTGAACAAATTAAAAAATATTAATTATTAGCTTAATTTTTTTCTCTTAATGTTGTAAAAAAGGAATTATGTTTTAATTATACTTTTCTTATGGATAATTACAGTTATTTGTATTTTATTGTGAAAAAAATAGAAGAAAGATTTTTTATCATTGGGGATTAATAATAGTTTGAAAACAATATTTAATTCCATCTATTAGAGTGAAAAAAAAATAAATTATGTGAAAAGTTGTTAGAGTGTGGGTTAGGAGTAAGAAAGTTGAGTGATGACATCAAAATTTATAATTTTTTATTATTAAAAAATTGGAGTTAAAGTTGTCTTTTTGAAATACTTTTTTACTTATTTTAGACTTTGAACGAAACAAAATACATATATTTAACTGCGTATTATGACCACGATAGAATTACAAACAGAATACAAAACTAAAATACAAACACATACAATTTTCAAAAACTGAGGAATCTCAGTAGTTTTTATTATAAATGGGGATATAACAGTTTGGGTGATTATCTTTTTTTCAATTCTTCAATATTCCTTTTATTTATGACTGTAATTTAATCAATAGAGGTATGGTATAGAATAAATAAGACACTACTTCAATAAAAAATAGAAAGATTTACAATTTATTTCTTAATTAAAAAAAAGTGGGAAAAGGAAAAATAAATTAAAAGTTTTTTCTTATTTATTAGTTAAATATTGTGTATTGTTAAAAACAAGATCCGTTTACTCTTCAACAAACAACATAAATATTTGTGATGAAATATTTTGTGTTTTTGAAATAACGAAGTGATTTCATATTCTGATAAAAATAACATTCTTTGAAGAAGAAATATAATATTTAACAATACAATACCTTCAAGAACAGACAACAGAAATATGATTGTTTGTAAAGTATCATTAAAATATTGAAGAAATCCAAAATAAAAGAAAATTCATTTTTTAAATATCATTTATTTTATTTTTACCTTTTAATTTTATTTCTTTTCCTCCTTCAAATTTTATAATGTCTACTGAAAATATAAAACAAATTTCAATAAAAATACAATTTCAAGAAGAAGTCAGAAGATTTCGTATTGCTCTCAACATTACATACAAGGAATTATGTGATATTTTAAACAAAATATTTAGCATTGATGTAAAAAATAGGGATTTGTATTCTTTGTTTTACTATGACGACGAAAACGAGCCTGTAGTCTTTTCTTCTGATCTTGAATTGCAAGAAGCTTTTCGATTTATTGAAGAAACAGAAACAACCCTTTTTAAACTTTTTGTAACTGAAAGTAATTCTTTCTTGTTTCCTTTTTCTTTTTTTCTTAATCGGGATCAAAATAGTTTCGAATTTATTAATTTACATTTTTTCTTCTTTTCGTTTGTCCGTGAACAAAAACACAAACCAAAAAACTCTTAAAGAAAAAAACAATAGAAAAAAAAAGAAAATAAGCAAAAAAATTGAAAAAAATCAACAAGTTGAAATCGAAGAAGAAGAAAAAGATCAAAATTTCTCACAATTTTTCAATAACTTTTTTGGTCAACAACAACAACAACAACAAAACCCACTGTTGTTTGTTCAAAATATTTTAAATAACCCTAACAAATTGATGATGATCTTTCAACACGCTTCAGAATTGTTTCAACAAATTAAAGATGATATTGTTGTGTTATCCAAAAATCAAAAAGTCACGAATTGGTTGAAATCAGTTCATGAAAGATTACTTTCTGGGGTTTTTGAGTTAATTAAGAATGGAGAGAACCAACTGGAACTGTTTTTAATCCAAGTAGACAGTTTACTTGAAATTTCTGATTTGTCCAAGGAAATTCAACAAAAAATTAAAAAGGTTGCAGAGATCATTTCTAACAAAATGATCCAAATTAAGGATTTGATTGGTGAAAATCTTTTGTTGCCATTATTAAATATGCTTAGTCAGGGGAGTAATAGTCCAAACATTTTCAATAATTTACAAAGCCTAGTTGGTGGGTTCCAAAACAATATGCAAAATCAATCTCAGTGCAATAATAACCCTTTGTTTTCTTTCTTACAAAATTTTGGTCAACAACAACAATCACAACAGCAAGACAATAATCTAAACGAAAAGAAAAAACAACAGCAATTAGAAGAAACAACTTTTACAGGTAAAGAGAGGCTTCTCGGCAAAAAAAACAATGATCAAAAAGAGAACAAGATGGAGATGGAGAAAGAACAAGAACAAGAACAAAACAAGACTGGAAATGAATCTGTTGAGTCATTATATCAAGAGGAATTAACACAATTATCCCAAATTGGGTTGTTTGATAGAGAAACTAATTTGTTTTATTTAAAAAAATATAATGGTGATGTTAAAAAAACAGCAAATGCTATACTTAGCAGAATTGAAAATTAATTTGACCTGACATTTCTTTTCATCAAATTATATACTATTGCGTTTCAGATGATAAAGGAAAACAACTTCTTTTATTCATTTAGTTTTTGTTTTTTTTCATTAAAAATAATAAAAAAGAAATAGTGATCTAAACTCAATTCCAAAAATTGGGGCACACCTTCAAAATCAATTTAATTCCAAGAAAAGTGATATTTGACTCTTAAATAGAAACATTAGATATTAACAATCAAAGTAAATAATTTTAAAGTTAATTATCTATCATTTTTTTTCATTATTTTTTGATTTTTGATTTTCAATAATTTTTTTGATTTTTTTTGTATTCTTTTTTTTAAAATAAAAAAAAAATTTTTTTTTTTTCAAAAACTTTTCGAAAATCTCAAAATCACTTTAAAATGAAATTTAAAAGTTTTCATTCTGATCACAAAAAAAAATTTTTTTTTTCTCTCAAAAAGAAAAAAGATTCTTTTTTTATCGAGAAAAAATTTTTTTGAAAAAAAATCATGATATGGTGTGCTAGGACACATGGCCTACAAACAGACCTTATTATTATTAATGGAAGTGTGAATACTGAATGTATTATTAATGATATTATCAAAAAAATCAAAGGAAATTCAACTCGCTAATTCAGAATATAGTGAGTTGAAATGGATTTTCCAAAAGGATGGAGCTTGTCCACATACCTCAAAAAAAAAAACTCAAACTTACTGAAATCGGGGATGTAATGTTCTGGACCCTTGACCCCCAATTCCACAAGATTTAAATCCAATTGGGAATTTATGAATACTAAACTGAAAAATTGTAACCAAAAAACGAAGAAGAATTTTTAAAATTTTCACTAATGTATGGAATACTTTGAGTTGGGAAACCTAAGAGAATTAGTAAACTCTATATTTAAAAGGATAGATTTAGTTATCAAAAGACAAGCTGAATCTATTAATAGTTTTTATTAATTTTTGTTTCAATAAAAATGGATTTTTTGGTAACCGTGTTCCAAAAATAAGGGCACACTTTTTTTTATTTTTTCTTTTTTATTTTTCGAATTGAATTTTAAATTTACTATAAAATATCTAAATAGTATTAATTAAATATTTTCGGGTCTTTTATTATTTTAATGTTCAAGTATCATGTATTTTGGAGTATATTTTTATTAATGTAATTTTTTTTTTGTGTCCCATTTTTTGGAATTGAGTTTAAAACGCAAGATCCTTTCAAATATATTCTAAAAATTTCTATAATTTGATTTTTTTTTTTATTAATAACTTGAAAAAGAAAATATAATTTAAAAATAATTTAACTTTGTGGATTTTGTCATTTACCATTAATTTACTCCATACTCTAGGAGTGACTTGAAACGGAAAAAAGGGTATTGTGAAATTGCCCGTCTTTTCGTTGGCAATATTCAAATAACAAAAAAAAAATTTTTGAGACAATATCATTGCCTCATATTTCAATTAAAAAAAAAAAGTTGAAAAGAATTCTCAATTTCTAAAAAATGCAATTTTAAAGTCTCCAAAAAAAAATTACTTGTTTCTTTTTTTAAATTTCCAAAGGGTTAAATTTCTTCAATTTAAAACAAAGTGTTTTCTTGAATTACACAATCAACCCAATTCCATTTAATCTTAATTTGTGGATATTTTTATTTACCCTCAGTATTTGAAAAAGTAAGGATTTTGTAACATTCTTGAAATTCAAATAACTCTTTTTAGAAAAAAATAAAAAAAAAAAAATTTTCAAGATCTCAAAAGACTCAAAGAAGGTATAATTCAAATTGGACAAAGTTCTTTCCAAAATATCAATTCAAAACCATGGAAACAACCTCGATTAAAAATTTGTTGTTTATTTTTTCTCTATTTGGAATTAATTTCATCTTTTAATAAAGGAATGAATGGTTGTGTAAGTTTCTTCTCTTTAAAGTTTCTGATCATTAAAGTATAGAAAGTTTTTTTTAACCTCAAAATGAAGTTATGTAATTTTCAATTTTTAGTGTTTCTTCATTCGGCAATAATTCCTCTTATCTTGGAAATATTTGAAAAATAAAGCAATATTTAAAGGGGTGTGTTATTATTGTTGTTGTTGGGTGTGAGTTTTGGAGATCATTTATATTGCCTGACTTTGAAAATTTCGTTTCTTTTAATTTTTTTATTTGACAAAAAATACTTTTGATTTTTAAAAAGTTTTTAATTTGAAAAACAAATTTAAAAATTGAAATGGATTTAAAAAAAATCCTCAAAATAAATTCTACCAAGATGAAATTGAATTTGATATATAAAAAATAATTATTTCAGATATCAAAGAATACGTATTATTTGATTTTTTTTGAGATTGTAGAATGGGATTATTTTTATCATAAAACCACTTTATTATTAATATTTCGGAGAACTGATTGATCTGATATTTTTATATTTATAATTCTAGTAGTATTTGGGATAAAAAAATCAAATATCGAATTTTATCAAAATTGGTACCTTATGAAAGAATTGCCAAAAAAAATCGAGGTTGACCTATTAAATTGGAAATTCAGGTATCTCTTTGGTGATTTTTTTGGAAAATCTTCTCTTTTTTGACTATTTTCTTGTGGATATCGATTGCACTTCACACTTTGGTTCGTTTTTGAAGTAAACTAGATTCCAAAAAATTGGACATAGTTTAAACAGTGGAAAGAACATCATTACTGCACTTTAAATTCAAATTGAAAAGAATTTTGATTTTACAAACAATTTCATTTTTTGTCTTTTTTGTTTTGTTTTCATTTCCTTTTTTGCAGTTACGTAATCTGTTTTGTTAGATCTCGAAATTTTTATTCAATGGTTGATAGAAGGTTAGTGTTGAGTTTTTTAATTTGAAAATCACATTCAATTGGTAGATGGTTTCTTAACATTTGATCGATCAACAATTGTTGGTGAAAATTCAAACAAATTTACCAATACATTTTTTGTTTCGCTAGTTTCATTATTTTGGACATACACGCTTTTATTTTTGAGTTTTATATTTTTTTCTTTTATTTGGGTTAAAATGATTACTTATTAAAACATTCATACTAGGTAACTTAAATGTGGTTTTATATTAGGTTTGGTAAAAAACAATAAATTGAGTTTTTTTTTGCCTATTTTTGATTTTGGGTGTGTCCAAATTTTTGGAACTGGGTTTAGTATATTAAAGCATTGATAAAAATTAAAAAATTTTTTTTTTTGATTTCAGAAAATTATTTTTAACCGTAACAGCTCGACCCTTAATTTAAAAAAAGATAAAAATATTGACATATGGTTTATTATTTTTTTTTATATTTTGAAGTATTATTAATTTTTTTTTTGAAAAGTAACAAATTAATAAATAATAAAATGAAAAGAAATTAATAATCACAAAAAATATTCCCCAATAAAATGTAATCTTTGTAAATTGAACTTTCAAAGTTCAAAATTTGACAGTTGATACATAAGGATTCTATAAGTCATCCATTTTTTGAAAATTTTTGGAAGATTTTTTCGTGGTTAGAATAAAAAAGATGAAACACTCAATACTAAATATCAAAGATTTAATATTAAATATCAAATAAAAAAATTTTATAAAGTATGAACAAAAAAGATTTTAATAAAGATCGAAAAATAGCTCTATTGAAGTACACAGATTGGTTTAGTGAACCTATTGGAAACCTTTTTCTGTCACACTTTTTTAAAATAACTCTACCAAAAATCAAATCTCAAATTTCAATTCTCAATTCTCAAAAGTTAAATCTCAATTATCTAAAACAGAATCAAGCTCGCTCTCAAAGTAAGTAGTGCTGGAACTCTCTGATAAACTTTGGGATGAGTCTTCATCTACAGCATTCAAATTATCATTTTCATTTTCGTTTTCATCAAAGAATTGCTTTTGTTTTTTCTTTGAATCTTTTTCTTTTGAGGATTTTGTTTCTTTTCTCTTGTGCTTTGGACGTATTAGTGATTCTGGTATCTTCCCTTCTTTTTTTAAAAGTAGACGTTCTTGTAAATTGGTGTCTTGTTTTAATTGCAAAAAGATCCAATTGATGACATTTTCTGTTCCTTTACGCTTCTTTGGGCCATTGGCGATCGTTCCGAAGCATGCAAAGGATCGATCCTTGATATATTTTGTCAGATTCAGAACCTCGTCAAACTTCTCTTCTGAGAAGCAATCTGGCAAATCTTGCTTGTTGATGCAAACCAAGACCGGCGCGTGGACTAAAGATGGGTTCTCCATCAGATATTGGAATTCTCTTGTTGATTCTTTGAATTTTTCAGAATCCGATCCGTCGATGACGTAAATTAAAAGATCAACATCCCTCAAGTAAAACACCCAAGTTTCTCGGAATTTTGGTTGCCCACCAAGATCGTTTATTGTAATGTCATACCCACCACCAACAATTCGGCAATAGTTTTGTCCGATAGTTGGAACAACTTCATCATTTGCATCTTGTTGGAATTTTCTTTTGATATCGTTTAGTAATGAGGTTTTTCTATTTTGATTTGGGTGTGTGAGAAGTTGTTTGGTTAATAAAGTTGTTTCGTTTTGGATGAGTTTTTGTTTGTGGATGAATTTTTTGGTTATTGAGACAAAGATTAAAAATTTTTTAAAAAAAGAAGCGAATTGTTCAAAAGTGTTAAAATTCAAGCTTTTTCTGTTGAATGAGTTTTTTTTGAGTTTGTTGAAATATTAAGGACACTATGCTTTGTTTTTGTAGATTTTTTTTCGAGGAAAGTGGTTGATTGGTGTGTTCGTTGGTTGTTGAAAAGAAAAAAAATAAATAATAATTGAATTCAAGAATGAAAAAAGAGAGAATAAAGCTATCGAAGATAAAAAGATCTTTTTGTTTTTACCCAGAGTTTTGAAGGCCAAGTATAAGTACATTTCTTTTTGGCTTTTGAATGATATAGCGATATGTATAACGGAAAATAGAAAACATCTGGTGTAAACTACTTCAGATGTCAAGCAATAAAATAGTGAAAATTTTTAAAAAACACTGTAAAAAATGATTGTAAAAATATTCTAATTAGTTCTTTGAGTCATAACTCATTCAATTTTGTCCTTGAATTTCACTGAAAAACATGAGAGAAAATAATTGAGAAAAAATTAAAAGTAGAAAAATTTTTTGTTTTTGTTTAAATAAAGCTTATTAACCATGAATTTGTACCATTTAAAAGTAGTCAGATTCACACCAAAAAAAGGTATTGAGAAATTGTACTAAATTTATTAGGAAAAATACCAAGAAAAAATAAATTTTTAGAATATTATCCCCCAAGCTTTTGCTATTCGAAGTAATTTGAAAAAAAATGTAAAAATACAGTGGCGTAAATAACCCGTTCAGACAACCTTTAACCCCTTACCAAAATGTAACTCCCATTTTTTTTTTCAGACTTGGGTATTGGAAAACCAGAAATCACTTATAGATTCTTGTTTCAGATCCAAATTTACTTTAGAGGTTAGATCTTTGATTAATCGAAATGGCTCAATAATATTAAATACTTTTAGTTCAAAAATTTCATCATATTTACAAAATTTCTGAGATTAAAAAATGATTTTTTTATAAAAATTCAAAAAATGACATTTTTCACTTTTTTTTGTCAAAAAATAAGATTTTAATCTTCCAGTATCTTCATAATTCTTTTTAAAATTTATTTAAAGAACACAATTTCTTGTTTATATACTGTTTCCATCCCATTGATTTGTTTCTTTTATTTCTAGAGTCAGCCAATATTTTTTGCATGAGTTTAATTTTACTAATGGGTTAAAATAAAAAACACAGGTTATTTACACCACTATAGTAAAATGAAATTTTTTAGGAATAGTATTCTACTTGTTGTGTTTTTTAGAAAAGAATTGGTATCTTAGATGCATAGAAACTTTCTGATCACTGCAGGACGAGATTCAAATGATGAAGTCGTAAAGACAATTTTTAGATAAATATCCTCCACTCTAATTTTTGAGAAGACATTTTTGTTTTCTCGTATACATTTTAAAAAATGATATAGGGAAACCAATCTTATGGAAAGATACATCACCCCCTCAAATTCAACACAAACATATCCTTATTAAATCAATAAAAAACCTAATAAGTATGTATCAATTTACATACCTGATGCCACATAACATTTCCTAACATTATTATCCTTACCAAACTCAAACTTTTTTTCTCCTTCTTAATACCCCCCCCCCCCCTAACATAATATATACACTTACCTACTAAATTCTAACAGACCCAAATACACTACAAATAATAAAAAAAAAACTCCTAAAATATCGCTATTATAGTAAGAAAAAAAATACCGTACATGAAAATAATCCCCGACAAGATTTTTAATTGTGTGTATTAAGAAAAATGTTTGTATAATTTCATTTATTTTCAATTAAATCCTTTTTATATATAACCAAATATTTTTATTTATCTAGTAATAAGTCTACCTTAATTTCAAGAAAGTGGAGTATCTATAGAATGCTCCTTTAATTGTTTGATAACCATTAGTAGATCAACTTTTTTTGAAAAACAATCGGTTTATAGAGGTTTATTAGAGTTTGGAAAATGATAATTTTTCTGCTTGTTTTTTGATTGGTTGAATAGTATTTTGAACAAATATAATTTCATTCATCATCATTCTAATAAGTGTATGAGTTATATCTTCAAAAGTTTGATTTTTAAAAAAAAAAGATTTGATTTTAAATCAAAGAAAATACACATCAATTTTCCCGATATTTACGATTAAAAATCATACCAGTATTTTTTTCCTGTACCAAATTTTTTTCACTACTTTACTTACCAAAACAACAAAATTTTCATTCAACTTTTCCAAAAAAGATTGTATAAAATCATTAAACTTTTCAAATTTTTAATGCAAAAGTCTAACTACAATTGTTTTATTTTTTTTTATCTCAGGATTTAGGAACTTTGATGATATTTTTGAACTTGGTGATTTTTTTTTGGAAGGCTGAAGGAAAATTTTGATCTATACATTTTACAATTAATAGAATCATTAAATTCATTTCCATATTTGTTGTTTACAAATTAAATCAAAAATAAATTGTTGCTTGATAACCTTAAATCAACTGGAGAAATTAAATTTTCATTTTTTTTATTTTCCTTCCTATGTTAAGCTTTTCAAAACTTTTTTCCGAAAATACCAAAAGATTTATTCAATTAACAGCTTGTTCATTTGGTACCCGTGTTAAAGATTTAATTCCTCTTTATGAAAGAATTATTGTCGAAAGAAAAGAAACCAAGACAAAAACGAAAAGTGGGATCGTGCTTCCAGATTCGGCAAGCAAAAAAAACCAAAGGGCAACTGTATTAGCTGTTGGTGATGGGTTAATCGACAAGAACGGAAAACGATTCAAGCCAACAGTTAAAGTAGGCGACACGATCATTTTACCAAAATTTGGGGGCGTAAACGTTCATTTAGAAGACAAAGATGTCATCATCATAAAGGAATCGGATGTTATGGGGGTTATTTCAAAAAATTAACTCACAAAGAATATAAACTTTCTACCTCGTAAAAAATAAACTCATCTTGAATATTTAAGATCCTACCATTTGTTTTCTTTATTCATTCAAAGAAAAAATTTTTTAGTTGGTGTTGTCTCAAAAAGCAAACAAATAATTAAAAAAAAAAAAAAAAAAAAAAAAATTCTTCAACAATCAAAACTCTTTTTTTAATCTTGGATCAATCCAATTTTTTAGGGGAACGAATACTTGGTTTAATAAAATTCTTTTAACGTTTTAGTTCAATTCTTTTTGTTCTTTTTACTTTTCATTAATTTCCCTTTCATAACTCGCACATTTAACATTTTTTTTTTTTTCTATTCCTACATCATCGTAACAAAGCAAAAGGTAGACTCTCAACAGTTTCTAATTTCGGAAAATATCTCAAATTTCATCACAAGGCGATTAGAAAACGAATTCAATTCATAAGTCCTTTTTCTGTTTTTTGAAATTTTTCAAATGATCAAAGATGATATTTTGATATCTGTTTTAAACCAATAAGTTTTGTCTGGAGAAATCTCACTCCAAAACCAAAGTCAACAGATCAATCTGAACTTTATTTTCAAGGCTTTATTTGAATTAAAATGAAATTTTGTTCTTTGAGTTTTGATATTTACCATTTTGAAAAAAAAAAGATCAATAGGATTTTTAATTGTAAACATTAATAGAGATCACAGAAACCTGGAAATGAAAAGCTAGAAAAATTAAAAGAAGAAACAAATTAACCTTAAGAAGGATTCATTATATTATTATCAACTAAACCAACAAATTCTATTGTGATTTACTTTATTATTTTGAAATCCAATAAGTGGTATTGGAGATCTCATAAATATTAAATTTTTTTAAATAGATTTTAAAAAATAAATCGATCAAAGAAAAAACTCCGAAAAAATAATAAATAAGAAAAAATGTTATTGTATTATTTTCTCCTTTTTGTTTTTAATAAAATATTTTTTCTTATTGTAATTAATCTTAGTTTTCATTTTCAATTATGTATCTAGTTAAAAACCCCATTTAACTTTTTTTTTTTTAATTTATTTGACTTTTTTTACAAATTGTAAACAAAATGTTTTCATTTTCTTATTAATATGCCAAAATTGTTATTTCGATTGTCCTATTTTTTTACTAATTTATACCTAAAATAACTTTATTATCTTTATAAAAGTCAATTAGAAATGTAAATTTTTGTTATTTATTTTTTTATTATTGAAGAAGCGTAAAATTCCACTCTTTTTGCTCTTAGACTTAAATTTCCTTATAGAGATATAAGCGTAAAATCAGATATTACACAATTATTAATTAATAAAAATAATTTCAAACTGTCTTGGTTTAACATTAATTCTTTTAGATTTTTATATTGTATGATATTTTGAAAATTTAATTTATATTTTTGTTTTTATAGGAAGGACATACCAAGAAAAAATGATCAATTTTTTTTTATTATTTCTTTCTGTTAATGTTCGAAAAATAGTGGATAAAATTGATTTGAGTTTTTATTGATTGTATAATAATATCTATATAGGTAATTAATAAATTGAACTGAATTTTAGAATTGTTGAGTATAAGATCATAACTTAAATATCTTTGAGTTTTAAATAAAAAGTTATGATCTTTAATTATTGTGAAATATTTTTGTGGAGATTGTCATCTGTTCCATCAAGTTCCGCGGAGTATATAGATTTTCCATAATTCAAAAAAATGGAGTAAAATCAAAAATTTTACCCTATTATTTTGAATTATGGATAACCTAAATAGGATTTTTTTTAATTTTGGAAATGTAAAAAAAAATTAATAAATTGTCTTTTTATTTCAAAAAGTTAAAAAACCTAACAGCTATTTTTTCTTGCATTCAAATGAATAGTAAAAAATCAAAGATTATACTCAATATTTTTAAATTTCAGAAAAGCAAAGGCCGTTTTTTTTATTTTGAATCAAGTAAAATAAAAGATTTTTTAAATAAACAGAAAACCCAAGAAAACAATTTAACGTTTAACCATAATTCTCAAATTACACAATTCTAATAAATCGGTAAAAACAAAATGATATTTCCAACACTGAAAATTCAATTATTAATTATATGATTTACATAAACATTTTTTTTTTTTGGGGGGGGGGTATTAAAATTGTATGAAATTTAGTTGATATTATTATTATTTGTTCTTTGATGAAATTTTATTGATTGTTCTAAATAAGGTAGAAATAAATTTTTATAATTTTTCTTTTAATTGAATTTTTTTTTTTTTATTAACTGAAATTACCTTATTTTTGATTTTATTTTATATTTTATTTGTAAAACGAGTGCATTTCTGTTCATTTTCCTTTTTATGTAATACATAAATTAATCCATAATTTTTATAATTTAATTTTTTTATTTCTTAATTCGTATATTCTTATCTATATATTAATATACTTGGTTTAATAGATTTAAATAACCTAATTTCTAAATCAATTATTCTGAGAATTGTTATTTAAAAATTATTATCAGTTTTTATAGAATCATTTTTATTTTTTATTAACTCTTTTTGAGTCAAATGGGTACATTTTTATTGAAAAAAATAAAACAAATTCTATGAATGTTAATTCAATATTCTTCTAAAAAGAAAATTTCAAATTTCATATCAGATCATTTTATCTAATTTGTCCACTTTTTTTTTTTTTTAAATTTTTCTATTTTATCAATTTTATTGTTTGGATTTTAAAAATGCTAATTTAAAAAAAAAAAATTCTGAAATCAAAATTAAATTTAAGAAAAAAGAGATTTGGAATTTCTTTTAAAATAAAAATTCACAATTTAAAAAATCTTTATGATTATAATTTTAATTTCCTAAAGAAATTGAGAAATGTCTCACGAGACCTTTGAATGAAAGGGACCCAAAAATATATTTTAAACTTTTATTTTTTTTATAAGAAATTAATAATTTTCTACATGTATTTTTTTAATGAATAACAAACCCAATCCAATCTGAAGTTCATTAAATCTATTATACCTTAACAATGGTATGTTGATTAATTTAAAAAAAAACGAGAATTTTTCATTTTTGGTTGGGATACTATTAGTGATATCGAGTTTAAATTCTAAACTGAATCTGATTTTTTTCTATAAATAAATTTTGAATCTTTATCTTTCTAAAATATTTTGAATTAACAATTTTTTTTTGTTTAGTTTTTAATTCATTTTGAATAATAATTTCATATATTGAATGTAATTTTTGATTTAAATAATTGTATTTATTATATAATGGAGAATAAATCATCTGTAAAAAATTGATAATGGCATATTAAAGGTATAATTTTTAATAAAAGAAAATGTGAAATAAGAGAAGATAAAAGAGATAATTTGGTTCTCCTTGGAAAATACCAAGACCTTCCTCTTTATAATATTTTAATAAAAAAAATTTAAATAATATTTTTATCGTAAATGGTTTTATGGTTTTCCTAATTATTTCCTACAATATATTATGTCAAAACGTTTTATTATATCAATATTTAATAAGAAATCATTCATTTAGTAAATCGAACTAACTCAAAAAGAAAAGTAGAAAAAACTCTTATCACAAACCTTTTACTTCTTTAAAATTCAATTTATACTCTAATAGTTGAATCTACTCATAATTCATACCATTATTGATTTTTAAGGCTTCTATTAATAATCTATTACTTTAAAGATAGCTTTTTGAACCACAGTAATAATTAAATTATTTTAAAATCTAAAATAATTTAAAAAATTTTTTTTGTGCTAGCTGAAGTTTTTTTTTTATTTTATTTTTTTTTATTTTCAATGAAAAAACAGATAATATTAGAACAATTTTCGATACTCTAAGTTGTCGATAATGTTCCTTCTATTAAAAAAAAATGTCGAATTTAAACATAAATGAATATGTTGGATGGAGATATTTATTAAATTTTGAATAAATAATTAAAAAGAAACAATAAAGAAAAATATTATTATTTAAAAAAGTAATAAATATCTTGATAAAAATTGAAAATAAAAATGAATTGATTATTATTAAATTAAATTCTGATTTAATAAGCTTTTTTGTTTTTTTGAAAAATATTTTAGCTGTAAAACTAAAATTACAAAATCGTTTCTATGGTTTTTTGATAAGAATTGGATCATTAATTGGATTTTTTTCGTTTGCATCTTAGCTTTTAATTGTGATTTCGGATAAGAAAAACTAATTTTTAATAAACTGAGGTTTTTGATTTTCACTATTTTATGTTTTTGTTTATCTTTAATGAAAATTTGTAATTTTTGAATATTTAATTGTAAAGTGTGTTTAATTTTTTGTTTTATTTTAGGACTATATACTAAAATCGGAAAATCTGTTGTTTCAAATGGTGGGAAATTTGTATTAAAAAATAATTTATTTGTATTCAAATCTAATAATTTTCGAGGATTTTCATTATTTCCCTTTTCCCCCTTTTTCTTTTTCTCCACATTATTATTATTATTTATATTTTTTTTGCCCTTACTTTTGCCCTTACCTTTACCATTATCCTTTTCCTTGACTTTATATTTATTTTCATCATCTGATTTTTTATTTGGCTTTGAGGATGATAAAGACGAAGATGAAGAGGATTTGGTGTATTCAAATCCTTTAATTATTTTCAATCGATATTTCCAAATTGTTTCTTGACTTTCAATTATTTTTCTAATTATGGTAAAAAACAAAAAAGAAAATTCTTGAACACGATCTAGAGAACTAAATTTACAATAAAAAACCATATTAAAATATTTTAAAGATAAAATATCTTTGAAATGTTTATATTGAGAAATTTGGACAAAATCAAGATCATTAAATCTTATTGCCTTTTGCTGATCATTATATCCATAAAGAGAAATCTCCAAATTTCTTGGTTTAATTTGAATAAACCCATTTGAAATTACTTTTTGTTCAGGGGTTAAAAAATTTATTTGAAAAGTATTGTTTGTATCTTCCATTTTTTCCATTATTTTATGGTATTCTTTTCCTTCCCCCCCTTTTTTCATTGATTCACGATCATTCAGTTTATATTTCTTATATTTCGTATGTTTCTCATGTTTAGTGTACTTTGTATGTTTACTTTCATTCATAATGATAGTTTGAGAATTTTCATTTCTAAATTTAATTCTATTTTCTCTTGATCTATTAAAGGCACGATAATTAAAGACATGGCAAAACTCTTTGCTTAATTTTTGATCCATAAATTCTATAGTTAATTTTTTTTTGTTTTTATTTACCACTTGATATAAATAACATTGATTTTTATTTTTATTATTTCTTTCAATTGCTAAATTTTCATAGTTTAATTCAAATAATAAATTTAAGCCAACGAATTTCAATTTATTTTTATCTAATTTCATTGCAAATCTTTCCTTTTTCTTCAGATCTTTATCATTAATTTGTGTTAATATACCTGGGAAATAAATTCCTACAATTCTATGAGACAATAGCTTTTCCTTTTTTAAAGATCCAACTAATAATAAAAAATGTGTTTTGATATATATCGATGGGAAACTAATTAAAAAGGTTTGTAATTTGAATTGGAATTTTAATTCAAGATAATAATTACTTAATGGGAATAATTGGAATTTTATTTTTTGTATATTTTGTTGAATAATCATTCCATCAAATAATTGTATTTTTATTTTATTTTGAAATAATTGCATATAGCCTAATTTTTGTGGTGTTTTCCAATCTTCAGCGTGATATATTTTTATTAAACTATTAAATAGATCTTTATTTTTTCCATTATATTTTTCTTTTTCTTCTACTTCTTCTGGATTTTTTTCTGTTTCCTTTCTGATATTAAAATAATCTTCTTTTTCTTTAATATTTTTATTATTATTGCTATTTTTATGATAAAAAATTTTTTTAATAAATTGTTGATTTTTTCTAGAAGTGATCAAATTATAATTTAAAATAAAGTTTTCTTTAATTAGTCTTGATTTAAAATTTATTATTAATTTTTCTTTTGCTTTATTGGATAATTTTATATGTACTAACTTTTTTTTATCTTTGATCGAAAACAATTTACTATTTTGTAAATTATATATTTGGCTGTTGATTAATTTCTTTGTATTTTTGTGATAATTCAAGAACAGTAATCTCGAATTACTAATTAACAATTTTTTTTTTTTTTTTAGCTTTGATTTTCTTTTCTTTTTATTTGGGGAATCCTCATCGTTATATTGTTCATTATTCAAAATTTTTAGTAATGGTGAGGGCGCTTTTATAGAGCAAGAAGATGATAATTTCACATTATTAAATTTTTTGATTAAATAGTAATTAGAAATTACAATATATCTATTTTGAAAAAAATTAAAATTGTTAATAAAATCTTTGGCCTGAACACTATTCGCAAAGCTAAGTTGTAAAAAACCATGTCCTGTTCCAAGATCTAATTTAATACTCCTTAGACTTTTTTTTTTATTTAATAATTTAACTTTGGTTCCAATTAAATATTCCCCATAAATGTTAGATATTGGTGTGTTAATATAATATTTATCTCTGTATAAGGTGATTGTACAGATAAAATTGCCTCTATTTGGGGAAGCAATTATCGATTCAAAATACATTGGGTGCTTTAATTTGCAAATTTTTAATAATTTGTCTTTTTGAGAATTGAAATTTTTGATAAATTGGCTTTTTATTTTGACCATTTTAAAATTGAAAATAATATAAATATTTTCATCTATATTAAGCCTACAGAATTTAGATAAATTCTGTTTATTAAAATAATTTTTATTATAGTTATCAAATTTAAAAATTTTTGAATGATTGGAATAATATCTATTAAATTCAAGATTTTGAAATTGAATGGAAAAATAGTTATTAAATAATATTATCTTGGCGTCGCCTACATAATCTTCAAGGGAATTGTATAATTGAACAATATAAGTCAAAATCATACCCTTATCATTTTTATTTTTTGAATTTTTAATATATTCATATACTGAATTGGTTAAAGCAATGTTTTTATTTATATAGTTATTATTATGTAACGGCGAAATGATTTCTTGGATTGGAAATTTATTGCTTGCTTTAAAAATGGAAAACAGATGATTTTGAGAAAAAATATGATAGCAATTGGTTATCAAATCACAAAGTATTATATTATTTGTTTGTAACAAATATTTTTGTTCGCTTTGATTACTTATAAATAACAAGATGTTTTTTTTGTTAACATTTAAAAATAATTTTTGGTATTTATTATAGGCTTCAATAAATGGTTGGATTTTTGATTTTTCTTTCATTGGATTAATCGAAATTGTTTCTTTATTTAAAATAATTTGAACTGGTTCGGTTTTTAATAATGGTATATCCTTAGAATTCACGTTAGTGGTGGTGGTGGTTTTATTGGTAGTAGTTGTTGAAAAACGATTTTTATTGGTAAATTGGTAATGTGGATATATTAAGTTAACTTTAAAAATTGCTCGCCCTTCATGCAAGTATTCTTTTATTTTAGTATAAATATGGTTTTTCCTCTGACTGTTAATGTTATTATTGTTGATGTTGCTGTGGGTGCTCTTACTCTTACCATTGATAACATCATTGATGACTTGGCTATGTTTGCTAGTTTCTGTGTGGTTTAATAATGAAACTGAATGGTTTTTAAATGAATAGGGGTATAAACGGGTGTTTTGAAATACAGTACCGATACCATTATAATCAAAGGTGGTAAAATATCGGATTTGAGAATGATTAAATTCCTCGTTTTCCTCTTCAAATTGATCCTGTTTTATTTTTGGGTATATTTGAATAATGCTAACTGGTGAGTCTTCAATTGTTCGTACCCTTACAGATTTTATTGGGAAAATCTGATTGTTATATTCATTATGCCCAATAATTGTGGGATAATTGGTATTCTGTAAATTATCTTTGTTTAGATCCTTTATCGGATTCCTTCGATCGTAGGAATTAAAAGTTTGTTTTCCATTAATATATTTGTTTGCATTTACATTCCCATTATTGATCTGTTTAAATTCTTGAAATAAATTAAATAATATATTAGTAAAATCTTTGTTTATACAATAAAGATTAAATTGCTTAATTTCTTCATAGTTATTAATAAGCAATTTTACTCTATTATTTGTTTCCTTTAATTTAATATTAATTTCATTTTGGCTCCAGTAATAAATTGGTGGGTTTTTTTTAGTGTCGAGTATTTTAAAAAAAAAGCATTTCTTTTCAAATTGAATAATTACATTTTTTTTCAAATTATTTTCCTTGTTTCTTGTTTTCGTTTTTGTGTTTGTCTTTGTGTTTGTTTTTGTTTTTGTGTTTGTGTTTGTGTTTGTGCCTGTGCTTGATTTGCTTTTATTTTTATATTTAATTATTAAATCCAAATTAATTATTTCTTTCGAGACTAGTCTCTTTGTGTAAAGTGTTATTTCTTCATAATATCCTAATATATCGCCACTGATTACTATATTTTTGAAATTGTCTTCATCACAATAATATTTGAACATTAGAAATGTCTTGATTATTAAATCTCGTTGATCAACCGATTTCGAAAATAATAAAAAGTTCTTTTCCTTTGAGTTGTCTTTAACTTTTAATACAAACCTATGTGGGTTTGGTTTTGAAATACCAAGTTTGTAATCTTCGATATCCTTATATTCCCATTTGAAATTTACCTCGTTACCTTTTGTAGCGAATACAAAATATGTTTTGTTTAATTCCAAAGTACATTGAGATTTATGTCCATTTTCAGAAAGATACTGGAAATTAAATTCAACAAACCCTTCAATATAGTAGTTTTTTATTTTTTCCAAGTTTGTTTTTACTATTTTTTTTTTGTCGTGGTTTTGTTTATGTAAGAAATTCTTGTTTATGATATTTTTTTTTGTTTTTAACTGTTTAATTAAATTGTTCATCAACAAAAACAGTGGTCTCAAAGTTGAAAACCTTAATAGAAGTGTAGAGTCAAAGAGATATTTTTGATTCACACCAAGGTAAAGACATTTCTCTTGTAAAAGATTAATAGTTTGGTAAAGGGTCAAACTTTATATATTTTTTTTTTTTATTTTGAAAATGTTTGTTATTTGAAATGTTTTTGTTTGTTTGGAAAGTGGGAAAAAAAATTTAAAAGTGTATGTTTTAATATCTCTAAGGGTACACGCTTCAAAAAAATATTAATTTGATCACTCAAGTTGTAAAAAAAGATATTTCTTGAATTTTTTTTTTTTTATTTACAAAGAAGAAAAAAAATTCAATAGCAAACTTTTTCGCGATCTTAAAAGGTGAAATTTCTTTGATCGAGTCTAAGCAATAGTTTACAAATTCTTCACAAGTTGGCTGTGATTTTATTCTTTTACGAAGTGTACTTTCTATCCATTTGATTGTTTTTGTTTCCTGTTTTTGGTTTTGTTTTGTATTCATTAACGAACAAGTTTATAAAAGTTGTTAATAAAATTGGAAAAATGATCTTGAAATGAGAAATAAATTTTACAGGTTTATTAATTTCGAGAGATCACATTTTTTGCTGATTTGGGTAACGTGATATCAAGAAAAGTTTTTTCTAGAATTTTTATGAAAGAATTAACGCTTTAAGTAATATTTTTACTTTTGGGTAAAAAAAGAAGATAATTTGTTTATTCCTTTTCTTTTCTTCTTGAACAAGTAGTTGAGTGATTAATTGTCATTTAAGTCTTCTAGTTTTGTATCAATTCTTGTCTGGTTCCCTGAACATGAATTCTCAGTTAAACTATTGTTTCTTTGCTAAATAAGAATAAAAAGGTTTAGATAAGAGATAAAACAGAAGAATAAATATGTGGTTGTATCAAATTGATTCAAAAAAATTTACGAAAATTTTATCCTTTTTTCTTTACAGTCGCTTTAATAACTGTGTTTGCGTTTTTGTTTGTATTTTTGAAAATTTTGTTATGTTTTTTTGGGAAATAACTTTTGTATATTTTAAAATAGGTTCTCGTTTTCTTTTTAATTGTGATGTTTGAAAATTTTATTTTACTTTTTATTTCTGAAGAACACATTCAATAAAATTGTACCTTTCAAATCAAACAGTATTTAAGATGAAAGATCCTTTTAACCATCATTTTTTCAAAACTTTCCAATCTCAGTCACCCTATTTTTGAACTAACTCTACCAAATTTAATCAAACTTACAACCAAAATTCATTACCATCCAATCTTTCAGTTTGATCGTCAAAAAAAACAATCAAAAAAAAGACAAAAATTTTTACTTTCGTCAAAATAAAGTGTGCAAAAGGATTTAATGGGTGTTTCAAAATTAAAAGTGTGTTTTGTTTTTGTTATAGAAGACCTATACATTGACCAATCAAAGAAATTGATAATAAACCCTAAAAAATATGATATTGGTTTCTTAAAGTTCTATTATTTACAAGAAATTCGAAAAATGAAGGATCCAATTAGAAAATTTATCTCAAAAAATAGAGTTAATTTTTGGGAAAATTATTATCTCAAAAATACTAAAAAAATTTCCAAAAAAATTGAGAATATTATGAAAAATTTTCAACTATTTGTATGAATAATTGAAATTTTACTGAAAAAATTAAGAAATTTACTTTCAAAATTGATTTGAACTTAGGTATACTATTGGGTAGTCGATTGGATGTTACCTTGAAACGAGAAGAAAAAAAAGTATGGATTCTATTTTGAAATACGGATTATAGTCTTTATGCACGCATTATTTTGATCACTGTAGTATTCAAAAAACTATTATTGTGTTGAATCCTTCATTTTGTCCTTAAATTGCTGATTTACTCTTTGTTTAATTAATCTTACTTTGAATTTCCATGAGGGTTCAATTCAGGTTACCAATTAAAAATCGTGTTTCACTTTTTTTCCAGAACGGTAAAAATATTGTGTTGTCTCTTTTATTCAATTGTTGAAGAAGAGTATTGAAACGAAAGTAAAAGTTTATTTCTGTTAAAAATTAATTTTACAAGAAAAACAAACATAAATTAATTATGGTGTCGATCAAATAAGTTGATAAAAAGAAAACTATTCTATGGGAAAAATTGTGACTTTTACAGGTTGTTCATATCACGAAAGTTTGAGAAAAAGAAAAAAATAACAAAAAAATAACAAAAAAATTAAAAAAATAAGATATTAAAAAGGATTGTTAGTGCCATGGAAGAGTAAACATAATTTTTATGAAAAATAAGTTAATGTAATCATTTGACACAAAATACCTTTTTTGGAGAAACAAAATCAGAACAAAAAAGAAATTAGTGAAGAAAATCACCTTAAACTGTACAAAATAAAAAAGCTTTGAGCGAATAAGAAGAAAAAAATCAAAAAAAAAAAGCAAGATTAATTCATTTAAAAAACAAAATATTCTCAGGTTTGAATGGTTTGGTAGCTAGACTTTTCTTCATTAAAAAGTTCTGACAAATGCCATTTTCATCATAGAAAAAATGAATTAAAAAAGAAAAAAACAAAAAACGAAGAAAGAAAAAAGAAAGAAGAAAGAAAAAAAAAAAATTTTAAAAAGTATGTCTATTTTGAAAAAAGAAATTTGTCTGCAAAAACTTAATCCCAAATCATTGATCATGAAAACAGAGGAACTAGTGGTAATGTTTGTTTTTGCTAAACTTCGTGGGATCTTTGCGATATTACAAGACGTTCTCTAATTTTGGGTGGATATGAAAACGCTTTCGTAAAGAAAACATCCACGAGTTAGTAACGTATGTTAAAAGTACCGCAATGAAAAAAAATGATTTATCAAATCGCTTTTATAGGCTATTTTCAAACTAACCATTCCATAGTCAGAGAACACTAACAAAATACAGAACTAACATTACGTAATCCCAAAAAAAATAATAAAATATAAATAATTTGGTTCTGGAATTAATTCGATTTTGAGATAGTCCAACAGAATTGACAGTTGTACAATCACTTTTTGATTTTCTTTTGCAAAATAAATAATTGAAAAATTAAAGTAACGAATAAACACAATGAGCTAATAACATGGTTTTTACAGAGTCACTTCAAAAAAAAAAGTAAATTATCTTATTAAGCGAATTCCTCTTTGCTGTCATTTTAATAAGAAATAGGATAAAATTTTCACTTCGTTTTCATTTTCCTTTCTACAGTTAACTCAAAAAAGAAACACTTTCTTCTTTGAGAACCCTCTTTAGTCAAGAAAAATCTTAAATAAAAAACTTACTGTTGAGAGAAAAATGTTGGACACAGAAAAATGGTTGGACAGCATTTTTAATTGGGAACATTACTGAAATTGAAAATCAAATCCTATTGATAACTAGGTGACTTTTATATAAATCCAGGTTTAAAGGTGTTACAAGTTCATTAATCTCTGGTTTGTGTAGAATACTCATTTGAATGGTTGATAACCAAAGTAGATCATGCATTTTTAACAAAAATCCAAGTTCTAGTAAAGTTTACTATTAGTTCTGAAAATGGTAATTTTTAAACTCGCTTTAGATTATAAGAGATAAGATTTCGAAACAGTAGAATTATATTAAACGTTATTCTAAGAAGTAGATTATTTTTATTTTCTTTAGTTATTTCACAAACGATTGAAATTAAAAATCATTTTCAGTAAGGTTCCCAATTAAAATTGCTGTACAACCATTTTTCTGTGTCCAAAATTTTTCTCTCAATAGTTACTGAACTTTACCTCTTAAAATTGGTTGTTTCTCCCATAATTTAACACACATCATCAAAATTTGTTTCTTAAATAAAACTATTTAATAGACAACAAACAAGGTGTAGTTTTTTGGTTCAGATAATTCTCTGTTGATAAATAAAGTTTTTTCCTGACGAACAGAACAAACCCATAAATACTTTTCAGTTCTTGATTCTTTTCAAAATATAAAGTCACAAATTGTAACATTTTTGTTTGTTTATCTGTCAATCGACTCTCTGACTTTTTCAGGTATTTGAATTTGAAAATTAAAGACTTTTTATCGTATTTTCTTTTTATTCTTTTTGTGAGTGGAATAGTCCGAGAGTTCGAAATAAAATGACTGATCTTATTGTTTGGTGTCATTTTCGTTTTCATTTTGATCACCATCTTTATTTATATTGTTATTGTCCAATTAATAAAAGAAAATTATTATTTCTATTTTGCCTATTAATTTTCCAATTTTTTTTCGAAAAACCAACAGATCTTCACAAAGACAATTATAAAAGATATTTGAAGATATTTATGGATGGAGACTTCAAGGAATTCTAAATTGTCAATAGAAAAGCTTATTATTGAAGTTAGTTATGGTTCTTATGGATCTTTTATACATTAATGAAAATAAATTATTTTTGTTCAATAACCCAATTTATATTTTATTATTGGTTCAATTTCTAAAACCCACAAATAAGAGTATTGTAAATAAGGATAGGATTAACTTGTGTGTGATAATTGAATTCCAATGAGTAATTAATACAGAGTTACAGTAAGTTTCACTTTTAAGACTCAGACTTTCAACAGAATTGAAAGCACAAGAATAATCTCAAAACAAGGAACAAAATTCAGAATATTGTAAAATAATTTATAAAAAAAAAATCCAAAAAATGTACTTCTTAAATTTGGGATTTTTTTGTGCCTTAAATTCTGTTGAAAGTCTGCATCTTAAAAGTGGAACACACGTTATTAATTACCAACTAAAATATAAAATTGATTGTATTAATATCCACGTAGTGGCAATTTTAATGACTTGAATGTGGTTTTTCTGAATAGGCAATTATTATTTTGTCCATAATATACAGTCAGTTTCACTTTTAAGGCACAAACTTTCAACGAAATTTAAGGCACAATAAAAATCTCAAATTAAGGTACAAAATTTGGAATTTTTTTTTTTACAATTTATTTTTACTAGAATTTGAATTTTGTGCTTTAATTTGAGATTTTTGTTGTGCCTTAAATTTCGTTGAAAGTTTGTGCCTTAAAAGTGAAACTGACTGTATATATAAGCTTAATTTCAAAAATAGGGGCAAATTTTTGATTGAAAAAAAATTGTAGTTTCTCATTTAGTGAATACCAAAACTCAACCCAGAAAAATCAGAACTTAAAACTAAAAAGTAACTGTCTAAAACACCCTTTTCTGTTTTAATTATTATTTCTAATAAAAGAATAGAGAAAAGAAACCCATAAAGAAAAAAATAAATCAGAACCTATTTTTGAAATGATTTTTCATCTTAAAATTATCCTTTTAAGATTCACCATTGCTTCCAAGAACCTTTTGAAACAACTTTCCATCATAGTTATCAGATTTTTACTTTTTACCCATTTGGTATCAACCAAAACTTTCCTTGATACCTTTTTCAAGATAAAAAGAATCTCAACAAAAGAAAGAAAAAGAAAAAGAAAAAGAAAAGAAAGTGAAAACAAAACCAATTTTTTGAATGTACAACAAAGAACTCAAAGATAAAATGAATACGATCACATTCATCACATGTCTCCAAATGAAAGAGAAAAGAAGATCTTATTTGATCTTGCTATTTCTTCACTTTTCAAGGAACCATTGTAACTCATTAAAGCAAATTTGGTTGATACTTGTTTTCGAAGCAAACACTTCTTGGGTGTTTTACTTTCTTTGAATTTTACAATCCCCTTCTCCCAATGCTAATTAATCTCATCTCTTGAATATTAACGGTTTTCAAAAATGTTCTTGTTCATTCAACATAAAAATAACAATTTGGAATGATTTTGAAAGAAAAATTGCAAAAAAATGAATTCAACTTTGGGAAATTTTCATTAAAAGAAGATTGTTTCTTGATATTAAATATTCAATAATGACTTTTAAAAGATATTGGGTTCAGAATATTTGGTTAACACAACACACATACCAATAATTTAGAAAATACTAATGATGACCCTATTTTTGAAATTTTGCTTATATATATATATATATATATAATAAATATATATATATAGATGAAAAAACACCTTTTTGTCCCAAAAAAATCTTGTTATAATGAAAAAAAAAAAAAAAAAAAACAATACAGTTGTCAAAATAATATACTTGAAAAAGGTTAATCCCAGCACGATCATTAAACAATTTTTTCAAAAAAAAATTGACATTTATTAATTTTACACTTCTTAATAACTTCAATTATAATAAATACTATTGGTTAATTAACGATCTTTGATCAAAAAAAAATTTTAAAATTTTTTTATAATCCAAGTTAAACAATCCAATTTTCTCGGTTCGATAAATATTTTTTTTAAATTTTTTAATGTAAAAAATTTAAAATTTTTTTTTTTCACAACTACGAAATTATTTTATTTTATTTTAAAGATATTTTAAATCTGATTAATATCTTTCAAAGAGGGAATCAATTATTTAGACTATTAAAGAATTATTTAGTAATTTAATTTCGGGAAAATATTTACTCTGCTAATTTTTCTGTTATTTTTTTCTTAATTTTTGAAATAAATAGAAAATTTAATAGTTTTCGGTTTATTTCAAAAAGTAAAAAAAAAAAAAAAAAAAAACAGGATACTTTTTTTAAGTTTTCTAGAATTTAAAGGAATAGAGTAAAAGTTATATATTTTACTCGATTCATTTAGATTCTCAAAAACCAAGGATATGTAATATTTTACATCTGTTATATAATATTCTGTAATTGGGTTTATTTAGATGTTAAAAGCGTTTTTAAAACTATTAGTTATAATCTATTCTAAAATATATCCTAAATTTATATATATATATATAAAATTCATTTTCACATCTATTCAGAAATATACGACCCAAAAAACATCTTTTTTCTCGACGGGGGACTTATAAAAATCATACTACTACTAACAACAATACTGCTAATTTCAATTTAAAAATTTCGAAATTTGCATTCAATTCCAAAAAAAATCCCATCCCAGAATTAAAACAAATCATCAAAACCACCAATTCTATAAGAGAAAAATAATATTTTAAACTGATTTATCAAATTAAAAAATTGAAAATTTAAAGGATTATTACAGAGATCAAAATAAATCGTGCACAGAGACTCTAATCTGGGTTTCAAAATATTATCCGTTCTTTTTTTTTTCTTCTACCAAGGCAAAATCCAACCCACAGCCAAATAGAATACCCAAATTCAAATCAATTTGGAAAGTAAAGGTCTGGTTATTTTCAGTAAAATTTAAATTATTAATACAACTAGTTGAAAATTTTTCGAAATATTCTCAATTTTTTTGAATTTTATTGTTTTTTTAGGTATAAAAATTTGAATACTTTACTCTATTTTATGAAATAAATTTTCCAAGTTGATCCTTTATTTTTAGGATTTCTTTTTAAATAATAGAACTTTAAGAAACCAATATCATATTTTTTACGGTTTATTACCAATTTCTTTGATTTTCTAATGTATAGGTCTTCTATAACAAAAAAAAAACACACTTTTAATTTTGAAACACCGATTAAATCTTTTGCACGCTTTATTTTGACTACAGTAAAAATCTTTTTTTGGATAGCTGAATGCAAATTTTACTCCATTTCTTTGGCAACGAATAGTAAATCCAACAGCCTCAAGATTTACAAGTCCTGTAACATTGATTGTATCGCGAACAAACTTTAGATGTATGTATAAAATGATAATTGGAGTAATAATTTTGTCTAGCTTTGGATTTTTAATTTTATAGTTTCATACTAGCAGGTTTCAAAATAAAAAACATGTTTCTATTCTAAACATTAAAATATCAAAAAAACAAACAATCAACGTAAATCAAATATGTTAATAGTTTCTAAAGTTCTCTTATTCAAAACAAAAATTCAAAAAATTTAGGATCAAATTGGAAAATTTATCGTGATAAAATATAGTAAAATTTTTATCATCAAAAAAACCTAAAAATTCCAAAAAAATTGAGAATATTATGAAAATTTTCCAACAAATTGCATTCCTAATTTAAATTTTACCTAAAATATCCAGATTTTTACCTTCGAAATTGATTTGAATTTAGGTATCCTGTTTGGTAGTTGATTGGATGTTGATTTGGAAAAAGAAGAAAACAAAGCATGGATTATATTTTAAAACCTAGATTATAGTCTACGGGTACATATTATTGTGATCACTCTACTATTGGATGGTGAATTAGATTTCACTAGAAACAACAAGAAAAAAAAAGCACCGGTTATCTTTTGAAACATAGACTATAGTCTTTGGGTACATAGTATTTGCGGGCTGTAGAATATTTTTTTCGATAATCTTGTAAACTTTTTATTTTAATAGGCGAATAAAAGACCTTAATAGCCCCTAACTAACATCAACAATTAGCTTTGGTTTGATAATACATGGCCCCACTTGATACCTTCTTCATGTTTCCGGGTATTTGAATTATAAATGGGATCTAATTTTCACTTCATTTTCAATATTTTTCTTTTACTAAATTGAGCCCTCAAAGAAGGTAAAGGATGTAAGTACATTTTCCTATTTTGAAAAATTTTAATTGTGTGAACATTACTGAAAATTATTTTTTGAGTGCCAACAGATATTGAAATTTTGGAACCAAAACACCATCCACTAGTCTATTCGTGAAAAGAATCAAAGTAATTCAGAGTTGAATCTTAAATTTTTTGATTTTTTGAACATTTTTTTTGATTAAATTTTTGGTTTTATTAAATTTTGTTTTGGATCTCGAGATGTGTTTATACGAACGATTGAAATTAATCAAACAGTAAACCAAAAAAATATACCCAAAAGGGTGTGCATTTGAAACAAATATTTTCTTTTCGAAGACCAAACACGAAAGATCACCATTCCAAATAAAGTTGTTGAAATCAAGAATGAAAAAAAAAAATCGATAAAAGTCTATTTTCGAAGATTGGTTTTCTTTATCTTCTTAATTTGTATGAATAAAAACTATTTTTTTCCTTGAATTTCTAGCACAATTACTATTTATAATTATTTTAAAAAACCTTTTGTGACAAATTTGCTTTCAAAATTCTTTTTTAAAATATTTTTATCAAACAAAGCCAAAACAAGTAATACTATTTCAAAAATTAAAATAAATGGGTTGAATTCTTGGAATCAAAAAACAGTTACAAAAGATTCAAATCAAAATAATTGAAAAATTCAAGAACAAATTTTTATCAGATTCAGAATTTATTTGAGTTATCATTTTAATGGAAAATAAATAATTATAAAATCAAACGCATTTGTCCAATAAATGGTCATTCTCAAGAAAAATTACAAAAATCTCTGATTTTATAAACCAAAACTTGAATTAGATGACATAAATGAAAATAGGATTTTTAAATTCATTTTGGAAATTCTTTAGAAATAAACAGTAATTTGTTTTTCAAAAATTTTCCAAACATAATTTTTTTTTATAAAGAATTAAAAATAAATCCAAATAAAGAATCAGTAATTGTGTAAAATTTTATAGATAAGATCAAGTAATAAATGATTTTTATTTATTTTTTTTTGATCGATTTTTTCATTTTTTTGATTTGCGTTTTTTTGTTGGTATGAAAATATCTTCTACTAGGATATATTCCACTCTAGTATTTATTAAAATATCAATGTATTTGGCTAAAGAAGTGATTTGAATAATTCAGTTTCACACAAATGGTGGCACTCAAAAAATGAAAAATGTACTTACCCCCTTAATATTTTAAACAATATTTGGATAGTGTAAAATAAAAATTAAAAATTTTTCCGGTTTCTCATTCAATCACCAGGATAACTTCCTTAACTAAATTTGGTCTAATTTCAGGGGTGTCTAAAAGAAATAAATCACCACCTTTAGATCAGATATTATAAAATGATATTATTTAGGTTTATTATATTTAGATTGATTATTGAACTTTGATTAAAGTATTTGTTCTTACAATTTGATTTTATTCACTAAAAGTTAAAAATAATAATCATCTTTATTTCAGAGATCAGTTAATTAGTAGAGAGCTAAAAATAGTAAGGGACATTTAAATGCTTGAAGAACATCTGTTGTTTCTATTTTTATAAAAGTGTCAAAGTTAAGAAAGTTGGCTAAAGACCAGAGTGTCTTCATTAAATAAAGAGGCTGCACACTTGTATCCCAGTTCTTAAAAACAGGGTACAAATACTCTAAGATAAGACAAACCTTTGTGTCTCTACTAGTATTTGAAATTCAAATGTATAAAATTTCGGTTCTTTATTATTTTTTCAAAACGAACTCATGATTTCATTTAGCCTTCAATAGTTCACCCCATAATCAAACCGAAATAAAAAGTGCCAAACAAATAAAATGAGATCACAAAGTACAATCTCTTACTGTGAAAGTTCCTATGTTAAAAAAAATAGAAAGGGAAGACGAAGTGAATTTTTTTCCGATTTATTAAATAAATACCAGTAGTTTTATTTATACTCTTCTCAAAAAATAATTGTTTCAATCACGAATATCACACATTTCCAAAAGTTAGGAAGACTTTATTCTATACCCACGCTTTTTGATCATAATTAAAATATGATGAAAAAGTAATTAAAAAATTGAAATAATAATTATCATTTATCTTTGAAAATGATTGTAATTTAAAAACTTTTAATTTGGAACGGAACAACAAACAGTTGTGTTGACAAAATTGTTGATCTTCGATTTCTCAGATTTGAAATTTCAAAATATCTTATTGTTTGTATTTTTTCAAGTAAATTGTTGGTATTTTTTTCAGTTAAAGATTTTGTAAACTTATGTTATCTCTTCAGATTAAACGAAAATAGTCTAGAATCTTCTCTCCTATCTAAAATATAGATGTAATTTTTTTTTTATTCTCAAAAAGGAGTAAGATACTTCAAACCAAGAACAATTTGTAGTAAAAAACTTTACTTTATTTTTGAGAATTCTATTTTGTTCACAAAACGAAAATAATACTTTTACCCATTTAACATTCCATTATAAAACGAAGAGGTCATTAAATCAAGCCTGGTCATAAAAAAACAAAAGATTGATAAAAACAATTTTTATAAATGTTTTATGGTTTTTCTTTACTAAATTAACATCACAAATACTAAAAAAAAAAGTATTTCTCAAAGCTGATAAAACACTGAAAAATAAAATGAGTAACAATATATTTTCTTGGTTTGAAAGATCGGTCTTAATTACACTCTGCAAAAGAAAATTGGAAAAATATCATAATTTTTACGAACATTATTAAATAAATTTTTTTCTAACAATTCTAAACAAATTGATGAAAAAAGAAATGCATCAAGATGTTTCCGGGATATATTTTAGAAACTTGTGAATTGATTTAATTATTGTTAGTCATTTTTTAGAAATTTTTGATAATTTTACTCAAAAAGTCTCACCTAAAAAAAGTAAAAACCATAATCTCCAACTACTTGAAATAATAAAGTTGGAAGATGTATATACCCCTGTATTTACACCAAATCGAGCTCATTGTAAAAATATTCGAAAAAAAAAAAAATGATACAATCTTCAAAAGGAAAATTTCCAAAAATTCAGGATCATATTTTTTTTAGATTTCAAACAATAATTTCTTGATTTTCAGACAAATGAACAGATTGATAATTTCAACAACGTGGTCCATTATTGTAAATGCTGTGTGTTGGTACTCTTGGTACAACTTATATGTTTATAATTTATTAAATTTCAAATACCAAGCCCAATTTTTCACCAAATGGTCCTTTGTAATTGAGCACATCTTTTACATTGCACAATCAATTGTCCAAATCTACCACTTGGCCTTTAAACGAAAAGAAAAGATCAAATCCTCTTCTTTTTACTGTCTACTGTATTTAGTTGGCGCCTCTACAACAGCAATAGCGAGCGGAATCTTTTGGGGCTTGGTGCTGATGGAACCAAAGCTCATCTTCAGCAATAAGGTGAGGAAGCAACCACCTATGTTCGTCCACCATTTGTTCCACACAGCAACTCTTGTGTACTCCGTGGTAGAGCTGCTCATAGCCCCTAGACTGCTTTGGAAGATTCCAGGAGATTTGTCAATGCTGTTCTCCTGCTTATTTATTTCATGTTCATATGGGGTGTACAACAGATGGAAGCATGTAACAACAGGAAAGGCAGTGTACCCATTCATTGACAAATTTTCCCCTACACTTTGGGTGATTTTCTTTGTCGGCACTGGCGTACTCGGGTATATCATTTCAAAATTTTTAATCGTGTGTATGCGTTTTACCAAGCCAAACGAAAAGAACGAAGGAAATGAAAAAAAAGATCAAAGAATGATCGTAAACAAGATAACCAAAAAAACAAATTAGATAAATTGTTTTTATTTTGCTTTAGCCCAATAAAAATTGATATCTATTGTTTTATTGTTCTTTTAATATCAAATAAATTAATTTATTTTTGTCTTTCGTTTTAGTATTCTAGATTGTTTACATATGAGATTGTATTTTTTAACAAATAAATTTATCGGAGAAATTGATACACTCTTCAAAGGATTCAAACTTGGTTATAAAGAACCACCCTTTTTCGATTCAAAGGAGTATTTATCCAGATTTTTGTCCATTCTGGAAAAAAATTAGTTAAATGGAAAAAAAATGTCACATCGTTTTTAATTGTAAACTGATAGTAAAAAGTGAAAATTTTTCAACTATTCTTTTTCTGATTTTTAATTGATCATTGAAGATACCTGAAATTGAAATTGTACAAATTGGACTAAGATACATTGATTTCCTCTTAAAGCCAATTTCACATGAATAGAAAAATCCAAGCAACAAAAAATCAAAAAGGTCTATTTTCCGAATGTTTAGAATTAAAATTTCCAATTTTCAAAAATTGAACAGACTTTTTTTTTTTATTTTATCTGATGCTTTGAATTCTATTTTGATTCAAATAATCAATACAATTTTTTTCGCAAGTTATTTTGTTCTAAAATCAAGGAAAATATACAGCCGTCCCAAGGCTTTTGTGATTGTTTTTTGATATCAAATTTTGATTCTGATAAAGATTTATAAAAAGTTGAAAATGAGAATAAGAAAGCTGATGTTGGAATTGTTTTACTTAAATGGGTTAATGTGATACATTTTTTTGTGATCTGATCAAAATAAATATACAGTCAATCCAAAGCTACCATGAAATTTTATCAATATCAAAATTTGATGTTGAAATAAATTTTTAAAAAGTTCAATAGGAGAATAATAAAGCTAATATTGAAAAAAAAAATCCTAAATGAGTCAATATTCAAGAATTTTTTCTGATTTTCAAAAAAAAAATTTTCAGACCCAAAAATGACTTGAAACATCGAAAATTTATTGAGAAACAAAATAAAATTTACTCTTTAAAAAAATGAATTTTTTTTTTGAACACACCAAAAGTTTTATTTTTCAGATAACTCATTTTTGAAATTATTTTTTTCAATATTAGTTTTATTATTCTTATATTGAACTTTTTAAAAATTTATTTCAACATCAAATTTTGATATTAATAAAATTTCACGGTAGGTTGGAACTGCTGTATTTTTTTATAGAGTAATTATAATTTAGTTTCTCAGGTACTTTTCAAGGTTTAATGTTATTTTGGGTTCTGAAAATTTATTTTTGGTAAATTAGAAAAAATTCTTGAATATTGAGTTTAAATAAGATTTTTTTTTTTCAATATGGGCTTTATTGTACTCATTTTTAACTTTATACAAATCTTTATCAAGATCAAAATTTGATATCAAAAAAAATTCACACGAACCTTAAAAAAACTGTAAGATCAAAAATCTTAGGCTTGATAACTTTTGACATCACTTTACAAAAAAATCAATTATAACAATCCCGACTCTACTGTGAAAAGATATGTCGAATTAAGATTGATACTTTATTCTAAAAAATTTCTTATCCATAATAGAAAATTCAATTTAAATTATATCAGAATGGAATTATTATTTTTTTTATTGCCAACGAATTATCACAAAAATTAAATTCCAAAAGAAAAGAAGTAACAGAAACTTGAAAATATTTTTCAATCCTTAGGTTTAAATTATTTAAACCTGGTATTTTTCCAAATTTGGGAAATAGGAGTTCTGCCGATAATTTATGTTTTTTTATTACTTTATTTGACCAATTACAAAAAACAAAGTAACCAAAAATTTATTAACAATATTTTTTTTGCATTCTATTATGAATTTTATGCTTTTTTATAATCTTTCATAATCACATTACCTTTTATTAATAGTAGAATTTTTTTTAATAAAATATCAATTTCTATATCTTATAAAATTTCACAGTATGACGAAAACACCTAGGAGACATTTTTTTTTTGTTTTTTGAGAATCTCAAAATCTATAAAGGAAACGATGTGGGTTACTTTAATTTTTAAGCACCCAGTTTTTGATTTAAATTATGACCTTTTAGAAAAATCGTAAAACCATTGAATTTTATAAAAACAGTTAATCAATTTATTCACTATTGCGCTCAAGGCTCTATAATATTTTCTTAAAATTTAAAAAAAAAAAAAAAAACATATAATAACTCAAACAGTCAGAAATAAAAAAAACTTTAAATAATTTCAGAATCTTTATATAAGGCCTAATAATCTCAAGAATCCAATTATTAATGAAAACAATTGATCTTATTTTTTTAATTTTCCATGCTTTTTCTTTTTCTTATTTTATTATTACTACACAAGTGTAAAAAAAAACATTTCCTTAATTTTTTCATGTTTTTTTTAAAAAAAAATGTTTATCTTAAACTGTGATATTTTTCTGGCATACCCAGGGTGGGTACTTACAAGAATATTTAAAAAATATATATAACTTTTTATTATATTTGAAAAGGAAAAGAAGTTACTGGGTAAGAAACGACATAGCAAAAATCAAAAATAGATTTTCTAATATCAAAAATCAACAAATAAACCCAAAAACCCCCAATTGTTTATTACATGGAATTTGTTGTTATTTAAAGTCATCAAATATTCTAATACCCCTCTATACCCACAATAAATAATTTGACAAATTTTTCAGAAAATGGATAAAATCTATTGTATTTATTTTAAAAAAAAATCAGAAACTTTGAAATATTATCAAATACAAGAATAAGTTTGATATCAATTTTTTATATAAACGGACCTCATATATTTTGATATTTTTGTAAACTACAATTAAATAAAGTTTATTTTTTTTTTGATTTTGAGTTTTTTTTTTTTTGAACCTGAATTTACATTCAGGGCAATTGACACATTTTTTATTTATCAAACCAAATTCGAGTGTTTTAAAAACAAATTTAAATTACTGAATAAGTATTTATCAAAATTTTATTTTTTATTTTCTTGATCATTTTTTAGAATTGGCAAATAAAATTCGTATTTACTTTCCAGAATTAATTCTTTGTTGTTCTTTTTATTTTTAATATTATTTTTATACACTTTGTTTCGTGCTTTAATATCTTAACCATAGACAGCACAATTAATAAGAATGTTTTTTTTTTTTTTTTTTTTTTTTTTGTTTTAATTCAAAAGAAAATATTTTTTTCAAACAACACATAATTCATTCTCCAAAGTGATGCTATGATTAAATTCTAAAACACCTAAAATTTTAACATTAAATTATTTTTATTTTTCTTCAATTTGCTGATTTTGTAATTTTTCTAATTGGTTTCTCAATTTTTCAATTTGTTGGTCTTTCTTTGTAATCAAAGATTTGATTTCCTTTTTAGTTTGTTTATCTAAAGTTTTTGATAATTTATTAATTTTCTGCTTTGTTTCTATTTTTTTTTGTTTTTTCATTTTGGTAATTTCCGATTGGATTTCATTATTTAAAGATTCGTTATTAGTATATTTCTGATTCTCATTTGATTTTTTTTGTTCGATCATAAATTCAATAAAATGTAAATTATTAATTCTGTTTACTTCGTTTTCAGTTTTTTTTTCAATCTCCATTTTCAAAGAAGACAATTGGTCATCCAATTGCAATTTCAAATCATTTTTTAGTTGATCTAATTTTTGTTCTTGAATTAATAATTGCTCCTTTTCAATTTTGAAAATTTTTTCTTTATTTTCTAATTCGCATTTCTTTTCTAATTGAACCATTGATCGATTAATTTCATCCATTTTTTCCCTTTTGATTATTTCCTTCCTTTCTCTTATTTTTTTTGTTATTTCATCAATTTTTTGAATTAAATCATTCAATTTTTGATCACTATCACTATCATCATCATCATCATCATCATCATCATCATCATTATTCTCCCTCCCCACCGATTTTTCTTTCTCTTCACCACCATTGTCTACATCGCCATTCTTTATCCTCTTTAATAATTTTAATTTTTGTTGGTTCTCTTGTTTGGATTTTAATTTTTCTAATTTTTTTTCTAATTTTTTTTGATATTGTTGAATTTTAATTTGATTTTCTTTCATCAAATTTTTTTTAATTTGCTTCAACCGTTTTTCGAATTTAATATCTGTTTTTTTTTGTTGTTTTGAAAATTCTTTTTTTTTTTCTTGGTAGAGTTTTTCTTTTTCCTTCTCAAGCTTATTTTCAAATTGGATCTCGTTGTATTCAACTTTTTGAGAAATTCTTGTTTGCACTTTTTCCTTTTCTTTTTGGAAATCCTTTTTAAACTCGTCGACGAATTTTTTTCGTTGTGAATTTTTTAAGTCTTCTTTAATCTGCTCTGCGTCTTCCACCGATGTCCCCCATTTGGATTCGTATTCATCCAATTTGTTTCTTAACCTTTTCCCTTTCAAAAGTGAAAGGCTTTTTAGCATTTTTGATAATTGTTGGTTATGGTACGCCCTGATCTCGTTAATTGCATTCCTTGTTTCAGACGCTGCAATTAAAGAGCCCAAATTGTAATACGCCTCGTAATTGTTTGGATCAATTTGAACAGCAGTTTGAAAGGACTTGATCGCCTTTGACTGCTGATCCATCGATCGGTACAAGACCCCGATTCTTGAGTGGGTCTCGGAATGCTCTGGAAAGATTTCTAAGGCCTTTTTATAATATTCAAGCGATTGCTTTTCTTTTCCCAATTCTGAATACAAGAAACCCAGATTATGATAAGGCTCCACATACTCTGGATTCAGCATGATCGCGCGCTTGTAGGATTTTATTGCCTTGTCTGGCTGCACCAAGAGATCAAAGGAATGGCCCATATTATGGTACGCCTCAGGGTAATTTGCCAAATACTTGGTGGCCAATTTGTAATGCTTCAGCGCCCAGTTGTGCTTTTCAAGATCGCTATAAATGGTGCCAATGTTGTTATGCGCCTCGGCATAGTCTGGCTGAAGGATCAAGCATTGCTTCAAATGCCCAAGCGCCTCGTCGAATAACCCCTTTTGGTGGAGCAAACACCCTAAGTTATTATGTGCCTCGACGTGTTTTTTGTTATAATGAAGGCATTTCTTATACGATTCAATGGATAAATTGATTTGATCCAGATCTTCAAGCCCAAATGCCAATTGGAAATGTAACTCACTATTTGTCGGATCTCTTTGGAGACCCTTCTCCAATAATTTAATAGATTCTTTAATAGAGCCAGTTTCGTATTGCTGAATCGGATCACTCAGCAAGTTTTTTGTCTTTTTTTGGGATTGTTTTTTGTTTTTGTTTTTGTTTTGATTTTGGTTTTTATTTTTGTTTTTGTTTTGGTTGTTTTTGGTTGTGCCAATTCCTTTTTGGGTACCCTTTTTAGGATTGTTTTTATTTGTTTTTTTTGTGGCTTTTTGGCTCATTAATAATTTAAATTTTTCTGTTGATTGTAGCTGAAGATTTGATTGTTTTTGTTTTTGTGTTTTGGATTTGAATTGGAATAAAATTAGAACAAAAACGTGAAAAATGATTTGTTATTTGTTATTCACAAGCGTTAAACCAAAGAAGTAGTGACATACCCCACGATTATTCTTCTTATTTTAGTTATTTCCCTCTTGGTTAAAAAAGAAAAGAACTGAAAAAAAAACATAAACCATCAATAAATAAAATCTCACTTTTAGAAAGCTATTTGCACTTTTAAAATGTTGGAAAGTGCTTGAAAGATTTAAGTACTGTTTTCAAATTTCTGAAGATGTTGAAAAACAAGATAATTTAGGTACAAGTCATGAGTTTTTTTGTCATTTTTTTCTCTCAATCCCAAACTATTGTTTTTCAACTATTAACATTAAGGTATTTCAATCCTCCTCATGAGTTATAACTTTATCATTGCAATTGATCTCGGTACAAATAGAAGTGGCTTTGCTTATGGTATTATGCAAGATGAAAGAAATAGGGTCTTTGGCGAGTCGCGATGGGGCGATTTAAAAACAAGCAGCGCAATTCTTCTAACAAAAAACCAGGCAGGTGATTACTATGACGACTCTGAACTAATTGAAGTTGTTTCTTTTGGTGACGAAGCATTAGACGATTATTCTTCTCTTTTGGAAGAAGGGGACGAAGAAGAGTTATCTCTTTACGAACTGTTTCAGGACTACAAAACAGCCTTTTACACGGGAAATAGCTTTATAAAGTCACACTCTGGTCGTGTGTTTAAACTTACAGATGTTGTTTCCTGGACGCTCAGGTGGTTAAAACAGCTGGCAATGGAACATTTAAATTCAATTGTCCGCAAAAATGTAACAAACGAAGAAATTAAATGGGTCATTCCTGTGCCTGCTATATGGTCTCAAGAAACAAAGCTCATAATGGTAACATGTGCCTATCGTGCAGAAATGATTGACGATATCGAGTCAAAGCAATTGGTAATATTGAATGACACAGAGGCTGCTGCTTTATATGGCTTTGTGGATCCAGATCCTATTATCCCCAAGAAGAATTTTAAGAATGGCAAAATAATAATTCTTGATTGTGGTTATGAAAAAATTGATTTGTCTGTTGTTGAGATTTCAAGAAAATACGAAAAAAAAGGAAACGTATGTTTTCATTGTTAATTTTTTTTTCTTCTTTTTTTCATTCTTTTTTGTTTTTTTTTTTTTGAACATTTTTTCAAAATCACGAATTTTTTGTTTTTCATGAAAGAATTGTTGATTACTTTTTGTTGTGTAACAATAACCTCAAAAACCATTCACAAACAAAAAACAAGAAAAGACTAAAACACACATTAACAATGAATGCGTAGTTTCTTATTTAAAGAACGTAAATTATGCTTTGTATAAAAAAGATCAAATGAATATAGTCATTTGGAAAAAACTACAGAATAATTGTTTTTCAAAAGTGTTGCACAATCTTTCTCATTCACTCATTTTGATCAGTTTGAGCAAAAGTTTTATAAACTTTTATTCTGTAGTTTTTTAACATCGTACGATTTTGTTTTTTTTTTTTTTTTTTTCAAATCGGAAGAATAAAGAAGTAAAAAAGATTTCTTTTTAGTAAGATAAAATAAAAAAGTTTTTATAAAGCTAAAAATTATTTTCGTTAATCTTGCCGATTTCAATTACAGACAAAAATATTCCATTTGATTTTTTTATGGAATGAATAAAAATATATTATTGTTGTGAAAAAAATACTGTACATTAAAAAAATACCTGACAAGATTTTTTATTGTGAATATTGGGAAAATTGATCAGTGTAATTTCTTTTATTTAAAATCAAATCCATTTTTTATGAATCAAACTTTTGAAGATTATAACTCACCCACTTATTAGAATCATAATTAATGAAATTACATTTGTTCAAAATACAATTCAATCAATCAAAAAACAAGATTAAAAATTATCATTTCCCAAACTCTAACAAATCTCTATTATACGATTGTTTTTCAAAAAAAGTTGATCTACTTATGTATATCAAACAATTACTAGAGTATTCTATAGGCATCTTACTTTAATGAACTTTAGATAGGTTTATTACTGAGGATCATAAAAAATTTGGTTATTTATAAAAAGGATTTGATTTATAATAAAAAAAAATAACACTGATCAATTTACCTAATATTCACAATTAAAAATCTTGAACTGGATTTTTTTCATGTACAGTATTTTTTTCACTACTAGAATTCAAAAATAAAAAATTATTTAGATTTCTCAAGTTACAAAATTTTTTCTTCATTTTTGAAAATACTTTATAATCAGGATCACAAAATATCAAAAAATTTAAAGAAACGAAAACACTATTTATTAGTCTTTCAAAATAATTACTTTTATTGAAGAAACACAAAAAAATTCATTAACAAGCACATTAAGACAAATTCTTTTCATCTAACAAAACCAATAAACTTTGTAAAAGTTGCTTTCAAATTAGCATTCAATTAATAACTATGGTGAAAAAAAAAAAAGTGAAACACCATAAAAAATGAAATAAGTGTTTTAATTCTAAACCTTAGTGGAAATGAAAAATAAGATCAACTAATAAAAGAAAAAAAAAATAATTATATACAAAATGAAGGATTCAACACAATAACGATTTTTACAATACTATGTTTTATGACCAGGTTTTTTATTTGATCGATCTAGAATTAAAAATTTGTTGAAAAAATTGACTATTTTGAAGCAAACTCAAAAAAAGAACTAATCAATTTTCGATAAAAAAGTAGATCTAAATTTTTTTTATTGATTCGATTCGTAATAAAATAACGAATTATTCTTCAAAGTTATTTTATTTCTTCTTTTACTTGAAATAACTTTTTATTTTCAGGTTTCTGTGATTCTATTAATGTTCACAATTAATCAATTTGTTTAACAATTTTCCTACAATGCTAATGATATTTTATGTTTTCATCTTTTAACTTTCAATATTTATTGAATTAACTAAAATTGTTATCCAGAAAAAATTTCATAATTTCTTAAATTTAGTAGAACCAATTCTGCCCATTCTCAAAAATCTTTAATAATAATTAATTCCTTGAAAACAATTGACTTTTTGAAAAAGATTGTATTATTTTAAAAAGATTTTTAAGAATCAAGTTAAACTTAAAAAATCTATTAAAATTTTTATTTTTTGAAAAAATAATATCCCGTTTTCTAAAGAATTTTACATTCAACACGTTTTTTTTTATTTTTCAACCATTTTCTTTTTTTTGTTTTTCTAATTTAATAAATCTTTTATTCATACAATTTTTTTTGTACAAATTTTTGAAAATTAAATATGTTGTTCGATTTGAGTATTGATATTAAAAATAAAAGTCTCTGGATTCTAAAAAAAAAATCAGAAAATAACATCAAGGTGAAATTTAATGAAGCTACCTTGATTTTATTTTAACAAGGATAAATTTAAAATATGCTAACTTTTTTATTTTATAAATTGTTTTTTTCGATAGCAAAGAATAAATGGAAACCCCATATAACAAATTCTTTCAATTTACTCTATCTTTTGGAGTTACTATATAAAATAAAAGATAATAAATTGTAGGGTAATGTTCAAAATGGGTTTTTAGTAAAAAAAAAAAATGAGAACCCCAAAATAGAATTGTAATTTCTTCAAACATCAAAATGGAAAAATGCAAAATGTCTAGAATCCTTTTTTAATCTCGTCTTAAATTATATTACTCTACAATTTCAAAATCAAAAGGAAATTGTATTCGAACGTTTAATTCACTTTTCTTTTCGGAAAAAATTCAACAAAATCCCTTCATAAATTAAACTTGAATTCAAAACACTAAATTTGAAAACTTGACAAAATCTACAAAACTCATGTTTTCAAAAAAGTTTTTAGAAGCAAGAGAAAGAAAAAACAATTTATAGCAATTCTTTTAAACAATTTGACTTATCTTGGCAAGCAAAACTTAAAAAAAAAAAACAAACTTCTTGAAAGATATTCATTCTAATTAGTTAAAAAGAAGAAAGGATATTCTCATTTCGTTTTGAAAAAGAAAGAAATCACATAAATCACAGAAATCGCAAATATTTATCTCAAATTTTGACAAACTTTTTAATTTTTGTTTCACCACGAGACAATTAAGTCACTTTTGTGTTTTACAAATTCTAAATTCGTTATACAAGACATGTTAAAAATGATAAACTTTTAAATTATTGTAAACTTGAACATTTTCGGTTTGAAACTTAAAATAAATTGAATTTATTAGTTAGAGTTTTAATCGGGGTAAAATATACCTTTTTCATACTTGACAAAATGCATTTTTAAAAAAAAAAACTTGTTGATCGCCAAAAAGAATATTAATACCAATTTTTTTTGGAAAGATTAAAGAAGATTTGATTTAAATTCAGAGATAAAAGTCTTTGTACACTGAAAAAAAAATGATATCCATGAAAAAAAAACATTAAATTTATAAATAAACCTTTCAGTAGATATAATTTTTTTTTATAACAAGCATTGAACAAAAATAATTCTAATATTTTAAAAATAAAACCTTTAAGGATAAAAAAATGAATTTTTTGTTATTTTGTAGATTACAAAAGTATTAACTATTAAAATTATCAGATTTTTACTCTTTGAAAATAACAGATAAAATTTAATGTTCAATATTATTTTTTAATATAGTTTTTATGAAGAATCAATGATTAATAATTCTAAAGTTATTATTATTTCTAAAAACTATAAAACTATATTATTGAAACTAACATATTTATTTAATTTTAAGAAAAAAATTAGAATTTAATTTCAAAATTCAACTTTAATATTGAACAAAAAATACAAAATAAATTGTAATAAAGGATGCTATTTTTTTATGTGATGGTGACGGTTTTATTTTATTCTTTTTATTTTTTGAAAATTATAATCCTCATAAAAAATAAAATAAATGAAAAATTACCAAATTTTCTTTTGCAAAAAAGCAAAATTAAAAACATATAAAGTTTTATTAACTATCTTTCAAATTTAAAATTAATTTTAATTTTGTTTAAAAAACTTTTTTATTTTTATTTTAATTGAAAATTTTTAAAAATATTTTTATATCTTTAAAGAGGGTTTAAATTTATTCACCCAAAATGTTTACAATCATAAACATAAACTTTGGAAATTTAAATTTTTACTAAAGGTTCAGTCGCTCCAGTGAAAAATAATTTTAGAAATTGAAAAATATTTTTTCGTAATTTTTATGAGTACAATTTCAATTAAAAACAAATCAGTATTTGATCTACATCCGATCTCTAAAAATCAACAACAAAAAATTAGGGTATTTTTAGAAAAAAGAACCAAAGAGAGTGATCCTCAATTTCTAATTTGAATCGCTTTGAATTACAATTTTAAATACAACTATTTCGTTTCAGAATTGTCACTCTTTTCAGCGCTTTTTGAGATCTCGAAGATTTTTTTTTTCCATTTTTTTCATTTTTTAAATAGATTATTTTTACTCTGGAAGATTACAAAATCCTTACTTTGTCAAATAAGGGTTTCAAAAAACAACAGCAACTTGGAACAAATTGAATTTAATTCGATCTATTATTATTTTCATTATTATTATTATTATTATTATTATTATTTATAGATTAAAGTATTAATGACAGGTGATGGTGAAAGATTAGGCTCACATTTAATCGATAATGAATTTAAAAAATTTTTAAAAGCATTTACCCAAAATGAAAATGTCGAATCTTGCCCAGAATATTTATTTGTATTTCAACAATGGATTAAAGAAAAGCATTTAATTAATTTTTCATACAAGGAAGATCCTTTAAAAGTGAAATTTGTTATCCCAGAATCATTATCTTCAAAAAACAAAAATGTTAAGCAATTGATAAAAATTTGGAATAAAAATAAAACGCCAACTGAACTTGACTATCTTCATCCAGGAACCACTGATAAGGGGATAATTTTACTTAAAAAGGGATTCTTACTTTCCTTTACTGAAAAATGTGTAGAAAAGGTGACCAACTATTTGCAACTGCTCTTTAGAAAGAAAAAAAAGAACTTTAAAGGCGTTAATACAATGTTCCTTGTTGGTAATTATGCAAAATCACCAATCCTTCAAAAAAATATTATTGATAAATTCACTAGCAATAAATCAAAATATAATTTAAAAATTTTAGTTTCTCAAAATCCGGGTAAAGCCATCCTTCAAGGTGCCGTTAAGTTTGGTAAAAACCCCACAAGTATTGTTTCTAGAGCTTATGGGTTTAATTTAGGTCTACATTTATATCCAGCATTTAACCCTAATATTCATAAGGAATCAAAAAAAGTTGAAATAAATGGGAAATATTTCTGTAAAGATGTTTTCAAACCATTGGTAAAAAAAGATGTTCCAATTAATGTTGATTGGGTAAGTAGTATATTTTTTTTTAGTTTTTTCTTTGATCTTTTTATTTTTCGTTTATAACTTTTTCGTTTTGCTTTATTTGTTTTTTCTTTTTTCTTTTTCTTTTTTTTTTTTCGTTTTATGTTTTTCTTTTTCTTTTTTTCATTTTTAATTTATCATTTTGTTTTTCATTTACCATTTTGTTTTTCCTTTTTCATTTATCATTTTTTTTTTCCTTTTTCGTTTTCTTTTTTTTTTCCCCTTTTCGTTTTCTTTTTAAATCTTCTACCCTTTTTTTCTTACTTGATACTAATCGCAATTTTTTTTTAATTTACAAAATTAAAACATAACAATATTCTTTTATTTATTCTTAAATTAATAAATTCGAACAACTTTTTAATTTATAACATTTAGGTGAAACCTCAAACTTTCAGTGCATTAAATCGTGATCTCACAATTGAAATATACACGTCACCAAAAGACTTAGAAGAAGGAGAAGTGTATTATATTGATGATCCTGATTTTAGTATTTTTGGTTCTACAATTATTACTAATATTCAAAAGGATAATGAAAAGCCTGTCCAAATTACACTTGAATTTAGATTTGGTGGATCAATGATTAAGATTACTGCAGTAAATAAAAAAACCGGTGAAAAATTCCCAGCAATTATTCGATATGGCGAAAAAGAAAATTAATCATTTATTTTTTTATATTTTTTTTATTTTATAACTCTATTTTCTGATTTTTATTATTTATTCCATTCATTTCAATTTAGGAACAAAAAAAAAAAAAAAAAAAAAACAATATTCTTAATTTTATAAATTTTATTCCAAAAAATTTTAATGAAGTGAAAATATTTCTTTTAAAATATTTTTTTATGCAAGTTATTTCCGAAAAAGAGTGGAAAATTTATTTTCAAAATATCTTTATGAAACCCAATTATAATATAAATCTAATTAACTATCCAAAATTTTTATTAGTCATTTTTGGTTGTTCATAATAATCCAATTTGTTTGATTGTATGGTATTACCTTTATTAAAGTTTATGAGTTTTTGATCTCAATTTTATGCGATATTTTTTTAGATGTTGAAATTGGTTTTTCTTTTTTTTGATTTTGATTTAAAAATTATTTTCAGAAGAGATTTAATCTGATAAAATCTCCAAAATAAAATAAACTTTATATTTGTGTTTTATTATTTAAAAAATTGTTTGGGTTCTTGATAAACTGCAGTTTTTTATTCTAATTTGTATTCAATATTTTCTTTTCTAAAAAAAAGTGTTATTTAATTTCCATTTTTTGAAAATATTTGGATAATTATTTTGTCAGATAAATTCAATAGATACTGATTTAACTAGTATTAATATTGTATTCTTGTTTTATTTTGTAAATTAAGGAACAATTACAACTAATAAAGGGAAATTTTTATGAAATCTAAAACAATATATACCATTTTTTGGAAATAAACTACTTGTTTATCAATTTGAAAATTTTGTTCAATTTATTTGGTTATTAAAAGAAAATTTCTTAATACAATTGATAACAAAACAATTGATAAATCTATATATATATATATATATATATTTGGTTCAAAATTTAATCAAAAAAATATTTAATTCAAATCATTGTAATGCAAAAAAAAAAACATTTGGAAATTTTAATAAATTGATAGAAAGTAAATTAAAGAAATTATCTTTTTAAAATTTGTAAAAAAAGGTATCAAAATAGGATATACAATAATTAAATAAAAAAATGGTTCAGTACCTTAAGAAAATTAAAAGTAGAGATAAGTATTCCACTGATAATAAACTTTATTAAATTTGAGGTATAATACTAAAAAAAAGATTATAATTAAAATGCTTTTACACATACTTTGATTAAACATTTGGTATTTATCTTTCTTTAAATATTTTTTAACTTTTGGTTCTGGTTTGATAATTCAATTAAATTTCTAAAAAAGTTTTAAATATAGCAAAAATAATATTTGTTTTTTTTTTTAAGTTAGAAAATAAAAAGAAATTTATCATTTTTTTTTTGTATCTTTAATTTTGGAGACTTTTTGCTTTATAAAACTTGATGATACTGGATAATATTCATTCTTGTATTAAGTTGTATAAATTTGTTTGAGTCAGAGGCGCCTACAGCTATTCCATGGCTGCGGTGAAATTATATCAATATCAAATTTTGGTGTTGATATAGATTTTTAAAAAGTTGAGTATGAGAATAAGAAAGCTCATATTGAAAAAAAAAATTTCAAAAATGAGTTATCTGAAAAATAAACTTTTGATGTTATCGAATAATAAAATCATTTTTTTAAAGAGTATATTTTATTTTGTTTCTCAATAAATTTTCGATGTTTCAAGTCATTTTGGGTTCTGAAAAATGATTTTTTGAAAATTAGAAAAAATTCTTAAATATTGGATTATTTAGGAAATATTTTTTTTAATATGATGAGCTTTATTATTCTCCTATTGAACTTTATAAAAATCTATATTAACACCAAAATTTGATACTGAAAAAATTTCAAGATAGCTTTGGAAATACTGTATTAACCTTTTTCGAAAAAATAGAAAAAAAATTTTCACTTTTCTTCCTTTTTTGAATAAAATGAAAATTTCCAAGAAATAGATTGTCAAATAGTGATCAAGATTTATTTAATACTTTTTTATTCAACCTATGAAATTATTGGAATATATTGGGTGAGTAAGAATCCTCGATCAAAGGAAATTTCTTAAAAGAAAAAAAGATAATTAGTTTAAATTTTATCATTGTGAAATTTCACTTATAAGCAAAATACATCACAAAATTTTTGATTTTTAAAATTAAGGATTGAATACTTTATATCGGTATTTGAATCCAATATGAAGATTAATTAGTTTTTGAACTAATCTAGTAAATTCAATTATTATCAGGGTATATAATTTAAGTGTTAAACTTGAAGAATAAAACCAAATCCAAAAAAAAATGGAAAAAAGGGTAACAAGATTCAAATTATGCAATCTAAAAATGTTTATATTTTTAGTAACCAATTTTGCACTTGATATTTGAGAACACACCACTTTCATACTCATTTTTTATCATTTTTCCTTTTTTTTCAACACAATTTCAAAAACTCTTGTAAAATTGAAGATCTTCTTACGAATTCAAAAAAATGCTTTGTAGCAAATGCAAAACAGAAACTGCAACCTTAATTTTACCACGTGATCAAAGCAAAGTGTGCAGGGAGTGCTTTTTTCACATTGTTGAAGACAGTGTGCATCGCGCTATAGTTGATCACAAATTATTTACTTCTGGAGACATTCTTGCTGTGGGTGCTTCTGGAGGGAAAGACTCAACAACTTTAATTCATATCCTTCATGTCTTAAATGAAAAATACGAATATGGAGCGGACTTACACATGGTGTCAATTGACGATGGCATTAAAGGGTATCGCGACGAGTCACTCGACGCCGTTCGGCGTAATCAAAAAAAGTATGGGTGGCCATTAACGATCGTGAGTTTTAAAGATATGTTTGGTTACTCTCTTGACACAATCGTCAAGCTTCTTGGCCCAAGAAGGGCATGCACCCATTGCGGCATTTTCCGGAGGCAGGCCCTGGAAGTTGGTGCAAAAAAGATTTCTGCAACCAAAATCGTGCTTGGGCATAATGCAAACGATTACGCAGAAACTACACTTTTAAATTTAATCAGAGGCGATCTGTCTCGGCTTAAAGAGGATCAACAATCATTACAGATTTAGGGTATGGCCCTGCGAGAATTAAACCATTCAAGTATGTCTATCAAGAAGAAATTGTGAAATATGCCTTTTTAAAAAAACTGGATTATCATTCGGTCGAGTGTCCATACGCTGTGAATGCACAACGTGGACTACCCAGGGTTTATTTGAATCAATTAGATCGTGTTGCCTCTTGGTCCGTTCTTGGCTTTATTAAATCCAATGAACAACTCCAAATTAATGAAAAAAAAAAAAAGAAATTAATTGCAAATAAATGCATAAAATGTGGTTTTTTAACTTCTCAAAAGTTATGTCAAGGATGTGTACTTCGTCAAAAATTAGACGATAGCTTTTCACAGCTTACAATAAAGCTTGAAGAAGTGGAGATGGAAGAGGTGGAAGAATATGTGGATGAGAAGGAAAAAGAAAACAATTTCAAAAAAGAAAGAATATATGAAAAAGAAAAAGTCAAAGTGAAAATAAATGAAAAGGTAAAGGAAATTCAAAAAGAAAAGGAAAAAGAATTTGAGAAAGAAAAAAATTAAAACCTTTTTAATTAATAGAAATAAAATTTTAATATAGTTTACAGTGTTTGTTTTTTATTGGAATTTATGGATGGAATTTTTAAATACTCCGATTTGCCGTTAGGTACTTCACGTTAGGTGTTTTTTTTTAATTTTTGTTTTGATTAGAAACATCTATTGATTTTCCAAACAAAAACAAAAAGTGAAAAAAACTTAGGCACCTTTCGTTCGGTTTTCCAGAAACTAAAAGAATTGGGTAAAATCTTTGATTTTATCTCTGTTTTTTTGAATTCTGGAAAAGATATGAACTTGACAACCACTTTTAGTTTTTTTTAAATTTGAAATTATTGAGTAAAATTACGAATTTTACTAAATTCTTTTAAATTTAAAAAAACCACCTTTAGTTTTTCTTGAGTTTTCTATTAATTTATAAAATCAATAGATTTTCGTTAGGTTTTTTTTTTTACTTTTTGAAATAAACCGAAAATTTATTAAAATTTTCTGTTTATTTCAAAAATTAAAAAAAAACGATAACACTTCACAGATAAAATAGAAAACATTAAGAAAACAGCTGTTAGTTTTTCCAAGGTTTAAAAGAATAGAGGAAAATCATTGATTTTATCTATTTTTTTGAATTCTGGTAGAGTGCCATTAGGTTTTTTTTTTTTACTTTTTAAAAGAAAAAGAAAATATATAAAATTTTCTTTTCATTTCAAAAATTAAAAAAAAACATAGATACTCTACAGTACTCGACAGTACTAAACAATTAGAAATTCATTTAATTAAAAAGTATCAAGATTTTTCGAAAAAATACTATCTAATTTTTGAAGTCGAATTTTAACTGAGTATTTTATTTAAACAAATACAAAGATATAAAATATTTTTACATAAAAAACTATTTTTTTTCATTCGAAAATTAATTTTATTTGATACCAAAGTTTTTCATTATTGTTTTTATTAATTGGTAATTTTAGTAAAAAAAAAAAAAACTGATTTTTGTTTGATGAGAAATTGTTCCTTCAAAAAATGAGAAATATTGAGTTTTTAAACCAAAAAGTTAATAGAAAAAAAAAAAAAATCCAACATTTCAAAAAATCTATTAAAGAGAATAACAATATTAACAATTTTTAAAATGTAAATAGAAATTATAATAAAATGTTTTTCAGTCAAAGGGGCCCAGTTGTAATTGGATGAAATACATGTGTTTAAAGAGTTTGCAAAGATATTAGAATAAAAAATCAATTTTGGAACTTTTCAAAACTGAAATTATTTTTTCACATTTTTATTTTTGTTTTCAATTTTTATTTAAAAACCTAATTCAGTTGCAAAAATTTTTTTTATTGCAAGATCAATTTTCACTTGGTAAAAATGTGTTATTCTAAGGTTATTGAAAACATGGAATTTATTTTTGAGAATTAATATATTGATTTCTATTGGAATTCTATTCGATCTTTGATCTTGATATTTGTTTAAGAAATGTGAAAATTTTTCACTTCATTTTCATTTCCTTTTATAAATAGAGAACATAAATACCAACACACTTTTTTAGGGGACTTGATTTCGAAAAGAAAAGTATGGAAAACGATTGAAATTGTTTCCTATTTATTAAGTAAATATCAATAGAAGATCAAAACGAGCATTGTTGTTTTTCTCAATGTGCCCCTAAGAATTTAAGTTTTTCAATTTTTTATAGAAAATTTATTGATTAATTAGTTTTCTTTCATACATATATCAACAATTCTTTGATGTATATTATTCTGTTTATTTCTTATTTCTTATTTCTTCTTCAAAGGTCAATTATATAAAATAATTAATATTTGAAAAAAATGTTGGCCCCTTTGACTGAAACAGAGTTTATAATAAAAAACTATTTCTCGTTTACATCATTAGTAAAATAATTGTGTTTTTAGTTTTTTTGGTTACAATTTTTTAAAATTGAAGAAACTTTAGTATACTGATATTGGTGTTTAAGTAATTATTTTTCAATTTATGTTTCAAAAAAAAAACTCAAAAATAGTCAAAAAATGAGTTGTACCTTTTTAACTTTTGAAATGTTTTTTCTTTCTCTTTGATTTTCAGGGCAATATATTAAGCGATTCTATGTCTACTTTCGACTTACGACAATTTTTTACAGATATTCTCTCTGATCCAAAGGGTTATCTAAAATAAAGTTACTCTAAGGAGCATATGAGTCAAAATATAGTTGAATTATTCCCTTTATTTCTTTAAATCCAGAAAAACTATTAGATTTCAAAATTGGAAATTTGATATTGTTACCTGATCAGATCCTTAATTGTGATTGTTACTCAAAACCAAAGCACAACCCAAATATTTTTAATAATATTAAATTTTCACATTGATTATTGAACCCAGCTAATAATAACCTTAGAAAAAAAATGGTTGAGTTGTCTGGAAAACACTATCATTCTACAACTAAAGAATTTGATCTTGCTAAATTTCAAACTCATAATTATTTGAAATTATTTAGTTGTTCTGATTCTCAAGAGATAAAGAGAATAATTCAACCATATTTTTACTCATATATTCCTTTTAGTGGCTTTATTTTAGATTGTCCTTAAAAACTTGTTAAAGTAATCATTTTTTTATTAGATTGGAAAAAATCAAACCTGTTATTATGTCTTCTAAAAAAAAATCAAAAAAAAAAGTAAGAATCTTTTTAAATACTTGAAAATTTTGGAAACAAAACCAATTCATTTCGTTTTAAATTTTCTAATCTCCTTTTTAACTGTACTTACTCTCTCTGTCATTCCCAAAATTATCTAACCTTTTTAAACATAAACAAAAACAAAAACAATAACAAAAACAAAAAAAAAAAAATCAAAAACAAAACAAATAAATAAAAATAAAGGATCAATTTCCATTAAATCCAAAGCCATTTTTAGAACAACTTCTAGGGTGCAGAGTAGTTGTAAAACTGAAATGGGGAGAGGACTATCGTGGTGAACTATTTGCTTTTGATGAGTTTATGAATTTTCATCTTGTGGATGCAACTGAATATCTCTCAGGAGAAGAAAACGGGTACTTGGGCGAGATCTTAATTCGGTGCAACAATGTTCTTTATATCCGAGAAGATTTTGATTTTGATGAAAAGAAAAATGACGAAAGAAAGGCTGAATTAGAAGACAATATCTTTCATAATTCAACAATAAAAAAAGAAAATTAATTGTGTATGATTTTTTTATGATTCAAGGATTTTTTTGTTTTGTTTGTTTTTTTTTGTTTTTGTTTTTGTTTTTTCAATTAGCATAGTACACTCATTTATAAATTAGAATTTTCATTTTATTAGAAAGCAATTATGATCACAAAGTTCTAACTGATAAATAGTACAAGCTATTTTACTAATTATCAATTTATTATTATTTTTTTATTACAAACCCAACACCCTTTTTCTTTTTCTTTTTCTTTTTCTTTTTCTTTTCTTTTTCTTTTTTATTTCCAAAAAATGAATTTTTGATTGAGATATTTGAATTTTTGGTGTCGCAAATAAACAATTTTTGAAAAAAGGAAACTCTTGTCAAACTTCCTTTTTGTTTCCGTAGAAAAGGGGAGTAAAAAACAGAAAGTAACAAACCAAAAATTCAATTTAATCGATGCTGTGAACATCTAAATAACTTGGAAAAATCTGAAAATTTAAAGTAACAAAGAACATATTTCCAAATTCTTCTCTTATAAACTTAAGAGAGACCAGAAGTTCGAATTCAATTTTTCGTGATCTTTTCTCTCACAATGTAACTTTAAAAAAGTTCTGAATTACATTTTGAAAAACGTGAGTAATGAAAAAATAAAATTGAAAAAAAAAAGTTAGATAAAACTACTATTACTTTAACATTTTTCCTTCTTATTAAAGTTTATTTCTCATATAACCAACATTATAGAACTTAACAAGGTTAAGGTTATTGTATTTATTATTGTTAGTGGGAATGTGATTTTTAAAACTCTCTAGTAGAGAAAAAAAGGTATTTTTTGGGCTAAAAAAGTTTTAAATAAATGCGAAAATGAATTTTAGTCAAATTCAACTTTGGGATATTTTTTGAATAGATAATAACTAATTGTATTAAAAACACTCTATTCATCTAAAAAAAACTAAAACTAGGAAAAAAAATTAACTAATGATAAAGATTTCATGTCATAGGTTTCCCAAGATTTAAACAATATAAATAAAATTCATGATTTTAATCTATTCTTTTGAATCCTGAAAAACTTAATGAAAATTTCAATCAAGTGCCGAGGTGCCGTAAAGTGTCGTCAAGTGTTGTGGGTGCTGTAGAGTGCGTAGGTTTTTTGTTAATTTCTCAAATTAAAAAAAAGCTAACAGCACTTTTCCAGAATTCAAAAGAATAGAAAAAAATCAAAGATTATACTCAATATTTTTAAATTTCAGAAAAGCAAAGGCCGTTTTTTTTTTTTTGGAATAAACTGAAAATATATCGATTTTCCAAATAAACAGAAAACGCAAGAAAATCTAACGGTGTTTTTTTTTACTTTTTGTTTTTGTTTCGAAAATATATTGATTTTCTAATCAAAACAAAAATTAAAAAAAAAATCTAACAGAATAATCAAAACAATACTATTTTCTTCAATTTAAAACAATAAATAATTCTTTACAATTAAAATAATCGATTCTCCATTTTAAGGATATTTATCAGATTTAAAATACTTTTGAAAGATAATAAATGATCTTTAAATGTGAAGAAAAAAATTTTTGAATTTTTTTTAATAAAATTAAAAAAAAAATATTAAAAAAACCTAGAAAATTGGATTTTACAACTTAAATTGTAAAATATGTTTAATAATAATATAAAATAAATTCCAAAAATTTGGACACAATTTAAATAGTTGGGAGAATAGCAATACTACACTTTACATTCAATTTGTGTATAATTTTGATTTTACAAACTATTTCATTTTTTGTCTTTTTTGTTTTTTTTTTTCATTTCCTTTTTTCGAGTTACGTAATCTGTTTCGTTAGATCTCGAAATTTTTTTCGATGGTTGATAGAAGGTTAAGTTTTGAGTTTGTTAAATAGAAAAATCACAGATTATTAATCCATGTTATCTTATCATTTGATCGATCAACAATTGTTGGTGAAATTCCAACATATTTATCAATACATTTTTTGTTCCATTCATTTCATTATTTTGGACACACCGATTTTTTTTTTGTTTTATATTTTTTTTTATTTATTTGTATGGAAATGATTACTTAAAAAAACATTAATACTCTGTAATTAAAATCTGGTTTTATATTAGATTTGGCAAAATATAATAAATTGGGTTTTATTTTGCCTATTTTTGATTTTGGGTGTGTACAAATTTTTAGAATGGTGTTTATGATTAAAGATCTCTTATTAACCAATCGGGTTTATTGCCAATGCAGTTATTAAAAAGGGAAAAATTAACAAATGTTTCATTTTTTTTGAAAATTTTTTTTCTGATTCTGAAGTGTTACAGAGATTGCTAAAAAGAGAGGAGTCAAACCATTTTATTATCATTTTTTCCAATTTTCGTTCTTCGATTTTTTCTAATAACTTTCTATCCTAAGCTAGCAAAATACAAATTTGTCAAGTGTTAAATATCATTTTGGACAAATGGTGAACTGATTTTTTTAAAAAAAACTATTATTTTCCAATTAAGAAAATCAAAGTATTTATTTAAAGTTTCCAAAATATTTTTCTAATTATTTGTTGAAAAGTAACAAAGATGTTGACAAAATTGATTGAGAAATAATATTTTTAGAGATTTGAGTAAGATCTTCCGACTGGAACTTTTGAGATAAAATTTCAATATGAGAAATTTGATTGTAACGGTATGATGGAATATACGTTTAATCATTTAAAAAAGGTCTGAAAACAAAGTTTTTAGTACAACTCTTAATAGTGCTGGTAAACCTTTCAAATTGCCTAATTTTTGTGCTGTTATTATATATGTCTTTCGCTACAATTTCGGTATTTTTTATTTTTTCTAATTTCCCGTAATTATTCCCAAAAATAATATTCTCTCTTATATTATTATTCAAAATTGAATGGGAATTGTTGATCAATAAACTAATAAAGAAAAAAATTCAAAGAGAAAAAACTGAAACATTTTTTGTTATTTTGGAAACATAATTAAAAATCTATTAATTCGGAATTAAATGAAGAGTTACTTATTGAAAGGTGAATTTAAAATGGTTAAAAAAGTTTAGATACTTGGTTTTTTGATCATAAGAGATTGATACAAAATAGATTTGTAATAAAAAACTTGAATACCTTGAAATACTACAATTGTTCGAAAAATAAGAAGGTCTTTTATTTTTTTGGAATAATTTTTTTGGAAAACAACCATTTCAATTTCGAATTCTAAAGTATAAAACGGAATTCAGGGAAGAGTAAGACTGGAAAATCGTGTTTAATTCCTATTTTTGAAGTGAAATTTTTTATTCAAAAATTAAATCCATAATAGACATCGGGGATTTGGTACTCATTTTCATTCATGAGATTTACTTTTTGAGATTATTTATTACAAAATGGATTTCAAAAATTACAAATACACACCAGGAATAAAACTGTTTGTAGCTTGAATGTTTGGTAGTAATTATATTTTATCTTTTTTTAGTTGAAGAAAAGAACAAAAAAGAGCAATTTATTTTCTCAACACGTGGAAAGAAGAGTTTAATTTCAATTTTGGTTTTAAAATTGTTTTGTTTTGGTGGAGTGTTTTCCACTCGGTACAAAAAAACAGGAGATGTATTTTTTCAAGAAAAAAATTTTAAATGAAATTTCAATTTTTAAAAAGAATTAAAATGATTTTCGATATTTATTCGAATTTTGGAAGAAAAACCAGCAAACTCAAACTCTTATTGACAGACCTTGAAATCATTTTGATTTTAGAAACTACAAAATAAGAAAACGTTGAAAATTTTTTTATTTTTTTTCGATTTTAAGTAAAAGATTATGGGGGTTTGTTGAACTCAAATAGTGAATCGGGTGTTGGTTTTAACAACATTCTAATCAAATTTAGCTGTCTATATTCATTAAAACAAATTCTTTAATTCAAACATTATCCCCGTATACTAAGACATATTTTTTTGTTCCAATTTTTTTTAAAATGGCCTTATATTTGATGTAAAAATTAAATTAAATTCCAAAAAGATATTTTTTTTTCTTTATTATGATAACAAGTTTTAAATGTTGGTTCGTTTATCAGATAATTCTTAAAATGTGATGCAATTTTATTTTAAAAGATCTTTATAAATACAATACTTATAAAACTATTTAAATGTTGAAAATTATTAAGGACCTGTTTATTTATTGAGAGAAAGGTGTAATTAAAGAAAAAATATAAAAATAAAAAAAGAGAGAGAATAAGAAAAATAATTAAAATAGTATAATAAAAATATAACAATATCATTTACATGAGTAAATTAATAATTATGCACAATGATTTGGTTTTCTATAGTTAGAAAGGATGGTATAAAATCAAATATTTTACTATATTCTTTCGAATTCTTGAAAATTTCCATTAACTTTTTTTTTTTAATTTAGAGATAAACAGAAAAAAGTTAGAAATTTTCTTTTTATTTCAGCAATAAAAAAAGGTCATATAATTGAAGATACTTCATTGGAATCCATATGACTTGTAAAAACCCGATAAATAGTTATTAAAAATATTTTATTGATTTTTAATAATAATTCAATTTGTTTCTTATTATGGAATTGCAAAAATAAAAGGTATCAAAATTTCTGATCTCAATTTTATATGATAATTTTTAATGGTGAAAATTGGTTGGTTATTTTTTTCTTGTTGATCAAAAAATAGTTTTTAGAAGAGGATTAGTCTAGAAAACTTTTCAATAGAAAGGAAATCTTTTAAATTTTATATTAGTTGTTTAAAAGTAGTTTCTATGTTTATGGTACCATTGCCTGTTTTTTATTAAAATTTTTAGTAACTTGTTTTCTCAAAATAGTGTGTTTTTTTTTTTTTCATTTTTGATGAATATTTTAATGAACATATTTTGAAATAAATATGATATTTTGTGATTCAATTGGTATTAATATTTTACTAAATCCGATCTAGCAAATTTACAAAAATATCCTCTAAGAAGGATTTTTTTTGTATATTTATTTGTAAAAATGCCTAGTTTTTTTAGAAATACCTTACTTGTTTATTAATTTTAATAAATATTTTTATGAAAAAAGTAAAACCCTTATTCAACTTTTTAAAAAATAATGAAAATTTTTATAAAATAATCTATTTTTCATAAATTTTGACTCATTTTATAATGTTAATTGAAAGTGGTTTTTTCGAGTTTTTGTCACATATTCTTATTAAAAAAATTTTTCAATTATTAGATCAAATTCATTTTTTCTAATTTTGTAATTTTTTTTCTTTTTTTGCTGAATTTTTCTTTTTCCTTTTTTTTGATTTGTTTTTTTTTTTTTTTTCGTTTATTTTTTTTTTTTTTTTTTGGGTATTTTGATGTTTTTTCTTTTTACTTTTTTTATTTATTTTTTTTTGCCTTTTTAAAAACAAAACAGTTTGAAGTTGTGTCGATTAAGAATAACAGAAGAATATATATATTATGCTTAATTTTTCTATGAAGAAAATTAAGTCGAAGGACTGATCGTTTCTAATTTACAACTCTTAAATAATAATAAATCCAAAATATTTTTTTGTTCGCCTACTGTGAAAATAAAAAAAAATACGACTTTTTCATTTTTTTTGTTAAAAAATTCAAATTGAATTGTATAATATCTTTCAAATTCTTTTTTAAATAATAAATAAAAAAATTAAACTAAATTTCAAAATAAATTTTCACAATTTTTTTTTTCATTTTTTTTACTTTTTTTTATTCTATTTTTAGATGAAAAAAAAATTCTAGGGTATAGAAATGAATATTAAAATAGTAATTTTTTTATTAAAATAGATATCTTGAATTGTAAAAATAGTTATTTTTGAAATTTGATTTTTAATAGGTCAATGATTTTGAATTCTAGAATTCTAATTCTTGTGTGTGTAATGTTACAACCATATTTATTATTTTGTTTTTAAGCTATATTTTCACTGTGTTTCCATTAGTGTTAAAGATAAGTTAATATTAAAAGTTACAATCTCAAGATGTAAGTTGAGGGAGTTACTTTTTTCAATTTGTTCACATACTCATTTTTCAGAGATCAACCCATATTCAAAAATCAAGCTATCTTAAATAATTATTAAAATACCTTTTTTTAGAATTAAGAAATAATACTAATGTTGGGCGCCTCCTTAATTAATAATTTTATTAATAAAAGATTTTCGAAATCTACTCCATTTTCCAAATTTAATCAATAATATTAAAATCATAAACTAATATAAAAAAGAAACTAATAAAAGTTATTGTTTCAAATTTATCAATTGAAAATAAAATTTTTAACGATTAAATTGTAAATATTGATTCTGAATATCACATAACACTTGGAATTTAGAATAATGTTTGATTGGTGTATTTGAAAAAAAAAAATAACTGTATCTTTTGATTAAATGGGATTTGGGAAAATTCAAAGATCATTTTCTTATCAATTTTCTTTTCTTTAAATTATAAGAACAATTTTTCTTATGGAAGAATTTACAATATTATTTAAAAATACACTTAGCAACAATAGAGATGATATTATTCAGAGTGAGGAAAAACTTCTTCTAGTAAAAACAAACTTTTTTTTTTGAATAAGAAAAAAACAAAAAACAATATTTTTTATTTTTTTTTTTGAAAAGTAACGGAAAGTTCCTTTTTTTCTTTTTTCAATTTTCATCAAGACGTGTTTCATAATCTTAAAAAAGCATTTTCATTTTATTCAAAATGAAATGTTTCAAGATTAAAAAACAATAATGCTATTTTTCTTTTTATTTTTTTTGATTCTTCAATTTGACTGACGAATCCAAAATAAATCAACCATCGAAGAAATTTTTTTCAGTTAAATTCATGTTGAGAAATACAATAACTCTAACCGTCACAAATCCATTTTTGTGACATAGAAGAAATAAACCAAATCGTAACTGTTTTAAATTGCAAAAAAAAATAACTCAAAGAATAATTAGTCATTTTAAAATACTAAATCCTTCCTCAAAAATCAAAGGAGTCAAAAAAAAAATTAAAAAAACAAACACACCACTTTACTTTTTTTTTTTTTTAATTCAAAAGATCTGAACGAATAATCAAAAAAGAAATAAACTAAAAAAGATCCCAAAACAATCAAATACCCCCTATTTTAAATCAAAACAAAAAGAGATCTTGTGAACGTAACAAAAAAATAAATCAAAAAATCATCTCAACTTGACTTTTTAAAAATTCCAAGAAACAAAAATTTTCTCACTAAAGAAAAAAAAAAGAGATTTTAAAAAAACCCCCAGAAAAAAAAAAAATGTTCAAAAATATGCAGAAAAACAAGAAAATCTTTCTTTCAATTTTTTTCAAAAAAAAAAAAAACCTTAATCAAACACAAGAACTTACCCTTCCACCCAACACTTAACAGTTTACTTGTACAAATAACCAAAATACTTATATACCCAGGATCTTTTTTAAGAAAAATATGATCTTAGATTTTTTCTATTTATTTTTAAAAAACAAAAACCACAACCACAATTTCTCAAAACGACTCAATATTTCTTCTTATTAAATCACTAATTGTACAACAACCTTCACTTAATCTAGCTTGAAGCTGTCGAAGATTTTTTCCCAAGTTTGCTAAAATATGTGATGACTGAAGAAATTGAATTTAGTTATCGCCAGGCAGGCTCCATCTACTTCAAACGAGGTCTATTGAGGAAATGGAAAGAAATGAATGAAAAGGATAAAAATTTCATTCGGGGCAACCTATTGGAGACATTAGGCTCAAGCCATCGACTGATCAGAAACCAATTAACGCAATCAATAAAATTTTTAATTTTCACAGAATTCCCAGATCTTATGAGCGACACCTTTGATAAGAGCTTTGAGTATATCAAATCAAATGACATAAAGTTGGTCTTTGCTGGGTTGATCGGCTTGAGATTTATTGTCAGAAAATATGAATACGCAAAAAACCAATGGGAATTATTGAACGAAATAATTAGTCGATCGTTCCCAACATTATTGAATCTCCTTGGTGAATCAATTAAAAATGGGAGCGAAGAATCTGCACATTTGATAAAATTGATCTTAAAAATCTTTTGGTCAAGTGTGCATCAAAATGTACCACCATATCTTGTTGAAGGTAACAATTTTGAAAATTGGATTAAGCAGTTTTTATTACTTTTGGAAAGGCCAATCCAAGAAAACGAACAAAACAGTATTGAAGACGAAAGGGATCATGACATTTGGTGGAAATGCAAAAAATGGGTGATGTATTTGATTAATAAATTTTTCCAGTCATACATGATCAAGTCCATCATCTCCACGGACTACATTGATTTTTCCAATAGGTTTATTAACGAATATTCAACACCTTTATTGGAAAGTTGCATCACCCTATTAAACCAAAGAAAGGAACAAAATATGTTTTTAACTGATCGTGTCCTAAGATTAGTTTTGTCTGTTATTAACACATGCTTGTTATATTCCAAGACATGGATAATCATGAAGCCACACATTGATTTAATTTTACTTGACACAGCCTTCCCATTGATTTGCTTTAAACAGGACGACGAGGAGAAAATTCTAATTGATCCACATGAATACGTCCGATTAGAATTTGATTTTGGGACTGATTTGTTTTTTGCTAGGCATGCGGCCAGGAAATTATTTTTAGATTTTTGTTTATACAGGGGCGGTAACGGCATGATTGAAAACGTAATGTTATTTTTAGTCTCTTTGTTGAACGACTATAACGAAGACCCCGACGATTTGGAAAGAATAATCCGCAAGGAAGGCGCGCTTTGTGTCTTGGGCATTTTGGCACCAAAATTACTCGTATCGGAAGAATATGCAACACAGTTGGAAGAATTATTAACCAACCACGTTTTACCAGAATTTAATTCCAAATATACCTTCCTCCGTGCCCGGACGTGTTGGATGTTTTCACAATTTGCAAAAATTGAATGGCAAAACATGGAAATAAAAGAAACGTGTATCCAAAATGTCCTGAAGTCACTTGAGGACGAAGAAATGGTGGTCAAACTTCAAGCCGCCTTGGCCCTCGAGAATTTAATATATTATACTGATAATTTATCGGAATTGTTAAAAGACATTTTACCACAGCTAATCCAAACACTCTTGTTATTAATAACCGAAACGGGATTCCCCGAAATCATTGGCTCTGTTAATTTGGTAATTAACAAATTCCAAGAGGACATCGAGCCATATGCCCAAGAAATATGCGAAAATTTATGTAATTCAATTGCCTTAATTAAAGAGCAAGAACTGGAACAGCAACAGCAACAAAAGCAATTACAAAATGATGATAATTTCAATTCTTCAAATTTGAATACCACCTCGATGTTCAATACAGCAATAGAAAACGCCACAATGAACACCTTTAAGGCCATTTACACCCTGTTAATTATTTTAAAAGACAAACCAAAAATCTTATATTCGATGCAAAAAATACTCTATCCAATTTTAAGTAAATGTGTAAACCCAAGCTCAACAAAATTCTTTGAATCCATATTAGACATTTCCTCATTGTTAACTTATTATTCAACTGAAATTATCGACGAGTGGCTCGATCTTTTAGCTTTATTTATCCAAGCCTATTCGACGTGGGCTGAAGAATTTATAAAAACCATTGCAATGACCATTGATAATATCATTTCCAAAATTAATCAAAGGTTTGTTACTTATAGAAATAGCGAAATTTTGGAATTGGTAATAAACGTTTCCAAATTTTTAATTGCAGACGAAGAGTTACCCTCAAACGATTCAATAGACGGTTGCCAAATAATCGAATCACTCTTCCAAAATTCCACAGGCAGAATTGATTCCATCGTTACCTATATTTTAGAATTTGTTTTAAAAAGATTTATCAATGAAAAACGCTCCTTGGCCTTGAAAATTTTCCTTTTGGGAGTAATTGGCAACGCCTTACTCTATAACCCCTCGATCACTTTAGGGTATCTTGTTGAACAAAAGGCATTTGAAACCATTTTATTGAATTGGTCTCAAATAATTACAAACACTAGGATAAATTCAATCCATAACAAAAAAGTTGCCCTCTTAGGCTTATCATCCATCTTCCGTTTGGACTTCAATAAAATGCCAGTAATAATCCAAGATAACCTTCCTTTAATCTTTCAATTGTGCATAATTTTGAATCAGCAAATCGCCTTTCAAAAGGAAACCCAGAAAAGCAATTACCAAGAAAGTTCCGAGGGCGAAAATGAAAATGAAAAGCTTAATGAAAAGGAAAACGAAAAGGAATATAGCGGAGAAGAATATTCTGAAGAAGAATCAGATTACGAATCTGATGATGATCTTGGCTATTTAAAAAGGGATATGCCTATTCCAGACACTTTAAATGACGACGAAAATGCAATGGACGAAACAACAATGAAAGTAATCAGTACCCTGTTTGGTGAATTTAATTCAGTCGGCTTAAAAACCGATCAAAATGATTTAAAAAATTACCAAAATGAAGAAGAGGAAGAGGAAGAGGAAGAGGAAGATGAGGAGTATGTCGACGAGGGAGTCGATTTTACTTGCCCAATAGACAATATCCACGAAACAGAGTTTTTTGTCAAATCCTTTTCAGAATTCTCCAATATTAACCAAAATGTCACACAATTAATTGAAAAAAATTTAGATTCAGAAATGCTCAAAGAATGGGATTTAATTATGCAATCAATAAATTAATTAATCATTTATTTATTTAATTCAGATGCTAATTTCGATCAATCTTTTTGGCAAATACCTATATATATATATATATATATATATATATACATATATACTTTTTATTATTTATTTGAATTTGAATTTTATTCATTTAATTTAATATTTTATTCATTCATTTTTTTTTGTTTGTTTCCTTTTTTATACAAATATTGATTTTCAGTTACATTTTTTAAATTTGTTTTTAAACCTTAAGAAAAATAAAAATAAATTCTTAATTATTTTTATCTACCATTTGATCTGTTCTGATCTTTTGTTTTAATTTTGCACAATATTTTAGTTAAGTCAATCTAAATCACGTTTAATGATATTATATTTTTTTATTTATTAGGATAATATATTAAATTTCACGAAATTTTAACGATTAGGTATTATTATTGTTTTTTTAAATATTCAGAGTGTATACATAAACTGTTATTATTAAAATCAGTTAATTGATAAAATCTATTTTTTTTTTATTAGATTTATTAATTAGTAATAAATTTTATTTGTTTAAAAATATTTAATATTTTATCCAAAAAAAAATTGAGAAATAATAGTTAATCCTATTGATACTGTTTATCTTTGGGTTATTAATACCTCACTGAAAGAATCAAGATCGTGTTATTAATATTTGTTTGTGAATTAATCAAATTAATAAGTATTTTTTAATCTTATAAGTTGAATTATAGAGCTTTTACAAAAAGTATTTTGGGAGAATATTTAATTTGATTCTTTAGTTTTTTTTTATGATTTTTTTGTTCAACAAAGAGAAAAATTTGATTTGAATTGTTCTTTGAATCAAAAAATTATATTTTTTTACCAGTTTAAAATAATTATTGTAATTTTTTGAAATTAACTAGATTATTTATGTTGGGTTATTTGCCAAATGAGGTTTTTTTTTAAAAGTGTATTTTATTTCACTTCCTTTACAAACCATTGGATTTCTTTCCCTTTTCAAAGAAAATGAGATTTTTTTTAAAATCATTCAAAAATATGTTGAATTTTTAACTTTACAAAAATGTAAAAAAATAGAGCAATCATTTTAACACAATAATTCATTTCTAAAAATATAATTGAAAGTAAGTTTGGTCTTGTAGTAATTAGATTTTTACTTGATTTTTCTTTTCCAAGATACTGTTAACTTTTTTCAATTTTTTCTTCAATTGGATTAGGTATTTTTTTGAATATTTACTGACCCCACCTCAATTTAAATACAGAACCAGTTAGGCAATTTTCAATTTTGATTAATTTTTTTTTTTTTTTTGATATCCAAATAGGAAAGATCACATTTTCTTAAACAAGTTGTAAACATTTGAAGTTGAAAAATCGTTTATTTACATAGCTTTTTTTAAAATAGTATGTTTTATTATTTTAACAAAGTAATATCAACAAACTCTAAAAAATATTAAAAAATGTATCCCTTCCGTTGGTCTTTTTACTTGATTTTTTCCACAATAAATTTCAAATTACAGACACAAAGACTTTCCCCAATTAATAATAACAGTCAAAAATAAAACCTGGAAAATTTTCAAAAACCCGGTAATTCCATTTTTCTGATCAACTGAAAATATTAGTATAAAGTCAAAAATATAATCCCATTTTACAGACAAATAATCGAATAACCAAGCAACTTATAACTGTTCCAATTGGTGTATTGGCTAAATATTCTGAATCCACCATTTTTAACTCTTTGGTGAATTTAGAAATCAAAAAAATCCAAAATTTGTAAAATTAATTGAGAACATGAGTGAAAATTAAAAATCAAATTTATTGTGATTTTATCTTTAGATAAATAGTAAATTTATTAGAAATCATCTATATAAGAATTATGTTGTTGTTGCATTTATGAAATAAGAGTTTTATCTACTTTATATCTTTCTTTTAAGATTTTTTTCAAAATATTAAATTTCGATTGGGAACCTTAGAGGATTTATTATTTTACAAAATGGTTTTCTTAATTTCATGAAAATTCACAATAATGAAGACCTCTCTCAAATTCAAATTCTTGCAAATATTTTAAAATGATGAAAAATTTTTTTATTTTAAAATTTAAAATCAAAACAGCATTTTCATTTTGAGTAATGTTCTCAATTAATTTTACAAATTTTATATTTTTTTGTTTTCTGATTTCACCAAAGAGTTAAAATTGTTGGATTCGAAATATTTAACAAATACCCCAATTGGAACGGTTATAAGTTGCTTGGTTATTGTATTATTGGTCTGTAAAATGGGAATATATTTTTGACTTTTTACTAATATCTCCAATTGATCAGAAAAATGGAATAACTGGCTTTTTGAAAAATCCAGGTTTTCAGGTTTGACTGTAACATTATTTAATAAAAAAGAAAAATTGAAATAAAATAATATGTAGATAAAATTAAAAATATTAAAAAATATCATTTGGTTTTGTAAGTTTTTTGTTTCATCATTAAACAAATTAATTACCTTTTTATTTCAGCATTTAAATCATTGGCATATTCAAAAAATAATTCAACTGACTTTGTAGAATTTGAAATTATAATAAATTCAAATTGGAACTTTTTATATTAATATTTATTATAGTCCAAAAAATTTATCCATTTTTCATATTCAAGAATGCATGATTTTGTATGAATTTAACATCAACAAATAACACTTAGTTATAATAAACTCCATTTCAAAAATTGTAAATCAACTGAAATAATAAATTGAATATATATATATATATATATATATATATATATATAAATATATCTTTTAGTATTCAAGAACAACATATAATTAAATCTGCTTCGTAATTCACTTTTAAATCATTCTTGTTATATAAAAACCCGAGATTTCAAAAATTAACAAAAATAAAACAAAAACTAAAAAAAAAAGTGAGTCACAATTTTTGAAATGAGCCTTAAATATTTTTAATTAATGAACTCTCATTGAAAAAAAAGTTTACAACAAGATTTTTTGCTTATAATTAAATTCATTTTAAAAAACCTTACCTATTCGAAATTTTCTTAGTGATTATTTGTCTTTCCGAAGATCTTTTTTTTTTCCACTTGATCTTTTGCAAAAAAAAAATGTATCAAAAAAAAAAGAAATTTTTCAAAAAAAAAGAAAAACAAAAACTAAAAAAAATATAAATTAGGAAAAAAAAAGAAAAGAAAAAGAAAGAAAAAAACAAAACAAAAAGAAAAACAAAAACTAAAAAAAATCTAAATTAGAAAAAAAAAAGAAAAGAAAAAGAAAAAGAAAAAGAAGAACAAAAAGAAAAACAAGAAAAAAAAAAAAAGTAAAAAAAAAAACAAAAGAAAGACAAAAATTTGAAAAAGAAAAAAAAAAAAATTGACACTTTTTTTTTGATCAGAATATATGATAAACCCTCAAAACTACCATTAAAATTATAATCTGATTCAAAATTTTTAAAAAATAGTTTTATATTAATAATAAATCCTTTTAATCTATTGGGAAACCCAATAGATTAAAAATATACAATATAAATAGGAAATATTTAAAATGGTTTTAGTGATTATCATAAGGTATTGAAAAACGAAGATGAATATTTTGTATAAAATGAATTTTTTTTAAAGATTTTATTGTTTGGTTTTTTCATTTTTTAGAGCGGAATAACCTACAAACTAGTATTTAGAATATTGAGTATTTATTAAAAAATTTTTATATTTTATTCAATAATTGACTAATATTTAATAAATACTGGGCGACATGAAAAATTACTGAATAACTATGCTTCGTGCAGTCTTTTTAATGATTTTTCAAGTAGGAAAAAAAAAAAAGTCAAATATGAAGTAATTTATTCCACAAAAAAAAATATTTTTTTTCTGTAATATTATATCATATTTTACTAATTCAATTTGGTGTTTTATTTAAGCTGTAGATTTATAATTCATTTGGTTCATATATACTTGTTTTGTAGTTTTTAAAAATGGAAACAAAAAAATAATATTCCTTTATTAAAGTAATTAATATTATGAAAACACTAAAAGTAACTATTTTTTGAGTTTTATTAATTTCAATTTTTCTATCAATTAGAATTCATATTTTGGTTTCCTTTACATGAAGGTATTTTTATTTTCAAGATATTTCGAATTGGTTGAAATAATTTATCAATATAATCTCTTGAGTTAATTAATTATTTGATATTTAAAAAAAATATAATTTTTCAGAAACTAATCTACCTTTTGAGACTAATTGAAGCAAGATATTTTGTACTTCTGAAGTTTTGTTATTAACAGTTCAATCTCTAAAATTGTCTCAAAGTGCCGATTTTTTTCGGCAATTGTTTGTTTTTCAAATATAATGTATATTTTTAACTTGAGACAACAATAATTAATATTCTTTTATAAACCAAATTTTTCTAGACAAGTTTGTAACTAATGTGATTTTGTTCAATAACAACCCCTTTTACTTCTTAACTTCTCCTCAGTGACACAAACCGGTCAGCCTTAGAGGAAAATTTGCTTTACATTCAAGTATCATTAAACAAGACTGGTCTTAAAAAAAGTAACTAGACCCTGTAAGAAGAATCAAAACTTTTATTGAGGTTGCAATATTGAACAACTTAAAAGAAGTAAGAAGAATATTTCTTTGTAAAAGCAAAAACTATCAAAAAGAGATAACACACATTTACTGTTATCTAAAATTTATCTCCAGACTTTAATTGATCACTTTGCAAAAGATTAATCCAACAAAAAAAAAAACTAGAAATTATTTTTTTAACTTTTCCCTCAACAAAATAAATTTTGACACAAAAAATCAACTCTAAAAAACACAGTTCCAATGTGGTTAAAAAGCCAAAAGAAAAAAAAAAAGAAAAAAAAAGAAGAAGAAGAAAAAGAAAAAGAAGAACGAGCAGAAAGGTTGTGTCGATCTTTAACTGCCAAAATCCAAGAATTAGAATTCAAGTTACTGTCCCTCCATAAAAATACAGGATCTAGCTTTTCGCTCACACAGAAAATTCAACAAACGAGAAGCCAAATAGATCCACATGAAAAAGAAAACAAAATAATAAGGGAGAGTCTTTTTAGTACTAAAAAAGAAATTGAAGATGTCAAAAAGATCCTCAAGCCCTACAATGATCAAAAAAAAAAAATCTTAAATGAAAAGAAGAACAAAATTGAAAAATTACAAAAAAAAATCGAGAATTTCAAATCAAATAGCGAAATTGAGAACATCGTTGAGACACTTAATAAAAAAAATGAAAAATTAAAGAAATACACATCTGAGACAAACACTTTAAAAATTTTAAGAACAAAATCCAAAAGTGAATCCCAAACAATCAATGAAGAAGACAAAGACGGCACATGGAAAACAAAGTTACCAAAAGGAGTGCTCATAAAAATCCTGTCTGACACAAAAGAATTAAACAAGCTCAACGAAGAAATGAGCTTATTGGATAAGCGTAAAAAAAAGCTGATCTACCAAAACAAATTAAAGTCAAACACTTCCATTGGCTTCATCACAATTGAACAAAGGCTGCAGGAAGCAATGGAGAAAATCCAAATTGGGAAAAGGGAAAACCGAAAAATTAAACGTGAGATCTTGGAAATGAAGGAATTGCTTGGTGACGAAACGCTCTACAGCACCATTGACGGGAACTCTGAAGACATGCTAAGTACAGATTCTGAGTTCACTTCAGTATCTTCCTCCAATGAGCTGCCAAAGAGTAGCAATAACAGAACTGATCTCTCTTTTTCAAATACAGCATCACATTCTTCATCAAAAACAAGCCAACTAACGAAGGTAAATAGACGTTCCGCATCTGAAATTCTTTTGCCCAAAGAAAATGATTCCAGAAAGAGCAAAGAAAGTCTAACCAAAATTCAAGACGCGCAATCAATTCCACATATATTTAAGAAGGGTAACAATAAAGAATTTTCCAAATACATCGGCAAAAGAAGAAACAAAAAAAACAAAAAAAAATTTACAATAGATTCACTTCAGACTCTGTTCAAAATTCCAATTGCAGTTGATTATTTTAGGGATTTCTTGGTGTCACAACTGTGCCAGGAAAATATTATGTTTTGGTTAGCAGTAAAATCAATGAAACAAAAGGATTCAACTGAAAATGTAACCATTTTCTTTTTTCTTTGTTCTTTTTTTTTTTAATTTTTCTTTTTATATTTTTTTATATTTTTCAATATTTTTTTTTCAATCAAATTCAATGAAAAACCACTTCACTTAAAAAGAGAAAACCACTGGGAATTTTGGACTTTCTTTTTTTTTTCCACTTCATTTCTGAAATTGGTCTATTTATTGATATTTGAATTATAAATGGGAAACAATTTTCACTTCCTTTTCCATTTTCTTTTCAAATAAAGAGAGTTATAAGAAGTAAGTTGATCTTTGTGGCTCTATTCGAAAAATGAGATTGAAAACCAAGTGAAAATTATTACCACTTATAATTTAAATAACAGTAAAAAAAAAGCATATTTTTTTTTTCTTTTTTTCCATCAAAGAAACCCAAAAATAATGATATTTCATTGTTTAAAAAATTAATATTTTGAACTCTCCAAAAGAACTATTTTTTCAATTGTATAATTTCAAGAATTACACATTATTTGTTACAAAATACAGTGATCAAAATAATGCCTGCCCAACAACTATAATCAGTGTTTCAAAATATAATCCATGCTTTTTTTTCTTCTTGTTTCAAGGAAACATCCAATTTACTATTAAATAGTATACCTAAGTTCAAATCAATTTTAAAAGTAAACACCTGGATATTTTCAGTAAAATTTAAATTATTCATGCAATTTGTTGAAAATTTTTCGTAATTTTCCCAATTTTTTTTAAATTTTTTTGTTTTTTTGATGCTCAAAATTTTTTATGAAAAATAACTCTATTTTTTGAGATAAATTTTTGCAATTTGATCCCTCATTTTTCAAATTTATTTTCAAATAATAGAACTTTAAGAAACCAATACCATATTTATTTAGGGTTTATTATCAGTTTCCATCATCGGTTGATGTATAGGTCTTCTATAACAAAAAAAAACACGCTTTTTATTTTGAAACACGGATTAAATTTTTTTGCACGCTTTATTTTGACTACAGTAAATGGAAACAAATTTTCATTCAGCTTTCCTAAAAAAGCTTTTTTAAATCATGTAACATTTCAATTTTTTAATTCCATAAATCAGTTTAAATTATTAATTTACCTTATAGAATTGGAGACTTTGATGATTTGTTTTAATTCTTGAGAATGGGATTATTTTTTTTGGGAAAGCTGAAAGAAAATTTTGAACTTTTAATTTTATAATTAACAGTATCAACAGAAATACCCAAAAATTGATTACTTTAGTTTCCTTTTTCTGAAGCTAGTTGTATTTTCAATATATTTTCACTCGGCTAAAATAATTTATCAAAATAATCTCTTGAGATAATTCTTTATTTTTGCTTAAAAAAATTGAATTTTTTAGCAACTAATCCTACATTTGAAGACAAATTTCAGAAAGATATTTTTCAGTTTTGAAGTTCTCAAGATTGGCCGTTCATTCTTAAAATTCGTATCAAAATGCAGATTTTTTTCTAAAATTGTTGGGATTTTTTGTAAATCATAGTATCATTTTTTAATTGATAAGATCAACTTAATAGTACTCTTTTGCTAATCGATTTTTTTGAGACATTCAAATCATGTGGCACTCATATGGTTTACATTTAATAAAAATATATTATAATTTTAGACTTCTTCTTGGTGGGGCTAATCTCTTAAATGAAAACAAAATTTCTTTTCATTTTCTTGTGCCTGGAGATACTTGCTTTTATTTTGCACAAAAGTAAAAAATTAAGTTTTCTCAGCACGCTTGATGGAAATCCTTTTACAATATTAAAAACCAATTTATTATCTAAGACAAAACTAAACCACAGAACTATAACTCGAAACTGGACAAGTAGATGGGAATTTTATCCATTTGAAGTTCAAATACCACTATTTCAATTGACCAGAAGAAGTCTCTGAAAAACATTATCTTTTAGAAACATAAGCAGATATTTTTTAGTTTCAAATAACTGTTAGTGGTTTTTGTAACGTTTATAAGAAAACTATCACAACGGTTGCAAAAAATTCACAAAAAAAAAGTCAAATATAAAATTTTACCAAACAAAAACGCTGTTTGAAAAAAGTGTGAACAAAAAAAATTTTGATAATGAACTGAAAATGGGTTTATTAAAGTTTATCTGCTGTATTAAGTCTTGTTCAAAAAAATTTTTGTCACACTTTTTTAAAATGACTATTAAAAAAAATATTTTGACATTTAGCTGATGCAACAAATAGGCTGAAAATAAATATTTTTATTTTTACAAGCCAAAAATACAAAACTTATTGGAATACTACCCTATAAAATGGTTGCCAAAAAAAAAAAAAAAAAAAAAAAAAAATGCAATATGGTATCAAATAATTTAAAAAGAAATTAATTTGTGAAATTGCTCTTACCAAAATTTCTTGACAACCTATTCTGGTTTAATGTTGTGTTTGAAAATATTTAATATATTTTGCCAGATGTTTTCAAAATGCTATCACAACTGATTTGTGAATTCGAATATGACGCTCACGATTTTGTAACATGGTTGAAAGTGGGGAAATTTTACCTGAAATTAATTTTGAAACAGATTTATTTTTATTTTTGTGATTTTTTTTTTTGATCAAAATCTAATTGAAAATGCCCTGATAAACAATCAAGAAATTACAAAAAGTAATTATTTTTTTTTTTGACAGTTTTAAATTTCTAAATATATTTTTATCATTATATTTTTGAAATTAAAGAGGTAAAAAAGTGTTAATCTAATCTTCATTTACAATCCTAACAAGTTTTTTTAAAAAAAACCTTAAGCTGATAACATATAAATGACCAGTAACACTTATTCTTAAATATTAATTCTTAAAATAACACATATTTTAAAATCAAACTTAAAACAATCTTGCTAATATTTGTATTTGAATTCTAAAAGTGATAAAAACCCCTCTGGTTTTTTTTTTTTTTTTCTTCAATATGTTAAATGTTTCTATTAATAATTATCGAATTTAAAAATCAAACATTATGAATTCTTTTTTGAACTTATTATAAGGGTTTTTGAAATTAAAATGACATGGACAGAAAAAAAAATTATTTTTTATTATTTTTTTTTTTATTATTGAACAGAGGTGATTCAACAAAATTACCTCCTGTTTGCCGTTAGGTTTTCTTGAGTTTTCTGTTTATTTGTGAAGTGTTCTAGGTTTTTTTGCGGTTTTCTATTTTATTTCTGAAGTGTTCTAGGTTTTTTTGAGGTTTTCTATTTTATTTCTGAAGTTTTCTAGGTTTTTTTGAGGTTTTCTATTTTATTTCGAAAATCTATTGATTTTCTAAATAAATAGAAAACTCAAAAAAACCTAACGAAAATCCATTGATTTTATAAATAAAACAGAAAACTCCAAGAAAACTCCAAGAAAACCTAGGCACTCTACGGCACTTGACCGGCACTTTTCGTTAGTTTTTTTGAATTTAAGAAATAAAAAGAAAATTTAAGAAATTTTATTTTTATTTTAAAAATTAAAAAAAATCTAGGCACTTGACTGCACTCTACGGCACTTGAATGAAACTCTAAAATTGTATTTAAAGTTTTTTATCTTATAATTCAGGCAAGATTATAACCCATAGGATCTCTTTTCGTTAAAAAAAACAACAAAAAGGAAAAAATTATTTCTAAAAAAATACAAAAAAAAGAGAAAGAAAAGCAAGAAATGAAAAGGAGTCTTTATTGGTAAGGGTTAAGTGCTCAAGAGCGCTTGATCTGTTAAAGAGAGAGTTTTGAAGTGACTAAATTTGTGGCTCCTAATTCAAAGAGTAGTCAAAAGAATCTTTTAATTACAGTAATTAGAAGACTTTTAAACTCAATTTAGTTTTCTGGAAAAAGAAGAAGAGAATAAAAAAAAAGGAATAAAAATGAAGAGTGGAAAAAAAATAAAGATATAGAAATAATAGTAGTATTGAGAGGGTATATGTTCTGTTGAGTTGAATGGCTTGCTATTTAGACTATAATTTTAATTCATTTTTTCTTATAGTGTGCTGGGTCATATTAGTCAGAAAAAATTAAAAGGAGTCAAAAAATAATAGAAAAAAGTAAAAACTTCAGTGAAAAGTTTTTTTTGCAACCCAAGTGTTGAATGGGTTGGTAGTTGTTTCCTTTTATGTCGATTTTTTTGGATCGCCACCATAGTTTGTTTTAATAAAGAGATCTAAATATTTGAACAACATTAAATCAAATGAAATAGGCTGCTTTATTAAATTTTGATTTAGAACTTTATAGATGTGTTGAATCTATAAAGTTCTGAGTTTTTAAGAATAAGAATTAAATTTCGAAATTTTCTTTTTTATTGCCCTGCTTTTTTAGATCGCATTCGTTGGATTCAGTTCTCTACAGTTGCATAAGTCCTCGTTGAAGATCTGATCATGAACAAGTTTGGTTAGGTTAGTCATGACCGGGTCAACCAATTCTTATAATGGTTTTTTATTCCTTTTACCTTCCCCAAACACCTAAAAAAACAAAAAGAGAAGGAACCTAAAGAACCCAAGGAACCTAAGGAAACTAAACAACTTAAGAAGGGAAAAAGTATAAAAAATAAAAAAAAAATATTATTTTGAAAATACAATTCAAATAAAATGAATATGATGATACGGGGTTACCCCCCATTTAAAATCTAAATTCCAGTGATTCATTATTTTTGGATTAATTAACAATAAAATTTTTTCATTTTTTTTTAATTTTTATTAATGCTGTGTTGTTATATTTTTTTACATATACTTAAATTATATTTGAAGTTTTTTTCAAAAAAAATATTGATATCTTCTTGTAAAATTAGTCAATTCTGTTGTTTTCCATTTAATAAACGAAAATTTTTATTTAAAGTTTCCAAAATATATTTTACTATTTATTCGTTTAAAAACAATCAAAGATCTTCACGAATTCGAATAGAAATGATACATTTATAAAGATTTAATTAAGATTCCTAATTAAACTTTGAGTTAAAATTTTAATACGAGCAATCTGATTTTAACAGTATAAATAATTTTTTTTTTATATGAAATAAGGATATGAGGAAAACAGGACTTCATTTTGTTTGTGAAAAAACTTCTCCTCTATTTTACAATTGTACCTCTATTGAGAATTCAGCACTAAACAATATATAAACAATATATATTATTCTTGTTCTAATATGATTTATGTTTTATTAATTTCAAAAAAAAATATAAATTCATTTTACTTTAAAAAAAATAAATTCTACATATTAATTAATCTTTTTAGCAAATCAATAAATCTTCAAAAAAAATATTTCAAACATATATTTTATATGAATCACCGTTTGAAATCAACATTCAATCAAATCTGAGAGAAAAATTAATCAAGCAATATAACAATAAGAATTTTTTTATCAGCATGTTTGATGAAGCACATGACGCTGTCTTAGAACACATGATTTTCAATTCGTGGGGCCCATTTCAAGAAACTCGACAATTTGCTAATTTATTAAAAAAACTAAAAAAAGATCCAAATTATGAAAATTTATCAAACTCGACTCAAAGGATGAAACTTAGATATAATATCCAACCCTATAAGGGATTGAACGAGGGAAATGAATATCATGATAAAATTTTTCACCCTATCGCTGTTGTAGAAACGTTATTAGAACAATTAATACAATTGCTGGATATTCATTACCGTATCTCAAAAAATGTTATTAATTTCAAAAACATCTACTCTACAATACCATTTCAGAAATTTGTTAAAAAAACTGCACAATTGAAATATATAAAACTTGATCAATTAAAAAGTGAAAATGAAAAGCTTTGCTTTTTTTTAAATGTTTATAATCTGTTAACTGTGCATGGGTTTTTGTCAAATGGTTTACCCTATGACCAAACAAGTATGAAACATCACCAAAGGGATTCAATTTATTTGATCAGTGGCAATTATTATTCATTAAATGACATTTTCAATGGTATTTTACGTGCAAACACTTGCATTAAATACAATTCAAACAAATCATCTCACTATTTTAAAATCAGCGACGAAAGAAGCAAATACTCATTATCCAAAATTGAGCCCATGATACACTTTGCAATCATCGACCCTTATAGAATATCACAATTGAACATTTATCATTTGGACGGTTTATTAAAGTCTCTCAAAGAAACTACCACCGATTTATTATTGCCGTTGGTGATGATTAAAAAGAGTGACAAAATGAAATTACCTAAAAGTTTACTCACTTATGAAAGAGATTTTAACAATCATGGTGGCCTTTTAAATTGGATGTCTAAATTTGTTTCAATGAATTTAATGTCTCAAATTTTAGCAAATCAACAAATTAAATATTCGACAAAAATTTTTAAAAATCCTCATTTGCTGGTTGATTTTGAGCAATATTCTTTTAAGAAATTATATTTTAATCATTAATATTCTCAAGTTTTTGAAATTAATATTTTTTACAATATATCGATACATAAATATAATTATATATATATATATATATATATATATGATTTCGTATTTTTTCTTTTTCGAGTTTTTTCACTTTTTTATATTTTGCTTTTATCATTTTATTTTATACTTTCTAATTTTTATTTTCAAAATCATTACTTTTGGTTTTTAATATTGAAAATACTTATTTTATACAAATTCCAAAAAAATAAATCAAAAAATTCAGAATAATATTTGAATTATTTTTAAAAAAAAAAATAATTCATCTTCATTATTTGCCTTATAAGTAAAAAAACAAATATCCAAATTTAAATTTTTTAAAAAAAAAATAAATATTTCTCTGAAATTGTGAAAACACCCTTCATAGAAATATTTTATTGTCAAATCTAAAACAACCAAAATTTCTGAATCCCTGATTATTAATTTTTTTGATCAATTGAAAATATTAGTAAAATTCAACAATATATTCCCATTTTAGAGATAAAAATGTAATAAATTATCAAGTAAACACTATATGTTATAATCAGGAAATTATTGTTGAAGTATTCTGAATAGATCAATTTTCACCCTTTGCTAAATGCTTTAATTCAAAAAAAAGCCCAAATCTTAAAAATTAATAGTTAAAAGAGGAAAAAATTAAAAAATTCAGTTATTAATTATCCATTAGATAAATAGTAAATTTTTACAAAAATATCTGTTATGTTAATTATTTTGCTTTTTACATTTATGAAATAAGAGTTTTATTTTCTTTATTATTTTTAAAATAATCTAAATTTCATTATAAATTTCCCAATTTTTTTTTATTTTTATTTTACATTTTTTTATTTTTTATTGAAACGAAAAACAAATATTTCTGGTACATAGAATTGAATATTTAATAGTATTTTTTTTATTATAATAGATAACTCCAATTTATAAAAATATTTATTTTCAAAATTTGATTTTTAAGAGGCCAATTATTATAAAATCAAGTTTATTTAAATTTAATTGGTAAACCAAACAGGATTTTTTTTTATTAAAAATAATATTCCTTAATTTTAATAATTAATTCACAAGAACCAAATACCTTTCTCAAATTAAAATGTATAATAATATTTTAAATTAATAAAATGATACTAATATCAAAATTTCATCTCACAATTAGATTGAAAATTAAGTAATGTTCTTTTTTATTTTTTCAGAGTTGGGGTTTATTTGATTTCAACATTTACCAAAGGGTTGTAATTTAGAGTTTAAGAATAATTAAAAAAATATCTTACTGATAAGAATTTTTTAAAGCTTACAATCCTTATCCAAAAATTTTATAAAGTAATCTAAACAATAGGACAATATATTTTAAATTTTTACTCATCTTTCTAATTGATCAGAAAAATTTTAATTTTCAAGTTTTTTAAATTGTAAAGATTAAGTTGTGAAAGTTAATTATTGGATGAGTTGGAATTTGAACTATGTCAAAAATCTTAAATAACTAATGATACACTCGAGATTTTTTTTTTAAAATAAGAGTTTAGATTATAAAGATTAAAGAAGCGAAGATTCTTCATTTCCAAAAAGTAGGTAATTACCTAATCATCAACAAATGTTAAAAGTTTGATTACTTTTTTGAGAATCAAAATAACTAATTATACAGTACTAAAAATTACAAATACATTGAACAATTTTAAGTTCTAATATAACAATCCTTCTTTAAGTCAAAACAAAGTTCTTTTTCTTTTTATTATCAAGTTTTATTACAAAGCTAATTTATCATTTACCAATAAGAATTTAAATAGACATATGCTATTTGCCAAGTTAAGTGTTAACAATTAAAGTTCTATGCTACGAACATAAATTATGTAGACTCTATGAAAAAATTTCTAAATTATCTGAATTTTTTTAAAGTAATCTTTGTAATTACGTAACATTTTTATAATTTTGTTTTCATTTTTTTTTGTTTATTTTTTTGAATTTTTTTAAAAATGTCTGATCGTAAACGTAATTTCAGTCAACGTAGATCATCAGGTGGATTTGATGGTGGAAGAGGAAGAGGCGGTGGAAGATTTGGTGACAGAGATGGAAGAAGATCATCAGGTGGATTTGGAAGAGGAAGAGGTGGAGGTGGAAGAGGTGGTGGAAGATTTGGTGACAGAGACGGAAGAAGATCGTCAGGTGGTGGATTTGGAAGAGGAAGAGGAGGTGGAAGATTTGGAGACAGAGATGGTGGAAGAGGCAGAGGAAGAGGCGGTGGAAGATTTGGTGGAAGAGGTCGTGGAAGAGGAAGAGGAGGTGGAAGATTTGGTGATAGAGATGGTGGAAGAGGCGGAAGAGGTGGTGGAAGATTTGGAGGAAGAGGTGGAAGAGGTGGAAGAGGTGGAAGAGGTGGAAGAGGTGGTGGAAGAGGAAGAGGAAGAGGATTTAACAAACCAGGAAACTTTTCAGGAAAATTTAAAAACCAACAAATCATTGAACCACATAGACACGAGGGTGTATATATTTCAGTAGGTCAAGAAGACTCCTTACTTACAATAAGTTTTGCACCAGGTACACTCGTATATGGTGAATCTATTATAACAGTAGAGGTCGAAAACCAAGAAAAAAAAAATCAAAATGAAAAAGAAGAAGAAAAAAAATCAATCGAATATCGTGTTTGGAATCCTTATAGATCAAAATTAGGAGCAGCTATTGTCTGTAAGATCTTTTTATTTCTCTTCTTTAAATTTGTTACCAAATGGACTTTGATCCTTTTAATATCCTCATTCCTTCCTTTTTAATTAAAACATATTTTTTTTTTTATTCTTTTTTAAATTCCAAAAATTCTCGTTTTCCTATTTTTCTTCTAATTTAGGTGGTGTAAAAAACATTTGGATCAAACCTGGAAGTAAACTTTTATATTTAGGTGCCTCTTCAGGAACAACAGTTAGCCATTGCTCTGATATTGTTGGAAAAAATGGTGTTGTTTATGCTGTTGAATTTGCACCAAGATCTGGAAGAGACTTAGTTGGTGTTGCACAAACAAGAACAAATATTGTTCCAATTGTTGATGGTTTGAATTCTTTCTTTTTTTTTTTTTTTTTATTATGAGATATTTTATTTCATAAATTTTAATGTATTGTTGTTATTTAATGAAATAATCTTTTTGTAACATACTAACTATAAAAAATAGATGCAAGAAAACCACAAAATTATAGAATGATTGTTGAACAAGTTGATGTAGTTTTTGCAGATGTTGCTCAACCTGTAAGCATTAAACTTTTTTTTTTATTTACAAACTTAATTTTTGTATCTTATTTGTTTGCTTTTTTTTTTTTTTCTTTTTTTTTTTTTTTTTTCAAAACTTTTCTTTTAATCCAAAATTAGGATCAATCCCGAATTATTGCCATGAATTGTCATTACTTTTTAAAAAAAGGAGGACACTTCCTTATCTCGATCAAGGCAAATTGTATTGATTCCACAAAAAAACCAAGAGATGTCTTTGATGGAGAAATTAAAAAACTTCAAGACGAAGGTCTTCGACCACGTGAAGAAACAGAGCTCGATCCTTATGAAAAAAATCATATTTTCATTATTGGTGATTATAGACCATCAAAAAAAAAAACAACCGATCTAATATAAATTGGTTATTTTTTATATTTTTTAACAAACAGATTTACAAGTTTTATAAATATACAATAATAACCAATTGACTATTTTTTAATAAATAGACAAAACAAGTTTAAAGAATAAAATTGTGGATTTTTATTATCCATTATAAATAAATACATTTTTCTTAAATATTCATTTTAACAATTTTTACTTTAAGTACTTATGATCTTTGAAAAAAAAATTCAAAATATTTATCCCTATTTTTTCCATCTAAGGGTATAATCTTTATAATGATATTTCTTCGTACTGTAGAAGCAACTCACCCTATCAAAAAATTGTAATGTGAAAGCGTACTTCTTTTGGTTGAAAATATTAAAAGAAATTCTTTTATAAATTTTGCTTCGTGATAATCCAAGCTTTGAAAGAAATCATTTCAAAGGATCTCAACAACAAAAATTCAAATTACAAAAAAAAAATCCAGTGTGCATAAACATTGGAAAACATTCAATTAATAAAAAAACGATCCAATAGGGTTCCAATTTCAAAAATACACATAATAAAAAAAAAATTCAAAGATCCAAAAAACTGAAAAAATAAAGTTTCAAAAAACAAAGATTCAAAAAGAGAAAAAATCAATATCTTTTTTGTTTCATATTTCCAAAAGATTAAATTTCTTTAATTTGAAACAAATTGTTTTCTTTTAATTTAAAAAATAATAATTCGATTTAATCTAATTTGTTGTTATTTTTTAACCCTCTAAATTTGGCAAAGTATGGATTATGTAACATTCTTTCAAAAAAAATACCTCGTTTGAGAATAAAAATGAAAAAATTAAAATACTCGAGAGATCTCTCAAAGCGACGAATAAAATGGTACTTCAAAAACTGGGATATTGTTTTCAAAATTATAATTTATTTTGATTTTAATTTGAAATGGGTGTTGTTACTATGATCGTTTTTTCTAAAAGTGTATATATTTTTTAGTAATTTATTTGAGATCGAATGTATAGGTCCCTACAACCCAAAAAACCCAAAAAATTGAAAACTGATCAAATACCTTCCATTAAAAAAATTAAAAAAACTAAATGAAAAAAGAAAAAATAAATAAAGTTTCCATTTAACTTTTTCTTGAAAACATGTTTTGCCAAAATCATTGAATTCAAAGTCAAAATTATGTATATTTTTAGATACACTATCTTGTTTTAACTCATTTACTAAAACAAATTCTAAATTATGGGAATTTTATTTTTATAAAAGGGACTAATTTGGTCTTCAAATTTTTTTTTTATTTTTAAACAGTAAAATTAAAAAAAAGTTCAACTAAAAAGATAAACTCTCTAAGAAAATAACCTAATTTAATATTTTAACCTATTCTTTGATTTCAAAATTTTCTCAACCCCAATTTTTCAAAAACAATAAATAAAGTGCACAGAAATTTCAAAAAATATTTTCAATATTCAAAGGTTGAGATTGTTTTTATTCTAAAAAATTTTTATCCCAGTGTTTAATTGAATGAAGTTATAATCTAGATTTCGAAAAATATTAATCAGAAAAAAATAGTGCTTAATTTTATTAAGGACATATCATATCGTGGCTTTTTTTTTTAATTGGAACGAATCCAATATACAAATTTATAAAAATTTTTACCAAAATACCAAGAAAAAGTACACTCTATGAAAATTTTATAAAACAAAATTAAAATCATAAATTTTATAAGAAATAACGTGGACAGGGCTTTACGATTATCATACTATTGTTATTGTTTCATTCACTTAAAGAAAATTGAGATTATAAACTATTTTATTTTTTATTTATTTAAATTTTAGTTTCCTCTTATCTAATGATTCATTCTAATCAATCAGACTTTTTTATAAAAAAAATATTAAATTGAATTATTAATTATCTTTTCTTCAAAAAGTGAGAATAAATGAATTTTATTTTTTAAAAGAAAATGAAAAAATAAGAAGATTTGTTATTTCAAATTGGGGAATTTCAAATTATTCTTGTTTGACCAGATAATTTCTTCATTCAATCTACTTATCACCAAGAAATTTTTGTAGATAAAAAAAATCAGACAATTCTAATTAAAAGAAAAGATTTGATAATACTAGCAAAATACTGAAATTATATTAGTTCTCTTTTTGTTGCCCTTTCACTTAATATTAGTTATATATATATATATATATATATTATATTATTTGTTTTCAGGCCAAGTTTAAATTCTAATATTGAAATTTATTTTGAAATTGTTTTATTTAATAAAAAATCATTTATGGAAAACATTTGTATTAAATTATTAATTAGAAAAAAAATAATCAGTATATTTAAAATAACACCGGTTATTAAAAGTTTTCAATATTAATCTACATTTACTTAATTAATTCAAGATCTAAATTATTTTAAAAAATGAAAAGAAATGAAATTTATTCTGAAAAAAATACATTTAAAAAAATCGTTTTTTCACACTAGCTTAAGTGTATCCCTATTACTTTATATAAAAAATACTTTTAAATTTCGATCAACAGATATGAAAATTTATTAAATAAAGTAAAATAAATTCTATGATTTTATGATATTATAATAAATCATTTAGCATAATTCAAATATATATATATATATATATATAGATATATATAATAAAAGAGAACAATAATCTATTTTAATTTATGATTAATTCTGAATCAAAACCACCACATTTTTTTTGAATATTTAAGCTTAAATATCTCTTTTGAAGTTTTTCAAGGTACATGCCGAAAAGAAATTTATTAGATTTTTAATATTACAAAATCCCAAATTCAAATTTTTAATTTAGACCATCGAATTAATCTCTATGGATCAAATTATTTTTGTTTATTAATTTTTTTAAAATTATATTTCCTTAATAAAATTAAGCACTATTTTTTTCTGATTAATATTTTTCGAAATTAAGAACTAACTTAATTCAATTAAACACTGGAATAATTTTTTTTAGAATAAAAACACTCTCAACTTTTGAATATCAAAAATATTTTTAGAAATTACTGTGCACTTTTTTATTTTTTTTTTGAAAAATTGGGGTTGATAAAAGTTTGAAATCAAAGAATAAGTTAATATATTAAATTAGAATGCTTTTCCAGAGAGTTTATCTTTTTAGTTGAACTTTTTTTTTATTTTACCATTTAAAACTAAAAAAAACATTTGAGGACCAAATTAGTGCCTTTTGTGAAAAGAAAATTCCCATAATTTAGAATTTGTTTTTGTAAATGAGTTAAAACAAGATATTGTATCTAAAAATATACATAATTTCAAGGTTGAAATCAATGATTTTGGCAAAAATGTTTTCAAGAAAAAGCTAAATTGAAACTTTATTTATTTTTATTTTATCATTTAGTTTTTTTAATTGTATTAATCAAAAGTATTTGATCAGTTTTTCATTTTTTGGGTTTTTTGGTTCGAAGGGACATATATCATCAAGAACAGAAAAAGGAGTTAAATTCATTTTTTTATACAATATCTAATTTTTATTTAAATTTGTGTATATTCTGTTTTTGTGGAAATAGTCTATTATAATAATCATTCTTTTATAAATTTTATTTTTGCAAATGCAATAAAAGAAATAAAATATAACTCTTTCAAAAAGGTATAATACAATTTTTTAATTAGTTAAAGATATTATTAATTTTAGAAAACATTCAACACTATTTTCTTAAAAATACATTTACTTACCTCAAGAATTTCCATTTTATTTGATATAATAAAAAAAGAATAATAATTTCTTTAGAATATAAATTTTTAGAAAAAACCTTATTTTGACCCTTTATTTTTACCATTTTATTATTTTTGACACTAAAAGTCACCAGTTTTTTATAACCATGTATTTCAAAGGTGTAATTCAATAAATCGAAAAGAAAATATTGGGACAAAGAACATATCACAATCTAATAGTATTTTAAGAAGATTATATTTATTGTAAGAATGGAATAATCCACACACCAAAACTCATGAACAAAACAAGCAAAAGTTGAAAAAAATCTTCAAAATAAGGTATATGTTTTTTATCTTTTAGAAATGTAATTCTTTTGTTGAAAATAATTACAGTTTATTATTTTTTTTAAACATTTATTTAATAGTGTTGTTAAGTTGTAAAATTAAGTGTTTATTTTGAATCAAAAATAAAAAAAAAAAAAAAAAATATTCAATAAAAATAAGTTATTCAAATAAAAATAAAATCACAAAACAATTGTTTGGTGTGATTTATATTTTTTTTTTTGATTTTTTGGTTTATTTTTTGAATTTTTGCAATGAATAATGTTTTTTGAAAAAAAAAAAAAAAATTCTTTTCTTGATCACAATTCTGTTTTTCTTAATGATTTCGTTATTAAACAAATTGATTTAAATTTGGATTTATCACAAAGTTTTTTTCAAATTTAGATCTTAAAAACCATTTAAATTGAAAAATTTGTTTTCAAAAAACACAAATCAACTTTTTGTGATCATACATTCCGAATAATAAAAACCCCAGCAATTAATCTACCTCTTCTAAACAAAAACAAAAAAAGAGAAAAAATTAATATTGAAAGTAGATGCTTTATAACCTAACCTACTAATAGTATTAATGGATTGCACAAATTCGAAATAAAGCATTTATTTGAAAGTCGATTGCATTTGCTTGGCAATTTTTTTAGGTATAGATACATTTTCCCAATTTTCACAAGATAATGTTCTAAAATCAATAATAATTTTATATTTAAAATTTTTCTGTGGAAATTTTGATGAGTTGAATTTTAGCTGAGGGTTCTTTTTCGAAAGTTTTGCTAGCCATTTAAACAAATTTTTAGATTTTAAAGAACCATATTTCCCTGTTTTAATTTTAGAATATTTCTCCAATAATTTATAAAGTTGCCAAAGATTTAATTTATTAAGATTAGGTATTATTGCACTAAATTTTTTATTTCTTTTCAATGATGAATTTGTAAAAATAAATTTATTTAATAATAAAGTATTTATAATTGTATCAGTCATTAAAATTTCTTTTATAAATGCTGGACGGTTAACAGTTTTAATCCAATTCGTTAAATAATTAATAAAAACTTTAATTATTTTTAGCGTATAAACTGAGGTATATTTTTGCTTTGTTAAGATTTTTGAAATCAAGATATAATTAATATAATATAGCATCTGCTTGAAAAGAATCAATGATAATTCCTCGGGCATGGCATGTGATTTATTTAACGCCAGTATTTTTACAAAAATTAAAGTAATTTTATAACTTTTTTTAATTAATATTGCATGGAGATCGTTATTATTAATACCATATGGATTGTCAAAAAGGTCCAAAATCAAAGATTTGAGATATGAATACAAAGAATCTAATACATACAGATATGACTGTTTCAAGAGTACCGATATTTTAAAAATTGTATCAATTATGATCAGTATTTGTGATTTTTTTTTCGAATGTTTCTTTAAAAAAGCTTTATTTAAATTACCATCATTTTTAAACAGCTGTAGATCCGATGACCCCGTTTCTAATTTATTGCTATTATCACTTTCACCGCTCTTGGTTATTTTTTGATCATCTAAATTTATATCAGTAAAAGTCAGCCCCCTTCTGACTTGTCTTTTATTTTTAAGATTTCTTTTACTTTTTTTTGAGTTCCTTATTTGTGGAGAAAAATACTTCATATTCTTTTGAATTATCTTTTTGTCAATTTTTCGTTTTGGAGATGCAGAAAATAATATGGAACTCTTTGTTATATTTTTTAAAGTGTTATTCTTCTTGGCATTTTTTTTTAATATTTTATTTTTTTTCAATATTTTATTTTCTTTTATCATTTGTTTTTTTGTTACTAATTTTATATTATTAATATTAAATAACCCATCACCGACACCATCGCTACCACCATGGTAATCATCATCGTCATCATCATCGTCATCATCATCATTACTAAACATAATCTTATCATTATTATTTAACTTTTGGTTCTCATTGACATTTTGCAAAGAGAATAAAACCAATCGAATAATTTTTGTTTTATCGAGAAGATCTTTGTCTTGAATGGAAACAGATTTTAAAGCATTTAATAAAATTGTAATCATAAAAGAAAAATTTGAGACGAACCAACACAATTTCCATTTAGACTGATGGTTCGATTGTATAATACTTTTTAACCAGCCAAAAAAAGTTTTTTGTAAAATAATATTTTTTTGAATAAATGACTGTGTTTTGAATAAAAAATCCATTATTAAGCAAGCTGGCAATGGGTTTCTATCTTGAAGATGAAACGGCGATCTATGAAATAAAATTTCGATTAATCTTTTTTCTTTATTAATAATCCTTTGCATTTTAAGCTTTTCAAATAATTTTTGTATCATTAATGAATACATTTTAATCCAATCTTTATATTTAATTGAATTTTTTTTATTATAAAATTTTTTTTTTTGGATTTGAATTTGATCAAAATCAGATTTATTTTGTAAAAATAATTCTTTATTTGAAGTTGACTTGACCTTTTCTAATAGTAAATTGTTTTTTTGTTCATTAAAATTAAATTTACCTGCCTTATTTTTTTTATATTTAATTTCAACGGCTTTCTTGTCTTCATTTACACTTTTTAATAATTGTTCATTGTTTATTTTTTCTTTCCTTTTGAATTCAATTTGTTGCTTTTTATTTTTTATATTTTTTATATCATTAATTAATCCTTTTGTTGTTTCGATTTTAAGTTTTAAGTTTTTAATTAATTCCTTTTTTGTTAAAATGGAATTTTCATGAGTGATTTTATTATCTTTCTGGTTATCTAGAATTTCATTATCCGAATTTTGGTTTTTTGTATTTAAATCGGATTGATTTAAAGAATTATTAGGATTAGTATTTTGGATTTTTGTGATTTTATTTTTAATGTACTTCAGCTGTTTTTGCATTTTTATTAAATCTTGTTTTTTATTTTCAATTTTACTCAAATTTTCCTTTTGCAAGAATTGTATTTCTCCTTGATATTTAAATAATAAATTCTTTTTAAAACCATCTTTTTTTTTATAAAGATCTTTTAATTTTTCTTTTTCTTTTTCTATTTTTTTATTATTTTGTTTTGATTTGACCAAATAATCGTTGTTATCAATGTTTTCTTCATTATACTTTATATTATTATTATTATGAATATTAGTGTTATCATCAAATTCATTATCGTTATTATTATTATTATTCTTGATAGTTTCATTTTCATTATCATTGTAATTTTTCAATAATTCTGTTTCATTTAGAGATTTAATTTCATTTTGTAATTTTTTTGAATCAATTTTTTTTTGTTCAATTTTTAATTGTAAATTTTTAATTAAATAAAGCATTTTTGGAAATGGTATTGAATTCGTATTGTTATTCATTCGAGAATATCTATTTGTTTCATTTTCAATATATTGTTTCATTTTATTTAATAATTTTTTTTGGTTGTTAAAATTATCAAACGGTAAAAACAATTGTAATTTTTTAAGTTTTTTTAATTTTAATTTTTTTAGTTTGTTATTTATTTGTTCTTCATTACTTTTATTTTTGTTAATTTCTAATAATAAATTTCGGATTTTCAATTGATATTTTTTTATTTTTGTCAAATGTTTGATTTTTTTATTTTTTAATAAATTAAATTGTTGTTTAATTATGTGTAAATAATTCGTTAAAGAAATTAGAGTTGTATATTTTCTATTGTGAATAAGTATTTCATTAAAGTGTAAATTATTTTTCAATTTTAATTCTTTAATTATCGATTGCTGTTTATAAATTATCTCAAAATAATTCAATTTAAGTTTATATTCATTTTTGGATTGTTGTATTTTGATAATCTTCTGATTAAATTGATTTGGATTTTGTTTTTGTTTTTGTTTTTCTAATGAAAATAAAATATTATTATTATTTATTATTTCATTTTGAAGCTTTTCATATTTTGTTTGTAATTCTTGAAGGTTTTGTTTTTTGTTTTCAATTTTTGATTTTTTAGAATTTTTTAATTGATTTAAATTTTTATTGTATTGATTTAATAATTGGTTTTTGATTTGATTTAAAAGTGGTTTTTTGATTTGATTTAAATTGTGTTTGAGTTGTTCAAGTTTTTGATGTTGGTTAATAAATTCATTTGAATTTATTTTAATTTCTTTTTCAAGTTCATTTTTTGATTGTTTTAATGTTGATAATATTTTGTTTTTATTTTGTTCATTAGATTTTAAATTGTTTTGTAATTTTTCTAAATATTGTTTTTTTTGTAATATGATTGGATTTTTGGATTTTTTAATTAAATTGATATTTGAAATAATTATTTGAAATTTATTTAATTTTTGTTCATGATTATTATTATTACCATTATTAAATTCAATTGATTGTAATTTTGGGTTTGTAATTGTTTTTAATTCAATAAAATTTTTAGAATTTTGATCGTTTGAGATATTTTCAATAATGATTTTGGAATTTTCTTTTTCAGATGATTTAGGATCATCTTTATTTGATACTTTTATATTTTTGTAATTTTCTTTACATTTTGTATTTTTATTGTTTTGATTTAAATTTTTAGAATTTTGATCTTTTGAAATACTTTCAATAATTGTTTTAGAAATGTCTATTTCAGAAAATTTGGGATTATTAAATTGGGTTTTCATATTATTTGAATTTTGATCTGTTAAAAATTTTTCTTTAGTAATTTTAAGATTATTAGAATTTTTATCTTTTGAATTATTTTCTTTAGTAATTTTAGATTCATCAATTTCACATAAGTTTGGAAATTGTTTTAATAATTGTGTCTTGTTTTGTGGAATAATTTCAGAAATTTGATTTTGAATTTGAATTGATAATTGTTTTTCAAGTTGTTTTTTTGATTTTAACAAATTTGAATGATTAGATTTCAAATTATTGATTGAATTATTTTGTTTATTTATTATATTTTGATGGGTTTTGGTTTCATTTTTATATTTATTTTTATTTTTATTGTTTTTTTTGATTAAATGTGTTTTTGATTTAGTAAATTGATTTAATTGATTTCGTTTATTGGTTAATTTTAGTTTTTTTAATTGGATTTCATATTGAAGTTTTTGTAAAATGGTTTGTTTTCTTATTTGATTGGATTGTTTATTTAATAATTCATATTTAGTTTGTTTTAATTTGAACAATTGTTTTTTATTTTGAAGTTCATTTTTTAATTGGTTGATTTCATTTAATTTGTTTTCAAATGTTTTGGATTTATTTGCATTTAATAAATTCATTTGATTTGATTTTTCTTTTTCTTTTTGAATGTTATCCAATTTAATTTGTAATTCTTGAAGGTTTTGTTTTTGTTTTTTGATTTGTGGTTGTTTTGAATTTGTTAATTGATTTAAATTTTTATTGAATTCATTTAATAATTGGTTTTTGATTTGATTTAAAAGTGGTTTTTTGATTTGATTTAAATTTTTTTTGATTTGTTCGAGTTTTTGATGTTGGTTAATAAATTCATTTGAATTTATTTTAATTTCTTTTTCAAGTTCATTTTTTGATTGTTTTATTGTTGATAATATTTTGTTTTTATTTTGTTCATTAAATTTTAAATTGTTTTGTAATTTTTCTAAATATTGTTTTTTTTGTAATATGATTGGGCTTTTGGATTTTTTAATTAAATTGATATTTGAAATAATTATTTGAAATTTATTTAAATTCTGTTCATTATTATTATTACAATTATTAAATTCAATTGATTGTAATTTTGGGTTTGTAATTGTTTTTAATTCAATAAAATTTTTAGAATTTTGATCGTTTGAGATATTTTCAATAATGATTTTGGAATTTTCTTTTTCAGATGATTTAGGATCATCTTTATTTGATACTTTAATATTTTTATTTGAATTTTTATTTGAAGAATTTTGATCATAATTAGTGTACATTTTCGAATTTTGATCTTTTGAAATGTTTTCAATAATTATTTTAGATTTATTTATTTCTAATAAATCTGGATTATTAAGTGAATTATGAATATTATTTGAATTTTGATCTATTAAAATATTTTCTTTAGTAATTTTAATATTATTAGAATTTTTGCGGCTTGTATTATTTTCTTTAGTTATTTTAGATTCATCAATTTGAAATAATTTTGGATTTGATTGTTTTAATAATTGTGTTTTATTTTGTGGAATAATTTCAGAAATTTGATTTTGAATTTGAATTGATAATTGTTTTTCAAGTTGTTTTTTTGATTTTAACAAATTTGAATGATTAGATTTCAAATTATTGATTGAATTATTTTGTTTATTTATTATATTTTGATGGGTTTTGGTTTCATTTTTATATTTATTTTTATTTTTATTGTTTTTTTTGATTAAATGTGTTTTTGATTTATTTAATTGATTTAATTGATTTTGTTTATTGGTTAATTTTAGTTTTTTTAATTGAATTTCATATTGAAGTTTTTGTAAAATGGTTTGTTTTCTTATTTGATTGGATTGTTTGTTTAATAATTCATATTTAGTTTGTTTTAATTTGAACAATTGTTTTTTATTTTGAAGTTCATTTTTTAATTGGTTGATTTCATTTAATTTGTTTTCAAATGTTTTGGATTTATTTGCATTTAATAAATTCATTTGATTTGATTTTTCTTTTTCTTTTTGAATGTTATCCAATTTAATTTGTAATTCTTGAAGGTTTTGTTTTTGTTTTTTGATTTGTGGTTGTTTTGAATTTGTGAATTGATTTAAATTTTTATTGTATTGATTTAATAATTGGTTTTTGATTTGATTTAAAAGTGGTTTTTTGATTTGATTTAAATTGTGTTTGAGTTGTTCGAGTTTTTGATGTTGGTTAATAAATTCATTTGAATTTATTTTAATTTCTTTTTCAAGTTCATTTTTTGATTGTTTTAATGTTGATAATATTTTGTTTTTATTTTGTTCATTAGATTTTAAATTGGTTTGTATTTTTTCTAAATATTGTTTTTTTTGTAATATGATTGGATTTTTGGATTTTTTAATTAAATTGATATTTGAAATAATTATTTGAAATTTATTTAATTTTTGTTCATGATTATTATTATTACCATTATTAAATTCAATTGATTGTAAATTTGGGTTTGTAATTGATTTTAATTCAATAAAATTTTTAGAATTTTGATCTTTTGAAATACTTTCAATAATGATTTTGGAATTTTCTTTTTCAGATGATTTAGGATCATCTTTATTTGATACTTTTATATTTTTGTAATTTTCTTTACATTTTGTATTTTTATTGTTTTGATTTAAATTTTTAGAATTTTGATCTTTTGAAATGTTTTCAATAATTATTTTAGATTTATTTATTTCTAATAAATCTGGGTTATGAGGTGGATTTTTTATATTATTAGTATTTTGTTCCTTTGAATTATTTTCTTTAGTAATTTTAAGATTATTAGAATTTTTATCTTTTGAATTATTTTTTTTAGTAATTTTAGATTTATCAATTTGATATAATTTTGGATTTGATTTATTTGATAATTGTGTCTTGTTTTGTGGAATAATTTCAGAAATTTGATTTTGAATTTGAATTGATAATTGTTTTTCAAGTTTTTTTTTTGATTTTAACAAATTTGAATGATTAGATTTCAAATTATTGATTGAATTATTTTGTTTATTTATTATATTTTGATGGGTTTTGGTTTCATTTTCAAAATTATTTTTATTTTTATTGTTTTTTTTGATTAATTGTGTTTTTGATTTATTAAATTGATTTAATTGATTTCGTTTATTGGTTAATTTTAGTTTTTTTAATTGGATTTCATGCTGAAGATTTTTTAAATTGGTTTGTTTTTTAATTTGAATGAATTGTTTGTTTAATAATTTATATTGTTTTTGCTTTTCTTTAAACAATTGTTTTTTATTTTGAAATTCATTTTTTAATTTCAGTAATTCTTTTTCCATTTGGTTAAAAGTATTGTTTTCATTTTTCGAATTTTCTAAAAAAAGTTGATTTGAATCAATAATTCTATTTAATTGACGATCTAATTCAATACCTTTCTTTTTTTTATTTTCAATTTTTAAATTCTGAATTTGTGCTATATTTTCTTTTTGAAAATTTAGTTTCTTGAAAATTAATTCTTTTAATTCCATTTTTTTGTCTAATTGTTCCTGCATTAAATTTCTTAATTTTTGTAATTTTAGATTGTTATTTTTTTCCAATTCTAGATCATTTGCATTTTTTTCTAATTTTTTAAGATTTAATGTTCTTTGATTTTTTGTTTTTTCTAATTCTAATAAATTATTGTTTAATTGATCTAATTTTTGTTTTTTTTCAAAAATTGTGCCTTGATAATTTGTTAATAGTAATTCTTTTTTATTGTGGTAAATTTTTAAATTATTTAAATTATTTTTATATTTTTGAGTATTTTTTAAGAGATCATATGAAGTTTTTTTTTTCAGGAACTTTTTTTTAATTTTTTCAAATTTTAATTCTAATTCTTGAATATTTTTTTTGGATTCATTATGCTTTTGAAAATCTAATTCTATTAATTCCATTTTGCCCCTTTTTTGGCCCGCTGTCTGTTTTAGTTCAGAGTTTAAATATTGGTTTTCTTTTTGCAATTTATTAATTTTTGTTAAAAAGCATTGTTTATCTTTTTGAGACTGATTATTTAAATTATTTAATAGTTTTTTTTTTAAGATTTGTTTTTCATTTTTCATTTGTTTTAATTTGTTTTCATCATCTTTTAATTGTAATTTTTTTGTGTTTATTAATTGTACTTCTTCATTATTTTGAATATTATTTTTAATTCCCATTAAATGCTTGTTCAGTATTTGCTTTTTCTGTTTATACTCCTTTAACTTTTCTAACAATTCATTTAATAAACTTTTTTTTTTTTGTTTCATTTTCATTTTGTTTTGTTTTTCATTTTTAAACGTTTTCAATAAGATTAGTATTTTTTTATGCTCCGTTTTTCTTTTATCTTTCAAATTTGTAGATTTATTTGTCAACTGAGAAGAATAATTTTTTATTTTGTTAATCAACTCTTCAAGAGATATTTTATCTTTTTTAATTTTTTGTAATGTTGAAAAACTAAATTGATTTTCATTATTTAAAATTTCTTTTTGTGATTTAATCCGTTGTAACTCCTTGTTCAAGCTTAAATTTTCTTGTTTTTTTTCGTTTATTTTTTGTGTTAAAATTAATTTTTTTAATTTCAAATTATTGACCTCCTTTTTAATCTCTAAAAACATTTTTTTTAATTTTTCTTTCCTGGCTTTTTCCAATTCCTCCATTTTTAAAAGTGATAATTTCTTTTGCTTTTTAATTTCTTCTTGTTCAGTCATTAATTTTTGTTTTTTGTCTTCAAATTGTTTAATGAGTCTTGTTAATTCCATTTGCTGTTTCTCAAGTTTCTTCATTTTATTTTTCAATTTTTCCAATAGGATTTCTTTTTCCCGTAATTCCATTTCAGTTTGGTTTTCTAATTTTATTTTTTTCATTTTTAATTTTTGGATTTTTTTGACAATCTCTTCTTTTGCCTTTCTTTGGTTTTCGTGAATTATTAGTTTCTTATTGAGTTCAATGTTCTTTTTCAATCTTTCAATTAATGCCGTTTGCTTTAAAAATGATCCATAAGTCGTTTTTAAATTCCTTTTCTCCAATAATAATTCCTTTTTTATCATATTTTTTTTTTTGCGAACATCCTTCAACTCTTGAAACTTTGCAAAAGATTTTTTTTTTTTTTTTTCGATCAGAAAAACAATACCTTTTGACCATTTCTGATTTTCTTCGACATATTTTTGAAACTGATCTTTTAGGTTTTGCTTTTTGATCTGTAAATCCTCCAAATTGCTTATTATTTCTTTTTTTCTTTTTTTGTATTTTGACTTATATTTGTTTCTTCTTGTCTTTAAAATATTCATTTTTTTTTTGAATAACTTTCGATTTTGATTTAATTCTTGTTTTTTTTGACTTGTTTTTTGAAATTCTTCGATCGTTTTATTTAATTTTGTTTTGATCTCATTTAGAAACGATTTCCTTTTTTTGGAATATTCTTTATTTGATTCGATTTTTTGGATTTTTTGGAAAATATTCCTGAAGATATTTTGATCAAAGAAATTTAAATCTTGATTTCTTACTCTTGTTCTTGTTTGTTTTTGTTTTTCATTTTCTTTTTCTTTTTCTTTTTCTGTTACATTTTCTGTTACATTTTCTTTGTCGTTTACTTTTTTAGGTTCAATTAATTGATTTGAGGAACTATTGCTTTTCTTTTTTTTTATTTTGGGTTTTGTGCTATTGTTGTGTTTGTTTTTATTCTCATTTTCCGTTGTTATTGGTTCTTTTAAATATTTGTTATAAATTAAAACTAAGTTTTGATCTTTCAAAAGCCCAATTTGGTTTGAATAATTATTCGGTGAAACAATGTGTAGACCAAACAACAGAAAAGGCAGATTTCTTTTTGTGGAACCTGGCTTTTTTTGAAACATTTCGAAAAACGATCTTGGTCTTTCTCCAAGATAATTATTCAACAAAATCTCTAACTCACCTAGTTTTAACACGTTTTCCAGATCTAAACTGTCTTTCGTCATGAAAAGAGAAAATTTTAGTATTTCTTTTTTGTAAACTGATTCAAATTGCTTTTCTTGTGAAAGATCAACCTTTTTTTTTTTTCGGTCAACGACAATTTCCTTTTCCTTTTTATTTTTTTGTATTTTTTTTTTTTTTTCATTGGTTAGCCTGAATTTTCTTTGAATGTTAAACTCTTCTTGAATAATCGCATACCCTTCCTTGTTTGGCGAAAGTTGTTTTGTGTTTTTGATGCTTTTACCTAATTCTATTTTTACAAAGAGTTTCTTTTTAGGTCTCTTTATACGTAACACACATACAATTGCTACACGAACAATCATTAATTCTGTTTGTTGATCGTATTTAATTTTGTTGTTGTTGTTCATTTGATTCGTTCCTAAATTAGTGGTAAAAATAAAAAGCCCAAACAACTTTAAAAAATGATTTTTAGTTTTTTTTTAACTTGAAAATTTCAAAGTGTAAGTGGGTGGTAGAAGACTGTGTTACTATTTTTAAATTTGAAAGTTTTCTCAACAGAAAACAGTAGTTATAAAAATACTCAAAAAGAGAAAAAGTACAAAATTTTTTTTAATATTCGAGGAAAATCCAACTTTGCAAATAATTATTTTTGGTTCATTTTGGAAAAGAATATTGTGTTTTGTTGTTTTTATTTTGTATTAACATGCTAACTCATTTGGTTCTTATTGCTTTTTTGAAGATTTTTGGGTAACTCTTATTAGAAAAATAAATACTTGTATTTTGAATTTTAAAGCACTTCTATGAGTATTTCGTAAAGTTGATCCATACCTTTTCTCATTTTCAGACTTGGACATTTAGAGAAAAATGAATAATTCTCACTTTTTGAGAAAAAAAAACACTAAAAAATATAATTAGAGAAACTCCAAACTCAAAAATAAAACAACAACTGATACCTCAAATCTCGCCTTTTAACATAATTTTTTTTTAATTCATCTAAAAAACAAAAAATCAAAAGAATATTTTTCTTATTATTCATTTTTTACCCTTACTTCAATTTCCTACCTTTGTAATTTATTTTTTTTCAAAAATTCTAAATCAAAGATCTGCAAATATTGACTAAAAAACAAAACATTTAAATTCTTTATTGTGTTTACCATTTAACTGAAGAATGGCTTGCATTGATTAAAAAAAACAAGTGTAACATCCTCCAAAAAAAAAAAAAAAAAAAAAAAAAAAAAAAAACGAACAAATGAACACAACAATTCAACAACAATAAAAAAAAAAGAAAAAATACAAAACAACAATCAAACAACAACCAAAAGAAAAAAAAAAAAAAAAAAAAAAAAAAAAAAAAATTAAAAAAGAAAACCAAACAACAATAAAAAACAATAAAACAAAAAAATAATAACACAACAACAACCAATAAAAAACAATAAAACAAAAGAAAAAACACAAAACAACAATCAAACAACAACCAAAAGAAAAAAAAAAAAAAGAAAAAAAAAAAAAAAAAAAATTAATAAAGAAAACCAAACAACAATAAAAGAAAACCAAAAAAGAACTAACAGCAATAAACAACAACAACCATAACAACAATAAAAAACAAAAACAACAATAAAAAAAAAACAATAAAAGAACAACAACATGACAGTAACAACACCTCGCTTTTAAGAAAAGAATTATTGTTATACGTAATTTTCAATTCTTTTTAAAATCGGTAGTAAATACTTGTTTGAGTTTTTACTTTTATTTTAATTATTTTATTTTTCTTTTGTTCTTTTTTACTTTTTTTTTTCTTTTTATTTTTTTCTTTCCAAACAAAACACAAAAAAAATTTTTCTCACTTTCTATTTTTTCTACTTTAACGACTTAGTTTATTTCTTTGAAAGAATTGCTTTAAAAAAAAATGGAGATGTAATCCTCCCATGATTTTTGAACAACAATTACCAAAAAAAAAAAAAAAAAAGGAAGCTTGTTGTGTACAAGGTGATTCTGTCTCTTGTTGATTTCTTCTCTTTGCTTCAATAAAAAATTAACTTTTTAAAAAATTTTGTTTTTTTTTCTTTTATATTTTTTTTTTTTTTCATTTTTCTTTTCAAGAACAAGTTTTTGAAAAACACATTTTGAAAAACAAAATTTGTTTTTTTTTATTGTTGAGCAGAGGTGATTCAACAAAATTACCTCCTATTTGCCTGAAACTCTAAAATTGTATTTAGGGTTTTTTTATCCTAACAGTAATGTAAGCAGGATTACAGCTCAAAGGATATCTTTTCTTTAAAAAATGAAAAGAATAAATTATTTCGGAAAAAAGACAAGAAAAAGAGAAAGAAAAGCAAGAAATGAAAGAGTCAAAAAATAATAGAAAAAAGAAAAAACTTAAGTGAAAAGTTTTTTTTGTGCCCCAAGTGTTTAATGGGCTGGTGGTTGTTTCCTTTTATGTATTTTTTTTTTTGGATCGCCACCATAGGTTGTTTTCAATAAAGAGTTCTAAATATTTGAACAACTACAGATCAAATGAAAAAGGCTGTTTATTAAATTTTGATTTAGAACTTTATTGATGGGTTGAATCTAAAAAGTTCTGTTTTTAAGAATAAGATTTGGTTTTCGAAATTTTCTTTTCAGTTGCTTTGCTTTTTTTTTTTTATTTTTTTTTTTGTGTTTTTTTTTTTTTTATTTTTTTATTTTATTTTTTTTTTTGAAAGTTTCAAGTTTTCCCAAATCTTGTTTTCGCAAAATCCAAGTACAAGATACCGACTCGACAGCAAAAACCCAGTACAAGTAACGACTTGACAGCAAAAACCCAGTACAAGTAACGACTCGACAGATAGTACGGAAAGTTCAATTCGGTTCACTTTGGTTGGTTTCAGATCGCGTTCGTTGGATTCAGTTCAGTTGCATAAGTCCTCGTCGAAGATCTGATCATGAACAAGTTTGGTTGGGTTAGTCATGACCAGGTCAACCAATTCAAATAATGATTTTTTTATACTTTTTACCTTTCCCAAACACCTAAAAAAACCAAAAGAGAAACCTAGTGCCCAAGCAACTTAAGAAGGGAAATTTGGAAAAAGTAAAAAGTATAAAAAATCAAAACAAAATTTGTTTTCAAATTTTTAAGAGTTTAATTACCATAATTCTGGGATAATAAGTGACAAGTTGCCACTTTTCACAAAAATACACTATTGATTTTCCCAAAAAGAAATCTTCAAAATTTTGCCTTCACAAATTGTAAAACACAAAATTCAATTTTAGAGTAAATAAAAAAGTTCAAAAATCTCAAAAATTTCTTTACTCATGAGATCTATTGAAAAATCGAAGAGTCTTATATAAAATAAACAATCAGGAAATTAGAGAATGAGGAATGTTTTTTGGATTTAGAGAAATCTCTTTCTCTAAATTTTTGTAATTTTTTCCTCATTTTGTCCAAGTCTGCTCATTACAAAAAATGGAACAAAAGTTTTCTCATTTATTATCTGTTTGTTCCAAAAAATACAAGTAATTTGGTCTTCGGTTAGAAACTGGTTCTAAACTCAAAAACACACTCAATCAGAACCATTTCATTTATTTTTTAACACCATATCAAATCCAAACAAAAAACACAAAGATGATTTTTTTAGAGTAAAAAGACAACAATTGTTTTTTGGTTGATCCACTGTCAACGTTTAAACTCATAGAAGTGCTTTAAGTGGGAATAATTTTCACTTTCTTTTCCATTTCCTTTTTCATTACAACATTTAGATCTCACAGATTACAACCTACTTCTTTGAGAACTCTTTCGATATGTGAAAAAAAATAAGGAAAATGAAGTGAAAATTTAATCCATTTTAGGATTCAAATACCATTAGTACAATATTTTCTCTTGGACTTTCTCTTGATAGTAATCAAGTTTTCAAACAAGTAGAATATTATTTGGGTTCTATATTTGTTTACTGGTATTTGAATTTGAAAAGAGACAATATTTTCACATGATTGTTAATATTTTTCTTGTTCAAATAGAGACTACTAAGAAGTAGATTGCCAATTAAAAACTTGTTAAGAAAAGGAAATTGAAAATGAAGTGAAAATTTTTCCCATTTGGAATTCAAATACCAGTATTTGGTTGGAAGTTTATTATTTTTTACTCAAGTAAAAACTTGTGTGACGGAACAATTCAAAATGAAAGGAATTTTTCAGAAAAGATAAAAAGATTATCAACTAATTTTTTTTTTAAATTTCTTATAGAATAAGGAATTTGTTCAAAAGAAGCGTTTTTATTTTTCTGATAAGGGTTAGATGTTTGTTGTTTTGAGATCTCAAATTAAAGTTAAATGCAGGAATAAAATAGATACTCTTTGTACCAAAATAAATGAAATCAAATTTTCTTTCAACTTTCCAAAAAAAAAATATTGTTGAAATTATTTGAACTTTTCAAATTATTAATTCTGTAAACAAGCTTAAATTATTAATTTCCCTTTTGAGAATTGGGTAATTTGATTATTAATTGTTAATTCTTGGGAGGTATGTTTTTTTTAAAAAACTGAATAAAAATTTTGATCTAAACCCAATTTTACTCAAAGTTTCCCAGCTAAAAATGAAAAAGTCACTTTATTTTTAAGAATCAACCAAACCCAGATTGTTTAGAATCCCGAGAAATAATAATCTTCATATAAGAGTCGATAATCGTAAAAGAAAACTCTGAACAAATCATAAATTTCAAAAAAAATAAAATGTTAAATAATTTTTTGGCCTCATATTCATTGAAAGGTCTTGTGAAAAATTCTCAATTTCTTTAGGAAATTAATATTGTTTACAATAAGATTTTTTATTTATAAATGTATGAATTTAAAATGAACATATAAAACGTAACTTTTCTGAATGTTTATTTCGAGTTTAAAACTTTTTTTTTTTTTCAAATTTAATTTTTAAAAATAAAAAATGGGGGAAAAAAAATAAATAGATACAAGATATATAGAATTACACATATATTAAACAAGAATACCCCCCTTATACAAATTAATTTTAACCTAAATTGCTCCAAAATTCAAAAATTATAAGTTTGAACGGTATAAGTTTTGGTAATATAAATTATTATTGAAATACTTATATAATGAAATTTTCCAAAAATCATCGCTACAATGACTGGAGATGAACAAAATAAAATTTGTTTTCAAAAATTGTTTGAAAATATTACTAATAAGTGAAATTATTAGATTCAATTTATTGTTTTACAAAATATAAAAATACCATTGTTAAAATAATCTATGTAAAGTTTTTTAACCTTGTAACGAACACAAGTCTTATTTCTTTTTTTCGAGAAAGTTTATAAATTAAATCATCAAAAAAGCCAACAATATACACTTTGAAAATAAGTAAATGTGGTATTGGTTTCTTCAAGTCTATTATTACAAAAGAAATTCTAATAATAAAGGATCAAATTGGAAATTTTTTTCTGAAAAAATTGACTAAATTTTTAAGTTACCATTGAGAAAAAAATTTGGGTAACTAAAAAAAATTGGGTAAGTCAAAATTTTGTTTTCGTTTTTTAAAAAGTAAAAATTGGCAAAATGGTTTTTGATCAAAGTAAAATATTATGAACAAATCTTACATTTTAGAAAAACCAAAGTCACTATTAATAATAATTTTCAAAATTAATATTAATTTGTTGCTTTTTGACATTTTAGAATTACCATGGAACTCTAAAAAAGAAAAATTGAATTTGATTTGTAGACTTGAGTAAAAACAACACGATCATGTAAAAATTTTTTCAAAAAAAAATTAAATATATGCTAATTTTACCCTTTTTACTAACTTCAATTAGAATAAACTCTTTTAGTTAATAAAAGATCTTTGATCAAAAATTATTTTTAAAGATATTTTACAATTTAAATTGGAAAATCGAATTTTCCAGGTTCTATTAATATTTTTTTTCAATTTAATAGTAAAAAATTTTTCAAATTTTTTGCTTCTAGATAAGAGATCATTTTATAATACTTTAAAAGTATTTTGAATTTAATGAATATATTTCAAATAGGGAACCAATCATTTGGACTATTAAAGAATAATTTAATGTTTTAAATTGGAAAAAATATTTTTTCTTTGATTTTCCGTTAGGTTTTTTTTACTTTTCGAAATAAACAGAAAATTTTAAGAAATTTTAGGTTTATTCCAAAAAGTAAAACAAAACGCCTTTAACTTTTCCAAAATTTAAAAGAATTGAATAAGATCAAATATTTTTCTCTATTCTTTCGAATTCTGGAAAACCACCTTTAGCTTTTTTTTAATTTATGAAATAAAAAGAAAATTTAAAAAAATTTCTTTTTATTTCATAAATTAAAAAAAAGCTACGCACTTGACGGTACTTGATGGACACTTACAATATTTATCATCGGTTATTTTTTTTCTATGTTTGATTTTTTTTTAGATGAGTAGAGTGATTTCAAAACTATTAGTTCTTATCTCTTCAAAAAAATATCCTAAAGTTGGGTTTAAAGAAAATTCATTGTCACATCCATTTAAAATTTTTTACCCCAAATATAGACCTTTTTTTCTAGACTAGAGACTTTTCAAAATCGTGGTACTATTAACAACAATTAATACAATAGCCTCAAGATTTTTAAGAACTGGAATGTTGATTATATTGTGAATAAGCTCCATTAACAAGGATGAAATGATAATTGAAATTGTAGTTTTGTCTAACTTTTTTAATTTTCAATTTTATTTTTTCATACTGATGAAGAGAACTATATATTAGGAAATATTAAGATTTATTAATTCAATAAGATGTTTATCAGTGCCCATTAACGCAAATTTATCAAGGCAAATCTTAAATATCCTTTTAAATTATTAAATAATAAAATCTTCCAAATAGCTATTTTTTCAAAAGAGATTGTTTTCCACTAATTTTTTACAATCAAAATTCCAAAATAACCAAATACCAAGATTTCAGAAACAATTTAAATTCTAAAAATCTCCATTTAACAAACTTTAATTTAAACAAGTTATTCATTTTTGGTGTTCATATAATAATGACTAACTTGATCTTGGAATGTAATCTAATAAAAAAAACTATGATTTTTAGTTAAGTTTACTATTAAAAGTTAATTTTGGTTTTTTAGAGTTCCACAGTAATTCTAAAAGATCAAAATGTAACAAAATAATATTGACTTTGAAAATTATAATTGGTAATAACTTTGCTTTTTTTTTTAAATGTAAGATTTGTTCATAATATTTTACTTTGATCAAAAATCATTTTGCTAATATTTTACTATCTAAAAAACGAAAACAAATTTTTGACTGGCCCATTTTTTTTAGTGACCCAAATTTTTTTCACAATGGTAACTTTTTATCATCATAATAAACAAAAAATTTCAAAAAAAATTAGGAATATTATGAAAAATTTTCAACAAATTTAAATTCCTTATTTAAAATTTAAGGAAAACATTTTGGAATTTATGATCAAAATTGATTTGAACTTAGGTAGACTACTGGGTAGTGAATTGGATGTTACCTTAGAACAAGAAGAAAACAAAAGAACGGATTATATTTTGAAACATGGATTTTATGCTATGTACACAAGATTTTTTGACTGCTGTTATGTTGTTCAATAAACATAAATTAATTTCAAGATTAAGCAGCGAATATGTCAAGATTGAACGAAATTTTGAAATAAAGTGTAGGGTATATTACAGTTCAAATTTTGCTTTAATATTCGGATCCACTCTTAACCCCCATAAGTAATGATATCTTAAATTCAGCATACTTTGTTATAAAATTTGATTTCGAAATGAAAGGGTTCTTTCAGAATCAATAAACATTCTTGTAGTCTAATGTTTTTCCTTTTTGAATTCCTGGAAAATCAAAACTAATGATTTCCTTACCCTTAAAACCATATTTTTTTGAGTGTTTAAGGGATTAGCGTCTACCAGGGAGAAGCCTGGGAACAAAGCATGTTGTTATTGGGTTTAACTGAATTCGTACTACATGGTTCAAATATCTCTAAAAAATCGATTAGTCAAGTAGTAATATTTGTTGATCTCATCAATTAAAAATGATCTATATATTAGTAAAAAACTCAACAATTTCAGAATAAAATCTGCATTTTGCCATAAATTTAAAGGTTGAATTATTAATATTCAGACTTCAAAGTCACAAAATATCTTTCTTAAATTTGTGGCGAAATGTAGATTAGTTACTAAAAAATTCCGTTTTTTTGTAAAAAATTAAATAATTAAAGAAGAAATTTTTTTGACAAATTATTTCTCAAATCATCGAAATATATTGATGCTATAAGTAGACTTATCAAAAGCAAACAAAACTAATCAGTCTTTGTACTTTTATGTTAATGATTATTGAGTTAATCTTTGAAATTAAAAAATTATAAAAATAGTTACTTTTGGAAGTTCTAAATCTCAATTATTAAATACCAGAATACAACTATTTTGGGTTTCTATTTTTAGATTTGGAAAAGGAATTAAAAAAACATTATTTCAAAACGAAACTTTTTTAATTGTGATCATTAGTAAAAAATGTAATAATTTATTGCGCAATAAGATTTAAAATAGATTTTTTAGAGCTATTTGAGCTATGGTGCACTCATATCATTTACACCCAATTACAACATACTTTGATTATAGAGAAATCTATGGTGACGCTAATCCCTTAACATACTAATATTTGCAGAAAAAATGGGAAAAAATTTTATCTTTAATGTTTTCTTGTTCCTTTTCCAACAGAGATTACTATTACATCCTACTTCTTTGAAAACTCTGTTTGTAAAAGAAAAAGGAAAGGGAAAATTTTTTCACACCTAATTATGCAAATTCCAGTCAAAGAAGCTTGATAACATTCGTTTTTGTGAAAAAATTTCGACTTCAATTTCATTTTGTTCATTATTTTGATTGGACAAATTCTGGGTTTGAGCAACCTGATTTTTTTTGGGAATTGTTTTTGTTTTTTTTGAAATTCAACTGTTGGGAGTGAAAATAAAATAAAGAAAAGAAAAGAAAAGAAAAGATAAGAAAAAAAATAAAATAAAAGCAAAGAAAACTGGTTTTCAAATTCTTTTTTTTTTCTTTTGTTGTGAACTAGCATTAAAGTTTTTAATGAAAATCTAACGAAATTCGAGGTTTGGGTACACAAATAAGAAAATTAAAATAAAAAAAAAAAAGGAAAGTGGTGTGTTAAGATAAAAATAGTTTGTCATTTTAAAGTTTAAATTTGTCTTCGAACTTATTAATAATTATGATAGATCCAACAAACATACCAACAGTTTTTGCCAACGATGTGAGTTCTTTCATGTTAATTTTTTTTCGGCTAGTTTTTTCTTGTTCACCTTGTAAGTTAAACATTGTTTTCAGAGCAACAATTATTGAAAAATAATTAGAATCAAAAATCTAAAAAATGAATGTACTACATTTTGTAATTGTTCACAAACTCGATGAATGATTGAAGCACTAAACCATAAAAAAGCATTTTAAAATTATTTTACTAGAGGTACAATAGTTTTTTATTTCACTTATTGTTGAATTTAACTCATCAATTTCTCTCAAGATTTTAGCTTTTTTCAAATTTGAAAAGAGTAACAATTTGGTTCATCAACAATTATTTGTCCGTATATTTTTACAAAAGTGAAGCTTGTGAACCAATTTGGCCAACATTTTTAGATTGTTTTTATTGAGTAAAGAGTTTAAAAGATAGTCAATAGTTTAATGCAAAAATGGAAAGGTATGTAACAAAATCACCCCAAACAGTTAAAAATCTAAAATTTAAATAATGTATCTCTATCAAACAAATTCATAAATTAGAACTTTTCAAACAACACTCTTGAAACGATGAAGTTCACTTCACTTCACAAAAAGTGAATTTGGTGTTTTTTGAAACAACATTTGACTTTTCACGTTCCTATAATAAATTTAGATAATTTGACAGTTTTTTTAAAAAAGAATTGTTCAAATAAATAAACTGTTAAATAAGAAAAGTCCAATTAATTCACCCTAAAAGTTCTTAAAAAGACAACAAACATGAGTTCCAGTCTAATTAATTTTTATTTGTTCTTGTAAATATTTTGTAGAGAAAAATAATTACTGACATCAGATTAAAAAGGTCGAACGGTAAAAACGATAAACAAACATTTTTTATAAAATAAAAAAAATTCCACTTTATTGATCAGAAAATCCAAAGCCAGAATCTATTTCAACGTGTACTATTTAAGGAAAAAAAAAACAAACAAACTTTAAACCAATGAAAATGAAAGAAAAACACGACAAGAATAGCACAATCCATACAAATACTTTCAAGACTTTTTCGAACTTTCAGACTGACAGTCTGCAAGATTTCAGTCTCTGATATTCTTTCATATTGTTTCAAATTTTAAATACTTGATACAAACTTCTGTAAGCCTAAAAAAAGGGATAAAAAATAATAATTAACAAAAGATAGCATTTTGAATTTAATTGAAATTTTTGAAAGTTATTAAAAAGAAAAATATTTGTAAACTTTCAAGAACCAGAAACTCTTTTTATGAAAACCAAAAATTGGAAAGTTGTTTAAATTACATGTTTTTAAAAGTTTAACTTGTAAAAACTTTTAAATTGAAAGTTGTTGCATTGTGATCTTCTAATTCCTTTCAAAATTTGGAACAATTTCAAAAAAACAAAGTGTTACTAAGGAAAAAAAGTGACGACAATTTTTGTGCTATTCTTGTCGTGAAAATAGTTAGATTAAATCATTTTTTAATAATTTATTATTGTATTTTATTCATTAACAATGAGTGAACAACAAACAACACAACCTGAAAAGACTCAAAATGTACAAGAAATACCAACAACAGAAACCGATCTAAATCAAGGATCAAATACTAACGAAAAAGAAATTGTTAAGACTCAAAAAAACGAACAAGAAACAGGAAGCCTAACGAAAGAAAATCAAAACGAAAATGAGGAAGAAAAAAAAACAACACAAACAACACAAACAACACAAACAACCCAAGAAATTCAAGTAAAAACGAAAAAAACAAAAGAAGGATCTGTTGATCATAAATCTGCATCAAATTGGCTTAGTGGCATTTCTGAAACCTTTTCGGGTGTTGGAGAAAAATTATCTAGCGTAAAACTGTCTGATGTTACAGAGAAATTGTCAGGTGTTGGAGAAAAATTATCAAGTGTAAAATTGTCGAGTGTTACAGACAAATTCTCAGGTGTTGGTGACAAACTCGTAGGATTTGGGAATTCCATCAAAGAAAGCTTCTTTTCAGAAGAGACAGAAAAAAAAAAAAAATTAAATATCGCACAACCACCTTGGAAACTGTATGCGATTGACAAAAACCACGAAGAGGAACTACGCTTACAAATTAAATTGCTGTCAAAAAAAACTTCAAGTTTTACAAAGAGTCCACAAACAACAAAAGAAAAGAAAATACAAACTAAACTTGAAAATGACAAAAATGAACAACAGAACGACAAAAATGAGAATGAGAATGAAAATGAGAAGGAAAAAGAAAAGGAAAAGGAAAACAATAATAAGACAGAAAAAGAAAAAGAAACAAGCAAGGAAGAAGAAGATGAAAAAACCGAAAAAATTGAAAATGATAAAGAAAAAAAAGAAGAAGAGAAAAATCAAGACAAAGAAACCCAAGAAGAGGACTTTCGATTTATTTTGTCCGATTATATTCCAATGGCAAAAGTTTTATTAAGGGAAGATTCAAGACTTATCAAAATTTATAAATTCTTGGTGCTTGAAAAGAAAAGAATCCCAAGAGAAATCTTTTGGAAAAATTATTTTTGGAGGATTGAAATTATTATTCAAAATTCAATGAAACTAAGACAAGAAATTAATCGAAATAAATTACAAGAAAAAAAGAGACTTCAAGAGGAAAAAAAAAAACAAAAAGAAAAACAAAAAGAAGAAAATAATAATAATAAGGAAAACGTAGGCTCGGAAACAAAAACCAATGGAAATCAAGATAACGCCAATATACATAATACCATTAAAGAATTAGAAAGTGAACTTAGTAAATTAGGAATTGATACGAATAATAAGGAAACTGTCAAAACAGAAAATGTAAACGAAAACAATAATGATGAATGGCTTGAAGATTTTAAAAAAGAATTGGGAAATTATTAATATGTCTTTCATTCCAATTTCTGTATTTTTTTTTGTTTTTTTTTTTCAATTTTTTTCAATTTTTTTTTTATTAACTGTTTTAGCCTCTTGAAATCTAAAAAATAGTGTTTTTTTTATTACATAAACACCAAAAAAGGAATGAGAATTTTTTAAAAAAATAAATAAAAATTATAAAAAACTATATTTGAAACAATCTTCATATGTCTTTTCAATTTGAAAAGTATTTTGTTAATTTTACAATTTGGTTCAGGTAAAGGAAAAAAAAAGGATTTGAAATCTACTATGTTACATTAGTGTATTAAATCGTTTTTTTTTTTTTTTTATCATAAGTGTATGAATATTAAATGCCTTTATTTAATAATTAAGGCACCTATTATCGATTTTAAAATACTTGCAAGATTTTTTGTTGTTTAAGCTTGTATATTTATATATCTATATAATTAAACTTTGTTTCAGTCAAAGGCGGGCAAAATTTTTTTCAAATATCAATTATTTTTTATAATTGACCTTTGAAGATAAAATAAGAAAAAAGAATAATAATAAAGATCCAAGAATAGTTGATATATGTCTGAAAGAAAACTAATAAAACAATATATTTTCGAAAAAAATAGAAAAACTCGAATTCTTGTGATATATTGAGAAAAACAAAAATGTTCATTTTGATCTTCAGATAAAGATCAAAATAAAATCACAATTGAAATAAATATGATTTTTATTTACAAACATTTTTTACTTTATCAATAAAAATATTAGAATAACACCTTTTTATCAATTGACTTGAGATCTTGCAATAAAAGAAAAATTTACAAATGAATTATGTTTCAAAAAAATTAAAAACTAAAACAAAGTGTGTCACAATTTTTGAAATGCACATGACTGATTTTTTATTACTCTGGTTTCCATGGAAATGAATTAACAAGAAAATTTTTGGCTAATAATTAAAATCATTTTTGTTAGCAATTATTGGTCTTTTCAAATATTTTTTTTTTTTCTACTTGTATCTTCTGTTAAAAACAAAAAAGTATCAAAAAAAAAAAAACAAAAAAGAAAAAAGAAAAAAAAAAAATTTGAAAAAAACTAAAATTAGCAAAATTAGAAAAAATGATTCTGATCCAAAAAAATGGAAAATATTTTTTTGATATGAATATGAAAGAAACCATCAAAAAAAATTTCCCATTGACATTATAAAGTGAGTCAAAATTTTTGAAAAATAATTTATATATATACTCATTTTGATACATATTTAAAGTTTCAAACCATCAATACCAAGACTTAAAAGAAGATATATATCTGTCTTAAATTGGTCTAGAAATATCGATTAGTTGCTAAAAGTCTCATTTTTTGAAAAAATCAATAAATTACAAGAGATCATTTTGTCAAATCATTTTTCCTATATTAGTAAATATATTGATGATACAACAAACTTTATAAAAAGAAAACAATACTAATGTCACTTTTAGTTTTCATTTTATTGATTATCATCTAAATCCTTGGAATTAAAAAATAAAAAAAAGGATTTATTTTTCGGAGTTCTAATTTAAATTATTTAAATATTGAAATCATATCATTTGTTTCTGTTCTTTAATTTGGAAAAGGAATTTAAAAAATTTTCCATATTAATATTTTTACTAGTGATCCTTATTATAAAATCTAATACTTTTATGTCCAATAATCATTATAATGAATTTTAATGAACCATGGATCATTAAATCTTTTACTTCTAATATATAACATAATATATTCTTAGACTAAGATGGGGTAGCATTGACCACTTAAAGTTACAATTATATTTCCAATATGGAATCAATAATTTGTGCTATTAAAAAATAATTTAATGTTTTAAATTTAAAAAAATTTTTTTTTTTTGATTTTTCAGTTAGGTTTTTTTTAATTTTTGAAAGAAACAGAAAATTTTAAAAAATTTTCGGTTTTTTCCAAAAAGTAAAAAAAACCTAGGACACTTTCCGTTAGGTTTTCCAGAATTTAAAAGAATAGAGTAAAATATATATGATTTTACTCTATTCTTTTAAATTTTGGAAAACCACCGTTAGTTTTTCTTGAGTTATTTGTTTATTAGTAAAAATAATAGATTTTCGTTAGGTTTTTTTTACTTTTCGGAATAAACCGAAAATTTATTAAAATTATCTGTTTATTTCAAAAAGTAAAAAAAACCTAGAACACTTTACAGATAAAACAGAAAACCTCAAGAAAATCTGGGCACTTGATGGACACTTCCCTTAGGTTGTTTTGTTTTTGAAAAAAATAAAAATTTAAAAACTTTTCGGTTTATACCAAAAGGTGAAAAAAAATGACGTTAGTATTTCTAAATTTTAAAAGAATTGAGTAAAATTTTTGATTTTTCTCCATTATTTCGAATTCTGGAAAAGTTGGGCACTCATAGATTTTTTCGTTAGGTTTTGCAAAATTTAAAAGAATAGAGTCTACTCCAAGCTTTTACTCAATTCTTTTACATTCTGTAAAAACATCATTAACATTTCTTGAATTATCTCTTTATTTGTAAAATCTTTGATTTTACTCTATTCTTTTAAATGATGTAAAACTTTCCTTAAGTTTTTAAAAATTGAAAAGAATGGACTTAAAATCTTGAATTTCACTAGATTCTTTTAAATTCTGGAAAAGTTAGTAGATTAAAATATTTACTTCAGAGGTTTTTTTTCCTATATTTTTCTTTTGTTAGATATATACAAAATTTTCAAAACTATTAGTTATTATCTATACAAAATTAAATACCTGAAAGTTGAATTTAACCACAATTCATTTAAGGCTGGATTTAAAGATTTATACCCCAAAATAGACCCTTTTTTTTTGGATGATTGAAGTTTTAAAAATTGTAGTACTATTAACATAAATAAAATAATCTTAAGAATTTGAACTTATGTAATGTTGATTATATTGTAAATAAACTCAATTACTACAGGCGAAATGATAATTGAAAGTAATATTTTTATCTTTCTTAAAATTTTCAATTTTATTTTTTTATAATAGTGAACCACAAGATTTATTTTTTTTATATATAAATTGCAACCCAAAGTGAAAAATTTCTGAATTAAATTACTCTGACAATATTCGATTACAAAAAGAAGAAAAAAGAGATTAAACAAAAGAAAAAGATTAAAATGGAAAGTAATAAAATATATAGATTTGTTTTTCTTTCTTGAGCTCCAAGTAATACAGAATTTGTTTGGATGAAAAATCTCAAGATCTTAAAAACAGACTAAAGTCAAGATTTCACAAATTTTCTGACTAGCAAAGAAATGTGAAATTGAACTTTTTAGAAAACAGAAATAAAAAAACAAAAGTTTTTATTCATTTGTTTTTCTTTTTCAATTCAAGAATATTCTTCAAGAATTTAACAGAAAGAATTTTTGGGAATTAACACATATAATAAATGGCATGTCCAAAAAACTATTTCTAACCAAATTACAAATTGGAATTACAAAATTTGATCTCAAAAATTTCATTATTAGGCTTTTTGATTTTTTGTTTATTAATTAATCTTTCTTATAATTTTTGTGATGACTTCACAAAAGCCTCTTCGGGCTGTAAAATCAAATAAGTTTATAAGAAAAGTTGTCCACGTCTCTCCAAACGAAATTCAAACACAAAACAAACTGGAAAAAAATGGGAGACAAACAAAAGAAAACAAACTGAAGTATGACAACAAATGGCATGTCCAAGGCCACAAAAGAAAAAAAAAAAGAAAAAAAAGGCTTTTAAAAAAAGCAATTCTGCGTTATCTCAACAAGGAAGCGATGAAACATCTGAAACAAGTTATTCCAGATCACAAAATTCTGATCAGTCTACAATTGAGACTGAAGAGAATAGTCCTAACACAAGCGACTCTTCTTCCTCTGAAAATTCACACAAGATCTATTTTTCACCTACCTTTCAGAATGTAAGACTCAAAAAAAAGCTGAACAAAAATCAAGTACTTGTCAGTCGATCGAGTCCAAAAACAAATTCCCTACAGTTGAACAAATCACAACAACAAAAAAAAGAAGAAAACAAACCTAAGTCCCTCTCAATGAATTTTAGAAATAATGACAAAAAAAAAGAAAAGTCAAAAACCCTCTCAATTAATTTTGGAAATAATGATAAACAAGAAGAAAACAAACCAAAAACCCTATCAATGAGTTTTGGTAATGACAAAGAAAAAGAAGAAAACAAACCTAAAACCCTATCAATGAATTTTGGAAATAATGACAAAAAAGAAGAAAAACCAAAAACTCTATCAATGAATTTTAGTAATCACAAAAAAGAAGAAAACAAACCGAAAACCCTATCGATGAGTTTTGGCAATGATAAAAAAGAAAACAAACCAAAAACCCTATCGATGAATTTTGGAAATAATAACAAAAAAGAAGAAAAGCACAAAACCTTATCAATGAATGTCAGTAATAATAATAAAAAAAAAAACAAGAACTCTAGTGAGAAGAAACAAATTTCACTTTTAACAAAAAACCATGACATTAATGAAAATTTTCAAGATTTTTCAATTGAAAAGGAATCAAATTTAAAAGATTATTCTGATTTTATGAGTTTAAATGAATCAAAGAATTGGGGTAATTATCCAGAGAATGAAAAAGAAAAGCAAAACTGTATTAACAAGATTACTAAAGAATTTTTCAATGATGAATCCTTTTTTGTTTTAGAAATGATTTCAAATCCCAAATCTGGGAAAAAAGAAAGTTTAATACCAATAATTTTGATGATTAAAGGTGAACAATTATTTTTACAAACGCTTGGTAATGAATCTCTTAAATTAAACCGAAAGCAATTTCAAACAATGACAATTCATAGAAGCAAATCAAACAACAGGGTATTATTATTTAAATTAAAAGAAAATTTTGAATTAAGATTTTATTGTAATTCTGAACAACAAACCTACATTCTTTATAACACTATTTTAATGATTCAAAATTACCGATCACTTCGAATAGGTAATATTAGATCATATGGGAAAATTTTAGGAGAGGATATTGAAAGAAAAATATTAATTACTCGTTCATGGATTCGGAATAGATCCATGTTCATAGTTAGAATAGTTTTACCAAAAAAAAAGCCAGTGAAAGGCACGTTAATAATAGATCAAAAAACATTACAATTAAATATGAAAAAAAATATAATTACAAAAGTATCCTGGGGCGCATTTCTTTTACAAGTTTTCAAAGAAAAAACAAATAATGATTATTTACATTTAGAAATAAAACCAAGTTTAGATAGCGAGCTAAACACTGGAAATAATAAAAATAAGAAAGAAAAAAATCAAATGAAATCAAATGAAAATTTTGTTTTTCTAATAGATTGTAGAAGTTCTTTAAAAAGAGATCTAATTTTTGAAGTTTTAAATGGATTTAATTATATGAATTCGATAAATAAAAATGAAAAGAAAAATAAATTCAAATTTAATAAAGAATCAAAATCTATAAAATTTAAAAATTTCAAAAAAGGTAATTTTAAGTCATTTAAAAAAAAAATAAATGAAACAATATATTTTAAAAGTGAAAATGAAATAAATAAATTAGAAGAAAAAATATCTAAAGAAATCTTTTTAACTGAATTCGTGAATACAAAAAAATCCTTAACTATTCAAAAAATATTAAAAAATACATCTATTTCAGAATTTAATTTTACTAGTAATATAAATCCAAATAATAATTATGTTAATAATAATAATAATAATAATAATAATAATGTTAATAATAATAATAATAATTTTGATTTTAATTTTTTTGAGGAATATAAAGACGATTTCCCAATTAATTTTTATTTTGAAAATATTAGATTTAAAAAGAAATTTGAATTGCAATTTATTAAATGTCAACAAAAAATACTTGAAAATAAAATCAAAAAGATTATTAAAAAAAAATCATTTAATTTTCGAATGAAATTATTATTGATTGAAAATCAAACAAAAAATATTAATCTAGTGTTTGATTATAATTTTGATAATAACGGAAATAAATTAATTGTTAAAGCAACCAATAATACATTATTGTTTGAAATTTTATTAACAAATATTATATTAATTCGATCACATTTTTTTAATTCAAATATTTTTTTAATAAAAATGAAAAAAAATAATAATTTAATATTTATTACTAATAATACAATGGAAAGGGATTTAATACTAAATTGTTTAGACAATTTTTTAAATATAAATTTAATAAAAGATAATAAAATTAAAATAAATTGGATTTCTTTTCCCAATAAAGAAGATCAAAAAAATGAAAATGATAACAAAATAAATAATAAAAATAAGAAAAATATCAATAATTGTCCTAAGAACAGCAACGGCAACAAATACAATAATAATAATAATAATAACAATAACAACAACAACAAAAACAACAACAACAACAACAACAACAACAACAACAACAACAACAACAACAACAACAACAACAACCGAATTGATGTTGATAACAAGGATGATAATGAAGACGAAAATGATGATGATCAAATGATAAATACAAAAGAAATATTAAATTCATTCCAGGTAGAATATCAATCGAATTCAAAGCCATTTCTTTTCCAACAAAAAAAACCAATAAATTATAACACAAAAACGATTTTTTATAAAAAACTATTTACCATCCAGCATGATAACGTCCCATTGCAAAGTACCTATTTTATAAAACTAATTAATGTCAATTCAGAATATGAGGGGATAATTAAAATATCTCTAAGTGAAACCAGCGTTAAAATTGATACACAAAACTGGCAATTAGAAAAGATATACAATATTTATTCAATAATTAGTCTTGAGCAAAATATTGAAAATATAATAAAATTATATTTAGATCAAACACAATTTATCATACTACATTTTGAAAATTTAATAAAAAAAAATTACTTCATTTCAGAATTTTATACAAAAAGAGAAAGATATTTGGAATTAAAACAATTCCAATTAAAAAAATTTAATTGTAATTGGATTATTTTTTTTGGAAGATTAAATTCTGAATTAATAATTAAAGCAGATCATTTAGAAATCCACTCTTTGAACAAATTAGAAGATTTTATTATAATAATAATATTAAATTTTTATATCTGGGCAATAATAATGATGATGATGACGATGATAATGGTAAAATGATAAAAATAATTAATTATAAAAAATCAATTATATTAAATTTTGAAAATGAACATATTATTAATAAAATTTATAATTATTTTACAATTGCAAAAGATAGATGTTTAATTAATTATAAAAACGATTTGCCCGAAAAATTCCAAGTAAAAATAATGATAAATAATAAATATTTTGGTTTATCGACTGTATTAATACTTGACAAAAAAATTTTTATAAATAATCAAAACTCAATTATCATAGAAACAAAAATTTTAAACCATTCTTTAAAATATCAAAAATCAGATAAAAAAATAATATTTCTCAGTTTAAAAAATAAATTTAAAAAAAAATTAAAATTTATTTTTACCTTTAGAGATAATATTCAATCGCGTAATTTTATGAATTTATTTAATAAAAATAAATTTAAAATTGATGATAAGGGTAATGATTATATCGATGAAGATGATACGAGAATTCAAATAATATCTCAAAAAGTTGGTATTTTAAAAACTTTACAAATCGGGATAATTGAAAGAGGTATACAAATAGTTTCCAGAGGGTTAATCGAAATATACAAAGATAAGTTAATCCTTTATACGTGTAAAAAGGTTATTTTTTTCAATTTATTAGAAATTGATTTAGTACCAAATTTTGATAAAGTAAATATATTAGAAATCTTTTCGAAAGAAAAAATTATTCAAAAAATTTATTTCCAATCTAGATCCGAAAGAGGGGATTTTATGAGAATAATTAGAAAAAATATTAAAGAATTAAAAAATAATTACTTGAATCAAGAAAAGGCCATTAAAGAAAATAATAATAAGAAAATTAAATCGCCAATAATAAATATTGCAAAAAAAGAAAACAGAGATGAAAGAGGGGGAAAGGGGAAAAAAGAAAAAGGTAAAGAAAATGACAGGAATACAATTAAATCCACAATAATAAATATTACAAAAAAAGAAAATAAAGATGAAAGGGGGGGAAGAGATAAGAATAGTGGAATCAAAAAGGAAAGGAAAGAAGAAGGGGAAGAGGGAATTAAAAAAGAGAACGAAATCAAAAAAATACCAGAAATCAAAAAAGAAAAAGAAAATGATAATATAAAATTATCTTTGAAAAAAAATGAAATTAAAATTGAAAATAAACAAATGAATATTAATAAAAATGATCATTTAATTAATAATAAAAAGAATAAAAAAAATAAAAAAATCTATTTCGAAAAAATTTTTAATTATAATATTAAAGATCCTTTACAATATAAATTAATAAGTTTAAAAGATGATTTATCGATTTTATCTAATGTTATTATTGATTTAAATTCCCATGAATATTTATTATTATATTTTGAAATGAAAAATAAAACAAAAAAATTGAATTATTTAAAAAATGATTTTAAAATCTCTTTTAATAATCAAATAAATCGAATAATTGAAATTAAATATTTTAATATGAACAAAAAATTGAAAAAAAAATATTGCTTCTTTCCTGAACAAAAAAATTTTGATAAATTCATTTTTGAATTATCTAACAAAATGATACCTAATGAGCAATTAGATGATAATATAGAAATGAGTAGTTCTTTAAGTGTAAATAAAAATCAAATAAGAAATAAATTAGATGAATGGAATTATCAGGCAAAGTTGAGAATAATTAGATATGTTGAAAAAAAAAGTAGAAGCAAAAGTAAAAGAAGAACCAAAAGTAAATTAAGAACAAAAAAAATTAAAAATTTTCTCGACATTAAGATATTATTAAATAAAAATGGTATTAAAATAACAGAAATTGAAAAAAAAAAAAAGGGGGGGGGGGAGTTAAAGGGGTGGCGAATAAAAATGTTAGAGATAAGGTAAGAGAAATAAAGAAAGTTGGTTTTTATTTACAATTTATTAATAATTTTAAAATCAAAAAGCATATAACAAATAAAAAAAAAATAATCATTGATTCAAATAAAATCTATTTTGATGATGAACTTTTATTAGAGGAATTTTATAAGCAAAGTATACTTTACAAACAAAACAGGATTACTCAACAATTTATATCAAGTAGTCAACATGCAATAGATACTTTAACAAAGAAATTCAAGGTCTTTTTGCTTGATAATTATTTAACCATTATTTCAAGTGGTAAATTAAAATTACAATATTCCCATATCAAAATTAAATTATCTGATAAATTTTTTAAAATAAAAGCAAATCAAATAAAAATTTATTTGCATCCTAAAAATAAAAGATTATTTTTAATGAAAATTAATAAGGAATATTTATTAATCTTGTTTCAAAATCCTGAAGAAAGAGATGAATTCACAACATTATTTCAAGTGATTTGTAAATTATATAACAATTATAATAATATCCATACTCATAATCATAATTTGAAAGAAAATAGGGGTCGTGAAAACAAAAATATAAATGATAATGAAGGTGGAGGTGGGGGTGAAGGAGAAGGAGAAGGCGAGGAAGGAAATGAATTAATTTTTTATTCATATAATAAATTAAATATTCGAAAAATTAAATCAGCAATTTTAGAACAGAAAAATTATCAAGTCAACAAATTAATAAATAAGTATGTTCAAAAAATTGCTTCAAAGGCCTTAATACAATTCACTCAAGTTGGTAAACAATTTGCTGGTGAGGATTATTTTTTAAATAAAAATGATTTTACACAAAAAGATGGATCGAGGATGTTTGTTATTCATCTAATAAATCCACAGTTAACAGAAAATGTGGAAAATGCAATACTGAAAATTGATCAGAATTCAATATTAATACAATCGAATACAAGAAAGTTTATTATTTCTTTAAATAACTTACGGGACTGTAATTTATTTTTACGCCCAATTCAGGATTCCGTTGCATGCTTGAAAATTTATAATGATTTCTCAATTTATCTTTCCTTTGAAAGTAAAAGAGGTTGCAGGCGCTTTGCTCAAAAATTTAAAGTAATGAAAAATTTTGAAAATTTTTTTGAATTGCAATGGGAAGTTACCTTAGCTAACCAAGTCGCAACATTATTCGTCAATTCTAAAATCATTGAACTGAGACACAAATTTGCGGTCATTTCGACTTTCCCTGTAAATAAAATTGCTGTAAGAAAAACTCTAAATAATTTAAAGAAATCCAAGTTTAGCCAAGCTGAAATACAATTTAATAACTCTCTCGAATTCATTCAATTCCATAGCCCATTCGCCTTCCAGGAATTCATTTCAGTAATTAAACACTTTGGTGCTACAATAATTAATAATAATCAATCACAATCATTAACAAAAATTGATAACGATAAAAAGAGGAATAATAAAAGGAATGGTGGGAATGTTAGGAAGGAAAACAAGAAATAAACTTGAAAAATAGTTTTTCGAATAATTTATACATAATTTAGACAAGCAATATTATTCGAATATATAATAATAATTTTGGAATATTTTTTTTTGTAAAAATAATTTTTTTAACTTTTTTATTCGATGAAAAATATGTAATAACATTAATTGATTAACAATTGAATTTTACTTGTATTTTGTATTTTTAATTAATTGCTATTTATTTTCTTTTTTTGTACTTTGCTTTTTTTTTACTTTTTTGAGTGGATACTTTTTATATAAACCCCAATTCAAAATTTTTAACACATCAAAATTCGATTTGTGAAAAAAAAAAAACTTATTTAATCAATTCAAGAAGAAATACCAAATTAGAACCATTCGCTAATTGAAATGTTAACACTTGTTTATAAAATAAAATATTCACAAAATAAAAAAAAAATAATTATCAATACTAATAAATCCATGGGTGTATTAAAAATTTTGGAGAGAGCAAAACAAAAAAATATTTTGCTAAATTTGTTTAAATTCTATTAGGAATATTGATCGATCAAATTGTTAGAAACGACCAATTAATTTTATTTGAGTTCTTCTATTTTGAATAACTCAACTTTAACATAATATCAATTATAGAAAAAAAATTTGATCGAACAAAACAAGATAAGTAATATTAAAAATGAAAACAAAAACCTAAAAGATGTAAAATTGATTTTCATATTTTACAAAAATCAAAATTGTTTGCAATCGGCTTGAAATTATATTGTTGTGATTCTTTTGAACATTTTATCTGTGTGGAAAATTTTGAATTTTTGTTTATATATATATATATATATCACAGGTATGACGATTTCGTTGATGTAATGAAACGTGTTTGCGCACGCGTGAGCGACACGTAAAAATCGTTTCACTGATATTTATATATATATATATATATATATATATATATAATTTTTGTTTATATGAAAAATAAAAAAGATAAATCCCATATGTTCGGACCTCCCATATTAAAGATTTTTCCAAAATTTGTATTTATTAAGTATTTTTTTACTCTTTTAATATATCCCAAAAGCCCTTCATCCTTGAAATCAAAAAACAATAAATAACATACAAAAATAATTAAAATAACCGAAACAATAATTTATTGTATATTTTTATTTTTAGCCTGTTAATAAAAAAGAAATCATTGAAATTTTTTTAATAAAAATTTATTTTAATGTTATTAAATCCTTTTTAAAAAGAAAATTTTATGATCGATCACAAAAAAAAGAAAAGTATAAAAAAAAAGAAAATTAATAAAATACCAATGATTTTAATATTAAATTTGTCAGACACTCTAATTTATAGCTCCTCTCACATGGATTGATGGTTCTAATTATATCTTTGCTTTTTCACCAATTTCCATCGTTCATGTTAAATTAAATAAATATTATAATCAACATGTAAATTTAAAAAAGAAAAAATATAACAATTCTTAAAATTACTTTAAAAACTGAAAGAGCTTATTACTTATGTTAGAACATTCTTTGATTATTATCCACCAATTAAACAAATAAATATTTTATTTAAAATGCAGAAAGTCGCAATTTTCGACAAAAAGGTAACAAAAGTATTGTTTGAAAAAAATTTTTGTAAAAAAAATAAATAATTAATAATGAAATTAATTTTTTTCTAACTATCATCAATATAGTAATTCCTAAGGAAATTATTGTTTAGAAATGAGAAATCTGTTTATGAATCAAAAAAATTAGGTTTTAAAATAGTATTATAGTATCAAAAAAAAATATATATTATTGGTTTACTCAAAAGTTGTAGTAGAATTCAAATAATGAAAAAAATTAATGATCACATTTTTCCAAATTAACAATTGTGAAAAAAAAAATTTTTATGATAATAATTTTTAATTTTTTTTTGAGATCAATTAAAAATATTATAAGGGTGGTATAATCATCATGTAAAAAAATTGGGTCAGTTAATCTAATTTTTAATCTTTATAAAAGTGAAATTTTGACTACTTTTCTTGTTAACATTGTAAATTTAAAAAAAAAAACAATTCTTTTACTCAGTGGTTAAAATTTTCAAGATTTTTAAACTAAAAACATACTTTGTGTTGTATTGAAATTTAAAAAAAGAAAAGAAAATAAAACTGTTTTTTATCGTTTTAAAACCAAAAACCCTACTTTAGTGGAAAAAAAGAGATTTCCCCCTTTCCTAACCCCGAAAGGTAATTTTGACTAAAATGCATCGTATTTTTTTTTTTTTTTCCGTTGTTTTTAAGTTTTTTCGTTTGCGTTTTTTCATATCCCAGAAACGAAAAGTGTGATTTCAAAAGAATTCGAGGACTTTTTCAAAAAACAAAAAACGAAAACAACGATTGAAACGAAAAAACTTGTAAAAAAATCGAAAAAACGCGATTTTATTAATTTTTCGTATTTTAAAAACGAAAAATTGTAATACATGTGATATATATATATATATATATATATATATATATATCGTTTAGCACCCCCATTGACATATTTTTCATAAAGTCTAAAATGAAAGATTTATCAGAGTATAGATGTACTATTATAATTATTTTCTTATTTGTCTTTAATTTAGATTTGCATTAAAATAAAAAGTCAAAATAGTTAAAAGATAAAGTAGTTATGTTATTGTTTTTTTTTTTTTGAAATTAGAAAAAAAAATAATTATTATTCATACTTGCTTTTTTTTTAAGATTTTTTTTTTTTTTTTAAATTTTTTAAATTGGAAATTTTATTACAATATTATTAATTAAAAACTCAATACATTGATTTATTAATAATAAATATCAAACAACATTGTTAATTTTATGATAAAAAAAAGAGAAAAAAAAGTATATTAGTGAAAAAAAAATTAATAATAATTCAATCAAAAAGAAAATAAAATCCATTACTTAAGTTGAAAATTAAAATTCACTATGAATAATTTTCTAAAACTTAAATTGAAGCAATAGAAAAAATTGAAAATATAAAAAAAAATAAAATTTTAAAATAATTTCTTTTAATAATATTTAAATTAAATTAATAAGATCTTTTTTAATAGATAAATTAACCAACTCAAAATTGAAATAAAAATATAAAATAACTTTTAAATAGTATTCAAATTAATTCAAGAATCTTGTTTATAAAGTAAAATTTATTTTGAATTTTTTTTTTAGTAAAATTTTGAAAAAACTCTTTGTGGAATTAGAATTTGTCAATCAAAGTTAGTAAAGATATTGGAAAATAATTTTTGATCAATAATATCTCTTTTACTATAATATTTTTTTATTTTTTGAATAGATTTTAAATAATCAAAAATTAAAAAATTATAAAAATTGAAAAAAAAATCAAGTATTAATATAATTCAGAATGTTTGCCAAAAAATATTAATTTAAAGAATTATATATCGAAAAAACTTTTAAATTTTATAATGATAAAAAAAGATTATATATTTTAGTTATTTATTTAATATTTTAATTTATTTTTAAATTATTTAGATATATAGATATTGCTATTGACTGTTACTCAATATAAAAAAATATTTTCTATGTGATGTGAAAATGTTTTTAGTTGAATAAATTATTGATTAAAGTATCTTGGTAATTTCCGTGTTTTAAAGGGACCCAAAAAAATTCCAGTGATATTTGTTGTGTTTTAATCCAGACAAATATGAATTATTTGATGATTCAACAAACTTTTCAAATATATAAATCGATATTTTTTTTCAAATAAATTTTCAGTTAAAAATAATAAAATTATAAAAGCCAAAAAAACAATTCACAATGTTGAAAAATTTTTTTTTAATTTTTTATTGTAAAGTGATATACAGTTTTTTATTATAAAATTTTTTTCCTAAGATTATTTTTTATACATTCTATATCTTATAATCCTTTTATATAAACCCCAATTCAAAATTTTTAAAGATATCAAAATTCGATTTGTGAAAAAAAAAAAACTTATTTAATCAATTCAAGAAGATTTGCCAAATTAGAACCATTCGCTAATTGAAATGTTAACACTTATTTATAAATTATAATACTCGCAAAACAAAAAATAAATAATTATCCATACAAATAAATCAATGGGTATATTAAAAATTTTGGAGAGAGAAAAACAGAAAAAATACAGTAGTAAATTTGTTTAAATTCTATTAGGATTATTGATCGATCGAATGGTCAGATACTACCAATTAATTTTATTTGAGTTCATCTATTTTGAACAACTTGACTTTAACATAATATCAATTATTGAAAAAAAATTTGATCCAACAAAACAAATTACGCAATTCAAACAATGAAAAGTTAAGAAAAACAAAAAGATGAAAAAATGATTTTCATATTTAACAAAAAATCAAAATTATCTCCAGTTTCAATGAAACTGTATTATTGTGATTGTTTGGAAGGTTTTAGCGGTGTGTAAAATTTTGAATTTTAGTTTATATATAATAAATTCGTAATAAAGTCTATTAAACACATTGAAACAAGATAAACAAAATAGTAACTTATTTCTGTAAAGATTTGGAAAGAAAAAAAATCGAAGTAGAAATTTTTTATCACATTAAATAAATAAGGACGGGTTTTTTTAAATGTCTATTATTTCTTGATATTTGTTGAATCTAGTTTATGGTTTAAGTTCAATTTTTAAAAAATTATAAAATCAAATTTTAATTCAAATGAAAAAGAAATATTTATTTTTTTTTTTTTTTTTTTTTATTTTTGAAGAGAGAAAATTGCTTTTCTCCTGTGTGCCCTAATTTCTAAACTTTTTTTTAGAAATTTTGTTAAAGAATCACAAATTTTATTATCACTTACTAATGATAATATATATGATGAATTCTTTTTATTAATAATATCTCCGATATTATTAATTTTTTTATTTTTTTTCAAAAAATTCAGATATCCAGATTTTTCGATTTATTTTATAGGCCGGACAGTCCCTTAAAAAAATGATCGAAATCTTCAATGATATCAATATTTAACTTTTCTTTACATAAATCACAATTTTTATTTTTATTTTTACTTGTTACATAAGAGTACCTATTTAAACAATTAGTAAAATTTCGAAATTTTAGAATTGTTTTTGAAGCTTTCCAGTTTAAATATTTTTGTTGTTTGAAATTGCAATTTTGTTGTTTTATAATTTTTAGATATTGTTGAACTTTCCAACTAGGTGAATTTTCCAATTCGGTTAATCGAAAAACTTTTAATTCTAAATCTAATAATTTTAATCCCTTAGTGTGCCAATTAATATTTTCATTTTCCAATTTTCGAAAATTTAGTATTGTTTTTAATTTTTTTAAATTTAAGAAATCTAATTTAAATATTTATTTTTTTGACATTATTAGAATTAAAAATTTTTAATACAAAATAATTATCAAGTGGTTTTTAATTGTTACAGTCTTTCCAAGTCTACCATAAAATTTTAAATAAAACACAATTGAGTTTTCTATCCTTATTTTCTATTTTCAAAAAATTCGGAAATAAGAGTTATTATTCAAAAAAAAATTTCAATAAATGAGCTATTATTCAAATTCTGAAAAATCAAAAAAAAAAAATTAAGATCCCATGAAACTTAAAAATAATTGGTCCAAAACATCTCAAAAAAAATATCAATATTGACTGATCTTTAAAAATTTACCTTTTTTGAACAATATTTTAAAGTGCTTCATGAATCTTCAAAAATTTTTTTTTTTGATGTTTCAAAATTTGAATAATAGCTCATTTATTGATATTTTTTTTTGAATAATAACTCTTATTTCAGAATTTTTTGAAAATAGAAAATAAGAATAGAACACTCAAATCTGTTTTATTTAAAATTTTACGGTAGACTTGGAAAGACTGTATATATTTATCAAAATCCAAAACAGAAGTATTAGGGTTTTGATAATAATTAATTATTATTATATAAACAAATAATTCTCCAATTTTCAAAATAATATTTAATATCAAAAAAAAGAACAAAATTTTAGGAGTTGGATTCTTGTATTATATTTAACTTTGCCAAAATTATGACTAGCCAAAAAATTTGATATTTCAAAAATATTCAGTTTTATATTTTTCTTTTTAGTTAAAAGAAGAAAGAACCACTTTTAATTTCGATTTGAACACAAATAAAAATCAAAATCTTTCTATTTTATAAAAACAAAAATGATTCATTTTTTCAGTCGCTGTTACAATTTTATATTTTTTCTTAAATGAAAGGTCAAAGCTTGACTCTGAACCAAATTAGTCTTTTGGTCACTGATTTAATTTGTTATCTTTAGTGGTTCTGTTTTTTTTGAACACTACATTCTGTTTTTGTAATACAAGCTTTCCATGATCTAATCACAAACACCAAACCTCAGAAGCAAATTATTTCCAAAGTATCTTGATTTATTAAAGAATCACTTTAAACCTAAGAAATATCTATTTCCAAAATATTCATAATACCAGAAAACAAATAAATCAAACTTACACCAAACCCGACTCAGTAAAATCACTAAATCATTCGGAAGATAAAAAATATTTGAATATATGGATGAAATAAGAAATCTTATAAAATGAATTGTTTTTCAAATTTCAACAAGACTAATTGTTGGGAAAAAGAGTAACTCATTCAAAAATTGAATTTTTCTTGATTGTCTTACGTCATTTATCATTTTCTAAATAATTTGTTATGTAACATTCGAAAATTTATTCCGAATAATCTCAGTTTTCATTTTCATTAGAATTTGGTTTCCAATTTTGAAAAGTGATTTGCAGAAGTTTGTATAAGAGTAATTTCAGAAAAAAACAAACTCACAAAATTTATTTTTACTTATTTTAGACTCTATTAATTTATTTTTTTATTTAATTTTTTATCTTCAGAATGTCACGTGGTCATAGAATTAAAACACCAACCAATTTTGTTGCTTTGACAAATGTGTCAATTGTAACCATGAAAAAAGGAAAAAAAAAATTTGAGATTGCTTGTTATCCAAATAAAGTAAACGCTTGGCGTAAAGGACTGTAATTATTTTTTATTCATTTAATTTTCAAAAAAAAAAATTCAACAAAAAAATAATAAAAAAAATAAAACAAAACAACAAACAAAAAAACAAAAAACAATAAACAAAAAACAATAAACAATAAACAATAAACAAAAATAAAATTAAAAAAAAAACCAAACTAAAAAATAAAAGAGAAAAAGATCTTGATGAAGTACTTCAAATTCGAAGAGTATTTACGAATGTCAAAAAAGGAACCTTTGCAAACAAAAAAGATTTATCAAAAGCCTTTAAAAACCCCAAACAACAAGATGTTGTTCTCGAAATATTAAAAAATGGCTCTCTTCAGGTCTCCACAACCGAAAGACAGTCTCAATTAGACAAGAAAACCAAGGACGTAATCACTGTGATCTCCAAAAAGTGTGTGAATACAGAAACAAAAAGGCCATTAACAACAAAATTCATTGAAAAGGCGTTAAAACAAATCAAATTTACAATTAAGGTCAATAAGGACACCAAGCAACAGGCCCTCTTAGCCATTAAACAGATGAAGGAATTCTTTCCAATTGAGAGGTCTCTAATGAGGATCTCAATTACTTCACCAAAGTCAAATTATAAAAGAATTACCAAGGCAATTTTTGAAATGATTAAGGGAATTGAAAACGAGGAGGAATTTGGTGTTGTTGATGAAAAAAGCCAACGCGAAAGGAAATGGATCAAGTTTGAAACAACTATTGATCCGGGTATGTTTCGATCCATTAATGAATCTGTTCGAAGAATCACAACAAATTCAGGAAAGGTCGATGTTCTTGAAATGTCTGTTTATGAAAAAAAAGAAGAAAAAATTGAAAACAAAAACGAAAACGAAAACAAAGAACAGGAAGGCAAATACGGAAATGAAAACCAAATTGGAAATGAATATAACAACGAAGAAGACATTTTTGGTAACGGCCCAAAAAATGATGATTCCTCTTCGTCTGGAGAAGAGTTTATGGGTGATGATCCATTTGGATCGAATACAGCAGTATACGAGTATCAAAAGTATAATAAAAATAAAAAGCAACCACAAAAAGCTAAAGGGCAAAAAGGTAAAAAAAATAAAAGCATTCAAAGTAACACTGATAAGCAAGATGACAAAGCAAAAGAGATAATGTCGAAAGAAGAAGAAATGATGTTTAAAAGTTTATTAGAAAAAACAGAACCTAAAAGCACTAAAAAGGTGCAAAAAGTAGCACACCAACCCAAAAAAGACAAAAAAAAGAGAAAAGGCGGATGGGACGATTTTGAAGAAGAAATCGTCAAACAAGAGGAAGAAGAAGAACTTAAAAAACAACAAGAAGAAGAAGAAAGAAAGAAAAGAGAAGAAGAAGAAAAAAAAAAAAAGGAAGAAGAAGAATTAGAGCCACTTAATCTTGGTAAAAAGAAAAAAGGTAAAGGAAGAGGCAGAGGCAGAGGAAAAGGAAGAGGTAAAGGAAGAGGTAAAAAAAAAGGAAGAAGACAAAATAACAACAACAGTGACAGTGATGAAGTTGAGCCACTTGATCTCGGTAAAAAAAAAAAAGGCAAAGGCAGAGGAAAAGGAAGAGGTAAAGGAAGAGGTAAAAAAAAAGGCAGAAGACAAAATAACAACAACAGTGACAGTGATGAAGTTGAGCCACTTGATCTCGGTAAAAAGAAAAAAGGCAGAGGTAGAGGCAGGGGAAGAGGTAAAAAAAAAGGAAGAAGACAAAATAACAACAGTGACAGCGATGAAGTTGAGCCACTTGATCTCGGTAAAAAAAAAAAAGGCAAAGGCAGAGGTAAAGGAAGAGGTAAAGGAAGAGGCAAAAAAAATAGAAACAATCAAAATAATGATGATGATGAAGTTGAACCACTTAATCTTGGCAAAAAGAAAAAAGGCAAAGGAAGAGGCAGGGGCAGAGGTAAAAAAAAGGGAAGAGGAAGAGGCAAAAAAAAAAACTAGATATTAAAAAAAAATTTTTTTTACAAATTATATCTTCTTGAAACACGAAATTTATTTTTATTTTTTTTATTTTATTTTTTTTTTACTTCCGCTGGAGTTAATTTCCATTTTATGAATATTTTTTTTTATCGATATTAATATTTAATACATCATTCTTTTTATTTCAAAACCTTTTATTGAAGTTCATATTTTCCCAGTTTCATTTTTTAAATAATTATACCATTAATCAATAATAATTATTTGAAAATTTATTCATTTTAGATTTCGTATTTTTTCTTATAAATAATCTACAAAGACATTATTTTTCCTTAAAAAACACCATCATTGAGTTTGTTTTTTTTTTAAATGTATACAAGTTAAAAAATTTATTTTTGAAATACTATTATAAAAAAAAAATTGAAAAAATTAAAAGTTACGAAAAAACTAGTATGTTCCATTAACCTTTCATTCTTTATTAATAAATAAAGTTTATTTACAAGATAATCAAAATTCCAGAACTTCAAATTCTTAAAGCTGTTATATTTATTTTTAAAAACAATACTACGAGTGTTAAAAGTCTCTAGTCGAGAAAAAAAAGTAGTTTTTTAACGTTAAAAAATTCCAAAAAAATAGGGAAATGAATTTTAGTTTTATTCAACTTGGAGATATTTGTTTATAGATAATAACTAATAGTTTTGAAAATGCTGTACTTGGCTAATAAAACTAAAATATGGAAAAAAAAATAACTGATGATAAATATTCTGTGACTGCGGTTTTCCGAGCTTCAGCAAAATTGAGTGAACACAGAGATTTTGTTCTATCCTTTTAGATTCTTTAAAACGCAATGGAAGCATCCACCAAGTACCATAGAGTGTTGTAGAGTTGACCATCAAGCACCTAGATTTCCCAGAATTCAAAATATTTGAGAAAAATCAAAGATAACACTAAATTCTTGTAAATTTTAGGAGAGCTAATGTGTTTATTCTAAATTTTTGAAATTAAAAAAAAACTAACTGTAAACATGAAATAATTTTATTGAATAAATCTCTTAAATAATTAAGAAAGTAAGTACATTTTACCATTTTGAAAAATTTTAATTATGTAAAATCACTTAAAAATAATTTTTGAGTGCCAACAGATATTGAAACTTTGAAACCAAAACATCATTCACTATTCTATTGGTAAAAAGAAACTGAACCCCAAAGTAATTCAGAGTTGAATCTTTCATTTTTCTGATTTTTTGAACATTTTTTTTTTTGATGAAATTTTTTGTTTTATTAAATTAGGTTTTGGATCAAGAAATATATTTATATGAATGATCGAAATTAATCAAAGAGTCAACCAAAAAATAGACCCCAAAAGATGTCTACGTCAACAAATATTTTCTTTTAGAAGACCAAACACGAAAGATCCCCTTTTCAAATAAATTTGTTGAAATCAAGAATGAAAAAAAAAAAATTCAACCAAATTATATTTTCGAAGATTTGTGTTCTTTATCTTCTTAATCTGAATGAACCCAAACAATTTATTACCATCAATTTTTAAACTCCATTACCATTTATTATTATTTAACAAAACATTTTTTTACAAATTTGTTTTCAAAATTCTTTTTTCAAATATTTTTATTAAACCAATCCAAAGCAAAGAATACTATTTCAAAAATTAAAATAACGGGTTTGAAATCTCGGAATCAAATAACAGTTACACAAGATTCAACCCAAAAGAAATTGAAAAATATAGAAAAAATTTCAATCAGATTCAGTATTATTTTGAGTTCTCAATTTAATGGAAAATAAATAATTATCAAATCAAACGAATTTGTCCATTAAATGTTTATTTCTGAAGAGTAATTCAATAAATAACATATTTTCTTTAATAAACCTATAATGAAATGACATAAATGAAAATAGGATTTTTAAATTCATTTTGATAATTCTTTCGAAATAAAAAGTAATTTTTTTACCAAAAATTTTTCAAACAAAATTATTTCCACTCAAGAATTAAAAAACAAACAAAATTAAAAATAAGTAATTTGTAAACTTTTATAGATAAGATCAAGAAATAAATGATTTGTAATTATTTTTTTGAGTTCAATCTTTTAATTATTTTGGATTCCATTATTTGGTTGTTATGAAAATATATTATACGATGATATATTCCGACTCTTGTATTTATTAAAATATCAACGCATTTGGTTAAATAAATGACTTGAATCATTCAATTTTACATAAATGAAGGTACTCAAAATTTGAAAAGTGTACTTACTTGCTTAAAAAAAAAATAAATAAAAAACACATTCTTATTAGATCAATAATAAATTAATTATTCAAAATAAAATTTCATCAATAAAAGGACAAAATAAAAAAAAAAGGAAAAAGGAAAAGAAAATGAAAAAAAAAAAAAAAAAAATGAAAATTTAAAAATATAAAGTATACGAAAAAGGTGATAGGAATGGATCTTAATTAAAAAACCAATGAATCCAGTTTATCTAATTCAAAAATTATTGCTTCACGATCTTGTTTATATTTGAATACATTTTCAAAATTGTCTTCATCGTTTCCAAGTGAATTTGATTTTGATTTTTTAAACAAGTCTGTATTTGTTCGTTTTAATTCTTGAATAACCATTTTGCAATCAATCAATTGCTTAGTTAATTTCTCAATTGTGATATTTGTATTTAAATCGAGAGTAGATTCGGTTTTAATTTGCTCTAATAAAGTATTCCTTTCAACTAAATCTGATAGCCTTCTAATTACCTTCTCCTTTGAAAGGATGTCTTGTTGCAATTTTTGAATTTTTAAATCTTGGTAAGAAGATCCTGCATTGATGTTACTGGATCCCATGCTGCTAATTTTATTAAAGGTTGAATTCGATGAAGAGTTCATTCTCGTGAAATTCGTTTTCTTCAATTGTTCGTTCTCTTCTTTGAGCTCCGTTATTCTGCTTCTTAAGGAATTTAATTCAATTGACATTTTTTCTTCAGTTTCGTTCAGAATATTTATTGTGTTCTTCAAATCTGTTTTTTCCTGTATTCTTAAATTTAGCATATTGGACAAAGTTTTGTAATCGTTTTCCTTTTGCCGCAGAGTTTGTTGCTGCCTTTCGAACTCATAAGTTATTGTGGCACAGTCAAAAAATTTTAATAATTCTGGCAGGCCCTTCCATTTTTTTAATTTTTTATGATTTTTGCAATTATTGTTTAGCTCGTCAATAATGTAGCTAATACTTTCATATTCCTTTTGGAATTTTAATTCCAGATCTTCCAGCGTGCTTTGTAAGCGAATCTTTTCGTTTTTCGATTGGTTAAGCTTTGTTTTTAGACTTTCTACCTCCTGCGTTAATACTTGTATTCTTTTTTTCGATCGGTTTAACATTTCGGTTGTTGTTCCTTTCAATTCCAAAATACTATCTCGTAAGGTTTGTATTTTTTTTTCTTTGTCCATTACAGCCTGCCCCAATTTTCTTAATTCTGCATTTTTTGCATTTTTACTCCGGTTTACTTGGTCAGAAAAAAGCTCGTATTTTCTTTTTGAATTGAATAAATCTTTTTTTAATTTTTTAATTTCGTCCAAATTAATTTTTTTATTCAAATTCAATAACTCTTCGCTATGCTTTAATTTTTCTTCAATTTCCTTTTTATCTTTATTTAATTTTTCGTTTTGATCCAGTAATTTATTTTTTTCAATTTCAAGTGTGCCATATTCATTTTTAATTTTTAAATAATCGCTTTCCATTTTTTTCACATTATTTTTATTAAAATTTTTATTTTCGTTGTTCAGTAGGATATTGATGTTTTTATCTTTTTCACCATCATTTATACTGTTTTTTTTTTTCCTTAATTTTTCAAGTTCTAATGCTTGGCCGGCAATCACCTTTTCGAGAAAGTCCTTATGCTTTTGAAATCCCTTTTCGTTCTGTTCATATTCTTTTTTTTTTAATACAAATTCCTCTTTTAATTGGATTTCTTTTGTTTTTAACTGCTCTTCGAGATTTAATATTTTTTTTTTTAATTCATTGCTTAATTCTGCACTTTCTGAAAGGAAGGATTGGTTATCTTGAATTTCATTTGTCAATTTTTGAATTTTTTGATCTTTTTCTTTGAGTAATTCAGTAACTGATTCTTGATTTTGCATATCCAAATATTCATTTCCTCCTGAATTTTTTATTTTGACATGTAATCCTGCATTTTTTAATTTCGATTCTAAAATTTGTGTTTTTTTTTCTTCTGTTAAAAATTTCTCCTTTAAAGTTTTTTTTTTCCGTTTTAAATTTATAATTGCTTCTTCCATTTCATTTAATTGCTCCTCAAGTTGGAGCTCTTTTTCGCTTTGTAATTTGCCCTTTTCAAGTTCATCAGTTAAAAATGTGATTTTATTTGCTTTCTCTTTTAATTGTGTTTCAAATATTTCTTTTTGTTCTTTTAATTCCTGCTTTAAATCGTCGTTTTGATTTTCACACATAATTAGCAATTTTTTTCTTTCTTTATCTCTTAAATGCTTTGGTATTTTAATTAATGGATCATCTGGATCAGATTCGTCACCTGATTCTTCTTTGTTTTTCTCTTTTTTTAGTTTTTCGATTTCTTCTTTATATTTTTGTGTTTCTAATTGTGCTTCTCGCAATTTTACAAAGACAGCAAGTAACTTATCTTCATAACGCTTGACTATCTCAGAAAATTTATTTTTCGAGTCAGATTGTTCATTTTTTGAACCTGTCAAGATTGTATTTAATGTGTTATTGTTGGTTGTTTTCTTTCCTTGATCTTTTTCTTTTTTGATTTCTTCATTTTCACTCTCGCTTTCAGTTTCACTTTCGCTTTCTCTTTCACTTTCGGATTTATTTGTTGATTTTCTTTGTTTATTTTTTAAATTAATCCCTTGTTGTAATAATATTTTATGTGTTTTTTTTTCTGGTATATTGAATCTTTTAAAAATTATTAGTATTTGCTAAAATATTTAAAATAATAATAATCAAAGTTGAAAATAAATAAAAAATATGAATAAAAATTTAACAATACTTCATGTATAGATATTTTATGATTCAATAAAAGCAGACTGAAATTGAAAAAAAAAAAAAGAAAAAATTAGACTAATAAAGTATACATAAAACTAAATTAATAAGATATAAGCACTTCTTCAGTCATAAGGAATGAGTTTTATTGACAAAATAGAACAAATTTTATGGGTTTTGTTTTATTATTCTTGTCAAAATAAATTTTCAATTTGTTGATCAGAATCATTTTTTCTAATTTTTTCAAATTTTTTTTTGTTTTGTTTTTCTTTTCTTTTATCTTTTTGCTTTTCTTTTTCTTATTTCTTTTATTAGTTTTCTTTTTTATTAGGAAAGTCAATTTGAAAAAAAAAAAAATAATTTGAAAATCCAAATTAACATTAAGAAAAGTGAGGCTTTGCTATTTCTTTTAAAATTCATACATTTACTATTCAAAAATCTTATTTTCAACAATTTTAATTTTACAAAAGAAATTGAGAAATTTTGCACTAGGCGTTTCAATGAAAGTGGCCCAAAAATTATTTTAACATTTTATTTTTTTCTAAAATTTTTCATTTGTTTATTATGGTATTTCTTTTATGAATATCAACTCTACTCTGAAGTTAACTATTTTTCTGATTTCTAAACAATTGTAATTTGGTTGATTCTTAAAAAACAATTGAACTTTTTCATTTTTTGCTGTGCCCCTTTGAGTGAAATGAAGTTTAGATCAAATATTCTTAAACTTGCCAAAAAAAAATTGGACTAAATTTCTTTTTAAGAATAAATAAGTATTTTTCATTAAAAAATATATTTATAGAAGGATGAAAAGAATATTTTTTCTCTATTGAAACTCTGACTAGTAAACCGATTTTACTTTAATTCTAGACCCATTAAATGGTTATAGTTTACAATAACTTCATCGTTTAACATTTTTCAGAGATATTATATTACTAATTTTAAATTAGTAAAACACAAAATTTACTGAAAATGTTTTAAAAGAAATAAAAATCAAAAAGTTATCAAACAGCTGAAATTAATCTTGCTTTTTCAAAAAGTAATAAAAATAAAATTTCTTCTTTTCAGGTATTAAAAAATTAAGATCTTCAAAGATCCTTTGTTTTTTTTTTTTGTTGCAAAGAATTTGTTTTGTCAACGTAAGTCAACTTGATAAAAGAAAGTAAAAAAAAAAAAATTTGTTTTTTAAAATATTTGATTTTTTTCTCTTTTAAATTTCTTGAAACTTTTTTATAGCCCAAGTTTTGTCGATCCTGATGGATTTTTAAATTTAGTACTATGAATTCAAGTTAATTTTTTTCGTATTTTGTTAAATTTTTTCTGAAAAGTAAATTTAAAATTTTCCATAGAATTACCTTTTATTTATTAATAATAAGAGTAGGATTATTTTGGAAGAGAAAAAAATGTTTTTGTACTTATCTCATTTTCAATTATTTTACATTTCTAGAACATTGAAAAATTAAATTTTGAATTCTTAATTTAATTTCATAAATACATTTTGAGTGTAGACTTGAACATATAAGCCTTTTTTTGAGATGATAATTTCAAAGGTTAAATAAATTGGAAGTGAAATTAATAAGCAAATTTAAAAAATATATTTTTTAAATCGATATTTATATCTATATAATTATAACAATAAAACAAAAACAACATTTTGAACATTTGTAAAAAAATATTCACACAGATTAATTTTCAAATATTCTTTGTATTTGCAATAAGAATTATTTTTTTTATTAAATTTTCTCTTAGATTATTTTTGGTTTCATAGAACACAAGAGTAAATATGGAATGTTGTAAAAAATAGAGTTTTTACAATTTTAGACAGATAAATAAAGCGTTCTATTCATTTATCCAAATTTTTGTAAAGTAAAAGAAATCACCCGTTTTGATTTTTGGTATCAAATGGGTTTTCAATATAAAATCGTTTGGTAAATACCAATACATTGTTTGAAAATTGATTTTTTTTTTAGAAATTGAAAGATTGGTATTTACCAAGCGGTTTTTTTGATTAAAATTATTATTAGTCTATTAAGATAATCAGATATTATATTTACTATAACAGAATTGTGGGTAATTGCATCGAACTCTTTATTTATCTCTCTAAAATTGTAAAAACTCTATTTTTTGCAACATTCCATATTTACTCTTGTGAATAATATTAGATTTTCAACCAAATTTTTCAATCTGTTTTTTTTTTTTTTTGGAGATAAAAGTAAATTGATTATTAATCCGTTATCTCATTTTGTAAAATCAATTTTTTGATTAAGAATATTTTAATTGGATTTTGTTCACTTTTTGTTATATATATATATATATATATAAATGAACGATTTTGTTTAGATCTTTTATTTGAATAAAAATTACAAACAGGAAAAGGAATAAATACAAAAAAAAAAAAAAAAAAATTAATCAAGAAAAAGAAAAAAATTGAGAAATGCTTACTTCTTTATGATTAGCAAATTTTTTATATAATTCAGAAATGTATAATAAAATCCCATATTTTCCAATTTTTCCAGACGAAACCTCTCTTGTATCCAATAAACGTGGAATATTGAGTAAATCTGAAATTTCAAAAGCTTTTTTCAAATTTTCCATTGATTTTTTCTATTATGTTAAATTAATAAATAAAAAAACAGGAATTTAAAATAAGATCACGGAATGATTATATTAAATACTAATTTTATTTGCTATTTTGATTCATTATATTTGCTTTCTACAAAAAAAAAAAAATATTAAGAAGAAAATGGGGTAATAATTATTTCATATTTAATTCTTTTTCTAATATTTAATATATCAATTAACGTTATATATATATATATATATATATTTCTTCGGGTAGATGTAGATTAAAAATAAATAATATTAAAGCAAGGGATTCTCTCAACCAAAAAAAAAATATAATCTTTTGAAGTGATTTTAAAAAAAATAAATTTTAAAGAATGTCTAACTTGGGGTATTTTCGATTTTCGGATATTTTTTCAAAAATCCAAATTAATTCAATTATAAGGGAAATAATTTTACACTTTGTTATTAATCAAATTGATGTAATCCGTCTGAGTCGTTTATAAGTAATCCAATTTGAAGTTCATGGTATCTAATGATTTATAAAAATAATAATTAATAAAAAATTTAATAATTGAAAGCAAAAACAATCCTGAAAAAATTATTTTTTTGCACTAATCACTCCTGAAAAAATTGTAAAATGGAAAAAAAATTTATAAAATCAATTTTTATTGTGAAATGATAGAAAAAAGGGAAAAGTTTTCAAATATTTATTTATTTACTTATTTTTCACAGATTAATAAAGATCAATTCAATTGAAATTTAATTAAAACTCTATTAAAACATATTGTTGAAATCTTAAAGTCAATTTCACCTGAATGGGAAAATCAGATCAACAAAAAAATTCAAAAAAGTTAACTTTAAAAAGTTTTACTATCGAAATTGAGGATTTTAAAATTGGGGATGCTTTATAATTTTGGTTTAATATGATGCGTTGAATTCTATATCAGTTCTAATAATTGATCTAATTTTTGTACCAAGTAATTTTTTGTTTTTAAATTTAGTAAAAAAGAATAATTAAAAAAATATTCGAAAATGATAATTTTATTTAAAACACTTCACAATTAAAATGGATTTTATAAATTTTTTTTACATTGAACAATTTTTTCAGGAATGGTTATTTTGTGTTACTATTTTGATTTTTTTGTTTTTGAAAAGGTTGGTTGTGATATTGGAATTATTTTCAAATGATTATTAAACCCAATAAATTTGATTTTCATTTTTACATTCGTTTCATTTTCATATCCAAAATCATGAAAACTACACCCCAGTATTGAACAGTGATTTTTATTTATAAAATATTTCTTAATCATTAACTTTTCACATTGGATTCATTTTATTTTCGTTTTTTAAATTCGTCTATCAGAGTCACAGTGCGGTTTTTTTTTTTTGTAATTATTTATAAATTCAAAAAAATGTGCAATATATTTTTTGGTTCAATTTCTCTTTTTTGAAATTCTTTAACTCTGCTTTCAAAAGATGAAGAAAGATGGGTTTTGGTTTAAATATAAAGTAACTTTGTAAAAAAGTTGGTATTAAAATATTCTTTGTAATGAACAGTTTTGAAATATTAATTAACAAATTTATAAATGGAAATGGAACTTTTTTTTTACATTTTTTGAATTTATTAGAATTCCATTTTTTTTTTTTTTTTTTTTATATTATGGAAAAGAATTGTTTGGAGAATATTTAATTCTTTGTGAATGATTGTCCGAATTTATGGATTTAATATAACATCTTTTCCCAAAACAGAATTAGATCAATAACATGCGTTAGGTACTTCAGCCCAATAACACTGCTTTTGTTTTTTTTGAATTTTTTTTTCTTTGAATTTTGAACTTTTATTACAAGTCCCAATCACGAGTAGTTAATTTAAAGAAATAATTTTTAATTTAAAATAGGTCACTTAAGACCTTGTGTGTTTTCAACCTATGGCTACATTAAAATCCTAAAACATACAGCTGTTCCATTCGACTTGATAATGATTACCCTTTAAACATGTTTAAAAGATCAATTTTTTTTTTTTCCTTTAAACATCCCTTAAACTTCTTTACAATTTTTTTATATTTTCTTTGAAACCTTTTAGCCTGTTTATAACTTTTAAAATTTTCTTCCAACCCCTTTTGAACTTGCTTTAAACATGTTTTAAAACTTCTTTAAAGCTTTCAAATTTTTTAAGGAAGTTTTAACAAGTTTAAAAGATGCCTAAAAGAAGTTTCAAGAAAGCTGAAAGAAAATTTAAAAAGTTGTAAAAATTTTCTGATTTGCTTAAAAGAAAGAAAAACGTTTCAAAAGTCGAATGAAATGGCTCTACGAATTTAGGGTCTTGTCTATTACCATGAATTTGGTCCATACCCAAGGCGCGGCTTACTACTAAAAATGATATTGTGAAATTGCACTTCTTTTGATTGACAAAATTCAAATTATAAAAAAAAAAATTCAATGATAATCTCAATGGCAAAAAATTCAAATTCAGTAAAAAAATTAATTAGATTCAAAATTCAAATAACAAAAAAAAAATTTCTGAGAGGATCTCTCATTGGGAAAAAATTCGATAAACAAAAAAAAGTTTTAAAGAATTCTTAATTTCTAAAAAATCAAAAAAATTAAAAAAAAAAGTCTAAACTAATCATTCTCAATTCAGAAAATCATTTTTTTAAAAAAATCGAATGGTTGATTATTTTATATTTCCAAAGGGTTAAATTTCTTCAATTTAAATCAAACAAATTGTTTTTATAAGTATACAAAATCAATTAAATTCAATTTAATCTAATTTGTGGTTTATTTTGTAACCCCTCTAAATTTTACAAAGTATGGATTTTGTAACAATCTAGAGATGAAAATAACCCCTTCCAAAAATGAAGTAAAATGTGAAAAAAATTTTTTTTCTATCTCAAAAAGCTCCAAAGAGCCACACTTCGAAACTAGTACTGTTATTTTTCAAAATTATTATTCACAACACTTTGAATCAGAAAAATGAGTGTCAATCTTTGACACTTTTTTCTAAAAATTTCCTTGTTTTTCATTGTTGATTTTTAAATGACTATCACACGCACCAAGTACTAATTTGTTTTTGATTGGTCTTAAGTGTTAATAAAAATTGTTAAAAAATGTGGTTACAAAAGAAAATTTTCACCGCAACTACCCTGCTCTTTGGGATTTTTTTTTTTATTTTTTTTTTTTTTTTGATTTCAGTTTAACCATCAGAAAGTTTTGATTTTTAATTAAATAATTCGCCAATCATTTAATTAGCTTTACCTCAAGTTTCTAGGATCTCTAATATTTTATTTTTCAACCCTAAGAGTGTAATGGAAAACAGAGTTCATCAAATGATAGGTTTTTCCTGCGTCAAACAGTTCTAAATAATTTTGGATAAATTCACAAAAAATACATTGTTTTTTTAATGGTAAATAATTGGTTCCTCCACAAAATATAAAGTTTTTCATTAATCAGATCAAAATACTTTTGGGTGAAACTTTTTGGTTTTTAAAAAAGTTGAAAGAAAAAATTTTTGGAAAAAATTAAAAAAAAGAAATCAAAGTGACTTATTGAATATTGAAAAAGAAAACTGTTTGAGACCAAAAGTGCAATGAACAGTTTCAAGAATGAGAATAATTTTTCGAGGGGAGTTGAAAGAAGGAAGGATATTTGAAAAAAAAAAAAAAAAAAAATCATACTTTGTTCAAAGTTGAAGTGTTAATGAGACCATCGTTATGTGCATCAATTATTGCACAAAAAGCACTACCATCTCGAAAAGAATTTTCAAAATCTGTAATTTTGACATTATAAGATTCTGTAACTGACTTGCACCACTCAAGAAGGTAAGAATTGTGATCAACTTTGTGGGTAAATAAATTCCCAACCGAAAAGAAAAGCGCAATCTTCCAAATCATGACAACGATTTTCTTTTCATTGTGCTTGAGTATGTCTTCAGGAATAATTTTTAATGGTATCCCTCGGCCTTTACAAAAATTAATCGCTAGAGTAAGGTTATACAGTTTATCAGTTTTGGATTTGGCTTTTTTTTTAAAATCAGCAAAGCCTTGATTTGAGAGGCTTTGAAGTAACTCGACAAGAATGTTCCCAGACTCAAAGGAATAAGCTAAGGATTTGAATGATCGTTGTGACCTGAGCGGTAAATAATGCTTGACCCATTTAAATAGTACCTTTTTTGTTGGCTTTTGCAAAATAGATTCTTCAAATGGTTGAAGTGAAAAGTCTTCTTCTTCTAATTTGCTCATATTAAGAAAAAGTGAAAAAAATAAAATTGTTTAAGGTTTACTTGGCGTGAAATTTGAAATAAGATTATCTTGTATCAGGTGTGACAACTTGTTAATTGGGTTCTCAGATGATCTACCTTTGGCTGGGTGTGGGTTTTTATAGTGCTTCAAAAGAAAATTTTTGACAATTTATTTTTTTTTTTTTGGAAATCCAAATTGAAAAGTTTAATATTTTATCGGCTGGATCGTAAGTATTTTATAATTTTTGATTTTTGGGTTATCAATTGAAATATTTTTTTCCATATCACTTGATTAATTTTGTTGTAAAGTTAATGTGTAGTTGCTTTTTAATAAAAATGTTCAAAGGAAAATAAAGATCATTAATATTATCAAATTGTTTTTTTTGTTGATAATCTATTGAAAGATATATTATTTATGAATTTTGTTTCTCGGGGGAAATTTTTCTACTTATTAACAAATGGAAAAAAATTTCATTATTGTCCAAAAGAGATTGGTATTTTATAACCATTTTATTTGATATTTTGGAATATATAAAATCTTTATGTATTTCTTGTATTATTGAAGAGGGACAATTAAAAAAAAATTATTCATATTTGCCTTAAATTTCAATTTAATTTAGAATTTTTTTCTCCTAGTTATAATTTAGACAAGAATATAATTTGTGGAGTAGTTTGTCTTTAAATAATGAATATATATATATATATATATATATAAACAGAGGCAAGAAAAAGAACACCAGATACCTTAACTTAAGTTTTAATATTTTGTAAAATAAAGTAAAAGTTGTGAAAAAATAATGTAACCCAGTTTTTTTTATTAAATATTAAAAATTTCATGATTGGTGTTTTAAATAAATTCTCCATATTAACAATCAATGGTAGGGAAATTTGTAACAATGAATTTTTAGTGAGAAAAGAATTTTTCAGAGGGCTTGGGTGAATATTGCTAATTTCTGATTTTTATTTGACTAATAAAAATATTTTTGCCATATTGAACTATTATTTGAAAAAAATTCTTGACTAACTTAAAATTTTATAATATATTTGTCTTCTATTACAAAAAAAATCCAAATAATAAATCAAAACGTTGTTATATATTTTTTTAATGATTATTGATTTTAGAGGTCATTTTATCAAGCATTAATTAAATTTAAAAAATAGTCTCATTATAAAATAAATTCCTAAAATCTGCAGATAGTTTAAACTGTTGAAAGAATAACAATACTACATTTTACATTCAATTTGGAAATAATTTTGATTATATTAAAATATGAAATTCATTTTTTATGTTTTTTGTTTTGTTTGGATTTCGTTTTTTTTCCAGTTAGGTAATCTGTTTTGTTAGATTCGGAAAAAAAAAATGATGGTTGATAGAACGTTAGTGTTGATTCTGTGAAATTGAAAGAACACATATAATTGGTCGATGGTATCTTTTCATATGATCAATAAACAATTGTTTGTGAAATTTCAACATAATCATCAATATATTTCTTTGTTTGGCTTGTTTCATTATTTTGGACACTAAGATTTTTTTTTTTTTCATTTGATATTTTATTCTTTCATTTGGATGAAAATACTATCTTCTAAAAACATTAATACTTAGTAAATTAAATGTTGTTTTATATTTTTCCAAAGTAAGAATATAATAAATTGGATTGTTTTTTTGAACATTTTTGTTTTTGGGTTTGTCAAAATTTTTGGAATGGGGTTTATTACAACTTTTTTTTTTTTGATTCTAGTAAATTTCTTCATTCTCAAGAGCTTTTTATATCTCGGAAATATTTTAGATTATAAGAAGTGACAAAAATTGATTATAATCAACATTTTTATGAAAAGATCAATTAAAAACTAATTAACAATTTTTATTACCCTTATGTTTGGAAAAATTAAGGTAATAAAGAAGAAATAATATAAATAAAGTAAAAACAAAAAAAACTTCAAATAGTAAAAAATATATAAATTCATGTACCTAGTACCCAACTCAGAGGTAGTCTCTAGGGTTTTTTTTTTTTTTTTTTTTTTTTTTTTTAATTCAAAAGAATTGAGCAAAATCAAGATTTTACTCCATTCTTTTAAATTAAAAAAAAACCTAACGACAGTGGAATTCCAATTATTAACCACAGATTGTATAATTTTTATCTAAAATCGATAAACTTTTTATCGGGTTTTTACTCACCATATATATTCTGAGGGGGGGGGGCTTTTCGTCAAGGTAAAAGCTTTTTTTTGATTTGAGAAATAAAAAGAAAATTAGGAAATTTTCTTTTTATTTCTCAAATTAAAAAAAATCTAGTGATGATTTTCCAGAATTAGAAAGGATTTTACCCAATTCTTCCAAATTATTGAAAACCTAACGATGGTGGATAGTTTCTATTTGGTCCTTAAACTGATAATATTATTTTTTATTGATATATTAATTAATTTTCTTCTTTTCTTTTTTTTATTTGATAAATTTTCTTTAATTACTCCTTTCTCAAAATTCATAAATAAATAATTTATCAGTTTTTCATTAAAAATCTAATATTAATGATAATGTATACTATATTCTTCTCTTGGTTAAGGGTCTTGTTGCCTTTTCTCTAAAATTTAAATAAATTTATTTTTTAAAAAAAACAAATATTTTTTGGTTTTTATTTTTTGTTTGGTTCGAAAAAACTCACTAAACAAATAATTAGAAATACACCGAACAAGATATATATATTCGATTAATTATTTATTTAATCCAGTTATCACTACAAAAGTACTAATAACTCAACTAAATTGAATAATTACCCATATCTCAATACTACTCTTCATTACGACTGGTGGTAAGTGAGGTTTTAAAGTACCAAAAATAAAAACGTAAAAAAACTTGATTTTTACAAAAAAAATATTTTAATCTGTGGCTAAAAGATCATAAGAGCCTTAACCAAAATGAAAGTATAGAATTTATGGTGTATATGAAGAATTCATTTAGAAATTCAATCTTTAATCGTTTAACTGGGTAAAACTAATCAAAACCACCAAGAAGTTTTTTGATGAAAAAAAAAGAATCAAATGTGGATTAAAACCCCTTAAGTATAAAGTCTAACTTAGTTTTTCTTTATTTAAATTTCATCAAGATCCTTCAAGTCGAATGTCTTAAAAATCAAATTCTTTTTTTTTTTTGATATCAAAGAGTCTGAAAAAATGAGTAAAAAGTTCATTTTTAGGACAAATCATAGCTGGTAAATTACGAATTTCAGAGATAATCCTTAAAATTTAATCTCAGTAATTTTTTGGGTACTTGAGAAAAACCTGATTCTTGTTAAGATAAAGCAATTGTGAAAACGACCAATTTCTAATTTTTCGATTGTTCCTTGTAAGTCTTAATAGAACCTGAAAACTTTTTTTTTTGCAAATAGAATTGAATATCAAGATTACAGATCAAATACCCAAAGGAATTGGTATCAAATTCAAAGAACTAAACCTAGAAATCCTTATTTTTAAAATAATATGTCAAATGAGAAAGATCAAAAATAGTGATAATTCTTCCTTTGCATGCTTCTATTAAGATTTAAGTTTAAAATATAAATTTGATTATTTACAACAATCTTCTTCGACTCTCGCAATAAAATTGAAATCAAGAAAACCGAAGTTAGGTGCCATCAAAAGGGTTTAAATCCCATTTGGATTCTTATTATCTTCAAAAAATTCTTGGTGTTTTTGATCAGCTTTCCGAAAGTTGGCAATTAACAATTTAATTTTTCACAAAAAAAAAATGTCACAATGCTTTTGATCTGTCGCATTTTTTTCACAACAGAAAGATTTTTTCGAGCAAAAGGCATAATTTTTACTTTTTTGTTTTTTTAAAGAAAAGAGACAAATTTTGTTTTGGGAATCCCAAGCATCAAGAACAAAAAGTAACCAACCAAAACTAAAAAAAAAAAACAAAAAAGATTATTTTATGTTCTATTTTTAATGAAAGTCAACAATCAACTCAGAAGCAGAAACGTCTTCATATCCTCCGTCTGGTAAATACCTTCGAATAATTAATGGGATCTTGCCAGCTTTTAATTCCTTAAGAGCAATTTCAAAAGGATCTGTTTCATTTTCAATTTCAACCATAATAGGGCTATTCATACTACGGATCAGATTATTTTTATTAACGTTTTTTTTTTTTTTTTTTTGTTGTTTGGGAAAAGTAAAAAGAAAAGAGTAAATTCAGAAAAAAGATTAAATTTTGAATATTTCTGTTTGTTGGTGGCTTGTAATCTTGAAAAACATTTTTCCCAACACTAAAAGCAAGAAATTGTCACAAGCTACAATTTCTTGTAATTTTGAAAAGGTTAAAAAATTCAACAAAGGGACGAATGAAAAACAAACCTTATTTGGAGCGCCCTTGTACCTAAAACACGTGCCTTTTCATATTTGGTCATGTACCTTGTTGTAATTCTTTTTTTCTTTTCTTGTGTGTTTTTCTCTTGTTGCTTTTTATATTCCTCTTCTGTTAAAATTTCGCTATCCTCGTTAACCGTTTCTTTTAATTCCGTGTTGATTTCTTCATCAATTTGCTCCATTCCAAATACGTCTTGTTGGTAAGTCATTATTAAAATTGATTTTAAAGAGATAAAGATTGAGTGAGATTAATATGGAAAAGATTAAAAAATGATTTGATAATTTGTCTTTTTTAAAATTAAGGGAGAAGTTTTTCGTGTTTTTTCATTCACCAATGTTTATAGAATGATTATTTTAACAAATTATTCTCTGATATTTATTGAGCAAAAACCTTTTTTCCAGCTTTTCGGTTGATTAGAAAATAAAAAGATCAAAATTTTCATTCATATTTCCAAAATATTCACATTCAAAGTATTAAAATAAATCATCAAAACGTCCAATACTAAAACGGGAAATATATAATTTAAGCTAGTTTTAAGAATATAAATTTTGAAATGTTTTGTGATTTTTAAAATCTTATTTTTGATTAGTTGAATGAAAAATTTTTTTACAGTTATTTTGCAAAAAATTGTTGAGAGAATTATAATCATTTTTAAAATTATTCAATTTTTTAATTTTGTTTTTCAAGAAATTGTTTTTATCTTACCCTGTCTAAGAAATTTTGACACAACCAAAAATACTTAAAACTGAATTTTTTGTTTGATTGTTATATTTATTATGTAAAATTTGTGGTGTGATAGTTATGATATAAATTTATTTTTAATTAAGACGGAAGAAGTTTAATATTTATATATTCAAAAAAGTTAATCAAAAATAATTGTATTGATTAAAGATTTATTAAAGACAATTTTTTAATATAATTAACTTCAAAAATTTGAGAAATATTTAATCATTTCTTTGTAGTGAGGTATCTTGGAATAAAACAGTACTTGTTGAAAATGTCTTGTAAAGGGTATCAAATTTAACCTTTCAATCAATTGCATATGAGGGGTAAACTACAATTTTTCATTTTTATTAATTATTGTAGAGAAATTTTTTTAATTCATTTTCTTATATTTTAGATTATCAATATTCTAATTTCGAATTTTTCTTATGATAAGATATTTTTAAATTTTTTGAGGGTAAAAAACCGTGATCTACAAATTGGGGGTTTAAGAAACACTAAAAATTACATTTTATAATTATTTATTTCAAAAGTTAAATGTAAAAATCAAAAAAATGAAATTTCATAAACTTGGAATTTGTATTTTTCTGATCTATTGAAATGTCTGTTTTCTTTTTTGACAGTAAAAACAAGAAAATTTATTTTCAAAAAAAAAAAAAAAAAATAAAAATTTTATCTATTAAAAATTAAATTTGGCAATCACTATATAAATTATTTTTTCCTTTTATGAAGGGTAAATATCAAAAAAAAAAACACGATTATAAAACTTTTTTTGTAGAAATACTGACAAAATAATAATAATAATTATAAATTTTTCACAAGTAAAAAGAATTTTAAACAATTAATTATATAAATCCAAAAGGTGTGTACCCTATTGTTGGCATTTGTGATTCATTCTTCGAAAACTTGGTTTTTTCAAAAAAAATTACATGTATGTTAAAACACGTTTTTGAGAATAGTTGAAATATTTGATTTAAAAAATTCTGAGAAGTTTTTTCAGGGGATGGTGGGGGGTGTTAAATTCCAAGGGTGGCCCAAGGGTATTGGAATAATATTATTTTGGATTCTATTTTTATGTATTATTGATAAGGAATTAAAAACAATTCAAATTTAATAATTCTAAATTGTGATCCTTAGTGAATAATATAATAATTTATTATTCTTTTAGATTTATAATGGTTTTTTTCTGAGTCATTTGAACCATGTAGATTTATAATGGTTTACATCCAATTAAAATACTCTTTAATTTTAGACAAATCTAGGGTGGCATAAGCCCCTTAAAAAACATAAATTCTAAAGGCTTTAGTTTCATTTCCTGTGCCCTAGAATTTCTTTTCTCTCGTGATTTGATTTTTTCCATTGTTAACAACAAAAAAACATAACTGTTGTGGAAAAAAAGTGAAACTGGAAAAAAAGTGAAACACGGTTTTTAATTGGGAACATTACTGAAAATGAAAAGTAAAATCAATAAAAAGAAGAAACCAATTAACTTCAAATAATAATCCAGTATATAATTTTCAATCAACCCAACAAATACTATTTAAATCTACTGATTTATCGAAATTGTGTGTGTGGTTTTTGAGATCTCAAAAATAGTCAATTTTTTGAACAAATTTTTAATAATTGATCAATCAAAGAAAAAACCCATACCTAATAATAGTATTAAAAAAACTGTTATTGTGGCGAATACTTCATTTTGTCTTTATTTATTTATTTATTCTTTTTTTCATTGATCTTACTTTGAATTTTCAGTAATGTTCCCAATTAAAAACCGTGTTTCACTTTTTTTCCAGTTTCACTTTTTTTCCACAACTGTAATCTCTGATGATGGAACCGAAATTGATTTTTTTATTTCATGATTTGAGAGAAATTGAATTTTCTATTCCAACTAACACAATTCTCGAAAAGTCAACCAGCCTGTAATCTTTTCTAATTCCGTGTTCGGCTTTGAACATCATAAGTGTATGAATATAAAGTTTAAACTTTCTGATTTTGGATGAAATAGGAAGAACAGATAACACCAAAATGTGTATGTACTATTTTAGAGATAAATTGTATTTTGATCAAAACGCTCTTATAAAATTGTTGTAGCTGTTAATCTCATATTTTAGTGTTTATTTATTCCCAACCGTCCAAAAAGAGTGCTTATTAAACAAAAAAGAGATTGTAAAATGATGATTAAACGTATTTTATTTGGTGCGAGACTCAGGGGTGGACGCTATTGAAACTAATGGTCAATTACAAACAATATTTAGAATTGAAAGACAAACCTTTCTTCTGTTCCTCTCTCACCCTTTTGTGAAATGTTATAAATAGAAACCAACGTGACTTACGTTGTTTAAAGGTATTGATTGCCTAACTCTTCTCTTCGTTAAAATTCTTAGTTGTCAGATCTAAAGATCGTAATTTGTGAACCAAATCAAAACTTTTTCATTTTTTGGAAAAAAAAAAATTTTCACAAAAGGAATAATGAAATTATTAAAATAATGATCGTTGGAAGAATATCCCGTATGGTATTTTCTAACATTCTGATGAAAAATCAATTATTCTCTTTTTTGCAAATGGTAAAAAAAACCAAAAAAGAAAAGAAATTAAGAACAGAATGTTTTTTTGGCGGTAGAGATAATTACTTTGGTATCAGTTTGTAAGATCATCTTTTTGCCAAAATATTAAAAATAACGAAGATGAAAACTTTTTTTAGTAATTATGAAAAAAAGAAATTGAATTTCGTTCTTTTAAAAGTGATACTTCAAAAGGGAAAAGTTTTTGAATTAATTAATTTAAAATGTCAAAAAATTAGTTTAAAGCCTGAGTTGATGAAGAGATTTCATGGTTTTAGTGTTTGAATAAAATCGTGGAGTCACATGAAACCTAATACTTGCAAATTATTTGTTCTTCTAAAAAAAAAAAACCGTTTAATAAAGACAAAATAATTAACATAAAATCTTTTTAAATTTAACCTTTGTTATTTGAGGAAAGTTACAATTTGTTCAAAAGTTTCGCTTTGGTGTTTTAAAAAACATTTACTTCTCTTGTTTGTCTCTTTGAAATAAAATTGTACTGTTTTTCAAACTAATTATTTTTTTTGTAGTCGAAGCAAATAAGAACTTTGTTTTATTTTAAATAATTGCTTTTAAAGTCCAGTTGGTAGCAACTGGATTTTGTTAAAGGGGTTGTTCAAAATCTTGTTTAAAGGTGACTATTAATCAATTTTGTGTCAAAAAAAAGGTTTGAAAAAAAATTTTTAATTATTTTTAAAAAATTCTAACTGTGTTAGTTCAAAAGAAAAAAAATAACACAACACTAAAGTGTTTGGTAAAGATCAGTTCATTTCTTTGGAAAACAAAATATGTAATTCGGTCTTAAAAAATTAAGTGACTTTTAGGTTAGATTACAAATCTAGAATGTCTGTTTGTTTTCTATGATTTAAACAACCTTATTTGGCTAATTCATTTGAAAACTTTTCTCATTTCACATTCATTTTCTTATTTTTTTCTTTTTTAAATTCCCTTTGTAATTTTATTTTTATTTTTTTTTTGTCAAAATGGAAGAAAGGAAGATAGTTGTAATTGGTGGTGGTGGCGTTGGTAAATCCGCAATGACAATTCGTTTCCTTCAAAATTTTTTTGTTACTGATTATGGTAAATTCAAATTCCTTCTTTATTTTTTTTTTTTTTTTTTTTCCAAAATCCCAAGAAACTTTTTGTTTGTTCACCTTTTTCAAAATCTTCAAATTACTGTTTTAACTTTTCTTTTTTGTTGTAAATGAAAAGATCCAACAATTGAAGAAACTTATCGTAAACAAATAACTGTAGACAGTAAAACAGTTCTCCTTGATGTTCTTGATACTGCAGGCCAAGAAGAATATTCAGCAATGCGTGAACAGGTTTGTAGAATAGTTTTTCTTTTCTTTTTCTTTCCTATTTTTTTTTTTTTTTTTTCAATTCCGAAGGTTGGATCTGTTGATAATTTTAACATATTTTTTACAAAATTTTTTGAAGTTCTTCTGTGTATTGTCTATTTAATTTGAAAAAATAAATTTTTGTTTTAAAAGTACAATCAGAAAACGCTCAATTAATACCTAAGATTTTCATTATGAATTTAGTTGTGAAGATCTTTGGGTTTTTTCATTAAAACGGGCATAATACTGTTAAATTCAAATGAAAAAAATTAAAATTTTAACTTGGGGCTTAATCAGAAATAGCTAATTAAATTTCAAAAAATTTCATTTTTAATTGATTTCTTAGTGATCTTTTTATATTTTTCTACTAATTCCTCTAAAGCATGATTTTGGAGCACTTGAAATAAGAAAATTTCTTTTAGAATTGGAAAATGACTGTAATAAACCACAAACCCAGACTTTAAAATAAATAATTTTTGATTTCGAATTACACAAATAAGTGTTTTATACAATAATTGTAATTTTTTACATTGATTGGATTAAAATTTTGTAAATAATTTTCTGCAACTGTTTTAAAAAAGCTAGACTAAAATTTATAAAAAGTGTTTATCTAAAACAGGTGGGACAGTTGATTCACTTATTTTTAAAAAATTTTGATCCAAACTTTTTTTTTAACAGCTGTATTTTGGCACAATTATTAAATAAGATCGGACTATTCTTTGTATCACCCAAATAAAAATGACAAGCAACCGAATTAGAGAAACAATTATTATCAAAAGTATTAGAAGGTGGTTGTAATTGAACTGTCTCTTGTTGTGATCAAAATATAGTTCATTAGGACATTTGCCGAACAAATTCGGAAACAGTTTTCACTTCGTTCCCCTTATTTTTCCTTTTTACTAAATAAAGTTTTCAAAGTAGTAGGTTGTAATTTGTGAACTCCATTTGAAAAAGAAATAGGTTATTCTTTGTGAACCCTATTTGAAAAAGGAAAATGAAAATTTAGTGAAATTTTTTTTCCATTTATTAGGTAAAAGTCAGCATTATTTATCATTTTTGATAAAAAGTCTGGACTATTAGTTTTAAAAAATGCTTCTGATCAAACTGCTTGACTCACCCTCTTAAGCAGTTTGGTTGATACCCTTTAAAACCTTTTAGTACCCACCTTTTTAAAAGACTGTATAATAAACTTTTCAAATAAATATTTATCAAATGTTTCAATTTGAAAATAATATTCGATATTTTCTTATTTTTTTTTAGCAGTTTTGCTTTTCTCACTCATTTATTTAAATACCCTTTCAAACTATTTTATTATATTGAGTCTCCATATAATTTTTGAATTGATTTGAAATACTCTAGTTTTGGTTATTTCAATGAACTATTCAAAAAAAGATTTTTCGATTACTGTCATTTTCCAATTAGCAAATGAAAATTTTTATGTCAAATCGCCAAATATATTTTACGAATTATTAAATGAAAAAATAAAAGCATCTTCACTAAATCAATTAAAAACAAAAAAAGTTGGGGGATTACATTAAGCTTTACCTTTTTGAATTCTGAGATAAAATTAAATTTTTTTTTTAAATTTGAGTTTATCAGTATTATTCAACAAAATTTATATAATAGTTTTTTGATAAAAAAGTGTGACAAAAAAGATTTCAATATAGCCTTACAAATAGTCTGATTGAAGTTTATCAAAGATTTTTATATATATTTTAAAAACTTTTTTGTAACATCTTATTAAAATGGTGTTAATTATAAACGAAATTAATTGAAAAGTCTGTTATTAAAAACCAAATTTTGTTTTTTAAATGAAAATAAAACATTAAAACCTTTCTTTAAAATCAAATATTCTTTAATTCATGATACAATATAAATTAAAATAATCACAAATAAAATTTAATTTTTTTTTTTTTTTTTATCAAGACAGGATTAAAATGAATAAAAAATATTAATTAGGAAAAATATTTAATCATAAAACTCATGATAAAAGTAAAAAAAAAAAACAAAACAGTTACAGTCACTTTAAAAAAGTGAAGACTTTTTTAAAACTTTTATCAAACTTTCTATTTAAAAAAAGTGAAAACTTTTTCAGAATTAAAACCTTTTGAAAATTTTCCATTTTAATAAAGTGAAGGTTCAAACTTTAAATACGATGTAGCGGTTGGAGTGTAAAGGAAAGCACCTTTTTTTAAAAAAAGTTTTCACCTTATGAAAACACAAAACTTTAAAAAAGTTTTAATTCTGATAAAATCATAAAAAAAAAAGTTTTCACTTTTTTAAAATGACCTTACTTTAAAAATTCAAAATTTTAATTTTTTCAAAGAATTTATAAAAACATTGCAAAATTTCACACTTAAAGAGTATTTTTTAAAGTACTTTTAAATAACCCAAATTCCCCACTTTTTTAAAAGAAATTTTAAGAATAAGGAATAAAAATAAATAAATTTTATTGCATTTCTTAATTTTTTTTTTAGAAAACTCTTTATTTTTTTCTCTTTTTTTTTTTAGAAAACTAAACTAATTTTCAACTGCTTCTAATGGCTAGTCTATTTTAGATACTCTTTGAATTGGAGATTACAAATTTAATCACTTCAAAATTCTCTCATTACCGGATTAAATGATTTTTTCATTTAACCCTTAAAAGTAACAATAAAATGAATTAAATTTATTACTAATCTTTCACTCTTACTTTTTCATTTTTTTTTAATCATAATAAAAATTAAAATTTGAAGAGTGTAAGTATCGATTGGTACCATAATCTTGAAGTTAATTTGAAACTTTTTTTGTTTTATTTTTAAATTCTTGTGTTCCGTTTGGCTTCCTTGATTACTTTGATTTATTTATTTCATTCCATTAAAATTACCAAAAACAATTATTTCCTGATTTTCTATCTTGCTCTAAAATGTACAGCTTTGAGCTTTTAACGAGAAATATTAATGTTGTCCATACTTGATAAAAAAACCCTTAATTTTACAAAATATAATTCGAATAACCGAAAATTTCTGAATTTGTTTATTAATGGTTGGGATAAATCCTTTAGTAATTTTATGAAATTTTCAAATTATTTGTGAAAATTGTAAAGATCTTTACTTTTTTAGTAAAATGTCTCTTTTTTCTTTTCTTTTTGAATTTATTTCAGGAATGCTGAAGAAATTCTAAAGTGAATTTCAATTGTTACTTAGTTTTTTTTTTTCATTTTTATTTTATTTTTACACAAAAAAAAAACATGATTTATCAATTTTGAGATTTTTTTTGATAAAAATTGATTTTTAGAAGAAACTACTTATGCCATTCCACCACAATTAGGAAAACCTAATGGTGCTTTTTTATTTTTTAATTATTACTTTTATTCTGAAAATGGCAAATGAATTTATAACTAAAACAATAAAAAAAAAAAAAAATCTAACAAAGTACTTTAGATTTGATCAAAAATTAAATGTTTTTCTGATCTAACAATAAAACTACTAAAAAACTTTGATACTCTACAACATAGATTTCAAGATATGAAAAGAAAAAAAAAATAAAAAACTAACAGCAAACTATTTCAAGTTCGTTCTTACCTCTTATTTATGGACATTTTGCTTAAACATCCCAAAAAAATTTAATAATATTTTTAATCGTACTTAACTAAAATTATTTCAAACATTTTCATTTCTTAATACGATCAATTTTTTTTTCTGAAAACAAAACAAAAATTAAAAAAAATAAAAAATAATAATTAATTTCAATTTCTATTTATAGTATATGGAATCTGGTGATGGATTTTTAATTGTATATTCCATGGTAGATAATGCAAGTTTTGAAGAAATTCCAGACTTATATCAACTTGTACTGAGGGTGAAAGATGCAGAATCATTTCCTTGTGTGATATGCTCAAATAAATGCGATCTTGAAAGTGGAAGAGAAGTATCCGCAAATGAAGGGAAAAATGTTGCCAAATCTTGTGGTGTACCTTTTTTCGAAACCTCCGCAAAAACCATGAAAAATATTGAAAATTGTTTCCATGACTTAGTTAGGGAAATTAGAAAGTCAGAAAAGCCTTCAAAGCCAAAGAAGAAATGTATCATTTTATAAAAAGATTTACTCATTATCATTTTTAAAAATTAAAAAAAATTCAAAATAAAAGATTTTTTTAATATTAAACACAATATTTATTTTCTTAATATATACATATTATTTTAATTTTTATATTTTAGTTTTGTTAATTTTATTTTTTTTTTTATTATTTGAAGAATTTTTTTGTTATTTTTACAAATAATAAAAGGAAATTGTTTAATTAACTTTAAAAAAATTTAAAATTTTTTTAGGTTATTTTTCCACAAAATTTTAATAAAACTATATATACTATTATTTTTTAGTATTTGATGTTTTATTTATAGCTGTTTTATTGCTAGCTTGAAATTTTTAATACTATTAAATTCCTATTTCAAAAAAATTTAATTTTAACTCAAAATTTCAATAAGCAAGAGCCAAATTAATATGTCTTACGTTACAATGTCAGTACTATTTTATTTTTTTTTTCTTTTGGGTATTTTGTTCAATAAAGCATTCCTTCAATTTTTAAATGAAGTGCTTTACGTTTTTCAAACATATTTTTTTCAAAAATACCAACTTTAAAGTATGTAATTTTTTTTCTCGTAAAAAAAATTTTAAGCTGATCAGTTTTAAAACAAAAGTTTTATAATTTGATGAGGAATGAATGGAATGGGACTTGTTATTGAAAATTCAAGAAATAAATTTCAAAAAAATTTTTAAAATGTGATTTGAGTCAGGTGATAATGTATTAAAATTAGCTATTGTTTTAGCAATAAATAAAACAATTCAAGAAGTAAAAGGTATCTATTGGTTCTTTTTAAATGAAAATGAAGAAATAATGAGTCTTGAAGTTGTAATACTTTAGGTATTTCGGGTTGATTAGAGGACTTTTCTTTTTCTAAAAATGGATTATGAAATTTTAGGTTACATTTACAGTTCTTGAAAGATGAGAGCACCCACTTTTTTGTTTATCATTGGGTGCATGCAACCCTCTCTGTACTAAAGCGAAATATGAGTCTAAAAAAAACTAAAATGAGAAATGGTGAATAAAATTTATTTTTGTAGTGGGTGGTAAACTTGATCAATGAAAACATTTTTTATCTTTACCTTCTTTCTGGTTCTATTAACTTGATCTTCCTAATCATTGACAAAAACAACTTAGCTCTACTAAATATTGCTATTTTTTGATTATGAATCAATTTTAAAATTTGGGCAAAGAGTACATTATCCCCGGATTCTAAGTCATATGAGTGAATATCCCTTTTTATAATTATTTTTGAAGATCTTTTGATTTCTACAGCGCACTAATTGTTTGGAAAATATTTTGGAAAATGAAATAAAATCTTTCAATTCTAAATTCCGAAAGAGAATTAATAAAAAAAGACAGTTATATTAATTTTAAAAAAATATTATTCAACTAAAAAACCAATTAAACGATTTAAATAGCAAAATTTTTTTTTAATCATTTATTTTTTCTTAATAATAATCCAATTTGTTCATTAGAACAACATTACAGAAAATTAAGATATGAATATTCTTTAGCTTGGTCTTTGATATTTTTCACGGAAGAAAATCTGAAATTGGTTTTTTTCTATTTGATCAGAAAAATTGTTTGTTGCAAAGATGTTTAATAACTATTAAAATTTTAAAATAAGGAGAAAGGGTATTATAACTGTGTTTTACTGTTTAAAAAATTGTTTAGGTTCTTAACATATTTAGTGTTTTTATTGAAATTTAATTGTATTGTTTTCTCTAATTTATGTTATTATTTTTTTAAAACGTTTTGCATATTTTTTCATGGACTTATTATAAATGAAATAAAATAGAGATTGATTTAATTAGTATCCAAATTTCACTTAATTTAATGTTACCAGTTAAGTAATATTACAACCCACAAATAAAAATTCCAAGAAAATTTAAAAACAAACAACACTTTTTGGTAAATAAAGTATTTATATAATAGTAATATTATATTTAATAATAAAAATAGTGCTTTTTTTTTGTTTTACATTAGTAAAATAAATAAATTTTTAGTCCAAGTATTATTTGTGTTATGGATCCAGAGAAAATTTATTTTTTTTTCTATTATTAGTAATTTAATTTATGGATCAATTTGTTTTTTTTTAATAATAAAAAGATAAAAATTTATTTTCAAAATAGCGTATAGGTTAAATAACTACATTTCACTTTATATTTTTTTCAAGTACATTCTATCAGATATCCAAGATCAAAAATTTAAACTATCTTTCAAAGTAATTGAACAATTCAAAATCAAATTTTAAAGAAAAATATTTTTAATAATTGAAGTTATCTATTATAATATAAAAATATCTATTTTAATATTCAATACTATACTGAAGAGATATTTATTTTTTGTCTAAAAATATTAGAAAAAAAAATAAAAAAAAATGTTAAAAAAAATTGGGACATTTATTTTGAAATAATCATACATCAAAAATTTATTATTTAAAAAATTAATAAAACCCATTTATCGATTCTCCTTCGATTTGAATAACTAAATCTAATCTATTTTTCATATTTGAAACCAATTTTTTCATTAATTCATCTGTTACTTCTTTCCAATTTTTCATTTTCATTTTCCATTTTAACAAAAAACTGTTGAAAAAATAAAAAAGAGAAAAAATGATTTAAAGGAAAAATTTTCATTGTGAGTGGAAAAACTTCAAAACAATACATAATAAATTCAAAATTCAAATGTAAGATGGACCCTTTATTATGATATTTAGTTTATTTGTGTATATTACAACAAATAAAACAACAAATCAAAAAATAATTCTTTATTGAATTTTATTCTTATCTAAATCTGTTATTACTTGTATTAATTTTTTGAAAAATCTTTTACTAATTCTAATTTCACATTTTTTAATCATTTGGGTTCCCTTCTTTTTGTTTTTAACATGCTCTAGACCAAAAAAAGAGATAAAAATATTTAAAGTATTAAAAACCGTGATCTTCTATCTTTAAACAAGCTGAACATGTTATGACAAGATCTTAAAAAACCTGGAGAAATAGAACAAACCAAACCTGATGAAATTAAAGTGAAATAAATTTATCTATTTATATAATCTGAATAGTAGAAACTTTCGATGAATCAGTAAAGTCAATTGGCGCTCTATATTGGGATTAACCCCCAAAAAAAAGTATTAAGGAATTTTATATAACAAAAAAAAAAAAAAAAAAAAAAATTAGTAAGCAGACAAGAATAAAAAATTTGTTAAAAAAAATCGTTAATATTAAAAAAATTCACTTTTAAAATGAATCTTGATATATAAACTTCAAAGTTAAGATTATCATAAAGCTAGATATTTTATTTAATATATAAACTTAATTCCAAAAATTTGGACACAATTTAAACAGTTGAAATATATAACAATACCACACTTTACCTTTAATTTACAAATAATTTTGATTTTAAAAACTATTTAACTTTTTTTCTTTTTATTTTTATTTTCATTTCCTAATTTTACAATCTTTTTCCTTAGATCTGGATTTTTTTTTTCGATGCTTGATAGAAAGTTTGTGTTGAGTTTTTTAAATTGAAATAACAAATACAATTGGTTGATCGTATATTAACATTTCAATAGATCAACAATATTGGTTTAATTTCAACAAAATTACCAATACCTATTTTGTTCCACTCAAACAAAAATTTTGGACACACCAATTTTGTTTTATATATATATATATATATATTTCTTTTATTTGTATGAAAATCGATTACTTATTAAAACATTAATACTCGGGTTACTTAAATGTGGTTTTATATCCTGTTTGGAAAAAGATAATAAATATAGTTTTTTTTTTACTTATTTTTGATTTTGGGTGTGTCTATATTTCTTGAATAGGTTTTCAGTTGGGCAAATAATTCGGTATTTATATTAAAATCCAATAGAGTACCAAGAATGGAATTTTCTACACAAAATGAAATAACAACAACATTTTCAACTTTGGTCATACGAAAAATAATTTTTTAGTCCCGTTTTTAGAATTTTTTTATTATTTATAAATTTCTTTTATTTAACATCCCTCTTTCTCTTTTTCTTATTATTGTTTATAAATATTTTATATTTCTTTTTAACATCAAAAGAAAAGTTATCACATGAATTATTATTGGCATAATATTACCGGTAGCTTAACAAACTCGATATAGATTTTGAATTTGGGCAAATAAAAATAATGTTTTTGAATCACTTTTCCTAAAGTCGTTAAAATTATCTTTTTCAAGATAATAAAAGTTACATTTCAAAAAAAAAAACAATAACTTTTTTGATTTGGTTGTTATTATTGAGCATTTAATTCATAATTCCAATTGTATACCCAAGTTCAACAAATTTTGAAGGTAAAATCCTTGATTTATGAGGTAATCTTTAATTATGAATTGAATTTGTTACAAAATTTTCATAATTGTCTTAATAATTATGAAATATTTCTTATTTTTACGAAATGATTCACTCTTTTATTTGATTCAATTTATTGAAAATAATTTGGCTTTTGATCATTATTTTGAAATAGTTTTATTAATAGTAGTGCTTTATGAAACCAATAATAACTGTAATTTTCGTTTATAGTCTGTTTCTTTGACCTTTTAATAACCAATCTTATGAGAAAAAAGAAACACAACTCTGTTAAAACATAGTTTTAAATTTTTTACTACATTTTATTTTAAATAACGTATATTAACAACAAAAAAAAAACTGTTTTAAACATGCTCAGAAATTCTTATAAAGTTGTAGATTGATCACCTATGAACTAAAATGTCAAGATAATACAGTTTACAAAAGTCAATTTTTCTTTCATTTCAAGTAACATATCCCTTAAATTCTTAATTTGAAATTGTTTTTTTTGATAGGAGAAAAGATCAGTTTTTAATACTTGTGTCATGATAAATAGATCTGAAAAGATTCTGTTTCTGTTCTTTCGGAAAATAAACACTATCTTTCTCCAGCTAACTTGTTTGAAAGAGAATGAAAAAGACTTTTAAATGCAAGAAGAGTTTGTTCAACTATTCTGTTTTGAAAAATTTGATCAACTGATATTAGACCATAAAACACCTTATGTTTATAGCCAAAAAATATATAAGAACAAAACAATTGTTGAACATTAAAGATATGATTAGTAACCCATAGACCACCTTATTTGATTTTTTTTCTAATCACTAAAACTTTTTTCAAACTCAAATTCTAAATATGAATTTATCAATTCGGGAATAAAGAAAAAATTTCAAGGTTCTATTTGTTTCAAAATAAATCTTAACAAAATTTTCTTTCAGCTTTCGACGAAAAAAGAGATTAAAAATCATCTAAAATTTCAATTTTTTAATGCAATAAATCCGCTTAAATTATTAATTACACCATAGAGAATTGGGACTTTGTTGTTTTGTTTTAATTTTTGTAATGTGATTATGTTGGAAAGTTAATTGAAAATTTTGATCTTTTTATTTGACAATTAAAAAATTTCATTTGGAATTCAGGTTTTTGGTTGTGAAAAGTATCTTTTCAAAATGCAAAATACTTTCTAAATACCAAAAAATAGGCTCTTTTATTTTAAAAAAATAAATATTGAAGAATGTATTTAATTATTTGTAAAAAAAAATGTGAATAAAAGATCTAAACTTTGAAAAAAAAACTTAATTAAATTTTACCAAAGTTATTCCAAATTATTAAAGACACTCAGAATACTTATCACATATTGTTCAAAAATTCAATCATAATCTTACAACAATCTCGAAAAACTCCATATCTAATAATTTCTTAAAAAACAAAAAAATAGACAGATTTATACCTGTCAGTAGGAATTTAAAAAAAATACTCTTAATTCTTTTCTGTATCCTTGAAATAAGTTTTCATTCATTGAATAATTAAAATCGGAATATTCTTGGAAAAATTTATTTTTTCTATCCTTTAGCTTTATTTTCATTCGAAGTCCAACTTTTATGAAGAAAAATCTGCGAAGTGTTGGATTAGAATTACTTTTCTTGGCTTTCTTTCTTTTTTCATTCGGTATTAATGATCTTATTGATTTTTTTTTTTGTATATTTGTGTCACTTTATTAAAAACTTACCTACAGATTTCAGAACAAGAAAAACAATCAAACAAAACTTTCTTCATTACAAACAAAAAAAAAAATAATACTGTTCATTTAAACCCTAACCGAAATTATCAAAAAAACCCTTTTTATTCAAAAAAAAAAAAAAAAACCCAAAATTAATCAAAAAATAACCAAAACAACCAAAACCAAAAACAAAACCAAAACCAAAACCAAAAACAGTTCAACTCAGATGTGAGCCTGAATTAATTGAAGGGCCTAATGTTGTTAGCAGCACGACGGATCCAATACAAAAAAGTCCTAGTGTAACACAATTAATAAATTCTGGTAACTGGGTTGTCTCATGGGATGACAACCGCGATGGAGACATGATCTATGGCCAAAGGTATTCCACTGTGGGTACGGCACTAGGTCTTGATGGAACGGGTGGTAACATAATGGATTTCAATCTTTCGCTGTCCAAAGAAAGCTGCTGCTCGAAATTGGGGCAGCTAGTTGACGGCGGGTGGGTTGTTGCATATGTTGTGAATCAAAGCAATTCTCAGGATATTGCCTTCCAAAGGTTTTCGCAGAGCGGAGAGATCCTTATTGGTGAGACGATTGCCAATGACGATGCAAATGGCTACCATTCCAGCCCTGACATCCAGGGGCTAAACAACGGCGGATGGGCGATTATTTGGACTGACTTTCGAAACGACGACAAATACAGCGACATCTATGGGCAGGTCTTTGACTCGAGTGGTGTCAAAGTCGGTGAAAATTTCATCGTTAACGACCAAAGCATCCAAGAAATTCGAAGGAACGCCAAGCTTTCTAGTCACCTGGACGACTCCCTTTCATCGTTTGTTGTCTTTTGGGAGGACTGGAGACTTGGCTACTCAAAAATATTTGGGCAATTATTTAATGGAGGAGACGCTTCAACAAACGGAGACAATTTTGAATTGACTCCGAGCAAACTCCAAGCGCAATTTGAAATTGACATTTCTCCATTACTAAACGAAGAAATGCAATATGTCGTGGTTTGGAGTTCCTTCCAAAATTTGAACCAAATGGATTTGTGGTACATAATAATAAGCAGTGACGGAAGCAAAATTGACGGCAAAGAAGAGCCAAGCTTTGTTGAGCAAATTGATGGCTTGCGGGACAACCAAATCACCCCAAGTGTCACGGGCATTTACGACGGCGGGTTTTTGATCGTCTGGGACGACGATCGAGAGCAGATCGACAATTCCATTTATTCGGTAATGTATAACAAGGAGCAACAGATCATTGGAGAAGAGTTTTTGATCTCGAATTCTGAATTTAAATCAGAGGCCGATCCAGTAGCGCTGTATTCGGACGCAGACAATCTAGTTTTTTATTTATGGTTTGGCTCTTCCTCAACGGCTGACAACGAGGGCGTCTTTTATTCACTCTATAATATTTCTTTGTCCTACCCAGTCTTAAGCATACCATTGGCAGATCAATACGGCAAATCGGCTTATGATCAGTTCAGTTATCAAATACCATTTGACAGCTTTACCTGCTCTGACGAAATAATTACTTACCAATCCCAACTATCAGATAACGAAGATCTGCCCGACTGGCTGGAATTTAATTCGGATTCAGACAATAGGACATTTCATGGCACCCCGGTTGGGTGCTCCGACGATTTGAATGTCAAAGTAATAGCCGAATGCTGCAGTAATAAGATTTACGATGAATTTTATTTACAAGTAGAGAACAGGGAAGTCGACATTAATGAAAGCATCCCCGAATATCGAATTGCAATGGGGAACTTGCTCGATTACTATTTACCACCAGACAGCTTTGCAAACAACGAAAAAAATGAAGAATTGGTTTATTCCGTGAGTATTTATAATGACGAATATGAATGGCCTGATTGGCTCAACTGGCTGCCCAATGAAAAAAAATTTGTTGGCTTGGTCACCGAGAAATGTAGGAGAACCTACCCCATTTTAGTTGCTGTAAATGACACCTGTGAGTCCAACACAGCACAAAGTCAAATTTTTAATTTAACCATTACAAATAATGATCCCTATTTGAACAAGACCATTGAGGATCAATACTATCCCATTAATCAAGAATTTGAATTCATTTTCGATCAAGATACCTTTGCCAACGATGAGGAAATTGAAAAATTAACTTACCAAGCACAATTAATCAATGGCGATCCGCTACCGGATTGGCTAAATTTTGATTCCAATGGAAGGAAGTTTTATGGCGTAAGCCCAAATCAATGCGATTTGCAATTACAAATCAAGGTGATCGCCACAGACGAGTGTAGTACCAATGAAAACGCCATGACTAATTTTACTTGGACCTTTGAATACATTGACCCAAAGGTGCTCAATGACCCACCAGATCAAAACTATAATGTTTCAACAGAGTTTAGTTTTAATATCCCAGACGATACCTTTAATAACACAGAATTAATTAGCAATCTTACCTATCAGGCAATTCTCAGTAATGGCGATCCTTTGCCTCAATGGCTAAATTTCGATCAATCCGAGGGAACCTTTTCCGGGGTCACGCCAGATGGATGCCGAATCGACAATGAATACATCATAAACATAACAATTCTATACAATTATTGCCAAACGAATGATAGCAGTGACGAGGATGCCGATGGCGAAGAAAAATCCATTGCGCAATTTAAATTCACTGTTTATAATAACGCAATAACACTGCTAAGCCCAATCGGCGATCGAGACTATTCCATTGGGGAAACAATAAATTTCCAAATCGATGAGCAAGATTACATTTCCCACATAGACAAGAATGAACAATTGGATTATGCTGTGTCCTTAATTAACGGGGACCCTCTACCGGAATGGATTGCATTCAATTATGATGAAAGCGAAAAAATCTTAAAGTTTCAAGGTAATGCACCAATTGGCTGTTCAATTAATTTAAATGTGAAAATGCAAATCAATGACAGTTGCTATACAATAACGGATCTATTTGACATGTACGTCATCAACCAGGCACCTACCAACTTAAAGAGTATCTCAAAATTCAGTTATTACATTGGCGAAGATTTCCAATATGCCTTCCCTGAAGATTTATTTTCCAATCAAGAAGATGTGAATCTTGAAACGTTAACTTATCAATTAAAATTATATGACGAAGATACAAACCAATATCAGGATTTACCAAGTTGGTTAAATTTTTACCCTGAACAAGTCAAAATGAATGGAACCATCCCTAAGCAATGCCCAGAAACCCACCAACTCGCCTTAATCGCAACAGATTCCTGTGCAGACGAAGACCACCGAGCTGAGAGCCACTTTTTGTTTGAAATCCAAAATGAAAGCCCGATTAATATTAACCCAATTCCGTATAGGAGCTTCCAAGTAGGAGATCTGATGTCCTTTGTCATCCCCGAAAACACTTTCATCAATGTGGAAGAAAACGAAGACCTAACCTATCAAGCACAGTTAATTAATGACGAGCCCTTGCCCGATTGGCTAGCATTTGATCCAGATGAAAGAAAATTTTCTGGTGAGGCGCCCTTTGGCTGTCCAATCATTTATCGAATTAATGTTACCGCGAGTGATTCCTGCTTTTCTGCACATACCATTTTCAATATCGAAATCACAAATGAGCCACCAAGCACAACTTATGACTTGCAAGATAAATTTTATGAAATTTCGACAAGTTTCTTTTTTGAGATCCAATATCTTTATAGTGATATCGACAGACACGAAATCTTAGATTACGAATTTTTCCAGCAAAACGGGGATCCATCACCAGACTGGATTTTCTTTAATGATAATAGATTATTTTTTTTTGGTGAGACCCATGAAGGCTGCACGAGGGATTGGTATTTCTCTCTTAGGGTCCAAGACACTTGCTACACAGAATATTCCAATTTCACCTTTACAGTTAATAACACAGAGCCAATTGTTAGGGTCCCACTCGCCGATCAGGAATTTGAAGCTGGGCAATACTTTGAATATACCATCCCAGAGCCAAGTATCGAAAATTATGAAACACAGGAGCAACTAGATTTTAGTGCAGTCACCACGGATGATGAAGGCAGCGAACAGCCGCTCCCGAGTTGGTTAAACTTTGATTCTGATGGCAGAGAATTCTCTGGCACAATCCCAGAAATATGTGCCAAAGACTTTGACATCAAAGTAATAATTAACGATAGTTGCTTTACGATCTTTGACATTTTCAATTTCAAAATCTTGAACGAGGCACCATTACTGAATGTGAATGAAACAATAGATCGTCAACAGGTAATCAATGGTGAATATTTTGAATACATCTTTCCAGAAAATTTGTTTCTCAATGAAGAGTACTTTGAAACATTGGATTACTCATCAGAATTAATTAATGGTGAAGACTTGCCCGATTGGCTAGCATTTGATCCAGATGAACGGAAATTTAATGGGAATAGCCCAGAGGGATGCTCCATTGAATACGAAATCGTAATTTTAGTCAATGACAGCTGTGCAACTACAAACACTAGCTTTATGCTAGATGTTATCAATGAACCGCCAATCAAAAACGGATCCATTGGCAAATTGAAATTCGAGAGAAATGCAACCTTCGAATACGTCTTCCCCCTTGGGCTCTTTATTAACAACGACCTCGATGAAACTTTGGTCTACACATCAAAATTGTCCAATGGCGAAAACCTGCCCGATTGGATAACCTTTGATCCCGATGAAAGGAAATATAGCGGATCAGCGCCCGACATCTGCGGGCTAATTTTGCAAATCGAATTGAACGCAACAGATTCCTGTTCAATTGTAAATGAAATTTTTATAATCCAAATTGGACAAGACCCCCCACTGTTAAAAACCCCCCTTGAAGATAGGACCATTTTATTTGATGAAATCATAGACTTCACCTTCCCCGAGGATGCCTTTATTAGCAGTAATGATACCGCAGATGACGATGACTTGAGTTACGATGCAAAATTATCGAATGGCGAGTCGCTACCAGATTGGCTGGCATTTGATCCCCTGGAAAGAAGGTTTGTTGGCCATTCGCCAGATTGTGCCGAGATACTATACATTACAGTGAATTGCTCCGACAGTTGCTATTCCATTTATGACGAATTTGAATTGGAAATCCAAAACGATCCACCAATGCTAATAAATTCAATTGGCGATCAAACCTTTGAACAGAACATAGACATTGTATTCGTTTTCCCAAATGACACTTTCCAGAATAATGAAAGTTCCAAACAAGAATTAACCTACGATGCAAAATTGTCCAATGGCGAGCCGCTACCAGATTGGCTGAACTTTGATCCGCTCGAAAGAAAGTTTTCTGGCAAAACCCCAGACGGCTGTGGCTTTGTACTAAATATTTTCTTAAATGCAAGTGACAATTGCGATTGGGGCTATGACGAATTTAAATTTACAATTAATAATAATCAACTTTATCAGAACAAGAGCATTCCAGATCAATATCAATATCAAGTCAACGAAACTTTCAATTTCCTTATTGCAAATGGCACATTCATTAACCACGATGCCGATGAAGAGACCACTTATCAAATTACCCTATACAATGGCGACCCCTTACCAGAATGGGTCCAATACGTGATCAATGATTACGATGAAATTTCGTTTTTTGGCCAAGCGCCATTACAGTGCTCATTTGATACAGAAATTTTAATTACCGTGAGTGATAGTTGTAATTCAATCCAAGATCAATTTACTATTGAAATTACTAATTCTAAATTAGAACAACAAATGGATTTAAGTAACCAACAATCTGAGGTTGGTGAGGCCTTTGAATACATTTTTCGCGAGGGTACCTTCCTTAACGATGACCAATTTGAAGACATTTACTATGAGGCAACACTAACGGATGATGACCCACTGCCCGATTGGCTAAAATTTAATCCCAGCGAAAGAAAATTTCATGGCCAAGCGCCATTACAATGTGGTGACTTATGGGAAATCAAATTAATTGCACAGGATAACTGTACCCAATTGGAAACAAGTTTTTATTTTACCATTAATAATAACCCTATTAGCAAAAATAAATCATTAACAGATCAACAATCCGTGGTTGGTGAATACTTTGAATACATTTTTGATGAGGATACCTTCCTTAACGAGGACCAATTTGAAGACATTTACTATGAGGCAACACTAACGAATGACGACCCACTGCCCGATTGGCTAAAATTTAATCCCAGTGAAAGAAAATTTAATGGCACGATGGCATTTGGATGCCAAGAAGAATTCGACATTAAATTAATAATTTCTGATAATTGCTCCAATATTATAGATTCCTTTAAATTTACTAAATTAAATACAAAGCCAACGATCAACCAAACTCTCGAGAGTTATAAGTATTCCATTGGGGTTGACTTCCAATTTCAAATTAGCGACAATTCCTTTAGCAATGAAGAAATTAACGAAGATTTACAATATGGTGCCAAATTATATAATGGCGATCAGGATTTGCCAGATTGGCTAAATTTTGATTCACAAAATCTGATTTTCAATGGTACAACGCCAATGGGTTGCCAACAGAATTTGTTAATCAAGTTATCAGGCGAAGATAGTTGCTCTGCTGAAAGCCAATTATTTTATTTAAACATTACAAATGAACCTCCGATTATAAAAGACCAACTCGAAGACCAAACTTATCAAGGTGGCGATTTGATTGATATTAATTATCCAGAAGATACCTTTACGAATACTGAAGATCAAAGTATCGAAACTTTGACCTATGAAGCTCTGCTATCCAATGGTGACTCCTTGCCAGGTTGGCTAAATTTCTATCCTGATGAATTCAAATTTAATGGCACTGCCGATAGCTGTGGGGATAATTACCAAATTGATTTAATTGGTAAGGATTCTTGTTATGAAATTAAGAACACTTTTAATATTGAAATTGTAAATGAGCCGCTAGTTTTATTAAACGCAATTGAAGATAGGTATTTTGACATCGATGAAAAAATTAATTTTACCATCCCCAAGGAAACCCTTTTTTCGAATGATGAAATTAACGAGGAATTAAGTTTCAAAGTTACTCTATACAATGGTGACCCCGTACCAGATTGGTTAACGATTGATGCAGAAGAATTAAGCTTTATTGGATACAATGATCAATTATGTAACACTGATAACCTTCACATTAAAATCGAAATCTCGGATTACTGTACAACAATTAAAGACGATTTCGAGTTAATATTTAATAACGGCGTGCCAGTTTTAAACAATTCAATCCCAAATTATTATTATAACACGCTAGATGAAATCGATTTCATCATCCCCGAAGATACCTTTGACAACCCAGAGGATCCAAGCGCTGAAACGTTAACATATGAAGCTCGGCTATCCAATGGCGACCCCTTGCCAAGCTGGTTAACCTTTCTCCCCAACGAAGAAAGATTTGTAGGTGTTGCACCTGATGGGTGTAGCTCAATGCACGAAATTCAAATAATAGTGCAAGACAATTGTAATGAAATCACGGAAAATTTTTGGCTATTTATTGAAAACCACCCTATTTTGATTAATGAAAATTTAGAAGAATACTCAATACATATTGGAGAGACTTTGAATTTAAATATTGAAAATATTTTTAAAAATGAAGATTTAAACGAACCATTGACATATTCCTCAACCTTGGCCAATGGCAAGGACTTTCCAAGTTGGTTGCATTTTGATGAAAATTTGAAAACGTATTATGGTAACATGCCAATTGGTTGTTCTCAAACCATATCAATAAGACTATTTGCCAATGATACATGCTATTTATGGAATACCTACCATGATTGGCAATTGAAGGTTGTTAATGATGTACCAGAGGCTAATAACACCATTGAAGATCGTGAATATTATTTATTAGAAGATTTTGAATTCAATATTAACGACGATTCCTTTATCAACCAAGAAGCACTCTTCGAAACTTTAACCTATGAAGCCTTTTTATTTGAAAATGATAATGATGCGCCCTTACCAGATTGGGTAACATTTGATGCCAATACAAAGCAATTCAGTGGGATCTATGATGAAGGGTGCGATGAAGATTTAAATATTAAAATCCAGGTAACAGATAGTTGTGATAGTAACGCTATATCACAATTCTTCCATTTGAAAATTACGAATATCGCCCCTCAAATTGATGAAATAATTAGCGACCATACATTTACCTCCAATGAACCATTTAATTTTAATTTTACACAGCAGTCTTTATTTATTAATCCAGACGCAAACGAAAATGTCTATTATTACACACAGTTATCCAATGGCGGAGAATTGCCAAGCTGGCTAAATTTTGATTCAACGGAATTAAAGTTTTCTGGCAGAATACCAGTAACTTGCCCAGAGACTTATCAAATAGATTTAATAATCACCGACAGCTGTCAAAATAACGTGAATTATCAAACCTTTAATTTGGTTATTGAAAATGATCCTCCCGTCGTCAATCGGAAAATCGAGAATTTCGAAATCCATTCTTCAAATGACTTCGTTTTTTATTTGCACAATGATTCCTTTATAAACCCAGACCCCTATGAAGAACTCGAATATGACCCTAGAATAGACGGCAACCAATTATTACCAGATTGGATACGTTACGATGACGACCAGAATTCCTTCATGGGAACAGCCCCACAAGGGTGTGATCAGACTTTGAACATCACAATATACTCTGGCGACCCGTGCTATTATGAATACACAAGTCAATGGTTTTTATTAAGTGTCTTGAATGAACCTCCAGAAAGAAACCAATTAATCCCCGACCAAACAATACATATCAATCAAGAGCTTGCGTACCAAATTCCTCAAAATAGCTTTTATGACGATGAAGGGTTTGAAAACTTAAATTTTAAAGCCAAGTTATCCAATAACGAACCTCTACCAGACTGGCTGAATCTTGACGAAAATACTGGCATATTGTATGGTAACGTTCCAAATGTTTGTACTCAAACTTTATCAATTCATGTTTTCGCCTTTGATACCTGTGGGGTGCAATATGCTGAAAACTATCTAAATTTAACAATACTTAATGAAAACGTAATATTACAAATCCCAATTCAGAACTACTCAATATCAGTTACACAAGACTTTGAATTTTATATCCCCGAAAATACCTTTTTACAAACAGAAATAACCGAACAATTAGTATATTCAGATCCTAAAATCATTTTATCAAATAATGATGATGGCGACGATCAGCTCACTTATCAAGATTTACCAAGTTGGATAACTTTTGATATCGATCAAAATATGGCAAGATTTTCTGGAACAGCACCCTCAGACCAATGTAAAGATTATTTAAATATATACATCGCGGTAAATGAAGATTCTTGTGATACCAATACATTAAATACTAACTTTTTCCTAAATATAATTAATGATCCGCCAGTGGTTAATAAAAAAATTAATGATCAGTTTATTAATCTCGACGAAGATTGGGAATTCCAATTTGATATCGATACCTTTACTAATAGTGAAAACGATGAAAATATTTATTATTTAGCCTTTGCGAAAAATAAAAACCAATTGCCAGATTGGTTGTCTTTCGATCCTGATAACAGAAAGTTCTCTGGCACAACACCAGATGATGAGCAAACTGTCGAAATCGAATTATATTGCTATGACTCCTGTGATAGTAATGTGATAATGCTGCCATTTAAACTAAATATACAGGAAGATTCAGGAAAGAATACATTCTATTTATCTTTAATAATACCCTTTGCAATATTATCATTGTGTATAATACTTTCAATGATTTTGTTTTTATTTTACAGGAAAAACAAAAGAAAGGAAGAGGAGCAAGAGATGGCAAACAATTTTAATACAACAGAAAATAGTAACATGTCAAGTAATGCAGAAGAAAATGAAAATTCTAGCGACGAGGAAAACAGTGATAGTGATAGTGATAGTGATGAAGATGATAAATCTTCTGGATTTGAAAACGTTTCAGATAGAGAATTCCAAAACGTAGAGCAATTATAATGATTTTTCTTTTTTCTTTTTTCTTTATTGTTTTTTATTTTTTCTTTATTGTAGAAATATTACTAATCGAAACTTGTTTCAATAAATACTTATTGTTTTCTTTATTTTTCTTTTTTAAGCAAAGTTACAACTGGTGAGATTTTTTATTATTTTTCAGAACCATTTAAGGTTTTATTAATTGTTGAATAAAAAGATCAAAATTTTTAGTAAGCTTTCCAACAAAAAATCACAACTCAAGAAATTAAAATAAATCATCAAAGTCCCCAATTCTAAAAGAGAAATTAATAAGTTAAACTTCTTGTTTGCATTAAAAATTCAAAATATACATGATTAAAAACAGTTTTATGGAAAGCTGAATAAAAATTTTGTTTCATTTATTTTGCAACAAATAGTATTTCCGAAAAAGTGACGAATTCAATATCTTAATTGTTCTGTCAATGCATATAAAATTATGTTTTGAAAGGATTCTATTCTTAAACTAATTATCCCAATTTAATGCATTAATGTCACCATAGATTTATCTATAATCAAAGTATTTTGTAATTTGGTTCAATGATATTCATGTGCCATGGCTCAAATAGTTTCTGTGATTTCTGTGACTCTCAAAAATCTATTATAAATGTTATTACACAATAAATTATTACATTTTTTACTAATGATCACAATTAAAAAAGTGTAATTTTTGGAAATTTTTTTTTTAATTCTTTTTCCAAAATCTAAAAATAGAAACTTCAAAAAAATAGCATTACAATAGTTAAAAATTCATATTATAGAACTTCTACAAAAGTAACTATTTTTTGAATTTATTACATTTCAAAGTTTAACTCAATAATCATCAACATAAAAAGACCAATCACTGAAATATTTTGTTTCCTTTTTCTGAAAGATAGTTGTAACATCAATATATTTCCCTTATTTCCGAAATAATTTGTCAAAAAAATCTATTCCTTAATTATTCAATTTTTTATAATAATTGAATTTTATAGCAACTAATCTTCATTTCGCCACAAATTTAAGAAAGATATTTTACAGCTTTGGAGGATGAATATTGATAATTTAACCTTTAAATTTGGGGCTAAATACAGATTTTTTTCTGAAATTTTTGGGTTTTTTTACTAATACAAAGATCATTTTTAATTGATGAGATCAACATATAATACTACTTGATTAATTATTTTTTTCGAGACATTTGAACCATGTAGCACTAATTTGATTAGACCCAATAACAACATACTTTGATAGTAGACTTCTCCATGGTAGAAGCTAATCCATTAAGAGAATGTTAATAGTGATTGGATTTGTAACTTTTGGATTCATTTCAAAATATATTCATTTAAATATTTCCAAAAAATTCGTAAAAAAAAATTGTACTTTTATATTCGAAAAAACACAGTACAATAAAATTCAATAAAAAAATCAAAATATGTTAAGTTTAAAGAGGATTCGTTACAAAACCATAAAATAAAGTTATAATTTTTCATATTTTGAGAGTTTTTATAGAGATTAAATCTCTTTAGAAAACACTTTTTAAGATCAAATAGAAATAAATAAGAACCATAAAATTGTACCAGAAGTTAAATTTTATAAGTCAAATATAAAATAACCATATCTTCATGCTTTTGTTGGGGAATTCTTGATATCAACCATGTTCACACTCCTATTTCACTGATTTTTTTTTGCTATTTTCCACTTATGTGATTTTTTTTTTTATTTTTGACTTCTTATTGCAAAAATGAAATTATCGATAAATTAATAATAATGACGATTAAAAAAAAGAACAGTGAATACTCACTAGAGAAAAAATAATTGTCATTGACGGAGAATCTGTTTTTACTATTTTTTTCAAGGAAGAACTTTATTTCAAGTAATTTATATTAAATTAATATTATAATATATTTTAATAATTTTATATTTCCGAAAAAGAACTCTTTGTTGTATAATAATAAATTTCTAAGAACAAATCAATTTTTTTATTAAAATAATATTTTATTGTTATAATAGTTTTAACTATGAAAAAGGGTGACTCAAAAATTTTTGAAAATAGAACTTTAATTAACAAAAATTTTCAATGAATTCTATAATTCAAATCCTAAAGTAAAATGAAAATTGTAATCAAAAAAATTATGATTATTTTATTTTTGTCTGATTATAATAAGCATCTAATTGAATGATTTTTTTCTATATCAAAAGATATTATTTATTATTATTCGATAAACCAAATTTAAAAAGTACAAATTTTAAAATATTGATATATCTAAATTATATATAAAAACGATAAATTGCGAGAATCAACTATATATTGGGAATTAATAAAAGTCAAATTAGAAGTTTTATTTATTAATTTTCACACCCACACTTATTTTTTATAAGGTCTTATTCAATAACTTCTTGATTAAAGGATCAAACAATAGATAGATAAGATATTCCGAACCTCTAAAAAAAAAAATAAATTAAATGGCACTTGATCAGATTATCTACCAATAATTTAAAATATTATTGAAATGTTAAAAAACCAAAATGTGAAAATAAATTGTAAAAAATTGATTTTTTATTGTTTAAGGTTTTTTTTTAATTATGTTGTAAAAGTAAATATAAAATTTAAATATACATGGATTATTATTATTAAATAATCCAAAAAGTGTTGAATCAATAATTGCTCCAATAATCTTCTTATTAGATAACGCTAAACAAGTGAAAACATTATTTCTCAATTTATCGAGTATTTTTGATAACAATCAATTTTTCGAAGAAAGTATAAAATAAATTTCATCTTCAAGATATATATATATATATATATATATATAACCTTTCAATAATAGATATTTTTGAATCGTCGCATTAGATTGAATTAATGACTAACTTTACCTCGAAACAACACATATTTCGAAAAAAATAATAAAAATGAAATTTAAAAATGTTCTTACAGAGTTATTTATCACATAAATCTAATGATTAATTTTCAAAATACGTATTAATAATTGAAATTTTATATTTTGCAGTGTTAAGGAGATATTTAAGTATGTTTCTACAAAAAATCAATTTTTCTCAAAAAAACTGGACAAAGAGAGGCATCATATTCTTATATTTCTGTTGGCTCTAGACAAATAGTTAAAAAGATCATCTAGCCATCACTACTACCTAATCTAACCAATAAAAAGACCCATTAAACATATTTCGTTCAAACACAATTGTTTTTTTTTAATAACAATTATTCATCAATTTTCTATAAACTATTGTTTTACCATCCATCCTCAATTAAACCGAATTATTTTTATTTTCTGTTTGTTAATTTTTTACGATATTTCTCAATTTCTATTTCGATTGAATTTATGTCTTGTACTTCTATTTTGTCAATTTCTAATAACTCTTTATTGATTTTGACAATTTCAATTTCTTTAAAGAGTTGTATAGTTGCCTTTTCTTTCTCTATTAATTTCAGAATTTCTTGTTGATCAGATTTTTCTTCTTGGATTTTTTGATCTAATTTTAATCTAATAATATTTTTTTCATTAATTCTTTGATTTATCTCCTTTATTTGTTTTTCAAGTTCATTTTTTTCTGTTTCTAAAGCTTTTAGAGTATTTTTTTTTTTGATATTTATATAATTCTCATAATCATTTTGATATTGATCAATTTTTGTTTCAAGCATTGGGATCATACTAGAGTTTTTTTCAAGAACCTTGTTTAATTTTCTTTGTTTTTTCTTCTCATTTTTAAGTTCATTTTCCAATTGGATCGTAGTTATTCGATACTTTTTTTTTATTTTTTTATTGATAAGAATTAGCTTTTCATAATGTGATATTTTGAACATCAAATTATTTGTTAAAATTTGGAGATCTGTTAATAGTTTTTTCTGGTTAAGTACATTGAAAGAGATTTCCTGGATAAATTTTGTATAATTTGATTGCTCTTGAATTGCAAGTTCTTTCAGTTTATTCAATTCTTGAAAGTTTAATACTTTGGATTCATTATTCATTTTGATCTATAATTATTTAATAGAAAAATAATAATTTTTTTTTATTACAGTTTTCTATCTTCATATTGGTCAACTGAAAACAATTGTTCTTTATTAAATGATGTTTAATTTCATTTTTATTGTTTCTATAATTCTTCAAAGTTTCCTGAATAAAATCAAATATAAAGTATCATGTATTTTCATAATTGTTCTATCCATTATTATAAAAATAGAAAAACTCTCCAGAAGTTCTGGGCAAATTATTTTATCATTGTAGAAAAAAAGTGAAACTGGAAAAAAAGTGAAACATGGTTTTTAATCGGGAACATTACTACAAATGAAAAGTAAGATCAATTAAAAAAAGAATAAATACTTAAATAAAGACAAAATGAAGTATTCAGAACAATAAAAGTTTTTTTAAATACTATCTTTTAGATATGGGAATTTGCTTTGATTGATCTCTTATTAAAAATTTGTTCAAAAAATTGACTATTTTTGCGATCTCCAAAACCACACCAAAAATTTCGATAATCAAGTAGATTTAAATTGAATTTGTTGGGTTGATTGAAAATAATATAATAGATTATTATTTGAAGTTAATTGTTTCTTCTTTTAATTGATCTTACTTTTCTTTTTTAGTAAGGTTCCCGATGAAAAACAGTGTTAAACTTTTTTTCCCAAACGGTTATTTCAATTTTTTTTATTTTAGAAATGACTGAATATTCTGTAAATTATAAAAAGATAAGATCTTATATTTTAGTTGAAAGAATATTTGTTTTCAAAGGAATATAAATCATCAATTTCAAGTTATTCATTTGGCAAACATTGAGGAAAAGAAGTTTTTAAGAGAAAGATTCTAATTTTAATTGTAAACATTCACGGGACAAAACCAAGATTCTATGTTTTAAATATCCTTGAATCTTTTTGTATTTTTAAAGATCCAAATACTATTTTCCAATCGAGAAAAGAATAATATTATTTCAAGTTCCCAAACTTTTTTCAAGATTTTTTTTCTTCAACAACCCAAGATCTTCAAAACAATCAAGTAGAAATTACATTTTTCTTGTTTTAATTAGCTCTTCCTATATTGATTTGTTTTTTGAAATAAAATTTAACTTGATATAAGGACTATCGAAAATAAAGCTACCACTGGTGTTTTAAAAATTAAAACATCAGCGAATTAGACTCTATATTTCTTGAGATCTAGAAGAACTATAAAATTTCAAAAATTTTGGAATAAATAATTTTGCTAAGATCAGATATTCTAATTGAAGTATTGTCTATTTTCCAATAAAGACTTCTGAATTAATGTAATTAGAAGAAACATGGATAGATTGTTATTTTTACTACCATCTACCAATAAAGTATCTGATATTGCCAAATTCTCTATTACTTAAATTTCAAAATTTATAGTTCTTCTGGATCTGAAGAAATAAAGAGTCTAATTCGCTGACGTTTTAATTTTTGAAACACCGGTAGTGGATTTATTTTACATAGCCCTTAATTTGATATTCTTGGTATTTATACATTCTGTTCAAAAAGAAATCATTATATCTGACCTCAGATGAGTTAAGAGTGGAACCATTTAAAATAGCATGTAGACAATTGATTATTACATTCGAATTTGTTTCAAGAGTTATTTCTATTTTCAGGATCCTGTTAAAATATCTTCAGAAATGGAATGATTTGTTTTTCAAAGAGTAATATTTACTTGTGTTTCAGGACTTTCAAAATTAAATACCCCACCAATCTTATTTTTAAGACAATAGAAATTTTAATTCATGTTATATCACGCTGAGTCAAGAGATCTTTTAAAAAATTAAAATTTTAGTTTTTTTTTATCTAAAATTTTGTAATATTTCCCTAGTCCCAGTATAAAAGCAAAAAATGGCCATTTTTTTATCATTTTTTGTCATTTTTTTTTAATCTCCTTTTTCTAAACCCCCATGAATAAAATACATTTCCTGTTTTAGAACAATGGTATGTCCCATATAATCAAAAAACACGAAAAATGGAAAACTGGACAAATATTCCCAATTAAAAAAATTAAAAAAACAAAATGAAAAAATAAAAATAAATGAAGTTTCTATTTACTGTTGAGAGAAAAATGTTGGACACAGAAAAATGGTTGGACACCATTTTTAATCGGGAACATTAATACAATTGAAAATCAAATCCTATTGATAACTAGGGGACTTTTATATAAATCAAGGTTTAAAGGTGTTAAAAGCTCATTAATCTGTGATTTGTGTAGAATACTCATTTAAATAGTTGATAACTAAAGCAGATCATCCAATTTTAAAAAAATCCAAGTTTTAGTAAAAGTTTACTATTAATTCTAAAAAAAAAAATTTTTAATCTTACTTTAGATTATTAGGGATAAGATTTTGAAATAGTAAAATTACATTAATCATTATTTCAATAATTGGATTATTGTTATTTTCTTTATTTAATCACAAAAGATTGAAATTAAAAATCATTTTCAGTAAGGTTCACAATTAAAATTACTGTCCAACTATTTTTCTCGGTTCAATATTTTTCTCTCAATAGTTAACTTCTTCTTGAAAACTTTTTTTGCCAAAATCATTAAATTCAAAGTTGAAATTATATATATATATATTCTATACAATATGTTATTTTAACTCATTTACTAAAACAAATTCTAAATTATGGGAATTTTATACTCAAAAAAAGACACTAATTTGGTCTTCAAATGTTTTTATAGTTTTTAAATGGTAAAATTAAAAAAAAATATTTACAAAAGATAAAATATCTGGAAAACATTCTAATTTAATATATTAACTTATTTTTTAATTTTAAAGTTTTCTCAACTCCAATTTTTCAAAAACACATAAAAAATACACAGTTATTTCAAAAAATATTTTCTATATTCAAAAGTTGAGAGTGTTTTTATTCTAAAAAAAATTATCACAGTGCTTAATAGAATTAATTTATGAGCTATATTTCGAAAAATAATTATCAGAAAAAAATAGTGCTCAATTTTATTAAGTACATATGAACCAAAGTTGAAATTAAAAATCTTATTTAATCAATTCTAGAAGAAATTCCAAAATAGAATCATTTAATAATTGAAATTATTTTTTAAATATCAGCCAACAAATTTAATAAAACGAAATGAATTTTAAAAATAAATTTTAAGCTAATAAATGTTTATTTTGACATATTAAAAAAGCTATTCCGATTAACAAATATTTACTGATATATTAATCGATCTCAACATCTGAATGTTACAAAATGCTTTTTTTATTGTTTTTTCTAAAACAAAATTAACTTTTGATATTTTTTTATAAATTCATTAAATACCAATCTTTTCTTCTTCTTTTTTGGGGGACATTTCTATAATATTCAAAATATTAAAAAAATTTAATAGAGTGAAAAAATGTTGAAAGATTTTCAAAACAAATGTAATCTAAAATAGATTATTGTAATTCAAAACTTTTTCTTTTTATATTAAAATTTTCAAAAATAGTTTTTCTTTAACGGTTGTGTACCAAATTAATTACTCAATTTTGCCAGGTTTTTTTTTGGTAGAATATATATATCCCTTAGCACCCCGGATTTGCCTAAATTTCATCAAGTTTTTTAAATTAGATTTAAAATGATATTGATCTACTAATATATTAATTTTCTTATCAGTCTTTAATCCAGATTTGAATTATAATAAAACATCAAAATAGTTCAAAGATAAAGTAGTTAAGTTATTGATTTTTTTTTGAAATTGGAAAAAAAAAATAATAATTATTCATTTTTAGATTTTTTTTAAAGATTTTTTTTTTTATTTTATTTTTTTAAATCAGAAATTGTATTACATTAATAGTAATTCAAAACTCAACACATTAATTTATTAATAATAACCACCAAAAAATTTTCCTATTTTTATGATAAAAAAAATAAATAAAAAAATAAATTACTTTGAAATTTAATTTTTTTTTTTAGAAAAAATTTCAATAAATATCCAATTAAGAGTAAAATGAAATTTATTTCTTTAGGCCAAAATTAAATTTTTAATATGATTAATTTCCTAAAACTTTTATTTAAGCAATAGTTAATAATTGAAAATCAAAAAAAAAAAAAAATTGTAAAATAATTTCAATTTATTAAATTGGAATAAAACAAATATAAATTACTTTTTAATCAATAAAATATAAATACCTAAATATAAAATAAAATAAAAAATATAACTCTTAAATATTATTCCAATATAATAAAATAATCTCCGAAACCAAATTTTTTTTTATTGCATTTTGTTATTGGTAAAAATTTGAATAATATATTTGCGATATTCCGATTTTTCCTTAATAAATTAATCCAGATCTTGTTAAATAAGTTTTGATATATGGTCTCTAATTCAACACTATTGTTTATTTTATGTCTAGATTTTAAAAAGTCAAAAAATAAAAAATTGTAAAAAATAAAAAAAAAATCAATTATTAATCTGACTCGAACTATTGACCAAATCATTTAAAATTGAAAAAAAAATCTTGTTGAAAAAATTGTAAAATTTTGCAATGAAAAAAAATTTGATTTTTTTTCCTAATTTAATTTAGATTTTTTTTTATTTTTAAATTATTTAGAATCTAATATAGATATTGATATTGAATCGTAATCAATAGATAAAACAAATTTTATATGTGATGCTATAATAACTTTTATAATGAATAAATTATTTAATCAAGCATTTTAGGCGATTTTGGGGCGCAAAGGGCCCCAAAAAAATTTCCAGTAAAGTATGATGTGTTTTAAATGTTAAAACTAAGAGGTTTTTGATGTCTAGACAAACTTTTCAAAAAAAAAATTTATTTTGACAAAATTTGGAAAAATAATAAAAACACAATAACCAAAAAAAAATTCACAATGTTGAAAATTTTTTTTTCAAGTTATTTTTTTTATTTTAAGTAACTATACAGTTTTTAATTATAAAATTTTCTTTCTAAGATAATTGTTTATTAATTCTATATCTTATAATGCTTTGATAACAGTTCAAATTTAAATTTTTGCTTGAAATGTTTTTAGGTTATTTGGGGTGCTAAGGGATATATATATATATATATATATATATATATGTATACGTCAAATTTATGTGTTTATTTAAATTTAAATAAACTACTTCAGGTTCATAAACCCTGAAATTTGAAAAAAAAACATCTTTTTTCTGGTTGAGATACTTGTTAATTTGTTGTTTAACTGATCAAACTTGGTATGGGTTTTTGCAGTGATACCAAGTGATTATTTTTTTTTTTCTTTATGAAATCAAAATTGAAGGGTCTAAGATTAATAGATTAGTATGTGTTTATTAATGAATTTTGTTTTTTTTGGATCGTGAAAAAAAATGGTTTCCCTAAATGGAAATCACAATTAATTTAATTTTTACAGAAAGAAAGGATGTCTCGAATCATAATGTGAATAAATTTTCAAAGAAACAATCGAACACCTAAAGTCCTTATAGATAAAAGGAGTTCCAAAAAAAAAAAAAACTCTTGAATGAACAGGGCTTGGACAATTTACAAATCTTTCACACTTGGTATTACCCGAAAACAATTCACAACCCTTACAAACAACTTTCAAACACTTTTTAAGGATTAAGGTATTGTAAAACTCTCAAAGTTTATTCAAAAGTTTGGGATTATTGTGTTGTCGATAAGAGTCCGATACTGTCTTTTTTTGAAACTTTTTCTTGAATTTGATTCCAACCAAGAAAACAATATTGAGAAGGAAAATAGACAAAAATTAAAATCCAACAACATGTTGAGGAATAACAATATCTTTTTGAATATTTTTTAGATTAGGTTACTCTTTTATGTTAAAGAAAGAAAGATCCTTAATTCTTGTCTGATCGTATCTAAATATCTCCTTAAAATAGTTTTTGAAGTAAAGTTCCAACACCATATTTGTCTAATACTTTGTTACATTTTTAAAAGAAAATTAAAAAGGACTATGCCAAAATTAAAGAGAAAAACAAAAAAAATTTTTTTAAAAAAGGACTAAAGACAAAAGTTTGAGAAATTTTATTGAATGAAAAAAAAAACAATAACTGTTTCTTTAAAAAGAGAAATTAGACATAAAGTTGCTCTTTAATATATTTTTCATTTCTAAAGAATTCGAAAACCAAATTAAAATAGAAAAAAAATAATAAAAATAAGATCCTCCGAAAAGGATATTAATCATAAGAAACTAATTAATGATCTTCAAAGTACCCATCAACTGCTGTATTTCTGGTGTACTTTGGAAGTTGAACCACCATTTGATCCATTTTTTCATTAACCACTAAATTACAAGACAGCCTGGAGTTGATCCTTGGTTGGAAAACTTCATCCAAGACATCGAATTCTGTGTTTGAGGGCTCTTCAAAAAGATCAAAGAATTTTGGGTCTTTGATATAAACGTGACAAGTACCACATTTGCTAGATCCTTCGCATGCACCATGTAAGCGGATTTTGTTTGAGCGTGCAATATCTAAAACAGTTGAACCGACTTTACCAACAGCCTTGGATTGGTTTCCTTTTTCATCCTCAAAAATTAATGTGATTTGTTTTTTGTTTGCTTTGCTAAAATTGCGGAAAAGGGTGTTTGTTAATAATTGAGATCCAACTTTGAGTGTTTTAGGAATGGAAATTAAAGAAAGACTCATGATATGTATTGAAGGAAATGTCAAAAAAATAAATTTTCAACTTGATTTTTATTCACCAATACTCCTAATTTTCTTCTGCTTTTGGAAATTTGAGGGGCTCGAAAATTTATTAGAACCATTTTTCGTTTGTTGTTACGACATTTTAACAAACTGTTTTGGTATATTAACAAATTATTACTTGTAATAAAGTAAAATAGATTTGAATTTAATTAAATCACATAAATTGGTTTTATTTTGTTCACCAATACTCCAACAATAAAAAACAAAGAAAAGTGAAACAATTGTGAAAAGTATATCATAAAAATATCAAATCATAAAAATTCCTTAACAGTTTAAAAAATTGGTAATAATATGATCATTTTTTGAAACAAAATAAATTTCAATTTGGAATCAAGAATTGCAGTGTTTCTATTTAAGTTGTATATTTCAGAAATAACTTGAATTAATTCAAGAATTTATCTAATTTATAATTTTTAATGCAGAATTCTATATGTACTTAATAAAATTAAGCACTATTTTTTTCTGATTAATATTTTTCGAAATTAAGTTCATAACTTAATTCCATTAAACACTGTGATAATTTTTTTAGAATAAAAACACTCTCAACTTTTGAATATAGAAAATATTTTTTGAAATTAGTGTGCACTTTTTTATTTTTTTTTTTGAAAAATTGGGGTTGAGAAAAGTTTGAAATCAAAGAATAAGTTAATATATTAAATTAGAATGCTTTTCCAGAGAGTTTATCTTTTTAGTTGAACTTTTTTTTTAATTTTACCATTTAAAAATAAAAAAAAACATTTGAAGACCAAATTAGTCCCTTTTGTGAAAAGAAAATTCCCATAATTTGAAATTTGTTTTTGTAAATGAGTTAAAACAAGATAGTGTATCTAAAAATATACATAATTTCAAGTTCGAATTCAATGATTTTGGCAAAACATGTTTCCAAGAAAAAGTTAAATTGAAACTTTATTGGGTATGCTGCACCATTTTGGAAAATTCATAAAAAAATATTTTTAATTCTATTGAGTAATGATAGAGTATTATTCAAATTATAAACAATTATGAACAAATTCTCAAAGTTATCTCCTAGGTTCTTGTTTTTATTATATTTAATTCTAAATTGAGTGAAATTAATAGCGGTTTTGATGATAACAAGATTAATTCACGATAAAGTTACAAAAATCGCGATAATTTCTATCAAATCGTTATATATCAGAAAATTGCAATATTCAATATTATTGAAAGAATATAAAATAAAAGCGATATTCTATAAAATGGCGAAAATTATTATTAAATAGTGATAAATGCCAAAATATCTCAATTAAAAAGTAATCGTGATCTAATAGTTGATAGGTTTTTGGGATAATTGTGAAATATTTTTACAAAAAATTTTTTTTGATGAAAAAATAGATCAGGAAAAAAATCATTATTTGAGAAAACAACAAAAAAGATACTTGATCCAATCTAGGATCAGATCCAAGAGTTTTATTGTACTTTCATTTGGTTTTGGTTGACAAACCTATCGATCCTTTAAGATCAACAACAATAAGAACTAAAGAGAAATAATTTTTTTCAGTTAAACATACTGTTAGAAATTGCATTGATTAATTGACTTCTAAAACAACCAACAATTATCCGCTCTTTAAAGAATGTGTTCTTGGGTTAAAACATTTTCATTTTTTCTCAGAAAGCAAAAAGAGGTTGGATAAATCTTCAAAGGATTTAACAACATCCTTACCAGATGATCACCAATTATTAAGATTTTTTTTTACAATATCTGCTTGTTCTTTTTCTTCTTTTGAGCATATTTCTATTGGACAGAAAACACAATTAGAGCTTAGAGGTTTTTGTTTGATCAATCACAAATAAGAAGGAAAATTATTCTTTATTCTTTTTGGATATTTAAAATTTTGAATGTAACCACTCCATTTTAAGTAAACACATTTATCTTAGATTCAGTGGATTGTTGAAATAGATAATTTTTGTTACTTGGTAAAGATTATAAAATTTGTTTGAGATTTTATAGTATGTTAAGGGGGTAAGTACATTTTTCATTTTATGAGTATCACCATTTATGTGAAACAGAATTAATCAATGCATTTCTTTAATCAAATACATTGATATTTTAATAAATACTAGAGTGGAATATATCCTAGTATAAGATATTTTCATACCAATAAAAAAACGGAAATCAAAAAAATGAAAAAATTGATCAAAAAAAAATAAATAAAAATCATTTATTACTTGATCTTACTGTTAATTGCATAATAAAAAGATCAAAATTTTCATTCAGATTTCCAAAAAAACCCATCTCAATAATTAATATCAAAGATCAAAAGTCCCAATTCTCAAAGGGAAATTAATGATTTAAGCTGATTTTACGAAATAAAAGTTCCAAATGTTACATGATTATTAAAATCTTATGTCGAAAGCTGAATGAAAATTTTGTTCCATTTATCTTAAAACAAATAGTATCTATAACATTTTACACAATTACTTATTCTTTGTTTGGTTTTATTTTTAATTCTTCATGAAAAAAATTTTATTTGGAAAATTTTTGATAAACAAATTACTGTTTATTTCAAAAGAATTTCCATATTGAATTTAAAAATCCTATTTTCATTTAATTCATCTAATTCTTGTTTTATTTCAGAAAATCAGAGATTTTTTTAATTCTTCTTGAGAATAATTTATTTATTGGATGAATTCGTTTGATTTTATAATTATTTATTTTCCATTAAAATGAGAACTCAAATTAATTCTGAATCTGATTGAAATTTGTTATTGAATTTTTCAATTATTTTGATTTGAATCTTTTGTAACTGTTTTTTGATTCCAAGAATTCAACACCTTTATTTTAATTTTTGAAATAGTATTCCTTGTTTTGGCTTTGTTTGATAAAAATATTTTTAAAAAGAATTTTAAATGCAAATTCGTCAGATAAGGTTTTTTTAAAATAATAATAAATTGCAATGGGGCGAGAAATTCAAGGAAAAAAATAGTTTGTATTCATACAAACTAAGAAGTTAAAGAAAAACACTCTTCGAAAATAGGCTTTTATCGTTTTTTTTTTTTTCATTTTTGATTTCAACAAATTTATTTGGAATGGTGATCTTTCGTGTTTGGTTTTCTAAAAGAAAATTTTTGTTTTAAATGCACACCCTTTCGGGTATATTTTGTTGGTTTACTTTTTGGTTAATTTCGATCATTGGTATAAACAGATTTCTGAATCCAAAACTTTATTTAATAAAACCAAAAATTTAATCAAAAAAATGTTCAAAATAATTGAAAAAATTAAGATTCAACTCTGAATTACTTTGATTCCATTCACGAATAGACTAGTGCTGGTGTTTTGGTTTCAAAGTTTCAATATCTGTTGGTACTCAAAAGATATTTTTTTAGTAATGTTAACACAATTAAAATTTTTCAAAATCGTAAAATGTACTTACTTCCTTAAAAAAACAATGATAAAGAAAAATTTTTTTCCACAATAAACAAACTCAGTCAGTTTATAAATGTTTTATGTCTTTCAAAACTTTCAAATACTTTAAGACAGTTCAGAACCCTTTCAAACACTTTCTGACATTATTAAAGTTAAAGTGTTGTAAAAGTCTCAAGGCTTTGTAAAAGTCAAAGGATTTTTTTTAAGGTGATTTCAAAAAAATAATTTTTCATTTTTTCGTGATAATATGAATATCTCGATTTTATGTTTTTTCATGATAAAGTTGGACTAATCGCGATTTTTTAATACTATCGCAATTTTCTTGTGAATATCATGATGATATCTGAAATTGTAGTTTAATTTTAATTATTTTCAACCAAATCCTTTTTTGTAAATATCTAAATTATAATGAACTCAGTAATAAACCTACTTTAAGTTAACTAAAGTCTGGTATCTATAGAATACTCTTTTTAATTGTTTGATAAAATATGTAGATCTACTTTTGTAAAAACAAACAATAGAGTTATTTAAAGAGGTTTACTAGAGTTTGGAAAATGATAATTTTTATTCTTGTTTTTTCATTGATTGGTTTTTATTTTGAACAGGTGTAATTTGATGAGACATCATTCTCATAAGTGGTTGGGTTATACTTTTTAAAGTTCGATCCTCAAATAATAGGATTAGATTTTAAATAAAAAGGATTATTCAGCTATTTCAAAACAATTTCTCTAATATTCACAATCAAAAATCTTGTTATAGATTATTTTCATTTTATCTATTTTTTTCAATACTCTAAACTCAAAAAATCTTTTAGCCTTTCGTGTTCTCAACAATTATAATTTCAAAGAATGGGTATAGGTTACTTATTCCATAATTTATTATTTTGAAATTGAGTTTTATTTCAATTTCTAATCTTTTCCAGCTATTTTGTTTCAAACTAAAGAAACTTTTTTATGATTTCCTTTGATCGTGTCCTTAAATTTATTTTTGATTTTTCCGACAACAAAATTCGGAAAATTAATTAAAAAATGAGATTATAAATTTTCCTATTTCAAACCATTTCCTCTGAGAAAAAACAACTACAACTAATCATAATCTTCAAAAAGTATTCTTTTTTCTAATTGAAATTAGATAGAATTTCCTCAGTTAAGAATAAAGGTTGACAAAAAAAAAGTTAAAAAATAAGAACGAGTTTTGAAAACTTTTTTCAAAAAAAAAGGTATATTTCTATGTTTGGAAATCATTTGAATTAATAAACAACACACAACCATACCATTTTGTTCGAAAGTAGATTTTATATATCAAAACTAATACAAGTGAACAAAAAAAAAAGGGGGTGCAGCGTTCATATTTATTATTATTTTAACATTTAGTTTTTTTAATTGTATTAATGGAAATATTTGATCAGTTTTTCATTTTTAGTGTTTTTTGGGTCGTAGGGAAATATTACTGTTGAGAGAAAAATATTTGACACAGAAATATGGTTGGACACCATTTTTTATTGGAACATTTGTAAAATTGAAAATCAAATCCTATTGATAAACAGTCGAATTTTCTATAAATCCAGGTTTAAATGTGTTACAAGTTCATTAATCTGTGGTGTGTGTAGAATACTCATTTGAATGGTCGATAACTAAAAGTATATCATACTATTTTAACGAAAATCCATGTTTAAGTAAAAGTTTACTATTAATTCTGAATCCGGTAATTTTTAAACTTGCTTTAGATTATAAAGAGATAAGGTTTTGAAATAGTAGAATTACATTAATCCTTATTCTAATAAGGAGATATTTTTTATTTTCTTTAGTTATTTCACAAAAAATTGAAATTAAAAATCATTTTCACTAATGTTCACAATTATAATTGCCGCCCATGTTTTTTCTCTTTACAGCAATTTTCTTAAACAGTTAATAACCGTTTTATTTAGGGGATAATCTCTATATTTTTTTTTTTTTTTGACCAATTTCTAAAGAAGTGTTACTTATCTAGAAGTATGTTTGAAAACGAAAATAAACATGCTTTTCAAATACAAGTAATTGGCAAAAATTTTCATAATCTCTATTAAATTTAAGTAAAAAAATTTAATCAAGATTAATCCCTTAAATAAAAAATCAATTTTTTTTAAAGTTTAATGGCAATAATACTATAATTTCCTGAAATTTGAAAATAGGTTTGATTTTTTGATATATTAATTCAAATCTCAAAACCCCAAAATATTAAAAACCCAACAATTCAATATTGTTCAAGATCAAATCTTTTGAAAATAGGGAAATATATTCGTATTTTATCGGTAAATATTGAAATTAGTGTCAGTTTCAAATTTAATGAACAAACTTTCATCGAAATTTAAGGTACAAAAAAAATCTCAAATTAAGGCACAAAATTTGGAATTTTTTTTTTTACAAATTATTTTACTTGAATCGGAATTATGTGCCTTAATTTGAGATTTTTATTGTGCCTTAAATTTCGTTGGTGTTTGTCCCTTAAAAGTGGAACTGGATGTATCATGTAAATCATTAAATGATTTGATGTAGATATTTATTATATATACTAAACCAACTAATTTTATACCCATTGATAGATGTATTAATCAAAAAACAAATTCCATATCTGAAAAATTGATTGAGTAACTGACTAAAAATTGAAAACTCATTTATTCGGATTATTCGATAGATAGATTAAAAATTAATTAGAAAACATCTATTATATTAAATATTTTGTTTTTATATTTCGATAAAATAAGATTTTTATTTTCTTTAGATCTTTCTTTTCATTAATATTTTTTAAAATATTTTATATTGAAATTGTTTAAAATTGAAGAATTTTTTTTTACAAAATAATTTTGATTTAATTTACCTGCATTCAAAATAACAAATAGATTTCTTGAATTCAAATATAATCAAATATTTTAAATTATTAAAAAGGATTCTGATTTTGAAATTTAAATTCAAAAATTGTTTTCGTGTTCACTATTTTTTTTTTTTTTTCATGTTTTGGATTTTTTTTCGATTTCGAAATTTACGATAAATCGTTAAAATTGGTGCATTTTTACTATTTAATCAACGTACCAATTATAAATATAATTGGTTCTTCAATAATTTATCTTCTTGATAGGTGTAAGGGAATATAATTGTGAATTATTAAGTAATATTTTAATTGTAGAAAAAATAAATTTCCATGAGTTTTTTGGAATTTCAGGGTTTCTATTTGGAAGAAATATCAGGTTTTTGTTATCGATACTACTTTTGATTTTAAAACTGATCTTAAAAGTGATCCTCCCATTTTTTGAAATTTAAAACTTTCAAATTTAATATTTTTTGTTTTGTTATTTTTTTAAGGTGTAATTTTTTTTTATTTAATTATTAGTATTATCAAAAAGTTTAACATTCAATTGTTAAAAGTGTTTTAATAATTAATATTTAGTTAAATACTCAAATTCTTTTATAGTATTCTTACAGCTATAATAAGGCTACCATAAAATTTTAAATAAAACACGATTGATTTTTCTATCCTTATTTTCCATTTTCAAAAAATTCGGAAATAAGAGTTATGATTCCAAAAAAAATTTCAATAAATGAGCTATTATTCAAATTTTTGAAACATTAAAAAAAAAATTTTTGAAGATTCATGAAGCACTTTAAAATATTGTTCAAAAAAGGTAAATTTTTAAAGATCAGTCAATATTGATATTTTTTTTTGATCTGTTTTGTACCGATAATTTTTAAGTAACATGTAATCTTCAAAAATTTTTTTTTTTGATGTTTCAAAAATTTGAATAATAGCTTATTTATTGAAATTTTTTTTGGAATCATAACTCTTATTTCCGAATTTTTTGAAAATGGAAAATAAGGATAGAAAAATCAATCGTGTTTTATTTAAAATTTTATGTTAACCTTGGAAAGACTGTATAAAAACATTAATACTATTTGTAACTTAAATGTGGTTTTATATTAAGTTTGGAAAAATATAATAAATTGAGTTTTATTTTTTGACTATTTTTGATTTTGGGTGTTTCTTTGATTTCCAAATTTTTGGAATGGGGTTTTTAAATTTAATATTCTATTTTCTCTGAAAATTTTATTTCAAAAATGTGTTAGGAATAATAATAAAAAAATTCATCAAGCTTTGAATTTTATTCTTGAAAATTTTTTTGAATTAATTTCTTTTTCAAAAGATGATAGAAGAAGAAGAAGAAGAAAAAGAAGAAAAAGAAGAAAAAGAAGAAAAATAAAAAGAAGAAGAAAGGAAAAAGTGTGAAAGAAAAGAAATAAAAATTTATAAGGTATTCTTCAAACAAAAACAAAAACTTGGTTTTCAAATATCGAATTATAAAATTTGATAAAGTTAAAAAAATGCTATTTGAATCTTTATTCGATTTATTAAACTAAATATTAAAAACAAACAAACAAACAATCAAAACAAGAAAGCCCAAAAAGAATTATTTGTAAGCTGTTAAATACCATTCTACGTCATCCATGTCTTGTTGATTAAAAGATCCTGTCATCAACTTTTGTGTCCCAGGATTTTTAGTGATCCATTCTATTTTGATTGGAACTTTTCTAAGGAAACTCATACTCAAAATTTGGTTGTAAATGGAATAGTTTCTCAAATATCTTTTATAAATTCTTTGTGTGGGCACTTCTCTTAAAACATGGTGTACGGAGTTACCCTTAATATAATCAAAGGTTTTGACTGTCTTATCGGAGTTGTAATCCCAATACCAGACCTTGCCAGTGTTAACTATCCTTTTGACAATAAGTTCAAAAATCTCCTTTTCCTTATCGTCAACAAGGATGTCAACTGCGCTATACCAGGACTGCATTCCCATTGTTTGGTCGGATAGGAATTCGATTGGGAGTTCATTGTTTGCCTGGTTATTGCGGTAGTTGTAGCGGTAGCGGTAGCGGTTGCGCTCCATGCTTTTTCTTGTTCTGAAAACTCTGCGATTGTTCCACTTGTCATTTTTGTCTGACATTACGGGAACCAAAATTTTATTGTTTTTGTTGTATATTTTTTTTAAATATTGGACCCTTTGCTCTTTAGTTGGGTGCTTTTCTAAAAGCAATAACTTGGCGAGCCCCCTGACCTCATGGAAGGGCTTTTCAAAAATACTTTGATCGATCAGCTCTCTTGACAGTTTTGGTACTGCGACACAAAAGCCCCGGTGTGCATATTTCAAAAGCCTGTTTTCGTAACTTGGGCTCCTTCGTGTCAAGTCAATCAGGTTGTATTGCCGCGTGATAGCCCTTTTCGCTCTTTGCGAAACATACACATTCTTGCCGTCATAACCGACCGAGCAGCAGTCCACATCAAAGCCAATCAGGATCTCTGCGGGCGACTTGTAGAGCCTTAAAATGATCTGGATCTTGCGAATTTTCGGGAGGCCCGTGTACACAGTGATCACATACTTGGACTTGATGATTTGGAGATTGGAAGGATCAGACGCAACGCCTCGGATGGAGGTCAGGATTTGCAAAACCTTGACGTTGGCTTCCTCTTCGGTTAAGCCATAGATAAACAAATCAATGTCTGACTTTTCAAACCCATAGCGAAACTTTTCCAGATTATCAAATTTGTCCTCCACGTTCGACCTCACCCTGCCCATCCTCCCATAAAAGGGGTACCGTTGGATCTGTTTCTTTTTTTTTTTTTGAGGTTTCACATACGATGGAATTAGACACGCTAATACACAGCCTCCGGCAGCTAGCACGTTTTCCCAGTTAAAGAATTCAAATTGGTAGTGTGTGAAGTGATCCCACCTCCTTTCAAAATCTTCTAATTTCGGGACAATCGCCAAGCCGTCCTTTTCACTGTATCTTGTAAATCGGTGCTTGACTTGTAAGACCTTCGGGATCTTTTGATCAAACTCGTCCCATTCGCAGTATCGAAACTCTTTCTCAAGATCCTCGCATTTGTATGGGTTCTGCAAGAGCAAATAGGGATCGTCCAAGTCCTTCGATTTGGGATTGCTGGCAAACAAATATCGGTAATGCTGCTCAGAGCCTCGGACAACCTGATCAATAAAGGACGGCGTGTTCATGTGTGAAAACTCCTTGTGTTTTAAAAATTTCTTAAACCTCTCAAGATGAACAAATCGGAAAATTAGATCGTGGTACGCACGAGGAACATTCTTAAATTCCTCAATGTATTCTTCAAGGGCCTCTGTGACGTTTAATTCGTTTGCTACAGTTTTCGCTGCTAAAACTCGTAAGGGTAATACTTTTTCTTTTTCTGATATTGTGGGGTTTTTTTATTATTTTGTTTTTTATTTTTTTTTTTTTTTTTATTTGAGGAGTGTTTATTTGAGATTGTTTTTGTAAATACGACAAAAAGAAAAAGCAAAAAAAGAAGAAAATAAATTAAAAGAAAAGGTACCAAAAGTTTGATCATCGTCCTTGTCTGTTCCTAGAAAATCCTCCATTGAGAAATACAAATAGTTTATGGTTAAGTTTGGTAAAAAATGAAAACTTAAAGTATTCCAAAAGAAATACAAGAGAAAAAATATCTAAATTGTTTGATCAAGTAAAACAAAATATTTTCAAACTTTCTTCAGTGAAAATTTAACGTATCATTATTTCTATTTTTCTTTTTTTGGTTTATTAAAATAAAATAAATTTCCCCAAATTGAATCATCAATCTGATTTGGTGAAAATAACTTTGTAAAGGGAAATAATAATCAGTGATAATGGAAATATATTTCAGTTTTTTGGTTAGTTGTCCATGCCATTACATTCTTGCTGTTTTTAGTTCTTTCATAAAAATAATTTTCACTTAAGGACAAGCTTATAGAAATGGTATCAAGGATTCTCTTTTGAATTAACTACACATTTTGAGACTCAGTTATCAAATCTGAAACTTACTTTGTCTTTTAGAGGTTACTTGAATTGAAAATTTTCGCAAATCAGGGTTGTGATTTCTGAATTTCTTCGGAAACTGTCATAGCTTGATCGAGTTTTAAACAAAAACCATCAACCAATATTTTTCTGTTGTGAATTTTATTTAGGTTTGAAATTATTTCAATTTATTAAATAAATTTCCAATTGTTGGTTTCTAAAATCTAGTAATTAAGAAATGTTATGATCTTATTTTTTTTAATGGGAGCTTATAAATAAGAATATTCCAGTAAAAACTCCTAAAAAAAAATTTTTTTTTTATTTTAAATAATTGTATCTTTGTGTTCTTGACATTTTGGAAAAGTTTATAATTGTTCAAATAATAAGGTGATCTTTTTTTTTTAATTTCTCGCTAAATTACCAACTATTTAGAATTTTGATCAACAAAATACCTATTTTGTATATTACATTTGAAAAAAATCTTTTTTTTTTGATTTTTTTTTTTTATATTGTTCATTTTTTTGAATTTAAACCCCAATTCAAAATTTTTAACACACCAAAATTCGATTTGTGAAAAAAAAAAAACTTATTTAACCACTTCTCGAAGATTTACCAAATTAGAACCATTCACCAATTGAAATGTTAACACCTTTTTATAAAATAAAATACTCACAAAACAATAAATAAATAATTATCAATACAAATAAATCATGGGTGTGTTAAAAATTTTGGAGAGAGCAAAACAAAAAAATACATTATTAAATTTGTTTAAATTCTATTAGGAATATTGATCGATCAAAAGGTTAGATACTACCAACTAATTTTATTTGAGTTCTTCTATTTGGAACAACTTGAATTTAACATAATATAAACCTTTTAGAAAAATTTTGATCCAATGAAGCAAATTACGTAATTCAAACAATGGAATGAAAACAAAAACTAAAAGATGAAAAAATGATTATCATATTTTACAAAAATCAAAATTATCTCCAATTTGAATTAAATTGTATTATTGTGATTGTTTGGAACGTTTTAGCTGTGTGGAAAATTTTGAATTTTAGTTTATATCATTTTTAAATAAATAATAAACATAATGTATATATATATATATATATATATATATTCCTTAGTATATCATATTTGCCTAAATTTCATTAAGTTTATAATAAAAGATTTAAAAGGATATTGGTGTAATAATATATTTATTTTCTTATTTGTCTTGATTCAGATTTGAATTACAATAAAAACTCAAAATTGTTCAAAGGCTGAGTTGTTATGCTATATATTGTTTTTTTTATGATTGGAAAGAAAAATAATCATAATTGTGTTTACATTTTCTTAAAAAATTTTATTTTTAATTATTTAAATAGAAATTATATGACAATAATAGTAATTCAAAAATCAATAGCTTGATTTATTCATAATAATGATCAAATAACGTTGTTAATTTTATGATAAATATATATATATATATATATATATACAGCTGAGAAATTTATATTTTATTTTAGATAAATTTTATTAAATATGAAATCAAGAGAAAAAAGAAATTTATATCTTTTGCCCAAAATTAAAAGTTTAATATGAATCAATTTAGTAAAACTTTTAGCTAAACAATAGGCAATACTTGAAAAAAAAGCAAAAAAAAAATGCAAAATAATTTCATTTATTTGATTAAAATTTAACAAGTAAAATCTTTTTTTTAATAGATAAAGCAATTAACCCTAAATTTTAAAATCCAAACAAAAGATAACTTTTAAATATTATTAAAAGATAATAAAATAATCTTCAAAACCCAGAAAATTTTTTTTTTGAATTTTTCTATGAGTAAAAATTTGAATAATATATTTATGGAATTTGATATTTTCAATCAAAATTAATCCAGATCTTGGAAAATATTTTTTTAATATGTGATCTCTTATTCAATAATATTGTTTATTTTATATCTAGATTTTAGAAAGTCAAAAATTAAAAAAAAGTAAATATTAAAAAAAAATTAAAAGATTATTAATCTGACTCAAACTATTCGCCAAATCATTTAATTTGAAAAAAATTCTTGTTGAAAAAATTGTAAAATTTTGCAATGAAAAAAATTTTGATTTTTTTTTCTAATTTAATTTAAGTTTTTTTTTATTTTTAAATAATTTAGAATCTAATATAGATATTGATATTGAATCGTAATAAATAGATAAAACAAATTTTCTATATGATGTTATAATAACTTTTGTAATGAATAAATTATTTAATATAGTAATTTAGGCAATATTGGGATGCCAAAGGCCCCTAAAAATTTACATCAAGTACTTAATGTGTTTTAACCATTAAAACTAAAAAGTATTTGATGTTTAGACAAACTTTCAAAAAAAAAAAAAAATGGATTGAAGAATTATAAAATCACAATCCCCAAGAAAAAAATTCCAAATATTGAAATTTTTTTTAAATTATTATTTTTTTTTATGTATGTAACTATACAATTTTTAATTATAAATTTTTCTTCCAAAGATAATTGTTAATAAATTCTATATCTAAGAATCCTTTGATAAATACTCAACTTATATATATACATATATATATATATATATATATATATATATATATATATATTTGAAGACCATTCGTATATTTGGGGTTCTGAGATATATCTATCCCTTAGAACCCCAAATAATTTAATTTTCTATGAAATAAAAATTCTAATTTGAATTGTAATGAAAAGATTCAAAGTTATAAAAGTTTAAAAAATTATCTTTGAAAGAAATTTTTATAAATTAAAAATATATAGGTAAACCAATTAGTAGTCATAGGAGAGCAGTTTTGTCGAGTAGATTACACCCGTTTAAAGAGTTTGAATAATTATTCAAAGAAAATATATATTTGTTTTTTATCCCCCAACATCCCATTAAACTGATGTAATTCACTCTCCACAACTGGCCTTCTTTGATCGGAAAAAGTTTTTTTTTTCTTGATCAATTTTTTCATTTTTTTTAATTTCCATGTTTTAATTGGTATCTAAATTATTATATTAGGATATATCACACTCTTGTATTTATAACAATCTCAATTTATTTGGTTACATAAATGATTTGAATAATTCAGTTTCGTATAAACTCTGACACTCAACATTTGAAAAATGTACTTTAGTTTTTACAAATAACAGAAAAAAAACAAGAAAAAAAAATTAATTTATTAGCATTAAAAAAGAAATTTGAAAAAGAAATTTGACCAATCCATACCCCAAATAATAGGATTTTTTCAGATGCAAACAACTGGTTGTTTTTCATTTTTCCGCCTTCAAAAAGTTTTTTTTCAAATAAATTTTTTATTTTCTATTCTAACAATTAAAAAAATAATATCTTGTGATCTTTTGAATTTTTTCTATAATATTGTTTTACTCTGCAAAAAAAATCACTTTACTTTTTTCATTTTATTGATTTAAGGTTGAATTTTCAACTGGACAAAAACAATCGACTGAGTTTAGGTTTTTTTGTTGTGATTTGTAAAGTAAAATTCTACCAAAAAATATAAATAAGCTGTGTTGTAAAAAATTCATTAGAATATTATAGGGTTCATTTTTTTTTTTGAAGAAATTTTTGAACTTTTTTTTTATGAATGTTTTATGGATTCAATTAACCCTATTTTCTTTTTGATAAAATAAAGATAACAATACAAAATTTAAACAAAAAAATGGTCAATTTTTAAATCAAGGAAAAATAAAATAAATTCTAAGTTTAAGAAATAGGGGATACAAAAATAGTTTTGGATTCAAATGTTTTTCTCATTAAATATTGGTATATTGAATCCAACTATAAAAGAAAAACTATCAAAAATAAAATACAATTAAAATTATTTTGCTTAATTATTCAAGAATTAAATTGATTTAGTTAAAAAAAAAAAGTTTTTTTTTTCTTTGAAATATATATTTTTAATTAGTTTTAGTTTGATAACAAGGGTATTTTTTTCTATACTTTTACATTTGAAACTACTAAAAAAAAAATATTTTAAAATAGTTCATAAAACATTATTTCCATTGGCGTATTACTAATTTTCAAAATATAAATGAAAAAAATCCCATTTAGATTTGAAAACAAAAATAAGAAGAACTATAGAAACATAACTCTACGACTAAAAGTTTTATGAACTATTTTAAATTATTTTTTTTTTTACAAATTATTTCCTATTCTTATTTAAGTGTTTTTAACGATCATAAGGGTTTAAAATATAAATATTTTATATTTTGAAAGAATATCTAAACATTTGATTTTGTAAAAAGTGGTGTTCAAAAATTAAATTTTCAAATCATAATAATAATCTTAATAAAAATGATAATTAAAGAAAAAAATGTTTTTGCAGAAAACTCCGAATATATATATATATATATATTGATTTAAAAAAAACGTTAATAAAAATTAGTTGTTTTTTTTTTTAAATTTAATTTATTAATCAAAATATTATATTATTTTTTTTTTAATTAAATAAATCATTTGATAGTTAGAATATATTAATATATATACACATATACATATATTAATATAAACAATAATAAATACAAATATTGTTTGATTTATTAACACACACACACACACATATATATATATATATATATATATATGATAATTATTAAAATATTAATCATTTTTAGTAATTATAAATATTAGCTCGTAACAGATGTTAAAACTTCACCTTCGTCACCCCTCGCTTCAGCTTTCATTCCTGTATCATTTATATTAACTATCCATACATGTCTTTAATTTTAAAAAATATTTAAATATAGATATATATGTATATATATATATATATATACAGATATTTATATAATATTATATAATTTAAAAAAAAAATAAAAAAGTTTTTAGCAATTAAATTGATAATGAGAAAAGTAAAAATTATGAACAAAATTTTTAAAAAATTTAAAAGCTATTTGTTATTCTCTAAATATAAAAAACAAATTAATTTTTTTTCGAATTAATAGCAAATAATTCGTATTTTTAAATTATCACAATAATTCAAAAGTAATTTTATTTTTTTTACAAAGTTACAAGTTAAAAAGTACAAAACTAATACCCAACAAATGGGATCACATTGTGATATTATGTTTTTCTTTATTAAGTTTTTTTGTTGTACTAGTGTTAATCCCCTAATCGCTTCATAAAAGACAAATAAAAGAAAAATAATTCTAAAAGAAAATTAATTATTAATAACAAAAATAACTTACTGTTTCGATTTTACAACGTCTTCGTACCATCGCTTCACACTGAGGTCCCTTCTGTCTCTGAGTCTACCCCAAGCTCCATCTCCCATAAATATTATACCGTTGCCATCTTCGGCTACTTTCCCACCCCTTAATGGTTTTGTCTTTTTTAACATATGACTATGCCCTTCAAAAACAAATTTTATATTATGTTTATCAAATAATTCTGCCCATGCTGTTCTAACCCTTGTTGATTTTTCCACTGAATATTCTTTATCTGAAGGATAAGCTGGTATATGATAAATCGGTAAAAGATATTCGACACCATCATCTTGCAACTTTGGGAATTCTTCGTTAATAAAGGATGTTTGTTCTTCTTCAGTATATATGTGATGGCTGTCCAAGGCGGCAAATGCAATTTCATCTGAAATACGATTAATTTGATAACTCTTTTGATCAAATGGATCCTTTTTTATTTCTGAATTCTTTTGGAAAAATGGAAAATAAAATGGTGCATAAGTTGTTTTTGGTTCGTCTGTAACTCTGTATCCAGTTTTTACTTCATGATTTCTTTTATTAAAATTTTAAAAAATAAATTATATTAATAAAAGTTATTAATTTTATGAAAATCGATAGAATATTAATATACAAGTAATTACACTTTTAAGTTGGCATGTATTTATTTTTATTATCATCCTTATTTGTTTTTTTTTTTTTCTTTTTTTAAATTCGAAAATAATTGTTTATCAATTTTCACATAGTCAAACAAGTATATAGAATTTTTATTCTAAAATAAAAATAAAGTTACTCCGAATGTTGAAATGAAATTGAGTTTAATCAAAAGTTTCAGTTAATTAATGGTTTCCTAAAAAAATAAGTTTTAAATTCATTAAAAATTCTCAAAATTTTTATAAATATTTATTTGATATTTTCATGATTTTTAGAAATAAATCTGTTTTAAAAAAGTGAGGAATAAAAGTTTCAAAAATTGTTGTTCAAAGTACTTAAAAGATGTAATCAAGGGATTTATTTAACACCTTTTAAAACTTTTGGTATATTTTTTTAAAAACAGCAGTTAAAATTATTTCATTTTGTATTATTTTATACGTTTAAGAATTTTCAGGAAATTTAATAAAATAATAATATTTTTTTTTTTTTACTTGTTGTGATATTCTATATATATATATAGAGAGAGAGAGAGACTTGTTTCATAATTATTATTAATCGGGTTGAGTTTAATTGTGTTTTTTTTTTTTATTATCGTTTTTTTTTTTTCGATCTGTACTAATTACAAAATATTTATTATGGGTTTAATGTTTTGTCTGAACAAATTTCACTTAGTTTTGGTGTAAAAATAAAATGTCTTGTTAAAATAAATGTAAATCGTAAGTATTTCGAAGCGTTTTTGTTATTTTTTAAAGAAAGTTTCATTTGTAAAATAATTTAAATTATATTTTCCTAAATGAATTAAAGGTGTTGAAGTTTATTTAAAGCTTATCAATAGGGTATCAAAGAGTTTTTTGAATTTTTTTTTTTAATAATTATAAAGTGTGATTAATATTGTAAATTATTCTTGATCCAGTAATATAAACTCGTTAAATGCAATGGTGATTATTAGAGTATATATATATATTTGTATAAACTCCTTTCCAGTCAAAGGGGACCAGTTTTATAGACAAAATAGAACACGTTCTTTGAGTTTTTTTCAATATTCTTCTTAAAATAAAATGACAATATTCTTCTCAAAATAAATTTTTCAATTTTCAAATCTGATCATTTTTTCTCATTTTGTAAAATTTTATTTTTTCTAATTTAGTCAAATTTTCTTTTTTTTTCTTTTCTTACTTTTTTTTCTCATTTTTCTTTTTGTTTATTTAAAAAAAGATCAATTCATAAAAAAAAAATACTTTGAACCTCCAAATTAGCTTTAAGAAAATTGAGGCTTTGTAATTTCTTTTAAAATTCAGACACTTACTATTAAAAAATATTATTGTCAACAATTTTAATTTTCCAAAGAAATTGAGAAATTTTGCACGAGACGTTTCAATGAAAAGTGGCCCCAAAATTTTTTTGGAAATTTTTCAAGTTTGTAAAAGATATTTCTTTTCTTGAATATCAACCCTAATCTGAAGTTTATTATTTTTCTTGTTTCTAAACTATCTTAGGTTGGTTGATTCTTAAAAAACTATTGAATTTTTCATTTTTCCCCTTCGAGTAGAATGGGGTTTAAATATAACATGATAAGGTAAAAAAATTAAAATTAAAACATACCCGATTACTGGCAAGATCGGAATCAAGCGATTATTGTTAATTGCGAATTCTTCCCAATTTGAAAGCCATTTATCCCATTTTCTATAGCAATATGGATTTCCGTTCGTCAATGCTATGTCACCACCAATTGCAGCAAAATCTGGATCAAATGTAGCCATCATTTTTGTCATTATATTTGTTTCTTCAACAACCTAAGATTTTAATTGTTAAACAATGAAAAGTATATTAAAAAATTAATATTATTACAATTATATTAAAAAAAAAAAAAAAATTCTCATTTGATTTCCTGATCAGAAACTTTAATGAGATTGCTTTGGTAATATATATATATATATATATATATATATATATATATATATTTATATATTTCCCCAAAATTATCATTTTTTGAGAAGATTATTATTAAAAAAATTTAGTTTTTGAACATCATTTTTACAAAATCAATTATCTTAGATATTCTTTCAAAATATAAAATATTTATATTTAATTTCATCCCTTCATGTTTATAAAAAACATTTAAAGAAGAATAAGAAATAATTTTTAAAAAAAAATTTAAAATAGTTCATAAAACTTTTAATTGTAGAGTTATTTATCTATAATTATTCTTATTTTTTTTTAAAAATCTAAATGAGATCGTTATCATTAATCATTTGTAAATTAGTAATAGGTTCTTTTAAATAAGGTTTCATTAAAGTAAATAAATTAATTTTTTACTTAATTCATTGCAAAATAATATATATATATATATATATATATATATATATATATAAATTCATTTCCATTGGAACATAAAATTTTAATTATTAAAAATAGATTTTTCAAAGTTAAAAACAATTTTTTGGATCTTTTCGATAAAACTCGTAATATTTATTAAAATATTTTTAACGAATAATTTTGTTTCAATTTATTTTTTGATAGTTTTTCTTTTATATTTGGAGTAAATATATCGACATTTGATGAGAAAACTTAATTTGAATTAAAAAACAATTTTCGTATTCTCAAAGACTTTAACCGTAATTTATTATATTTTTCCTTAATTGGAATTATTTTTCATTTTTTATCTTTTTCTTTTATCTTATCGAGAAGAAAATGATGGATAATTGAATCCATAAATTATTCATAAAAAACAAGTTAACCAATTTTTACAAAAAAAAATGAATCATTAGATATTCGAAAGGAAATTTTCAACACAGCAATTTCTTTTTCGTTTTTTATTCGTAGAATTTCTCCTTTTAAATTTCAACAAAAAAAATCTTCGATTTCATCAATTGTTTTAGATCATTTGGAAATTCAACTTTAAATCGACAAAATCGAAAAAAATAAACAATTTTTTCGAATAGAGACTTATTTAGAAAAAAAATTCGAAAGACCAAAAAATAAAAAAGTCCTTTTTCATTAAAAAAATTTTTTTTAAGGCGGAAAAATGAAAAACAATTGGTTGTTAAAATCTTATTTGATAAGATATAATTTTTGTCTAATTTGTTTTTAAAATTTCTTTTTTTTTTTTGCTCAAAATCCCGTAATGTATATGTGTGTGTCAGTATTTTTAAAATACAAGAAATAACTAAAATTGATTATGATTAAATATTTTACAAATATAGATTTGTGTTAAAATTATTAATTTCTTTTCTATATTAATTTGGTTTCTTTTTAAAGATTTTTTTAAAAAATTAATGTATAGTATTGAAAAAAAATACGTAACATGAAAATAACCCCTCACACGGTTTTTAATTGTTAATATTGGGAAAATTATTAGTAATTGTAATAAATTCTCTTGTTTAACAAACTCATGACTTATTATCTGAAAGAGGGTGTTTTTTTTTTTTTTATTTGCTTTCGAATAAAAATTCAAGAAAATTTAAAAAAGAAAATTAATTAATTATTACATTTGTATCTGCACCAACAACAAATTTAATATCTCCATCTGACGTTGAATTATGCGTAGTTCTAAATTTTTTTTCATCACTCCAGTTATCTGTTTCGCCATATTCGCCAGCAATAAATTTATATTCTGTTCCAGGTAATAGGTTTATTATTGAGACATAATGAATATATCTTTCTCTGTCGTATTTAATTTCATAGGACTCTCCCTGTACTTGGTTGGGATAACCATCGTCATTTACTTCGCCATACTTCACTGAAGGCTTTTCATCAAATGGGGTATTTGTGTGGAAAATAACAATAATTTTTGTTCTCAAATCATCAGAAACTGTTAAATAAACATGGCAAGGTTTTCCTATTTGGTTAAAAAATTGGTAATTTATTTGAAAATATTATTAATACACAAATGTATATAGATACATATTAGTGGATAGATCATTTAAATTAATAAGATATTGTTCCAAAAAACAAAATTAAATGATTTAGATGTATTATTATGATACCAATATTCGGACTTTCCTTTTTCAAAAAATATAGATATATATTAAGTATTTCGTTTGTACCTTATTATTTATTAACCTTAATTTTGTAAAAAATAAAAAAATTAATTTGCAATATAAATCAATGTGTATTTTAAGGTTGGTTATCAAAAAAAAAAAAATTATTTTCCATTTACAATCTTGCTTAATATCGGCAAGTGTTAGTTTTTGGTTGTTTTTTTTTTTTCAATTGTTTTTAAAATTATAATAAACTTTTGGAAAATTAACAATAAATGTATGATTAAATAAAAGAAAATGAAAAATACACTATTTTCAAGAAAATTAAAGTACAATTATCATAATTAAATAATTAATAATGAATTTGAAAAAGAAAATAAAAGTTAATATATCGAATGCTTTTAAAAAGAGGAAAAAAATGTTATTTCAAATCTATATTTAGTATTTTTCAGATGAATCATTCTAAATGATAACAAATCTAATTTTAAACTTTTCACTTGGTACCTACTCAAATCAAAAAAAGTAAAAAATCTCCAATTTTAATTCATTTATTATCCTCCTTATTATAAACTATGGAATAAAATAATTGTTCAAAAAAGGCTGAAAAAATGTTTCAAAAAGAATTCAATGTTTGACTGTATTTGATTGAATGATATCTTCTTTACAAAATATTAAATTTTTATTGCAATTGTTAAGGTTAAAATTATCAGGAACAAACAATAATAAGAATAAGAATAATAAGAAAAAAAAAATATTCCAACCTGTTTTACAACTCGACTCCATATATCTCCTTGTAACTTTTGTACTGGTAAATCCGCTATCGAAGGGATCATAACAAGCATTTTCGATCATTATTAAAGGGAAAAATGAGCAAAATATTGATCCCTAAAAAATCATTAAAGTAAAAGAATAATTCAAATATTGGATAAAAAATAAAATAAAATAAATAAATGATATTGTTCAGAAGAAAAAAAAAAAAGAGAGTGAAGATTGAAATAATTTTAACTTACAAAAATTATGGAGATCAAAATTATAGGTTGGTTTTTTTTCAAATTTTTCACATTTTCGATAAATTCCAGAACTAAAGTATCTTTTGAAATAAATTAAAAAAATAAAATAAAATAAATAAATTCAATAGTTAAAAGATAATTTTAGGAAAATGTTTGGAAAAATAAAATTTATTAATTTGTGGTTTTATTAATCTTTGATCTAGAGATTTATATGCTAATTCCTGGTCTTAAAACAGGCAATCATATAAATTATTATATTTCATTTCAAATTTGATAAAATAAAGGAATTGAAAAACGATCCAATATGAACAATATATAAACCAAAGAATGTGTATTTATTGAAATTATATAAAAACAAAATAATAATAATAATTAATTTTAAAGAATTAGAACCCAAAATAATGATATGAGAAAATTAATTGAAAATGCGTTTCAAATTGGATCGAAATTTTATCATATTATCAATTCTTTCTTTGAACTTATCCGTCACTCCCAATTTGATACTTGAAATCAAAGATGATGAACTTGTATAAGCATTTAAATGGGTTTTTTCCTGAAAAAAAAAAAATTAGGTAAATCAATAAATATTTATGTAGAGGGCAATTCTAGCAATAAATTTTCAAAATGAAGTAAATTGTTTTCCAACCAAAATTCAAATACCAACTAATTATACTCAAAAGGAATTTTTTTTCTTTCCTCCCATGATAAACGTGTTTTTTATTATCATGTGTTTCCTTTTTTCGTTAATCAAATAGATTTCAAAAATAAAATGACTATAGAAAAAAAAAAAATTACTTATTTATTTTGAATTTATTAGTAGCAATATCAAAAAAAAAAAAAAAAGAATACCAGTTGGTTACAAAATGATCTTAAATTCAATGGTGAATTTATGAAAATGGAATGATAAATTAATATATATATTTTTTTCCTCCTATTGTGATTTTTTGAATGTTGATTTCAAAAATTTTTAATTTTACAGTCATTTTAAAAAAAGTGATTATTTTTTTTTAAGATTGTTAGAATTAAAATTTTTAAAAAAGTTTTCTGTTTTAATAAAATGTTGACTTTTTTTAAAAAGGTGTTTTCATTCAGACTCCAGTCCCGGTATCATATTTAAAGGTTGAGTCCTCTCTTTATTAAAAAAATAAAATTTCTCAAAAAGTTTTATTTTTCTGAAAAAGTTTTCACTTTTTTAAAATAAAAAACTTCAAAAAAGTTTTTAAAAAAAGTGAGTTCTTTTTTAAAAGGGCTGTGTCATGGAAATTTTTTTGATTATTGTTTAGTTTAGGTCGAAATAATTTTAAGATATTTTAAGATCTGATTGAGAAAATATTCAAAAAAGTATAAAAAATTCAAAAAATATATTTTGTTGAGTAAGCTCGAGTATTTCTTTTTACTCTCGGATCAAAAATATTTTGAATTTTTTTTTCACAAAGTCGAAAAAAAGCAATCCATTTTGATTAAAAATGTTTTTTTTGTTTCACCAAAATTTGGAAAATTTTACTCTAGGTGTAACAATTATTATTTTGATTCAAATTTTTACAACTTTATTTTTTTTTTTTTCAATTTCCATTCTTGCTCGAATTTCCATCTTTTTGTTGCCTACTGTAAATAAAGTCATTTTTATAAAGTATTGTTCAAATTGCTTCAAGGAAAGAATCAAACAGTGAGAGCAACAATTTTTAAAATTTTAGTTATTCACCTATTTAAAACATCTGGATCAAATTAAATCCTTTTTTTGAAATTTTTATTGTTTTTTTTTTTTTTTTTGAATCTCTATGAATGGGTGATATAAAGGTAAAGTAAGTCTTTTTTTTTTTTTTTTTTTATTAAATTTAGTTTTACTTAATTAAATCAAAATGTTTTATACATTAACATAATGCAAATTAATGGCAATTTTTTTACAATTTACCAATTTGTATTTAAAACATTTGTTCCCATCTCATTTTACTTGAGAAGTCGGAATGTTAATCGAAATATTCTTCAATTTGTATCAAAAAAACATTTTTCTTCATTTTTTTTAATGTAAAAATCAGAAGAAATTTTGAGATACTTAAACTGGTGCGCCCTTATTAAGAAGCGTGATAATTAAAAAGAAAAATAATCTCGATTTTGGAGCTGAAAGAGTGAAGGTCATTCCAAACACTCATCTAAATAAACAACCCCAACTTTAAAAATATCACAATGTCTCAGAGTTTTAACCATTGAGTTCTTTGAATTGGTACATTGCCATCCATAAATCAGAATAATTCTTGCTAAAGAGTTTTGGTTTTTTTGTGATTCTTTTGTTCTTTTATCACTTTGTTCTTTTGTTCTTTTTGTTTTTTTCTTGGATTGAATTTCCCATCAATACTTTATATTGAAGTGTTTACTCTATTTGATATTTTGAACAGAATCTTATTTACCAAATACCCAGAACATTTGGTTTATTTTTGTGTGTTTTGGATCATTTTTTAAGTTATTTGCGTAATTTCTGTCAAAGTCTAATTGTTAGTTTCAAGTAAACTTGAATTTGGGCCGAGGTTTTGTGGGAAAGATTTTGTGGGGTTTTGCATTCAACAAACCAATGAAAATAAATTTTACAAAAAGATTCAGTAATTTTGATTTAAAAAAAAAAATTATTTTTAAGTTGCTAATAAAAGATCTGAATTTTATGAAGAAAATGAGGGTTTTAGTGAATTATATACAAAAACATTTCGAAATAATTTATAGTTCTTTTATCAAATTTTAAACTTGTTTGAAAATAAAAAAGGAATATTTAGAAAATTTTTTTCATATCTTTTTCCATTTTGATATCTTATGTGAAAATTTAAAGCCCTTTCAGATTAAGAATCCAAAAAAAAAAAATATATTAGAAAATTCCCAATAATGTGTAAGTGTTCTAAAAATTGTTTTAAAGGGGAATTTTCACAAAAAGTGCATTTTTTCAGAACCTTCTTTTTCATTTTTTAATATCACAGAGATCACAGAATCGAGGACAGACAAATTTTGTAAAAATCGTTCATTTTTTACTTCTTAGATCTCACTGAATAAAATTTATTGAAATTTATCAACCTCAAAAAGCTTTCGAAATAAACTAAACATTAAATTTGAATTGCAAACATATTTTAATTTAGATTAGCACAATAAAGCAATTTTTTTTATTTGCTAGAGAGTATTATCGAAAAAAAAAAAAAAATTACAATCATCCTTCAATTAATCTAAAATATGAGCAACTACAAAGTTAATTAATTTGAATTATCCAATAGGAATTTATTATGGAACTTTTTTGCAACTGATGAGATTTGTTAATATTAATAAAATAAAAAAAAAAATTATTTTTATTCAAAATACAATCTTTTTTAGAAAAGGAATGTTATGAGGGTTTTAGAGATCACAAAATTTACTTTTTGATTTTGATTACTTTTAGGTTTATAATCCCTGAAATTTGAAAAATGATTATCTTGTGTCGGGTATGGTAAACCTTAAGTAACCAATAACTCTTATTTTTTTATTTTCCCCAAAAATACTACTGGTATTTAAATTATAAACGGGAAAAATTTTCACTTTATTTTCAATTTTCTTTTTCAAGTCGAGTTTTTAAATTACGACTTACTTTTTGAAAAAAACTCTTTGAGAACTTAATTTGGCAAAGAAAACTATTAAAAGCAAGTGAAAATTTTTTGTCATTTATAATTCAAATATTGGTATAATACTTGTTTGTTAAAGAGTTCACTTAAATTTGATAATCTAACTCCTTATATCATCTTTAGAGAAAGTAAATTATCATTTTTAAATGAATTTCATTTTTGACAATTAATTTTCAGTAAAAAAGATCTGATCTTTTTGTTTGGATTTGAGTAAAAATCTAAAACCATCAAAGCATTTCTATTTTCAAGAAATCTCACTTTTAATAATTTTTTCAAGTTTGTATGGACAAATAACCTTTCGCATTTAATCTTATTTTAAAGATAAAAGAAAAAAAAATCAAATATTGAATTATTGAAGATCAGAAAAAAAATTGAACATTTAGATTATTCAAAAATATTTTATTAAATTTCATTGAAATTTAAACAATTAAGAAATATATTTTTCAAAGGTTTGAGTATAACTAACCAACTGTTATTATTTAAATAAGTTATTTGATAATATTTATTAATTTTTTATTATTATAATTATTAATTTGAATTAATTTTATCTGTTGGAAAATATTTAAAAAATTTGAGAAATAATAGTTAATCCTATTGATACTTTTAATCTTTGGATTATTACTAACCCATTGGAATAATTAGGATTGGGTTATTAATTATTGATTAAAAATAATCAAATTAAAAAGTATTTCTTTAGATTATAAGTTGAATTTTCCAGGTTTTTAAAAGGTATTTTGGGAGAATTTTTAATTTGATTGTCAGTTTGTTTTTCTTGTTTTTTTTTTTGTTCAATAAAAACGAAAAAATTGATTTGAACTGTTCTTTGAATAAAAAAAATTATATTTTTTCATGTTTAAAATAATTATTGTAATTTTTTTTTAAAATAAAGTAGATTTTTTATACTGGATTATTTTAGAACTTGGTGGTTTTTATTTTAATAAGAGTATTTTTGTACACTTACTATCCAGATATTTGATTTTAATCTTCGTTCAAAGAAAATAATTTTTTTTTAAATAATTCAGAAAAATGTTGGATTTTGAACTTTTTTAAAACGAGAAAATTGATCAGTCTTTTTTAAAAGCCAGTAATTCATTTCTGGGAATATCATGAAAAGTAAGTTTGGTTTTGGAATAATCGGAGTTTTATCAGAGTTTCTCGATTAAAATATGCGGTCAAATTTGTTTGGGTTTGCTATTAAATTTACTACAAGTTTTTTTTTAGTTTACCTGTACTTAAAAAAAATTCAAGTTTAAAGATAAACTTTATGAAAAAAATTGAAGAACAATAGGTTTAAAAGCTGTGAATAAAATTCTTTAAAATAGTGAATTTAACAGTTTGAGTAACACTTTTTGAAAACTTTTATGCTGTGGTTTTTTGAAAATAGCTGTAACGTATTTGAAAGGTTTTTTTAAATAGCGATTATTGTGATGTATAATTTCTTTGTAATTTTTCTTTGGTTGAAAAAAAAAAGGCATTTTAATGAAATTGGCATTTATAAAATGGCTCTGATGAAAATTTGAGGTTTTTGTGGTTTACTTGGATGTCAAGTAGATTTACTGGAAAAGAAATTTAATTTTTTTTTCTTTAATTCGTTTCCAACAGTTGTTTATGCCAGTAAATGGGTAAAACAAACCGGTTCAAAGGCTAACAACAGTTTGAATTTCAGACCAAAATAGTAAAATGGTAAAAAGTTGAAAAGAATAAAAATGTCTTACAGAAAAGATTTGCTTGTTTCTTTTTTTTCTTTGGTGTATCAGTCTTTGCATCTTTTTGTTCAGGATCATCTGATGTGCTGCTTGTTGTGCTGTTATTAGCCGAAGAATCTTTTTTTGAACTGGTGTCAAGATTATTCATCTTAACCCCATCGGTTTTGCTTTCGTTTTGTTGCTTATCGGCTTGAAAGAGGAAGACAAAATAAATAAAAAGAAAGAAGAGCACAACAAAAGCTGTTCCATAAGGGCTTCCATGATCACCAGCGGAAAGGGTTAGGAAAATGAAAAACAAGAAGAGGTTGGAGAGCAGAACGAGGAAAAAATAGGGGACGTTGATACGCCTCTTGTTGGATTTTGAAAATGCCCGTCTTGCAGAGATGGTCACTTTTTCTTTCCACACAAGCTTGAAAACTATGCTTATCAAAAAAAAGAGACAAAAGGCAATCAAGTTCACAATAAATACATTGTCTAAAAGGTTGTATTTTGGGAAAAGCATTTCAAATTTTCTTGAAAAACAGAAAGTGTTAAAAAGAAATCACTCAAAATTTTTTTTGTAAAAAAAATAAACAATTGAAATGCAATTTATTTTTGGATTTTTATGAATATCGAAATTCACAAATAATGGAAAAGTGATCTAGTATAACAAATCTTTTCAAGATCCAGTGAATTATTGCTAGATTAAATATATTTTTTTTTATTTGAATGAAAAAATTAATTGTGTTGTATTCAAATGAGCTGGGGTTGTGTCTGATGTGCTAAAGTTTCTTTTGGTTTGCTGTTCAGAAATATGCTCAATTTTTTGAAAAAAAGAAATCTGCACTTTTATTTTGTTTATCCCTAAATTTGTGAAAGCTTGATCATAACTGATAAACTCTTATATTCTTTGATAGATTTGTGATTGTTGAGTTTCTCAGAAATTGTAAACATTGTCTACAGACAAGTGTGTGAGTTTTTTGTTCTTCCTGATCATTGTCAACGGCAAAATGAAACAACTTTTGTTTTCTTATTTAAGGCTTTATTAAAAATATTTTTTGGGGGTTAGATATAAACTGGAAGGACAAAGTTTCAATACTAATAGAAAATCAGTGTACGAGTAATGTTGTTTTGATCTCCAAATTACTACTGAGAGTATGAATTTCAGAAAAGGATGATTTTAATACAATTTTATTATTTTTTTGAGTCTATTATAATGCCTAATTTTACTTCTTATGAAATAAGAAACAATTAATTGTTTGGTTTGAATCGATTCTATTTCATAAATTCTAGTCTCTTTGTTATAAAAAAAAAAAGTTGAAAAATTAATAACTTGATTTTTTTTTTGTCAGTATCCTAAATTACTTTAGAAGAGATTTATTGTTTGGGAAAATTCTGGAGCGGATATTTTTTAGAGTGAGACTTTTTTGGAATTGGGAAATATATCATAATTTTGGTTTTTTTTTTGGGAAATTTTAAATACTGTTAATTTTAAAATAAAAAGATCAAAATTTTCATCCATCTTTCCAAAATAAAATTCACATTCCAAAAATTAAAATAAACAACCAAAGTTGCTTAATTATTAAAGAAGAGTTGATAATTTCAGTTTGTTAAAAGATTATTAAATAATTTCAAATTTTACATGATTTTCAAAATCTTATTTTGGAAAGCTGAATGAAAATTTTGTTCAATTTATTTTGAAACAAAAAGTATTCTTAAATAATTATTTAAGGTTTACAGTGACTAGAAAAGGAAAAGCGATTATTTTTTCTGTTACGAAAGTTCTTATTCTTTTGATTTTTATGATTCCTTGAAAAGTAAACTGAACAAAAGTTTCATTCAACTTTAGGAAACTGAAAACACAATACAACCAATTCAACCTACCATACGTTGCAAGTTCTAAAAAAGGGAAAATCTTAACTGAACTGATTTATGGAACGAAATAGTTATATTTTGGTTTGGATCTTAAAACTTTAGACTTTTTTTAAAAACTTTATGAAAATTCGATATTTTCCAAAAAACACTAAATTTTTTCTGGGGCTGCCCAGCCTATGAAAATAATTGTAGAATTTGGATATCTGAATTAAAAAAAATTAATATATCTAATATATTAAATAATAATAATATTTTTCATATTATTATAAAAAAATGATTCAATATATTTATTATCACTCGTGGGCAATAGACTAATTTTCGAGTCTTTATTAAAATTTCTAAATAAAAATTTAGGAATTCGGGTCAACAAGAGGGATTAACAACCCCTCCGTTAAAAAATAAAATAAAAAAAAATAAATAAAAAACAGTACAGTCAGTTTCACTTTTAAGGCACAAACTTTCCACGAAATTTAAGGCCCAAAAAAAAAATCTCAAATTAAGGCACAAAATTCAAATTCTAGTAAAATAATTTGTAAAAAAAAAAAATTCCAAATTATGTGCCTTAATTTGAGATTTTTTTGTTCCTTAAATTTAGTTGAAAGTTTGTGTCTTAAAAGTGAAACTGACTGTAATTTTTTAATCTGAAAATGATAACAAAGTTGATATGAATTTCAGACTATTTTTAATATAACTTTTTAGGTAAAAAAAATGAAATTTGATTCTAGACATTTATTGAATTGTTTCATGAAATCTCAAGAATCATACTTAGAATAGACAAGGAAAAGAATTTTTTATTGAAATCTAAAGGAATTATGGACTATTTAAAATAAAACCACCATGGAAGAGTTACGAATCTAAACCAGGACAATTAGAAACTTTCTTTCTTGGGATCCAGAAGAACAATTATATTTCGAATTTTCAGGAATTGATAATTTTACTTGAAAAGAGCCTTAATTGTTAGCTGATAGTGAAAACCCAAACCCAGCCCTTTTTGTTTGAAAGTAAGTATTATCCAGTTTCCAATAAAAATCAACTGAAAAAAATGAAGTTAGAATAAAAATGGCTGGGTTTAGGAAAACCATACTAACTTGCAATGAAATATCTGATTGGGCATAATTATCTATTCCCAAAAGTTCGAAATTTTTGAACTCTTCTGAACCTCAAGAAAGAAAGAGTCTAACCCACTGATGTTTTCATTCATAAGACCCCCGCGGAGACTTTATTTTAGATAATACTTTAACAAAAACCGTTGGAATCTGAAAGAAAAATATTTGAAGAATAAATGAATATTTATAAAAATTAAAATGAGATATTTATTTTTTGATAGTGCATCTGAGAAAGGGGGGTATCAATTCAAATGTAATACAGTCAGTTCCACTTTTAAGACACAAACTTTCAACTAAATTTAAGGAACAAAAAAATCTCAAATTAAGGCACATAATTTGGAATTTTTTGTAAAATAAATTTGTAAGAAAAAAAATTCTATAAAATGTTGTTAAATTTGAGATTGTTTGTATCTTAAATTTTGTTCAAAGTTTGTGTCTTCAAGGTGAAACTGACTATAATAATAATAAAAAAAATGGGGGGGGGGGGGGGTCAGATTCTTTCAGTGAAATTTGTTCTAATTCTATGATTCCCTAAATTTCGCTTCTATAAATACCCTGGTTTACCTAACACACGTTCTTACTTTTAACACTTTACAAAATTTCACTAATGTTCAAAATACCAATGGGTCAAGTAGATAAAATAAACTTACAAACAGGTGATAACATATAGACTATAAAAGATGTTCTTTAAATCAATTTGAATAGTGAATACGAAGATATAGAAATATTGAATTAATTTTTTTTATAAAAAATTCAAAATAAGATCATTTTTTTAAATTTTTTATAAAACAATCATTTTATTATTAAAATTTTATGAATAATGTAAGAATTTAGGAATCATAAGCAATTAATTTTTTTCAACCATTTGCATTAATTCAAGATATAACCCCATAAATCAATTTGAATCTGAATCAAGTATATAAACTAAAATTCAAAATTTTCCACACAACTAAAACGTTTCCAACAATTACAATAATCCAATTTCATTGAAATTGGGGATAATTTTGATTTTTGTAAATTATGAAAATCATTATTTCATCTTTTAGTTTTTGTTTTCATTTCATTTTTTGAATTAGGTGATTTGTTTGGTTGGATCAAAATTTTTTTCAAACAATTGATATTATGTTAAAGTCAAGTTGTTCCAAATAGAAGAGCTCAAATAAAATTAGTTGGTAGTGTCTAACCATTTGATCGATCAATAATCCTAATAGAATTTAAACAAATTTACTGATCAATTTTTTTTTTACACTCTCCAAAATTTTTAACACACCCATGATTTATTTGTATTGATAATTATTTATTTATTGTTTTGTGAGTATTTTATTTTATAAAGAAGTGTTAACATTCCAATTAGTGAATGGTTCGAATTTAGTAAATCTTCTTGAATTGATTAAATAAGTTTTTTTTTTTTACAAATCGAATTTTGGTGTGTTAAAAATTTTTGAATTGGGGTTTATATATATATATGTGTGTGTGTGTGGGGGGGGGGGTGTATGTATGCATGTATGTATTCCCATCTTTGAATATCTAATCCTGAAAAAAAAAACAAGAGATGAATTTTTACAATAGGCCAAGGGTTTCCAAAACCTTTTATTTGGATGATTACACCTTTTAATTAAGAGCTAAGTGTTTTTAAATTTTCTTTCAAGTTTTCAGCCTCTTGCCATTGTTCGTAAATTTATCATTGTTTTATTAGGGAAAAAATATCCCAATCTTTTGTTTCTTGAAATATACAAATTTATTTTGATATATTGCCTTCTATCTATTATTTTGGTACATTTTTTTGTGCCCCCTTTTTTGTTTCGAGGTGTTTTTTTGTTATTTTTTGAATGGTATATATAGATATAAATTATTTCTAAAAAATTTAAGCATTTTTTTTTTACATTTAATAAAAATAATCCTCTTTGTTGGTCTTCAATTCCTAAATACAAAAGTCTTAATTAAGTTAAGTATCAATACTAATTGAATCAATGAATATTTTATTTATTTCAAAATATATTGGTTGATAATTTTCCAAAAGAAAAGTCAAAACAATATAACTTTTTTTGAAGAAAACAATGAACAACTAATATCAATAAAAAACTGGACATGAAAAGAAAGATCAATTAATGAAAGAATAAATAAACCATTAGAGACAAAATGAACAATTAAATACAAAATCAGTTTTTAGAATACTATCTTTTGAAGGGATTTTTCTTTTTTTGAAGAATTATTAAAAATTTGTTCAAAAAATTGATTATTTTTGAGATCTCAAAAAACACATAAATCCTATCTCAATAAAAAATGTAGATCTAAATTATATATATTGGTTTGTTAGTTCGTTGATTGAAAATAATATAATGGATTCTTCCTACGTCGTTAAATGGTTACTTACTGTTGTGGAAAAAAAGTGAAACTGGAAAAAAAGTGAAACACGGTTTTTAATTGGGAACATTACTGAAAATGAAAAGTAAAATCAATAAAAAGAAGAAACCAATTAACTTCAAATAATAATCCAGTATATAATTTTCAATCAACCCAACAAATACTATTTAAATCTACTGATTTATCGAAATTGTGTGTGTGGTTTTTGAGATCTCAAAAATAGTCAATTTTTTGAACAAATTTTTAATAATTGATCAATCAAAGAAAAACCCATACCTAATAATAGTATTAAAAAAACTGTTATTGTGGCGAATACTTCATTTTGTCTTTATTTATTTATTTATTCTTTTTTTCATTGATCTTACTTTGAATTTTCAGTAATGTTCCCAATTAAAAACCGTGTTTCACTTTTTTTCCAGTTTCACTTTTTTTCCACAACTGTTATTTTAATTGATCTTACTTTTCGTTTTTAGGTAATTAATTAAAAATCTTATTGAATTTTTTTTCCCATACAGTTATTTGTTTGAAAAGATCAATGAATTACAATTATTTGATGAGAAAACTCAATAGAAACTTGTTTTACTGTAAACAAAAATAAGAAATTTGTGTAATACAATTCCCTACTTGATTAGTAAAATTTTGAAGACTTTCAAAAAATAAAAAACTAACTAATAGAACCGAACCATTTTACTCGACCTCAAAATTAGGAACAGCACAATAGTGTGTCTTATTTAATCAAAAACTTTCTTCAAATTGTGAAGGAATAAACAGAAATATTCCTCTTTCATCAATTTATGTTCGAAAAAAGCTGTATTTTAATTTTCTAACCTTTTTATAAAATTTTTAAAAATTACCTGGAAAGGGACAACTTCTTGAGTGACACCATTTTCCATCTGATCGTTTAGGTACCTTCTTAAATGGAAAATCGAACAAACTCAAAATATTTCGTGTATTTTTTTAAGATTTTGGTTAAATAGAAACAAAGAATAAAAGAGGTTACAGAAAGATCATGTGATCTTGACTTTTATAAAGTTGCAAACTAAAAAAATATATTGATAATTTTAAAAATTAAATCTCAAACGTTTCAAAAAACTCAAAAAACTGTCAAAACATTGAAAAAATTTGAAAATTTGTCTACTGTTCCTAGAATTTCTAATTTTTTTTAAAAATGACAGAATTTGGTTTATTGTAAAATCTTAAAATTCAAGAGTTCTATGGTCTTGGATTTGACAAGCATAACTTTACTCAAAACATTAAAATTTTTTTTTCTCCTTTTTTCTATTTTTCAAAATCATTTTTTTATTTGTATTCAAATATTTTAAAAAAAACTTTTAATACCCTATTATGACAGAACAAAAGAAAAAAAAACAAGCAACACCACTCCTTAATGAAATCAGAGGAAAACGTGAAGAGATCGAAAAAACACAAGAAGAAAAGGAAAAAACCAAAGAGAAGAAGGTAGGCCTTATGGACGAGATAAGAAACAAACGTGAAGAAATCGAAAAAACCCAAGAAGAAAAAGAAAAAACCAAAGAAAAGAAGGTCGGTCTTTTGGAGGAAATTAAAAAGAAAGGAGAAGAAAAAAAATAAATATCCAAAACAATTTTTGAATTAAAAAAAAAAAAAATGTCGCTCATTCGAAAATAACACTTTTCTTTTTATCTTTATTTAGTTCCCATCTATCCCCTTTTGACCATCTTTTCAATAACATTAAAGAGTTAATTTTATTTTAATGTTCTTTTTTCTTTTCTATTTTTTTTTACTCCTTTTTTAATTTTTACGAACTTTTTAATTCAAAAATAAAAAATGACATGATCTCGCGTCAAAAAACTTTTTTTTGTTTTTTTTTTGAAAAACTTTTTGTGTTTTGTTGTTTGAGAGCTTGAACTTTTTCTTTTTCTTATCCTTTTCTACTCTTGTATATATCTTCAAGATGAAAATATTTATATCTTTCTTTTACTTTTTCTTAATTAAAGAGTCATTTGACCTTAATCTTCTTTCCCAAAGATACTTGATCACGGAAGGGTATTCGAAAATGTTTTCATTACTTTTTGAGTCATAAGGAGATTGTGCAATTCTAAATAATAATCTAAAAATAAAAGGTAAATCATAAACAAATAAAAAAAAAAGAAGAAAAAGTTTATTTTTTTCCTCTTTTTTAATTGGAATTTTAAATAAGGAATTCTTTGCGATTCCAATTTTTGAACTAATTTAGAACAAAAGTTTAAGGACTCGGTTTGAAAATTCAATAAATAGTCTCAACACAATTTATTCTAATCTTATTTTAAAATGTAAATGAATGATCTTTAAAATATTCTCCAATTTGGATCAAAAAATCATTTTATTTCATTTTTTAAATGAAGAATGAACAAAGAAATTTTGAGACATCTAAACTCATCCACCTTGTTAAGGAATCGTGTAAATGAAATTGAAAAATTATCATGGGTTTCCAAATTTAAAAAAACTTCTCAATAAACAACTTGAACTGACAAAACATCACCTTGTCCATTTTTTTTGATCATTTGGGTTACTTAGAATTGTTATATTATCCCCACATACCATTATTCTGTTCCAGCTCTACTGAGGAGTATTATCAGACATAGAAGTTGGTTGTCTATTATAAAATTGTGCTTTTTGAAATAGAAAATTCAATTTTGATCCAAAATCAAATTTTTTCAACTTCTCTTAAATCATTCAAGCTATTTTTTTTGTATAAACTAAGATAAAAGTTATATTTTGACCAGAAAAGAAATCACAGAAGAAATATCCCAGAATAAATATTAGAATTGAAATCACAGAAATCACAGAAATCACAGAAAACCTGGCAATTTTAAAGTATTTTTGGATCCTTTGTTTTTAAATCGTTTAAGCTGGGATTTTAACAGTTTTGGAAATTGAAGATACCCATTTAGAGTCATGCAATTTACTGCGGATTTGCCCCAGACTCAAGGAATGACTTGAAACCTAAAAAGGGTATTGTGAATTTACCCTTCTTTTTGGCGAAAAATTCAAATAACAAAAATAATAATTTTTGAGAGGATCTATAGTGACAAAATTCAAATAACAAAAAAAAAAATTTAAGAGGATCTCATCGCCAAAAAATTCAATTAAAAAAAAAGTTTAAAAACATTCATAATTTCAAAAAAATCAAAAAACTTTGAAAAAAAATTACTTGTTTCTTTTTTTAAATTTCCTAAAGGTTAAATTTCTTCAATTTAAAACAAATTGTTTTATTTAAGTACACACTCAATTTAATTTAATTTAATGTCTCTTTTTTCTAACCCTCTAAATTTGACCAAGTAAGGATTATGTAATATTCTTTAGATAAAAATAACTCATTTGAAAATAGAAAAAAATGATTAAAAAAAACTCTTCGAATTCTCAAAAAGTTCCAAAAATCGAAATTTTATTTTCAACATAGTTGTTTTCAAAATTATAATTAAAAACCATTCTAATTGAAATTCGAGTACCACCCTTTGTAACTTTTTTTAAAAAATATCCTCTTTTTTGATTGTTGATTTTTAGAGATCGACCACGCTTCACGTGTAGGTAAATTTTTAATTGTTTTCGGCCCTCAGAAGTATGACTATTATTTTTTTCCGACACATAAAATTATTAATAACTTTAATGACTCTACTTAGAATTTAAGTATTTTAAATTTTTTTTGTATATTTCCAAAATCCACAAATGGATATTATAATTATTTTTCTTATATTCTATTTTTTTTTTTGTTTAGGATAAATTTTCACAACCATTTTTTGTTTTATATCACTGGGTAAAAGTTTGCAATAGAAAACCAATTTCTAGGGTTTATAAATTATCATAACACTAGAGGATTTCCATATTGTTTATTTTTGAATAATAAACAACCGTGTAAGATGAAAAGGCAATAATTATCATCTTGGTATCTTTTATTTTGAATTTTTTTTTTTTAGATAAAGTATAAATAAAATAAAGAAAGATAATTCCAGAAATAGAAGAACACGATTTTCTTTAAAAGTTGGTTTAAATTTGATTAATTTTTATTCAAAATTCATACGAAAATGTTTTTTTTTGATCATAGTCCTTTCCACTATTCGCTAAATTGGATTTGAGCCTATTTTTTGATTTTTTTTTTTTGGATTATAAAAAATATGATAACGAATCGGAGGATTATTCTAAATATTATAACACCTTAAACCACCTCACTGAAATAAACGACACCAAATAAAAAAAAAATATAATATTATTTTCTTGGACTCTTTTGATGAAAGGTTCAAATTTTTCGATAGAAAAAAAAAAGAGAAAAAAAAGCCCGTTTTATCAATAATAATAGAAGGTGTATAAATAAAACACTGTATATATTTCTATTACCCCATAGTCAAATTAATCAGAAAAAAAGGGATGAATAAAACATAATTAAATGACTCAATGGATATTCAAATAAGTATAATTGTATTTAGGAAATTCCAAAATTAAAAGCAATTTTTTTTTTAAATCTCCGAAATTTAGATTATCGTTTTTCATTTTAGTTTTTGTCTCTTTTTCTATTTTTTTTTTTTTGATAGGCAATTATTTTTTTTTACAAGATCGACAGCCACTAGATAAAAATATCTAGGTAAATTTGATATTGGAAGCACACGAATGATTTTCGTACAACTAATTGATTTCTACTGGGATTATCTTTGATTTTCAATTGGAAATCAATACGAACATTTTCTTTTCTTAATGATGTCATAAGAATTCTAGTTTTTAAAATTTAAAGAATATGGATTAAATAATAAAAATTTCACTTATAATATATTTCAACTGTTATCCCACAAGAATTATTTTATTTATTTCTTATTTGTTGGTAAAATGATATTTATTAACAAAGTTAAAAATTATGAAAGTTTCTTTTTAGGGTTTTTTTACAAAAAAAAAAGTCAAATTTTTTACTTCTGAAAGGAAATATAAGAGTAAAACACAATATTTTAAGATTACCAATGGATTTAAATAATTTTTAATAATATTGGTTTAACAATTATACATTATTGTTTATTTCTTTTAATTTATTTCAATTTAATAATCTATCGTCTTGCTAAAAATGACGCAACTATAAATAAAAAAAAAAAACAAATATTTTCAATTATTTCTTACAGTTAATTTTTTAAACATAAAGGAAAAACTTTATTTTGGTTTTTTTATTAAACACTAATATCTATGGATACAATTAGTCAATATCTTGGATTTTCAAACTATTTAACTTAACAGGAAACATGAAATCCTTGAGCTTAGATAAAGATTTTTGATTTTTAATATTGATTGAAATATTTTTGTTGAGTGTTTTCAACTACTGCAGAGTGCCGTAAAGTCACATAGGGAGCATAGGTTTTTTTTTTATTTCAGAAATTAAAAGACAATTAAAGAAATTTTGTAAATATTTACCAAAAAAAAAAAATCTAAACATAGGGTGGTAATCCAAAATTCAAAAGAAAAGAATCTAGCCAATGAGTTTAATTTATTTTTCACATATTGTAAAACTTAAAGATGTTTTCAATAGTTCGAATACCACAACCAATAACAAACAACTATGTATTTCTTTTATGAATCTTATTAAATCTTCTGAAGACCAGTTTTTTTTTTTTTTTTTTGGTGAATTGAATTTTACTAAATAACCAAAAGACTTTTTTACAAAGTTTTTTTAATTGATTTTACATTTTTTTTTCATTTTTCAGAAATTTCCATATTTTCAATTTAGGATTATGTTTTGTAAATTAGAATTGAAACAATTTCTTTTTATTTTAGACATTTCATTAATATATTCATCAATCCAAGTATTTAAATAACTTAATTTATTTATTTCACAATTCAAATTTTCTAACTCAAATGTTCAATAGCCGAATACAAAAGACTTTAATAATCTAATTTTTAAATTATTATGTCGAAAATGTTATTAAATAAGTGTTATACTTTTCGTTTATTTTTATATTATGAATTATATATAATAACCAATTTTTTCAAATAAATTCCCAAATATTTAATCTTTATGAATTCCTATGAAATTAAGGTTTTATATTTATAATGCTTGAATCTTAATCAAATAATAATTTCTTAAATCAGATTCAGTATTCAATTTAATAAATTTTTATTTCCTTTTATAATTAAGGTTAAATCTTGTATAAACATTTTTCTAGATTGGTAACATTGTCTTTATTGGGAACTAATTTTCTCATTAGGCAATGAATTGTTCTTATATTATGGAAAGTGTTATTAATTCTCATTTATGTGAAAATTATGCTAATTAAAGAATCCAATTTTATTGTGATAAGGGAAATTATTTATTGCACTATCTATTTTTAATTGATAAGAAATATTGTTATAACTATTTTACTCACCAAAACACATTAGGCTTTGGAACCATGGAGAACTAATATGATTTAATTTCAATAGCACCATATTTTAATTTAATTCTTCTCCACCATAGACCCTTATCCCTTAAAAAAAGATTATCAAATATTTCTACAAGAAATTATTGATCTAAATCTGATTCTTAAATTTATAACTAAAGTAAAGTCACAAATTGATACGATTTAAAAACTAGTATAGAAATAATTGCAAAAACATTTTTTTTCATTTTTGGTCATTTTATAAAAATAATCAAAAAATGAGCTTACGTAAGAGTGGTAAAGCCAAAATGAAAAGATTCGAAGGCGAGAATTCTCGTTATTCAAAAAAAAAGGGAAAAGGAAGAGGACGAGGACGAGGGAGAGGAAAAAGAAGGGGAAAGGGCAGAGGACGAGGGAAAAGGAAAATTAAAACAAGAGAAAGATACAAAAAAAGAAAATTCCCAATCCAACTTGCAATGTATTATTTTAACCAATGTGACACCAAAAGATGCACTGGGTGTAAATTAGAGAAGCACGGGTTTGTGCGAGCACTCCGACTTGGTGAAAGGTTTAATGGGATTCTATTAAGTGCTTGGGGAACCAAAACTGTCACAGCGTCTGATCGTGAGTTGATTTCCAAAAACGGGTTGGCTGTTGTGGACTGTTCCTGGAACAAAATCGATCAAATCCCTAAAAAGTCCTTACACGGTCAGCATCGCATTCTTCCCTTTCTTGTTGCCGGGAATTCCACCCACTATGGGCAGCCTGCAAAGCTTTCCTGTTCAGAAGCTCTTTCCGCTGCGCTGTGGATCGCTGGCTTTCCAGAAGAAGCAACCGAAATAATGCAAATCTTTATTTGGGGCAATGGCTTTATAAATCTAAATAGAGAAGTTTTAGATTTGTATAAGGAATGCAATACACACGAAGAAGTCATACAAGCCCAAAACCTCTTTTTAGAAAATGCAAGAAACGAAAAAAAGAAGAGCCAATCACAAGAAAATGATTCGAATTCTTCTGATCTCCAAAGTGTCAGTGAAAGCGATAGCTTTAGTTCAAGCTCTACCTCGAGTGGGTCCGAGAATGAAAATAATAATAGTAATAGTGAAAATAATAATGAAAAAGAACAAGAACAAGAACAAGAAACAGAAAAAGAAAAAGAAAAAGAAAAAGAAAAAGAAAAAGAAAAAGAAAACTAAGATAAACTTTTAAAAAAGCACAATATCCAAACAAAAAAAAATAAAAAATTAAAATACAATTTAAAAAATTTCTTTATTGATTGGGATCATTCGAAAAAAGTGAATACAAAAGTTTTTTAGAAAGTAGCTCGTTAACTGTTTAAAATAAAAAATAGAAGAGTGAACCGAATTTCTTTTGAAAACATTCTTGTTTTCATTTTTTTGAAGATTGCTGTATAAAGTGCAATTACTGTCATTATTGTTTTGATTTGGAAACAATCACTTTGTTATGTGTTGAGTTTTGCCTGGAAGAATGAGAAAAATGATACAGCAAGTTCCACTATTAAGGCACAAACTTTCAACGAAATTTAAGGTACAATAAAAGTCTCAAATTAAGGCCCAAAATTCAAATTCTAGTAAAATTAATTGTGTAACAAAAAATTCCAAAAAATATGTCTTAAATTGAGATTTTTATGTGCCTTAAATTTCCTTGAAAGTTTGTGTCTTAAAAGTGGAACTGACTGTATTGTTCTAGTGATATAAGACGATATTAGTAGACATTCTTCTAACCCCACAATATCATCTTATATCACTTGTAACAATATCATTTTTTGAGTCTGGAAGGGGAGCCAAAACGAGGAATCATAACAAGGGGATTTTTTCCAAATGAAACAATATGAGATTGCTCTGTATTTTTCGAGCTCAGGATCTTACTCTACACAACAAGGCACAAAACAAATAAATTTAAACCAAAAAAAAAACACAGAAAATTTATTATACTTTTAAATGAATTTATTAATTAATGAGAAAATTTCGTTTTAAACTTTTTTCAATGAAGTCCTGTAATAAAAAAGCTATAATAATCTTTTGAAAAATTGTGATTCACTTTTTTTGAATTTTTTAATTTATTTTTTTTAATATTTAAATTTTATTTGTTTATCATATTTAAAAGTAAAGGATTAATACTATTTAATAATTTGTTGTTACTGAATAAAAAAAATATTTATTTATTTTTCAATTTATTATTTCAGGTGATCCGCAATTTGTGAAAAGGGGTTTAGGTAATACCCCGAATAAAATACATTTGTAAATCATGTATATTCATATTAGAGAGAACTCACAGTCTTCCCTTAAATGGGTAAATTAATTGAGAGTTTTTCATACACAAGTACTGCCAGTTCCACGTTTAAGACACGTCTTGGAACGAAATTCTAGTAACAAAAAAATCTTAAATTAAAGCAGATTTTTTCGAATTTTTTTTTCACAAATTATTTTACATTAATCGAAAATTTTATCTTTAATTTGAAATTTTTCTGGAGCCTTAATATTCATTCAAAGTTTGTTCCTTAAAGTTGAACTGAATGTATCTATAAATATTATTTGAAATTCTACTCGATGTTTAAGACCCTTTTTCAAAACCTAACAAGGTTATTTAGATATTCATCAAAAAAATTGATTTTTGAAAAAAATTCTTGATTAACCAGTAGAATAAACAAAATATAATTTCAAAAAATAATTTTTTTGTTTACTTACTACCTTCATAATTTTTTCCTCTAAAAAAAAAAAAATATTATAGTTTGTAAAATATTTTTAGAGTTTGCTAATTCGGAAGTTTTTAGGATAATAGGATAATTAATTCAATTGGTAACTTCGAAAGGAATATTAACAAATAACATATTATAAAGTGAATAATTAATTCTAACCATTTGCCAATTCAATATAATTCACATTATTTCAAGTTATTCAATATAATTTAATAAATCGGCGGATAAGTCTATTTTCTAAAAACCGACATCAACAACAAATAAAATAAAATAAAATAAAATAAAATAAAAAACAAGGAATTAAAGACAAGGTTTTATAATTTTGCATCTTCGTTGATAAAAAATGGGTCCGATGAGGAATAACCTGCCGTATCAGAAATATTGGAAGAAATTATTTGATTTTGAATAATTTCTTTATACCCAGCATTATTATTATTATTATCTTTTGTTTTTAAATATATAATAGAAGCAATAGTCAGGCCAAGTATGACAAACGCGGGAATTATAATCCCTACAATTAACGACCAATGGAAGTTTTTTTTTTTCGACGATTTCAGAACCTGTAGATTGAATTTATATTGCAAAACATTACCACAGGGGTCTTTGGCATTTAACACGATTGTGTATGTGGTAACATTTGCTGGAACTGTGCCAGAAAATCTCCATTTATTTTGATTCCATTTTAGCCACTCTGGTAATTGGTTGGTACTTTGTAATTTGACATCAAGTTGGATATCTTGCTTATCACAATTGAAAGTATTGTCGTGTAAAGTGAAATCCCAATAATTGCCTTCTGTAATCTTTTGATTTTCAATTAATATGTTCATTTTAATTTTTGTTAATTTTAATTGTTTGCCAAAAATTTGGTGATTGGAATCCTGATCAACATTATTCCAAGCAATAAAAAAATTATTGGAATTGGAATTGAAATTGGAATCGGTATTGGAACCGATATTGGAATTAGAATTAGAAGTTGATATAATCTCTGGGGAATATTGGCTTTCTTCTATTTGAGTGTTTATTTTAAATTCATCACTTATAGGAGTAGAGTCCGATAAAAAAACCCGAGAAAAGATCCCCTTTAAATTTGGATCTTGCTCTATTGAACTCCAAGAGACAATGAATTCTGGATAAAGGATATTCTGTTTTTCAACAAACGTCCCCGTCGCTACAAGTGTAGGCTGATCCTGTTCGCCTTTAATGTTTTGATTTACTTTAAATTCACCACCCATTTCTTTTATTTTGGAATTATAAATTTTGCAATGAAGATTATGATCCATAACGGTGTTGGTGATTGAATTCCACACAATCACATAGTATGCATTTTCATTTTTACCGATCGATCTAATCATTGGATATTTGTTATCAATTTGAGAATCTAAATTATCATTGACGTGAGCAATACTTTGAATTAGCTTGCCTTTGTAGTCAAAAACAGATCCTGAAATGGAAGTTATATTGTTCTTTTTGGATTCCCAAATTACAAAAAAATGCTTTCCATACACGTCTGTCGCGATGCACGGTTTTGAGTTAAGACCGATTTCGTTTCTTCCGAGTGATATTATACTCCTCACAGGCTTTCCGTCCCAATCATAAATTCTCAATTTTAATTCATTCACATCTGCGTGATCCTGTGTACTACATTTCGAAATCCAGATAATTGCAATCCCCTGATCGAGAAGCCCAATTGATTGCGAATAATAGAAATAACACGTTTCATTTTGAGAGACCGTTATTGCCTCTGGTTTGATCCGTTGGCCATTTGCGCTCTTGAAATATTGCAGTTTGATCGAATCAAAATTTTTTGTAAGGTTTTTTTCAACCCACGAAATGGCAATTGTTTTGCTATCGGTGCTTATGGCTGTTGTTGGGTAATATTCTGTTCGGTTGCTTGGATAATTGTCGGGGTTAACGGCAACCTCGGGGGTCACATTTTTGCCCAAGCTATCAAATATTTTGAAAAAGATTCGATCAGACTGTGATCCCTTTGTCTCGCTCTGCCAAGTAATGCCCATCATGTCTTGATTGGCAATCAAATAATGGTTATAATTGACTTCGTGAGTGCTTTTTAAACTATTCACAACTTGTGAATTCACAACAATTTCACCCGTATCCTTGAGAACCGATTGGAAGATTTGCTTCTCTTTGTTTGTTTTTAAAGATGACGCATAAACTAAAGATATTTTGCCACTCGAAAATTCTTTAACAGATGGGGTTGTGGACTCAATATTATTGTTTCCACTGATGACAAAATCTGTGCTCTCAGGGAGTGGACATGTTTTTTCACCTAAGGGTGGGTGTTTTTTTATTTTTTTATTTTTTCATTTTTCAAACAAGAGAGTTTATTTGTTAAGTTTCAAAAATCAAATTTTTTGTTTTTTTGTTTTTTTGTTTTTCGGAAAGAAGAAAAAAACTTTTATTTATTGGAGGACAGAGAAATGAAAAATGTGAAATTCAAAACAGATATAAAAAGGGGTAATTTTACAGTAGATCAGTAATTCAAATAAAGACACAAATAAAAAAAGAAGAAGAAGATTTTTCATTAATTGTGAAAAAATGAAAAAATTTTCAAGTTCTCAAAATTAAGCAAAGAATAGCTAAGTTTATTTGATTTTTCAAAAAATAGTTAATGTTTTGTTGAGAAGTAACCAGTTTTGAAATTAAAATTTGTTTTGTTGTTTTGTAAAGAGACAAAAGGAACAATAGATAACTCGATAATCAAAATATGTTGTAATTGTGTATAAATGGTATTAGTTCTGATGACCCCAAATAGCTCTAAAAAATCTATTATAAATATTATTACACAATGAATTCCACCATTTATTACTTATGATCTCAATTAAAAATTATCATTTTGGAAATTTTTTTATTAATTCCTTTTCCAAATCTAAAAATAGAAAGTCAAAATAATAGTATTCAGGTATTTAATAATTTAGATTTAGAACTTCCAAAAGTAACTATTTTTTAATTTTTTAATTTTAAAAATTAAGGGAGTTAGTACATTTTTCATTTTTTGAGTGCCACCATTTATGTGAAACAGAATTTTTCAAATCATTTCTTTAATCAAATAAATTGATATTTTCATAAATACTAGAATGGAATATATTCTATTATTAGATATTTTCATACCAACAAAAAAACACAAATCAAAAAAATGAAAAAATTGATCAAAAAAAAATAAATAAAAATCATTTATTACTTGATCTTATCTATGTCATTTTACACAATTATTTATTCTTTATTTGGTTTTATTTTTGATTCTTTATGAAAAAACTTTTATTTGGAAAATTTTTGATAAACAAATTACTGTTTATTTCGAAAGAATTTCCAAAATGAATTTAAAAATCCTATTTTCATTTATGTCATCTAATTCTTGTTTTATTTCAGAAAATCAGAGATTTTTTTAATTCTTCTTGAGAATGAGAGTTTATTGGACAAATTCGTTTGATTTTATTATTATTTAGTTTCCATTAAAATGAGAACTCAAATAAATTCTGAATATGATTGATATTTGTTATTGAATTTCTGAATTATTCAAATTTGAATCTTTTGTAACTTTTTTTTGATTCCAAGAATTCAACACCTTTATTTTAATTTTTGAAATAGTATTCCTCGTTTTGGCTTTGTTTGATAAAAATATTTTAAAAAAGAATTTTGAAAGCAAATTTGTCACAAAAGGTTTTTTAAAATAATAATAAATAGTAATGGGGCGAGAAATTCAAGGAAAAAAATAGTTTGGGTTCAAGCAAACTAAGAAGATAAAGAAAACCAATCTTCGAAAATAGGCTTTTATTATTTTTTTTTTTTTCATTCATTGATTCAACAAATTTATTTGGAATGGTGATCTTTCGTGTTTGGTTTTCTAAAAGAAAATATTTGTTTCAAATGCACGCTCTTTTGGGTATATTTTCTTGGTTAACTGTTTGGTTAATTTCGATCATTCGTATAAACAGATTTCTAGATCCAAAACTTTATTTAATAAAACCAAAAATTTAATCAAAAAAAATGTTCAAATTATTGAAAAAATTAAGATTCAACTCTGAATTACTTTGATTCCATTCACGAATAGACTAGTGGATGGTGTTTTGGTTTCAAAGTTTCAATATCTGTTGGTACTCAAAAAATATTTTTTTAGTAATGTTAACACAATTAAAAATTTTCAAAATGGTAAAATGTACTTACTTCATTAACTCAATAATCGTCAATATAAAAACCCGGAGACCTGTTAGTTTTTTTATTCATTTTTATAAAGATAATTATAACATCGATTTATTTCGAAGATTTCAGGAAATAATTTGTCAAAATAATCTATTGGTTAATTATTTAATCTTATAAAAAAATTGAATTTTTTAGCTATTAATTCATATTTCACCTCAAATATTAGATGATTATTTTCTCTTTTTTCTTAAATAAAATAAATTTTTGATTTGTCGATTTTTTTTTAAACAAAGAAATGGAATTTACTCGATTTTTTTATTCTGAAAAAAATTGAAAGTCTTTTTTTTAGCTTCTATTGGGACAAACATTTTTGTTCCTGGATTGAAATTAAGTTTTTAAAGGGTTAATATTTTGTTACAAAATATTTTGGTATTTATGTGTTAAAAAATGTTTGTAAAAAAATTGGTTAAAGATTGACCAAATAACCTTAAATTACATTTTAAAATGCAAATTTATTACATAACATGCCTCTTATTTTGTTCAAAAAAAAAAAAAAAATGAAAATAAGAAATTACTAAAAATTCTAAACTTTGCACCTAACTCAATATTTTCCCAAAATCTTCCCAAATTGACTTTAGTACTATCACAAAAAATTTAGAAATCTAATCATATTCTATCTAGTGGTTAAATATAATTATTTGATATAAATTCATTGATAAATAGTTCATCGAAAATAAAAATTAGTCAATTATTTAATTTTTAATTATTTCATATCTCCTTTTAATTTATTTGAAATATTTTTCTAATACAATTCTTTTTTATTTATTTATTTATTTGTTTATTATTATATAATATTAGTCGAAAAGTAAAGGGTGAGTTTCTTATATAATTTATAAATTTGTTTTTTTTCTTTTTTTAATAAAGGTAAAAGATATTTTTTGTTTAATATTTATTATTAACTTAAATATATATATATATATATAAGATTGTTTTACAATTTCTTAATTTTAAACTCGAAATTGATCCTAACCTATTTAAATATTTTTATTATTTAAATATTATTTAATTTTGGAAATGTTTTAAATTTTTAAGAAAAATTCTATTAATTCCAAAATTAATAAAAATCTAAAAGGGTGTTTCGAAATTTATCTATTTTATATGGAAAATCTATTTATTAGTCAAACAAAAAGAAATCACAAGAAAATATAAGAGTGCCTTTTTTTTAATTTTAGAAATAAAAAAGAAAATTTTCTTAAATATTCGGTTTATTTCTGAAATTTAAAAAAAAACAATAAAGTATGAAGGCACTTCTACAGGATTCAAAAGAATATAGAAAAATCTTGTATTTTAAACAATTCTTTTAAATCCCATAAAATCTACCAAATATTTTTTTATTATGTGCTTGAGTTTATAAAATCTAATAGTTTTCTAATCAAAACATAAATTAAAACCAACCTAACTGTCATTTTCTTGAATTTATCCGTTTTATTTTCTGAAAATATATTCATTTTGGGAATAAACAGATAAATTGTGAAAAGTTAATACTCTGAAGAGGAAATAAACCTCTTTCTTTAAAAATAAAAAAAAACAAAGAGGTACTGAACTTTTTATTCGAGTTAAATTTCAAATATGATTGAATATTTATTTGTTAACCAACCCAAAGTTACTATTTTTTATATATTTACTATGAATCGATAAGACTTACTACAGTCAGCTCCACTTTTAAGGCACAAACTTTCAAAGGAATTTAAGATACAAAAAACTCTCAAATTAAGGCACAAAATTTGTAATTATTTTTTTTACAATTTATTTTACTCGAATCTGAATTTTGTGCTTTAATTTGAGATTTTAATTGTGCCTTAAATTTCGTTGAAAGTTTGTACCTTAAAAGTGAAACTGACTGTATATAAATTGTTCAAAATATTAAGAAAAAAAAAAAAACTAAATATGTTTAAATTTCAAAGTGTAAAATATTTTTTAATCTGATGGTTTGAAAAAATAAAATAATAAATTCCTAAAACTTTTTTGACATTTTAAAAAGTCAAGTTCTTTTTTTTTTTTTTTTCTCTCTGAGATAATCAGAATGAAAACTTTTTTAAAGTTTTCTGTTTACATAAGGTGGGGTCTTCTTTTTATAAATAAGGTACTTTTCTTCAGACATCACCAGGCTCTACATCACATGTAAAGGTTGGTCTCTAACTTCATTAAAAATGAAAAATTCCCAAAGGTTTTAATTCTGAAAAAGTTTTCACTTTTTTCAAATAGAAAACTTCATAAAAGTTTTAAAAAAGTCTTTACATTTTAAAAACAGCTAAATTAATAATGATATTTAAAATTGAACAACAAAATCACAAAAGAAATAAAATTAATGTTTTTAAAATAAAATAAAAATTCATAAAGTAACAATTATCAGCATTTAAGATTTAAGGGTCCAGTTTTTAAGGCGAAAATACCATTTTTTGAAATGGAGAAAAAAATAATTTCTCAATTTTTCTGAGATTCCAATAACAATACTAAACTAAATACAATTTATATGTAGAATCGATCTCAAAAAATCAACAAAGAAAAACAGCTACATTTTTAGAAAAAAGTGCCAAAGAGTGACACTCAATTTCCAATTGGAATGGTTATGGATTATAATTTTGAAAACAACTGTGTTCCTTTCGAAGTGTCGATCTTTCGATCTTATTGGGATACCGTAGATTTTTTTTTTTTTTTTCTTTCATTTCTCAAATGAATTAACTTTATATCAAGTATGAATATTATAAAATCCAAAATTTGTTAAATATCTAGGGTTACAATATAACCAAAAACCAGAATAATTCGAATTAAATTGATTGTGTTTGGTTAAAGATTGCAATTTGTTCCAAAATTGAAGAAATTTGACTCTTTGGAAATTTAATATAAGAAACAAATAATTTTTTTTTAAAATTGATTTTTTTTCAATTGAGATTTCTTTTAACTTTTTTTTTTAAACTTTTTTTTTTAAAATTTGAATTTTTTTCCAATAAGATCCAGTAAAATATTATTTTTATTTAATTTCTTCCAACAAAAGTAGTTCAATTTGACATTTTCATTTTTGACATATACCTTCTCTATATTTAATATACAAATTCTCAATAATTGATAAGTAAAATACAACGAAAACTTTGTAAATTAACTCTTTTTGAATCGTTATTACTCTTAGTGTTCTATTAATGTGAAATTTGCTTTTAGAGTTGAAAAATTCTTCTTGGTGAAGTTTTGAATCCAACATATTTGAATAAAACTTCATTGATCACTGGAAAATAAGAAGAATTATCTTTTAAAATTTTAAGCTTTTGTAACTCTCTTTCAAAATAAACAGATTGATTCATTTTTTGTTGAAATATTTTCTGATATTCTAAGAACTTTCAAGATCAGTAACCCGAGTTGTTAAACCCTAAATCTTTACTACCATTCAAATCAATTGATTTTTTCAGATTTTTCGGAAGTGGGCTTTTCAAAAGAAAAAAGGAAAAAATTGAAAATAGCAAGTAAAGAATTTTCGCTAAAGTTCTCTATACATTAATCGAAAGTAAATTTCTTGGAAAAATATACTTCTAAAATGAATAAATAACCAACTGTAATTTTTGTCAGACCATTTGTAAGTTTACTTGGACTATTTCTCCAACAGCCAAAAATGAGTTATTTAATAATTTAATTTTTGTTTCGAAATTGAAATTCCACTTCTTAGTTTTACACCCCAAGTAAACAACGAACTCTCTTTCGAAAAATTTAAGGTATTATCATTTTTTTCTAAAAAAGATTTCTTAACATTCAATACTTTAATTAACAATGAGTGAAAATAAAAAAAAAGTTATAATTGTCGGAGCAGGATTAGCAGGGTTTTCTGCTGCTATCGAGGCATACCAAAATGGAGCATCAGTTACTTTACTTGAAAAAACCGACAAATGTGGAGGAAATTCCTTTAAGGCGACGTCTGGTATCAATGGTGTTGGCACAGAAGCACAGATCTTAATAAACTCTCAAGACACACCTGTAAAATTTCTGAAAGATACGATCAAGTCTGGGGGTGGTATCTCAAAAGAAGACTTGGCAGAAAAACTTGTAAACGAATCAACAGAGGCTGTAAGCTTTTTAACAGAATTAGGCGTTGATCTTAGTGTTTTGTGTCAATGTGGTGGCCACTCAGTTTGTTTTTTACTTTTGCTTTTTTCTTGTTTTCTTCAATTCCTCACCTTTTAATTTTAATTTTCTTTTTCATAATCTTTTTTTTTTTTTGTTTATCATTGTAAAAAGGAAAAAAGAACCCATAGAGCAAAACCACAAGAAAAAATTAGAAATATTGGAATGACAATTATGCTAACACTTATTGAATTTGCCAAAGAGTAAGTTTCTTAAATTCTTCTTTTAACAAAATGATTCCTTTTTGATTTTTGATTTTCCTTTGAGAATACCACCAAAAATTTTTAACAAAAAAAGATGTCACGCCATTTACTCCTTGTCTTCCTAAGGTTAAGGGGTTAGAGTCCCATGGAATCGTTTAGACTGTTTTATTCACATCGAAAAAATAAATTTTATCTTGAAAGTTCAAAAAAGAAGAAACAAAAGTAGTGCCAGACATTTTTTGCTTTTTAATTGTTTTGTGTTTTTCTTCTTTTGTCTTTCTACTTCCACCAAATTCAAATCCAAATTCAAATTAAATAAATAATTTTTATTGCTGTTGAAATCAAATTATACTAATTACAATTTGATCTCAAAAGTACAATCAGGGAGAGCTAAAACAAATCTCCAAAAATTTTCATTAACAATTGATAATAAAAAGATCTTTGGGGTTTTTTCACCCATTTTGAGCCAAAATTTTTGAGAATTTACAAAGAAAAATTTTGATGTCTTCTTAGAATAATGTCAGTATTTAAGGTATACTTTAATCGAAGGGAAATGAGAGTAGTGATCTGCCATCCAAATAGCACTCAAAAATCTAAACTCTTTTTCAGTCAAAGGGGCCAGTTTTATTGAAGAAATGGAACATATTCTATGAGTTTAATCCAATATTTTTTTCAAAATAAATTTTCAATTTTTGGATCTGGATCATTTTTTCGAATTTTTTTTTTTTGTTTTTTGCTTTTTGTTTTTTTAAAAAAAGATGTTTGAAAAAACAAATAAACATTAAGAAAAATGAGGCTTTGTGATTTCTTTTAAAAAGTCATACACTTTCTATTAAAAAATCTTATTTTCAACAATTTTAATTTTCTAAAGAAAATGAGAAATTTTTCACTAGGCGTTTCAACGAAAGTGACCCAAAAAGTGTTTTAACATTTTATTTTTTTTTTTTCGGAAATTTATAGTTTGTTCAGGTATGTCTTTTATGAAGATCAACTTTAATCTGAAGTTTATTATTTCTCTTATTTGGAAACAATCTTATATTAGTCAGTTCGAAAAAAAAAATTGAATTTTTCAATTTTAGTTGTTCCCCTTTGAGTGAAATGAAGTTTATTATAAATATTATTGAAAATAAATTATTGGATTTTTTACTCAGTAATCACATTTAAAAATTTATTCATTTTGTGAATTTTTTGATAATTACTTTTCCAATTCTAAAAATAGAAACCCAAAACAATATTAATTCAATATTTAATAATTAATATTTAGATCCTTCACAAGTAACTATTTTTTAAATTTTTTAATTTCAAAGATTTACTTAATAATTATCAACCTAATAAAAACCTAAAATGGATTATTTTTTGTTTCCTTTTTTTAAAAAGTTAGTTGTAACATCAATATATTTCCTATAAAGGAAAAATAATTGGTCAAAATAATCACAGAGTTAATTATTTAATTTTATAAAATAATCGTAATTTTTTAGCAACTAATCTATATTTTGAGAAAAATTTAAGAAAGAACTTTTGCAACGTGAAAGTCTTTAGATTAATGGTTCAACCTTTAAATTTGTATCAAAATGCAGATTTTTTTCAAAAATTTTTAGGATATTTTACTAATACAAGGATCATTTTTAATTGATTGGATCAATAAAATATTACTTCTTTACTAACCAATTTTTTAGTGACATTTAAATCATTGTGAACTAAAATGATTAGCATTCAATTTCAACATACTTTAATTTTAGACTCCTCCTCTGTATATGCTAACCCCTTAAATGGCGATCCAAATTTAAGATTCAGTGAATATAACTTAAATATCTTTGGGCTATAAATAAAGAATTTTAATTTTTTCTTATTGCAAAATATTTTTTCATTTTCCTTCTCTTAGAAAAAAATTTTTTCGATTCCCTTCTCTTAGAAAAAATTTTTTCTTTTAAATTATTGATAAATAATTTCTTAAAATTTATTTTGAAAATACTTATTTTTTATTTTATTCTATTATTATTTAAAATTTTACAACTTATTTAGCAAAATTGAAATAATTATGAAAGCCTCGCTAAAAGAATTATTAACAAACAAAGAAGGAGAAGTAATTGGGGTAAAATATGAAAAAGACAATGAAATGATTGATCTTCGTGGAGATAATGTAGTATTATGTACTGGTGGGTGGTGTGCCGATAAAAGCAGTGATTCACTCCTTAATAAATATACACCAAATTTAATGTCTTTGCCATCAACTAATGGGCAATTTGCGACAGGCGAGGGTGTAAAAATTGCTCATAAAATAGGAGCAGGGTAATCTTAATTTTTTATATTTTATTTATTTTTTATATTTTATTTATTTTGAATTCAATAAAATAAATTAAATTAAAATTAACAAATTGATTCAAATCTTATACAATAATGAGCAAAAAAAAAGCTTTTAATCAGAAAATTTTTTAAATGCAATTTTTTTAACACAAATAGAATTTAACATCACATCGAATTGATTTTTTAAAAAAATTCTCTCAAAAAAAACCTATCTTATAATTACAAGCAACTTTTTTTAAAAAAATTTATGAAATAATTCAAATTTTGTTTTCAAAAATACTTTCTGTACAATTATCCTAAAGTATAAAAATTCAAATAATTTTTTTTTTTATTTTTATTTTTGAAGGTAGGAAATTAATTTCCTCTTACAACCCTAATTTCGAAATAAAAATTCAAATAACTATTCAATTATTGTTTTTTGAGAAATTGAAATCGATACAAATCTCTTGTTAAAATATAGAAATTCTTATTACTGATCTTATATAATAAGGTTTACAAAGTTTAGAATGAAAAACTTAATTTGAGAGAAAAGTACTTTTTTATTTGAACTGATTTTCATTATAAAACAATTGAACCTATTTTTGCACATTACACAAATTGGATCAAAACAAAAAAAAATCTGAATTTATCTTTTTTTTAATTTTTACTTATCATTGAAGTTTCTTTTTTTTTTTTACACATTTCTTTTAATCTTCTTGGCTTGATTACCATTATAAACAAACACTTTTTTGAACACTTTTTATTCATATTTGATTCCATTATTCATTACTCTTTATATAACTGTATCTGCAAATTTCAATTTTCAAACTACAAATAGTTTAATCCATATGGACAAAATCCAAATTCACCCAACTGGATTTGTATCACCAAAAGATCCCAAATCGCCAACAAAATGGTTATGCCCTGAAGCTGTCAGAGCATCTGGTGGTATTTTAATCAATGGTAAAGGTAAAAGATTTGTAAATGAGCTAGGAAGACGAGATCATGTAACCGAGAAAATTTTTGAACAAAAAGATCGATATTTGGTTTCTGAAGAAGTCACTGATCTTGAATCATATCCATTTGTTTCATATATCTTGTTAAATGAAGAAGCACGAGAACTTTTCAGTCCAAAATTCTTAGATTTCTATGGACGATTTGGCTTTGTACAAAAATTAGAAAATGGGGAAGTATTCTGTAAAAAATTTGGTATCAAAAATGAAGTCTTAAAAAAAACATTTACAGATTATAATAAGGGAGCAGAAAAAGGACAAGACGAATTTGAGAAAACTGTATTCCCAGTAAAGAATTTTGATTTTGAAAAGCCTTTATGGTTGCTCACAATTACCCCTTCTTTACATTATTCAATGGGCGGGTTAAAAATGAATAAAAAGTCTCAAGTTCTCAATGGCGAGGACAAAGTAATCAAGGGGCTTTATGCCGCTGGAGAAACCACCGGGGGAGTGCATGGTCAAAATAGACTCGCGGGAAATAGTTTATTGGAATGTGTAGTATATGGTAGAACAGCTGGTATAAATTCTGCTTTAAATTAAGCAATTGAACAACTAATATCATTGTTTGCTTTACTTTAGCTTTGCTTTGCTTTGCTTTTACTCTTCACATTAACAAAATTTGACCAAGGAGATTATTATTGTTTTTCTTTTCTTTTCTTTTTTCGAAATTATATTTTCAAATTGGTAGTTAAAATAAAAATTATTGATAAAATGTTGATCTTTGCTTTGATCAACTTTAAATTTTTTTTTTTTTAATGTTTAGAGATTATTATTCCTTATGCAAGTACGTACAATTTACCATTTTTGAAAATTTTCAATTGTGGAAACGTTACTGAAAAACATTTTTTGAGTTCTAAGAGGATATTGAAACTTTGAAAACCAAATGCCTCACTCGCTGCTCTTTTTGTGAAAAGAAAAAGAAAACAGAGTAATTCTAGAGTTGAAACTTCGATTTTTCAATTTTTTGAACATTTTTTGTTTTTATAAATTTTTAGTTTTATTAAAATTTGTTTTGATTTGCGAATTGTGTTGATATGAGTATGTGGAAATAATCAAAGAATAAAACAAAAAAATATACATAAAAAGGTGTGTTTTTTTAACAAATCTTTTCTTTTTGAAGACCAAACAGGAAAAATCACCTTTTGAGATAAATTTGTTGAAATCAGGAAGGAAAAAAAATTGGTTCAAGGATTATTTTTAGAGATGTTGCTTCTTTAACTCGTTAATTTGAATCAAAGAAAAAAATATATTTTACCTTGAATTTCTTGTTCCCATCATTCCTTTTTATTATTATTTGACCAAATATGTTTTTTTATACATAAGATCCTTTCATAATCCTTTTTTCGAATCTTTTTATCATTCCAAATTTATTAAAATAAATTATTTCAAATATTCAAGTAAAACGATTGAATTGTTGATAACAAAAAATAACTACAAAAAGTTCAACTCGAAGAAAATAAAAAGATTATTAAAAAAAAAAAAGATAAATACTTTAATTAATTTGTAAAAGAAAAAAAAATCTTCAAGTAAATTTAAAATATATTCAAAATTCAAAAAAAATTATCAAATCTTGAAATTTTCAAAAATAAAAATAAAAAATCTGATTACTAAGATCGCAAGCATAATTTTAATGTTAAATTCCGAAATGAATTATTGTTTTTAAAAAAGACTTGGTCCATTTTTCTCAGATTTCAAAAGTTCAGAATTCAACTTATTTCCAAATTATTGAAAAAAAAATTATTTTCTTTGAAAGAAGATAAAAATCTTTTTATTTTTGAAGCTGGTGTACCAAAATACACTTTCAAAATTAAACCACCAAGTTCTAAAATACCACAGTATAAATAAACCTACTTAATTTCAATGATATTATGATAATTAAATAAACTTTTAAAATTATATAATTTCTTTGATTCAATGAACATCTCAAATCAAATTTTTCTTTTCATTGAACAAAAAAATCAAGGAAAAGAAAATCAAACAATCAAATTAATAATTCTCCCAAAGTACCTTTATAAAACCTGAAAGAATTCAAATTTTAATCTAAAAAAATATTTTTTAATTTGATTATTTTTAAAAAATAATTAATAACCCAATCTTAATTATCATTGTGTGTTAATAATAAGCATAGGATTAAATAAATCCAATAGACTTTACAAATATTTCTCAAATTTTTCTCAGATTTTTCAAACAAATAATACGAATTCGAGATGTTAATTCTAATAAAAAACAAAAAAAAAATAGATATTATCAAATAACTAATTTTAAAAATAATAATTAGTTGTTTATATATACTCTTAATATTTGAAAAAGAATATATTGTATACTCTTTTATATTTCAAGAAATTAAATAAAATATTTTTGAATAAAATAAATTATCACTTTTTTTTAGATCTCCAAGGATTCAATATTTGATTTATTTTTGATAGTGTTTTTAAAATAAGATTCAAAGTAGAAAGGTTATTAGTTCATAAAAACTCACAGAAATTACTCTAAGTGAGAAATCTTTAAAATAAATATTTTTGGTAAATTTTTCTTTGATTTTTTGGATTCAAAAATCCAAACAAAAAAGGATCAGATCTTTTGACTTAAAATTTTATCGGGAAAATAAACTCTTTTTAAAAATGATAACTCATTTCTCTAAAGTTGATAAGTGACGTTGCATATCCGGTTTAATGATATCCTTGTGTCAATAATTACTCTATTACCTTTGAGTTAAAAAATAAATAAGAGTTACTAGTTACTTTTTTTGAAAATATATATGAAAATTCATTTTGGAAATTCTTTCGAAATAAAAAGTAATTTATTTCAAAAATAAAAGTGTTTACCTGAATAATTAATTGTAAAAGTAAGTAAAGAAGAGGTAATTGATCAATTTTTATCGAAAAGATCTCTAATTAAATGTTTTTTTTATTTTTTCTTGTATCAATTTTTTTATTTTATGGATTTCCGATTGTTTAAATAGGGAAATGAAAATATACTACACAAGGATATATTCCACTTTCTTATAAATTAAAATATTAATGTATTTTGTTTAAAGAAATGACTATTCCAATTCACTTTCACTTAAACTCTCAGACTCAAAATAAGGAAATGTATTTACTCCCTTGAATCAGTTTTCAATAATCAAAATTTTGACTTTTGATGAAAAAGGATTACTCACTGTCTTTCAACAGGTCACTTTTCAACTTGAAATTATTTCAAAAAGCCAAATATATTAAACAAATTGTTCATTTCATTTTTTTCCTTTTTCTTATTTCGAATCAACAAATTTTATGCAATACCAATTCGAACAAGGTCTAACTGAAGTACGGGTTAAATTACAGTTTCAAAAAAGGAAGAAAGAATCCGATTTTATCATCAATCTTACTGAAAAATCGATCAGCTTACAAATAGGTAAAAACCACCCAACGATCGAGGGAACCTTATTTGCAAAGGTAGTCGTCTCATACAGCGATTGGGAATTAACAAATGGAGGAAAGGAGTTAGTTGTTACTCTAGAAAAAGAATCAGAAGACCATTGGGATTTGGTTATCAAAGACACCCTCAACCAACAAATTGATTCACATTCATGCTTTTTGTTGAGCGAAAAATTGCGTAAATCGTTTGATCAAGAAACTGCCTTTAAAAAAATGGAACAACTTGCTTATGCTAACCACATCCCTAGTTTGATAATGTTGGCAAGAATATATGCTGGGAAGAATTTGTGGAACATAAAAAAGGATTTGAAAAAGTCCTTCTTTTTTTGGAAAAAAGCCACCGATCTCGGTAATTATACCTCCCAAATGATGTAAGTTTAAGTCGTGTTTCTTTTTTTTTGTTTTGCTTTTTGTTTTTTTTTTATTGGTCTTTTTGTAGCCAGTAGAACCGTTCCTTTTCAAAATTGAGTGTTTCAATTTGTAAAAGGTTATTTGATTTTTCCATTTCTTTTTTTTTCTTCTTTTTCCAGTTTTTTCTTTTACAATTGCACTTTTCTACTGAGGGTTTCCATCAACTATATTCTGACACAATTGGTCTTAAATAAGATACACGGTACCTCATAACTTTTTGGATCCTCAAAATAACAGTTGTTCTAAAGGGACAAGCAACTCTTATTTATTATTAATCCCCAAAGGTAATAGAGTAATTATTTTCACAAAGGGATCAGATTAAACTTGATAAACAAACTCCATTTATCAACTTTAGAGAAATGAGTTATCATTTTTAAAAAGAGTTGATTTTTAATCCTCAATAAATTTTCAGTCAAAAGATCTGATCCTTAAGCTTGGATTTTAGGTTACTAAAACAGAAAATGAAAAATTTTAAAAAGCTTTTTGATTTGAAGAAATATCACTTTGAGTAAATTCTGAAAGTCTGTATTAACAAATAACATTCAAACTTTTAATCTTATTTTAAAAACACTAAGAAAAATAAATCAAATATTGAATCCTTGGAGATCTAAAAAAATGTGATTATTTATTTTATTCAAAAATATTTTATTAAATTTCATGAAATTTAAACGATTAAGAAATATATTTTTTTCAAATAATAAGAGTATAAACAACAAACTATTAGTATTAAAGAAGTTATTTGATTATATCTATTAATTTTTTTTTATTAAAATTATGAATTTGAATTAATTATATTTGTTTGAAAATCTTTCAAAAAATTGAGAAATAAAGGTGAAGTCTATTGACAAGTTTAATCTTTGGGTTATTACTAACCCATTGAAATAATGAAGATTGGATTCTTAATTATTGATTAAAAATAATCATATTATAAAGTATTTCTTTTGGCCATAAGTTAATTTTTACAGCTTTTAAAAAAGTATTTTGGGAGATTTTTTTATTCATAAATATTTGGTGGTTTTCCTCGTCTTTTTTTATTAAACAAAAAGAAAAACTTGATTCTAACTTTTCTTTGAATAAACAAATGATATTTTTTTCAAGTTTAAAATAATTATTGTAATATTTTTTAAAACAAAGTAGGTTTTTTATACCGAGTTATTACAGAAATTAGTGGTTTCATTTTGATAGTGTATTTTTGGACACTTTCTCCACAGACAATTAAGACTTCTTTTCTTCTTCAACATAAACAAATTTTGTATTAATAATTAGGAAAATTTGTTGAATTTTGAACTTTTCAAAAATGAGAGAATTGACCAAACTTTATGGAAAACTAATAATTCATTTCGGGGAATAGCGTCTAAAAGAAAGTTTGTTGCTTTTGTAGTCGTCAATTTTTTACTTGGTTTTTCAATTACAAGACGCAGTGATTTTTTTATGTTTGATATTAAATTTACTGGAAGATTTGTTTTAGTTTACTCTTCCATTAATAAAATCATTTTTTTTGGAGTAAATTTTGATTTTAATTTGGATAAATGATTTTTAACAAAAAAAAAAGTCCAAAATAGCAACCCCAAAATTATTATTGTTGTTGTGGAGTATTCCAGAGAAGGTATTTAAGAAATCGACTTTCAAGAGATGTAGGTCTTCAACTTGACGATTTTTCCATTTCAAAAAAAAATATGAAAAATGACTATCTATTTAGGTTACAGTTTTGACTGAAAAATTCAAAAAAATGTATCTACTAGATACTCTTTGAATTAGAAGTCTCAAATTTAGTCACTTCAAAATTCTCTCTTTAACAGATTAGATGAGGTTTCATCTAACCCTTAACAATAAACCAAAATTCAAAAAAATGTCAAAAAACTGTTTTTTGTTTCAATTTCCATTTATTCTATACTTTTTATTTGCTTTGAGTATTTAATTTTTAGAGGTATAAATGTGTAGAAAATTTGACGAAATGTTCATTGAAATTAATTTTTTCGTAATGAAGTCTTTAGAAAGAAGAGTTATCAGGTTATTGATAAAAAATGAAAATTGAACTAAAAATATTTTTTAAATTATTTTGAATTTGGCAGTTTGGTGTAAATTTTCTTTTTGAAATCGAAAAAAAATTAAAACCTAATATTTGTGTGCACCAAATTCTGAATTTAAAGCCAAATTAACATGCGAAGTATGGTGTGTTTCTACAAAACAACAATGAAAATCAATTATATTTTTTTAAAAAAATAATAGTAATCAGAGGCAGCCAATTTTAAATTAAAATTGATGCTAATTATTATTTTAAATACAACTGTGCCATTTTTGAAGTCTCACTCAATGAAACTTTTTTGAGAGATCTCTCAAATTTTTTTTTTTCATTTTTTCTATTCTCAAATGAGCTCTTTTTACAAAAAGAATACAACAAAATCCCTACGTTGTCAAATATAAAAACTATAAAATAACCACAAATTACTTTAATTTGGATTTAATCGGTTTTTTCCTGAAAGAAAACAATTTGTTTGTTTCCTATTGAATAAAAACAAGCTTGTGGAAATATAAAAAAAAAAAGTAAGTAATTTTTTTTTTTCAAAAACTTGAATTTTTCGTAATTGATTTTTTGTTTTTTTGAACTTTGAATTTCTGAAATTGAGAATGCTATTCTAGACTTTTTTTTATTAAAAAGTGAATTTTTGAAATTGAGAATTATTTGAAACTTTTTTTTTGTTAAACACATTTATTGACAATGAGGCCCTCTTATTTTTTTTTTTTTTTTTTTGTTATTTGAATTTTGTCCATCAAAAGAAGAGCAATTTCACAATACTCCTTTTTAGGTTTCAAGTAACTCCTTCAGTATTGAGCAATTCCATGGTAAATGAATAGATCCTTAAAGTTTTTAATTATTTACTAGATTTTAAAATCTTAATTAATTTTTTTCAGTTTTGTTTGTTTCCAATTTATAATTTTTGTTTTTCTGGGCTTGTTGTTGAATTTTTGGTTTTGTGAAAATGTAGGTAACAATAAAATAATAACTTCAAAAATGTTTAAAAAAGAAATTTAAATTTTTTATTCAATCATTTTGAAACTTTCTCATTAAATTCAAGAACAAAGAAGTCAATTCCAAACATTTATACAAATACTTTTCTATTTTTTTTGAACACGTTGAATCAAATAAATGTGAATTAGAAATTTATTTGTCAATTCTTAAAGGATCTTGAAATAAAAAAAATTGTCTCATGGAATCGGAGTCTTTTTATTTTATTTTTGAAATACAAATTAAAAATAAATCCCTTTTTATAGCAGTTATTAAGGAAAAATAAATTTGGAAAACAAAATAACAATTCTTTTTTAAAATCAAAACAAAAATTCTTAATTTTTAACAATGAAAGTTTGTAAATCTCAAAACATACTATAATAATCGTTTGTGGTCAGTTTTCTTCAATAAAAATTTTTTAGATGATTTTTATATTTTAAAGATTTTAGAAAATTAGATTTTTACTCTGTTTAATGGTTATAATTTCTTTTTATTTTTTTTTTTAATTTTTTAAATTAGAAAATTTATTATTATTCTAGAAATTGAAAAGTAAATACATTGATTTGCTTTAAACCCATATTTTTTGTATTTAATTTTTAGTTTTTATTTTCAAGTTACTCATGCTTTATTGTTCCAGTGTCTCAGTATTGGTAAATAACCACTTGGTATTTTTCCTTTTTAACTCTTCTTCCCAATATAAAGAAAATTCAACCAGAGAAATAACGGAAAAAAATAAAAAAGAAAATTTCTTATTACTACCTTTTTTTAATTTATTATTTTTTTATCATGAAATTAACAAAAATATTGAATGGTTATTAATAATGAATAAATGTATTTACTTTTTAATTTCTAGAATAATAATAAATTTTCTAATTTAAAAAATTAAAAAAAAAATAAAAATCTTTAAAAAAAAAATTAAAAAAATGAATTATTATTTTTTTTTCAAATCAAAAAAAAAAATGGCTAGATAATTAATTTATTTTTGATACTATTTTAAATTTTTATTAGAATTAAAATCTGGATAAAAGATAAATCACACAATCAAATTATTAGCACATCAATATCATTTTAAATCTTTAATTTTGAATTTTAGAAAAAACAAAGTCAATAAATATTGCTAATGGATGTATAAAAGCCAAATTTCAAAATTAGGGGCAAACTTTTTTTTTATTATTTTTTTCTTTTTTCATTTACCTTTCAAAAAATAAAATGATTTCACTATATTTTTATTCATTAATTTATTTTGGTTATTATCTCTAAACACTTTAGTGAAATACATTATTATTCAAATTAAAAAACAATTCAACAAATTTTTTTCTGATGAAAAATCTGCCCCTATTTTTGAAATTTAGCTTATATATAATATATTTCGTTTTAAAAAATAACAAGTATAATAAAAACAAGTTTTTTTAATCTTTTTTAGTACCTTTAAAACTTTACAAACTTTTAATTAACTGTTTAATTTGTCTTTTTGATACTTTTTAAATTTGAAAAAAAAATTAAATAAACTGTAAATTTTTAAATTTTTTATATTATAATATCTAAATTTTATTTCGATCATTGAAAATTAATCAAAAATTTAAAAAAAAAAAAAATGAGAAAAATTGAAAATAATTTTTTAAAAATATTTCTCCACTTTTCTGTTGGTTGTTATTAATTCTTTTTAAATTTTAATTTATATTTAATGAATTTAAAATAATTACAAAAAATAATAGGGTTGGTTTGTATTATTTTGATGGTATAGGCTGTGAAAAAAATTATAAAAATGCTATCAGGGTTTTTAAAAGAGATATGCAATTAGGGTTTTTATATGGTTCTTATTTAATTGCGTTAATATACTCTGAGGGGGGTTATGGAATTACAAAAAATGATCAACTTGCTTTGTCTTATTTTCTTGTTTCTGCACAAAATAAGAACGTGTTTGCATTTTTGGAAATTGGTAAATTTTCTTAATACTTTAAATTTAGATTTATTCTTTTTTTCCTTATTATATTTCTGAATTTAGAAAAGGTAAAATTTTCAAAACAAGATTATCTTTTCAATTCCTTACAATCTTATAGCGTGGTGTCTTGTTTTTATTTAGTTTTTTCTTGAAAAAAAAAATCTATTAATAATCGAATAATTGGTGATTTATATTTCAATTTATGCTAGAATTTAAAAAAAACGAGATGATAATTATAAAATGGAGATATTGGATAAAATCTTCATAAATGAATAATTGTGATAATTGCCTAAATATAGTGATTAAAAATTAATCGTGATTTTCAGTTGGCGACTTTCCGGGCTAATTAAACAATATTTTTACAAAAAAATTTTTGTTTGATCAAACAACAGATCCTTGAAAAAAAAGTTACTCTTTTAAAAAAAAAACAAAAAAGATACTTGATTCAATCAAGGATCAGATCAAAGAGTTTTATTGAATTTTATTTTGATTTAGTTGAAAGATCAATTGATCGTTTAGATTAACAAACATAATAAAAAAGGCAAACAAATAGTTTCTCAGTCTATTGTGGTGTTATAAATTGGGTTGAACAAAAAGGTTTCTTGAGCAACAAACCTCCATTCGTTCTTTAAAGAATGTGTTCATGGGTTAATACATTTTCTTTATTCTATGAAAGTTGAAAGGGGTTGTATAACTTTTCAAAGGCTTTCATAACAACCTAGCCACATTATCCCCAATTATTAATATTTTTTGTACAATTGTTTACTTCTTGTTGGACTTATTCTTCTTCTCTTTTCTTTGTATTGTGCAGAAAACACAACTAGAGAGTTGAGAGGTTTTTGTTTGATCGATTACCAATAAGAAGGAAAATTACTCCTTCTTCTTTTTGGTTATTTAACTTGTGAAGGTAATAACGACCATTTAAAAAAAAAACCCATCTAAACCCCAATTCAAAATTTTTAACACACCAAAATTCAATTTTTGAAGAAAAAAACTTATTTAATCAATTCAAGAAGATTTACCAAATTAGAGCTGTCCACTAATTGAAATTTTAACTCTTCTTTATAAATTACAATACTCACAAAACAATAAATAAATAATTATCAATACAAATAAATCATGGGTGTGTCAAAAATTTTGGAGAGAGCAAAACAAAAAAATACATTAGTAAATTTGTTTAAATTCTATTAGGATTATTGATCGATCAAAGGTTAGATACTACCAACTAATTTTATTTGAGTTCTTCTATTTTGAACAACTCAACTTTAACCATAATATCAATCGTTCAAAAAATTTTTGATCCAACGAAACAAATTACGTAATTCAAAGAATGAAATGAAAACAAAAACTAAAAGATGAAAAAATGATTTTCATATTTTACAAAAATCAAAATTATCTCCAATTTCAATGAAATTGTATTATTGTGATTGTTTGGAACGTTTTAACTGTGTGGAAAATTTTGAATTTTAGTTTATTTTATATTCAATTATATTCTTGAAATGGGTTATTATTTTGTTTGATCATAAAATTCGTTGGAAATTTTATTTTCATAAAAAAAAAAAATAAAAACAAAATTTTTTTTTTCACTTCAAGCAATCTCATTCAATTTATAAAAGTTTTCTGTCTTTCTAAACTTTCAATTACTTGAAGACAATTCGTAACTATTGCAAACACTTTCTATCATTTACAAAGTGGAAAATCTTTGTAAAAGTATTTTTTTTTGTAAAGTTTCAAGATATTTTTTTATAATTTGATTTCAAAAAAATAATTTTTCATTTTATGCAATAATTATTTTATCGAGATAATTTGGAATATCGCGTTTGTATGATTTTTTGTGATAAAAGGGGACTAATCGTGATTTTTTTAATATTATCGTGGATTTATTACTAATATGGTGATAATACATGTTATCATCAAAACCTCTAATGAACCTTAAATCTTAATAATATAACTTATATCTATCTAATTTTTATAATAATGTTTTTTTAAAGTTCAGTTTGCTGGTGAAAAATTAATTTGTTATTTTGAAGTTTTGACAGAACTCTCCAAGTTAGAAATTGCGAAAAATTTTTGAATTGATTCTTCATAATTATAAAAATTCTTTTAAATAATGATTCTCTTGATTTTTATTTTATAGAATGGAATTATTCAATTTTTTTTTTTGGTTTTTTTTTGAAATAAATTTTTTGAAAACTCTTGTAAAAAAAAACATTGTGTTAAAAAAAAAGTGTGTAATTTTTTTTTTGAAATTGTCGTATATTTAATTGAGAAGATCAGTAACTTTGGAAACCATTTTTCCAGAGGAGTAATTTTTTTAATTTTTTCTTTTGTGATCACAAATTTTTATTCCAAAAATTTTTATTAGTAACTTATCAAAAGTGATTTCAGAAATTATTGAAGACTGAATAACCCGAAAATCTCCTAAATCAAATTAAAAATTATTCTTTTTGGAAATCAAAAAAACTTAAAATTTTACATTTTAAACGTCTTGGTGAAAAGAGTAAAACGGTTTTATCTCATTTTAATTACAGCAAGTTTTCAAAACTGGCAATTCCAATTCAGCAGAGCTTACCTGCAAAGAAATGGTTTCGTTGTACTGAAGTTTTTGCAATTAATCGTTTTAAAAAATTCACTTTTACAAATCTTTGAAAATTCATGAATTGAATTTTTTTTTGTTGTTATTATCTTTTATGCATCAACAGTTATGAAATTTCTTTCTTTTTTTTTTTTTTTTTTTTTTTGGATAAGTGTAAATTACACTCTATTTGGTCTTATAATTAAATTACCTTTCATAAATTTAATCGTAAAACCATAGATTCCACGATTATTAATTAATGAAAATAATTTCAAAATTTCTGGTTTAAAATTAATTCATTAAGATTTATTTCTTATAATTTGTTTTGAAATATCGATATATCTTTTTCATAGGAAGGAAATACCCATAAAAAGTGATCAATATTTTCTATTATTTCTTTATGTTCATATTTTAAACATAAAGGACAAAATTTATTTGATGTTTTTATATTATGTAGTTGTATCTGTTTAAGCGGTTAGTAAATGTCCTGAATTTTAGAATTGCTGAACTTGAAGGGTAACTTAAGTATCTTTGGGTTATATATATATGTGTGTGTGTGTGTGTGTGTATGTGCTTTTGAAATTTATTATTATTATGAAATGGTTTTGTTGGGATTCTTTGAGTGTTTTCGAGTGGTGTTGAGTGTCGTAGAGTGTCGGCAAGCCCCTAGGTTTTCTTGGTGATTTTCTGATTTATTTGTAAAGTGTTCTAGGCTTTTTTGAGGTTTTCCAAATAGAAAACTCAAAAAAAACTAACAAAAATCTATTGATTTTCCAAATAAACCGAAAACTCAAGCAAACCTAACGGTGGTTTTTTTTAAATTGAGAAATAAAAAGAAATTTTTTTTAATTTTCAGTTTATTTCTCGAATTAAAAAAAATCTCGGCACTTCACAACAGTTTTTTTTTTATTTCTAAAATTTTCTTTTAATATCTCTAATTAAAAAAATAACCATAAACATTTCCATAATTTAAAAGGATTATGTAAAATCATTGATTTTACTTAATTCTTTTGGATTCTGGAAAGGCAAATTACAATTCTCTTGTGGTTTTTTGTTTTATATTAAAGATCTATTGATTTTTGGAATAAACAGAAATTTTAAGAAACTCTAACTGCTCTTGAAATTCAATAATTCGTTATATGTATACTTATATATTTCTTTTTTCAGTTCAATTAAATCTTGTGAATTCCAAAAATTCTTTCTTCTTGATTCAAAAGAAATTTTATTCTATAAAAATCATATAAGAAATTTTAATTAAGGATACTAAAGGTTAAAAAAAAAATTCATTTTTACTAATTTTTGGTTTCTTTTGGGATATAAATATTAATAAAATAAAAAATAAAAAAAAAATATTAATAATAATAATAAAAAGCAATTAGATTAATAAAAGGTATAACACTAGAAAAAAATACACAATATGGAATCCAATTGTTAGAATATGCAAAGAAAAAGGATCAATCACTATTAATACCAATGGAAATACAAGAAATTGTAGAATCACATCAAAGTGGTTCCAATGGTCAAAAGAAAAAAAAAAATTCAGAAATAATTGAAAATTTGCAATCCAAATATCCCCCACCAAACACTTTAATTGCTGATAAAGAAGGTACTTTTTATATTGAGACAACAGACATATTGACTGGGGAAAAAAAAAAATATATTAATGATAATAATTCTTCGGAAGGGGGCATTACCCTTGAAGAAGAAATGTCAGAAATCCCAAAATTTTCAAAGTTTAAAATATTTTTTACTTTAGGTACTATTTTTGGAGTTTCTGTATTAAGTATCTTGAGAGGGTCTCAAATACAACAAAAAAATGGAAATAAAGATTAATTATTAAATACTTTTTTTTTTTTTTGAAATTATATTAATTAGTTTATTTCTTAATTATGTATTTATTTGGAATGATAATGTATGTAATTTTAGGTGTGTGTTTATGTGTACATGTATGTTTATGTGTATGTGTGTGTATATAAACTAAATTCCAAAATTTTGGACACAGTTTAAACAGTTGAAATAATAACAATATTACAATTAAAATCCAATTTGGAAAGAATTTTGATTTTACAAACTATTTCATTTTTTGTCTGTTTTGTTTTGTTTTCATTTCCTTTGTTGCAGTTACGTAACCTTTTTTGTTAGATCTGTAATTTTTTTTTGATAGTTGATAGAAAGTTAGTGTTCAGTTTGTTAAATTGAAAAATCACATACAATTGGTTGAGGGTATCTTATCATTTAATAGATCAACAATTGTTGGTGGAATTTCAACAAATTTACCAATACATTTTTTTGTTTGGTTTTATTATTTTTGTTATACAGATTTTTATTTTTATGAGTTTTATATTACTTTCTTTTATTTGTATGAAAATCATAACTTATAAAAACTTAAATAATGGGTAATTTAAATGTTGTTTTATATTAAGTTTAGAACAATATAATAAATTGGGTTTTTTTTTTGCCTATTTTTGATTTCGGGTGTGTCCAAATTTTTGGAATGGGGTTTGTGTGTATGTATGTGTGTGTGTATGTATATGTGTGTGTGTGTGTGTGTGTGTGTGTGTGTGTGTGTGTGTGTGTGTGTGTGTGTGTGTGTGTGTTTGTGTGTTTGTGGATTATATTACGAAAATATTGAGAGGTTTTAGACTGTTCTTGGAAGGGTTTTTGCCAAGATTTTTCCACATTTTAATCAAAAATTTTTTTAAAATTTTTAAATCAGAATCTTTTATGTGAGTTTAGTCAAATTTCTTTTTCTTTTTCTTTTTTTTTTTTTTTGATGAAATTTTTCTTTATTTTTTTCTTTTTTGTGATACTTTTTTCTTGTAAAACGTCAAGTAGGAAACAAAAAAAAGGATCTTAAAAAATTCCAATAAACATTATAAATTTTTCGAGATCGAATGTCTTTTAAAATGGATAGATTCATTTGTATAAAATATTCTTGAGTCATATATTCATTGAAAGAGCAGTAATAAAAAATTCATCATTCGCAGTTCAAAAATTATGATTCATTTTTTTTTAGTTTTTGGTTTTCTTATTTATATTTTTTAAAATTTAGATGTATAGATACAAAATCAATATAAACAAACAATAACAATATTTAAAATTAAGTGGGTCAGCCCCAATACTAAACTATTTTTCAAACAAAAGGGCACGCCTCTCAAATCGTCAATACCAACAAATTTGATTGTTTATAAGATAATTACTTATTGGTGATTTTCATTTTAATTATTCATTTTTTCATTTTTTGCTTTTTTTATTTTTGGATATTGAACAGTTGGATGTGAAAAAGCAAGACAAGAAGAAACAAATTTGGAAATAATCTAACAGTGTATAAATGGAAATAGTTTAAGTTTGATTTCAAATGAGCTAGAAATAGGAATTAAGAAAGACCATTATTGGATTGATGAAGGGGGCAAAGAAAATAGAAATAAAGAAAAAACGTTCCAACGAAATATCAGATGAATTGTGGCTTTATCTTTAAAATGAGACTTTAAAGATCAAAATTTCGACGTGTAAAGAATTATCAACAAAATGTAGAGAACTTTTTCCCAATTGGCCTTGTTCAAAGGTTTTTATTGGTTTTATAATTTTTTTCATTGCAATTTACAAAACGAGGTTTCTCATTTCAAATAAAAGGGTACACCAATTTTTAAAATATTGAATTTTAATTTTTATTGTTTTGTTTTAATGGGTTTTAAATACCTATATTTGAGTGTTTTTTGTTATGTTTTAAAGAGTTTATTATATTTTAGAATGTTACTACAATTAATTTGGTTCACTTATGAATAATTCTTGAAATTTTTTGGGACTTTTATTTGAAAAGGAGTTTAAAATTACCAAACTTCACAAATTATACAAAAAGTTATTCTGATAATAACGATAAGAAAAAAAATAAAAATAAAATATTGCAATTTATGTAAAAAAAAAAAATACCATAACTCTCAAATAGTTGAAGATATCAATTATTTTATATGGGGCTGCTCATTCTAAGAAGAAAATCTAAAAAAAAAAATTAAAGAATTAATACTAATAAACAATAATAATAAGAATATTATATTGGATATTATTCAATATAAAGAATTATTATTTATTCTATCAATGGTAAAAGATAAAGAAAAGTATGATTCTTTATTGTAATTTCTTAATAAAAATTTAGAAACGGGGGCTATACCTAGGTTTTTTTTTTTTTAATTTAAAAGAACAGAATAAAATACATGATTTTTTTCTATTCTTTTGAATTCTGTAAAAGCTAAAGGTGGTGTGTTTTTTTTTTTTTTTAATTCTTGTTTTTGTTTCGAAAATCTAGTAAGTTTTCTCATCAAAATAAAAATTAAAAAAAAAACCTAAAGATGGTTTTTAAGTTTTTTGGGGTTCCAAAAGGCTGAGAAAGGCTATATATTTTACTTAATTCTTGTAAATTCTGGAAAATATAATGTGGTTGGGTTTTTTTTTTTAATTTACGAAATAAAATTAAATAATTTTTACATTTATTTCTTAAATTCTGGAAAACATAAAATATGTTAGTGGAAATTAATTCCCTCCCTTCAAAAGAAAATAAAATAAAATAATGGGGGTTTTGTGTGTTTATCATAATTATTAAGTGAAATATTACTAGTTTTGACATGGTATTTGTAATTGAATATCAAAGAGTTGAATTTTTTTGTAATTTATTATTTTAGATTTGTTAGAATTTTTTAAATAGTGTTGAAGATTTGGTTTGCTTTCCATCTCAACATTTGGTATTTAAATTTTCCAAATCCTGAAGTTTGTATCAATTCATAATATTTTGAAAATGTTCTTAAACATCTATTATTCTTGATTTTCATATATTGTTGTCAAAATTATGTTTGGTGAAAAGTTCAACCAGTGTTTCAAAAAATAATTCATGTTTTTTTTTTGTTATAGAAGGCCTACACATTAACCGGTTAAATAAACCAACAATAAACATTTATTAAATATGGTATTGGTTTCGAAAAGTTCTATTTATTAATTAGAAAATCGAAAAATGAAGGATAAAATTAGAACTTTATCTCAAAAAATAGAGTTGAAATTTTTGAGAAAATTGTAAACATTAAAAAATCAGAAAAAATTGATTAAATTGAGTATATTCGATCCAAAATATTGAATAAATTGCGTCACTTCTCCTTTAAACTTTTACTTGAAAGTGTGAAGTGATTTGCCTTAAAAATTGATTTGAACTCGAGGATACTAATGTGTGGTGAATCGGGTGTTGCCTTGAAACAACACGAAAAAAAAGTAGCAACTATATTTTGAAACATAGATTATAATCTTTGGAAACTCATTATTTTGATTAATGTATATTAGGTATTTCCAAAAAAAGTGGGGTATTTTCTTTTAAATTTCAGAAAAATCCATCTTTTTTAGTCGAGGGGTTTGTTAATTGGCAATACTAAATTAACTTTAAAATTAAAACTGGTTGAATCAATGACTAGGATATTTATTTCAAAATATTTATTTTAAAATATTTCCAAAAAATGAAAAAAAAAAAATAGTACTTTTTTTGGAGAAAATGATTTCGGTACCATTTCAATAAAAAATTGGAAATATGGAAAGGGTAAATTTGATTTTTAGAGCAAATGAAATCTATTTATATGCTTTTAATTCTATTTGAAAATTCTTTGGGGTTAAACAAGTTATTATAACGATTTTTTCAATCAAAAAGAAAATAATAAACACTAATTTTCACCCCAAAAAAATATCAGAGAAAATCGAGATCAGAAAATTTAATATATTTTATTTATGCAATGTAATACGTAGAAAGAAATTGGATTATTATCAAGAATCAATAAATGGTAGTTAAATATTTTGATTATTTAAATACTTCTTTGAAGATTGAGTTTAATCAAGATATTTGAAAATAAATTTGCCCCACTTTCTTGGAAATAGCTTTTAATTTTTGATTTAGTGAAATATACTAATTAGAGTATTGAAGACATAAAACTACCTGCTATTTTACCCCTGAATTATCATCTATATACCCTACACTAACCCTAGTCTAATTTGGATTTACCACCCTAAATTTTACTCCAATAATTATCTAAAATTGAGTGGTAACTAATGAAAAATTTTTTTCTTACATTTCCTTCTCCATAAAAGTTTTTTTTTTAAAAAACAGCTCAAATTTAGGTTAGAAAAATAATAAATTCATTCAATCCTGTACCTGGTTAGGTTCTTTGTTAAGCCTTAATTACAAAAGATTTGTTGAAAAAATTTTCAGTGTCTTTTCGACAAAATTTTCATCTTTGCTTCATTGTTTCAAAAGTCTAAATTTCGTTAGACACTTAATCGATCGTTTTTGGGATTTGGAAAAAAGACTTCTAAAAGAGAATTGAGGAAACGATTTTCCTTTCCAAAAAAAATTACTTTACAAAACCGTATTTCTAACAAAAATATGTAATATTTATTGGGAAACAAACCAACAAATCAAAGATGATACAAAACCATGTATTTACTCAACATAAAAGAGTTGTTAAATATTCTTAATTGTAAACTTTTAGGTCTATTTTTTGCTAAGATTTCTTTTGGCTAACATTTTTTTTTAATTTTTTATCAACCTAACAAAATAGTAAATGAATTCCAACCAAGAAGGAGTTCGATTTATTTGCTCTAACTGCGAACAAGACATTTCAAACACAATAATTGTTTCGTGTTCTGTGTGCTCTAAGATCGATCTTTGTCCCGAGTGCTTTTCTTCTGGTGCAGAGGTTTGGATATTTTTTTCATTTTAGTCAATTTTTTGTTTTCATAAAATAATCCAATATTTTTTCGAATTTCCATTTGTTTGTGTTCTTGTGCAATTTATGCTTTATCCATCTAACAAATAAAAGTCGAACATAAAAAACTCATGAATTTGTTGATTTAAACTCTCTATTCTTTATTTTTTAAAATGACAAAAAAAATAATTTCTCCTCACCAAATTCATCCAAAAAAAAAAAAAAAAAAATTACAATCTGGTAATTTGGAGTTGAGGAAATCGACGAAATCAACGAAAAATCTTTTGTCTAGTTTTTTTTTATTTTAATTGCTTTACCTCTAAAAATAACAACAATCGAAAAAACTTGGGTGGTAGACAACAAGAAAACTCACAAAAAAATTAGTTTAAACTCTGAAAAGATCCTCAACAAAAACCCAATTCCTTTGTTTTATTCCTGTACATTGGAAACAATTGACAGACTTAAAAAAGTTTCCTTTGATAATGAACTCTTCTTCCAAACGAAGAGGAAAATTTACAAACTTTTTTTTATTTTTTTTCTTTTTTCTTTCCTTTTTAAGGACTCTCGGAATTTCTTGTTCTCTTAGAATCGAAATACTTTGCCCTAAAAAGAAAAAATGGTTTAAAAGACAGTCAATAAAAATCTATTAGAAATACGTCCATTTTAAAAAAGTAGAAGAACTTTTTTTTTTTTTTAAAGATTGCCACAATTAAAACTGATTTAAAGTTTTCTGTTTTAATAAAATGAGGAATTAAAATTGAAAAAAAAGATCTTTCCTTCCCACCACTAACCACTACCCCATTTTTAAAGGCTTTTTCTTAACCTTTTTAAAATAGAGAACTTTCTCAAGTTTTAATTCTGAAAAAGTTTTCACTTTTTTAAAATATACTACACCAAAAAATTTTAATTCTGAGAAAGCTTTCACTTTTTTGCAGTAAATAAACTTGAAAAAAGTTTTAAAAAAGTCCCCACCTTTTTAAAATAGCTATATTGCAATTTTTAGGATTTTTTTACAGTCAGTTCCACTTTTAAGACATAAACTTTGAATGAAATTTAAGGCGCAAAAAAAATCTCAAATTAAGGCACAATTTTTCGTAATTGTTTTTTTTTTTACAAATTATATTTACTAGAATTTGAATTTTGTGCCATAATTTGAGACTTTTATTGCGCCTTAAATGTTGTTCAAAGTTTATGTCTTAAAAGTGGAACTGACGGTATTGTAAATGAAAAACAAAACATTTATTGATCCAAAACTTTTCGACATTTGTAACAAAATAAGGTATAACTAAAATTGATAGTTTTCATATAAAATAATATAAAAGCCCACTCCATTTTATTTTCAAGTTTTGTTATACCCTCACCCTAAACTCTAACACACTTTAAAAGAAAGTGGGGTGACGTTTGTATACGGGAATTTTGGAAATTCGAACTTTTTCAACGCAAATTTTCTAATCTAAACCCCAATTCAAAATTTTTAACACACCAAAATTCGATTTGTGAAAAAAAAAACTTATTTAATCAATTCTCGAAGAAATACCAAATTAGAACAATTTGATAATTGGAATGTTAACACTTATTTATAAATTATAATACTCACAAAACAAAAAATAAATAATTATCAATACAAATAAATTAAGGGTGTGTTAAAAATTTTGGAGAGAGCAAAACAAAAAAATTGATCAGTAAATTTGTTAAATTCGATTAGGAATATTGATCGATCAAATGGTTTAGATACTACCAACTAAGTTTATTTGAGTTCTTCTATTTGGAACAACTCAACTTTATCATAATATCAATTGTTTGAAAATAATTTTATCGAACAAAACAAGTTACGTAATTTAAAAAACGAAATGAAAACAAAAACTAAAAGATGAAAAAATGATTTTCATATTTTGCAAAAAGCAAAATTTATTTCCAATTTGAATTAAATTGTATTATTATGATTACTTGGATCGTTTTAGCTGTGTGGAAAATTTTGAATTTTAGTTTAGTTACTATGGTATCACTTTTAATTAACAAACTTTCAACCAGAAATTTAATCTACAAAAAAATTCTAAAATTTAGGAACAAAAATTCAGTTTCTCGGAAAATAAATCATGTAAAAAAGAAAAATGTGCCTTAATTTACAATTTTTTTGTGCATTATTTCCCTTTCAAAGTTTGTACCGTAAAAGTGATACCGACTATAGTAAAAATAGTTTTGACCAAATTTATGAAAAAAAAACAAAAATTTTAAATTTTTACAAGATCTCTTAAGGGCTATCTAAAATAAAGCCACCGTGGAGGAGGTATTTGTCAAACCATTGTGGAATTATACTCTTTATCTCTTGAGAACCAGAAGAACTAAATAATTTCAAATTTTTAGGAATTTGAAATTTTACGAGATCAAAGTCTTTTCTAAGTTGGTAATGAAAACCACAATCCAACCATTTTTCTTCTAAGACAAGTATTATCTAGTTCCAATAAAAGCCTTTGAAATATCAAGTCTTACCAATAATTGTTGGGGTTGGAAAACATTACCAATTTACAATTAAGAATCTGATCAGGGAAAAATTTACAATTCCTAAAAATTTACAAATTTATTAGTTTTTCTGGTTCTCACGAGATGACGAGCATAATTCAAAAATGTTTTGACAAATACACGTTCCTCACAGTGTATTTATTTTAGATAACCCGTAACCCAATCCAATTAAAAGCCAATAAAGGGGCTGCCAGTCATAAAAGCAATACACACAGTGCGTGGAATTCGGGAAGACCTTAAGGGGTGTCGACTTTTTTTTTCAAAAACAAATTTTACAGCAAAAAGTTTTAAAACCAAATGCCATGTGTGGTTGAGAAATGTTAAAACTAAAATTAATAAAAGAAAGAAGAAATGTTCGAATGAAAACAAAAAATCCACAACATCTAATTCTGAAGGAAGAAAAAAGCAATTGTTTTTAGCCCATTTCATCGATTAAACTTATTATTGTTAATCTTAAGTTAATCCACCGTGTAATTCATTCTAACACAAGGTTTCTGGCTGCAAGGATCGGATGAATGAAATAAAAAGCACAAAAGTCCACTTTAATTTTCCGAAGTAGACCCATAAATAAATTATTGCATTCATTTTGTAATTAACAAATGAAAATTTTTCTTTCAAATCCGCACATATTTTACTAATAATTAGCCGATAAAAAAAAAATACAAATCTCCCCACAAAAGAAATTGAAAAGGAATATTTTTAGATATTTTATACACCTCTTGCCACTTTAGCTTTGTACAACTATTTTAAAAAAATGAGGAATAAAAGTTTTCAAAAATGTCACCCAAACTTCTTAAAAGAGCGAGTTAAATAATTTGATCAACACTTTTTAAAACTTTTATTCAACACTTTTATTAAATTATCTATTTAAAATTACTTTTTTTTTTTTGAAATAGATAACTTAAAACTATTATCTGTAAATCCAAACCAATTTAGAGAAAATTTAATAATACATTGCTCTGGATGGAAAGTTCAATAATATTTAAAAACCATCAGGTATAACAACATTATAAATAAACACCCGGTATACATAGTGTCTTCAAGTACCTTCGAGTTCCGTAGAGTACCGTCAAGTTCCTAGATTTTCTTGAGATTTTATACTTTATATACAAAATCTATTGGTTTTTGTTAGTTTTTTTTTACTTTTCGAAATAAACCGAAAATTTATTAAAATTTTCTGTTTATTTCAAAAAGTAAAAAAAAAAACACTTCACAAATAAACAGAAAGCCCAAGAAAACCCAACAGCGGTTGCCCAGTATTCAAAAGGATAGGGCAAGCGCCATGATTTTACTCTATTCTTTTAAATTAAAAAAACCCAATAAAAAGTGCTCGACAAGTGTCGTCAAGTGTCTAACTTTTCCAGAATTTAAAAAAATTGAGTAAAATCAAAGATTTTACTATATTCTTTTCAATTCTGGAAAAACTCATGGCGTTTTTTTTTTAATTTAAGAAATAAATCGAAAATTAAATAAATTTTCGGTTTATTTCATAAATTAAAAAAAAAAACACAACGAAAAATGCCGTCAAGTGCCTAGATTTTTTTTAATTTTTGAAATGAAAAGAAAATTAAATAAATTTTCTTTACATTTCAAAAAGAAAAAAAAAACCTAACAGCTGTCAGAGGAAATTAATTTCCTCCCTTCAAAATAATAAAAAAAAAATATACATATCTTTAATATTTTATACGTGTAACTAACCCTTACAAATCAAAATCTAAATCATTACACATATGCGATTAATAGTTTGGGACACATTTGCGAAGCCATGGTTATTCTGTATACCTGTGCAATGCTAAACCAATTTATCAAAAAGGGTGGAGCGTTGAAGAAGAAATGCTCCTATTAGAAGGAATCAGTGTGAAGGGGTTTGGGAATTGGTTGGGAATTTCAGAGTATATCGGCACAAAAACAAAGGAAGAAGTCGAGACGCATTATCTTGACGCGTATCTTTATTCTGACAAATCCCCATTACCGGAAACAAACCAAACCATTTCCAAAAAAGGGAGGTCTGCAAAAGTCCAAAAGAAAAAATGCAAAGAATTGTATGTGAGAAATGCCCAAAGAAAGAACAAACACGATTCAAAACACCTAGTTCAAAGGTCGCACCCAAAAGAAAACAATGAGCTCTACAATAAAAAAAAAACCTTTTCAAGTATATCTGGGTATATGCCCAAAAGGCACGACTTTGAAGTGGAATACAACAACGATTCTGAAAAGATTACCGAAACAATGGGCTTTGATGACAGAGGGATTCCATGGGAATTGAAATATAAAGTCTTGCAGGGATATAATGATCATTTGAAAGAAAGGATCCGAAGAAAAAACTTTGTTGTTTCAAGAGAATTAATTTATCCGCGTTTCTTAAGGAACGGAGGCAGAAGCAGGAAGAGGAAGAAAAGTAAAGGAGAAAAGGAATATGAAAATAAAATGAAAGTCTTTACCAGATGCTTTGAAAACAACCAAGATTATGAAGCAGTGTGCCAATCCTTTTTTGACGAAGAAAAGCTCAAACACGCAATTGAGAAATTGAAAGATTGGAGAGAAAATGGTATTACATCAATTGCCGAGGGGAACGAGTTTGAAATTGAAAAAAAATTATTACTAAGTAATTCGAAAAATAATAAAAGAAGAACATCAAACAGAAAAAAGTTGTCAGAAAAGTCCAGAAAAAGATTACAAAAGATTTCCCCATCTTCTTCCTCTTCCTCGGAAATTGAACGAACCAATTTACCGGGAATACAATTACTATCAGAAGAAGAACTTAAGATTTCTAAGCAAGTAAAAATCATCCCTCAGCAATATTTGGCAATAAAAAACCAATTCTTAATCACACAACAAGTTAGCACTAGCACCGATCTTGACCAACAAAAAATTGATAAAATTACTACCTTTTATCGTAAAAATTCTTGGTTATAATTAATTATGTAATATTAACTATCAAAAATGGGGAATAGATTTTTGATTTTTGATTTTTGCTTTCTTTTGTTTTCTTTTGTTTTCCTTTTTTTTTTTCGTTTTTATAAAATATTTTAAATCTTTTTAAATAAATTTAAAATTATTTTTTAAATGCTTAAATTTTATTCAGAATTGATAAGTTAAGCCAAAAGTTATAAAATAAATGATAAACAAAGAATAAATGATAAATAGAAAAAAAAAATATAATAGAATTAAATAAAACAAAAAAAAAAACATATATGTCGAATATTTTTTAATATAAAATATGAATGACACAAATATTCGATCATAAATTGTATACTTTTCGATACTATCTTTTTTGCAATACAAAAACCACCTTCCCTGTTGGAGAAATCGGAAGAAAAATAAATAAATAAGAATTATTGTTTTTTATGGAAAATATAAAGATGGGTTATTATTATTATTATTTATTCTTTTTATTTTTATGAAGAAATACCCATTTATGATTGTAAAGTATATATAATTTTGATTTGCCAGTTTATTAATTCTATTCTTATCAAGGCTAATACTGGCAAAACTCATTCAAAAATTGCAAATTTAATTGTTAAATGATCTCAAAATCAAAAGAACAATCGAAACAACAAGAGGGTGTTTCAAATTTTTGTCAATTTACCATAAAAATTCACAAAATATTTACAGCTAAACTAGTTGAACAACAAAATATTGTTAAGAAAATGATAAAAATAATTTTTCTTTTTTCAGGGATATAATCTATATCTTGAAAATAAAGATTTATTTTTTGTTTGGAAATTCAATATCATATATTTTGTGATCTATTTCCCAAAAAATTATTCACAAAACGAGGATATTTATTCTGATTATAATTTATATAATATAAATCTTTGGATTCTTGTGACAAAATTACTCGAAATCATTTGCAAGAGTTTAATAAGGTGTTTAAAGCAAGATAAATATTGATTTTTTAATACCCTTTTTACAAGATTTTGACAAATGGTTTGTGATCCGAGGAGAAAAATCACAAAAAAATGAGATAACAGTTAAAAACGGTCAAGCTATTGGCCAATCAAGTTTAAACATACAAATTTTTTTTTATTATTTTTTTATAAAAACACAAAATGAAAATTCAGTATATTTTATAATAAATAGAAATTGTCTTTTAAAAATAATTTCATGAATAATTTATTATGATTATTTAAGAGATTAATGACTATTGTTTTTTTTGAAAAAGTTTTTATTTATTTATTTATTGTGAGAAAGGAGTAATCAAAGAAAATTTACTAAATAAAAAAAGAGAAGAAGAAAAATAATTAAAACATTAATGTAAAAAAATATTATATCATTTACATGTGCAAATTAAAAATTATTCATGCCCTGAGTCAGGAGGAGTAAAAAACCGATAGAAAGATTATTAATAATAAAATTCCACAAACTGTGATTAATAAATTGGTATTCCACGACTCCAAAAAGTGGGGCACTATGTAAAAAGTTTTTTTTCTTTATTAAAACTTTAAAATAATTCGTCACAAGTAGATATTAAATAAAAAAGTTCTGTTTAAAAAAATTATTCAAATATGAAAGAAAATTTAAAATATCACATTTAAATTTATCTTTTTGAGATTTTTAATTTATCCGGAATAGAAAAATATCTGAGACTTTACTCTTTCCCTTTGAATCAAACCAGTATTAACCAGAAACTTATTGTTTGGATTTATTAATTGTGTTTTTCGGGGCATGGTACAGTTTTTATTTTCAAAGTACAAAAGGTTATAAAAAATATCTTTGAAAATTAAATAACAAATTCCAAAGATTTTTTTAAATACTATGAAGTTTAAAAAATAAAGTTAAAAACTGATTATCTAAATAGTATTTTTACTTTAAATGATATTTCCAAACATGAATTGTTATTTTTTAAATGTTTAATTCATTTTTGAAAGTTCAAAATATTTTCTCTATTTTTTCTAAAAAATATTTTCTTAAAAAGAAATTATTGTCTACCAAGAAAATATACAATAATACGCTTTGATGAGAAAACCATTAAAAATTCAAAAATAAATCATATATAAAATAATTTTAATGAAAAAACAATTTGATGATTTTTGAGACTTCAAAAATATTGCTATATTTGTGTTATTTTACTAAACATTATCTTTTAAATAGTTAAACAATGCTTTATAAACGATAAATATATTAAATTAAAACAATCACAAAATATTATTTCGTACATGTAAGTTTTTATTATCTAACAAAGAAGAAATAACTTTTTTACTTTTTAATTATTTTTTTAAATAATAATTAATATCATGGACTTATTTATTTCAGCAAGTTAGTGATAACCAAATGATTGAAAATATAAGTAGTCATTTTTCAATTATTTCTCAACTTTTTAAATATTTTCAAAAAAATATAAAACAAATTCTAATTAATAATTAGAAATGATAAAAAAATAACTGATATTATCTAATAATCCATTTTAATAATTATTTGTTATTTATACTAAAAGTATTGAAAAAAGAAAAAAAAAAAAAAAACAATATTATCTTAAAATTGTAAATTTCAAGACAATTAATTAAATATCTGTGAATTTAATAATTTATCAATTTTTTTAGATCATCAAGGATTAAATATTTAAATTATTCTTTTTTTATATTTTTAAAATAAGATTTGGTTCATATTGTTATTTCTTCTTATAAGCAATAAGGTATTACTAAAAAAGAAATTTCATAAAAAAAATGTTTTGTAAATTATTTCTTAGGGTGTTTGAAATATTTCCGAAAATACCCGAAAATCGAAAATACCCAAAAATTTTTAACCACGAAAAAACAATGAATGAACAACTCCGAAGAAACACAAATGACAATATACCCAATTTAACGGTAAAATAACAATTTAGTTTTCAGACAAAATATTTTTTTTTTTTTTTGAATTTTCTACTTTAAGCCCCTCCAAAGAGTTTTTTAATACCTTTTTAGTATATTTGAGTAATTGTTGGTACTTATTATAGGTATATATATATTAATGTATCTGCCTGTCAGGGTATTGGTATCGGTTGCGTTTGGTTTGGCATGATATTGGTTTGTATGTTTTGGTTAAACCGGTTCCTTTTATGGGATGGGGAGTTAAATAAAGTTTGGTTGGGTCACCTTGTGTAGGACCTGGGTCTGTATTGCATGTTTAGACATCACTCGGTTATTTTTAGATTGTATTTAAGAATACAAAATTATAGGTAATAGTATACTATTAGAAATTTTCTATACAAGTACATTTTCTCTCATTTACTCAATACCATTCAACAATGATCAGAAATGTTACATTCAACTAAGATATCAAGCCTTTTCAAACAAAATGGGCCATATACTATTCCCAAAAATTTAAATTTTTTGAATTTTGATATTTTCAGACCAAAAAAATTTTTCGAAAATAAAATTCAAATATACCTTTAGTCTGACTATATTGGCACAAACGTTTCTTAGAAGTTGTTCATAAAGTGTTTTTTCGTGGTTAAAAAATTTTCTGGTATTTTTGATTTTTGGGTATTCTAGGGAATATTTGATAGATTCGTTTTTTTTTCTGTTTTTCAATCAAAAATTTTTAAACCAAAATCGATCAAGATATTTTTAATAAAAAATAATTAGCAAAAATCAACTTGTCTGAAAAATTATAATTCATTTCTCTAAAGTTGGTAAATAACTTGTTTTTCAAGTTTAATTGTATCCTTGGAAAAATGAATGATCTCTTACTGATTAATCCGAATAAATTTCAAAAAATTTTTAGTTCATTTCCATTTTGATAAATCTTTCGAACTCTATCTTATCAAATAATCCAGGACAAAGAATATTTTGAATAACAACTAATTTTACAGAGTTTCTGATCATTTGACTTCATAAAATGCTTTATTCAAAGGTTGAACATAATAATTAAAAAAAGGAAAATCAAGTAAAAATTTCCAAACATATATTTCAATTTATCAGTATCTATGAAAAAAATCAACAAAAAAAAGTTTCAAACTGATTAGGTAAAAATACACATATGAGTTACACTTAAGACTACATACTGAAAAAAATAATGATATTCTTTAATAACTTTGAGGTTTTGTTTCACAATTATCTAATACTTTGTTAATTTTTTAATTATAATCATTTCAAACAATAGTTGACAAAATAACCGGTATCGAAAAGTTTATATGCATGTTTCAAATCCTCAAACTAAATTTCTTTTTTCATGAAAGATTAGTGAATTAAACAAAATGATAATAAACAATTGGTAAATATAGTATTGGTTTTTTAATGTCCTTGAATTTACCCTCAAAATGAAATTCAAAAAATTTAGGATCAAATTTGGATATTTTGATCAATTAAAGTCAAATCTAAAACTATTAAATTTCTGAAACCCGGTAATTCCATTTTTCTGATCAATTGTAAATATTAGTAAAATGTCAAAAATATACTCCCATTTTACAGACAAATAACCCAATTACCCAGCGACTTATAACCTTTCCAATTGGAGTATTGGTTAAATATTCTGAATCCATTAATTTTAACTTTTTGGTGTATTCAGAAATCAAAAAAATCCAAAATTTGTAAAATTAATTGAGAACATTACTGAAAATGAAAATCCCCTTTTGATTTTAAATTTGAAATAAAAAACATTTTCATACTTTTAAAATATTTGAGAGAATTTGAATTTGAGAGAGGTGTTTGATTATTGTAAATTTTCATAAAATTATGAAAACCATTTTGTAAAAAAATAAATCCTCTAAGATTCACAATAGAAATTTAAAATTTTGAAAAAATTATTAAAAGAAAGATAAAAAGTAAATAAAACTCTTATTTCATAAATGGAATAACAAAATAATTCTTATAAAGATGATTCCTAATAAATTTAGAATTTATCTAAAGGGAAAATCGCAATAAATTTGATTTTCAATTTTCAGTAATGTTCTCTTATAATTTTACAAATTTTGGATTTTTTTGATTTCTGAATATACCAAAGAGTTAAAAATGATGGATTCAGAATATTTAACCAATACTCCAATTGGAAAGGTTATAAGTCGCTGGGTAATTGGGTTATTTGTCTGTAAAATGGGAGTATATTTTTGACATTTTACTAATATTTACAATTGATCAGAAAAATGGAATTACCGGGTTTCAGAAATTTAATAGTTTTAGATTTGACAGTTAGTCCAATTAATTTTTGATAAAATTTCAATAAAAATAAAAGCATTTTTAATCACTCAAAATTGCAATTTAAGACTTTTCATAGTTTGAATGTCAAAAAGAGTATAGCTGGATCACGATTTGACCAAAACATCACTTAAAACAAACTTTTATTTTGATGATATCTCAAAGGGTAAAAGATTGAGAATTCGAATTTAAAAAGTATTGTTGAAGTTTTAAAATCATTTTGACAAAAAACGGTAATGTCATAAAACGATGAAATTGTTGCCTAGTTGAAAAAGAATTAATTTCACCTTTTTTTCAACTCAAGGCGTCTTGACTCTAACCCTCAGTTAAATGTCTTTTGTCTCAAATATATTTTTTTTTATTGAGATTTAAATAAAAATTATAATTGCACAATTTTTTCTTTAAACAGATATAAGAATAGGGATTCTCAAGACGAAAGTCACCAAATAAAACAACAACTGAAAATCAATTTCTAAATTTTTGTTTTTATTATTGTGTATTTTGAATTTGAAACATTTTTCATTATTTTGCTTTTCCAATAAATTTTACCCAATTTTTCTAATTTTCAACAAAATGCTTGAGACTTACCTAACAATTGTGATGGCAATAACACCACTCGTTATGATTTCGGTTCGTTTGCCTTACAAAATCAACAATCTCAAAAAAAAGATTGTAATGTCTGATTATCCAATCTACGAAACCATTCTAAGGAATTTGGCAATGATAACAGTTTTATTTCCTTTAGTTGATACTTTCACAGATTTCACAAAACGTTTTCAACTCTCGATTCCAATGGCCGTTCGTTTATTTTGTAGTTTCACCTTATTAATGGGTCTGTATGTTTATTCTGTCTCGCATTTTACCTTAAAGGATCTCTGGTCGCCCACTGTTGAAATCAAAAAAGATCATCATTTAATAACAAATGGAATTTATCAGTATATCCGACACCCAATGTACTTGGCAGGATTTTTAATCTCGATTAGCTATTTTTTTGTTTCACAAAACTATTTTAGCTCCTTTTTTATCAACACTTTTTGGTTTACCCTATACTTTTGCCGTATTGAGCGTGAAGAAAAATTGATGAGAAAGGTGTTTGGTTCGCAATATATTGAATATCAAAAAAAGACTTCAAGACTCTTTACCTTTCGCAATTTTTTGCCTTTCTTGAAATCTGTAACCTTTATTAGCTTGTCAAAAAATCCAAAAAAATCCAATTAACTTTCAAGCGTTGATTTTTAGGTACACAATTCCCAATGCTTTAAAAAAGAATATATTTAGTGGTGGTATGATTTAAAGAAACCGTCTCTCATCTTTCAGGTCTCGCTATAATTCTATTTGTGCTTTTTTATCAATTGGATCAATGTGTCGAGAAAATCACACAAAATGAAAAATATGTTATAATTGCAGGTAAATTACATTATTCAGCTACAATTCAAATAGCTGGAAACACCCCTTCCCATTTAAAGCATTCTGTGTTAAAAGGGATTACCACAATGTTATGAATAAATATTGTTGGTAATTCGATATCGTGATTACAAAAATAATATCAAATATAACAAGTGATGTAGATCTGAAAAATATAGCATCATTTTTTATATTTTTTCTAATTATTTTTTCTTGAGAAAAAGAACACACATAATCATAATATCACATAGCCAACAAAATTACAAAATAAAGAAAACTATTTCTTTCATTTAAGGAATTAGTAACAATTATTTATTTTTTTTTCCCCAAAGATTTAATTAAATTTGATAAACAAACCCTTTACAAACTTACCCGAAATGGGCACTAATTTTTCAATGAATTAATTTTTTATGATTAATTTTAAGGTAAAAGATTTGATCTTTTTTCTATTTGAATTATTGAATAATTTCAGATTTTCTCGTTTACTGTAGAGGGCTTTGCGTTTAAAACATTTTATCTGTAAACGAGAGGATTTTCAAGTGACTAAATTCATAAGCTCTAATTCAAAGGGTAAATAAACACAGTCATCAGAAATATTTTAAACTTAATTCAGTTTACTAAAATAAAGTTAGATTAAAAGTTTATTAAATAAAAGGCGGATATAGAAAAAAGGAAGAATAAAAAACAGATAATAAAATGGTTGAATATACTGTCAATTGTAAAATAAAAAGATCAAAATTTTCATTTAGCTTTCCCAAAAAAACACCAAAAGAAATGAAAAAAAACCATTATAGCCACCAATTCTATAAGAGGAAATTAATAATTTAAACATATTTATGGAATTAAAAAATTTGAAATTTTAAAGTATTTTAAAATCTTTTTTTGATAGAAAAAGAATGAAAATTTTTTTCTATTTATTTAACAACAAATAGTATATAAGAAAAAAGCTTAGAGTTATTGAGTTGAGATGAATTTGTGTGATTCGATGATCCAATATTATTTAGCATTAAAATTTTTTTCGGAAATATGTTAGGTGATATTGGCTGAAAAATATTCTATAGGAGTACCATACATTTGTTTTATACTCTTTTTTTTTTTTTCAATAATATATCTGTCTCTATATTATCCAAAATATTAAAATCAAAATCTTTGATTTTTTTGTAATACTTTTTTCATCATTTTCATGTGTGTATTCATATATCTTTTACTTTTCAAATAAGCCATAGACGTCATCTATTTTTTTTTTTTTTTACAAAATTTGTATATTTTAGAATTTATCTCCTTTTCATTTGTAAAAAATATCTTTTGAAACTATTTGAAAAAAAAAAAAAAAATAGGCAAATATATTGTAAAACACCTCTATTATACTTGATTCACATACACTATTTAATGATCCAAAATCGTTATCCGTCATTAAATGATTCTTAATAATATTTCAAATTGGTTATTTGTGAGAAATTACCATAATAAAAGAAATCAGATTTCTTGAGAATTAATTATTTGAAATTTCTAAAGTTTGAAAATTAGTGGATTATTTTTTACTCTTTTTGATAAGAAAAATATCTTTTTATAAAAGTCTAATATCAATAAAGTTCTTCAATAGAATGAAAAAACTTAGAAATATATTTGATTGAATAAAATACCATTTTACAATTTACCATACTCTTGATTTTTAATGATATTGGCTTTACATTAAAATTGACCAAAACAGTACATTTTTATTTATATATTATATTTATTTTACAATATTTTCAAACAAATATTTCTCAAAAGATATAAAAATCAAAAAAAATTATTTTAAGTTTTTAAATTCATTTTGGATAATTAAAGCTAGAAAAATTTATAAATTTTTAAGAAAAGTTTTACAAGAAATTACCCCAATTAAAAAAAAAAAAAATCTAGAATAAAATATTTATAGAAAAATTATCACCGCCTAGCTTTCAAACTTCTAGATAAACCATAAAATTAACTCCAATATATCTAAAATCCAATTTTTCAAAATATTACCAGTAACCAATTAAATTAGATTTAGATAAAATACATATTCTTCTTACCACCTCCCTATTTTTTAGAGACCTTGTCAAACAATCCAACAAGTTAAATACAAAAACAAAAAAATGAACTATTCAATAATTACACAAATCAGTGGAGTGTTATTTAAGAAATAGCTTTTTTTTAGAAAAAAGAAATATAAATATTCTAGAAAATTGGGTATTTTTTTATCATTTTTTTTTTGTTTCTTTATTTTAAAAAAACTTTTATCTATATAGATATATCTATATATTTATTTTTATTCTAAAAGGAATTTTTTATCTATAAATTATAAAATAAAATTATTGCTTCATTTACCCCCCCCCCCCATTTTTCTTTCTTATATATATATATATATATATATATCCTTTTCCAAAAGTAAACAATTTTTCAAAAATGATGACTCACATAATAATGTTATTGAAAGTAATTTTTGTTGAGTTTTTTACTATATTCTTATCAATATAAAATTTTCTAATTTTTTAAGAATCATTTTTTCTAATTTTGCAATTTATTTGAGGTTATTTTCTGTTTTCTTTTTCAATTTTTATACCAGAACCATTTTTTCTAATTACATCAATTTTTTTTTTTTTTTTTTTTTTTTTGATTTTTTTGATACTTTATTTTATTAAATATCATGTGGAAAAAAAAAGATCTATGAAAAGACAACTAATCACTAAAAAAATTGAGACTATCGAATATCTTTTAAAATGAATTAAATTATTAGTAAAAAACCCCATTACTGTTCAAATTTTTTTCAGAGAAAGGCCAGTAATAAAAAAATCTGTAATGCTGATTTCAAAAATTGTAACTTATGTTTTTAAGTTTTTGATTTTATTTTTTTCAAATTTATAAAATATCATGTTTTTATATATTTAGAATGATTTAAAAGCGAACTACTAATAATATTTAATTATTAGTTGTTCTTGAATACTAAAGGATATACGTTTTTTATATTTTTCAATTTATTATTTCAATTTAGTAACAATCGCTTAAATAGTGTCCAGATTGAAGTTAAAATTTAGAATTTGATTGTCAATTAAATTTTCTTTAAATTGATGACTAATAGCAAATGTATATATCTTTTAAAATAATTATTAAATAATTATTAAATATTTTATCACTTGATAATCTAATTTAAAGTTTGACCTTAAAGTTTGGAAATTTAAAAATACTTTGATATATAAGTGTAAATATGGAATGTTTCCAAAACTTTATTTTTTACAACATTCATATTTATACTAGTTAAAATAAAGCACTTGAATTTTAAAAAATATCCTCTAAAGTAATTTTAAAAAAGTAAAACAATTTTTTTTAAATTTTCAGAATTAAAACTGATTCAAAGTTTTGCATTTTAATAAAGTGGGTAATTAAAAATTATAAAAAGTATCTTTTCTTCCCACCACAACCTCTACCTCATATTTAAAGGCTTGTTCTTCACATTATTAAAACTGGAAATTTTCTAAAAAAAGTTTTAATTCAGAAAGAGCTCTCACTAATTCAAAATAAAACTAGACCAAAAAATTTTAATTCTGAGAAAGTTTTCACTTTTTTGCAGTAAATAAACTTGAAAAAAGTTTTAAAAAGGTACTTACATTTTTAAAATGACTTTAAAGAGAATTATTTTTTCAAATTTGAAATTTGTTATAAAATTTCAAAAAAAAAAAAAAAAATTGAATGACTTCAAATAGAATAATTTATTTTGTAAATCAATAGAAATATTTATTTAAAACAAAATATTTTTCTTTAGAAATAATTGAAAAAAACAAATAATAATAATAATAATAAGCGAATACAATTGTAATATATTAGCCATACAAGAAAAGCAAAAAAAAAACAAAAAATTAATACTTTTGAAAATTTTCACATTTTTTAAAGGGATAATTATTACATCAAGACACAATTAGACTTTTTTGGGACGATTTGCAAATTAACCTTTTCTGGAGGGCTAAAAGGAACGATTTGAACCATTCCACGTTTTGGGGGTATCAGTGCGATAATTTGTTCTTCGTTGGGGATCTTTTCGAAAGAGAATGACTCGTTTTCCTTTCTAAATTTTTTCAAATAGTAAATGAGCAAATCGTTTTCTGTTTGTACATGAGCAAGCCACTTTTTGGCGATCTGATCCCTTCTGGCGTAGGAAATTTTTTTTAAGGATGCGAGTGCCGATTGTATGAGCCCCTGCGCCTGACCGATTTTTTCTTCTTTGTAGCTGGAGATGGCCAAGTATTTTTTGGTTTTCGCCGACCACAGCAGAACATTGGAGCGGATGTACTCCTTCCAATGCTGCGAGATGAACTTTTCCTTGCCGCTGTTCCTGATGAGCTCCTCGCAGCGCACCCACCGGCTGTTGACTGAAAGCGTGATTTTGGCAATGATCTTTTCCTTCATCCCGGATTGGATGGCCTTACGGACAACGAGCGACTCCGATTCCGCAAGGCACATGATGCTGAGCGCCTCACAGATTTGCGAGTTGCACTCGACAGGCGCCTTGAGCAGCTTCTTCTCGCTGATCCTCCCGCCGGATTCCAGTTCGATGGACGCGATGTGGTGGAAGATGCCAGCCGCCGTGTTGAGGAACTTGATGATCGACTTGTGCTCTTGCTTGAATTCGTTGTCGTCGAGGGACAGCTGGTGCAGGGTGGATCCCTGGTTATAGATGTTGAACCCGTAGATGAGGAGCATAAAAACAGACTCATATGTAAAGTCATTATAGAATGCCCGATAGCCGCCCTTGTAGTGCTTGTGGATACTCGTGATCCACGCAAAGCTTAAGGAGACCTGTGTCTCGCCGCCTTGATCAATGAGGGTGTCAAGCAGAGCAAACAATTGTGGCAAGTAGGTTTCCATCGCGTTCTGCATCGATGTCGTGTTAATCGTGTTCTTGTCCTTTTTAAGAGCATCAATGACAGACTTCCGAAGGTTGTTAATATAAATTAGCTGGTTTTTCGAGCTCTCAGTGACGCTGCCAAAGACACTCGTCAATTTGACATGCTTCACCTTTGGTGGGCTGAAATGGAATAACGGGCAATTGAAATCAGTCACTGGCGTGGGATCTTCTTCAGGATCAAACATTATTTGGCTTTGTTATTATTTGTTTTGTTGGGTTTGTTTCTAATTGGCCTGTAGGCTATTTAAAACGAAGAAATTGATTCTTTTATTAAAATGAAGAAAAAAGATAAAAAATGAGATGATCGTTTTTTTATGTTTTTTCAACAAATTCAGATTTCTTCAAAATGTTTCTACTTTTGTAGAAAGTGAAATTAACCAGAAACTCAATTTCGTTTGGGGAAAATATTGTCCAAGTTAAAGACTCTTTTTCGAGTTTTGAAATTTTTTTGTTTCGATTGATTTTATATTTTTTTAATTTGAAGAAAATTATTTTGTTTTGGATTGTTTTTGTTAAATAACTCTTCTTTTTATTAACTGCGATCTTTTGGTGAGAATAAATCATTTAACATGAACAACAAAATTCACATCATTATTTTTGATTTTTGAATTTTTATAACTTGCAAAAAAGGGAAAAATTTCATCTTTAGTGACCAGTTTCTATTATTTTTAATTTGACCAATTTCTAAATAAGGATTCCTTATCTAGAAATAAGTTTAATAAGGAAAATAAACAGGGGTTTTTAAAATCGAAGTAATTGGTAAAAATTTTCACAATCTCTATTAAATTTAGGTTTATAAATTTAATTGAGATTAGTTCCACAAGAGATTTATGCCTAACAGTGAGAAATATAACATGTGTAAGGTGAGTTGTAATTGGAAGAAAATGATATTAGTGATCCAGAGTTTAAATGTATCTAAAAATTCTATTCGTAAAATATTACCAAAAGTTTATTTGATCAATTAAAATAGATCCTTGTATTAGTAAAAAAATCAAGAATTTCAGAAAAAATTTAGATTTTGACTCAAATTTAAAGTAAACAACTCAATATTCAGACTTTGGAAATGGAAAATATCTTTCTGCATATTTTACTTGAAATGTAGATTAGTTGTTAAAAAAATTTGATTTTTTTAAAAAAAAGGTAAATATTAATGTCGAAGAGAATTATGATCAATTATTTTTATATAAGAAAAACATATTTTTAATTCAACCAGATTTAATGAAACGAAAGCCAATCATCATTAATCTTTGTTTTATTTATAATAATAACAATTATTTCATTCTTGAAAATACATAATTGAAAACATAGTTACATTTGGGAGTTCTGAATTTGTATTATTTGTTAAATATTATAATACTATTATTTTGAGTTTTATTGTTGTGAATTAAAAAAAGAATTAAAAAAAAAAAAAAATTCTGATATTAAAATTAAAAATTGTAAGTATTTGTAAAAAATCTAAAAATTAATTTTTCAATAATATATTTAATTTATTTTTAGAGCTATTTGAACTATAGAACATTAATATGTTCTAATTTCTATTATTATATAATTTTTAAATTAAAGGAATTAGCACTTACCATAGATTTTTATCTAATCAAAGTATGTTGTAATTGGTTGTAAATGATATTAGTGCACCATGGCTCAATTAATTGCTCTAAAAAATCTATTATAAATATTATTGCACAATAAATTCTTACATTTTTTACTAATGATCACTATTAAAAAAGTTTCATTTTGGAATTTTTTTTTTTAATTCCTTTTCTAAATCTAAAAATAGATATCCAAAATACAGTATTCCAGTATTTGATAATTCAGATTTAGAACTTCCAAAAGTAACTATTTTTACAATGTTTGAATTTCAAAGATTAACTCAATAATCATCAACATAAAAGCACAAGGACTGATTCGTTTTGTATGCTTTTGATAAATCTACTTGTAGTATCAATACATTTCCATGATTTGAAAAATAATTTGACAAAAAACTTTATTCGTTAATTATTTAATTACTAAAAAAATTGATTTTTTTAGTAACTAATTTACATTTCGCGGCAAATTTAAGAAAGATATTTTGTGACTTTGTATTCTGAATATTGATAATTCAACCTTTAAATTTATGGAAAAATGCAGATTTTATTCTGAAATTGTTGGGTTTTTTACTAATACATAGATCATTTTTATTTGATGAGATCAACAAATATTACTGCTTGACTAATCGATTTTTTCAAGACATTGGAACCATGCAGCACTAATTTGGTTAGATCCAATAACAACATACTTTGATCCTCTGCTTCTCCTTGGTAGACGCTAATCCTATAAGTTAATATATAGTGGCAGTAATCACCGAAGGTATTTAATTAAGAATAAATAAAAAAATGAAAATTTCAATTTTTTTTAGATAGAAAAGTTTAAATAGGAATGTTGTAAAAAATAGATTTTTTACAATTTTTGAGATAAATAAGGAGTTCCATGAATTTCTTCAAATTTTGGTTATAGAAAACTAAATGCAAGTTTTGATTTTGAACTCAAAGGAATTTTCAGTAGAAAATTGTTTAGTGAATTTCAATACTTTGTTTCAAAAATAATTTTTTTTTTAAGTTGAAAGATTGATATTCAGAAAAAAATTTTTTTGATTAAGATAATTAATATTCTATTAAGATAATCAGAAATTAGATTTGCTATTACAAAATTGTTAATAAATGTATGAAACTCTTTATTTATTTTGAAAATTCGAAAAAAATCTATTTTTTACAACATTCCTATTTAAATGAGTATTCTATGATAATTAATAAAAACATTTTTTTTTTTTTTGAAAAGAATAATTTCACTATAAATGAAGCTTGATTCTTTGATACAATCTTGAAGATTTATTTAAGTTAAGATAGTAGGTATAATATTATTGAAAAAAATATCAAAAAAATTTTCGATTCCATTGTTAATTTTTTGTAATTAATTTACTCACTTACCGCCAGTTCCACTTTTAAGACACAAACTTTCAACGACATTTAAGACACAAAAAAATTTCAAATTAAGGCGCAAAATTTGTAATTTTTTTTTTTACAATTTAATTTTACTAGAATCTGAATTTTGTGCTTTAATTTGAGATTTTTATTGCGCCTTAAATTCTGTTGAAGTTTGTACCTTAAAAGTGGAACTGACTTTAATATAAAAGCTTTTATAGGTTAAATGTAAAAAAAATAATCTAAATTTTTATTTTATTTCAACAAGATGCTATATTAATTACTTTTCAAGATTTGATTTTGACTTTTTCATAAAGGTAAAATAATACTCAGTTTTTTATCCCATTTCAAGAATTTATCAGTATTATATTTTTTAGAAAAAAAGTCCAAAGTAATCACCTGTGGCCATAAAGTATGATATCATTTTATTTCTATTTAAATATTGTTAATTTTTATTATATTGTATTTTATATATGAATTAAAAAGGGAAAGAAAAATATTTAAGTATCTAAATGCATTTTATCAATTATTGGGTACCACAGTCTATGCTAAACTGAATTATTCAAATCATATCTTTATACTAATAGATCAATATTTAAATAAATATGAAAGTGTGATATATCCTGGTATAATGTATTTACATACACCAATAAAAAAATGGAAACTAAATCAAATAAAAAATTAATCAAGAATAAAAAGAAAAAAAATATTTTATGATCTATTGTATAAAATTTGATTAAATTACTTCTTATTTACTTGGTTTTATTTTTAATTCTATGTTGAAAAACTTGTGTTTGTAAAATTTTATTCTACAAATTACTTTTTATTTCTAAAGAATTCTTATTAATTAAATTTAAAATTGTTAATATCATTTTTTAATTCCTCTAATTCTGATTTGGGTTAAGAAAATAGAATATTTTTTTAATTTATTCAGAAATAAAGATTTATTGTAATGTATTTGTTTGATTGATAATTATTTTTATTTTTGATTAAATTGGAAACTCAGAATAATGATGAATCCATGTTTCAATTCATTCTCAATTTCTCTTTTTCTTTGGTTCACATCTTTTGTAACTACTTTTTGATTCCGATTTTTCAACTAGTTTAACTTTTGATTTTTATAAGTGAAATTCCTTTATTATTATTTTTTTTATTATTTTTTTTTTTGATTAGTTTATTTGAAAAAAGAATTTTGAAAGTAAATTTGTAAATAAAGAATTTGTCTAAAATATTAATAAATTGTAATGTTCTGGAATTTCAAGATAATTTATTGTTTATATTCATTCAAATTAAGTTTACAAATAAAAAAAAAAAAAAAACAAGTCTAAAAAATTAAAAGTTTAAATATTTCTAATTTCGACAATTCCAATAACTACAATAAAATTCCATTGTATTTTCAATGACAAAAATGTCTAGAACATAACCAAAAACATCCTAAGGTTGTAGATTTATCTCTTTAGTTTTTTTTTCTTCAAATTATTGAAAGGAAATCTTTCAGTTGGAGACAATATGATTTTTTTCAAAGAATATATTTTTGTTGAACCCTTTTTTTTTCATATAGTCAGCTCCACTTTTAAGGCAGAAACTTTCAACTAAATTTAAGGTACAAAAAAAAACTCAAATTAAAGCAAATTTTTTGAATTTTTTTTTACACAAATAATATTGCTAGAGTTTGAATTTTGTGCCTTAATTTGAGATTCTTTTTGTGTCTGAAATTTAGTTGAAAGTTTGTGCCTTAAATTTGAAACTGATTGTAATTGATTTTAAAAAGTTTCTATTACAGATGAACTTTCTTATTTTTTCATTCAAAAAGATAGGATTTTTTGAATAGACAGGTTTTTTACTGGTCTTTTTCTATTGGTTTAGTATTTGATTAATTTCAAAAATTTATATCAGAAGACACATTTATATCTTGATTAACATAATATTTAATTAAAAAATATTAATGTTAAAAATTCAAAAAAAAAGTTGAAAAAAACGAAAAATTAAAGATTCAACTCTGTTCTTACTTTGGCCCTTTTCACAAATAGAACAGTGGGTAGTATTTTAGTTTGAAAGTTTCAAGATCTTTAAGGTACTCAAAAAACTTTTTTTCAGTACGGTTTTTGTTATTAAAATTGGAAAAGATTAAGGGATCAGTACTCTACAACCATAAGAAAAAAATTTAAAAATATGCTATTGGTGATATTCTATACTTTGGAATTTTGTAGATGCCAAGTGTCTAAAAATTCTGATCGACAAAGAAACACAAAAAAGAATATTTTTTATATGAGATCAATTTTTTTTTTGAATTTTTTCTGAAAAAGAAAACTTTTAAATTCCAATTATTACTCACATTATATCAATTTTTAACCATTTTTATTTATATTTCCAACATGGTTATACAATAACAAGTATTTTTTTGATAGGAATAGTAATATAAAGATTTTTTGATTTTTTTCCTTTTTTCCACTGGCTGAATCTTCTTCATATTGGGAAGAAGAGATACAAAGGAAAAAGATCAACTGACTACTTACTAATACTGTGACACTGGAACACAAAACTCCCAGTAACGTGAAAATAAAAACAAAAAAGCAAAGGCTCAAATTGATCAAAGGTTTAAGTAAATCAGATCAAAAAAAAAAGAAATTAATATAACCAAATTATGATTTCCAAGTGAACATTCATGAACAATTCTCAAATTATTAAATCAACCAATTATATTTTTGCCTTGGATTTGAGAGTCCTTAATTATAAATAGATAGCATTGGATTTTTTTTTTTTGAATTATTACTAATTGAGTCTTATAAACCATTTTTAAATTTCTTTCTTTTTTTTTCTTTTTTTAATTTGAATTTTTTGTTTTTTCTTTTTAAACATAACATAATTTGGGTGTTTCTTTCCCTTGAACAATCGTGAAAACTATGATTTTACACTTAAATTGCCTTTGAGGAAATTTAAGTAATAGGATATTTATGTTGTAATTTATACTTATATCAATAAATAAATATAAAGATTTTTTTTCTACATAAGATATAACTTTTGGTTAACCAAAAAAAGGATATATTTAACGGATTAAAAAATAATTGTATTTTTTTAAGAATGATAGTTATAACCATTAAATTTTTAAACTCATTTAAAAATTTTAATACGAAATTTTGTTTTTGTTATAAGATGAAATTTGATTTTTCAAAATAAAATTTCCTGAAGATATTTTTGTAATAAGTAATTCTGTTATCTAAATTGAAAATCAATTTTTTTTCTTACCAAAAAAGATTTGAATTGTTATAAGGATTCTTGTGAATAAGACCAAACAATTTGTTTCTATATTTTAGAAAATTAAAAATAAAATTGAAAATTCTTTTACATTTTTTGATTACCAGAAAATATCTTTTTATAAAAAAATGAAGAATAAAAAATTTTACTCAATAGATCTCAAGTTAATTGAGGTAAAATTTGTTAGTCTTCTATTAAATATTCATTTATTACACAACCGATGCACACAATTAGTTTAATTAACTGTGATTTAAATTGAAATACAAAATTATTTAAAATAAAACCAAAATATTAATCAAGATTTTCGACACAATAATGATTAATATTTTTTACACTAATTTTTGAAAAATAGTAATGTATGGTTAATTTTTTTCTTTTTATATTGGAAACATGAAAAATTTTTGAATAGAATCATCTTAATTGATGGTTTTCATGATGTTAACTCAATTATTTGAATAATAAATTCACAATTTTGGTAGATTAGTTTTTGTTAGATTTTAATAGGATTTTATTTAGTTTTTATAAATTATCCTCCCTAAAGGTTTACAATCCCTGTAATTTGAAAAAAGATTGTCTTGTGTCGAGTTTATTGACTCGTTAATTTTGTTCTTAGCTGATCGATCTTCAACTTTGCATGGGTTTTAATAATGATTCAAAATGACAATTCTCGACAAAATATTTTTTGTTTTTTCCGAAATCTGAATTGAAAAAAGTTTAAGATTAATAGATTAGTAGATATTTAAGAATTAATTTGATTTTTGGGTTGTAGTTAAATATTTTGGTTTACTTTTTTGTCGATAGACTCAATGAAAACAAAATTTTTTAAAAGCTCCCATTAAAACCAAACTTAATTAATGATTTCTATCAACAAGTTTCAAACGTCTTTTTATTATAACTTAAGTTATAATCATTATCTTTCCAATCTTCATTTCTGATTTGGGTAAATAAAAAATAACTTGTTAAGAATTGTCATTTTGAACAATTATTATAACTCATGCCAAGTTGAAGATCGATCAGATAAGAACAAAATTTACAAGTCATAAAACTCTACATTGAATAATCATTTTTCAAATTTTATGGATGGAAAATCTTAAAAGTTATTATTTTTGAAATAAGATTAAAGAAGTTGAATAATTTTATTAAATTAAAAATCTAGAAAAAGGCTTTATAAATGTAAATCAGCAAAATTAGTTCAGTGGCAGAATGGTGGTCTTCCAAACCGTTGGCCGGGGTTCGATTCCCCGATTTTGCAATTTACTTTTTTTATTTTTTTTTGAATCATGGGTGTTGAACTCTTCATTTTGCAAATTATTTTTTTTTGGAAATACGAGAGAACCAAACAAAAATAGGAAAAAAACAAAATTTTTCGATCAAAATAAAATTAACTTTTAATTTCTAGTTTTTTAATAAATTTTTTTTTTATTAAATCATCTAAAATGATTTGGAATATGTGAACTTATAACACTTTTTGTCAAAGAAATAATAACAAATCATATTCAATCCAATATTTTTCTCAAAAAATTTTTTCAAAAACAAAAAGAATTCGAATTATTACTTCCAAGAAAACAAAAGATATAACAAATCAAATTGATATTAAAAAGTATATATATTCTAATTTTCTAATTCAAAAAATAAAATTTTATTTTTAAAACATTATCATTTGACTAATTATGAGATAATCAAAAAAACAGGATCTTTACAATATAAATGGAAAAAAATAATTTTATACATTTAATAAACACTTCAAAAAAAAAGTTTAGAAAAAATAATTTTTTTTTAATTTGAATTGATCAATATCTATTTTAAAATTTAATATAGCAATATCATTTTTTATTCAAAATAAAATGTTAGGAATCTGGGTTATTATGAGAGGAATTAATAACCTCTCCCTTAAGGAAGTAAGAGCATTTTACCATTTTGAAAAATTTTTATTGATATAAACCATTAATGAAAAATATTTTTTGAGTGCTACCATATATGTAAACTTTGAAACCAAAACATCATACACCAAACTATTTGTGAATAGGGCCAAAGTAATTCAGAGTTGAATCTTGAATTTTTCAATTTTTTTGAACATTTTGTTTTATTTAAAATTTTGGTTTTATTAAATTTGGTTTTTGGATCTAGAGATGTGTTTATAGGAATAAATGAAATTAGTCGAAGAATAAACCAAAAAATATACCCAAAAAAGGTGTACATTTCAAACAAATATTTTTTTTTTAGTGGATTAAACTAGAAAGATCACCATCTCAAATAAATTTGTTGAAATCAAAAATGAAAAAAAAAAAAATTCGATAAAAGTCTTTTTTCGAATATTCGTTTTCTTTATCTTCTTAGTTTGTATGAACCCAAACTATTTTTTTCCTTGATTTTCTCTTCCTATTACAATTTATTATTATTTACAAAACATTTTGTGACAAATTTACTTTCTAAATTCTTTTTTCAAATATTTTTATCAAACCAAGCTAAAACAAAGAATACTATTTCAAAAATTAACATAGAGGGGCTGAATTCTTGGAATCAAAAAACAGTTACAAAAGATTAAAATCAAAATAATTGAAAAATACAAGAAAAAATTTCAATCAGATTCAGAATTATTTTGGGTTTTCAATTAAGGGGAAATAAATAATTATAAAATCCAACAAATTTGTCCAATAAACCCTAATTATGAAGAAGAATTAAAAAAATCTCTGATTTTCTGAACTAAAACTAAAATTACTGTTGAGAGAAAAATGTTGGACACAGAAAAATGGTTGGACACATTTTTTAATTTGGAACATTAGTAAAATTGAAAATCAAATCCTATTGATAACTAGGTGAATTTTATATAAATTCAGGTTTAAAGGTGTTACAAGTTCATTTATCTGTGGTTTGTGTAGAATACTCATTTGAATGGTTGATAACTAAAGTAGATGATGCTATTTTAACAAAAAACCAAGTTCTAGTAAAGTTTACTATTAATTCTGAAAATGGTAATTTTTAAACTTGCTTTAGAGTATAAGAGATATGTTTTTGAAAAAGTATAATTACATTAATCCTTTTCTAATAAGTAGATTATTGTTATTTTCTTTAGTTATTTCACAAACGATTGAAATTAAAAATCATTTTCAGTAATGTTCCCAATTAAAAATGCTGTCCAACTATTTTTCTCTGTCCAACATTTTTCTCTCAACAGTTAGTAGAATTAAATCAAAATAGGATTTTAAAAATTTATTTTTCAAAATTCTTTAGAAATAAACAGTAATTTGTTTATCAAAAATTTTCCAAACAATATTATTTTCATAAAGAATTAAAAATAAAACCAAATAAAGAATAAATAATTGTGTCAAATTTTATTGATAAGATCAAGAAATAAATGATTTTTCTTTATTTTTTCAAGCTCAATTTTTTCATTTTTTTGAATTCATTTTTTTAGTTGGTATCAAAATATCTTATACTAGGATATATCCCACTCTAGTATTTATTATAATATCAATGTAAACCCCAATTCAAAATTTTTTAAACACACCAAAATTCGATTTGTGAAGAAAAAAACTTATTTAATCAATTCAAGAAAGTTTACCAAATTAGAACCATTTACCAATTGAAATGTTAACACATTGTTAATAAATTACAATAGGCACAAAAAAATAAATAATTATCAATACAAATAAATCATGGGTGTGTTAAAAATTTTGGAGAGATCAAAACAAAAAAATATATTGGTAAATTTGTTTAAATTCTATTAGGAATTATTGATCGATCAAATGGTTTAGATACTACCAACTAATTTTATATGGGTTCTTCTATTTGGAATAACTCAAATTTAGCCTAATATCAATGGTTGAAAAAAATTTTGATCAAACGAAACAAATTATGTAATTCAAACAAGAAATGAAAACAAAAACTAAAAGATGAAAAAATGATTTTCATATTTTAAAAAAATCGAAATTATTCCAAGTTTAATGAAATTGTATTATTGTGATTGTTTGTAACGTTTTAGCTGTGTGAAAAATTTTGAATTTTAGTTTATTCAGCTTAAGAAAGAATTTGAAGAATTCAGTTTCACATAAATGGTGGTACTCAAAAAATGAAAAAGGTACTTATGTCCTTAAATAATATAAATAAAAAAAAAAAATATCACTTTTTTTTTTGAATAAACTTGAATCAATCTAAATTGTATCAACTATTTTCAACCAAATGATTTTTCACTAATTTATTTCCTTTTTTTCTTTCCAATCAACGTAGTCTTTCAACAAGAGATTATTTTCAAATTCTCTCTTTAATAGTTTTATTTTTTAACCTATAAAAATGTTTTTTGATGAGTTTAATATTTCAAATTTCTTCAGAGGAACAATTGTATCCAATAAATCTAAATCCCAAATAAAATTATAAGAAATACATTTTAGAAAAAAAATCAAAATTACTGAAACTAAATCAAAAACAACTTGGAAAAGAAATTTAAAAGAATATTTTTAAAATTCAAAAACCATAATTTATAAAAAAATTTTTTCAGACAATTTTAAATCAATAATATCCAACCAAAGTAAACAAAAAAGAAATTTTTTGTAAAAAACAAAACTGATGATGAAAAAAATTTTATTTTTAAAAAAAGTATTATTTAAAATTAATCAAGAGTTATAATAGTAATTTTAAAAAATGTGACAAAGTATTTTCCAAATGTTAAACTATAAAATAGATAAGGAACTTTAACAAAACTATTTTGTAGGGTTATATTGGAAGCATTTCTTTTGCAGATTTTTAAAACGACCTTTGTTTAAAAAGAAAGTTTTTTTAAATTTTATAAAAAAAAAAAACAAAAACACAAATTGTCATCCAAAATAATTTGCAAATAAATTAAATGTTTCATCAAGCAATATATATATATAAGATTAAAAAAAAAATGATTCTCAATAATGAATCAGCCTTTTTGCAAATAAAAGATCCAAAAAAATTAAAAAAAAAAAAAACACAAAAAGCAATCAATTTCTTTGAATAATGATGACAGCAGATTAAGATGATTGCTCTACAGGAATCTTTAGCAGATCTACGATTACTGTTGTTGAATATTTGCCAATTTGCAATCCAAGTTCCGCATCAAAAATATCTATGAGCAATGCGCCGCTATTCAACCCACTGTTTAATCTAATTCCTAATTCTAAGTCATTGTCTGAGAACACGTCGACTTGCTGTATACAGGATTTGTTTGTGATTATTTTCTGTTCCTCTTGCCAATCGAATTGCAAGTAAGTGATAAAAATGTTATCTTCGGGGGGGTAACTGAGTAATAAGAAAGCGGAGCCATCTGTGTCATTAAATGTTGCGTCGCCCTTAAAGGAGGTAATGATTATTGAAAAATCCAATGGGTTGCAGATGTCGACCTCCCATGTCACTGTGTATGTGACTGACAGAAAGCCGAGTGAGATGGCGATATCTTGCACCTCAACTTTCACTAATTCTGATTGTATTCCAATTTTTTCGGTATCGATCAGCAGATTGATTTCGAAGGGATCACTATTTTCGGACAATTCCACAAATATAGACATGTTAACTTGCAAATTGAGCGTCTTACCGCTGATATAATCACCAAGAAACCGGGAAATTATTTCGTCGTCGCCCTGCATGGTTAAAATTAAATCGAGATCGATCACCCCTGGGGAAAAGACGATATTTTGCTTTGAGCCCACCCCCACTGAATGGCCTTTAAAAAAAACTTCAAAATTAGTGTTTTCAATGATCATTTCGATTTCTGTTGGGTTTTCAAGAGAGACTTCAATTGACAATTCTAAGGAATTGTCTGTGGAATTGAGTACTTTGAAATCGCCGATGATTGGGTTAATTTCATTCATTGCAGGTATATTGACTGTTGAATTGAACAAATGTAACCTATCATCCTCACCATCACCACCATCACCATTGCCGCCATTATTGTCATTCTCAAATTGGATATATGCCTCCAGGTCGAGGATTATCTCTGGCTCGTTAATAAAGGCATCTATGATTCCGTTTGAATTGCCATCCAATTTGGCCGTGAAAAATAGAATGTTTTCATTTGGCTGTATTTGGATGTTCTCTAAAGTGGTCTTGCCTACGATTTCATTTTGCCAATATATATCAATCAAGAGTAATTGGAAATTGGCGATTGAATCTGACGGGTTATGGAAATCGATTTCTAAATCAAAAAATAGCAAATCGTTTGAATATTCAACAAATTTAATTGATGTAATATTGAAAGGTAGGCCATTTAACCCATTTAGCATATGCTGCTTTTCGAAAAACTGGATGCCTGAGTTCTCCTGCGAGCCGATTTGCGCCTCGGCGATAAACGAAAAGGTAAGGTTCTGTTGCATAATGAAATCCCTAATCAACGTTGTGTCGTTTTCAATCAGGCTGACTACAAAGCCTATGCTATTGTCGCCGCTCAATAGCAATTGGTTTTCCTTTATTGACTTGCCGATGTATGTATCCAGATAATAAATTTCGATGATTATTAAATCAAATTGCGGCTCGATTTGCGTCGGGTTGTTGATCTCTGCAGAGATGTTGATACTAATGAGATCCTTTTGAAAGTTGGTCATTTCAATTTGGTTTAATGCAAAGGGCAACCCTCCAAATGCTTCGAACTGGATTTCAATTTCAAACATTTTGCTGAGGCTTTGAGGATCGTTTTGCTGATACCGACCAACGCCCAAGATCGAAATTTCATTTAATAAAATAAAGTCATCGATTAGCCCGTCGCCATCATTGGGGCTTATTGACGCCTCCAATGTGAATGAATTTTGCCCCGTGGTAATGCTTACATTTGAGATCTGCGCTTCCCCAACGTACTGGCCATTGTAATACAAATTAACATATAGGGTTTCCAGTTCTGCTTCAATTTCATGCTCGTGCTCAAATAGGATTTCGATCTCAAATAAGATTTCATCTTGATTGAACCCCGTTAATTGAACGTTCTTGAGGCTAAAATTTAGCCCGCCAATGCCCTCCATTTCAAAGGGCTTTTCAAAAATTTGGATGCCGTTCTGTGAGATGTAGTCGCCATATACCTGGCCTATTAAATTGAAAGTTACATTGTCTTGATTTAAAAATGTTTCAATGATGCTATTCGCAGATCCATTGACGTTGACGGGAAAGTTCAAGATCTTGATTCCCTGGTCCTGGAAGGACAAATCGCGTGTCGTGGCGTTGCCCACAAGAACGTCCTCGTAATATATATTAATGTCGGCCCTGGGGATGTTTGCGCTAATTTCAGAGGTGTAATTATATTGGATCTCGATTTCCATCACAATGGAATCTTCGGACACATATACCCGAGGTGAAGACTTGAATTCGAATGGTAAGCCGGAGAGCCCCACGAGGCTAATTTCGCGGTGATTGAGAATTTCAATTTTGTCCCCATCCTGTTTGACCTTAATGGAGGCACTGAAATGGAAGTCCACAGTGGAATTCATTGCAAAGTCTTGAAATAACAGGGTCTCCTTTTCGTTGATCACTGTGGAAATGTCAATCACATTGACGCCAGGTGAAAAAATTAAATTCTTAATGTCAATTTGCGTAATGATTTGGTTGTCACGGTTGGAGTACAGCTCGAGATTAAATAATGAAAAATTTGCCTTAATGCTCGACGTGTTATTAAATTCCACCTGCGCAAACATGGTAATGTTATCGGACTCAATTTTCTCGATGCCCATTTTGTTAAATTCAAATGGGAAATTATTAAATGCAGACAATTTAATTTCTTGGTCAAACAGAGTCGGAAACTCTCGCCCCTCACCGCCGTCGCCGTCCTGTAGTCCTTCAATATAAAGGTTACCTATTGCCCTAATTGTTAATTCCTCTTCTTGGATAAAGCTAGTGATAAGCTTGTCGTTCGTTGCATCAAGTGAGATCTGGAAATCCAATTCGTTGATCCCGTTTGTGATTAATAGCTCGCTTTGCAGAATGCTACCAACTATTTCCTCTTCATGGTACAATTTCACATCAATCCCGGGCAGTTTCGCTTGGATGTTTGACACCACCTCAGCGCTGGCAATGCATGACACCGAAATGATTTCTTCTGTGAAGTCCAGCAAATTGAAGTTGTCCAGCTCGAACTGAAGGCCATTTATTGCCTTGAAGCTCAGTGTCTTTGTGAGCACCTTGTCTTTAATGATGGAAAGTTGCCCCTGGAATTGCACACTGACCTCAAAGGGTAAATTGATCTCTTCCTTATTCAGAAAGTCGTCGATCAGCAAATAATAGGAATCGATGTCCGCAATTTGAACAACAAAGTCTGTGGTGTACTCGTCGCTCACAGTCGTATACGACTTCTTGCTAAAGGCCACTTTCCCGAAGATGTTGTTGTTGTACTGCACTTCGCCGTCCGACAACTTGAACGAGACAACGACACTTGTCTTGGTGTCAACATTCAAAACCGCAGTTGTGTTTAATTCGTCCTTGCCCATATTGTTGATCGTCAACTGATCCAATTCGATGTCTGCATTGTCAAGTGCATTGTTAATGTATGAGTCAACGCTTACATAGGTGATAACGCCAACCAATAGAAGCAAAAATAAGATCAACACTATTGTTTTCGCTTGCTTGGTGTGCGCTAATTCGCGGTACTTGTGCATATTTTTGATTTTCACCGATCCTATCCCTTTGATCGTAAACTCGGCATCTTTCTCCATTTGGAAATCAGAGTCTGAACTGCTCCTAAATTCCTGAACTTTTATTACATCGTCTTGGATTTTGGGTAACTCTTGTGTGTGTTCTTTTTTTTCAATTTCGTCAAGATCAATCCAACCAGAGTTCTCAAAAACTTGATACTGTTTTTTTTTTTCTTTGTTGTGTTTGGATTTGTCTTTGGCTTTATTTTTGTCTTTGTTTTTGTTTGGGTCTTTTTTTTTTTTTTTATTTTTTTTTTTTGTTTCTATTTTTTCACAAAAGTCTTCAAATTCAGATAACTCAGACCAACCAGAAGATTCTTTTTTAAAATTCATCTTCTATTTATTTACAAGTCTGATACAATAAAAAGGTGTTAAATTGTGAAAAAAATGGTTAATTCTACCTGCATTTTCGCAATTTAACGATTTGTGCTTCTCTTATCTCGTTCAAAACTTGGTTTATTTTGTCATAAAAATTCTTCAGTATTTGCCAATCATAACAGATTTCAATCCTTTAAAACAATAATTTTTAGTTTAGTAATCATTTTTGATCGAAAGAGCTTTCTTCATTTTTATTTTCTTCTTGATTTCCCTTTTGTCACAAACAAACACTTTTTTTTTTTTTTTTTTATTAAAGACTTAATTGAATAATTGACAAAGTACAATGAGAGTAAAGTGGTCCTGATGGTATTTTTATTTGCAATTTTTGTTCGAAAAAAGTGATTAAGGCAGTAAATTTTCTTAAATTTTTAAATAGAAAAAGATTACTTTTTTTATTCAGATCAAATTCAAAAAAAATCTTCAAGTAAATTGTAATCGCAAATCTAAAAGAAATTTACCCTCTCTTGAATTGAAAAACTTTGAACAAAATCTAATTAACACAACTTGACTGATTTTAACCACTATTTTCAGAAAGGACAATTGCGCTTCGAAAAGTTTGATCCATTTTCTCATTTCTTCAAAGTTCAAAATTATCTTTATTGTTATTTTCCAATTAATATAAGAAAATTTTTATTTCCAGTTCCAAAATGAATAGTAAAAATTACTTGTAATCAAATTAGAAGAGTAAAAATTTCGTCTTCGAATTAAATAAGGAAATTTATATTATTGTCTAAAAAATCATTTCGAAATATGTTGTAAAGATCTTTGGATTTTCTTCAACTGAGAAACTCGAAAAAATATAGGAATGTGAACTTAAAATTTTCATTTTGTAATTGGAAAATATTAGTTGTTCCAAATTATTTGAAAAACATTTTGATTTGGGGAAGAAAGAAATCTTATTTTCTATGAAGGAAGTTGAGAAAAAAGCAAGTTTTAAAAGTATACTGTTAATCATAAAATAAAAAGTTCAAAATTGTCAATCAGCTTTCCAAAATAATTACAACCCAAGAATTTAATTCTAATAAACCTTCAAATTCCCTAATTCTATTCAAGAAAATTAATATTTTAAACTGATTTATGGAATTATACAATTGAAATTAATACAAATTTGAACCTTTTTTTTGGAAAGCTTAAGGACTTGTCTCAATTAATTTTTTTTACCTAAATTTAATAGCGATTGAGAAAATTTTTGCCAATTACTTAGATTAGAAAGACCCTGTTAAATTTCAAGATTAAACTTATTTCTCGATAGGGAATCTTTATTTAGAAATTGGTCAAAAAATAAAATAATAGAAACTGGTCCCTTAATTAAAATGTTGCCCCATTTGTTTTTTAACCAATATTGATCACAAAGTTTTCAAATAACTCAGTAGAAAAAAATATACCTAAGGTTATAAAACTTGCAATCATTATTGGAAACTTTTAAAAATTTAATTTCTTTATTCAAAACAATTTTTTCTTTTTGTTTTGAACAAGGGTCATAGGAAAAACAGTCAAATGGTAAAATGAAAAATTCGCACCAAAAAATTTTTGGAAAAATTAAGAAAAATTTAATGTATAACCTAATGAAATGTGTTTTTGAATTTTTTATTTTTAATTAATAATTAAATCATAATGATCCCCTTAGTAAGTTGGTAACAACCTAAAATTTAAAGATTTGAATAATTTTTACCATTATTTCAAAGATTTTAATATTTTATAAACAAATAAAATTAATTCAAAATAAAATAATTCAAAATTTAAAAAAAAAAAATAAATAAATAGATATTTTCATATAACTAATTTTAACAATTCAGTTTGTTATCCATACTTGGGATATTATTTAAAAAAATTATTTCATAATCTTTAAATTTCTAAAAATTTATAAACTATTTATGAATAAATATATTAACACCCTTTTCTTATCTTGCAACTAATTCAATATTTGATTTATTTAGATTGTATTTTTAAAATAAAATTAAATTAGAAAGGATTGTAACAAATAGCATTTATGAAAATTTTGGACAAAATTATTTTTTCAATTCAAAAACTTTATTCATAAATACATTAATAAAATAACAAACATTGCAAATAATAAATTATAAATGTAAACAAAAAAAAAACAAAAATGAAAAGGATAAAGTAATATCTGAAATCTTAAAAACACAAATTTAAAAATATAAAACTGATCAGTTTACAGCCAAAAATTTGGTTTTTACTTATAAAAGTAGACCCATTTGTAAATGCTTGCATTTTTCAAGTAAAGAATTTTTACTGTAAGTGGTTTTTATTAGTTTTTTTTCTTAAAAATTAAAATCCTCACTTTACAAAATCATTTTTGGATTGATTGTTCAGAAAAAAAAGGTAATGTTTTATTTTATTTGAATTGATGAAAGATAAAAGTTCTATTCTCAGAAATGATATTAAGGGAAAATATATCTTAATATATAACAAACTGGGACAACCTTGTTATTATAGTTGAAAATGATTAAAATGGAAAATTGGGACTTAATTAATTATGCAATAAATATGATTATAATTAACACAAATTGTTTTATGCCCTTGTTCATTTTTATTGTAAAAAAATGGAATTCATCGAAAAAAAAACATAAATTTTAACTTTACGGATATACAGCCAGTTCCACTTTTAAGGCACAAACTTTCAACGAAAATTAAGGATCAATAAAAATCTCAAATTAAGGCATACAATTCAAATTCTAAAAAAATAATTTGTGTAAAAAAAAAAAAAAATCCAAATCAGTCTTAATTTGAGATTTTTTTTGTGCCTGAAATTCGGTTGAAAGTTTGTACCTTAAATTTGAAACTGGTTGTAATTACATTTTCCAAATCATTAGTGTCATCTTTTATGTGAAACTGAATTCTTAAAATTATTTCTTTAACCAAATAAATTGATATTTTAATAAATACTGGAGTGGAATTAGTCCTAGGATAATATATTTTCATATCAACTATAAAATGGAATCAAAAAAAAATCAAAAGATTGAACAAGAAAAAATAAAATAAAAATCATTTATTAATCGATATTCTCTGTAAATTGTGATATAATTACTTATTCGTTATTTGGTTTTGTTTTTAATTCTTAATATAAAAACTTTTATTTTTTTAATTTTTTTGAGAAACAAATTACAATTTATTTCAAAAGAATTTCTCAAAATGAATTCTAAATCCTATTTTCATTTAATTTATTTAATTCAAGTTTTATTTCAGAAAATAGGAATATTTTTCAATTCTTCTTCAGAAATAAAGATTTATGGGTCAAATTCGTTTGATTTTAATATTATTTATTTTCCATTAAAATGAGACTGAAAAATAATTCTGAATCTGATTGAAATCTTTTCTAGAAATTTTCTTTTTATTTTCTACGGAACTGCTCAGCCGATGAAAATAATCGCAAAAATTGGATATCTGAATTAAAAAAAATATAATATATCGAATATATTAAATAATAATAATATTTCTACTATTATTATAAAAAGGAGCCGACTTATTTATTAGCCTTAGTGTATAATAAACTTATTTTTGAGTCTTTAATAAAATTTCGAAATAAAAATTTAGGAATTCAGGAAAATACGAGGAGTTAATAACCCCCCCCCCTTAAATAATAAAAAAAAAAATAAAATTTTTCTTTTTCTTTAGGTTGAATCTTTTGTAGTTGTTTTTGATTCCGAGAATTCAACTTCTTTATTTTAATCTTTAAATAAATATTTTATTTTTCGTTTTGTTTGAAAAAAATATTTGAAAAAAGATGTTTGAAAACAAATTTGTAAAAAAATGTTTTGTAAAATAGTAATAAATAGTATTGGGACGAGTATTTGAAGGAAATGTCTTTTTTGAATTCATACAAATTAAGAATACAAAGAAAACAAATTGTTCAAAACAGACTTTTGGTTGATTTTTTTTTTTTTTCAATTATTGATTTCAACAAATTTATTTGGAAAGGTGATCTTTAATCTTTGGTCTTCGAAAAGAAAATATTCGTTTCAAATGCACACCCTTTTGGGTCTATTTTTTGGGTTTACTCTTGGATTAAATTCACTAATTCGTATAAACACATTTCGGGATCCGAATCCAAATTTAATAAAACTCAAAAATTTATCAAAAAAAAATTTCAAAAAATTGAAAAATTCAAGATTCAAACTCTGAATTACTTTGGGTTTGTTTTCTATTCACAAATAAAGTGGCGGAAGATTTTTTGATTTCAAAGGTCGGATATCTGGTAGTATTCAAATAATATTTTTCAGTAAGGTTTATACAACTAAAATTTTTCAAAATCGTAAAATGTACTTCCATCAATAAAAAATAAAAAAATTTTTTATTTACATTTTTTTTTGTCATTGTTTGGATTTTATAAACTCACATTTAATTGGTTAAATAATCGAAATTGGGTGTTATTATTGTTAAATTGTGGGAAAAATAGTTTTTTTTTCCAAAATTAACCATTCGAATCAGAAATTATATATACTAATATTTGACCAATAAACCGTACAAAATTTAACTCTTTTATATTATTTTCCTTTTTCAAAGACCGATCAAAAAAACCCAATCAAATTTTTTGAAAACATTATTTTCGAAAAGAAAAATCGTGAAATGATTAGAAAATTTTTCACATACAAATGAATAAAAGTCTTTGTCTCTGATTTGAAATTTGTTGAAAGTACTCTGTGGCAAATCATTTAATCCAATTCAATTTAATATTAGCCTTGAAAAATTACAATTTACTCTTAAAATCAACAAAGAAGTTATAAAACTTGAGTACTTTCTTCTAATTTTAAAAATTATAACATTTTCTCTTGATTTAATAATTTGGTGAATTGTAGCACAAGAAAAATAGAGTTTTCAATAAAAATATCAATAATACTTTTTGGAACTTTCAGCCTTATAATCTTCAAGATTAATATTTCAGATTTTCTTGCAAATTTCAAAAACAAGAAAGTTTTTTCAATAGAAAAAAGGGGAAAATAAATGATTGGAAAAACATAAAAACACTTGAGAATTTGTTTAAAATTGTTACAGTTCCTCAAATGAAATATATTTGCATATTTCAATAACCTCAAATAGTTTTTATACACAAAAGAAAATAAAAGGAAGAGTAGTTTAAAATACAAGTTTTTTGAAAGTTGAATTGATTAAAACTTTGTGAAATTGAAACCTATTGAATTTTGATCTATTAATGACTCTTAAATATGTAACACTTTCTTAAAAACAAAGTGTTCTGAATTAACAATGGTTTATTAATTTTCAAACTCTTCCTGTCATTTCAATAAATCAAAATTCATTTTTTATCTTTTTAATTTTTTTAAACAATCAGCATATTACATAATGACAAACATTTTCATTAACTGTATTGGAAACTTTAATTTCTCAACTGCATCCAAAAAAAACACTCATGATGCAACACATAACAATGGTAAGTACTTTATTTATTTTTTTTTTTTATTTGAAAAAACAAGATCTTTTTTCTTTGTTTCTTTTTCCAAACCACAAAAATTAAAAAAAAAACAAAACTTTCTATGACACCAAATTAAAACAATCACTTTTTTCAAACACCAACTCACAATTGAATAGAGGTAAATGCACTTGCAGCAACCATCCAAACAGGAACTTATCCAGAAACTGTAGTACCTATGGAAGTTCATGACAATGTTGAAAAGGAAATTAATGGAACAGATTATAACATCCATGTTGAAGACACACTTGCTATTGCTGGTTTAAGTAAAACTTTTTAATTTGTTTCTTTTTTTTTTTTTTTTTTTTTTTTTCTTATTTTTTTTTAATTTTTTTATTTACAAATTAAAATCAAAACAAGAAAAATTTTTTTCTAATTTTTCTCTTTTATTTCTTTATTTTTTTTTTCAAAACATTTGTGTTCTAATAAATCCCTATTTCCAAATACCAAAATACCACTCACAATAAAACAAAAAAACAAAAAACAAAAACATATAATCTTTCCCACAATAGTTGAAGGAGGACAAAAAGAAAGACAAGTCCAAACATTTCTCAAATCACAATATACAAGACACCAAGAACAGATCTGGCTTTTAGTTTTTTCTGTCGGAGAAAGGGAAACATTCGAATTTATTGAAGAAAGAGTCTTCCCACATCTTCAATACTTATCACAATCCAAATGGGAGTGCAACCCCAAATGCATTTTAGTCGGTAGCCAATCTGAAAAAAGAAAAAACAAAAAGTCCAAATGTGTTGATTCAAAAGAAGCCAAGAAATTAGCCAAAAAGCTTGGATGTCAAGATTACTGTGAAGTTTCTGCCACAACCCAAGACGGTTTTGATGATTTATTTGAATCAATCGAAAAAGCACATAAGGGAGGATATCCAAAAACCAAAAAAGTATTCATGAAAAAAATTGTTCTCTAAATTTACATTTTCAAAACTTTATATTGGACTAAAATGAATTGAATTAAATTTAATTAATATTCGTATTCTTATCATTATTTATATTTTATTCATCTTTCAAGATTAATGGATTTTTTTAAAAAAAAAAAAAAAAAACAAAACAAATTTAAATAAGAAAATGTTAACTTTTTCAAAATTTAATTTTTAACTTTAATTTTATTTACTTTACTCTGATTATTATTATTTATTTTTTTTTTTTTCTAATTTACTCTTCTTTGATTTTTTATTTTTTCCTTTCTTTTTAGAAAAAAAATAATATTTAATTAAATTTACAATAATAAATTTAAAGCTCAAGAAGTTTAATAAATTTAATCTTTTTCGATCTTTAATTTTTATTGTGAACAACTTTAATTTAATATTATTAATACACCTGTTCCAAACCTACCGTGCAAAATTTTGAGATAATACAATTGTAATAAACTTTGTTTCAGTCAAAGTTGCCCAATATTTTTTTCAAATATCAATTAGTTTTTATAATTAGATCTTTGAAGAATAACTCGGAAAAAATAAGCAGAATAATACATATCAAAGAATAGTTGATAACCACATGTATGGAATAAAACTAATTAATCAATATATTTTCTTAAAAATTGAAAAAATCAAATAATAAGGGTACCATTTATAAAAACAACGATGTTCTTTTTGATCTTAAATTGAAGATCCAAATAAAATTTCAATAGAAATCAAAATATTTTTACTACAATCATTTTTACAGTTTCAATAGAATAAGTATAACACTTTTTTACCAAGTTACTAAATATCTTGTATTTACAAAATAAAATTGTAAATGAATTCAGTTTCAAAAAAAAATAGAAAGAAAAAACCAAATGTAAAATGGAAAAAATGAATTTCAATTATGAAATTTTAAAATTAAATGTTTTTCTTCTTGATATCAATTCAAACCCTTTAAAAGCATGAAACCAACTCGGAGAATCAACTGTGTACCTTTGACAAGGGAATATTATATTATTAAATTTCCTTTTAATAATTGAATTTTGAGTAATATGAGAGACTGCGTAATTATTTATAATAGACCAAAAATTTCTAAAAGTTAAACACTTTGGATTTGAACTTTTTAAAACAAACTTATAAATTATTGACAACCTTAATAAAATTTTAAATGAGATTTACAATTTATAAATACCTAGAAATAAAAAGACTTGGAATAATTTCAAAAAGTATTCATTGGATTGAAATTCATTCGTTACCATCCATCTATTGCTTTGAAATCGTTTCTAAAAGTACAATTTTTTTTATTTTAAACGATTGAAAAACTATATTTATTGATTTTACCCAGATGTTATAAGGTATAAATTTCCAAAGGTCGAATTGAAATCGAACATAAAACTTCCGTATTTATCATTGAATAATATTTTAACAGTTTTTATATTTTTATTTCCAAACAAAAGATTGAATCTTTTTTTTTGATTAAAATGTTTTGATTTATAAAAGAAAAAGAAAATTAGTAAAAAATTATTATTTTTTTGATTATTTAACTTTTAGTAATTTCTAGGATTTATTTACAGATGATTAAAATTGCTGGATTAATACCATTTCAAAGAGACAATGACTAAAAATCAAATATATCAACCAACAAAGATTCTTAAAAATTGATCTATTGATTTTTTTTTTGATAATTGTTTAAATTGATTGAAATTAGCTTGCATATAATAAAAAAATAAAACCCATGAAATATAAATGATGAATGTAACATTCTTCAAAATAACATGGAGGGGATTTATTATATATATACTATTGATAATATTATGTAATTATGGATTTTGTATACGTCAAGTGCCAACTATTTATGATCTAATCAGAAACTCAGATTAGAAATTTTTTATAATTAAGTTCAATATTTTTTACTTTTTTTTTTCGGAAAAGTAAATTATTAATTTCATTTTATTTCTTAGATTGTATAAAAAAATAATTACTACAATTAGTATTATTTTCATCAATATTGCACCCTAAATAATCTTTGTTTACAGCCAGTTCCACTTTTAAGGTACAAAATTACAACGGGAATTAAAGCACAATAAAAATCTCAAATTAAAGAACAAAATTTTGGATTGTAATAAAATAATTTTTTAAAAAAAAAAAATTCCATATTTTGTGCCTTAATTTTGAGATTTTTTTGTACTTTAAATTTCCTTGAAAGTTTGTACCTTATAGGTGAAACGTACTGTATATAAGGTAATTTAAATAAGTTCATGAGATAATTCATATGATTAAGCAAAAAATTGATTTTTCCAACCTATTTCAAAACATCAGCATTAAATTTATAATGAAAATATAACAATCAAAGTTTTAAAGTCATTTCATATATTTTATTCTACAATTGTATTTTTGTGTAAAAATAAAATTTGGTTTTTTTTTAAATCTAATTTTCTTGAAGATAATTATGAATTATCTGATTTTATCATAATAATCCCAAAACACCTTTTTTAAAATATAAAGTATTACATCATTATAAAGATTCTTGTGAAGAATACCAAACAATTTGTTCATAAAATTTTTCAAAATTTGTTTTTCTTTTCTTTTTTTTTTTTTGAAAATAAGAGAATGACTTTTTTAAAACCTTATAGAAAAAAAATTTTGTTTGATTATTAGTTCAAAATTTCATTTTTAAATTTTTTTTAAACTTTTATCAAATTTATATTTATTTAATCACCTATACATCCACCAATTTTATTTTTTTTTTAGATTTGATTTTAAATATTAATAATCAAAAATACATACAAAAAAATATTGTTTTTCGATATACAATTCTTCCCAACATAAAACTAAAAAAATATGTTTTCGTCATATTTTACAAGAATTTACTTAATAAATAATAAAAATACTTGGTTACTTTTTTTCTTTTTTTATTGCAAAGATGTGAATTCTTTATTTTCAAAAATTAAACTCAAATTATGGAATTGTATAGATGATGTTAACTCACCCATTCCTGAGTCAAAACATAAATTTCAATTAAAAAAAAATCTAGTTCTTGATTTTCTTTCTCTTTTATTTGTCTTTTTCTTGTCTTTGTCTAGAAATTTATTTTTTCTTTTCATTTTTGAAAGAAAAGCTATATCGATGAGCTGTAATCTTGCCTACATTAAAGTTAGGATAAAAAACTTTAAATAATATTCAAGAGTTTCAGGAATTGCCGTCAAGTGCTGTAGAGTTTTTTTGAGGTTTTCTGGTTTATTGGGAAAATCAATAAATTTTGGTTAGGTTTTCTTGAAGTTTTCTGTTTTATTTGTTAAGTGTTTAAAGTTTCATAAAATGTCATAGAGTTCCCATCAAGTTCCTAGACTTTTCATGAGATTTTTTATCTGTTAAGTGTTCTAGGGTTTTTTGAGGTTTTATATTTTATTTCGAAAAGTAAAAATAACCTAACTAAAATCTATTGATTTTCAAAATAAATAGAAAAATCCAAAAATCCTAACGAAAATTTATTGATTTCAAATTAAATAGAAAACTCAAGGAAAACTCAAAACACTTTTTTAATTCCAGAATTGAAAAGAATAGAGAAAAATAATTGATTTAACTCAAATATTTTCAATTTTGGAAAAGATAAAAGTTGTTTTTGATAATTTACAGGAATAAACCAAAAATTTCAGAAAATACCCAATTATTTTAAATTAAAAAAAACCTAACGGAAAACATGATATAATTTTGTTGAATCACCTCTCTACTATATAAAAAAAATAATAAATATATTTTTTTATGATTAACATCATTTCATTGTTTTTTTTAAAAATCCTAGTAACATAAATTAAAAATACTTTGATATTTAGAAAATTATTGTTTTTTTTCTTTATTTATATTAATGTATCATTAGTCCGAAAATACTGTTTATTATTAAAATATTAGAGTTAGAATTGATTTGTAAATCCATAAATTCAATTCGAAAAAAAAAAAACAATATTAAGTATCAGATCCATCTCGAAAATTCAACCATAAAAATTGATATTATTTTTAAAAAAGTGCTAAAGATCGGCACTCAATTCTGAATAGAAAATAACTGTTTGTGTTAATTTTGAATTAAACTCTTTCAATTTTTTTAATTATTACTTTTTAGTACTTTTTGGGATCTTGAAGATTTTTTTTTCTTTTTAATTATTTTTTAAATTAGTTATTTTTATCTAAAAAAGATAAAAAACCCCGAATTTGTCAAATTTAGAACGATAACAAAAAAATTCAAATTAGACTAAGTTGAATTAAATTGATTTTCAACTAAAATAAAGAAAATTTTTCTCCTATTAAAGCAATTTAATCATCTGGAAATGTAAAACAATTAAAAATAAAAATAGTTTTTTCCAAATGTATTTATTTGGATTTTTGGGTTTTGAATTTTTTGTTTTTGAGAAACTCTGAATGCTTTTTTATAATTTGAAAACTTAATATTGACTTTTTTTTGTTATTTAGAATTATTAAATGGGATTCTGTGTTTAATAATATTGATTACATTTTTTTATCTTTGAAATAGGGTGAATTTTTTTATTATATTTTAATTTTTGTAATTGAGATCATCTGAAGTATTTTAATTGAATACAAGATTAATTATTGTTTTAATTAGATTTTTTGCCAATGAGAATATTTGAAACTTTTTTAGTTAATTTTTGAATTTTTTCAATCTTAATGTCTATTTTTTATCTGTTTTTATGTTATTTGAATTTCTGTCATCGAGTGAACTTTTAAATTTTTTTTTAATAAATTTGAATTTTTATATTTGAGATCCTCGAAATTATTTTTTTTTACAACTAAAATGATTTCAATTTCTCAGTATTCTTTTTTTTTTTTGAAAACCAACTCGTTTAAGGAAGAAATCCGTCCCTAAAAAAAAACTTTACATTTCTTTTTTTTGTATTATTTAAGGTAGGAGTTATTGACCCCTCTTATTTGTCCGAATTCCTAAATAAAAATTTAGAAATTTAATTAAAGAATCAAAAATAAGTTTATTACCAACTAAGGCTAATAAGCAGTTTGAATCCTTTTTTATAATAATATTGAGAATATTATTATTTTTTAATATATTCAATATATTAATTTTTTTTTAATTCAGGTATCCAGATTTTACGATTATTTTCATAGGCTAAACAGTTCCATAGAAAAAACTGTATTTTTCATAAAAATAAGAAAAATTTTGAATTAACCTAAAAGATCATTGAAATTTTCATAACTTAAATGAACCAACCCACAAAAAATACATGTCAATGGAAATACCGTTGGGAACTGAACGAGGTGTTAGATTGGGACACAAAGAAAAAAAAAACAAGGTTTCATTTTGAAAAGGGGTTTTAGACTCTGCACATATCTCTTTATGACATCTCTCAAGTAAACTAACAAATCTTTTTACTTCCAAAAGTCATACTGAAACCATTCACAACCCTAAGGGTAAATATTATCAAAGATTTATAACCACAAAAAACAAGTGATAAGCTTATAAAATCTTTCAAAAAAGAGAGAAAAACAGATACAAGCCAGCCAAAACAGATTATTTCTTTTAATAAACTCACTAGGAATGATTAAAGTTACCAAACTCTTCCCATTTTTGTTTAAGTTCTCTGATTCTTAACTGCAAAAAATCTAATTTGGGTTTGAAAAAGTTTTTTTAGTTTCGTTAAAAAATCTCATTCTGAAAAAGTTGATAATTGAGAAATTCCACGAGTTGCGCAATGGAAATGATAAAAAAAACTGATTCAAAAATTCATGAACGATAATTTTCAAAAAGGAAAAACAAGCACAAGATCAAGTAATTCAAAACATTCATTTTTTTTCAAGACAACCTTCAAACAAAATTTCCATATAGAATGTTGACACAGTTTCACTATACTTTTTCTGAGGAACAAGACTTACTTGAACCAAACTCCACCATCGAATTGTACCAAACGAGATCTTTTCAACAGATACAAAGTCAACGAAAGGAAAATATACCCAAAATCAACCAAATTAAACCACACCTCAAGCGATATCTGTATGGTTTAAGGTATAAACAAACCCAAAACTCATTAAAAACGAAAATGCCACTTATTCAGTCCCACCTAAGGAAGCAATTGATCAAGAAAAGGTATGTGCTTGAAAGGCAACGAATGATACTGATCCAAGCGCAATTAAGGAGAAAAAGTGCACAAAAAAGATATGAACCAATTTTGAATAGATGGAGAATAGCGTGTGAGCTTGAAGAAACAGAATCAAATTATATTGGGTACTTACGGTGGATGAATAAGGTATATCGAGAATTAGTGAAAAAAGGGATTATTGGACAAGCTGATCAAAAAAAGTTAATCATTGGCTTTGTGGCAATTTATCAGTTTAACATGGTCTTTTATAAAGAAATTGAAAAATGTGTCCAAAATTGGAATTCAAACCCTTCCCTGGGAAAATGCTTTGCTGGACTAATACCATATATGGGCATTTACACTCCATATATTAATAACTATGAAAACCAATTAAATGAAATCCAAAGACTGTCCAAAAAAAATCAAAAATTTAGGAGGTACCTTAAAAGGATACCAAAAAAATCATATTCGAAAGGCCTATCATTTCAGTCTTTAACAATAATGCCCATTCAAAGGCTACCAAGGTACGAACTATTATTAAGAGAATTGATCAAATATTCAAAGGGTGAAGAAAAATTATCTTTATTAAGAGCAGCTGAGAAAATGAAAAAGACAACAACAAAAATCAACGAAAAAAAGAGATCTTTTGAAGATATGATGAAAATTTGTGAAATCCAAAGATCCATCAAGAATACGAAAAAAATGAATTTAGTCTCCCCTTCCAGGTTTTTAATTTCCAAAATGTACATTACATTTTTAGAAAACACATTGTCCTGCAAATCTGTGCTGTTTTTATTTAACGATTTGTTGCTTTTGTGCAATGTTTCAAAACCCTTTTTCAAAAGGAAAAAAAAGAAACGAGAATCGTATTATTTAATATTATCCATACGGCTGACCAAAATTAAAAAAATTGTAATTCAAAACCTAATTTGGCGATTAGTATACCAAAACAATAATTTTACTTTTATACCCTCCAGCCAAAATATGAGCAGCAAGAATAATGTTGATAATAATCACCAATTACAGGACTTTGCAAATTTCCCAAAACTTTTATTGAAAACCAAAAAAGAGAGAATCAAATTAATCCAAAAAAGAAGAAAAACCGTAATGATTAATAAAAAATCAAAAATTAAAAAAAAAAGGCATTTTAAATCAAAGACACTAAAAAAATTATAATTTGAAAAAGTGGTATCTATTATTTTAGCACCCCACATAATAATAATAATAGTAATAGTAACAACAATAGTAGTAGTAAATATTATATATATATATATATATATATAAATATTTCATTAATATAAATTTTCTAGATGTAAAAATCAAACAACATAATAAAACAATAATAAGAAATCTTTTTGGAAGGCTTGTATACTTTATATTTATATATACTGCTTAGCACAACACATGTACTGAATTTTCTCAGGTTTTTTTTAAAAAAAGGATTTAAAGTGAGATTGGATAGTGAATGAATTGATTTGTATTTAATCCAGATTTGGATTATAATAAAAATTGAAAATAGTTCAAAGAAAAATAACTTATTTTGATTATATATTTTTTTTTTTGAAATTGTAAAAACAAGAATAATTATTTATTTTTACATTTTTTTTCAGAATTTTATTTTATTTTATTTTGATTTTTTTTATTTAAAACTTTTTTTATCATTCTCTTAATCAAAACCCAAATATACAAATTTATCTTTTTAAATACATTTAATTATTTTGTTAATTTTATGATAAACCAATTAAATCACAAAGACACCAATGAGAAAATATCATTTTTTTTTTTAGATAAACAAAATGTAAAAAAATCTACAATATCTGAAAAATGAAATTATTTAGTTTATATTGAAATAAAAAGTTTAATATTAATAATTTTCATAAAAGATCAAGACAAGTAATAAATATAAAATTTAATAATATATATATATATATATATAAGGGAATTTTCAGCAAAAATTTTTTTTTTAGAGATTATTACCATTTTTTTCAAATAATTGTTTCTAACACTTCTATTTACAAAATTAATTGTTTAGATACTCTTTCATAATAAAATATTTTTTTCTATTAATTTTTAATCGCTTTTATTGTTAATAAAAACCAAAGGGTCAGAAATAATTGTTAAAAAAAAATAATAATAATTTAATAAGCAGATAAAATCTTGAATTTGTTGGTAATTTTCCCAAAATTCTTAATGATTTTTCTAATTTCAACTTTTGGAAATTAGAAATAGGCTCACTGAAATAAAGTTTCATTTAAATCAACAAAAACTACTTTTTTGAACCATTTTTTTGCAAAGAAATCTTTATAAATTCAAGTTTAAGATCATTCTTTATTAATTTTTATTGACAAATTACTAAATAAGGATTCTATATCTAGAAATATGTTTAATATTGGAAATAAATGTGGTTTTCAAATCTAAATAATTGGTAAAAAATTATCTCAATCTCTATTAACTTTGGAAAAATCATTTAATAGAGATTAGTAACTTAATAACAGTACAATCATTATCAATAGATTTTTGGAAGAAAAAAGGGTTTTTTTTTATGTTCGGGAGAAAGTTCAAATGTTTTTTAATTTTTTTTTTCAGATATTTTGTTTAAATTTATTTTTATTATAATATCTTTAACATATGAAATCGATATATCAACTATTGATTTTAGAATATTAGAATTAAAAAAAAAAATATTGTCATTTCTTACTTATCAAAGCAGTAATTTATCATAAATTTTTCTTAATTAAAATTATTTATTATTATTTCTTTTTCATCTTTTATCTTTATCTTTCATCTTATCTAAAATAAATTAAAAATGATTAAATCCATAAAAAAATTTATCAAAAAAAGTTACCAAAATTTTTAAAAATCAATCCACATTCCCCTAGAATAATTAATAAAAAGGAAGCAAAAATTGACCAAGTCAGAATTTCGATTACCAAAAAAAGATTTAAATACAAAAAAAAATTAGAAATATCGCGGTTCGAACACATTCCATACCAATTTAAAGTTTCCAAAAAGTAAAAAAAAAAAATGAAAATATCAATTGGGAAATAGAAAACTTAAAATTATTAAATTCAAATCAAAATAATTTTAGACAAAACTTAATTATAATTATTTCTGGGTCGAAGGGTAAAGAATATTAAAAAATTATTAGATATAATATCAATATCAACAAACACTCATGTTGTCAAATATATAGAGTGCCTAGATTTCCTAGAATTCAAAAGAACAGACAAACAATCTGTGATTTTACTAATTCTTTTGAACACTGTAAAAGCTTATGGTGTTTTTTTTTTAAATTGAGAAATTAAAAAAAACCTCTTGAATATTTACTTAATTATCTTAAATTAAAAAAACTTATGCCTATACTAGAGGAAATTAATTTATCACCTTCAAAAATTTTAAAAAAATATCATTGTTGCGAGAAAAAAAAATGTTTATTATTTATAGAGAAATTCATGTTTGTGTGTTTCTTAATGAAAAATATATAAAAAAATTACAAAGCAAAAAAAAAATGAAAATACAAAAAAATAAAATGGAAAAATAATAAAAATCTGAGGGATATCATGGTTAAATGATATTCATGAAAACCAAAAAAAAAAAAATAATAAAAAGTAATTTTTTATAAAATTTCACTTAATTGAACAAAAGAAAAATTCTTAAAATATTTTTAGTTTTTTTTTATCTTTACTTAATTTTTTAACTCGTAAACTATACATTTGTTTAGATTTGTTTGATAATTAATTAAAAAAAATCTAAAAAATTTTTTCCTTATTTTCAATAATAATTTCTTTCCAATTATTTAAGATTATTAATCAGTAATATAAAATTAAGATCAACATTAAGACCAATTGAATCGTAATCTATTATTTGTACGCTAAATTTCAAAAATAGGGGCAGATTTTTCATCAGAAAAAAATTTGTTTATTTTTTTTTTTTTGAATAATAATAAATTTTACAAAGTGTGTAGTGATAATAACCAATTTAGATTAATAAATTAAAATATAATGTAATCATTTTATTTTTTAAAAGACAAATAAAAAAAGAAAAAAATAATAATAAAAAAGTTTGTACCTAATTTTGAAATTTGGATTAGTTCAAAATATTATGTTAAAATATTTCAAAAAAAAAAAAAAAAAAATTTACTTTTTTTTGTAGAAAATAATGCAAAACCAATTTCAAAAAAAAAAGGGCAATATGATAAAAATGATTTTTTAAACAAATCAAAGGCAGTTCGAAGTTTTTCAATTCTATTTAAAAAATTGTTGAGATTAAAATATCTTCAAAAAAAAATTGTTTATGATCAAAAATTACAAAATAATCACCAATTTTCACACCTAAAAAATATCAAATAAAATTAAGATCAGTAACTTTGATATTTATGTACACATTAAAGTAATTTCATCTAAACAAATAAATTGAATTATGATGAAGGATCAATAAATATTTGATAATAATTGTGGATTTTTGAATTGTTATATTAGAATCAAGTTTAATAAATATATTTTAAAATAATAATTTGCCACTGTTTTTATAGAATTTGCATATATAAATAATCTTTTTTACCGTTTCATATACCAAAACCTCAAAGAAAGAGAGATAAAAAAGATATGAAAACAGAAATCATTTTCCAAATCCCTCTTGAATAAAGTTATATGAACTCCGATTTTATTTCAAAATGATTTTAAGGGTAGGCATTTATTAATGAAAAATTGTTAATAGTTTTTTGATTGTTAAAACCTCAGAATCATACGCCTATAATACAAAAATTTGTAATATTTTGATAATTTAAATAACATTTTCTGAATAAAACTGCATGTATATACGAATAAAAAATAACAAATCAAGCATTAAAAAGAATATTCAAAAGAAAGAATAAAAAATTTTTATCTTTTTATAATTAATACATCAGGATTAAAAAAAGATTAGTGACAAAAAAAAAAAAAAAATCAAGTTAAAAACATAATTATCACAAATTGAAATGTTTGTATCTTATATTTGTTTGTGAAAAACAATATCATTAATACAAGAAAACAAAATTATTTTTTTTTATGTTTTTTAACTCTAATCTTTTTTTTCTTTTTTCCGTTTTCTTCAAAATTTGTCAGCCATTCTTGAATAAAAACTTTAGGGCGTTGTTTGTTTACCCTTTTATATGTGTAGCCAGCAAATTGGTCTTGTTTTTCTAACTGTTTTTGGTCTTCATCAGATAATAAACTGTCATCTTCATCAGATGAAAACTCGTCTTCAAAGTCTTCAAAATGCCTAGTATCGGTAATACCAGAAACTTCCGGAACATACAATGGCTCCTTTTGTCTTTTTTCAACCAAATCCCAATCGATGCCATTAAAGAATGGATGCTTTTTAATTTCTTGGACACCATTATTACCAAGTCGATCTTTTGGCGAACAAACCAATTTTGAGATAAGATCTTTCGCCTCATCACTTACATAAATGTCTTCAGGGAAGATCAAATATTCTTTCCAATTTAGAATCATTTGAAAGGTTTCTCTTCTCGATTCACTTGCAAATGGTGGGAAACCAAAGATCATTTCGAACATAATTACCCCTTTGAAAAAAAAAATTTCAGTTAATTTTTTTTTGAAATTAGTATATACATAATTACACACACAGATAATAAAATATTCGAAAAGATTATTTTCATAATTTATGTGAATATTAAAGAGTGGAAAAATAATTTGAAATAATGTTTACCTAATGACCACCAATCGCATGTTTCCGAATACCCTTTTCTCCAAAAAATTTCTATTGCAATATAATCTGGTGTGCCAACAGTTGAATAAGCCTATTTTTATTTTTTTAATTTTATTGATGTATTTTTTTAAATATTATATCAAAAAAGTAAAAACATTGAGTTTAAAAATTAATCAACAAATGCTTAAGAAATTAGTTTTAGGAATGGTTTTTATAATCTTGGGTTTCAATAATTTATCATTTAACCTTTCCAAGAATCATTTTTTTTTTTTTTTTGAGATAAAATTAATTTTTTAAATTCTAAAAATAAATTAATTGTATTTTATAAATAGATACACAATTTCTTTAAATTAATTTGGAACATTTTTAATTTATTTAGGTGTGATTTCCTCATCAAAATAAAAAATAAAAATAAAAATTGTGTTTGATCTTAAAAATTAAAAATCAAATTTGTTTCACAGTATGAATTCTTAGAAAAAAAACCATATTTTTAATATAGAACTGATAATTTTTAGTAAAAAAAAAAACTTTTGATTCCTATTTCAAATTATTATTAAAATATTTTTTAACTAATCACAATAATATTGTAGTTAACATTAAAAATACATAAGCTATTTCCAAGAATGTGGGGCAAATTTATTTTAAAATATATTTATGTAACTCATTCTTCAAAAAAGGATCTAAATATATAAAATCATTAACCACCATTTATAGATTCTTAATAATAATTCAATTTGTTTTTTAGTATTGTATTGCAGAAATAAAATATATTAAAATTTCCGATCTCGATTTTATCTGATATTTTTTTATGGTGAAAATTGATGTTTATTATTTTCTTTTTGATCGAAAAAAATATTTTCATAACTTGTATAATCTCAACAAAATTTGAAATATAATTAAAAACATATAACTGCGTTTTTTTGTTTAAAAAATCATTTGTTCCCTTTCCATATTTCCGGTTTTTTATTGAAATTGGTCGTACATTGCTTTAACCAAAAAAAGTGCTATTTTTTTTTTTCATTTTTTGGGAATATTTCAACTAACATGCTTTGAATTAAATACATACGTGGTTGATTCAATCGGTATAAATATTAAACTTAATTTTGTATAGTTGATTAATGATTACCATCACTAAAAAAGATTATTTTTTATGAAATGTAAAAAAAAATGCCCCACTTTTTTGGAAATACCTTAGAAAAGACACATTTTTTTTTTTATCATCAATGAAAAAGATTTTAAAAATAGTTTTACAATAGCTATACCAAAAAAAGTTTATAAAAAAGTCCTCGAAATAAGTCTATTTAAGTTTATCAACTATTTCATCCAGACTTTTAAAAAATTTTTTTTTCCAAATTACTGATTGTAAAATTTTTCCAATTTTTTAGTTGGTATTTTCCAAGCAAAAAATATTTTACTTTTTTTTATTTCACATTTGAAACTATTACTACTAATTTTTTCAGTAATTTTTTTTAGAATCTCAAAATGAATTTTAATCATATAACTTGCTTTTTAGGGCATAGGATTCTAATACGCTTGTAAATTAAATTACAAAATTTTTTACACAGTTAAAAAAAGTTTAAAGAATAGCAATACTACATTTTACCTTAAATTTGGAACTAATTTTGATTTTTTAACAAATTATTTTGATCATTTTTTTTGATTTTTCTGTTTTGTTTCCATTTTCTTTTTTCCAATTACCAAATCTGTTTCCTTAGATCTGGGAAATTTTTTAAATGATTTATATTAAGATTAAAGTTGAGTTTAGTTAAATAGAAAAATCACATACAACTAGTTGATTGTATGCTACACTTTGATCGATCAACAATTGTTGGTGAAATTTCAACAAAATTTACTAATTCAATTTTTTATTCTGCTCGTTTCATCATTTTGGACACACCAATTTTTTTTTTATCGATTTTTAATTTTTTTCTTTTGTTTTGATAAAAATTGATTACTAATAAAAACATTAATACTATTTAATTAAACATGATTTAATATTAAGTTGGAAAAATAAAATAAATTTTATTTATTTTTTTCCCCTCTCTCTCGTTATTTTTATTTTTCTATTTTTTTTAGATTCTTTTCAATATTTTAGAAAACTAAATTGAGTTTAAAATTCTTCTAATGACTGTGTCTATTTTAGACGCTCTTTGAATTAGGAAACACAAATTTAGCTACTTCAAAATTCTCTCTTTACCAGACTAAGTATACAACTCTTAGTTCTTAACAATAAATCCGAAAACACAATAAATTGATTCATCCCAAGGCGAAGAAAACTGGAACTGGAAAAAATACCTCATCATATCAATCAATCCCCAGAAAACATTGTGGAAAAACAGCCATACCAAAACTTGAAATCATCAACAACACTATTCAAACTAAAAACCTTTTCAAATGGATTAAATAGATACACTTACAAATGGGAAAAGGGAGTAGATCGCAAGATATGCCCATGCTGTAAAAAGAAAATTGATGATGTAAACCACTTTATATGGAGTTGCAAAAAATAGAGAAAATTTGAAGACAATGGAAAAATTCAAAAAGAGCACAAAAATCTCAAAAATTTTGACTTCAATATGATAGTCAAACAGGATACCGATAAATTAATGAGAAAAATGAACATTAAAGAAATCTATGAAATTACTATAGAATCTTTCTTGACCAACATGACTCAACACGCCATTAGAAAAAAGGAGCTCAAATCCAAATAATACCCTAATCACGCACAGGCAAAAATTCGTTTGGATTGAAATGATTCAAATTTCTAATATAAATTATTTTTTACTTCTTCATTCTATCTTCATTTTTTCTTTTTCTCTTCTCTCTCTTTATTTTTCTTTTTATTTTTTTTTTTAGATTCTTTATGACATTTTAGAAAACTAAATCGAGTTTTAAATTCTTCTAATTACTGTGTCTATTTTATATACTCTTTGAATTCGGAAACACAAATTTAGCGAATTTAAAATTCTCTCTTTACCAGACTAATTATCCAACTCTTAGTTATTAATAATAAATCAGAGAAAAATACAATAAATTGAGATTGCTTTTGCCTATTTTTGATTTTGAGTGTGATAAAATTTTTGGAATTGAGTATATTTTGCTTAATTCTAACCCTTATCTTTAATTAATCTTGTATTAGTTGATTCTTTAAAAGATTTTTAAATCAAAATTGAAAACACAAAAAGCCTAACAACTATTACTAGAATGGCGTTTAATTTGTCGTAAATTATTTTTGTTATGATTATAATTCCCACTAAAAATATATCCAAGGATGGACGAAATATATAAAAACCTTAATAATAAAATTGAAAAAAAAAAAAAAAAAAGAGATCATACCAATTTTCTTCTAGCTTTCCAAGCTTTTTGTCTTATTTTTTTATTTGTTGTACTATTTTTGTGTTTTTTTTTTTGAGGTATTTTAAATTCTTTTTCTTCTTCCATTTCCTTTCTTATAGTTTTATACCCTTTACTTAATCCAAAATCAGTTAATGTAATGTGCCCCCTTTTATCAATTAACAAGTTATCAGGTTTTAAATCCCGATGAATGAATCCCATTTGATGAACTGTACTCACAGCTACGATTGTTTCGGCAATATAAAACCTTGTTTCTTCTTCACTTAAAATTTCTCTTTTAATTAAATGTGTCATCATATCCCCACCTTTTAATAATAATATTAAAACACATATGCAGAGATACGTAAATAAAAGCATACAAACATATTAAATTCCGATTTTTTTATTGATTTTTATTTAAAAAATTAAAATATTTTCAACTTTTTTTACACCTATATACCACCTGCATAATATGTTATTTTTTTTTTTTTTTTTTTTATTATTATTAGGGTATAGTATCAAAAGCAGTAATTATACTCAGGAAAAATATTTTCATATTTTACAGATGATTAAAGAAAAATTTAAAAGAAAATAATCTTTTTTAATTTTTTAATGGGTTGTAATTATTAGAAAAGATTTTCAAAACACACAAGATTAATAAAAAAATCAAAGATCTCATATCATTAAGGGTAAAAGAATTTCGTGTAAAGTTTTCAGAAAAAAAATAGAAATGAATTTTGAAGATCAATTTTGAAATGATGGTGTCCAAGAAATTAAAAAGCATCCATTCTTTAATGGAATCGATTGCGATTTGGATTTTATTTTGTGAAATTTTATTTGGTTGGTTAGATTCGAATTTTCTTTTTTTGGTTGATTTTTCAACAGTTTTCTTGAGGATAGAGGCAAACAAGCTAAAACTTTAAGATTCATTAGGAGTACCTTAAGCATTGTTTTCATATTACTGATAAATTCAAAAAAAAAATGATTATCAATTTTTGGTTCAATTTTCATTTTTGTAAATCTTATAACGTAATTTTCAAAAAAAGTTAATTTCAAAGAATATTTCCAAGGTCTAGTAATTTTACCAATTTCCTTTTTTTACCTTTAAACCAAAAACATTCTTTATTCAAAAATTAGCAAAAAAAATTTAAAAAAGGGAAATTGAACTAAGAGGCAAATAACCTGTTTTGGAATTTCTCAGTATAAATAATCCTTAAGGATCCAGTCTTTCGAGACAACAGGGTTGTAATTTTTAAAATATGTTATTGATGATATTCTGTACTCACGAAATTTTTCGAGATGCCCTGTCAAAAAATTCTGATCGACTAAGAAATCCAGAAAAGAATAAATTTTTTCATTGAGATCAATTTTTTTTTTCCATTTTTTTATGAAAGAGAATGATTTTAAATTCATTTTATTTCTGACAAATTTTCAAAATTTTTACCCTTTTTATTGTCGATTTCTATCATTATTACACAATACCAATTCTTTGTTGTCAGAAATATTAATATAAAGATTTTTTTTCTTTTTTGATATAATTCTTTTGGTTAACCAAAAAAATTGATAAATTCAACCTATTGAAAAATATTCGTATTGTTTTCAGAATATTAGTTATAACCATTAAATTTTCGAAACAATTTAAGAAGTTTACCCAGAAATTCTGTTTTTGTTCAAAGATGAAATTTGATTTTTCATAATAAAATTTTCTTGAAGATATTTGTGAATTAGGTTATTTTATCCTCAAAATTCAAAATCCTTTTTTTTATGAATAAAAATGATTTGAATTGTTTTAAAAATTCTTGTGAATAAGACCAAATAATTTGTTAAAAAAATTTTTCAGATTTTGCCAATTTCTTATGCAATATTTTTTTTTTCTTTGAAGATGAGAAAAACTACTTTTTTTAAAACTTTAAGGAATAAAAAAATTTTACTAATAGATCTGAATTTTTTTGATAAACTTTTGTTAAGCTTTCTATCAAATTTAGATGTATTTAATCACCTATACTTCTTTTAGTTTTTTTGACTGAGATTAGAATTGAAATATGAAAAATTAGAAATAATAAAAAAATGTAAATTTTTTTCACAAGAAAGAATTTCCTTCATAAAATTAAAAATATGATACAATTTTCAAGAATTAACTTAATTGCTAATAAAAATAATCGGTTAGATTTTTTTTTTTTTTTTTTTATTGGAAATAAACTAAAATTCTAAAGTTTTTTCCACAATTCCCTAATAAAAAAAATTTTTTATAACATGTTATAAACATGTTGTAACGGTGTTATAAAATTTATAACATGTTTTAAGCCCGTTATAAGAATATATTTTCAAAAAATATTGAAAAAATCATCATATAAAAGGAAATTTTGTTATCAAAATGTTAATAGGATGTTATAAAAAAGGTTTTTTTTATTCGGGATTTGTTTCTTTTTTTTAATTGATTTTACTTTTTGTTTTCATGTCAGGTAGATAATTATAAATTGAGTTGGACTTGCTTTTCCAAATGGCAAGAAGCTATTTATCTAATTAGTTTTTCATTTAAGCCAGTTCATTAGTACTTTGGTACTAATAGCTCGGTTAAATTCAATAATTTTACCATGAATAAATACCACTCTTGATGACTACTTTGTGGGGAGGTGGGTATTTACAATCGAATGAAAAATAAAAACCACAAAAAAAACTACATTTTTACAAAAAATAATTTATTTTAATCAACAGAGAAAAGATCGTAAACACCTTTACCAAAAATTGAAGGATTACATTTGTATTCATAATGTTATTTTCCAATTAATAAATGAAAATTTTTATTTCAATTTCCAAAATGTATATTAATTATTACCGTTACAACCAAATTAGCATAGTAAAAATTATGTCTTAGAGTTCACCAAGGAAGTTTTATTTAATTGTCTAAAAATATCATTTCATAAAGATTAGAAAAATATTTTGGAATGTCAAGATTTTTGGTTTTACTTCAACCAATAAACTAGAAAAATATTTTGGAATGTGAATCAAAAATTTTCGTTTTTTAATTGGGAAATCAAAGTATCTGTAAATTTTGTTTGGAACCCCCTTAATTCAAAACTTTTTCAAATTTTGTGTACCAAACCCATAAAACCCAAAAATGAAACAAAGTTAAACACAAACATCTTGAGAGTTCGATCTTTCACAACCATAATTGCAAAAACTTTATAACAATAAAACCCATTTTAATTGTTTTAATTTTAAACCGTGACTGAGTTCTTAGGTAAGAAATTGAAAATGTGTTCTTCACAATTTATGAATAAAAGTGACAAAAAAAATTTTTTTTCCAATCACACAAGCATGGTTCAAGTAAGTTCTTCAACAAATTGAAAAAGATTAAAATAAAAAAAATAAGCACAAGTAAAACAAACCTGCAATATAATCCATTATTAAATAAAGATAGTTTTCATCTTGAAAGCTATAATATAAGGTGACAATCCAAGGGTTGTCAATAGTCACCATAAGATCCCTTTCTGTCTTTGCGTGATCCACCTGCCCTTGCTTTATCATTTTTTGTTTATTTAAAATTTTCATTGCATACACATCACCTGTTGACTTTTCCCTTGCCAAACTGACCTATTTTTTTGTAAAAAAGAATACGCAACCAAATTAAAGACAAAGTGGCAAGACAAAATGGGAAGAAAAAAGAAATTGTTGAGTACACAAGAAGAATACTTTGCAAAGACTTGGACGAAGAAGAAGAAAACCATAAAAACAAATCTTAAAAAGAAAAAGAAAAAGAGAAAAAAAAACAAATCAAGCTTACGATCCCAAAAGCACCTTTTCCAATGATCTTGAGTATTTCAAAATCACAGGCTGTTAATTTTTTTGTTTTGAGTCTATTTTGGGAATTTTCTTTTTTATAGAACTCATCTCGAATTCTTCCTATTTCTTTTTTTGGAAGGTTTTGCGATTTTAAATTTTCTTCAAATTCTCTCCTCCTAAATACAGTTGTTCAATTTAAATAAATGGTTTGTCAGGAGAAATTGAAGATTTGAAGAAAAAATACAATAAAAAAAATAAAAATCGAAAAACAAAAACAAGAACATTGTTTCAGTATTGAAAAAAATTTGTTGGTTTGTGAAACAGAGAAAAAACTTTGTTCCTCTTGTTGGATATGTACCTTTTCATTCTTTCTAAGGACGATTTGTTGAGGTTTGAAAAATAGGTTTCCAGGTATTGCTTTGTTTCTTTTGATTTTTTGATCGTATACTCATTTGTTTTCACAACTTCTTCCTCTTTTTCTTCTTCTTTTTCTTTTTTTTTTTTGTTCTGTTGTTCTTTTTCTTGAAGTTTTTCTTGTTCTTTTTTCTGGGTTTCTTTCTTGTTTTTTTTTTTGTTGCGTTTGCCTATTCTGAAAAAGCTCATATTAATTTCTAAAAAATTTAAAAAATAAAATTCAAATTTTGTTAACTATTTTTTCTTTTTTTGGAATTCGGATTAAAAGGCAAATTTTGAAATTGCAAAACTCAAAAAATTGAGAATTAATTTTGCTGAAGGCATTTTTGTCTATATTCTTAAAGTTTGCAAGAATACCAGAAAGTGAAAAAGATTTGGAAACTTTTACTATTAATATTCTCGTTTTGAGATTTTTTAACTGTACTTTAAAGATAGGTATTTACACTTACAACAGTTAAACAAAGTAATGAATGAAAAAAAGTAAGGGTGTACATCGATCATTGGATTTAAACAAAATGATTATTTCTCAATCCTGTGGAAACACAAAACTTTTTATGTTATATACATTTTTCAGAATAATTTCATTTTAAGAACTTTTCATGAAAAAAGTGTATACCAATAGGTACTGTAAAGTGAATCAAATAATAATTCAATTTTGCAGCTAATTTATTGAGAACTTTTTTTGTGTATAATTTGTTTTGAATAAAGTTGATGAATAGATGCAAAAAATAATCATTATTTTGATATATTCTTAAATATATAATTTGGAATGATCTATAAAGAAAAACTTGATATATTATTTTTAGCTTAAATTATTAAAAATATCCTATATATTCAACACTGGTATATTATTCAAAATTATCATTTTTCATTTTTTTTTATTAATTTTTTTTGTTGAGATTTTTATACCAAGATACAAAATCAATGTTATAATTTTAAAAGTTTTTTTCAATAAATTTATAACATTTCCATACTCTGACACTTTTTAGATACACCCAAATACAAGAGGTAACCTGAAAAAAAAAAAAAAAATCAAAGGTTTTGTATTGAAAAAAATTCCCTGTTACTAACAGAATAAAAATGTTTGAGGAAGAAACAGAAATTTGATAATCAAAATTAATTCCAGAAATCAAAAATAAAAAAACAAATCAACCCTAAAATATTTTAAATCTGTTAATAAAAGTGAATAATTATCTGGATGTATCCTAATCATTTTTTTACCAATTTATCTCTCTCGTTTGGGTGCATCTAAAAAGTATCATATTTTATAGAAATATTATAAATTTATTGAAAACAATTGCAAAATCAAAACACCACTTTTTCGACAATATTAACAAACTTTATGTACTTTTCAATAACAATTTTTATATATTTTTTGAAAGAATCAACATCCTTTATTTTTAATTAGAGGCTATATATATATCAAAGTAAGAGAAGAAAGGATTGTTAATTATTATTTTTTTAAGTTATCTTACCATAATTAAAAATAATTAAAATTTCAATACAAAATTAAAATACCAAAAAATTAAAATTTTAATTAAAAAAAAATGATTTTATTATTTTATCTATTTTTTTCGAAAGCTTAATTTTCATTATGTTTTGAAGAAGAGATCTAGAAGAAAAAAAAAATCAAGTTGTTACTTATTAAAAAACTGAAACATAAGATGGTGAGAACTAAAATAAAAAAATTTAAAATCAAATAAAAAAATATCAATAACTAAAAAAAAACAAAAAGACCAAAAAGAATAAAAGAATTCGTTTAATATTTCAATGATCCTCATATGAGTATTAATGAAAACTTTCCATCTAAACTGAATTAAACCAAAAGTATCTTGGTTGTCCTTTAGGTTTTACTAAATATAAGAATAGATTTGGGTTTTTTTATTTAGTTTCTACATATTTTCTGTTAAAAAATCCTTTCCATTGTTTTTATTTATTTTTTTTTTTTTATTAGACTTTTAATTTGTTATTCTTTCTAAATATTTATTATCCCAACGTACTAACAAAAAAAAATGATTTGTTTCTAATTTTTTTTCTGTGAGTAAAATTTAATCTGAAAATACACTGAATTTAAGATGTTATTTTATACAAAAAGTAGTGAATTTGTGAAATTAGGTAAAAAATTGAAAAACATGATTTTTTTTTCTTTTTTTTTTTGTCAATTTTTAACAGGTTCTTTTCCAAAATTGATGAATTTGTTAAAAGAAAATTCAGAATTTTCTTATTCCTATTAGAGTATTTTGAAACTTGAATATTTATGTTAACCTTCTTATAATAGTAATATTTCATTTTTCTTTCAGAAAATAACTCAGGTAATAGATGGTAAATTTGAACATTTTTTAATTTCTAGAAAAACATAATTTTGGCTTTTTGGATCCAGAATGAAAAGCTGAAAAAATAAATTTTTAGATATTGAAATTCACACTTTGAATATATCCTTTTTTATTTATTTATTTGAAAAAAATTTTTGAAAACTAACTTTATTATGATTTATAAATTAAATATAATAAACTAACAAAAAAAATAACAAACTGTCTCCCAAAAAAATATAATTAATCAACTCTTATGAATAAAAAAAAAAATAAAAACTGGATCTACTAAAATTCGAAAAAATAAATTTCAAGATTAACAATCTAGTTTTCAGATGTTCAAGAAAACGAAGAAAATGTACAAAGATAAAAAAATCTACCTTAATCATCCGATATTGTAAATTTAAAAAGAAAAATAAAAGAACCAAATTCTAAATTTTCAAGAAAAAGATTATTTATAACTGGATTAGCAAAAACCACCAAAATTTAAAATCACATTATTCAAGAAAATCATCAAGGATTCATGCTCAAAAACAGTTGACAACACTTTTTAATTATTTCTTTAATTAGTTATTAAAAGTGGATCAAATTCATATTATTATATAAACTCAAATGACAATTTTATAAAAGAAAACCTAAATCAACTAATCCATTTGATCGAAAGTAAAATCGAACTATTTTAACATTTAATCCTACTTAAAGGATAACCATACACAAACCAACCTAAAATTAAAGTGTGTTACTATTGAGTATAAATAATTTTAATGCACCATAACCTAAAGTATCTCAAAATTCCATTCTTGCAATCTAAAATAAAAGTTGATCTTATCAATTAAAAATGATCCCTTATACTAGTAAACTATTTTTCAGTCAAAGGGGCCCAGTTGTAATGTTATAAAACACGCGTTTAAAGGGTTTGCATAGATATTAGAAGAAAAATTTTATTTTGGAAATTTTTAAAATTGAAATCATTTTTTCACATTTCTACACATTTTTGTTTTTTTTTTTCGATTTTTTTTTAAAAACGTCATTCATTTGCAAAAAATTTTTTATTGCAAGATCAATAGTCACTTTGTCAAAACTTGTTATTCTAATGTCATTGAACCCAGGTAAAGATTGTTGAGAAATCATATTGATTTCTATTGGAATTCAATTTGATCTTTGATCTTGATATTTGTTTAATAAATGTGAAAAATTTTCACGTCATTTTCATTTCCTTTTTCAAATAGAGACCACAAATACCAACAAACTTTGTTTGGGGGCTTAATTTCTAAAAGAAAAGTATGGAAAATGAAGTGAAAAATGTTTGATATTTATTATTCAAATACCAGTAGAAGTTCAAAACAAACATCCTTGTTTTTCTCAATAGGGCCCTAAGAATTTGAGTTTTTCAATTTTTAAGAAAAGCTATTGATTTATTAATATTCTTTCAGACATGTATCAACATTTCTTTGAGGTGTATTATTCTCTTTATTTCTTATTTGTTCTTCAAAGGTCAATTATATAAAATAATTGATATTTGAAAAAAACGTTGGGCCCCTTTGACTGAAACAGAGTTTATATAATTCAAGAATTTCAGAATAAAATCTAAATTTCAAAAAAAATTTAAATTCTGAATCATTAATATCTAGACTTCAAAATTTAGAAAATTAACTTTCTTAAATATATCTCTAAAAGTGGATTAGTTTCAAAAACAAAAATTAAATAATTAACTTTAAGATAATTTTGTCAAATTATTTTCACTTTTGTAAATATCTTGAAAAAAAAAAAAAAAAGAATAAAAAATCAACAAAAAATCAACAAAAAATTCGGAATTAATTTATTTTAAAAAAAAGATTTCTTTCATTTTTTGATTTTTTCACAAGATTAAATAAAAATCCATTATCATTTTGTAACAATTTCTTTGGAGAATCGAATTCGACCAATTTACCATAATCTAAAGTAATTATTTTATCTGAATCGATTATTGTATTTAATCTATGTGCAATTGTTAAAACTGTACAATCTTTAAATTGCTTTCTGATTGTATGCTGAATTAAATCATCTGTTATGTTGTCAATGCTAGCTGTTGCTTCGTCAAGAATCAAAATTTTGGGTTTTTTCAAAATGGCTCGAGCTAAACAAAACAATTGCTTTTCCCCAACCGAAAATTTTTCACTACTTTTAGTAATTATTTCATTTAATCCATCAGGAAAGGTTTTTATTTTACTTTCCAAATACACTAATTTCAAAGCACCCCACATTTGAGAATCGGAATAGTTTCCACCAATAGGATCCAAATTTTCACGTATTGAACCATCAAATAATACCGGTTCTTGGGGTATTATTTCAATTTTTTTTCTTAAATCATATAATTTAATTTTTGAAATGTCTATATCATCTATTATTATTTTCCCTCTATGCAATTCCAACAATCTAAATAGGCATAAAGCCAAGCTCGATTTACCAGCACCAGTTCTACCAACTATTCCGATTTTTTCCTTTGGTTTAATTTCTAAAGATATATCATTTAAAACTGGCTCAAGTTCATCTCTATATTTGTATTTAACATTTTGGAATTTTATTGAACCAGAATTTGGCCAATTATTATTTAATGTAACTAAATCTTGAAAGTCATTTTTTTGAAAATTATTTAATTCATTTTCTTGTTCAGTAATGATCTGTGAATACTCGTATATCTTTTCAAAGGAATTAATATTATCCTCGGCACTTGTGGAAGTCCTTATAATTGATTCAATTAAGCTACCAACTGAGGTTGCATAGGTTAAAAACAATGCCACCGAACTTGCATCGATTGTTTTGCTATAGTAGATACCAAAAGATAAAAATAATAGAATAGTTGCTGTGCCGATAATATTGATTCGGCTGTGTAGCCACCTATTGGCACTTCGCGTACAATCACTTGCTCGCATATTGTTGGAAATCAATTTATACATGTGATCAACAAATTGCGTTTGCATTTTAAATGCCCTCACAGTTGATAACCCTCTAAAGGTTTCCGCTGTAAAGGTAATGATTGGTGTAAAGGATTTTTTATGCGCCCTTCTCAAGATCACAGAAGCAACGCGGTATTGCTTTGATAACTTAATAATCGGTATAACCAAAATGATTAATGGCAATAAGCATAAATAATTAGTCAAGGAACTAACTATTATCAAGGTACTCGTCATTTCAAAAACAGAAGATATAAATGAATTCAATGATTGAATTAAAGATCCATCAACAATCGAAATATCATTCCCAAATCGTTCCAAAATATCACCCGTCGAGGTATTATAAAAGAAGTTCATTGAGGCCCCAGAAACTTTATTTAATAACATTTCGTGGATTGTATTTGATCCCTTAAGAGAAAAAATATTTAATGAAATCCTTTGAATTGATTGGACTAATAATATTAACAACCCAGATAATCCATAAACTACGAAAAAAATTGTATTTGAATCTTTATCATCAGCTTCTTTTGTTATGGATCTTAATAAATAATTTGGCAACTTTATTACATATTCTTTGATTAAAAATATAATTAAAATAAAAATTCCCAATTTAATATTCCCACTATTTTTTAAATATGAGAAATAATATTTCCATAATAAATTTTGCTGTTTATTAGCACTAATAGGTTGATTAATTTCTTGTTTTTCATTAAGAATTTTATTTTTATTATTTTTTTCAAATTTTTCATTTTCTATCTCTCCCATATCTCCCGCCTCTTCTGTCACTTGGATCTCTTTTATTTCTTCTATTTCTTCCGTCTCTTCTACCTCCTCTACCTCCTCTACTTCTTTTACCTCTTCTACTTCTTCTACTTCTTCTACCCGTTCCATCTTTTTTATTTTATCTTTATTTACATCATTTCTCTCATAATTGTCCCTTTCCTTTTTCTTTTTCTTTTTTTTTTTCCGATCAGCTTTCCTTTTCTTTTCATCATCATGTTCTTCTATATTATTATTGTTGTATATATTTTCATTAATCGGATCAAAATTATGATTAATATTATGATGATAACTAATATAATTATCTTCTTGATATTCATTTTCATTTTCATTTTCATTTTCATTTTCTGAGCCCGTAGTAATTTCATTATTATGAAATAAATTATTTTTGAAAATTTTTTCTGTTTTTATTTTGAAGGCAGTATTTTTACTATTTATGATGGTTGATAAATCTAAATTTTGCTTGATAAGTTGTTGAAAATTTCCTTGAAATATAATTCCACCAGATTCAACCACAATAATGTAATCAGCTTGTGATAAATATTGAATTTGATGTGTAACTAAAACTACTGTTTTATTTTTTAAAAGATCGCCCCGAATACACTTTTCAAAAATTTGATTGCTGACATCGGAATCCACTGCGCTTAAAGGATCATCTAATAAAAAAATATCCGGATTTGAATATACTGCTCTAGCCAATGATATTCTTTGTTTTTGGCCACCACTTAATGCAACACCTTTTTCTCCAATTATTGTATTATCACCATGAGACAAAATTTCAAAATCTGGCAATAGTCCACAAATTTTTATTATTTTTTGATAATGATCAGAATTATATTTTTTGTAAAATAATATATTTTCTTTAATAGTCATATTTTGTAGCCAAGCCTCTTGAGAACAATACCCAATTGCACCATGAATCGTTACGCTTCCGTTGATAGTTGGTATTTCTCCTAACATCGCTGAAAGTAAGCATGATTTCCCAGATCCGACTTTCCCAATTACCATTGTTAAAGATTTTGGTGGTATTTTGATATTTATATTTTTTAAAAGGCATTCCTCTTTAATTAATATCTCTTCGTCCTTATTTTGATGATTCTCAATATTGGGATCCCTCTGATCGAGAATTGAATTCTGATCATCATATTTATTATCAATATTATTGCTGTGGTTGGGCTTATTTCTTATATTCCAATTAAAGCAACCGTTTTCAATTTTTATTTGATATTTGGTGTTGTTATTCTTTTGATCATCATTACCGTTATTATTTGGTTTAAAACATTCATTTCCTGAGTCATGCTTTGTACTATTGACCAATAGATCATTAATTCTTTTGCTTGTAACTTCAATGTCAATAAAGGATTTTATTGCCTTTGGGAACCTTACCATTGGGTTTTTTAATTGCTTTAAAAACGCAAGCGAAGAGAAAACCACTTTCCAATTTAATTTGTTCCCCAAAGAAATGTATAGTAAAAAGGTCCCAATTGACATGAAAACAGGCAAACACACCCAAACCAATTTCAAATACAAACCAAATGTTTTTGATTTTTTGATTTGTTCAATTTCTTTGTTTCGGACTTTATTGATTTTGTTTTTCCAGACATTGTCCCATGCATTTAATTTGATAAGTTTTATTGAATGAATCAAATCATTGACCAATTCGATCCTTTTTTCTGTAATTTTTTTTTTTTCTTGATAGAGCGCAGATAGCTTGTCCATCATCAGCTTATTAACACCCATTGCAAGAATAATTAGCACAAAGCTAAACAATCCAGGAATCCATCCTAATGTTTTGATTAAAAAGGATAATGCAATTGTCACTTGTAGAGGCCGAAAAAATAAGGAATGAAGGGAGAAGACAGATTGGCTTAATTTTCTTGTGTCGTTGGAGATTCTAGAAACAAGATGAGACAAATTATTATATTGATCATCATAGCCTTCGTCGACTTTTTTATATTTATTTTTTTCCCTGCCTTGACAGTTTTTGTTTTTTTTTGCTTGATCTTTTTTTTTTTTCTCTTCTTCTTCTTTTTTATTTTCTTTTTCTTGCTCTTTTTCTTTTTTCACTTCTTTTTGTTGATCTTTTTCTTTTTTTTTTTTTTCTTTTTGTTGATCTTTTTCTTTTTGTTGATCGTTTTTTTTTTGCATATGTTCGCCATTGATAACATTAATTTGTTGTCTCATAACCAAACACTTGCTATAAATTAATAAAGTAATACTTGATCTCAACTTGATGTGAAATTTCAAAACTAAATTATGATAAATATTCCATAATAAAGCTCTGAGTATTTCACAAACTACAAAAACGAGAACCCAAAAATAACTTTCCTTGATTGCTTTGTCTTGTCCAAATTGGATAGTATTCACTAATTTAATCAATAAAAGCGGGTTTAAAAAAACTAAAAGCCTCGCTAAGAGACGTGGAATCATGCTAAACAAAAACGCTGGAAAATAAACACTGACGATTGTAGCTAGAAAGGCATTCCCAAACCTCGGCTTCTTCTTATTTGAAAGCTTTTTATAATTGTCAACAAACTTTTTGCTAAATTTTGAAGGCTTGTCACAGTTTCGGAGAGGATATAGATCATCTATTTGTAAATTTTGGTTTTGTGCTTTTTCGACTAAAGGCGTCATCCAATTAAAAAAAAGTTTGGAAAAGAGTGAACAATTCTCTTGTGGGTTGACAGGAATTGATTCTTTTTCATCAAATTTATTCATAACAGAAATTTGAGAGAGACAATTGAGATTAAGAAAAAATCGAATCCAAGCCAAAGTTGTTTGTTTAAGAGAATATTTAAACAAAAACAAAGTTTGAAAAATAATTTGTTAAAAAAATGTTTCTTATTTGTTCTATTTTGAGACTAAAGACTTTTGAAGAGCTGCTAAAAACAATCAAAACGATTTCCTCAGGAATACTATTTTGACAGAGTATTTTTTAAACAAAGAAGAATGATAGATCATTTTTAGAAGAAAAATTTCTGTTTTTTGTTTGGTTGGTTATTCAAAATAAAAATTGGTATTTTTTTTTAATGAAAGAATTAATTTAAATTTTAATCAATAAATTTGTCTTACCACCCGTCTTTGTCATAAATTTAGAAAGCCAGTGTTTTTTTATTGATTATATATAATAAAAAAAGTTGATTTACAAAAAAATGGTAATTTATGTCTTGTGTCAGAAAAACTTATTTTTGGGAAAAAAATTAATTCAAAAAAATGGTATAAATTAATAAACTTAATTAATAGTGATTTTAAATTTAATCGAAATATTGGAAATTAATTAATAAAATTATAAGATTTTCAATAAAAAATATTTGACATAATGAAAATTTTGAAAATACTTTTATTAATTATTGCAAAGAGATTGGTAAAAAAAATGATTTGAAAATTAATCAAATACAAGAAAGGAATATTATTTTGTAAAGATTGATCTAATAAATATTATTGAAAAAAAAGATATATTTTCATTATAAATTGGTTTTAGAAAATCAATAAAATAAACCAGGGAAAGATTTTTACAAAATAAAGATTTAGAAAAATTGTTCAAGAAAAGATTAACGAGGAATAAAGATTTTATTTTTTTAATAGATTTTACTAAATATTTTTCTATTGGATTAATAGTCTATATTTTATAAATCATGAATTTAAAGTAAGAATGAAATTTTTAATTTATTCATAAAGCTCGGGGGGGGGTAATTCTCTTAAATTTATATATATATATATATCAATTAATAGCTCATCCCCAAAAGTCTTTCTGTAAAAGAGGTTATAAAGGAATAAAAGAGTCCCATCATCCATTCTCAAGTTCAGTATTAGATTCTCAATATGAAAAAAAAAAAAAAAAAAAAAAGCCTGATATAAGATTTCCAGATTTAAATTTACTTTTTATAGTAATAAAATTTAGAATGAGTATAAAAAAAAGGAATTTTTTATTCTTACAATTATTATTGAAAATTATTATTTATGACCCATTACATATGAGTGCATTCCATCCTTAATAAATATCAAGTAAATGAAAAAAAGTAAAATAATAACGTCAAAATTACCATCAAAAAGTTTGATTGGGAGATTATCAAGATTAGTTATTATCTTTATTATATAGCTTTATTAGCAATTTATTATTTAAAAAAATTAATAATCTTATCAAACATAATATAATGTATTTGTATGATTCTGTTGTGAAAATGAAAAGAGAAAACTCAGAAATAACTATTAATAATTATTATTAATATGGAAAATGAATCATTTATTTGTAATAAAATGTCAGGAATCTGTATTGAGAAAAAGAGATGCATTTACATTAGAAATTTAAATAAGGTAAAAAATAGTTTTAACATATAGAATAACTAATATTTAGTTAAAAAACATCGATCATTTGGTAAAAAATAAAATAGTGAAAATAAATATATTTTCGTCAATTATTTTATTGATTTGTTTTATTAAATTTTTTCCTTAAAAAAAGATTTTAACTCAAATAGTGGTTGTATAAATAACAAAATCTCAAATTTTTAAAAATTAAATTCACACTCTCCAAGAATAATTTTCAAAACATATATAAAAAATTAACCAAGGTTGAATTTCAATCTATATAAGAAAATTAGAACCTCAAAAAGAAATTAGAAATTCTTAACTTTTGGATATAAATTTAATCATTTAAAATTGTTAAAAGAGGCAATGAAAATATTAATATGGTAATACAAAAACTTCAAATTATATGAAAAAAGTTAAATTTATTGTGTAAAAACTTGATAAAATTATTTCTGAGTGGAAAAACCTACAATATTTAAAAATTATTATGTAATATCATGATATTTATAAAATATCATGTACACAAGTACCATAGGTGTTGTAGAGTACCAGAATTGATTTTATTTTTCTTATTTATTTTTAAGTGTTCAATGTTTTTTTGAGGTTTTCTATTTTATTAGGAAAAGTGTTCTAGGTTTTTTATTAGGTTGTTTTGAGTTTTCTAAAATCTATAGATTTTCCAAATTAATGGAAAAGTCAAAAAAACGTAACGAAAATCTATTTATTTTTTAAATAAATAAAAAACTCAAAAAAACCTAGAACACTTCACAAATAAATATAAAACTCAAAAAAACCTAAAAAAAATCTATTGATTTTCTAAATAAACAGAAAACTCAAGAAAAGCTAACGGTGTTTTTTTATAGAATTTAAAAGAATCAAGTAAAATCATATAGATTTTACTATCTCTTTAAAATTCTTTGAAAATCTAAAGAAAAGTGTCCTAGGTTTTTTTTTACTTTTTGAAAAAACTCCACTCTTTCAAAAAAACTCAAATCAGAAAAAAAAAACTAATGGCAAAAATCAAAAAAAAAATAATTTTTTCAAATAAAAACAATAAATATCAATAAAAAATGCTTTAATACTCAAAATAATTGATATTCTTTTGAGATAATTTTTTTAAAAGTAAATTACTTTAAAAAGCTAATGTGGTTCTCTTAATTGTGAAGAATGAAAAATCAACATTTTTTACTATTAAATTTAAAAAAATTCTCAATAAATCTGGAAAATTAATTTTTCACACAAATTCTAAAAATTTTGTTAAAAAATAATTTTTGATCAAAGTTATCTTATAAACAAAAGTTTTTATTATAAAATAAGTTCTTTAAAGCTGTAAAAATAAGAAAAAAAATATTTTTTTTTTTAAAATAAATTCTTTATTTATTATTGAGAGAAACGAGTAAGTAAAGAAAATTTTATCAAATTAAAAAAAAAGAATAATAATAATTAAATTTTTAATATATAAAATAATAATATCGTTCACATGACTTGATTAAAAAGGAAAACACCGTCTTTAGATCTTCTGGAATCCAGATGAGGTGCAAAAACCCTATAGAAAGATTATCAATAATAAAAAAATTCCACATTCTGTAATTGATCTTCCATTTTCGTTGTTTTTTTTTTTTTATTATTTGAAAGAATGAAGTAAAATCAAATATTTGATTCAATTTTCCAAAATATAAAAAAATAGTTACTATTTCTAATAGTGGGCTACTAGATACCAAAATTTATTTTTTTTACTATTATTATAAGTTTTTTTTTATATGAATTTTTTTTAGTAATTTTTCTGTATTTTATTAAGTTATCTAACCATAAGATTTTTAATGAAAAAATCTTTTATTTATTGAAAAGATTTCGTAATTTTGATAAAGTATATCAAAGAATTTCTGTGTTTTTTCTTCTAAGAATAAATTTATTGAATATTTTTTGTCATTTTTTTAAAAAAAATTCTTGACAAAATTGGTAGTGAAAAAATAACAAATTGGAATATTAAAATAAGAAGACGGTTATTTTTAATTTTTTTTTTTCAATTTGACTTTATACATTTAAAAAACAATTGAATTTGATTTTTTTTTATTCATTAAAAGATTGAGAACCAAAAAATATTAATGTTTACTGTTAGATTTTCCCTTATCTAAATGAAGAAAAAAAAAATTAATTTTAACTTTTTTGAATCATAGAAAACTGATATTCGTTTTATTTATCAATAATGATTTAAAATAAATTTATATGAGAGCCCTTCCCACTCACTAATTCAAATTTTAGATTTGGTTGAATTGAGTGAGATCTAGTTCAAATTCTCAAGAATTAGATCCATTTCAACAATTGGTTGAGTTTTTTGTTCCAATTCTTCTTCAATTTTATAAGAGGAGAATTTAATTCCAATCAATAAGATGAATTTCCTTTTAGAATTATCAGGTTTTTCTATTGAAGATTCGATTAAAATGTTATTAAATTTTTATTGATCAACAAATGGATCTTCCAAACAATATGTTTTTGAAAAACTAATAAAAAATACAAAAAAAAAAACAATAAACAATCAGATCATATAAATTACGAAATATTGGTTAAATTTGATAGAAAAAATTATTTATCCTTTACTTCAGCTCAAATAACAACTTGAGGCAAATATCCATTTTTCGATCTTTGGTTGTGTAATAGCTTATTATGAAAATAAATAACTTTAGAGATTATCGACGACATTTCTATTTCTATATTTGGTTTTCACTCACCAAAAAAATTTTCTCATTTTTCTGTACTATAAAAAAAACTTTTAATTTTTCAAAATAGTATAACAAAACAACAACAAATCCAGAATGTTGATTTTAAAAAACTTGCGATCTTCTTTTTATAACTCTTCTTTTCTTAAATTTATATTTTCGAGAATTTTATACACTAAAGTTGAAATGGTTTATTTATTAATTGATCATATTCGATCTAATGAAATTTCTCTTTCTACTTACGAATTTAACTTTTGAAGGCAAAAAGACCCTTTTTAAAAAACTCTTCTATTCTTGATTTTAACCTATTTTCTCAATTGGTTATTAATTTTTTGTTTGTCTAAGAATGTGCAATATTAATTATTCTGCAAAAATATCTCTTCTTTTCCTTTCTTTATATTTTTATTTAACTGCTTTTAACAGTCTCAATGTAAAAGTTCCAATTTTAAATTTTAAATCTTTTCTTTTGAGTTTATTTTACAAGAATATTTTTTTTAGAAGGAAAGATCTGAAACAAAAAGATCTTTAAATTGATCAAGTATTTTTGAACAACTCCCATCATTAGATTTTCTTTATTCAAAAAAACAAAACAATTCCTTTTTGTGAAAACCTATTTATTCCTGTTAAAAACACTTATTCACTATAAAAATATTTATTCCTAAAAATAAAAACTGATCCACGAAAAAGTATTCATTAAAGTAAAAAAGAAGTTTTTGCGGAAAAGTATTTAATGAGAAATAAAAGTATTTATTGGCCAAAAAATGAGTATTTTGGTTACATGTAACACTACCCATGAATGTGTCACATTTAGATGGAAATACCAATTTTTATTTCAAATATATATTACATATTCCATAAAAATATCGATGACTTTTGGTATTTAAAAATAAAAAAAATAAAAAAAAAACAATCATTAAATAAAAAAAGATAAGTATAGTGATATTTATTTCTAAAGAACAATATAAATACATATACACATACATATACATATACTTACAGACGTGATTAATTAGTATTAACAAATTTTTTATATAAATTAATATTTCTTAATTGTTGGATTGTTTTATAAATAAAATTTAAAGTATTTTTATCTTTGTTATTTTTTTTTTTTTTAAACTCAACAATTAAAGTGATGTTTAATTCAACTTGGGCAAACCATAGGGTCATTGAACGCTTTTTATCATAATAATAAATGGGTTTATCGGACTTTCTTAGTTTACCGATGGATTCGTCAAGTAGATTAATCATAATAGGGTAATCGGTATTAGTATTTCTGGACTCTGTGGGAAAGGAAAAAATACAAAAATACTTTTTCGTAATTTTGGATCTAAAAGATTGCTCTCTAGGGATTTGTTTTGAATTTTTTATGTCTTTATCAAACAATATTTTAATTTTAGATTTTGATGAACTATTATTCTTGGTATTGTTTGTGTTGTGATTATTTCCATTTTCATTATTTTCATCATTTTCATCATAATCATGATAATCATCATCGTTCATCTCATAATTGTCATCATTATAAAATTCATTATCGTCTGATAATTTATCTTGGATCCCCTCACCACTGAATGATTCCTCTGAATAATTTATCGAACTGAATCTATTGTGGTACTGGTTTTTTGATGATTTTTGATTTTTGTGATCGCACTTATAACCATTGCGCAATTTGTTTGTATTTATATTATTTTGGTTTACATCATTCAACACTAACGCGATCCAATAAGCCCCGTTTCGAGTAAAAAAGGAATTAAAATTCAGAAAAATATCTGTTCGGTCTTTTTGTTGTTTCATCCAGCTTTCCCGATCTAAATATGAATTATTATATGATTTTCTGAGTGGTGTAATATAGTAAATGGAAATTTTGTTGACGAGGGACTCATAAAATTCTGAACACCAATCCACTAAGGTGTAATTTTCATTTTCATCAATCTGCGTAACTGTCCTTCTCTTCCTTTGGATACTGATCCTTTTTCTATTTTTTAGGGAAAATCTTCGAATTCTTAGTTTTTTCCTCTTCTTGTTGCTCTTTTTTGACATAAGATTTTGATTTTGATTATTATTATTATTGTTTTTGTTGTTGTTGTTGTTGTTATTGTCCATTTTGATATTTTTATTGTCATAATTTAAATTATAACTTTGGAAATTATAATAATTATTGTTATTTTGTTGTATTTGCCTCATGTTTTTTTCATTTTTATTTCTGGAATCTAACTGGATAAAGTTTGCTTGCTTATTTAATTTTAATTTCCATTTGATGATTAATTCCTTTGCATTAAACATTGCTAATAATGTTGTTACTAAATCAAATTTTTTAAATAAATATTGCACCCCAAACAAACTCATCATGATCCCTACTTCAAATATACAATTTTCTTCAATTTTTAAAATCCACGAGTGGTTAATCTTCCCAAGAAATTTATAACAGATTCTTGTTAATTTATTCAAAATTTGCTTATAGTCTACATTATAAACCTCCTTTTTACTCAAGTTTGCTAATTTTTTATAAAACGATAACATTTCCAAACGAATGTCAATTAAATGCCCAAAGTCAATGAATAAATTTCGTAAAAAATATAATTCTTTTTCTCGGCTTGGTTCTTTTTTTTGTCCTTTTTCATGGCCATTATTACTTTTTTTCCCTTTTCTTTTCCTTTTCTTTTTGTTTTTCTTTCTCTTGTTCTTATTCTGGTTTTTATTGAATTTGGATTTATCTTTTTGTTTTTTATTGAATTTCTCTTTTGAATTTTCCTGTTCCTTTTCTTTTTTCTTTTCTTTTTTTTTGGCTTTTTGTTGTTCCTTTTCTTTTTCTTCGTCTTCTATTTCTTCTCTTTCCTCTGTTTCTTCTGTTTCTTCTGTTTCCTCTGTTTCTTCTTCTTCTGTTTCCTCTACTTCTTCTCTCCCTCGCTCATCTTCTTCTTCTTTTTTTTTTTTTTCTTTTAATTTGCTTTGATCGAGGTTAAACTCTTCTTTGTTGAATTCAAGATCATTGAAACCTCGTTTTTGAGTCAAATTTGCTTGGCTTTTGTTGGTCATTTTTCTTTTTTCAATCAAGCGACTCTTCTTTGGTTTCCCTTTGTTCGTGGGCCTGTGGTGGTTGTTTTCTGTTTTTCGTTTGATTTTTTGGTTCCAGTGGCTTTTTGAATGAATTGATTTGATTTTCTCAACCAATTTGGTTGATTTTTGTTTGAGTCTTAAATATTTTAAATACAAGGTTAACTTGTCCTTGTTTTTTAACGAGATCGGATAAGCCGATCTTTTTTTCTTTTTCTTTTTCTTTTTCTTTTTTTCCTTCGATTTATTTTTGATCCTTTCTTGATAATACTCTTGTTCAAGAGAACAAAAGGTCTTTAGGAATTTGCCTAACTTTTGCCGTAGTAGAATTAATTCCTCGTTTTCATATTTCTGTTTTTGGTTTGTTTTTTGTTGTTTTTTGTTACTTTCTAATCGCTTTTGCTGTAACTCAATTTCTTGTGCAGTAGATTGATGCGCAACTGCAAAGTTGAAGAGTGAGAGGGACGAAAATGTGTTGATCAGTTGTAACGGAAAAGAGACAGTCTTGTGTAACTCTTGATATTCGGTTGTTAATTTGGAGTTTAAATCTTGGGTAGAACCCGATTTTTGTTTTTCCAAAAATTTTTGAAAAATTGTCAGGGTTTTTGTTAATTCCATCGAAAAGTATAAAATAATTTAATTGCTCCTTGTGTTTTTTTTTTTATTTGGAGAAGTAAGACAAGGGTTTTTTGGTTTTGTGTTTTTTACAAAGTTTTTGATTTTTTATTGCAAACTAAGCCGATAATTTGTAGAAAATAAAAAAAACTATTATTGGAATTATTTTTATTTGTTGTTTTTGTAGGTAACCAAAAGGTTGTTTTTGTGTGAATCTTTACTGTTTTTTTAATGATTCCAAAAAAATTTTTAAATGAATTTTAAAATTTCCAAATTTAAAAAAATGATTCACAGAATTTTTTACAAACTTTATCTTAAAATTATTTAGTTTGTTCTTGTCATTAGGAACTCTGAAAGAATAGAGATGATTGGTTTTTTAATATACAGATGTGGCCGTGAGTATTGCCAGCTAATTAAGACAATAAGCCGTTTTATAAAATTTAAATACAAGAGAATGAGACTTTTGAGGGATAATTTCAAAATGGAATTCAACATTTCAGGATAAATACATTAAATATGAGAAATTAATTAATAAATTTCAACAAGGCATTTCTTACTTCTTTCGATTTTCAGTATTAGATGAAAATTAATCAAATGATAAAATTATTAGTCAAAAAAATTGTAAAATCTAAACCAAAAGTTACAAAGATTAAATTATTATCTTTCAATTTTATTTTCAAAAGATTAACAAATTACACAATTTTGCTTTAACAATTGGTATTTTGTTTATTTAAAACCAAACAAAGAATCATTTATTCAATTCTGTCTTTTGGAATGTTAAAAGGGATAAAATGTCAAATGATTGTTGTTTATTCAATTCCGAAATAGTACCCCATTTTGGATTTTTACTAAACCCAATATCCAGCTAATTGTCAAATAAAAAGATCAAAATTTTCATTCAAATTTTACAATACAAACGTATATCAGAATGAAACAAATCACTAAAGTTCCCAACTCAAGACAAATTAAGAATTTAAGTTTCTTTTAAGAATTTAATATTTCAAGATTTTTAAAATCTTTTTTAGGTTACCGAATAAAAAATTTTAAAATTTATTTTTCAACAAATAATCTAGCAATAAGTGCCTGAAAAACAGAACAATTAAAGTGATAAGGAGAATAATGTACATTTTTTTTCTTTGAAAACTCAGTCCAAGTTTATATAAAAAACCCCTTCAGAAAGTTTTAACTTATATTTCAAAATAAAAATGGTTTTCTTTGTTAACATAAACCTACATATTAAAAGATCAAAAAAACCGACAAAAAAACAATAGTGATATCTGACATTAGTTTCTTAAAGTGAATAAATAACAAAGTAATTCTAAAATAAAATAAAAAGTTCAATTTTTCTGATCTTCAATTAAACAAAGAATGATTTTAATTCTTTTTGATTTTAAGGTGTAAGTCTCTAATTAATTTTTTTTTTGACCAAGAACTAAATAAGGAATTCTTATCTTGAAATATGTTTAAAATTGAAAACAGACAGGTATTTTGAATATTAACAGTTTAGTTCTTGTTTTTTTTAAAATTTTACAGTTCTGTCAAAAAAAGTGTACTTTGAAAAATTTTTTTTTGAAAAAATATCTTGAATTTGATCAGAAATATTTGATTAATTTTTGATTTGATTATTTTCTCAAAAATAATATTTATTCTCATTTCGAAAAACGAAAAAATAATTTAAAACTAGTGAATATTTTCTCTTTCACTTCTTTTCATCTAACTTGACTCTATCAAGAACTCAATTTGTTTTTTCAATAATTACTTTTTAAAAAAATAGTTCTTATTCTTTTCTTTTATTTTTTTTGACTCTGACAAAAATTTTGGAATGGTAATTTGGGACAACTTTTTAAAACTTCAAATTTGACAAAAAAAAAAGAATGTAAACTCAAAAAGTAGATTCATGAAAAAAAAAAGAATGGTATAAGAAAAGAAAGATAATCTTTTATTTAGAGTAAAGCATATATTGCATATTTTTTTTTGAATCAAACTGTTTTTTCATGCAAATCCAAAAAAACCTTTTCAGGTTTATTTTTCAAACTATTTTTTGTAGGTCTTCCACAAACACAACAAGGTCTTGCTTTCTTGTTAATATTTTTTTTTATTTTTTGTATTTTTGTTGAGAGTCAAAAAAAGCAACTTTCAAAAAAGTGAAAAAATGGAAAAATTTTTTATTTCTAAAAAAGCAATAACTAAATTTAAGGAATGTCATTTAGCGAGATTTCATTACTATACAAAAAAGTTTTTCACTTTGATTTCAAATCTAAGTAATTGGCAAAAAAAATTCTCCATCTCTATTAAATTTACCTAAAAAAATTTAATAGAGACTAGTCCCTTAAAAAAGGAATTAAATTACCAATTCTGGTTTCCCCTGTAAAACAGAAGAAATTACTTAAGGTGTGAATTCATAAACAATAAAAAAAATCTTTTAGTTATTTTCTTTTTGGTTTAAAATCCAAAAATTCAAATAAAGAGGATCTGATCTAACAAATTTATAGTCACAAAAAAATCAAAAATTTATTTAATTGTATTTAACTGATTTTAAAATATTTCAAAATAACGGTTTTGAATAATATTTAAGTGTTTTTTTTTTAATTTTTCAAGGAATTAAATTGATTGAAATACAGTTATTTAGTATTTTTCTACAAAATGAATTGATTTAAATACAGGAAACAAATAATTAAATTCAAATATGTAAATAAATTGAAAGATCCGAAAACGAACTCTTTTATTGTTATTAAAATATTGAAATCGATTTTGATGTAATAGTTTATTCAGAGATATTGAATAAAAAATGAGATGTATACTTAACTTTGCGGTTTTCATAGTGATTTCTCAAACCCTCACTCCCTGCTACAATTGTCATAAACAACAGCACGTTGTGAAAATAATCTTCTATGAATAAATGTAAAAGTCTCCAGCACTGGGAATAAAAGTAAAAAAAAACTTCAAAATTCACATTTTTTTTTGTTTTTTGGAAAGAAGAAAAAAACTTTTATTTATTGGAGGACAGAGTAATGAAAAATGTGAAATTCAAAACATATATAAAAAGGGGTAATTTTACAGTAGATCAGTAATTCAAATAAAGACACAAATAAAAAAAATAGCAGAAGATTGTTCATTTATTGTGATATCTCTAAAAATCAATAGTAATTATCAATATAAGAAATTAAATTTTTCTTTGATTCTGAAAGATGAAATCTTGTAGAAAAAATCGATGTTAAAGGAACAGTTATATCATAGATTTGTCTATAACCAAAGTATTTTGTAATTGTGTGTAAGTGGTATTAGCCCGCAAATCTCAAATAGCACTAAATAATCAATTATAAAACTTATTGGTAATAAATTATTACATTTTTTAAGTATAATTACAATTAACAGTTGTCATTATGGAATTATTTTTTTTTGATTAACTTTTCCAATACTAAAAATAGAACTCAAAATAAGAGTTATCTTGAATTGAATAATTCAGATTTAGTACGACCTAAAAGTAATTATTGTTTTATTTTTTTTAATTTCAAAGATTAACTATATAATCATCAACATGAAAAAACAAAAGAACAATTAATGAATTTACTTTCTTTATTAAATCTGGTTGTAACAACAATATATTTTCAATATAGAAGAAATAATTGGTCAAAATAATATAAATAATTAATTATTTATTTTTTGAAAAAAATGGATTTTTTTTTGAACCGAATCTACCTTTCGTAACAAACTTACAAAAGATATTCTGCAACTTTGTAGTCTTAATATTAATAGCCCAACCTTTAAATTTGGTAAAATGAAAATTTTTGTGTAAAATTCTCGATGGTTTTTTACTACAACAAAGATTTATTTTTCATTGATCAAATCAACGTTAATTACTATTTTACTAATTGAATTTTTATAGACATGTGAACCCTGGAGACGAAATATAATTTATACTCAATAACCACATATACTTTGATTTTTGGCTTCTCCTTGCTAGAACATAATCCTTTAAACCGACCCTCTTAATACTTTTTTTTATTTATTATTCACTTTGGATGAAATTAAATCCATTTAACTGTAATTTTCCCATTAATAAACGAAAATTTTTATTTCAATTTCCAAAATGAAACAAATAATTATAACTTTGACAATCAACTTACCAGTGTAAAAATTTTATCTCAGAGTTAACTTTGAAATTTTATTTGTTCTCTAAAAATATCTTTTCATAACGATGTTGTAACGATCTTTGGATGTTCTTTAACTTATATTGTAGAATAATATTTTGGAAATTGAAACTAAAAATTCTCGTTCATTAATTACAAAATAACAGTATTAGACTTTAATTTGCATTTATAAGCATCAATTAATTATCAAAACAAATTGATTTCGAGCTTAAATTTCCGTACAAAAATCCAAGAAAAATGTCAAATACTGTAGTCAAAATAAAGCGTGCAAAAAAATTTCATTTGTGTTTCAAAATAAAATGCGTTTTTTTTTTGTGATAGAAGACCTAAAAATTAACCAATTAAAGAAACCGATAATAAACCCCAAAAAAATATGTTATTGGTTTCTTAAAATTCTATTATTTAAAAATCAATTCTAAAAATGAAGGATCAAATTGGAACATTTATCTCAAAAAATAGAGTAAATTTTTTGAGAATTTTATTAATTATGAAAAATTTTGAACAAATTACATTCATAATTTAAATTTTATTCAAAATAACCAGACCTTTACTTTCAAAATTCATTTGAACTTAGGTATACTATTGGGTAATAGTTTGGATGTAATTTGGAACAAGAAGAAAAAAAAGCACGTATTATATTTTGAAACACAGATTATCGTCGTTGTGCAGGCATTATTTTGATCACTGTCGAACGTAATTTAGAAATCATTACTATTAAATAAAAAGATTGTTTTTTTTATTAATACTCCCCTTGTTCAAGAATTAATCTAAAAAGTGGTTTTGGCATTAATTTATATCATCTTTGATGAATAATAGAAAAATTAAAAAAATAATATTAAATACAAAAGAAACACTCACAACTTGAGTAAAAAGTAAAACCAAATAACCCCCCTTCAATATTTTTGAAATTTAATAAAATACGAAAAGATTAATTTATTTTTTTCCAAGAGTTCTTTCTGAATTTAATATTTTTTTATTATTCTTATTCACAACAAAATGATGAATAAAATTACCGAACTGAAAAAACAAATATTTGAATTTGAAAAAAGATCTAAAAAGAAAGAAGAAAAATACAAGCAAACACTTGAAGAACTAAGCAAGAAGTTCGATCTACTACAAAAAGAAATCAAGAAAAAAAAAGATCAAAAAAAAAAGCTACTAAAGACAAAAAAGAAAAAAAAAGAGGAAGAAAATGGAAGTGAAGATGGGTATGAAAACGAAAAGAAAAAAAAAAAGGATAATGAAAAGAAAAAGAAGAATGATAAAAAAAAAAACAAAAACAAAAAAAACAATGAAAACCGTTATGACAATTCTAGTACCGACGAAGAAAAAGAAAGTGAGGACGAATATGAAAACGAAAAGAAAAATGAAAAGAAAAAGAAGAATGATAAAAAAAAAAACAAAAACAAAAAAAACAATAGTGACAATTGGAGTAGTACTGACGAAGAAAGTGAGAGTGGAAACAAAAAGAAAAAGAAAAAAAAAAAAGGTAACAATAAGCAAAAAACAATCAAGATCTTCAAAAAAGAATTCAATAAACTTAAAGAAGTGCTAGATAACTTTGGTGTGGATCTTCTGAGCCAATTAAGGGTTCCACCACAAAAAAAAGTCGATCTAAGAAGGATTTTTCTCAATAATTTTGAACAATTATTAAACATTAAACAAAAACCTACCTACGAAGATAACACGAGGAACAACAATTCAATAAATTTAGATCAACTTCAGCAGAGTTTAATATCTGTTCATACCAGTATTAACGTTATTGAAAAGAATTTGCAACAATTGGATTTTTATAAAAGTAATTTTGAAGAAATGGAAAACATTTTAAAACAATCGATACAAGAAAACAAATTCAAAAAAAAAGATATTCAAGATCAAATCATAAAACTTCAAGATGCCAAAAATGAGATTCTTCAAGAGCTCGCAGAAATTGAAAAAATGCACTTTCAAGGTAACACTTTTGGAAATAAAAATCAAAATAAAAAAAGTACGAAAGAACAGGAATTAATTAAAGAGATACTCAAAAGGGAAAAAGAAAGAAAGAAAACAATAAATGAAATCGATAAAAAGTTGAAGAAATACAAAAAGGAATACGACTCAAGTAAATCAGAAAGTGAGCCAGAAAGTGAAACTCAAATCAAAAATAAAAAGAAAAAAAATAAATCAAAAAAAAAAAAGAATAAAGAGGACAGTAGTGAAAAATCGGAAGAAAGTCGTGGATATGAAGACGACGAAGAAAGTGACGACTCTGATGACGATAACGATGGAGATCAAAATCAAGAGTTTGATGATTACAGTGAGGATGACAACAAAAATGACATCAAAGATGACTCTGAAGACTATTGTGAAGATGATGAAGATGACTATGATGGTGATTACCAAGACGATAGATATGATGATACGGACGATGACGATTATGAAAAGACTGGCAGTGAAGAAGATCAAGAAAGTGATGGCTCTGAAGAAGACAAGTCCAATAATGACAACAAAAATAGGGAAAGTGAAGTAAAAGATTCCAAGAAAAAACACAAGCATAAAAAGAGTAAGAAGAGCAAAAAAAGTGATAAGCACAAGCATAAACACAAACATAAACATAAAAAGAAAGATAAATAGGATAAGAAGAGTAAAAAAGGCCACCAAAGCAAGAATAATAATAAGAAACTTTAAAATTAATCCAAAAATCTCAAATTAAAGAAATTCAAAAATATTTTGCAAAAATTAAATTCCTTTTCAAGATTTTTTGGATATTTACAAATTTATTTTTTTTTATATTTGAAAAAACATTCTATACTGTTACTTTTTAAAATCCAATTATTAAGAATAAGTTATTGTATTCTGCACAATAAAATAATATTTCTGATTTGGTGTTCTGAAAATTTTTTTGTTGTTTGTTTTTTATTTCAAAATTGTTTTTAAGAAATAAACTAAATTTCATAATTAATAACCCAATTTTTTTTTATTTTTTTTTATTACTATTTTTTATTTTATTTTTAGAAGAAAAAAAAATATTCTAATATATAGAACTGAAAACTAAAATAGAAATTTTTTAATTATCATAGATATCTTCAATTTATAAAAATTTTTATTTTCAAAATTTGATTTGTAATGGGACAATTATTTTGAAATGGAGTTTATAATCAAAAATGTATGTTGAAATTTCTGGTCAGTTTGACATTTTGTAAATGTGAAGTATATATCATGAGCCTTATATTTTTATGATTTTTAATTATGAAACTTCTTTCAATATAAATATTGAAATCATCCTGAAATTCTGAAAAAGAGAATTATATAATCAAAATTAAATTAAATTAAAATTTTCAGATTTATCATTCTCCTTACATTTCATTCAAACACAGATTTTTATATAAAAATTTTTAAAAAAGAAAAAAAACAACGAAAACCCATTACAAAAATTGTTACAAATAACTTACAATTATAAATTGAAGAAAAATTCTATACTCTTTAGATATCAAGAACAACTAATAATTAAATCTGATTTCTAATTAATTTTATAGTAATTCGATATATATATATTAAAACATATCATTTTACAATTTTAAAATAATAAAAACCAAAAACTATAAAAAAGTGAGTAACAATTTATTGAAATGTGCCTTATTAATTTTTTTATACTGTAATTTCACTGAAAAAAAAGTTGAAAAACAATTTTTTTAAAATAATAAATAAAATCATTTTGAAAGGAATTTAAGAGTCTCAATTTGTACATGTGGTTATTTGTCAATTCAAAGATCTTTTAGTCTTTCATTATAATCTTTTGCAAAAAAAAAGAAAAAAAAAAAAAAAAAAAAAATTAAAACAAGCAGAAGAAAAATAAAAAAAAAATAAAAAAAAAAATAAAAATCTTTATGGACAATGTAAAAATGAATAATTATTCATTTATTTTTTCCAAAAACAAAAAAAAAATACAAAATATAACTACTGTTTCTTTGAACTATTTTGTATTTTTATTATTATTAAAATCTGGATTAAAGACAAATAAGACAAAAAATATATTAGTAAATTAATATCATTTTAAAGTCCTAGTACCAGTATAAAAGGAAAAAATGTCCGATTTTTTTTGTCATTTTTTTTTCTATCTGTTTTTTCAAAAACACAATGAAAAGAAGATTACCTGAAATGTAAAAATGATTACTCTTCAAACCTAGCCAAATATTTGGTTCAAAACTATAACTTTAGGATATTCCAAAAAAATTAATTTAAAAAAAATGACAAAATAATGATCATTTTTTACTTTTATACTGGTACTAGTGCTTGAAATCTTTTATTTTAAAAATGATGGAATTTAGGCAAATCTGGGGTATTAAGGAATATATACATTATATGGTAAATGTGATGTGTATTCTCACAAAGACTCTTTTGATGATGTTGATTTTGTGTAAAACAAATTAATGTAAAAAAAAGAAATAAAAAACTGTTTTTTATTTTCATTTTTTATACAAACTTTTTATCTTTGATTCGATTTGTCAAACGGTTTATTAAAGATTATTTAGTTCATTGGTGATGATATTTTTAAAATTGTAGAAAAAGTAGTATTTTTTTCCAAAAGGTGTCAATTTTGTCTGAAATAATATATAAGAACATGAAATATAAAAACACTAAAAAGGAACAATGTTAGTGATTTATTCTTATTATACTTTAAATGTGATCAAGATAAATTCAAGAAACCCTTGTAAAATAAAAAAAAATATTATCCTTATTATTAATTTTTTTAACTTTAGATCAAGAATGAAAATATTAATGTTGTTAATAGCATAATTACAATTGAAAAATGAGAACCGGCATCTGTAGTATTATCATCATCATCATCGCCACCATTATTATCAATATCAGTACAGCTCTGATATACAGCACCAGTGTCCACGTCGTCAATTGGAATTAATCTATAAGAAAGCGTTTTAATTATTATAAAAAGAATAATTGTTTTTTTTATTTATCAAAAAAAAAAATAAAATTTTTAATTATTAAATTAAATCAGAAAAGAAAATATCAAATATTATTATTCAAAAAAGATATAAAACTAAAGTTAAACATTAAAAAAATTTTCTCAAAAATAATTTTTACCCAAAATTATCATCTTTTTGGGATTATTCTCATTTTTTTAAAAAAAAAATAGTTTCTGAACATCCATTTTTAGAAATTCAATTATCTTAGATATTCTTTCAAAATATTTATATTTAATTTCAATCATTTATACTTGATAAAAATATTTCAAGAATGAGAAATAATTTTTGTAAAAAAATTAATTTCAAATAGTTCAGAAAACTTTTAATTGTAGAGTTATTTGTCTATAATTCTTCTTGATTATTTTTTAAAATCTAAATGAAACTTTTCTCATTTATCAATTTAAATTTTAATCATATGTTCATTTAAATAAGGTTTCATTAAAGTAAATAAATCTATTTTTTTCACTCAATTCGTTACAAAATAATATATATATATATAAATCCATTGATATGTAAAATTAAAATTATTAAAAATAATTTTTTGGAAGAAAAAAAAATATTTTGAATCTTTCCGATAAAACTCGTAATATTTATTAAAATATTTTAAGAAATAATTTTGTTTTAACTTATTTTTGATGGTTTTTCTTTTATATTTGGAGTTCATGTATCAACTTTTTGTGAGAAAAAATTGGAATTCTAAATGAATTTTTCTATTTTCATCACCCTTTACACCTTAATTTATTATATTTTTTACTTAATTGAAATTTTTTTTCATTTCTTTGTTTTTTTTTTTTTTTATCTTTTTCTTTTAGATTTAATCTAAAAGAAAATGAAGATAATTCAATCTATAAATTATTCATCAAATACAAGTTAAACAAGTTAGACAAAAAAAAAATGAATCATTAGATATTCGAAAGGAAATTTTAAACAAAGCAATTTCTTTTTCGTTTTTTATTAGTAGAATTTCACCTTTTAAATTTCAACAAAAAAATCTTCAATTTTATAGATTGTTTTAGATCATTTGGAAATTCAATTTTAAATCTAAAAAATCGAAAAATTTAAACAATTTTTACAAATAGAAACTTATTAAGAAAAAAAATTCGAAAGACCAAAAAATATTATTTTTTGGTTTGTATTCAAAAAATAAAAAATACTTTTATCATTAAAAAAATTTTTTAAGGCGGAAAAATGAAAAGCAATCGGTTGCTTAGATACTATTATTTTAGTTCTGAATTTGATCTAATTTCATTTTAAATCGATTTTATATTCCAATTAATTAATTATTTTTTTTTTTACTTTTAGTGCATATTCTTCCAATATATACATTTATATATATATATAAACTTTGACTCACTCAAAGGACCCCAGCCAAAAAATGATTTTTTAATTTTTTTGAGCTATAGTCTTTCCTACATTATTTCTAGGATAAAAAACGTTTAAATATATTTATAATTTCAGAAAGTGCAGTCAAGTGCCGTAGAGTGCTGTAGAGTGCCTAGGTTTTCTTGATTTTTTCTGTTTTATTTGTTAAATCTATCGATTTTCGTTAGGTTTTTTTTAATTTTTGAAATAAAATAGAAAACCTCAAAAAAACCTAACGAAAATCAATCGATTTTCCAAATAAAATAGAAAACTTCAAAAAAACCTAGAATACTTCACAAATAAACAGAAAACTCAAGAAAGCCTAACAGCGCTTTTCCAAGATTCAAAAGAATAGAGAAAAATCAGAAGATTTTACTCAATTCTTTTAAATTTTGGAAAAGCTAAACGCGGTTTTTTTCACTTTTTGTTTTTGTTTTTAAAATCTATTGATTTTCTAATCAAACCAAAATTAAAAAAAAACCTAACTGCAAACAGGAGTAATTTTGTTGAATCAGCTTTCTTCAAAATATTAATAAAAATAAAATAAAAATTCAATTTTTTTTTAAAAAATCAAGCAACATAAGATTGTTCCGAAAGAAGAGAAATAATAAACTTCGGATTAGAGTTGATATTCATAAAAGAAAAACCTTAATAAACTCTAAATTTTGAAAAAAATAAAATGTAAAAAAACATTTTTTTGGATACATTCATTGGAAGTTCACATGGTAAATTTCTCAATTTAAATCAATAATACAAGATTAAAACTAAACTAGACTCGTTTATAACTCTTAAATAAACTATAATTAGTAATAAAAATAAAAAAATTCAATTTCACTAGAATTAAATTCTAGACTTGTGTTAATAATAATTATTCAATCATTAACTTTTTTGAAAAAAAAAAAAAACTAATTTTTTTGATAATCCAAAAAAATCTCAATTCATTTAATATTTAATTAACTCTTCGATCATTACATCTTATTAATAAAATTAGAAAAATTAAATTCTACTTGTTAATAATAAAAGTTTTGGAACATATTTGATACAACATATAAAAAAAATAAATTCCTGAAATAATATTCAATATACTTTTACTCAAATACTCTAATTTTTTTGTTATTGTTATTATTATTATTTAATTTAACTAAGGCAAAGAATAACATCCTGACTAAATAAAGTATCGAATCAAATGGAATTGTTAAAAATGTAAGAATAGAATGAAATAAAGTAATTAATATTACCTAATATTATCAAAGTATAATCCATCATGCTTGTTAGCAATGAATTTTAAATTTTTTACCGAATCCGTGCATGCTAATGGTGACATTGGAGCTTGGATCACTTGCCATTCATCAGTAATGGTTTTATCGACTGCTACACAGTCACAATCATCCCAACAAAGACTGAGTGATTCAAAGTTTTCGCTAGTGGAAGTACGTACAGCAAATTCAATATCAGAAAAGGCATTTGCATTAAAAGATGCTGAAGATCCCAAGATAAATCCTGCGCTTTCGGTTGTAGATCCTGTGTCAAGGCATTTTGATCCTTCGTAACAATTTGATGACCTTTCAGGATTGAAATTATCTAATGAATGAATATTGATATATTAATAATTAATTGGGTATTAAAAAAAAAAAAAAAAAAAAAATCGGGAATAAAATTAATTTCAAAGTTTATATGGTGGGAAAAATGGAATATTTTTGTTTCATAAATATGATTTCTTCTCAGAATTGTACTCTAGAAGTAGTATAGCTCTTAATTCGGAGATAAAATATATTCTTATTGAATGATATATAGGGTAAATATTGTGGTAATTGGAAGTTATTCAATTAATTGAATAATATTTTTTAATTAAAATATTTTATTTTCAGAAAGAAAGAACATTTGATAAAATTTTATCAGACTAATTCCCTCTACAAGGCTTCTTGATCAAAATTATGGAATTTATTGTTCTTGCCAATATTTTTTCATCAAAGCTCTTATGGTTAGAAAACTTAAAATAATAAAGAAAAAGTAATAATAAAAAATTTGAAAACAAAAAATACTTAAAATAGTAAAATATATATATAAATTTGGGTACCTAGTGCCCCCACTCTGAGAGGTAGTGTCTAGTTTTTTATTTTTTTTTTTATTCAAAAAAACGGACTAAAAACAAAGATTTTACTGCATTATTTTAAATTAAAAAAAAAAACTAACAACAGCGGAATATCAACTATTAATCACAGATTGTGGAATTTTTATCTGTAATCGATAATCTTTCGAGTGGGTTTTTTTGCCCCTCCTGTGAATTCAGGAGAGGTGTCGTAAAGTGGCTTTTTTTTTAATTTGAGAAATATACATAAAATTTAAATAAATTTTCTTTTAATTTTTAAAATTAAAGAAAATCTCAAGAAGATTTTCCAGAATTTAAAAGAATAGTATAAAATCAAGAAAACCTAGGCACTCTACGGCGCTTTTCCAAGATTCAAAAGAATAGAGAAAAATCTAGGATTTAACTCAATTCTTTTGAATTCTGGGAAACTTAACGCCAAGGATACGTTTGTAATTTGGTCATGTAAATGATTTATTTTTTTTTATTTAAAATATTTTTTTTATTTTTCTTCTTCTCTTTTTTTATTTGATACAATTTTCTTTAATTACTCATTTCTCAAAATAAATAATAAATAAATGTTCTAAATTTTCAAGGGATTACATTCCATGAAGTGAATTACAACCTCTCTAGATTTTAATTGTTGTTAGATATGGTATTATACTAAGCAATGCATTTTTTAATTTTGTTTCTTGGTAATCTCAAAAAAATCAAAAAAAAATTTTATATAAAGCAAAATGTTCATAAAAAGTAATATTTGAGATCATTCTAAACTTACTAAAAAGGGTAAGTGTTTGTAATGTTAAATTGAGTTTTAGAATACTTTTCGGAAAAAATTTGTATTTGATATTAATAGTCGAATCATTTTAAAAAAGTGGGCACGAAAAGTTTTTCAAAGTATCAGCAAAACTGCGTAAGAGAATCTGTTAAACTCATTGAACAACGCTTTGAGTAACTTTTTGTTCTCACTTTTTTAAAACAGATGTAATCCGACATATTATTTTTTATATATTACTAAATAAAAAGATGCTGGGTTTCTGTTTTGTAATTGTATAAACAATTCATATTTGAAAAATATTAAATTCTAATAGAGAAGACCCAAAAGAAGACGATGAGAAAAAAAATAAGAAAAAGAAGAAAATGATATACCAAATCCCCATTGGTGAACAAACCACCATTCAGTTAGCCATACTTCCCCTTCAAAATAAGCACGGCAATTGTCTGCTCCCCATGTACAAGAATCTGTACCTGATCTGAAATCAACATTTTCTTTATATATCCATTCTGATGGCCCATTCCAAGGACATTCATTTGTTTGTACGCCAGAATCGAATTGTCCATTGAAGGTAAATCTTGCTTCGTCTGGATTAGAATCGGGAATTTTGAATTCATTGGATTCAATTGTTTCACCATTAATTGATGTTATTCTTAGGATTATTGAATCACCACCATTTGTAATCTTTCCATTATGGGTTGAGATCTTTTGATCTCCTGTTCCATCACTTCTCCAGACGAATTTGTTCGTCCATGTACGTGGTAGTTCAATCCATTCATTGTCTTCATTAACACCTTCACCGGCACCTTTTTTTTCCATTTTGCTTACACCAACCGAATATCGATATGGTGTAAAGGCAACAGACCAGACGTTAGAGCCAGATTCTGGTAAGTAAAATCCAATGTTTTTATCTATTAATAGGTTTTATATAATACATATATTTTACATTCGAAAAATTTTTAAAGAAAAATGTTACTGTATAAAATTAATTAAAAAAAAAAAATTTCAAAACAAGATAAAAAATATTTTGTTTTAATATTTTATTGCCAAACCAATCGATATTTAACGTTAAAAAAAACACAAACATCCATTATCATACGTATTTGTATGAAAAAATCCAAAATATAAATCTCTAATGAGTAAATTTAATTAACATCTCTTTCAGGATTGCAAAAACCAGAGAAATCTTAAAAATCACAGAAACCATATAAATTGCAGAGATCACAGAAATCATAAGAATCATAGGAACCATAGAAATCACAGAAACCTCAGAAATCAAAGAAACCTCAGAAAAAGATTATCCAAACTTACACCAAACCCACCACAAGTCACTCTCGTGAGCTCTTTATTGAAAACCTAAATTCACATCTCTTAATAAGTTGTTAGAATAAACATTTTTTGATAGTAAATTTATTTTGAAAACTATGTTTAATTTTTTCTTAAACTTTGTATCTATTTTTTTCTTTTTTAATATTTACTAAACTATTTTTCAGTCAAAGGGGGCCAGTGGTAATGATATAATACATGTTTTTAAAGGGTTTGCATAGATATTAGATGAAAATTTTTATTTTCGAAATTTTCAAAATTGAAATCATTTTTTCACATTTTTACACATTTTTGTTTTTTTTTTTCGATTTTTTTTTTAAAACTTCATTCAGTTGCAAAAAATTTTTTTATTGCAAGATCAATAGTCACTTGGTAAAAACGTGTTATTCTAAGGTTATTGAAACCATGAAAAAGATTGTTTAGAAATCATATTGATTTCTATTGCAATTCTATTCGATCTTTGATCATGATATTTGTTTAATAAATGTGAAAAATTTTCACTTCATTTTCATTTCCTTTTTCAAATAGAAACTACAAATACCAACAAACTTCGTTTGGGGGCTTAATTTTTAAAAGAAAAGTATGTAAAATGAAGTGAAAAATGTTTCATATTTATTATTCAAATACAAGTAGAAGTTCAAAACGAACATCGTTGTTTTTCTCAATTGAGTCATTAAGAATTTGAGTTTTTCAATTTTTAAGAAAATCTATTGGTTAATTAGTTTTCTTTCAGACTTATATCAACAATTCTTTGAGGTGTATTATTCTGTTTATTTCTTATTTGTTCTTCAAAGGTCAATTATATAAAATAATTGATATTTGAAAAAAACGTTGGGCCCCTTTGAATGAAACAGAGTTTATTATTATTTTAACGTTATTTTTTCCCTAAATAAAATAATCATAATTTTTCAATTCATTTTTATCAAGTCTATTTTTGAAAAATCCAAAAATTTTATTTTATAATTTTTCTTATAACGTCCACGTTTGCTAGAAAAAGTATAGTGAATAAGCACAAGATTATACACTGTTTGAAATTTTTTATGTATCAAAAAAAAACTTTGTTCAATTTCAAGTAATTTTTCTTCATTTCTTAGAAAAAAATTTTTATTTTAAAAATTTGTTTTGATTTGCAAAGCAAAATAGTCTAATAAAAATTTGATGTGATCAGATTCTATACAAGCAAAAAAAATTCAAACTTTTTTCGTTTTTTTTTTAAATAAATTAATTAACATTTAAAAAATCGTTTTCCTCAATATCAAGTATTTTATTCCTCTTGATGAACTTTTCTCTTTGGGTAAGTTGATTTTATACGAACTACGATCAAAAATAAATTTGTTTTTGAATTATCTTAATAAAAGAAAATGAAAGAAAGAAGGCAATAAAAAGAGGAAATAAAGTTAAATTATCTTGTATTGATTTAAAGTTTAATCTTTAAGTGGATTTTTTTTTTTATCCCAATTTATCCTTTGATCATTTTATTTTTATTTAATAACATTCAGATTAAATACTCTTGTTGGTTTTGTTTTTTTTTTAAATTCATTTTTGAAAAATGATCTCTTCTGAATACTGCTAAACGAAAATATATTTATCTTTTTAAGAAATATTATTTCCTAAAGATTTTAAGATTTCCTTTTTTTCACTTGGTTTATCACAATAATAATCACAAATTCAAATACACCCCAAGGTCTGTAAAGTTTTTCGATTATTGAATTATAGATTAAATCGTTCCATAAAATATTTTATAATGTAATAAAACAAAAAAACATTTTGTAACTTATTTTGGTAAATTAACAGAAAAAACATTCAAAAATTTACCACTTGGCATCAATTTAAAGTGAATTTTCTCAAAATTTGTAGAAACCTTGTTTTTGTCAAAGGGTATCAAAAAAATTTTTTTTCAAATATCAATTATTTTTTATCATTGACCTTTGAAGAAATAAATAAGAAATAAGCAGAATAATACACCTCAGAAAATAGTTGGTATCCATATGACATAAAACTAATTAATCAATAGATTTTCGAAAAAATTGAAAAACTCAAATTCTTAGTGACACATTGAGAAAAACAACGATGTTCGTTTTGATCTTGTATTGAAAATCGAAGAAAATTCCAATAGAAATCAATATGATTTTTCTACAATCATTTCAACTGTTTTTGTAACCTTAGAATAATATGTTTTTACCAACTGACTATCGATCTTGTAAAAAAAAAAGATCTTGCAATTGAATTACTATATCAAAAAAAAAAAAAGTAGAAATGTGCAAAAGCAAATATGTGAAAAAATGATTTCAATGTTTAAGTTCCAAAAATTAAAATTTTTATCTAATATCTATGCAAACCCTTTAAACACATGTATTTTACCTATTACAACTGGACTCCTTTGACTGAAAAATAGTTTACATTTTTTTTTTTTTTGGGTTTAAATGTTCAGAAATTTGTAAAATCTCCTAATCTTTGTTTTTTTAAGGTTGTGAACTGTTTCAAAAGTAGATTTATTAAATTATAAAAAAACGGAAATTGAAATAAAAATGTTTTTAACATTTTTTTTTAATTTGTCAATATTATCTTGCAATTGCAAATTGTTTTAAAATTGGTATTTTTTTCAATGTATGATCCTGTGTATATTCCATAATGTCCGTTTCTGTGGGTTTTTTTATCCTGAAAGAGAGATCAAAAAGATTTTAAACAAAAACCTAAATCAAAAATTTGAAGAAAAAAAAGTGTTTCTTTGAGATGCTTAGTTTTTTAAGGACTACCTTTTCAGGCGAAAAAGGTGAAATTGTTGATAAAAATGCTCTTGAAAGGGTTCCATAATCTCAGTTATAATTACCCACTTAGAATTTCTTTTTCAAAAAAATAGTAAATTTTCATAATTCCAAACAATTTTTAACAATTCTACCTTTCTTGTGTTCATTCCAATATTTGATTTTAATATTTCATAATTTCCATTTCAAATCTATAACAACAAAACAATTTCCCAAGCTGTTCTAAATATTTTTTAAAGTTAACTTTGACAAATTTGAAATAATTTAAATTTGAACCTTGGAATTAAAAATCCCTTAGAGTCATTTTTTAAAAAATCCATTTCAAAAATCTATTTGAAACTTATTTGTGATGATTTTAACTTTTAAAAAAGTAATGTTTTATCCAATTTCTTCAGAGTGAAAAATTCTTTTTGAGAAGTAAAAGTAAAATAACACAAGAACTCAATACTCTCCGTGGGCGTAAACGTAGTCCTTAAAGTCTGTGATTTTCTATTTTAGAATTTTTAATATTACTACCAAGTTTAGGAAGGAATAAGGAAGAGCTTGCTTTTAAAGGAAAAAATTTTTCTTTTTGAAATAGATTTGTAAAGGTTAGGTGTTCACCAACAAGACATAATTTTGTTTAGTCACCTCTTTTCAATAATAAAAAAAAAAAAAAAAAAAAAGATTAGGTGCTTTTTCTCCTTATGAGCAAGACGTAACAAGTTTTTGGTTAACTAAAGTAATTCTTTTCATTTGTTTATTAGAAAATTACAGAAGGAGGATTTTGTTTGGAGTGTCTCAGAAATTTTAAAATTCAAAAATGTTTTGACTTGTTTTGTTTTTGAGTTTTTTTTTTTTTTTTTGATCTTTATTTCTTTTTAATTTTAAACAAATTTTTTGAACAATTGGGTATTGTGTCTCTTTGTGTCTTGAAAATTTTAATTGTAAAGTTTGTTCATTTTTCGAAAATGGCAAACAGAAATTTCAAAAATAAAGGAAATTTGAAAAAGGCAATTGGAGGAATTGAAAGGCAAGAGAAAAAAAAAAAAAACGACAATTACCATCAGTTGGGCAAGGAACAATATGGTAAGTTGCTTGTTCCATTCCTAAAGAGTCACCTACACACCTCCAATATTCTTCTCCGGAAGTTTGCCCGACATAGTTAATATCAAGTTGAACAATATCGTTTGCACATTGTTGCCCTACAGTGTTATAGTCACAAATGTCTGCAACCATAAATGTTAGTTCCCCATTGGTTCCTCTGATTGTAACACACTCCCCACAGCGTTGTCCACAGTTAATAAAATTTGTCGTTTGGCATTCTTCCATTGCAAGATCAGTTTCCCTTCCATTATAGAAGTCTTGGCTTGCAGCTAAAACCTTCCCATCTCGAAATAAAGGTACATCGTCCTTGACTGGATTAAACCCACAGGTGCCTCCATTTAAATCATAAATGGTGATACGTGTTGTGTTACAAGTTGTGCAGAATGTGGTAGGTATTAAACACACCGAAATAAAAATAAAATAAAAATACAAACGAGTGAGACTCATTATGGTTTTTATTGTCAAAAAAAAAGTCAAAATAAAAATGAAAAAAATGAAAAGTCTCGAATTTATTGGGACTTACCTGATAATTGATTTGGGGTTTTTAAAAAAAAAATCTATTTTAACAAACACTCCTCTTTACATGTGTTTGTCAATGAATTAATTTCAAAATCTATTTCTCACTAATAAAGTTTGGTTTTTTGTTTTTTGTTTTTTAATTTTCACTTTCCATATTTATTCGTATTTTACAAACAAACTCAAGTATTCGCCTAATTTTTAAGTTTCCGAGTTTTTTTCTTAGGGCTTGTAACAAGTTTCCTGTCTTGAGTGTGTGCTAATAAAGAAATCTTTTTTAAATATTAAATTTATTTTTTTTAAGATCTTCTGTTATTTGGGTAAATTACTTTTTAGAGATTCCAAAAAAGAATATCGCTTGAAGTGAATTGGAAACCAAATTTCACTGGATTGGACTGATTTTTTCGTGTCATCTATATCTTTAAGTGAAATTGTAAATTTTAAGGGGATATAATTTATGTTGATTTTATATTTTTAAAATCTTCAATAATCACCCCCTTCATTTCAGGTTCAATATGTTTACCCAATAATCCAAGTATAAAAAAATAAAAACAAATTATCCCATAAAATTGAAAGAAGAAAGTATAAGCAAATTCTTTGTCAAGATTTCTTTACAAAAGAAAAATCAGGAAAGATAAGCGAAATATTTTCAAGTTTATTATTGAAATACAATTAGAGTTGAGGGTAAGGGTATAAAAAAAATGAATTTAACGAATAGTATATAAAGTAAGATGTAAATAGATTTGATTTAAATGTTGCCTTGTTTTTTTGGGATTTTTGGAATTGTTTTTGGTTGATAAATAGATGAATTTTAAATTTCAAACACTCCTTTCGAAAAAAAAAAAAATTACAATATTTTGCAATTTTTTTTAAGTCATTGACATTGAAATCATTTTTTTTTGAGTGATGTACTGTATTTCCAAACCCATAGAATATAAAATTAGGATGGTGCTTTCAAAAACCAAGAAACTTGATATTTTTTTTTTGGGTAAGTTATCTCTTCAATGACTGATTTCTGTATTTTTTTCCTTTTTACCACGGGCTGAATCTTCTTTATAATGGGAAGAAGATTTTCAAAGGGAAAAGTCCAATTGGCTACTTACTCAAATTGAAATACTGAAACACAAAAGTATGGTAACTTGAAAAGAAATTACAAAAAAGTAAAAGACACAAAATACTGTGATTTAAGTAAATCAGATCAAAAAAAAAAAAAAAAAGAAATTAAATTTCGATCCCCAAGTGAACATTTTTGAAAAATTATCAAATTAAATTAAATTAACCAAAACTGTTTTGGTTGTGATTTTGGGTGTTTCTTAAAGGAGAAATAGATTTTTTACCTATTTCTTTTGAGAACCCCCTTTTTAAATTTCGTTTTCTTTTTTTTTCTTTTTTTCATTATTTCTTTTCAACTTTTTGTTTTTAAACCCTGAAACCATAAAGAAAATTTGGGTAGTTTTTTCCTTGAATAAACATGAAATTTAGGATTTTAATACTGGTATTTGAATAATAAATCGGAAAAAAATTTCACTTCATCTTCCCTTTCAATTTTTTTTTTTAACTAAGGAACTTTTAAAGAAAGAGATTGTAAATTGTGTCTCTACTTATTTGTTTGGCACTTTTTATTTCAATTCATATTGGTATATTTGATATATTGTGTCAACATTGAATGCCAAATGAAATAAAGAGTAGTGCTTGAAATAATAATAATCAACTGAGATTTTATCCCATTTGAATTTCAAATACCAGTATGAAATTTTCTTTTTAGACAATTAAGTAAAAAGGTATTTAGAGTGTAATTTACACTTTTTCAATTCAGATAATAATAAGAATAATTTTTTCATCCTTAAGTTCGAATTTGTTTTTTTGAAACCCTAGGGTCTCTGTTTTTTTTTGTTTTTTTTCTGAAATTTTTTTTCTAGAAAGACTCTTTTCATAGATTAGGGATAAAAATGTTCTCAAAAAAATTAAAGAAATGAAAATATCTAAGAGTTATATTTTCAGGCGAAAGTCATAGTAAAATTGAAAATAATAAGAGATCAATTTTTAATATTTTAATTATTTTTCTTCTTCTCTTTTTTTTATTTGATGATTATTCTTTAATTACTCCTTTCTATAAATAAATAAATAAGAGATCAATTTTTAACTAAAAAATTAAATTAACTTTTAGGACATTTTTCTTTTGGGATGAAATAAAAAACCCTTTTTAATAATTTTAAAATTCTTTACACATCCCCACTTACAAAAGGTATATATATATATATATAAAAACTAAATGTCAAAATTTTTGACTCATTTTATAATGTTAATAGAAGTTGTTTTGAGGGTTTATCCCTTATTCTTATCAAAAAAATATTTTTAAATTTTTTGATCCGAATCATTTTTTCTCATTTTTTAAATTTTTTTTTTGCTTTTTCAAATTTCTTTTTTTGCTTTTTCAATTTTTTTTGGCTAGTTTTCCTTTTTCTTTTTGATTCTTTTTTTGATACTTTTAACTTTTGCGTGAAAATCATTTGGAAAAAAAAAAGAGATCTTCGAAAAGACTAATAACCACTAACAAAATTTAGGCTATGTAATGTCTATGAAAATGAATTTAATTAATTGTAAGTAAAAAATCTTCTGGTTCGACTTTTTTTTCAGTGAAAGAACAGTAATAAAAAATCGGACAGGCCCATTTCAAAAATTGTTACTTACTTTTTTTTTTTTTTTGGTTTTATTTATTTTTTTTTAATTTTTAAAATATCTGGTTTTTATATATTTGGAATGATTTAAAAGTGAATTTCAAATCATATTTGATTATTAGTTGTTCTTGGATACCAAAGGATATATAAACCCAATTTCACTCAAGGGACCCAGTGAAAAATAAAAAAGTCACTTTTTATTACAGTCAGTTTCACTTTTAAGGCACAAACTTTCAACGAGATTTAAGGCACAAAAAAAATCTCAAATTAAGGCACACAATTCAAATTCTAGTAAAAATAAATTGTAAAAAAAAAATTCCAAATTTTGTGCCTTAATTTGAGATTTTTTTGTGCCTTAAATTTCGTTGAAAGTTTGTGCCTTAAAAGTGAAACTGACTGTAGAAATCAACCAAAATTAGATTGTTTAGAAATATAAGTATTAACAAACTCCATACAGTCAGTTTCACTTTTAAGGCACAAACTTTCAACGAAATTTAAGGCACAAAAAAATCTCAAATTAAAGCACAATTTTTTGGAATTTTAATTTTCACAAATTATTTTACTAGAATTTGAATTTTGTGCCTTAATTTAAGATTTTTATTGTGCCTTAAATTTCGTAGAAAGTTTGTGCCTTAAAAGTGAAACTGACTGTATTAGATTCGATAATCATGAAAGAAAATACCTGAACAAATTATAGATTTCAAAAAAAAATAAAATGTTAAAAAAAATTTTGTGACCTTTTCTTTGTAATATCTTGTGCAAAATTCTCAATTTCTATAAGAAAATTAAAATTGTTGACAACAAGATTTTTCTTGTGTAAATATATGAATTTTAAAATAACCTACAAAGCCTAACATTTCTTAATGTTAATTTGTGTTTCAAATTTAATTTTTAAAAAAAATTAAAAAAAAAGAAAAGAAGTTTAAAAAAAAAAAAAATCAAAAAAAAAAATTGATTAAATGAGAAAAAATGTTTTTGAACTAAAAATTGAAATTTTATTTTGAGAAGAATAATGAATTAAACTTATAGAATGTTTCTAATTCTTCAATAAAACTGGGCCTCTTTGACTGAAAAAGAGTTTATAAATTTTTTCAATTGATTATTTCAAGTGACATAACAATTTTTAAAATGGTGTTTTTATATATGTGTGTGAGTTTTTCTTATTTCATAATTTTTTTTAAAAAAATACAGTCAGTTTCACTTTTAAGGCACAAACTTTCAACGAAATTTAAGGCACAAAAAAATCTCAAATTAAGGCACAAAATTTAAATTCTAGTATAAATAAATTGTAAAAATTAAAATTACAAATTTTGTGCCTTAATTTGAGATTTTTTTGTGCCTTAAATTTCGTTGAAAGTTTGTGCCTTAAAAGTGAAACTGACTGTAGGTTTCTGGACTTTTTTTTTTTTTTTCGATCTTTGGGATCTTTAAACCCATTCTATTTCCTTTACTATTTTTTTTTGAGAGTTTTGTTAGGGGTAGTTGAGTAATTCTCCCAACAAAGTAACAATACCTCGAAATCAACTGATCGGGTTGTTTAACATTAGGTGGTGGTTTGAGAAACTTAACAAGCATCCCTTTAGACAGGTGCCTTTAATATTTTTTACTTTTGTAATGCTATCTCAACCACAAACTTGATGAATTGGTAAAATAGAGAAATTTTAGTCTTTAATGGCAATTGCTTCGATCTTTTTGTGTTGGAAAATGGAATTTTAATTGTTGTTTATATTGCCCTTTCTACACAACAAACCCAAAATATAAAATCCCAATTGATAGATTTGTGTTCCTTTGAAAAAATGCTTTGTGTTTTTCCAAATTAAAAAAAAATTTAAAAGTTAGAACAAAAAATAAACAAAAAAAAACTCTTTTGTAAATTAGTTAAAACACAAAACCAATTCAAGACTTCAAAATAGCATTACCAAAATTTCAGATCCTTCAAGAAATTGAAAAAAAATTCCCTTCGTCAAATCCAAACATTTTCTCTCAAAATTTTCGACTTCCAAAATGATATTGGGAAAATGTCACTCCACTTTATATTGAAGTATGTTAGAGATTGTGGTGAGTGTAGCCACCCATTTGAAAAGAAAGTGGAGTGACGTTTTCCTAATATCAAAAAAAATAGCTTTTTATTTTTACCTTGCTTTGTTGGGATTTTTCGAAAAGTTTTTGGATCAAAAATGATTTTAGTCAAAATCTTATTATGTTAAAAATTGGCAATATTTTGACTTTCCCTCAATTCCTTGTATTTTAAAGATCTTAATTTATTTACTGCTTTGTATTTCAATGCCCACAGAGCATAAAATTCAGATAGTCCTTAAGAGTTTTTGACCAATTCCAAAAAGAGTCAAATCATTTTCAAAAAGTGTGGAACAAAAGTTTTCAAAATTACTCGACTTTCAGGCAATTTATCTAAAAAAAAAATATATTCAAACCTATCTTTTTACAATTTCACATTCTGAGATTTGTTGAAAGTTACGGAAGGGTACCAACAAATCGTATAATATTTGTTGTAAGTAGAAGTGAAGGCAAAAATAAAGGTGTTTTTTTCTGTTTAAAAAATAAAAAATAGTTTTCTCAAATAAAAAGAAAAGAGCAAAAAAAAGAAAAAAGCCAAAGATGCTGATAAAATCTATTATGAAATGAAAGGTAATTCAATAAATTTGAAATACACTCAATTCTACTTGTTTTTTCTTTTTTGTGTTAATACTTTTCTTTTTAAAGAATTAATTTTTAAAAATTTATCAAAAAAGAAAGTAAACAGAATGAAAAAGAATAGAAAAAAAAAAAAAAATAGAGATCAAAAAGGAAAATTAATTATTTGTTGTTTCTTTTGCGTTCTTTTTCTTCAAGTTTTTCTTTCCAGCTATGGAGGCACATCAAGCCAAAGATAACATACAAAACACCTACAGCTACTGCGCACCAACCTGAAATGTCTTTAATTGTGTTAACAGTTTCATCACCGAAGGAGTAAGATGCAAGTGTAAGGATTCCACAAAACATATGGAACATACCTCTTCCTGGCCAAACGGCCAAAAACTTGATTGATTCGAGAATGTATTGATGTTCAAATTCACAGATCATCATAATAAAGGCAAAAATAATATTATATACACGAAGTAATAAAGCCATTACGCCATCAACAGAATCAGGCCGAAGCTTGATTAAGATCAAAAGATTTGCAACAATCAAAAAGACTGCAATTGTAATTGTTAAAACTTTCATTGTACGATACAACCATAAAAACCAAGACTGTGAGTCTCCCATCTTCGAGGATCAATAAAAAGGATATTTTTGAAAATTAATTAAAAAGTAAAAAATAAAATTTATTTATTTTTATTTTTCTGATCGGAGAAGTGTATATTACACCCTATCTGCCCTTTTACTTTAAATTCTGGATGGAAATTTAATCTTCAAATCATTATTTCGTGATTGTCAATTCCAAAAAGGATCTTGATTTAAAAGTAAATACTTTAGATTTATTTCATTGAAGTTGTTTTAGAATAATCTATTTTTGTCATAAGAAGGTAGCACCCTGAAAAAATAATTACAATTTTTGAATCTTTCTTGGTTTTCCAACTATAAAAAGAAAATTTTTCTCAAAAGCTCACAATTGTTTTTCGAAATTTAAATTCGAAAAAAAAAAGCAAGAACTTCACAAAATCAAATAAAAAATGTAATATAGTTCATCCACCTTTTTATATATTGGGAGAAAATTTAAATTTGGTCAATATGATTTGAAAGGTATTGTGATCATTACAACTTTACACAAAGCCGAAACCCAAAACTACTGTAGTCAAAATAAAGCGTGCAAAAAAATTTTATGCGTGTTTCAAAATAAAATGCGTTTTTTTTTTGTGATAGAAAACCTATACATCAACTAATCAAAGAAACTGATAATAAACCCTAAATAAATATGGTGTTGGTTTCTTAAAGTTCTATTATTTAAAAAGAAATTCTAAAAATGAAGGATCAAATTGAAAAATTTATCTCAAAAAATAGAGTAAATTTTCTAAGAAAATTTTATCAATTCAAAAAAATTGAGAATATTATGGAAAATTTTCAACTATTTGCATGAATAATTTAAATTTTAGTGAAAATAACCAGACCTTTACTTTCAAAATTGATTTGAACTTAGGTATACTTTTGGTAGTAGATTGGATGTTGCCTTGGTACAAGAAGAAAAAAAAGCATGGATAATATTTTGAAACTCCTATTATAGTGGTTGTGCACGCTTTATTTTGATCACTGTAGATAAGAAAATCGGTCCATTTTTTTTTTACTTTTTCCACAAATACATTTAAATTGTTATTCCAATAGTGTACAGCCAACCAAATCAAATTTAAAGGTTAACTTTATGATATTTTATTATAATTTACAATTATGAATTGAATCTGATCAAAATTTTTTTGATGTATATTTTTTTTTATCTCAAACATTTTATTTGGAAAAATTTAACTATCATATTTCAAACAACTACTGATAAGAAAGTGGTTGTATCACAAAAAAGTTTAGGATAGTATTGAAGTCACTGTGGAAAGATTTTCGGAAATCCTTTAGTAATTAGGGAAAGTTTTGAAAATTTTCTTTTCTTTTTTTGAATACTAGAGATATTCGCAAACATTTTAAAAATTATGAAATAATACTCATTTCATAAAAAAGATTCATTTTCACTTCATTAATTATTTTCATGAATTTGATAATTTAATGAAAAATTCATTATTAGTGAAAAATAAACAAATTCCTGAAAATATCTGAACTCGTGAAAAACTTCGAGAATATTGTAAAAAAATGAGTATTATTTTCAAATTCTGATTTAGTTGAATCAAAATAAAAAGTTAATAAAATATATAAATCTCATGAGTTTTGAATTTATTTTTATTGTATTAAAGAACAATTGATTGAAACAAAAAAAAAATTAAAATTTTAAGAATTAAAAAAAAATATAAGTAAATATTAATTTCTTCTAATAGGGTGTCCACATCTGATATGGTAATTGGTAAGTGCAATTGAAATTCCGATAACTTTATTGTGGAAATCACCAATTTCATTTCTCCATCTATCTGTTGTAACACGATTTCTATTTTTTAATCTCCCATAAAATTGTTCAATTATTACTCTGTGTTTTCCAATTAATCTATTAAAATCATTTTGTTCTTCTGTGAGATTTTCTCGTTTTCCAAAATACGGAATAAAAATTTTTATTTGATTAACTCCTTTATATCCCTTATCAACCATTAAAGCTAGTGGCTCTTCAATTTGACTCTCTTCATTTTCTTTATGAAAAAAATTTTCAATTTCTCCAGGATAACTTCTATCGAAAATTTTTTTATCGTGTTTACGGCCATTTACCCCAGTTACATAATGCATAACTAATCCAGAACAACTATTAATTGTTTGGGTTTTTATACAATGAAACTTATGTTTTCCCGAATAAAATCTGAAAAAAAATTATTTAATTTTTTTTTAAAAGTTTACAATTAAGAATTTGGACAATATATCAAATAAAAAGAGAAGTTTTGGATCAAATTATTGTTTTTTTTTGCAAAAAATTAAAAGTGAGAAAAGTTGTTGAGAACCGAATAATATTTATTTTCGAAAATATAAAGTAAGAATATTAAATTACCTTTTTTTGCCTTCTTTTAGGTTTATTAATTCTATGAACAGTACAATCAATTACTGCAACAACAGTTGGAAAATTCACAAATAAAGAATTTTCTTCCATTTGTTTCTTAAACCCAATCCAATATATTTGGTCATGAACTAAAATGTCATGACATTTAAATATTGTATCAACTACTAAATCATAACACCAGGCTTTGGAAATCCCAAAATTTGTTGATAATATTTCATATTTATCATAATTCCTCAACCAAGATAAGGTTAAAAGAAAAATTGTTTTATTACCCAGCATTTGTTTATAATTTCTTATACCTCCTCGTCTACCACCTCTACCCTTTTGTCTAAATTTTTTTTTAACTTTTGAAAATAAATCGTTAAATTCGTCAAAATCAAATCCTGAGATAATTTTCAATAAATCGCTATTGTTATTATTTTTAAATTTTGACCAAATAATATTTGGTATTACAACAATAATATTTTCATTAACAGGTTCTTCATTTTCGATATTTCTCCGATTTCCCCAATGTTCTGGTAGAATGATTTCTTCTTCATTTTCGAGCTCAATTTCGATGTTCATCAACTCCAAAAAAATAAAAATAATAATGATAATAAAATGATTTTGAAAATAATAATTTTTCCAAATCTTAGATAACTTAATTTTTTGAGTTGATTTATTTACTTTCAGTTATATATTATTAATTTCTGAATTTAATTTTAATTCATGAAAATTAACGAACTCGTGAAAAACTAAAAATTTCTGAAAATCTAATATTTTATGAAAACAATTTTTTTGATGAAAATCTCTACTATTTGGGTAAAATAAGAAGGATGTACCAATAAATTCCACTTTAAAAATGTTATTTAAAGTTATTGTAGAAGAGTTTAACCAAATTATTTTGCCAATTTTTAATCTCATAAATATCTAAGGTTTGCCGCTCTCAGTGATTTACTACATTGGAAAATTAAATTGGTTCAAGTCACTCAATTATTTGATCAATAGACGACAAAGAAAAAAGTCCATCAACTTTCCCGTACTGTTTGGAAATCGAACGAATTCCCTTTCTTTGTTTAAAAACAATGTCTAAAATCAGACAACGTTTTTGTTTTTGGTCGAAAAAATCAATCTCATTTTTAAAAAATTAAAAACGTTTGGTCTCTTTTTTCTTCGAAAAAAGGAGAGAAGAAACCATTAATAAAAGATTTTCAAAGTGAGAAAAAAACAATTACCAATTTAAGAAATTCGAAAAAAAAAAAAAAATTTTATTTTAATACAATGTCGAGTCAAGAAATTTTGGAGGAATGTTCTAAATCGGTCACAGTCAAGAACACACAATATATGATGAGTTTCATGTTTGATCGCTTTCGGAAGTTTCTGAATAAGCGGACAATAAAAGCGGAGATAGAAACCCATTGAAAAGTTGAACGATCTGGTTTGTTTCTGTATGAATTTAAACCAAGTTTTATCACCGATGTATGAAAATGTAAAATTTAACTTCAGTGTTTACAGTAACTTCATTGGGAGAAAAAGATCCTTTGAAGAGTAAGTTCTTCAAAGTACCATTGTAAAATAACAAATTGGTTAAAAATATGTTTCTTTGTTTTTTATTGTGTAGAGCTAGATCCCGAGTTAAAAAATAAATAGCACCTCATATTGCTTCATTTGTTCAAAAATCACCTTTTATGTTTACTCGTTTTGGTTCTCCTTCCAGACTCAAAATATGATATTGTTCTAGTGCTAAGATTATATTGATCGTCGTTCTTCTAACTCCTCAACATAATCTTATATCACTTCGAACAATACAGCAGTTCCAAGGGTACCGTGAAATTTTATCAATATCAAATTTTGATGTTGATATAGATTTTTAAATCGTAGAATATAAGAATAAGAAAGCTTATATTGAAAAACTTTCATAAATGAGCTCATTGGAAAAATATTCTTCTAATGTGATGGAAAAATAAATTCATTTTTTAGAGGAAATTTTATATAGTTCCTTAATGAATTTTTAATGTTTAGAGTCATTTTGAGTTCTGAAAATTGATTTTTTGAAATTCAGAAAAAATTCTGGAATATTGGCTCATTAAGGAATTTTTTTTTTCAAAATGAGCTTTATTATTCTCATATTGAACTTTTTAAAAATTTATATCAACATCAAAATTTGATATTGATAAAATTTCAGGGTAGCTTGGGATTGACTGTATCATATTTCTCGTTCTTCCAGGCCAAACTTGCAACATAACAAGGTGATTGTTTCCAAATCAAATCAATAAAGAACGTAATTATTCTAATTTTCAAGATCTTTAATTTTTATTATTTGATATGATTTTTGAATTGAGTGTTACCAGAAACATTTTCAATTGATAAGGAGATTTTTTCATAATTTAAAAATAGTTTTCTTTATCTTTACCTAAACCCTAATTCGTAATTTTTCAAACACCAAATTTCAATTTTTGAAAAAAAAAATCTCATTTAGTTAATTATACAGACATTTAAACTTTTAAAACAAACTTTCTACTAAAAATAAGGCACAAAAACAATTTTATATTATTGTACAAAATTCAAATTCTAATAAAATAATACATATACAAAACAATTCGAATTATGTACTTCAATTTGTGATTTTTTTGTCCCTTCAATTTCTTTGCTAATTTATATCTTAAAGAAGATCTAACTTGTGAAGAAATACCCAATTAGAACCCTTCACAAATTGAAATTTTAATAATTGTTTATAAATTACAATACTCACAAAACTAAAAAATCAAGTATTACAAATACTAATAAATTATCGATGTGTTGATCAATTTGGTTAGAGCAAAATAAAAATATTTTGCTATTTTTTTGAAATTCCATGGAACAATTATTGATCCATCAATGGTTATATATCAACAATTAATTCTTATATCAGCTGTTATATTTTAAATATCACTGCTGAAAACCTAATATATACTGTTCCTGAATTTTATTGGGTTAACGAAGGAAGTTAGATAATTCATCAAATGAAATAAAAATAAAAAACTAGAAGAAGAAAAATATATTTTCATATTTAACAAAAATTGTAATAATTTCCAATTTGAATGATATTATGTTGTTTTTGATTCTTTTAAATATCTGAATTGTGTTTAAAATTATGAATTGTTGTTTATTATATCCTTTAAATTTTTTAGACCTATGTTGTGGATTGTCTATATAGCAATAGTATCTAAAATAATTTTTTTTTTCATTATATTATTTATTATTCTTTTTGATAGTAATATTTTTTGGATTGAAATTTGATATTTTTATTTTAATTTTGCAATCAGTTAAACTATTTTTATTATTAATTATTTTTCGGAAAAAACTCTGAATGATTAAATTATATCGATTTTGAAAATTTTCATATCCTTTTAGACAAAAATTATTTTATTTTTCAATTTATTTGAAAAAAAAAATATTATCACAATATTAAATAATCAAATTAACCAGTTAATTAAATAATTTGTCACACTTTCAGAAACATTTGTTTAAAATTTACCAGATATTTGTTCAAAAAAGTTGGATTATTTTCCAAAATAATTATATACGATATTCAAATTATTTAGTAATTTACTTGCGTTTTTTAATTTTAAAATGTGGAGATATAATAAAGCCAGTTTCACTTTAAGATAAAAACTTTTAATAAAATTTAAGGCACTAACAAATCTTGAATTAAGAAAGAAAATTTAGGAATTTTTTTTTCTAAATTATTTTACACAAATTTGAATTTTTTGCCTTAATTTGAGAATTTTTTTGTGCTCTAAATTTTAGTTAAAGTTTGTGCCTTATAAAACAACTGACTGGAAAGATTGTATAACGACCAAAAATTAACAATTTATAATACAATATCTTTATTTAAAATTTAAAAAGGAAATTAATTATTGAAAAAATCAATTTTAGTAAAATAAAGATTTTGAGGTAAATTGATGAAATTAATAATCCAATATTTATGAAGTATTCTTTATAATTTGTTACAGTGTATGCAATCAGTAAATTTTCACCTTATTAACGAAAAAAAAAATGTTGATAGAAAAAAAAAAATTAAAATTAAAAGATAACTTAAATGAAATCAATGTAAACCCTCATTAAAGAAAAGTCAATATTAAAAAAAAAAAATACAATTCTCTTACATATTTTCAATTTTAAAATTTTTTTCCTCTCTACTTTAATTGTAAACATTAGTGAAATATATATTTTTCTTTTTTGTTTTTGAATTTTTTAGTATATTTCAACTATATAAAATAAATATAAGATTTAACAAATTACGATTATTCTAAATTTCAGTTGGACTTGTGATTAGACTACCCCGTTACACTTTTTTTCCCTAGAAATGTGTCCATTTTTAAGGTTTACAATCCATGAAATTTTAAAAAAGATAATCTTGTGTAGGGTGTGGTCACTTGTTAATTTGGTTCTTAGCTTATCGATCTTGTTCTTTGTATGGGTTTTAAGAGTGGTTCAAAATGTCAATTTTTGTCAATTTATTTTTTTTTTTTTGGAAATCCGAATTGAAGAGTTTAAGATTAATTAAACTCGAAGATAAGTTATACAAAAATGTGGTTTGTGGCTTGTTGATTGAAATTTTTTATTAGGTTTAGTTTTTTTCTTAACTTTTAAAATACTTTTTTTTTTCAAAATAATAAATTATCTCAAAAGTAAATCAAAATTTTCTTCTACAACCCAAAAATCAAAATTTATTCTTAAACCACTACCAACCTATTAAGATTACATTCTTTAATTTTAATTTAGGAAATAAAAAAAATAAAGTGCCTCAATTGATTTTTTTGAACCACTTTTAAAACCCATACCAAGTACAAGATCGATCAGCTAAGAACCAAATCAACAACCCATTACACCCTACACAAGATAATCTTTTTTAAAATTTCAGGGATTGTAAACCTTAAAAGGAACACATTTCAACTCAAATTTAACTTTGAAGAAATTATTTCTTTAACTTAAGAATTTCAACTCAAAAGAAAAGTCAATAAAACCATTATATATAAGGAAGGGTAGTATGAAAATTCTAAAGACTAAATTTGATATTCACGTTTATCCCCGAAAATTACATTCTCTGAAATCGACACAGAACCATAATATTTACACATTTTAAAATATTAGAAATATCACTTTCAGAACACTCTAATTATTATCATAAACACTAAAATGATACACTTGTATTCAAGGAATTGTTTTTTTATTATGCAAAAGGTAAGCTTTCAAGCAAATCTAACCATTTTTTTAAATAATTTTTTCTCTTTTCTTTCTTTTCCAAATTTTTTTTTTTTTTTTCTTTTTTTTTCTTCCCAATCTCACCAAACAAGGAAACACCAACATAATTAAAAAAAAAATAAAATCATAAAAAAACAAACAAAACTCAAATTCAATGTCTCATACTTTAGACGAAATTCTTATTGGTTATGTTAACAACAAAGAATTTGCTGATTTAAAATTTGTTGTTGGCAAAAAAAAAAGCATTTTCTATGCACACAAATTCTTTTTATCGCTGGTCTCCACGTATTGGAGAAATGTCTTGTACTCTGAAGGCTGGGAAACCAGGCTCACGCGGGCACTAACGGAGATCTATTTACCTGAGCTCGAGCCAAGGATCTTTCGATCGTTTTTACAGTTTGTGTACACACGCTCTGTCGAGATCAAGGGCGATTTGGTCTTTGAGCTAAGGGACATTGCGAAAAAGTATGAAATAGAGGAGCTGTTCAAATACTGCGACGAAGCGTTTCAAAAGTCGTTGGATAATGAGAACTGCATCAAATACTATGAGTATTCGTGCAAAAACAAACTGGAGAAATGGAAGGACGCATCTATCAAATACATTTTGGATCGCTCTGTCTCAATTTTGAAAAATCACGATTGCTTTACCGAAGCAAGAAAGGAAACGGTTTTGACTGTATTAAAACTCAAAAAGCTGTATGCGTTTGAAATTGACATTGTCAAAAGCCTGATTAATTGGTCGAAAAGGCAAAAGCAGAAATATTACCAAAACGATGAAAGGATGCAATTAAAGGACATCTTGATTGAATTCAAGCCATTAATTAAATTGGGGTTTTTGGACTTCAATGGCCTTGAGCAAGTAAGCAACATTGGGCTCTATAGCCCCACGATCATTTTCAACGCGATGATGGATCTTACAAAGAAATACAAAGTCGTGGTGCGCCCCTTGACGAGATCTGGCGCCGGGATTGAAGATCTGAAGGTGTTACTCTTGGCAAACTGCCGGCGCGGACAGGAAAGGGTCGAGCACATCAAGGAATTGGTGATGACCACGGGCATCCAGAATGTGGACATCATGAATTGTAGCAACCAAGCGCCCTCGTACGACGAAATGCTAAAATATGACGCCATCGTTCTAAGGAACCGCAACGCTGAGAACCTCCACAACCAGGTGGAGCTGGGAAACGACCTTGCTCAGTACGTGGAAGCCGGCAAGGGGGTCGTCATAATTGCAATCAACACTCTGATCAATAACGAGGCGTATAGAATCAAGGGCAGACTACAGGACGAGGAATTCATACCGCTCCAATTTGGCGAGAGGGTGCAGCAGGACTCCAGAGAGCTGGGGGAGGTCCTAGTGCCAGAGCACGAAATAATGTCAGGTGTTAACTCCTTCAAAACAAAGGACTATGCCCACCTGATCGGGACACACGATGTAAGAGGCGGAACCATTATTGCCAAATGGAGCAACGGGTTCCCTTTGATCACAGAAAAAACAAAGGAAGAAAATTTCGGGGCAGTCGTTTGCCTAAATTTCCACCCCTGCTCGACAAAAATCACCAGCGATTGTGGTAAAGTTTGGCTAGAAAACACAGACGGTGGCAAAATTATTGCAAATTCAGTGACATACGTTGGAATGAAATGGCATAATAAACAAAAACAACAACAACAAAAATAAATATCACTCATTTAATTAAATAAAAGTCTAATTAAAATTGTTTTCGAAACGACAATTTTTTTTTTTTTTTTTTTTCAAAAGAAGATTTCAAAATGGAATTTAGGTTGGCATTTTAAAGTCATTTTTAGTAAATTGTGACAAAAAAAGTTTTGAAGAGAGGTCTAAAAATATGTGCAATTGGCATTCCTTGACTGTTTAAAAGATAATTTTGACAAAATTTTCATTCAGAGTTTTGGAAAATTACTCTACTTTTCGTTTTGGGTATTTTATTTAATCTTTTCAAAGATCTTAACTTTTTTAACTTTCTTTTTCATTTTTTTTAATATTTTTATATTAATGATGTTTATTCCTGCCTCAATTCAATTGAAATTATGGTTTTTAGAATTTTTGATTTCCTTATTTGGGTAATATTTTATGTAAATTTTTTATACTTTGTATTTTTTTAAGAAAATAAACTCCATTTCAAAAATTGTTTCTTTTCTGAAATAATAGAGTTTTTGATGAGACCATGAATTATCCAGATATTCTACATAACTTTGTATAAAATTGTATAAAATCGTGATTAGGAGTACAGCCATAACAGTGAAAAATAATTTTATGAGATTACAAAAAAAAAATATTTCAAGCAATTTTTATGAGTGTTTAATACCAATCAAAATATAATACTACAAACATGTGAGGCAATAATCGATCTTTTGACAATTAAAAATGAAAAGAGAGTACTTATTTTAAGAATGAAACTGTCAACGAGTCACATTCAATTTGCAATTTAAATCGTTGTAAATTATAATTTTGAAAAAAAGTTTGATGGTTTTGAACTATATGTCTTTTGATGCTTTTTGATAACTAGAAGATTTTTTTTTTACATTTTTTCTATTCTCAAACCAGGTTATTTTTATTGGAAAAAGATGAACCAATATCCTAACTTTAACATTTTTTCGGGTGCGGTTATAAAAATACAGAAATACAATTCAATCAAATTAGATTGATTGTGTGGTTTTAGAAAAAAATTGGTTTTGAATTGAAGAAATTTAACCATTTGGAAATTTAAATAAGGAACAAGTGGTTTTTTTTTTACTTACATTTGGTTTTTGAATATAGAATTATGTAATTTTTTTTTGGTATTTGGAAATATCAAATTGATATACTTGTAAATCTTTTTTTTTTGTAATTTAAATTTTTGATTTTTCAAGAATATTTTTTTTTTATGTTATTTGAATTATAGTCATTTGGCATCCTTTTAAATCTCTTTTATTTATTTTTTTTTTGAATTTTTAAAGATCCTCTGAAATTTTAGTGTTTTGTCTTTGAATTTTTCAATAAAAAGAAGTACAATTTAACAATATCCTTTTATGTGGTAAGGCTCTCTTTGGGTACAAACCTAATCATAGTGAGTTATTATACACTTAATTCAATTCTATTGTGGAAAATCATAACAACATGGGTATCTTCAATATCACTATCATTGGTAAAATAACAAAACATTGAAAATTATTTTTTTTTCAATTTTTTATTTTTCTCTTATTTTTTTAGAAAAGTAATAAATTCAAATTATTTCTGAAATATTTCAAAAAAAAATATTTTCTTTGGCAGAAGATAGAAATCTTATTATCTGTGAAGGAATTGTAAAGAAAATAAACTTTTTAATATAATCACTAAATTCTTAAATAACATATATTAAAAAAATCTACTTAATTTCAAAAAAAAAAAATACAATAATGATTTTAAACTAATTACTTCTATAATTTTTTGATTCAAAGAACAGTTTGAAACAATTTTTTCTTTTTGTTGAACAAAAAATATTTGAAAAAAAAAAACCAAATCATCAAATAAAAATTCTCCCGAAACACTTTTTATAAACCTGGAAAAATCAAATGATAATCTAAAAAAATATTTTTAATTCAATAATTCATATTAAAAAATTAAACTATCATTATAATTATTTTAGTGATTTCTTAATAAACCAAACATTAAGGGTATTAATAAACTTTACAATTATTTCTCAATTTTTATTAAATTTTCAAGCAAATAAAACCAACTCAAATGCATATATCTAATCATTCAAAAATAAAAAAAAAAAAATAGATATTATCAAATAACTGATTTTAATACTAATAACAGTTCCTTTTTTATAATCATGGATATTTTAAAAAGAATGTTTTATAATCTGTTAAATTTCAATGAATTTAATAAAATATTTGTGAATAAAATAAATAATCCATTTTTTTCGATCTTCAAGTATTCGATTTTTAGGTTTATTTTTATTATATTTTTAAAATTAGATTAAAGTTTCAATTTTATTTATTCATAAAAACTCTCAGAAATTACTAAAAGTGAGATTATTTATAAATAAAAATTTTTTGAAAATTTTTCTTTTTCAAATTTGATCCAAAAATCCCAATAAAAAAGGGATCTTGATCTTTTTACTGAAAAAATAAATTGGGAAAATGAAATCTTTTAAAAAGGAGACCTCATCTCTCTAAAGAAATTAAATGAGCTTGTCTATCAAGTTTAAACGGATGATTGTAAAATAATTGCTCGATTACCTTTGAGAAAATAAATAAATTCAAGTTACTAGTCTCTCAACAAAAAATCACGAAACTGTGAAAAACAAAGTGTCATTCTCAAGAAAAGGTTTTAAAAGCACTCTTTTTCTTGAAAAATATCACCAATTAGAGTCAATCGAATTTTCAAAGAGTTCATTTTTTATCCTAATCTTTTTCAAGTAAAATATTTTTTCCTTTTTTCTTTTATTATTCATCCTTTTTTGAATTCTGATAGAATTAGTTGATTTTGTTTCCCTTTTTTCACCATTAACTTTTTTCTCTTTAAGTTTAAAAAAATTTTTACAGATTTTGTTTTTTTTTTGTTCTTTTTATTATATATTTTTTTTTTATTATTTTCTTTTTTAATTCGTGACAAAATTCAATTCTTATTTCCTTTCACTTCAAAACTAACTCGTTGTTTCTTTATCCTTTTTCTCCTTTTTTATTTCTTTTTTCAATTCTATTTTTTTGGATATTCTCAAAGATCTTGATTGCAAAATAAAAATGACTGAAGACAAAGTTAAAATTAACCAACTTCAAACACAAGTCGAGGTATTAAGAACCAAACTTAGACAAGTTACCATGAAAGCTAAAAAGGCTGCCGATGTGATCTTGAAAGCAAAAGAGATTAAAAAAAGGCATGTAGAACTTGAAAAAAAACATAATGAATTAAAAGAAAAACAAGAAAAGGAAGTCAAAGAAAAGGAAGAACTTGAACAAGAACTAGAAACCTTACAAGAAAAACAAAAAGAAATGAAAGAAGGGATCTCCCACTTTGATGAAATCAAAAGAAGAACAATACTTACCAAAAAAAGACTTGAAGAACACACAACCAACCTTAATAACCAAAATGACAAAATCACTGAACTTTCAGAAAAAGGTATGTCTTCTTTTGTATTTTTTTTTTCTTCAAATTTCTGTATTTTTTTTCTGATTCCTCAAAAAATTTTTCTCTTTGTTCCACTTAAAAACAAAAAATACAAATCAAACCATTTCCTTTCTCTTACCAAACACCACGGTGTCACAAACAAATTAAACAGTCAACAACTTGAATCTTCAGTCTGACAAAAATGAGGAAAAACTTGAACAACTCGAAGAAGATGAAGGATCCGTTGCACAAGAAACCGGTGAAGGAAGAGGTAAAATACGTAAACTCCAAAAGCATGTAATTGATGAAGAAACCGTTGTCAAAAACATTGGTGTTGAAATTGAAGACAAAACAAATACATTGAACGAAAAAAAACAAGAAAACGAAGATTTAAAAAAAAGCGTTGAAAACTCCGAAACGGAATCAAAAATCAAAAACGAAGAACTCGAAAACCTTAAACAACAAGGAGAAGAACAAGAACAACTTGCAATCAAATTAGAAAATGAACTCAAAACAACAGATAAAGAATTAAAGGAAGCTGAACACAAAGTCAGAATTATGCAATCTACAGATAAACAAGAAGAAGGTGGCGGATATGATGAAGAAATTGATCTTGATATTGAATTTTAAAATCTGCATAACATCTATTTTGATTATTTTTTTTTTATTTTATTTTTAGTTTCATTTTTTCACACCTCACCATTTATTTGAAATTTCACAAACCAAAAGATTATAAATTTTGATCTTCATTCATCATCAATGCTTTTTTGTTTTTTGATCTTTTTTTTTCCTTTTTTATTCACATTCATTCCCGAACTGAATTTTTGGATCCAAATTTCTGAAAAAAAAGTTAAATATCAAATAAAATAAGTATTTTTAAATAATTTTTTTGATCTCAATTTGATTTGGTCAGTCACCAAGTAACATAAAATATAATATTTTTTCTTTTTTTTTTTTTTATTGTTTTTCTGACACTTTACTAACTAAAATATAATAATAATTTTTATATTTTTAGAATTTGAAAAATTTAATGTGAGATAATATAGTTTCAAATCACTTTTTTTCAAGATATTTTCAATTCTGAAAGAAAAATGAAATTACCTTTTTTAAAAATTATTTGAGTCCACTTTTTGATTCTTTCTCAAAAAAATACCCAAATATTTCTTTTTTTGATAACCTGGAATCAAGTGTCTCTTTTGTATTTCCAATGATTAGTTTGAATTTATTTCTTGTTTAAATTCGGTTTATCATACAATACCATCATTCCAGAAGTGTAAATATGAATGTTGCCAAACAATAGAGTTTTTACAATTTTAGAGACAAATAACGAGTTCCACTTATTTAACACAGTTTTGTAACAGTAGATTTAATATCTGATTATTTTAAAAGACTAATTATATTTTTAATCAATAATAGTTTGGTAAATACCAATCTTTTAATTTGTTTTAAAAAAAATCAGATATAAACAATATATTCTCACCAAAAAATTTTATATTGAAGAGCTCTATGAAATCGAAAATCAAAACATGGGTTCCTTTATCATTATTTTATTATGGTAAATTGTAGAGAACTCGTTATTTATCTCCAAAATTCTAAAAACTCGATTATTTACAATATTCTGTATTTGCACTTGTGTCTCAGCATTTAATAATAAATTATTATTTTTTTTAAAAATTTACTAAAAATAATTTAATAGTATTCAAAAAATTAAAATGTTATGGTTTTTCTTTTTTCATTTTTAATTTGTTTAATATTTTCACCTTATTCCTATATTCGTTAATCTTGTACGTTTTACGTTTTTCCTTGATAGAAAACTGATTTTACTTTGAAATGGGATCAAAAAATTCCTAATTTTTTTTTAAAGGGGTTGTGGCACCAAATTTATAATTCTTTTTTTGATTCCATGGAATCAGATAATACACTAATTTTGGTTTTCTTTGAAAAATTATTCTTGAAAATGGATTTTAAAACTTGAAAATTTTGTTAAAAGCTAATTGTCTTGTAATTATCTAACTATTATGATTCCAAATTTTAACTTTTTGAGATTTGAAAAATTGCAAAAATAGAATCATTTTGGGAACTCAGAAAATTATTAACTTTAAGTTTTTGTTCAAATTTAATTGTTAATTCTGTCATATATATATATATATATATATATATCCCTTAGCACCCCGGATTTGCCTAAATTTCATCAAGTTTTTTAAATTATATTTAAAATGATATTGATCTACTAAGATATTAATTTTCTTATTTGTCTTTAATCCAGATTTTAATTATAATAAAAAGTCAAAATAGTTCAAACATAAAGGAGTTAAGTTATTTATTTTTTTTTTTGAAAATGAAAAAAAAAATAATAATTATTCATTTTTAGATTTTTTTTAAAGATTTTTATTTTTATTTTATTTTTTTAAATCAAAAATTTTATTATATTAATAGTAATTCAAAACTCAACACATTGATTTATTAATAATAACCACCAAACAATTTTGCTAATTTTATGATAGAAAAAATAAATAAAAAAATAAATTACTTTGAAATTTTATTTTTTTTTCTAGAAAAAATTTCAATAAATATCCAATTAAGAGAAAAATGAAATTTATTTCTTTAGGCCAAAATTAAATTTTTAATATGATTAATTTTCTAAAACTTTTATTTAAGCCATAGATAATAATTGAAAATCAAAAAAAAAAAAAAAAATTGTAAAATAATTTCAATTTATTAAATTGGAATAAAACAAATATAAATTACTTTTTAATCGATAAAATATAAATACCTAAATCTAAAATAAAATAAAAAATATAACTCTTAAATATTATTCCAATATAATAAAATAATCTCCGAAACCAAATTTTTTTTATTGCATTTTGTTATTGGTAAAAATTTGAATAATATATTTGCGATATTTGGATTTTTCCTTAATAAATTAATCCAGATCTTGTTAAATAAGTTCTGACATATGGTTTCTAATTCAACAATATTGTTTATTTTATGTCTAGATTTTAAAAAGTCAAAAATTAAAAAATTGTAAAAAATAAAAAAAAAAAATCAATTATTAATCTGACTCGAACTATTTACCAAATCATTTAAAATTGAAAAAAAATCTTGTTGAAAAAATTGTAAAATTTTGCAATGAAAAAAAATTTGATTTTTTTTTCTAATTTAATTTATATTTTTTTTTTTTTAAATTATTTAGAATCTAATATAGATATTGATATTGAATAGTAATTAGTAGATAAAACAAATTTTCTATGTGATGTTATAATAACTTTTATAATGAATAAATTATTTAATCAAGCATTTTAGGCAATTTTGGGGTGCAATAGGGCCCCCAAAAAATTTCCAGTAAAGTATGATGTGTTTTAAATGGTAAAACTAAGAGGTTTTTGATGTCTAGACAAACTTTTCAAAAAAAAAAAAAAAATTATTTTGACAAAATTTGAAAAAATAATAAAATCACAATAACCAAAAAAAAAATCCCAATGTTGAAAACTTTTTTTCAAGTTATTTTTTTATTTTAAGTAACTATACATTTTTTAATTATAAAATTTTCTTTCTAAGATAATTTTTTATTAATTCTGTACCTTATTATCCTTTGATAACATTTCAAATTAAAATTTTTGTTTGAAATGTTTTTAGGTTATTTGGGGTGCTAAGGGATATAAGCTATTTTCAAGAATGTGGGGCAAATTTATTTTAAAATATATTTATGTAAATAATTCTTCAAAATATGATTTAAATATATAAAATCATTAACCATCATTTATAGATTCTTGATAATAATTCAATTTGTTTCTTATTATTGTATTGCATAAATAAAATATATTAAAATTTATGATCTCGATTTTATCGGATATTTTTTTATGGTGAAAATTGGTGTTGATTATTTTCTTTTTGATCGAAAAAAATTTTTTCATAACATGTATAATCTCAACAAAATTTACTATATAATTAAAAACATATAACTGCGTTTTCGTTATTAAAAAATGATTTGTTCCCATTCCATATTTCCTGTTTTTTATTGAAATTGGTCGTACATTACTTTAACCAAAAAAGTGCTATTTTTTTTTTTTCATTTTTTGGGAATATTTCAACTAACATGCTTTGAATTAAATACATAAGTGGTTGATTAAATCGGTATAAATATTAAACTTAATTTGGTATAGTTGATTAATGATTACCATCACTAAAAAAAGATAATTTTTTATGAAATGTAAAAAAAAATGCCCCACTTTTTTGGAAATACCTTATATATATATATATATATATATATATATATATACTTTATAGAAAACTATTTGTTTTAAGACCTGGATTAAACAACTGTTTTTATGAGAATATACCCCGTTCTAAATCAACAGTTATACGCAAAAAAGTACAATATATTGCATATTTATTCTAAGTAAAATTAAAATCAAGGGGGCTCAATTATATTACAGTCAGTTTCACTTTTAATACACAAACTTTCAACCAAATTTAAGGCACAAAAAAATCTCAAATTAAAGTATCTAATTTTGAATTTTTATTTTTACAAATTATTTTACATGATTTTGAATTTTCTACCTTACTTTAAGATTTTTATTGTACCTTATGTGTGTTGCTGACTGTAACATGAATGTTATTTTCAGGATTTTTGGAGGTTGTGGCTATGGTTTTCTTTCAATCTCAAGACCCCAATATGACATAACATTTACCTTTCAAACTTTATACAAAAATTTTATTAATACAATATTCTTTTGAATAGTTTGAAAACACTGGGGGTGTAATTATTTCATTTAAATATCCCATTTTTTAAAATAAATCACTTTTTAAGAAAAAAAATATTTCATTGTCATAACGTACCTTCGACAGAAAAGTATTATGAAGTGCCAATTTTGAAGAGTAAAAATAAAAATTTTTTGAAACACACAATTTCTTTTTGAAGAAAATATAAATTGAGAAATAGAAAATTTAACATTATTAAATGTAAATCAAAAAAATTTTATAGAAAAATTAATTATAAAAAGTTCTTCGTGGAAAAGTCAAAATATTTATAAATTATTAGAAATATTAATAATATCAACAAATTCGTGTTACATGAAGTATCAATGCATGTTATGGAGTGCCTAACATATCCAGTAATACCAAACAATTGGGTGAAGTCTTGTGATTCAAGTTAATTCTTATAAATTCTGGAAAAATTAAAGGAATCTTTTTCTTATTTCCTATTGTTGCTTCGAAAATCAATTGTTTTTTTAATCAAAATAAAATAAATAAAAAAGCATAAAGACAAAAAATAATTTATAATGTATCTTTTATTTTATTCAACATATTGGAATTCTGGAAAATTAAAATATGACTTTTTTTATATTGTTTTCAAAATCAAACAGACTAACTTCCCTAGATTTTACTCCATTTGTTTTAAATCGGGGAAAGGTAAATTTCTGTAAGAGTAACATTAATTTTTTTCATATTATTATCAAAATAAAAATAAAAAAATATTTTTCTTTTTATTTTTATGAATTTTTTCAGAATTACCCAATTGGCATATTAATTGTGTTCTTTCTTTAAGATTGTGTTTGTAAATTTGTAACTTATGTTGAATTATAAAACAAATCTTTATAACAAAATTATTTTTTATATGAATAAAAAACAAACAAAAATAAATCAACTATCAGATCATATCAATTATTGAATTTTTTGATTTGATAAAAAAAATTATCGATCCTTATAATGAACTTTAAAAGACAACCTAAGATAAATTATTCATTTTTCCTAACTATTGTTACATTATATGTTGTTCTTCTGATAAAAATACTTTTGATACTGTCAACTCAATTGAAATTCGATATTTAGTTGTCCAGAAACCAAGCAATTTTCGATAGTATCTGAAACTTAAACCAACCATTCCTTTTTAAAGACTTTTCAAAATAGTAGTCCGATAGAATCACAAATCCAGAATGTTGATTTGTTAAAACTCATTTTCGTTATTTTGTTCTTCTTTTTTTTTTTATTTTACTTTATAAAATTTCATACACTAAAGTTTAAATGGTTTATTGATTAATTGATCACATTCGATCCAAGAGAAATTTCTCTATCTCCTTGAGAATTGAAATTTTTAAGGTTAAAAGATCATTTATGAAAAAAGTCTTCTAATCTTGATTTTAACCAATTTTCACAATTGGTTCTTGATTATTTATTTGTCTTGGAATTTTGAATTAGAAGTATTTTACCAAAAAAAAAAAAATGTTTTTGTTTTCCTTTCTTTTATTTTATTGAACTGTATAACAGTCTCAATGTAAAATTGATTTTTATAAATCTTTTATTTTGATTTTTATTCTAAACTACTTTTTTTTAATAATACTGATCTGAAACAAAAAGATCTTTAAATTGATTTCTGTATTTCTGAACAACCCTTATTATCAACTGTGTTTGATTCACGATTAAATAGTATCTTACAGCGAAAACTTGGTCTTTTTCAAGAAACACTTATTATTAGCTAAACAGTATTTATTCCTAAAAAAAAAAAACTGATCCACAAAAAATATTCATTCAAGTAAAAAATAAGTCTTTTGCTGAAAAGTATTTAATAAGTAATAAAAGTATTTATTCACCAAAATCTGAGTATTTTGCGGAAAAGTAGCCATATCTACAAATTTGCTATATTTTGTTGTAAAACTCTAATTTATTGGAATCGTGGTTATTGAGTTTTATAAAAAGATATGAAGGTTTTTAAGAAAAAAAAAATATTTTTTGACATAATTATTTTTTTATTTTTATTTCCAAAAAAGTAATAACTCCTGATGGAAAAAGACTCTTCCCTCAAAATCTGAATTTATATAATCTATTCAATTTCACCAAAATAATTTTTACTAAAAAAATATTGCAAAAATTAAAATTATTAGTTTAAATTTATTAAAATGTATTTTATTTTTTAATTAAAAAGAGGAAAAAATTGATAGATAGTTAAAAAAAAAATGAAAAATATAAATTGAATTTAATTCAAAAAACTATTCATCAAATATCTTACAATTCAAAATGTTTGAAGATTATATTTCTATTTATATATATATATATATATATATATATATATAACTTATTCGTTAAATATTCATCTAAAAAATGTTTTATGTTAATGTATCTATAGAATGGCATTTTGATTTAAAAAAAAGATGAGATATCTTGTTTTATAATTGTGCTCATTACTGATTCAATAACTTGTTTTGTCTATTAATAAACGAAAAATAATAAATAGAAAATAAATATTTAATTAGTAATTGTACAAAATATTTTTAATATAGTAATTTAGATGTGTGTTGGAAACTTACTAAATCAGTATTGGTAGCACATACACAATGTGAATATACTTGTCTTTTCTTTTTTTTAGCCTTTGAGAGATATAATTTTTTGATAAATTCTTTTGCCTCTGTATCGGTTGATCCTTTATAAGATGAGAAATGGTCACTAAGTGGCACTTTTTTGATCTTTTCTTCAAACAAATCTGTTTTATTTAATAGTAAAACAAGATCTTTTTTTTTGAAAAACCCGTTGTTAACAGTCTTCCCAAATACCTTTCGACTTTCATCCATTCTGTTAATCCTTTCATCTTCATAAAGACACATATTGTATTCGTTCATTGCAACAACAAAAATTAAAACAGAGACATCATCAAATTGATGTAACCATTTCCTTCTTTCAGATCTTTGCCCACCAACATCAACAATTCTATTCGCAAATATGATTAATATTAAATTTTTATATGAAAGCGAAAAAAAAAAAATAAATCAAATAAAGGAATTAATTTTATATTCTAAGTATTATTTGTATTAAAATTTTTAAACATTGCCTCGGTAATTTATTTTTAAAAAATATATTGAGATGAAATATATCAGAGAAAACTGATTAATTAAAATAAAGGCTTTTATTAAAATTATTCAACAAATTCCGTTGGGCACGTGGATGAGTAATTGTAATTAGAGATAAATTTTGTTGAATATTTTTCCTTTTTTTTATTTTCATCTAATCATTCAAATTATTAATTTTTTGAATTGAAAAAAATAAAAAAAACAAAAAAGAAAGAAAGAAGAATAAAAAAAGATAAATACCTCCACAGATGGCCGTTAACCTCAAAATGTAGCTCTTTTACACCCACAGTAGCAATTCGGCAATGTAATATATCTTTTTCAGTGGGGATAAAATCCTCTTTGCAAATCGCATCAACTCTATCTAAAAAACTATTTTGAATTGTTCATTGATGATTGTAATAGTTTTTGAATCAGTAAAAAAATTAAAGAAATTTGTTTGTAAAAAAAAAAAAATTAGAATGAAAAAATCAAGAGTTAGAATATTTAAAGAACTAAGTATTTACTAATTTGCAGCGTCTGGTAACTGAAAGGCTTCTCTATTTTCATAAGCTTTTTTTAGTCCAGGATCAGCCCAAAGTGTTTGGATGTCTTGAGATAATTGTTCAGTAATTTCTGAGGAAGACTTTTTAACGTTTTGAACAAAATCTTGCGCAATGGTTTCATTTTTATCAGAAATGGGGATATTTAATTTTTCACATCCCCTGATTAATGACTTTATATATATTTTTAAATTCGATCGGAGTATGTTTTTGTATCTTTCCAATTGTTCCTTTTTAAAGCCCCCTTTATATAAGATTTGGATTTGCTTAACTACAGTCGATTTTCCTGAGTCTCCAGTTCCTATTTATTAATAAAGTAATTTGAGAAAAATGGTTTGAAGGATAAAAAATTTTTTTCACATAATTGAAAAAATAATAAATAAGAAAGTTATTTAAACTGCTTAAAAGAGTGATCCAAACAGTTAAAGAACACTTTTTAAAATTTTCAATCTTAATTGTTTTAAAATGACTTGACCAACAAATTATAAAAACACTTATTGGAAATGTACATGTCCAAAAGTGTTAACTTAATATTTATATTCATCTTAAAAATTACAAATTTTGTCAAAAAATTAAAATATAAAGGAATCGATTTTTGGATATGTGAGGTTATGTTTTAGTGAATAGAAGAAAAAAAAAAAATTCGCCATTTACAAATCAAAATAGAAAATTTTTAAATGTTGTTTTCAAAAAGCAAGAACTTTTTCTCAACTTTTTTCAGGTTTTCTATTTTGAAAAAGTCAAGACTTTTTCTGAATCAAAACTTTTGGAAAATTTTCTATTTTAATAAAGTTCGAGTCAAACCTTGGAATCCAAGGTGGTGGTTGGGGTGTGAGGAAAGGTACTTTTTTAAAAAAAGGTTGCTCTTTATTTAAAAAGAAAACCTTTTTAAAGTTTTTAATTCTGAAAAAATAAAAAAGAATTCACTTTTTGAAAATTGTGGATGCTTTCAAAACAAAGTAAATTGGAAAATGTGAAAGAGAAATTCAAATAGTTACCTAATAGAAGAATTTTGACTTCTTTATTCTGCTCATCTTGTTCCTGTGCAATCATCTGATCAATTCTTTTACTACGTTTAGATTGCTTACTTAGTCTTTTTCGTTTAATCTTTGATTCGTTTTTGCCCATTTCAATAAAAAAAAAATAATATAAAAAAAAAAATACAAGAAAAAAAAATTTTAAAATAATTCTGAAAAGAAATGAAAAAATAAATCTTCATTTTCACTCCAAAAAGTTCCTGAATTTCACAAAGCTTTTCACAATTCGAATTTGTTTCCCCCTGAATAGTGTTGAAAAGTGTTTGAAAGTTTGAAAAGTTCTAAAGTTTGATAATAGTCTTGAGATTATTTGTGGTGAGAATCAAAATAATCTCATTCTCAAATTTGTTCTTCAGACCATATATCTGTTTTGTAAATCCACAATTGATTGGATTAATGACAATCATAAAATAATTAATTGTTTTTTTTCCAAACTCTTGATACACCAAGATCAGAACAAGATCTGTTTTTAAATTCTTTCTTTGCTTTATAAGCCTAAAATTTATTTTTCAGTAGTTACTGAACTTTTTCTATTTCTTTTCGAAAAAATTTTTGCAAATACAAAAAACTATTTGTGTTGAACAAAAACAAGAAGCAACTCATTGCTAAATTAAAATTGTTATTTTGGTCATTACTTTGAAAAAATTGGAATTTGTAATTTTTTCTAATTTTTGGAGATCGAAATGTTCCTAAGAATTTCTATTTCTAATATTTTTAAACAAATTTTTAAGAGTTAGTGAACATCATATCAGTAATTTGATACTGTGTTTTGAGAATTAACCATTCTTTTGTGAGAGTATTTTATTCTTTTGGTCTTTTAGGATTTTGCAAAAAAAGTTGAGGGAAATTAGTTGGTAATATTACCAATCAAAATAATCCATTGAAACCCTACCCTTGAATTGACGAAATAAAAAATAATGTGTTCTTTCTCGTCCTGAAAGCTTTCGAATTTTTGAAGTGGTAAAAAATATAAAATGTAGAGAAACTTATCGGATTATTTCCATTCTGAGATCTGTTTTTTTTTGAGAGTAACAGACTTTCGAATAAGCTCTCTTAAAAAATTTGTAATTATTAAATTTTTTCCATTTTTAAAGAAACAAAACCAATTGGTTCGAAATATTTCCTATATTGATTGTAAAATTGAACACGTTGTGACAAATGGTTTATAGATTGGTGAAAAGTTATTTCGATCAAAAAAAATCGTTTTAGAAGTTTTTTGTTAAAATATTGAAGTTGAATAAGATCACCAATTGTAACTTTAAATCGGATGTTTCTAATCTCTTCATGATTTTTTTGGGTGAATATTTCGAAAATTTGTTGCAAAAGGTGATTAATCTTTCGCTAACTGTTCACTATTGAAATGAAATTTTCAAAATTTAAATTTTATCTTCTTGTTCCATTTAGAAGAGAAACCAAATTTCACAAGGGATTTTTTGAACTGGTATATACAATGATCTTTGATTTTGTTCAAATAATTCCGAAAAATATTGTTGCTTACCTCAAATAAAAATTGTCATTTATTAATGAGAAAACAACACTAAAAATCAAAGAAGGAAATTAAGCAAATATGTATTTTGATCTCCTTATCAGTTAATAATTCTAAGAGGTGAGGGAAACTGTAAAATCCTTTTTTTTAGAAACAATTTAATTGTGAATTTCATTTCAAAATCAAAAAAATGAAATACTCTTCCCTCCACAGTTGAAATTTCAGTTATTAAGTGATCCTTTTAATAAACGAAAGTAAAAATTTTTTAGTCAAAAATAATTTTCCATTATTAACAATCTGAGGTCACTCAAAAAGAGATAGATTCTTTATCAAAAGAATGATTTTATGGTATCTTTTCAGAAATAGGAATTAATGTCTTTTGAGAAATTGATGGCAAATTCTAATAAAGTGAGGAAAAAAATTTTTTTTACTGGCTTTTTAAATAATAAATTATCGAAAATACAACAATAAGAAAGTTGTTTTACTCATTTCATTTTCATACACTCTTATTTAAAAATTATTTGCAAATCTTTATTGACAAAATTAATTACCTTTTAAAAAAAGCAATAATTGAAATTTATTAAAAAAAAAAAATAATTCTTAACTTCCTTTCTTAACCAAATTTGATAATTTAATTTCAGTTTCTACCAAAATTGACAAGCGTTAATGATAAAAAAACAATTTTTTTACGACTTTTTTACAAATATCTTTTTAGGAAAATTAAAGTAACAGTAGGGAAATACTTTTTTTCATAAGAGGAATTTGTCAAAATGTTAAGAAACAATCAATTTGCCACTGAATCGTTTCGTCATTTGTATAATTGGTTTTAGGTTGATCAAATGAACCGAAGAAGAATTGTTTTTCAAACAGGAATTTTCAAATTTAGTAATTTTTTTTAAACAAAATTAGATAAAGTAATTGAGAATGAATATTAAAGAGATCAATTTAGTCTTTCAGAAAAGTTCTCTGAGTGGTGATTTATTTGATATTTATTCAAGTTACGAAAAAATTGCAAAAGTAAGAAAAAACTTTTCTCGAGAAAATATTTAAATTCTTCAATTATTCTGAGGTTGTATTTGAAATGAAAATTTGTGAAACTTTTTGAAGTTTTCCGTATTTTGTCATAATAAATTTGAAAAAAGTTTTTATCTATTTGCTATTAAGGATTGTCAAATAATGATAATAGATAATGTAAATGTAGTTCTATTTTTTTTCAAATGGTGTTCTTATTATTTACATGTAGATCTTTTTTTTTCAAATGTGAATTTGACTCAAAATGCACAATGGGAAATTTAAAATTTTTGTTGAGAGGATTTTTTTTACTTTTAAAAACTTGAAAATATTTGTTTTTTTTTTTGAATAAGATCCGAAAACTTTTTATAGGAATAAGATGTGTTTAACACCCTTCCCCACACCCTTTCAATAAGACTGCGTTTGATCAACAAAAAACAAAATTAAAAACAGTAAATAATCAAAGAACGAGTGAAAAATTCTTTAAGATAATCACTATTTATTTTTAAAATATTATAAAAAAGAGGTAAATACGTTTTTTAACAGAACCAAAGAAATTAAAACAACTTTTAATTCGTGACTTTTATATAAGAAAAAATAGTAAATTTTTTGTATTTGGGAATGTGTAGTCAATTGTGTATTCATTTGAAGTTAATTGAAACTTTTTATTTGTATTTTTTTGTAAAAGTTCAAAAAAGATTTTAATTTATTTGTAAGTTATAATTTTTCAAAAAAGTAAAATTCCATTTTTTTTCCGAAAAATGAGAAAAATTGAAAAAAATACTTGTTTTGTTTTTTAATAACTCCCCAATTAAGACCATTCCTTGAAAAAAAAAAAAAAAAAAACACTCGTAGCTTTCGAATTCGAAATTAGTAAAATTCTTATCTTCTTTTCCGATATTTTTCTTTTAGAAGTCAAGTATCCAAATAAAGTAGCTTGGTATTTGTATTTTCTATTTGAAAAAGGAAATGAAAATGAAGTGAAGTTTTTTTCACATTTATTATTCAAAAATCAGGATAAAATGTTGAATAAAATTTTAATAGAAATCAATATGATTTCTCAAAAATCATTTCTTACATGATTTCAGTAACCTTATAATAACACATTTTTATCATGTGATACTTGATCGTTCAATAAAAAAATTTCTTGAAACTGAATTATGAGCCAAAAAAAAATCGAAAAAAAAAAAAATGTGAAAAAATGAACAAAAATGATTTCGATTTTTAAAATTTCAAAAATAATTATATTCTTCTAATATCGGTTCAAACCCTTTAAACACACACAATTTACCCATTAGAACTTGACACTGTTGACTGAAATATAGTTTATATATATTATTTTATGTGTTTTTTTTAGAAAGCAACCACCTTAAACAACAGTTTTGTTTTTTATTGTAATTTAAGGGAGGAATTTAGAATTCCTTTTTTTTTGATGTTTGTTTTTGAATTTGAGAAATAAATAGAAAATTTCTGGTTTTTTTCAGTTTATTTCTCAAATCAAAAAAAATTGTCATTATTTGAAAGAATTGAGTAAAATACCCACTTTTACTAAATTCTTTCGAATTTTGGAAAACCGTGGTTAGTTTTTCATGAGTTTTCTGTTTATTTGGAAAATCAATTTATTTTCGGTAGCTTTTCTTGAGTTTTCTGTTTATTTGGAAAATCTATAGATTTTTATTAGGTTTTTTCGAGTTTTTTATTTATTTGTTGAGTGTTCTATGCTATTTGAGATATTCTATTCTATTTGTCAAGTGTTCTAGGTTTTCTTGAGGTTTTCTGTTTTATTTGTTAACCGCATTTAGGTTTTTTTTTTTTTTGAGTTTTCTGTTTAGTTGAAAAATCTATTGATTTATTATTTTTTTTATTTATTTATAGAAAGGAGTAATTAAAGAAAAATCATCAAATAAAAAAAATAGAAGAATAAAAATAATTAAAAATATATATATAAAATAAATTAATCATTTTCATGACCAATTAGAAACTATCCACACCCTGAATACACAAGAGGGAAAAAAACCCGATATAAAGTTTATCGATTATATATAAAAATTCCACACCCCGTGATTAATAATTGGTATTCCACGACTCGTTAGGATTTTTTTTTTAATTTAAAAGAATAGATTACAATCTTTGATTTTGCTCAAAATTTTTAAATAAAAAAAAAAAAACTATTCCACGACTCTCAGAGTGGGGCACTTGGTGCCCGAATTTATATATTTTTTTACTATTTAAAAGTTTTTTGTTTTCTCTTTTTAATTATTTTTTCTTTATTACCTTAAGTTTTCTAACCATAAGAGCTTTGATAAAAAATTCCCGACAAGCGCAATAAATTTCCCAATTTTGATTAGTCATGTTGAAGAGTTTCTGTGTATTTTTTCTAAGAATAACTTTTTCGTATAATATCTTATCTAGAATTTTTTACAATTTTTTTCCACTCGATTCTGATAAATTTATACCTTTCACAATACCAAATGAAGTGGTTTATATTTTCATAATATGAAGTACAATAATCGCATTATTTACATTTTTCTTTTTTTATATATGTGTTATATTCAGATTTATTTTTTAAAACATATGAGTATCTATTTAATCCATTTGTAAAAGTTCAAAATTTGGGAAATGTAGCACTTGATTACTATTTTTGATAATTTTTAATTTTGAAATTAAAATTTTCATTTTTGATAATTTTGTAGTATTCTATTATTTTCCAACTTTGATTGTTTTTCAAATTATTTAGATATTCGTTTTTTATCTTTTTTTTAAAACATACAGAGATTCTGTTTTCCAAATATTTATTTCTTTGTTGGGTTTATAATCATATTTAATAAGTTTTATAAGTTCTTTAAAAATCTATTGATTTTACATATAAAACAGAAAACCTCAAGAAAAGCTAGAACACTTGAAAAATAGAATAGAATATCTCAAATAACCTAGAAAACTCAACAAATAAATAAAAAACTCGAAAAAACCTAATAAAAATCTATAGATTTTCCAAACAAACCGAAAACTCAAGAAAAGCTACCGAAAATAAATTGATTTTCCAAATAAACAGAAAAATCATGAAAAACTAAAGGCGGTTTTCCAGAATTCAAAAGAATTTAGAATAATTAAGATTTTAATCAATTCTTTTAAATTTTGGAAAACCTAGCCTCGGGTTTTTTTTAATTTGAGAAATAAAAAGAAAATATTGGAAATTTTCCCTTAAGTTCTTAAATTAAAAAAAAACTAACAAAAGTGCTCTTCAAGTGCCTAGCTTTTCCAGAAATAAAAACAATACAGAAAAAGCAAAGATTTTACTCAATTCTTTAAAATTCTAGAAAAGTTAACGGCATTTTTATTTACTTTTTGAAATAAACCTAAAATTTCTTAAAATTTCTTGTTTAATACAAAAATTAATAACAACCTAATGGAATAATCAAAAAAAAAATATGTTTTTTCAAATTTATATCAATAAAAAATTCTTTAATAGTCAAAATAATTGATTACCATATTTGTAGAATATTTATTAAATTTAAAACACTTTTAAAGTAAATGATTAAAGTGTCTTTATTGTGAAAAAAAAAAAAACATTCACTTATATAACCATTAAAAATGAAAAAAAATCTAGCGAGAACCTGGAAAATTGGATTCACCAACTTTTAATTGTACAATACCTCGAAAAATAATTATTGATCCAAGATATTTTATTAACCAATAGTGTTGATTATAAGTGAGGTTATCAAAAAGTAAAAAATTAGCAAATGTTTCAATTTTTTTTAGAAAAATTTTTTCAAAGATCTCCATTTCAAAATCTGATCGAGTAGTTTGGGAGATCTCAAAATTATTCAAATTTTTAATAAATTTTTAATAATGAGATTAATCAAACAAAAACCCTTAGAAAAAGGTTTCATTAAAAAAACTCTTATTATATTTAGTTTCTCCATTTTGTATTTATTTACCTTTTTTTATATTGTATATATAATCTTTCTTTTCATTTTTGAAAAATTAATAAATAACAAAACTTGTTTAACTTATTGTCCCAAAGTGTATCTAGGCTAAAATATCCAAAAATCATGGAATTCCTATGTTATTCCATTCAATTTTTTCAAAGTTAATTACCAATTATTTAAATCAAGTCAAATAATTCAAACATCTTAGTCAAAAATCTAACAATTTAAACCCAAATCATTTTTTTCTTTTTTTATTTGTTAGTTATCCATCTTTGAGAGGAAAATTAAAATTATGACTACTTTACTTTGTGTTGTCTTAGATATCAACCAAGAGAATTGGGATCTACCAAAAACTAACAATTCTATGAATGAAGAAAACGGATCTTTGCAACTGGGCAAGTTTTTGGATAAATTTTTTGTCTTTTTAAAGACTTTTTTGCTGTTGGATCCACAAAACGAGTTTTCACTTTTTTTAAATTCGTCATCTCGTGTCGAATTAATTTACCCAAAGCCACAGCAAAAAAGCACAGGGAAGAAATCCAAAATTAATGAAATGAAAAAAGAAAGAACGGTGTTAAAGGAGCTCTATTTAAAAAGGATCTCACAACAAAAGCACAGAAAAAAAAATCAATTACAAAACAAAGAAAAAGAGCAAACACAGACGAATTTCGGTGGTGGTGAGGATGAAATACTTCGAATGAAAGAAAAGTCGTCCTTTGAGAAGGAAATCAAAACTTCGATTTCGGACTTTTTAACAAATTTAAAGCCAAACTCTGTTGAAGGAAAGACAACCTCGCTTTCTGAGTCCCTCTCAAGAGTGCTGTGCTATATTAATTCTGTTCTTAAAAAAAAGGAAAGCCAACGAATCTCACAACAACAAAGCTCCAGGAAAAAGAACATGACCAACACCATGTCCTTCAACCAAAAAAAGATCCTAAGCACCGAGGAGCGCGTTCGTCAATTGGAATTATCGCAGATGCTTGCAGACTCTGCCCTAAGGCCACGAATAATGGTTGTCCAGCTTTCCAAGGACGTTCCATCGCAATACGTCCCGGTGATGAACTGTATCTTTGCCTCTCAAAAAATCCAAATCCCCATCGACGCCCTCGTGTTATCAAAGTTGGACTCGATGTTTCTTCAACAGGCTTCGCACATCACAGAGGGGGTATACTACAAAACCACAAGGCAGAGCGAAATCTTACAAATACTACTAACCAATTTTATTGTAGACCATTGGTCAAGACGGTTTTTGAAACTCCCAAAGCCATCAAATATTGATTATAGAGCGACCTGCTTTGATAACCAAAAGGTTGTTGAACTTGGATATGTTTGCTCAGTGTGTCTTTCAATTTTTAGTAAATATTCGGTTCTTTGCCCTAATTGCCACACAAGATTCCCAATTAAAAAAATCGACAAAATTAAATTCAATTCGAAAAAATAATTTGAGCCAAGAGCATAAGTTTCAGTGGTTATAACTTTACATTGTTTATTTTATTTTTATTTTTTTTTTTTCGAATTTCTTGCTGAAGAAGCATTTTAAAATTGTATTATAAAATATTTAAAATAAATAAAATTATCAAATAAAATTTAATTTACTCTTTTGATAAGATATTACAAAGATAGCTATTTTAATTTTTTTATTATTTATGTAGGAAATATTGAAAATAATTATTAGATTACTGCCATTTTCTAAATGGTAAATTAAAATCTTCTTTTCAATTTTACCAAAATGCATGATTTTATCACAACAACTTTGAAAAATCATCCTCGATCTTTACACATTTTAAAATGAAAAAATAATGAGGCTTTTTTTTTAAATATTCCTTATTGAACTTTTGAGAGATAAATCGAATTTTATTAATAGGAAAAACCAAGGGGAAAGTATTTTTTGATATTTATAAATTTTTAATAAAAAATATTGGCATAATTGTTTTTATTGAACAAACTTTGAACAAGATTTAAGATATAAAAAAAATTTTGAAATTAAAGCTCAAAAATTCGATTCTAGTAAAATAAATTGAGTGAAAAATATTTCCAAATTTTGTTCTTTAATTTGAGAATTTTTTGTTGCCTTAAATTACTTTGAAAGTTTTTTCCTTAAAATTGGAACTGACTATATCTTATTTGTTTGCAAGGGAAATCTAAATAATTTCAATTTTAATTAAAATCTAAGAAAATATACTATCACTTAACTGAATAAAAAAAATATTGATTTATTATTTGTAATTTTTTATTTTGGATATTAATTCAAAAGTTTATAAAAAAAAATAATTTATTTAATTATTATTATTATTATTTAACATATGGTTTTTAAATTCCTCTTATTTTCCCGAATTCCTAAATTGTTATTTAGAAATTTTGTTGAAGATTCAAAAATTAATTTATTACCCACGAAAGCGAATAAATATAATGTATCTCTTTTTCTAATAATATCAAAATAGTAATAATATCATTTTTTAATATTTCGAAAAATTAACTTTTTTTATTCATATATCCAGATTTTACAATTATTTTCATAGGCTGAGCAATTCCATAGAAAATGATCCAAATCTTTTTTTTTTATTTTTATTTTATATTATTTTAAAAAATAATTTAATTATTGTCAATTAGGAAAGGTTATTTTAAAAAATTATCCACTAAACTTCTTTTTTTTTTTTAATTTAAGAAATACACTGAAAAATTATCTATTTTTTATGTCTATTAAAAAAATTAAAAGAACTTTTGTGATCTTTTACAGAATTTGAAAGAATTGAGTAAAACATTTATTTTTTCACTATTCTTTTGAATTCTGGAAAACTTCTGTTATCTTTTTTTAATTTCTCAAATTAAATAAAAACTTAAATACAGTTTTCCACTCTTTTAAATTTCTGAAATTCAAAAATTTTCTTTAATTTCCTTTGAATTCTGAAAACAATAAGTTAGTTTTTATTGAGCTTTCTGCTTATTAGGAAAATCAATAGATTTTCGTTATGTTTTTTTTTACTTTTTCGAATAAACCGAAAATTTATTAAAATTTTCTGTTTATTTCAAAAAGCAAAAAAAACCTAGAACACTTAACAGATAAAAGAGAAGACCCCAAGAAAACCAACCACGGGATTTTTATTGATTTAAGAAGAATCCAATAAAATCAAATATTTTACACTATTTTTTGAAATTTTGGGAAAGTTAGTAATTGAAGACACTTCCCTAAACCAAAAAAAAACATTATAGTTTTTTATCTTAACATTAATGTCGACAGAATTGTAACTAATAAGTAATTTTTCTTGAAAAAATGAAATGATAATTTTTTATTTTTGAAAAAAGACAAGAAAAAGAGAATGAAAAGCCAAGAGAGTAAAGAGAGTAATAAAAATACCACAAAAATGAAAAGATAGAGGTTTTGATGATAACATATTTTATCACAATTTTAGCAATTAATTCACGACAATCTAAAAAAATCAGGATAGGTCCATATAAAATTCTCTAAAAATTATAAAATCGTGGTACTCCACATTATTGTGACAAAATATCGAATTAAGAAAAATTATTTTTTAAAAATTCACCTTACTAAAAAATCTTTTGACTTTTACAAAACCTTTTCACTTTTACAACTTTTTTCACTTTAAAAATATTTGATAATTTTTGAAAGGGCTGTAAAGTGTTTTGTAGTGTTTGAAGGAAATGAAAAACAGAAAACCATATAAAAGGAATGAGATTTTTTGAAGGGGAAACAAAAATGTTTTCTTTTCATTTTTTTTTTTTTTCATAAAAGCAAAATCTCCTGTGAAAATTATGATCAAAAAAATATTCATCTATTTTGACAATATACTTGAATATAAAATAGATTTGCTGTTTTTTTAAAATACAGTTATTACCTTCACAAGTTAAATACCAAACAATAAGTAGGAGTAATTATCTTACTTATTGGTGATTGATCAAACAATAACCTCTAAGCTCGAGTTAAATTTTGGTCCAATCCCAAGAAAATATGAAGAACACGAACAAGAAGAAAAGAAGCACCTATAATTATATACATTCTGAATAATCGAAGATAATATACCTAGGTTGTTTTGAAAAGTTACCCACCCACCTTAAACTTTCATAGAATAAAGAAAAAGTTTCAACACAAGAAAAAATTCTTTCCCAAACATACGAGGAAGGGCTATTTGCTCAAGAAGCTCTTTTATTCAGGATAATTTACGACCACAGTTTAATAAGATAATATTTATTTATCTTTTTTTTTTTATTACAGTTATTAATCTATCAAGGATCGATTGATATGTCAACCAAATCAAAATTAAAATACAATGAAAAATCTTTGATCTGATCCTTGATTGAATCAAGTATCTTCTTGTTGTTTTTAAAAGAATAACTTTTCTTTTCAGTATTCTATTTTTGATCAAATAAAAATTTTCAATATAAAAATATTGCTGAATTAGTCCTATAAACCCATCAACTATTATATCACGATTACTTTTTTAATCTATATTTTGACAATTTTCAGAATTTTTAGGCAATTAACAAGATTTTATTCAATATCGCGATTTTATGTAATACCACGATTTTATAAATTATAGAGATTTTTAAAAATATCCCTATTTGATAGAAATTATCGCGATTTTTGTAATTTTATCTTGACTTTACAAATATATTGTCAAATCTTCTATTAATTTTAAACTTTTTATTTTGTACAACCCAAGTTTTGAATGGTATTATTGTGTTCTCTTTTATATTTATTATCCCAAAAATTTCTAAATCACTGCCACACTTTTCACCAACTGTTTTGGTAATATTTTACTTTTCAGATTTAATCACAACACATGGTATTGTTGCTGTAACTACCAGAAATTAACTCCAATACAAGGTAATTACATCTCAGAAAAAGCTAAATTCCCAGTAATATTTCTTGTATTCAATACATTGGCTACAAAATTAGAACCATACCATTGATTATTTTTCTTCTTTTCTAAACTTTTTAATTAAAAAAAAAAAAAAAAATTCATTTTTAAAGAAAAATAAAGAAAACTCAAAAAAAGTAAATGAAAAAATAATAAAAATTGTATTTATTTTAAAATACTGACAAATTGCAATTTATGTTTGGAAATTTTTACTTGGTTTTCCTTTTTAAAATTATTATACTCAAGCTTCGAATAAAGCATTTTATGAAGTCAACTCGTAAAAAACTCTCCAAAATTAGTTGTTCTTCAAAATATTCCATCTCCTGGACTATTTGGTAAAGAAACAGTTTGAAGATTTATAAAAAGGAAAGTGAAGCAAAAATTTATTGAAATTTATTAGACTTTATCAGTAATATTTTTCAAATTTTGAAAATGATATTCAAAATTTTTTTAAGAAAAATATTAGACCTAATAATTGTAATTTAGAATTTGAATTTGAATTTTATTATTTTTATTATTTAAATAATATGGTATTATTATAATTTAATCCAGTGGTAGAATCAAGAAGTATATATATATATACATATATAACAAAAAAAAAAAATTGATTGTTGTTAAAAATAATAAAAAAAAGCAAAATTGTTAATTTTCAATGGTTTTTTTCTTTTTAGACTTTGTAGGGCTTTTCTTTTTCTTTTTTTTTGTTTGTGATTTTTTCAATTTCTTTGATTTTTTTTGAGAATTTTTATTTATTTTACCTAGTTTCATGATTTCGATAACATCATGTACACTATCTGTTCTTTTATAAAGCTCAAGTGTTTTTGTTTTTGGCTTTTGGCTATCGATTTTTTTTAATAATTGTATTTCATTTTTATCAAGCTGTTGCATTTTTTCCTTTTTATTCAAAGTGTATATTGCCTTTGGATGGAAAGTAGATTTACCCTTCTGTGTTGCTAACCAAACTTTGGTATAGCCTTTCAACAATTTTTCTTGAAATCTTTGGCTTTCATGGGAAATTGAACGATAAATTTTTGGAAGATTTGGTTGCATTGATTCCATTTTTTCTGAGGTCGATGTTGAAATATACGTATTATCGATTGGTAGCACCCTCGCGGACTGTGCTCTTAATATTTTTGAATTTGTAATTGAATTGATTTTTTTATTTATTTTCAATTTTTGTTCCTTTCGAATCATGGAAAAGGTGGAAATGAGTTTCACCACAACACGCACTTTATTTTGAATATTAACTATTCTTTCTTTGTTTAAGAAATCCTTAGAAGAAATCTTTTTCTTTGTATTCTCTTTTGATTTTGATTGGATTTCTTCTTTATATTTAATAAAACTAAAAGAATCTTCCTCCGTTAGATTGCTGATGGTTGTCCACACCGAAAGAATTTTATCAGTAATAAACGGCACAGACCATTCAAAGGTATCCATGAAATCTGGCAAGGAATATGGCTCCTTGACTTGTTTAAATTCCTTTATGGTTACAGATCGATCTTTATATTGCAAAACAGCGCCCTTGTTGCCCATATCAGCGTAATTTGGCGCGGAAAAGATTGTTATCAACGTGGGGAAATTTGTTTCATCCCATTTTTTATACATCTGGTATCCCTGATCTTGTGCCTCATGCGCTCTAATTACACAGGTTAATTCATTTTCAATTAGAAAGTCGACAATTGCATCATACGAATATTGGAATGAACATCTTCTTGATGAATTAAACACAAACCTTTTGCTGCTCCCTTTGCTTGTGTTATAATTAGGAAATGGATCAGACCAAAGGAGATCTGTCAAAAGACCCTTTCCTGGTGGATCTCTAAATCTATTAATTTTATTGATCATTCCAACATCAGATAAATGTGGGGATATCCCTGCATGCACACAAAAAAATTGTTCGTCAACAATTGCAGCTAGTGGTAAAAACTCGCACGTCTTCATTATTATCTCATATATTTTCTTATCATATTTATGAATTGCTTCACTTTTGAAATTAAAAAATTTTGAAAGTTCCCTACATTCATGATTTCTTTACAATTATATAGATGATATAAATATTGTCAAATAATCCGAGAAATTTTTATTAAAACAAGTTTAAAAAAATAAAAAATTGTTGAAGAAATTTGAATATAAAAAAGCGTTATGTTAATTGATCCCATCCTACTTTTTTCCAATTGGTTGCTTTTTTTTGATCTAAATAATACTCTATATCAAAAATATGCTCGTTATATTTCATTTTAGACAACAGAATACCCTTATTTTATTAAAATATTAAAAAGTATTTAAGTTCAATTTAAAAATGAATTTAATTTATCAAGTGGTAGAGTTTTTGTTGATTAATTATTTAAAGTTTTTAAAAGTTGGTTTGTAACTCTTGGTTATCAAACTTTGCCATTTTTTTCAGAAAAAAGAAAATCCTATTTCGTCATTTTAAAAAAACAATTAGAAACTATATATATATATATCTGAAGATCATAACAAGTTATTCATACTTTTTTTAATTCCATAATCTTTTAATGTTTTTGTAAATAACTATTAAACAAATTTATTTAAAAAAAAAAAACAAAAATGATTCTAGGATTGCACCATTAATTAAAAATGTTTTAAGTAATCCTAACTTAAGGTTTACAATCCCTGGAATTTGAAAAAGGATTATCTTGAGTAATTTGTTACCACTTGTTGATTTGGTTCTTATCTGATCGATATTGTACTTGGTATGGATTTTAATAGTGATTCAAAATTGTAATTTTTGACAATTTTTTTTTTTTTTTTTTTCCGAAATCGAAATTGAAGAGTTTAAGATTAATTGGCTGGAACTTAAGTTATAAAAAAATGTGGTTTGTAGGTTGTTGATTGAAATTTTTAATTAAGTTTGGTTTTATTGGGAGCTTTTAAAAAATTTTATTTTTTCATTTGATTAATTGAATAAAAAGTAAATCAAGATTCTTTTCTACAACCCAAAATTCAAAAGTTATTCTTGAACACCTATCAATCTATTAATCTTAAACTCTTCAATTTCGATTTCGGAAAAAAAAAAAAAAAAAAATTGTCAAAAATTACAATTTTGAATCACTATTAAAATCCATACCAAGTACAAGATCGATCAGCTAAGAACCAAATCGACAACTCACTACACAAGATAATTTTTTTTCAAATTTTAGGGATTGTAATCCTTAATCAATCGATTCAAAAAAAAAAAATAATAATAAAGATGCTTGGAATAAATTTATTAATGAAATAAACTTGGAATTTAATCGAAAACAAAAATTTTTGGAAATGAATTAATCTAGAAAGATCTAGAAAAAATGAAAATGATTGTGAATAATAAAAATATAATTGATAAATATTGCTGTTATATTTAAAAGTAAAATATAATTGGGCAAAGTAAAGAAAATTTAGATTATATTAAAAACTTTAAACATAAAAAATTTGAAAGATTTTAAAATAGATATGTTTTTCCAATTGAAAATATTAAAAATACAATTAAATATTTAAAAAAACAAATCTGTTAAAAGGATTCCCAAAAATTGAAAATTTAGAATGTAATATTGATGATAACAGCAATGACTTTGACTCAATTTAAAACCAAGATTATCCAAAATATCTTAATTATGATTCAAAATATATTTAATAATTGGTTAATTAACCCTACGGATAAGAATAATATTGAAGATATAATCAAAAAAAGATCAATTTTATTTATTCATTAAAAGGGGAAATGAATGTATTGACTTTGAATTATAGACCTATTTGCATTATTCAAAGTTTACCAATATTATTTCTATAAATGTTATATAAACTAATTGAGCCTTGTTGGGAATGTATGAATAAATTCCAATTTGGTTTTCGAAAAAAATATAACATCCATACTTCTGTATTAAATTTTCAAAAATACTTATAATGAGATAAAATCAAATAACAAAAATGAAAATTTTAAAGCATATATTATAAGGATTGATATTGCAAAATGTTTTGACTCAATTAATTTTAAAAGATAAAAAATAATTTATATTTTGGTTAAAATTATTTGAATTTAGGAAATAATAACTTATTTCTGAAAACGTTTATTTTGACTAATTATCTTTTTTGTTATAACTTATTATATTTCATATTTTTAACCCTTAAAAATCTGGTTATACTTTAATTTTTTACTTTCCATTGAAAAATTAATTCAGGACAATGGAGTAGCAAGGAGAAAAAGGTTTGTTCAGTATTATGAGTATAAAAATAAATATAACTGATTTTTGGAAATTTTTTTTAATTAAACTCTATTTGAATGTTGTACTTTTAAACATTAAGTTGATTTTTGTTATATTCCAGGCAAAATTGAAATTTTTATTCAATTAACAAAGAAAAGTCAAAAAAGTGATTTTAAAAAATATATCAAAAAGTCAATAACGACTTTCTTTTAAATTCTGATTACAGCTTTAACATAAAGAGCATAGTTCGTATATAATTATTTTAAAATCAAACGAAAAGAATTTTTTTCAAAAAATACACCATTCTTGTTCAAAGCGTCATATTAGACTTTGAAAGAACAGGACATAGGTTGGTCCTTGAAAAATTACATAATGAAAGGGACTTTTAGAAAGTTTTAATTGATATCTCATTAAAACATATTATTGTCTTTTTAAATTTAAAAAAAAAACAATTATTATTATGAAATCAGATTTTTATTTAAAAAATACCATAGAATAGAATACATTGACTCTCATATGGTTATGTATTTTACTATTAAAAAAAAAGATAAAAAATCTACTTTCAAACCCAAGAATTGTATAAATTGATTCTTATTTTAAAGAGTTAAAATTTTATTTCCCTTTCAAAAAATAATTATAAAGTCATAAACAAGTGATTGAAATTTTTACCAATTTTTTATTCAATTTTTCCAAGAGTGTATAAATAAACACAATATAAAGTGAATTATATGATTTCTTTTTCACAAAAGGGTATATCTTCTTAAAATATTAAAGAGCTTCTTGTATGTTTTTTTTTTAATTGCTTATCTCAAACCAAACTGGTAAATGTAATATTCGAAGAGATTGTTTAAATTAATAATTCTTTGTTTTAATTTTTCTTTTTTTACTTGATTTTGTTTTCAAAATTAAAGACAAGTAATTAATGTAGAAAATAAAGAATGATTTCAGATACTTGAAATCAAATTACTAGATTTTTTTACTTAATAAATTATGGAAAGGATTTATGATAATAAATAAATACGATTTTGTTTTTATCTGTTTTTTTTTTTTTTTGCACTCTTTTTGAGACAGGAAGATTGCTGTGAAGTACATTAGTTTTTTTTCTAATTTGAGAAATGAAATAAAAATTTTTTAATTTTTCTTTTTATTTCAAAAATTGAAAAAAATCTAATAAAAATTTTCGAGTGGTTTTCTTTTTTATTCTGAAAATCTATCATATTTTAGAAATAAAACAAAAAAAGCAAGAAAACCCAACTGTGTTTTCCAGAATTCAAAAGAATTGAATAAAATCAAAGATTTTACTAAATTCTTTTTGTATTTTGGAAAATCTAACAACAAAAAAGGTTATTTTGGTTATACAGATGTTGGTGTTTTTCTTTTCTTTGAATGTTTTATCAAGTTTTCTTCTTCCCTTTCCTTTCTTTATTTCTTTCTTTTTTTTTTTTTTTTTGACAAATTTTCCTTTTATTACTCCTTTATTTAAAGATTGAAATAAATACAATTTTCTATTTTTTTAATTCTGTACTACTTTATAAAAATAATTTAAAAAACATTTCTTAAATTGTAATTGTAAAGGATTAATAATATTTTTATCAAAATAAAATTAAATATCTTGATATGTTTGTTTTTTCGAGAAATTTAATTTACGTTTTGAAGAAAATGTGATTAATAAGAAATATTTAATATATTAAAAATAGGATGGGTCATTAACAATGATAAGAAGAAATAGAAAAAATAGAAGAAGAAGAAGAAATAGAAGAGAATATAAAGAAAAATAAATAAATAAATTACCCTGTTGTATTGTATTATTTAATTTTATTAAGTTTTGTTTATTTTGAAATTTATATTTTAGAAAAATAAAAGAATGAATAAAAAAATAAAAAATAAAAATAAAAGTTAGAATATGTCACAACAAACTAAAAATTAGAAAAAAAGGAATTTTTTGTTTAACATTTATCTTTCTTAATTTAAAAATCCAAGTAGGCTTTTTATGCAAGAAAATTTGTTTTTAACCAAGAAGAAAGAAATTTAAAAGTTGTTGATTCATAAAAGATAATATCAACAAAAAAATTTTTTCGATTAATGAATTTTGAAAGATTTGCCAAAGGGGTTTTTTAAAAATGATGAATTTCAAAATTTACATTTAGTGTGGCTATTTGTCTGTGGGTAAGATTTGAAGAATTGAAATAGACAATGTTGAAAGCATGTTGTAATAAGAATTAGATAAAATTATTAAAATATTTTGCTCAAGATGTTTAAAATATACAATTTTGAGTTTTTTTGATTTCCTAAAAGAATGTTTTTTAATTTGTTGGATAAAGATTTTCAGATTAACCAGTCTTCAATAATTTCTAAAGTTACTTTTAATAAGGTTATAATAAAATTTTTATTCATAAAAATTTGTACTCAGAAAATAAATGATTAAATAAAAAAAATGAAAAAAATTAATCCAGGTAAACAATCATTTTCAATATTTGTAAAAAAAAAAAAAAAAAAAATTCGTAAAAGTTAAAAAAAACATTTTTAAAAAATAAAAATATCAATTTCCAAAATAACCATAGAACAAAAACAAATCTAAAGAATAATTTACAATATAATTTCATTAACTTAGAAGAGTAATCTCAAAAAAAATCACAATTACGAACTTGGTTTGTTTTTGTTACAGTAAAATCAAAAACACTTGAAATTTCAAAAAACAGGAAATTCCATTTTTACAAATATTTTCAATTGATAAGAAAAATGGAATTTTCAGTGTTGTTTGAAATTTTCCAGTTTTTAGATTTGACAATTACCGTCAAATCTAAAATCCGGAAATTTCTGAAACCCGGTAATTCCATTTTTCTGATCAATTGTAAATATTAGTAAAATGTCAAAAATATACTCCCATTTTACAGACAAATAACCCAATTACCCAGCAACTTATAACCTTTCCAATTGGAGTATTGGTTAAATATTCTGAATCCACCATTTTTAACTCTTTGGTGAATTCAGAAATCAAAAAAATCCAAAATTTGTAAAATTAATTGAGAACATTACTGAAAATGAAAATCCACTTTTGATTTTAAATTTTGAAATAAAAAACATTTTTATACTTTTAAAATATTTGAAAGCATTTGAATTTGAGAGAGGTGTTTGATTATTATAAATTTTCATGAAATTATGAAAACCATTTTGTCAAAAAATAAATTCTCTAAGGTTCCCAATAGAAATTTAAAATTTTGAAAAAATTATTAAAAGAAAGATATAAAGTAAATAAAACTCTTATTTCATAAATGATGTAACAAAATAATTCTTATAAAGATGATTCCTAATAAATTTAGAATTTATCTAAAGGGAAAATCGCAATAAATTTGATTTTCATTTTCAGTCATGTTCTCAATTAATTTTACAAATTTTGGATTTTTTTGATTTCTGAATTCACCAAAGAGTTAAAAATGGTGGATTCAGAATATTTAACTAATACTCCAATTGGAAAGGTTATAAGTTGCTGGGTAATTGGGTTATTTGTCTGTAAAATGGGAGTGTATTTTTGACTTTTTACTAATATTTTCAATTGATCAGAAAAATGGAATTACCGGGTTTCAGAAATTTCCGGATTTTAGATTTGACGGTTATCATCCAAAATTTAAAAAAATAAATTAATTTTTCACTGTAAACTGTGCTTTAAAAAAGCTGATTACAAAAATTATAAGGGTATAAGTTATACTTTTTAAATTTAAGGATTGTTCTTCTCAAACTTGAAAATTTCCAAAAAATTACTCGTATTTTAAAAATACTAATTTGGGAAAAAGTTAACAATATTATTTATAAAATTGATTACACAATAAATTACAAAGAATTTAAGAGATTATCATTGTTTAAAAAAATTTTTTTCCATCATTTTTATTAAAAACCTTTTTATTTTAAAATATTAGATCATATTATTTTTTAACAAATATCATAATAAACTATTTTTCAGTCAAAGGGGCCCAGTTGTAATGGGTATAATACATATGTTTAAAGGGTTTGCATAGATATTAGAAGAAAAAATTTATTTTAGAAATTTTCAAAATTGAAATCATTTTTTAACATTTTTGTTTTTTTTTTTCGATTTTTTTTTTAAAACGTCATTAAGTTGCAAAAAAATTTTTTTTTTGCAAGATCAATAGTTACTTGGTAAAAATGTTTTATTCTAAGGTTATTGAAATCATGTAAAGATTGTTGAGAAATCATATTGATTTCTATTGCAATTCTATGAAGATCTTTGATCTTGATATTTGTTTAATAAATGTGAAAAATTTTCACTTAATTTTCATTTCCTTTTTCAAATAAGCTCCATCCAAAAATGTGGGGCAAAAAAATATCCATCAATATAAAAATAAATTCTTTATTCAGTTATTAAACTCAAAACTTTAGACAAAAAAAAAACGAAGCCATTAATAATAATAAAACTCTTGATTAAAATTTGTGTTTATTGATCAAAGTTCGAAGAATAAAAAATAAAAATAAAAAAAAATTGCCCCTAATTTTTTGAAAAATATCCAAAATTAGTAATGTCTATTTAACAATCTTTAGTTCGATCTTTTTTTCAATTTTTTTTTTTGATAATGTGTAAAATCATACTTCAATATATTTTTGATTTGATCTTTAGATTTTTTGTTTTTCATTTGATCATTAACTTTTTGTTTTTCCCATTAACTTTTTTGTGTTTTTTTTTTTTTTTTTTTTTTTTTAAAACATTTAAAAAAAGCAAACTGAATGAAAAAAAAAAAAAAAAAAAACCTTTTTTTTTTTTTTTTTTGTTTATCTCACCTCTTTAATTGAAGTGTACAACTGTTCTGAGCAATTTTTCCACCAAAGTTCATCGAAGTCAACTCAATTGTTTAGAATCAAAAGAATTTTTGGTTGATTTCTTATCACATCTCTTCTGAACTTAGTTAAATTTTGGACAATAATAATAACAAAGTAAAAATGAAAAAAATGAACAATTCGAAAAAATAATGAAATGAGAAATTTGACTCTATTATTTTTTCAAAATTAAAAATTTTGCAAAAATAATTTTAATTCAAAAAAAATATTTAGAATCCATTAATAAAACTTCAAAATACAAGAAATTAAGTATGATATGTTAAAAAACATATTATTGTTGTACATTTTGTATAATTGAATTAATATTAAGAAATAATTATTGAAATAAAAAATGCCCTATATTATTGAAAATAGCTTAGAGACCACAGATACCAACAAACTCCGTTTGGGGGCTTTGTTTTCAAAAAGAAAAGTATGTAAAATGAAGTGAAAAATCTTTCATATTTATTATTCAAATACCAGTAGAAGTTCAAAACGAACATCGTTGTTTTTCTCAATAGTCCCTAAGAATTTGAGTTTATCAATTTTTAAGAAAATCTATTGGTTAATTAGTTTTCTTTCAGACATATATCAACAATTCTTTGATGTGTGTTATTCTTCTTATTTCTTATTTGTTCTTCAAAGGTCAATTATATAAAATAATTGATATTTGAAAAAAAAATTGGGCCCCTTTGACTGAAACAGAGTTTATAACCATCAAAGGCATTTTAATTTAATATTAGTTGAAATTCTTTCTGTAAACTAAAAAAAAATAAATATATATTTTTGAGAATTTATTATTTTCGTTTAAATTAATTTATCTCAATAATTTGATGTGAAAAAAAATTTTTTTTTACTCAGATAATTGTTTTATTAATTAAATATAATTATTAAATTAAAGGAAAATAAATATCATGAATAATTTTTTTGATTTTTTGAATTTTTGTAAAATAGGAAATGTTAAAAGTAAAACTTCAGTTAATATAAATCAAAAAAAAGTCTTTATTTATTTGAAAATAAATAAAGACTTTTTTTATTAGTTCTATTTTTAACATATTTTTATTCAATTGATGATAAATAAAAATAAAAATGTATATTTTAAAAATTGAAAATCTTTTACAGAGAACTTTTTGAAGAGTACATACAAAAAAGTAAGTTTGATTGTCAATTAAAAAAATCTAAAAAAATACCGAAAATGATTAAAATTTAATATTCAAAATCCAAAAATCAATAAACTGTATTAAATTTAAAACAAAATTTTAAAATATTTAAATTATTTTGTAAATTAAAATTCGAAATTTTACACATAATTGAAATAATTCAAATAATAAATATACTACAATTTCATTCAAATTGGAAATAATTTTGATTTTTGTAAAATATAAAAATCATTTTTTCATCTTTTTAGTTTTTTGTTTTCATTTTATTTTTTGAATTACATAACCTGTTTCGTTAGATCTGGAAATTTTTTTGAAAAATTGATATTAAATTAAAGTTATCTTCTTCAAAATAGAAGTCCTCAAATAAAATTAAGTTGATGGTATCTAACCATTTGATCGATCAATAATTATCCTAATAGAATTTTTACAAATTTATCTATGTATTTTTTTTGTTAGCGTCTCTCCAAATTTTTTAACAGATTCTTGATTTATTAGTAATTGATAATAAGTTTTTTTTTTGTTTTGTGAGTATTATAATTTATGAACAAGTGTTAACATTTCAATTAGTGAATGGTTCTAATTTGGTTATTCTTCTATAATCGATTAAATAAGATTTTTTTTTTTCAAAAATTGAATTTTAGTCTGTTAAAAATTTTGAATTGGAGTTTCTATTAAATAAAAAGTAAATGGTTTTATCGAGATCCTTTATGAAAAAAAATACTTTTTTGTAAATTTCGAAAATAAAATTTAATAAATAGGGAAGTGTTATGAGTGCCGTATATTGCCTATGTTTACTAGATTTTAATTTAATTATTGTTGTTGAATATCCAATCAGTAAAATAAGCATAGAAAAGCAGAGAAATTTCCAAAATAGATTTTCTTCTTTCAAGTGTTTCTAAGAGAGTGTTATATATAAAAAGTTTTTAATAAATGACTAAAAATTGGTCGATTAAAATTTGTTGACTGTTTTATTAGTCATTTTCAAAACTTTTTGGAATCAGCTTTTTAAAAAATAATAAAATTCTTTTAGATCCTCTTTTTTTTTAATATTCCTTTTTGAAAAAAAATAAATCTGTAATTTGTCCACAAATCAGCAATTTAAAAAGAAACATTTTCCCATTCTGATAACAAGTATTCTAAAAAATACTTGAACTAATTAGTGGCACACAAATTAAATGATCATTTTGGCGAGAAGATACCGACTTTGAATAGGACATATTCTCATAAAATTCCATTTAATCTACGTTTTAACTTTTATTGATGAATTTATCACAAAAAAAATTTTTTTAGTACAAAAGCCAGCTACAAACAAATTCTAAATCAAACAAAAATTTTATCATTAAAAACTGAAATTTCATTTTTTTAATTGAAAAGTTTAAGTCAGATTTGAGATAAATTGAAAACAAAAAGAAAAAAATAAAATTGTGTGCACGGACCACAGGAATTATCACCAAAAGTTGGTTTAAATATGATAAAAAATCATTTACATTGAAATAAAAAATTTTTTTTATTTTGTACAAAAACCTTTTAGTGCTATCTATTTTTTTAAAAACTCAAACATTTTATTTGAGAAAATTTTAAGTAAATAAATTTGAATAAATACAGATAAGAAAGTGATTAGAACATTCAAAAGTTTAGTATAGTACTTTAATTAATGTGTAAAGATTTTGGGAAATTATTTAGTTATTAGTCAAAGTTTGGAAAATTTTCAGATCTTCGTTTTTGGAATTCTAACAAAGTGAAATAATTTGAATTTTACTGATAAATTCGACTGTATAAATGTTATGAAAAGTTATTTTAGAACACTTTAACTAATTTTTTTTGCGACGTTGTTGATTTCATAAATCCCAAAAGACTACTCGTCTCAATTGTTAATCTATTTGAACAAATAATTTGGTTCTTTGAATCAGATTATTAGTTCAAATAGAGTTTCAAAAAAAAAGTCCATCAAATTATGTGTTAAAGGTTGGAAATTGAATAAATTCCATTTCATTATTATAAAAAATGTCTAAATACAAACATGGTTTTTTGATTTTGGTTCGAAAAAAAACTAATCTCATTTACCAAAAAAAATAAATTGTTTGGTTCTCTTTTTTCAAAAAAAGAGAGATAAGAGAATACTAATGAGTAGAATTTCAAAAGGAGAAATTTACAAATCTATAATTTAGTAAAAAAAAAATAAAAACATTTTTTTTTACTATGTACGTCAAGTCAAGAAATTTTAGATGAATGATCAAAATGATTCATTGTTAAGAACATCAGGTGCATGCAGATTTTTAAATTTGATCGTTTTCGAGAATTGGCTGAAAAACGGGGAATAAAAGAGGAAATAGATCTCATTGAAAGAATGGACGATCTAGTTTGTCTCTGTAAAATTTAAACCAAGTTTTGTTTTCAATGATCAAAAGGTAAAATTTAACTTCAATGTTTTCATTAACTTCATTGGGAGAATAAGATCCTTTGAAGAACAAGTTATTCAAAGTATTAGTAAAAAATAGAAAACTATTTTTTGTTTTTGTTTGTTTGTTTTAGTTTCTTGTTCTTTCAAGTTAGATCACGAGTTGAAAAAACACATAGCAACTCAGACTGTTTCATTTGTTCAACAATTACCTTTTTATGTTTCCTCGTTTTGGATCCCCTTCCAGATTCAAAATAATGAGATTGTTCTGGTGCTAAGAGGATATTAATTGTCTTACTTCAAACTCCACAATATCATCTTATATCACTTTCGAACAATATCATTCTTTTCTTTCTTCCAGAACAAACTCAGATTATAACAAGGTGACTGTTTCCAAATCAAACCAATAAACACAGATATTGAGTAAATTGCATTTGTTGCAATGATTTTTTATGATTTGAAAAATTCTTCATGAAGTTAAAGATGTCTCATTAGTTCGATTTCTTAAACTCTTGGGTTGAAATTTCTAACAACAACAACAATGTAAATTGAGATCTTTTATTTGTTTTTTCGAATTGGACATATTTGAATGAAAAAAATTTCCAGTCAAAAAAAAAAAGAGATAATTTTGATCCTTATGAGATAAAATGCAATTAGATTATGTTGTGCGTTGTTGGTGAACATTTCTGTAAAAATATGATCAAATTTAGCAATTGCCCACCTTCTCGAGAAAATGGTCAATTTATAAATTTGATCAATAAAATTTTTAAAAAATCATTTTTGGTTTGGTCTAAAGATCAAAAAATAAGAAAAAAAATAAAAAGAAAGAAAAAAAAAACAAAAATAAAAAAATTAAAAATGTTTACCTCTTAATATAAAACAAGCGTTTGGTTGACTAATTTTGAGAGCAAAAAGATACAAAAGGATTTCAATCCCATAATTGCCACGATCGACATAATCCCCGAGAAACAAAAAGTGGTTTTCGTTTTCTTTGCATGGCTCAATGGCCTTCATAATTGAAACAAGATCGAAAAACTGTCCGTGCAAATCGCCAAATATTAAAACGGGGGAACTGATCCGAAGTAAATTGGGTTCTTTTTTGAGTGTCTTTTGCACTAATTTGCAAATCTTGATGACGTCCTTTCTGAAAAGCTTTCCTTCTCTTGTGAAATGCTTGAAAATTGCTTCATAATTCGGTATGTTTCCCTCGTTTGGAAACACAATTTCACTTGGAAGCCTTTCTCTAATAAGCTCCCGTGCCTTTTTGATTTGCCGATCATCGCCACAGTTGACCGTACCTCTTTCATAGTCACTTGATTGTTCAGATTCGCTTGTGGTAAGCGAACTTACATCGGAATCGGAATCGGTATCGAAATCTGATTCAGTGAAGCTTGAAGTTGTGTTTGTGTTTGTGGCTGTTTCTGTTTCTGTTTCTGTTTCTGTAGTGTCACTGTTTATTAATTCTTTGTCGTTTCCAAAAGAATCCTTTAAATAAAAGGGTGAGTTTTCTGTCATTGTTTTGATATAAGATTGTTTTGAGTTATTCAAAAAAAAGAAAAAATGAAAATTGATCTTAACAATGACAAAACTTTTAAGTCTTTTAAGTGTTGGAACGTGTTTGGAAATTTAATGATTGTGTTTGATAGGTAGAAAGACTGAAACTTTTTTAACAGTTTGGAGATTTTTTAGTTTGATAATTATGCCTTTCTGTAACCTATGAGGTATTCTAGTCCTACAAATATGAGTAATTTTGGTTTGATTTTAAGAAACCATTTTCTCAATTTATTTTACCCAAGTGTTTATCCTTCTTTTATAAAAAAATATTTAACATTTAAATGAGTTAACCTTATTTATGTATTTGTCGATTTTGTTTGTGAATTATTTTGAACAAATAGACATTTTTTCTTGTAAACAACTTATTACAGAATGTTACAAGGCCATTAAAGTGAAATTTTATAACAAGAATTACTCAAATTTTTTGAATTTATTTTTCAAAAAAACATTTTTTTTAATTAGTTTTTGTTCAAATTAAGATGAGCAGTCAAAACGAAAGCGAAGAAAAAAAAAAAAAAAAAAAAAAGAACCAACAAAAAACAAAACCACAAACAAAAAAACAAAACAAAGGACGTCGAATTTAATACCCGTTATGAAATACAGGAAGGAAAAAGAGAGCCAGGAAAGGAAGACTTAGATTACATTGTGGCTGTTTATACAAAACAACTCCGAAAGGTTTTAATCCCAGTTGCAGTCACCATGCTCCTCGTTGTGCTCGTTATAAGAACGGCTTACAAAGACAAACCAGAAGAAGGAGCCTTTAATGACATTATGGTTTATAATGAAAGCGACGAAGACTCTGCTGGGTTTAGGTTCGGTGGTGCATTGCTAAATGCTGTTATTGTAATTGCTGTAATCTTGGTGGTAACATTAATAATGGTTTGCCTTTATATGAAGGGCTTTGACTGGATACTTGTCGGCTGGGTTATCTTTTCCGTTTTTATTATTCTAACTTTTTATGGGTTGCTCACTTGGCTGTAAGTTATTTCTTTTATTTCTGTGATTTTTTGATTAACTCAATTTTTTTTTTTCTTTTTCTTTTCTTCCCTCCCCAACCCAAGAACCCTTTTCAAATTTTGAGTGTCACATCAACTATTTCCCAAAAGATCAAAAAATTTGGATAAATCTAATCCTGATCCAAACAATCAAATTAATTTATTCCTTATTTTTTTTAATTTTTGAAGACAAAAAAAAACAAAATTTTTGTTTTTTAGTTTTTTCTAATTTTATTTAGAATGTAAAAAAAATCATAATTATTGATCTTTCAAACCAGTTTTATTGTTAACTAGTTACCGCCCAATTAACACTATTTGAGAAATATCTCAATTCGTCTAATTTATAAAAGCAAATCAAAAATAAAACCCCCTTTTGGTAATTATAACTATTTACACTTGTAAAAGGGAAAAAAAGAATGATCTCCAATTTGACCCATTTTCCTTTCTTGAAAACGTTGTTGTTTTTGAACACAAATTTCCAATGTGAGGCCTATCAATATTTTCAAGTTTTTACGTGATTAGTGTGGTTCGAGAAAATTTTCCAAAAAAAAAAAGAAAAATTCACATTTAAAAAATAATTACCCAGGAATGATAGCATTAATTTGTGAGAAAAAATTTTTATAACAAATAAAAATTCTAGGTGTTTGAGAAGTTCCCTTTCTAAATTATTAGTATTTTAATTAAAAATTCTAATGTTAACCAATTTTGAAACGAGACAAGTCGTTTGAGGGATTTTCCTAAAACAACAATTATTTCAAATTCAATAATCAAACAAATTTTCAAATCAAATCTAAATTAACCAATGTTATTTTTTCTACAAAAAAAACAATTAATTAATCAAAAATCATACCAACAAATTAATTTACAAAAAATTCTCTTCATTGATTATTTCATTTCCACATTCACATTTTCATTCACAAAGAATCCAACTGAAATTTTTATTTAGAATACCAACACATTTGTACATTTTTACAAGAAAACATACACTAACAAATACTGGGGAAAAAAATAATGGGTGATGCTGGGATGTTGAAACTTTGAATATACTAAATATCATTAATTACTTTGTTAAAAGGGAAATACAAACCAAAGTAAACCAGAGAGAGGGTCTTAAAATTCTTTTGAACATTTTTTTTTATTAAATTTCTGGTTTTAGTTTAATTGTTTTCTTGAATTTGGAAATTTATTTGGAAGGATCATTTTAGTTAATCAAAGAAAAAACCAAAAAAATAGACCTGAGATATGTGTTTTTTAAACAAATCAATTCTTTATTTAAATCAAAAATAAGAAAGATCACCTTCTCCAAATAAACTTGTTGAAAGTAACAGATTGAAAAGAAAAAAATTGTTTCAAAGTAAATTTTGGACGATTTGCTTCTTCTTTATATCTATGTTAAATTTAAAAAGTTGTTTAAAAAAAAAAAATTCCTTCGAATCCTTCTCCTAAGTGCTATTTATTGTTTTTTTAGTTGAAATCTTTTTTTTTACAAACTTATTGTTAAAGTATTTCTTCAATATTTTTATCAAAATAATGATTAAACATAGATTGGGTGTAACCAAGATTAAAGGAAAAAAGATTGAATTGTTTAAAATTACACACTGCTTCAAAAAAGTTTTAATTCAAAGAAAAAGCAAATATGTTGAAAAAATTCAAAACAAAATTCAGAATTATTTTGGTTTTTAAATTATCCTGAAAATAATAATCCTTTTACAATCAAATAAAATCATCTAAAGAATCAACATTTCATAAGAAGAATTTAAACAATATTCGAGTTTATATAAACATATCGGTTATATTATCAATTTTCAAAATTGGTCAAATTGAATTTTTTCGTATTTTTTCGTATTTTTGAAGAGTTTCTTGATTATTTTCATCGGTATGAAAGTTTTTAATGGTTTTTAAGGGTTGTGGGAGGAAAAATAAAAAAGATTATTTTGCGATTGGTAGTAGATATTTTATTACAAAAATTGTTGAAAATCCAAAATTTTTAAATCATCAAAACTAAATATTTTTAAAAATTTGTTCAAAACCCAATTTTAATCACCAAAGTTAAGTGGGAAAATTTTTTCCCCTTAAAACAAGTTACAAAAGTTTAATTGGTCTCTTAATTATTATTTTTTTTTCAAAATCCTGGCCAAGATTCTCTAGCATACCATCCAAGCCACCCAAACCTAACATACTCTAACCTACCCTAACGTACTCTTAACCTACCCGGAAAGGGGTTTTTAAATACCTACAGCCAATACATTTCAATTGAATTGAATATTTTGAAAAAAATGAGATTTTGACCAATTTTGAAATTTGACCAAATTTGAAATTTAATCAAATTCAAAAATAATAATTTTCCCAAAATATCTTGTTTTGTATGTGTTAAATAAAAATTCAATTAAAAATTATTTTGTAAATTTTTTTGAATCAAACTTAAATTCAAACTTTTTCTCTGTTTTTTTTTAGAAAACTAAATTAAGTTCCAAATACTTCTGATGGTAGTGTCTATTTTAAACGCTCTCTGAATTGAGAAGTTACGTATTTTTCCTCTTCAAAATTCTCACATTGCCAGATATAAAGATTCTTTCATTTAACCCTTAATAGTAACAATTAAATTCAAAATTTTTGAAACACCTTTTTTTTATTTTTTTTTTTTGGATTTATAATTCTTTATGTTTTTTTTTGTTCGATTTAAAAAGGGGAAATAATCGTTAAAATTCCAATAATAAGGGTGTTGAATTTCAGATATCATCAATCAAGTAATACTAAGATTTATTATATCCAACATTAAATTTTTGTGTGCAATAATTTCTGAATTAGAGTTTAGAAAGACAGTTTATTCTCAAAAATTAGAAAAAAAAAAAATATTTCTTCAATAAACAATACCCAAAGCTGAAAAGTAACAGATTTTAAATTCATTGTTTGCAAAAATTAAAGGCATGATAGTTCTATTCTTTAAACTGTAAGGTTATTTTATCAATTCTTTTTTGGTTTTGATAAGCAACATTTAATAATATATCAATATTCAAAAGATGATAAAATATGTATTTTTTCAGATTTTGTAGAAAAAATTTTAATGCTTATTTCAGCAAAAAAAAAATTTAGCTATAACACCCAAGGAACGAATACCAACCACCACTACTTTTGATTTAATGGCATATACTGAAAAATAAAAAATGTGCTAGTTTTTCTGAAATAATTAATGAAGTTATCAAATAAAGAAGTTAATCAATCAATATTATTTTCATTTTAGATTATCTTATTTGAAAGTTATCATTTTTAATAAAGCAGAAAGTCAATTTGATAATTTTTTTTTGCAATTTTTAAGTTTTAGAAGAATGATCCTTAAATTTAAACAATATAACTTAAACCCTTTCTAAGGTTAATAATCATAATTTTTTAAAGTATAGTTTTACTGGTGAAATAATAATTTATTTTATTTAAAGCTTGGTGGTAATTGCCAAATCTAAAATACCTGAAATTTCAAACAACACTGGAAATTCCATTTTTCTGATCAATTGAAAATATTTGTAAAAATGGAATTTCCTGTTTTTTGAAATTCACAGTGTTTTTGATTTGACTGTAACAAACCAAGTTCGTAATTGTGATTTTTTTTTTTTTTGAGATTAATCTTCTAAGTTAATGAAATTATATTGTAAATTATTCTTTAGATTTGCTTTTGGTTCTATGAAACTTTAGAAAATTGATATTTTTATTTTTTTGAAATGTTTTTTTTAACTTTTGCGAATTTTTTTTTTTTTTAAATATTGAAAATAATTGTTTACCTGGATTAATTTTTTTCATTTTTTTTTTTAATCATTTATTTTTTGAGTTACACATTTTTATGAATAAAAATTTTATTATAACCTTATTAAAAGTGACTTCATAAATTATTGAATATCGATTAACCCAAAATCATTATCCCACAAATTAAAAAATATTCTTTTAGATAAATAAAAAAAAACTCAAAATTTAAAATTCTTAAATCATAATTAAGGAAAAAATTCTTAAATCACAATTTAGGAATTCGGGAAGTGCCGTAGAGTGCCTAGCTTTTCCAGAATTCAAAAGAATAGAGAAAAATCTTTGATTTTACTCAATTCTTTTAAACTCTGAAAAAGCTAACGGCGGTTTTTTTTACTTTTTGAAATAAACCGAAAATTATTTAAATTTTCTGTTTATTTCAAAAATTAAAAAAAAACTAACGGCAAATAAGAGGAATTAAAAACTCCTATGTTAAATAATAAAAAAAAAAAAAAAAACTCAAAATTTTACATTTTAAACATCTTTTACAAAGCAGTTTAATATTTTTATCTAATTCTAATTACAACATGCTTTCAACATCGCCTATTTCAATACATAATACCTTGATTACAAATAAATGGTTACACTAAATGGAAGTTTTGAAATTCATCATTTTTAAAAAATTCTCTTTGACAAATCTTTCAAAATTCATTAATCGAAAATTTTTTTTTTGTTGATATTATCTTTTATGAATCAACAACTTTTAAATTTCTTTCTTCTTGGTTAAAAACAAATTTTCTTACATAAAAAGCCTACATGAATTTTTAAATTAAAAAAGGATAAATGAAAAACCAACAATTCCTTTTTACTAATTTTTAGTTTGTTGTGACACAAATTAAAAATTAAAAATTAAAAATTAAAAAATAAAATTAAAATTAAAAATTAAAAAAATCTTTAACATAATCTAAAAAATAATCTTTTCCTTATAATAATAAATTTATATCTTCAATTTATAGAGAAATTTTCCAATATTTAAATAAATCCTTGGATTGGATCAGTGCTTTAATTGTCATTTTAAATTTTGGAGTGGCTGGTACAATAACTATCACTTGGAAAGGTGCAAAAATTATTAATCAAATATATTTAATTATTATATCTGTACTCTTTGCAGCAATTTTGTCAACCTTGCCAGAATATACTACTTGGGTTCTCTTAGTGTTATTAGCAATTTATGATCTTGTTGTGGTGTTATCACCAAAGGGCCCATTAAAAATGCTTGTCGAAACAGCTGAAAAAAAGGGAAAGCCCATCCCTGGTTTAATATATAGTTCAATGGTCTGGTTTATGAGTACACTTGAAAAAAGCAAGGCAAAGAAGAAGAGGAAGAATAAAAAGAAGAATGAAAAGAAAAAAACTAGTAGTTCTAGTGAATCAAATACAACAGAATCTGACGATCTTTTACAAAATAATAAACTTCTAAATTCTAATTCAAGCGAAAGTGAAGAGAATTTAATTAATGAAGATGACGAAATTGTTAAAGAAGAAAGTGAAGAAAATGAAAAAAGCAAAACAAAGATCAAAATTAGCAAAAAGAAAAAAAAAACGACAAAGAAAAAAAAAGATGACAATAGTTCTGCACTACTTGACCATTCTCCAAAATTAGGATTAGGTGATTTCATTTTTTATTCATTGTTAATAAGTAAAGCTGCCTACCAGGATTATACAACAGTTTTCACATGCTTTGTTGCAATACTTATGGGGTTATCTTTAACATTGTTTTTTTTGGCATTATTACAAAAGGCACTTCCTGCTCTCCCCTTATCGATCTTTTTTGGTATAATCTTTTTTTTTATAACTTCAAATGTTTTAGTACCTATGAATTCTTTAGTCTTTCAGGACCATGTATTTCTTTAAATATTTTTTCCTATCCTATTAATAAAAATTTTAAAAATAAAAGAATAACATAATTTCTTTTTTCTTGTTTTTTTTTTTTTTTTTCATTTCTAATTAAGAATTTTAAAAATTATATTATATTTGGAAGCAAAACAAGAAAAATTTTAGAACGGATTTATTTACTGTTTCTAAACGGATTAGTGTATTTTTTCATTAATATTTTATTGATCACTTGTTGAAATTACTTATGTTATGATTATTCTATTGAAAACTTTTATTTGAAGCAAGTTGTAAATTCACAAAAAATTTTTGGATAATTTAATCTTTTCTTAATTTTTGAAAGTTATTTTGTTTTTTAAAATACATTTATTGTTTTTTAATCAGAAACTTTTTATATAAGAAATTATAATTAAATAAAAATTGGATAAATAAGGATAAGAAAGAGATTAGATCTTTAAAAGTTTAAGGTTTTCGTGTATTTGCAGTTGAAAGATATTGTGAAATTGTTATTTAATTATTCAAGTTTGTAAATTTTCTAGATCTTGTTTTTTAACAAATTGGTTGAATAAAAGAAGAAATATTTTAGTAGGAAAATTTAACTTTGAAAATTGATATTTAAAGGTTTTTTAGGAGATTTTAACTTTTTTAATTTTTTTTTTTTTTATTTTTTTTTTTAGGGGGTTGTTAAATCAGAGATCTGATATCGACGGTGTATCGTTTACGAAGATTTATGGGTGGGGTTTTTAGGTACTACAATTAAATTATTTTTTCAATAAAACAAAAATACAAGATCTTCTTTTATACTTTAAATTATTAAAATTGGACAAATCCTATTTTTTTGTTTGAAAAAAAAAATCTAAATTCAAATATTCTTTTTATTGTGTGGAAGAAGGGTAATATTATTTTTATATAAATTAAAAAAAAATGGTTTTTTTTTTTCATAAAAAGCGGGACAAGTAACTATTTTGTAATGAATTTTAATAATACGAAAAAAAAAAATACAAATTATTGCAAAAAACATCTAAAAAAAAAACTTTTTTTACAATACCAATTAAATAATTTTTTGTAAAAATAGTTGAAATTTTTGCCTTAAGAAAACACTTGGTAAATGTAGGTGTTTTATGTTTGATCAATTTCCAATATTAATGAGCAGATCAGAATAAATGTGAAAATGGAGACTTTTGAATGGGTTAGGATGATTTACTTTGCCCCTATGGAATTGAAATCAAAATTTGTCTTTATTCAAATAAATTTAATATTTAACACCGATTTTTTCAATAATCCAATTAGAAGAAGATCTTGGAAGAAAAAGTTCTTTAAAATGTCCTTGAAAAAATATAAAATTAATTTTTTTTGTTTGTACATTTGTTGTTTTTTTTTCTTTATTACACACATATTGATAATAGGTGACCAAGAAAAATACATCACATATTGTTTGATTGGTTCAAAAATCTCCTATTTACGATTCAAGTTTGGTAAGGAAGGCTGAGAAAAATGATATTGTTCCCCAATAAAGATAAAATTGAGAAGTTCAAAGAACTGTTATAATTATTGTTTGATATCACTCCAAATAAGATCATTTTTTTTTTCGTTCTTCCAGTCTAAACTGAATTATCAAAAGATAATTTCCTTAAAAGTGAAATAATATAGTCAGTTCCACTTTTAAAGGGCAAACTGTGAAGAAAATTTTAAGAAGAAAAAAATTATAAATTAAAGTGAATTATTCCGACATTTTATTGTTTTTATTACATTCTTTTTCTCCAATCCAAACTATATGTCTCAATTTTAAATTTATTTTAGGGGATAATTTTAATTTAAGGGGCTAGTCTCTATTATTTTTTTTTGATCAATTTCTAAATAAGGATCCCTGATCTTGAAATATGTTTACTTTGAAAACAAACAGTGGTTTTCAAATCTAAATAATTGGCAAAAAATTTTCTCAATCTATATTAAACTTAGGTAAAAAAATTTCATAGAGATTAGCATCTTAAAGTAGAATTTTAATAGTGGGAGTGGCAGTAAATGTAGTTAGTTTATTCTTTAGAAAATGAATATGTTGATTTTGTATTTTGTTGATACAAAATTGGAAAGGTGTTTCTTGGTACAAAATTGTGTATAAATACTTAATTAACTATGCGAATATGTTATAGTTTTTAATTTCTACTTGGAAATTCTATTGATTATAAAGATACTTTTAATTTTTTATCAATTTTAATAAAAAAGCATGATATTTTATTTCAAAAAGTGAACTATTACATAACTTTTAAAATTTTTCTAAAAAAACATCTCTAAATTTTCTATTTTTGAAATACACTCACATTATAAGCTTCGTTATAGACAACAATTTTGAAAAGGGTTTACCACTTTATTAGGTATTAATGGGAATTGAAAAAAAAATGAAATTTGCAGTAATATTTTTTTTCATTTTTAATTTTAAAATATTAGAAATTTTTATTAGTCTTATTAGAGAGATTATATTCATTTCTTTTTTCAATAGTCTAAAATGAATTATAATTTTTCAATTTTACAATATAATCAAATATATATTTACAAAGATATTACTAAATTAAATTAAAAAACTGTGTTATTTTCTGTTTTTGGAATATTTTTTTATCTTTTATTTTTTTTTTCCATGTTTGAGTTTGCAATGTATTTCACTGTTTTTTCTGCAAATTATTTTAACATTCATTTTTTTCTTACTTAATGTTTAATCTAAAGATCATTTGTTGTAAATAATTTCAATCAAAAAATACCCCAAAAAAAGGTAGTTCATTCAAAAGTCAATAATTTTGAAAAGGGATGTATTCGAAAATTTCATGAGTTTAATAGCTATCTTTTCTGAAATAAATAAAAATCATCATAACTTTGAAAAAAAAAATAATTTATAAAAAAAGTATGACTGAAATCCTAAATATAAAGTTTTGGCTAATTTTTATTTTCAATATTTATTTTTTCCTTGTGGTGTAGTGTAATTAATTTTACATTATTTTTTATTCAAGATGAATTTTTGAATTGTTTTTTATTTTTTTTTTTCTCAAAATTTAATAAATATTTTTGTTCCAATGATAGATTATAATGAAAGAATAATAATAATCTAAGACATATCTAAAATTAATTTACGTGGAAGATATAATTTAAAATAATTTTGAGAATAAATTATTTCGGTTTTTTCCAAAGCTAAATATTTGATTTATATGGCTGATGGTTAAGTATAAAATACCAAAATTGCCACTTTTTTATAATTAAGGATTCATTTTGTAACTTTTTTTGTTTGATGTTATCTGTTTCAAAATAAATGGAACAAAATTTTTATTTAGTTTTACTAAAAAAAGGTTTTAAAATCCTGTAAAATTTCAATTTTTTTAAGTTCGTAAAATCACTTAAATTATGAATTTCCTTTGAAAACCGGGGTACTTTGATGGTTTTGTTTTATTTCTTGGGATGTGATTATTTTATAAAGCTGGCTGGAATTTTTGATCTTTTTATTTAACAATTAACATTATTTGTGGTGGGGGTATATTTACTGAAAGGTTTAATTTCAAATTTAAATGTTTTTTAACAATTATCCTTTTTTTTTTTTATAGATCAAAGACTTTTACCTAACCTAAACAATCAAGAACTTATTTCAAAAAAAAATAAAAGAGAATAAATATAATCTTTTAAAAATGATAATTCACATTTATAAGTCAATAAAGAGGGTTTGTTTCAAATGGCCATTTGAATCCTGTGAAATATCAAAATCTTTTGACTTTAGGAAAAAAAATATTTGTGGGTTATTAAAGTACTTGGGCTTTTTACTGTATATCACATAATCATATATAAAGCAACGAATAATCCAAAAAAGATATAAAAATAAATCACAAACTTTCAAAAAATGTTTCAAACATCATAATTCCCAATCTTTTTTCCATTTTAATACAAAAAAAAAAATATAAATACCTTATCTTCAAGATTTTGTCTTCAACAAACAATTTTTTTTCTTTGGTTTATTTTATTAATTAGTGTTTGTTTAAAAAGGCAAACCAATTTAAATTCTAATTACTCCCAATATTGTGTTAATATTTTATATTATAGTGAAAAAATAATCCCTTTTAAATTGTTTAAATTTAAAGAAATTTTTAGAGAAACAATTCTTGTTAGTTAGTTATTTCTTTTGGACAGTGTGTTGAGATCTTTGTTTACAAATAAAAAGAGAAAAATCGAAAAAAATTTTTCTGTAAGGCATATGGTTTAAAATTCATACAGTTTCTAATGGCAAAACGTTGTTTTGTTGTCAAAAAAAAATAATCCAAACAATATACAATTTTAAACTAATCCTATAAGTTAAATTAGTCAATTTTTAAGAAATTAAAAAACGTACATTTCACAAAAACCTTGACTGAACAACTTCAGAACCAAAGTACTATCTTGTGACTTTCGTTAAATACGAAATTATCCTGTAAACTTTTCATTTTTGTTTAATTTCAAAATTTGTAATTTTCAATTTTTTTAATTTTTTTTTTTTTTGTAATGACCGAATATAAATTAGTTGTTGTTGGAGGAGGTGGTGTTGGAAAATCTGCATTAACAATCCAATTAGTGCAATCACATTTTGTTGATGAATATGATCCAACTATCGAAGACTCCTATCGAAGACAGGTTGTGATTGACGAAGAAACCTGTTTGTTGGATATCCTTGATACTGCCGGCCAAGAGGAATACTCTGCAATGAGAGACTCATACATGAGGGCAGGAGAAGGCTTTTTGATTATTTATGCAATCAACTCAAGAAACTCGTTTGATGAGGTCTCCAGTTTTAGAGAACAAATCACAAGGGTGAAGGATTCCGATGATGTACCAATGATCATTGTAGGAAACAAAAACGATCTTGAAAATGAAAGACAAGTCTCCCAAGGAGAAGGAACAGATTTGGCAAAAAGTTTCAACTGCCCATTCATCGAAACGTCTGCAAAAACAAGAACAAATGTCGAAGAAGCATTTTTCGGTTTAGTCAGAGAAATCAGGAAAATTAAATTTGGAACCAAAGAAGAAAACACAGAAAGCACAAAGAAAAAGAAAAAGGGTGGCTGGAAAAAAAAATTAAAATGCTCTCTTATGTAAAGTGCATCAATTTTTAACCTTTTTCACAAGTTAGCACACAATAAGAAACTTTCTCTTTTATTTTTTTTTTTTTTCTATTTTTTGGAGAGAGAAAAAAAGAACAATCTTCTTCTTTAATAAAACTTTACAAATTTTATCATTTTCAATTTTTTTCGATTTTTTTTTTTATTTTGTATTTTTATTTTTTTTGTTAAGAGCAAAATACCTATTTTTTTGAGAGAAAAGAGAGCCTCTTCAAGACAATTAATTGAAACAACACTTTACTCTATGTGAAAAAACTTTTATAAATTGGGAAAATGTGAGATCAAAATAGTTGCAAAATTTTCGCTTCTTTTGAGAGAGTTTCTTCAAAAGGAATTTTTGAGAAACTGAAAGAAAAAGATAGAATAAGAAATTAGATGATGTAAATTTCATAATTCATATTTGGTTTGCTTGAATAGCTGCATCTCCAAAAAATAAAAGAGTAAGAATCCTTGTAATTTCAACGTTAATTATCTCATCGACTGAAATGTTCTACTTTGGAAAGTAACTGTATTGTCAAAATTAATTGGTGTTTTATAAAACAATTGGTATCCCTTTATTTCACACTACTGTCAAATTAGAAAGTACTTTTTTCTGTTATTTCAATACTAAAGGGAAATAATTTTCACTTCAGTTTTCCTTTTTTGCTTTTCCAAAAATTAAAATGAAAAAGATTTTATTTTGTTTTTACTCTTTATGTCATTTGTGCCTCTGTATTTTTTGGTTTGTATATATTTTTTGGGATACATTGTGAGAATTAAGAATCAGGAATCAAATCTTTTTTCAATTAGGATCCTAAATTCAAAATCAGTCGAATACTGTTATTCGAATTGTAAATGGGAAAAAATTTTCACTTCATATTCCTTTTCAGATTTTTCTTTTATAAATCGAAGTTCTCAAGAAGTAGCCTCGATTTTGCGATCTCTATTTGAAAAAAAAAATATCGAAATCACAGTAATAATAATATCCCATTTCGTTTTTCAATACCATTATTACATTTAAGTGATCAGTATCCAATAGTACGGTTGGTCTTGATCTTGTTTGATAAAAATGTGTCTCCTTTATAATTCTTTGACTCTTAAAAAAACTTTTGTAAAACGACTATTTCCAAATAAAATTCTTGAATCTTTTTTCTTTAAGGGATGAGAGTCAACAAAGGAGAAGACAAAGACTAAATTTTGTTATTATTAAAATACAAATAAAATTACAGAGTCAGGGTTCAAATGTCTCTTAAAAATCAATTAATAAAGTAGTACAATTGGTTGATCTAATTAATTAAAAATGAACCTTTATTTGTAAAAAAACCCCAATAATTTCTGAAAAAAATCTGCATTTCGACACAAATTTAAAGGTTGAATTATCAATCTCTAATGATTCCCAAATTTGCAAACCATCTTTCTTAAATTTGTCTTTAAATGTACAGTTTATTAAATAGCCCATGTTGACTTTGATAAATATTTTTTTTCTGACTTTGAGTGTTGTTTTTGAAAATTATTGGGTATTAATTTTGTACAGTTATTTCAATAGCACGTGTGTGCTTCATAAAAATTTTGGTTTTCAGACTTTTAACTGCTATATTCCATATTTTGTGTTTATGAACATTGATAAAAAATTTTTTTCTTTGTTTTTTAGTTTTTTAATTGCTAGAGAAATGAAAAGTTTTCAAGATCAAGTGTTTTTTAAAAATGGCTAATAGTTTTAACAACACACTGTAGTTCTCAATGTTATAGACAAAATTTATTTTTCAAAGATCCCCCAAAATATTTTTTCGTCTATTCGAATGAAAAACACATAATTCTTAAATAAATCAATTAGAATAGATTTTTTTAAAGATCTTATTGATACACATTACTGATAAATTCTAATATATTTCAAAAAATTTTACGTTCACTTTCTATTTTTATAAATCTTCAAACTTTTTCTTATCAAACAATCTCTGATTAAGAATATTTTGAAGAACAACTAATATTACAGAGTTTCTTAATACCTGGATTCATAAAATGCTTTATTCAAAGCTTGATCAGAAAAATTTCAAAAAGGAAAATCAAGTAAAAATTTCTATACATAAATTGCAATTTATCAGTATCAAACTTTTGAGAAATAAATTGTACTTTCAAATTGGTTGATAGGTGATCTTTTAGAATTTTAGAAAGATAAAACTAATGCTTTGATTAACTTTTTTTGAAATATAAGTATATTGTTCCATTTAGTCTGGTATTCTCTTACAAGATAGAGATCACAAAAAAGAACCAAACAACTAAAGTTCACCAATTCCAAGAAATGATTTTCAAGTTATGTTTTAAAGGTAAAAAAAGTAAAATAAGTGAAATTTTTTATCATTTCATTTTTCAAAAAAACTTTTGAAATAAAATCCTTTTTGTGTATTAGGTATAGCTATGAAACACTTTTTCAGAAAATTATTGCATCTTTTTTGTTGACTTTTTTCTGATCAAAAGGAAAGATTTGGTGGTTGTGGGTTTTGGTGAACTATTTGTCTAAATTTGGTAGTATTTGGTTCAAAAATAAGGAGATTAATATTGAAAGTTGTTGAAAAATGATTGATAAAATGATCAATTGTAAATACTGTTTGATATATAAAGTATAATTTTACTGAAGTGTATTTTTCAGGAAAAAAAAAACAAAATTAAAAACCTGAGTTAAAAAAAAATTAGAATCTCTGAAAAAGAAACAAAACAATAACTATAACGAAAAAAAAACACAACTATTATTCAAAAATGCAAATTAAATACCCCGCACTGATAACTTAGCATACTGTAGTGGTATTAGTTGATCACATCCATTCCAAAAGATCCATTCAAAGAAAGAAAACCCAACAATTTTAGAAAAAAATATGCATTTTCCTCACAAATTTAAAATTTGAATTATCAATATTCAGACTCCAAAGTTGCAAAATATGTTTCGTAAATTCATCTTGGAATCTAGATTAATGGCTAAAAAATTCAATTGTTTTCAAAAATTAAATAATTAACTTTAGATTTTTTTGAAAAATTATTTCTGAATTCATGGAAATACATTGATGTTACAATTTGAATTAAAAGGGAAACAAAATTAATCAGTATTTGGGGTTTTATGTTGATTATTATTGAGTTAATAATTCAAATTAAAAAAATATAAAAATAAATACTTTTGGAAAGGTTCTAAAGATGAATTATTAAATATTGTATTACTGTTATTTTGAGTTTTTATTTTTAGGTTTGGAGGAGGAATTTAAAAATTAAATTTCCATAAGATGACAATTTTTCATTGTGATCATCAGTATAAAATGTAATAATTTATTATTCATATATAACCATAATAGATTTTTTAGAACTATCTGAACCAGTAACACGAATATCATCCATAGACAATTACATCATACTTTAAACAATAGACAAATCCATGATAACACTAACACCTTACAGTCTACTCATTAAAGGATTAAAGAGATCTGTTTTCAAAGAATCTGTAAACATAATTTATATTTATAAAAAATCTTCAATTCAAAAAAATAAGAATTTGTCAAAATGAGTGACCAAAAGTGAACTTGAATACAAAATAAAATAAAGTTCATTTTTGAAAATATTTTAACTATATCAACAACTAAACAAATTTTATTCTAAAATCCAGCAAATTACGAAAGATTTCCAATATTTCGTATTTATAATTTTCTTTTTACAGTCGGTTCCACTCATAAGGTAAAACTGCAACGAAATTTAAGGAACAAAATAATATCAAATTAAGGCACAAAATTCAGATTCTAGTAAAATAAATTGTAAAAAAAAAAAATTACAAAATTTATGCCTTAATTTGAGATTTTTTTGTTCCTTAATTTTTGTTGAAAGTTTGTACCTTAAAAGTGGAACTGACTGTACTGAAAAACCCAAGGAAGCACTTCATCAAAATTAATTTGAACCTAGGTACATTGTTGGATAGTGAATCGAATTTTACATATAAAAAAGTAGAGAAAGCAGAGGTTATATTCTGATACACGGACAATCGGCTTTGGGTACAAATTATTTTGATAATAGAACTGATGAAAATAATTTTTACCAGATAGTGTCAATCTTGGTTCGAATGTCATATACTTGTTTGGTAATCATAAAATTAGAGAGGCTTCATGTTTTGTAATCTTTGTTAAGGGACAAACCACAGTAAAGGAAAAAATTTCAGTTTTTTGCAATTTAGAATAAGAACAGAAAATATCATTTTTTGCTTTGGTGAACTCATTTATTTTTATTATTTAAAGTACTTCGTTCCGTAGATTTTTTAAAATATTTTTTCAAAAGTCTCAAATAAATTCCACAATCGAATGTTGAATTGAATTTCTTAAAATAATATCCGGGTGTTGAATTACTTGTATTTTATCCTTATCTCAACATTTTATTGTGATATTTACTTTTTTCACTTGTTATTTTTTCATCATTTTTGAATTTTTTTTTTTTTTAATTACAATAAAAAGCAATAAGAAAGATTTTTTTATCATTGACATTTGTGTTATATTCATTTTGTTTAAAAAGAATAAAAACATTATAATTGGGAAAATCACAAAAGGAAATATGGATAGGACTTTAATAGATAGAAGGATTCTAAAAAATAAAAATTATCCAAAAACATTACTGGTTAGGATTTTTAATAAACTAGGATTGGGTGGATTAGAGAAGCGAATATTATTATATTTACATCAAATTTTAAACCAAAAAATATCTATAAATTTTAATTCTAAGAATTCAAAATTATATTCACACAAAAAAAGCTCTTAATGATAAAAAAAATAAAAGTTGAACCAAAATTATCAATTCTTTTCTTTTTTTTATTGGTTGAACATTACGAAAAAAAAAAAAATATCAAATAATTTTTTAAAAAAATTTTTTAAGAATCTACGATCACATTCCACTAAAATAAAATGTTCTTTTCCCATCTCTCTTTCAAATTTTTATCATGTCTTATGATGTAACTATTCCCTTAAGGAAATTTAAAATCAGATAGTACTAAAGTTAAAATAATATGTTGAGAAAAGTTTAATTATTGTTTCAAAATAAAAAAGCTTTTTTCTTTTTTATAGAAGACCTCAATCTTAATGGATAAGAAACTGGCAATAAACTAGCAAAAAAGGCATGGTATTGGTTTGTTAAAGTTCGATTATGAAAAAAGAAATACTCAGAATATAAGAAAAAAATGAAAATTTTTTCTCAAATAATAAAGTAAATTAAATTGTTAATTTTTCGCATAAAATCAAAAAATTTCAAAAAATTGAGAAAATTTTGAAAGGTTTAGAATCAATTAAAATCCTACTTTTAAATATTTACTTGAACAATTAAAGTAGTTTACTTTCAAAAGTGTTCTGAACTTGGGCTATACTACTGGGTTGCGAACTTGAAATTTTATCTTGGAAAAAGAAGAAAAAAAACTTACAGATATTATTTTGATATACCAATTATATGCTTGGGGTATACACAATTTTGATCCCACTCTTAAAAACAAGATAATGAAAAAAATTAAATATGGGTATTAACAATTGCCCTTTAGTTTTTGAAGGAGAGATTTTTTTGAAAGAAGGATTATGGTCAGTTATTCATTTACTTTTAGATTTGAGTTTAGGATCTAATAGCATCATGATTTTTAAAAAAGTGATTGTATTATTATATTTTCAGAATCCAAGAGTTTTGTTCCCTATGCTTTTTGCTAAAAACAAAGAGAAAAAAAATATCCTTTCTTCATTCTTCTTTTTTATTCATCCAAATAATTCAACAAAAAAAAATTTCTACCTTTAGAAGGGAAATCAATTTGTTCAAAACATTTTTGGAGAGAAAAAGATCAAGTTCCAATTCATTCTAGTTTGGGTAGTTGAAAAAAATTGTACTTTTTTCTCTTATCTTTTTTTATAAAAAGTTTGATTTTGGAAATCCATACTGGTATTATAATTCTAAATCGGTTAAAAATTTCACTCCCTTATGAAAATATCACTTTCCTAAATTGAGTTCACAAAGAAGGTGGTTGTAATTTGTAGCTCTTTTTGAAAAAGGAAGTAGAAATGAAGTAGAAAATTTTTCCCAATTTATTTTCCAAATACCATTATGTCAATTTACTTTTTAGTTTTTCAGAATAATGACAATTTTATGATGTTAAATGAGAATTCCATTGTGTTTTGTTTTTTTGTTGGTAATTACAAATCTCTAAATTGGTTGTAGCAAAAAGAAAATGGAAGAAATTTTTTCTCATAATTATCTTACTTTTGCAAATTATTCAAGAAAAGCAATCATGTACCAAACAACACCCGTGTGCTTCTTCTTTAAAAAATTCAATTTAATATTAATCACACTATCTTCAAGTAAATTATTTTTAAAAAAATTAAGAATTTGGAATAATCATTTTTTTTTTTTTAGTAAAATTTTCGGTTATGCTTTTATTATCAAAATTCTCAAAAAACAAAATTATAAAGATTTCTCAAAAATCTGTAAGTGTTTTTTTTTTTTTTCTCCTTTGTCAATTTTATACTAAATAACAAACCTTTCTTCTCCCTTTTTTTTAAATAGTTTTTCCGTTCTGTCAATAGACAATTTTCCAAACCCTGGGACTATACCTCAAAAAGATCACACTACCCAAATTCTCAAGGTAAATTTTACTTCCAATCACATAACATATGCCAACTCTATTTTTTTTTCTCCTTTTGAATTTTTACTTTTTTTTTATTTTATTTGTACTCTTTAAAGTAACTCTTGTTCTTGGAAGCCAATGGGGAGACGAAGGAAAAGTAAATATCTTCTTTTTTAAACTCTTGTTTTATTTCATTTCTCAAAATTCCTTTTTTTTAATTGTTTTTTCTTTATTGTATTAATTTGAAATTTTTTTTTAACTTCGTTTCTTTGCATTAGGGAAAACTTGTAGATCAAATAGCGAATGAATATGATGTCATTTGTAGATTTAATGGTGGTAATAATGCTGGTAAGGATAACTTTCTTTTTTATTTCTGAACTATTTATTATATTTAATCAAAAAAAAAGTTGTTTTTTTCTTTTTTTGTTTTTTCCAAAAATGGCCAAAAATACAAGTTTTAGTCTCTATCTTGTCTTCAGTAATTCAATTTGGAAGAGACTTTTTTTTTTTGTGAACTCTTAAAATTCTTTGAAGATCATTCGTCTAAAACTAAAACTCTTACCCGATTATTCTTTTTAAAAAAATAAAAGAAAACTTTTATTTCAATGATCCCAAAATTATTTTAGACAATTAAAAGTAATAAATAAGAAGAACCACAGAAATTATATTAAAGATAAAAATCTTTTTCTTGAATTTAACTCTTACTTCTTGTAGATTAAAAGTATGATAATATTTAATTTTTTGTAATGTATATTTCGGGGAATTTTAAATTGATAAAAATTTGGCTTAAATTGGGAAAAAAAAATTTCAAGAATATTTTTGAATTGATTGTAGGAGAAGATCTTTACTTTTTTTTAACTACCAATAATAAAAAACAACTAGGTAGGAATTGAAATAAAAAGATCGTTTATTAATTGCAAACCTTCATAAAACTTGAAAAATAAGATTAATTAATAAAGGAAAAAATAAAGTATTAAAGACAAAAACCGAGGGTTAAACACGATAACACTTTTTATAGTATAACCTTTTCGTAAATTGGTTTTTCTTTGACTCATCTATCATGTAGATATTTGTTGAAAAAATTGTCTATTTTGGAGATCTCCAAAACCACTTAACAGAGTTCGATATAAAAGGATAACTAAATTTTTTTGTTAACTTGATTGAGGGTAATATAAGGAATTATTATATAAAGTTAATTTGTTTCTTTTTTTTTAATTTTTTTTTTTTTTTTATTCCTCTTTTGTTGAAAAATAAATGAAAATTGTACCCAAGATATTTCATAATATATAGTATTAAAGTTTTTTATCTGTTTTAATAAACTTTTGAGACTTTTGTGCCTTGTCTTTTTAGAAATTACGATCTCACAAGAATGAAATCATAACAAAAATAAAAATAACTCAAAAAACTAATAATTCAAATTTTCAAAAAATACAAAATATAAAAACAAAAAAAAAATATGAAAAAAAAAGGACATAGTGTTGTTACAACTATCAATGGAAAAAAAATTAAATTGGGGTTACATTTATTCCCATGTGGTGCCCTTCATGAAAAAACTGTCAACTTATTAGGAAACGGAACTGTTATCCATATACCATCATTGTTTGAAGAAGTCAAGTTGATTGAAGACATTGGTATTGATGCCTTATCGCGTTTACTCATCAGTAGCCACGCACAAATCGTAACTGATTTATTCCAACTGATTGATGGACTCGAAGAAAATGAAAAATCGTTAGGTGTAGCCAAAAAAATTGGAACCACAAGAAAAGGTATTGGCGTCACCTACGCAATGGAAAAGGATCGAATTGGGCTCCGTGTCGGTGACTTTTATGGAATCCATAACGATGTTATTCAAAAAATGCAATTTGAGGAGCAGCTTTCAAGTTTAATGAGAATTTGTAAAGGAAGATTTAGTTATTTGCTTGACCCAAAATTCTGTTCAAAGGAAGATCGCAGAAAGTGGGATGAATACACAAATATAAAGAGAGCGATGGATCGCTATACAAAGTATTCCAAAATCCTCTCAAAGCACAACACAGTAATCAACACAATGGATTACTTGAATGACGCCATTAAAAAATTTGGTAAAAAGATCTTGATTGAAGGCGCGAATGGTGTGCTACTTGACACGGAATATGGTACATACCCATATGTAACTTCCAGTTGCACCCTTTCTGCTGGTATCTGTACAGGACTTGGAATCCCACCAAGATTATTAAAAAAGGTAGATTTCAATGTGATCGGTGTGGCAAAGGCTTACCAAACAAGAGTTGGAGAGGGCCCCATGGCAACAGAATTACCCAAAGAGGAAAATACTGAAATGGCCCTGAAAGGTGGTGAGTTCGGTGTCACAACAGGCAGACAACGTAGATGCGGTTGGTTAGATATTGTTGCCTTAAAATATTCTCACCAATTAAATGAATTTGATCAACTCATTTTAACAAAGCTTGATATCCTTTCAGGATATGATACTGTTAAACTTGGTGTCGGCTATCGCCTTAAAAACGGACAAACACTCCACAAAACCATCCCAATCGATAATTCAAACTATGACGACCTCGAAGTAATTTACGAAACACTTCCAGGCTGGAAAGAAGACATCAGCGGAATCAGATCTTTTGAAGATCTCCCAATCAACGCTCAGAACTATGTAAGAAGAATTGAAAAACTTACAGGTATTTTCATTAGATGGATTGGTGTTGGCCCAGACAGAGAAGAAACCATTGAAAAATTACATTAATTTAATTTGGGTGGCTTTTATGATAGCAATAATTTCTAAATTATAAAAAGAATAAATTAGTTATTTATGTTCCAATAAATAAATTATTTTTTTAGTATAATTTACTAAAAAAAAAAAAAAAAAAAACGGTTTCTCAAATAATATTGAATCACTCATAATATTCGAAAAAAATAAAATATTGCTTTTTGTAGTTTTTATTGCTTTCAAAAGATTTTTACTCTTAGAATTTTTCCTTTTTAATAAATTTATGATTTAAGGAGTACTAAATAAACTCCATTTCAAAATCATTGTCTCATTAAAAATCAAATTTTAAAGAAAAATATTTTTAATAATTGAAGTTATCTATTATAATATAGAAATTTCTATTTTAATATTCAATTCTATGCCCAAGAGATATTTATTTTTTGTTTAAAAATAAAAGAAAAAAAAATAAAAAAAAAAGTTAAAAAAAATTGGGACATTTATTTTGAAAGATGCATTACATAAAAAACAAAAAATTTAAAAAATTAATGAAACCCATTTTTCGATTCTCGTTCCATTTGAATAACTAAATCTAATCTCTTTTTCATATTTGAAACCAATTTTTTCATTAATTCATCTGTTACTTCTTTCGTATTTTCATTTTCATTTTATATTTTAACAAAATACTGTTGAAAAAATAAAAAAGAGAAAAAATGATTTATTTGCAAACTTTTCATTGTGAGGGGATAAAATCAAAAAAATACAAAAGTAATTCAAAATTCAAATGTAAAATGGGCCATTTATTATGAAATTTAGTTTACGAATTTTTTATTTTGATCTTGCATTATATTATATAAAAGTAATAGTTAAAAAATTTCATATAGAGAGTTGGTGGGTTTTTTTTTTTTTTTTTTTTGATTTGATTTTGAGATTTAGGTTTTATTAATCTGATTTGTATTTTATTGGAATTTGAATTTTGAAGGGAAAATTTTTGAACTTAATTTTAATTTATTTCTTTCCCCATTTAAAGTATTAAATTGATTATAATATGTTATTATTCTTTTTGATTTGAATGTATCTTTTCCATTTATGCGAATAAGCCAATTCCAAGAAAGCGGGACAAATTTATTTTAAAATATATCTTTTAAAATCAATATTCAAAAAAGTATTTAAATATCCAAAATCATTAAATACCATTTATTGATTCTTGATAATAATTTAATTTGTTTTTTTAAAATTGTATTACACAAATCTAGGATATTAAATTTTATACTCTCGATTTTATCTGATATTTTTTAGTGGTGAAAATTGGTGTTTATTTTTTTTTTTTTTGATTGAAAAAACCTTTTTCATAACTTGTTTAATCTCAACAAATTAGCAAATAGAATTGAAAACATATAGTTAGATTTTTTGTTTAAAAAATCATTTATACCCTTTCCATATTTCCAGTATTTTTTTGAAATTGGTTGTATATTATTTTCGCCAAAAATAGTGCTAATTTTTTTTTCATTTTTTGGAAATATTTCATCGAACATATTTTGAAATGGATAACTTGGCTATTTATTCAATTAGTATTAATATTAAACTTAATTTGTTATTGTCAATTAATGAATACTTTCACTAACAAAGATGATTTTTATGAAATCTAAAAAAAAATTGCCACACTTTTTTGGAAATACCTTAGTATGTTTTTCCTGAATTGGTAAATGTAAAATAACATAGACAATTGTTAAAAATTATGTGAAAAAAAAAACAAATTAAATTTTACTGATTATAATTTTGTATACTAATATAAATACTGACATCCTATTTTTAACATAAATACTAAAATTGGAAGAAAGTAATGTTTTTTTTTTTGAAAAAGATTTTTGTTGGTAATATTATTGAGGAAAAAATATCTTATTATTAAAAATTATCAAAAGATCTTGTATTTAAAAATCCGAAACAGATTATTTAATGTTATTTGAAGTATTTTTATTGATTTTTATCTCAGATGTTTACCAAAATAATTAATTTTTTTTTTTAGATCATCACAATTTTGATTTTTTTTCAATTTTTTTTATAATTATTTAAAATCATGGTCATTCTTTTTTTTTACTTTTTTTTTTTTTTATATTATTTATTTTACTTTTCTGTTTTTTTTTTTTTTTAATAAAAAAAAGTTGAAAAAAACAGGATCTTAAAAAATTAGAATACATATTCAGGAAAGTGTGAATTTGTAATGTCTTTTAAATTTTAAGTATTTATGAACAAAAAATCTCCTTGTGAACTTTATTTAATTGAAATTTCATTAAAAAGTTTTCCACAATATGTGTCATAATATTTGGGATTCTTTTTTTTTATCAGACGCTATTATATTTTTAATTTATTTTTATAATATCAGGTATGTATATGTTAAAAATAATTAAAAATAGAATTATTATTATTTATTTAATAATTATTTTATGTTGTTTATATAATAAACAATTTTTGTTTTCAATTTGATATTACATGCTGGCCACAATTTTCAAAGAAAGGGATTTAAAATTCTATATATTATAACCAAAAAAAAATAAATAAATAAAACAGGGAACCAAAAAAAAAATAAATAGAATTTAGCACCAAATGATTTTCTCTCAAGAATTTCAAATAACAGAAGAAAAAAATTAATTTTGAATTTTGAGAATAAAATTTCCGAATTTCTAAATATCTTTAATGAAAATTTATAAAGAAGAAATGGAATTTCAATTCTCGAAAAATAAAAATTAATTTAATTATAAAAACATTAATTTTTTGAAATTTTTACAAGTTCAAAATACTCTTCAAAAAGTAGTATCAATATTTTTCAATAAATCAATTTTTTTTTTATCGAAAAAATGATTAACTCAAAATAAAGTTTTTTTTTCCAGAATAATTATCATAACAAATACTGTTTATGGTGTAGTGGTGTATAAAAATATTCACAAACAGAGTAAAAATTATTTATATGATAAGAAATCAAAAATATTTTAAGTTTTCTTTCTTTCAAAAAATAGAAAAAAACAATTGTTCTCACTGAAAAAAAGTTGTTTTTTGGGTTTTCTTCGTCGATCACAATTTTGTGGCACATGTCATACACTAAACAATAAAACCAATAATATTACTAATAACATATATTAATATTTTGTTTTGTTGTCTTTGAAGACTTTTCCCTTAAAGAAAAAATTTGTTATTCAATACATGAGTGAAGCAAAAATGATTGACTTGTCATGATAGCGTCAAACCCCCCTTGCTAAGGAGACTTTAATTTTGCTGTATGATGCGAGTTTACAAAATCGGCATGGTATAGAAAAAAAGAGTGTCCTGGCGTAAATATTTACCAGGAGTATAACCCCACAAAAAATGAAATATTTGGTATTTGTCCCATTCGTGTAAAGGCTTTTCAGGAGTTTTTTCACCATGTATGATTTTTATGAAAATTGATTTCGTTATCATTTTAATTCGGATTATAATTTTGTTACATTCAAAAAAAAAAAACAAAATATTTTTAAAAAAAAAAAAAAAAAGAAAGAATAAAAAGTTTTAATGTTCTTATTGAAAATATACATATTCATATTCATATTCATATGCATTTTCTTATCATTGACAACATAATTTAAATTCCGAATTTTTTCAGACAAACTTAATAATCACAAAGTGCAATTGAAGTAAGAGCCTTGTGATGACCAGAATAATGGATAACTGTTTCGCCCTTTTGTAGATCCCATAATCTTGCAACATGGTCACTGGACACTGAGATGAGATAATTTGAATCATGTGAAAACACACAACTCCATACCCATCTGGTGTGTCCCGTTAGTGTTTGGCTTAAGGAAAATTGATCGTCAAGATTCCAAACTTTGATTGTTTTGTCTGCAGATGTTGTCGCGATTAGTTTTGAGTTTGGGCTAATTAAGCATTTTAAAATATAGGTTTCGTGTGCGTTTATTGTTGCCTTTAATTTGAATCTTGATTTTTCTCTTGATACCAGACTTTGTTTGGATGTGCTCTGTTGGGTGTTTTCTTGTTTGTTTTCTTTTTCAATTTCGATTTCCTTTTCTTTTTCTTGCTCGTTTTCTGTCTCGGTTTCTGTTTTTTTTTCTTCATTAATATTGGTTCCCTTTGTTTGGCTTTGTTGCTGTTGTTGCTGTTGTTGCTGCTGCTGCTGTTGTTGGTTTTGTGATTGTTTGTTTTTTAAATTGTCACCTTCTTCGTCGACTCCCCAAACAAAGCATTTCCCAGAATTGTTGACAGCGACAAGCGTGGAGCCGTCTTTTGAAAGAGACAATGATCGAATTGGAACCTTTCCATCAGGTACAAGCGTTTCAATTTTTTGTTCTTTCCCAATGTCCCAGAGGATAATGTTTCCATTTTGATCCCCAGAAATCAGCTCGCTTTGGTTTGGGTGCAATTCTGCTGTGTTCACTCCGGTAGAGTTTGTCAGGATTCTTGTTGTTCCCTTCCCTCTCAGGTCCCAGATTTTGACAGTTTTGTCTTCAGAGGAAGTAAACATCCACCGCATGTCATTTTGGAAGCCCATAGCGGTAACATTGTTCGAGTGGCCATTGAAAGAGGTAACAGGGGTAGAATCATTACCATTAATGTCGTATAATTTTACATGTGGATTTCCACCAACAGACAAATACTGTTTTGTTGGTGTGATACACATTACATTAACTTGCTGAAAAAAGGTTCATTAATTTTGTTGGTGAATGAAAAATTGATGTATTTTGGGTTATTCAAAAAAAAAAAAAAAAAAAAAATTATTTTTTGTTTTATAAATTAATGTGTTTGTTTGGTTTTCTTTTTAAACATTCTAAATTCAAACTAAACATTTTTTAAACTCATCACTGTAAAAATATTTTTTGTATCTTGTTTGTGTTTATTTGTTTATTTGTTTATTTTTTTCTTTTTGTTTTCTATTTGTCTATTTGATCCAATTTTAAAGTTGTTTTCAGAAAAGTGACAACAAAAAAGATTTTTGAGTAGAGCATTGAAAATGTTTCTACGAAAGTTTGTAAACTGTTTTGTTGATCATTAGAAAAACTTTTTTGTTACTTTTTATGTTGAAAAGACTTCAAAAAAAATTAGTAAAAAAAAAGAAAAAGTATTTACAGAATCAGGGTATTGAATTGTTCTTCGACATAAGCATGTTGAAGATTCCCAAAATTTAATTGTATGATCATAACCCCCAGTACAAAGTATTACACGATTCATTTGCTTAGGATTTCTAAAGTTTAAACTTTAATGAATATAAATTATCGAGAAAATAATTGAAAAGAAAAAATGAATTTTCATTTTTGAAATTTAGTTACCTTCATAAAAAAGAGTAAATTATACCTATTTAATGGAATTTATCGTCCACTGAGGAAGTATAAAATTAAAGAGAATCCATATTTAATATAAATCAAAAGAGTTCTCTCATACAACAAATATCTCTACAAATTTGAGTTGTAGAAAAGTTAATAAAGTTGGAATTATCAATTGAATATGATACTTCGATTTGTAAAAAATGTCAACAATTTCATAAAAAAAATTACCTTTTGTCAAAAATTTAAAGCTCGAATCATCAACACAGAGAAACAAAATCTGAAAATATCTTTCTTAAATTTGTCTCATTAATTGTCAATTAGTTTCTATAAAATTTGATATTTTAAACAATTAAATAACAAACTCAATTTTATTTTGAAAAAATATTTCACACATTTGAGAAATATATTGAAAATTCAATTATACTTATAAAAAGAAAAGAGAAACAATAATCAATCTTTTAGGTTTTTATGTTGATAATTATTCAGTATATCTCGAAATAAAAACATTTTAAAAAATAATTCTTTTTGTTTGTTGACTGAAAGTTAATTAATTTTAAAAATAAGTTAAATAAATAAATCTTTTAGTTCTTAAAATATACCAAATAAAAATAATTTGAAACTGAAATACTTGAATTCAAAATTATCATTAACACATCTTTAGGTATACTATTTTGTATCTAATTGATTACTATTTTAAAAATTTTTAATTTTGATTTTTTTTATTTTTAGTTTTTCTTTAGTACATTAATTTTCCCAGCCATAAGAGCTTTGATGTATAACCCTAGATAGAAATAATAGATTATATAATTTTGATTAATGATTTAAAGAGTTTTTAAGTATTTTTTTCTCTGGATAACTTTTCCATTTATATTTTTATCTAAATTTTTTAATGTTGTTTTTTACAATTTGAATCGGATAAAAATTTTATCTTCCACAATACCAAATAAAGCACTTTATATTTTCATAATATTGGGTTCAGTAATGATATTTTTTACAATTTTCCAAATTTATTTTTTTAAGAGATATGAATATTCAATTAATATACTTATAATAGTTCAAAATATAAGATATGTAGTGCTAGATTAAAAATTTAGATAGTTTTTTATTTTATAGTTTTTATGAATTATTTTTATTCTAATTGCTTCATATCAATCCACTGTTAATTGTAAAATAACAAGATCCAAATTTTCATTCAACTTTCCAAAAAACACACCACTCAAGAATGAACATAACTCACCAAAGTTCCCGATTCTAAAAATACAAATTTATAATTTAAGTTGATTTTCACGAATTAAAAATTTGAACAGTTCTATGATTTTAAAATCTTTTTTTGGAAAACTGAATGAAAAATTTGTTCATGTTATTCTACAACAAATAGTATAAACCATTGAAAATATTATTTATCAATAAATTATTTATTTTTTTTCTTTTTTTCAATTATTCAATTATCAATTGATATTTTTTATTCAAGATAGACGTCAAAATTGATTCAAAATCTGTTTTGAAAAAAGATATAATATTTTTTTTTTCAAAATTAAAATAAATATAGTATTTTTTGTTGAATAAAATATGCTATTAAAATTATGTTATTCCAAAAATTAATGTTTATATTTTTCAAAAATATTTTTTTATACTTTTCCTTTATATATAATAAGATTTCTAACATCTGACACAGACAATAAAATTCCTGTTTTTTTTTTTTTTGAAATAATTGAAAATACGTTGAATTTTGAACTTTTCCGAAATGGGAAAAGATGGATCAAACTTTTAAATACAATAATTTATTTCGGAAAATTGCTTTAAAAAGGAAGTATAGTATTATGCCTATCATTTTTTTACTTTATTTTTTTCAATTACAAGATTTTTGTGAAAAAATTTTTCGATCTAATGAGATTTATTAGAAGATTTTTTTTGATGAATATCAACCCCTTAAATTTCAATGGTATCGATTGTTATTTTTATTTTATATAGTTTAATTATTCTTTTTCGGAAAAGTTGGTCATCATCATCAAGAGTTTGATATGGAATTTTTATGGTGGTGTACTAAAAAAGAGTTTCTTTGTTCCTAGTTCCCATTCATAAATCAAATAAATTTCCAAATAGTTTTTTTAATGGAATACTTGTGAGATTGTAATGCTGTTTGAGTCGTCTGTATCTTAGAAATTTAGAAAAATTCTAGATCTTGAAAAGAAATAGAGAAATGCTCAACCCTACTATCCTTAACTTTTTGTTTGTATATTGTTCAAAACACTCAATAAATTGGTTTTTAGCAACAAAAAATCAATATTGATAAAAAAAATAAAAACCATTAGTTATTTGTTTGTAATATTTTTTTTCGAAACATGGATAATTAAATGAGGGGGAGATAGTAAACATCACCAATAAACCACAAAGGATCGAAAACTTTAGTTTAAAAGTTTTGTATATCTTTCACTGGTTTCAAATCTAAGCAAATACAACAAAATTAGAAAGTAGTGAAATATTCAGTTTTTATAATAAAGTGGTGGTTAACAGCTCACCGTAAAAGAAAAGTCAATACAAAATACCTAGTTAGTTTCTAAGAACAATATTTTTTATTTCATCGATCCAAAATATTAATCTTTTGATTGTTAGGTTTTAGTAAACTTTAAATACTCTCTAAAAAATTTTATATTGTTGACAAATTACTTCAATTTACAAACAGCTATTGTGTTTGTATTTTCAAAACCAAAATAATCACCAATTTGAAAACGATTATTATTAAAAAAATCCAAATAATTTCATTTTTTTTTATTCATTTCTGTATGATGACAAATTCTCTAGATTTAACCGAAAAAAAAGAACATACGTGGGGTCCATCATCTGAAGAATTAGACGATTTCCCAATTCCTAATTTTTACAACCCTTTCCAAAAACATGAAAAACTTGGGAAAATTTCAGATTGGATGTCTTATTCATCAAGACGTAAGTTTTTTCTTTTTATTTATTTTTTTTTTTTTTGAGACTAAAAAAGAAAAATATTTTGTTACATCAAGAAAAAGAACCAATCAAGAATCAAACAAATGAAAACAAAGATCTTTCTTTTTATAAACGATTCTAAATCGTTCTAAAAAATTTTTTTAACATTTAAAATTACGATCTTTTACTTTATATTTCCAAACCTTTTGAATCTTTGTTTTTTTTTGTTTTTTTTTTTTGCTTTTTTTTTAATTTTTTAATTTTTTTTATTTTTATTATTCGATGTTTCTTTTACCAAACAAATTTTATTCCAAACCCAAAAACTCCTTAATTTAAATCTTTTTCACATGAAACTAATCTTTTAACACAACAACACCACAACACATTAACAACACCAAAAAACACAACACAACACAATACAGAAAGATATTGGAAAAGCAATTCCGAGTTTAATTATGAACACAAAGAAAAGGAATATGGTGCAGGCTTAAAAAAAGTCAAAACGAGAGTTGGAAAAGAAAAAAAAAAAGAACAAAACAGATACAATTATAATCGAAATAACCAACAAAATAAAAAGGTATATGTCAATTGGTATCTTAGAAACAAAAAAGTTGGTACTGGAAGTTTTGGTACTCATGGTTTAGGCTTTGCAAATAAGAGTTTCCATGAAAGCTGGAAAATACAACCAAAACGTACTTGGGACGAAGTTACAGAATTTCCTTTACTTAGCTTGAACAAATTAGATTTAAAACTTAATATTGACAAACCAGTAGATCTGTAAGTGCTTTTATTTTTTCCATTCTTTTCTTCTTCTTTGGAATCACATGAACACCAAGTCTATTTAAATTATAAGCAAGCAAATAATCTTTTTTTTTTTTTCTTCAATTGAAATTTTGAAAAATATTGTTACAGTAGTTTTAAAAATGTGAGAACTTTTTTAATACTTTTATCAAGTTTTCTATTTGAAAAAAGTTTTCACTTTTTTAGAATTAAAACCTTTTTGAAAGTTTTCTGTTTTAAAAAAGTGAAGGTTCAATCTTTAAATGTGGTGTAGAGGCTGGGGTCTGAAGGAAAGACTTTTTTTTAAAAAAGTTTTCACTTTATCCAAAAAACAGAAAACTTTCAAAAACGTTTCAATTCTGACAAAACCATATAAAAAAAACTACTCATTTTTTTAAATTGACTGTATTTCTCTTTTTCTTCTCAAATTAAGTACACTGTTTTTGTTTAAATTTCTTTTTATTTTATTTGAAATTTACTGATACCACCAACAAAATGAAATATGTACAAGCATTAGTTTCGACGTCAAGAGGAAATATTGTGATAAAGCAAAAAATTAGAGAAAATATTTTGTCGATTGAATTGTAAATAATCACCAAAATTAGTAATTTTTTGTTTAAAAAAATAAATTATTTGCTGGTGGGTTGAATACATTTGAAAATTATTGTCACATACAGAAAAATATGTATTTTGTTTTAAATATCGGTGTTTAATGGATTATCAATTCCGACCATTTTTTTAAAAAAGAAGGATCGAAATGTCTTTTTTACTTTTAAACGGACATATTAAGAGAATCACACAATTTAAAGAAAATCAGATAAATCAAGACAATCACATAGATCAGATAAATCAGATAAATCAGATAAATCAGATAAATCAGATAAATCAGATAAATCAGATAAATCAGATAAATCAGATAAATCAGATAAATCAGATAAATCAGATAAATCAGATAAATCAGATAAATAATACAAAAATCACACAAAATTGAAAAAATATCAAGTCTTCTTCGATATGTTTTCAATTAAAAATGATAACTCGGTTTTTTTGATTTCTTCGCTATTTTCTTAAAAATTTAAATTAGAGAAACAGAAAAAAAATATTTATTAATTTTAAATTTACAAAAATATAATTTTGTAAAAAAAAATATAATATTTAGTGTAACGTTAATTCCAAATAACCTTCCGAATATTAGAAAATTTTTTTGTTCAAAAGTTTAAAATATAATTCTAAAATTAATATCAAATAAACAAAAAATCAAAAACAAATAAAAGAGCTTTATGTTATTTTGACTTTAAAATTTTCAACCATTAGCATTTTTAAAATTTATAGTTTAAATTTTTTTTTTTACCTATGATCATCAATTAATTTATATTCATTTAAATTATTTTTTTTATGTTTTAATACAAATTTAAAAACAAACAAACAAATAAAAAATCAAATTTATAGAAAATATTGTGGATCATTAAGATTCTACAAATCAATGTACGACAAAATTAGTGTCAACCATAAGATCCAATTGAACACTTACAACAAAACCTTTATTGAAGTATGAATTTTTTTTTCTTCAAAAATTTTTTTCTTTTTTAAAAATAATTCCCTGCACTTTGTAGTGAAAGAATATTCGTTTTTTTTGTTTTTTTTCTCTTTAATTGAAAAATAATGATTTTTGAAAGGACTATTACCAATCAAGACAAACGTACTCAAATAATAATAATTCTAAATTGAATATATTTTTCAGATATCATTTATAAATATTTACTATCATTTCCTCTCTTTAAGATTTTTTTTTTGAATTAGTAATAGTTCAGATTTTTTTTTTTTTGAAATTGTTTTTTTTAAAAGCAATAACAAAATAAAGAAATAACCTAAAAACTAAATCATAATATTTTCAGCTTTTATGGTGCTATTAAAAATTTATATTTAGGTTTTGTTACAATAATTGTACTTTTTATTATTGAATTGAAAAATAAAATTTTCTTTATGAATTCCATAACTGATCCGCAAAATATTTTCATCAAAAAAAAATTGATCTGTTATGAGTTTAAAAAATTTCCAATCTAAAAAAAAAAAAAAATTAATATTGTAATTTAATTATACCTGACGATATTATTTGCATAACAAAAACCCAATCCAAAAATGAATCTTGTTATTCATTTCTTTGAATTCAAATTTATTAACATTAATTTTATAATTATTAAAAGATTGTTAAAGCAAACATTTTAATTTAATTCGTTTTCTTTTTCCAAAATACTCAGACTTTAATTTTATAAAAAAAGAATTTTCAAATTCTTACCACTCTTTGTTTTATAATGAAGATCTACTTGTTTTGGTATTAGTCTTATATTTTTATCCAATTTGATTGATAACCAATAACTTTTTATTTTTGCGATCTGAAATATTTTATTTAATGAGTTTTAATTGAAAAAAATCAGACAAATAACAGAAACAAAACCAAAATAAAAAAAAAAAAAAAAAATCTTTCCAAAGTTGAAAATATGAATAAAAAATTCAAATAATAATATTAAATGACTAGTTAATTACCGTGAATTTCCTCCATACTCAAAGAGTGACACTTCAAAACTGAAAAAATAGTTGGATTCAAAACTATAATTTACAACTATTTAAATCGGAATTTGAGTGTCGCATTTTGAATTTTTTTTCTAAAAATATCCTCATTTTTCCTTGTTAATTTTTAAGAAATATATCAAATACTACATACCACTTTGTTTTCAATTAGTGTTAGGTTTTCTTATAAATTTCTAATATTTTTTTTCAATTTCCTTTTTAAACAATTGTTTTTCTCAGTAATGATCCTACCCTAAAGTAAACCTTTTTTCACTAATTTTATCCTAATCATAATTTTAGAAATGTTATTTAAAATTTATAAAGCCCTTTTTTATAAATTTTTTTTTTTAAAAACCAAAAATTAAATTATTAAAGGCTCAAAAGAGATAATTACGCAAAAGACAAAACATTTTCTTATTTTGAAAAACTTGATTAAAAAAAGAGTGTTTTTTTTTATTTTATTATTATTGTAAGTGATAATACATTTTGTGATTCTTTAACAAAATTTCTAAATATAAATTTAGAAATTAGGAATTTACCGTCGAGTGTAGTCGAGTGCAGTCGAGTGCCTAGGTTTTTTTTAATTTGAGAAATTGACTTTTAATTTCTAAAATTAAAAAAAACCGCCGTTAGCTTTTTTGAGTTTTCTGTTTATTTGTGAAATTTTTAAGGTTTTTTTGAGGTTTTCTATTTTATTTCAAAAAGTAAAAAAAACCTAGAACACTTCACAAATAAAACAGGAAAACCTCAAGAAAATCTAGTAGTTAGCTTTTCCAGAATTTAAAAGAATTGAGTAAAATCTAAGATTTTTCTCTATTCTTTTGAATTATGGAAAACCTAGGTACTCATCGGCACTTAACAACACTTTATGGTACTTCACGTTAGGTTTTTTTTTTTTTAATTTTTTTTTTTTGGTTAGAAAATCAATTTATTTTTAAAATAAAAACAAGAATAAAAAAAACTGCCTTTAACTTTTCCAGAATTTAAAAGAATTAAGTAAAATCTAAGATTTTTCTCCATTCTTTCGAATTCTGGAAAACCTAGGCACTCTATGACACTTGACGACACTCTACGACACTTGATGGTATTTCCCTAATTTCGAAATTTTTATTTAGAAATAGTTTTTTTTATACTCAAAAATGAAAATTTAGTATTTTTTTCACTTTTTAAATAGATTTTAATTATTGGAAAAGAGTTTAGTTTCAAAAAAAATATGACCAAAAACGTTTTTAATGTAGTTATGAAAACATTTCTATTGGGGCTTGTCGGAGGTTTTTGTGATACTATTAAAAAAATTTTTGTATCACACTTTTTTAAAATGACAATTAAAACGGGAATTATATTTTTAATATACACAAAATCACAAGTAATTAAAAAAAAAAACAAACTGTTTGGGTGAATGTTTATTTGTTTTAATTTTTCTGGTCTTAACATATTTTAACATTATTAATTTATTATTATCTTAAAATCATTATTTATTTTTGATTTTTTACTTTTGAATAGGTTAACCCATCTGAAGATCCTATTTTAAAAAAATTCTCCGAAGAAGGAATTGGAAACATTTTTGTTACCGATCAAATCTTATCAGCGCTTATGATTTCCCCACGATCAGCCATTCCATGGGATATTGTCTTTACCAAAAAAGGAGATCAATTATGGTTAGATAAACGTAAAGGATCAAGACTAGATTATGAAACAATTAATGAAACAAATCGATGGGCACCAAGTGATGATAAGCCCGAATCTGTTAATTCTGCATACAGTTTATCCAATGAGGCAACTGATACCAATTTGAGATTTAGCCAACAAGTTTTGAGTAAATCTGGATCTGTAGAATTTAATAACAAAAGCCCATTCACAGAAGAAAAATCTAATATTGGCAATTATGAACAACAGGAACACACATCCATTTTTTACCGTTATAGATCATTTGACTTGGACGACAATATGAAAATCATTGTTCGATGTAGCATCAACGCAGCAGAAGAACCACCACAAAAGAAAAAGAAAAAGGTGAATGTAAGACAAACTAAGAAAAACAGACGAGCTAAAAAGCTTAATATAGACGAAGAAGGTGAAGACAATCAAGAAGAAATAAAATATGGTCCCGATGTCACGGTAATTCATATTGATGGCAACCCACCAAAAAAAAATGAAGAAGAAAAGGAAACAGAAGAAAACTTTGAAAAGAAATCCATCGAGATCGAAAAGGAAGAACCAAAATTGGAATGGAATGGACCAAAACTGCTTTCTGTCCATGCCTTAAATGAAGTCAATCCTAAATATACTATAAACTGGAAGGAAAATTTGGATTTGAAAATGGCTTCGGCACTGCTTACAGAAATGAAAAATAATGCCAACAAGATGGGGAAATGGGGAATTAAAGCACATCTTGCCGGCGTTGATCAAATCAAAATTGGCTTTGTTTCAAGAACAGACAATTATTCAAATAAGACACACACCGTTTGCGGTGTTTGTAAGTACACACCACAAGAGTTACTCTCCTTTTGTTCCTTAAATCTTTCAAACGCTTGGTCGATTGTCAAAACATTGTGTTCCGAAATTTTGGCACTGCCAAAGGATGGCCATTACATTTTACTTCGAACAAATAGAAAGTCTTCTTTGGTCTTATACCAATTAAGCAATTTGGAATTCAAAATTACAGAAGAACATGAAGATAAAAATAAACCTTATCCCTATACAACCAAAAAAATTGTCTCTTTAAACGAAACAAAAGTTAAACTAACAAAGCGTAAATCAATAAAGAAAAAAACAACCACAAGCAAGAACCGTAACCAAAAGAAACCTAGAAAAGTGACAAAAAATAAAAGACAAGTTATTGATTGGTCCGCTATTAAAAATTAACTTTTTTTTCCCTTTTCCTTATCAATTTTGGTTTTTCTGTTTTCTTTATTTTTCTACTTCTTTTCTTTAATATTTTTTTTTTACTTTTTTTTTTCAATAATCTTAATAAAATTTATTATAATTTTTATCTACATTCCTATATCTTTCCAATATATATTAGATATTTTTAACAAAAATAAAGTTTTTAGTACTGGATAAACTTTTAAATTTTTATTTATTATTATTTATTTATTTATTTTTTTGAATCTTTCAATTATTCCAGAAAATTTTTTAACTCCTAAAAAAATACTTTTTGAACAACTTCTAGGAAACCATAGTGTTTTTATATCCAGTTTAATGGTAAAATTGAAATTTTATTATAGATTTTTTTTTTTTTTTGAGATGAATATTTAACATTTGAAAAATTGCAAATATTGAAGAATAGTATTCAACCCATTATGTGTGAAAGCAATTGGCATATTTGGTTTCTGTAACATTTCTGATCATTTGATGAATTGTAATAACTAATGACTGAAAATGTCTTTGTAAAGATAATTTCTAATTATGTACATTACTCATAATTTTTCTATCTAAAATATATTCCAAAAATAACAGAGTAATATCTAATTGTGGATACAGATAGCCTCTATCATCCCCTAAGTAAAACAAGCCAAAAGCTAATATAATTTAATTTTCCATTCCAAAAGGGAAATTAGTTTAATCTAACTAAAAACATCCAAACATATCATAATCCAACACAAACATACCCTGGTATATATATATATATCCTTTCGATAACAAGCACTAACAAACTCAAATAGAATCAAAGGGTTACAACCCCCCCCTTAGATCTCACGAAGGAAATTCAAAAAAAAAAAAAAAATTATCTTCAAGTAACATTTTTATTTTCCTATAAACATTTATCTCTGAACACTATTTATTTTTAAAAGCTCTTCATATAAATATTTTCAAGTGGCTAAAATATTTTCAAGTATTTTCAGCTTGCAAGTATTTTTGGGAATATTTCAAAAACCAATTTTTTTTTTATTATAGAAAAAAAAATTAATATCTTTTGTGATGTGAAATATTTTTTTAATTTTTTAGAAAATATTACTTTTCCCACATTTTTCAAAATATCATCATTCATAAGTCATATAATCTCTTGTAAATCCGTGGTTAATCAGAACAAGCATAAAATCTACAAATAAAAAATAAAAATAAAAAAATTGTTTTTAAAAGTTTATTAATTTTCCAAATAAATTGTGTTTTTATAAAATTATCTTTGACAAAACAGCGTTTTTTGATTATAAACATCATATTAATCTCACAATTAATACAATTTTGAAATTATTTGTTAAATATGCACCACTTCAGCTAAAGAGTTCCAGTTTTATCAAAAAAAAAACAAAAGAAAAAAAAACACAAATAAATTATATGAGTTTAATCCATTACCCTTCTCAAAATAATTTTACAATTTGATATATCCTAATCATTTTTAGATCTGATCATTTTTCCTCTTTTTTTACTTTTTTTACTTCCTTTTTTCATTTCCTTTTTGATTTTTCTTTTATGAAATCTAATTAAAACCACAAAATTGTTTGAAAATACAAATTTATATTATGAATAATGAGACTATTTATTCTTTTACATGAAAAATATTATCAATTCAAAATAAAGTTATCAATATTTTTAATTTAATGGAGAAATTGAGAAATATTGCCTCAGATGCTCCAGTGAAACGCTTCAAAGAATATTTTAACATTTTCTTTTTTTTTTTTTGTAATATTTCTAGTTTGTGAACCGTTTTCCCCTATAAATATCCAACATAATCACAAGTTTATTATTTCTCTTATTGATAAAAAGCTGGCTTTGATTGATTCTTGAACAATTGTTTTTTTTTTTTTTTTGACTGAACTTTGTAGAATATGAAGATGATGTTTATAAGTATGTTGAGAGAGATAGAAATATTTATATTCTATATATTTTCTTTTTCTATCTTTATATTTCCTTTTTAATTCTAGATTTATTTATATATATATATATATATATATATAAAGAATAACTCTTCTAATTGCCCCCTTTCACCAATAACTAATAATAAAAAAACAATAAATCTTTTTTTTTTTTTTTAAATTTTTTCAGAGAGATCAATTTTTTTTGTGTATTTTTTATGATAAAGAAAAGAATTTAAATTTATTAAATTTCTCACAACCTTAGAAATTTTTTACCTTGTTTATTACTTTTTCATTATTATTCTTATTAATAAATGGTCATTATTGAAAAAAAATATTTAGGTAAAGATTTTTTTTCTTTTTTGAGATAATTCTTTTTATTAAACAAAAAAATTCTTTTTCGGCAAATTGGAAAATTATAGTATATCTGAAGAAGGATAGTTATAACCTTTAAAAATTTCAAAGAATTAAAAAAAATTTACTTAGAAAAACCGTGCATGTTTTTTAACATTTTCATTTCATATTTTACAAATTAACTTAACTTCAAGATATTTGGTAATTTTGTAATTTTATCCTAAAAATTCAAAATCAGTTTTCTTTTGTTCCAAATGTGATATTAATTGTTCTAAGGAATCTTGTACGTAAGAGAATATGATTTTTTAAAAAAATTGTTCAAAATTGCTAATTATTTTTTGCTTTTTTTTTAATTTTATGAAAACCAGAAAACAACTTTTTTCAAACTTTAAAGAACAAAAAAAAATTTACTTGATAGATCGAACTTTCATTGATAATTTTTTTTTAAAAATCTATCAAATTTTCAATTATTAAATCACCAATTAATTTTATTTGTTGAAATTTAAATTGAATATTAATAAATAAATAAATAGAATTATAAAAAATACTTTTTTTCAAAATCAAATCTTATCAACATAAAACTCAAAATATTGTATTCAATTTACAAGAATTAACCTAATTGTTGTTAAAAATACTACGTTAATTTTTTCAGTTTTATTGAAAAGAATTTGAATTTTGGATTTCAAAAAATAGACTCAAATTAATATATTTCTTTTATGATATTAAGCGATTAGCCTCTACCAAGGAGAAGCTTGGGAAAAAAGTATGTTGTTATTGTGCCTAAACACATTATTGCTACATGGATCAAATGCCTCTAAAATATCGATTAGTCAAGTAGTAATATTTGTTGATTTCATCAATGAGAAATGATCTATGTATTAGTAAAAAACCCCAACAATTTCAGAATAAAATCTGCATTTCGCCATAAATTTATAGGCAAATTATCAATATCCAGACTACAAAATTTTAAAAATATCTTTCTTAAATTTGTGGCGAAATGTAGATTAGTTGTTAAATAATTCGTTTTTTTTTTAAAAATTAAATAATTAACCGAATAGAGTTTTTTGACAAATTATTTCTCAAATCATGGAAATATATTGATGCTATAATTAGACTTATCAAAAGCAAACAAAAATAATCAGTCTTTGTACTTTTATGTTGATAATTATTGAGTTAATCTTTGAAATTCAAAAATTCTAAAATAAGTTACTTTTGGAAGTTCTAAATCTAAATTATTAAATACCAGAATACTGTATTTTGGATTTTCTATTTTTGGATTTGGAAAAGGAATTAAAATTTTTTTTTTTTAAAATGAAACTTTTTTAATTGTGATCATTAGTAAAAAACGTAATAATTTGTATACAATTAGATTTATAATAGATTTTTTAGAGCTATCCGAGAAATGGTGCACTAATATCATTTGCACCCAATTACAAAATATTTTGATTATATCCCTGAAATATCGGGTGATGCTAATCCCTTAACTAATCTATTTTATAAACCAAAAACACAAATTACAAAAAAAAAAAAATTAAGATCTTGGAAAGATTTCATTTTATTTTTTAAAAATATTGGCCCCTTAATCAAAATATATTTATAAAAAAAATGAAGAAAAATAAATTAATCTTCTTCATTTTCTTGTCCTTTTACCCATTCAACAGCTTCTTCAATTAATTTTTTTGGAACAAGTTTATGCTTTCCTTTGGTTTCTTTACATATCCAGCTCATTTCTAGTTCCATTTCTTTTTCTTTTGTTTCATCATGAACAGTTTTTATCAAAATTTTTGCAATTTCTTTAACCGCGTCTTTACAAGTCATTTCGGATAATTTTAATTTACTGATTTCAGTTTTGGCTTCTTGCTTTCCTTTGCCAATTGCACAGCCATAAAATCCCTTTTTATAGTTAGTTAATTGAAATAATTATATTTATAATTTTAATTTATTAATAAGAATTTTAATAGTTCAATATCCCATTATTCTATCTTAATTTCTTAATTCATAAATCTACCCATTTATGTGCAAGGCAAATAAAAAATAAATGAAATATTTTATTTTTCAAATTATTGTTTTCATTTCTTTCTTCTCCAAATAAGACCGATATTAAAAATATTAAAAATTAAAGCTACTTTTTAAAATATAAAAAGCGGAAGAACCCGATACTTTTTTTTCTTTTTTTTTTTTTTCAAAATAACTTTTTTAAAGTTTTCTTTTATATAAATAATTTAGAAGGGAGTATTTTGCTGTGCCGAGATAATAGTTAATATTGAGTTCAATGAATATTTGTTTTGTGGTGGTTTATAAAAAAAAAAATAGAAAAAAAGCATTGGGAAAAAGTTCAAAAATTTGTTTTTATACTACAGGAGTTTCTTGAAACAATAAAAATATATTTTTTATTTTGTTTTTGTTTAATAGGAAATTTATCAATCTGCTTTTTTTTTTAAAAAAAAATCAAATTATCAGGATTTCGATCCTAGAATACTAAACCATTGATCAGTTAACGGGGGGCAGTTGTAGGGGGGTGAATTACACGTGTTCAAAGGGTTTGAATCGATATTAGAAGAAAATTTTATTTTGATAATTTCAAAATTGAAATCATTTTTTCACATTTTTGTTCATTTTTTCTCTTTTTTTGATCTTCATAATTTAGTTGCAAAAATTTTTTTATTGCAAGATCAATAGTCACTTGGTAAAAACGTGTTATTCTAATATTATTGAAACTGTGAAAATGATTGTTGAGAAATCATATTTATTTCTATTGGAATTTTATTCAATCTTTGATCCTGATATTTGATTAATAAATAGGAAACAATTTTCACTTCATTTTCATTTCCCTTTTCAAATAGAAACCACAAATACCAACAAAATTCGTTTGGTGACTTGATTTCTTAAAGAAAAGTATGGAAAATGAAGTGAAAATTTTTTCCTATTTATTATTCAAAGACCAGTAAAAGATCAAAACGAACATTGTTGTTTTTCTCAATGTGGCTCTAAGAATTTGAGTTTTTCAATTTTTAAGAAAATATATTGATTTATTAGTTTTATTTCAGAACGATATCAACAATTCTTTGATGTGTATTATTCTACTTAATTCTTATTTGTTCTTCAAAGGTCAATTATAAAAAAAAATTGATATTTGAAAAAAATGTTGGGCCCCTTTGACTGAAACAGAGTTTATCAGTATCATTTTTTCACTAATTTATTGAGTTTTAATAAATTGAACAATTATGTATGAAAACATTGTTGTAAACACAAAAAAATAAGATTTAATTTTTTTTTCTTTCAAAAACTATAAAGAATAAAGCGCTGGTAGTTCAATTTTTTTTTATTTTTATTTGAGTGTTTATTGAAATTTTTAAGTCAATTTGTTCAGAATAAATTAAAAACTTTCAGAATATATTTTTTACTAATTTTTTTTGAATATTTTTAAGGTTATCTGGGAATTTGTAAATTACTATTAATTGTAAAATAAAAAGATCAAAATTTTCATTCATCCTTCCAAAAAAAAAAATCACTTCCCAAGAATTCAAACAAACCATCAAAGTCCCCAATTCTCAAAAGTAAATTAAGAATTAAAGCTGGTTATAAGAATTAAAAATTTGAAATGTAACCTAATTTAAAAATCTTTTTTTGGAAAGCTGAAGGAAAATTATGTTCAATTTATTTTTCAACAAATAGTATCGCAATTTTATTATATTTCCAGATTATGTTTTGTAATTTCATGAAAAAACAAAAAGCCTGTGATGATTGAATAATAAATGAGAAAAAATTTTCACTTCTTTTCCTTTTTTTTTTTTGATACTAAAATATTTTTCCAAAGAAATAGTTTGTTATTTGTAATCCTTTTTCTTCGTTTGTTTGTGATTTTTTATTGATAACATTGGTAGGTATTGGGTTAACTAAAAGAATCTCAAAATGAAAGTCAGATTTTTGGAATTGAAAAAAGGTAATCGGCGAAAATTTTTATCCCATTTAAATTTCAAATACCAGAATTGGTGAAAAGAGAATTTATTCATTAATAAAATCAATTTGGATTTTAAAAATAAATTTCAAAAAAATGATATCTAATAAAGTGTGTTAGCAATGACATAAATCTATGAGTTGGCAAGAAAAGAAAAGATAAAAAAAAAATAATCGAGAAAAGACAAAAGAGATTGTATAATTATCAAAAACAAACCAAAGCAACACTATCCGGTTCAATGCAGTACAACGATGGTCCTTTTTCCTCGTCATAAGATCCAATCATTAGTGAACAGCCAAATGGTCGAATATAATTATAAAGAGTAAAAACTTGGACGTAAATTGAGAGTCTTTCAGTTAAGACATGAATTGGGATTATGTCACTTGTGAAATTTTCATAATTCTTAGCTTCTTGTCTTGCATTTTGTACAATTCTTCTCCCATCTGCAGTTAGTCCTGCAGTTGCCTTTAGAAAATAAGATTAAATGCAAGTAAAAACATTATGTTGAGCATGAATAGGGATTAAATTGAAATTTCAGAAACAAGATTTTGGTTGTGTATTTTATAAAAAAAAAAAAAAAGAAATAAACAAGATAGTTTTGACAAGACAAAAAAAAGGAAAAAAAAAAGAAAATTGCAAGTTCTGAAAAAAGTCCTTAATTGAATGACAATATCAAAATTAAAAAATAGTTGGACAAAATCTCAAAATTAAAAGAACAAAAAACAAATAAAAAAAGCTTTTTTTTTGGATCAAAATGTAAGTCTTTTTTCTTTTTTTTTCTTCTTTATGTGAGAGAAATAAAAAGAAAGATGATAAAAAATAAAGAAAAATAAAAACAAGAATAATTTACAATTCCAATATGCTCTCCAACAGAAAAAACTCTTCTATTTGTCCCTTCAACCAGCATTTTTGAAAGGATAATTTTTTCAACACCAAATACTACACCATCCTTACAACAAAGCCCAATTGCTGTGCTTGAGTTTTCAACAGCTTTGTGTGCATATTCTACTTGAAAAATACGTCCATCTGGGCTAAACGTTGTTGGGTATAAATCGTATCCTGTTCCAATTCCACTCATTTATTTTTAAAAGACAATTATTCGAAAATAAGAAAAAATGATTTCGAACTGTTAATTCTTTTCAAATCTCTGTAAATAGTATGAGGAGAAATTTAATTAGTTCAAGTGTATTATTTCTTTTCTTTTCTTCTTGATGTCCAATAACAAAAAGACTAATGAGACTAATTATATTTGAGGACTTATCTGTAATAATATGCCTTAGTTTTTAATATGATAAAAACTTTCCTTTTATCTTCTTTATGAATTTTTTGTTGATTTTTTATTTTTGGGTTGTAGTAAAGGAGGATTTTTTTTCTCATCTTACCATTTGAGAAGTCTAACTGATAAATATAATATTTTACACATCTTGAATTCCAAACAATAATTTGAGGATACATATAATAAAAAGAAACAAGAAGAGATCGAAACTTTTCAATAATTTAAGAACCCAATTAAGAAAAAAAACTTTTTCGAATTATTTCACAATAAAATCAAATTTTTTATTTTTGTTTCAGATTATTTTATGTTTCTTATTCATTTTTTTTATATTAATTTTTTTATCAAAACAATGAAAAAACTTTGTTCTTTTGGTTTATGCAATTATGTATAATAAGCTTTGAAACACCCATATTATAGGATGATAAAAACACTTGTTTTGATCATTACATCTTATATACTAGAATTTAATTATAAATTTATTAGTCAAATTTTTACTTTTTTCTTCGAATATTTTCAAAAATTTCTTCAAAAAAAACTTAATATAGATATAAAACACGTAACACCCTCAATTAAATTATAACTATTTAAATTTTTTTTATTTGTTTATTTTTATTAAAAACAATAGGATTTTGAATTTAAAAATAATAATTTTTGGAAAGAAAATTTTATTTTTAAAAAGTGTATAGTTGCCTAATATAAAAAAATAACTTGAAAATATTTTTTCAATTCTTGAAAATTTTTACTTTTTGTTTGTAATAACATTAATTTTCAATTGAAATTTATCAAAAATAGATAATTTTTTTATTATTTTTCTTGAAAATTTTGTCTTAATAGGAAAGTATGACACCTTGTAAAAATCAAAAAAAATCATTATTTATGGGGAAAATAGCTGTGATGGGTTTATATTGGCTTAAAATTGTTTAATAAATAATTTATTATATTAAGATGATATTTAAATATCTTGGAAGTGAATTTGTTTTGTCTCTTGATGATCAACGAAAAGTAATATAGATATAGAATGGGAAATTCGTTTCATATGTAAATAAAATTATATTTTTAAATAATAATTTCAAGAATCTTATTTTATGATTTTTTTGACAAATAAAGTTTTTCATTTTAATGATTTGTCAAATCGCATTAGTCAGATTAATAATTGATTTTTTTTTAAATTTTTATTTTATTTTTTAATTTATGATTTTTTAAAATCTAGGAATAGAATAAATAATATTATCGAATAAGAAGCCATAGATCAAGTTTGGTATTGCAATATCGGAATCAATTATTTCTTTAAATTTAATTTTAATAAATAATTTTTTCAAAAACAAAACAAAAAATAAACAATATATTATTTTATGTTATCTTTTTCAATTTACAATCAAGTTTAAAAAATAGTAATTATTTTTATAAAATCTAGATATTTTATATAATCGCTATAATCAATAATATCACTAGATATTAAAAATTACCATATTAAGCAATATCAATAAAGCTAAAAAGTTTGATACAGCCGTTCCAAGGCTACCATAAAATAAGAAGAGAAAACTCGATTATGTTTTATTTAAAATTTTATGGTAGACTTGGAAAGACTGTAAAATAAACTTATCAATATTATATATCATCCTTTGTTTTTAGCGTAATAAAATGTTGGTGAATAGATGTACTAAGGAAAATCTAAAGTAATTTTAAACATAAAATTTAATAAAGATATCTTTATATATTCTGTATTTTTGATATTATTCCTTTCATATTGGAATAGAACCTATCAACCAAAAAGTAAATAAAGATCACAATAATCAAATAATCATAAATATATTTTTTACTTATTTTCTTATTTATAGTATTGAAAAAAATACAAGAAATGAAAATAATCCCGGACAAGGATTTTTAATTGTTGATCTAAGGAAAATTTTTGTGTAATTTCTTGTATTTAAAATCAAATCCTTTAGATATAACCTAATTTTTTATGAATAAAACTTTTTAAATTAGAATTCGTCCACCGATTAGAATTATTATTAATTAAATTACACTTGTTCAAAAACAATATTCAATCAAACAACAAGAATAAAAATTATCAATTTCCAAATTCCGTAAAACCTCTAATAAAACTCTATTATTTTTCAAAATAACAGATCTACTTAGGTAATCAAACAATGAAATGAGTATTCTAAGACACCGTCCACTTTAAGGAACTTTATTTAGTTTTATTACTTTGTTCATATAAAAATTAGGTTATATATAAAGGATTTGATTTTAAATACAAGAATTTACACAAAAATTTTCCTTAGATCAACAATTAAAAATCTTGTCTTGGATTTTTTCAGTTCTGTAATTTTTTTAAATAATATCATACATTTCTTTATCGGATTCAATATCCAATTGTTGTTATATTAGGAATATATTTTCATATTTTGTTATACCTATGAGGTCTTTGCACTTTTATGTACTTGTAAAAATGATATCTCTGTGAAAAAAAAAATTTTTCGTTTTATAATTCGATTTCATTTTTCAAATAGAGAGTTCAAATTACAGCCTACTTCTTGATAAAACTCTATTGGTAAAAAGAAAAATAAGGAAAACAAAGTGAAAAGTTAATCCTATTTATTATGCAAATACCAATAACACATAACCTTTAAAATAAAAAGATATTCTTCGTGATCGCAAAATAGAAAAAATATAATAATGATAAAAAAAATCATAAATACGTTAAATCTTTTTAAACAAAATTTTCCAAAAATCCAAATCAATACTCCACAAAAAATTGAAGAATTGCTTTCCATCTATCTTCCTGATAACAATCTGTGTGAAAATTAAGAAAATAATCCTTTTTAAACAAATATTTCTGAAAAAGTAAACTTAATCTGACTTTGAGAATCTTATTCGATTGAATACAATTTATAGTACCCAGTTTAATTCACAATTTATTCAAATTCAAAAAAGAATAAAGCCTATTTATTATCTTTCAATAATTAAAAAAAATATTTCACAAAGTAATCCCAGCTATTTAATCAATAAAAAGAAGAGGAAAATTGGTAAACTATTAAAACTAACAACAAGTTGGGAATTTCAGTTTCCCATTTTCTTTTAAATGTGATAACTTTCTGAACTAAGACAAGAATTTTCAAAATGTATTTTTTTATTTTTTTGTTTTTGGGCTTTTTCTTAATTGAAAAAAAATTGTTTCTTATGTCAAATTACAATCCAAATTCAACACTAACAAAGAAAAAGAAAAAAAAAAATAAAAACCCTCATAAAAGAACAAAATATAACAACCAAAACTCACAAACCAGACACCACAACATTAACCAAGAACAACAAAAAAAAAAAAAAAACAAAAAAACAGGATCCTTTAATAAACGCTCAACAAAATATAAAAGGAACACTTCAGGTTCTGAGTTTAGTTCCCTTTCTGATTCGTTTTCATTTACGAATTCTGATTCCTTTTCTTCTTTAGATTCAAAAGAAGGCATTGAGAATGGCAATTCTGAAAACATTAAAGATTTTCCAAATAATTCTGCACGAAAAAGAAAAAGGAGAACAAGAAGCAAAAAAGGAACAAATCTCAAAAGAAAATCTAATTTGAATAAAAAAGAAAAACCAAATACTATGAGCACAAAATTTCATCAAACAAATAAACCAAACCAAACCAACAACGTTTACAAACCCACCCGAATTGAACAATTTTTTCAAGAAGATCCAGAGAGTATCAAAACTTATCTTGATAAATTTTTTAAAGAAAATCCTAAAACTCGTGATTATGTGACCTTTTTAAAACAAGGTTTTGCAGTCACAGAGAAATTATCAATGTCTTTATTATTCTTGTTACAAAAAGAGACTTCTTCAGAAAACAAACTCTTTCCTCAAGATCAATCACTGAATGAACCAAACAATAAAATGAAAACGGAACAGGAAAAGGGAGAAACAAAAGAAAAAGAAAAGGAAAAAGAAAAAGAAAATGAAAAAGAAAAGGAAAAAGAAATGGAAATGGAAAAAGAAAAAGAAAAAGAAAAAGAAATGAAAAAAGAAAAAGATAAAGACAAAGAAATTGAAAAAGAAGAAAAAGAAAATAAAAATACTGAAAAAATCAAGATTCAATCACCAACATTAAGAGGAGGTGAAAGTGAAAAGAATGATATGCAAATTGAAAAGAATAACATTGATGAACAAGAAAATAAAATCAAAAAGAATGAAACAAATAAACACATTAAAGATCAAAAACAAAAACAAAAACAATATGAAGAGGATGAGGACGAAGATATTTTTTTAAGCTTGAAAGAAATTAGAAAATTAATTCAACAAATAAATGAAATGAACGAAGAAGAAAGGGAACAAGTATTAGAAATGATTTTGTTATCAAACGAAAAGAATATAATTCAAGATGGCGCAGATTTAGAACAAGTTTTAGAAATTGATCTTCATCAATTAGACAATTCAGTTTTAATTAAATTAAAAAAATTTGTTGATAATTTGATTCCAGACAGTGCCATTGAGAGCGAGAGTGAGAGTGAGGATGAAGTTAGTGTAAATATTAATGTTGATACCGATGCTGATACTGATGTTGGTATTTACCCGACCAAAGAAGAAGAAAAGAAAAAGACAAATACTGAAAATCAAAAGAATGAAATAAAAGATGAAAGTTCTTCTTTGAACAATAAAATTATAACTGAAGAAGTAGAAGGAAAAATAATAAATAAAGAACAAAAAATTGAAAAAATTGATGATCAAATCGAATTTAAAAAAGAAATAAAAGAAACAACCGAAAAAATTCAAAATGAAGAAGTAAATAATAAAAGAAAGGAAATTAAAAACGAAAAAACAAAAAATGAAAAAGAAATTGAAGAAATACAAACTGTAAAATCAAATTTACCAGAAGATGAAAAGAATAATAATGATGATGATGTAACGGAGGGAGAAAAGGAAAGGGAAAATAAAAATAATGATATTCAAGAAATTGAAAATCAAACAACTTCAATTAGCCAATCAAAACCAATAATTCAAATAATTTCAGCCTCAACAAATAAAATGAATAAACAAGAAAGCCCCTCTCAATCATTAAACATTACTCCAAATAATATATCTTCGAATAATGAAAATTTCAATTCTAATAAGAATTTAAATAACCCGCCCATTCCTTCTCCAAATACAAATCAATATCAAAATCAAAAAATGGATTTAAATCCAAATAGTATTAATAATGATGATGAAAATATTAATAATAAGAACAAAAATAGCAATGATAATAAAAATACAAACACTTTCCCAATCCCCATTCAATTAATTAGAAAAAATCAACAACCCCCTTTAAATACGAATAAAATAAATCAATTACCAAATCCCCAGAATCAAAATCAAAAAAAAAACCATTATCAAAACTATCAGTTGAATAATAATTTTAATAATGAGGAATCCAATTTAAAGCCTATAATTTCAATTAATGCATTAAATCAAAAGACTGAAAATAAAATACAAACAATACAAAACACAAAACCAAAAATTCAAATAATTTCAACTTCAGCAAATACAATGAATAAACAAGAAAGCCCCTCTCAATCATTAAACATTATTCCAAATAATATACCTTTGAATAATGAAATTTTCAATTCTAATAAGAATTTAAATAACCCACCCATTCCCACTCCAAATTTAATTCAATATCAAAATCAAAAAATGAATTTAAATCCAAATAGTAGTAGTAGAGCTAATATTAATACTAACACACATGAAAACACAAACATAAACATAAATAATACCAATACTACAAACACCTTTCCAATCCCCATTCAATTAATTAGAAAAAAAAAACACCCCCCTTTAAATAATAATAATAATAACAATAATAATAATAATATAAATAAACCATTAAATAAATAACTTTTTAATTTCCACAAAGCAAACCTTTATCAAAAATTTAGAAAAATTCATACCTTCAATTAATTAATGAAAATTTTTTAAAAAATTCCAAAAAGAGATTCAATTTTCAATATTTTTGATCAAATTAAAATCCATTAACACCATATATGTATATGTATGTATATATATATACATATATTTATTTTTTTTAATTGCTTGTATTTATTTCTTTTTTTATCTATATATTTTATATTGATCATTTTTTCCTTTTTGATACTTTTGGTGATTTTTTTTTAATCATTGTTATTTTTGTTATTTTCATTTTCATTTTGGTATTAATTTATTGAATTTTAATCATCAATTATTATTTCTTTTTAACTCTTTATGATCTATTGTGATTAAATTGATGAAAATTTAAAAAAAAAACAAAATCATAATAATAAAAATGTGTTTATTTTAAATTTGAATATTGTTTAATATTAGCATCACTTTTTACCGTTAATAAACTTTTTTAATCAATTAAGAGTATAATTTTAAATTAGAGGTTTTGATGATATCCGTGTTTAATTTTATGATAAAGTTATAAAAATCGCAATTATTCTCATCAAATCGCTATATTTTATAAAATTGCGATAATCAAGTTTATCATAATATTCTAAAAAATCTCGATAATTATTTAAAAATTGAGATAAATGCGAAAATATAGTGATATAATAGTTGATGGGTTTTTGGGCTAATTCAGCAATATTTTTCTGTGAAAATTTTTCTACAGCTGTTCCAAGGCTACCGTGAATTTTTTTCAAGATCAAATTTTCGTATTGATATAGATTTTTAAATCTAAGAATATAAGAATAAGAAAGCTTCTATTGAAAATATTTTTCCATTAATGAGCTGATATGAAAAATATATTTCTAATGTGATCAAAAAATCAATTCATTTTTTAGAGGATATTTTAGGTCATTTCTTAATGAATTTTTAATGTTTAGAGTCATTTTTAGATCTGAAAATTTATTTTTTGAAAGAAAGATAAAAATCTTGAATATTGGCTCTAATTTAGGAATTTTTTTTTTCAATATGAGCTCTATTATTCTCATATTGAACTTTTTAGAAATCTATATCAAAATCGAAATTTGATATTGATAAAATTTCATGGTAGCTTTGGATTGGCTGTAATCTAAAAATATATTATGTGAAAAAAAGTTATACTTTTTTTTTTTTATTGGTTGAAGGGAGAGATCAAAGATCCTCTTACAGCTCTGATTACTAAAGGTAAATTAGTAATTTAGATGATAAAGAAAAAAAAATATTTTGGAATCGAGCAGGTTCCAATTTTTTATTGGTTGAAAAAACAAAAAGAAAAATTAAAAAGAAAAAAAAGAAAAGGAAAAAAAAAAAAAAAGCAAGTTAGTAAACAAAAAAAGAAATTTTTTTGACAGTTGATAAAAAATCAAAAAAAAAAACCAACTGCACATTTTTATCAAGAACACTCATTAAAACAGACACGATCCTTTTATTTAAAATTTTGTCGTTTAATTATTTCTAAGAAATCGTGAATGCTTCGTTGAGAGGCAGTTGTTTAGTAGCTGCCATTTTTTTTTTCTTTTTGATCCAATCTTTTTTGATCGTTCCAGTTTTTGTTTTTGTCTTTTCTTTTTATTTTCAAGTTACCCATACCGACTAGTTTCTGTCCTTCGAGTATTAGTAGGTAACCACTTGATTTTTCTCCTTAGTAACTCTTCTTCCCAATAAAAAGGAAATTCAATAAGGGAAAAAATAGAAAAAAAAATAAAAAAAAAAGTTATACTTCACTACAAGAAAAGCACAAAAATTGTAGTCACTTTTTTTCCTTAGCAACACTTTGTTTTTTTAAAATTGTTCCAAATTTTGAAAGGAATTAGAAGATCACAATGCAACAACTTTCAATTTAAAAGTTTTTACAAGTTATACTTTTAAAAACATGTAATTTAAACAACTTTCCAATTTTTGGTTTTCATAAAAAGAGTTTCAGGTATTGAAAGTTTACAAATATTTTTCTTTTTGAGAACTTTCAAAAATTTCAATTAAAATCAAAATGCTACAGCTGTTCCAACCCTACCGTAAAAAATTATAAGATATACAGATCCTTTGTATATTATAAAATTTCCATTTATGAAATAGAAAATTCAATTTCTATCATATCATATGAGAAAATTTTTTTTTAATCTTAAAGAAAGAAAAAAATTGGAATTTCATAAGAAAAGAAATCACAGAAACATGAAAGTATTTTTCGATCCTTGCTTTTAAATTGTTTAAAACCGAAATACTCCCAATTTTAGAAATTCAAGATCCTTATTAATATACTTTTTTTTACAATTTATTTGCCATTTTCAAAAAACCAAAAATTGGATAATATAAATTTTTTTCTTCTAATAAAAATTTTTATGGTTGATAATAAACTTTCATATCCATTTTACGGTTTGTTATACATGACAAAATTTAATAATAGAAAATCAATTTCTGTGTCTTATAAATTTTCACGGTAGGGTTGGAACAGCTGTATCTTTTGTTAATTATTATTTTTATCCCTTTTTTTGGCTTACAAAAGTTTGTACCAAGTATTTGAAATTTGAAACAATATGAAAGAATATCAGAGACTGAAATCTTGCAGACTGTCAGCCTGAAAATTCGAAAAAGTCTTGAAAGTATTTGTATGGATTGTGCTATTCTTGTCGTTTTAAAAAATAACAAAAATGGTATTTGATTCAATCAAGAATCAGATCAAAGAGTTTTATTGTATTTTCTTTTGATTTGGTTGACAGACCTATGAATTCTTTTATATTTACAAACGTAAGAAACAGAAGATAAATAAATAATCTCTCAGTCTAACATGGTATTGTAAATTTCCTTAAATACAAGAGCTTCTAAAACAAAAAAAACCTTCATATGTTCTTAAAAGAGTGTTTTCTTGGGTTGAAAACATTTTCAATATTCTATGAAAGCCGAAAAAAGTTGGATAACTTTTCAAAACCTTTCACAACAACCTAACTACCTTATCACCAATTATTTAGGTTTTTTGAACATTTTTTTTTCCTTCTTCTTCTTTTTCTTCTTCTTCTTAGTTCTTTATATTGGACAGAAAACACGATTAGAACTTTGAGGTTTTTGTTTGATCTATCACCAATAAGAAATACAATTACTTTTTATTCGTTTTGGTTATTTAACCTGTAATGGTAATATACCCATTTTAAAAAAAAACCGATTTAATTTATATTCAATTATATTGTTAAAATATATTCTTATTAGTATGATTATAAAATTGGTTTGAGATTTTCTAAAAAAAAAAATAAAAAGAAAAAATCTTTTTTCGAGTATAAACAGTCTCCTTCCGTTTATAAAACTTTCTGTCTTTAAAACTTTCAAAACACTTGAAGATAATTCACAACCCTTACAAATACTTTCTCACATTTTTAAATTGTAAAAGTCTCAAAGCTTTGTAAAAGTCAAGAGATTTTTTATAATTGAAATCAATAAAATAATTTTTCATTGTTTACAATAATGTGGAATATCGAAATATGATGATTTTTTGTGATAAAGTAGGACTAATCGCTATTTGTTTAATATTATTACGAATTTATTGTTAATATCATGATAATATATATTATCATCAAAACATCTAATGATAAAACAAATAAATAAGTTTTCTTTTACCTTTTCTCAAAACAGATATTTCTAAATATTTTAATTTGTTTCATTTATAGATCTATGTGATTAATATTTTCCCACTTCTTACAAAAAATTCAACGTTAAATTCTCTCATTTTAGAAAAAAGTGGTTCATTCTGATTTTTTATTTTTCTGTATAAATTTTAACCTTTAATATTGTTTCCCATTTATAATAAGTATGTAAAAAAGACCAACCACAACTAAATAGAACCCAAAAAACTCATTAAGGCGGATATATAGCAAGATATCTTTATTTTGTTCTTTTTAAAGTTACTTTTAAAATATAAGTCTGCTTATTTTTTTTTATCAGATTGAGAAGAAATTGAAAAATTTTTTCAAATTTCAAAAAGATAAAAATTATTAAAATATTAATAAAAAATAGATTAATATTATTTTTATGATCAAATTAATAATTGATTACCATATTTGGCTTTTTTGATGGTTTTGACTTATTTGTATTATCAAAATAATTATTTGAATAAAAATAAAAACTCCAACAAAATTGTTGTAAATATTTTTTTTAATTTTTGTTTTCTTTAGAAAAACATACTATTTCAATAAAAACAAAAAAAGAAAAAAAGAAACGCTTGAAATATTTCAACTCATCTTGAAATCCACAAGTCTTTATAGAAGAATGATAAAAATACCATTAATAATAAATAAACATTATACAATATATAATTACTAATTAATACTTTTCTATAATGGTTTTTTTTTTTTATTTTAAAGGAATAGAGTAAAATCAAAGATTTTTACTCAATTATTACAACATAAGAAAAATATATTTAACCTTAACATGATTTGAACGAATAGAGGAAAATTTTGTGTTTACTGCTTTCTTTTTCAATTCTTGAAAATATCTCTGACTGATGGTACCACCCCTAAATTATGGAGGTAAAAGACAACAAAAAAGTTTATCTATAATAAAAAAAAAATACTAAAGTCTGGGATTAATCATTAACTATTTATATAATTCCAAGGGTGAAGTATAATTCAGAGGAATTTGAATTTATATATAAATCTTCTTCCAGCCAAAGGTTTCCAATGATAATAGAGTGGATTTTAGGTATTTGCAGGATTTGAATCAATATTAAAAGAAAACTTACTATTTATAAATCCCAAAATTGAACTCATTTGTTATATTTTTGCTTTTTTTTTTTTTTACTTTTTTTTTATTTTATTTTTAGAAGAATTTGAAATATTTCTAGGGTATAGAACTGATTCTTAAAATAGTAATTTTTTTATTATAATAGATTACTTCAATTTAGAATTATATTTATTTTCAAAATTTATTTTTAATGGGTCAATCATTTTGAAATAGAGTTTATTTTCATATGTGAAAATAATCTATCTAAAAATCTATAAGCTATTTATTTATTTTATAAAAATCATTAATTATTTCTCAACTAATCTAAATTTCAAGACAAATTTAAGAAAGATCTTTTGTAACTTGAAAGTCTTGAGAGTGATTATATTTCTTCTAAATTGGTTATAAAACATAACTTTTTTTCCAAAATTCTTGTTTTTTTTTTACGAAAACAAGAATCATTTTTAATTGATGTAGATCAACTTGGAGAATAATTTTACTCATTAGAATTATATGAGATATTTAAACAATTGAGCATCAAAATGATTTAGATTCAATAGAAACACCTTATAATTTGGGACTTTATTTTGATAAATTTATATCTTTTACAGTTCTTCTATCTGGTCAAAAAACTTTATAATAGAAGATCTCATTATGTCGGCTTTTCACAAAATTAAGATTGAAGAAAAATTTCAGTTGAACGTGAACATTTTTTCATATTCTGCAACAAATCCTTCCAACCAGAGTGAAATTTGAGAAGAATCGTTTATTACTTTTATATTACTACATTTCAACTTTACTACAAAATTCATAATACATTGAAATTAATATTTTCTGGAAAAATTTTATATTCAAGACCAAACAGTAACATTGTATTACATAAAGTTTATGAAATATTTAAATTTGTATAACAGAAAAGAAAAAATTTGTTTTTTTAATTTTTTGGTTTTTCTTATGGAAAAATAAATTAATATAAAAAAACAGTTATTAATACAGATCTTGAATTTTATAAAATTGAAAAAATCTTGATCTAAATAATTTAAAAAGTATTCTCAAAAAATACTTTTTGTTTTCTATGATTTTATTATTTTTTCAAATTTACATTTTTGTCTTTATTTCCTTTCAAAAAATAAATGTCTCAAAGTACAAAATGGTAACAGACTTTTTTGTTGTTTTTTAAATGATAGAAATTGGATTTTCTTTTTCATAAAAGACAATTTTAAAACCAATAATTAATTTAACTTATAAATTTTCACGTATGGTCGGAAAGGTTGGAATTTTGAAAAAAGATTACAAACAATAGATCAAATATGTTTTTAATTAAGAACGAAAGAGTTGATCAACAAGACTTGACTGAGGAAATATCCCGATAGTCTTTCAAGAAAAGTATTTGTAATTAAAAGAAAAAATATTAAATCTACAAAAAAGTTTTTTACTATTAAAATCCGAAGAAAAATGATTTAAACAAAAACCGTATAACAAATAAAATACTCTGTTAAAAGTTTGGTTGTTAATTTGTTTCCGATTTTTATGGAATAATCTTGAACTATTATTACTCAAATTTATTATTATTTCCAAATTTCTCAAAAGCTAAAAAAAAATGATCTCATTTTTTTGTTAATTAAGATCCCTTCTCAGATCCAAAAACATTTACGTTTTAATCAAAAAAATAACAACTGTACAAATTTAGAACATTAACACTCAAACCCTTCATTGTCCATAACAATAAACAAAACAAAAAAACCAAATAAACAACAAACAATAATGTATCAATCTTTTCAAACAGCAAATTTCAAACGGAATGAATTAGATGAAGAAATTATTCTCCAATTAGGCTGTAGGTATAAACAAAAGACCTTTCAGTTTTTGCTAACCAAAACAAGGGTAGCTTTAATAAAGCACAAAAGGAACAAACTGTCAAGGGCGATCAAAAACCAAACGAGCTTCGAATTAACAACAAAAATGTTTTTATCAAATTGCCATCATTTATACAATTTAAAAAAAGTAGTTTCTCCGACAATGCTTGACTTGTTAATTGAATTTACAACTGGCACAATTGAACTAGAAACTAATCAGGCCGATAAAATTATTGAACTAATTTATCAAAGGCTATTAATCATCGAGCCAATGGTGGGAACTCAAAAGGATTCCTTGAGATCCAAATTCAACCTTGGTCCAGAAAAGCGTAAGAAAAGGATCAACAAAGTGTTAACACAAATGGAATATGATCTTGAAATTGAACACCTAAAGCCAGGGCATGGGTTTGTTGAATGCTATTTAGCCTGGAGCACATTTTTTAAGTGCGGTGTTGACAAGGCATTTCTGAATGGTTTAGAACTAGATTTCCAATTAGTGATGCTGCAGTCTAAAAAAAAACAAACAAAAAGGGTTGATCGTGTTTTAAAAATCTCTCCAAAGAATATCCCATCCTTCAAAAAATACCAAAAGTTACAGCAAACCGATTTACGACCCATTTTCTTTGCACTAAAAGAAAACACTTGGTTTGACAAACTCATACTTCAGAACATTACTGAAGAAAGGCAATTAACGGCCTTAATTGCGAATGTATTTCAATCAAATAAGATTATTAAAACTTTAAAATTTAAAAGCCTTATTCTGAACAATAATTTACTCTTTACAGAAATCGGCAAAAGTCTGAAACAGAATGCAAATTCTGCACTAACATGTTTAGAATTATTCGATATTCACAACCTTAATGAAAATGAATTATTAAGTCTATTGGGCCAAATACATTCTTCCAGATATTCTCTAAGTTTCAAAAAGCAAACAGGCAAATCTTTTAAAATATTAAAACTGTCTCGAATAAATTTACATGAAAAAATCGGCAATATTTTCCAAATATTAAAAAAAACCACTTTTTCGAATTTAACTGTACTTGATTTAAGTGGTAATAATTTTGGAAATTTTTGTTATCAAGCTTTGTTAAATTGGATTGGCCAACATAACACTAACAACAGCAACAACAACAGCAACAGTAACACTAACAACAGCAACAACAGCAACATCAACACCACCTTCACCAATAATAATAACAACAACAACAACAATAATAACAACGAATCAAAAGAAGTCAAAGAATCGATCGATCAAGAAGAAAAGGAAGAAATAAAAGAAAATAGCAAAAAATTAAAGTTATTAAATTTAAAAAATTGTAAAATTAAGATCAAGCCATTAATAAAATTGTTAAATTTAGAATTAACAAATTATTTACAGTCTTTAGAACTATCGGGGAATAAAATAGTGGAGACAGAAAGTGAAATGATTGGCCAATTTTTAATTAACAGTCAAAAAATGAAAGAATTATATTTGGTCGAGTGTGGTTTATCAGTCAAGTCAATCAAAACAATTACTTTAGCAATTAAACAATCTAATAATTTAAATGATTTTGTTTTAAATTTAAGTAAAAATAATTTATCAACTGAAGGAGCAAATTTAATTGCATTAAATTTATATGATTCGAAGATCTTAAAATCATTAATTCTCAACCAAGCAGGCTTTAATGATCATTCTGTTGGATTAATTTTGGCAAGTTTCAAAAATAATTTAATTTTAAAAAAACTTTCTTTAGCTAGGAATATTAAAAAAAATGAAAATCCCAAAGTCAGTATACCGGAGCTTTGCTTGTTATTAGAAAACAAGAAATCAAATTTAACTAGTTTGGATATTTCTGGCGATGAAACCCATTCCTTTGGCTCTAATCTCCAACCCGTGCTCTTGTCTTTAAAAAAAAATAAAAAATTGACTAATTTAAATATAAATAGTAATCGCCTTCAGGATTCAGATATTAAAATATTGTGTGAGAGTTTAAAGAAAAACAATTGTATCAAAAAAATAAATATTTGTAATAACGATATTACAGAATCCTCGATAAAATATTTTGCACAAACTTTAATGGAAAATAATTCAATTATTAAAATTTATAATTTAATACCAAATTTTGTAAAAAAAAATAAAATAAAAAATGTTGAGAAAGAAAATCTTGAAATCATTTTTGATTTAATTACTAAAAGAATCCAACAAATCAAATTAAATTTAATTAGTGTTAAACATGGTGTATATCTGGAGAATAATATGGGTAATGGTTCCAACAAGAATAAAAATCATTTTAAATCTGATCGGGAAATTAAGAATAAGGTTCGTGGTAATAAAATCCATAAGACTCATAATAAGATTCGGAAGAAGAATGCGGATAAGAACAAAAAAAAAATCATTAAAAGAAAAAGAAAAAATATCAAAAATACATTAAATCTGTCAATTAATGTTAATAAGAATAAGAATAATAATAATAATAACTTCCATGATAACGATAACTACAATCATAATAAATTATTTGAAAAAAATTACAAAAGTGGGGGGAAGAAACATAGAAGAAGTATATCATTAAAATGCTTATCGGATACTGAAGAAGAATACTTGAATGGAATGGAAGAGCAATCAAATTTCAATAAATATTTATTAAAAACTCCAAAGATAATTAAACAGAATAGTTTTTTTGATTTTGAAAAGAATAAAAATTTTAAAAAGAAAAAAATTAATAAGCAATATAATTTATCTTCGTTCAAAACAAGACAGATGGATAAAAAATGTAAAAAAGTCCTTAAAAAAAAAGATTTTGAAAAAATTAAAAAATTGTTTCAAAAAAAAAAAATAAAAATAAATATGATTGATCCTAAAGATGACAGTACTGTTTTACATTATGCCTGTAATTGGGGTAACCCAGAGATGCTGTCATTTTTTTTAAAATTAAAAAATGGCTCAAAATTAATCCATTTTAAAGATAAATTTGGTCGAACTCCTTTACATGTCTTAATGCAAAAAGGTATAAATTTAGATTGTTGCAAAATATTAAGTGACTTTGATGTCGATTGGAATATAGTTGACTCTTCGGGACTGAACCCTTTACAGACATTAATTTATTCCTATCAAAAAATAAGGAAACATAATATAAAAACAAATGATGGGAATTTAAACGATAATTTAGGTGGTGGTGATAACGATGAGAATGAGACACAGAATAATACAAATATCAAATATGATGGTTACATTGTTGATGAGAAAAACAATAATCACAAGAATAATAAAAATATGGTGAGATTAAAATTATTTAATTATTTGTTAGCCAAGGGGTGTAATTATAATACAATGGACTTAAAGGGTAATACGGTTTTACAGGCAGCCGCATCAAGGGGGCTATACGAAATCATAATTAAATTATTAGCGTTTGATGATTGTAATATTAATATCCAAGACAATACTGGATTAACGCCATTACATAAAGCGAGTAGAAATGGTTATGAGAAAATTGTTGAACTATTGTTAATAAATGATGCAAATTTACTTATTTTGGATAACAATAACCAATCTGCCCTAGACATGGCCAGAATTTATCAACAAAAGAAATGTATACAATTATTAGAAAAATGGGAAGATAAATTAAATAAATTAAACAACAATGGGCATGGGAGTAATAACAAAGAAAATAATTTGCCCTTATTAGAAAATTTTGAAAATAACAGTCAATTAATTAAGCAGAATTTATTAAATATTAGAATACCCTTCCAAATCAAAGGGATTGTTGATGGGTTTCCAAAGTCAAGAACATTTAATATTTGTATCTTAGGACCACAAAAATCTGGGAAAACTAAATTAGTTGAAAGGCTAATTGATAGGAATTATTATCCCCAATATTTGCAAAGCATTGAAAATCATTATAATAAATTCATTCTGATTAAAAAAAGAGAAATGTTATTAAATATTTTGGATGTGTCTGGTAAAAAAATTTATGAAATTTTTTTAAAAAAATGGATAAATGAAAGCGATGGATTTATTTTAAATTTTTCCATAGACCAATCAGAAGAATTGTTTGACACTTTAGAAGATACATATTTAAAAGAAATTTTTTCATTGAAAAAAAACAATTCCAGGTTCATTAAGAAGAATAGTAATGATAACCAGTTAACTAAAATTGAAAAAATTAATGAGGGTGAGATTGGGGGTGGAGACGAAGATGGTGATGTGGGTGGTAACGAGATTAACAAGGATAAAAATGATGATATTGACATCGACAATAATGAGATATTGAAAAAAATTAAAAAAATTCCTATAGTAATATGCTCAAGTAAAAACGATTTAATTAATAATTATCAAGAAAATGAAAAAACAATAAATCAAAGGGCTAAATTGTTAGCGAAAAAAATATCCTGCCCTTTCATTCAAACATCTACAAAAAATAATATGAACATTAATTTGGTTTTTGTAGAATTGGTAAAGGAAATGTATAATTTATTAAATCGCGAAGAATTAATCGAAATTGAAGAATTAAAAGAAAAAGAAAATGAGGAATCAAAGTTAAAGATCAAAGCCAAAAAAAGATTGGATCGGAAAAAACAAAGAGAGATGAAGAAAAAAAAGAAAAAGAAAAAGAAAAAGAATTCGAAAAAAATATTTGACAATACCAAACCAAATTTTAACAATTGCATTAGAAAAGATAATAGTATCAGTAATAATAAAAATACTTTTACTACAAATAAAAATAAAAAGAAAATTAATAAAAAAAAATCAAAAATAGGTAAAGAGAAAAATAAACACCCAAAGAAAGGAACAAATTCAATTATCCCATTTAAAGATCTGATGAAAAACGAAATCTCTTTTTTTGTTTTTGAACAATATTTAAAAGATCAGTTTGCCGAAGAAAATTTATTATTTTATAAACAGGTCCTTAAATTTCAAAAAATTCATCCAGAAGAAACAGGATTAATTACATATTACGCAAAGCATATTTATAAAAATTATATTTCAAATAGTTCCGAATTTGAAATAAATATTGAAAGCAATGTGAGAAAAGATATTTCTTTGAATATTAATAAAGGTTTTTTTGAAAACAAAATGTTTGATAACGCTTTAGATTCTGTAATTAGAATTATATCAACAGATAGCTATAATGATTTTATTCAAAGCAACCACTATAAAAAATTATTACTAATTTTAGCAAAACATGAAAATTAAATTATTTAGATTTTGACTTTTATTATATTTAGATTGCATCCTAAAAAACTTTCTTTACCAAGAACCGATCAATTCTGATCTCAATTTGACAAACTGTTTTTTTTATTGTATTTTGATCACCTCAAATAAAATTATTTAATAAATGTATAGATTTTTAATGTTTTTAAATTACGCTATTTTATATTTAAAATAATAAATTTAATTCAAATATTTATTTTTCTTTTTCTTTTTTTTTTTTTTGTTTAAATATTTCAATTTAGTATATTATTGTTCTCAAAAATATTTTCTGCCCCGTTTGATGTTGTTTGTTGAAGAGAACAGAATTTGTATTTTATATATTTTTAAAAGTTTGAATATTATAAATTCCATTTCACTCAAAGAGTAACAAGTCAAAAATAAAAAATTCACTTTATTTTTAAGAATCAACCAAACTTGGGTTGTTTAGAAATACGAGAAATAATAACTTCGTATTAGAGTTGATATTCATAAAAAAAAAACAAAAATAACTATAAATTTTGAAAAAAATAAAATGTTAAAAAAAATTTTGTGCCACTTCATTGGAACGTTCTCTTGTAAAAATTTCTCAATTTCTTTAGTTGACTAAAATTGTTGACAATAAGATTCTTTAAAAGTAAGTATCTGAATTTTAACCGAAAATTCAAAGCCTCATTTTTTTTAAAGTTAATCTAGAGTTTTATACCTTTTTTTTTCAAATTAACTTTTAAAAAAAACAAAAAAGAAAAGAAGACGAAAAAAAGAAAAAAAAAAATATTATAAATTTTTTTGTGCTCCTTTCATTGTAAGGTCTCTGGTGCAAAAATCTCAATTTCTTTAGAAAATTAAAATTGTTGAAAAAAGTATTTTTTACTTGTTTAGGTATGAATTTTTAGAAGAAAATAAAAAACCTCAATTTTATTAATGTTAATTTGGAGTTTCAAATATTTTTTTTTTCAAATTTAATTTTTAAAAAAAAAAAAAGAAAAAGAAAGAAAAAAAAAAATAAAAATAAAAAAAAAAATTTACAAAATGAGAAAAAATGATTGTGATCTAAAAATTTAAATATTAGTTTTTGAAGAATAATGAATTAAACTAATAGAATATGTATTCTATTTCTTTAATAAAGTCTGGGCTCTTTGACTGAAAAAGAGTTTATATTAAAAAGGAATTGTTTATACACAATTTGTTAGAGAAAAGAGTAAATAAAGAACATTTATTTAAATAAAAAAAGAGAACAAAAAAATTAAAATAGTAATATAGAAATGATAATAATATCCTTTGTCAAAAAAAAAAAATCTAATTTATTAAGGGGAAATATAGATAAAAAAGCTACAATATTTATAAAATATGTTAATTTCATAGTCCTATATAAAACAAATTTTCAAAATATCTTTTCAAGGAATATAATAGAAGTCAAATAATTTTTCAAATTTTTTTAACATTTAGACCAATGAAATAATTATTCAAAACTAAGTAAAAATTTCCAAAAATGGAAATTGAAACAAAAATTTTAAATCCAATTATTTGAATTTAACAGTATTGGTTATTTTTTGTAATTGGGGTTTCAAGAAGAACCAAGATATAAGTTGAATAATACATATCTAAGAATAGTTGATATTAGTACAGGCAAATATAATAAATTAATATATTTTCTTAAAAAATGAAAAATGAAAATTCTTTGGTACATTTAAAAAAAAAATATGAATTTTCATTTTGATCTCCTATTGAAAATAAAAGAAAATTTACATATAAATCTTTATTATTTATCTATAGTTTTTTTTACTATTTCAATGACATTAAAATAACACTTTTTTACCAAGTGGCTAGCAATCTTGTACAAAAAAAAAAAATTACAAACCGATTAATTTATTAAATAAAATTGAAAAAAAAAGTGAAATGATGAAAAAATAATTGCAATTTTAAAATTTACATAATCAATTTTTTTTCTCATAATATCCATTCAAACGCTTTCATTGCATGTAATTAGTCTATTTTACTGAAAAATAGTATATTTTGGAGTTTTTTTTTTATAAAAAATTGCTCTTGTGAAAAAATTAAGTAATTTATAAATCGTTTGAGACAAAATAAAATACCTTCATGTTCTTCCCAAAATAAATTTCCATCAGAAAAAAAAATATAAAATAGAGACAGACTTATTTCAATTGTGTTGACATTAATCAATATTTCCCGAAAAAAAATTATAATACCTCTTTATTAACAAAAAAATTGAAAACTTGTTAATATTATCACATAACAGAATTAATTTAGAAAACATTTTGAATCTAAATATAACTAAATATTTTTCTTTATTACTTTTGAAAATTATAACTAACTATTTATTAAAATAATGATTTTTAAATTTCACTTATTCAAAACACCATTCAATTAATAAAATAACATAAATAAAAATTATCATTTTCCAGACTTTAGTAAACCTATATAAAAACCCGATTGTTTTACAAAAAAAGTTGATCTACTTTAGCTATCATACAATTAAATGAGATTTCTATAGACACCCTACTTTAATGAACTTTAGGTAGGCTTATTACTAAACTCATAAAAAATTTGGTTTTTTATAAAAAAAGGATTTGATTGTAAATAAAAATAATTACACATCAATTTTACTAATACTCACAATTCAAAATCTTGTTCAGTATTATGATATTCATTTCAGGTATTTTTTACTTTACTATATCTTATAGAACTTATCAGTAGTTATTATTCAATTTTTTTATCTTTGAATTCTTTGAATAATTTATTGTTCAATATGTTTAACATAAAGAGTCTTAATTAATAATACTCTTTCATCTTAAATAACAAATGAAAATTAAATTTTTAAAAAATCCACAGTTTTTGTGAATAATGGAATATATCTACTATTTTAAATTTGTATGGAAAAGATTTTTTAGAGTTTTTTCGTCAAATTTCAACAAATGAATATTCTACAATAAATCTATATGAAACTTGGATAAAATATTAAAAAAATTTCAACCATTTGCAATTTGGTAAATAAAAATGATAAAGATCAATTTTTTATTTTTTTTTTTTCATTTATTTTATCTAAATTCTTTATTTGATAAAAGTGTGTTTTAAATTTAGAATATAAAACGTAAGAATTTTTTTTTTATTCTTTTTTCAAAAATTATTGCTAAATCCAATTAATATTTTTTTAAAAAAAAAAGAAAAAGAATATGAATAAGAATAAGAATAAAAAATAAAAATGGAAAAACGAATAAGTCCCATAATGAGAATAAAAATAAAAAGTATAAGAATCAGAATAATACGGAGATCCGGAGAATTTGAAGAAGAATTAATTGATTAATTTTGATTGTGCTTTTGTTAAGCATTGGTCTTATTTAATTTTGCAATTGGTTAATGATTTAGCTTTACAGACACCAAGAGAGGTTTTTAATGGGTTTCCGTCAAATGTAGCAACTGCGGATTCATTAGTTTTGAGACCCATTTGAAGGGTTCTCCAGTATTTTCTTTTTGGGTTTAATAATCGATCTGGTTCTGTTGTGATCAAATCGCCGATTAGAACCCTTTCACCGACTTTGCTGCCTTGAGGTGGTTCAATTATTTCGACTTGGGTGTGGTCTGAATTCGAAGCTGCAAGGATCATTGCATAGCTCCAAACTTGTCTCAGTTTTGATTTTTTTAAATTGGTGATACAGACAATTAATTTGCCTACAAGTTCTTCGTGCTTGAAAAACTTTCGTATTCCAGAAACAACTTGTCTTGGTTCTTCTTCTCCAAAATCGATGGTTTCAATTAATAGACTGTCTGCATTTGGGTGGTTTTCAACTTTTATAATTTTACCAACTTGCAAGTTGACATGATTAAAGCAGTCTGTGGGTAATTCAACTACCTTTTTTTGTTGTTGTTGTTGGTTGTTTTGTTTTTTTTTTTGTTGTTGTTGTTTTTTTTGTTCTCTTAGTCTTTGGATTTCTTCCTGTGTTGGCTTTTGCCTTTTTCCTTTGTTTCCCTTTTGTTGTTGTTGTTGTTGTTGGTTCTTTTTTTGTGGTTGTTGTTTGACCTTTGGCTTGATTAAGGATTCAGATCGAAACCCAATTTGGATGGGGATGAGTGGTAATTCTTTGATTCTATATTTAGTGATGATCTCGAGGTTTTGGAGATGATTGAGATATCTTGTGACATTACAAAATCCATTCCTTTGCTGTTCGCCAATTTGAGCAATTAACAAATGGACAATTGGATAAAGCATCAAATCTGCGAATGTTGGTTCGGAACCATTAATAAGAAAGACACGATCCGAGAGTTTTTGGTTTAATTCACCAAGAACGGGCTTTATGTCGGCTTTTTCTGCAAGCCCCTTCCTGAGCTTGCCTACAAATTCAGACCATTGGGTGATTTCAGATCTTGTCTCCTTCTTTGTGCCAAACCATTTGGAGACAATTTTTTTTCCTTTTAAAGTGGCAACGTGGAGTGCAATGTCTTCCTCTCCTTGCACATATTCGTCGTTCTTTTCCAATGCTGGTAAAAGGGGTAATTGTAAGTTTTCAGGATTCTCTTGTACGTATTTGACTTGGAATGAGAGGATTTGGAAGAATGTTTTCAAGGAAAGAATTGTTTGAGGATCTTTAAAGAATAAGATTGACATGACCGAGTTTTTGATTATAAAAAAAAAAAAAAAGTTTTGAAAAAGCAATTCTTTGCTGATTAAAAAAAAATAACAATAAGAAAAAAATGATAAAAGTAAACCTTAATTTTTGTTTAATCGAAATTGTGTGTTTTAAGATTGTTCTTAGGTACCTTGAGGAGACAACAAGACAATTTGAATATCATCATTTTTTCTAAAAGTGACGTTTACCTTGTTTTTTAAGAGACATAGATCTTTTTTTGACTGGAAAAGAAGAGAAGTATAAAAAATCTCAGAAATTATTCTTGGAGGGTGTGGAGAATTTGTTGTTAAATTCTGGTCTTTGAATAAGAAATGTGAGAATATTTCAGTTGATTTCCTTTTTTTGAATTTTGAAATATGTATTTCCTTTTGGAACCTTCATTTGTTTGGGTTTATCAGAAAAAAATACCAAAAAATATTAAGAGAAATCACAAATTTCAATCAATTTATGAGTACGTCCAATCGCAAAATGAAAAATAATAAAATTTTGTTTCATTCTTCCTAAAATAATAATCCCAAATCTTCCAATTAAAAGAAACCATTAAAAAACCCAATTATCACAAGGAAATCGAAATATACCTGATTTGGGATATCTGAGAGACATATTTTGGTTTTTTTCTCTTCAATAAATATTGAAAAGCTGTGTATGAATATGATTTAAGGTATTGCTCATCAAATAGTCAGTTTCTTTAGTTATCCACTTTATAGAATAAAAAATACCAAACAAATAAATAAAAATCACAAACGAGAATCTAAGTCTTTGAAAACTCTTATTGTAAAAGGAAGTAAAGGAAATGAAGTGAAAAATAATTATGATTTTCGATTCAAAAATTATTTGTAAAAGTATTTCTTTTTAAGGATGTTTCGGTAGTCTTATTCAAACAACCTCCCCAGACTTGGTTAAACCCTTGTTGCTAATCAAAGGTATATTTCATTTTTATAAAATACCTTGATATTACTGGTTTTTCAATACTAAACCGGAAAAATTTTAACTTTGTTTTCAATTTCCTTTTTATTAATAGAGTTTTTCGAAAGAAATAAGTTTTTATTTTTGACTTTGTAAGAAAAAGGAAATTGAAAATACAGTGAACATTTTTCAAATTTAGATTTCAAATACCAGTAAATGATCAAATAAAGGGACACTAAATAATAAACCAATTCGATATTAGTTTGTTATTTTTCGAAAATTCTAAATAAAAAACATAAAATATGATCAAATGTGAAAATTTCCTAACAAAATACAGAATTAATTTTTGATAAAAAGTTCTAAAAAAAAAACACCCAAAAAAAAAATAAAAATTAAGGGAATTATAAAAAATTTTTTTGTAAATTAATTTTATTATTTAACATTTTTCTTAAAACATCAAGGAATTATCATTTAAAATGAATTTGAATTTAGTTATAATTTTGAAAACTTAATATATATTGTATTGGATCAAAAAGTAGAAACAAAGATTTTTTTACACAGTCAATTATGCTTTTAAGACATAAACTCTGAACTAAATTCAATAAACAAAAATAATCTCAAATTAAAGCAAATATTATTCAATTTTTTTTTTACAAATTATTTTACTAGAATTTGATTTTTGAGCCTTAATTTGAAAATTTTTTTGTGCCTAAATTTAGTTGAAAGTTTCTGTCTTAACAGTGGAACTGACTGTAATTGAGATATTAAGTTGTTGAAGTATAATAGGAATCGTTCCAAAAGTTATTTTTTAATCTAAAAGGAATAACAACACAAAAGAACACATTAAAGCCAAAAAATCAATTATAAGGCTTTTGAGAATAGATTAGAGTTGTAATTCTTTTTTCAAGAAAATTATTTTTTATAACAATATAAACAAATAAGAAAAATATTTAAAAAGGGAGGGTTTTACATCCATCTTAAAATTAAGAAAATTTACAAATTATTTAATTAGATATTCTTATGTTTATATGAAGAATAAAACAAAAACAAAATCTTGTAATTTATGCAAAAAATATTTCAACCTAGATACAGATGAAGATATTGATCATTTTTTATGGTCTGTCCATTCTATAAAGAAAATCGAATAATTTGGATTAAAGATTTAATTCAAATCAACAAAAATAATATCTTTAATTGTATTCGAAATAAAGACTTGTTATTTATTTGATCATTAGTTAATGATAGAGAAAATTGTGATCCTTTATTGAAATTTCTAAACAAAAATTTAGAAATTACAGTTGTTACAATCAAGTGTGGTAGAGTGCTGTAATGTGCCTAGAATTTCCCATATTCAAAAGAATAGAGAAAAATCATAGATTTTACTCAATTCTTTTAAATATTGGAAAAGCTAACGGAAAGTACCTAGGTTTTTTTTAATTTTAGAAATAAACTGAAAAATTTAATAAATTTTCTGTTAATTTCTTAATTTTAAAAAAAAAACCTAATAACTGTACGAGGTAATTGATTTCCTCCCTTCAAAATAAAAAAAAAAAAAAAAAAATTATTTTTTCTCAAATTATAGTTTTGAGTAACAAAAACATGTTTTTAATAAAAATTTAATTTGAAAAAAATATTGTTTTATTGATACACTAATAAATTCGACTCAAAATTAACAGTAATGAAGGTTAATTTCGAAATTATTTACAGGATTTAGAGATAAATTTCCAGCAATATATCCTTAAATAATTCAAGATATATTTAGAGTTTTCAAGGAGAATATTAATTGTAAAAAGTTTATTGTTTATTTCTAGAATTTCAAATCAAAAAAAATACAGTTTGTTAGAAGTCCAGACTTAAGAAATTTCTTTAAATGGAAGGTGAAAAAAATTTAAAAAACAAAATTTCTATTAAAAAAAAATTTCTCTTTTTTCATTTTTCTGATTTTTTTTTTTTTTTTTGATTAATGATGAGTGACAATTTTGATCTTAACCTTTTAATCAAGTTTGGAAAATTTGACGAAATCAAAGAATTGGTTGCCAATTCCAAAATTCAAGTGGACCAAAAAGTCCCCAAGACAGCTTACACTGTTCTTCAAATGTCCATTTTAAGGCAGCAACCAGAAATTGCGATCTATTTTCTGGAAAAGGGATCTGATCCGAATCTCCGCGGCCCACAAGAAAGAACAGCACTCCACTTTTCGTGTTTAAAGGGCCAGCCCGAGGTGACAAATTTACTGTTAGAAAAGGGTGCAGATGTCAACGCGCAAGACAAAAACGGGCTGTCTGCAGCACATGCATTGGTGCTGTGTAAAAAAAATAGAAGGGAATGCTTCAGGATCTTGAAGAAGTTTAACATCAATTTTGAATTAAAGGACACGAAGAACCGAACACCACTCGAGATGTCGATCTTCTCTGGGAAAAAAGAGGTAACTTTCGATCTAATACAAATGGGGGTCAAAGTGGATCTAAACACCTTGGGCACATTCGTTCACGTGACCAAGCTTGAGGGGAAAACGGTTCTCTTTTATGCCCTGGACGACACCTCTCAGGGCGTGCCCAAAGAAGAACGAGATCAAATTTTTGTGACAGAATCCGAGACACAAGTCTCAAGCCGTGGCAAGATCTCAAAGGAAATCATTTTCGAAACCAGAGAATCTCGATCGAAAAATAAAGAGTATCAGCAGCTCAAAGATCTTCAAAGATCAGTCTCAAAACCAAGAAAAGCTCGTACAAAAATTACTCACAAAAACTAACAAACCTTTCCTCACCACAAAATAAATCAAAACAATTTTCTTCTGCCAAAAAAAAAAAAACTTTTTTTTTTTTAATTATATTTGCTGGTGGGGGTATGTGTTTCAATTTTTTTTTCATTTGGAATTTGTTTAGTTGAATCAGATTTTATTATGGAGTATTCTTTAATTAATACCAATTGAACACAAACATGATTTTGGTACTTTAATTTTGTTTATACTTTGAATTAAAATAAAACTGAGAAACTCTTTTTGTTGTTTTTTTTTATTAATTTAAGGGATTAGCGTCACCCTAGATTTCTCTATAATCAAAGTATGTTGTAATTGGGTGTAAATGGTATTAGTGCACCATGGCTCGAATAGCTCTAAAAAATCTAAGATCAATCTTATTGCACAATAAATTATTACATTTTTTACTAATGATCACAATTAAAAAATTTCATTTTGAAAAATTTTTTTTTAATTCCTTTTCCAAATCTAAAAATAGAAACCCAAAATACAGTATTCTGGTATTTAATAATTTAGATTTAGAACTTCCAAAAGTAACTATTTTATAATTTATTCCATTTCAAAGATTAACTCAATAATCATCAACATAAAAGTACAAAGACTGATTAGTTTTGTTTGCTTTTGATAAGTCTAATTATAGCATCAATATATTTCCATGATTTGAGAAATAATTTGACTTAAAAACTCTATTGGTTAATTATCTAATTTTGAAAAAAAAAAGAATTTTTTAGTAACTAATCTACATTTCGCCATAAATTTAAGAAAGATATTTTATGACTTTGTAGTCTGAATATTGATAATTCAATCTTTAAATTTATGGCGGGATGCAGATTTTATTCTGAATTTGCTGGGTTTTTTACTAATACATAGATCATTTTTAATTGATGAGATCAACAAATATTACTATTTTGCAATCGATTTTTTAGAGATATTTGAACCATGTACCACTAATGTAGTTAGGTCCAATAAAAACATTGTTTGATCCTAGGCTTCTCCTTGGTAGAGGCTAATCCCTAAAGGATGTTAGTTCCAAATGAAATTTTCGGATCCAAAACAAAAACTACAATTTGATCTGAGATTAAGGCTCTTACATTCATTTATCCCCAGATTAAGGAAGAAAGTACATTTTACCATTTTTGAAAAATTTTAATGGCGAAAACTAAACTGAAAAAAGGTTTTTTGAGTGTCATAAGATATTGAAACTTTATAAATCTGAAGATCATTTACTATTGTGAAAAGAAAAAGAACCCAAACTAAACCTGAGTTGAATCTTGAATTTTTCAATTTTTTTGAACATTTTTTTTGATGAAATTTTTGGTTTTATTAAATTTGGTTTTGGATCTCGAGATGTGCTTATGGAATGCTGGAAATTAATCATAGAATAAATGGTAAACCAAAAAATAGACCTAAAAAGGTGTAATTTTGAAAAAAAAGTCTTTTAGAATACTAAACAAGTAATATATCTCATCCATAAGAACTTGTAAAAATCAAGGATGAAAAAAAAAAAATTGATAAAAGCCTATTTTCGAAGATTCATGATTTTTCTTTATCTTCTTAATTTCAATGAATCCAAACAATTTTTAAACTTGAAATTTTCACCCTATTTAATATATATTAGTATTTTACAAAAAATTTGTGGCCAAATTTGATTTCAAAATTCTTTTTCAAATAATTTTATCAAACAAAGCCAAAAGAAAAGATACCATTTCAAAGATTAAAATAAAAGGGCTGTATTATCGAAATCAAAAAAAACTACAGTCAGTTTCACTTTTAAGGCACAAACTTTCAACGAAATTTAAGGAACAAAAAAAATCTCAAATTAAAGTACAAAATTCAAATTTTAGTAAAAATAAATTGTAAAAAAAAAAATTCCAAATTTTGTGCCTTAATTTGAGATTTTTTTGTACCTTAAATTTCGTTGAAAGTTTGTTCCTTAAAAGTGAAACTGACTGTACCAAAAATTCAACTCTAAGAAAATGAAAAATTGAGGAAAAAATGAAATAATAATTCTGATTGATTTTGTGATTTAATTAAAAGAAAAATAATTTATTATCAAATCAAACAAATATGTTAAAGTAAATATTTCTTTATGAAGTAGAGTTTAAAAAAAAAGGAACTTATTTTCTGAATCATAACTAGAACTAGATCAATAATACGAAAATAAGAATTTAAATTCATTTTGGAACTTCTTTAGAAATAAAAAGTAAGGTATTAAACAAAAATTTTACCAACACAAGTTTTTTTAAATGAAGAATTGAAAATAAAACCAATTAAAGAAGAAGTAATTGTATCAAATTTTACAGATAAGATCAATAAATAAATGATTTTTTTAGGATTTCTTGATCAATCTTTTCATTTTTATCATTTAATTTTTTAAATTAGTATGTAAATATACTATATTATAATTTATCACACTTTTATATTTATTAAAAAATCAGAGTGTTTGGTTAAATAAAATGATTTTAATGATTCAGTTTTACATAAACTGTACTATTCAAAATTTGTCAAATATATGTACACCCTGACAATTTTTTTTTTTTTTAAACACGCTATTTTATTTATTTTTTTTGCTTTTTTTTTTGTTATGTACAATAACAATTTCCTTACTAAGAACTTAGAAATTCACTAAGATTTAAAGTTACCCAATTATTATTTTTTTTTCGAATAGAGTCAGTTCTACTTTTAAGACACAAACTTTCAACAAAATTTAGGGAAAAGAAAAACTAAAATTATACCATATTTATAGGAATTTTTTTTTTTCCACAAATTATTTATTAGAATTTGAATTTTGTGTTGAAATTTGGGTTTTTTTTTGTGCCTTAAATTTCGTTGAAAATCGTGTATCAAAAGTGCAACTGACTGTAAGTAAATTATTGTAACTTTTCTATTAATTTATCAAAGTGAATAAATTACACAGTAATCAAAACTACTCTTATTTATTTCTACTTTGGTGTAATTGGGTATTTACAATGATACGACTTTAATTAAAATACCTTGAATTTAAAAAATACCAAAAATTACATTTTTCTGAAAAAATTAATAATATTATTAAAAATTCCAAATATAATTCCAATTTTACAGATAAATAACCACTTTTCAAAAATTTTTACCCACCTGAAATAATAAATTGAATATATATATATATATATATCTATATCTATTTTCATAACATTTCAAATAACAAATAATTAAATACGATTTGTAATTTAATTTTAAATCATTTTAAATATTTTAAAACCTGATATTTTAAAAATTAAAAAATATTAAAACAAAACGCTTAAAAAGCGAGTAACAAATTTTGAAATGAGCATTATGATATGTATTATTACTGAACCTTTGCTGAGAAAAAAGTTAAAAAAAAGATTTTTTACAAAGAATTAAATTTATTTTAAAAAACATTATATAGCCTTAATTTTGTTGGAGATTATTAGTCTTTTTTAAGACCTTTTTTTTTCAACATTGATATTTTACAAAAAAAAAAGTCTCACAAAAAAAAGAGACAAAGAAAATTCCAAAAACAACAGAAAAATAGAAATTTAATAAAATTAAAGAAAAAAAAAGAAAAAAAAAGAAAAAGAAAAGATAAACAAAACAAAAACACAATTTTGAAATAGAAAGATAAAAATTGGCAAAATTAGCTAAAATAATTCTGAGAGAAAACTTGGAAAATATTTTTTTGAAAAGAATACTGGAATAAAAAAAGAAAAACAATGCATTACCATTATAAAGCGAGTCAATTTTTTTTAAAAAATAGTTTATAAAAAAACCGAGCTATAATTAATAGTTATAATCGGGAAATTTATCACTATATTCTAAATCTATCAATTTTTACACTTTGGTGGATGTAGAAATCAAAAAAATCCCAAATATTCAAAATTAATAGACAAAATCAATTAAAAACAATAAATTTCATTTAGATGTTACAATTTAATATGCTAAATATTTTTTCAATCAAAATATTTGATTATTTTTTAGATTTTAGAAAGATATTTGATTATTTTTATATTTACATTATATTCAGAATAAATTATTAGATAAAACTAATTATGGTATAAGTAAACTTAATTTACATCTAAAATTTATCAAATTAATTCAGATTTACAATCTTTGAAAATGGAAAAAAAGGTTAGATTATGTTAGGTAAAACATATCCACATACTGGCACTTAGCCGATCAATCTTCAATTTAGTAGGGGTTTCAAATTTGATTTTAAAAAGGGAAATTTATTGTCGGGAAAGAACTTTCAAAGTATATTTGTCTTGTAGTAATCAGATTTTCAATGTTTTTTCAATTTCAAGATGTTGTAATTTTTTTTTTGAATTTGCTATAAAATTAATCTAAAGATTTTTTTGAGTTTACTATTCCTTCGTGAAAAGATCTAAAGAAAATAAAAGTTTATTTTACAAATGTAAAACGAAATTAAGTATTAAAATATTGTTGGCCTTATAAATCTATCATTTATCTTTGGAATAATTCCAATCCAATTTCTCTATTAATTATTTCAAGATTTAGGATTTTTTTGATTTCTACATTCACCAAAGGGTAAAAATTGTTTAATTTAAAATATTTAATCAATAGCCCAATTAAAATGGTTAATTGTTACTTGGGAATTTATATTCATTTCTGTAAAATGGGTATATATATATCTATTTATCATGCTCTTGATCCTGAAATGTCAGAAAAAAAAAAAAAAAATTGAAGTTAAATTTGCATTTTCTCAAATCATATAATTCTACTCTTAAAACCCTTCTTCTCGTCTTGATAACGAATATTATAAATAGAAACCATTTTTTTAAATTTTTTTTAAAATTTAACCTAAAAAATCATTTAATTAAAGTAAAAAGATTACTTCAACATAAATTTCTCAATAATCAAATTATATTGTAATTTGGTATAAATGATATTAGTGCGCCATAGCTCAAATAGCTCTAAAAAATCTATTCTAAATCTTATAATTATAAATTATTAACTTTTTTACAAATGACTACAATTAAAAATTGTTATTTTGGATTTTTTTTTTTTTTAATTAACTTTTCCAATTCAAAAAATAAAAACTCAAAATAATAGTATTTCATGATTTAATAATTCAGATTTAGAACTTCCAAAAGTAACTATTTTTATAATTTTTTAAATCCAAAGATTTACTCAATAATCATCAACATAAAAGGCCAAAGATTAATCATTTTGTTTCCTTTTTATAAAGTTAATTGTAACATCAATATGTCCCTACGAACCAAAAAACACTAAAAATAGAAAAACTGATCCTATACTTTCCATTAATACAATTAAAAAAACTAAATGAAAAAATAAAAATAAATAAAGTTACAATTTAACTTTTTCTTGAAAACATTTTTTGCCAAAATCATTGAATTCACACTTGAAATTATGTATATTTTTAGATTCAGTATCCTGTTTTAACTCATTTACTAAAACAAATTATAAATTATGGGAATTTTCTTTTCACAAAAGGGTCTAATTTGGTCTTCAAATGTTTTTTTTTTAGTTTTCAATGGTAAAATTAAAATAAAGTTAAACTAAAAGGATAAACTTTCTGGAAAACCATTCTAATTTAATATATTAAATTATTATTTGATTTCAAACTTTTCTCAACCCCAATTTTTCAAAAAAAAAATAAAAAAGTGCACAGTAATTTCAAAAAATATTTTGATATTCAAAAGTTGAGAGTGTTTTTATTCTAAAAAAAATTATCCCAGTGGTTAATTGAACTAAGTATGAAACTTAGATTTCAAAAAATATTAATTAGAAAAAAATAGTGCTTAATTTTATTAAGGACATTTATTTCCAATATATGTGAAAATAATCGGTAAACAAAATCTATTTGTAAATCATTTAATTTTTTAAAAAAATTGAATTTTTTAGCAACTAATATACATTTCAACACAAATTTAAGAAATATATTTTGCAACGATGAAGCCTGGATATGACAATTCAACCTATAAATTTGTGGCCAAGCGCATATTTTATTCTGAAATTTTTAGGGTTTTTTACCAATTCATAGATCTTTTTTGATCTCATGAGATCTTTATATTTCTACTTTACTAATCCATTTTTTAGAGGCATTTGAACCATGTATCACTAATTTTATTTTCCAACAATAACATCATACTTTAATCTTAGACTTTTCCTTGGTATACGCTAACCCCACAAGATAAAATAATTTCCAAAAAAATTGTAATAACAATTTTCACTTGTTTATTTTGATTTCGCATTACTCTTCTTTTCCAATTAAAAAATGATAATTTTTAGTTCACATTCCAAAATATTATAATAGTTTATTAGTTGAAGAAAATCCAAAGATCTTTACATCAACTTTTCGAAATGATGTTTTAAGACAATTAATTAAAAATCCTTAAATAACTTAAACAAAATTTTTACTCTAGTATTTGATTGTAACAGTTAAAATGAATAATATTCATTTTAGAAATTGAAATACTTATTTTCATTTATTAATTGGAAAACAACAGTATTTTCAATCGATTATAAAAATGGGATTAAAAGTGTTTTTGAAATTTTTTCTGTTTTGAATTTGTTATTTGCTCGGCAATTTGGATGAATGTCTTTGAAATGAAAATAATTTCGACTTCTTACAAATGTTTTTATTGATCAAAAAATTGATATTTCAGGTAATTTATCAATTTAGGGGTTTGTGGTTTGAGAGTAAAGGACTCTTGTCAAGAATTTTTTTCGAAATACCCAAGTATGAAAATGTAAAAAACGGTTAAATAAGTTAATTTAAAAAAAAAAAATTGAGAAAAGGAAATAATTATTTTTGTACAAAAAATCCCAAATATATTAACAGAAGAGAACTAAACAGTATTTCTGAAGTCAAGTAAAGTCAAAAAAAAATAAAAGAGATGATCAAAATTAGCCCAAAACATTAAATAGTAGAGAGATCAAAAAAAAGATTAAAAAGAAATTTTGTAAAGGAAAAAAACTTTAAAGTTAAGAGGATATATGGCCACAGATTTATTTAGAGATGTTAAAGTATGATTTCTTTTTGCTGAGAGTTTTGGACCATTCATGTTTGCTACCACATTCACCATCACAAAGGGACAGTGCAACTTCGTATTTACCGGGTAACCATGGTGTTTTCTCTGATTCTTGTGTTGTGAAAGTGAATTTTAAGCCATATTCATTTGGTTCAAGATCGACAAGGAGTTCGCCATCACCAATGGGCATGTTAGCACCACCAAAGACTGCAACATCAAGTTCACCTGTTCCAATTTTGGTATCAATTTGGAAAACAACTTCTATTTCAAATTTGGTACCTACTGGACCTGATTCTGGAATAATTTTGACGCTAAGAAGTTTTCCGTTTCCCATAGCATGGCTGCATACTGTAACTTTTTCACACATCCAGATTGGATCAAGATCAGCTTTTTCAACCAAGTGTACAAAAATCTCAAAACCAACAAGATCACATAACTACAAGGATTATGGTATAAAATAAAAAATAAAAAAAAGATAACATGCAATGAATTTCGGAAAAAATAGTTGATCAATTGTGGTTGTCAAACAACAAAGTTAACTTTCAAGAAAATCCAAATTAAACTTAAAAGTTATGCATCCAGGGAAATTCACTTACAATAAAACAGAGTTCTTGGACTGTTTTAGATCCTGGAATACGACTACAGAGATCACCACACCCACCAACAACACCACCATTAAGGATGATATTTAATAAAGTATTGAGTGATTCTGACATGAAGGTACAACATGGAGAGCACCATCGATTTTTCTTGGAAACACTCAATTCGCCACATTGTGCGCCAACAATAAGTGCAATAAAAGCAATAACAATTAATTGTTTTTTCATAATCCTCAAATTAAACAATATTTTATCTAAAAAAAAAAAATGAAATAATCAAGAGAAAAATTTTAATTTGAAATCACTTGATTTTGATCACTAATTGATTTTAAAAACGTTTCACTATTCAAGACAATTTCTGATCTCAGTGTTAACAATTGAGAATACCGAGAGTTGTTTTTTTTTTTTTTTAATGACTCTTCCTCAAAAAGGAATAAATGAAAACATCAATAATACCACAAATCGTGAATTGAATTAATTTTTATATGTTCTTTTTCTTTTTCTTTTTTAATTTTTAAATTATTTTTGATTTTTATAAATTCACATAAAAAGAATCGATAGAATAAATCAATTAAAGATTTTACCTTGTTATAATTGATTTCAAAAATTTTTATTTTTTTCAATAAAATACTTTCTCAAATTGTTATTTTTGGAGATTGTTGGAGATATTTTTTTTTGTCTTCAAACAATCTTTTTAAAGTTTTGGAAATCGGTAATTATTTATTTTGATGGTTTTTAGATGAATTTTATATTTTTTAACTGAAAAAAATGCCAAAATATAAGATAATCTCCTCCAAAAATAAAAGAAAAAAAGATTACTGATAAATTCAAATATATTTAATAAAATTTTTAGTTCATTTTCCCAATATGTATCTCATTTCTCAACTTTTAAAACAACTTAAAAAAAAGAACCTTTTGAAGCACAACCAATTTTACAAAGTTTTTTATAACATTGAAAAGAATAAAATGCTTTCTTCAAAGATTGTGTATAAAAATATGTAAAATTGAAAATGAAGTGAAAATTTTCAGATCTGTATTTGAATTTATCAGTAATAATGAAAAAAATACTGGTCATGAAAATAATACCTGAAAGGTTTTTGATTTGTTAAAATTTGAGAATGTTATGGAATTGCTGAATAATTTCTTTTATTAAAATCAAATCCTTTTGATAACTTTTCTAATTTTTTTTTGAACTCAGTAATAAACCTACCTAAAGTTCATTAAAGTAGGGTGTCTATAGAATGCTCAAGTAATTGTTTGATCGTATAAGTAAATCGAATTCTTTTTGCAAACAAAAAGAGAGTTTTATTGAGTATTCGTTTGATAAGAGTTTGGAAAAATATATTTTTTATTCTTATTTGAGATTGATTGAATATTGTTTTGAAAAAGGGTAGTTTCATTAATTATCATTCTAATTAGTCCAAAGTTATCACTTAAAAAGTATGATTCATTTTTTTTTTTTTTTATTTTTGAAGAGAGAACATTGCTTTTCTCCTGTGTGCCCTAATTTCTAAACTTTTTTTTAGAAATTTTGTTAAAGAATCACAAATTTTATTATCACTTACTAATGATAATATATATGATGAATTCTTTTTATTAATAATATCTCCGATATTATTAATTTTTTTATTTTTTTCCAAAAAATTCAGATATCCAGATTTTTCGATTTATTTTATAGGCCGGACAGTCCCATAAAAAATGATCGAAATCTTCAATGATATCAATATTTAACTTTTCTTTACATAAATCACAATTTTTATTTTTATTTTTACTTGTTACATAAGAGTACCTATTTAAACAATTAGTAAAATTTCGAAATTTTAGAATTGTTTTTGAAGCTTTCCAGTTTAAATATTTTTGTTGTTTGAAATTGCAATTTTGTTGTTTTATAATTTTTATATATTGTTGAACTTTCCAACTAGGTGAATTTTCCAATTCGGTTAATCGAAAAACTTTTAATTCTAAATCTAATAATTTTAATCCCTTAGTGTGCCAATTAATATTTTCATTTTCCAATTTTCGAAAATTTAGTATTGTTTTTTAATTTTTTTAAATTTAAGAAATCTAATTTTTCTTTCAATTTATATTTTCTTCGGTATACTTTTAATCTAGCGAGATCAATTTTTGCTTCAGTTTTATAAATTAATCGAGGTGAATGGATATTAATTTGTAAGAAATTTGTGACTGATTTATTGATAAATCTATCAATTCTTTCAAAATTATTTTGTTTCAAGTCAAATATTTCAAGACCAAAAAGTATGATTCATTAAAAAAAAAGAAATTATTTTGTCAATTACACAAGAATTTTCCTAATATTCACAATGAAAAATCTTTTCAGGGATTATTTTCATGTACGGTATTTTTTCCAATACTCTAATTTTTTTCTTTTTCAAAAATTAAGACAAAAATCCAAGAATGTGAAATACTTTTAATAAGAGTCATTAATATGAAATTGTAAAATGGTTTTGTGTTTAAAGAAAATATTCAAAATACCAATAAAACATTTTTATTCTTACTGGTATTTGAAATTGAAATGTGATAAAATGTATCTGATTATCTATTTTCAATTCTGAAATAAATGTGTAGGTTCAAAGTTCGTCAAGAAAGAAAAATCAAAAATTAAGAATAGATAAAAAAATAGAGATAAAAAAAATTACAATCTATTTTCTTGAAAAGTTCTTTGTTTAAAATAAGAAAAGCAAAATCAAGCAAAAATTAATTACCATTTATTTTTACAAATATTCTTATATGCTTTAGATAACATTTTGCTAGTATTCCAAAGAAGAAACTTTCGTGTAACAAGTTCTTATAAGATTTTGGAAAAGGAACTTTTTCAATATTTGAGATCACACTAGATTGTTTCTCTTATCTTTTTGATTTTATCTTTTTAAAAAACAAAAATTTATTATTTTTTTTTCAATCAATATCAAAACTCAAAATTCACTTTTTTTGAATTAAGTATCAAATTTCAAACAATTAAATTTCTATGTTTTCGATTTTAACTGTTATTTTAATTTGTTAATAACTTTCTTTGATTATTTTTTTGAAAAATAAATTCTTTCATTTGGACAATTTTACTTTTATTTGAATGTTTAATTGGAAAAAAAATCGAGTTGATTATCTTTTTTTAATTCAATAATCTTTCTTCACAAGAGTAAATATGAATGTTGTAAAAAATAGAGTTTTTACAATTTTAGAGATAAATAAAGAATTCCATTCATTTATCCAAATTTTGGTAATACAGTCAGTTCCACTTTTAAGGCACAAACTTGCTACGGAATTTAATGCACAAAAAAAATCCCAAATTAAAGCACAAAATTCAGCTTCTAGTAAAATAAATTGTAAAAATTAAAATTCCAAATTTTGTGCCTTAATTTGAGATTTTTTTTGTGTCTTTAAATTTCGTTGAAAGTTTGTGCCTTAAAAGTGAAACTGACTGTAAAAAAAAAATTTTTTCAAACAAAGTGTTGGTATTTGCCAAATGATTTTTTATTTAAAATCCCTTTGAGATTAAAAATCAAAACATCTATTTTGTTTACTATTACCAAAATTTGGATAAATGAATGGAATTCTTTATTTATCTCTAAAATTGTAAAAACTCTATTTTTTATAACAGTCCTTATTTACACTTGTGTTTCTTTGTCTACCAATATTTATTTTATCCAAAATATACAAATTTATATAATAAAAGAGACTAAAAATTAAAAAAGAGATCAAAAATAATAAATATTTCTTTACAATGAATTCTATTAATAAAAGTAAAATAATATATATATATATATATTCCCTTTTATTATTCAAATAGCAGTATAACAATTGTAAACTTTGATATCAACAAAAAAACTATTTTAAATTAAAGTTAATGTTTTTTTTCCACTCAGTTCCACTTTTAAGGCACTAACTTCAAAGTAATTTAAAGCACAATAAAAATCTCAAATTAAGGCCTAAAAGTTTGGATTCGAGTAAAATAATTTGTAAAAAAAAAATTTAAAATTTGTGCCTTAATTTGAGATTTTTTTGTGCTTTAAATTTTGTTGAAATTTTGTGCCTTAAAAGTGAAACTGACTTTACACTTTACTGTATTTTTCTAATTAATAATTAGAAATATTGAACATTTCATCCCCAAAATATTCTTTTCTTACGCATATAGTAAACTAAAAAAAATCTTTTTATAATTTAATAGCAAATCGAAATAATTTTACTACATCTTGAAATTTCATAATAAAGTAAAAATCGGATTACTAAAATAGTAAACTTAGTTTAAAAGCTATTTTCAGAAATTAATTTTGCTTTTAACAGTTTGATCCATCTTTCACATTTTAGTAAAGTTCAAAATTCAACATATTTATGAATTATTTTATAAAAACTTTATCTTTCTATGGAAGAAAAAAGAAAACTTAAGATCTATGATGGAATAATACTCAAAATACACTTGTAAAAATAAAACCACTGCCCTAATAAAAATCATAGATATTATATGTAATTTGTGTGATATATAAGTGTTTTAAATATTGAAAATGTTATTAAATTTGTAAGTACTGATTAAAATATTAATAACACCATCTTTAACATGTTATAAAAAAATGAAACTGATTAATATAACTTTTTTTTTTTTTTGTTGTAAAAGATGTTTTAAATTTTTTTAAGATTTTCTTTTGGTTTTATTAGAGATAAAAAAAATTATATAAAGTGTTACAAATTAAGAATATTAAAAAAAAAATAGTAATACTATAAAAAAAATACATAATAGATCTTGTTAAAAATTGTTTCATCATTAAAAACCATAATAAGAAACTATTTTAATTGTAAAATTATCATTAAAAATCTTTTTTTAAACTAATAAAATTAAAAATATTTCAATTTTATTTTTTTAAAGATTTTTAACTGTTAAATAATTTCTTTTAAATTTTAAAATAGATTAAAATAATGAATATTTATAAAGATATAAAAACGTTATTATAGTGTTTACTATTAAAAAATTACAATTTTATATAGATTTTTGTTATAAAGATGTAATCTGACTGTTTTAAAAATATTTTTTTTTTTTACGGTTAAGCAGTAAAATAACCCAGTTGAAAAAATCTACTTAATTTCAAAATAATTACAATATTTATTTTAAACTCATTAATTCTTAATATTTTGATTCAAAGAACAATTCAAATTAATTTTTTCTTTTTTTTTTTGAAACAAAAGAACAAAAGAATAAAGAACCAAAATCCTTTAAATTAAAATTAACCCAAAAATGATTTTTTTTTAATACCTGGAAAAGTCAACTTATAATCAAAACAACTATTTTTTAATTTGATTATTTACATAATCAGTTTCACTTCTAAGACATAAACTTATACGAAATTTAAGATACAATGAAAATCAAATTAAGGTACAAAATTCAAATTCTAGTAAAATACATTATATAAAAAAAAATTACAAATTTTGTAACTTAATTTGGGATTTTTTTGTGCCTTAAATTTTGTTGAAAGTTTGTGTTTTTAAAACTGAACTGAATATAATCAATAATTAATAACACAATGTTATTTTTTTTTAGTGGGATATAAACAATCCAAAGATTAAATGCATCAATAGACTTTACTATTATTTCTCAATTTTTTAAAGATTTTCGAACAAATTAAACAGAAATAAATGAATCTAATAAAAAAAAAATTAGATATTATCAAATAACTGATTTTAATACACACATAAACTTTTCTCTACTCTTTATATTTGAAAAAGAAGATTGCTGAATCTTTTCAATTTTAAGAAATTGAATAAATCATTTTGTGAATAAAATACAGGATCAATTGTTTTAGATCTTCAAGGATTCAATATTTGATTTATTTTGATAATATTTTCAATATAAAGATTCGAAGTTCAAGGTTATTTGTTCATAAAAACTTTCAGAAACTACTAAAAGTGAGGATTTCATCAAAATAAAGTTTTTTGTTAATTTTTCTTTTTCTAATTTTCCATCGAAAAATCCAACCAAAAAGGATCAGGATCTTTTGACTGGAAATTTCTTTGTATTAAAAATTAACTGTTTTAAAAATGATACTCATCTCTCTAAAGTTGATAAATTAAATTTTGTATTAAGTTTAATTGGATCCTTATGTAAATAATTCCAATCTTGCCTTTTTGAAAAAAAATAAATAAGAGTTACTAGTTCCTTAATTATAAACAGAAAAATCAACAAAGTCTTGAAAAAATCGATTGGAAATGAAATATTTATAGATCTTATTTCACTATCACTATGTTGTTAGTTTAAGAGAAAATAGTAATTCTTTGAATTTGATTGTGACATTTGCTAAAAAAAGTGATACACAACAAAAAAATTTAACAAGTCTTGATTGAAAACTTCAAAAGAACCTGAAAACTCAAAGGAAAATCAATTAAAACAGCATGTAATTAACTTGAAAGAAGAATTCATGATATTGTTAACCAATTGGATCAATAAACGTAATTCAAAACAACTTTGTTGATTGTCAAGATCATAAGTTATTTTGTTGATCTTAAAGTTAATATTCAACTTTTTTCAACTAAATTAAGTCATCTAAGAACAGTCAAAGAAAAACTCAAACCAAAAGTATTATTAAACTTTAATTTTGTTTGATCCTTTTTTTTGTCTTTAATCATTTGTTTACCCTTATCTATTATGAAATTGATCTTTTCATTTTCAGAATGACATTTCTTCACTATCAATAAAAAAGTTAAACTTTTTTTCCACAAATATAAAAATTTAATTGAATATTTTAAGTTAAACAATTTTCATTGAACCAAAAGTTGTAGAAACTTTAAGTGTAAAATAGAACATTATTCTAGTCTTGTATATAAATAAATAAAGCCAAATTTATTTAATTTTCAGTTTCATTTGAAATAATAAAAAATAATAAAATTGATTTTCAAATAAATTAAAATAATTGATTAATAATTTGATAAGGATTTTAATCAAATAAAAAAGTAAGGTAAAATAGTTTCAACAAGAAGAACAATTACCATAAAGATGTACTTTTTAATTTTTTTGATTTCCTTCGGCTAATTCGATGTAATTGCCGAATTTACACCTCATTTTGTCGATAAAAAATTTCTATATGTTTGAAAATAATTTAACAATTATTATCATATTCAACATCTTTGAATAAATTGGCATCACTTTAAATAAATTAAATTCTTTTAGATCTATTAAATAATAAAAAAAATCTACTAAAAATGATTTTAGAATTAGGTACTTTAAAAAAGTGAAAACTTTTTCATTTTTGATTTTTCTGAATTAAAACTTTTTAAAGTTTTGTGTTTCAAAGAGTCAAAAATTTTATTAAAAAGGGTTTAATTTAAAAATAATGAAACCAAATAATCTTTATATTTTTTGAGTAGCCAATTTTTAAACCTTTAGTTTAAATTAAAATAATTATAATAATAAAATTATTAATAATCCTTTCCACATTCTTCTAAAATTTAATTATTAGATTTCCTATTTTTATTTAATTTCAAAATAAATTAGTAATTTTATCTCTCTAAAAAATAAAAAGAGACCATAGAATGTATTAAAACAAAATTAAAATCAGTTTTCTTGATATCGTAGTTTTCAAAAAATAAAGACATTTTCTAACTTTTGTCAAGTTTTCTATTTTTAAAAAATTGAAAACTTTTTCAGAATATAAACTTTTTTAAACTTTTGTTTTTTAAAAAAAGAGAAGGATCTCACCCTTTTAATCTGATGTAGAGGTTTTGGTTAAAAAAGTTTTCGCCTTATTAAGTTATAAAACTTTAAAAAAGTTTAACATCTGTCAAAATCATAATAACAAAAGTCTTCACTTTTTTACAATGTCAATATCAAAATTAAATCAAATTTAAAAGTTTCAATCTTAATAAAATTATTTAAACTCAATAATTCCCATTAATTTTTATTTTCTATTAATAATAAATTCATTTTCATTTTTATTTATTTTCTTTATTATTTTTTATAACCCCAATAAAGTCGAATTTTCAAAGTGGTAAGTTCAAATGGAAGAAAAAAATAATGAATTGAATGAAGAAACTAAAAATTTACCAATTGAAAAGAAAAAAGAAATTAAATTTTGTGTTGAATGTTTGAAAAAAGGAATTCAAAAAGATTCAATGTATTTGTGTAAGAATTGCAATGATTATTATTGTGTGGAACATGAGAAACAATATCATCAAAATGAAGATCATCAAAATCATTTAAGAATTAAAATCAACTCAATATATGACTTTTCTTTAGCATCAACATTTGATGAGCTTTTTTCAGAGCAAATAAAAATGGATGAATTTGGATTAATTTGTTCAAAACATAAAATTCAAAAAGAATTTTTTTGTTTTCAAGATAAAACTCCTTTATGTTATAAGTGTGCAATCCAAAATCATAATGGTCATGACATTAAACCTTTTGATGAATTTGAGGAACAATCCTGGACAAAATTAATTGAGTTTGATCCAAAGATAAAGGAATTAACAAATTACAATCAAACACAAAGAGAAGAATTCAAAAATAAATATAAAGATCAAATTAAACAATCACTCGAAAATAGAAAACAAAAATTGATAAAAATTGATAATCTAAAAGAAAATATTCAAAATACAAAAATAAAATTGACAAATGAAATTGAAAATAATTATAAAAAATTAAAAAAAGAATTAAAACTAAAAAATGAAAAAATTAAAAATCAATTAAACCAAGAATATTCCCAAACCGAAAAGAAATTGAATCATGAGTTTCAAGTGGAATCCCAAAATATTAATTTATTGAAAAAATTTGAAAAATATTTTGATCTTTTAGATCAAGCGATAAAAAATAAAAATAATTTACAAATTTTTATTCAAAAATTAATCGTCAATAAATATATGTTTTTATTAAATAACCCTATTAATGAAATCAATTGCCAAATTGTTAAAATAAATAACAGGTATGAGAAAAAGAAAGAACAAACAGAAAAAAAATATTTAATAAAAAAGCAAATTGAAAAGATAAATACACTGAGATTTTTAGAAATTGAAAATGAAATTTCAATTGAACAATCCAAATATCAATTTGAAAAAAAACAATTTCATAACAATGAAATTATAAAATTGTTGCTAATTTTGAAAAATTGTTTGAATAACACAATTCTAAATATTGATGATCTTGATATTAAATTATCATTTATTGATTCTACAAATGACCAAAATATAATAAAAATTGAACAATTGGATTTTCAATCAAATAATGATCAAATAGGATCTTTTCAAACAGAATTTAAAATTCAATTAATTGGAACCTATATTGTTAATTTCCAAATAAATCAAATTGAATTTCCCAAAAAAACAATCCAAATTATTTCTGAAAAATCACCTTCAAATATTCTTTCTTTGGAATTATTTAAACAATTACAGAAACATTTACCAATGAATTTTAAATTACATTTGAATTATTATTTAAATAGAAATACAAGAAATATTCAAACCTGGCATAAAAAATGTGATAATAAAGGAAAAAGTTTAATTATTTGTAAAAATCATCTTGATTATATTTTTGGAGCTTATTCAGATATTGGTTTTGGAAAAGGAAACTGTTATAAAGAGTCTTCAGAGTCTTTTTTATTTTATTATGGAAGTGAAAATTGGTTAAAAATTTTATGTTTAACAGGAAAAGATAATAATAAAGGTAAATACAAAATCTTTATTTTTTCAATTTTTTTTAAACTTTTTCTCTATTTTATTGGTGATAATGTTTTTTACTAATAAATTTAATATATTTATATATTCATTTTTTCCAATTATGTGAATATGTTTATGATTCAGCTTTATCTTGGAGAAATGATTATGTTCCTTGCTTTGGAGAGTAAATATTTTTCCCTATTAATAAAATTAATTTTGAATTTGTTTAACAATATTTTATTTATATATTTTCAAACAATATTATAATTCTTATTAAAAGGAAAAGTTATCATTATTATCCTGCACTTTATATTAGTAAAAATTTCACAGTAGAACGTAATAATAATAGTAATGTTTATTTAAATACAAATCAAGTAAGAGATTTAGATGGTGTAGATGAGAATGAAGAATCATTTCTTGTTGAATTTGAATGTTTTTGTGAAAAACCTTAAATGATAATGAATATAAAAAGAATTTAATGACTTTCATATTTTCTCTGATTTAGAACACTTGAAAATAAGGACGGATTGGATTATAACAATTAACAAATTCTCATTTTTTTTAATTATTCTTTCAATCAAAATTTTAACTTTTGAAACTATTAATTTTTTCTTGAAAAACAATTTTTTTTGATCATTTAATTTTTGTTTCCAAAAAAGTATTTTTTTTCTTTTTGAAATTTTTGACTTTTTTTTCAAAATAAAATCAAATCATCAATCTCCTAAAAGTTACAATGTTAATTTTTCAAATTAAATTCACAATCTATTATTCTTATTTTATAATGTGTCTTCATCAAAATATTCCTGTATTTTATTTGAAAAAAAGATGAATTTTTTATTTCAAGATTAATTCAATTTCATTCAAGAAAAGACTATTGTCAAGAAAAGCAAAAAAAAGATTGATATTAAATTGAAAAATTTTCACTATCAAAAATTTAAAAAATAAATCAGTTAAAGGATTTCAAAAAATTGAGAATTAAAATATATTTGTGATGATGAAATCATTTCAAATCTTGAACAAATTGAAAATAAAAATTATGATAAATATTTAATTGCAATTCATAATATATTTAATAATTGGCTATTTAATCCTAATAAGAATAATATAGAATATATTAAAAAAAGATCAATTTTATTTATACATAAAAAAGGAAACGAAGGGGTAGCTTTGAATTATCGACCAATTTCAATTAATCAAAGTTTACCAAGATTATTTCTTAAAATGTTATATAAACTAATTGAACCTTGTTGGGAATTTATTCACAAATCACAGTTTGGATTTCGAAAACAATATGATACTCGAATTGCAGTTTTAAATTTCTTAAATACTTATAATAATATAAAATCAAATAATGAAAATGAAAATAATAAAACATATATTATAATGATTGATATAGCAAAATTTTTTGATTCAATCAGTTTTAAAAATAATTAGAAAAACAATAAAAAAATTTATTTTAAATAAAATTATTCAAAATTTTTTAATAAAATATTATCAAGGAGAAGGGTTAGGTATATTTCAAGGAGACCCATTATCACCTATTTTATTTGCTCTAATTTCACATTTTCTTTTATTAAAAATAATATCTTGAACGAACCATTGTCAAATGTTTGCAGATGATTTAATCTTAATTATAAAAGGGGATAAAAATCATTTAAATCAAAAATTAAATTCAATTTATGAAATTATAATTCAATTTGGATTGAAACCAAATAAAGAAAAAACAGTTATTTCAAAAGATTTAAAAAAGATTAAATATTTAGGTATCTATTTGGATAAAATTTCACATATAGTTTATAATTTAAAAAAAGCTTAAGAAACATTTAATAAATGTAAACAATTATTTAATAACAATTCCCTCAATAATAATTTGAAAATCAGATTATTTAAATCTTTTATATCAAGTCAATTAACATATGGATTAGAAATTTTTAATTATGAAATAAAAACTTTAAATAATTTAAAATTCTTGGATGAATACAGCCATTACTGAAATATGCAAAATAAACAGAAATACACCAATTCTTATTTATAAAACAGAATTTAAAATTGAAAATATGGTAATTTCGGTTAATAAAAAAAAATTCAAATTCAAAAAATAATTAAAAAATTTATCTCTTCCTTATTTAGAAAAATTAATAAAATTTAATCAACGAACCAACAATAAAATTAACTGGAATTCAAAAGATATAATTGAATTAAAAAAGGAAATCTATAAATACACATATAATGAATTATTGAAGTCCAAGAGCTGGAAAGTGCAAAGATACTTCACAATATTAAGAAACCAAAATTCATTATTTACAACTCAAAAATATCTAAGATATCCATCAAGTTCAACAATTCTAAAATTTAGGACATTCACTAACTGTTTAAGTAGATATTACTATGTAATTAATAAAAATTCAAATAAATTTTGTCCTTTATGTTTAAAATACAAACAAAAGGAAGTTATTGAAAATATTGATCATTTTTTATGGGTATGTCCTTCCTATGAAAATAATAGATTAATATTTCTGAATAAATTAAATGAAAAAAACCTCTATGAATTAATTTTAAACCATAACAGTTTATTATTATTTTCATTGGTTAATAATCGTGGAATCTATGATTTTAAGCTTAAATTTCTGAAAGGAAATTTAAGTATAAGGGCAACTAGAGTGTAATTTACACTTCTTCAATAATAAAAAAAAAAAAATAAATTGAAAAATTTTTTTATTAAAATAAAAGGATTTAAGATTCAAAGTTATTCATAAAAGTATCCCTGAAAAATACATGTAGACAATTAAATTACTTTAACAATCCCAAAAAGTTTTGGAATTCAATTTAGAATAACCAAAAATTATTTTTTTTTGAAAACAAATTTTATCTACAAAAATACCACAATTAAAGTTTTGATAACTGACTTCAATTTCTCTCAAATCAAAATTATTGTATTTATAATTTAGTGATCTAATTATTTTGGATCAATATTTGATACCTTCTATTTTAATAATTGAGATTTTCTTTTGAAAAGATATTGCCTGAACTGTCCAAAAGTTATATTTTTATTTTTAATCAGCCAAGAAGTTGAGAACAAAAAATAACATTTTAAAACACAGGTGCTTATTCCAAAAAGTTTTAAACTAATGCAGGATCATAGTTATAAGTAATTTTTTTTTCGAACATTTATTTTGTTTTCAAAATACATTATTTGCCATCAAAAACATACAGCTGTTCCAAGGCTACCATAAAATTGTAAATAAAACACAATTGATTTTTCTATTCTGATTTTCTATTTTCAAACAATTCGGAAATAAGACTTATTATTCAAAAAAAAATTTCAATAAATAGAGGTTTTGATCATAACATATATTATCATAATATTAACAATAAAATCGCGATAATATTAAAAATCGTGATTAATCCAACTTTATCGCGATATTCAACATTTTCGCGATTTCTGAATTATTGCGAAAAAATGAAAAATTATTTTTTTAAAATTACCTTAAAAAATCTCTTGACTTTTACAAATCCTTGAGACTTTTACAACACTTTCCCCTTTAATAAATGTTTGAAAGTGTTTGTAAGGGCTGTGTACTGTCTTCAAGTGTTTGAAAGTTTTGAAAGAAGTAAAGTTTTTGTAAAGGCCATGAGTTTGGTTTGTAGTGGAAAAAAATTGTTTTCTTTTCATTTTTTTTTTTAACCAAATATCAAATCTCAAACTAATTTAATGATCAAACTAATAATTACCCATTCCAACAATATAATTGAATATAAGATAAATGTGTTTTCTTACAATGGCGTTGTTACATTCACAATTTTAAATAGCAAAAAAGAATAAAGAATAATTTTCCTTCTTATTGGTGATCGATCAAACAAAAACCTCTAAGCTCTAATTGTGTTTTCTGTTCAATACTAAGATGCTCAAAGAATGACTTTATTTCACCTAAGCTATTTTTTGATCAAAAAAAATTTTTTTGTTAAAATATTTCTCAATTCACCCAAAAATCCATCAACTATTTTATTGTGATAACTTTTTAATCGTGATATTTTGGCATTTATTGTGATTTTATCGAATTGTCGCGATTTGTTATATTATCGCAATAATATGTCTTACGTTACAATGTCAGTACTATTTTATTTTATATTTCTTTTGGGTATTTTGTTCAATAAAGCAATCCTTCAATTTTTAAATGAAGTGCTTTCGGTTTTTCAAACATATTTTTTTCAAAAATACCAACTTTGCAGTATGTAATTTTTTTTTCTCGTAAAAAAATTTTTAAGCTGATTAGTTTCAAAACAAAAGTTTTATAATTTGATGAGGAATGAATGGAATGGGACATATTTTTGAAAATTAACGAAATAAATTTCAAAAAAATTTTTAAAATGTGATTTAGTCCGGTGATAATGTACTAAAATTAGCTATTGTTTAGCAATAAATAAAACAATTCAAGAAGTAAAAGGTATCTATTGGTTCTTTTTAAATGACAATGAAGAAATAATGAGTCTTGAAGTTGGAATACTTTAGGTATTTCAGGTTTATTAGAGGACTTTTATTTTTCTAAAAATGGATTATGAAATTTTAGGTTACATTTACAGTTCTTGAAAAGTGAGAGCACTCACGTTTTTGTTTACCATTGGGTGTGCTCAACCCTCTCTGTACTAAAGCGAAATATCAGTCTAAAAAAAAATAAAATGAGAAATTTGCGGAATTAATTTTTTATTCTGTTACAGTCAAATCTAAAACCCAAAAATTTCTGAAACCAGTTAATTCCATTTTTCTGATCAATTGTAAATATTAGTAAAAAGTCAAAAATATACTCCCATTTTACAAACAAATAACCCAATTACCCAGCAACTTATAACCTTCCCAATTGGGGTATTAGTTAAATATTCTGAATCCATCATTTTTAACTCTTTGGTAAATTCAGAAATCAAAAAAATCCAAAATTTGTAAAATTAATTGAGAACATTACTGAAAATTAAAATCAAATTTATTGCGATTTTCCCTTTAGATAAATTCTAAATTTATTAGGAATCATCTTTATATGAATTATTTTGTTACATCATTTATGAAATAAGAGTTTTATTTACTTTATATCTTTCTTTTAATAATTTTTTCAAAATTTTAAATTTATATTGGGAACCTTAGAGGATTTATTTTTTGACAAAATGGTTTTCATAATTTAATGAAAATTTACAATAATCAAACACCTCTCTCAAATTCAAATTCTTTCAAATATTTTAAAAGTATGAAAATGTTTTTTTATTTCAAAATTTAAAATCAAAAGTGGATTTTCATTTTTAGTAATGTTCTCAATTAATTTTACAAATTTTGGATTTTTTTGATTTCTGAATTTACCAAAGAGTTAAAAATGATGGATTCAGAATATTTAACTAATACCCCAATTGGGAAGGTTATAAGTTGCTGGGTAATTGGGTTATTTGTCTGTAAAATGGGAGTATTTTTTTGACTTTTTACTAATATTTACAATTGATCAGAAAAATGGAATTACCTGGTTTCAGAAATTTCCGGGTTTTAGATTTGACTGTAAGTGGTAAACTTGATCAATGAAAACATTTTTTATCTTTACCTTCTTTCAGGTTCTATTAACTTGATCTTCCCAATCATTTAAAAAAAACAACTTGGCTCTCCTAAATATTGCTTTTTTTTGATAATGAATCGATTTTAAGATTTGGGCAAAGAGTACATTATCACCGGATTCTAAGTCATATTGAATATCGCAATTTTCTGATATTATCGCGATTTGATGGAAATTATCGCGATTTTTGTAAATATATCATGAATTAATCATGTTATCATCAAAACCTCTAATGAGCTATTATTCAAATTTTGAAACATCAAAAAAAAATTCAAATCACTTGAAACTTAAAAATTATTGGTACAAAAGAGCCCCAAAAAATATCAATATTTACTGTTCTTTAAAAATTTACCTTTTTTGAACAATATTTTCAAGTGCTTCATGAATCTTCAAAAATTTTTTTTTTAATGTTTCAAAATTTGAATAATTGCTCATTTATTGAAATTTTTTTTGAATAATAACTCTTATTTCCGAATTTTTTGAAAATAGAAAATAAGAATAGAAAACTTAATTGTGTTTTATTTAAAATTTTATGGTAGACTTGGAAAGGCTGTAAATGAAATATTTATAGATCTTATTTCACTATCACTATGTTGTTAGTTTAAAAGCAAATAATAATTGTTGAATTTGATTTTGAATTTGTTAAAAAATGTGAAACAACAAAAAAATTCAACAAACTTTGATTGAAAACTTTAAAAGAACCTGAAAACTCAAAGGAAAATCAATTAAAACAGAAGAAAATTAACTTGAAAGAAGAATTCATAATATTATTAACCAATTGGATCAATAAACGAAATTCAAATCTCCTTTATTTTTTATCAAGATCTAAGAAAGTTATTTTGTTGAGATCTTTTGTAAATAGTCAACTTTTTTCAACTAAATTAAGTCATCTAAGAACAGTCAAAGAAAAACTCAAACCAAAAGTATTATTAAACTTTAATTTTGTTTGATCCTCTTTTTTGTCTTTAATCATTTATTTACCCTTATCTATTATGAAATTGATCTTTTCCATTTTCAGTCAGATTGATTTTCTGAATCAAAAAGTAAGTTGAACTTTTTTTCCACAAATATAAAAATTTAATTGAATATTTTAAGTTAAACAATTTTCATTGAACCAAAAGTTGTAGAAACTTTAAGTGTAAAATAGAACATTATTCTAGTCTTAGATATAAATACATAAAGCCAAATTTATTTAATTTTTAGTTTCATTTGAAATAATAAAAAATAATAAAATTGATTTTCAAATAAATTAAAAAAATTGATTAATAATTTGATAAGGATTTTAATCAAATAAAAAAGTAAGGTAAAATAGTTTCAACAAGAAGAACAATTACCATAAAGATGTACTTTTTAATTTTTTTTCATTTCCTCCAACTGATACTTTATGCTAAACAGAATTTCAATACCTCATTTTGTGGATATAAAATTCTTGATAGTTTTGAAAATAATTTAATTATTATTTACAAATTAATCTTTTTTTTGAAAAATTAACATCATTCTAAATGAATTGAATTCTTTTTGATCCGTTTTTGAAATAATAATAATCCGACCAAAAGAAGATTTTTAAATATTCAGGAAAGAATTTAAAAACAAAAAACAATTTTAAGAATATAAATTCAAAACTTTTTTAAAAGTTTGGTGTTTCCAAGAGTAAAAAATTTTATAAAAAAGGGTTTAATTGTAAATTACAAGACCAAATAATCTTCATCTGAATTGAAGTGTTGATTATAAAACTTTCTTTTCAAGTAAAATAATAATAGTAGAATAATAATTAATCTTTTCAGACACATTCTTTGATTATAAAAGATGCTCTCGATATTTAAACTAAAATATAATGTTCAATCTTTTCTCCCTAAAAAATTAAAAGGAGAAAAAAAAATAAAGGTACTATAAACAATCACAAAATTAAAAATGGTATTCTTGTAAGCAAAATTAAATCAAATTAAAAGTTTAAATCGTATTAAAATATAAATAACCAATAATTTCATTAATTTTTGGTTTGTTAAAATAATAAATCCATTTTCATTTTTATTTATTTTCTTTATTATTTTTTATAACCCCAATTACGTCCAATTTTCAAAAAAAATAAGTTCAAATGGAAGAAAAAAATATTGAATTGAATGAAGAAACTAAAAATTTACCAATTGAAAAGAAAAAAGAAATTAAATTTTGTGTTGAATGTTTGAAAATAGGAATTCAAAAAGATTCAATGTATTTGTGTAAGAATTGCAATGATTATTATTGTGAAGAACATGAGAAACAATATCATCAAAATGAAGATCATCAAAATCATGATAGAATTAAAATCAACTCAATATAACACCATTATCTTTAACATCAACATTTGATGAGCCTTTTTCAGAGAAAACAAACTTGATGAATTTGGATTAATTTGTTCAAAACATAAAATTCAAAAAGAATGTTTTTGTTTTCAAGATAAAACTCCTTTATGTTATAAGTGTGCAATCCAAAATCATAATGGTCATAATATTAAACCTCTTGATGAATTTGACCTACAATCCTGGATAAATTTAATTGAGTTTAATCCAAATCTAAAGGAATTTCAAAACGATAATCAAACACAAAGAGAAGAATTCAAAAATAAATACAAAGATCAAATTAAACAATCACTTCAAAATAGAAAAAGAAAATTGATAAAAATTGGAAATTTAAAAGAAAATATTCAAAAACAAAAAATTACATTATCAAATGAAATTGAAAATAATTATAAAAAATTAAAAAAAGAATTAAAACTAAAAAATGAAAAAATTAACAATCAATTAAACAAAGAATGTTCTCAAAGAGAAAATCAATTAAATATTCAATTCCAAGAAGAATTGGGTCATATTAATTTCATGAAAAAATTTGAAAAATATTTTGATCTTTTAGATCAAGCAAAAAAAAATAAAAAAATTTTCAACTATTTATTCATATTTTAATAATGGACAAATTACTGAACATGTTAACTGAACCTATAAATGAAATTAATTCTAAAATGTTCAAAATAAATGAAGAAAACACTAAGGAAATTGAAAAAAAAAATGTAATAGAACAAAAATGCAATAAATGTTTAATTAAAAGGCAAATTGAAAAGATAAATACACTGAGATTTTTAGAAATTGAAAATGAAATTTCAATTGAACAATCCAAATATCAATTTGAAAAAAAAAAATTTCCTAATAATGAAATTATCAACTTTTCACTTATTTTGAAAAATTGTTTTAATAATCCAATTCTAAATATTGATGATCTTGATATTAAATTATCATTTATTGATTCTACAAATGACCAAAATATAATAAAAATTGAACAATTGAATTTTCAATCAGACAATGAAAAATTAGGATCTTTTCAAACTAAATTTAAAATTCGACAAATAGGGGAATATATTGTTAATTTACAAATAAATCAAGTTGAGTTTCCAAAAGAATCTATCGAAATTATTTCGGAAAAATTACCTTCAAATATTCTTTCAGTTCAATTATTTAACGAATTAAGAAGTTATTTACCAAAGAATTTAAATTTACATTTGAATTTTCAATTAAATAAAGATCCAAGAAATTTTCAAACCTGGCATAAAAAATGTGATAATAAAGGAAAAAGTTTAATTATTTGTAAAAATCATCTTGATTATATTTTTGGAGCTTATTCAGATATTGGTTTTGGAAAAGGAAACTGTTTGAAAGAGTCTTCAAAGTCTTTTTTATTTTATTATGGAAGTGAAAATTTGTTAAAAATTTTATGTTTAACAGGAAAAGATAATAATAAAGGTAAATACAAAATCTTTATTTTTTATTTTTTTTTTAAACTTTTTCTCTATTTTCCAGTTGATAATTTTTTTATATAATATAATATATATATATATATTCATTTTTTCCAATTATGTGAATATGTTTATGATTCAGCTTTTTCTTGGAGAAATGATTATGTTCCTTGCTTTGGAGAGTAAATATTTTTCCCTATTAATAAAATTAATTTTGAATTTGTTTAACAATATTTTATTTATATATTTTCAAACAATATTATAATTCTTATTAAAATGAAAAGTTATCCTTATCATACCGCACTTTATATTAGTAAAAATTTCACAGTAGAACGTTATAATAATAGTAATGTTTATTTAAATACAAATCAAGTAAGAGATTTAGATGGTGTAGGAGAGAATAAAGAATCATTTCTTGTTGAATTTGAATGTTTTTGTGAAAAACCTTAAATGATATGGAATTTAAAAAGAAATTAATGATTTTTCAAAATATCTCTCAGACAAGAACACTTGAAAATAATGATGGATTGGATTATAACAATCAATAAATTATTATTATATAATTATTTTATCCTTCATAATTTTAACCTTTGAAACTATTTTTTTTTCTTGAAAAACAATTGTTTTGATATTTTATTTTTTTTTCCAAAAAGGTATTTTTTTTCTTTTTGAAATTTTATATTCTTTTCAAAAAAAAATCAAATCATCAATCATCTAAAAGTTACAATGTTAATTTTTCAAATTAAATACACTATTTATTATTCGTATTTTATCATATAGTTTTCATCGACTGATTCCCGATTTTTTTTGAACAAAAGATGATATTTTTATTTCAAGATTAATTTAATTTAATTCAAGAAAAGAATCTGATTAAGAAAAAGAAAAAAAAAATGTATTAAATTGAAAAAATTTATAAAAAAAAATAAAATTATATTGTTAAAATCCTTTATAAATTTATTCCAAACAAATATTCGTGTCAACAATTAAATTACTTGAACAATCACAAAAAGTTTTGAAATTCGATTTAGAATAACCAATAATTATTTTTTTTAAAAAAAATTTTTTACCTAAAATATCACAATTAAAATTATAATAACTGACTTCAAATTCTCTAAAATCAAAATAATTGTATTTATAATTTTGCGATCTCATTATTTTGATTCAATATTTGATACCTTCTCTTTTAAAAATTGAAATTTGACTTTGAAAAGATTGTATCTGAACTATCTACCAAAGTTATTTTTTATCTAATTACAGTAGAGTTATATACAAAAAATAACATTTTAAACGTCGAGTACCCATCAATAGATTTGTTGCTAATGGATCAGCGTTGTAAATCATACTTTTTTGAAAATATAGAATTTTGGTTTCAAAATACAGTATACATGTGCAAAAATGATTTTTTAATTATAAAAAAAACTCAATTCCAAAAATTTAAATACAGTTTAAATAGTTGAAAGAAGAGCAATAATACACCTCTTTACACTGAATTAGGTAACAATTTTGAATTTACAAACTATTTTTTTTTTTTTTTTCTGTTTTGTTTTCAATTTTTCTGAAGATGTATAATGTTTTTTAGTTCGATCTTGAAATTTTTTTTCAAAGATAGATCGAAGAATAATGTTGAGTTTTTTGCATTGAAAAACAACACACAATTAGTTGATGGCATCTAACCATTTTATTGATCAACAATCGTTGGTGAAATTTTAATAATTTACTAATAATTATTTTTTTGCTTGTTTCTTTAATATGGACACGACAGTTTTATTTTTTTCATTTTATATTTGTAACTTTTATTTGAATAAAAATAATTACCTTTTAAAAACATTAATACGGGTTAACTTGTATGTGTTTTTATATTTTGTTTCGAAAAATATAATAAATTGAGGGTTTTTTTTTACCTATTATTGATTTTGGTTACTTCCAAATTTTTGGAATGGGATTTAACTTACCTAGAGATAATATATCAAAAAACAGCAAAAAATAGTATTTTTTTTATTTAGAATATTATGATTGATTTTTTCATTTGATACAATTATACTTGATTTTCTTAAATGTTTTTTTAAAAATTAATTTTCAAATTACTCATTGAAAAGATTATAAACACAAAATATGGAGTTTTTTTAATAAATCTGATATTGATCATATCAAATTATTTAAGAATGATAAATAAATCAAAATTTATCTTTTTCTCTATTATTTTTTACTTTTTAAAGTTTATTTTGTTTCAAAAACAATTTAACTTGAACTAAAAATTGATTTAGATCAATTTTATTTCCAAACTCAAACTTCTTTTCTTCATTTTACTTCAATAAGAAACAAAAAGAATTTTTGGGACAAATTCGAGAAAAATATTATTGAAACACTAATAAAAAAGGATATTTCATAAAATTCTCTTTTAAAAGATAGTCAACCACAATAGTTTTTAAATTCAATTAATTCTATTTAATAATTACAAATATGGTTTTCTCAACAAATACTGATTCTTTATATTTATAATATCTATCAATCATAATCTCGATATCAAAGATATGATTTTAAATGATAATAAGTTATTGTCAAGTCAATTTTCCTTTCTAGAATTAGGATCCATTTTTAGCTTCAATATGAACTGGAGCCATAAAAAAAAATAGTCTTTATTTTCAGAATTTTTCATTTAATTTATGTAAAATTTGTTATTCGACCTCTTTAAAAGATAAAAATAGTCTTAGAAAAAAGCTAAACTGCAACTGTTAACTTATTTTAAAGATAATCAAGTTTTTGAAAATCTGTAAAATTCATTTTTTCTCTTAATTCTCTCTTAATAATTAATGTTTACTTTTTAATGCTATCAAGTTTTTCTTTTTTGTTAAGAGCACAAATCGACTTTTTAGTCTCAACGTTAAACAACCAGAACTTAAAAACCCATTCACAGGAAATTGAAACTGTAAAACTTTTCTTTTTTGGCAACCTGAAAAAAAAAAAAAAAATAAAATAAAAATCCTTCAATTTCCTTCATCCTCTTTTTTTTTTTGTTAATTTTATTTTTTGTCTTTATCAATCATACTTTCTAGTTGATTTCCTTATATGGAGAAGAAACCTATGTCTACTTTCTTAAATCACTCATTCAAAATATCAATTTTGATGAACCAAAATCAAAAACAGAATCCCAAATCTGCCAACGCAATATGCTCCGAGAAAGGTTATCGAATATCACAGATCGACCCAATTTTGTAAGCGTGATTTGTTGTGCCTTTCAGTCAGTAAAACAAATACCAAGCAATTTTATTACGCTTCTTTCAAAAACCTTAAACCTCTCAAAAACTCTTGAAATCATTCTAGCCATTTCGATGATTAAATCCGATATTTCCAAAATTTACAAAGAATGTATGAAATCTTTTTTTTTTTTCTTTTCAAATTTTTCTTTCTCTTTGTTTTTTTTTTTTTTTCTTTCTTTTATTTTCTCATGTGTCTTTACAATAATTTCTGCATTTTTTGTTTTGAACAAGGCAGGTTTACAAATCATCAAAAAAGGTTCGTGTCATTAAATTCCATAAATACAAAAAAGGAAAAAGAATTGTTTTTTGCAGAAACAAACAAAGAAAAAATCAATACCGTTATTTTCATTTTAAAAATGTTCCAAATTTTATCATCATTTTCGATAATTATCCAAAAAGTATCTTTTTCAGTTAGAAATACCACTTAACACGAAAGGTATTAGATCTGTGTTAATCTTGAATAAGTCTTATTCAAACAAAATATGTTACTTCTATTTGAATTATAAATGGGAAAAAAATTTCAAATCCTATTCATATTTTCCTTTACTATTTTTCTTTTATAACAAACTCATTTTAAAGAAAACGATTGAAATGTGTGATCTCTATTTATTTGTTTGGTACTTTTTTTTGTGCTATATATACTGTGTGTTTTGGATGAGCTAAAAATCTCAAACGAAAGTCAGATTTCAGAATTTAAAAAAAGATAATCAACAGAAACTTTATCCCATTTAAATCCCAAATACCACTCAATAAAATGAAATTTATTTTAATTTTAAGAATTATTACTCTTCGTTTACTTGTTATCAACTCCAAAAAATCAAACCATCTCATTCTCTTATATGAAAAGCTAATGAGTGGTTTTTATTTTTCTTTGGTATTCTCGGAGATAATGAAGAATTAAAAATTCCATTAAAATTTATTCTAAATCCTTTATTAAAATCAAAATTTTAACTTTTGAAAAAAACAGATGAAATTTAAAAATCCAAATTATTCCGAATTATGTTTTTATGACGACTCAACTATTAATAATGAAACAGTAAAAAATTGGTTCATTTTTATTTCTCAATTTCACTACTGTTTGAGAAATTTCTTTTATCCTAGTCCCATATAAAAAAATTGTCATTTTTAAAGAATAAAGTAAAAAAATATGTTTTGAAATAAGAAAAAAAAACAAAACAAAAGAAATTTAAACACTATTGTTAAATAAAAAATAACAAAACAATCTTTTTTTCTATTATATAACAAATTATTAAAATCACATTCTTTCTAATACATTTAATAAAAATTCTATATTTAATTAATTAGGTTTCCATTATTTAAAACAAGCAACAACTGAAAATCTTGATGAAGGTTTTTTGTTTTTATCTGAAAGCGCAGTGCATACTCTTTATTGTTTATTTAAAGAATTTTCATTTACTAAATTAGAAGAAGCAATTTTAGGGCTAATCAAAAAAAGATTTCCAGAGCAAATTGATCTACCACCAACATTCGTTCCAATTCTTCAACAAGATATGCGTTTTTCAAATTCTAACCGGTAAATATTTCATTTTTACGGTTACTTATAACCTTTTAATTTAAATTTAATAATTTTCCACTGAAATTGAAATTGAAATATAATCCTCAATACCAATATTAATTCTAATCAAAAAAAAAAAAAGAATAATTCTTAGTGTAAATAAATGAAAATTTTATTCCACGTCATCAACATTTTGAATTATAAAAAAACACAAACAAAAACAAAAAATTTAAATAAAAAACTGAAATGTGTATAAATATAATTTTAAGAATCTGGTTTTTACGAAACACTATATAATGAAAAAAAAATACATAACGTATTTCCTAAAAAGTGGTGCATTTTTTTTGAATATCATAAAAAAATATCTTTGTTCGTAGAGTTATTTGTAAATTAACAGTACTAAATGAAAGTTAAGGGATTAGCGTCTACCAAGGAGAAGCCTAGGATCAAAGTATGTTGTTATTGGACCTAACTACATTAGTGGTACATGGTTCAAATGTCTCTAAAAAATCGATTGCAAAGTAGTAATATTTGTTGATCTCATCAATTAAAAATGATCTATGTATTAGTAAAAAACCCAGCAAATTCAGAATAAAATCTGCATTTCGCCATAAATTTAAAGATTGAATTATCAATATTCAGACTACAAAGTCATAAAATATCTTTCTTAAATTTATGGCGAAATGTAGATTAGTTACTAAAAAATTCGTTTTTTTTAAAAAATTAAATAATTAACGAATAAAGTTTTTTGTCAAATCATTTCTCAAATCATGGAAATATATTGATGCTATAAGTAGACTTATCATAAGCAAACAAAACTAATCAGTCTTTGTACTTTTATGTTGATGATTATTGAGTTAATCTTTGAAATTCTAAAATTCTAAAAATAGTTACTTTTGGAAGTTCTAAATCTAAATTATTAAATACCAGAATACTGTATTTTGGGTTTTTATTTTTAGATTTGGAAAAGGAATTAAAAAAAAATTTTTCAAAATGAAATTTTTTAATTGTGATCATTAGTAAAAAATGTAATAATTTATTGTGTACTAAGATTGATCTTAGATTTTTTAGAGCTATTCGAGCCATGGTGCACTAATACCATTTACACCCAATTACAACATACTTTGATTAATGAGAAATCTAGGGTGACCCTAATCCCTTAAATATTAATACTGATTGAATCAATCCCTATGGTTATTTATTTCAAAACATACCAATCAAAATATTTCCAAAAAACGAAAAAAAAAAACACTTTTTTTGGTGAAAACAATGCAAAACTAATTTCAATAAAAAACTGGAAATATGATAAGTGGACAAACGATTTGTTAAATAATAAAATACAGTTATATGTTTTCTATTCTATTTGAAAAATTTGTTGAGATTAAAAAAGTTATGAAAACGATTTTTTCGATCAAAAAGAAAATAATAAATAGCAATTTTCACCTTTAAAAAATATCAGATAAAATCTAGATCCTCAACTTTAATAGATTTTATTTTGCTGTAATGTCATACTAACAAACAAATTGAATTACTATCAAGAATCAATAAATGGTTGTTAATGATTTTGAATATTTAAATAGTTTTTTGGAGGATTGAGTTTAACAAATATATTTTACAATAAATTTGCCCCACTTTTTTGGAAATAGCTTAAATAACGATCTCTGAAATAATCTGATAATATCTATCGTTGTTTAGTAAATTTAAGACATTAATCTTACAAGAAAGATTTTATTTCCTAATGGTTTCTTTGACTTTTATTAATTTTATTCAAAAAAAAATATTCTCAAAAATTTACATACTGTCAAATAATTAAATTAATTAAAAACCAAAAAAAAAACAAAAAATGAACCAATAGTGAATTTCAAAGGGAAATGGATATAAAAAATAATTCAACAAGTTGGATTATAAATGAATATAACAAATCATGTAAATTATACACGGTAATCAATGATTTAGGATACGAAATATTATCAAATGAAATTGCATTTCAGCAGGTACTTGAACAAGTTTCGCCGCTGACTGAAGAAGATTTGGCAAAGACTATCATCTGCATGTGTAATAAAAGTGGAAGAGATGCCATTACTTTATTAAATTCGCAAAAAAAAAACAATAACAGTTATTCAATTAATTATAATTATAATCAGTTGATGTCTCTTATTCAATGGGACATAGATTTGTTTGTTAATGTAATTAATAAACAATATCCAAATATCAGCTGGATAAAGACAATCTCATATTTTGATTCCTCAGAATTTGAATTAATTAATGAGATCTCATTCTTAGTATTAAATAAGATCTTAAAAAAATCAATAAAAAGATTCTTATCTAAAAATTTTATATTTTCAAAATGGAAAAATCCTGAAGCACAAATTTCTTTATTAGCTCAATTAATTAAATCGCCACCATCTATCTTTGATTTTTCTTTTACCACTCATCAACAAAAAAAAATTGAAGAATTAATAAATAATAACAATAATAACAGCAACAGTACCACCACCACCAACAACAACACCACCACCACCACCAACAGGAACAACAACAACGATAACAACAACGATAATAACAGCGGCATTGGCCGAAACAACACCATGGAAATGGAAAAAATAAATTTAAATAAAAATAATAATAATGCATGGTTAAGTTTAGATTTGATTGAATTACTATTGTATTTATCAAATCATGCAATCGGCAAAGTCAGAAAAATATTTAGAGAGCCACTTATAAATTCACCAGAATATTTATTATTAGGATTAGCGCAGGTAAAATCGGAATGGAATTCCTTGAACAAAGAGTTAAATGAACAATTGATCATCAAATTTTTAGGAAACCATCCAAATTCAAACATTGTCTTCAAAAAATTATGGAGCATTAACCCACAAATCATATTAAATGTAATGGTGTCAATTTGGAGAAAGTCATTACAGAAGGCAAAAATTTTAACAATTTTTTTAGATATTGTTCTTAATCATAAGGTCTTGTTATATGTGTTAGAATCTCAAGAATTAGATTTTGTATTACATTTGGCAACATTAGCATCACAGCAGGAATGTTTAAATATAGAAAAATGGCTTGGTGAGAAATTAAAAAATATGTCAAATTTTAATTTTATAAATAATTGTTTAAAATTTTTAAAAAATCATGCCAAAAAAATTATATTAAAAACTGATCCCCTTTATTTAAAATTGGAAACCGATACTATTGCCATTTTTTTTAAATGCTTTTATTCAAAAAACTATACCAATCAAGAACTTTTGATAAAAATTAATAAAGTATATAGAATTTGTATTCAGGCATTCCCAAAGTTATTAAATTATGATTTTAAAAATGAAGAGCAAGCATTTACTCAAGAAATCGAACAAAATGCTAATAACTATTTCCAATTAATTTACCAACGAAAAATCACTTTAGATCAAGCAATTCAATTATTAACGAATTTTAAGGAATCAGAAAACGAGAAAGAAAATCAAATTTTTGATTGCATGATCCATAATTTATTAGACGAATACCAATTTTTTTCTACTTTCCCTTTGAACGAATTAATAATCACCGGAAAGCTTTTTGGGTGTTTGATTAATAATGGGTTAATACAACATGTCCCCTTGGGTATCGCATTGAGGGATGTTTTAGAATCTTTAAAAAAGAAACCAAACACTAATCTTTTCCAATTTGGTTATTCCGCCATTTTGGAATTTCTGGATCAGCTTCACAAATGGCCACAATATTGTATCCACATTAGCCAAATAGCTCATATTAAAAAAAAATCCCCGAAAATTATTGATAAGATTAATCAAATATTAACTGACATTAATTTAAAGAATGAACAAGATGAGAATGTTACAAATATTAATCAATTATTTAATGAAAACTTTAATAATTATAACTATTATAATAAATTCAATTATGAAAATGAACTACAGATTATAATTGAAAATGAAAATGGAAATGAAAATAATAATCAAAATAAAAATCTGAAAGAAATTCAAAAACAACCAAATTATAATGAAAATCAATATTTAAATAAAGTTGTAATAAAAAGGAAAATGAACCAAAATCAAGTAGATAACAATCAAATCAAAGACAATTCAAGTGGAAATGAAAATAAAAAGCAAAATACCAATGTAAATGAAAAAAATAAACAAAGTGGAATTGAACAACAATATGAGAATGAAAATGAAAATGAAAATGAAAATGAAAGAAATCAAAATAATAATAATAATTTCAATGAAGAAAATAATTTAAATCAAAATAAATATATTTCAAATCTTCAATTAGACAAATTATTTAATAATAATCAATCATCTTCGATTTTAAATTTAAATAATTATCAGTTCAACAACAATAATAATAAAAATAATAATGATCAAGAAGAAGGAAAAGAAGAGATATATTACCCAGAAGAAGAAATCATTAATCAAATATATTATTTAATTAATAATTTCAATGAACAAAATGTGTTACAAAATATTGAAAAGTTAAGAATATTGTTAATAGAAGAATATTATCATTGGTTTGTAAATTATTTTGTGATCAAAAAAATATCTGTTGAATCTAATTACCATTCATTTTATTTAGAATTACTTGATAGATTAAGTTTTCGAAAATTAAATAAATTAATTTTAGAAAAGTGTTATTATTGTGTACACATCTTATTAAATTCAAAAAAAATATTAACAAATAACATTGAACAATCCATTTTAAAAAATTTTGGTTATTGGATTGGTAAAACAACTTTAGCGATAGATAGACCTATTTTAAGAAAATATTTAAGGGTTAAAGAGACAGTCTTAGATGCTTACCAGAATGGTAGATTAATAATAATAATTCCCTTTGTTTGCAATTTATTATTTTCAGTTAATGAATCAAAGCATTTCAAACCACCAAATCCTTGGGTAATGGCCATTTTAAATGTATTTATCGAAATAATCCAATTACCGAATTTGAAATTAAATATCCAATATAGTATTAATCAATTGTTCATTCATTTAGGTTTACAATTAAATGATTTCCAGAATAATAGCTTATTGGAAACTGTTAACCCACCAAATATTGAAAATAATTTAGATTTTGAAATAAATAATAATGATTATAATTATAATAGCAATTTTGAGAATTATGGTTATAATAATAATTTTGATAAAGAAAAAGAAGATCAAAATCTTCAAATTGATTCACAATTATTATTTGAATTAAAATCTATTGAAAATGATAATAATAATAAAAAAAATAAAAATAACAATGATTATGAAAATGGAAATTTAGTAAAGAATGATGATAATAATATTAATTATAATCAATATCCTATTGAAAAAAATAATTCAAATTCTGTTTTTAATAATTCTTTTTCTCAAAATTTCAATAATAACATTGAGGATATTAACGAAAAAAATTATAATTCTAATCTATTAACCAATGGTTTAAATGATCAAATTATTATTAATGAGAATGATTTAATAATTCAAAAGTATCCAAATTTAAAAAATGATATCCCCATTGCAATCACTTTAGCAGTAAAATCAATTATTTTACCAGTTGTAAAAAGATCGGTTACAATTGCGTGCCAAACTACATTAGAATTGATTAGAAAGGATTTTTCTTTAGAATCTGATCATCAAATGATGAGAAAAGGTGCCCATTTAATGGTTTCTAATTTATCTAGTAAACTAGCTTTAGTTACTTCAAAGGAACCACTGAAAGTATGCATGTCTGAAAATTTAACTAATTTATTAAAGCATTATATCAATGATCAAAGTTTATTACAACAAAGCATTTTAAAATATTGTAATGATAATTATCAATTAAGTTTTCAATTTATTGAACAAGTTACTATTGAGCAAGCTAAACAGCAAATTGATGAATTGTTATATGAAGATTATCAAAGTAAAATTCATCAAAATAATAATATAAATCATAAACAGAATCAGAAAGAAAATAATCATAAGGAATTAGATAAAAATCAATTTAATTATTTACAAAATAATACTTCATTAAGTCAATCAAATATACCTTCAAGATTACCACAGGATCTAATACCAACTGATGGTAATTTAAAAGATCATCATTATAAAATTTATGAATCTTTTCCAAAGACAAATGAGCAAGTATTAAGATTTGAAAAGAATAATAATCAAAATAATGAGAATAATCAAGATAATGAGAATGGTATAAATATTAATCAAAATACTGTGGATGGTATAACTAGTGATAAAGAAAATATTATTAACAATAAAAATGAGGATGATGAAGATGGTGATGAAGAAATTCCTAATTTCGTTCTTGAACAATTTATACAATTTTTAGAAAATTGGGCTACAAGTTTAAACCACCAATTAGAGCAAATTAAAACCGAATATATTAAAACTGGAATATTTTCACAACAAAATGAAAATCTTTCAAAAATCATTACTTTCTTACCCAAAGTAATTAATAAAACGAATCCTAAGGAGGATGCTATTTTATTAGCTTCTCAATTAATTTTGAAATCAATTATTAAATTAAGAGAAGTGATTATTGAAATTGATTCAACAACTAATGATGATATAAAAGGAAATGAATCAAATAAGAATTCAAAAGGCAGTCATCCAACAAATTTAAATAATGGCGAAGATGATGATAAAGATGATGATATTAAAAATTTAATTCTAGTTTATGAATTTTTTATTAATGTTTATATTACCACTTTGGGGTTGATTAATGAAAGTTGTGATGTTGATTTAGCACCGGCGATCACACCAGCAATGATAAACACTGAAAATGAATTCGATGTTTCTTTAGTGTTCTTGTTATCCAAACAGGGATTAATTAATTACCCTTTATTAGATGAACCGTTGGCGCATATGATTAATAACGGGCAAGATTATAAAGCTTTTGAATTTGGAATCTTAATTTTGCATATTTATGTTAATCAGGAAGACGGCGAAACTTTATTAAGTTTAAATAAAATAATTAACTCTATCGAGAATTGGTTATTAGAAAGAAAAAAACAGTTAAATGTAAAGAGTGAAAATGAAGATATTGACGAATTATTTGACATAAAATTTCCACAATTAATCGAACAAGCAAAACAATTAAAAAAAAAAGTTCAATCAAACCAGCCAAAAGAAAATACCTGGTCCTCAACTCTAAAAAAAAATAATAATTATATTAGACAAATCCAGCAAAATAATAATACTACACAAGAGGATGAAGATCAAGAAAAGCAAAATAAAGATAATAATATGGATCAACAACAAAATTTTATTGAAGAACATGAAAAATTGTTTAGTGAATTTATTTTAATATTTGATGAATGGATAAATTTAATCCAAAAACCTGAATCTAATAATAGAAAAGAGGAATTTTTACTACTATTAAACCGTTTAAAGGATATTGTCAATTTGCATGGTTATAAATTCTTTTTAGTAATTACTGAAGTTTGTATTAATAACTTTTTTAAAAGAAGTTTTAACCAAGAAGAAAATAGTAAGAATAATATCGATGGAAAAAATAATAAGAGCAACAACAAGATTGATCAAAAATTAAACAAAGAAAAAAAAGAAGATGAGGATGAAGATGAGGATGAAGAAGAAGCAGAAATAGAGGCAGATTTTGGAGTCATTGATACCTATTGCCAAATGATTTCCATGTTATTAAAAGTCTTCCCAAGTTCAGAACAAGGATTAGATGAAACTGAAATATTAAGATATGTATTGACTTCTGTTTTTAGATTTATTGATCTCGAAATGAAAGATAAACCAGAATCATTTAATTATCAACCATATAAAAGAATTTTATCTCAGTTGTTATTTGAATTAAGCAGTGGAGAATTCTTAGAAGACATATTTTTTGATATTTTGACAATTTATTACCAATGTTATTCTGCACTAAAACCACAAATTTATCCCTTATTTGCATTTGCTTGGCTAGAATTAATTTCTGATAAAAATTTTATTCCCAAATTAATTCTCAATAATAATAATGATAATAATAATAATAATAATGATAATAATGAGAAAAAGATGAATAAGAGTAATAGCAATAATGCAGGTCAAGAAATGTTTAAAGAATTAATGGTCTCTTTATTAGAATTTTTAGAGCCTTATTTAAGAAATGACAATATACCAAAGACAATTAAAAAACTATATAAAGGCACTTTAAGATTGCTATTGGTATTATTACATGACTTCCCAGAATTCTTGTGTTATTATTATTTTAGTTTTTGCAATGTGATCCCAATAACTTGTATTCAGATGAGAAATTTGATTTTATCTGCTTTCCCTTCTAATATGAAGTTAATAGATCCTTTTACCCCAGATTTAAAAATTGATTTATTAAAAGAAATTGAATATTCTCCAATCGTCAAATCAAATTATATTTCGATATTATTGTCTGAAAAGGATGAAGTCGAAAAAACAGAAAAAGAAAATAATAATAATAATAATTTTAAAAATGAAATTGACAAATTTTTATTATTAAATGATCATAATAAAAAAAATAAGAATAATAAAAAGAATAAAAATAACAATACTAATGAGAATAATACCTTTGCAACTAATTTTTTAACAGAATTAAAATTTAAATTCTTAACTAAAGAATTCTTAGGTTATATTAAATCTCAATCAAAACAAAAATTTATTATTAATGAGAATTTTAATTTAAATGCACCTAATTATAATTATAAATTAATGAATTCTTTCGTTCTCTATATATGTATCGCAGTGTCAGATGCTAAAATAGAAAAATCACAAAATTATAACCTAATTTACAAAAATTCATTAAGAATTTTCACCTATCTAGTAAAGAATTTAACCTGTGAGGGTAATTATATTTTATTAAATTCAATTGTTAATCAATTAAGATACCCCAATTCTCATACTCATTACTGTAGTAAATTAATTCTCTATTTCTTTTCGGAAATAGATTCAAAAGAACTCAGAGAATTGATAATTAGAGTCTTGTTAGAAAGATTAATCGTTCATAGGCCTCATCCTTGGGGTTGCTTAACAATATTTTTAGAGTTATTTAGAAACAAAAAATATAATAAATATTCTTATTCCTTTTCTGAAAAGTCTCCAGATTTTAAACATTTATTTAAATTGGTAAGAAATTCTGCTTTAGCTAATGAAAACAATGTTGAAAATAACGATGAAAATTAAATATTAATAAAAATTGAGATAATTTTCCAAATATTTGTTTAAGGTTCATATTTTTCTTTTTGAAATTTGAATTTTTTATAAATTATTTATTAAACAAAAAAATAACAATAAAAATTGAATTTATTATTTTTTTTTTTTTTAGAAATTATTTTTTAAGAGATCATTTTTTATTTTTTAGACTTTTTACTTTTTCCAAATTGACTTTTTTACAAGTTGTTTGGCTTTCTCATCTTTTTTTTTTTTTTTTTAGGTGTTTAGGGAGGAGATAAAAAATTATAATACGAATTTATTAACTTGTTCATGATTAGATCTTAAACAAATTGAAGTGTAACAAAGAAACTTAAGCGATTTGATTTAAATTCAAGTGATTTGAAATGAACTGAATTGACCTTTTCGTAAAATCTATCAAGTCATTACCTGGACTGGGTTTTTGATGTAGAGTCTGTATATTGTACTGGGATTTTGCGAAAACAAGATTTTGGAAACTTGCAAAAATTAAAAAAAGCAACTCAAAAAATAAAAAAAATAAGTAAACAACTGAAAAGAAAATCAACTGAAAAGAAAATTTCGAAATCAAATTCTTATTCTTTAAAAACAGTGCTTTATTGGCATAACCTACCTTTAATAGTTCTAATTTAATAATAGATAAACAAACCTATTTTATTTGATCTATAGTTGGAAAACGATTTAAACCAATTTATTAAAATAAATTATAGTTTTTGATTCATTTTTTAGACATAAAAGAAAACAACCACCAGCCCTTTCAACACTTGTGGCACAAAAAAAAAAACTTTTAAAGTTTTTACTTTTGTTCTATTATTAATCTCTCTTTCATTTCTTGTTTTTCTTTCTCTGTTTCTTGTCTTTTTTTAAAAAATTATTCAATTCATTTTATGAAAGAAAAGTTATCCTATGAGCTATAATCTGTTCCATTTTAATGCTAGTATAAAAAACTCTTAATAAATTTAGAGTATACTGTAAATAGGATGAAATTTTATTGAATTATCTCTCGTCATTAATAAAATAATATTACTAAATATAAATTATTTTTTTTGTTAGTGATTTTGTTTTCAAAAAAAAAAAATTTACAATAATGAGTGTTGTTTGATTGAAAAAGTAAAAAAAAAATATTAAAAATAACAATAGTGCTTTTATATAGTCTATCTTTAATGTTTCCTTTGTTAATTTAAAATTTGAGAAAAAAATCTTATTTAAATAGTAATCTATATTATCAATAGCTTTTAATTTTTTTTATTCTTATTATATTTTAATTGATTAAATTGTAATTGTGTCTTCAGTGTGCCTCTATTCCCAATTTGGGAAAGATTGATTTTATTTTATAATTTTTTTTTTCCAAAAAGAATTCTTCAATTTTTGAAAGAGAAATTTTGGATCAAACAACCAAATTTTCTTTTTTTAAAAAAAAAATATTTGATTCATATTTCTCATCAGAAATGGTTATTGAAAATTGAATCTTTTTCATTTTATATATAATTTTTCTTGATATTTTGATTAATATTTTTTGATTTTTTTTTCTTTGGGGAACTAAAAAGATCATTAATAATAAAAAAAAAAAAGAAAAAGAAAAAAAAAAGATAATAGAAAATTATTAAAAGGTTTCCCATATCATTTTTTAAAGAAAAATGAACTTTAATGTTAATTGGAATAAAGAACATTCAAAAATTAATGAGTATTCTTCGTTTTTCTTTACAGAAAAAGGTGAATATTATCTGAATTAATCAAAAGCTAATCTTCTTCATTTTTTTTTAATCGAAATTAATTTGATACTTTCTAAAAATTCCTTGTTGAAATAGAAAGTATTTTTGTGGTTTCTTTGATTTCTGTGAGTTTTTGGGTGTTTCAAAAATAAATATTTCCTTTTTTTCATTTTCAAACAAATCTATCAATAATTAAGCAAGTAACCAAAACAAGATTTGTTTTTCAATATTAATTAAATTAAAAATTGTAAAAAGTAATGGTAATTAAAAAATTACTTTAAAATATCAAAAGTAATAAGTAAGCAAATAAAGTCAGTTCCACTTTAAAGACACAAACCTTCAACCAAACTTTAACATACAAAAAAATCCAAAATTAAAGCAAATTTTTTGGAATTTTATTTTACACAAATTATTTTACCACAATTTTAATTTTGTGACTTAATTTGAGATTTTTTTGTGTCTTAAATTTGGTTAAAAGTTTATGTCTTAAAAGTGGAACTTACTGTAGTATCTACAAAAAAAAATTCGAATTAAGGATCAGTTTTATCTAATCTATAATCAAATTAAAAACTAAAATATTTACAACGGCAAAAGAAACAGAAAAAGAAAATATAATTATAAAAAGAAATTAAATTTATTTTTATCAGAAAAAAAGTTTATAATTTCTTATTTTATGAATAAAGAAATAATTATATTTATATTTGAAAAAAAAAATGTAAACTTTGAGTTAAAATAGAGTTTTAAATTTGATTTTTAAGTGTGCAAACCCAAATAATTTTTTAGAAAATATTTTTTAAAAAAAAAAAATGTTTACATTGTATTCAAATAACTGTCTCAATATATTGAATTGATGTTGTAGAAAGAAATAAGATAGATAAAATAAAATTAGGTTTTATTCATTACAATAAAAAAAGAATAGATGTGTTTGTATATGAATAAAAGATAACAATAAATATTAATTCTCTTTTCAGAATTAAATTTTTATAAAATTCTTAATTTGGTTAATTGTTGAAGAAACTTGTTGTAATTTTAATTTTTTTTCATTTGACAAGTTGTCTAATGAAAAATGATCATTTTTAATTTCGCCAATATATTTCAAATGGAAATCTGGGTTATATAATAATAAATGTCTAACTGACAGTTTTGGAGCATTTGTTAATAAATTAGATAACAAAACTTGTTTTCTAAAGTCAAATTCTGTTTTGAATAAAAAGTGATTTAAATGATGTAAACAATAAATAAATAAGATTTGATTTCTTTGTAGGGATAAATATTTTCCTGATATAGCTTGTGACATAAATCTTAAGATTTCAAGATTTGATTCTGGAGGGTTCAGAAGAGAATCTTCAAGTTTATTATTAATTGGTTTTATTAAATTCAAAATTTCTAATAATTCATTAAAAATTCTCCATTTATAAGTTTTAGGATTTGATGTGCATAATATTGAAAATATAAAATCGGAAAAAATGGGTTCTCCATAGGATTCAAAGGAATAAGCTGAAATAAATTGTAATAATAATTTTTCAAAAGATCGAGCCATAATTATTGAGGAGGATCTCATGGCAGTTTCGTATTCTGATATCAAATAAATTGCATTATTTGGGTGATAATTATCCCATAGTGTTGATAATAATATATTGATTTCAGGGCTTAAAAAGATTTCAGATCCTTTTAAAAAGATAAAACTCGTATATAAGGATTTTAAACAGTTATTAATTTGTTTTGGAATTATTTCGTTTTCTTCTAAAAAGAGTATAAATAGTAATATTTGTTTCAAAAAATTTATTTCTAAATAATAATCAAATCTAATAATTGGGAAAAACATCCAATCATTCGAAATCAAAAATTTATTATCTTGTATTGGTGAAAAATTTAAGAAAATTAATTTGGATTTTTTCTTTTTTCCCTTTTCTTTTTCTTTTTCTCTTTCTTGTACTTGTTTATCAAATACCAGTGGGAAAAATGTTTTCAAATAATAATTTAATAATTGTAATCTATTAATTTTGGTATCGATTGTAAATTCGGTTTCTATTTTTATTGGACTTTTTATATTGATTTTAGTTTTGATTAACGAAAAAAATTTTTCTCCAAAAATTATTTGTTTAAAAAGATCAATTTTATAATTTTCGTCTTTTATTGTAAACCCGTCTATTAAAATTAAAGAATTTTTGAAAATTTGTAACTTGATATTGTTTGTTAAATTAGTAAAATTTAATAAAATTAGGAATTTTTGAAAATAAAAGATCATAAAGTTTCTTTGTCGAAATAATAATTTTATACTTTCATTTTTATCTTCAGTATTATTGTTGCTGTTGTTGTTATTATCATTATTATTATTATTATCGATATTGATTTTTAAATAGAATTCATTAATTAATTGATAAATATTTTTTGGTATTAATTTTTTTATTTCCGGGCAATTAGTTTTCATTCCCAATATTAATCTAAAAAATCCATTAAAAGTAGACCAAGTGTAAATTAATGATATACCTCCTTTATCAATATCACTGATTAATGTTTGTGGATAATTTGCAAAAGAAAATTCATTTTTTTCATAATTTAATTTTAAATTAAAATACAAATATATTAAAATTTTTAAAAAATCTGAATTTATGATAGTTTTTAAATATTTTTCATAATAAAACAATATTTCTTCTTTTAATGAAATATTTGATAATCTTCCTTCTTCAGAAATTGAGAAATAATAAGAAGATAAAAATTGTAATATCGAATCAATGATTATTAAATTATTTGTTAAATTTTCCGTATCAATATTATTATTATTTGTTTCTTTTTCTTTATTGTTATTTTTGAAGGTATTTTTTTTTATATTCAAGTTATTAATAATTGATATTAATAATGTATAGGCAGGATCTAATAAAGGAATTAAATGATCCCATTTCAATGAAGTGGTTTTTCTAGATTTAGCAATATGTATTAATCTTTCAAAAACATTATAAATATAAGGCACAAAGGTTAAATCTCTATTATTTTTTTCAAACCCTGTTAATAAATTTATTATTTCATTATAAATATTTGGAAATATTTCATAATCGATCCCATAACATAATACTATTCTCCATAATATTAAAGATTGTTTAATACATTTTTTATAATTTTTAATTTCGTTTTCTTCATTATTTTTGTTTTCTTCTTTGTTTTCTTTTTCGTTTTCTTTTTCTTTTTCTTTTTCTTTTTCGTTTTCTTTTTCTTTTTTGTTTTCTTTTTCGTTTTCGTTTTCGTTTTTTTTTTCGTTTTTGTTTTCTTTTCCTTTTTCGTTTTCTTTTTCTAATTTTATTCTTTTTCCTTTACCTTTCTTTTTTTTTCTTTCCATTTCTTCATTTTCATTGTTAATTGGTTTGAAAAACCGTTTCGTTATATCAAAAATACCTGATTTTTTCAATAAAAGGGTATATTTGGAATTATATTGTGAAATAATCCAAATTAATTTAATTATTTTATATTCATTTTTTTTAGAAATTATTTCTTTAAAGAGATTGATTAATTCTGTATATTTAACAATTTCTTCTTTGACAAAGTCAGAATTACGAGCCAAGGAAATTAAAATTTCTAAAATCATTTTTTTGATTAAAAATTTTTTATTAATTTTTTTCTTTTTTAATATGATCATAAACCTTTCTAATAATCCACCTTCAATTAACCCTCTCGAAAAATCTTTGACCAATATTTGATGTTCGTCATCTTGAAATTTTTCGTTTTCTTCTTTAAAAATGTTCCTTAATTCCTCATCAATAGGCTGCCCTTCCTCTTCTTCGAATTTTTTTTTTGCTTCCAGTTCTTCAATTTTTTTCTCATTATTAAAGGGGTTCACGCATAAGCTTTCATATCCTTTGAATGTTGTTCCAATTGAGTCCAAAAAAATATTGTTTTGCTTTTTTCTTTTTTTTAATACAACTATTGTATGCAACGTTTCTAAACTTGCAATTAGACTTGTGTAGTTTTCTTCATATAAAATCGAATATTTAATTACCAATCCTAGCCCTAACTCAAAGCAATGATCTATAATATATTTATATTCTTTTTTTTTGTGGTTCCCATTGATTTGGCATTGCTTGAGAATTTGTGTCAAAATATTAAATGATAATGTCCTTTGGGAAGTAATTCGGCTCCGTGTTAAAATTAATAATTCGGATATAGAATATCCTGGCTTCTCGGGTTCTAATCCATGATGGAAAAGCCCTCTTCCTCTTCCTTTGCCACCTTCCATTTGGTCGTTCATTTTTTCTTGGGATAAAATTTCTCCTGAAAACCCAAATCGATATTCCGTTTTCTTTTCTTTTTTCTTATCTTGAGTTTTAATTCCAATGTCTTCTGTCCATTTTAATTTTTCTTTTTCGAGAGGATTTGTTAATTTCATTAATTCAATTCTTTTTTTCCATTTTTCTTCATAATTTTCATTTTCATTTTTATTTTCGTTACTAATTTGTTTTTGTTTTTCTTTTTCTTTTTCATTTTCATTTTCATTTTCTTTTTCTTTTTCATTTTTTTTTTTTTCTTTTTCTTTTTCTGTTTTTTTTTGTTTTGTTTCTTTTTCTTGTCTTTTGTCTTGTTCTTTTAAAATGTCTTTTTGAAAACTCATTTTTTTAATTTTTTTTATTTTAATATCTTTTTCTTCCTCTTTTTTCTGCAATTCGACTCTTTTCTGTTCTTTAAGCTTTCCTAATCTTTTTAAAGTTTCAACAATCTTTGGATCTAACATCCTTAATAATTTTTCTTTTGTTTCAAGTCTTTCTTCTTCAGTCATTGAATTAAATAATCGATCACTTTCTTTATTAATTTCCTTTTCAGTTATTTCATTTCTTGAAATTCCAAGTTCTTCTCTTTCCCATAAATTAAATTCATCATTTTCATGCATTTCAATTTGAAATTCATCTTCAAGAGTTATTTTTTTTATATTTTGTTTTGTTTTTTCTTTTTGTTTTTCTTTTTCTTCTTCTTCTTTTTCTTTTTCTTTTTCTTTTTCTTTTTCTATTTCTATTTCTATTTCTATTTCTTTTACTTTTTTTTTTTCTTCTACTTTTTCTTGATCTTCTTCTTTTTCTTTTTCGATTTCGATCTCAATTCCTTTTTTTTTGAATACTATTTGATCTTTTTCCTTTTTGTCAATATTTTTTTGAATTTGGTTCTGTTTTTCTTTTTGCTTTTGTAATTCTCTTTCTTTCTTTTTTTTTGCCTCAAGCCTTTTTCTAAATTCACTCCTTTTGATTATTGGTGGAAATCCTGTTTTCCTTGGTTTTGGTGCAGTAAACAGTTTTTTGTCAGAATGTAAATGTTCAATAATCCCAGTGTATTGTAACCTAAGTTTTGTTTCCTCTAAAGCTAACCTTTTTCGTGCATCCTCTCCGGTGTTTGTTGGTTTTTTTTCACTTTCTTTTTCTTTTGGATATTTCTTTTGTAGGTAATATTCATCCAAATTGGGTAAGACTGTTGGCATCTTTTCTTCTAATCCAACAATATCTTTCACAATTGGTTTTTGTTGCTCTTCTTCTTTTTGTTTTTGTTGATCGATATTTTGCTTTTTGTTTTGGATGTCCAAGGACTTTTTAAATCTTGATTTCTTTGGTTTCACACGCACAGCCCGGACAGATGGTTTTTTTTTTTGTTGGTAGAATAATTTTTGTTCTTTTTCAAGATCTTCTTCTGTTTGGTTTGTGAGCTTTGGATGAACAGACATGTTTGTAAAAAAAAGAAAGTAAAAAAAGCAAAAAAAGTTAAAAAATAAAAAGATTCGATTTTTCTTGTTCGTCAGAAATTTAGAATATGATAAATCGGATATTTCGGCCTTGAGAATTAAACGAAGTTATTTCTATTCATGAAATTCTTGATACTGATAAATTCACAATAATATTTTTAAATTTTTGACTTTATTTTTCTATTTTTAAAGAATTTTTTTTATGAACTTTGAAGAAAGAATTTTATTGGTTTAAGTTGAAAGAAAATTTGGAAATTAATTGACAACAGAGCTGTTGTAGAAAAAAAAAATGATTTTCTTGTTGTTTTTTAAGGTGAAGAAAGATAGGAAATTAAACTAAAAAGTTCTTTACTTTTTTTTAATTTATCAGTATTAAACTATTTTTATTACTATGTCAAAATACAGAGCAATCAAGAGGGAACAACGTGTAAGAGTTTTTTGTTAAATTGAAGATTTATAACTAGTCTTGGAACAGTATTAAAGTTTGTTTTAGTTCAGAATAAGAAATAAATAATTAAATGAGAAATTATTTCTTTGTGAAATATTTGAGTAATAAGCAATATCAACTTTTCAAATCATACTTTAAAGGAAATTCAAGCTTCAAAAAATCCCAAATAAAGTACCTAGTTATTTAATGTGAATTTGTTTCATATTTCAAGATTTGTTTGCAACTGAAATACGGTTTTGTACTTGGATTCTTTTTCTTGAAAAAAATTATAATAAAAAAAAAACTAAAAATTACAGATCAGTAAAAAATACAAAAAAAAAAAATTTAAATGAATAATACTGAACTTAAATCGAAAATAAATGGAAACAAAAAAAAAAAATCAAAAGGACCCAACTTAACTTAAAAATAAAATAAATTTTTATAATTAAAACAAAAAGTTTCAAAAGATCCTTCAATTTTGTCAAAATTTCAAAAACAAAAAACAATTAATTGTATCAATTTGATAAAATACAAATAACATAAAAAAAAAAAAAAATCAAATTCTCTCTTATTTTATATTTACAAATCTTTCAATTACTTCAGTTTAAAACAAATTGTTTTCTTTGTCAGTATGGATACTTTTTTAAGTATACTAAAAGCCGATATATAAGACATAAAAACTAATAATAACTTAGAAAAAAAAAACAATAATATACAAAAAGATTCATTATAATAACATATTATCCTTTGTTTATCAACTATAAAAAAATCTCAAAATAAAAATAACAAATTTCTTATATTTAAGAATTGTACCTTAAAAAATAAAGTTTTTAGGTGATTTTTTGGATAAATTAAAATGTGCTTTAAAAAGTGCACATATTGTTGTACACAATCGATTCAATTCAATTTATGTTATTATTTGATTATTAAAATACCCTTTATTTTTGTCAAATGGGGGGTTTTGTAATATTTTTTTAGGGGTTAGTAACTTGAAAAAATAATCTTTGAGTAAATTTAAATTAAAATTCAAAAAAAAAAAAAAAATTAGCTACATTTTAAAATTTGACAATGAAATTAAAAGATGATTACTAATTACCCAAACTTACTTTTAAACATTATTTTATGAAATAAATTATTGGTGAAAAATATAGCTTCTGAAAGACCGTCAAATATGAAAATTTTCCAATTCTCAGTTGTTTTAAAGTCGTCAATTTTATTGAAAAATATTGCCTTTAGGTAGATAAAATCCACCTTTCATAAAGTTTAAGGTATGTAGAGGTAGATTGTGGTAGTTTTGGATAGTTTAGAAGGGAATTTTAGTTAGTATTTTGAAAAAAAAAATAATTAAGAGGGGAATTAGATTTGTAAAATTTGTTTTCAGGGGTAAAAATTTTCCACCAAAGAATTTTTATTTAAATGGGAATTTGACCAATTTTTTTAAAAATATTTAATATTGTTGATTTCAAAATTTTATATTTTTTACAATATAAATAATACAACAAAACTAATCACTAAATAAGATTTTGATATTTCCTCGAAGAATTATTAAAAACCAAAAAAAAAAAATTCATACCAATGAATATAATCAATAAACTGTTCAAAATTATAAAAAAAAATACCAAAAAAATAAGTTGATTAATTATGTAATTTGGCCTTATTTTAAAAATTAATAATATACCCAATTATTGTTTTTAAAACTTTGATAGATTTTTCTCATTTTTGAAAAAGTTACAAATCCAAATATTTTTCCAAATTATTTAATAAAAAAATATTTTCTTTGAAGAAAAAAGAAAGTTTATTATCTGTTAATGAAAGTGTATAATACTATAAACCCCATTCCAAAATTTTTGACAGGACTGAAATCAAAAATAGGGGAAAAAAAATAATAATTTATTATATTTTTCCATTCCTAATATTAAAAAAACATTTAATTTACTTAGTATTAATGTTTTTATAAGTAATTATTTTTATCCAAATTAAATAATAAAATATAAAACGCAAAAATAAAAATATTTGTGTCCAAAATAATGGAATAAGCTGAAAAAAAATATATATACAGTCAGTTTCACTTTTAAGGAACAAACTTTAAAAGAAATTTAAGGCACAAAAAAATCTCAAATTAAGGCACAAATTTTGGAATTTTTTTTTTTACAATTTATTTTTACTAGAATTTGAATTTTGTGCTTTAATTTGAGATTTTTATTGTGCCTTAAATTTCGTTGAAAGTTTGTGCCTTAAAAGTGAAACTGACTGTAGTAAATTTGTTAGAAATTTCAACAACAATTGTTGATAGATCAAATAATCAGATATCATCGAATAATTGTATGTAGATTTTTCTATTTCACAAACTGAATAATATTTTTCTATCAATCAATGTGAAAATTCCAGACCAAAGGAAGCATATTAGGTAACTGGAAAAAAGGAAAGGGAAACCAAACAGAAAAGACAAAAAATGAAACTGTTGTAAAATCAAAATTATTTCCCAATTGGATAGAAAATATTTTATTGTTTATCTTCTAGCTCTTTAAAAAGTGTTTGAATGTGTGGATTTTAGTTTACTTTACAAATTAAACCACAAAGATAGAAAATAACTTTATATAAAAACTTTACTTTATTTACATGTAATATAATAATTTTTTTATACCTGAAAAAAAAATAATTTTCTTTATTCAACCCTTATGATTACTGAATCAATTTTTTTCTATTTGATATATATCTATATATAACTGTGTAAAACTACCAAACCAGTAAATTAAAAATTCTAAGAAAATACTTTTTTAAATCCTGAAAAAATTCGACTTCTAATCATAAAGAAATAGTTTATAATTTGATTATTTTTTAATTGTTAATTAAGAACCCAATCTTGAATTTTTTCAGTAAGTTATTACAGTCCGTTTCACTTTTAAGGCACAAACTTTCAACGAAATTTAAGGCACACTAAAAATCTCAAATTAAAGCACAAAATTCAAATTCTAGTAAAAATAAATTGTAAAAAAAAAAATTTCAAATTTTTTGCCTTAATTTGAGATTTTTTTGTACCTTAAATTTCGATGAAAGTTTGTTCCTTAAAAGTGAAACTGACTGTAATAATTCTCATCTTAAAAAAAAAAATAGGTATTCTGAAATACCTGATTGTAATACTAACAGTTCATTATTTATACGCTGAATATTTGAAAAAAATATATTTCCTAATCTTTTCAATTTCAAGAAATTTCTAACGATATTGGAGAATAAAATAGATGCTAAATTTTTGAAGATTTTCAATGATTCTTTATTTGTTTCATTTTCAAGTATTTTCGAAATAAGAATAATTTTTCGAATGTTATTTGTTCAAAAAAGTCTCAGAAATTATTAAAAGTGGGATTTCGAAAAATAAAACTGTTTTGCCTATTTTTCGTTTTCTGTTTTAATTCAATAAACCAAAACAAAAAGAACTAAACCTTTTATCAAAAAACTAATTGGAAAAAAGAATTCATTTAGAAATTAGAATTCATTTCAGGAAAGTCGACAAAGGGGTATTTTTATGAATTCTGAATTGGTACTTTTTGAAAAATTAGTGCTCTATTTCTCTACCTTTGTAAAAAAAAAATAAATCAAAGTTATTCGTCACTTAGATAAAATTTTTCACTTAAGAATCATTTTTTCATTTTTTTTCTTAATTTTTAATAAAGCTGTTTCTGTACCTGTCAAGATTATGAGCAAAAAATTTAATAAAAACAAACAAGGGATTTTTGTTGAAGAGGAAAAAACAGGAGAAAAGATTTTGAGATCTTACCTTGTTGGAGATGGCGAGCTTCAGTCAAGGTTTGATTCAAAGATCAAAACACTTTATGATCTTCTTCATTTAAATGCAAAAAAGTATCCAAATCAGCGTTATATAGGAATGAGGGTTAAGAAGGGTGAAAGTGAGATTGAGTTCGGAGAGTATCGATGGATTACTTACCAACGATATGTCGAAAGAAAAAACCACTTTGGTGCATGTTTGATCAAACTCGGCCTCGAGCCTGGTGATACATTAGGAATTTGGTGTCCTAATTGTGTTGAATGTATTATTTCTTTCTTTCTTTCTTTCTTTTTAATTAATAATAAAAATATGATATGAAACAAAAACAAAAACGAAAGAAAACATACCAAAAACTCTTTTCATTTTCACTAATTTATCCTTTCTTGCAAAATTTAAATTAGGGAAACTTGCTGAAGACAGTTGTTACAGTTTTGGATATACTGTTGTTTCGTTATACGACACACTGGGGTTTGAAAATTCCAAATATATCTTGAATCATTCAGAGATTAAAACCATACTTTGTGATAAAACAAAACTAAAAAAGTTACTTTACTTAAAAAAGCAAGGGATCGCACTGAAAAAAATCATATGTGTAGACAAGGAAGTTGACGTTGAAATTAAAGAGCAAATCAAAGAAAGTGGAATGAAATTTTTTACCGTAGGAACACTTTTAAGGAAGGGCAAAGAATTATTTAATCAGGACATGATCAAAATTCCAAAGCCAGAGGATTTAGCAACAATAATGTACACCTCTGGAACAACTGGGAAACCAAAAGGTGTGATGTTAACTCATTCAAATATTATTGCTTCAATTACAGGTGCAAAGTATGGATTATTTTTTATTTTTTTTTTTTGTATGTTTTTCACTTCATAGAGTAAATCTTGAAAAGAACAAATAAATTTTTTGAAACAAAAAGAGCCCGAATTTCAATTTGAAGACTCTCAACAGACACTGTTAAGGACTTTCCAAATTTGAGGTTTCTTGAATAATAATTTTATGTTTAACTTTATATTTGTTGTCTTGAATGAACAACAGGCAGATAGAAAGCGTTAAAAATTTTCAATTTCGGTTTTTTTTGATCAAAATTTGTAAATTGGAAAAATCATTTCTCTAACTAACTAAATTCAATATTTCCCTTGAAAGGGTTCCAAGACAAAATTTTTCTAATGTCTGGTACTTTTCACTTCATATTAAAATATTATAGAGTTACTCAATACAGTCAGTTCCACTTTTAAGACACAAACTTTGAACCAAATTTAAGACACACGAAAAATCCCAAATTAAGGCACAACATTCAAATTCTAGTAAAATAATTTGTGTCGAATAAAATTCCAAAAAATATTAGATACTCTTTGAATTAGAAGTCTCAAATTTAGTCACTTCAAAATTCTCTCTTTAACAGATTAGATGAGATTTCATCTAACCCTTAACAATAAACCAAAATTCCAAAAAATGTGCTTTAACTTGAGATTTTTTTGTGCCTTAAATTTCGTTCAAAGTTTGTGTCTTAAAAGTGGAACTGACTGTAATACTAATATTTAAAAAATAAATGGGAAAGAATTTTCACTGCATCTTTCAGAATTCTTTTTCAAATAAAGATCACAAATGAAAGCCTACTTGTTTCAAAACTCGATTTGTAAAAGAAAAATAAGAGAAATGAGGCGAATATTTTTTTTCTTCTCATTTAAAAGGCAAATACCAGTAGGATAAATAAACTTGAATATAATCTGGATTTTTAGAGAAAAATGAAGTTAAATAGTTAGAGTTTTTAAATTAACCTTGGTTTGTTCAAGAAAATGCAAAATTTTTTGGATCAAATTATGATTAGTTTAATTTTCATCAAAATACAAAAAAATATCAAAAATTTGCAATATTTTGAATTTGTTTCTGAAAATAATTTTGCAAATCATTTTTATTTGTTAAAGAAGTAGATCTATGGTGAATTTTTTTTTCCAAAAAATTTCAATTTTCAGAATCAATGAAAAATTCGTTTATTTGTATGGATTGAGTACTTTGATTTTTCACGATAACTATGAACTTTAAAAAAAAATATGAAAGCGTTTATTTTTTCTCAAAGCTCCACTCTCGTTTTTCCAGACATTTACATTATTTCTTTGAAAATTAAGTTTAGTAACATGCTGTTATTTATGAAATTTGAAGCAGAGAGTTGTTTTTTCGACAAATTGTAAAATTGTTTTTTTTTTCACTTTTTTGTTTTTTTTTTTTACTTTTTTGGGTTTGTATTTTAATAAAAAAGAAAAATAATTGTTCTTCAAAAGTACTTTTTATTTCATTTTTTTAATTTTTCCTCTGAAATTTTAATTGTGAAGATTAGTTAAATTTACAATTTTTTTTTAAAGAATTTTTTGAAGCATTTGAACTTCAAGAGTAACAATATAATTTTCAATTAAAAACAACATACTCAAAACTCGGGGTTTGTTGTCGCTAACATAATCTCTTAATACATAGAATTCCAATAATCCTCATAAAAACCAAAATTCGGATAGTACTTAAAGACTATCTAAGAAAAAGTCACTATGTGGTGTATATGAATTAAAATATTGTGGAATTATACCCTTTAACTCTTGATACCCAAAAGAAGTTTAAATTGAAATTTTCAAATTTTGACCTATCATGATTCTTAATTGTATGTTGGTTACATTTTCCACAGCCCAACTATTATTGATAAGACTAGATTTTTTCAAAGGTTTTTTATTGAAAACGAAACAATACTTACCTTAGAAGAGTAATGGTTGTGTTTGTGGAAATTACTACTAACTTACAATTATAATTTGATCCAATCAATTTCCAAAAAAAAATGAAATTTAATAGTTCTTTTTTTTTATTTATTTATTTTAAAGAGGAAATTAATTTCCTCTTACAACCGTTAGTGTTTTTTTTTTTTTTTTAATTCGAAAGAATAGAGTAAAATCTTAAATCTTCTTTTTATTTCTAAAATAATAATAATTTTTGTTAGTTTTTTTTTACTTTAGAAATAAACCGAAAATTCAATAAATTTTCTTAAATCAAAAAAAAAAAAAAAACAGCTATTAACTTTTCCAGAGTTTAAAAGAATTGAGTAAAATCAAAAATTTCTACTCTATTCTTTGGAATTCTGGAAAAGATAGGCACTCCACGGCACTCACCTAATTTCTAAAATTTTTGTTTAGAAATTTTAATAAAGAATCATAATTTTCTTTATCATTAACCAATGACAAGATGAATAAAGAGTCTTTATGCCGAATAATATCAAAAATATTATCCTTATTGTTTTTGTTAATATGGATTAATTCTTTAATCCAAATTGTCCGGATTTTTTTCATAGAATGGGCAGTTCCATAAAAAATGATCGATATCTTCAATGTTTTCTAAAGTTGAAATATTTTTTGCATAAATTACAAGATTTTGTTTTTATTTTATTCTTGTCATAAACATAAGAATATCTATTTAGATAATTTTTGAAATTTCTTAATTTTAAGATGGAAGTAGAACCCTTCCATTTTAAACTATTTTTTGTAGTTGAGTTTTTTTTAATTTGAGAAATGAAAAGAAAATTTATGAAATTCTCTTTTCATTTCTCAAATTAAATAAAAAAAACAATGTTATCTTTTCTAGAATTCAAAATAATGCGTGAAATCTTTGATTTTACTCTATTCTTTTAAATTGTAGAAAGGTGCTGTTATATTTTATTGAGTTTTCTGTTTATTTGGAAAATCAAGATATTTTACAAATAAAACAGAAAACCTCAAGAAAACGCCCATTAGCTTTTCCAGAATTTAAACGAATTGAGTAAACATCAAGAAAAGCGCTGATAGGTTTTTTATTTCTTGAATTAAAAAAAAAACTACGCAATTGACAAAACTCTACGGCACGGCTGTTTGTTTATATTGCTATTATACCTAACAATTTTTAAATATTCTTGACCTTTTCAATCCCGAACTATTTATTATTAAGTTTTCTCTAAATTTATTCAGGTTTACATCTAGCAATTACAAGTTTTCTACTTTCCAATTAATATTTTCGTTAATTTTTTTCTTGGAAAATTTTAAATTTTTTGATAAATTTAATAGTCCTTTTGGATATCAAGAGTTAAAGTCTATAATTCCACAATACGTTAACTCATATACTCCGCGTAGTGGATTTTTCTTGGATGGTCCTTAATTGAAAAATAAATTTAACAAAATTTTCATACGTCTTACCTTAATAATATTTGAATTTCAATAATTACAAAAAGGTAATATAACCAATCCAGTGTATTAAAGCGTTTAACTTTTTCCAAAGATATTTTCATGTAATTTTAGAAAGAGAAATGTTAATTTTGTTCTTTTTATTTTTTGTCATGTCAAAGTATTATTAAAAAAAGTTGATATGAAAACTATCGGAAAAAAATCAAATCGAATATTATTAGAAATAAAATTTTATATTCTTGAAAATCACTAAAATAATTTTTATAAAATACCTTCAAAATGAATAATCCAATGGTGGTCTATTAATTAATTACAATAAATGTCCTTTGGTAACACAATCGGTTTGTTAGCAAGATATTTATGAATTTTATATAATAAACAATTTTTTTTTTTTTTTAATTAAAATTGTCTTTTTTTAAAAAAAAAAACAACCAAATTTTACTTAATTTTTTCGAATTTTTTAGGTTTTTGGGAATTATCAGGAATTTTTTAATATTTTCAGAAATAATTCAGAATTTTGGTAAAAAAATAAAAAAAAAAAAAAATTAATAATTGGTAGAACTGTAAAAAGATAATTTATTCATTAAATTTTTGAATTGTTATTAAAATCTTCATATTGGTGATTATCCCAACCATTTTTAAAGAGTGCGAATCTCTTTCAAAAATTTTATATATCATGATATTTATGCTGATTGTACTTTCAAAAATGTACAATTTAGAACTAATTTTTATCAAAAGCTAACTTTTTGTTGGCAATAATTTTTTAAATTTAATTTTTTTTTCCCATTTAGTATCCAAATGTAATTAATGGTTTAACAAAAAGAAAAAAAACGAAATTTTTTTGGATGTCTGTTAAATTTAAATATCTTTTTCCGTTCGTTTGTTTATTTTGTCATGGTGAAACTAATAATTCTTAAATATATTCAAAAATAAACTAAATTCCAAAAAAATTGAGCACACTTACAATAGTTTAAAGAATAACAATACTACATTTTCCATTTAATTTTGGAAATAATTTTCATTTTATAAACTATTTCATTTTTTGTCTTTTTTATTTTTTCATTTCCTTTTTTCCAGTTACACAATCTGTGTCATTAGATCTTGAAAAAAATTTTTTTTTCTAATGATTTATAGAAGGTTAATGTTGGGTTTGTTAAATAAACAATCACAAATATAATGAGTTAATGGTATCTTATCATTTGATCTATCAATATTTGTTGGAATTTCAACAAATTTCGCAATACAATTTTTTGTTTCACCCATTTATTCATTTTGGAAAAACCTATAATTATTTTTTGGCTTTTTTATTTTTTCTATTTTGGATGAACAGGATTGCATATATAAACATTAATATTGGGTAACTTAAACCTGATTTACTATTATGTTTGGAAAAATACAATATATTGTGATTTTTTTTTGCCGAACTTTGATTATGTCGTGTCCAAATTTTTGGAATGGGATTTACTTGGTCTGTGTGATAAATAAAAATTTTCTGATTATTATCAAATGTCTTTTTTTGTTAGATATTTTCCTTATAATTACTATAAACTCTTAGAAGGATATTACATATATTTATTATTTTATTTTTAAAAACTTAAATTTTAATCTTTATTTTTAATATTATTATTATGGTTATGATTATTATTATTATTATTATTATTATTATTATTATTATTATTATTATTATTATTATTATTATCCTATAAATAGATCAATTGTAATTATTTTCAAATTGTATTTTTTTTTTTATTAATTTAAAAATATTTTGGCTGGGTTTTTTAATTTTATCTGATTGGGAAACTGTGATTAACTTGAAACAATTATGATTTGGCATTCTATTAAATATTAATAACACATTTTTTTTTTCTTTTTTTTTATAGGGGTTCAAAATACAAAAGGATGATATATTAATCAGTTTTTTACCATTAGCACATATCTTTGAAAGAATAACAGAGTGGTGGATGACTTCTGAAGGTGGTTCAATTGGTTATTATTCTGGTAATCTTAGTAGACTGGCTGATGATATTACTGAATTAAAACCAACTGTTATGATTGGAGTGCCAAGAGTTTTCACTCGGTTATATGATCGTATAATGAACACTGTTAAAAATAAAGGAAAAATTGAGAGATTAATTTTTGATAAAGGGTTTTCTGCAAAAACAAAAAATATTTCTAAAGATAAAAACTCTGTATTTTGGGATCTGTTAGTATTCAAAAAAATTAAAAAAAGACTTGGTGGAAGAGTAAATTTAATTATTTCCGGTTCTGCGCCATTATCAGAAGAGCATCATAATTTTTTAAGAGTTTGTTTTACAAAAAATGTTTCTCAAGGATACGGGTAATAATTCAATTTTTTTTTTTCTTTTTTTATTTCCTTCATTCTATTTTTTAAACATAATTTTTAAGGGATCTGCCCTCTTCATAAATTTTCATAATATATAAGTAAATAATAATTTTAATGTCATAAATGTAATTTTTGTGATTAAAATCGATTTTTAACTGCTGGAGGGGGGGGATGTAAACTCTTTTTCAAATAAAAGGGCACAAAAAATTTCAAGAATTATTCATAAGTGAATCAAATTAATTGTAGTATCATTCTAAAATCTAAGAAACGCCATAAAGCATAAAAAAGCACTCAACTGAATCTTTAAAACTCATTAAAACAAAACAATAAAAATTAAAATTCAATATTTTAAAAATTGGTGTGCCCTTTTATTTGAAATGAGAAATCTCGTTTTGTAAATTGTAATGAAAAAAATTATAAACCCCATAAAAAACCTTTGAACAAGGCGAATTGGGGAAAAGTTCTCTACATTTAATTGATAATTCTTTACACGTCAAACTTTTGTTCTTTAAAGTCTCATTTTCAAGATAAAGCCGCAATTCATCTGATATTTTGTTGGAATGTTTTTTCTTTATTTCTCTTTTCTTTGTTCCATGCATTAATCCAATAATGGTCTTTCTTAATTCCTATATCTAGCTCATTCGAAATCAAACTTAAACTGTTTCCACTTATACACTGGTAGATTATTTCCAAATTGGTTTCTTCTTATCTTGCTTTTTCATTTTCCAACTGTTCAATATCCAAAAATAAAAAAGGCAAAAAATGAAAAAATGAATAATTAAAATGAAAATCACCAATAAGTAATTATCTTATAAACAATCAAATTCGATGGTATTGACGATTTGAGAGGTGTGCCCTTTTGTTTGAAAAATAGTTTACTTAAACAATTATCCAACACTATTACAAATTTAAAAAAAAACAAACAAAAATTTTTTTTTAATAAAAAAAGCCGAAAAAGTGCAATTCAAAATATTAGTAAAAAAATTTTTTTAAAAATCACCCAACGTGAATACTTTTAATATATGAAAAATAGCATTACTCAATACTATTTAAAAGTTAAATAATATTTTAAACGTGCATCGTTTGGGTATTTTTTAAAAAATCCAATTAAAATTTTTTAAATTGGAAAAACTAACAAATAAAACTTCAGTTCACTCAAAGAGTAACCAGTCAAAAAGAAATGAGAAAAATTCACTTTTTTTTTGAAGAATCAACCAATATACGATTGTTTAGAAATAATAGAAATAATTAACTTAGGAGTGGAGTTGATATTCATAAAAGGAATATCCGAATAAATTCTAAATTTTCGAAAAAAATAATATAAAAAATATTTTTTGGACCACTTTCATTCGAATACCTCATACAAATTTTCTCAATTTCTTTGGAAAATTAAAATTGTTGGTAATAAGATTTTTAATAGTAAATGTATTCATTTTAAATGAAATTACCAAGAATCAATTTTCTTATAGTTAAGATAGATTTTCAAACATTTTTTTTTTTCTAAATTTACTTTAAAAAAAAGAAAAAGAAAAAGAAAAAATTGACTAAAATTAGAAAAAATGATCTGATCTAAAAATTGAAATTTTTTGAATACTATAAATAAGTAGCAAAGATATTTAAAATGGAGGGGTTCAACTTCAATTTGAAAACTCAGAAATTTTACAAATTACCTTAACATATATTTCATATGTTATGAACAAGGTCAAATCAAAATTCTGTAAATTCTGCAAATTATGTAAACAATTTAGAAATCATTGAAGATTTAGACCGTTTTCTATGAAATTGCTCAGCCTATGAAAATAATCGCAAAATCTGGATATCTAAATTAAAAAAAATTAATATATCTAATATATTAAAAAATAATAATATTTCTAATATTATAATAAAATAAGATTCAACGTGCTTATTAGCCTTAATGGGTAATAAACTTATTTTTGAGTCTTTAATGAAATTCCTAAATAAAAATTGAGGAATTCTGGCAAACAAGAGGGATTAATAAACCCTCCCTTAAATAATAAAAAAAAAAATTAAAATTTTTTTTTGATAATAATCTAGGATAAAATTCTACAAAACATCTCATGTCATTATAAAGTGGGTAAACATATTTGAAAATCAGTTTACAAATTGAAAATTTGTTTGGAGAAGAATACCTATCAAAAACTCATAGAATTTATTCTATTTCTTCAATTAAACTGGCACTCTTTGACTAGAAAAGAGTTTGAATTAAAGTTGTGAGATTTTATTACCAAAATTTATTGTCCGCTTATTCCCGCTTAATATTGTATTTGAAGCAATATAAATTTTTGTTTTTTACTTATGTTTTCACAAGATTTATACAAATAATTTGTAAATCTAAAAATAAAATTCATAAAGAGGCACATTGATTGAAAATGGTGTTATTTTTATTGTGTTGTTTTTTTTTAAACAAAAATATATTTTATGTTTTTTATTTTTGTGATTTTTTTTGAAAAATTGGTTTTTTGTGAAAAATCAAAATGAAAATGCTGTGATTGTATATATTTTACAAAAATGGGTTTTTATTTGTATTTTTTTAAATAGACAAAAAAATTTTGAATGTATAAAGATATTTGAAAAATCTTAAAAAAAAACAAATAACTAAAATTTTTAATGGAATTGAACTTTTTTACTAAAAAATTATTGAAAATAAAAAAGACTAACTGAAACTACTGCTGCTGGTGCGTTGGGTATACTTGGGGGTTTGTCTTTGGGTAATTGTGGACCTCCAAAGCCATGCTGTGAAATTAAACTTGTTGATGTTCCTGAGATGAATTATAAATCCAAAAATAATGTTGGTGAAATATGGATTCGAGGTCCATCCGTTTTCCAAGGCTATTTTAAAGACGAAAAAAAAACTCTACAAGTCTTAACTGAGGATGGATGGTTTAAAACTGGTGATATTGGAAGATTTAATGAAAATGGTACCTTAAGTATAATTGATCGAAAGAAAAATATTATCAAGCTTTCAAATGGAGAGTATATAGCTCTTGAACAGCTTGAATCCATATTTGTACAAAGCCGAATTATTACTCAGATCTGGGTTTATGCAAACTCCTTTGAAGATTTTCCTGTTGCAATAATTGTGCCTGATCTTAATGCTTTAAAAATTAAAAAGGAAAATTTAGAAGAAGAAATCAAAAAGCCTCAATTTATTAAACGCTTGAAAATGGAAATTTTTAAATTAGCAAAGCAATTCCAATTGACACCTTTTTCAATACCTAGAAACTTCTATATAGAAAGTAATCTTTTTACAATTGAAGATGATTTGATCACAGATACAATGAAATATAAAAGGATCAATTTGCTAAATAAATATCAAGAAACTATTAATAACCTTTATAAAGAAATCCATGAAGAAGAAGAAAAGAAAAATAAATCTCAATTAAAAGAAAAAAAATAATAATTTACAGATGAATTTGCGTTTGTGTTTGTGTGCGCGTGAATACTTATATGCATAATTAACAAAATTAATTATAAAAAAAAATTTTTTTTTGATCTTTTAATTAAAAATAAATGATTTTCTGAAATTATAAAACTTTTGAAATAATTTGGGTTTGTTTATTAATTAATTTTATTATTTTTTGAATAATTCGAAATAATAATTTTTTTTATTAAATTTAAAACCTTATTGTTTTTTTTTTTTTCTTATGATATTACAGCTGTTTTAGATAAGTGTGTACCAAAAGTTTTATTAGATGTTGACTGAACTGATTAAAACATATGAATTAGTCAGTTTTAAGCCCTACTTATAAAACTTCGAGTCCACACTTTTTTAAAACAGCTATACAAAATTTAAAAGAATTTAAATTCAAATACAATATTTTCCATTTTTAGGACGTTTGGTTTTACAGAGATGGGAAAGTATAGATTAAAATCTATTGTTTTACTTAATTCTCTTGAATTCTGTATAATTTAGGTATTTGGTTATACACTTTATATCTTAAAATCGTGTGATAACTCAACGGATTGTGATATTATATTTAATCCCCAGACATTGGTAAATATTTTATATTGGCTTTTTAATTAATCCATCTATTACAGTAACAAATTCCAAACCAATTAATGATATATCTAAATTCAAAAGGCTATTAATTCTATTTATAAACTATTGTTCAAAAATTTTGACTCATAGTATAATGTTAATTGGAGTTGTTTTGAGGATTTTTCACTGTATTCTTATCAAAAAAGTATTTTCAAATTTTTGGATCAGAATTCATTTTTTCAAATTTTCTAATTTTTGTTTTGCTCTTTCAATTTGTTGTTTTTCTTTTTCTTTTTTTTTTTCTTTTTCAATTTCTTTTTTTTTTTCTTTTTTTTCTTGAATTTTTCTTTATTTTGTTTTTCTTTTTTTTTTTTTTTTTTTTTTTTTTTTTTTTTTGATGCTTTGTTTTTTACAAATTAAGTGTGGAAAAACAAAGAATTTGGAAAGGCTAATAATCATTTAGAAATTTTCGATGATGTAATATCTTGTAAAATGAATATAATCATTTGTAAAAAATCTCGTTGTTAACTTTTTTTTTGTGAAAATTTAGTAATAAAAATCAAAAATGTTCATTCCAACAAATGTTGTTCACTTTTTTTTAGATTTTGGTTTTGTTTTCATTTCCTTTTCCAGTTACGCAATCTGTTTTGTTTGATCTTGAAATTTTTTTCGATGGTTGATAGACGGTTAGTGTTGAGTTTGTTAAATTGGAAAATCACATACAATTAGTCCATATTATCTTATCATTTGATCGATCAACAGTTGTTTGTGAAATGTCAACAAATTTACCAATACATTTTTTGTTCAGCTCGTTTCAGTAATTGTAGCTTATTTTTTTTATTTCGTTTTATATTTTTTCTACTATTTGTATGAAAATTATTACTAATAAAACATTAATATTAGGCAAATCAAATGTGGTTTTTTATTATATTTAGGAAAATATAATAAATTGGTTTTTATTTTTGCCTATTTGTGATTTCGGATGTGTCAAAATTTTTGGAATGGGGTTTAATATCTAAAAAAAAAACTAAAGACTCAATATATGTATTATCACTAGTGGTTAATAGACGAATTTGTGGGTCTTTCTTAAATTTTCTTTATAATAATTAAAGAATTCGGGCAAATAAAATGTGTTAATAATTCATCCCTTAAAAAATAAAATAAAAAATAAAATAAAATAGCTTTTTTTATAAACATGCAATTAAGTTTATAAAAGGGGGCTTCCATAAAAGTACTATAACATCTGATTCAATCATATCCACAAAAAAATAAATAAAAAAATGCCTTTTTTTTTGACTAGAGGGTTTAAAAAAAGGTGGTTAGACGAAAATTAAATAAACAATAATAATACCAAGACTTTGAATACATGGGATATTGATTATATTGTAAATAAACTTTATTATTAATGATGAAATGTTAATAAAGTATTAGTTTTATCATACTCGTAATACTAAATTTTATTTTTTCAGACTAGTGTATAACTAAAGTAAAAAAAAAAACTTTTTCTTTTCATTCTTTAAAGAAAAATTATCTTCTGTTTTATAATTCTTCCTGTTTAATGCCCCTCATAAAAAACTCTAAACAAATGGTTGGTGTTTCAGGAAGTGCCATCAAGTGCAGTAGAGCACCTAGGTTTTTTTAATTTAAGAAAAAAAAAAAAAATTAAAAAAAAACTAACGAAGCTGTCCTAGGTTTTCCAGAATTTAGAAGGATTGAATAAAATGGAAAGTTTTGCTCTATTCTTTTAAATTAATTATACCTAACGAAAGGTGTTCCTCAAGTGTCGTAGAGTGTCGCCAAGTGCCGGAGAGTACCTAGCTTTTCCAGGATTTAAGAAAAAAAAGAAAAATTAAAAAAAAAAACTAACGAAAGTGTCCTAGGTTTTCCAGAATTTAGAAGGGTTGAATAAAACGGAAAATTTTACTCAATTCGTTTAAATTAAAAAAAACCTAACGGAAAACAGGTGGTAATTTTATTGAATAACCTCACCTCGATAATAAAAAAAAAAAAATGAAAATAAAATAAAATAAAAAAAAAAAATATCGCGATTTTATGTAATATCACTATTTATTAAACTTTGTCACGTTTTATTAAGCTTTGTCATGAATCGAATAAAGAAATCACAAATTCTTCTGGTATTTTTTCGTTTTTTATTCATTTTCAGTTTTAATTGCTCTCTTAAAAAAAAATAATGGGTTCTGGTGTGCAAGAGAAATTATATTTTTTCATAAAATAGCATATAAGGATTTGATTTAACGATTTGACTTTCCTCCATTTTAATTGCTTTGTCGTCTGATATTCCCCACCACCCTTCTTCTTTTTTGTTAACAATGGCGCTATACCTACCAGACCTTAATCTTTCCCCATCGTGGGTGATAATTGCGTACAGCTGGTAATTGCAATTGTTCCTTTGGAATTGTAAAGGGAATTCGATATGGCTCGTGTTTTTCACGATTTGGTAATCTTTATTAAACGACATCCTTTTGAAAAGAACGATCAGCAATTTGGGCCAGCGTGTGATGTTTGTTTTGCAGACTTGTTCTGTGTTTTTATTGCACTTCTCGCAATTTATGCAATTGTCTTTCTCAAAGGTCTCTTCACAAAGCAGCTGGTTCACAAGATCTTCAAAGTTTTGGATTGGGTACTGTTCCCCCAGCGTCTCGTATTCGTAAGGCTTTAGTTGGCCTAAAAATTCTTTTTCAAAGTCCTGATCATTTTCCTGCCTTTGCTTTTCTTTTTCTTCTTCTTCCTTGGTCATTTTCTTTGGTAACTCATCCCTACCTTCCGGTACCTTCTCTTTTGGTTTCGGGTTTTGAAACAATTGATCTGGCATCTTTAATGGCAAACACATATCTAAAAAAATCTCGTTTTTGTTTTTTTCATTGCCACACTCTTTGCAAATATATTTTTTGCAGATGTTCCCTTCAAACAATTGATGAATGATGGTCTTTTTTTGTTTTTGTTCTTCTTTTTCTTTTTGTTCTTCTTCTTGTTCTTCTTTTTCATTTTCAGTTTGTTTTTGGTTTTCAGTTTGTTTTTCTTTTTCTTTTTCTTTTTCTTTTTCTTTTTCATTTTCTTTTTCATTTTCATTTTCTTTTTGGTTTTCGTTTTGTTTTTGTTCCTCTTTTGTTTTTCCTTTTGCAGACTTAAACTCTTCATCAATTTTTGATAATAAAGAAATAAAATAATCATGTGAATCCTGCCGACGATTAGGTAGGTATTCTGGATACTGCCTCCTCATTCCAACAAGTAAGCCCCTTGGCCAATATAATCTTGGGTTTTTTGTTGGGTTGATTGAATTCATATAAATTAAAAATTTTCGTAAGGAGCGAGACAAGGGCTTTAATTCTTCTTCATCTTGTTCCTCAAAAAATTTTGTTAAAAGAGGTGTGTGTGCAAGAGTTTGGCAGCAAGAAGCAAAAAAGCAGGTGTGTCCCATATTTGGTAACAGTTTTAAATTTGTTTTTTTCATTTTGATTTGGTAATTTATTTTGTTTTTGTGTTTATGAAAAAATAAATCTTTCTTAATTGTCACTTTGATCCTTTATTGTGATTCTTTTCAAAACTTAGTGTTTTAAGTAATCCATTTTTTGACAAGACTTGTTTTTTGAGATGGTGTAGTTGGTTGAAAGAAAAAGTAAATTTATTTTGGAATATTTTTTGTTCGACATTTACTCAAAGTCAACTCGCAAAATAAAAAAAGTCTCAAATAAAATTGTATTGAATAAGAGTATAAAAAAAGTGTGTTGCAAAATGAAGAGTTCAACATCCTATGATTCAAAAAAAATATAAAAAGAATAAATTGCAAAATCGGGGAATCGAACCCCGGCCAACGGTTTGGAAGACCACCATTCTGCCACTGAACTAATTTTGCTATTTACATTTAAAACTTGCATTTTCTAAATTATAAGGTTTGTCAATAAAAAAATTCTTTTTTAAGGAAATTAAGAAACTAAAAAAGCTACTTAATTGTTAAATAAGAAAAACTATATACTAATTAATTCTCTCTGAAAAAATACATAATTCCAATATACCTCCACAAAAACTAGTCTCTAACCATTTTATCAAACTCAAATTATTACCATATACCAACAATTTTTTTATAATTATTATTTTCATTTTAACACTATATATCTATTATTAATAAATTTTACTTATATAATAATTTTTATATTTTAAATAACCAAGATTAATTCTCTTTTCCAAAATATCCAAAATATTTGAAATTATATTCCTGGTTCGAATTGGGTTTTTGTAAGTCGGGCAATTTACCAGTAAAATTTCCAAAGATAGGGTAAATATAAAAGCACTTTTTTTAGCCTATAGAGCAGGTCCCACCTGGTAATATTCAAATACATATATCTATTTACCCTGGGTTCTAATGTATCAGAAAATGTAATTGAAAGGACTTGGAAAATTTAGATTTTAATACTCAAAACTTCGCAAGTTAATTTCCAATTTGCATCAAATTAATTCTTAACAAAACAAAATAATTTCCATAAAAAAATATATAATAAATTAAATTTCATAATAAATGGCCCATCTTACATTTGAATTTTGAATTGCTTTTGTATCGTTTTGAAGTTTTTCCTCTCACAACGAAAAGTTTGTAAATAAGTCATTTTTTCTCTTTTTTATTTTTTCGGCAGTGTTTTGTTAAAATGGGTAATGAAAAGAAAAATTGGAAAGAAGTAACAGATGAATTAATGAAAATTTTGGTTTCAAATCTGAAAAAGAGATTTGATTTAGTTATTCAAATGGAAGGAGAATAGATAAATGGGTTTTTTTAATTTTTTAAATTTTCTATTTTTTTATATAATGCTTATTTCAAAATAAATGTCCCCAATTTTTTTTAACTGTTTTTTTTATTTTTTTTTTCTTTTATTTTTAAACAAAAAATAAATATCTCTTGAGTATAGTATTGAATATTAAAATCTAAATTTTTATATTATAATAGATAACTTCAATTATTAAAAATATTTTTCTTTAAAATTTGATTTTTAATGGGCCAATTATTATGAAAGATAAGTTTATATTTTATTTTCAAGTCATTATGGTGAAATTTTTTTTTCTGAAATTGAAAAAAACTTTTTAGTAATTTTTTTGAGTACCTAACACAAATCAAAAACCAAACAACCTATGTTGTACGATCGATCTCCAAAAATAAACAATTAAAGATGTGGACATTTTGAGAAAAAAGTGCCAAAGAGTTACACTCGATTTCCAATTAGAATGGTTCTGAATTACAATTTTGAAAAAAACTATGTCAGTTTTGAAATGTTGCTCTTGAGACCTTTTGAGATCTCGATGACTTTTTTTTTTCTTTTTTTTCATTTTTTAAATGAGTTATTTTTATAATAAGAATATTACATAATCCTTATTTGGTCAAATTTAGAGAGTTACAAAACTACCACAACCCGGATTAAATTGGATTAAATTGATGTGAACTTCAAGAAAGCAATTAGTTTTAAATTAAAGAAATTTAACCATTTGTTAATAGAAAATGAGAAAAGATGAATTTTTTTTTCAAATTTTGATTTTTTGAAATTGAGAACTCTTTTAAATTTTTTTTTCTAATTTAAATTTTTTGTCAAAGAGATCCAATGAAATTTTTTTTTTGTTATTTGAATTTTGTCAACCAAAAGAAATCCTATTTTATAATACCCTATTTTTGGTCTCAGATCACCCCTTGAGGATGGAGCATATTCACGATAAATGACGAGCCCCTTAAGTATTAACAATTTGAAATTTTACACGATTTAAAAAACTTAATTTTGAAAAGATGATTGAATATACTGTTCCCTTTATTTTACAACAAATAGTAAATGATATATGTTTTTGTTGATAAAGAAAATAAAAAGTTTGAAATTTCAAAAATTAATTTGAATTTTCAAACAATTTTTTTTTCAAATCAACTTCTGAAGAAAAAATAAAAAGAAAAAAACTGAATAAAATAGAAAAAAATATTGTTTAATTAATTTTTATTTATAATTTTAATAAGACTTAAGTGTTTTAATAAAAAAATTTATCAAATTAAAGTTTGTCTCCTCTAATTTTAACTGCTAAGGAAAGATCACGATCCATGATAGTGACTCTTTTAGCATGGATTGCACAGAGATTTGTGTCTTCAAGTACACCAACAACATAAGCTTCTGTGGCTTCTTGTAAAGCTGCGATGGCTGCGCTTTGGAAACGAAGATCACCTTTATATTCTTGGGCGATATCTCTGACGAGTCTTTGGAAAGGAAGCTTTCTTAAAAGTAATTCGGTGGATTTTTGGTATTTTTTGATTTCTCTCAAGGCAACTGTACCTGGTCTGTATCTTCTTGGTCTTTTGGTACCTTTTTCTCCTTTGGCACCTTTAGTTCCCTTCGTACCTTTTGTACCTTTTGTCCCCTTGGTTCCTTTTCTTCCTTTTTGTCCCTTCTGTCCTTTGGTTCCTTTTCGTCCTTTTTGGCCCTTTCTACCTTTTTGTCCTTTTTGTCCTTTTTTTGGGCCTTTTCCTCCTGTGGATTTTCTTCCTTTTTGTCCCTTTTGTCCTTTGGTTCCTTTTTGTCCTGCGTGTTTTGTTCTTGCCATTTTTAATTAATTTGTAATTTAAATGTAAAAATATAAAAAATGATTTTGAATTCTTGAAAAAATCTTTTAAACAAATTTATTTTTCAAATCGGAAAAATTAAACACTAAATATGTATATATTGAGTTTGTTTAGTAATCTTTTCCATATTTTTTTGGTTTTTTATTCAGTTTTTCTTTGTTATTATAAAAAAAATATAATTTTGAAAATAATCCAATAATTTTGCGATTTTAAAAATCAGAATATATATTAATTGTTAGAATTATTTCTTCAATATTTTATTATTTCTCTAAATCAAGTGATTAATTTTAATTTAAAAACTCAACCGTCTTTAGTATCGCCAAAGGATCTTTATACATATGATTTATTTTCACATCTTTTAGAATCTACTATTATTTGACATTTAAATGGGATAATATTTAATCTAATGTTCATTTTTTAATTCTGAAAGCAGGCTTTTGTTTAAGGATCCAACTTGATGAAATATACTTTGGTATATTTATTTCAATAAAAGGAAAAATTGTTACTATTTGAATAATAAATAGGAAAGAAATTTTTACTTTATTTTCCATTCTTTTTTTAACAAAGGAACATTTCAAAGATACCAATTGAAATGTTTGATTTCAGTTTATTTGTTTTGAGCTTTTTTATTTGATATCAGGGATATTTTAGGTAAACTATTAATTCTAAAGAAAATCTCAGTTTTGAGATAAAAAAAAGATATCAGTTGTACTTTTCACCTATTTGAATTTCAAAAACTAATCAAGAAAATATTGAGAGATCACAAATTTTGATCAATTTCTTTGTTGTGTGTTCAAAAAAAGAGAAGGAGAAAGGAGAAAGGAGAAAGAAGATAAAAGTTTTATCTGGTTTATTACTCTGATTGCAATTTTAATGAGGGTAACATTCACTTCATTTTCCATTTCCTTTTTGAAACAAATCCACAAAGTGCATCTTACTTCCTTCGAAGAAGTCTATTTGAAAAAGAAAAATATGTAAAAGGAAGTGTAAATTTTTTCGGGTTTGTAATTCAAATACCAGATCAAAATATTAGCAAATATTTATTGTTCATTACTGTTAAATTCTGATAAATTTAAAAAAATTTTTCTTTCAATTTCTATTTTTTTATGTTCAATGTAACGACTTTTCAAATAGTTTTTCGAAATGAATCTTTTGAAGAACCACCCAATTTGGCCAAGTTTATTAACTGTTAAATCAATAAAGTGCTTTATTCAAAGTTAAAGTATTGAAATGTAAAAAAATTGGAAAAGCAAGCAAATACTTGAAAAAATCTATTTGAATTAATCAATATTTAGGTGAACCATCTCTGAATGGGCAAAAAAGATTACCTTTTGTTTGGTGTAAGGAAGATTGATAAAATCTCAAAAATATACTTCTTCATTGATTTTGATAAGTTCTCTTGTTTTTTTACTCAAAGAATAAGCTTCAGTTTTTGAGAAATTGATAAATAAATTAAAGTTTGTAACTCACTAAATAAGAGTCTTGATTATAAAATGAAATAAAGGTACTGTGTTTATTTTTATACCGTAGAAATTGTAATTGTTCAAAAATATCCATACCAATTCTGTCATTTTCCAAGTTAAAGATTGAAAAATTTTTATTTCAGGTTACTGTTGAGAGAAAAATGTTTGACACAGAAAAATGGTTGGACAGCAATTTTAATTGGGAACATTACTAAAAATGATTTTTAATTTCATTCGTTTGTGAAATAACTAAAGAAAATAAAAATAATCAACTTATTAGAATAACGATTAATGTAATTCGACTTTTTCAAAACCTTATCTCTTATAATCTAAAGCAAGTTTAAAAATGACCATTTTCAGAATTAATAATAAACTTTACTAAAACTTGGATTTTTGTTCAAATAACATGATCTACTTTAGTTATCATCCTTTCAAATGAGTATTCTACACACACCACAGATTAATGAACTTGTAACACCTTTAAACCTGGATTTATATAAAAGTCACCTAGTTAACAATAGGATTTGATTTTCAATTTTACTAATTTTCCCAATTAAAAATGGTGTCCAACCATTTTTCTGTGTACAACATTTTTCTCTCAACAGTTATCAAATATTTCTCCTAGTATTGGGATAATAGTAGAAAAAAAAACAGATCTTCACACCATCATCTGATCATCAAAAGTTTGAGTTTTTTTAATTTAATCTCTTGATTTTTGAAACTTGTAGATAAAATTTATTGTTTTTAAAATTAAAAAAAACACAAAAGAAAAACCGCATTACCAGTGATAATCATCTCTAATAAATTGTTTCCAGGATCTTAAGTTTTTTCAACAAATAGTTAACTTATATAAATTGTTGCACACTCAAATGAGAAATTGTCATTTATTATTTGGAAAAAGACGGTAATTCGAAATTAAGTGAGAAATGACTAAAGCTCTTAAAAAATAATATAAAAAAAAAAACCTAAAAAAACTAAAAAATCAGAAAAAAATAAAAATTTCAGAAAGTTATTTATTTATAATGTCTTTTCCTTCATGAAACAGAAAGATTAATTAAAAAAAAAATATAGGATTGAAGGAATAGAAAATTTGTAAAAAAAGAAACCGGATCTTTAAAAAATTTAATCATCCTTGTGTGTAGCATTTGAGTATTTTGTTACAGCTTTGGTTCCTTCAGAAACAGCATGTCTAGCAAGTTCACCTGGTAACAATAATCTTGTTGCAGATTGAACTTCGCGAGATGTGATTGTTCCTCTTTTGTTGAATCTAGCCAAGTTTGATGCTTCCATTGCAAGTCTTTCAAAGACATCCATTACGAATGAATTCATGATCCTCATTGCTTTGTTGGAGATACCAATTTCTGGGTGGACTTGTTTTAAGACTTTGTATACATATGTTGAGTATGTTTCTACTCTTCTTTTTCTTTTTTTGGTTTCGTCTTCCTTGTTAACTGTTTTTTTGGACATTTTTAATTTAATTAATTAATATTTTGTATAAAATAAAAAAAAATGATTTTATTTTTGTTATTTTTTTTTTTTAACATTTTTTTTATTTTTTATTTTGAAAAAATAATCCAATATTTTTATGATATTTATAAAAACAAGTTCAAAGAAATCAAAATTTCATCAAGATTTAGTCAAATGATCGAGATGATTCAATCAAACTCTTACATTTGAATAACCAGTATTTTTCTAATTAATCTATTGAAATCACAAACCAAAAAAGATATTGTGTTTGCTAATTTTTTCTTGATCTTTTTAAATGCTAGAATTTTATTTCCCATTGAATAACTCCTCTTAAAATCGATATTTAACCATCCAAACATGTATTCTTTGACACTATTATTGTAAAGATTTTGTAATTTTATATTTATTTAAATCAAAAGATTTAGATTTTATATTAAAAATTTTGATTCAATAATTATTATTTATTTGATTATTGACAAAAGAGAGAAGATACAGAGATTTTAAATTAAAGAATGGTTTGTATGAAAGGGGGATATCTTATTGCTGTGAAATAATGTAATTCATTCCCAATTCTATAGCTTAACTTTTTTTATTTTTCAAAAAATTATTTTCAATTGAAATTTTTAAATCGGAAAATTATTGGATTATTTTTTCAAAAAGTGAATTACCAAAAAATATTATATTATAAACTTACTTTATTATAGATTCAGAAAATTATTTGTTAAATAAGTTAAAATAAATAACAAAAACAATCAACGAACATTTTAGAACTCTTTCATCTTTTTTAGGAAAAATCTAACTAAAATTCTCAAAAGCAAAAATCACTTGAAGAAAATCATTTTTTTATTTTTTACCAATTTACACAATAAATCACTTAATAATATGTCTGGAAAAGGAAAAGGAAAAGGAATGGGAAAAGGAGGAGCCAAAAGAAGAAAAGCAATTCTTGAATCTGTCAAAGGGATCAGTCGACCAGCTATCAGAAGATTGGCCAGAAGAGGAGGTGTTAAAAGAATCTCAGCAACAATCTACGACGAAGTAAGAAATGTACTCAGGGCATTCCTTGAAAACGTTGTTCGTGATGCAGTCACATACACTGAACATGCAAGAAGAAAAACAGTTACAGTTTTGGATGTTGTTTATGCTTTAAAAAGACAAAGAAGAACCGTTTATGGTTATGGTGTTTAATTTATTATCACCTTTCTCATAATCTCTTTTATTCATGAGATCTATTTAAAGAAACAAATCCTTTTTTTTTTTTTTTTTGAAAAAGAAAAGTGTTTCTTTGCTAATTTAAAATAAACAATTTTTGAAACATCAAATTTTATTTTTACTTTTTTGATTTTTTTAATTATTTTGTTATATTACCTTCAACTAAAAGAACATAAAAAAGAACACATTAAGAATAAGATAAAATCTTGATTTTTAGAGATATTTATTAAAAAAATAAAATTGTATAACTACCAAAAAAGAAATTATATATCTCTTCAAACCAGTGAGTCTTTGTATTTAAATACAATTAAAGACGATAACAAAAACGAATTTATATTCAATAATACAAATCCATTACCAATTTTATTTAAGAAGTTAGTAATATCGTACATCTACAAAAAATGATATAAGTGACAATTTATTTAAAAGTTATTTTGATCAACTACACAATTTGGCTCTCTAAAACTTTAAAAAAATACAAAAATCAAAACTTTTCTATTTCTAAAATCTAAAAATATATTATCATGAAAAATATTATTTCAAAAAACAATCAAAATTTTTTGTATTTTGAAGGGAGGAAATTAATTTCCTCTTACCTGTTCTTTTTTTTTTTAATTTTTGATATAAACCAAAAATTTGTTTAATTTTCACACTATTGCTTAGATTAAAAAAAAAAACAAGAAAACATTGGTACATAGCTAGTTTGGAATAATAAAAGTGAAAAAAAAATTAGTTAGACAAAACTACAACTTTAATTATCATTTCATCCTTGTTAATTGAGTTTATTCACAATACAACCAACCTTCCAACTCTTAAAAATCTTGGGGCTGCTGTATTTATTGTTGTTAATAGTACCAAAATTTTTAAAAGTCACTCTAGTCGAGAAAAAAAGGTCTATTTTTCGTAAACAATTTTCAATGTCTGTGATAATGAATTTTCTTTAAACTCAGCTTTAGGATATTTTTTGAATAGATAATAACGTATAGTTTTGAAAACACCCTACTGATCTAAAAAAATCAAACACAGAAAAAAAAATAACTGATGATAAATATTCCGCATCCTAGGTTTTTTTTACTCTTTGGATTAAACTGAAAATTTATAAAATTTCCAGTTTATTACAAAAATTAAAAAAAACCTAACGGAAAATCAAAGAAAAAATATTTTTTCCAATTTAAAAGAACAAATAATTCTTTAATAGTAAAAATAATTGATCCCCTATTTGAAAGATATTTGTAAGATTTAAAACACTTTCAAAATAGAATAAAATTACCCATTTGATGGGAAGAAAAGAGTTTTCAAATTTTGTACAATTAAATAAAAAAAAAAACATCACTGGAAAATAGGAAAAGTGGATTTTCCAACTTAAATTGTAAAATATCTTTAAAAATATTTTTTGACCAAAGTTCTTTTATTAACCAATAGTGTTTATTCTTATTGGAGTTATTAAAAAGGGTAAAATTAGTAAATATTAAATTGCTTTTTGAAAAAATATTTTCATCATCGTGTAGGACACTTGATAATAATTTTCCTAATTTCTAAATTTTTGTTTAAAAGTTTCAATAAATAAAAATTTCAAACTTTATCATTGACCAACGCTAAATGAATAACAATTCCTGATTTTTAATAATAGCAAACATATTGCCCTGATTATTTCCGATAATTTGAATTAAACATTAAATCCAAACTGTTTGATTTTCTTTATAGAATGAACAGCCCATAAAAAATGATTGATATCTTCAAAAATATCACAGTTAAAATATTTTTGACATAAATTACAATATTTTGTTTTAATTTTATTTATCATAAACATAAGAATATCTAATTAGATAATTTGTGAAATTTCTTAATTTTAAGATGGTAGTAGATACTTTCCATTTTAAACTATTTTTTGTAGTTAGTTTTTTTTTTTAATTTAAGAAATAAACGGTAGAATTTATAAAATTTTAAGTTAATTTCTCAGACTAAAAACACCTAGAAACAACCACTGGTTTATATTGTTATTATACTTAATAATTTTTTAATATTCCTGACCCCCCACAGTTACCAAACCCAGAAAACGAATATTAACAAATTCATTGGATATTAAAAAAAAAACACCTTCTAATCCTTATATAACAAACTGATAAATTCAAAAAAAATAAAATAAATTATCATTTAATTTTTTTTTTCAAAATCCCCAAAAATCAGTTTGAATACCCACAATAAAAGAAATTAATTGGTTTAAATTTATAAAAGCTTTATAAAATTACTTGATTTTTTCCTCAAGTGGTGAGTTTTGTAAGGTAAGTTCTCAAGATTCAAAAAAAGGAAATTCAAGTAAAAAATATTATAAAATTTTTTTGAATAAATCAGTATTCTATAAATTATTAAAAATCAAAAATTTATGAAAGAATAAAACAATTAAAAACATATATATTTTTTACATAATTTATTTGTCGATCAATTTTCAAAATTAAAAATTGAATTTCATTCAAAAATTTAAATATTAAATTAAAAACAAAAATAAAAAAAATAATAAAAAAAAAAAAAAAAGGAAAAAAGAAAAAACGAGAAAAAGAAAACCAAAGTATTTAAATATCTATGATGTCAATATCTTGGTTTTGCACTATGTTTAACGAATTTTCATCTGCTTGTTGAAGGGAAGTGATTGTATACCAGTTAATATGATAATCGATTTTAAAATATTGCATCCAGTTTTTCTTAAAGCCGAGATCGAAGGGGTTTGACAGGAGGCCGTTTTGGTCTGTTAAATAGGGGTATCTTAAATAGTTATATTGTTCGTTTGGTGTTAGATTAGAGGAGATACGTTTGATTCTTTCGAAAAGAATTTTGGTTTCAAAATATAAAAAAAACAGTGATTCGACAAAAAACACAAAGTAAACTTTGGATTTTTCATAGATTGTAGGTATCAGCTGTAGGAAGGAATCGGGCTGATATAGCAAATGTGTGCAATAAATAAAGATCAATGTTGCTAGAATTGCAAACACTACAAACAAAAACAAATTAATACCATTATTGTCCCCGATTGTGGATCCTGTCCATGGGCAAAAATGGTCAAAGCAGGCCACGCATTTGTTTGAGTATTTATCATGCTTCGCCCTGAGGGGCTTTCGAAACTGGCAAGTTGAGCAAAACTGGTCTGGGGTCATTCCGCTTTTGACTTCTTGCAAGAACTGGTCTGCGTCAATGGAGGGCAAATTTAGATAGCCGGGGTCTCTATAGTAACTCAAAAACAACTGGTAAAGCATATAGAAATCGGTTAACAGCATGAGGATCAGCATCACTTTGAAGTTGATACCCTTTTTGATCCACAGTCCAGGGAAGACCTTCAAAAGAAAGACTAAAGAGCTACCAACGGCCACACAGGACGTCATCCCAAAGGGGCCCGTTGATCGCAATTTCTTCATCAAGATTACGGGCCACTGGATGAAGTTGTAAATCAACCACGAGACAACGGCCACAAGGAATAAGGCAAAATAAAAATTGAACATATGAAACAAGCCCGCGAAGAGCAAGGAAACCGCTGTTGGGTAGAAATAAAACCCCAGGGTGTATGCCCTTTCAAATTCATGCACCTTGCGATTCTTTTCAGAGAACGGGTACAGGCCGCTGTCACCATGCTTGGAAAGGATCATTTGCATGTACTCAACGCAGTCTTTGCTCTTGTGCTCCTGTGCGCATTGGAAGATGCTCTTGCCGTCATTGTCGACGATCGACAGATCGCACCCACTCAGGATCAGGAGCTGCAAGGCCTCAAAGCTATTGTTCGCTGCAGCGAGATGCGAGGGCGTCTTGCCATCGTTGTCCTGCAGATTGATATCTGCACGGTTCCGAACGAGGTACTCACACGTCTTGATCGAGTTCGACGCGCAGGCCCAGTGGAGGGGCGCCTGCCCGCTAATGTTTGGGAAATTGATGTTGAACGATTTCTTCCCCTCGGTGCAATTCAAGAGATAATGAAGAGACAGCACCCTGTTTTCTTGTGCCGTGTAGTGCAAGCAACTCGACTGTGAACTGATGTCGCCCAGGCCGATGTCGGCGCCGTTGTCCAACAAGAGCCTGACCTTGGACAAATTTCCCAGCGCAGAGGCAATGATTAACGGAGTGACACCCGTTGTCGTTGTGTGAACATCCAAATTGGGATCTTGCTTGAGCAAATACACCAAAAGGGATTCGTCAATTCTTGAAGAGCACCCTAAATGTGCAGGAGTAAAACCGTCTTGATCAGCAACATCCACATTTGCATTTTTGTTTTCAATCAGATCTTTAACTTTGTCTAAATTGTTATTTTCTGTTTGATAAATCAATAAATGATCTTTGCAATTTGAAAGGTATTCGTTTGGTTATTTTGTTTGGTTTTTGGGTTATGATTGGGTACAATGGGGTTGAACAATTTTTGTTTCGTTTGGAGTAATTTGCATTTGAAAAAAAGTAAGAATAGGAAAAAAAATTTTCGATGAAAAGGAAGTTTTTTTAGTTATTATGTGTAATTTAACGAAATGAAAAGATTACCATTTTCAGTAAACATTTGGTCTAAAAAGGAAAGAGAGAAATTAAGGTTTTATTTATCGAATTAAAACAAAATCTTGTTCGAGCAAAATTAGGAAAAAATGATTATGTTTTACTTAAAAAAAATCATTTTGGTTTGAACTACATCATGGGAATTGATTACAATTGTGAACCAAAATTACCAGTTAAATTCAAAATAGAGTTATGAGTTCAAATTTTAAAGAGAGTGGTTTATACAAAGATTTATTCCTATGCAAAGTAAATTGGGGTTTGTGTAAGGAAGAGTATTTGCATGTAAACCATTCTATATTATTCAAGAATTCAATTGAAAAATCTGAACAATTAATATCCAAAATGCTTTCTAAATTTAAAAAGAAATTACTTTGTAACCAATGATAAATTAAGGACTATCTTTTTTGGCGAAAAGAGTGAAATTGATTGATAAAAACAATTCTTGAAAGAGTTCCATAATCTCAGTTTAATTTACATATTGAGAATTTCTTTTTATAAAATAATTGTAAATTTTCAAAATTCGAACACTTTTCCCAATTTTACCCTTTCTTGGATCTTATCAAAATTTTATCAAAATTTGATTTTACTTATTCCTTATTTCCATTTTAAATCTAAAAACACAAAATAATTCCTGGAATTGTTCTAAATATTGTTTTTTGTTCTTTTTAAAATTATGAAATGATTTCAAATTCGAACTAGTAAATGATAATCCTATTAAAGTCAATTTTTTTATAAATTTTTATTCAAAAACCAATTTGAAAATCTTTTTTGGTTTGTGTTGATCTGATTATAAACTATGGAATTGTGAATACTTTAGTCCAATTTCTTCAGAATTATAATGCTTTTAAAGAATGAATTGAAAATGACATAATAACTATACACCTTCGAGTGCGTTAACGCAGTCCTTAGAGATTGGTAGAAATAATTATTTACTAAAGTGTGAAATACAATTCTTTTAATCTTCAAAATATTCAAACAGATTTCTTCACCTTCAACAATTTATGTAAAAAACAATTTTGAATTATTTGAAATAGAATTTGAATTATTTAATTTCAAAAAGTACTTTTCCAATTTATGTAAAACCTAAAATATTACCAGAATGTTATCAAATTTGGATACCTATTATTTTATACCAAATTAATAAATAACAAATCAATCTAATCCTCACTTTTTCAATTTTATATTTAGGGATAAATAAGGTTGAAAAAAACACTTTGTTTATTTTTAATCAGCAAACAAAAAAATTATCTATTTCTCCAAATTGAAAAAACCAAGCAACAATTTGTTAAGATAATACAAAGCTTACCTCAAATGCTGTTTCCCAAAAGAAATATTATTAAAAAGATTGATAAAATTTTCTTATACTTGAAAAGTTTCAAATTCAAGATATTTTTTCATTATTTCAAAAAAATTCTTTTATTTCTAGTAAAATGAATGAAATATTATTATATACTAAGGAAATGGACAAAAATATTATTTAAAAACAACCCCCTACCTTTGAAAGTAACTTAATCTATTAAATCAACCTCTATCCTAAAAAAATAAAAGAATTATTTTCAACTTGGAAAAAATTTAATTTCCTTTAAAACATAATATTAGTGAACAATTTTTTCATGTTGTTTAAAAAAAAATTCAAAAAAAATCCTTTAAATTAAAATTAACCCAAAAATGATTATTTTTTAACCTCGAGAATTTAACATTAAATATAAATAAATACCTTTTAATTTTATTATTAGAAACAAAAATTAATCACAAGATCTCGATAATTTCAGTAATTTAATAACAACCCAAAGATTAAATTTATCCATTGAATTGATTATTATTTCTCAATTTTTTAAATATTTTCAAGCAAATAAAACGAATTTAAATAAAATTAATTTAATAAAATTATTCTAATAAATTTAATCAGAAAGATGATAATAATAATAATATTTAGGTGTTTATTACCCTTCATGTTTGTTAAAACCATTATAATATCTTTTCAATTCCAAGAAATTTATTATAATTATTGAAAATATTACAAAATGACCATATATTTTTTATATCATCAAGTATTCAATATTTAATTAATTTTTCTAGTATTTTCGAAAATAGGATGAAGTTTTCAATGTTATTTAAGAAAGAAAATACCAGAAATTAATAAAATTGAGATATCATAAAAATACAAAGGTATCAATAAAAATTTCTTTTGAGATTAATTAAATCCTTACAAATAAGAATCAGGATCTTATTACTCAATAATTAATAATTTTCAAAAAAAAACCTTTACAAAAATATAAACGATTACTATGAAAAATTTCAAAGAATTTTTTACAAGTTTATTGAATTCTGATAAAAATAAGCAAATAATCACCTTCAAAATCAAAGAAAAATTTTAAAACAACACTAACTCTATAATTATTCTAAAATTCTATATCACTCATTATTTAAAAACAGGAGGAGACCGAAAAATCCTTATTGATGGGATTCAAATTATAATTACTTTCAACAATAATGTTATCTACTCTGTTATTATCCGATGAAGTATTAAGTATACTCTGAATACTAACTATTTTTCAGTCAAAGGGGCCCAGTTGTAATGGTATAATACATGTGTTTAAAGGGTTTGCATAGATATTAGAAGAAAAATTTTATTTTGGAAATTTCCAAAATTGAAATCATTTTTTCACATTTTTGTTTTTTTTTTCAATTTTTTTTATAAAACTTCATTCATTTGCAAAAAATTTTTTTATTGCAAGATCAATAGTAACTTGGTAAAAACGTGTTATTCTAATTTCATTGAAACCATGTAAAGATTGTTGAGAAATCTATTGATTTCTATTGCAATTCAATTCGATCTTTGATCTTGATATTTGTTTAATAAATGTGAAAAATTTTGACTTCATTTTCATTTCCTTTTTCAAATAGAGACCACAAATACCAACAAACTTTGTTTGGGGGCTTAATTTCTAAAATAAAAGCATGGAAAATGAAGTAAAAATGTTTCATATTTATTATTCAAATACCAGTAGAAGTTCAAAACGAAAATCCTTGTTTTTGTCAATAGTGCACTAAGAATTTGAGTTTTTCAATTTTTAAGAAAATATATTGATTAATTAGTTTTCTTTCAGACATGTATCAACATTTCTTTGAGGTGTATTATTCTCTTCATTTCTTATTTGTTCTTCAAAGGTCAATTATATAAAATAATTGATATTTGAAAAAAAAGGTTGAACCCCTTTGACTGAAACAGAGTTTACTTTTATTTTACACTCAAAATTAGACTTTAATCATAAAAAAATCTATTTCACGTATTTAAATGTTAAAAAATACCTAAATAAAATGTTGGTAATGTTAAAAAACAAAAAAAAAAAAATTAAAACGAAAAAAATAGAAAAAATCTAAATGAAAAGGAATTCAGATAGGACAAATAAGAACTAATTATTAAAAAATTAAAAAAAAAGCAAATAAGGTAAATATTTAATTAATAAAACCCAAAATACCTTAGCCAAAATGATTTTTATGATTTAATATGGAAATTTATTTGGAAAACTCTGATTAGATATTTTTCATTTCTTTTCACTTTTTGATCTGTTTAACAATAAAAATAGGTATTTTTAACCTTTCTAATCTTTTTTATTTTGAACTTGCCCATATTTTTGTATTTCAGGTTTTCAATATTAACAATTAATTACTTGATCTTTTTTCTTTATAACCCTTCTCCCCAATAAAAAGAAAAATCCCCAAAGGAAAAAAAGTTAAAAAATTAAAATAAATCCGAAAACATAAAATTATTAGTCCTGGATAGAAGCTTTAATATATTATTTACTATTTCAAAAATTACAATAATAAATATTAATTAAATAATTTCAAAAACAGTTTTTTTAATTGAAAATAAAAAAAAAATATTTGCGTATTAACATTTTAGGATTAAATTTAAAATAATTTTCACTATTAAGATAATAATTATATTTATCAACTAATCTTTACCAGATTCTATTAAAACTAAATAATTAAAACACTTAATTTCAATAAATAAATCATTTTTATAATATAAACAAAATAGGAAATTTCATATTTTATAATAATAACTAACAAAAAAACTGAAATCATAATAATTTAAAAATTGATAAAAAAAAAAATAAATAAACAATTCATTTAACATTTTTATGTTTAATTCTGGTTATAATTACTTTACCTTTACCCATTTTTATTTTAAATATCAAATTGAAATTCTAATTTAAAAATTAATGAGAAAAAAATTATCAATCTATTTCTCAAAGATTCTCCAAAATGAAATATAAAACCCTATTTACAGTTAACCTATGGATCTAATTTATATTTGGTTCAAGAATATATACTATATTTTAAAGAAACCTTCTACTTCCAAAAAATAGATTTTTTTGGATGAATTTATTTGATTTTAAAACAATTTATTCTTCATCAATTCATCAAAACTACAGCGATTAACAATATTCTTTTTGAATTTTTTCATTAGATTTTCTAATTGGTCAAACTGAACTTTATGTCATTTTTTTTTATATTTTGAGAATTCAACAGCTTCTTCTTTTTAATTTTTGAAAGCAATATTATTACATTTAGCTTATTTTGATAAAAATATTTAAAAAAAGAATTGTAAAAACAAATTTGTAAAAAAAAGTTTCATCCGAAAAAAGATAAATTAAAAATGGGAAATGAAAAGTTGAATAAGATAAGTTATCAAAATGTGGAATTTTTAATTTTTTATTTCAGAAATAGTAAAAAAAGAAATTGGGATAAATAATTTTTATTTTTTACCAGACACTAAATTCTCAAATTATTGTTTATTAATACACTTTCGTTTTTTTTAGAAATAGCTTTTTTGAATTAAATCTTAATAAAATATAATTCCTGATAATTGAGAAAAAAAAAAATTATTTTTTACTGATAATAAAAATAAAAAATAAAAGGATGTTTCGAGGTATTATTTATAAATGAATAGAAATAATGGATAAAAAAAAAAAATGAATAAAAATGAAATTATAAAAAAAATAAAAAGAAAAGAATTAGTTTTCTTTTTCTTCTTCTTCTTCTACTGATAATTTTTTTTCTTCTTCTCTTTCCCTTCTAATTTCATCAAAATACTTATGAGCCATCGCTTCTTTAGCTGTTAATCTTTTTGCATGATCATAAACTAATAATTTGTCTAACAAATCAAGTGCTATATCGTGGGTTAAATGTTTATTATTTTGATTAACAAATTTATACCACGATTTTCTTCGGTGCCTTCCAATAATCTTCTTATACCGGTTACTCAATTCTAAATTATAAGTATTCAAATATTCATAAAGACCATTGGTTCCTAAAATTCTGGCAATTTTAACTAATTGATCATCATTGTCATTTCCTTTAAATAATGGATGAACAAAAAACAAAATTTCTCCAAGCATACACCCAACAGCCCATAAATCAAGCGAATAATCATATTCCTGATAATCAACAAGTAACTCTGGACCTTTGTAATATCTCGATGCCACTCTTACATGGTATTCTTGCAATGGATGATAATATTCTTTTGGATAGTTATATGATCAGAAATATTATTAATTTGTTTATTTTTTAGAATGTTTTTTTTTAAAAAAAAGAAATCGAACATTTAAAAAAAGATTTAAGAAGAAAAAAGAAAATAGAGTAACAAATCCAAAAAAATTTTTTAAGTTTGTTTGTTTTTTTTTGATTTTGAAAGAATTATTTTCAATTTTCCAATTTCTGTTTCTACCCCAAACAACTTTTCTTCTCTTTTAAAAAGAATAGAATGCTATTGAATACAACAAATATACAGGCATATTTCCTGAACCATTAGGTACATATACTGAAAAAGTATTACCGTTAATTAAAAAATTACAACTTTAAAAAAAAAACTTTGAAAATTAAGAACACCATTTTTTGAATTTGTGTAAAAAGTCTTGTATAGATGATAATTGAATTTTATAATTATCACACATTTCTTACCAAAAAAATACAATTTATTATATAAAGCCTTGTCTGAATAAGTGCCATATTTAAAAATGTTTCTTTTACCTTTTACCATTCACATATCATTAAAATGTAGAGTTTGAACTACAGCCAATTTAATCTAAACTTGCTGTTTCTGATCGGAACTCTGTGAGTGTAAAAAAATGTGATATCTTCGAGGATGTAGAAGTTCGGCAGTTGCAGGGATTTTATTTTAACTTTTTCTCAAAATTAAAAAAAAATATTGAAAAGTTCATCAAATTCAATGGTTTTGATTTTTTAAAAAAATTGAATTAAAATCTCAGTGGCTGCAGAACTTCTACATCCTCGAAGATATCACAATTTTTTACACTCACAGAGTTCCGATCATGAATCCCTCAGTTTGAGTTAAGTTGGTTGTATTACTTTTCTCCCTTTAACACACACGATAGTTTTTCTTTCAGCTATTCAGATCAATAAAGATCTTGTCTGAGAAAATTATTTGTCTCGAACACTTTACTTTCCAAATAACAACACAATACTTTGAAGGATCTTCTTTCTCTGTCTGATATTTCTTTTTAATTTTATGTATTTTTTGTCAATATATCCATCTAAACCACTCATATCAAAAATTTTATTTGTATTACAAAAACACATACAAAAATTTGTTTTGTGGCTTCGTTACCCTCGAAAAAGGCACCAATACATTAAAAATAAATTATTCTGCTTATTTTCTGAACATTTATTGTTTTACTTTTTTATGGGATTACGATATGGTTATTAAATGTATTATTCAAAGTTTGTTGTGTAATACTTTAGAAATATCTTGTAATGTATAGATGAATTTAACACCTATATCTTGTTGCTTAAGACACAAGTTATTAAATTCAATAACTTTTTCTTTTTTCTTTTTTTTTGATTTTTTATACTTTTTTTTCCAAATTCCCTTTTTTTAAATTATTTGAATTCTTCGGTTTTTTTTTTTTTAAGTGTTTGGAGGTGGAAAAAGGAATAAAAAATCATTTTAAATTTGTTCTGATTTGATCTCAAGTAAACTTAGGTTAAAATAACCGAACAAACTGAACCAAACCAAACCGAATGAAAGCAACAAACGTGGACTAGATAGAGTTTTTCTTACAATATGACTAACTGTAAATTGTAGGTTTCATACAATCTATACCAGCTGATGCTTGTAATGTATTAAAACTACCGAGCCAGTCTCTCGTTCTGATATTTTGCGAAAACAAGATTACTAAACTTCGGAAAAAAAAAAAAAATCAAACCAAAACAATAAAAAGAAAAGTTCGAAAATAAAATTTTCTTCTGAAAAAACATAGTTTTATAGATGTAATCTATCATCAGGCTGGGGTTTATGAAAGGTTATTTGCTCTTGTGTTTGTATTTAATTTCTTTTCTTGTACTATAAAACTATATTTTTTTAAAAAAAATCATTTTTGAATAAAATAGTTTTTGAAATGACTTTAAATGCGAGTTTTGAAATTTAAATTAAATAACTGGAACTTCTTAATATATGTTCTGTGATATCTTTTCCAGAAAAAATGTTTTAAAGTATATCTAACAAAATGTCTAATCGGAAATCTATAATCAAATTCAAATTTTTAGATAAATTGAAATAAAAAATTCACAAATCAAAACTTTTGGGTTCCTAAATACAATTTTTGAATACTAGAAAGCAGATAATTAGAACATTATTTTATTCTAATTAAACATTTTTAAATTTTATCCGAAGCTAAAATAAGAAAAGAAAGATCCAATCAAAATTAAATTTGAAAAAAAAAGGTAATATTTAAGGAATTAGCGTCAACCAAGGAGAAGCCCAAGATTAAAAATACGTTGTTATTGGGTGTAATCACATTAGTGCTCGTTGGTTAAAATGTCTCTAAAAATTCGATTAGTAAAGTAGTAATATTTGTTGATCCCATCAATTAAAAATGATCCTTGTATTTAGTAAAAAAATCCAAGAATTTACAGAAAAATAGATTCTACATTTCGCCACAAATTTAAAGGTTGAAACATCAATTTCCAGAATACAAAGTTGCAAAATATCTTTCTTAAATTTGTTGTGAAATGTAGATCAGCTGCAAAAAAATTCATTTTTTTTCAAAAAATTAAATCATTAACCAACAGATTCTTTTGACTAATTATTTCTGAAATCTTGGAAATATATTGATTTTACAATTAGCTTTATAAAAAGGAAACCAAACTAATCGGTCTTTGGGGTTGTTTGATGATTATTGAATTAATCTTTGAAATTAAAAAATCATAAAAATAGTTACTTTTGGGGGTTCTAGATATGAATTATTTAATTCTGTCCATACTATTAGTTTAGGATTTCTATTTTTAGATTTGGAAAAGGAATTAAAAAAAAAAAATTTCCAAAACGAAAAATTTTTTAATTATGATCCTTAGTAAAAAATTTAATAATTTAATGTGCATTAATATTTCATAATTGATTTTTTTAGAGTCATGTGAATCATGTAGCACTGAAATCATTTACTTCCAATTACAACACACTTTAATTATAGGTAAATCTATGGTTACGCTAATTCCTTAATGATTTGTAAAGAAGTTGTGTATTTTTTTTTTTCAATTGTGATGAAACAAATTCTGGGAGATAGAGATATTTTTTTTCATTTATGAACAGAAAAATTAAAGTATAAAATAAAAAAAACACATTTTGGAACATTCAAAATAAGAATAGATTAAAAAAAAAAAAAGACAAAATCTAAAATAAAAATAAAAGTATTTACGACAATTTATCTTTCAGAAAATCATTTTTATAATCAAAAAATGCCAGGCATCCCAACAATTTTGCTTTACATGGAAAAAATGTTCATAAAAATGTCCCTTTACTGGAATTTCACATTGAAATAATGTGTTAATACATTGGATATTATTATTTTTTACATTTATCGTGTTTAATCAAAGTAAAAACACGTACTTAATTGTATTATTATTTCAAAATTCCAAGATTTTATTTTTAATCTTTGTCTAACAAAAGAAAATTCAAATTATCGTTGTGAAAAAAAAGTTAAACATGATTTTTCATTATCAACCTTACGAAAAACGAAAAGTAAAATCAATTAACAGAAGAAAAAAATTAACCCCAAAGTTTAATTCATCATTTTATTCTCAATCAAATCAATAAAAACAATTTAGATCTACTTTTTTATCAAAATCTGAAGAGTTGTTTTGGAGATCTCAAAAATAGTTAAATATTTTTGAACAAATTTTTGAATGATAAATCAATCAAATTAAAAGCCCTTTTCAAAAGGTAGTATTATAAAAAGTTTTCTGAAATTGTGTTGAAACCTCCATTTTGTCTTTAATAATTTATTTTTTCTTATATAGATTGATCTGACTTGTGATTTTCAGGTTTTGGTGATTTCTGTGATTTCTCTTATTGTATTAGATTAAAAATTGTGTTTCGCTTTTTTTCTATAAAAATTAATTACAGTCAGTTCCACTTTTAAGTCACAAACTTCAACGGAAATTAAGGCACAATAAAAATCTCAAATTAAGGCACAAAATTCAGATTCTAGTAAAATAATTTGTGAAAAACAATCCTTCCAAAAATTTTGTGCCTTAATTTGAGATTTTTTTTGTGCCTTAAATTTAGTTGAAAGTTTGTTTCTTAAATTTGAAACTGACTGTATTATCTAAAATAATTCAACAATGTTTTGACCCAGACGCCCCTCGTAGTGACTGTATTTTAGATCGCTCTTAATGGTTTTGGTAAAGTTGATCTAAAAATTCAGTGCTAAAAGTTTTGCTCAAATTGTTTGACTCACTCTTTTAACCGATTTTGACTCGGCAGTTTTTCAAAACTTTTAGAGCTAACTTTTTTAAAATAACTGTATTTTGCTAAGGAAGAGATCATTTTGAATTTTATCAATTAATTTGAAAGAATTATTTCCGTTGATCAAAATAAAAGAGTTTTATAAAACCCACAAAGAAAGAAAGGAATTGAAAATAAAAAAAAAATATCCCACAAATAATTTTTCAAATTGGAGAAAAAAAATTGTTTGATTGAATTTTTTTCCATCCTTTAAAAATTAAAAGAACGAAGGAAAATTGCAAAAAGATTTGAAAAAGTCAAAAAAAAACATACCTGCTAATCCCCAATCAATAACTCGAAGTTTACGTTGTTTGTGATCAATCATGACGTTATGTGGCTTTATGTCTCTATGCATAATCCCATTTGAATGGCAATAGTCTAGGGCAAGTAATAATTCGTACATATAATATTTCACGTCGTAGTCACTAAACGAAGGGTAGAGCTCACGGAAATCAAGGTTGTCTACGTATTCAAAAATTAACGATGGCATCCCTGTTGTATTATTTTTGACAACGTCATAAAGCTTGACGATATTTGGCCCGTTTTCTAAATTTTTGAGAATTGAGACCTCCCTTCGGATTTTTGATTGCCTTACAGGCTTTAAAACCTTGGCAACACAAAGCTCATTTGTTTCAATATTGACTCCATTAAAGACTTCGGAATACTTTCCTCTCCCGATCCTTGAAATGACTTGATATTTGTTTTGTCTTCCATATGTTAATTTATATTTTTCATAATCCCAATATTCTCGTGGTTTGTTCTCATTAACATCGGCGTAGACACGGGAAATATCTATTTTGGTTTTGGTTTAAAATTCACAAAAAGATTTGGTTTGAAAAAAAAACAAAAAAAAATTGAAAAAAAAAAAAGGATCGTAGAAAGTAAAAATTGAAGCCAGAAATGTGTTTAAGTTTTATTTTTGTTTTTTTGTTGAGTTTAAATCAAGAGGTGACAATTAGTCGTCTTGTTTTTTTTTTGTAACCACCATTTACCAGAAGAGGTGGTTATGATTGGCTTTGGAAAAAAAGAATAAAAAGTTTTTTGTTTGGTTGAAAAAATTGGATCTTGGGAGAAGTGAAAATATAAATCCAAAGTCAAAAATAAAATATACTCATTTGAGTTAGTTTTTTTACGAATAAAAAGCCAAAATAAAATTTTTGAAAAAAATGATCTTGAAGCGAATTAATTCTGTTTTTGGTTTCACAAGAAAAAATTGTGCTTTAAAATATTTCTCATTTTATTAGCACTTTCAATTGATAACTTTTAACTCCTTTTTGTTCAAGCTCTATTTTTTTTACAGAAGTGGGATTAAAAATATTTCAATGACAAGAGAGAGAGATAAGATTTTCTTCAAAGAACACCACAAGAGATTTTACAATTAATTGTAAAATAAAAAAAGATCAAAATTTCAATTCAGCTTTCCAAAAAAATCACAACCCAAGAATAAAAATAAATCATCAAAAGTCCCCAATTCGAAAAGGAAAGTAATAATTTCAACTTGTTTAAGGAATTAAAATTTGAAATTTTACAAGACTTTAATAAAATATCTTTTTAGAAAGATGAATGAAAATTTTCTTTCTATTTATTTTGCAACAAACAGTATTGAATATTGTAAAATAAATTCGACAAAATTTTCTTTTCTCTTTTGAAAAATATCCTTTTTTCATATTGAAAATCTCGATTTCATTCTTTAGTCGATCAAGATTAAGAAAAAAAAGTATTCCCCAGCAAAGCAAATTATCAAAAACAGTTCTTGGTTTGGCAATTAGTAAAAAGTTTAATGTCAAATCGTTTTTCATTTTTTCCATTATTTCATATAATTACAATAATTTTTGGAGATACTTTTTAAATGAATTCTTCAAGAATACCTCAAAATGACTTTCTTTTCAGATTAGTTAACGTTGAGAGATCTTTTATCCAAAGATTAAAATAATTTTATATTTTTCATTTTTTTTGTATTATTCTTACTTAAATTCTCACAAAAATTAGAGTATCAATAAAGTATATTGTTGATTTATAGGGAAATTATTAAATTCTATGAAATAATTAGTACAAAAGTACCAATAACTAACTTCAATGGAAAACTCATTATCAATAAATTTTTTTTGATTTTCTTTTTAAAATAACAAACCAAAAACTAAGTCTGTTCAGAACCTAAAATTCAGGTTTCAAAATTAAATCCCTATTCTTTTTAATGCATGTTCCTATACAATACTTAATATTATATTCAATTATCTACTTAATAGATAAACAATTTTACTGGTTAGTTTTTTTATTCTTTTGGGAAAATTATAAATGTTAAATTTGGTGTTTTTAAATTCACTCCATTTTTTTGAAATTAAGAATGTTTTTTTTTGATTGTAAAAAATTATCAAATATTAACTCAATTTTTTGAAGAAAAATTTTTCCATTTAATCCTCCATTTTTTAAAAATTTCATATTAATAACCAAATTCTACCAAACCAAAATTATATTTAAACATTGTTCAGTATCTACTACTTTGATTATTTATAAGTAAGATTTTTAGGAAAAAGAAAGACATAAAGTAAATTTGAAAGACACTTTTCCAAGTCTCTAAGTGGCTATTTAAACAAAAGAATATCTAAATACTTGCAAGGCCAGAAGTACTGATTAATATTAACGGTGCTCCTTTGATTATAATTGATTTTTATTGTGTTATAGTGACCTATTCTACTAATAACCAACTTCTGTGAAAAACACAATTTGAATAATGTATTCCTAATAAAATTGTAAGCACTTGATAAGTGAATATTTCAAAGTAAATTAACATACATTCCAACAATTTGTCGACTATCAAAATCAAAAATTAGTCAAAAAAACTCAAATTTTAGTGCTTTTCCCCAACATCAATTGTTCATCAAATTTAAGTTGCCAAATATTTATTTTGGTATATCAAACTATTTTTATTTCATTAAAAAAGTGAATATATACGATTATTAATTAAATTCCATTTTTAGTACACAAACATTGAACAAAATTTAAGTCACAATAAAAATCTGAAATTACAGCACAAAATTCAAATTTCAATAAAATAATTTGTGAAAAACAATCCTTCGAAAAATTTTTGACCTTAACTTGAGATTTTTTTCCTATCTTAAATTTCTTTGAAATTTTGTTCAAAAAGTGGGACTGAATTTAAAGAAAATTCGGAAATGATCAGAATAAAATATTGTATTGATAATTTTTTTAACATTTTATCAATAATTATTGATGTTTCAAATGATTAGCAATAATATTTAATCGAAATTAGATTTTTACTATAGAACTTATCTCAAAAATAACTGTATATACCAATAATTGAAAAAAGTTTCCCTATTAAAAAAAAAAAAAATAGATTATATTACTGGAAAAAACAAATAAAAAAAATAAAAGACATAAAATATTAAAATAGTTAATAAAATCAAAAATAATTTCAAAATTGAATGAATATATATATATATATATTCTGGAAAATGTTTTTACAATATCAAAAATTTTGGAAATTAGTTTATTTTCCAGATAAATGGATTCCTTTTTGATGACAAAGATGTTATGTATTGTACTACTTTGAATGGTTATTAGAAGAAAAAATTTATTTTGAAAATTTCAATTGAAAACGTATGGTTAAGGGGGTAGCCACAGTAAAGGAAAAATTTTCACTTTTTTGCAATTCTGAAGAGGATCAAAAAATAAAATTTTTAATTTTGGTTGTACCTCATTGATTTTTATTGTTTAAAATACTTCATTCATTAGATTTTTTAAATTGTTTTTTCAAAAGTCTCAAAGAAATTTCCACAGTGTAATGTTGAGTTGAATTGTTTAAAATTGTGTTTTGAATGTTGAATAACTTATCTTTTATCCTTCTCTCAACATTCTATTGTGGTATTTAATTTTCTCGTTTTTTATTTTTTCAACATTTTTGAGATTTTTTTAATGATTACAACATAAAGCAATTGGAAATATTTTTCATCGGTGACATTTAAGAATTAATGGATTTTGTTTAAAATGAACAACAAAATTACAATTGAGAGAATTATCAAAGAAAACATAAATGGTGCTTAAATAAATAGAAGAATTCCAAAAAATAATAATTATCCAAAATATTACCTGTTTAGGATTTTAAATTGTTGGATTTTGTGGAATTGGAGAAGTGAATATGATTATATGTTTCATAGTGTAAACCAAAAAATAGCCATAAGTTTTATTCTAAGAATCTGAAATTATCTTCTCCCAAAAAAACACTAAATCTCATTCCAAAAATTTGGACACATCTAAAATCAAAAATAGGAAAACAAAAACTCAATTTATTATATTTAGTAAACGTAATATAAAAGCACATTTAAGTAACATAGTATTCATGTTTTTATAAGTAATCATTTTCATCCAAATAAAAGAAAACAATATTAAACAAAAAATCAAAATCAGTGTGTCCAAAATTAGGAAATGAGCTGAAATGAAGGGGTTTGAACATAAATTGTATTGGTAGATTTGTTAAAATTACATCAACAATGGTTGATTGATCAAATGATAAGATACCATGGACTAATTGTATGTGGATTTTTTACTTTGTGAAACTTAACATATACCTTCTATCAACCATCGTAAAAAAAATTCCAGATCTAACCAAACAGATTTTGTAACTGGAAAAAACGAAATTAAAACAAAAACAAAAAACACAAAAAATGAAATAGTTTGTTAAATTAAAAATACTTCCCAATTGGATGTAAATCATGTTATTGTTATTCTTCCAACTGTTTAAACTGTGCCTAAATTAATGGAATTAAGTTTATTTTAATAAAAAAATAATAATAAAAAAAAAACTATTTTATCAATATAATCTCTTTTTTTTTACTGTTTAACATGACTAACAAAAAAAATATCAAATAATTTTTTAAAAAAATTTTTAGAGAATCTACGATCACACGCCACTAAAATAAAATACTCTTATCTCATCTCTCTCAAATTTTTATCATGTCTTATGGTGTAGCTACTCCCTTAAGTTTTGTTTAATATTAAGAAAGGATGAAATCCAAAATACAAAAAAAAAAGTGAGAATTGCTTTTTAATGAAAAGTGAAGCCTTTATAAGCATTATAATGAGTTTGTTTTAGGTTCAATCATATAAATCAAAAAAATGCTGGATCTAAAATCATTTGAAAAAAAAAAAAAATAATTCGAAAAGATGAAAAAATATTAATTTATTATTATCGTAAACCTTTCAAAAATTATATTATTAGCGTGATGTTTTTAATATAAATATTAAATTTAATATTAATATTAATATTCTTTAATTATTATTATTAATAATATATTTTTATAGTTCTTGTTACTTTCAAGAAAACAAAACAAAAAAAAAAAAAAAAAATAAAGATAAAAGAAAAAAATTAAATAAAAATAAAAATAGAAAAAAAAAGGAAATAAAGGTTTAATTTAAATCAACATTAAGAGTTTTTTTAACTAAGCTAAAAGGCCAAACAATAACACGACCATCAATGCCACCAGTAGCAAATTTTCCATTCAAAATAACTAATTGGCTATAAATTATGAGAAAAGAAAGGGAAAAGGGGGAAGGGGTCGGAAGGGAGGGGAAAAAAAGGAAGGGGAGGAAAGTTAAAGGAAAGGGAAAGATATTTTATAAAAAAGATATGAATATTAATAATAATTTCAGTATTCAGATTATTTACTTGATATTATTTTCATGAAGGGTTTCAACCTTGGTAATTGTTGATGAAGTACCACGATCAACCATTCCACCAAACATGCTTCGAGCGTTTTTAAAACTATTGACAGGCTTTTTTTGGGTTTGTGATGTTGATTTTTGATCAACATAGCCAATTCTAACCCATTTATCGTTTTTGAGTTGGAAAAGAGTTGGGTTTCGATCATATCCACCGGCAATATAACTAGTTTCACCAACCCATCCACCAACAACTAATGGGAGATCTTTTATTCGTAAGAATTGTGTTTCGTTTTGGTACATAAACCCAATTGAGGAGTTATGGCAAGTGAATGCAAGACAATCTCCAGATGGGCTCCAATCAACATTGTGAATCCATGCTCCAGCAGAATATTCAGCAATAAGTTCTCCAAGTGCTTGTGTTTCATTTCTTTTAAGGTTGTTTATTTCACAATAAAACAATTATTTGGAATATTTACAAAGATAATAATCAAGATTTAGTTTTGTTTGTATTTTGAAAATATAATTTGTGTTTTTGTTTTGATTTTGTTTGTTTTATTTGGTTTTGTTATATTTTTGAATATCTTGGATGCTAAATCATTTTATTTGATTTTATTTTAAAGTCTGTATTACATAAAAAGAAGAATTGTGGAAATTTCGAAATCTTTATTTTTCAATTAGCTTGTTTAAAGGAATAATTTTCACAAATGATAATTAAAAGAAATACTTCATTATTATTACAGTTAAAGTAATTTTAAAAAAAAGTGTGATCAAATAAGTTTTTAATATATGGAATGTAAAAATAAATCTATTGAAGTTTGTCAACTGGTTCTAAAGATCCTTATGAAAACTTTTTGGTCAGACTTTTTTAAAATGACTTTCGTTGAATAAAATATTCAATTAGAAATATTTCAGAAAAAAGTTTCTTTGTCCAAAAAAGATAACTAGTTTTTGTTTTGAAATTCATATTTTTGCTTGATAATTTCTTTGAGTTTTTTTTAATTAAATCTAATGAATTAAATTTAAAATTTCATTAAATTCTGAATCTACTGTTATTTAAAATAATAAATGGCATAAAATTTAGTTTGATTTTTTTTCATTTTTTTTATTGTTCAAATAAGGCCTCAAATTTAATATACTTTTTTGAAAACTCTATTTATAAAAGAAAAAGTTTCAAAAAAAGGTAACAAGTTTTTGTTTTTAAATTCAGATACATGTGAAAAAATTGATATCTTGATATTTTAAGTTTTTTGACAAGAAACAAAATTTTTGAAAAACAAAAAAACCTTTCTGGTGCCCTCAATAAGTAGGTTTCCTGTCATAAAACTTGATATTTCTCATTAGCAAAAAATTCAATTTCATGAAAGAATAAAAATGTTTGAGGAAGAAGCAGAAATTAAAAAATCAAAAATAATTTTCAGAAAATAACAAAAACAAACAAACCTAAAACATTTTTATTCCTTAATTAAATGGAATTTTCTGCTTCTTAGAAATATCAAGTTTTATGACAGGAAACCTACTTCTTGAGGGCACTAGAAAGGTTTTTTAGTTTTTGAAAAAATGACAAATTTTGTAAAAAAAACTTAAAATATGAAGAAATCGATTTTGCACATTTGTATTATAGCTTGAATAATTCAATTTATTGTTTATTTTGAAGCCGTGAATCAAATTTAAAATTTCATTAAATTTAGTATCTATTCAAAAAGAGATTACATTTTTCTTGTATTGTAATTTGGTTTTCATTTCCAATAATAATTGTTATTTTGGTTTCAGTAAAGAATATCTTTTTTTTAAAAATGGTTCTATTTTTCAAATAATTTTAAAGCCAAAATGTAAAAAAAAAAAAAAAAATTATAGTTGAATTTTTCAAACACTCTTTTCTTTCTTTTTGGAATATCAAATAGGTTGAAAAATAAAATACATTTCCAAAATTATGAAAAACGAAAAGGAAGAAAAAATTTCAAAAAGAAAAGATAAAAAAGAATTAAATTCTTACGGATCATCAACACCTTTAATAAAAGCGGAAAATATTCTACATTTAAAATCTGTCGATCCTGTGGCGAGTAAGATATTGTTTGGATGCCAAGAAACGGAAATAACAGAGCTTCTATGTTTTTTAATATGTTTTGAAACCCACCAATCACCTTCTTCATCAAAATAACAAATAGAAACAAGCTTTGCACCTGTTCCAACTGCAAATTTGTTTTCTTGTGGACTCCATTTGACACAGGTGGCTGCTCTATTAATTCTAAGAAGTACCAAAGTTGGTTTCCATTTTCCATCAATGTTTTCATACACATATGCATTTCGATCTTGTGAGCATGTGACAATTCGATTTGTGTTTGGTGCCCAATCAATGCCAGTAATGATTTGGTAATGCTATTACAATTTAAGATTGTTTTTGTTTTGTTTTATTTTGAAAAAAAAAAGAAGTTATTGTTTTTTTTTGTGTAGATTCAGAAAAAGAGGAAAAAATAAAAAAAATTAGTTCATTCACCCAAAAAAAAAGGAGAAAAAAAATATATTAGATTTTAGGTTATGTTTGTTTTCTTTTAAAAGATCTTTAAAATTTTTTGCTAAAAATAAAGAAAGAAAAAAAAAAAAAAAATTCAATAAATTTTTTAAATATTTACGTCTTTAAGAACAGCTTCAGATTTCCATTCTTTTCCATCAAAATTATAGATATGAAGTTCGTGGTTATTTGGTGAAAGTGCAAGCTCTAAGGTAGGTAAAATAAAAAAGAAAATATTACAAAGAAACAAAAAAAAAAAAAAAAGAAAAAAGAATAAAGATTGTTTGTTTTTTTGATATTGTTTGGTGCTTTTACAACAAACAGAAAATATATTCAAAATGAGATCAAACTTGTATTGTCAGCATTGAAAGCAAGTGCTGAAATACAGTTACATAATTGATGTTTTTGTGCCATTATTGTTTATTTATTTTTTAATAAATGGTTAAATTATTAGAAAAAATGAATTATATTTGGCTTTCAAAAGAGAAAAAAGAGATGAAATTAAAATTGGTACTTGAATTTAATTTTCTTCTCATAAATTAGGAGAAAAATGTTTCGTGTATTTTTTATTTTTTTAAGATCTTTGATTTTTTAAGGTTTACAAACCAGTATTATTTAAAATATGGTTATCTTGTACCAGTGTAAAGGTTTGTTAATTTGGTTATTAGTAGATCAGTCTTCAACTTTGAATGAGTTTTTAATAGTGGTTAAAAATAGTCAATTTTTGACAAATATTGTTTTTTTTTCAAATCTTATTTTGAAAAGGTTGAAAGACTAATTCTTTGGTACCTTGATGATAAAAATTTTATTTATGGATTATCAATTGAAATATTTATTTTCCTTTTTCTGAATTATCTAAAAAACAACAGTTTAAAAGCTCCAAATAAAACCAAACTAATTAAAAATTTCAATTGATTGACCAAAAACTCATATTTTATTAAGCTTCCATCAATTTATTAGCCTTATATCATTAATTCGGATTTTTTCTAAAATAAATTAAAATTACAAAAATTACCTTTTTTTAATAAATATGAAAATTGATACCAAGTCAAAGATCGATCAGCTAAGAACAATTATCATATGGCCTTATGCATAAAACATGATAATATTTTTTTTTTCAATGCTATTTGATTGTAAATTTTAAGGCAAGAATTACAACTAATTCTTTTAGATTTTTTTTACTCTTTGATAGTCACATAAATCAAAGTTCCTTCCATTACAAACAGGTTGGTTTCCGGTCACCCTTAAGGATCCACCAAGAGTAGAAATAACTAAATACTAACACAAATTTTCCCATTTTTCAACCTATAAAAAGAGTAAAAGTTGAAAATGATTTTCTGAATTCGTTTTATCTACAAGTTAAGTTATTAAACCTATATCATGCGATTTGAAAAGAAAACAATCTAACAAGACATTGAATACATTTTAAAAAGGAGATATTTTCATATATGTATTAGCCATAAATTTTTATTGTTTTTATTGTTTATAGTGTAACTTTTGGGCACTTTTTAGGATATATTTTTATGTTTTTTTTTCATTTTTATAAACTCAATATAAATAAAAAATTAATAAAAACATTTAAAAATAATTATATCAAAGTTTTTTATAAAAATTACAATTTATAAAGTGATAAATTAATAAAAAAATACTTTGAATAAAAATTAAATTCAACATTAAATTAATAGAAATAAAAAAAAATAAGTAATTATAGATGAATGAATATATTAAAATTTGAGTATTATTGAAGTAAAATTAATTATTTAAATAATTCTTTTTATAACTTTTGATATATAAGAAAAATATAAATTAAACCATCATTCTTTTAAGAAATTAAACACTCTGGAATTATTTTATAGTAGTATTTAATAAAAAATTCTGGATTTTATTAATATTGCCAATAAAAAAAATTTTTTTGTTTAAATATATGTCCCTATGACCCAAAAAATACTAAAAATTGAAAACCGATCAAATACCTTCCATTAAAAAAATTAAAAAAACTAAATGAAAAAATAAAAATAAATAAAGTATCAATTTAACTTTTTCTTGAAAACATTTTTCACCAAAATGATTGAATTCAAAGTTGAAATTATGTATATTTTTATATACACTATCTTATTTCAACCCATTTACTAAAAAAAATTCGAAATTATGTGAATTTTATTTTCACAAAAGGCACTAATTTGGTCTTCAAATGTTTTTTTTTTATTTTCAAATGGTAAAATTAAAAAAAAGTTATTTAAATAAGATAAACTCTCTGGAAAAGTCTTCTAATTTAATATATTAACTTATTCTTTGATTTCAAAATTTTCTCAGCCTCAATTTTTCAAAAAAAAAATAAAAAAGTGCACAGTAATTTCAAAAAATATTTTCGATAATCAAAAGTTAAGAGTGTTTTTATTCGAAAAAAAATTATCCTAGTGGTTAATTGAATTAAGTTATTGGGCTAGATTTAGAAAAATATTAATCAGAAAAAAATAGTGCTTAATTTTATTAAGGACATATAGATCCTTTTTTCAGATGTAAATTAAGAAAGATTTTTCATTTTTTTTATATTTTATTTTAAAAAAATTATGTTTCAAAAAATGAAAAGTTGATTGAATTTATTAATTAATTTATTAATTTCGAGAAATGAGTAATTAAAGAAAATTCATCAAATAAAAAAAAAGGAGAAGAAAAATAACTAAAATAGGGATAAAAAATAATATTATCATTTTCATAACTGAATAGAAATCTTGAGTCCTGGAAAGTTGATTGGATTTAACTTATTGAAGTTAACATTAGCAGAAAATCGATAATAAAGAGCTAAAAAAATTAAAAAGTACAAAATTGAATCTCTGTAATTTTTGAAGTAGTATAAATAATAAAACTCAAAAATCGAAAACTTAAATGAAAAGCTGGTTATTGGTTATTATTATGCCTTATGTTGATATCACTATTGTTACTACTACTACTATTGTTGACTTAGTTACTATTTTCATTTCTATTATTACCCTTTTAAATCATTTTGATAATCACATTACGATTGTTATAATTGTACTGATGATATGTAATATACTTATTAATAACTACACTTGATATTATTTTACATTTTATCATTGCACTTATTGATAATACTATTGTTAAAGTTATCTTTTTTGTAACTTTGTTTACTTTTAGTTTTTTTCTGAGAATTATTTGTCCTTTTGAAATCACACTACAGTAAAATTTTGAATTTCCCAGGTTTAATTTGAAGAAGAAGTTTGGGTAACCAGTGGTAGATGAACATATTGTTATTAACCATATTGTTAATGTTTTATTGGTTAGAGTTATGGTGTCCGTTTATTATTTTTATTTTTTTTTTTACATAAAAAAAAAAACACAGAAAAATGTACTAAGAACCAATTTTATGGGTTCCTTGTTTAAAAAAAGGAAATATGTTTTTTTTTTTGGAAAAATAAAAAAAAAAAATCTTAAAAAAAAAAAAGTTATTTATAATATTTCAATTAACTTAATAAATATTAATTTTTAGTATATAAACCATTTCCAATAAAGTGGGGACAATTTATTTTAAAATATATCTTTTAAACCTAATCTTTAAAAAATTATTTAAAAATCCAAAACAAATAACTACCATTTATGGATTCTTGATAATATTTCAATTTGTTCCTTGTATTGTATTACATTAATAAAATATATAAAATTTCTGATCTCGATTTTATCTGATATTTTTTTAGGTTTGAAAATTGGTTCTGTGTTATTTTCTTTTTGATTGGAAAAACCGTTTTCATAATTTTTTTCATCTCAGCAAATTTTCCAATAGAAATGAAAACTATATAGAGTAGTGAAAAAAATACCGGACATGAAAAAAATCCCGGACAAGATTTTTAATTGTGAATATTAGTAAAATTATTGTGTAATTTCATTTATTTACAATCAAATTCCTTTTTTTTAAGAATCGAACTTTTTCAATTATAACTCCCCCACTTATTAGAATGATGATTGATGAAATCACACTTGTTCAAAACACCATTCAATCAATCAAAAAACAAGAAGAAAAATTATCATTTTCCAAACTCTAGTAAACCTCAATAAAACTGGATTATTTTTCAAAAAAAAGTTGATCAACATATGGCTATCAAGCAATTACTCGAGTATTCTAGAGACACCTTACTTTGGTGGACTTTAGGTAGGTTTATTACTAATCTCATAAAAAAATTGGTTATTTATAATAAGGATTTCATTGAAATTAGACAAAAATTTTACTAATACCCACAATTAAAAATCTTGTCCGGGATTTTTTTCATGTCCGGTATTTTTTTCCCTACTATAGCTTTATTTTTTTTTGTTTAAAAAATCATAATTACCCTTTCCATATTTTCAGTTTTTTATTGAAATTGGTCTTGCATTGTTTTTTCAAAAAAAAAAAAACTGTGCTTTTTTTTTCATTTTTTGGAAATATTTCATGGAATATATTTTGAAATAAGTACTTGACTAATTGATTTAACCGTTATTAATATTTAATTTAATTTAGTACTATAAATTAACTGATACCACTATTAACAAAGATAATTTTTCAGGAAATCTAAAAAAATGTACCTCTTTGTTTGCAAATTCTTTTTATCTATTTATATAAATTAAATTCCAAAAATTTATACACGTTTTATACAGTTGAAAGAATAACAATATCATACTTTAAATCCACTTTAGAAATAATTTTGATTTTATAAACTATTTCATTTTTTGTCTTTTTTGTTTTGTTTTCATTTCCTTTTTTGTGTACCGTTGATCTTTTTTGTTTATTCGAAAAAAATATTTTTTCTAATAGTTTATAGAAAGGTTAATGTTGGGTTCGTTTAATTAAAAAACGACATACAATTATACAATAGTTATCTTAACAATTGATTGATCAGCAATTTTTGATGAAATTTCAACAAATTAACCAATAAGTTTTTTTATTCAGCTCGTTTCGTTATTTTGGACACACTGGGTTTTATCTTTGATTTTTATATTTTTTTCTTATATTAGGATTAAAATGAATAAATTATAAAAATATTAATAATATGTAACTTAAATGAAGTTTTAAATTATGTTTGGAAAAATATAATAAATTGGGTTTTTTTTTACCTATTTTTGATTTTGGGTATTTCCAAATTTTTGGAATGGGGTTTATATATCCATTGTATATTAAAAAAATGATAATTATATGAAAAAGAATCTTCTCTTTCGTTATTTTCCGAGTGGAAAATAATAAAATTTGGAACTATTTACAAAAATATCTAAATAAAAATTCTAGGTTGGGATAAGTATTGTCAAAAATTGCCAAGTACCATTAAGTACCTAGATTATACAGAATTCAAAATAATTCAGTAAAGATTTTGATTCAACTCAATATTTGTAAAATCTGGTAAACCAATTTCTTTTTTTCTCAACTTTCTGTTTTTGTTTCAAAAATCTATTGATTTTCTAATCCAAAAAAATCGAATGGAAAACCAGAGGAATTTAAAATATCATTCCTAAGAAGGAATTTCTAGGGAGCAAATAGTATAATTATTGAGTAAACCACTCTTGAAAGAGTTCCAAAATCCCAGTTAAAATTCATCACTGAGAATTTCTTTCAACTAAAAAAATGTTAAATTTTACACAATTTTACTTTTCACTAACAAAATTTGATTTTACAATTTCATAATTTCCATTTCAAATCCATAAACGTAAAACAATTTCCCAAGCTGTTCTTAATAGTTTTAACAGTTATTTTTACAGAGATGATATATCTTCAAATTTGAATTTGTATTTGAAAATCCCTATTAGTCATTTTTTTTTTTAAATTTTTCTTTAAAAATCTAATTGAAAATTCTTTTTTTTTGTTTGTGTTGATTTTAACTTTGAAACTAGTAATTTTTTTGTCAAATTCCTTCAAAATAAAAATACTTTTAAAGAAGTAAATGTGAAATAGCACAATAACACAACACCCCCACCCCACCCTAGAGTGAAAATGTAGTCCTTAAACATTGAAAAAAAAAAAAAATATATATATATATATATATATATGATATTCCCTTTTTTAATCAATACAACCTAAAAAAAATAAATCTTTAAAAGTCCATAAAAGAAAAAGAAAAACTTCAATATTAAAAAAAAAAATTCTTAGATCTCTAAAACTACTCTGGTACATTCGATAGTCACAATTAAAGGGGTCTTTAGAATGATGTGTGTTCTTTTTTATATTAAAAATTAATTTTGAAAAATTCCCATCTTGAAGGGGATATAAAACAAGAAAACAATTGATTTTTTGTTTTTGACAAACTTAAAATTTTCAGCCATCAAAATCCCTCTGAATCGTTATACTAATTTCTTTGAATTTTTTCATTGATACCGATAAAATCATAGAAATATCTGAAAATTTTTGCTACATTTTCCATTTTACAAATTTTTTTACACAAGCTTTGAATAAAGTATTCTATTGTTTCAAACGTGAAGGAGTTTTGTAAAATTGGTTTGACTTGAAAAAGATTCGTTCTCTTGAATTTTTTTAAAAGTTGAGTTATTTTATTACAAAAATAGAAATTGAATTAAAACTTTTATTGAATAAATATGAATTTAACAGTATTCTGTGAATTTTTTTTTTGATATTTATCTTTTTTAATTTCTAAAAGAATCCCATTTCCAAATTATCATTATTTGTGAAACCCATCCCATGAGTATGAAGTAAATGCAGAGTAGTGTCTTGAGCCTTAAAAGTTAACAGAATAAAACAATTGATTTTCCAACTTGTCTTTTAATCCATCGTATTCAATAAAACAAAATTCAGCATTACCATCCAAATAAGCAAAATAAAAATTCCAAGATTTGATCTCTTTATTTGTCAGAACAAAAATCTCTTAGCCTTGAATAGCAATTGTAATTTCCATTCTAATTCTCCATTTCTGTTGGAAAGGGTTTGATTCCATATTTTTCAGGAACAAAATCCAAAAGAGAGGACAAAGTTTCGTTCACACAAATTTGGTGCTTTTTTTGGGCTTCTTCTTGGGGTACATGTATGGCGATCGCCCCTGATTCTTTGGCAGCCTTGAGCCCCGTTATCGAGTCTTCAAATATTATACAATTCTTGGGATCGATACCGATTTTCTCAGCGGCTAACAAAAACACTTCGGGGTTTGGCTTGGCCTGTTTCACATCCTCTCTGCAGCAAACATTATCGCCAAAATATTCGCGCAGTCTTCTGTGCCTGGTGAATTTGATTCTCATGTCGACCTTTGTGCTACTTGTTGCAAGTGCCAAAGGGTAACCGCATTTCGCCAGATGACTGACAAGCCTCTGTGCTCCTTTCATTTGCTTGCAATTCGACTCTCTTTCTCGGAAGAGATTACGACGAAGAAGGACAAGGTTATTCACTTCAAAAGGCAAGGAAAATTTTTTAATCAAGTACTCACACGCATGGGAAGCAGAGATACCAATGTACTTTGATCGGTTCTTGTCACTAATAGTTACTTTTTCGTTTGGGGAAAATTTTTTAACAATCTCTTTTTCAACCTGAAAGAGAATTGTTTCTGTATCAAGTAAGATGCCATCAACGTCAAATATTATTCCTTTTATTTCTCTTTTTGTGTTGCTTTGATTTCGCTCAGTCATGAAATTGTAAGAATGAAGATCTTTAAAAAAATGATTAGTGTAATAATTTTGCTTTTTAACTTTTAAAATTGTTTGAATAATTTGCAAATATTGTAGAGTTCACTGAATTTGGGTTTACACGTAAGACGTGGTATCTTAGAAAGACTATTTTAATTTATCTGGTTTTCATATTTTTAATAGGAGATCAAAATAATAATTGTTGTTCTTCGCAATTTTATTACTAATGTTATTTTTTATAATTTGTATGAAAATTTATTCATTTTTTATCTTAATTGATTATCATCACAATAGATTTCTTTATAATCAAAGTATATTGAAATTGGGTGTAAATGATATTAGTGCACCAAGGGTCAAATAGCTCTAAAAAATCTATTATAAATCTTATTGTACAATAAATTATTACATTTCTGAGTAATCGATCACTATTAAAAAAGTTTCAATTTTTGAAATTTTTTTTTTTAATTCCTTTTCCCAACCCAAAAATAGAAACTCCAAACTAATAGTAATTTTAGTATTTAATAATTAATATTTCGAACTTCCAAAAGTAACTATTTTCTTAACTTTTTAATTTCAGAGATTAACTCAATAATCATCAACATAAAAATACAAAGACTGATTAGCTTGTGTTTGCTTTTTCTATATTTACTTGTAACATCAATATATTTCCATGATTTCAGAAATAATTAGTCAAAAAAATCCATTAGTTAATTATTTAATTTTTTAAAAAAAAACGAATTTTTTAACAACTAATATACATTTTGCTATAAATTTAATAAAATTAGATAGTAACTTTGAAGTCTGAGTATTGATGTTTCAACCTTAAAATCTGTGGCGAAATGTAGGTTATTTGCTTAAATTCTTGGGTTTTTTACTAATACAAAGTTCATTTTTTAATTGATGAGATCAATGAATATTACTACTTGACTAATCGATTTTTAGAGACATTTCAACCAAGTACCAATTTTTTTGTTAGGCACAATAACAACATACGTTGATCGTGGGCTACCCCTTGGTAGACATTAATCCCTTAAACATGTTTTTATTCTTCGATAAACTATGATTATTAATTAATCATGTATTTCGTCCTATTTTCAAGACACAAAATTTTCAAGGAAATTTAAGTAACAAGAAAAATCTCAAATTAATGTACAGAAATCAAATTCTAGTAAAACAATTTAATTTGTGAAAAAAAAAAAAAAAAAATATGATTTAATTTGAGATTATATTGTAACTTAAATTACGTTGAATTTTTGTGCCTTGAAAGTGGAAATGGCTGTAAAAAATCTAAAGAAAATTTTAAAGTTGTAACTGATGTGTTAAAACTTTTTTTAAATATGAAATATAAAAAAAGGATAACAAAATAAAGAATCACAAAAAAAAGAATTTTTTATATATTTAGAAGTATTAAATAAAGCATCATTATAAGTATTTTCAAATTAATTAAATTCTGATTGTGTGATTTTATTTTGATATTTCATTTATTTTGGTAGCATTTTTATTTTTATATTTATTTATTTTGTTTTATTTCTACTTCAGGGTTTGAAATATCGGTTTTTTTGTTGATAAATTTAGATCAAATGAAGAATTAAAACCCCCATTTTCAATTTTTCATCATCAATTTTTATTTTTTGTTATTATTATTATTATTACTTATATTGTTTTTTTCCTTCTTTTTTTTGTGAACAAATGTTACTTCTTAGTGAAAATTTTTCATTTTTTTAAATTTTTTTTTTCTTTTTTTTACTTCAAACTTTTGTAAAACTGACAAGCTTGGTAGAATATAAATGATTTTTCTAATTTAGGTTGAGTATTTATATTTATTTTGAAGGTTTACGTTTTAATTTTTTTAATACAAATTATTTAAACTAAAAAATTTGTTTTAAAAAAATTATATGAATTAGGTCAATTAATTGATTTTTATAAAAAAATCTGAAGTTTAAAAAAAATTAGATACCCTCCACCACCGAGATAAAAATGAAAAAACTTTTTTTTATAGTTATTTAGAGAAAAGATTAATTAATAAAATTTATCAAATAAAAAAAGAGAAGAAGAAAAATAATTAATATATATATATATAATATTATTATTATTTACATGATCAAATAGAAAGTATCCAAGTACTGAATACACAGGAGGGTCAAAAATCATATAGAAATATTATCGATTACATATAAAAATTCAACAATCAGTGATTAATAATAGGTATTCCACAACTCTCAGAGTGGGACACTAGGCGCCCGAATGTATATATTTTTTACTATTTTAAGAATTCTTTATTTTCACTTTATTTTTAGAATTTTTTTATTTAATACCTTAAGGTTTCAAACCATAAGATTTTCCAGAAAAAAATCCTGACAAGAGCAATAAATTTTATAATTTTTATTAGTCAAGTTGAAGATTTTCTATCTATTTTTTCTAAATATAACTTTTTCCTATAGTTTCTATACGAGAATTTTGAAAAAACTTTTTTTTTTTTCAGAATTAACAAACATGAGATAATTTGACCACAATAAAATAATAAATATTGTTTTAGAGTTGATTTTCAGTAACTAAATGACTTAACCAATAATAAATTTTATTAAAAAATAAAAAGATTAAAAAAAATTGTCTGCACCTTTCATTGGTATGTCTTTCTTGTAAAATTTCTGAATTTCTTTGGAAAAATAAAATTATTAAAATCAAGTTTTTTTCAATAGCGTATGTATGTATTTTATAGAAAGTGCAAAGCCTCACTTTTCTTAATGTTGATTTGGGGTTTCAAATAATTTTTTTTTTCTCAATTTTACTTTTATTTTTTAAAAAAAAAAGAAAAGAAAAAGAAAAAAAAAAAAAAAACAATCTTTACAAAATACTATCAAAAAAAAATTTAAAAAATGAGAAAAAATGATTTTGAAATAAAGTGAAAATTTATTTTGAGAAGAATAATGAATTAAATGTCTAGAATGTTTCCCATTTCTTCATTTGAACTGGACCCCCTTGGCTGAAAAGGGGTTTATACATCAAATGATTCAAAATAAAAACACCATCATTGTCTATTAATATTTGGATTGGTTTGAATTATCTTATGATATTTTTTAAAAATTTTGATAATAAGTTTGACTTGGTGGTAATATTGTAGTGGTGTATAGTTATTTGTGTTTATAAGTAAAGAATAAAATTATCATAAAAAATTAAATAAAATTATAGATTCTGTTTCTGGTATTTGAATTTTAAAAGGGAAAAATTTTCTATTATAAAATTTTACATTTCCTTTTTTAAACAAAGTTCACGAATTACAACGCTACTTTGAAAACTCAATTTATTGAAGAAAAAGCTGGAAAAGGAAGTGAAATTTTTTTCCCATTTAGAATTCAAATACCAGTACGATAATTATTCAAAAATTCTGTTCAAATGTATTATTATATATTTCGGGGGTGAAATTAATTAGAACCCATTAATTTTTTATATTCATTGTCAATTCGAATGACCCACTAAGGAAGAAAAGGTAAAAATTTAAAAATTGGATGTGGTTGATGATTCAATTGGAAATATTCTTCAGCGTTTTTTAATTCTTTTCTAATTTTTTTTGTTAGTTCTTCTTTCTTTATTTTGCCCGTATACATCCAACAAAGAAACACATCCCAAAATCCGTTGGAGAAACCAGAAAAGTCAGTAATTGTTTCTTCTAAATTTCCCACTGATCTTTTCAAATTCCGAAACAACCCACTTCTGATTAATAACATTAAAAAATGAACCCTTTTGATATTAACTTTTTCTTCTTCTTCTTCTTCTTCTTTTTTTTCTTCCATGTTCTGTTTCTTTTTTTCGATTTGAAATTGTTTTTTGATTTTAATTATCTCTCTTCTTTGTTCTGATTCTTCTCCACTTAGCTCTAGATTTTGTTTATTGATCTCATCGTTTTCATTTTCATTTTCATTATCAATCTCAGTTTCAGACGAGGAAGAGAAAGGGGATGAACTAAAGTCAGAAGAGGAGGAAGAAATTGAAGATGATTCATTTGAAATATTTTTTTTACGTGTTGAATTCTTTTTGTGTGCTTGGATTTTAATTCCAAAATCCTTAGATCCTTCATCATTCATTAACCCTTGGAAAAATTTGAAACAGTCTTTTTCTTTTTCTTTTGGATAGTAATAAGAGTTCGTTTTATTTTCAATTTCCTTTTCAAACTCTATATCCAGATTTAGTCGATTAAAAACTTTTTTGAGGGAATTGAGATATTCTTTTTTAAGTTGAGTAATTATATTTCCGTTCTTTTTTTGATCATATTTCAATCCAATAAAATAAACCCAATGAAGGAAATGTTCAAGGTCTTGTTCATTGATCTTTTCGTTTTCTTTTTTCTTTTCTAAGGCACGGACAATTTCTGTTGCTTTCATCTTTGTTCTTTTTTCAAGGATTAATTTATGTACTTTTTTTCCTCTGATTTCCAAATCGGTAAATTCTTGTTTTTTATAGAAATTTTCAAGATCACTTAGAATTCGGGATTTGCTTGTTTTGTTTAGATATTTGAAAAAAACTTTTTTATTCAGAAAATCAAGATTCAAATAGATTATAAAGGGACTTTTGAGTATATTTCCTTTCTTATCTGTAATTAAGGTGATTTTGAATTCAAAACTCCGATAAGGGTAACGTTTGTAAGTATTTAAATAGCACCGGTCGTGCAGTAACTCATCAAATTCCTCTTTTGATAACTCATCAGATGTGTCATCCAAAAAGTACCAATATTCTGGTTCTGCAAATTCCCGGAAGTGTGAAACACAAAACTCCTCGGCTTTGTTGTAATTTTTGAAGAAGTCTTGTATTAACCGTGGCTGATCACATTTTAAATTATCATAAAAACATTGCGCAAGATAAATTTCCATAGCGTAGAATAAAAAAAAATGAAATAAAAAAATAAAGAAATTGTTTTAACCTAAAATATTTGATACAATATTTATTTAATTTGTAATATACTGAAAATTGAATAATAAACAATTTATTTTAATTATAAACAAGTCTTTTATTAAAAGTTAGGTTACTAGAAAAACTCAAATTCTTATTGTTTTCAAAAACTGGGAAATTCCATTTTTCTAATAAATTGAAAATATTAGCACAAATTCCAAAAATATTCTAATTTTACAAATATATAATTTATTAAAATCCCTTAATATTCTAATTTGGGACGTTGACCAAATATTCTTAATCTGTAAAATATCGTTCCGTTGGTAAATTTAAAAATCTGAAAAAGAAATCCCAAATCTGAAAAATTAATTGAGAAGTGTACTAATAATGAAATTTAATTTTTGATTTTAACTATTAAAATCAAAATGGTTGTTAACAATTTAAAATATATTTCAAAATATTTTTTGAAAAAAAGTATTTTATTATTTTGAATCTACATAACACAAACGAAAAGCAAATAGTGAAAAAAAAAATTTTCCTTTACATCACCAAATTTAAATGGTAAATTTTTAATACTATGATTAAATACAAGATCTCAAGTTAAGTGAATTCTTATTTTATAAATGTCAGAACAAAGTAAATATCAAAATACCCGTTTTCTACGAAATGAATCATTTATCAGTGGAATAATAACAACAAATTAATTCTGAATACTCAAACGTGTACTCAATTATTTTTTCAGACCTGAGATTTTTTTTTAATTTTGACATTGAACAAAAAGGTTCAAATTGATCAGATGGGATATTTTAATTGTTGTTACAATTAGATGAGATAAGAGTTATTAATAAGTTATATATTTATTTGTAAAAATAGAATATTTTTTGAATTTTTGCTAACACTTCCAATTGATTTGAAAAATTGATTTTCTGTTTTTTTTTTGTGTGTAATTTCTTGGTATTTATATTTGGCAGTTACTTAAAAAAAAATACAATTATATATAATCCTTGTAATTTTTTTCAATTTTGATTGGGTAGAATGTCAATTTTTGCATTTTTATTTTTTAAATAAAAACCAAACAATTCGGGGAGTAATTTACAATAAATTCTTATTTGAAATCCATCAATTTTTGATTTAGAATGAAAAATTATTAAAAATTGAAATAAAATCAATTTTATTTATTTATTGTGAAAATAAGTAATTAAAGAAAATTTTCTCAAAAAGAAAAAAAAAAGTCTTAGAATAATTAAAATGGTAAAATAAAAATATAATAATATCATTTCCAAGACTAAATTAAAAATTATTTTCCGATTGTTGTTTAATACAAAAAACTTGTAAAAAATAAAAAAGTTTTTTTCTATATCAGTCTAGAAATTTTAATTTCTTTTATTGTTAATGAAATATAAAGTACTTTTTGGATATAATTTTACTTAAATTTTTAACATGAAATTTAAGCATCATTCTTAGATTATAAAATTATTGGTAAGATAATAGATGTCCAGAGTAATTACATTTTTTAAAAAATAAAAACAAAAAATTGATAAAAAAATAATGGAAAGAAATAAAATGAGAAAAAAATATTTTTTTTTTAGGTTTTAAAATTTTCAAATAAAAATAATTCGTAAAAATGAATAAAATAATGTTATTTATAAGTAATAAAGCCCAAAATCACAACAATAATATCTTTGATTATTTTTGTTTTTATTGAAAATAGATATGGGTATTTTTTTTTTTTTTTTTTTTTTTTTTTGTTGATTATATTTTGTTTTACTTCAAAATTTTTATGAGTTTATATACTTTTAATGTTAAAAAAAATCACATTATTAATAACACTGGATAATAGGTTATAATCAAACATTTGTACATTTTATTATTATTTTTTTTTTTTTCAATTTATATTTGAGAGTCAATATTTTGGAAATCAAGTTGGGATAATAAATAAAAAAAAATGAAATTTACATAACATAAATAGACTTGAATTCTTATTTTTTAACGATAAATGGGTTTTTTGTTTAAAAACTGATTATATATCATTCTATAAATTTGGGTATACTTCGAATCAAAAAAAGGGAAAAAAATAATTATTAAAAATGAAACAAATAACTTAAAATAAAAAAATATCTAAAATTTAAATCAAGTATCAAATTTATCAAATTTTGAATATATTAAGATATTTTAAAAGATATCCCTATTCTTTTAAAAAATAAATGTGAATAGGATAGATTTAAAAAACGAAAAATGAAAAAAAAAAAAAAGTACTTTACTCAATGTTACCAGAACACAAATCAAAGTAATTGGTTATGTGAAAGATATAAATACATCAGAACCAGAATGTAAAAAAAAAATCATCAAATAGATTAGACAAAAAAATATCTGAAAAGTTGCTTCTTAAAAAAACAGAAACTATTTAATATTAAGAACCTAAAATTATGAAATTTTTAATTTTTTTATAAATTTTTAAACAAACTTATTTAGGTTAGAAAGGAGAGTGCTAAAGAAAAAATAATAATATAAAATTAAAAAAAAAATTACATAATATTTGAAAAGATATTAATTTTATTACATCTGTTCTCATTTTTTTGGTGCAGTGTCTATAGATAAGGTATTTGCCAAAAAATTGTGCCTTTTTTTATATTTTATTAAAAATGATCTTTTTTAGTGAAAGTATACGTTGATTGGTAATAAAAAAATAAATTTAAATATTAATGCTGATTGAATTAATGAATATGGTTTTTGTTTCAAAATATATTTAGTGAGATATTTCTAAAAAATAAATAAAAAAAAAATTAGACTAATAATGGACAAAAAAATATTGAAATATTTCAATAAAAAAAATGGAAATATAGTAAGGATAAAAATTATTTTTTAAATAATAAAATAAATTTATATTTTTCCATTCTATTGGAAAAATTTATCAAGATTAAAGAAGTTATGAAAAGTTTTTTTTCAAAAAAGAAAAAAATAACCCACCAATTTTTACACATAAAAAATATCAGATAAAAGCGAGATCAGAAAATTTATTATTTTTGTAATAGTTTACTAACAAATGAATTGAATTATTATTGAGAATTAATAAACTATTTCGAATTTTTTTTCGAATATACAAAAAGGGTGTTTGAAATATTCCAGAAAATACCCGAAAATCGAAAATACCAGAAAATTTTTTAAACACAAAAAAACACCTTATGAACAATTTCTAAGATTCCCTAGTGCCAATATACTCATTTTAACGGTAAAATAACAATCTTATTTTCAAATTTTTTTTTTGAATTTTCTACTTTAAACGACTCTAAAGAGGTTTTGGTACCTTTTGAGTATATTTGAATAATTGTTGGTAATTATTTGAGTAATTGTTTGTACTTATTAGGGTACGTGTATGGATTGTGTTTGTATCTTTTGGTTAAACCAGTTCCTTTTATGGAATGGGAAGTTAAATAAAGTTTGGCTTACTTGGTGTAGGGTGTGGGTATGTATAGATATTAGATATTAATCTGTTATTTTTGGGTTATCTTTAAGATTACAACATTATGATTAATGTGGCGTAATTAGAAAATTGTCTTTACAAGTTCATTTTCTCTCCTTTATTATAATACCATTTCGAAATGATCAGAAATGTTACAGTCATCCAGGATACTTTTTCCTTTCACACAAAATGGGTTGAATACCATTCCCTAAAATTTACTTTTTTTGAATTTTGATATTTTCATACAAAAGAATTTTTTTCAAAAATTAAAGCCAAATTTACCTTTATACTGAGTATATTGACATCCAAGTTTCTTATAAGTTGTTCAAAAGGTGTTTTTTTGTGGTTAAAAAATTTTCGAGTTTTTTCAATTTTGGGGTATTTTCAGGAATATTTAATAGATTCATACAAAAACTAATTTTGATGATCAAGTTTAATAAAGTTATTTTAAAATAAATATCACTTCTTTTTTGGAAATTTCTTATATTCTAAGCCCTAAATAAAACAAAATATAATTAAAAATTCCATTGATAACAGACAGACCAATTTTTTTTCTAACTTGCCTTCCAATCTCTATGTCTTGCACTCAATTCAGATTTTAATGAAAAAAAAAACATAAATTGCCAAAAAAAAACTATTTTTTAAACCAATATTGAACAGATATGAAGTCCAAAATAAATCGGCTAAGAACCAAATAACATCTATTCAATCTCGACACAAGATAATCTTTTATTTAAAATTTAGGGGGTTGTAAACCTTAAACGGAATCACCATTAAGGGGTTAGCATCACAAAAGATTTTTCTACAAGATAAAAGTATGTTGTAATTGGGTGTAAATCACATAGCAGCTACATGGTCCTTATTTCTCTAAAAAATTGATTATTAAAGTAGCACTATTTTATTGATTTCATCAATTCAAACTGATCTTTGTATAACCAAAAAACCCCAACAATTTCAGAATAAAATCTGCATTTCACCACAAATTTAAAAGTTGAATTATCAATATTCAGAATTCAAAGTTGTAAAATATCTTTCTTAAATTTTCTGGTGAATTGTAGATTAATTAGATAAAAAATTTGCTTTATTATTAAAAAATAAAATAATTAACTCAAGTGATCCTTTTAAAGAATTATTCCACAAATATTGGAAATATATTAATTTTAAATTAACTTTATAAAAAGGAAACAAAAATAATCAGTATTTGTTTTTTTTTTATGTTAATGATTATTGAGTGAATCTTTGAAAATAAAAAAATTATAAAAATATTTACTTTTGGAATTTCTAGATATGAATTATTAAACACTCAGGTGCTGTTATTTTGAGTTTTTTTTTTTTGATTAAGAAAAGGAATTAAAAAAAAAATTCCAAAACTGAAAATTTTTAATAGTGATCATTTGCAAAAAATTGAATAATTTATTATACACTAAGATTGATCTTTGATTTTTTTAAGCTATTTGAGTCAAGGTAAAAAGATACCATTTACACCTAAGGGCAACATACTATCTGTTGCAAAATAAATTGAAACAAAATTTTTTTTCAGCTTTTGAAAAAAAATATTTTATAAATCAAGTAAAATTTCAAATTTTTAAATACTTGAAACAAGTTTAAATTAAAATTTCCTGTTTAGAATCAATTACTTTGATGATTTCTTTTAATTCTTGAAAAGTGATTTTTTTTTTGGAAAGATGACTGAAAATATTGAAAATTTTATTATGCAATTAACAGTACTTTTGTTAGAGAGAAATCTAAGGGAATGCTAATCCCTTAAGGGATTAGTAACTCTTATTTATTTTTTTTCCCAAAGGTAATTGAGTAATTATTTACATTAGGATACAATTAAACCCAATAAGAAACTTCGTTTGTCAACTTTAGAGAAATGAATAATCATTTTTAAAAGATTTCATTTTCCCAATGGAATTTTCAGTCACAAGATCTGATCCTTTTTTGTTTGGATTTTTGGATCAAATTTGAAAAATAAAAATTTGAAAAATAATTTAATTTTGAAGAAATATCACTTTTAGTAATTTCTGAGATTCTTTATGAACAAGTAACGTTATTTCTTTTATATTATTTTAAAAATACATCAAAAATAAATCAAATATTGGATCCTTGAAGATCTAAAAAATTTGAACCTTTATTTTATACACAAATATTTATTCAATTTCTTGAAATTTAAAAGACTTGTCAATATACTTTTTCAAATACCAAGAGTATAAACAAGGAACTGTTCGTATTAAAATCAGGTATTTGATAATATCTATTATTTTTTTTATTATTAGAAATATGTATTTGAATTGTTTTATTTGTTGCAAAATCTTGAAAAAATTGAGAAATAAATGTAAAAAATATTTGATAAATTTAATTATTGGGTTGTTAATGACTTGCTGAAATAAAAAAAGATTGGGTTTATAATTATTAATTATAAATAATCAAATTAAAAAGTATTTCTTTAGATAATAAGTTGAATTTTCCAGGTTCTAAAAAAGTATTTCGGGAGAATTTTTAATTCGATTCTTTGATTCTTTTTCTCATATTTTTTCATTTAATCCCTTGAAAAAATAGATTTGGTCTGTTCTTTGAATCAAAAAATTATATTTTTTACAAGTTTAAAATAATTATTGTATTTTTTTTTTGAGATTAAGTAGATTTTTTAAACTTAGTTATTTTAGAACTTAGTATTTTTATTTTTAAAGTGTATTTTTGTACACTTCCTTTACAGGCAATAAGATTTCAATCTTCTTTCTTTGAAAATAATTTTTTTTAAATAATTTGTAAATATGTTGAATTTTGAACTTTTCAAAAATGGGAAAAATGGATCAATCTTTTATAAAACAATAATTCATCTCTGAAAATAGTATTAAAAGTAAGTCATGTCTTGTAGTTATCAGATTTTTACTTTATTTTTCAATTTCAAGATACGGTAAATTTTTTTTTAATTTGTTAGTAAATTTACTTGAAGATTTTTTTTAGTTTACTTGTCCCTTAAGAAAAAAAATTTTTTTTTTTCAAATAGAATTTATTGTGATTTAAATTGTTTTTATTCATTTTTAAAGAGATCACTAATATCAAAGATCATACCGGCTTATTTTGTGAAGAATTTAGTATTTTCTGAGTTGGATAAAAACCAAACCTAAATAGAACTTTCACAATTTTTTTAATTCTCATCTACAGATAAGTTTCATATATACTTGGTTGATCAAAGTGTCATTTAAAAAAAATCAGATTGAATTAAATTTTTTTACAAAACCAACAAAACGAAAAAATAATTTGTTTTTGTTAAAAATTTTTCGTTATTTTGCTTTTTAAATAAAATCATTTTTCCGTCAAATGGGTAAAGTCTGAAAGTTTTGTCCAAGGCGAAAAGACACTAAAAAGCTGATCGGGCATTCGAAAAATATCAAAATTTTAATAACAAGAAATTACTTAATAAAAGTTGTTATTCAAAATTATCTTCTGAAATTATTTAAACAAGACTACAAATGAAAAGAAAATCTTAAAAAACACTCACCTCGAAAATTATCAAAGCAAAATCAAAAAACCACACAAAACAGAAACAAAAATTACAATTAAACTAAAGAAATTTTGATTCAGAAATGATAATTATGAATGTAAAAACAAAAATCAAAACAAATACTGCCATTTTTGACAAGTGTCATAAAAAGTCATAGAAACTGTTACTAAAACTCAAAGAGAAAGCGTTTCATTGCTAAGGGTATTCAAGAGATATTTTTTTCGAAAGTTGAAACACTAAAAGAGATTTTGATGAATTCAAAAAAGAAAAAGGAAAAGAAAAAAAGATCAAAAATAAAAAATTTTTTTTTATTATTTTCATTTAAATATTTGGGTAAAAATTATTTTTCTCTCTTAAAAGAACAGCAACCAAAAAGGATTTTTAAGGGCAGTAGCTTTTTGAAAATAAACAACAAAAAAAGATTTTTTCTATCAAAATCTGTTTTTAATTTACATCTTTTTTAAAAAGCATGACCCCTTATTAATTTAAAAAAAAGTTTTGGATCAAGTGTGTTCTTTAAAGAGAATTCATTTAAATTGTTTTTATCTTTTATTAGACTCAAAACAAAAAACAAAAAACATTCAAAAAACATTAAAAAAAGAGAAAAGAAAAAAAAAGAAAATAAAGGTAAAGAAAATACACTTTTCATTTTTAAAAAGAAAACCAAGCAACGTTTAAAGGCTGCGAGGAAAACAAAAAAAGTACTCCATTATCAAACGAGCAGGACAATCAAAAATCTTTAAAAAGATCATCGAAATCAGAATCAGAATCTTCATTGGACTTGTTAGTTTTTTCTGTTTTAATTTTATGAAGGGAATGGATTTCTCTTTCGAATTCTTGGGTGTTTTTTCTTTCTTGGTATTCTTCGATTGATATAAACCTGCTTTTTCTTTCGTTGTTTGTTTCATATTGCTCATCCAACTCTTCTGTTTCTTTAAATCGGTCAATTTTCTTTTGTCTGCGTTCTTCCAGATCCACTGTTTCGGTTTCGTTTTCTTCTTCGCTGTTTTCCTTTGTTGTGTCCACTTCTTGATCTAAGATCTCTTTGATATCGCTTTTAACCTTTTGCATGACTTCAACAACTTCGTTTGACTTTTGTATGATGACGTATTCCATGTGAAGAATCTTTGGTGCTGTTTGTGTTTTTGGTGAAAAGATAGAATGGGAAATTTTATCAAGGAATGATAAATTAAAATTTTTTGAATTAAAAAGATGGTTTGGGAAATAAGAAAAAATGAAAGTAATACATTTTTGTTTTTTAGTTTATGGGTTAACCTCAAATACTATATCTTGTTCTTTCTTTTGGAATCCAAGTTTAACAAGAATATCTAATTTGCAAAAGGTTTTTTTTTTTAAAATAAATGTCGCACAAATTAAATTTTCTGATTTAAGAAACTGTTGTTTTGAAACTTATTTTATGGTTCTTTTTTCTTCCAAAATATTTCAACCAATTTTAACAAAAAAGCAGAATAAATTAATTTTGAAAAATTTTCAGGTCAAAAGAAAAGACTCACATTCGTTTTCGAAAGTATTTCAAATTTCAACCAAATTTCCAAAACAAAATGGATTTATCAAAATTTCTATTGAAAAAAAAAGGAAATTATGAAAAGAACAAAAAACAATCTAAAGGAAATGGATGAAACTTAGAGGATCATTTCAAGATTTAAATAGAAAGAGTAATTTATTATTTACACATGCTATGATGTTAATTTGACTTTCTTGATAAGCCAACTCTACTTCATAGTTAGATTTTTATTGAATTCTAAAGTTCAAATTTTTTTAAGTTTTTAATTTATTTTTGATCACTAAAACTTTCCTCCTAAATTGCTATTTCAGATTAATATTCAAAGCTAAGCAATATTAGGCCAATCTTTAATAAATGAACAAACGTACCGTGCTTTTTGTTCAAAAATAAATCGTTCAAAAATTTCTTCGATAAAAAGGTATAGCAAAGCTGAAGAAAATTTAACCTCTTGAACATTCGAAATTACTTTCCCTGACACCATTCCCCACACAACCCCTGAGAAGTTGAGAGTTATTGACTTATTTGATTTCACATCATTTTTCAATTTTTAGCAAAGGAAAGTTGTATGAAAATTTGGCTTTTTGGGACACTTTAAAATTATATTTAAGACATTTTCGGATTAAGGTTTACAATCCCTGGAATTTGAAAAAAAGGTTGTATTACACTGGTTAAGGTTATACTATTTTGGTTTTTATCTGATTATCTTTGGGCTTTATAGAAATTTCAATGATATTACAAAAGTTGAATTATTTTTTTTTAGATTTTCTGAAATTCAAATTGTAGAGTAAAGAATGATAAAATAAAAAAACAACAAGAAAATAGGTGTAAATTTTGGGCTGTCAATTGAAAATTTCATTCCCCCTTTACCCAATTGCCTAAAAAAAAAAAATGTTTTATTTTATTTTATTATTATTTAAGGGACTAATTATTGAACACCCTTATTTGCTCTTAGGTTTTTTTTTTAATTTTAAAATTTCAAAGAACATTTCAAAAATATTCTTTTTATTTCTGAAATAAAATAAAATTGTGGTTAGCTTTTTCAGAATTCAAAAGAATTGTGTAAAATCTAAGATTTTTCTATATTCGTTTGAATTCTTGAAAAGTACCATTAGGTTTTCTCGAGTTTACTGTTTATTGGGATAACCAATAGATTTTCGTTAGGTTTTTTTTTAAGTTTTCTATTTATTTAGAAAATCAATAGATTTTCGTTAGGTTTTTTTACTTTTTGAATAAACCGAAAATTTATTAAAATTTTCTCTTTATTTCAAAAAGAAAAAAAAAAACCCAGAACACTTCTCAAATAAAATACCAAACCCAAAAAATCCTACGCACTCTACAGCGCTTGATGACACTTGGCCACACTTTACGAATTAGATCGTTTTTTTATTAAGAAATTTTAAAAAAGACTCAAAAATAAATTTATTACACATTATAACTATAAAGATGGTGGATCTTAAAAAATGATTTTTTAATAAGCACCAAATAAAACCAAGTATAAATAAAAATCGCAATTAGAAATTCAAAAATAGTAATTTTTCTCTTTAATACTTTGAACATATAGAAATAAAATTTTAGTTTCTTTAATTTATATTTTAGAAAAAAAAAAAATAAAAAAACAGAAAATTACCTTTTTTTACTACTACCAAAATCATTATTGAAGTTCAATACCAATAATTTACGAACCAAAATAACTTTCCCATAAACCTAATACAATTTAATTTTGTTCCCCGTTTTAGAGATTATAATCGTTAAAGGATTAACACCCCCCCCCCTTTTTTTTTTTATTATTATTATTATTATTATTATTATTATTATTATTATTATTATTATTATTATTATTATTATTATTATTATTATTATTATTATTATTGGAATAAAAAAAATAAATAAAGTATTTAAAGAAGGATTCAATTAAACCCAATAAATCAACAATATTATCAACTTTAGAAAAAAAAACTCACCAATTTTTAAAGATATTGATTTATTCTTATTAACTTACAGTAAAAAGATATGGAATCTCTTTGTTTTTATTTTTTGGAACTTAAATAAAATTAAAAAATTTTTAAAAGATTTTGTATTTTAAAAGACCTAACTTTTAGTAATTTAGGAGATTGTTTATAGGCAAAAAGTATTGGATATATACTATTATTTGAAAAATATAAGAATAATTAATCAAATATTGAACACTTGACTGGATCAATAAATTGATTAATTTGTTTATATTCAATTATTTATGAAATTTCTTAAAATTTAAACAATTACAGTCAGTTCCACTTTTAAATACACAAACTTTCATCAAAATTTAAAGCACAAAAAAATCCCAAATTAAGAAACAAAATTTGGAATTTTTTTTTTTACAATTGGTTTTACTAGAATTTGAATTTTGTGTCTTAATTTGAGATTTTTTTTTGTGTCTTAAATTCGTTGAAAGTTTGTGCCTTTAATGTGGAACTGACTGTAAGTAACATTCATTTTTTCAATTATTATGGGTCAAAATAACATACTATAATTATTTAAATTAGATATTTGATAATATTCATTGATTTTCTTTCTTTCTTTTTCTTCTTCTTCTTCTTTTTTAATTATTAACGTGAATAAAAATTATCTGACCTAAATTTATAAAAAATTTGATAAATTAAAAGTAAAACATATGCATATGTTTAATCTTTTGATATTTAATAATCATCTAAAAAAATAAACAAGTATGGGCTATTAACCAGTGGAAAAAAAGAATCAAATTAAGAGATATTAATAGCAACTTTTCTTTTTTCTTTTTTGAAAACTAAGCTAAAAAAATGAAATAAAATAAATTTCTTTCTATAAATATTAATAATGGTTATATCCAGATAAAATATCTTTATTTAATAATATACTCATATTGATTATGAGTTTTATTTGTTTTTTCTATTTTCTTTCTTTCTTTCTTTTTCTTTTTCTTTTCTTTTCTTTTTTTTTTTTTGAGAAAAAAATGACCGGGTTTTTGTTAAAGTATCCAAAGATAAAAAAAATAGAAGAGTAAGATGTATAGTAGAAATATGAATTTTCTCTAGATCTTAATTAATTAGTAATATTTTGTATAAAAAAAAAAACAAAAATGAAATCCAAAAAGTGCTGTTATTAGCACAGTTCCTTTATTATTAGTGTTTAAAGATGCCATGTAAAGACTTGTAAAAAATTTTTGATTTACTAAAAATTAATTTTTTACTTGAGAATAATTACTTTTATAATTTTAATTAAAATTCAAAAATTTGTCTAGTTTTAAATATCTAAAAAAAATGAATAAAATGTTTTTAAAGAATTTATTTTGATTTTTTTTTAATTTTTTTTTATTGAAGATCCTCACCGTTCAACAAATAATAACTCAGTATATTCGACTAATTATTTTTACAGTGATATTTTTTTTCAATATGGACACTATAAATATCACCCTGCCAAGAAAAATATATTAAATACTTTCTCAACTTCACACAAATAATGACAGTTATAAGTTTTATCTCCCAGATTTTTAAAAATGATTTTTTGAAGAATTTTCGACTTGATGGTTTGTTTGTTAATATATAAGTTTTTTGTTAACTAAAACTAAAAAAAAATGATCAACAATATGATTCAAACAAAGAAAATTTATTTTTTTTTTATGTAATTTATTTATTCTATTTATTTTGAAATAAAGTAGATTTTTTTATACAAGTTCATACAAAAACCCTAGTGGTTTAATTTTTAAAGTATATTTTTTGTACATTCTTTGAATATAACAAGATTTGTTTAATCAAATAAAATTATTTATTTTTTTAAAACAATGAGTATACGTATTGAATTTTGAACTGTTAATAATAAAAAAAATTGATTAATCTTTTTTTAAAAAAATATTAATTTTAGGTAATAAGTTTTAAAAGAATTCTAGTAGAACATTATACACATTTTTTACAATTCTTTTTAAATTTTATGATATTGTATTTTTTTTTAGATTTTCCATTTTTTGTTCATCCAAAATATAAAATACAAAAAATCACCAAATAAATAAATTGAGTTCACACATTTCGTAGATTTCATTGAAACTCTATTTTTATAAGAAAAGTCTGAAAAATAAGTCCCCCCCCCCAATTATTACAAAATGACTATTGATTAATTTCTTAACCACTACAGATAATTAACCACAGAAAGGTAAACAGTTAACTGCTTATATTTGAATGAATTTGGGAAAATAAGTAATAAATTTGCCCTGATCGGATGGTATTCATAGCATACAAAAAGGAAAAAAAATATATTTCTTATTTTCGAAAGATTAAGTCAAATTACCAGTTATTTTTTTTTTGAAGTGACTAGGGTCTTTAAAAAAAAAAACATTTTTCGTCAAATAAGATATTTAAAACAATTAACATATACATACGAAAAATACCACTATTTCTAAAGTATAAAAATTCATTTTCCAAATAAAATCCGACACTTCTTATCTTCTTGTCTCAATATAACATTTATTTCACCCTAAAATATATACAAGACCAAAAAAAAATTAAATATAAAGTACTCGTTAAATTATGAAAAATTTAAATTATGAATTGAATTTTTTTCACTTTATTCGTAATTCTTTCTTTTTTTATAAAATTATTTGTTTTTTTATTATTTAAAAAATCATCTCTACAAATTTTTCTTAGTTTTTTGAGAAAAGTTTAGAATTTTAGTTTATTTTTATAATATGTATTTTATTTTTATAAATTTACCAAATCTATTCCCATCTTTACTCATTGTTTCTTTTCTATTTGATCGTCATTTAATGATGAAACTTTTAATAAGATAATTTTTTTTTAATTTTAAACAGGTTAAAAAAGTCATTAAATATTAATTTAACCTAAGTGTTTGGTACAAAAGGTTCAATAAAAAACTAAAGGTAATCTTAATGTAGTGACACAAATGACCCAACACCGACAACTGTTAACACATTACATACATTTTGTACATACTTTTCCGTTAACTTATCACGAACTGGAAGCAATTTTTTCAAAAAAATATTAAACATTTGCTAATTTTTTACCTTTTAATAACTTCAAATATAATAAAAACTATTGAGCAATAAAGGGTCTATGATCAAAAAATATTTTTCTGGATATTTTGCAATCAAAGTTAAAAAATCCATTTTTCGAGTTTCTATTTATATTTTTTTGAAATTTAATAGTAAAAAATTTAAAAACTTTTTTGCTTCTAGATAAGAATTCATTTTTTATTATATTCTGAAAGCATTCTAAATCTGATAAATATCCTTCAAATAGGGAATCAATTATTTTGGACTATTAAAGAATTATTTGTTCTGTTAATTTGATAAAAAATATTTTTTTTTGTGAATCCGAAAAAAACCTAGCCACTTGGTGACACTCTATGGCACTTGAAGTACACCGAAAATTTATCATCAGCTATTTTTTTTCTATATTTGAGTTTTTTTAGATGAATGGACTTTTTTAAAAACTATTAGTTATTATATATTTAAAAAAATATCATAAAGTTGAATTTAATTAAAATTCATAATCATCCCCATTTAAAATATTTCACTCCAAAATAGACATTTTTTTCTTGAATAGAAACTTTTATAAATTTCAGAACGGTTAAAAATAATAAATACATCACCCTCAAGATTTTTAATAACGAGAATGTTGATGATATCAAGAATAAACTCCATTTACAATGACATTATGATAATTGTAGTAATATTATTGTCTAACTTGGAAATTTTTTAATTTTATTTTCTCATACTAGTAATTATTAAAATTTAACTAATGTTTTTTTTCCAGGTATAGTAATAGGAAGGTAGGAAAAAGCACTCACACAGACACAACATATACACATCCATGCATACATATATAAATATATATAAACGATTTTCCAAAAATTTGGACACAGTTTAAATAGTAAGAAAAATAACAATACTAAACTTTACATCCAATTTAAAAATAATTTTAATTTTACAAACTATTTCGTTTTTTATCTTTTCTTTTTTGTTTTCATTTCCTTTTTTGAGTTGTGTAATCAGTTTCTTTTAATCTGAAAACTTTTTTCAAAGGTTGTTCGAAAATTAGCGTTGAGTTTTTTAAATAGATAAATCACATACAATTATTCTATAGTATCTTTTCATTTGAACGATCAACAATTGTTGGTGAAATTTCCACTAACTCACCACGAGATTGTTATTCATCTCGTTTCATTATTTTGGACACACCGATTTTTATTTTTTCGTTTTATATTTTTTTCTTTTTGTTTGGATATAAATGATTACTGATAAAAACATTAATACTAGGTTATACAAAAGTTGTTTTTTATTAGGTTTGTAAAAATATAATAATTTGAGTTTTTTTTTTTTGCCAATTTTTGATTTAGGTGTTTCCAAATTTTTTGAATGGGGTTTATATATATATATATACTAGGTTCAGATTAAATTGTTTTTAAAGTTAGATCTTGTATATTGGAAATCGTTTCAATAATATTCAATGCTTTTATTTCATAAATGTTGTCATATTCAAAAAACTTGTAAGATAAATTTATTATCTTTCTCTAAAAAAAAAAAACTATCTACATTGGATTTTTTGTCACAAAAATTATTTTTAAATATTATGAGAATTCTTTTTTTTAATATTTATTTAAAGAGCACTATTTCTCGTTTTATATATTCTTGTTTTTTATATTTACACAATGAACCAACATTTTTAATATAAGTGAAATTTTTACAAGAAAAAATCAATGATTAAAGTAAATAAGGAGGATTTAGTAAAACAATAGTTTTTCTAATCCCATTTTTTGCTTGGGTTTTTATTTGAGGGATCTGTTATTAAATATATTTTTGGTACTTTGTGCAAAAAATTGATAATTTTTAAGATCTAAACCACACAATATATTTTGAGAACTAAAAAGTGATTTAATTTTTTTGAGTTGTTTTGATGTAAAATAATATAATAAATTATTCTTTAAGTTAATTTGTTTCCTTTATTAATTGATTTTATTTTTCCTATTCAGGTTCTATTAAGGTTTACAATTTAAAAATTGTGTAGGTTTTTATTCCTTTTTCCACTTTTTTACCAAATTGTAAGTAATATTTGTTATTAAATAGGAAAAATATATACTTTTCCAATTTTTATGACTACTTTAATTATAAACCATAATAAACAATAAAACAAATACTCGAAAATGAACCACTTATTGATACCAAAGGTAGAATTAAACATAACATTTCAAAAAAAAGTATATTTAACCCAATTATTCCTTACCAGATTAACAATTTTTCATTCTAAAAAAACAATTATTCTTTTTGAATTATTCCGAAAAAACATCAAAATAACCAACAATTACTAATTCTTTAAAATAGAAAGGATAACATTTTAAAAATTCTCAATCTTTAACCTATTCGAAAAAAGACTTTTATGGTTTTGAAAACCCACCCTCTAAAAATAAAACTTGTGGAAAAAATAAAAAAAACTTTTAACAGTCATTTTTTTCCATTTGTACTTTCTTACAATTAGACTCGATCTTAAAATTCCTTTAAATGATCTCCAATTCGATACCAAAGCAATTGCGTTTATCTGTGACTGAAAGCATCAATTTTAATTGGGAGCAAAGTGGTGGCTTATTGCTTTTTTCAACACAAAGGCCAATTCTTGAAAAAACAAAAAGGTTGTCGATCAAGAATTCGTCAATCAACCAACTCAAATGGGACTCTCTAATTTTAAGTTCCACAAGGAAATTTTATTCACAGTCGCATGGGATCTTTCTCTCACTTCAAAAGCTCTCTGCAAAATTAAAGTTAGAAAAAAAACAAAAGCAATCAACGATTTTAAATTTGCAACTAAATTTGAATTTAAATGAAAGGCTCAACAAATTCCAGTCGGATCTTGTTTTAATCAGCCGTCAGTACAGGGCCGTTTTAACAGAATATTTGGTCAGCTTGTCTCAGAAATCCAAAAGGGATCCGAATTTAGTCGATGAAGCAAACCTGATTGGGCTGGCTGTAATGCTCTGGCACCTCTGCGAAATCATTTTCATTGATCAAACTGTGTATGTGACAGCAAGGGAGCCGTTATCGAATTGGTATCTTTACCATTTCTCGATGAACAACAACAGCTTGAGACAGAATATTTTCCAAACAAACAACAGCAGGAACGACAAAAAAAACAAAAAAATCCAAAAACAAAACAAATTAATGAAAAAGCAAAATTTGAACAAAATAGATCTCATTCAAGTCCTTCAGTCAGCACTAGTTGGTGACTTTGAACAGGTCTTTTTTTTCATTGAACAGGAGCTAAGTGAAATTAAAAAATCTCCAAACGTGAATAAATCTTTAATCAAAATAATTAAATTTATCAAATCAGAATTGTCGAGTTGCCCAAGGGACTTTGAGATTTCCAACACCAGCGATTCCGTAGAAAGATTAAAAAAATGGCAAAGGGAATGCCAACAAAAGATCGAGCGGCTGCCAGAATTTAATATTAGCTATGATAATTCCATTTCCCTCTTGATCAAAAACTGGAAGGAGCTCTTAATGATTTTTGCTGGCGACTTTGACGTGATTAGACAATACAGCCAAAACTGGATCGAATTTTTGATTGCCAATGTGCTTTGGATCAAACCAAATCTCACAATCAAGGAACTGCCACTGCTTGTAGAGCAGTGCAGAAAGGAATTTATCAACACTGAGGACACGCCAACAAACGAAATTATCATGATGATCTTAAAAAACTCCCCAATCAAGGTCATTCGCATGATTGAAACATTGATCGCTTCGCCTTGGCTTTCTGCCCATTTAATCGATCTGCTTTACCATTCCAAAATCATTGACAGCCAAAAAATCACCTATAATGGGCTAGATTTGCGCGAACATTACCTGATTGAATTTTGCCAAAGATTAATCAATTGCAATGACATGTTTATAACAACCTCAAGCTATTTAAAGCAATGCAAAACAGTTGGACGGAGCTATATCGAATTATTTTTAAAAAGAGAAAAAATCAATTCTGACAATTACGCCAAGAAATTAATCAATATTTGTAATAAAAATGATCTTTACAAATCCGCTGATAGGATTAAAAATACAAGAGCAATACAATTATTGCAAACAAACAATAATGTGCAAGCACTGATTTGGCTGATTTCAATTGACCCCATCAGAAGAAAAAACGTTTTAATAAACAGGACCGTTGACAAAATATTGAAAAATGCCAATGATCTCTCCGATTTGGATATTCTAGTAAATTCAATCTCCTCAGTGATCAACGAAAAAAATTCTTCCTACCAATCGGATTTGTTTAATTACCTTTCCAAATATTCCAAAATAACCCATCTTTTTGAAAAGGGGCAATTGCAAAAGGGCGCTCAAATAATTGTAAAATTAATCGAAACAAGAACCCTGCCCAAACAATTCTGGCTAACCATTCTTAACGATATTGCAAAACTAATATCCCTACAGGACGAAATCATTTTTGATAAGCATGGCACCTTTGTAATAATGAACTTTTTAGAACAAATCACAACCTTTGAACACGAAAGGGAAACACTTTTATCAATCGATAATTCACAAATTCAAAAAATTAGATTTTTACTTGTAAAAAATTTAGGTAAATCTTTAATCTATTAAATTATATTTAAACAAGTTTATTCTTGCAATAATATAATTAAGTTAAATTTAGAAAATTATATTATTTAGAAGATTAAATTATTTTTCAAATATTTATTTTTTAATAATCAATTTATAGACATTATAATTTTAATCAAATATTAATTTTTTAAAAAAATTATGTTAATAAATTGAAAAAAATTATTTTCGAATGTTTTTTATTTTCCTTTTTTTTTTTTTTTAGTACAACAAAAGGCATACATACACACATACACATATACATAAACACACACACACACACATACATACATACATAAATAAATATATATATATAGAAACTCCAATTCAAAATTTTTAACACACCAAAATTCGATTTGTGAAAAAAAAAACTTATTTAATCAATTCAAGAAGAAATACCAAATAAGAACTCATTTACCAATTGAAATGTTAACAATTTTTTATAAATTACAATACTCACAAAACAAAAAATAAATAATTATCAATACAAATAGATCAAGGGTGTGTTAAAAATTTTGGAGAGAGCAAAACAAAAAAATACATTAGTAAATTTGTTGAAATTCTATTAGGAATATTGATCGATCAAAGGGTAGATACTACCAACTAATTTTATTTGAGTTCTTCTATTTGAAACAACTTGACTTTAACATAATATCAATTGTTGAAAAAAATTTTGATCTACCAAAACAAGTTACGTAATTCAAAAAATGAAATGAAAACAAAAACTAAAAGATGAAAAAATGATTGTCATATTTTACAAAAATCAAAATTATTTCCAATTTGAATGGAATTGTATTATTGTGATTCTTTGGAACGTTTTAGATGTGTGTAAAATTTTGAATTTTCGTTTTTTTATATATATATATATATATAGATAGATAGATAGATATAGATATAAACTCTTTTTCAAATAAAAAGTACACAAAAAATTTCAAGAATTATTCATAATTGTATCAAATTAATTGTAGTATCATTCTAAAATATAATAAACTCTTTAAAACATAAAAAAAACACTTAAATGAATATTTAAACTCATTAAAACAAAACAATAAAAATTAAAATCAATATTTTAAAAATTGATGTGCCCTTTTATTTGAAATGAGAAATCTCGTTTTGTAAATTGTAAAGAAAAAAATTATAAACATCAATAAAAACTGTTGAACAAGGCGAATTGAGAAAAAGTTTTTTACAAGTTATTGATAACTCTTTACACGTCAAACTTTTGTTCTTTAAAATCTCATTTTCAATATAAAGCCACAATTCATATGGTTATTTTGTTGGAATTGTTTTTTTCTTTATTTTCTCTTTTCTTTGATCCAGGCACCAATCCAATAATGGACTTTCAAAATTCCTATATCTAACTCATTCGAAATCAAACTTAAACTGTTTCCATTTTTATACTGGCAGATTATTTCCAAAATGATTTCTTCTTATCTTGTTTTTTAATTTTCCAACTGTTCAAATATCTATAAATGAAAAATTGAAAAATGAAAAAATGAATAATTAAAATGAAAATCACCAATAAGCAAATATCTTATTTACAATCAAATTCAATAGTATTGACGATTTGGGAGGTGTACCCCTTTGTTTGAAAAATAGTTATGATAAACTTTTTTTCAGTCAAAATGTTAGGCAACATTTTTTACAAATATCAATTTTTTTTATGATTGGCCTTTGAAGAACAAATAATAAACCAGAAGAATAATACACATCAAAGAATAGTTGGTGGCCGTATCGTAGTAAAAACTAATAAATTAATAAAATTTCTTAAAAATCGAAAAACTAAAATTCTTAGATCCAACCGAGAAAAACAACTATTTTCATTTTGATCTCTTATTGAAGATCCAAATAAAATTCCAATAGAAATAATAAGGATTCTTCTACAATTATTTACACACTATTACAATAAAATTAGAATAACACCTTTTTAATAAGTGACTATCGATCTTGCAATATGAAAAAAAAGTTACAAATGAATTAAGTTTCAAAAAAAATTGAAAAAAAACAAAAATGTGAAAAAATGATTTTAATTTTGAAAATTCCAAAATATATTTTTTTGTTCTAAAATCTATAAACACCCTTTAATTCATGGAATTTAATTACCACAACTTTACCCCGCCCCCACCTAACTGGAAAATGCTTTATGTATTATACAATATAAGATTTTTAGTATAAAAAAAATTTGAAAAAAATTCCCAAAATTGTTTTTTTTTTTAATAGGTTCAATTTAATTTTATAATTTTTAAAAAATATAAATAAAAGACAATTAGAAACTATAGTTAATATATATTAAATATCCAGGGTGTACTATATATAAATATATTTTTTTTAACAAAGAGTATTCCAAGATAAAGATCATGGAATATTAATCTATGATGAAAAACTTAATACGAATTCATTTCAAAAAAATTTTTGTAGATACACTAGTAAAAAGATTGAAAAAAAAATTAATATTATTTTTTTAAATATGATGAATTTTTATTTCTCATTTCAATCAGTGAAGTATAATACCCCTTAATTAATTGTTTTTTTTTGTTTTGGATCTTTGTAAATAAAATCAATTTCACTCAAAGGGAACCAGCCAAAAATGAAAATTTCCATATTTTTTTAAGAATCAACAACTAAAATTGTTTAGAAATAAGAGAAATAATAAACTTCAAATTAGAGTTGAATTTATTTCACGAAATACCTACCTAAACAAAACATAAATTTCAAAAAAAAAAAAAAAAGTTAAAAAAAATTGTGTACTCCTTTCATTGGAACATCTTGTTCAAAATTTCTCAATTTCTTCAGAAAATAAAAATTGTTGATAATAAGATTTTTGAATTGTAAATGCTTGAATTTTAAAAGAAAATTAAAAAAACTCACTTTTCTTAATGTTAATTTTGAGTTTCAAACATTTTTTTTTCAAAGTGATTTTTTAAAAAATACAAAAGAAAAGAAGAATAAAAATATATATAAAAAAACAAAAAGAAAAATAAAAAAAACAAAAATTTGTGAAATTAGAGAAAATAATTCTGATCTAAAAATTGAAAATTTTATTTGATAAGAGTCTGGGAAAAAAAATACTTCAACACAACTTCCAATAACCTAATCAATTGATTCAATATTTTAAAAAAATAGTTAACCTATTAAATCTCGGAATGTTTTCTAATTGGTCGTATGGGGAAATATCAAAAAGTTGAAAGGCAAAAAAAAAATGAAATGATAAGTTTTAAAGATGACAGTTGTAGCTTTTTCTACAAACCCTTCTTACATCTTTCAAATAATACCTTGATATTGTTAACTTGCCTTTCTTATAAGATTACACTCTAGAATAAACAAACATTAATCTCTCTTATAATAGGATAATCAAATAATAGACAAATAGCGTGCTTGAAGACATTAACTCAAATAAATTGATCTTGTTGTGTTTTTCTGAATTCTTTCTGATTTAGAGATACATTTGATTTTATCTTTTCTTTTACATCAAATCTCAAATAAGGATTGATTCATATTAAAAAAATGTAAGCAATAAAGTATTTAAAAGTATCTATATAATAGTTAATTAACTTCAAAATACCTATTTCTCATGATTTTTTTGAAAACATTTTTTTGATTACACACTTTTTTAAAAACAAATTTAAATTACATATTTTTCCAGTTTTGAATAATAAAAAATGAAATCAAAATAAATAAAATGTATCTTTATTATTGTTATGAAATTTTGTTAAAATGTATTTGCCATACACCCTTATAAATTTATGACGAGTATCAAAAAAATTAAATATTTTTATTAAAAATCTATGAATTTTGAAAAACATTAAGATTTGTATATTCTAAAAATTATATTTATATATATTAAGAATCAAAAGAAACATCATCGTTATGGATCTGGATTCATTTAATCAAAAAGACCACCACCAAACATGTCGTCGTCTGATTCGGATTCGGATTCTGGCTCTGGTTCTTCTTCTTTTTCTTCTTCTTTTTCATCTTTTTCTTCTTCGTTTTGCTTTTCCATGAGTTCTTTAAGGGCTTCTGGGTTTTCAAGCAATTCCCTGATGGACTCTGCTTCTTTGATTTCATATCCTGTTTCAATGGAAATTGCAAGAAGGTTTCTAAAGTTATTCATAAAGGAATAAGGAATAGAAACTTGTGTTGGGAATCCTAACTCAAGACTGATACCTGAAACGTTTCCAAGTTCTTCTAAGACGTTTTTTTTTAACATTTCGTCAGTAATGTCGAGAACTTCTGGGCCATAGACGGAACCGTTATCATACCTTTTTTTGAATTTTTAATATAAGCAGATTTGTTTTTTGTTGTTTTGTGTTTTTGTTGTAAGAGATTTTTGGTTTTTTAAAAGTTTATTTGTTTGTTTGTTTTTTATTAGTTTGTTTTTTGTTTGAAAAAAAGGTTTTTGTTAATTTATTCAAAAAAATAAAAAAAAAAAATAAAAAAAAAGCATTGGCGAAAAAAACAAAAAATTAAAAAAAAATTTGTTTTTTGTTTTTTTTTGAATCAAAATTGCTTTTGGTGGAATCAATACAAAAAATAAAAATGGAAATTGCTTACACTTGGACAAGTTTCATTCCGTAAACAAAAGGTTTGATTCCAAGTTTACTTAAAAGGGTAGCTTCAGAGGATCCAACTTTTTCACCTTCGGAAACAAGTTTAACATCATAAAGGATTTCGATTTGTCTTTTGGCAATTCTTGTTTGGATATCTAATGCTTGTAAAAAAGTTGTTTGTGTTGGTTCTAAACCGGTGTCACCTTTTGGTACAATGACATCATTTGGTGCAATTGTTCCTGCCTTAGCTGGTGCATTGATCTTGTTTTCAACAATAATGTCACGGATTGTTCTTGGGTCTTCGTTTGTGAAAACTAATCCAATGTTTTGTTTGATTAAAGGAATTAACTCGTTAACTTTTGGATTTTTTTCGGCATACATTTTACACGCTCTTCTGATTAAAGACTATTTTAGTTTTTATTTATTTTTTTTTTTTTTTTTTTGTTTGAAAAAAAGGTTTTTGTTTATTTATTCAAAAACAAAAAGAAAAAGAAAAAGTAAAGAAAACAATTTTTGTTGTTTGTTAAGATTTCTAAACCAAAAAAGTATAAAGTTTTGAGGAATATAAAAGAAAAGGGGGATCGGTTAATTACATTCTTTCCCATAAGCACAACAGCCTTTTTTAAAAGTGCTTTTCTGATGATTTGAATTTGCTTTGATGAAATATTATTTGAAGAAACAATAAGAACTTTTTGGTAGGTGTCTAAAAGCTTTAAGACTTTGTCAATGTATACTTTCTTATGTTTTGATCCTTTTTTTTCTGCTCCCATTTGGATTTGTTATTAAAATAATGATAAATGTTTTCAAAAGAAAAACTAAAAAAAATGATTTTTTTTATGAGATTATTTGAGAATATTAGTTTCGGAAAGTGTTTTTGTCCCACTATCCAAAAATAAGTCAAGTTTGTTGAGAAATAATTACCATTATAATTTTCTTATTTGGCTTTTATGTTGTAAAGTGATTAGCATCGAGAAATCTACAATTAAAGTATCTTGTTATTAAACCAAAATCACATCAGTGTTCCATCACTCAAGTGTACTTCAAAATCTGATATGTATTCTAAAAGTCTTTAATATAGTTGTTACAAACCAAAATGATCCTTGGTTACTATAAAAAACCCAAAGAATTGTAGAAAAAAGCTGCATTTCAAGATTAATTATCAGGCAGAATTATCAATTTTCAACTTTAGACTTTTCAGCTGAACAACACCTTTTTTGAAATTTGTAGCAACATATTAGTTCCTTAAAAAGAAAATAGATTGGCTTTTATCATTTCAATAAATTATTAAGAAATTCATTTTGCAAATAAAACAAAAATATTATTCTGTTTTTATGTTAATGATTATTAAGTAAATTTTGAAATTTAAAAATTGAAAAAACGAGTAACTTTTGGAAGTTCTAAATATGAATTGTTAATATACTTGAATATTATTATTTTGATTTTCGTTTTTTAGACCCCAGGAAACTATTTAAATTAAAAAAAAAATAACTAAAATTAGAATTTTTAGTTGTGACAACAACAAAGTAAACAATCAGAAAATTGTATTATCCAATAATATTTTTATTAGATTTTTTTTAGAGTCATTTTAATTTGAAAAAACTAACAGTATTTACCCCACAATAATAATAGTCCTTAAATATAAACAAATATATATATTAACAAATCTCAAAAATGTAAAAACAGAATAATAGAATTAATAAATTATTAGATTTATACTGCCAGTTCCACTTTTAAGACACAAACTTTCCATGGAATTTAAGGCACAAAAAAATCTCCAAATAAGGCACAAAATTTGTAATTTTATATTTTACAATTTATTTTACGAGAATTGGAATTTTGTGCCTTAATTTGAGATTTTTTTTGTGCCTTAAATTTCGTACAAAGTTTGCACCTTAAAAGTGGAACTAACTGTATCTAAAATAGATTATTTTAAAAGCAAGTAAGTAAATATTTATTTAAATAATAATTGAGGACTGTAATAGAAAAATATAACAAATAAAAAAATATTGAGAAAACCTTATTTATACTTGGATCAAAATTGTAAAAAACAGATTTTTGAATATTTTTTTTTATAAAAGTTATATGAAATAATTGAACAATCATATTTATTAAATTAATATTATTAGTTCCATTTTTAAGACACAAACTTTCAATAAAATTTAAGTCATGAAAAAATCTTAATTTAAGGTTTATTTTTTAAACTTTTTTTTTACACAAATTATTTTACTAAAATTTGAATTTTGTGCCTAAATTTCGAATTTTTTGTCGCTTTTTTTCATTGAAAATTTGTGTATTAAAATTGATAATGGATATAAAAAACCCATATATACATATAAATATTTAAACAAGATAATAAATATTGAAATATCTCTTTTATAGATACTGATCAAAATTCTAAAAAAAATAAAACAACAAAATAAGAGCAAGAATTATTTTTCCCAGTTAATACACTATCAAAGAATTAACTTTTATTAAAAATTAAATCTCAAAGAAAGTCTGAAATTAAATTACTTACTTCAGGTAAGAGAAATAAACCTTGTGTATAGAACCACCCCCCCCCCAAAAAAAAAAAAAAAAAAAAAAAAAAAAAAAAAAAAGCTATGATTTTTTTTTTTGAAAGTTCATACTTATAGTGGACGGATAACTTTATTGAAAATAATAAAAACGGTTGTTTAATTATTTCAGATTACCTTCAAAGAAAGGAAAATATTATAAAATTTGTTTTTGAAAAAATAAAAGATTAATTTCAACATTTTATATGTTTTCCATATGATTTGATTTACATAAAAGAAGGTTTGATAGTAAGAAATAAATAAACAATTAATGTTAATCTATTATGAGAATAAATATATTTTCCCCATTTTGTTGCATATGTTTATTTGAAACTGAAATCTTCAAATCATTTCTTTAACTAAAAGTTTTAATATTTTAAGAAATATGAGATTGAAATATTTCCTAGTCAAATAGATTTTACTATCCAATTATCTATAAAGTAAATTCAAATAATTGTAAAATTTTTGAAGAAAAAATAAAAAATAATTATTTATTTTTCTGATCAATTCTCTAACATTGGGTATAATTACTTATTCTTTGCTATTTTTTTCTTTTGAGTTGTTTAGTGAAAGAATTTTATTTGAAAAATTAAAAAGAAACAAATTACAAGGAGTTTTCATAATACTTTTCAAAATCCAATTTTTATCAAATCAAATAATTCTGGTTCAACTAAAAAAATAGTATATTTTCTGAATTAATAAGCAGAAATAAAGATTTAATGGAACATTTTTTTTTGATTTATTTTTAATTTATTTTTTTTTTTATATCAAATATAAAAAATAAAAATAATTTTGAATTTTAATTTAAATTTTTTATTCCCTATTTTACTTTTTTTTTGGATTGTAATTTTTGTATTTGTTTTTTTGATTCAGAGATTTCGACCCTTTTCCATTTTTTCTAGAAGTAATTTTCTGTTATATTTTTTTATAGCATTATTTGAAAAAAGAATTATTAAAACATTTTTTTAAAAAAAGTTTTTTCAAAAAAAAATAATAAATAGTAATGGTGGAAAAAATTCAAGAGAATATATTTTTTGGAATAATTCAACATCAAAAAAAAAAACAACCAATATTCAACAATCCACTGAGATTTGCAAACTTATTTTTCATTCTTGATTTCAAAAATTTTATTTGGAAGGGAGATCTTATCTGTTTGGTCTTCGAAAAGAGAAAATATTTGTTTCAAATACACACCTTTTCAGGTCTATTTTTTCTTTGATTTATCCGATGATATAATTTTATGAGTTCCTCTAAATATATCTCTAGATCCAAAACAAAATTTGATAAAACTCAAAAGTTGAGATTTAATATCAAAAAAAAAATGTTCAGAAAATCAAAAAATGAAAGAATCAACTCTGAATTATTGGGGTTCGTTTTCTTTTCATAAATAGAGTAATTTATGATATTTGATTTGAAAGTTTCAATATCTCTGGTACTCAAAAAATCTTTTTTTCAGTAATGTTTTAGCAATTAAAAATTGTTAAAATGTAAAATGTACCCACTTCCTTCAAAGTAGTAGAGATACTAATATTAAAAAATGAGTTAACAAAAATAATTGTAATATATGTATCAATTAAAATAGTGAATCATTTTTTTTTTTTGATTCAAAAAGTATTTAATATTGACAAAGATGTATTATATTTTGTTAAAACTATTGGTCTTGTAATGAATCTTCTTTTTACTCTTTATACTAAAAATTATATGCAATTACCTTTTTTCTGTTCTGATTGTATTTTTTTGGAAACACCAAGTAGATTTATGTGTTATTTTGTTTTTCCTTGAATTTAGTCCTTTTTTTTTTTTTTTTTTTTTTTAGCATGTAATAGAAGGCTTAAGTCACATTTAAATGAAAACTTAATACCTATTTTCACAATTAATTGAAAGAAATATCTCTCTCTTGAATAAATTCTTTGGTTAGCTTTTGTTTTCAAAAATAATTTTAAAAATAATAATTTGATAAAAAATCAGTAGTATATGGGTATAAATTGATTTTACAAGAAATTAAAAAATAGATTCAATTTTAAAATATCCTGCTTAATTCAAAAGTAAAAATTAAAATAAAATTTCAAATTCAAAAACTAAATTGAATCACAAGATCTCTGAAAGATTATTCTTTCAACAAAAAAAATCATAATTCAAACAATTTGAGATTTCTAAAGATTTGAAAATTAGTCGTCTTTTAACCAATTTTGAAAAAAAAAAAAAATTAAATTAAAACCAAAATTTAGTTCAAAATCTTAAAAGTGATAGCCATTCCAAAATATTTAGTCCCTATTCAAAATTCACTGTTTCTTATGGTTGTTATGAGCTTTAAATTTTAATTGTTGTTCTATCAAAATCATTTTTTTGCAAATCAACAAACTTTAATTATTTAAACAAAATCTAGAAACAAATTTAGGGATGTCTCAAGATAACAACAAACCTAAAAGGGGAGGAGAAAGAAGGTATAGAAGAGTTGTTTCACCAAGAAAACAACAAAATAGTCAATTTAATAAGTCTAGTTCGAAAAGAAGAGAAGGACAATCCTCAAAGTATTATCCTGAAGAAAAAAAGGTTGTTGAATCCAATTATGACCAAATACATGAGAGTTTTGATCAGATGGGCCTAAAAGATGACTTGCTTCATGGAATCATTTCTAATCGTTATAAATATCCCTCAAAAATTCAACAAAGTAAATTTCACTTTTTCATTTTTTGTCATATTTTTCAGTTTTTTTGATCCAATTTTTTTAACTTTACATTTCAACCAATTCTTGTTTTTTATTTAAAATCAAACCACTTTCCAAAAAAAAATTTTCTAGAGGCAATTGTACCAATTGTCAAAGGAAGAGACGTAATAGCACAAGCACAGAGTGGTAGTGGAAAAACAGCTACTTTTTCAATTGGAGCTCTTGAAAGAATTGATCCCAAATTAAACAAAACACAAGCACTAATACTTTCACCAACAAGAGAGCAAGTCCAGGAAACAGCTAGGGTTGTCAGGGGTTTAGGAGAATTTTTAAAGATCAATGTGCATTGTTGCATTGGAGGTGTGCCAATCGAAGTTGATATGAAAAAACTTCGAAAGGGCGCACATATCGTTGTAGGAACACCAGGAAGAGTGATCCACATGATGGAAGAACATGTATTAAAAACCAAAGACATCAAAACATTTATTCTTGACGAAGCAGACGAAATGCTGAGCAGGGGCTTGAAAGAAACAATATACAAGATCTTCCAAATTTTGGATTCAAATACACAAGTTGTTTTGTCAAGTGCAACAATGCCAAGCAGCGTTCGTAAATTTACCTCAAAAGTTATGCGGGATCCAATAAAAATTATTGTGCAAAAGAAAGAACTTTCACTTGAAGGGATTAAACAATTTTATGTTGATGTTGAAAATGAATCTTGGAAATTCCCAATTTTATTGGATCTTTATAAGGTCATTAATGTCACCCAAACAGTAATCTTTTGCAATACCAAAGAAGTTGTCGAAGAACTCAAGTACAAATTAAACGAAGAGGGTTACACTGTTTCCTCCATTCATGGCGAAATGGAGCAAGAACAAAGAAATGTAATTATGAAAGAATTTAGATCAGGATCAAGCAGAATTTTGATTACCACAGATTTGTTGGTTCATGGGATCAATGTTGGACAAATTTCTTTGGTAACCAATTACAACCTACCCACAAACAGAGAAAATTATCTTCATAGAATCGGCAGAGGTGGGAATTTTGTTAGAAAGGGTGTTGCAATCAATTTAATTACTCGCGACGACATCGAGGTGCTTCGCGATTTGGAAAATTTTTATGATACAAAGATTGAAGAAATGCCAATTAATATTTTAGATTATCTATAAACTTCAATAGTCTTTTGTGCACAGTTGAACTGCACACACAAACACAATTATAGAACTAATTATTATTTTTACGATTTAGACTAATTATTATCGCTGCAAGTAAAACTCTTTTATTAGAAATTTCAACCTCAACACTAATTTTAGTTTTTAGGTATTATTTAAAAGAATGACCTAATCTAAAAAAAATTTGTCTATTGCTCTATTCTGAAGAATATTAGATATTAATTTTATTTTCATTATTTTTTTATTTTCACTTATTTTTTTCCAAAAAATATTCTTCTGAATCTTTTTTTTTTTAAAATTTAATAATTTAATTTTTTAATATAAATAATAAATAGATTTTTTTTATCATATTTTTTGTTTTTACTGTCAAATATAAAACTGGGAAATTTCTAAAATCTGTCTGATTAATGATTTTTATTCAATTTATTTTACTGGTAAAAATTCAATAAAAAAAAAACTCTTTTTCAGTATTAAGATGGCAGTTTTATTGATAAAATAGATTAAATTTGATGAGTTTTATCCAATATTATTTAGTAAAATAAATTCTCATTTTTTAGATCTGATTATTTTTTTCTATATATACCAAACTTTTCTTTTTTTTGTTCTTTATTTGTTTTTTTTTAGAGTGAAATTTTTATTCTTTTTCTTTTGTTTTTTATTTATTTTTTTTTTATTAAAATAAGGCAAAGGAAAAAAAAAAGTTTGAAGGATCAAAATTAAAATTTAGGAGATTGATTTATATATATATATATATATATATGTATGTATATATGTATATATATACATATATTAATGTATATATTTATTATTAAAAAAACTAATTATTGTTTCTTTTTGATTGAAAGACCGAGTAATACACTTTCACCCAGATTCAAAAAATAAAATAAAAAAGAATGAGAAAAATCAAGGTTTTTAAATAATTTCTTTGTTGTGTAGAGAAAAATATTCGAAAAATCAAGAAAGTTTCTTATTATTTATTGAATTAAAATACAAAATTACTTAATTTTTCTCAAGTATTTTGTTTTTTTGGAAATTCAAAAATTTTTTTGAATAAAACATAAAAAATCATAAAAATTACCAATATACTTAAAAAAAAAAAAAAAAAATGATACTTTTCTATTATTCAAAATATTAGAGAAAAATTAAAGATTTTCATTAATTCTTTTAAATTTGAAATTGAAAAATTTTAACGATAATTTATATAATTTTCTTTTTATTTCTTAAACTAAAAAAAAAAACAACACCGGAACCCAACAAAATCTAATCTAGATTAGAAATATTGAAGAATTAAGTAAAAGTTAGTATATTCTAATACTAATAAGATTCACTAAATATAAAAGTGATTTGTTAGATTCGGTTTTTCATTCGATTATTATTAATATAAGGTATTTCCAAAAAAGTGAGGAATTTTTGAAAATTTTCACAAAAAACCATCTTTGTTAGTTGAGGTATTCGTTAATTAACAATATCGAATTAAGTTTAATATTAATACTGATTAAATCAATTACTATAAAATTTATTTTAAAATATACACTTTGAAATATTTCCAAAAAAATGAAAATAAAAGTAGGACTTTTATTGATGAAAAAAATGTACGACCAATTTCAATAAAAAATATGAAATATAAAAAGGGTAAAAATGAATTATTAAACAAAAAAATACAGTTATAACTTTTTAATTTTATTTGAAACTTTGTTGAGATTAAATAAGTTATGAAAACAATTTTTTGGATCAAAAAGAAAATGAAAAACACCAATTTTCATCATTAAAAAATATCAGATAAAACAACGATCAGAAAATTTAATATCCTTTCTTTATGTAAAATAATACTAATAAAAAAAATTTAATTATTACCAAAAAACAATAAATGGTAGTTTATGTTTTTATATATTTAAATACCTTTCCATTAATTGTTTTTAATAAATATCTTTCAAAATAAAATTTTCATACTGTCTTGGAAATATTTTAATTGCGAAAAAAATTTTTTAATCAATAAGAACATTTCTTCAAGGAATAGATGGTTCGATGATCATAAACTAACTTTTTAATTAAAATTATATCTTTTTTTTTTTTTTTGGAATTTTGAAAATAAGAAAATTAATTTGGTTAAACTTTAAGGATTTAGAAAATTTCTACTTTAATTTTATTTTATTTTTTTTTCAATTATTTCAAGTTGGAGTTGCTTTTCTCTTTTATTTACCCGAATTCTACGATAAAAATATTTGACTTTATAAAACTGGAATTTCTTTGATTAAATTTTTATTAATTTTAACAAGATTAGGTAAAGATATAATTTTTTTAATTTATTTTTGAACATGAATTTCTTTTTATTAATTGAAATTATCATATTTTCGAAGTTGAATTCTATTGTATAAATAAGAAATGGTGTATTTCGGTTTATTTTACATATTTCAGTAATACACATATTAACCCAAGAGTATAAATAGTTTAGTGTTGCTATTTTATAATTTTAGATTTCTAACCCATATGTCAATTAACTTAATATAAAAGATTTCAATAATCTCTTTTAAAATTATTTGTTATAAATTGTTATTGAATAATTTTTTAGAATTACTCTAAGAATCTTTTGCTCTATTCATATTATACACCATATGTATTTTTTTTTTTCAAATAAATTCCCAAATATTTAATCTTTGATAAATCTTGATTAATTTCTGTTTTGAATTTATTATTTTTTTATTCCAAATTGAACAGTTACTTGTTATATTGAATTTACTTTTCCATTTATTTGATTTTTATTCCCTTTTATGATTAAAATTAAATTATCTAAAAAAATTTTAAAATGATTTGTTAATAATATTAATTTTTCTAAAAAGAAAATATGAAATAAGAATAAAATATAATACCTTATTATTGGCTCTCTTTATAATTTACCAAGTCTTCCCCTTTATAATATTATAACTAAAAAAAGTTTTAGAAATTTTATAAAAAAAAAAATTTTTGAATTTTTTTTCAATTATTGAAAAATAATTGAGTCAAAAAAAATAGCTCTATCAATCATTATAAGATAGATTATATCATTCCCATTTTCATTATATGATTTTATTTTATAAGATATATTAAAGAAGTTTAAAATCGCAATACGAGTATTAAATTTTTTCCGAAAAACAAACTGTAATTTATTAATAAATTCTCAAAAGTGCCCAATAAATAGATATAGCATTTTAAGAAATAATCTTGGTATACTTTGATTAATTGAAATTAATCTATTATTCAAAGCTACTCCTTGTTTCCTTTTTTATGTATAAACAAAATTGATCTTTTTTTGATATATTCTGAAATAGTTTTTGTCAGTGGGATTAATTAACCCTTTATTAAATATATTTTGCTTTGTAATTGGAAATCTTTTATAATCTTTGTTCTCAATTGTTTCAAAATCAATAAAATTTTCTCCATCAATACGAAATTTTAAATTCTCAATTTTTTGAAATCCTTTCACTGATTTGTTTTTTAAATACTTTATCGTATTTTTAATTTTTTCAATTGGGAAATAAATATCAATTTTTAATACTTTTAAATTTTTTAATTTTTAGATTTTCTATATATTTTAAAATCTTTTTACTTGGTTCAATTGCATTTTTTTTAATATGACCAAAATACAAATAATTGATATTTGGAAATTATTTTGGACCCTTTTTGGCGGAAACAAAGTTTAGTATTATAAATAAAAAAAGAAATCTGAAATCGTTAAAGCAACAAAATAAAATAAATAAATTTAAAAATAAAAATTGTATATATGGACCTTTAGTTACATTTTATATAAGAATATTTAAATTTAATCAATTATTATCCCTTTTTTTTTTCTTTTTTGATTTTTGATTATTTTTTGAAGATTTTTGAATCAGTATTTCGATCTTTTCAAAATAATTCTCAATATCCTCTGTATTTTTTCTTTTTAATTTGTGAATATTTAATTCACTTTTAATTTGTTTAATTTTTTTAGTTATTGTAAGCTCCTTTGATCTTAATCTCATTATTTGTGATCGTATCAAATCTGATTCCCTTTTTATTGAGTGGTTTGTGGATTTTAATCGCCAATTATTTTCAATGACATCCGAAAAGGATTCTAAATTTTCATTCATTAACTCGAAAAGCTTTTCTAAATGATCTTGCTGCTGGATGTTTAATTGTGCTTCATCATCTCTCGGGATTTCATTTTTGACAAATTCTTCAAATTGACTCTCTAAAAAGTATCTTGATAAATCAATTTCATTTAATGGGGTTGTTTTTTTCTCAAAATATGGTGGAATTTGATTAGTTATTTCATTTTCTGGGATACCTTTATAAAAGTTAAGACATCTAAATTGATTATTATTATATAGATCATTATCAAATATCCCACTCTCCTTCTCAGATTCATTTGCATTATCATTTTCATTAGCGTTTGGTATTATTAATTCAATTTCGATTTCTTTTTCATCTTGGTTTTTTTTAGGATTGTCTTCAGATTTCTCCTCTTCTGACTGGGAAACAAAGAGTTCTTCGTTATTATTTCCGAGATTTACTTCTTCAATTGACATAGAATTTTCTTTTTCACTTGAACTGTTTTCAAGAATTTCTTTGTCTGATTCCTTTTCTTTTTCTTTGTTTGATTCTGATTCTGATTTTGATTCTTTTTCTTTTTCTTTTTCTTTCTCTTTTTCATTTTCATTTTCATTTTCATTTTCATTTTCTTTTTCGTTTTCAGATCGATTTTCTATTTCTATGGTAATACTACTTTCTTGATCGTCTGTTTTTTCTTTTTCTTGTGTATTTTTATTAATGTTTTCATTAGCATCTAATTTTATTTCCCATTCGGTTTGTGTTTTTGTTTTTCTTTTATTTGTTCTTCTTTTTTTACGATCAATTTTTGTATTTTTTTCTTCACGATTTGTTTGGTTATTTGTTTGGCTCCTGATTGAAATTTTTTGAATTTTTTGAACAGTTTGTCTTTTTGGTTTTCTGTTGCAATTCGAATTTTTTTTTTGATGGTTTGGTGTTATGAAAAACAATTTTAATGAAATCAGAAAAAGGATCAAAAATTAAAAACATAGATTTTGTTGAACTTACCCTGATCGAGATCTTATAGTCGTGGTTTCTCTTCTTTTTGTGGTTTTTTGAATTTTATTGTCACTCATCTGTTAAAAACGTTAAATTTTTAATCAAAAGAAAAAATTGGCTCGAGTTTCAAAAAAATCAAAAAATGATAAATTGGAACTTTCAACTTTTTTGGTCAAGCATTATTTTCTTTGTACTCTTGTAACAGTTATGATTACTTCCTGGGAATTATAGATACTTAATGAGGAACTTGTATTTTCATTCAGCTTTCCAAAAAAACATACCTCTCAAGAATTAATACCAATCATCAAAAGTCCCAATTCTCAAAGTTGGGAAATTAATGATTTAAGCTGATTTTAAGAAATTATAAATCGAAATGTAACATGATCATTAAAATCTTTTTTTGGAAAGTTGAATGAAAATTTTGCCCTATTTATTTTGCAACAAATAGTAGATTGTTTTTTCAAAAATTATTATATTTTTCAATCTTTTTGAAATCAAAAAAAAGATCTGAGTTGAATGTAGTTCGTTATCTTCTTGAATTCTACCAATTTTCTCATTAAAAATACTAATTCACTCCAAAATATAAAAACCTAACCAAAGTAAAATAATAGTTAATAATCAAATAAAACATCACTTGTTATTTTTTTAGGATAAAGCAAAAAAAGAAGAAATTATAATAATATATCGAAAATAAATTTTTAATTATTAATGTCAGTATAGATTTCTCAATAATCAGAGCGTGTTGTATTTTTATACAAATAGTATTAGTGGATCTTGGTTCAAATAGATCTAAAAAATCTATTATAAATCCTATTGCCCAATAAATTATTACATTTTTTACTAAGGATGACAATTAAAAATTTTTATTTGAGAAATTTTTATTTTAATTCCTTTCCCAAACCCAAAAATAAAAGCCCAACTTAATAGTATTCTGGTATTTAATTATTCACATTTCGAAATTCCAAAAGTCACTATTGTTTTACTTTTTTTAATTTCAAAGATTAACTCAATGATTCTACATTAAAACCAAAGACTGATTAGTTTTGTTTGCTTTTACATAATAATTGTATTATCAATATATTTGCAAGATTTCAGAAATAATTAGTCAAAAGAATCTATTCGTTAATTATTGAATTTTTTAAAAAATAATTCAAATTTTTTTAACAATTAATCTATATTTCACCATAAATTTAAGAAAGATATTTTGCAATTTTGAAGTCTGAATCTTGATAACCCAACCTTTAAATTTGTGGCAAAATGCAGATTTTTTCTGAAATTGTAGGGTTTTTTACCAATACATAGATCATTTTTAATCTCAAGAGATTGTCAAATATTACTATTTAACTAATCCATTTTTAGAGACATTTCAACCATGTAGAATGAATGTAGTTAACACCCAATAACAACATATTTTGATATTTGACTTCTCCTGGGTTGGATCTAATTCATAAATGACAATTTACTTTAGTCAAAACAAAACAGACAAAAAAATTTAATACAAGTTTCAAAATAAAATGTGTATTTTTTTATTATAGAAAACCTATACTTCAAGCGATCAAATAAACTGATAATAAACCCTAAATAAACATGGTATTGGTTTCTTAAAGTTCTATTATTTAAAAAGAAATTCTAAAAATGAAGGATCAAATTAGAAAATTTATCTCAAAAAATAGAGTAATTTTTTATAAAAATTTCAAAAATCAAGAATATTATGAAAAATTTTCAACTATTTGCATTCATAATTTAGATTTTACTGAAAATATACAGATCTTTAGTAACAAAATTGATTTAAACTTAGATATTTTATTTAGTAGTTGATTGGATGTTACCTTGGAACAAGAAGAAAAAAAAGCACGGATTATATTTTTAAATACGGATTATAGTCTTTGTTAACGCATTATTTTGATCACTATATATGTAAAAAAATAATAAATAAAGATTGAATTAAAAATTTATTTTGATAGGGTCTTGTTATAATCATGGATTTCCTTTATCCCGACAAATGAATTCCTTACTATAAATTGAAATTTAAATGTACTTTGAATTGCAAAATAAAAAAATCAAAATTTTCATTCAACTTTTCAAAAAAAACACACTTCTCAAGAATTAATATTAAATCATCAAAATTCCCAATTCTATAAAAAATCAATTAATTTTTTAAGCTAATAATATAAATTAAAAATTCGAATAGTTACTTGACTTAAGATTTCTAAACCCTTTTTTGGAAACCTGGTTGAAAATTTTGTTACCTTTATTTTACTATAAATAGTATTTTTCTTTTGGATGTATAAACAATAATTGAAATAATTTCAAATGCAATTCTATTCTAAAAATTTAAAATAACAAATTTTTATTTTATTTTTTCATATTTTATATTTACTAATACCTGTATATCTTCAATTACATACAATTTCACCCACCAGTATATCATCAATTTTATCAATTTATGTTTTTTTTTCACAACCCTCTATTTTAACAATTTTGATGATTTAGATTTTTTTGAAAAGAACTATTTTCAAAATAGAAAAAAAAATGAAAAAATAAATAAATAAATAAATCTACTGGGTCTGATAAAGTCTCTTAAAATAACACATATATACAGATATACTTCTACAATCAAAAAAAAAAAATGAAGCATGTTATAGAAATATATTGACATTTTATATAAATGTTGAAAGAGTTTTTAAATTTGAAAGAAACTAGAAGTATTGATGATAAATTGTATAATTATGATATTTATAATAAAATCATGAATATATATATAAATAGTGACTAATCCTACTTTATACACAAATAATTATAATATTGTCAGACATTCAGTTTTAAATTTAAGGTAAAAACTATCAACCAAATTTAAGCCACAAAAAAATCTCAAATTAAGGCACACAATTTGGAATTTTTTTTTTTACAAATTATTTTACTAGAATCTGAATTTTGTGCCTTAATTTGATATTTATATTGAGCCTTAAATTTTTTTGATAGTTTGTGCCTTAAATTTGGAGCTGACTATAAAATAATTATATTGATAAGATAAAAATTACAATAAAAGGAAACTATTTGTTGAAAGTCAAATTTATAAAAATATCTTGACTTTAATCATAGCGTTTAAGACCTTTACAACTCTTTTCACCTTTAAAAATGTTAGAAAATGTTTGAAAAGATTTTTAAGTGTTTTTAAGTGTTTAAAAGGTTTGAAAAGACATATTTTTTTTTTCAAAAGGCATGATTTTTTTGTAAGATGTTATATAAAATGGTTTTAAATGATTTTTTAATTAATTTTACATTACTAAACCCCAATTCAAAATTTTTAACACACCAAAATTTGATTTGTGAAAAAAAAAACTTATTTAATCAATTCAAGAAGAAATACCAAATTAGAACCATTCACCAATTGAAATTTTAACACTTGTTTATAAATTACAATACTCACAAAACAATAAATAAATAATTATTAATACAAATAAATCATGGTTGTGTTAAAAATTTTGGAGAGAGCAAAACAAAAAAACACATTAGTAAATTTGTTGAAATTCTATTAGGAATATTGATCGATCAAAGGGTAGATTTCTACCAACTAATTTTATTTGAGTTCTTTTATTTGGAACAACTCGACTTTAACATAATATAAATCTTGTAGAAAAATTTTGATGGATGAAACAAATTACGTAATTCAAACAATGAAATGAAAACAAAAATTAAAAGATGAAAAAATGATTTTCATATTTGACAAAAATCAAAATTATCTTCAATTTCAATGAAATTGTATTATTGTGATTGTTTGGAACGTTTTAGCTGTGTGGAAAATTTTGAATTTTAGTTTATTAATATTTTTTCAACGTTTAATTTTTCATAAAATGTATAAAAGATGATTTTTTTCATAAAAATTTCTATCAATTTTTTATATTGAAAGGCAAAAATTTATATCGAAAGATATTTCATAGAGTTAACCATAAATGTACTCTTTTCTCTTATGATTTTTACACACTTTTTAGCTTTGACTGTATTCATAAAAAGAAGATATTTTTTCTTTAAATAATTGCGAAATAAAAATCGAGAAGACTAAAAAAAAACCAAAAAATTATTTTTTTTGTTTGAACAAGTTTTAAAAAAAAGGAAGAAATATAAAGAATAAATAAAAAAATCTTTAATTATTTTTATTGAATAAGTAGAAATTACACTCTAAATGTTTGTAATTATATTATTTAAAAATGAAATATCTACTTAAAATTAAAGATTTCAATATTTTTCAAAGGTATAACAGAAAAAAGTGACTTTTTGTTGTTTAAAAAGCAAAAAAAAAAAATTAAAAAATAAAAAATGAAAAAAACCACAAAAAAAAAAATAATGAAGATAAAAAAATAATTTGTTTTTCACAAAATATTTGCAAAAAATTTTTTAAAAAATACAATTCCAAAATTAATTAAGAACAAATTATTATACAATTGTTTATAGTTAAGCATTATCAAACATTCATAATGTTTTTATTTGATAATTTTAAGTGATCTATTTCTCAATTTGTATTTTCTGAGTCTTTTTTTTTTTTGAAAATTATACTTTTTCTAAAATAAATCCAATATCAATAATTTCAATATTTTTTTGAGTTTATATCTCCTGAAATATATATATTTCGGCTTGATCTTTTTTTTTTCATTTTTATAAATTATTCTTGGAAAATTCAATTAATTTTTAAAAATACCCTTACTGTTGAATTTCTCCAAACATCAATATTATTTAAATAATTTATAATCTAATTAAAAATTGTCAATAATTAATAAACGACTAATTAATATTAATATGTTTATTTAGGGCTTTAACATATGAAGTATTTTTATTTCTATGAAAAAAGTTTAATTTTCAAGAAAACTAAATTATAATAAAAATCCATTGATTTGTCTTATAATGTTATTTGAAGTGGTTTATTTGTTTTTTTTTTAGAATATTCTTATCAATTTTTTTTTATTTTTTGGATCAAGATCATTTTTTCTAATTTGGTCAATTTTTTTTTTTATTTTATTTTTTTTTTAAATATTTAATTATGAGAAAATTTACTGTAAAAAAATTTTTTTGAGTTCAAGATATCTTGAAACTTTTGAATAAACATAATATTTGCTACTAAATTGTGAAAATAAAAAAAAAATAAAGTAAATCAGAGAAGAATGTTTGATTTTTTCGATTTTTTGAACATTTTTTTTTTTTGATTAAATTTTTGGTTTCTTGATAAATTAGTTTTTGGATCTAGAAATGAGTTTATGGGAATAATTTGATTTAATCAAAGAATAAACCATAAAATAGACCAAGAATGTGTTTAAATTTGAAACAGAATTTATTCTTTTCGAAGAAAAAACTCAAAATATCACACAATCGACATAAATTTGTTGAAATCAAGAAAAAAAAAATTCCCAAACAATGTGAATTTCAGGAGATTTTTATTTTTATCTTCTTAATTTGAATGAATCCAAATGAAAAATTCACTTGGATTTAAGTACCCCATTTACTATTTATTATTATTTTACGAAACATTTTTGACAAATTTGGTTTCAAAAATTTATTTTCACATATTTTGAATCAATTTAAAACAAATTAAAGAGTGGCTTTTCAAGGATTAAAGTAAACGAAATAAATTCTTTAAATCGAAAATCATATACAAAAAGATTTAACCCAAAGAAAAATATTAATTGGAAAAACATTAAAACATAATTTTCAAATTATTTTGAGTTTTTTATTTAATTTGGTCATTGGTAAATGATATACTATTTTTTTACTTTAATATTGTGATTATTTTTCTTCTTCTTTTTTTTGTTTAGTAAATTTTCTATGATTACTCCTTTCTCACAATAAATAAACAAATAAATTATTCCGAGTTTTCAATTTAATCAAAAATTATTAAATCTGAAATCCAAGTAAACACATTTAATTACAGTGAGTTTCACTTTTAAGGCACAAACTTTCAACGAAATTTAAGGCACAAAAAAAATCTCAAATTAAAGCACAAAATTCAAATTCTAGTAAAAATAAATTGTAAAAAAAAAAATTGCAAATTTTGTGCCTTAATTTGAGATTTTTTTGTGCCTTAAATTTCGTTGAAAGTTTGTGCCTTAAAAGTGAAACTGACTGTAATCTTTAGATGTTTTGATGATTCCAATGTTTAATTCACTATAAAGTTTCAAAAATAGCTATTATTTTTATCAAATCACAATATTTTTGAAAATCGCGAAATTCAATATTATCATGATAATATAATTTTCACTGTATTCTATAAAATTGTGATAATTATTGAAAAATCGTTATAAAAATCAAAATTTCAGAATAAAATGGTAATTTTGATGTTATTGTTAATGGGTTTATGTACTAATTCAGTAATATTTTTACCAATATATATATATATTTTTGATCAAAAAATAGAGTATATGAAAAAAAATTCTTTTTTATCAAAAATTTTAAAGATGCTTGATTCAATTAAGGATCAAATCAAATGCTTTTATTGTATTTTATTTTGATTTGTTTGACAAACTCATCGATCCTTTTAGAACATCAAAAATAATAAATAAAGGCATTAAATATTTTCTCTATCAAAATTGATGCTATAAATAACCTTTCATACAAAACTTCAAAAACTAGCAACTGTTCACCCTTGCTTTAAAGAGTTTTTTCTTGGGTTGAAAACATTTTCAATATTCTATGAAAGCTGAAAAGAGTTGGATAAGTTTTCAAAAGCTTTCACAACAAATTAAAACATTATCATCACCAATTTACAAGATTTTTTGTAAAGATGTTTTCTTCTTCTTATTCATCTTCTTTGATTATATTTTTATTGGACAAATACCCAACTTAAGCCGAGCTTTTTTTGTTCAATCGGTCATCAATAAGAAGGAAAATTTCTCTTGATCCTTTTTGGTTATTTAACTTCTGAAAGGTAATAACATTTTTTTAAAAAAACATTGCTTTTATCCTCAAGTATATTGTTTGAAATGTGTTATTATTAGTTTGATCATAAAATTCATTTGATATTTTAGATTTTGATAAAAAAAAATGAATAGAACAAAATTTGTTTTTCTACATACAATCTTCTTCATTTTATAAAAGTTTTCTGTACTAAAAAACTTTCAAACACTCGAAGATAATTCACAACACTTGCAAACACTTTTTAAACATTTTTAAAGGGGAAAAAATGTAAAATCCAAAAATATTTTTACAAAATACAAGATATTTTTTTTAAAGGTGATTTCAAAAAAATAATTTTTCTTTTTTTAGCAATAATTATTTGATTGCGATATTGTGGAATATCACAATTTTATAATTTTTCAAGATCAAGTTGGACTAATCTGGATTTTTTTTATATTATCACAAATTAATTACTAATATCGTGATAATAATATATTATCATCAAAATCTCTTTTATTTCGGAACAAAAATTCAAAAAAGATCTTATTTTCTGTAAAAAAACTAGAATTAGATTAATTAAATGAAAATAAGGATTTTTTTTTTTGAATTTTTGAAATTATTTAGAAATAAAAAATAATTTGTTAATCCAAAATTTTTCAAACAAAAATATTTCCAAGAAGAATTAAAAATAAAACAAAATAAAGGAGAAGTAATTTTATCAAAATGTTCTTGGATAAGATCAAGAAATAAATGATTTTTATTTTTTTTTTTTGATGATCAATTTTTTCCTTTTTTTGAAATCCTTTTTTTAATTGGTAGGTAAATATATGATACTAGGATATAATCCACCCTCATGTCTATTAAAGTATCAATATATTTGGTTAAAGAAATGATTTTAATCATTTAATTTCTTATATAAACGTTGACACTCAAAATTTTGAAAAGGTACTTTGCCCCTTAAAAAATTAATGTACTTATTGAAAGAAATGAATTGAATAATTTGGTTTTGTATAAATGGTGACACTCAAAATTTATAAAATTTACTTACTCCCTTACAGTGTCTTGAAATTTCAATTTGTGCTGAAACTTCCATTCAAAATTTAAAACTTGCACCCTTTCATAAATTTTATTCACCAAACAAAAAAAAAAATTTGACAAAAGAGAAATCAAAAACGAAAGAAAAAACAAATTTATTGGTTTGAAAGATACATTTACGAATGAAAAAAGAGTAAATAAAAAAATGTAAAATTAAAGAAATATAAGCAAAAATTAAAGCGAGTTGAGAGGCCGAAGTAAAATTACAACAAATTTTTTTACAACTGATCACATATGATATTTTTGTTAGTTTGGGATATTTCCTTGTTCTTTTGTATTTGAGAGTTTTTTAGTAAATTGTTAAACAGTTCCTTCCCTTTTTGGCTTGAAGGGAGGATGTGTCCCTTTAAAATTAAAAATCTAAGAAGGTTTGTTGTGACTTTCTTTTCTTTTAATATTTTTTTTCGTTGGCTTATTTCATTTCTTTGGATAAGCCTTCTTAATTGGATCAACTCATTTTTCATTTGTTCTTTTTCAGAAATCAGTATTTGCACTCGGCTAGCAAGTCGGTTGTGCTTTTCAGAAATCTCATCAAATTTGGATTCCAGTTTGGTAATTTCTTGCTGTGTTTTGGTATTTGTACCGATACCTTTTCTTTTTGCAAGTCTTCTTTGCTTGAAATTTTTTGGATTATTGTTTGCTGTTTTAGTCAAGATCGTTGTTGTTAGTGGAGAAATTTCAGAATCTGCTTCAGAAAACGATCTTTTTCTCATGTTTTTTGTTGAAAGATCTTGTTGATCCATTTTAAAAGGATTTTGGTGAATTTTTGGAAATTGTTTAAAATAAAATATTGTGGTTTTTGTGAGTTGTGCAATAAGTAGTGTGAATGGTTTAAGTTGTTGGGTTCCTCTGTTTTAGGTTTTAAAATTGAATTAGTTCTTTCTTTATGTTGTTATTAATCACTTAAATCAAGAACAATCAAAAAAAAAGATGAAAAAATGGTAAAAATACGTGGATGGAAAAAAATTGATTTTTTGATAACGAGTTGGATCTTTTCATGTTTTTGTGATTTTTATTGGAGGAATTGGTTCATGTCTTGGTTTATATGAATCGCTTGCCTCGATATCACATAAGTGGTAGTAAAATTCAACTTGCAATAAATTTTTTTTTAATCCTTGTGTTCTAATTTATTGGGTTCTGACAATAAAAACCTTTGTTCAGTAAAGTAATTAATATTCAATTGTTTCTCTGACTTAAAAATCTTCACAAAACAAGATACTGTTTGACCACTGTATTTTCTATTGAAATCAAACTTAATTTAATCCTGGAATTGTTGCTATTTTTATCACTTAGTAAATTAAATTAAAAAATTTGTTGAAAAATAGTCTCGAATCTAAGTGTAAGTTATTCTTATAAATGTTTATTCAGTGAATAATACATCTAATAATTTTTTTGTTGTACATATATCTTTCAAGATTGATCCTATTAAGTAGAGATTTTGAATTTTTAAACTCGAATTAACTAGAACAAGGAAAAATATATTTTTAGAAATAATTGTTCTGAAATAAATCTCTTAATTGAACATATATAATTTGGTTTGAAAAAATAATTGAGGAAATGAGGTGGTCAGTTGAATTTTCTTTGAAAGGAGTTATTTTAAGTATATAGTCGTGAAAAAATACCTCAAATGAAAAAAATCCCAGACAATTTGTTTAATTTTGTTAATAAATCGCTGTTTAATTTCTTTTATTTAAAATCAAATCCTTTTATTTAAGAATCAAACTTTTTAAAATTAGAACTCTCCCACTTATCAGAATGATGGTAAATTGAATAACATTGTTCAAAATACCATTCTATCAATCAAAAAACAAGAATAAAATTATCATTTTATAAAAATCAAGTAAACTTCTAGCAAACTCAATTGTTTTTTGAAATTAAGTTTTTGTTATCTTAAGGTTATCAAACAATTAACTAATATTTCTATAGATCCTCCGTTTTAATGAGCTTTGAGCTATTTCTATTCCTTAGTTCATATTAAAATTTCATGGTTTTAAATAGGATTTGATTCAAATAATTGAACTACAACAATAATTTCCCTAATATTAATAATTAAAAATCCTTTCATTGATTTTAATCCTGTCAGGGATTATTTTTCGTTTCAAGGTTTTTTTTCCAATTCTAAAGTCTAAATATTTCTTTTTTAATCAATTCATTTATTAAAAGTAAAAAAAACTTTTTAAAAATCGGTTTCATTTTTTTTTTTTTTTTCAAAATTAGACTTTTACTCAAAATTGACACAAAAAAGAACTCATAATATTACTTATCCATGGCTAAACAACATCAATCAAATTTGTAACAACGTTTCTTTCCAACAATCTAATTGAAACACAATACTATTAGAATTTTAAAGCATGACTAAAATAAGCTTTTAAACCTCACCTTTAAAAAAACAAGCTTTTTTAAAGATCCAAACAAGTCAAGTTCAAATTCTTTCAGTAAGACTATTCTTTTAGATACATCCCAAAACCCCAATTACTGATTCTTGCGACTATTCCAAATTTTTTTTTATTACTTTTGATCACACCCAACTACATTATTAATTCGGTTTATTACAACCAAGCAAAATGACAATGATTGTTAATATATGAAAAATCAATCATAAGGTTTAAAAAATCTTTTTTGAAGAGAAAATGTCCTTATTATGTTATTCTTTTTTTTTTTTTTATTTGATCAAAGTAAAAATTTAAATCAGATAAAATGATTTTTTCGCTTTTATTTAAAAATTTCAATTAAAAAAGAAAGAATAAATAAAAACTATTTCATAATTAAACCTAATTCAAGAATGAGTATTGACAATACTTTAATTATTATTATTAAATTAGTTGACTGTTATTGAAGTGGGGGTCTCATATCTTTCGATTTAGGGTCTTTGGTAGAAGAGTAGACAAAAATTTCGAAAAGAAAGAAGCAAATTCATTCACAAGATCACTGATCAACAGATCCATTTCAGACTAAATTAAGACAACTAAACAAATGGTTCTTAAGATTACAAATTTAAACCAAAAAAAAGACGAACTATTATTGCTTTTGAAATGTTTTGCACTGTTTTAGTTTTTTTTTGGGATATAATAAAAGATCGTTCCACAAATTAATAAAAATGAAATTTTAAAATCAAACTAAAATCAAAAAAAAAAAATAATTAACAATCCACATAACAATACATGTATTCGGAACAGTTGTTTGTTTATTAAATACAAACAGACTTTTTATTTGTTTAATACGTTTATTCAGTTTTTATATTTGCTTGATTGTTATCCCTTAAAAAATGGGTCTGTTGTTTTTTTATATTTATAAAATTGTTACTTATTGTTTCTTGCTCTTGAAATAATTCTCCTTATTCTCAAACAACAGCTGTCGGTTTCTTGCATTGCTTGTTAAATGGTCAAATTCTTTTTAAGTGATATGTAGATAATAATATTGTATTTAAAATCTAAATAACAACAAAACAAACCCAAAAAATCAACGATATAACCGACAATTCCAAATTGTAAAAATCTTGACTGGTAGTTCTTTATAATCAACTTGTATTTCAAAAAAACTTGTATAAAAATGGTTGATATTTTTCAGCAATTGTACAGAATATTTATTACTGCTAAAATCATATTAAACTCATCAAAATTTTATCTCAAAGTCCAATACCTAAGCTCCAGAAAAGATCTAAAAATATCATTTCTAAATAGGGTTTGTGAAGATCTTTGAGTTTTTTTACATCACATAATTCGTAAAAAAATTTTGGAACTCGAAATAAAAATTTCATTTATTAAGGGGAAAATAATGCTAAAGATCAAAAATTGTCGTAACCAAATAATTATATGAAAAAGTTCTTTGGTTGTTTGTAATAAAAACAGAATAGGCAAAAAGAAAATGGTAGATGACGTTTAAAGAAAGAGACGTTTCAAAATTGTGCCCCCCCCTCAGGAATTTGAGTTCAATTCTAACTCTTGTATAACTCGACCACTCTGCCAATATATATATATATATATATAGAGAGAGTTTCTTATCTGAATTATGATTTTTTTCGATTGTTAAAATGATCGAAACAAATTTTAAGGTATCTATTTATCCTTTTTAATATAACACTTCCACTCTCTCTGTTATACAATGTTTTCACAAATATTTTATCCTCTCCTTAACACAAGTTATCTATTACAACAAATTTCTTTACATAAGTTAAAAAAATTTTAATCTACATTCGAGGAAACTACTCATTAACCCTCGAACCAGAATTTGACTAATAAACATTAATATGAGCATTCAAAAAGAATTTTGAAAACACAAATTATTAATAACAATTCTAAATTGGTAAACCAGAATTTGATCTTTTTATTACAAGATTAAAATAAATTTATTATTTATGCAAAAAACAAGTGTTTTTTTTTTTTTTTTATCGAGGAGTTACTTAATCTTTTGTATTTGCCGTTATATTTTCCAGAATTTAAAAGAATTGAATTAAATCAGCGATTTTACTCCATTATTTTGAATTCTGGAAAACCTAAGCACTTCACCGAATTCCTAAATTTTTATTTAGAAATTTTAATAAAGACTCAAATATAGTTCTATTACCTACTAGTGATAATAAATATATTGAGTACAAAAAAGTATTTTTTTATTTTTTTATATTGAAGGGAGGAATTAGTTTCCTGTTATAGCCCTAATTTCTAAATTTTTGTTTGTAAATTTTAATAAAGAGTCATGATTTTCTTTATCATTAACTAATGATAAAATAAATAATGAGTCTTTATTTCGAATAATATCAAATATACCAAGTGATGTAGATCTGAAAAATATAGCATCATTTTTTATATTTTTTCTAATATTTTTTCTTGAGAAAAATAACAAGAATATTATTCTTTAATTGCTTTATATTTTTGTTTATTTGAATTAATTCCTTAATCCAAATTGTTCGGTTTTTTTTTCATAGAATGAGTGATTAATATCCTCATATGTGTCTAGGTTTAAATATTTTTTAATTATCGGAATTTCGTTTTAAATTTATTTTTATCATAAAAATATGAATATCTGTTTAGATAATTTGTGAAATTTCTTAATTTTAAAATTGAAGTTGAACCTACCGATTTTAAATATTTTTTGTAGTTAGGCTTTTTATTAATTTTTGAAATAATCCAAAATTTAATTTTTCTTTTTATTTCTTAAATTAAAAAAAACGCTGTTACTTTTTCCAGAATTCAAAAGAATTGTGTAAAATCTTTGATTTTTCTCCATAGATTGAATTTTGGAAAAGCTAGGCACCTGACGACACGACTCTTTGTTGATATTATTATTATACCTAATAATTTGTAAATATTCTTGACCTTTCCATCCAGAACTAATTATAATTAACCTTTGTCTAAATTGGTTGAGATCTGCATTTAATAATTGTAAATTTTCTATTTCCCAATTGATATTTTGATCTTTTTTCTTGGAAAATTTTAATTGTTGTGATATGTGGACAAACCCTAGTATTTCTAATTTTTTTTTTGAGTTTATATCTTCTTTTGTAAATTGATATTCTGACTTAGAAGTGTTTTTTTTTCAATTTGTATTTTTTGTTTAAATTGAAAAACCCTTATCCAACACTTAAAAATATACACACAAAGATATTCATTAAATTAGTTTTTCATTTAAGCTGGCTGTTGGTTTAAAAGTTTCAATAACCTCATAAAATCATATAATTTCACAAGCTGTTGTGAATTCCATTTGTTGGCCTGTATTCCCAAAAGAAAAAAAAAGAAAAAACATAAAAAAACAATTTTTAACAAAAATCATTTATTTTTAAAATATTGATAAAAGATCGTATTCACTTTTATCAAAAAGAAAGTATAGTATTTGTGGTGTCTATGAAAAATTTGTTTTTAAAACATAAAATTTGGAAACTGAAAAAGTTTGTTAAACCGGCCTAATCATTCCATCACCATTTTGGATAGTATCGGGTTATTGTGCTATTTTACTGAAAAAGAATTTTCAATTTGAAAAAAATAGACAAAAAAACACTAAAATTACGAATTTAAAGTCAAGAACAAAAAAAAAAAAATTCAAAAAGATTTTTGAACGGAAATGATTTTTAAATGAATTACTTTAGGGGAACTTCATCAACAAACCCCAAATTTAAAAACATTTCAAACTTGTTTAAATAAGTGTAAAAAACATTTCGAAAGAAACAAATTGTTTTTGTCTTTATTTATATGTGTTAAAATTATGAAATTGTAAAATCAAATTTTGGCCAGATATTATAAGAAAGGTTAAAATTGTGATTAAAAATGATGGAATAGTGAAAATTTAAGATTATTTTGTCAAAGAAAAATTCTTATTAGGATAAATATGAGTGGGATTAAAGAACTCTTTCAAAAATTTTTTTCAACAATTTACCGATTTTCACCTGAAAAGGTCGTTTTTAAGATAAATTTATTTTCTGTAAAACGAAACAAAATTTTCATTGACCTTAAAAGTATTTCATAGGTTCAATAAGGATTTCTGAATCTTACATTTTTTTTTGTTCAAAGTGATATTTTCATTAGATACTAGCAACTCTTATTTTTTTTCCCACCCCAAAGATAATAGTGTAATTATTTACACAATGGTACAATTAAACCTGGCATGCAACTTCCTTTTTCAACTTTAGAGAGATGAGTTATCATTTTTAAAACAATTCATTTTTCCCAATAAAAAATCCAGTTTAAAAGATCCTGATTCTTTTTGTTTTAGATTTTTGATCAAATTAGAAATTAAAAAATATACAAAAATTTTTAATTTGAATGAAATCTTCTTTTAAGTAATTTCTGAAAGTTTGTATGAACAAATAATATTTTGAACTTTTTAATCTTATTTCAAAAATACAATGAAAATCAATTAAATCTTGAATCATATAAGATCAAAAAAAATTGATCATTTCTTTTATTCACAAATATTTATTTAATTATGAGAAATTTAAAAAGATTAAACAATATTATTTTTAAAATGCTCAGAGTATCAACAATGAACTGTTATTATTAAAATTAGTTATTTGAGAATATCTATTTTTTTTTTATTAGACTTAATAAATTTGAATTCGTTTTTATTTGTTTGAAGATCTTTTATAAATTGAGAAATAAATAGTAAAGTATATTGATACATTTCATTTTTGTCTTTTATTAATACACTGAAAGAATTAAAGATTAGGTTATAAATTATAGTTTATAAAAAAAAATTAAAAAAGTATTTATTTAGATTATAAGTTTAATTTTCGAGGTTTTAAAAAAGTATATTGTGTGAATTTTTATTTTAATTCTGTGGTATTTTTTCCAATGTTTTATTATTTGATAAAAAGAAAAAATTGATTTGAAATTTTCTTGGAATAAAGAAATTATATTTTTAGAAGTTTAAAATAATTATTGTATGTTTTTTGAAATTAAGTGGATTTTTTATTACTGAATTATTCCAAAAATTTGCGGTTTCGTTTTTGAAGTCAAATTTGGCCAGTTTTTAGGGAATAAAATTTCAATCTTCAATCAAAGAAAATAATTTATTTTTAAATAATTCATCAATTTATTTGAGTTTTGAACTTTCCAAGAAGATCATAAATGGAGTAAAAGTTTAAAATATATAATTGAATTCGGAAAATAGCTTTGAAAGTAAGTTTAATTATTTATAGTAATCAGATTTTTACTTTGTTTTTTCAATTTAAGATTCACTGAATTTTTTTTTAAATTTAATATTAAATTAACTTGAAGATTTTTTTGGTTAAAAGTGATATTTTCATTAAAGGTGATCCATTTTTGGTATGTGCCCAAATCCAGGGAATTTTACAATATCCTTGATATTGTAAGTAACATTCTATTCTATTTTAAAAGGAAAGAAAGATGCTTGGAGTAGAAACATCACGAGAAAATCTAAAATACTTTTTTTAAAATTCAAACAAACCAAAATATCTCCTCTGGTTTATTAAATGGGATTTGTTCTTTTATTAAAATATCAAGTATATTGTAAAATTCCCTGGTTGTGGGTGCATACCTAAAAAGTATCACCTTTAATGAAAATATCACTTTTAAGGGAGTATTCATTTTTAAAAATAAAATGAAATCTTGTCAAGATCATCAAAAAAAATTTTTTTGTAATGTGTGTTTGCACTTATGAAATGGATGAGTTAACTTCATTTAAACAATATATTGATTTGAGTCTCTTTTTTGAAATTCAAAATTTGCATGTTTCCATTATAAAACGAAAAAAAGTAACCTATTATTTTGTTCAAGAATTAAGTTAATTCTTGAAAATGGGAAAATTTATTTTTCGTTTTATGTTGGAAAGTATTTATTTCGAAAGCAAATTTTTTATTAGGTTACTTCTTCTAATAATCAATATTGCAATTCAAATCTTAGCCAATAAAACTAATTGTGGTATAAATGATTCAATAAATGAATATTTGGTAGAATTCTAACTACAATTTATCAATTAAATTTAGATCTATTATTCAAAAAATTTTTTTTCTTTAATGTTTCGGAAAAGTTGTTTTATGGTTTTCAAAAAATGAAAAAAATTTTCCATTTTTAAAAATTTTTTTAATTTAAAAAATTTTTTAACAAACTGTTTGGTCTTATTCACAAGAATCCTTATAACAATTTAAATCATTTTTGGCAACAGAAAATTGATTTTGAATTTTGAGGATAAAATTAACTAATTCCTTAATATCTTCAAGAAAATTATATTTTGAAAAACCAAATTTCATCTTAGAACAAAAACAAAATTTCAGAGTAAATTTTTTTAAATGACTTTAAAACTTTAATTATTATAACCACCATTCTTAAAAAAATACAATGAATTTATAATCCGTTGAATATATCATTTTTTTGATTAACCGAAAGTTTTATCTAAAAAAAAAAAAAAAATCTTTATATTAATATTACTGGTAAAAAAGACTTATTGTTGAATAATAATGATCAAAATGACAATAAATGGGGTAAAAACTTGTTATAATCTGAGAAATAAAATGAATTTAATAGATTTCTTTTTCTGAAAAAATCGAAAAAAAAAATTGATCTCACTAAACTAATTTTCTTTGATGGCTTTCTGAGTCGATCAGAATTTTTTGACACTTGGCAAAAACAAAATTTGTAAGTAGAGAATACCACCAATAACATATTTTAAAATTTTGCCTTGTTGTCGTAGAAGACTAATCCCTTAATTGTAAAATAAAAAAAAAAAACAAAAAAAAAATTTGATATTCAGAAATTTTATTAAAAATATGATTTAAAGATCTCTTAACAATCAAATAATGAAAATTTACCCTTCTTATCACCAGCACAATATTATTGAGTTGATCAATGTTTGTTCAATAAAGAAAATGGATTTTTTTTCTGAATTATTGAGAAAATCTAAAGATAATAGTGCTATTAGAATTGTAAATGAAATAAATTTTCTCTTCATTTTAATTTATTTGTTGGTATTTCAGCAACCACAAACCTTAACTTATTTCTTTGAGAACTCTTTTTGGAAAGTAAAACAATATGTAAAAAGAAAGAAATTTAATTTTCAGTTTTGTATTTGAAGACTTGTTATTCAAATAACAGAATTTGAAAAAAAATAGGAAAACTTTGAAAAGTTATGAAAAAAATTTTTTGAAAGAGAATAAAACTTGATTTTTTTGTTTATTATTTCATTATTTAATTATTTAATAATGTTAATTAACAGTTTTTATAAAAGGAAATACAAAAAAAAAGTGTGTAAACAATAAAAAAGACAGAGACAGGATTCGAACCTGCGCTCCCCTAGGGAATTTGAGTTCAATTCAAACGCCTTAACCACTCGGCCACTCTGCCTTAAAATAAATAACAAATCTTCATTTAGAAATTTTTGGCTAAAAAAGAAATTGAAATTGTTAATAATAAAATTTTTTAATTCCTTTTTAAAGATCAAAAAAAAGAATGAATACTTAGATATATTTTTTCTTTAAAAATTTTCTTTTATTTGGTTCCAAGATATAACCAACAATTTAAATTTGAAATCCAATTATATTTGTAAAATTTATTGTGTTTTTTATCTAAGGACAATTACAAAAAATATTTTATAGATACAACAATTTATTTTGAATTTAATGAATTTTACCTTATTAAATAAACAAAAAAACTCATGTCTGGCTTTAATTAATAAAAAAAACAATAAAAATCTGTTATTTGGTTATTTTAAAGGACTTGAAAAAGGTTACTTTTAAACACACTAAAAAAACCTTAAAAGACAAAGAACAAATACTTTGTTGTGTTGAAAAAAACTATTTTTTTTTTGTTTTCTATTTAAATACAATAAACTTAAAAACAAAATAAAAAGAAAGTCATTTATGATACATCAAGAGTACAATATTTTCCAATCCATAATTCACAAAGAATACTCAATTTGTTTTAATATAACTCAGAATATGAAGATAATTTATGGTGGTGTAAAATTATCCTTGTTGACAACCATCATCCATTATAAACATTTAACTCATTTTTTTTCCGGACTTGGTTATTGGAAGAGAGAAAAACACAAACACAAACTTTTTTTACAAATTAAATTGAATTTTTTGGGTTAGATCTTGAATTAATTTGATCAATACAAAAATATTAAATGATTTTGTTTCAAAAATGTCTTTAAGAATTCCAAATTTTGCAAGAAAAATGATATAATTTTTTCTTGAATATTTAAAAAATGATCTTGTATTCCTTTTTTTGGGTAAAAATTAAAAATATCTTCATAATTCTCTTTTGAAATTTTATTAAAGAACTCTATTTTTTCTTATTGTGTTGTTGTCATTTCAGTTAATGAATAGTTTTTTTTGAAATAAATTTTGGATGATCATAATGATTTCAATAAATTTCAGTTTAAATTTTTCACCTAGTAGAATAAAGTGAGAAAATACAAAAATATTTTTTAAGTTTTCTATTTAAAAAAAAAGTGACAACTTTTTGAATATTAAAACTGTTGACAAGTTTTCTGTTGTCACTAAAGTGAGGAATTGACCTTTAAATGTGAAGTTCAGGATTATGATGGAAAAATAAACATTTTTTTAAAAAAGTTTTCAGTTTATTAAAATATATATAACTTTAAAAAGGTTTTAATTCGGAAAAAGTTTATTATTAAAAAAAAGAAAACATCAAAAATAGTTTACAAAAAGAGATGCTTTTATCAAATAAAGAAGCTTAAAAAATTTATATTCCTATATTTTGAAAAAGAAAAATGTCTCCCTATTTTCAAATAAAGGGACTAAAAATAAATTTATTTAAAATTTATTAAAATAATATTCAAAGATCTATTGGTATCAAATAATGTTAATTAACCATTTTGAAACCAGTACAATATTATTAAGTTGAGAAATTCTTTTTCAATTCAGAAAAGGGGTTTGTGTTTACAGAATTATTGATAAATTCTAAAAAAAATATCGCTATTTGAATTGTAAATGAAATAAATTTTCTCTTCATTTTAATTTATTTGTTGGTATTTCAGCAACCACAAACCTTGACTTATTTCTTTGAGAACTCTTTTTGGAAAGTAAAACAATATGTAAAAAGAAAGAAATTTAATTTTCAGTTTTGTATTTGAAGACTTGTTATTCAAATAACAGAATTTGAAAAAAAATAGGAAAACTTTGAAAAGTTATGAAAAAAATTTTTTGAAAGAGAAGTAAACTGTATTTTTTTGTTTATTATTTAATTATTTAATAATGTTAATTAACAGTTTTTATAAAAGGAAATATAAAAAAAAAATGTGTAAACAATAAAAAACGACAGAGACAGGATTCGAACCTGCGCTCCCCTAGGGAATTTGATTTCAAGTCAAACGCCTTAACCACTCGGCCACTCTGCCTTAAAATTAATAACAAATCTTCATTTAGAAATTTTTCGCGAAAAAATAACTTGAAATTCTTAATAGAAAGTTTTAAATACAAGAATAAAATTTTTTAATTCCTTTTTAAAGATCAAAAAAAGAATGAATACTTAGAAATAGTTTTGTCAGTAAAAAATTTCTTTTATTTGGTTCTCAGATATAACCAACAATTTAAAATAGAAATCCAATAATATTTTAAAAAATTATTTTTTTTTTTATCTAAGAACAATTACAAAAACTCCTCGTAAGATACAACAATTTATTTTGAATTTAATGAATTTTACTTTATTAAATAAACAAAAAAACTCATGTCTGGCTTTAATTAATAAAAAAACCAATAAAAATCTGTTATTTGGTTATTTTCAAGGGATTAAGGGACTAGTAAACTAAAAAAATCCTACGGTAAATTTAATAACAAATTAAAAAAAATATTACTACATCTTGGAATTGAAAAATGGAGTAAAAATCTGAAAACTTAAAAAAACCAAACCCGAAATCAATCATTGTTTTTAAAAGATTGATCCATTTTTCTTAATTTTAAAATCTTCAAAATTCAACATATTTCTGAATTATTTCAAAAAAAAACTATTTAATTGATTGAAGAAAGAAATATTATTGGACAAGAAGGAGGTGTAAAAAAATAGACTTTAAAAATGAAATAACTAATTTCTCAAATAATCGTTTCTATAAAATCTACTTAATTTCAAAAAAAAAACACTAATTATTTCTAAATTTTTAAAAAATATAATTTTTTATTTCGAAAAGCTATTCAAATCATTTTTTTCTTTTTTTTTGAATACAAAAAAAAAAACAAAAAAGAACCAAACAATCAAATTAACAAATTCTCATTAAGTACTTTTTTGAAAACTTTGAAAATTCAACTTATAATCTAAAGAAATACTAATGTATGTATTTATTTTTAATCAATAATTAATAACCCTATTTAATTTTTCACCTTGATTATTAACAACCCAAAGATTAAATATATCAATAGAATTGACAATGATTTCTCAAATTACAAAGATTTCCAAACAAATAAAAACTAATTCAAATAAATAAATCTAATAAAATAAAAAATAAATAAATATCTGGTTTTAATACTAATAGTACCTTATTTATACTTTGAATATTTGAAAAAGGTATATTGCACAATCTTTTAAATTTCAAGAAATTTAATAAATATTTGTAAATAATAGAAATGATCAATTTTTTCTAGATCTCCAACAATTCAATATTTGATTTATTTTTCTTGTATTTTTAAAATAAGATTCTTGGTCCAATGTTATTTGTTCATACAAACTTTCAGAAATTACAAAAAGTGAGATTTCTTCAAAAGATACATTTTTGGCAAATTTTTCTGTTTTTAATTTGATCCAAAAATCCAAACAAACAAAAAGAAACTAGATTTTTTAACTGAAATTATAATTGGGAAAAAAATAACTCTTTTCATAAAGATAACTCATCTCTCTAAAGTTGATAAATGAAGTTGCATGCCCGGTTTAATTGTACCATTGTGTAAATAATTATTCTGTTATCATTTGGTAAAAATAATAAATAAGAGTTACTAAATCCTTGAATAACATTCACCAAATATATTCTGTAGGGCAGTACTATTTATTTTGAAAATAATCAATTTTACCTTATTTAATAAACAAAAACTCATATCTGGCTTTAATTAATAACAAAAACTAATAAAAATATGTTCTCAGGATTATTTAAAAGGTATTAAGATAAGAGACTCATGAATTTCTAACTTACAATAAACAACTATTTTTATTTTAGTTCAAAGGTTATAATCATCTAATTGTAAAACTAAAATAATTTTTTTTTTTTTATATAACATATAAGAGTTTTAAGTATTTATCTTGAATGGTTTTAAGTTTTTTTTTTTTTTTTTTTTTTTGAATAAATGGTTTTCAATTTATAATTAACCAATAATACTCAATTTCTTTAAATATAACTCAGAATATGAGGATAATTTATGGTGGTGTAAATAACCCGTGTTGATAACATTCCATCCATTATAAACATTTAACTTATTTTTTTTATCCAGAATTTGTCTATATGAAGAGAGAAAAAGGCAAACACATACTTTTTTTAGATTTAAATTGACTTTTTTGTTTAGATATTCAATTAATTTCAAAGGTTCAAAAAACATAATACTTTTATTTTCATAAATTTTCAACATATTTAAAAATTGTGTAAGAAAAAAAGATATTTTTTTTTAAAAATGCAAAAAAATAACTTTTTTTAAAAACCTGTATATCTGAATTAAAAATAATGAATATATCTCATATATTATTAAAAATAATTATTTAAATATTATTATCAGAAAAGACTTCATAACTTTATTATTCCTAGTGGAAAATAAAAGTATATAGAAATCTTTTAAAAAAAATTCGATATAAATATTTAGGAATGTGGGTAGTGCCTACAATTTTTTTTTTACTTCGTGAAATAAATAGAAAATTGTATAAATTTTCGTTTTATCTCACAAATTAAAAAAAAAAAATAACCACAAACAAGAGGAATTCAAAACTCCTCCCTTAATTAAAAAAATAAAAAAAAATAAAAATAACTTTTTTTTATTTTTTTTTCTGAAAAATTAAAAATATCTTCATAATTCTTTTTTATAATTTTTTAAAGAACACTATTTCTTGTTTAAATATTTCTTTCAGGACACTAAAATATTTATTTTATTTCTATAATAAGCCAATATTATGAACAAGGAATATATATTTATAATTTATGAATGACTGTTAAAATAGATGGGTGACAGCACAGTAAAGTTGATATTTCATTTCATTTTTAAAAAAGAATCTTATTTCTTTGAAAAAATTATTTTATTTTATTTAAAATAAAAATAGAAATGTTGGGGTGTTTCTTTCTACAAATACCAATATTTAAATTTTGAATTATGGAATAATCCTAAGTTTGGATATTGATTGTTTATTATTATTATTTTCTCTAATTAAGGGATTAGTGTCTACCAAGGAGAAGACTAGGATCAAAGTATGTTGTTATTGGACCTCAACACATCAGTGCTGCATGGTTCAAATGTCTCTAAAAAATCAATTGCAAAGTATTAATATTTGTTGATCTCATCAATTTAAAATGATCTATGTATTAGTAAAAAAACCCAGCAAATTCAGAATAAAATCTGCATTTCGCCATAAATTTAACGATTGAATTATCAATATTCAGACTACAAAGTCATAAAATATCTATCTTAAATTTATGGAGAAATGTAGATTAGTTACTAAAAAAATCGTTTTTTTTTACTAATTAAATAATTAACCAATAAATTTTTTTGTCAAATTATTTCTCAAATCATGGAAATATATTGATACTATAAGTAGACTTATCATAAGCAAACAAAATTAATCAGCCTTTGTAAACTATTTTTCATAAATTGTGACTCACTTTATAATGTTAATGGAAGTTGTTTTGAAGATTTATTCCAGTATTCTTAACAAAAAATATTTTCAAATTTTTGGATCAGAATCATTTTTTCTAATTTTGCAAATTTTAGTTTTGCTTTTTTCAATTTTTTGTTTTTCTTTTCTTTTTCTTGTCTTTTTTTTTTTTTTTTTTTTTTTTTTTTTTTTTTTTTTTTTTTTTTTTTTTTTTTTTTTTTTTTTTTTTTTTAAAAGATCATGTGGAAAAAAAAAAGAGATCTTCGAAAAGACAAATAATCACTAAGAAAATTGAGACTTTGTAATGTCTTTGAAAATGGATTTAATTATTCATAAAAAATATTGTTGTTCAACTTTTTTACAGTGAAAGTTCAGTAATAAAAAATGGGTAATGCTCATTTCAAAAATTGTGACTCACTTTTTTTTAGTTTTTTGTTTTATTTTTTTTAATTTTTAATATATCAGGCTTTTATAGATTTAGAATGACTTAAATGAGAATTACAAATCATATGTAATTATTAATTGTTTTTGAATACTAAAGGATAATTTTTTGTTTTCAATTTATTATTTCAGGTGAGTCACAATTTTTGTAAAAGAGTTTACTTTTATGTTGATGATTATTGAGTTAATCTTTGAAATTCAAAAATTATAAAAATGGTTACTTTTGGAAGTTCTATATCTAAATTATTAAATACTGGAATACTATATTTTGGGTTTTTATTTTTAGATTGGGAAAAGGAATTAAAAAAAAATTTCCAAAATGAAATTTTTTAATTGTGATTATTAGTAAAAAATGTAATAATTTATTGTGTAATAAGATTTATAATAGATTTTTTAGAGCTATTTGAGCCATGTTGTACTAAAATCATTTACACCCAATTACAATATACTTTGATTATAGAAAAATCTATGGTGACGATAATCCCTTAAGATCTAAATATTGATTATCAAATTTTAAAATAATTTTTATTCCAAATTTTTTTTGGGATTAGATTAATCAGGAAATATTTCGAAAAAAAAAAAAAAAAACCTATTAAAATTCTCTAATTCTAATTTTTCATTATCATAATCAGATATTTTTTTTCAAAATTGATTTTTTATTTTTTAAACTCTCGAAATTTGTTTTAATTGTAATTTTGATAAAATATTAAAGGAAAAATATATTATAATATTAAAAGGAAATAAAAAAAAGTAAATGGGAAAAAAATTGAAAAAAATGAATAAATTTCTTTTCCAAAAATCTATGCAAGGAAATTTAAAAAAAAATTAACCTCTTCAAATAATTATAAATAATTATAATTTAGATTTTTACTGGGGATGTTCATTTTCAAATTTGTTAATAAATATTTTTTTACATATAAACCATTTTTTGGTCGTCTCACGTATTCAATTTCGAGCCTTTATTTTCAAAAATTATCATAATTCTCTTTTTTTTCAAAAATTAATCTTGTTTAAGAAAATTATGTGAGACTTATAATCAATTATTAAGAAGAGTACCTCTAAATAAAGATTTTTTCAGGTATTCACTTTTATCAAAAAAAAGTGAAAAAAAATAAATAATTTTTAATTGAAAAGAGGTGAAATTCTTATTTTATGTTCAAAATACTGTAAAAAATCTATTATAAATATTATTAAAAAATAAATTATAGATTTTTAACAATTATCTCAATTAAAAATAATCAATTTTTGGAAATTTTTTTATTTCAATAAATTTTCTCAAATCTAAGTATAGAAACTAAAATAACAATATTCCAGTTTTTTCAAAAATTAGTGTTCCAAAAATCCAAAAGTTGCTATATTTTATTTTCAATTTTTTTAATTTCTAAGATTTATCTAAAAATTATTACTATAAAAACCAAAAAATTGATTAGTTTAGTGTACTTTTTTTTAAGTTGAAAGAATTTTTTTATGGATATATTTGGGATATTTGAAAATTATTTTTAAAACGACAGCTCTTAGAGAATTAATAATTTTTTTGAATTAAACCGATTATTTAGTTAAAAAATTATATTTTGAGACAAATTTGAGAAAGATATTTTATGACTTTTTAGTCTCAATATTGATAATTCAACCAATATTTTTTTCTCAAAATATTAAATTTTTACGAAATACGGAGCATTTTAATTGAAGAGTTAAACTTTTGTTAAATTTTATATGGTGACTTTTTGGAAACAATTTAACTATTTGTCACTGATTCAATTTGAATACAAGGGTAACATAATTTAAATTTTTACTTCTTGGGGGGGGGATAAATCCTTAATAAATGAAAATATTTAGATCAAGTTTTAAATCGAGATAAATTTACAAAAAAAAAGTTTTTAAACTTTTTATTTATTTTTTATTTTAAAAAATTTTTTAAATGGGCTTTGAATAAAGAATTTTATTTGTTGAAATCTAAGAAAAAATGTAAATTTGTTGATAACAGTTCTTTAGTTTAAATAAAAAAAAATATATTGAAATTTGGTTTGTGTAAAATATCAAAACATGAAAATTAACTAATAAGTTTTGTACTTTTTTCTGAATTTATCAGTATTTTATTATTTTTTTCCTTAAAAATACAAAGAAGTTGACAAAGTTGATGGTAATTTGTTAAGTCTAGAGTTTTAATGCTCAATCTGAAAGAAAATTGAGATAAAAAACATATTTATTCAATTTTACTTGAAGTACACTAGTATGAAAAATTAAAATTAAAAAAAAAAACTAGACCAAAATACAAATATCATTTCATACTTGTTAATCGAGTTGATTCAAAACATAACCAACCTTCCAATCGTTAAAAATCTTGAGGGTGTTGTATTTATTGTTGTTAATACTACTACAATTTTTAAAAGTCTCTCTAGTCGAGAAAAAAAGGTCTATTTTGGTTAAAAAATTTTAAATGGATGGAACAATGAATTTTCTTTAAACTCAACTTTAGGTTATTTTTTTTGAAGAGATAATAATTAATGGTTTTGAAAATACTCTTATCATATAAAAAAACTCAAACACAGAAAAAAAAAATAACTGGTTATAAATAGTGAAAGTGTACATAGCGTACCTATCTTTTTTTTTAATTTAAGAAATTATAGCAAAATCTCAAATTTTTTTTTTTTTTATTTTGAGAAATAAAAAAAAAACTAATTGCAGTTTTCCAGAATTCAAAAGAAATAAACCAAAAATTTCTTGAATTTTTTATTTATTTCAAAAAGTAAAAAAAAACCTTATGACAAAAAATATTTTTTCCAATTTAAAAGAACAAATAATTCTTTATTAGTCAAAATCATTGATTCCCTATTTGAAAAATATTCATCAGATTTAAAATACTATTAAAATAAAATAAAATGGTCTCTTATCTAGAAGTAAAAAAGTTTTCAAATTTTTTACTATTAAATTTCAAAAAAAATATTACCTCGAACCTAGAAAATTGGATTTTCTAAACTTAAACTGTAAAATATCCTCAAAAATATTTTTTGATCAAACATCCTTTATTAACCAATTGTGTTTATTCTAATTAAAGTTATTAAAAAGGGTAAAAGTAGCAAATATTGAATTTTTTTTGAAAAAAATTTTTTAATGATTTGTAGTAGTGGAAATCCAAGACTAAGGGTTATTGGTGGTCGAAACTAGAGTTGGGAAAGAAAAATTCGAAGGTTAACACATAGATGCTTCTGTGTAAATTATACCAACATAAGGTTCAATTCACCTTAAAATATCAAACCCTCTTTCACTTTCATTTTTTTACGAAATCTTTCTAATTATTAAATGAGCAGAAGAAAAAAACAACAAAAGAAACAACAAAAAGAAACCGAAGAAAAAAAAATGGGGCCACTTGTAAAAGAAGGTGAACTTGTTTTCGGTGTAGCACATATTTATGCTTCTTGGAATGTAAATAAGATCAAACTTTCTCTTTTGTTTTGATTTCTTTTTTTTATTTCTAAATTTTTGCTTTTTTTTTTTTTCTTGGTTTGAATCTTCTTTTTGAAATAACTTGCATAATTCTTAAAATTTGTTCAGGATACTTTTATCCATGTAACTGATCTTTCAGGCAGCGAAACAATTGCAAGAGTATCAGGTTTGGATTTGTTTTTTTTTTTTTTTTGTTTGTTATGTTTACCTTTTATCTTCTTGTTCTCATTTCTTCACTTCAAAGAAAAATTTTTCAAAAAGAACAAACAAAGACGATCCTAAAGATTCAGTTTTTTTCTTTTTTTTTTTGATTTAAATTTTACAAACCAAAGGTGGACAAAAAGTAAAAACCGATCGTGATGAATCTTCTCCATATGCAGCAATGCTTGCTGTCGTAGACATTATTACCCGTTGTAAGGTGTGTATTTTAAACAATAATTTCTTTCTTTTTAATTACAAAGTTCATTACCCTGCTTCTAACAAACCAATTCTTAAATTCCTTCTCACCAATCAAATACTAATTACTTCAAATCCCTAAATCTTAAATAAACAATTTTAATTCCCAAAAAGGAACTTAATATTAATGCTCTTCATATTAAAATTAGAGGAAGAGGCGGTAACAGAAGAAGAAGACCAGGTCCAGGCGGACAAGCTGCCATGCGTGCACTTGCAAGAGCTGGAATGAAAATTGGAAGAATTGAAGATGTTACACCCATCCCAACTGACGGAACAAGAAAACATGGTGGAAGAAGAGGAAGAAGACTCTAAGTCGATAATATTTTGAGATTTTTATCTCTCAAAATCCATAAATTATCATCTATTATGATCAAATTAATATTTTTGGTTTTTCAACAAGTTTTTTTTTTAATTTTGATTTTTCAATCTTGAATAAATTTTCTTAATCAAGTTTTTTTCAAATTTTCGGTTTTGAAAAAAAAAAAAAGCAATATTATGACCAGAAATAAATTCATGAAAAAGAACATATACCTAATTTAATATTTAGATCTGCCCATAAAAAAAATCCTTAATATCATTTTCTTTTACTATTATATTATTTTTCAAATCTCAAATTTTATGAGAGAATAAAAAATTAGAGATAAGGCAGAAAATAAAGGAAATTTTATTTTTCAAATTCTATTATAAGGATTTCGAAAAAAGTTGGGTATTTTTTTTTTTTACATTTCAGATAATATTCTCTTTGTTAGTAGTTATATTTGTAAACAGGCAATACCAAATTAAGTTTAATATTAATACCGCTCATCGAATCTATGACTATGGTATTTATTTCAGAATATGTTAAACAAAATATTCAAAATAAATGAAAAAAAAAAAAAAACTTTTTTTGGAGAAAACAAAAAAACAATTTCAATAAAAAACTAGAAAGATGGCAAGGGATCTAAATGATTTTTCCAACAATACAATACATTTAATATTTTTTTTACATATTATATTTTCTATCTAGACTTTAATACAAAAATTTTAGTAAAGTAATAATGGGAAAAAAACTATCTCCCTCTTGTCAAATATGTAATATTTAAATTACCGTTGTATCATCAGAAATAAAGTAGACTCAAGATAAATTATTTTTCTTATTCTAGAAACAAGTTTAATTATTTTTTTGATTTTAGTTCAATTTATTGGAAAAGAGTATGTCAAACCAAAAATCAATAGAAAATAAGAAAAAAATGATTAATTCGTTGTAAAATTAGAGAAAATAGATGAATAATCATTGTGAAACTCTCATCCATTGGAATTGTAATTTGGCATGTAAATTTCTATTCATATTATATTACAAACTAAAAAAAAATTTTTTTATTGATCCAAAACATTTCAGAGAATTTTAACAATGCAATTTAATAAAAATACAAATAAAATTTGATTCTTTAAAAATATAAAAATCTTTTTTTCGTCTTTTTTTTTTTTTTTTTTTTTTCATTTTATTTTTTGAATTATGTAAATATTTTTCAATCAATGAATTTTCTCAACCGTCAATTTGGTTTTAAAGTTGAATAATTCCAAATGAAAATACTCACATAAAACTAGTTGATGCTCTCTAATCAGAATTATCAATCAATAGTTGATAATAAAATCTTAAACAAATTTATTAATAAATTTGTTGTGATTATAAACCCAGCAGAATTTTCAGTACATTATTTCTTGATTTGAAAAAGTAATTATTTATTTTTTGTTTTGTGAGTATTGTTAGTAATATATATTTGTAAAATAATTAATATTTTTACTTTATTATTATTTAGGGGATTTATTTAATAATATTATTATTTTAAAAAATTGAATATTGATGTTTCGAATCCTTTGAATTGATGTTTAATCATTTTTTATAAAAATTTAAACATTATAAATTGTAATGAGAGTTTATAATACGATTGTTCAGTTTGTTATAAATTATAGAATAAAAATCTAAAAAAAAAAAATGATACTAACTTTGACAATACTTTTTAATAATAATAAAATTTGGTGAAAATTTTTAAAAAAGTTGAAATACAAAAAAGATAAAAATAAAATAACAAATTTTATTCATATTAGGTCCAATAGTATTTTTAAAAATTCAAAATACTTTCTTGTTAAAAATGTTAGAAGAATTCAAATAAATTTATCTCAATAATAAATCTTATTTTAAAATGTTTTCTAGGAATATCATTCAACAAATAAAGTGACATAGCATACCAAAATAAGTTATGGGGTTTATTAACTGTACTAAATGGTCTGTAAATATATCTTTTCTGGTTAACAACATATATATCGAACTTATCAAAAAAGTTGAGTTTAGACATCATGATAAAATTGAATTTTTTTAGTTTTTACATTTTCTATGGAATTGTCCAGCGTATGAATATAATTCTAAAATCAAGATATCCGAAACAAATAAATTTAATATTTTGAATATATTAAAAAATAATATTATTATTATTGGTATTATACAAAAAGCGATTCATTATATTTATTAGCTCTCAAGTAATAAATTTATTTTTGAGTCTTTAACTAAATTTCAAAATAAAAATTTAGGAATTCTTGAAAACCGAACGGCAAATAAGAGAAATTTGAATCTAATCCGTTAAATAATAGATAATAAAAAAAAAATTACTTTTGTTTCGAATTTTTTAATTTGTGTAAAAAGTATAAACACTGGACAATTTCAAAAATTAACTTCAAAATAGATAAAATCTTTTTTTATTTAATTGTTCAGCTACTTTCTTTTCATTTTAAAAAATAATAGTGTTTAGGATGAGAGTAAAACTATTATTGAAAACAAAGTTAAAAATAACTCACAAAGAGGTAAAAAGAACCAATTAACATTTTTAAAGTTACTTTGTATTTTTTGAAAATTCCATTAGGATTTATTGTATCAATAAAATTTTTTTGCATTTTCATTTAAAAATTTAAAAGTTTACCCTATTTTGACTTTCTTTTATATCATCTTTGTTTTCTTATATATTCTATTTCATCACTTTGAGACCATACAATGATGTATTTACTTTATGATAAAAAGTTCCTCATATTTCTACATTTTCCAAATATTATTTTCCTCATTTTTCACTGATCAACAAGATTTATCAATAGAAATTATTCAAAATGAAAAAAATACCCATTCTTAATCTCAACTAAAGATCATCTCAAATCATTTTCAACAATTAAGAAAAAAGAATTCTCAGAAATATCAATTTTTCAATAAAAAATACACTTTTCAAAGATTGAAATTAGTTTAAAATTTTTCTTTAATATTAAGACTTTGAAATCTATTTAAGTTCTAATAATCACTCTAATTTTTGGATTTGGTTTTTATAAGTTTTGAAAAGTAAAAATAAATAGAGTAATATTCGTAATGGTTAACTTTTTATAAACTTATTTGTGAGGCAAAGTAATTTTCATCCAGGTTACAGTTTTTTTTTCGGATATCCACATGTATTGTTAATACAGTTGGTGTTTAACTAGATTTGATGATAATTACTTTGATGTGGTAAATGGGAATGAATTTTAATCAATATTTTCTTTTTGGAAATAAAAAAATTAAAACTGAAAGTGTACATCATTTTTGAAAAAATAAAAATTTTACAAAAATTTTTTTCAAATAAAACACTCTTAAACGATTACAGATTGCCCCTGGTTGTTTAAAGGGCTAAAAGTACACTATTACTCAACAATCTTCACTTTTTTTAAAAACAAATAATCTTAATTTATTTTTTATAATTTTTTCTTTCTTCAACAATTTAGAATAAATATAACAACACAACAAAAAATAAAAAAGAAAAGTAAACTTTACAAAATGTCTTATCGTAATCATTATAAACCAAAAAGAGGAAATGGAAGAAGGGATAACTATGGGTATCAAGAACGTTATCAACAAAAAACACGTTTCGAACGATATTTGTCACCTTATCAGGTCAAACAAGGAATTGCTGAAGGCACCTTGCACAGCGGAGTTTTTGTTCAAACAACGCATAAAAATAGTAACTACGTTCGGTGCAGTGGCTTTGAAAACGACATTTATATCGATGTGAGGCATACCAATCGTGCATTTCATCGAGACAAGGTTGTTGTCGAAGTCTTTAAAAGATCTCGATGGAAGATCATGGGATATAACCAAACACACCGAAAAAACGAGGAATATTTTGCAGTTCAAAAGAAAATCTTAATGGCAAAGGTAACGAAGGAGCTAATTGAACTGGGATCCAAAGACAAGATCATCAGCATTATTGATGACAAAATCAAAGAAGGTGAGATTGATGAAAAGGATCGAGAGAAATTTATCAAGCGTGCGTTTGAGAGTGAAAGGAGGAGTATTGTGGCAAAACGAATGAGGGCTGTGCGACAAAAGGGTGCTATCTCGAAAAAGGATAAATCAGACAACGAATTAAGGCCAATCGGTAAGGTTGTGGCAATTATTGAATCCCAAAAGACAAAGCATTTCATTGTCACTCCGCAAGTAATCGATCCAAAAGGAAGGAATAATAATTATAAAAAAAAATATTTACAAAGGAAAGATAAAGAGACAGAGAAAGAGAGTGACGAGGAACGCGAAACGACAGGTTCAAATTCTGATGAAGATTCTGAAGAAAATGAAAAATTAATGGATGAAAAAAACCAAAAAGAAGAAGAAAGAATCTTAAAAAAGAAAAACTATTTGTTTGCATTATCGGGCAATGACTTTATACCAAATTTTTTAATTTTTAAAAATACGTTACCCGAAGAAACACCTGAGGGCGGGTGGTCGAATTATAATATTCTCGTTCAGTTTGAACGGTGGGACGTTAATAGTGAATATCCATATGCAAGCTTTATAAAAATAGTTGGAAAAATAAATGATCTTGAATCTGAAACACAGAAAATTTTGGTATCTTATAAAATAGATCGAGACGAACAGTTCCCACAAGAGTGTTTGGATGAGTTACCACAATTTTTTGAAATTTCTACAGACAAGAAAAACGAAAAAGTGAATGAAAATGAAAATAAAGATGAAAATTTGAATAAAAAATTTAAACTTGATCCAAAGGAAATTAAAAAAAGAAAAGACATGAGGGGTATGCGAGTAATTTCAATTGATCCCGAAACTGCAAAGGATCTTGATGATGCGTTACATGTGAAGGTACTGGACGAAAATAGGATCGAAGTTGGCGTCCACATTGCTGATGTCTCGTATTTTGTAAGGCCCTTATCTAAAATCGATAAAGAGGCAAGAAAAAGATCGACAACTGTCTATCTAGTTGATCGCGCCATTCCGATGTTACCGAGGTTATTAAGTGAAAGGCTGTGTTCGCTTAATTTATTTGAAGACAAATATGCATATTCTGTGATTTGGGTTTTTAAAAAAAATTCTAAGGGCGAATATATCATTGAAAATACATGGTTTGGAAGAACAATAATCTCACTAAATGCCAATTTGTCTTATCAACAAGCACAGGATATGATCGATCATAAAATGGACAATTACAAAATCATGCCAATTGACGAATTATTAAAAGAACGCACAGAAAATCAAAGAATTAATCCAGAAAAGTTATTACAAAATAAATACTCTTTAAAAATGAAAAACGCCAAAATCGACCAAGTAGTAAATGACATTTCAATATTGAATAAGATTGCGCTATATTTAAGGAATCAGAGATATGAAAACGGTGCAATTTCAATAAATAAGGCAAAATTAAATATAAAATATAACAGAGATACACATGATATTGATATTTCTGAAAAGGACCGCCTACAATCAATGAAATTAATTGAAGAATTCATGTTATTAGCAAATATATCTGTTGCGAAAAAGATTTTAAAAGCTTATCCTAATAATGCATTTTTAAGAATGCATCCTGAACCAGACCCTGAGAAGTTAAATAGCTTTGTGCAAACAGTTGAGAATCATTTTAATTTCCAAATAGACACATCATCCGTCAAATCATTGGCGCAATCCATTTTAAATTTGGAACAATCAGTTTCTCCCATTTTGTTCCAAGCGCTTCATTCTCTTGAATTTTTTCAAAAAAGAGCTCAATATTTTTGTACTGGGGATACTACAATAAAATCTCACAGAGTAAGTATTATCTTTATTTATTTGTATATTATTGTATGAATATTTGTCTATATATATATATATTACATGGATGTTTATTTTTAAGTTTAACTGATTAATTAAAAAACCAATTGGGAAAATTTTTAATAATACAACACAAAAAGTAGCTTTTTACAAAAGAATGAAGTTTTATAACTTGAAACAAACTTTTCTCAATGATTTATGTGTGAAATTTGAAAAATTAATTGTTTTGTTTCAAATTTATATTTGGTTAAAATCTGAAAAATAAATTATTTTGTTTTTCAAATTTCTGTTTACAACATTAAAACATTATTTTCATTCTTAGTCAAAGCCTTATCAGTGATATTATTTTTGTTCTTTCAGGTTATTAGAATTTTAAATAATGTGGTGAAAAATATTTAAATTTCTTTTCTTTTTTCTTCAAATATAATTTTGAAAGTAATACCATGTGTAACTTTTGGTGATCTCATTTTAATTGAATAAATTCTTTGAAAAGTTACAAAAAAGAATATCTTTTGATTATTAAATAACGGATTTTTATTTGATGTTATTCAAATAAAAAGAAGAAAATGAGATGAAATTTTTATTCCTCACAAAAAAAAATCTAATAACAGTATTGATTTGATTTATATTATTTTTGATTTCTTGAGGATCAAAACAATATTTTGTTAATTTTTAAAACGAAATGGTTTGTAGTCGAGTGAAAAGAAATTGAATTTTAATTTAGATTTTTTATTATAAATTCAGGTTGTGAAACATTTCAAATATCCCAAATTTATTTGCAAACAAATTAATGCAACAAATATGAATTGTAAAATAAAATTTTGAAATACGATATTTTTTATAAATCACAAATCCTTTATATATATATGCATATGTATGTGGTGTTGGTGTTGGTCAAAAAAATACAATAATTTTAGAATTTTTAATGATAACGAATGAAAATGAATTCCCAGTTAATTCGAGTCCAATATTTAAATTTTAATTCGATAATTATTTGAAATAAATCTTTAATTTACTAAATCGAATAATTTTTTTTTAAAATTCTTGATTATTAATTTTAAACTAATTTTATTTCTTTTTTAATGATTAAAAAACAATAATATTAATTTTTAATTTTTCTTATTAATAGCATTACGCCTTAAATGTTGATTGTTATACACATTTCACAAGTCCAATTCGAAGATATCCAGATATAATTGTCCATAGACTGTTAACTGCTGTGCTTTCGGGATTGAAACTTGAAGAAAACGAAACAGTGGAACAGGAATTACTCTCACTTAATTTAATTCCGGATCTTACTTCTCAGAAAATTATTTCAAAGCACTGTAATGATAAAAAATTTATGCAACAAAAAGTTTATGAAGAAAATGCATTATTATATTTATACAAATATCTTGAAGATAAAAACATTGAGACAATTGGAATTGTTACTCATTTCTCGAAAACGGGATTAAAAATATTCCTTCCTGCTTATAAAACAGATGGATTTTTTATTAATTATTTAGATATGGATAATTTGGTTGGTGTAGAATATTCTACAGATAAAATCACTCTTGTTTGGAGTAAAGAAAAGCCAGATACCAAAATTATGGAAGAAATCAACAAAAGAATTAAAAGGGAAAAGGATTTGGAAATTGAAAGGCAAATAGAAAATGAAAATGGTCTTAAAACACAAACGGGAAACAATTCATCTGAAAATGAAATGGAACGGGAAAGTGAAAAAAATTCAAAAGAGTTATTGAAAAAAAGATTAGTGAATAGCGAATTTAAAAATCCTAACGATTTAATACAAACAGATTCTGAAAATACTAAAAAAATAATTAAAAAAGAAAAACTTAAACTAAAAAATCTTGAAAAAAATAATTATCGGAAAGAAAAGAAACAAATTCTTTATTATAAAGCAGATGATTTAGAAGAAATTTTTAATCATAAAACCGCAAAACTTGATTTTGTAATTTTATCAGAATTCCCAGTAATACTTTGGATCACAAAAGATAAATTGAAAAAGAAAAAATTGGCAATTATTCCAAATCTTATAGACATTGAAAAACAGCTCGAAAACTAATGTATAAAAGTAAGAAAAGTATTTATCAATTTTTTAAATATTATAATGATCATTATTCCTTTTTATAAATTTTCAGAAACGAATTGTTTATTAAGCAAATTGTTTTTTTTTTTTTTCTATTTACAAAAATTTTTTTATTTTTATTAAAAATAAAACAGAATAGAAATTATATTTTTAAAGTAATTATTTTATTTCCATTTTATAAAAAAAGAAACACATGTGTGTGTTTACTTGCAAAACATAAAAAAGTTCATAATTCTATATTTTATTCTCGAAAAAAAAGATCAATATTTTTGTGTGAAAAAAATTTTTCTTGGAGGTGAATTTTTTCTTTTCTTACTAAGAAAATATATTAAAACAAAATTCAAAATTTTTCACTCAGTTAAAATGGTCCAAACAATCACAATAATACAATTTCATTCAAATTGGAAATAATATTGCTTTTTCTTAAAATATGAAAAAAAAATTTTTTCATCTTTTAGTTTTTTGATTTTAATTTCATTTTTTGAATTATGGAACCTGTTTCGTTCGATCAGAATATTTTTCAGCGATTGATATTATGGTTAAAGTTGGGTTGTTCTAAAAGAGAAGAACTCAAATAAAATTAATCAATGATATCTAACCATTTGATCGATCAATATTCCTAATAGAATTTTTACATATTTAGTAATGCATTTTTTTTTTTTACTCTCTCCAAAATTTTTGAATACATATAATTTATTAGTATTAATAATTATTTATTTATTATTTTGTGTGTATTGTAATTTATAAAAATTTGTTAACACTTCAATTAGTAAATGATTCATAATAAATTTATAGCTTTCACAATTCCAACTCGGATTTTTTTTTTATTCAAAAATTGAATTTTGGTGTGTTAAAAATTTTGAATTGTTGTTTCTTATTCCCAATAAATAATGGTTGGTTTTGGATTTTAACAATCTAGTTGAAATTCAAAGAATGTTTAAAATGGGGTTCAGATAAAAATTTTGGTAATTCAGAATTAAATTAATTTTAAATTATAAATAATTTCGATTTTTTAAAAAATAATTCAATCGTTTTTTCATCTTTTCGTTTTTATATTTTCATTTAATTTGTTGAATTACATAACCTTTCTCTTTCTATCCAATCTTTTTTCCAGAGGATTAATAATAAACTCCCTTATCATGAATTTTCCTACCACCTTAAATTAATAAATTGGCAATAGAATAATATATTTATCCTTTAGTATTCAAGAGCAACTAATAATTAAATCTGATTTTTCATTCTCATTTAAATCATTCTAAATATATAAAAACTCACTATTTTCCAAATTAAAAAAAAATAAAACTAAAAAACTAAAAAAAGTGAGTCATGATTTTTGAAATTAGCATTACCAATTTTTTATTACTGAATTTCCACTGAAAAAAAAAATTAACAACAAGAGGATTTTTTACTAATAATTAAATACATTATAAAAGACTTTACATAGTCTCAATTTTCTTTATGATTAATTGTTTTTTAGAAGATCTTTTTTTTGACCATATGATCTTTTACAAAAAATAAAAAAAAGAAAAACCAAAGTAATTCAAACATTGTCACAAAAAAAAAGGAAAAAGGAGAAAAAAAAAAAGAAAAAGAAAAAAAAAGAAAAATTTTTCAAAAACAAAGAAAAACAAAAAAAAAAAAATTAAAAAGAAAAAGAAAAATTAGAAAAACAAAAGAAAACAAAAATTTAAAAAAAAGATAAAGAAAAATTTGTAAAATTAAAAAAATGATTCCGATCCAAAAATTTGAAAATATTTTTTGGTAAGAATACTGGAATAAATCCTCAAAACAACTACCATTCAAACTATAAAGTGAGTCAAAATTTTGAAAAATAGTTTAGATCGAATATTCATCCCAATAATTTTCAGAAAACTTTTTTTCAAATTTTTTATTTTATTTTGCATAATTAATCTTTTGTTTTCTTTTCAATCGAAATATGTTTTAAATTCAATCACCATTATATCTTACTCTTTTCCAGATAACAAAAGTGGTAAATTTAAAGATTAAGCATGCATGAAAGCTGATTAAAAACTAATTGTACGATTTTTCGATTAAAAAAATTTTTAAAAATAAAATAAAAGCAAAAATTATTAAAGAAATAAATTCAATTTGTTGAGCTTTATTATTAAAAATATTTCTAATTTTTAAACTAAATAAAAATTAAACACTTCCATAGAAAGAAAAAAAAAAAAAAAAAAAAAAAACGAAATAAATCAAAGATCAAAATTAACTAAGATCAAACTAATTTAAACTATTTAAAAAATAAAAATTATTTAAGTGCTTTCTTAAGAACTGAGACGTATTTATCCATATCTTCTTCAGAATTTGTTTCTGTACATGCGACAAGTAAATGGTCATCCTATTAATGAAAAAAAAAAAAATAATTGTTGATAAAAGAAATTAGCCAATTAGTATTAATTAAAATAAACCAAAAGAAATATAAAAAAATTCAAAAATCAAATACAAAATCCAAAATAAAAATTAAAAAGTAAAAGCAAAGAATGTAAATAAATGCATACCAATTTTCCTTTGTATAATTTACCAAGTGGAAGTCCAGCGACAACTCCTTCTTTTAAGAGTTTTTTGGTGATCTGTTCGGAAGAATATCCGTATGGTAATTTAAGAGTAAATTCATTAAAGAATCTATCGTTGATTAATTTAATGTTTGGGATTTCATTAACAATTTTTTCAGCAAGTTTACAGGCTTTGTTATGATTTAATAGTGCAAGTTCCTTGAAACCGGTTTCTCCAAGAGAAGCGAGATGAATAGTAAAGGCAATGGCACAAATTCCAGAAGACGTACAAATATTACTTGTAGCTTTATCTCTTCTAATGTGTTGTTCTCTTGCTCCAAGTGTTAAAACAAATGCTCTTTTTCCGTCCATATCCTTTGTTTCTCCAACAAGTCTTCCTGGCATTGTACGCATAAGTTTTTTACTTGTTGCAAATAACCCTAAATGTGGTCCTCCAAATGACATTGGAATTCCAAGACTCTATAAGGTTTTTTTAATAAAAAAAAAAAGAAGAAAGTTTGTTTTGTAAGAAAAAAGTTAGTTTAATCATTATGAATGTCAAAATTCAAATAATATTTGATTTTTTTTTTTAATAATTCGAGTATTTTTTAAATTCTAATTATTTAATATTTGAAAAGTTTAAAAAAATTTCTTTTTGATAATAAAGAGGTTTGTTTGAAAAAATTTTGTTTGAACAAATAAGCTCTATTTCAAAAATTAACACCTCTTTAAAACTAAATTTTCAATTTTACTTAAAGTATTAACATATTTTTCTTTCAAGGTAAGAATTTTGATTCTATTGTTTTTTATGTGTAATATTTTTGATAAAAAACATTTGGAAAATACAGTTGTTTTAAAATAAGTTCGTACTAAAAATTTTATAAATGTTACTCAAATTGATTAAAATGAGTCAATTGTGCAGTTTAGGTATCATTTATAAAAATACAACTCCTCACTTTTTTAAAACAGCTGTATTACTTTGTTCTTTTTTTGATTGGAAAAATTAACATTGACAAAGTCTACTTTTGAAATAAAAAAAAAGATATAAAAGTAAATATTTTTGAAAAATAGTTTAAAATAATTAAAATAGAAATGAGAGAAAATATTTTTAACTTTTTTCAAAAGTAAAATTACAAATTTTTAATTTTTTCAAAAATATAGTTAATAGAAACATTTTTGGATATAAAAAAAAGTATATGTTCAATTATTATTTTACAAGTTATTAATTGAGAAAAGTTCAAAAAATGAAATTTTCAACTTTTCTTAATATTTGTTTTTTTTTTAATTTTCCTACTAAAAATTTTTCTTTTTTTTAAGATGACTTTTAATCCTGACGATAAATTCAAAAAAAAATAATAAAAAAAATAAAAAAAAGTAAAAAAAAGTAAAAAACTTTTGAGTTGAGTTTCTTTTTTTTTTTTTTTCAAATCAGATAACCAAAGATTTCAATTAATTTCCTCACAAAAACATTTTTAAAATCAACAAAATAAATAAATTTTGTTTGTATTTAAACCAAAAACATTCTTTCTTTATCTTTGTTGAATGCTAAGTTAACAAATTGAAATAAAAATTGTTTAGTTTTTTTTTTTTGATTGTGTAAGTATTGTGAAATTATTTTTTTTCCAAAACGAAAAATTAAAATTTTTCAATTTTAAAAAGTTTATTCAGTGTTTTAAAAAAATTATTAATTTTTCGCTTAATATTTTTTATTGAATAAAGTATTTTATTTTTTTAAATTTTTTTAATAATATGGAAATAAATTCTATTACGAAAATATTATTTTGAAAACGGAATTATAATAAAATTAAGTTTAATGAAGAGAAAATTCCTTTTAAAATAATTGTACAAATGTTTTATCTCAAAAGTTTTTGATTTTTTCAGGATTTATACTTTTTTAAAAATAGGGATCTTTATAGTAAAATGAATATTTTTGATATGTGATTTTTTTGTTATAAATCCCGAATAATTTGTAAATAATAATCATTGTATATTTGATTGATAAATCTAAACTAAATTCCAAAATTTTGGACATAGTTTAAACAGTTGAAAGAATAACAATACCACGATTTACATTCAATTTGGAAATAATTTTGTTTTTTACCAACAAATTATTTTTTCATTTTTTGTTTTGTTTTAATTTCCTTTTTTTCCTGTTACGTAATCTGTTCCTTTTGATCGGTAAATTTTTTTACAATGGTTGTTAGAAGGTTAATTGTTGAATTTTTTAAATAGAAAATTCCACATACAATTATCTGATGGTATCAAACCATTTGATCGATCAATAAATGTTTGTGAAATTTCAACAAATTACCCAATATAATTTTTTTTTTGTTCTAACCCATTTCTTATTTTGGAGACATCAGTTTTGTTTTTTTCGTTTTATATTTTTTTCTTTTATTTGGATGAAAATGATTACATATAAAAAAATTAATAATAGGTAACATAAATGTGGTTTTCTATTAGGTTTGGAAATACAATAAATTGTGATTTTTTTACCTATTTTTGATTTTGAGTGTGTCCAAATTTTTTGAATGAGGTTTATAAAGATAGATTTTTCGAATTTAAAATTGCGAATTTTATTTTTTACTTGTAGTATAAAGAAAAAATATGGAAAGTTGGAAAATACACCAGATAAATGATCAAACTTTTTAAAAAAAAAAATTGTATCCATTAAAATTCATAAAAATTTAAAAATTCCAACGATTTTTTTGAATTTTTTTTGAAAAAACAAGTAAAAGTTAAATTTTATATTTTTTTTAAAAATATTTAGTTCGAAATTCATACTGCTATTTAAAAAAAGGCGAGGACTTTTTTTTTTTTTTAAATTGCTTTAATTAAAAAACCTGAAATAAAACATTTATTGAGAAATTAATTTCTAATTCTATAAAATTTTGATTGATTAATATAAAATGTTTTGTTTTTCGATATTCTCTATTGTTTTCTTAAGTTATTAGGTAGAAATCTTAACATTTTTTTAATTGATAAAATTAGAAAATAATCAATATACAAAAACAAAAAAAAAATAAAAAATTATGAAATTGATGTTTAGGATTGTTATAAGAAAATATTTATTGTCGAAGTTTCCCAACCAACCTAATTTCCCCTTCCCTTTAAAATATTTTTTTCTTGATTGATCGAATATCTCACAAAATCTAATAATATCTATTTTCTTTCTATCAAATAAGAAAAGAAAAAATGATAGTAATGAAAAAACTGACAGCTTTGTGATTATAAAAAGATTATTTTTACCAAATCTAAGAATTATTTTGAAATCAACTTTTTTTGATCATAAAAAAATAAAAAAATGTGAAATTAAACAAATTAAAGAATTGGAGGAAAAAAAAAAAAAAAAAAAAAAAAAAGCGGGAAAGGAAGTAAAAAATAATAAATAAAATTGAGGAATACTTTTCACTTATAAATAAAATGGTTTCTTAAAAAGTCTTTGCAATAAGAATAATTCTCAAATTGATTTTCAAATGTTTTGAAAGGAAAAATCAAAAGGCAATTCGAAAAAAAAGGTAAAAAGACAGAAAAAGACAACAATTATCAGAAAAGAAAATAGATAAAATTAAGAAAGAAACAAATTAGTTACTTGTCCGTCACCTGCTGCAATATCTGCACCCATTTCACCCATACTTTTGACAGCACCCAACGATAAAGCTTCTGTGAAGCCAACGACTAATAAAGCTTTATGCTTATGACAGGCTGCAGCTAATCTCTCGAGATCATGAATGTGTCCAAAAAATGTTGGGTTTTGTACAACAACACAAGCTGTTGTTTTGTCAACAGATTGGATAAGCTTTTCAATTTCAACTCCGTTTGGATCAACAGGCATGTATTCACATTCAACCTTCTTTGAGAATTTAGTGACTGAGTCAATTACTTGTATATATTGTGGATGAACACCTCCTCCAACAATTACTTTCTTTCTTCTCGTTGAACGACAGGCCATAAGAACGGCTTCGCCAAGAGCAGTACTTCCATCATACATTGATGCATTGGACTGTTTGGTTCATGAAAACAAAAGAAAATAATTAAGACAGGAAAGATCAGAAAAGAAAAAACAATTAAAAAAAAAAAAAAAAAAAAACTTCAATTAGTTAATCCGAAAAAGAGTAGAGAGAATTTTAACCCAACAAAACCTATTCCTTAGTTTTGTTCCCTAAGCGCTTTCTTTTTTTTTTTTTGATTTTGGAAACTTTTTTTTTCAAAAAATAAAATAATGTGAAAGAAAATTCTTTCAACAGATCCATTTGAATTTGTTCTCACTTTGAGAAAAGTAAACAAATTTTTGGTAAATTTTGAAACAAAAATTATGAAAAAAGCAAAATTCAATTTTCACTTACAACTTGCATTCCTGTAATTCTTGCAACTTGTGTTTGGAATTCAAAAATTGCGGTCAAAGTACCTTGACTAACTTCTGGTTGGTATGGAGTATAGGCTGTCAAAAATTCTCCTCTTTGGGTTAAGTAATCAACGGTGCTTGGGATGTTATGTTTATAAACACCTCCACCAAGGAAAAATGGAAACTTTTTTTTTTAGTTTTTGGTTTTTTTTATTTTTGTTGTTATTTGGGATTGTTGTTTTGTGTTAAGAGCAAATAGATAGTGAATCAAAAATTAAGACATTTTTGAAAGGAGAAAAAATTGAAAAAAAAAAATATATTTTTTTGTGTGATTTTTTTTTTTTTTTTTTTTTTTTATCTCCAAAAAATTAAAAGAAACGATCGAAAAATAATACGTTTGTAATATCAAGATTCTTGTTAAGGATGTTATTGACTGTATTAAAAACTTCTTCTTCAGTCATTTTGTCGTGATCAAATTTATCGAATTTATCGATTAATACTTTTTGTGGGATATCTGAAAAGAGATCTTTGATGGAATCTAGTCCAATTTCTTTGAGCATTTCTCTTCTTGATTTTCCGGTTTGTGGAAGATAACGGTGACTATAATCTAAGTCGTCTGTTTTGATTCCCGAAAAGAATCGGCTGTGATTGAAAAAAGTAAACTTTGTTTTTGGTTTGCAAATTGTGCTTAACATTTTATTGAATTGGGAGATTAACAAAAAATGAAAAAAATGAATCTTAATTTCATTTGGAAAATATTGTCTTGTGTAATAATTCTTGCTCTCTCACAGTTTGTAGTTTTTTTCGAATAGCCTTTTTTTCTTTTTTTAAAATGGAATTTTTCATTCATAAATACTAAATATTAGAATTATTGAAAAGGAAAAAACAAGAAACAAGGTCAAAAGCCCTTTGTTTATTGCATTTGGGTTTTCTCATCTTACTTTCAAAAAATAATTAAAATGATTTTAGAATCGTTAAAATCAATAAAAACAAAGTAAACTTTAAAAAGCATAAAAACTTGTTAATAAATTATTCCAAGATCTTTTTACCAACAGTTTTCAACTTTTCTTCTCAACAACTTATTCGATTCATTTTTAAGTAATCATTTATCTCAAATTTCTAATTCAAAGATAAAACATAAATTATAACTCTCCTGTTATTTTAGTTTCTATTCTTCAATAGTAAACCAGATTTGAGGTAAAATTAAAAATATTTTCACACTTTTCCAAATTCATGTTTAATTACAAATAACAATATCAAAATATACATTCAAAAATTAAAGAACAAAAAAAAAATCAACGAATCCAATAAAGTAAAAGAGTTCCGGTTCTAATAGGTGATTTTATATCCTATTTATTGCAAAATAAATGAAATAAAATATTCATATAGCTTTCCGAAACAACAGCTTATTATTATCAAATAACATTTCATATTTTTAATTTCCTAATATCAGCTTACATTATTAATTTAACTTTAAGATTTGATGACTTATTTTATTATTCGTAGTTTGAATTTTTTTAGAAAATTGACTGTAAATTTTGATCTTTTTATTTTACAATTAACAGACGACATGTTTTAAAATCTAAAAGAATATAGTCAAGAATTTGATCTTTATAAAAACTTTTAAACCCGACAAAACAAATACTTTCCATTTTATTTTCCAACAAACAGAATCTCAATATACTCGAGTATCTCAAATTATGATTTTTTTGTTTTTTTTTACTCATGATTATTTTTTCGTTGATTTGCTGGATCTTTCAGGACTATTGATAAAAAAAGGATAAAATTATTTTTCATTTTTTTTTTGTGCATTACCTAATTATTCATAAAGAATAATAACAGTAAGAAATGGAAATTAAAAAAAAAAATCGAAAAAAACAAAATTGTTAAAATTAATATAAAAATTGATGGTAATACTTATCTCAGAATGTTTAACATAAGAAAAATTGATAATTTCAAAAAAATGAAAACGAACATAAAAATCAATATTTGAAAAATAAATCAGGGTAATATTTTAAGAAATTATAGTAAAAAAAAAACCATCATTAAAAAAAGAAAAGTAAAAATTAAAAAAAGAAAGTTTATTCTTTAGATTATATATTAACCCATTACGAGAAATAAAGATAATTATATTAAAAAAAATATAGGGTTTTAATTGTATCAAAATAATAATTAAAGATATTAAAATAATTAAAAAAAAATAAAAATATTAATAATAATAATAATAGTAGTAGTAGTAATAATAATAATAATTTAATCAATTATTTTTAATTAATCAATTATTATTAATTAATCAATTATTATTAATTTAAAAAAAAAAATAAAAGTTTTTTAAAATTTAAATAACGATTTTTGTCTTTTTTTTATTTTTTTACCATTTTTATCATTGCTTTGATCTGAAAAAACTCTATTTTGAGCAAACCAATTGAGAGCCTCTTTATATTCCTGGGAACTTTTGAATTCATTTTTCAATTTGGAACAATACTTTTGGTCGATTATTGTATAATATATTTGTGCCAAATTGGAAAAGGGAGCTCCAGCGAATGTGATAATGTATCGTTTAAACAATCTAATGAATCTGGTATAATGCAAGTTGCTTTCAAAAAATGATGAAATTGCCTTCGAATCCCTGATATATGACTTTATAGGGTGTGACTCATAACTTCTTTTATATCGATACCTGTCAACATTAAGGAACTTCTTTTTTTCAATTTGTGGCATATTAAAGATCTTGTTGAGATAATACAATTGGTTAATTACACCAATGCCGGAGCTTATTGTTAATAAGTCAACGAATTGTTTCATTAGTTGGTTTTCTATTAAAAACGGGATTGTTTCAGAATGATACAAAATTAATTGATAAAACAATTTCCATGAGGTTTTATTTAATCTGAAATCTTTGATTTGGGTACACAATTTAATTAAATTTTCAAAGAGCAAGCCATTTTGGTAGACTTCTAAAAAAATTGATCTTACTCGTAATAAATACATTAAAATCTTGATTAAAAACCTTTTCAATCCAAAGGCATCTTCTGGCGCATCATTAATTAAATTTAATATTTGTAAAATTTTATTTTGTTTAATCACTATTTGACTTTTTTTTAATTTTTCCTTTATATCTTCGTTTTGTAAAAAATTTTGTAAATCGTCCCTGATTTCTTTCCCCTTATCTATCATTGGCGATTTAACTTGACCCTTTTTTAGGCTCAGGCTTCTAAATCGTCTTCTTCTACCAGATCCACTAGATCCGCCGCCCATTGATTTCGAACTTGTATGGCCATCATTTCTTTCCTTTTTATCCCTTTTCTTTTTATTATTAGAGACAATTTGATGATTGCCAATAATTAAATTCATTTTCACTAAGCATTTCACCATTTGAGATAAAAAGGAGGCGATTAATACCAGGCTGGGCGAATGCTTTTTAATGTTTTTTTTTAATTTTGCAATTATTTCGTTATAAAGCTTTTCAGATAAAATTATAGATTCAGATAAATCAATTAACTTTTTATTATTTGGTAACTGTTTATAAATAACACCGAAATAGTTTGTTATTAAAATAGTAATCGACGGTGGGCGCCTCAAAATATTTTTTTCCCTTAACAACCCTTTATTCTTCAAATTATTGGAGGTTGATTCATTTTCATTTTCATATTCATATTCATCAAATATTTTTTCTTTAGTTAAATAACTATTAATTTCATTCATCATGCCACTTTGCAATACTTTATTGTTCTGATGGATATCTACAAATTCTAACATTGATGAATGTGCAAACAATTGCCCAATCAATAAATCAAAATCAATTGAATACCCCATTGCAAACTTCTTTATAAATTCTTCTTTTTTAAACAATTGTAAAATTAATTTTGCTGCACATTGCGAATGAATGAATTTTGATAACCCTAATAATTCAAATTGATCAATAATGGCAAGCTCATCAATTGAATCTGGCAAAATGATTTCTGGATTAATATTAAATATTCTTATTAATAAAAATAGAAAATAAATGGAAACTTTTGAAGATCTTAACGCAATCCCTTTAAAAATTATTTTGTCGAGAATTTTTGGTTCTTTCTTTAACAGAGTGATGATTTTATTTGAGATTTCATTTAATTGGCCCCTGATCAAAATTTGCAAACTATCATTACTTTTATTAATATCATCACTATATTCAATTAAAATCACTTGTAAATAATAATGTAAATTTAAATTTGTAATTAACTTGTCATAAGCTTTAAATTCTGGAAAAATCTATTAATTTTTTTTTTTTTTTTTTATAGATATATATATATTGTTTTTTTTTATTTATTTTGATTTAGTTTTTGTTATTATTAAATAATTGTTTTTTATGAAAAAATTTTTGCAAGTTTGTTATTTTTTATTATAATTAAATATTGGTTATCTGATTTTTGTTTTTTTTTTTTAAATAATTAATTGGTTTTTATTAATGCAACAAATTGAAAAATTTAAAAAAATGTACAAAAATTTTGACTTCAATTTCAATTTTTTGATTTTTTTTTATCAGCCTTCAAGGAAGTTTTTAAAACAATATTATGATGGCGACGGAGCAGAAGTTTATCAGGGAGAACTTGATCCCTTATAATCTTTACATATATAAGTCATTTTATATTGCAAAAAAAATAAAGCCACATTCAATACTGTATGCTGATGACCATGATTTCAATAATGAAAGGATAATCAAAACAAAAAATAACAGAACAACGTTAAGCAAATATTTATTCAATTATCACTAAATATGGACAAAAGGTAAATGGCGATAAAAGAGAAAAATCAACAAAATTAAAAAAGATCAAATATCTAGACATATGCATCAACAAGAAAAAACATATAAAAAAAAATCTAGAAAAAGCCAAAAATAATTTTTTCAGATATTTATATATATATATGCAATCAAAAGTTTATCAAATGCTTTCTGAATCCAACTTTTTAAAGGTGTCATTTTACCACAAATACTATAGGATTTGTTTAATCCAACCCAATAATATATATATAGGCATCAAAAAAAAAAAGAGACACATCGATTAATAAAAAACACTTACAAAAAAATAATAAAAGTTCAAATAAGCAGCTTCATATACATTCTCAAATATGAAACTAAAACTGGTACCATATTCTACATATTATTCTAAGAAGAAATGCGAATTTCATCAAAAAACTAAAATACCTCGGCTTAAACCAACTAACTAAATATTTAAAAATTGACGAAATAAAAAATATTGACTGTGAAAATATTGAGAAAAGAAGAAATCAAAAAAAAAATCCATGAGACTCACATTAAATTCATAAAAGAAAAAGTAGAATACTCACAACAACAAGAAGAAAAACTGGAAACTAAAAAGATATGTTAAAATTATCCAATTTCCTAGACAACCTTGGGAAAAAAATAACCATACATAAACATGAAACCATCAGCAGCTTTATTCAAAACAAAGTCTTTCCAAATGGTTTAAATAGAAAACAGATACAACCCGAGAAGAAAGGGAGTAGATTCTAAACTATGTCCATGTTGATGAAAAAAAAATTGATGATATTGATCGCTTCATATGGTGATGTAAACGAAATACAAAAAAATACCAGAAAACAATTGAAAAATACCTCAAAAAAATCAAATATTTTAAGATTGTTGTTAATGAAGATACTGATGAATTGCTGAGGAAAATGAACATAAAGGAAAATTATGACCTTAATCTAGAATATTTTCTGGCCAATATGACTCAACATGCTATAAGGAAAAAAGATCAAATCTAAATGATCTCTAGTTCAGGATCATATAGACACACAAATTTATTTCAATTCCAATAAATTCAAAACATTTTTCTTATCTAATTTTAACTTTTTTATTTTTCATTTTTTCGTTATTTTTTATATATTCTTCATTTTTTTTTTTTTAATAGATCTTTATTTCAACCTTATTTTAGAAAACCCAATCAAGTTAAAAATGCATCTAATGTCGGATTTTTATTCACCCTTTGAATTAAAAGTTACCGATTTAATCACCTCAAAACTCTCTCTTTAACAGTCAAAGTGTTTTTTTTTTTAACTCTAAATCCTTAACAATAAATCCAATTAACTAACTTTTTTTTTTTTTTTTACATTTTGTTGGATGTATCAGTTTTCTTAAGAAGTGTAAAATAATGTTAAGTTATTATGAAGAAATGAAAATCTGTGTTTTAACAGAAAAAGAGAAAAAAAAAAATAAATAATTAACAAATTAAAATTTATAAAACCATGAAAATTTAGAAAAGAATCCTAAATATATAAAAAAAACAAAATTTCAAATTTGAGTATTTTAGGCAAATTTAGGGAAAAAAAATTCAATCATTAATATAAGATTGACAATTGATAGACTTTATTGTTTTATCGCAAAATTTACACCATGTTAGCATTTGACAAAGATGCATGACGATCTTCATTAAAGTATATTAAATGAATTCTTTCTTTAATTAAATAAAGAAAAGCAAAATTCGAAAAAATATTTAATACTATTTTCCAATGAATAGTTCTTGTTTTTCATTTTTTTTTTGAAATTTTATTTAGTTAAGAAAAGAAATTTACAATTTTTTCTTGCTAATTTTAAATTGTATCAACTTTATTGAATTTTTTTTTTTTTTTTTTTTTTTGAGTGTCATAATATTGAAAGTTTGAAGAAAAATTAATATTAATTATCTAATTTGTGAAAAAAATAAAACAAGACTAGGGTGGAATCTTGTAATTTTTTAAATATTTTTTTTTTTATTTAATATAATTTTTATCATTTAGTTTTTCACACTAGAAATTCACTATTATAAACTCCATTTCACTCAAAGGGGCCCAGCCAAAAATGAAAAAGTCACTATATTTTTAAGAATCAACCAAACTTAGATTGTTTAGAAATACGAGAAATAATAAACTTCTTATAAGAGTCCATAATTATAAAAGAAAACCCTGAGCAAACCATAAATTTCAAAAAAAAAAAAATGTTAAAAAATTTTTTGGGCCCCATTCATTGGAACGTCTCGTGCAAAATTATCAATTTCTTTAGGAAATTAAAATCGTTGATAATAAGATTTTTTACTTGTAAATGTATGAATTTTAAAAGAACATACAAAGCTTAACTTTTCTTAATGTTTATTTCGTTTTTCAAACATTTTTTTTTTCAAAGTTAATTTTTAAAAAAAAAAAAAAAAAAAAAAAAAAAAAAAAAAAAAAAAAAAAGCAAAAAGCAAAAAACAAAAAAACAAAATTTTACAAAATGAGAAAAAATGATTTTGATCTAAAAATTGAAAATTTTAGTTTGATAAGAGTAATGAATTAAACTCATAGAATGTCTTCCATTTCTTCAATAAAACTGGGCCCCTTTGACTGAAAAAGAGTTTAGATCCTTATAATAAATCAAAGAGCAGATCAATAAAACAGTAATGAGAGTATGTGTAATTTTTTAAAAAATACATAGCAATATTATATCCAAGCAAGAAACGTCATCTTCTCCGAAATAATCTTATTATTATTATTTTTCAATTAAGGTATATCAAACTTATTGCTTTTCATTCTTATCTTATAATTGTTTAATATACCGATGAACTTTTAAAAATATTTTCAAGTTTTAAGTTCAATTGCCATATTTCAATTTTTTTAACTCATTTTGAATAAAGAATTTTATTGGTTTAAATGCAAATACACATTGTAAAAAAAATTTATTTTTGAAATGTTCTTTGATACAAAATGTTTTGAAAATAGAGTTTTCAGATTTATCAAAAAATGAAATTGAATGAAAAAATGTTTTACCCTTTTTTTGAATTTCGGAGTAAAAAGAAAAAGATTTAATTAAAAAAAATTTTCCACTACAATTACTATTTATTTATTTTTTTTAAATTGAAATATTAGTGACAATTTTTTTAAAAAATCCTTTCTTGAAATATTTTCATCAAAAATAAGAGATTAACAAAGTATATTGTTTCAAAAAATAAAGTAAAAGGCTTGCACTATCGATATCAAATACTACGTTTTCAAAAAATTCAACTCAAAGATAAAGAAAATATGGTGATCAAAAATGAAATCAGAATTCAAAATTTTTTTGAGTTTTTACAAATTGATCGAAAATAAATAATTATAAAATCAAATACATGTCCAATAAATCTATTTTTCTGATAAAATATTTGTAAAAAATCAAAATTATCAAAAGGAATTTTTTTTTTTTCAAATTAGAGGTTGTACATTTGTTCAATTTATCAAAATTATCTTCATTTTAAACTTGTTCTAAAGTAAAAATAGTTGCTAATTGTTTTTAAAAAATAAATTATCTCAATTAATTTTGAAAAAAATAATAAACAAAAGAATATATCAAAACTTACCTGATTAATAATATATTTCATTTCATCGAATACTGGGAAAATAGAAATTGGTATTACATTAAAATATTGTAATGAATAAGCAATATAATATAAGCATTTAAGATTTTTTTTTTCAATACATTTTTGTATTATTTTTACTGCTTTTTTTGAATGAATAATTTTTGTCACATAAAACGATAGGTTGGTATGAATTAATTGATCGATTGTTTCTTCATATATTGAAACAAATTCATTAAAATTATTAGAGTTAATCGAATTTATTAAAATTTTTCTATATTTTCTCATTGATTTTTTTTTATCAAATAATCTTTTAAATTCATCATAAAATGGCCTGTACATTAAAATTTGTTTTATTTCTGTAATACTGATTTTTTTTTTTTGTAATACGCTTTCTATTTTTTTCATAATTTGCTTATTATACTATTGAGAGTGTTTTTTTAGTTTATTATAAAAAAAATATATTTATGAAAAAAAAAAAAGTAATATTTAAATAAATAGAAATACAACAAAAAAAAAATAAGGATTAAATTATTAATGTAAAAGAATATATAGATATGAATATATTATTTCATTTCAATTTTATTCAAATGTTATGCTTTGGAATTGTTAATAATTTTTACTGTTTTTTTTTTTATAAAAAATTTATTATGATTTTTGAATTTGCTTTTTGTTGTTGTCAAAAAAATTAGTAATAAATATTTATTTACAACAATTGAAGACTATTAATTAAAAAATAGGAACAATCAAAGAACAAATAGAAAATAGCAAAAACACCCGTCTATTGAAATTATTATAAATGATATCATGATTAATCAGAGAAAATAAAAATTCTAAGGAATTGGCATTTCATCTCAGAAATCACAAAAACTAAAATTGCATTTTTTTTCAAATATTCTCCTAGTAAACATGTTAAAGGACGGATAACAAACAATAATTACACAAATGCAATTATTTGATTTAAAAACTAATATTTATTTACGTTTCCTAATTATCAACAGGTTTGAAATTTTGTTGTATTTCAGTAATATAACAAGGACTTTTAGTGATTTGAAAAAATTATATTTTAATATTGATACTTTTCTTTCATTTTCAAAATTGGGCAATTAAAACAAGAATAAATGCTTATTACGCGAAGTTTATCTTCAATTTTCAAAAAAAAAATTTACCCAAAAAAATTTTATGAAGTCAAAGTTCCTAAATGGAGATTATTTGATAAGATTATAATGATTTTAAAGTGGTAATTATTTTGTTCAATTTAGCAATTTTTTTAATGTAATTTTTCATATTTCTTAAACTTAAGGGATTAGTGTCACCATAGATTCGTTTATAATTAAAGTATGTCGAATTTGGGTGTAAATGATATTAATACTGCATTATTCACACGACTCTAAAAAATCTTTTATAAATGTTATTGCAAAATAAATTATTTACATTTTTTAATAAGGATCACTATTAAAAATTTTCGTTTTGGAATTTTTTTTTTAATTCCTTTTCCAAATCTAAAAATAGAAACTCCAACTTAATAGTATTCCAGAATTTAATAATTCATATCTAGAACTTCCAAAAGTAACTATTTTCTATAATTTTATAATTTCAAAGATTAACTCAATAATCATCAACATAAAAACCCAAAGACTGATTAGTTTTGTTTCTTTTTTATTAGGCTACTTTTAACATCAATATATTTGCAAGATTTCAGAAATAATTTGTCAAAAAAATCTATTCGTTAATTATTTAATTTTTTTAGCAACTAATCTATATTTTACGACAAATTTAAGAAAGATATTTTGCAACTTTGGAGTCTGAAAATTGATGACTCAACCTTCAAATTTGTGACAAAGTGGAGATTTTTTTCTGAAATTCTCGGGGTTTTTACTAATAAAAGGATCATTTTTAATTGATGAGGATCAACAAATAGTACTAATAATCGATTTTTTAGAGACATTTGAACCAACGATCTTTAATGTTTTTAACACCTAATAACAACTTACTTTAATCTTAGACTTGTCCTTGGTTATACACACATCCCTTAATAAATGGTTTTTTCTTTATTTTTTTCTCAAAAAAAAAAAAAAAGTAAATTGCAAAAATATTGGATTTTTTTTTTTATCAAAATATTGTTTTTACAATTAAGTGAAAATGAAAAAATCAACCAAAATGTTTTTAAATTATTCAAATATTGAAAACATGAAAAATTTTGTTTTGAAGAACGATCAGTTTTGTAATTTATCTGGTGTTCATTTTGGGGTTTAATTTTCCTTGGAATTAACTTTAGCTATTTAAAATTTGTTTTTTTCTTCTGAAAAGATACTTCCATCAACAAATATATTTAATGAAAAAAAAGCACTACAAGGTATTTTAAATTTAAATAGTTAGAGCGACAAAGAGTGGTTCCCATAATCAAATATTAAAAGACTTTTGTCATCAGGAGATTTGTTTTTTTAAGAAAACAAAAAAAAAAAGAAATAAGAAAAATAAAAACAGTTAAGAAATTTACAAATAATGAGAAAAAAATATTTCAATACTGAGAAATTAGGAGTGTAATTATGATTTTCTTTGAATGACTTTTAATATATGTAATACCACCCCCACAAACAAATTGAATTATTATTAAGAATCGATTAAATGATAAATAACAATTTTGGATATTTTAATAGTTATATTATAATTGGGTTAAATAAATAAATTTCAAAATAAATTTTCCCTGTTGTTTTTTTGGAAATAGCTTATATCTGTGTTTATTGTTTTGATTTGGAAACAATCTTCTTGTTATAATCTGAGTTTGGTCTGGAAGAACGAAAAAAATGAAATTATTCGAAGTGATAGAAGATGATATTGGGGAGGACGAAGAACGAGGATTGATATCATCTTATCACTTCGAACAATATCATTATTTTGAGTCTGGAAGGGGATCCAAAATGAAGAATTATAAAAAGTGATTGTTGAACTAATGAAACAATATGAGCCGCTATTTATTTTTGGAACTCAGGATCTAACTTGTCGAAACAAGAAACAAGACAAGCAAATAAAACCAAAAAACAACTAATTTGCTATTTTTTAATGGTACTTTGAATAACTTACTTATTCAAAAGATCTCATTCTCTCCCAATGTATTTAGTGAAAACATTCAAATTAAATTTTACATTTTCAGCATTGGAAACAAAACTTGGTTTGAATTTTACAGATACAAACTAGATCGTCCATCATTTCAATGAGATCTATTTCCTCTTTTATTTTCCGTTTGTTAGCCAATTCTCGGAGATAATCAAACTTAAAAACCTTCATGCACCTGGCGTTCTTAACAATGAATGATTTTGAACATTACTCTTAAATATCTTAGCTTGACATAGTAAAAAAAAAATGTTTTTTTTTTTTTTTTCTTAAAAATTTGTAATTTATTTTTTTTTCTCCTTTCGAAATCCATTATAAATGGTCTCTTTTCTCTTTTTTCTTTAAAAAAAGAGAACAAATAAAATTTATTTTTTTTAAAATTTGATTGTTTTTCGAAAAGAGAAAAAAAATGTTTGTAAATAGATTTTTTTTTTATAAAGAAATGGAATTTATCCCTTTTCCAAATGTTCACCAAATTATCAAGCACTTTTTTTTTTTTTTTAGTTTTCATTGAACTAGTATTTTGGTTCCTTGAAACAAAATATGTGTTTAATTGGCTTGAAATTGAGACATTGGCAAATCTCAATGTTATCAATTAAACAACGTTGCAAAGAAATTGTTTCAAAGTACTGTTAAATAACTTTAAATATCATATTTAAAGACAATTTTATTTAGTAAAATACTTCTTATTTTACCTTTGCTAGAATTGGAAATAAGAAGAACATAAAATTTTCAAAATATGCCTTAATAATATAAGGAATTCTGAAAATCTTCCCACAACAACTACAATACTATATTAAACGTTTAATAGCTCTAATCTCTTTCTTATCTGTAGTTGTCAAAAATTATTTACTTACAAATTTCACAAAGAAAAAGTTTATGTTTAAAAAAAAAAACAAATAACTTAATAATTTATTTTTAAGTTTGGGTATTAATAATTATTTTTTTGATGATTTTTAAAAGTGAAAATTTTCTGATATCATTATGTAATTTTTTAATTGAAAGATTTCTTTGATTTTTGTGATTTTAAAAATAACATATGTTTATCTTTTGTAAAATCATTTATACAAATCAAAAACGAATCTATTTAATTCTTTGGATGGTTATTTCTGTTCCAATTTAAACAATTGAAATATACAATAATTGTATTAAATTTTATTAAAGAATGCTGTTTTATTTTTTTTATAATATCAAATCATTAATGTTATTTATATTAGTCCTCTTGTAAGTAAAAAAAGTAATAAAATATGTGCTGATCGTTTTGGTTACAAATTTTGTTTTAAAAAAAATATGATAAATTCAAAAAATCTTTAAAAAATTTTCAGTTTGAGTTCCACATTTTGTAAATTTTTTTAACTCGCTTTAATGGGCAGGAGAAGAAAGAATTTTATTCGTTTCAAATTCAAAAAAAAAAAAAAAAAAAAAAAAGGATAAAAATAAGTTGATTTTTGAAATCTTTTTTGGAATGAAATGTCACAAAAGCAGAGTTTTTGAAAATAAAAAAAAGGAAAATGAAGTAAAAATTTTTTTGAATTTATCAGTATAAAATAAAATTTATTAAACTTACGGAAGGTGGATTGCAATGATAATTGTGTCTTGAATAAAAATGTTTAAACCGAAATGAAAGGTCTTGATATTTAATTTTTTCTTCATATTCTCGATAATTTTCTTTGGATTTTAAATTTTTAAATGGTATTGCCTTTGGTAAATCATATTTTGGTATTTCAAACATGATTTTGACATCCTCAATTTTATTTGGACAGATGAATCTTTGTTGTTCAATTTCTTTTTTAATATCAATTCTTTCATAACGAAAAACACTTAATTTTTCTGATTTGGCGGTAGAAGATTTTGAATTTGATCTCTATTGTTCAGATTAAGATAATAATTATATTTAGAGAAGATATATGTTTATTAGATAGATTTTTGTGGAAAAAATAATTTATAAAATTAATAGTTAGAAATTCAAAATAGAAAGTATGGTAGTAAATATATGGATCAAAAAATTTTGGTTCTTTATTTTTAGAAATATACAGATTAAAAATTTGAAATTAGCACCATTAATTTCTTGAAAATAATAAATTTTTTTAGATTTAATTATATTTTTTTCATCCTTAATTATTGAAACTAAAAGAAGAGAATTTTCCATTTTTTTCTATTTTTCCCCTGGCTGAATCTTCTTTATATTGGGAAGAAGAGTTACAACGGAAAAAGATCAAGTGGTTACTTGATAATACTGTGACACTGAAACACGAAAGTATGCGAGTAACTTGAAAATAAAAACGAAAAAGCAAAGCCTAAAAATGAACAAAGGTTTAAAGCAAATCAGATCAAAAAAAAAAGAAATTACAACAACTTAAGCAACGATCCCGAATGAACATTCATGATCAATTATCAAATTATTAAATCAACCAAAAGTATTGTAGCTGTGATTTTGGGAGTCCTTAATTAAAAATAGCATTGTTTTTTTTTTTTTTTATGATTTTTAACCAATTGCTTCTTATAAACCCTTTTTAAATTTCAATTTTTTTTTTTTTTTTCTTTTTCCTTTTTCCTTTTCAATTTTCTTGCTTTTGCTTTTTGAACTTAAATAAATTTTTGTGTGTATTTCCCTTGAACAATCGTGAAATCTATGATTTTACGCTTAAATTACCTTTGAGGAAATTTAAGTAAAAGGACATCTAGAGTGTAATTTACACTTCTTCCTTCAATAAATAAAAAAGAAGAGAATTTTCAAAAAAAATGTCCATAAATTAATGATGATTAGTATAAAATTAAGATAAATTCGAAAAATATACTTGGTTCAGGTGATTCCTTTTCAATTTTTGATTTATTAATTAATTTTAATAGAAATTTCTTCTCTAATTAAAAAATTTTTTGAAAAAAAAAAAAAAAAAAAATCATTTGTTTGGGTTGTTAGAACTATCTAGTATTAAGAATTAGTTGATCTAATTATTTTATTTTTTATAAAGCCTTATTTTTTTAACACAAGAAATGGGTGTTTTTCTTTTCTTTTTTTTTTTTTGAAAAACCAACAATTTAAAAGAAATATTTATGATCAGTAAAGAGAGAAAGTAATTTACCATTGTGGAAAAAAAGTGAAACAGGAAAAAAAGTGAAATACGATTTTTAATTGGGAACATTACTGAAAATGAAAAGTGAGATCAATTAAAAAAAGTATAAATAAATAAATAAAGACAAAATGAAGTATTCAGTACAATAATAGTTTTTTTAATCTGATCTTTTGGTATGGGTTTTTCTTTGATTTCTCAATTATTAAAAAAATTTGTTCAAATAATTGACTATTTTTAAGGATCTCCAAAACCACACCCCCAATTTCAATAAGAAAATAGATTTAAATTGTATTTGTTGGATTGATTGAAAATAATATAATGTATTATTATTTGAAGTTAATTGGTTTCTTTTTTTTATTGACTTTACTTTTCATTTTCAGTAATGTTTATGTTCCCAATTAAAAATCGTGTTTAACTTTTTTTCCAAAACGGCTAATTGTTTTTTTTTTGATTTTATTTTATCCGTAATCAGTTCAAAATTTTTTTTAGAGTAAAAATTTTTATTTCATTAAACAATGTTTTTTCATAATAAATCTTATTTTGTGCAATACCATAAATAACTGCTATTGTTTATAAAAATGTAGAAAAAAGAAAGAGAAAAAGAAAAAGAAAAAAAAATACAAACCATTTTAAGTGGTTTAAATTGGCCAAGCAACGGCGGATGGGAAGAGTCATATAGTTTTTCATTAGTGGAAATTTTTGAATAAAATTTCTCAAATATTGATTTTATTGTGTTTTGAGTTTCTTGATTCAATAAATCCCAAATTCCTTCTGTTGGATTTTTTTTTCTAATTGTAAATGTACTAATGTCCAACTTTTGAGATTTTTTAATAGAGTAATTATCATTGCTTATTGTTTGTTTATTCATTAATTTACCAACTAAAGGATTTTTTGGATAAGGTTTTGTTAATGAAAAATCCTTTTTATTGAAGAAATGCTTTTGTTGCGATTCAACATTATAAATGACATTTTCTCTCCAAGTGGAATAATTACGAACAAAGTCATTGAATTGTTTTTTTTTTGTTTTTTTTATTTTTTTTTTATATGATTTTAATAATGCTTGCTTTTCCAATTGCCTTGCATGCATCGGCATGCTCTTGAGTTGTTCAACAACAATTTGAGACCATCTTCGACAGGCCCTTTCATATTCGCCAAAGGTCTTATAATAGTTTGGTTTGGGCTCGGCTGGCAATAAAGATGCGTCCCAAGGATCAGAGCCAAGTAATACTTTTTTTAAATCAACAGAAAATTCATCATTTTTTATTTCCCTTTGAAAAATTGATGTGTTTTTTTTTTTTTTTTTTTTTTTTTGTTCGTTTTTATTTTTTTGTTTGTTTTTTATTTTTTTTTATTTGTTTTTTTTTTCATTTTTTTGTTTTTTGAATTAAATTATTTGAAGGTAATATTATATTATTTTTTGAAAAGTAATTAATTATTAGTTTGGCTGATTTTTTAAATATATATTTATATACCAATTCAAAGATCAAAAATTAACTTTATTTATTGATTAACTATTTTAAAAATATTTAATATAAAATTCTATATTGTCAATGTGAAATACTTGAATGAACTTATTAAAGTAAGTCATTTTTAAATACTAAGAAATAAATATTTAATATATCTTATAAAAACTTAGTTTTGGTAATAGATGAGATCTTTCAAAAGTATAATTTCAAATTTTTTAATTGATTATTATTATTTTCAAAGGGTTTATTACGGCATAATAAATCCATTTTTAAGAAATAACATTTTTTGTGGATCGATTTTAAAGTCATCTCTTCAAATATCAATTCAAAATTTAATTTAGTTTTAGGGATTTTAATCAAAAAATTATTTTTTTTTATAAAATTTGAAATTTTATAATCATAAACCTTATCCATCCCTTTGATAAAAAATAGATAACTTTTTAGAAATTTTTCTTTTTCATTTTTTGTTGGAAATTCTGAATTTTTCTTAGGATCTTTCTTGGTGAAGATATTTTTGTTTACTATGATCCTATCAGCTGAAATCCTTTCCAAACCTATAAGAGATAGGTTTAACATTTTTCGAAACAAAAAAAAAAAAAAACTAATAAATCTCTTTCTTTGTGAATTAATAATTATTTTCTTGAAACATAATGACACTTTGATGTGTACTAGATTCTATTTTTTTTCATTTTAATGTGTGAATATTCCAGATAAACATTTTTGATTAAAGTTATTAACTTTTTCGGATTACTCTTCTTGTTTGAGTTCTTTGGATATTTAATTTAAGTATTTATCCTTTGGTTTGTTTTTTTCTAGATTATTGATTTATTTATGTTCATTTTATGATATGAAAAAAAAATAAAAAATCCAAAATGGTATACATTATTTGAGAGAGGGGATTTATAGCAATTATAAACTATTTTTCAAAAATTTTGACTCACTTTATAATGTTAATGGAAGTTGTTTTGAGGGATTATTCCAGTATTCTTTACAAAAAATATTTTCAAATTTTCGGATCATAAAAATATTTTCAAATTTTTGGATCAGAATCATTTTTTTTAATTTTTGAAAAATTTTTAATTTCAAATTTTTTTATTTTTCTTTTGTTTTTCTTTTTGTTTTTCTTTTTCTTATTCGATCCTTTTTTTGTGTTTGTTTGTTTTAAGATCATGTGGAAAAAAAAAAGAACTTGGAAAAGACCAATAATCACTAAGAAAATTTCGACGATTTAATCCCTTTTAAAATGAATTTAATTATTAGCAAAAAATCTTGTTGTTAACTTTTTTTCAGTAAAAGTTCATTAATAAAAAATCGGTAATGCTCATTTCAAAAATTATTACTCACTTTTTTTTAGTTTTTGGTTTTATTTTTTTTAATTTTTAAAATATCAGATTTTTATAAGTTTTGAATGATTTAAAACTGAATTACAAATCAGATTTAATTATTAGTTGTTCTTGAATACTAAAGGATATATTTTTTTTTTCAATTTATTATTTCAGGTGGATCACAATTTTTGAAATGGCGTTTAGATTATATTTTGATTAAACATTTTTAAAGAAAATTGTTGTCGTTGTTGTGAAAGTATTAAAATCAATTTAAATTGGTTTTTGATAATTTTCAATATAGCAAACCATTCAATAAAAAAACTCTTTATGCGAAGATAATATTTCCTTATTAAAGATCTTTTATTAAAAATTGTTTTATAAATAATATTGTTGAAAAGTTAGATAATGGAATATATTTACATTTTTTCATTCTTGTCATTTTGTAACATTTTATAAATTTCAAATTCTTCATTCTTTTTTAAAATTGGTTTGTCGTCTTCTAATTTCATTTCAGGAATAACTTCAGTTCCTTCCGTTTCTTCATTTTCTTCATCCTCCTCTATTTCCCCCTCATTTTCTGTTATTAAATCATTTTCAGTCACCATATCAGTTTCTGTTTCTGTTCTGCCATCAGTATCTGAAAAAAATTTTTTCTTAAATGGAAAAAGACCATTAAAAAAAAATATAAATAAACGAGAAAAATTGTTATTAATTATTTTTTGATTTGGTTATTTATTAAAATAAGAGAGAAAATAAAAAATTTCAAAAAAGAATTTTATTAAAAAATTTAGATTTTAATTCAGAAAATGGTTATATCTATATATAGTAAGATAGATAGATATGTATGTATATGTGTTAAGGGGTAAGTGTCCATCATAAAATTGTCAATATTAAAATATTATGGAACCAATTAAAAATCATATCATATCACATCAAATAATATTGTTTAGATAGATCTAAAAAAATTTAGAATAAAGTTATAACTATTAATAAAGAACTTGAATATTTTCTCTTTAAAGCAAAATTTCTTTCTTTCTTTTATTTTTTTATTTTTTTTTGAATATTAAATTTATCTAGCATCTTTAGAATAAAGCACACTTTAAAAATACTGCCTAATATTTATATTCAGAGTACTGAGATTAAAAATATGCTTAATATCTCTGATTATTATTGAATTTAATATCTGGTCTTTTCTCGAAAAATCTTGAGAACCCAATTAAAAAAACTTGATAATAAAAGGGGTATGCTAATTATTTGAAATATAATTTCTCATTTTCATTGATCATTTTCGCGAGAAGGCGCCGATTTTGAACTGGCCATATTCTCGTAAAAATAATCATTTTAATGTGTCTTTTAACACGAATTAATGTATTTAAATCTAAAAAAAAAAAACTTTGGACAAAAGTAAAGAATAAATCCCAACGAAAATTACAATTTTATCACTTTAAAAAGTGACGATTTTCATTTTAAATATGGAAATTTCATTTTTTTATTTGAAAAGTTTTATGTAATATTTCAAATAAAATTAAAAAAAAAAGAAAAAAAGAAAAATTGCATGAGTCAGCCATGAAATTTTCACCAAAAAATTGGTTTAAATAGAGTAAAAAATCATTTTACATTGAAAACAAAAAATATTTTATTTTGTAAATATCCCTTTTGCGAATGGAGTAAATTGTATTTGTTGCAATTTTTTTTTTGAATTGAATAATTCTTCATGAAGTTGATGGTAACTCTTTAGTTTGGTTTCTTAAACTCTTTGGTTGAAATTTCCAACAACAACAAAAATGAAAATTGAGATCTTTTATTGGTTTTTTTCCAAGTTGGTATTTTAAATTAAAAAAAAGTTGACAGTTAAAAAAAGATGCTTTTAAAAAGAGATAATAATGTAGTTATGAGATACAAGGCTACTAGATTAGGGAATTTTGTTGTTGGTGAACATTTTTGGGAGAATATGACCAATTTGTAATTGACCACCTTCTCGCAAAAATGGACATTGATTTCTATTAGGAAAATGAAAATTAAAAAAAAAAAAAATGTTTTTTTCAAACATTATATTATTAAACCTTTTTGATACAACTTTTTCAAAAAGTGAAATGAATAAAATTTTTAATAAAGCCCTAAAAATACTTTTTTGAATTTTGTTAACTATTTTATAGATACTTTTTGAAACCTTTTTTGTTACACATTTTCAAAATGACTATATATTTTATTGATTTTATCTCAATAATTTTAAGGACTATTCATATTTTATACCCTGCAGTGATTGAAATACAAAACCTTAAATAATAAAAATTATTTAAAAGAATTACAATTAAAGAAAAGTCAAAATATTGTAAATTTTTAGGATTTTTTGAGGATTTGAATCGAAAAATTTTACTGATCAAAAAGGTTTAATGAATTTGCGAACAAAAAAAGGTAAATTTTTAGAATCAATTTTTTTTTTTTTTTGAGTTTGCTGATGGTTTTATCTAAATTATTTTCTAGTCTATTAATAAATTCGAAGCAAAATATATGGCGATTGAAAATAATTTGGATCTAAATATATGCAGTGAAATTTTGATTTTTGAACCTTTTCAAGGCAAATTTGGAATTTTAATATAACACTTTTATAAAATAATACTCAGAAACGAACAGCACCGTTAGATCATGATATGCACATACAATTCTTTTTTATACAAACATGTATTAAATGAAATAGGGTCGATTTTTGGAAAAACGTCAAGGTCAAATCTTGAAAATCAAAAATAAAGTCCAGTTTTTTATTGTTTGAGAAAAAAAAAAATTATGTTTCAATTTATTCTTATTTGAACCAATTGAAGAAAAATTTTTGAAATGTGGAAATATAAGAAATAATCTTGAATCACCTTTGATGTTGGCCAACACCAAAGTTGATTAAAGATTATTTGTTTTTTTTTTTTATTATTGCAAGATTTCAGGGGAGTAAAAAAACTTCTATGGTGTATTCAGGTGCACTCGAAAACAAAAGTAAATTGATTGTAAATAAAGGAAAGAATTGTTTTTTTTTCGAAAAAAAGGTGGGGAAGAATGATGAAAACCTTTTTTCGAAGGTTAAGATGTTTACAGTTCTCACATTTTTTTTTTTGTAAATCATGATGTTTAGGATAAAGTTTGAAATAAAGATTGAGAGTGAACTTGCGATAACGTGTTCTTCCAAATTTCCTAAAAATACAACAATAACGAGAAGCCATTGTGAAAATACAAATAAGAAGTAAAGGAGAGAGTTGTGAAAAATTAAAAAAATTACAACTCTCAGTTTTTTCCTTCGGGTTATATTCCTTCTCTGGTATTTGGAATAATCATCAATTTGGAAACACGGTTGAATGATATAGTTTGGGTTTTGGACACTTTCTTATAAAAATGTTCATCGTAAAAATGGTTTTTCAAATGTAACAAAAAATGATATAAAAAAAAACCAAAATTTTAAATTTGAACAAGATCTCTTGACTCAATATTCTTTTAAGTCAACAAATATGCTGTTAGTCAGAAAAGCAATCTAAACAGAACCTTAAAATATGGATTGCATTTCATTAATTCTCATTAAATGTTCTTATTCTTGTTTTTGGTTCAATAATCTTTCTTTTTTTCTTTTCTTTTCTTTTTTTTTTATTTTTGGAAAAATAGTGTTAGAGGTTTGTTGGCTCTTATCATAGACACCAATTTTGAAATTTTCATTATTTTTTGAAAAGTTGAGGCTTTAAATCAATAAAAATACGGTAAATGGATTCTATTTTTGGGAAATCGAGGATTTTAGTTTTCGATATTCTTCAAAATTATTGGACTCAATTATGTTGTTAATTTCGTTTGAATAAATGACGGTTAGTTTTTTGTGATTAAAGAAATTTAAATTTTCCGCAAAAAACTAAAAAAAAAAAAAAAAAATAGGCTTTGAAATTTCCATCAATTTTCAGAAGAAAAAATTACAAAAATAATTTTTTTTTTGTTTTGGGTTGGGTTCTTGTGAAACAAAAAATCCTGGCTTTAAAAAAAATGAAAAGGAAAAGAAAAAGGAAAAGAAAAAGAAAAAGAAAAAGAAAAAGAAAAAGAAAAAGAATAAGGAAATAGTTTTTACTTTAGTTGTGTCTTTTAGTCGGTAAAAATTTCCACCTACAAGCTCTGGTAATTGTAATAACCCAAAAGCTTGTTCAATTTGCTCTTCCCATTTAAGTGATGCCTGTTCAAATTGCTCAAAGGTTTCATAGTTTTCTGGATCTGGAAAAGGGTGAATTTCTTTTGGATCCTTACAAGTAATTTGGGAGTAAATCTTTGTTCTTTCTCCTCTTTTTTGACTTTCTTCGTTTGTAACAATTGACAATTCTATATTTTTTTTGAGATTGTCCGCATGTAGTGTTGTTTTGTTTTTGTTAGGTATGGTTGTTGTTGATTTTTGGATGTTATTTATTATTACGGGATTTTTTTTTATGACACAGGGAGTTTGTGTTGATGTTAAGTTTGTGTTTTGTGTTTGTTTTTTTTGCAAAATGAAAAAAAAAGGAAGGAAACCATTTGAAAAAAAAAAATTTTAAATAAAAAACTTGGTAAAAGCGATCAAAGAAAAAAGAAAGAAGTTGTGCAATTTAAAAAACACCAACCTTCAAGATTTGGAAGATCTTCTTCTCGATAATTTATTAGCTTTTGTGATTGGTTGATTGGGCAATAATACAAATCATATAAATTTCCCTGTTTATCAAGAAAAACAGGTATATTTTCGCTATATTTGTTTTCAAGTTTGGTTGTTTTGATTTGGGTCTTTGGGTTTACTAGCGGTCCGTCGTATGATCCTCCTTTTGGGATTTGTTTTTTAAATTTGGGACAAAGATCGATAATTGGGAGTGTTGAAGAAAAAAGAAAAAAAGATTAATTTTTAATAAGAAAGCATTTGTTGAGGGAATGAGCCCTTTTTGATTTAAAAAAGAAATATTTGTCAAAGTAGTAAAACACAAACTAAAACCCATAAATTGCTTTGTAAATGGTAATTTATTGCTTTTCTGAGTTTTTGTTATCATGCCAAGAAATGAAAAAAAACCTTTTGGAAAACAAAGAAAAAATGAAATAAATATTCTCTTTGTCTTATTTCTGGACTTAATGTTCATGAAGTCTCAGTTGAGTTTTGAGACACTTTCATTGAAATAAGGTCGATTTTTAGATTGTTTGAAGAGATCTAATTGTTAAGACCATTACATTTAGTGTTTTTAAAAAAAGGATTTCTGTGGAGTCGAATTTTTAATTTGATAAAATTTTAGTTTTTCTCCATTTCTCAATTCTTCAGGATTCCTTTCATTTTATCATTTAATTTCACCCCAAAGCACTAAAGGTTAAAACGTATAATCAAATCTTGAAATTTATTATCGAGAAAAAAAGAGGAAAAAGTAGAGAATATTTATTCCTAGAAATTATATGAATGACGGACGGTAAAAGTATTTCTTTCGAAAAGTTAAAGAAAGAAATTAAATAAAACAGAAAAAACAAACAATATTTAGTTCTTCAGACTAAAAGTTAGCTAATTCAAGATTGTTAGTCTTGAATATTAATTTATTTTCGAGAATTTGAAAATAACATTTTACATTATTTAAAAAATTTATCGAAAATTTTTACTCCAAGAATAAGCGTAAAATGGTTTTCTTTTGTGATTTTTATTCAGTTATTGCAAAACAAAGTGAATCTATATTGTGAAGATTTCAATTTCAGAAAATGGTAATAATGGTATTTGCCTAATAAATAGGAAAAAATATCACTTAATTTGCAGTATGCCTTTTTTCTTTTACAACAAGAGATCATGTATAAGAACTTACTTTTTTAAAAACTATCTATTTGTTAAGATCGAATCATTTAGAGTGGATTTAATCCATGCTTAAGGAGTAACTTGAAAACTACAAATGGTATTGTGAAATAGCATTTCTTTTGATTGACAAAATTCAAATCAAAAAAAAAAAACAGTTATAGTATACATATCGCAAAACTACAAATAAGAAACAAAAAATTCATAGTATCTCAATGAAACAATTTAAATTAACAATTTTTGACAGTATAGAAATGACAAAAAAATCTAATAAAAAAAAAATCAAAGGATCTTAAAAAACAAAAAATGTAAAATATAAAAAAAAAGTTTCACAGCATCTCAAAAACAAAAAAATGAATCTCAAATTTAAAAAACAAAATAAAGATATATATGATCTCAATGTAAAAAAATTCGAATAACAACAAAAGTCAAGACCAAGATATCATAAGAAAAAAAACCAAATATTAAACAAAAATCTACTCATTTCTTATTTAAATTTCTTCAATTTTTGCAACAAATGGTTTTCTTAAAGTATACAATCGATTTATTTCAAATCATTTAATCCAATTTAGGGCTATTTTTAACCCCCTGTATTTGACAGGGTGAACATTTTTGTACCCTTCTTTTGAAAAAAATACTTCATATGAGAAATTAAAAAAATGAAAAAAAAAATCTTTTGGGATCTCAAAAAGTGCCCAATAGAACGAAAGTTCGAAACTTAACACAATTGGTTTCAAAATAATAATTCACAGCAATTTAAATTAGAAATTGGGTGTCTATCTTTTAGTTTTTTCAGAAAAATGTTCCATTTTTTATTAGTTGTTGATTTTCAGATTGTTGTTGTGGATCATAATATTGGCTGATTTATGATTGCTATTAGCCACTCATAACAAATCCAAAAAAAATTTTTATCCTATTTCAATTAATTATTTTTCACTATAAATTAACTACTTTAAAGAATACAGGGGTAAAGAAGTGGAAAATTTTGACAATTTATTCCCCAATATCCAGTAAATAAATTATTTAGCTAAAAACTTGATCTAATAAGACAGAGCTAAAACAGAGATTTATTTCAGTTTTCTTTTTTAGTATTGTTTTGGATTAATCCAAATAACCCCTGCTGAAAAAAAAAAAATTTCTAATTTAAGGGTCGAGTCATTACGGTGAAAATTTTTTTTCTAAAATAGAAAAAAACTTTTTCGGAATTTTTATGAGTACCTAACACCAATCAAAAATCAGGCAATATTATGAACCACAACAACAATCTGAAAATCAAAAACTAAAGATGAGGACATTTTAAGAAAAAAGCACCAAAGAGCGACACTCAATTTCCAATTAGAATGGCTTGTCAATTAAAATTTTTAAAACAACTTTGTCAGTTTTGAAGTGTCGCTCTTTGACACTTTTTTTCATTTTTCTAATGATCTATTTTTATCGTAAGAATATTACATAATCCATACTTGGTCAAATTTAGAAAGTTTTAATAGAACCAAAAATCCCAATAAATTGAACTAAATTGATTGCGAAATTCAAGAAAGCAATTTGTTGTAAATTAAAGAAATTTAACCATTTGGAAATAGAAAAGATGAGAAAAGATGATTTTTTTTTTTAAATTTTGATTTTTTGAAATTGAGAACTCTTTCAAACTTATTTTTCTTCGTTGAATTTTTTGTCAAAGAGATCCAATGGATTTTTTTTTTTGGTTATTTGAATTTTGTTAACCAAAAGAAGGGCTATTTCACAATATGCTTTATTGCCTCAGGTCACCCCTTGAGTATGGTACATATTCACGCTAAATGACTAGACCCCTAACTAACTTTTGTTGATTGTTTTTTATTATAATTTAAGGGATATCTTTTAAATTCCTCCTAATTACCATTATCTTTTTTTTTTTGGGTGTTTTGTTTATCCCGAAAATCGATAGATTTGCTTTATAAAACAAATAAAACTCAAAAAAACCTAGTAAACTTAACATATAAAAAAGAAAACTTGAAAAAAAAACTTCCGTTAGCTTTTTTTTAATTTGAGAAATCACAATAAAATTTCAAAAATTTTCTTTTTATTTCTAAAACCTTGGATAAAATTGCTGTTAGCTTTTCCAGAATTTAAAAGAATAGAGTTAAAGCTACAAAGTTCTTCTATTCCTTTGAATTCTGGAAAAGCTAATAACTTGAACACACTTCACAAAACTTGGTAGCACATCCCAACTCTCAAAATTTATAATTATAATTCTGGCAAAAGATCCAAAAATAAGTTTATTATGCACTATTTTTCTTAAATAGATTGAATCTCGAGTATAATAGTAATAAAATTAAAAAATGTTATTATTGTTATTATTTACTATTTATTTCCAAATAAATAAAACAAAATTTTCATCTAACTTTTCAAAAAAAAGTTTTGAAATCAGTACAATTTACAATTTTTTAAATCTTGACACAAACTTAAATTATCTCTTTTCCTTTTGAGAATTGAGACTTTGTTGATTTGTTTTAATTGTATCCAGGAATGTAATTTTTTTGGGAAAGCTGAATGAACATTTTGATCTTTTTATTATTCAATTAACAGTATTAATAAAATTATTATTTTTAGACCACCAATTCTAATTTTCCTATTATTTCCAGAGGATGGAAAATTTCAGCAAAAATGATCCAAATATTCAAATTTATCCAATTTTTTAGATTTTTTGCATATTTTTTTGGTAATTAATTTTTTGATTCTTTCTGAATTTCGAATTGAAGATTGAAATATTAATATGTTTGAAGGCTTGAAATCTAGTTTTTTGAATATTATATATTTTGATTTTTTGTTTCATCTATTAAAATGTTGAAATAAATTTTTCTCAAAGATTCAAAAAAAAATTAATTTTTTTAAAAGCTCAGAATAAAACCAAAACTAACAGAAAATTTTCAAAGATCTACAACCTATAAAAACTACATATTTTTATAACACAAATACTAGAATATAGCTTAACCTTTATTAATTCAGATTTCAGAAAGAATCAAAAAATTAATTACCCAAAAAATATACCGATTTGAACTAGTATTATCGTTTCTACCAAGTCCAAGATCATTCAGAGAAGAACCAAAATGAATAATCGGGACACACTAGATAAGATAATCTTTTTTCAAATTTCTGGGATTGTAAACCTTAAGATACAATATTTCTTTGCAACAAACAATAAGTCTTACAAGAATCAATAATCATTAAAATATTCCGAGTAACAATGATTTATATATACTACGTCAAAAACTAATCCATTTCCCCACCCTCTGTAACCTTCTCATTAGAATATTGACCCCTATAAAATTTTCAGTATTTTCATTTTTTTTATTTTTACTAAAATAATGTTTGGACTTGGCTTTTTCTTTTCTTTTGGATCGTTTTTGTTATCAGTTGTTCTTTTTCTAAATGCAGTCTTAATCTTAAACGAAGATCGTTTCTTGTCTCGTTTTGGCTGGAGTATCAATAGTATCAGCGAATTTGATCGAATGAATGATGCAAGCATAAAAAATAAATTAATCTACTCATTAAAAGTAATACAATACTTGAGAGGTAATTATATTAAAAGCCTTCTTTTCTTAACTTTTTTGTTTTGTTACCATACAGTTCATCCTTTTTATGCAAACACCAAACATTAACCTTCCTTCTTTTTCCTTTTTTATTTTTTAATTTTAAAAAAAAAAACTAATTTCTTTTCCTTTGTAATTTTCAAATTGAAACAAATAGTTCCAATGATTGTAATTAATGGTGTTGTTATTATTCTACAACTCATTTTTGGCTAAATTTATGATGAATTGTATCAACATTTCTTATTCATAAAATCTAATAAAATATCTAAAATAAACCAAAAGTAAATAAAAAAAAACCTCATAAAAATTTTCATCCTTTTAAGTGTTTTTTTGGGAACAATTTTATTATTCTTTTGAAATTAATCTTGTGTGGTATTGCTTTTTTTTTTGACAAAAGAATACAACGAGTAGGCGTTAGATATTTTCAGAGTGAAACTAATAAGAAATGTAAAAGAAACCATGAGGTTTTCCATAAATGCCTCTTTAAGGGATTAGCGTCAGCACAAATTTCTCTATAATCAAAGTATGTTGTAATTGGGTATAAATGATATTAGTGCACCATGGCTCAAATAGTTCTAAAAAATCTATTATAAATCTTATTGCACAACAAATTATTACATTTTTTACTAAGAATCACAATTAAAAAAGTTTCATTTTGAAAATATTTTTTTTAATTCCTTTTCCAAATCTAAAAATAGAAACCCAAAATACAGTATTCTAGTATTTTTTAATTTATTAATTCAGATTTAGAACTTCCAAAAGTAACCATTTTTATAATTTTTGAATTTCAAAGATTAACTCAAGAATCATCAACATAAAAGCACAAGGACTGATTAGTTTTGTTTCCTTTTGATAAGGCTACTTGTATCATCAATATATTTCCATGATTTGAGAAATAATTTGACAAAAAAATTTATTGGTTAATTATTTAATTTTTAAAAAAAAAGGAATTTTTTAGTAAATAATCTACATTTCGCCACAAATTTAAGAAAGATATTTTTCAACTTTGTTGTCTGAATATTGATAATTAAACCTTTAAATTTATGGCGAAATGCAGGTTTTATTCTGAAATTGTTGGGTTTTTTACTAATACAAGAGATCATTTTAAATTGATGATAGGATCAACAAATATTACTACTTGACTAATCCATTTTTTAGAGAAATTTGAACCATGTTGCACTAATGTCGATAGGCCCAATAACAACCTACTTTGATCCTAGGCTTCTCCTTGGTAGACACTAATCCCTTAAGGAAGTATTAGATCTTGGAAAATTATTGCAAGCTGAAGATCGAACGAACTCTTTATTTGTATATCAACAAGATAGAATTTCAATTTTGAGTTTTTAACATTAAAATCTTCAACTTCACTAATCGTTTTTGATAAGTCGAAAATTGGATTCTAATCGATAAAATTGAAAAAATTAAAAAATTTTTTTGAATAGAAACCCAATTGTGATACTATTAAAAAGATAACATAATATTATTATTTAATAATTACCATTCAAAATAAAAATCCCTTGGAAAAAAAATAGTTTTTTTATTCTATGGAATTGCTCAGATTATTTCTATGGAATTGCTCAACCTATTCTATGGAATTGCGCAGCCTATGAAAATAATTGTAAAATCTGGATATCTGAATTAAAAAAAATTAATATATCTAATATATTAAAAAATAATAATATTTTCAATATTATTTCAAAAAAAGATTCATCAAGTTTATTAGCCTTAGTGGATAATAAACTTACCTTTGATTCTTTAATAAGATTCCTAAATAGAAATTTAGGAATTCGGGCACACAAGGGGGGCTAATAACTCCCCCCTTTATAATAATAATAAAAAAAAAAATATTTTTTTTTAATAGGACAATGAAAAAAATAAATTTGAGGAAATACTGAGAAATTCAAAAAAAAAAATATTTATTATTTTGGCTCAATTTCCATTTTTTTCTATCTTGTAAACCAACTTTCAAAAAGTTTGTTTTTTCCAACAACAATATTGTTTTCAACAAATTTACAAATTTTCTTTGTATTTCCACCAATAAAATTCTTTCTTCAAAGCTCATAAAAACATTTTTAAAAAATACAAGTTAACAAAAAAGTTAAAATCATTTTTGTGAATTTATCAGTACGATCATTTGAGTTCTTAATTTACCCAACCCAATTTTAAAATAAACCCGATTTCAAAAATTTAGACCGACCCAAAATCAAAAATTGACAAAAAAAAAACTCTATTTATGATATCTTTTCAAACCTCATATAAAACCTCATTTAAGTTATATAGTATTAATGTTTTTTTAAGTAATCATTTTAATCCAAATAAAATAATAAAATACAAAACCAAAAAAAAAAAAAAATTAGTGTTTCCAAAATAATGAAATGAGCTGAACATAAAATATATATATTTAAATTTGTTGAAATTTTACCAACAATTATTGATCCATCAAACGATAAGATAACATCAACTAATTGTATGTGATTTTTCTTTTTAACAAACTCAACCCTTAAGTTCTCTCGACTATCAAAAAAAAAATTCCAGTTCTTATGAAATAGATTATGTAACTGGAAAAAGGGAATTGTAAACAAAAACCAAAAAAGAGAAAAAATGAAATAGTTTTTAGATTCAAAATTATTTCCAAATTGAATTTAAAGTGTGGTATTGTTATTCTTTCAGATGTTTAAACCGTGTCCAAATTTTTGGAATTTAGTTTAGATTCTGGATTACAAGAAATTATTATTATTTTTTTTTTACTTGGTGACAAAAATCTTGTAATGTACCTATTTTTCAAGTTAATTCGACAAAGAATTCTTTTATAAGCCAAATTTCAAAATTAGTGGCAAACTTTATTATAATTATTATTTTCTTTTATTATTTGTCTTTCAAAAAAAATACAATGATTACTATATAGTTATTTATTAATCTATATTGACTATTCTCTCGAAAAACTTTAGTTAAATACCTTATTATTCAAAAAAAAAAAATAAAAAACAATTAAACTAATTTTTTTATTGATGAAAAATCTACCCATCTTTTTGAAATTAGGTTAGTAAAAAAAATTGATTCCATATTTTGAAAGATAATTATCAAATTTAAAATATTTTTGAAAGACAATAAAATAACCTCTTTGCAATGCAAAAAACATACTTTTAAATTTTTTACTAATAACTGTGATAAGAATCTTAATAGAACCTGGATAATTGGATTTTTGAACTTACATTGAAAAATTTTGTTAAAAATAATATTTGATCAAAGATTTCCCAGAATTAAAAATGTAATTAATGTCGAGAGATTATTGAAAAAGTGAAAAAATAAACAAATATCTAATTTTTTTTTGAAATTTTTTTTTTATAATTGCGCCAAGCATAACCAAAAAATATCATTGTTTTGGGAAAAATTACAAATTTAGTTCAAAAAATTAAAAAAATTATAATATTTATCCTGCACATGTAAAATATATTTTGAGATTTCCTATAATTGAATTTTTCTGTTTGTTATTTCTGTATTATGTTTATCTAGTTTTACCAAGATTATTAAATTCCAAGATACAAATAGGAATTTTTATTATACCCCATTTTTCTCTAATTCTAAAAAATAATTTAAATGTAACTATCATGAAATTACCTTTGTAACTTATTTCATCAGATTCAATTACAAGGCAGGAAAAAGATCTTGTTCCTTTATTTGGCTTTTATTTGTAATTGATTTACCTTCTTAATTTTACAAAATTGATAGGTGAGAAAGAACAATTGACAATAATTTCCTTTTTGAAAATGAAATGATGTTACGAAAGGGAACAGGTAATGGTGTTAACAAAATGGTATCCATTCCTAATTGTTATATTTACAGTCGCTAAAAATATATATGTTCATGATATTAAAACCATTTGTATTTTCTTCTTAAACTTTAAATATAACCTTTAATTTATTACTACAACAGTAAAACCAAATCTAAACTAATAATAAAGGGTGTTTTTTTTTTTTGAGAAAATTTTCAATCAGCACTGTAATTTTTCAAGTAATCAAGTAAATTTTTGTTTTTTTTTATATACGAAAAGTTTATAACTAATAATTATTCTTGAAAAAACACTAAGATCTCTACTGAAATGATTTATAAATAATATATTTTGACAATTCATAAAGTTATCTTTTTGAAAATTGAGAGAAAATTTATTTCTTGGGATTTTGATCTAACAGTAAATAGAATTTCTTTTAAAGTTTTCAATATTTTTTTCAATTTTATGAAAATTTATTGTTGTATTTCATTCGACAATTTTTAATTTCTCTGATATTGAACAATTTTTTTTTTTTCGAAAAAAAGAAAAAAAATCTTAAAATTTTATTATTATTATTATTTAAGGGGTGGAATTAACACTTCTTGTTTACTGTTATATTTACTATAATTTAAAAGAATTGAATTAAATCAATGATTTTACTCTTTTATTTTGAATTCTGGAAAACAACAGTTAGCTTTTATTGGGTTTTCTGTTTATTAGGAAAATCAATAGATTTTCATTAGGTTTTTTTTTTACTTTTTTTAATAAACCGAAAATTTATTAAAATTTTCTGTTTATTTCAAAAAGTAAAATGAACCTAGAACACTTCACAAATAAAATAGAAAACTTCAAAAAAACCTCAAAAAAAAAAAAATAGAATGCTAAACAAATAAAATATTAAACCTCAAGAAAACTTAGAACACTTAACATATAAAGGAGAAAACATCAAGTAAAACACCGTTAGTTTTTTTTTTAATTTAAGAAATGAAAAGAAAATTTAAGAATTTTCGGTTTATTTCTAAAATTAAAAGAAACCACCTTCATTTAAACTAGAATTTAAAAGAATTGAATAAAATCTTTGTTTTTTTCACCATTCTTTTGAATTTGAAAAAGCTAATTACTCTATGGCACTTGAATGCATTTGGCCAAATTCCTAAATAAAAATTTAGGAATTTTGTTAAAAACTCAAAAATTAATTTAAACCCACTAGAGTTAAAAGCATCTCGAATCTCTTCTTTTAGACTAACATTAGAATTATTATTATTTTTTAATATATTATATTTTGTTGATTTTTTTTAATTCAAGTATCGAGCTTTTCCGATTATTTTCTAAGGATGGACAATTCCATCGAAAATGGTCTGAATCTTCAATAATATCCAATTTTTTTGATTTTTTACCTAATTTGGATTTAGTTCTTGTTCATTACATAAGAATATCTATTTAGATAGTTTGTTAAATTTCTTAGTTTAAAGATGGAAGTAGAGTCCTTCCATTTTAAATATTTTTTGTCGCTAGGTTTGTTTTTTTATTTTAACGAAATAAACAGAAAATATTATTTAATTTTCAGTTTATTCGTTAAATTAAAAAAAAACTAGACACAACTGTTTGTTGATATTATAATTATGCCTAATAAATTTTAAATATTCTTGACCTTTCCATCCACAACTATTTATTATGAAGTTTACTCAAAATTGATTGATTTTTTTAATTAATAATTTTAAGTTTACTATTACCCAATTTATATATTCATCTTTTTTTTTGGAATTTTTTAAATGTTGTGAAATGTGATCAAACCCAAGTATTTCTAATTTCTTTTTGAGTTTATATCTTCTTTTGTAGATTGATGTTCTGGCTTGGTCAAGTTTAGCTTCAATTTTATAAATTATTCTTGGAGAGTGTGAATTTATTTTTAAAAATTATCGATTTTATATTTATACAAGCATCTATCCAGTTGAAATCTTTTTGAGTTAATTATAGATTGCTAGTCGATAAAATAATTGTCAATAAGGATTGGTTTCAATATTTGTAATTTAACTCCTTTAGCTAATTTTTTTTTGGTTAAAAATAATTTTGATTTTTTTAAAATTATCTTTTACTTTTTCAAAGTTTTTTTGTAAATGTTTCTCTTTTTCAGACAAATTCCCAATTGTTTTAATTTCAGCCAAATCATTTTATATTTTAGTTTTTATCCAATATAACGATTCATTCTAAATTATTTGAATAATTTTACAAATTATTACTAAGTTTTTAACAATTTCAGAATATGTACTTCCATTATTTAAATCAAGTGCGTCTACAAACATTTGAACCTAAAGAAATAAAATCTCTTTTATTTTTTCAATCAAAAAATGACTAAAAAATCCCAACATTAAATTTGAAACACGATATCCTTGAAAAACTCCTATTGCTTCTTTATTTTAAATCTTTTGTAACCCACTATTGATTTTTTCATTTTTAATAGATTAATTAAGTGTACAGTGGTTTAATATAAGACTAATTGAGTCAACGAATTTTTTAATAACGATTATTCCAATAAAAAATACTTCTTTTTTGTCCTTCCTTTTGAGTTATTTGAAATTTAAATAAAAATTTTTACTCTTTATTTTTTTAGAACAATTTTTCCAAATATGATCAAACTTTTTTGAAAAACAATGACTTTAAAGAGACAATTATTAGTTGTATTTAATTTTTTTTTTCTGTTTCTTTGATCATTTAACTCAAAAGTCTTTTAGAAAAAAGAAGACAAAATTTAATTTGTTCAATGGTTTTAACAAGTATGAGTGAGTTATTTTTCCATCCCTACAAAAGATAATTCTTTTCTAATTTTCAATTGGAAAAAAAATATTTCTCATTTTGAAAGGCGATAAAATTATCAAGTTTCTCAACGCGAAATTGGCATAAAAACTAACAACAAAACTTGAAAGAAACAAAGACTTAACACTTTTTTTCCCTTGTTTTAATTATCTAAATTTAAAAGGCTCGTTAATAAAATTGTTTTCCCTCGGTGACTTCGTTCATAAAGAAGGCTATTTACCAATCTTTTCTTCGAAACAAATTCTCATTTTTTATACTTTATCACAAATAATTTACCTGAATATAAATTTTTTTTTCTTTTTCTTTTTTTTTTTTATTTTGCTCAAAATCACTCAAAAACAAAATCTATGAGCCAAACAGCTTCTTGTCGAAAAATAACACTTGAAGAAAAAAGTTTTATAAATGAACTAATGGAGTCCCTTGGCGAAGAGATCAAATCAATGGCCTGGATTCGTAAAAGGAAAACAAGGGATAAAAAGCTGATAAGGATTGAAGATCGGATACTTGTTGTTTCAAAATATCGGATAATTACTGTGGGGAAAAGAAAGGGATCTATAAAAAAAAGAATATGTCGAAGTGGGCATTTGTTTGACCTTACAAAAATAATTAGGCATGAAATAGGTCATGTAAGTTTTTTAGAAATTTGTTTTTCTCATAATTTTCACTTTATGGTGTAAACATTTAGGAACTAAGCACATTTTGCCATTTTAAAAAAGTTTAATTGTGTAAACATAACTGAAAAATATTTTCTTGAGTGCCACCAGACATTGAAACTTTGAAACCAAAACGTCACTCACTACTCTACTGTTAAACGTAAAATAAAAAGATCAAAATTTTCATTCAGATTTGCAAAAAATCAATCAAAGAATTAGAACAAGTCATCAAAGTTTTCAATTATAAGCAAAATTAATAATTTAAGTTGATTTTTGAATTACAAAATTAGAAATGTTACCTGATTGAAAAAATCTTTTTTGGGACAAAGACGAATGAAAATTTTGTTCTATTTATACTGCAACATATAGTGTTTGTGAAAGAACCAAAGTGATTCAGAGTTGAGACTTTTAATTTTTCAATTTTTTTAGAACATTTTTTTGATTGTATTTTTTTTTTTCAATTTTTGTTTTGATTAAATTTGGTATTGGATCTAGAAATGTGTCTATCCGAAAGATTGAAATTAATCAAAAAAATAAACCAACAAAATAGACCCGAAAAAGTGTGTGTATTTGAAACAAATATTTTCTTTAAGGGACTAGTATATATTAAATTTTTTTAGGTAAATTTAATAGAGATTTAGAATTTTTTTTGCCAATTACTTAGATTTCAAATCAAAGTGAAAAAATTCTTAGTATAGTAATGAAATCTTGCTAAATAGCATTCATTAAATTTAGTTATTGTTTTTATAGAAATAACAAATTTTTCGATTTTTTCTTTTTTAAAAGTTGCTTTTTTTCAACTTTTCGCAAAAATACAAAAAATAAACAAAAATATTTGCAAGAAAGCAAAACCTTGTTGGGTTTGAGTAAGAAGTACAAAAAATAGTTTGAAAAATAAACCTGAAAAGGTTTTTTTGGATTTGCATGAAAAAGCAGTTTGATTCGAAAAAAATATACAATATATGCTTTACTCTTAATAAAATATTTTCTTTCTTTTCTTGTACCATTCTTTTTTTTCATGAATCTACTTTTTCAGTTTACATTCTTTTGTTTTTGTTGAATTTGAAGTTTTTTTAAGTGTTCCCAAATTATCATTCCAAAAGTTTTTGTCAGAGTCAAAAAAAATCAAAGAAAAGAATAAGAACTATTTTTTTAAAAAGTAATTATTGTTAAAACAAATTGAGTTCTTTATAGAGTCAAGTTGGATGAACAGAAGTGAAAGAGAAAATATTCACCATTTTTCAATTATTTTTTCGTTTATAAAAATGAGAATAAATATTATTTTTGAGAAAATAATTAAATCCAGATTAATCAAAAAATTCTCATCCGTTGAAAGATCTTTTTTTAAAAAAAATTTTTCAAAGTCACTTTTTTTGACAGAATTGTAAAATTTTAAAAAAACAAGAACTAAAAGTTCTAACATTGAAAAAACCTGTCTATTTTCAATTTTAAACATATTTCAAGATAAGGATTCCTTATTTAGCTATTGGTCAAAAAAAAATTTATATAGACTAGTCCCTTAAGAAGACCAAAAAAGAAAGATCACCATTCCAAAGAAATTTGTTGAAACCAAGTAAAGAAAAAAAAAAAATTCAAACAAAGCCTATTTCGAAGATTTTTTTTCATTTAAATTCTTAACTTGGAATGAATCCAAAAAAAATTATAGACTTGAATTTCTTTTCCCATTACTATTTATTATTATTTTTCAAAACATTTTTTTACAAATTTAACTTCAAAATTCAATTTTCAAATATTTTTATCAAAAATACCCAAAATGAAGAATGCTATTTCAAAAATTAAAATAAAGGAGTTGAATTTTCAAAATCAAAAAGCAGTTACAAAAGATTCAACCCAAAGGAAAAGAAAATTGGAGAAAAAATTTCAATCAGATTCAGAATTATTGTTCGTGCTTATTTTAATTGAAAATAAATAATTATTAAATCAAACAAATAGGTCCAATAAACCCTTATTCTCAAGAAGAATTAAAAAAATATCTTATTTTCTGAACTAAAACTAGAATTAGATGAATTAAATGAAAACAGGATTTTTAAATACATTTTGAGAAATTCTTTTGAAATAAAAAGTAAAGTTGTGAAAAAAATACCTGACATGAAAATAATCCCAGACAAGATTTTTACATGTGAATATTAGTAAAATTGATGTTTAATTTCATTTATTTAGAATCAAATCCTTTTTTTAAGAATCAAACTTTTAAAATTATAACTCATCCACTTATTAGAATGATGATCAATGAAATCACACTTGTTTAAAACACCATTCAAACAATTAAAAAACAAGAATAAAAATTATCATTTTCCAAACTCTTAGTAAACCTCTATAAAACTCGATTGTTTTTCAAAAAGTCGATCTACTTATATTATCAAATAATTTAATTGAGTATTCTAGAGACCACCCTACTATAATGCACCTCAAGTCGGTTTTTTACTTGTTTCATAAAAAAATTGGTTATTTATAAAAAGGATCTGATTGAAAATAAAAGAAATTACTCATGAATTTTACTAATTTTCACAATTAAAAATCTTGTCTGGGATTATTTTCATGTACTGTATTTTTTCCCTACTATAATTATTTTTCTCCATAATTTTACAAACAAAAGTATTTCCATGAAGAATTAAAAAATAAAAACAAATTAAGAAGAATCAATTGTATCAAATTTTTTAGAAAGATCAAGAAATAAAGGATTTTTTATTTATTTTTTCAATCAATCTTTTCATTTTTTTGAATTCAATTTTTTAGTTGGTCTGGTAACATATTTAACTACAGAAATATTCCACTCTAGTATTTATTAAAAATATCAATATATTTAGTTAAGGAAATGATTTGAATGAATTCAGTTTCACATAAATTGGTGGCACTCAAAATTTGAAAAATGTACTTACTTCCTTAAGAGACTAATCTCAATTAAATTTTATTACCTAAATCTAATAGAGATTGAGAAAAATTTTTTTACAATTACTTAGATTTCCAAACCCTGTTGATTTCCAATATTAAATATATTTCTAGATAAGGAATCCCTATTTGAAATTGGTCAAAAAAAATAATAGAGACTACTCCCTTAAAGAAAAACTGTTTTTTTTTTTAATTACTTATACCACAACTCACATGTTTCATTTTCTTTTTCTTTTTTTTTTATCTCTCTTTCGGCACAAATTGAACCTGACAAATGGAAAATGTATTTCTTTTGGTTTGTATCCAGATTGAATTGCTTTTTAAAAACTTTCAAATTGATATTCTTTCTGATCAGTCAGATGATCTTCTTACAACCATCTTCCAAAATTACCACCCAATTATTGAAGGCTTTCCAGACAAGTATCTTTTAAAATTTGAAGGCGATTCCCAAAGTTTTGAAGAGCTCTCAGAAAAGCCAACAAAAACGTTAGGTAAAGGCTTTGTGGATACCTACAAGGCTTGGTGTAATTATTTCAAGGTGGAGGCATGCGAAAAGATGATTGATCGGATTCGCAATAACATTTTGAACAATGAAGACAAATCACAACAAAAGATTCTAAATTTATCATTTATGTCCGAATTTCCAAAAGAAATGAGAGAGGATAAAGCAGTCCAGCCAATTGCCACTACATTAATGCACAATTTACATTTTGAAGAAATTTATATCTCTGGATTAAATTGGAGTAAGGCCTTGACAATTTTCTCAGCTGCAATTGGAACAACAAAAAAGATTAAAAAAATTACTTTTTCAGGCCTGAGAATTATCGACGGGATAAAATTGCTAGGTACGTTTATTTTTATTGTCAATTCTAGATTTATAATTACCTTTTTTTACTTTCTGATAATTCTTATGATTCTTATTCTTACTCTTATAATTGGTAGTTTCAACATCTTTATTTTAAGTAATTATTAAGGATCTAATCTCCAAAAATTAGGGAATGTTTTGGAAAAATCAATTTAATTCAAATTTATTACAGTCATTTTCCAATTATAAAAACGAAAAACCTTTCTTACAATTTTCCCATAATTAGCCCTTTACTAATAATTACTGCCGAATCTGAAGCCCCAAAAAAATACCAAAACACTTGGAAATCCATTTTTTTCTGATCGATTTAAAATAATCTAAAAAATATTCAAAAATTTATTCCCATTTTATCAATAAATATAATATTAATTATCGGAGTAGCCATTAATAATATTTATTGGAATATTGTTTAAATAATCAAAATATATCAATTCTAACCCTTTTCGTAAATGTAAAAATGAAAAATAATCTCAAATCTAAAAAATTAATCATGAAATTGACGGAAAATATAAAATCTAATTTTTTGTGATTATTCCTTAGATAAATGATAGATTGATTATAAAACATCTATTTTGATAATTATTTTTTTTTTACAATATTATATAAGAGTTTTATTTTCTTTAGATCTTTTCTTGAATAATTTTTTCAAAACTTTAAATTTCAATTGTGAACTTGATTGGAAATTTTCTTCAAAAAAATGGTTTTCTTAATTTAATGTCAATTCAAAATAATCAAATACCTATTGTATATTAAAAAAAATTCACCCATATAAATTGAGAAAAATGATTCTTATTTTTAAAAAAAATAATAAGTTAGATTTTAGTTTTCAGTTATTTTCTCGATTAATTTTTCAAATTTGAAATTATTTTTCATTTTTACATTTACGAAAAGGGTTATAATTGCAATATCTAAATTTGTTTAAACATTATTCCAAGAAATATTATTAATAGCTACTCCGATAATTCATTATATTTATTGAAAAAATGGGAATAAATTTTCAATTTTTTTATTTTTATTTTAAATTGATCAGAAAAAAGGTTTTTCGAGTGCTTTTGGAATTGTTGGGTTATAAGTATGACTTTTAATATAAAAAATATTATTTCTATAAAATTTTATTTTTTATTTTCTGTTTCAAAATTTCAAGAGATCTTGAAATATATGGTTTTCAGTTTGAATCTTTTGAATTATTTGGCGAACTTTTAAATAATTTGCACTCTTACATAATGAGAATATAGTACGAAGAAACAAACTTGGTTTATCAAAAAAAACAATTTAAAAAACCAACTGAAACTATAAATATCAAATAATCTTATTTAAACTCTTCCTTATCGAATTTTTGAGATAAATTTTACATTTTTGTATATTTGAATTAGTTTGTAAATGAAATATTGTTTTCATTCAATTTCCTAAATTTCTTTTTTTTTCACATGGTATTGAAAAAACAACAAGATCTTTACAAATTATCAATTAAAAATAAAATTTATTTCATTAATATGATTCACATTTCTCTTCTTATACATTGAGAGTAAAATTAAATTTTATAAAGTTAGAATTTAACGGAATATTTCAGTTTTTTTATTTTTTCTTTTTTTTTTATTTTTATCAATAAAGAAATGTTTTCATCAAGTATTATTGGTTGGATTAATAAAAAAAAAGGAAATTCGATGACTCAAAAAAAAATTGTATAAATCAAAAAAAAAACAACAGAAATTATATAACTCAAAAAAAAAAAAAAAAAATGGTAAAAACTACAGTAATCTGTCAAATTATTCAAAGAAACCAAAGAAAATGTCTAATTAATCATTTTAAAAACATTTTTTTTTTAATAACTGTGGTACCAGTATTAATTTTTTTTTACCTTTTAAATTTTTCTGATTATTATATTTTTCTTTTTGAAAATTAAAAAATACAAAAAATGTATTATTAATAGGAAATGCTTTAACTAATCCAAAATTACCACTCGAGTACATAGATTTATCAAATAATTCAGTTGCTGATAAAGAAATGAAATATTTTGTAAAGGGCTTGGAAAATATGGAGACAGGACTGAAGCATTTAAATTTTTCTAATAATTCCTTAAATTCAGACTCTATTAGCAAATTATTAAAAGCATTAAAAAATAATAACAAGCATTCCAAAATTCAATTTTTAGATTTATCCAATAATAATTTTTATAGATCTGGTTCATTAGAATTCGAACTTTTTTTAAGAGCGATAAAAAAAAAAATGCAATTAAAGCATTTGAATCTTTCAAAATGTTATTTAGATTTTGGATTTATTTGCAAAAGCATTACAGAAGCTTGTAAGGATAGAACTTTGCAATATTTAAATCTGAGTAATAATAAATGTGAGAAAAATGATTATAAAGGTATCACAAAAATGTGCTTAAAAATGTCTAGTATAAAGCATTTATCACTTAGCAATTGTAATTTAAAAGGCGAGCAAACCGCAGATATTTTAGAAAAAATTTTTAAAAATAATAATTTATCAGATTTTGTTTTTAGAGCTAGCGCAAATCCAATTGGTATTGAAGGTAAAAAACAAATAATTATATCTATCTTTTTTTTTTTTTTTTCTTTAATCTGAAAGTAATTAAAAATTAATAATTCTTAAACAGGGTAATTTAAACAAAAATAATGACAAAAAGGTTATTTTTAAAAATCATTTTTTATAAAATTGTGGAATTATCTTTTCCAAAGTATTACATTGTAACAAGATCATTAAATTTCCAAGAAATGAAAAAAATCAGAACAGAAACTTTAGATTAATAAATATGTATTCTTAATATCTAAAACGATATTATTAAGGAAAATAATGTAATCTTGTGAAAGTCCACACAATCTTATATATATATATATATATATATATATAATATACTCAAATTTTCAAAAATTCAGAATTTTTACAAAATTATATTTTTTTTAAAACACACCAGAAATGAATTTTCTTGGAATTTTAAATAGAATGGGAAAAGCATAAATATATTTTATTCTTAAAAATCGTTTATCACCCTTTCATATTACCGATTTTTTATTGAAATTGTATAGGTATTATTTTCTACAATAAAAGTATAATTTTTTTTTAAAAATATTTTATTCAACATATTTTGACTTATAACCCTATTTGTTCTGATTAAACGGGAATGGGTATTTGTATTAATTTTGTATTACCAATTTGTAAATAGAACAACTTTAAAAGAGAATATTATATGCAATGTTAAAAAAAAAATACCCTCTTTTTTGTACAAGTGTCTAATACAATGTTTTAAGAAATACTGTTGAAAACATTTTAATCGCATTTTTTTTAAAAAAATAAAGATTTAAAATAAAAAAAAAAAAAAGTTCATTTTTTGAAAATATTCATAAAATAAAAAACAAAATTTCATTATTTTTTAATTAAACTATTTATCTTTCTAATTTTTCAAATTCAATAGGAGCAAAAAAAATTCAATATTTCTTCAAAAAATATAAAAATAAAAATGTTCTAAAAGAATTATTTTTGGATGATTGTAAGATGGAAAACGAAGGATTATCTAGGGTGTGTAAAGCGATGTGTTATGTGAAAGGCTTGGAAAGATTATCAATATCAAGAAACTTTAGTCGTGGTACAACAGATAAATATTCATCATTCATATCATCATTATTTGAAACTGAAAATATCAAATTTTTAAGGCTTGCTGGAAGTAAAAAAAGACATTTATCGCTATCAAAAAGTGTTATTGGTGAATTCTTTGAACCGTTGGTAGCAAATATGACGCTAAAGGGGCTAGATATCTCTGGAAATATGCTTGGTGATGAAGGTTGCCTAATACTTGCTAATTGTTTATCGGCAAATAAGGCATTACATTCATTATATTTTGATAGCAATAATATAACATTAAAAACTATCCAAAAATTAATCTCGTCATTAAAAGAAAATAAATCAATATTTGATATAAAATGGCCCAAAGATGACATTCAACATACCATTAAAAACTCAAAAAAAAAATCCAAAGAAAGATTCAAAAGGGAAATAAAGGATTTAAAAAAAAAGCTTACCCAATCTTTAGAATCCAATAATACACAAGGTGGTATTAAATTAGATGAAGTATTTGGTGCAATAACTATAAGATCAGCAAAAAACAAGCCTCTACAAAGGTATTCATCTATGATAATAAGCCAAAAGCTTCATTCCAATGTTAATCCAATTGTAGATCAAGAGAAAATATTAAAAATCAGTAAATCAGAAGGTTCAGATGGATATTCTAATTCAGAAATAAACACTTCAGAGAATTAAATAGTTTTTATTGTTGATTTTTTATTTATAATATTTTAAAGATATCTAAATAGGTATATATCTTTATTTCTTGTAGAATCGCTAAGAAAACATTTCACTTTTTACATTTTTTTTTAATCGATCAAAAAATAAAAATAAAATTTCCATTGTTTTTTTATTTTTTTGATTTTTGAAAAGTTTTCTATTATTATAATACAGCAGAAGTTTTTTTTGGAAAAAAAAAATCAAAATTTAATAAATTTGATAAAAAAAAAAAAAAGGTAGTTTCTGTTTTATTGTAATTGGTTTCAATTAGAAAAATGTTTGGATCTTTTTTTTTTTTTTTTTTCTTTACTTCTAAATAAGAAAAACTCGATGTGTTCATTTATAACTGTCAAAATTTTCATGTAATTGACTATCGAATAAATTTTTACTCAAACTACTTGCTTAATTAAAAATAAAAAAAAAACTGATTTATTTTTAGACATAGTTTTTATACTCCCTAACAAGGTTTTTTTTTATTTTAATCAAACAAGTTTTTTCGTTTTTTTTTTTTTTTTTCTTATTATTTAAGAGTCAAATAAACAAAGAGAGCACATTAAGAGTGGGATTTATAATGAGTGTAATTTTATAATTAGATTGGATAATTTGTAAATATCTATAAAATACTGACTTAAATGAATTAATAACAAATGGAAGAACTGTATTCAGAAATGCATTTTTAAAAACTTGGTATTGAAGTTCTTAATACAAAATAAATATCGAAAAATAAAAAAAGGTTGTTTTTATAAAATATTTATTTTTATTTTTCCATAAAAGATCATAATCTCTTAAAACCAGTTCAAAAGCATTGTATTTTCCTTGTGTATTACAAACACTTTGTGTTCCCATTCTTAAACACTCACATTTTTATATCTTTTGTTCGAATAACAAAAAACAAATTAAGAAAAAAACATTTGAAAAAACTCTCGAAATTTGGATAGGATAAAAAAAGAACTTATTTGTTAATATCCTTTCTAGAAATTACAAAAATCGTTAACTCTTTGCAATTCAGAAAAAGAGTCAAAAAACTAATACTTTCAAATCTTTTTAACTTGTTAATATTATTCAAAAATGATTAGTAAAAATATTAAATTTAATTCAGAGATCACTATAATTTTTCGATGAATGAAAACTCCAATATTTATTAATCCAAGATCAAAATATCAACTTTCTCTTAACCATTTTGTTTTGGTGGTTAAAACTTTTAAATTTTCAACTTTTCCAAAATTTAGAACTTTTAAAAAAAAATTGATTTTTTTATAAAAAGAAAATACAACAATGTCGAAAAAACAACTCGTCTTTAAAGGGGAAGAGTTTTTCAAAAAGCCCAAAAAAAATATATACAAAAAGGACAAAAAAGAGTTTTTTATTTTTTCAAGAGTACAACAATTTCAACAAAAAAAAGAAAGTAATGACATACCAAAAATTGAGGAGAAAAATACACCCTCACCTAAGAATAAATATAAAAAAATAGGAATAAATTAAAAAAAATAAACAAAATAGTCTATCTTTTTTCTCATATAAACAAAGGAAGAGTTTTGAAAGTAATTTGGTGAAAAACAAACAAAATCTTCTGAGAGGGTAAGGTTTGAATAAAAAAAATAAAAACTAAAACAAATAAATAAAAACAAAAAAAAAAAAAAAACAAAAAGTGGTCACTTCAAAAAAGTGTTACAAAAAAGTTTTGAAAAGCAAGCCATAATACAGTTGGCAAGCATCAGTGTGCTCTTTTCCTGAACACGATTAAAATCTTTTTTGATCACATTTTTTTAACACATCTTTAACAGATTCTTTGATTGACAAAACAAAAACAAGTTTTTTCCGCTCATATTTAGTTTGTCGATTGTAACCATACCTTTTCAAGTACTCTTCAATCCCTCTGGAAGTTGATTTATAAAATTTGGTATATTCCTTTGTGCACGTTGTTTTACAGGACAATTTTGCAACTTTGCCAAGAAGATGCTTGTCGATGATAATTTTTGGTGGTTTGAGCTGGTGGTCTCCCCTTTTCAAGTGATTTGATAACCCCTTTTTCCATCCTAGCAGCAAGTTGGGCTTGTACAGATACAGCATTTCAATCCTGACACTCCAGGAGGGCTTTGGCTTTTGATTTAGAAAGTCTGATAGTTTCTTTTCACTAATCGTTTCTTTGGGAAAGTGTCTTTTTTTTTGATCATTGCTCTCGGTTTGTGGGCACACACATTTTTGGTTCGTTTTGGTTTGTTGTAAATGCAAATTAGCCTGGAGACATAAATTTTCGAAATTTGAAGTGCAATATTTATTATGTGCATTTGGATACTTTTTGATAGATCCATTCAAACTTGTGTTCAGATAATTTCGAGTTCCTAAATTAAGCAATGCAAGGCACAATTGTAATTTGTAATTTGGATCTTCCAATTGGGTGGTCATATTTGATTTTTGAAAATAAAAAAGAGACTAAAAATATTTTTTTTTTTCCTTTTGGAAATTGGGTTTTAAAAAAAAAATGAAATTAGAAAAAGGGGTTTAAAAAAAAAAAATCTTTTTGGAAATTTCTCAAAATGATTTCTCTTAGAAAATTGAGTTATTTAACTTAAATTTATCGAATTGTTCTGAGGTGTGTCTTGATCTGAAGAAATTTGGGATTTCGGCAGGTGGAAAAAATTTCGAATTTATCATTTTTAATTTTTAGGACACTTTTTGGAACAAGATCATAAAAAAAAACTTGTTGAATCTTTACAACTTTATTCTGAGAGTAAACTAACTTTGTGTGGTTCTGTTCATAATTTGAAAAAAGTATCGATCTATTAATTTTTTTAATTACTAAAATTTTGATTAGCCAAGAACAATTCAAAATAAAAGGGTCTGAGTAAAAAAAGGCATTGTTTGTTTACAGACTATTCCAAATTAGGAAATTAATAAAAGTTGAATAGTAACCATCAAATTTGGAGTTTTTGCAGAAAATAACTGTCAAAAATTCAACTTTGGGTATTTTCAACCTTCTTTCAAATTGAAAGTGGAGAGATTATTATTTTTAACTGGATTTAAATCACCGACCACAAAGTAAAAACCGTGTAGAAAATAAAAATGAAAGAAACTTCATATTTGTTCTTTTATTTTTTTGTGTCTTGTATTTTAAAGTAATAGTTTTGTAATTAATCAAAACTTTAGTGTTACTTTTTTTATGAAAAGTTGAATTTTCAGAAAAAATAACGCAACAAAATGAACACTAAGTGATCTTATTTCTTGAAAGCACCCTTTTACTCATTAACCAACCTTAGTTTTTGAAAATAATTTTACCATAATTCTCTGAAATTAGAAAAATCTGAACAAAGCCTGCAACTAACAGCAGTTTGAACAAGAGTTATTTATTGCAAAGACTTGTCCGTTTTCTTAATCTGTTGAAATGAGATTATATGTTCAACAGTTGTAAATTAGCAGGGAATGGGCATATGCTTACACTTTCAATTGTTACAATTCGAAACACTTTACTCTTTTGCCAAATATAATTACAAAATTTTTTCATTAATTCTGTTTTTGTAAAAATCTTGCTATATCTTTGAGTTGTTATCTTTAGATCAGGGGTGACCAAACCTCAATATTAGTCAAATAATTCAATTTCAACACCATAGGTGAAACTATTATTTTGACGACTTGTTGCCAAATGTATCCAACTAAATCCAAGTATACTATTTTTGCTAATCTTCACTTCAAGATGACTCTGTTTTTAACAAATAGATCTTTTTTGGATAAGCGATTACAAAAGTGATCAAAATTCGATTTGTGATGTTAGCAAAACTACTAGATTATTATTATATGTATACTCATGATTAACTGGAAATATTTTTCAAAATTCTGAAACAGGAAATGAGACCAACAGTTTTTCTTCTATCTTTTGATTTTTTTTATTACCCTTTTTACAAATAAGGAAATGACAACCTTAACTGGCCAAAATTTAGTTTCCCAGCATGTTCTCAAGAAGAAAATTATCTTCTTATTTGAATTAGTAATTGTATAAGCAAAAAAGAAAATTTATTTTTGGAAACTGGTAAATTTTTCGATTTAATAATAAATTTCATATAACAAAGTTCTTTTAATAGTGATAATATTACCATACAATTGATTTGAGTTTTTAGATTTTTTCAAATTTAACACCAAAGCAAAATGTTTTCAGATAAGATCAACAAAAATAATTATTTTTTATAAAAAAAAAATTTGATTCCAACGATTTTGATTGCAAGATAATTTAAAACAGATGGTATTAATAAACCCAGCTTTTTACTTTGGTCCAAAACGAATTTTTATTTTTGAAGAGAATCTACATTTTCCAATAAATTTTGAATTAATTTGGCGGTAGTCGACCCAAGTAGAAAGATTAACTGATTTATTTTTTACAAAACCATTCACAGTAACTCAAATCTGTATATCAGTTAAGAATTTAAGTATTTAACTTGAGTTACTTGAATTTACTAACTCTTATTGAAGATTCAATCAAATTGTATTGTTATTTTTTTAGCGCCTTTTACAAAAAAAGACTCTCAAAAGTTATTTCCTAATTATTACACCTTAACCTTAGATTATTGTTTGTTATTGTTATTTAGCATTACTTTTAATTTCTGAACCTTTTTTCCTTCTTTTTTTCTAACGTTCATTTATTTTTTTTTGTGGAATATGTATTAAAAAAAGAAGGTAAAATACTTTCGATATTTTAGAAAGTAACTTTTATGAAAATGGAATTCATAATATATTCCTCTAACGGTTGTTTTTGAAAAAGTGTTCATTGTTGTTGATTTTTATTTTTCCGATTCGTTGATATTTTTATTCAAGAAATGGAGAACTATTATGTTAATTACTATGAAAAAATTATTAATAAATTATTTTTTAAAAATCTTTTTAATCAGATCCAAAAAATATAAACCAATGCTTTTAATTGATTTACCCAACCTAATTTCTCATAGATTTGATTTGATTAATATTCAAATCCAACCCTGTTTATTGTTTAATTATTGAGTAATTGTTTCAAATTTTTGTAAATTGGCAAAATATTTTCCAATATTTATGATTATTTTATAATTAATAAAACAATACTTTTCATTTGATTTAAAATTATAAAAACAAGAGTTAAATTTTTGTCACATTAAGAAATCAGTTTATTCATAGATTTGCCAAATTAACCATTTTTTCTCCTTGGTGTTGATGATTGTTGTTATTTTTCTGAAAGGTTACCAAAAACTCCCCTTTAAATAATAGTTAAAATAAATATTGCATTTAATAACAAATGATTAAAATTAGATTCTTAATAAGTTGATTTTTTTTTGATAAAATAATTTTAAATAAATGAAAGAGAAATAATTTAATCTGAAATAACTGACATAGAAAAAAATGTATACAAGAGGAATTGAAAATAGTTTTTTAATTTTTATTTTTTCTTGAAATTACAATAAACATATTATAATCTATTATTTATATTATCTTTGTTAATTTGATGCTGTTTCATATTTCAATTCTTTGATTTTAGATTCAAAGAGGTGCCTTAATGTAATGTTTTTTTTTTTTTTGTAAAATCACTATTATTTCAAAATAGATCTCAGATCAAAGTTTATAATGATATGTAAGGATATTGAAATTTTATATCTTGAATTGTTTTCAAGATTGAATAAGTAAATTATTTCTTGTTGATTTAATTTTTTCTTTTTTAAATGTTGTTCACCTTTTCAAGTCCCTTGATTAACTATTTGACGATTTAATATAAAGAAATTAATATTTAATTTTAATAAAAGTAGCTATGAATGTTGATCTGTATTATTACAAGAGTTTTCGTTTAATCTCATAATTATTTATAAATGATCCTGAAATAATTTTTTTTTTTTTGAAATCTACAATCAAAGAAGAATGATAGATTTTTTATTTTTTTAATGGTTATTAAAAATTGGTGACACAATAATAATTTGACCCTTTTTACACTGGTGATCTGATTTAAATACAATTTTTTTTTATCCTATCAAAAAGATATGGAAGATTTGAACTCAAGGATAGTTTTTCTAAAAATAAAATAGGTAAAAGAAAACTTTATTATTTTAAACAAAGATCCCGCTAAAAAAAAATAATAAAAAAAAGAAAAAATTAATATAAAATTTTAATTTTCCACGTCGAATTCCAAGTGAGTTATTGATTATTTCCTTTTAGTTTGATTCTGTCCATTTTATTGAGAACTCTACCAGTACATTAAATTCCATGTAGAGTATCTTTACTTGGTTGAAGTTAGTCCCCACGAAAGGTAAGTGTTACCAAACCCGTTAGAAATTATCCCTAATTCATGTTAAAACAAATTAAAAGAAGTTTAATTCTAACAAAGAGTTCTTATCGAGTATAATTGGACCTCTGGATTAGAAACAGGCACACTTTTATTATTTTACTTCTCTACTTATGAATAAATAAATAAATAAATAAATAAAAAAGTTTTCTAGTGATATAATATTGTCGATATTATAGAGAGAATAACAATATTTAAATAAATTCAGATTCTCAGAGAAACAGGAGGTATCGTTATGGAATCATTATTCTATAAAAAATTATATATATATATATATATATAAATTTCTTTTATAAAAAAATAAGGAAACATAAAAAAGATAATGGAAAAAAAAAATAGCAAAATTAAATAATTGTTTTCTGAAACTAGGTAATAGAAAGGAAGTATTCAATACTTGACCGACTTTAATTAAAATATATAATTATTTATATATAATTTTATCAATTATTTTTTGATCCTAGTATCATCTTATTTTTACTTATGGACATATCCAGCCGCAATAGACTTCAAGATTCCAATATTTTATTTTTTATTTAAAAATATTTTGACTGTAATTGTATCACAATTAAAATTTTTAATAAAAGTCAAATGTACTTCTTTTCTTAGGATTATTGAATAATTTTATTTTTTTTTTTTTCATCTGAAAGTAAAAAGAAATGGCGAGGTATATATATATATATATATATATATATATAATTATCCAATTATAAGAGATTAACATCACATAATATTCATCTAAACTAAATTCAAAAAATTTGGACCCAGTTTAAACAGTTGAAAGAATAACGATACTACCCCTTTACATTTAATTTCGAAATAATTTAGATTTTATAAACTATTTTATTTTTTTTATTTTTTGTTTTCTTTTGTTTTATCTATTTTGAGTTATATAATCTGTTTTGGTAGATCTAGAATTTTATTTAGATTGTTTATAGCAGGTTTAGTGTTGAGTTTGTTAAATTGAAAAATCTTATACAATTAGTTGATTATATCTTTTCATTTGAATGATCAACAATTGTTTGGTAGAATTTCAACAAATTCACCAATAAGATTTTTGTTCAACTTATTTCATTATTTTTCACACATTAATTTTGTTTTTTTCGTTTTATATTTTTTTCTTTTATTTGGGTCGAAATTACATTTATAAAACCATTAAGGATGGGGAAACATAAAAGAGGTTTTATATTACATTAAATAAAATACCATAAAATTGAGATTTTTTTTTGCCAATTTTTGATTTTATCTATGTCCATATAATTAGAATGGAGTTTATAATCAAAGAATCTTGTAATTGGGTGTAAATGATATTAGTCCTTCTTGGTTTACAGAGATCTAAAAAATCTATTATAAATCTTATTGTATAATAAATATTGGATTTTTTACTAAAGATTACAATAAAAAATTTCATTTTGAGAAATTGTTTTTTTTTTCTTTTTACATATCTAAAAATAAAAACTCACAATAAAAATATTCAAATTTATATTTGTTCAGATATAACTTTCGAACGTAACAAACTTTATACTTTCTTTACAAGAGAATTTAATTTAATAATCAAAAGCCTTAAACCCAAAAAGATTAGTTTTGTTTCCTTTTTATAAATCTAATGGTGACATCAATATATTTCCAATAAATAATAAATAATTTTTCATAGGAATCTAATTGTTAATTATTTAATTTTTTTAAAAAAATTAAATTTTTTAGCAACTGAACTACATTTTGCCACACTTTTAAGAAAGATATTTTACATCTTTGGAGGTCTGAAAATTGATTTTTCAACACTTAAATTTTTGATGAATGCATATTTTTTTTTGAAATTCTTTGGGTTGTTTACTAATAAAAGGATCATTTTTAATTGATGAGGATCAACAAATAGTACTAATAATCGAACTTTTAGTGGTATTTGAGCCATCGGGCTTTAATGTGATTAGTACCTAATAACAGCTTAATTTAATCTTAGATTCCTCACAGGTAGATACTGAACCCTTAAATTTACAAAAAAAAATTCTTTGTTATTCTTTTTCCCAATAATCTAAAATAATAACCTGAGAATTTACAAAAAATATTTCAAATCAAATTAAACCGAGTTGAGTCAAAAATCAAAATATATTAAACCAAGTTCAAAAAAAAAAAAATAAACACCATTCCAAAAATTATAACTCTATGAATAAATAAAATTTAAAAAAATGATACTCTTTAATATTCAAGAACAAATAATTATCAAATCTTATTAATAATTCACTTTTAAACCATTCAAAACATCTAAAAACCTGATATTTTAAAAATTTAATAAAAAAAAACAAAAAATTGGTTAAAGTGAGAAACATATTTTGATGAAAAGCATTACCGATTTTTTATTAATGGAATTTTATTGAAAAAAGGAAAAAAAAAGATCTATTGCCACTAATAACCAAATCAATTTTTACTACATTAAATAATTTGTCTCAATTTTCGAAATTTTTATGGATATTTTCTAAGACTTTTTCTTTTTTTCTTTTCAAGAAGAGGATCTTTACTTAGAAAAACAATAATCCCGAAATGATAAAAGACGTAAATTTAAAAAAATAACAAAAAAAAAAAAAAAAAAAAAAAAAAAAATTCATCAAAGTAATCTAGAAATTTTATGAAATTAGAAAAAATGATTCTGATCTACATATTGAAAAAAAAAATACAATAGGAATATGTGACCAAACCTAACAAAGCCATTTACAATACAATTATAAACTGGATTAGCGTTGGGGGATATAGTAATTTTTTTGAATAAAATATTTCTATATGTACAAAGAAACCATCCACTAAAATATACTCAGAGATTTTGAGTTTTTATCACCTATTGTTTTTCGACATGTACTCACAATTGCAAGGAAAATATCTGAAATCTTGGTAACATTCTTTTTCTTTATAACACTTTCTGATTTTTTTGTTTAACTAAGTATATTTTGTATAATCACCAAGAATATAACAACACTCAACTCTGTATTTAACTCGAAAAAAATTTGATTAGAAATAAATGAAAAACAAAAAAAAAAAAAAAAAAAAAAAAAAAAAAAAAAAAGAAAATAAATAATTTCTTCGGGAATTCATATTAAGAGAGTTCTGTGTGTTTCTTAATGAGACGATCTTTTTTTGAATAGCATTATTTAATTCTTAATAATTAATATGAAGATAAGTTATTCTAAATGATTAAAATTTTTATATTTTAAATTATAATTTTTATTTATTTATTTATTTTATCCATTAACTAGATTAAAAAATTAATTTCCTAATATTTTAACCAGTAATAAAAAATTAAATAATATTAAAAAAGAGTTTTTAAAAAAAGTGTAATCTAAAAAAAAAAAAAATTAATACAGATCATAAAATAGTTCCAAATAAGTTTATCAACTGTTTTTTGGTTACTTTTTGAAAATTTTTTAACCACAATTTTTTTTAAAAACCAGTTATATTTATGAATTAATAAATATAGCAAAATATAAAAAAAAAAAAAAAAAAAATAAATAATCATAATTAAAAATTATTTTTTTAATAATTCCCAACTTTTATCTGCCTTCAAAACCAAATTTTGTAAATTGTTTTGGATGTGTTCCTTAAAATTCATTAATAACCCAAGGAAAGAGATTAAATTTTGGTTCCATTGTTCTGTTTCGTTATGGTATTTGGATTGGAGATCTACAAAATCTTGTTGATATTTTTTCAATTCGCTTTCCTTTCTGTGGATACTTTTCAAGATGGACTTTGAAAGCCTTGTGTGGCTGTGGTGATCATTATTGGTATTAACGTTATTGCTATGATCAGTTTCTTTATTATTTTGTAATTCTAATAATTGGTCTTCTTCTTTTTGTAAAAGAGATTGACTTTTTAGGAATTTATTTTGCAAGTTCAATTTTTCTTTTTGTTTAGATTTGATTAAATTACTGATTTCCATTTTCTTCTTTTTTAATTTTTCTTTATTTTTGAAATTGATTTTTCTTTTTTGATTTAATTCTTTAATGATTTGTTTGGAATAGTTTTTGATTTGGTTGGTATTATTTGACAATTTGGTTTCTTTGATTAAAGTAATCACGAAATTGGTGTTATTCTCGTCTCTTTCATCAACAATGTTGAATTTGATTAATTGGGGTTGCAATTGCAGTTTTGAAAAGGATTGGTTGTATTGCCTGACTTGGGTCTCCAAATTGCCCTTTTTTTTACTATTGTTGATCTCCAGATCCCAGTTCTTCTCTTTTAATTGCCTTTTCTCCTTTTGGATTTGTTGGACTGAGCGGTGCAATTTCTCAATTTCCAAATTAATATTATTAAATTGGCTCTTGTTTTGAAATTTGATTTTTTCGTTATTTTCATTGTTTTGTTGAATAATGCTTTTTTCTTGGCTAATTATTGATTTTTCCTTTTTTTTTAAATCGTTAATTTCGTTCTGTGTATTCAAATTATTGATTTCCAATTGTTCAATCTGGCTCATTAATTCTTCTAATTCGTTTTCCAATTCCAATTCATCCAAATTTTTGTCCCCATTGTTTGTCTTCTTATTCGCATTTTTTTTCAACTCTTTAATTTCTTTCATCAATTTTTTATTTTCCTTGCTATAGTTATTAATTTCATTTTGTAAGATCCCGTTATTTTCATTAAAGCAATTGGCCACTTCCTTTTCTAAAATTTCAAATTGTTCATCGTCGCCAGCTAAAAAGCTTTGGTACGAGGCAGACAAATATTCAAAAAAGGCCCTTTCGCCCGAATTGTCCTCATTGGCCAACGTCAACTCGTCGATTGTCATTTCCAAATCAATACCCAATTCCTTTTGGATTTCTAAGTCATCCATTTGGCCGTTTTGTTGAAGCATTGCAATTTGTAAAATCTGCTTTTCTCGTTGATCGCATTGATCAGAATACATTAGCAACTCTGTCAGCCACAATAACGCGCCCATGAGGCTTTGCCATGTTTGGGGCGTTCGGACCGAGTATAGCGAAGTTCGACTGATCGGGATGGGGTACCTTAATTTTTTAAACATGTTCAAAATTAAGATTTCAGGTTTTTCCTTGAAAACAAAATTTAGATCCAATTTCTGGATCAAAAATTGTGAAATGATCAAAAAGCTTTTTTGTGATGGCTTGAGAAGTAATTTGGAACTTTCAGACTTTTCAAACCCATTTTCATTCAAATACCGAATGATCTTTCTTCTTGTCTCCTGCTGGAAGACTTTGTCTTGGAGTGGCCGTGGATCTCTCCTTCGGCTCTTTTGGCGATGGTTTTTTCGAAACAAGGAAGATCTTCTTGAATTTGTTGTGGTGTGCCTTGGCTTTTTTTTTCGGATGCTCTCTCGTCGCTCCTTCCCATACCGAATCGAGTTCGTTCTCGTTCGGCTTTTGGGGGAATCACCATAGACAATCGTCGTCGCTCTTCTCCTCCTTCTTTTGCTACTGCTCCTTCGTTTGCTACCACTGTTAGTCATGTAGTTGTTACTGCTGCTGCTGCTGTTGTTGTTGTTGTTATTGTTATGGTTACTGTGGTTATTGTTATTATGGCGATCATGATGATTATTTTGAAATATATTTTCTTTGTCATCTTTATTCGAATATCTTTTTTTTGTTAACGAGCCGTTCCTTTTTTTTGTTGAACTCAATTGCCTTCTCCTTTTAAGCTCTTGTGGTGGCCTTGAATTTTCTTTATTTTGATCAATCACCCTCTTTTCTCGAGTGTTATTATTGCTTGTTTTTAAGGTATTCTGTTTTTTTTTTGTTTTTTGCCGAAATTTTTTTGGTAGGGGTGTTGGCTTTCTTCGAACAATTGATGTAAAATGTGTTGGCTTTTTTTGTATTTCTGTTGACATGCCTTGTTCTTTTTTCGTTTTTTTTTTTTCCTATAAAGAAACCAATTAAAGAAAATGTTGTAGGGTTTCTGTTACAAAATATTTTAAAAAAAATGGAAATAATTTTTAAAAATATCCGTTAATTATTTTATTTTTAAATGTTCAATTTAAGGAGTGGTTGTCATTATTTTGGGGTTGAATAAAACAATTTGAATACTTGTTTTATAATTTTGAGGAAATTCAAGATTATGAAAGAATCTTGCTAATAAAAATTGTGAGATAATCCTAGACGTTAACTATTTTCTTGTAAAATTTTTAAAATAATTATCTTTTGATTCATTTTTTGGATTGTTTGAAAGAAGACTTTCAATTGTTTATTCAATATTATCAATTAATTGTAATTTCAAAATTCTTTTTATTTCATTTCTCAAAAAAATATGGAAAAGGAAAAATCCAAGAAAAAGTGCGTAAGAGTTCTTTATAAAATCTCGAGTGTTATCCATCTAACCACAAGTCTGTTTGTTTAAAAACCCATTTTTTCAAAATTAAGGGTTGTGAATCTTTTTTAGATAAGACCTATACATTAACCGATCAAAGGGGCTAACAAATAAACCCTAAGTAAATACGATATTGGTTTCTTAAAGTTCTATTATTTAAAAAGAAATTCTAGAAATGAAGGATCAAATTTGAAATGTTGAGGGAAAAATAGAGTTAATTTTTTCAGATATTTTTTAATCAAAAAAACTCAAAAATTCCGAAAAAAAATTGAGATGATTAAAAAAAATATCATTATTTACATGAATAATTTAAAATTCACTGAAAATAAAAAGGAGTTTACCTTCAAAATTGATTTTTTCTTCGGTATACTAGGTATTAATGGATTAGATGTTGTTTTCAAAGAAGAATAAAAAAAAGTACTTTTTTTTTTTTTTTTTTATTCATAAATTGATTATCCTTAACACTGGAGTTTTGATAAGTGTGTCAACCTATCAAGATTTAGTTTTTCCCATTTAAATTATGCTAAGAATTTCAAAAACAATCTACACTAATTATTGAGACACTTGTTAAATCATCTAGAAAAATTTTAAATGAGTGATAACTTACTGAAGTCAAAATAATGTGTACCAAAGAATTTAAACTAGGTTCCTATATAATTGGTGTGTTTTTTTCTTATTGAAGACCTATATATCAACCGATTAAAGAAACCAATAATAAATCCTAAAAAAATATTTTATTGGTTTCTTAAAGTCCTATTATTTAAAAAGAAATTCTAAAAATGAAGTATCAAATTGCAAAATTTATCACAAACAGAGTAAATTTTTCATAAAATTTTAATCATAAAATCATCAAAAAAAAAAAAATTGAGAATATTATGAAAAATGTTCAACAAATTGCATTCCTAAATTTTGAATTTTTCTGAAAATCTTAAGGGATTTACTTTCAAAATTGATTTGAACTTAGGTATACTATTCGGAAGTATATTGGATATTTCCTTGGAACAAGATAAAAAAAAGCACTGTGTTATATTATGAAACACGGATTATATTCGTTTTACACAAATTATTTTGATCACTGTACCAAACTTGATTTATAATTCGAGTATTATTTTTAAAAAATAGAGAAAAATAAATCATTCATAAACAAATTCCGAACAAAAATAATGTTATTATAATCTCAATATATCTTGTTTTATTGTTGTGCATTGTGTATATGGATCTTTGATCAAAGAAATTTAAACTATATTAATGATCAAAAGTTTTATTTTAAAGTGATTAGGAAATCTTTATTATTTTTTTTTTCAATGGAAATAGAGTAATTATTTAAACAAGGATGCAATTAAACCCGACCAAAAAACCCTATTTTTCAACTTTAGAGTAATGAATCATCATTTTGTAAAGAATTGATTTTCCCCAATTTGCTTTTCCATCAAAGCTCTAATCCTTTCTTTTTCGGGTCGATTTTTGGATCAAAAAGAAAAAGAATAATTTCAAAAACATTTCTATTTTGATGAAATCCAACTTTTAGTAATTTCTGATAATTTATATGAACAAAAAAAAATGTTCAAAATTTTCCTTATTTTCAAAATGCTTGAAAAAATAAAACAAATTAATGATCGTTGAAGATCCTGAATAAATGAATCTTTTTTTCTTTTTCAAAAATTTAATTTTTTATTATTGAGATTCTATGATTTTTTTTTTGTTTTTTTATTTTTTTTCAACCAAAAGAAGTGTGTTTTCAAAAATAAAAGTAATTTAAAAAAATTTATCAGTTAAAGATTTTTTTCAATTTCTCAATGAACAAATTAGGAAAGTTTATTTAAAAAAAATGTTTTTCATAATATTGATTCATTTTTTTATAACTTATATAAAACAAACTTTGTAATATTGTTTGTAATATAAAAAAATGAAATTTTCAACCTATTTAAAAAAAAAAATAAATCAATAAGAAAAATATAAAAATAACCTCCAAATCAAAAGTTACTTGACTCTAAACAAATTTCGAAAAAAATATATTCCAATTAAAACGGTGTAAACTATAACAAGACTCATTTTCAACTAATTTTTAAATAAATTTGATATTTTGTTAAACATTTGTCACATAATTATTGAAACTATATTTTTATTTTCATTTATTTTTTTCAAAAATAAATACTCTGAGTTTTGTAGGATTTAGATTTTTTTATAATGATTGATATACCCTTAATTTTTAGTTTAGTTTGATATTATTACTACCTGCAGTTAATTAATGTTATCTTATCATTTTATCGATTAATATTTTTTTGGTGAAATATCAACAACTTCAATAAAAATTTATCCCCCTCATTTCCTCATCTTACATAAAAATACTTTATTTTATTTTTTCTTTTATTATTCTGTCTTTTTTTGTAGAAAAAAATGGTCTTATAACAAAAAATTAATATTGGGTAAGTTAAAATGTACTTTAAATATTAAGCTTTGAAAAATTGAAATTATTTGTGATTATTTTTTCAATTTTTGATTTTGGTCTATGAAAACATTTAGAATGTAGTTAATTATCAATTTCCAAATGAAAAAGGATGAAAATATCCAGTAATTTTTTTAAAAAATCAGGAATAATTATCTACAAATAACTCTTCAATGAAAAGTTTTATAAAATATTTTGATTTGATATTTCTAAACAAATTATTTCAGAAAACTTGATTTGTTATAGTAATCATAATGGATTAAAATAAAAAATCCAAATAGAAGAGGTTTTGATGATATAACGGATTATTGATACACTGATAAAAAATTCATGATTTATCCATCTTTATTGTGAAAAATCATAAAATTGCATAAACAAGAAAATTGTAATTTAGAAATTTATTTTTTGAAAATCACCTTTCCCCAAAATTCCTAGATTTTTATAAAACTTTGAGACTTTAAGGACTACTTTTCCAACCTTGGGGGTTTGATTTATTGTGTTATTTCACTTTCGCTTCTCACAAAAAAATTTTCACACAGAAGAAATTGGACAAAAAAAAAAAAAAAAACATTTTTTCTCATCTTAATCTTTTCACGCAGAATATTTTTCTTTGTTTTTTCAATGAAAAGGAAAATTGAAAATAACAAAAAAAATAATTGCAAAAAAATGTCTTTTGGGGATTTTCAAGTGCATTTCAAATTTTGGAACATTTCAAACTTGTAATAGTAAATTTGAAAAAGATGAAGAACAGCTCTAGAAAATAGTGTGAGTTCTGAAAGTTGAAATGGAAATTCTAAAATATTAAAATCAAAATTTAGCATGATCTAACAAGGTAAAAATTGTGAAAATTGTTGAAATTGTGAAAATTTCACCTTTTTTCGAAAAGAAATTCTCCTTGGATAAATATTACTTGGATTACATAACTTATTCAGGGGTGATTTTATTAATTATTTCACCGTTTTCACCTAAAAACATAGTCCTTAACAATGCCTCTCCATTTTTAAAAAAATATTAGAAAACATTTGATGTGATGGTGAAGTGGATTACGGTGTTTGAAAGTTAAAAATCTTGAAAAAACGGGAAATAATTTATTTTAAATATAATAAAAATATTTTCTCTTTTTAATTTTTTTTTTTGTCAAAAGAAAATACCCTTTATTTTTTGATGAAATCAACTAAGACTCATTCATTAAATTTAAATGAAAACGAAAATAGTTGTAATCTATTTAAATACTTTTATTATCTTCACAAGTTAAATAACCAAAAAGAGAATTTTGACCAATTTCCTCTATATTGATAGGTAAGTGGTTAATAAATTCATTTGACTCTAAGTTTATATTGCCTACAGCCCAAATATAAGAGAAGAAGAAGAATAGCAAGAAGAAAACAAAATTACAAACTGACGGAATAATTGGTAGTAAAAGTGTCTATATGTTGTTAAGCAAGATTTTAAAAAGTTTAGTAACACCCTTTGGGCTTTCTAGAATAAAAAAAATGATTGAATGTAAGATATTCTTTAAAGAAGATGTGTAGGGTTTGTACTCAAATAAATGTTTCTATTTATCAAAAATTATCATACAACAATTGACTGAGAAACTATAATTTAAACTTTGTTTTTATCGTTGCTGATCTAAACCATGGAACAATCAGTATGTGACTTCAAATCAAAATATTATATAAAATAAAATCTTGATCTAATCCTTCATTTGAACGAAGTATTTTTTTTTGCTATGATCTATTTTTTAATAAAACAATAATTTTTCTTTTTAAAAATATCATTGAATTATATCTAAAATTTATCAACTCTTATATCACTATTAAGTTTATTTATCACAATATTTTGAAATTTATAATAATTTAATAGAAAATTATTAGTATTTTATATAATATTATAGTTGAAAATCGATATGGTGAGATTAACCATTATTTTCATTTTATTTAATATCAAATTTTTTTAAACTTAATCACACTTATATAAACTTAATCATGGATTATGAAAGTTATTATCAATTCATCTCATGGATATTTTGAAAGATTATCTAAAAAAATCATTTTGTAAAAAGATTTTTCTGACAAAATTGTTACATAAAATAATAATAATAATTGAAAAAAAAATTATAATTTTAATGAAACAATTATTTTTTAACTTAAAATCTCCCCAAGCACATAAATTATATAATTCCAATATATCTCATTTTACAATCAGTACTATTTTGTATAACTCTTAAATGAAATAATTACTTTTAAACAAAAATAAACATAAAAAAAATAAACTCCCTTTCATTCAAAGGTAACCTGCGAAAAATGAAAATTTCGATTTTTTTTAAGAATCAATGAAACTAAAATTGTTTCAAAATAAGAGAAATAATAATTCCAACTAGAGTTAATATTTATTAAAAAAATACCTGAAAAAATAAAACCATAATTTTCCAAAAAAAAAAAATGTTAAAAAAATTTTTGGTTTCCTTTCATTGGTACCTCACTTGCAAAATTTCACAATTTCTTTTGAGAATTACTATTTATTGACAATAAGATTTTTTAATTGTAAGTGTATGCATTTTAAAAGAAAATACAAAACCTCATTTTGTTTAATGTTAATTTGGAGTTTCAAAGGATTTTTCGCTTTCAAATTGACTTTTATCATAAAAAAAATAAAAAAGAAAAGAAAAATAAACTAAATTAGAGAAAAAAAAATTATTTTGAGAAATTGGAAATAAAGATCAGATTAAAAAATTGAAAAAATTTTTTTGAGAAGAGAAATGAATTAAACCTATGAAATATGTACCACTTCACCAATAAAACAGGACACCTTTTTACTGTTAAAGAGTTTAGATTACCTATACTTGGTTTACTAAGTTCAAATTAATATTTTTCAAGTTTTAGTTAATAACATTTTGAATTAATATCTTTTTATTTCTGGTTTATTACTAAATCAAAATTATTTCAGTTTATTATCATATGTAATTTTTTTTTTTTTACTTTTATTTGTTTGTCGATAAAAAATTCTCATATCTTCTTTTTTTTAATAATTAAATCATATGTGTTGTTTAGATCTGAAAATACTAAAATAAAACAAAAAATTCGGGTATTGTTGCCAAAGAAATATTGAAGAAAATTTTTTGGAAATATAAAATAAGATGTAAAAATAATTTATTTTTTAAAGCAAGAACAGAAAGAAATAATAGAAAATTTTGACCATTTTTTATGGGCATGTCCTTCCTATGAAAAAAATAGATTATTTTTCGAAATAAATTAAAAGAAACAAATCTTAATGAATTAATTTTAAACAGTGATAGTTTGAAATTATTTTCATTAATTAATAATCGTGAAATATATGATTTTATGCTTAAATCTGTGAAAGGAAATTTAAGTCTAAGGGCAATTAGAGTGTAATTTACACTCTTTAATAATAATAAAAAAAAAATAATTAGTTTTTTTTTAGTACTGCCCTAATAAAAAAACTTTTTTTATAACATCTATATAACATTTTGAAAACAAAATTTCCTTTTATATGATTATTTTTTCAATATTTTTTGAAAAAAGAGTCTTAGAAAGGTTTATAACATGTTATAAATTTTATAACACATTTTATAACAAAATTTTATGTTATAAAAGTTTTTATTATATAATTTTATAACATTTTAAATGTTTATAACACCTTTACAACATGTTTATAACATGTTATAAAAAACTTTTTTTATTAGGGGTATTACCTAAATAAAAAATATTAAAGTTTGTTTATTCTGGTAAATAAGAGCAACTAAAAATTCCTCTCTTACATTACATAGAACAATATTTTTTTTCGAAAGCATCCCATTTTTATTTCCATAAAAACACTAATGTATATATATTGGAAAATGATCTTTATATTACAATTCGAATTACAACGAGTTACTCAAGGATGCAAACATATATTTGTATCCTTATAAGAGCTATGTATCAAATGGGTTTAATTTATTGTTTGATCTTTTAATTTTTTTTGATTTTTTTTGAATTTTCTAACAATTTTAATTTATTTTTCCAAAGGTTTTTATGTGTTGTATCATATTTTTTCATTAATTTTATCGAGGATTGAAGGATTGTTTTCAGATTTAAATCGTATGAATTGTTTCGAACAAATTCAATTAACCATATTTTATAAGAACCCCCACAAGAACGTTGCTGATGAAAATTTGAAACTTCATAATCAAGCAAAACCATTTGGCAATAGATCATTTCGATATCGAATGAGAAACAATTTTTCAAGGAAATGTGATTCAATAGCTGTAAATTTTTTTCATTATTTTTGGTTTGTTCATTATTTTCAGTTTGTTCACTATTTTCAGTTTGTTCGTTTTGTTCATTTTCTGACTCCTCAAAATTAAATTCATCCAAAAAAATTTTATAAATCGGAGCGAGTCTTAATCTAATTTGTTGGTTAAGTTTTAACAAATTTTCGTTCTCCAGATCTGAAACTTGATCTTCTAAAATCGTTTCCCATTCTTTTCTGATTTCCAAGTCCATTTTAAAAAAAGTTTTCTTTTGTCTATTCGCTATAAATTTGAGAACAAATTTCCGGTGTTGCCAAGTCGACTCAAACCCAGGGTAATTTGATTGCAAATGCGAAATAAATAATAATTCTTGGAAATACAAATCCAATATTTCATCTTGTTGTTTTTTTTTTTTTTTTTCTTCTTCTTCTTCTTTAATTGGGTTTCAATTTCTTTTAAGAGAAATTGCCGATAATTTAATGCTGAATAATCTGAAAGGTGCTTTTTAACAAATTGCTTCATTGTCACATTTAATTCTTCCAATAACAGGCTGAGTGGATCCGATAAGTGTTTCCAGAGTTTAATTCGATAAGTCCATGCATAATAATTTCTTGGATAAATATCAGCGCATTTTGAGCATATGGAAAATTCTTTTTCCAGTCTTTCATTGATTTCTTTGTTGTTTTTGTTGTTGTTGTTCTCTTCTTTGTTGTTGTTGTTGCTGCTGCTGTTGCTGTTGCTGTTGACATTATTATTCTCTTTTTTGTTGTTGTTGTTGTTGTTTGGGTTTTTATTGTTGATGTTATTAATTTGGTTTTTGTTTTGTTTAAAATATTCTTCAAGAATATCAAAACGGTAAATCCATAATTCTTGTATTTTGGGATGACGTGCAAGTAGAATGTCAAGATAATCCAATTCCTTTTCAGGGTTGATTGACCCATTATAAAGGTATGTTCTTCTTTTGTTCAGAGCAGTAACGAAACCAGGATTAACCAAAAGAAGAATTTTTGTTAAGATCAAGATTTCTTTTTCTGAAAGTGTTGATCGTTGATTAAATAAGCATAAACTAAATTGTAATAAAGACAAAATGTTTTGGTAGTGGACACCTAAGTTTCCTTCTTCAAAAAAAAGCGGATAATATTCGCTATTCACAGACACGTGCTCAAAAATTACTCCAAATTCTTTTCTTTTTTGTTTTTTTATTTTTGTTTTTGTTTTTGTTTTAGCAGAAGAAAATTAAACAAAAGAGAAAAAAAATTATTTTTTGACGATCGTTTTTTTTTTAATTTTTGAGAGTCTCCCAAAAAAGAAGAGACAACTGTTACCTACATTTTTTGTCCTGAGTTAAAGATTTGTTGAAGTTTGGTGTATATTCTTTCTCCTTCCATCAAAAAATAACAATAAAACTATTTGTGGGTTGAATGAAAAAATAAAATGTTTCTAAATTGAAAAATTTGACAAGAAAGATATTTGGTTTTTTTGAAACACTAATGAGACTACTCACTTCAAGAGGTCTTTTCTTTGAGTTTATTTCTGGAATTCAAAAAAAACGTGTTTTCTGACATTGAACCTGATTTGGATTTTGTCTTTTAAGGTTTACAATTCTTTATATTTGAATAACAAGGTTATCTTGTATTGGGTGTGGACAAAATGTCGATTTGGTTCTTAGATAATTGATATTTGAATTTGTATGAGTTTTAATAATGGTTCAAAAGACAATTTTTTCAAAGTTTTTTTTTCTTTCAGATATATGAATTGAACAGTGTAAGACCAATAGATTGTTAGAAGTTTTAGTTATAAAAAAATGTTATTTGGGTGTTAGTCAATTGGAAGTATGATTTAAATTTGATTTGGTTTTACTGTAGTCAAAATAACCCGTGCAAAAAAATTTAATGTGTGTTTGAAAATATAAAGCCTGTTTTTTTGTTATAGAAGACCTATACATAAACCGATCAAAGAAACCAATAATAAACCCTAAATAAATATGATATTGGTTTCTTAAAGTCCTATTATTTAAAAAGAAATTCTAAAAATGATAGATCAAATTGCAAAATTTATCTTAAAAAAACGAGTAAATATATAAGAAAGTAAAATTTCTGTCAAAAAAAAAACAAAAAATTTCAAAAAAATGAGAATATTATGAAAAAGTTTCAAATATTTGCATGAATAATTTAAATTTTACTGAAAATAACCAGACCTTTATTTTCAAAATTGATTTGAACTTAGGTATACTATTTGAAAGTAGATTGGATGTTGCCTTGGTACAAGAAGAAAAAAAAGCACGGATAATATTTTGAAACACGGATTATAGTCTTTGTGCACGCATTATTTTGATCACTGTATTTAGAGCTTTTTAAAAATTTTTTTTTTTATTTTTTAGTAAATTGACTAAAAGTTGAAAGGAATATTTAAATCCATAAATGATTGTACAATTGCTGTATTTGAAATTTTTAATTAGTTTTGGTATTATTTGGAGCTATTAAAAATAACAATTTTTTTTCATTGAGTTAATTGTCAAAAAAGTAAATCAAAATTTTAATTGATAGTCCGAAAAATCAAAATTCATTATTAAATATATTTTAAGATATATTACCTCCACCCTTCAATTCCGATTTCAGAAAAAAAAAAAAATAAATTGTCAAAAATTGCTATTTTAAACCACTATTAAACCCAATACCAAGAACAAGATCTATCAGCTAAGAACCAAAATAACATTTTCTACATGCCAATGCAAGATATTCTTTGAAATAATTCCAGGGTTCTGCAAATCTTAAGGACGATCGGTATTTTATTATCATGAGAATAACTTTTAGGATCTATGTTATATTTATTGAATTCTAAGAATATTATGTAAAGAGAGTTTATTAAAATTTTTAATATATGTGTTTTTCGAAAATTTGGAATTTAGTAAAAACAATTTTTAGAATATCCAAATTCAAGTTTAAACGTTAAATGTGTAAAAATCAAAATTATCTTAGCTCAGGAACATCCACTTAACTTTCTACTTTATTTTAAAATAGATTTGGGTCATTAAAAGGGTATCTATATACTTTTAAAAAAACAATTGTTATTTATCTACCCTAATGTTTAGCAATCATGAAAAGTTTTGGATTCATAAATAAATATTTTTCTTTTCCAAAACTTACTAAATCATGATTTTTTAATTTTTTACAGACTTAAAAATAGATATTCTCTATCATATCATTTTTTCTTTGTAATGAATTGGATTCTAGTTCCTATTGAATACCAAATTATGAAAGCTCTTACTTTATTTTAATCAAAAAATTACAAAAATTATCACTCATAAGAATTGAGAAAATATAAACTCACTCATAGGGAATTTGTGATCTAGAAACATATATTTGTTTTAAAAAAAGAAAATATTTGTTCATTTATTTATTGAAAAAAAGGAGTAATTTTCAAAAATTTATCAAAATAAAAAAAAAGTGAAAAAGAAAAATAATACAAATATTAATCTAAACAATAACAATATCATTACATTGTCATTTTAAAAAGGTATACAATGTTATTCGATTTTTCTTTAATTTGAAAAATAACATAAAATGAGAGATTGTATGAAATTATTTTGAATTCAGGAAAATCTCGGTTTGGTTTTTTTTTTATCTGGAAAAATAAAGAAAATTTCTTGTAATTTCTCAAATTATAAAACAATGCTGTTGGGCTTTCTTGAGTTTTATGTCTATTTGTTAAATAAGTAGATTTTTCATTAAATTTGTTTGATTTTTCTATTTATTTGTAAAATCAATAGATTTTCGTTCGTTTTTTTTTTTTACTTTTTGAAATAAACCGTAAATTTATTAAGATTTTCTAATTATTTCAAAAGGTAAAAAAAAACCTAGAGCACTTCACAAATAATATAGAAAACCTCAAAAAAAAACCAAGAAAACTCCAAAAATCACAGAGAAAACTTATTGAAAATCTCCTTTAGTTTTTCCAAAATTCAAAAGAATTTAGTAGAATTATTGATTTTTCTCTATTCTTTTGAATTCTGAAAAAGTTAGGCACTTTAAAGCACTCAACCACACACACACACACACCCAAAAAAAAACATTAAAAACCAAAAAAAAAAATTCATTAATCATAGATATTTAAGTTATCCATCAAGCTCAACAATTCTAAACTTCAAAACATTTACTAACAGTTTAAATAGATTTTACTATGTAATAAAGAAAAATTCATATAAATTTTGTCCTATATGTTTATTATATGAACATAAAAAAGTAATTATAGAAAATATTGATCACTTTTTATGGGTATCTCCTTCCTATCAAAAAAATAGATTGATTTTTCTGAATAAATTAAAAGAATTAGATTTTCATGAAATAATTTTAAATTGTGATTGCTTAAAATAATTTTCGTTAATTTCTAATCATAAAATCTATGATTTTATGCTTAAATTTGTGAGAGGTAATTTAAGTAAAAGAGTAATTAGAGTGAAATTTACACTTCTTCCTTAATATAAAAAAACAAGAAGATTTTTTTTCTTCTCAATATATCTGTATTTTTAAAGACACTGCATTTTCTCAATTTAATTAATGTTGATTTATCTTTTCGAACATTTTTTTCTTTTTTTACATTTTTATTTAAAAAGTAAAAACAAAAGGCAAAAAAAAGAAAAAATATCAAAACATGAAAAATTTTTCAAACCAAAAAAAAATGAAATTTTGAAAAAAAAAAAAAAGAAAAGAAAAAGACATTTTTTTTATTATATTTTTTCAACATTAAATCACAGCATTGGTATATTGTTTTTGAATGAAATATTTCTAGTGTGCGTTTAACCGAAAAATAAAAGAATTGTGACTAAAAATCAGCACAAGTACAAGAATTTTTGTGTTTAATTTTCAACATTTAAGAATTCCATTATTCTTTTTGTTAAAACATTAAGGGAAGTTAACCCATAAGCCGATCTCAAATTTATTTTCATACCATTTTCTATGAAAAGTTTGATGATTGAAAGCTTGTGATTTAAGTTTTGTTGAATGTAATAATGTAAAGGTGTTCCTGAATAATTATCGGAAATATTTAGATCGCATTTTAGGCCCAGAAAAAGGTTGATTATTTCTTCGGTGATGTTTGAATTTGGTTTGGATAAGTAGCACTTGAAGTAATAGTTTTTGGTTCGGGATATGGACTTATCTTTTACCAATTGCTGGAGGAAATATTCGACTATCTGAAATTTCGGGCTAGGGTTGTACAAAAAGAAAATTGTAAGTGCTGTTCTTCCAGCAAAATCGATATTGTCAAGATCGACCTTATATTTATAAAAGAGTTCAATAATGTCCAGTGTTGGGACTTTCGTGTACTCAAAGTAGTGGTGGAAAGGGGTACGATAGTTCGAATCGCTGATATTTGGATCCGATCCGTTTTCAAATAACAGCTCCACAATTTCTTGTTTAGGGGTTCTGTGCCCAACAAAGTAGTAGTGAAGCGCACTTTTGCCCTCCTCGTTTAATTCGTTCAGATTGTTCTCTTTTGAGAGAAAAAACTCTACAACCTCTTTTTTAGGATCGGGATTGTCTCTCAAGTAGTTATGAATAAGCTTGTGGGAATAAGACGAGGATGTTTTTTTGATATCAGCTCCATGTTTGAACAGTAGCTCCAACATATCAAATTTTAAATCGTCATTCAAAAAAATGTAGTGACCAAGAATTGATTTACCACTCATCCCATGATTGTTTGGGTTGGCTCCGCTTTTTAGAATTTTCTCAACAATCGAGAAGAAGAAAGAACTTGTTTTCTGTTTTACATTTGTTTTTTCTTTTTCCTTTTCTTTTTCCTTTTCTTTTTCTTTTTCTTTTTCTTTTTCTTTTTCTTTTTCTTTTTCTTTTTCTTTTTCTTCCACTTCTTCCACTTCTTTTTCTTCTATTTCTTCTCCATTTTCTTTTCTTTTCACATTTCTTTTTTCTTCTTCATTCTTCATTTCTTTTTCCTTTCTTATGATGGTCTGAGGTTTTTGGATCTTTTGATCTTGTTTCTGTGCTTCTTCATTAAAGATCGAATAAATGGTGGTATTCTTAATTGAATAAAGATTTGAAATCTCCCATTTGACTTTTTGCATCAATGTTCTGTGTTTTGTAATTTTTCTTCTTCGTTTGTTTTTTCTTGATCCCATAATCCCAAATGTGCAATACATGTGGTACAATTGTTCTGCTGTAGGATCAAAGTCCTTCGAAAAAATCCACTGAAGAACACAGTCATAGACATCGTCTGTTCCATAAGGCTGAAAGAAACCATTCAGGTCTGTATTTAGATGGTACTTTAGAAATAGTGGTTTGAAATACGTGCTCTTTTTTGGCTTCATGGGTGTACTTGTGGAAAGGCAAATACAAGAATTGAAAGTGTAAAAAAATGTTTTTGAATTAATAAATGTGAGAGTTCATTTATTGTTGGCTTTTTAAAGGTTGAAATCGAAAAAGTGTGTGAAAATTTGCATTTGTTCGATAACATTTATCCTTATTTTTTTGAGATTGAAAAAAAAAAAAATACAAACTTACAAGTTATCTTAAAAGGATTGAGAAAAAAATAAAATATAATCTCAAAAATATCTACTGAATAATAAACCCCAACAATAGACAACCACCGAGGAAGATGTGTATTCAGATTTATTTATTATATTTAAATATATATTTCTATTTTTTCATAACAATCTTACGTCATTTCGAAAAAAAAAATTATGAAATCAATAATTCAATTCACATTAATTTTATTTTGAAGATTTGAATTTCACCTTACTATTTGGGAAAAAAGCCTAACACGCTTTTTAATTGATAAATTTAATAGAACCTGAAAAAGAAAAGTAAAATCATTAAGAAAAAACAAATTAACTTCAAATAATAATTCTGTATAATATTTTCAATCAAATCAACCAAAACAATTTTGTTCTACTTGTTTATTGTCAACATTGTTTAATTGGTTTAAGAGATCTCAAGAATAGTCTATTTTTCGAATAAATTTTTAATAATAGATCAATATTAAACCATACCAAAAGATTGTATTACAAAAACTGTTATTATATTGAATCCTCCATTATGCCTTAAGTCATTTTTATTTTTTCTTCTTTAATAATAGATCTTTCTATTCTATTTTCAGGTTCTATAATGGAAACCAATTAAAGACCTGTTTTAAATTTTTCTTCGGTTTTCCATTTTTCCCAAAACGTTTAAATTTTGCTTAATACTTTTTAGGATAAATATCGATTAAAATCATATTGATAAAGTTTTACAATATCTATATGTTCAAAAAAATACAAAATTTTCTAGTTATTTTTATTGATGTTGGTTAAATGTTGAAATTTTTGAATCTGGTAAGTAGAGAACTAAGAAGTGACTAAACTTATGTCTCATAAATCAAAGAGTATCTAGATAGGCATTTAGGCACTTTATCCTAAAATTTAAACTTAATTTCGTTTACTAAAAATATATTCCCTTTTTTTTTGTTATTTTAATTTTTTGTAAAAAAAAAATTTCCATTTGATTTAGAAATTTATCTAATAATAAAAAAGACACAATTTTCTTAAAAATAATATTTTGTCAGTTAAATGAATTCTTCGTTATATTTTTAGAAATTATCTCTTTTCATCTAGAAATAATAAAAATAATAAAAATTTTATATTATTAAGATTTTATTTTTTTTTTTAATAGTTTATCAAAAGAAAATTGGTAATTTATTTTTATTTTTTTAATTTTGAAATGATTTTAATTATTTTACAACGTTTTTTCATCATAGTTTTTTTGATTCTCAAATTTGGAAATTATTTCAGTAACATATTTTTTTTCAATTTGAAATAATTTGGTGAATCGTAGGAGTCAGATTAATTATTTTTTTTTTTTTTAATTTTTACTATTTTTTTATTTATGATTTTTTAAATTCTAGGAATAAAATAAACAATATTATTGAATAAGAGACCATAGATCAAAATTAATATCGAAGATCTGAATAATAAAGGTTGAAAAATTTAATTAACAAATATTTTAATCCCTTTTAAAAAACCTTATAAAATCATGACCGATGAAAATTGTTATTTTAATAATTGCTTCAACTAAAACACAGTCCTGTGAAAAAAATTCTGTGTCTAGGAAAAGAAAAGTATTCATTTTTACATCATTTTTCTCATAAGAAATTTTTTAACTGGTAATAATACTATAAGTATTTTTATAGTAAAAGTGAATTTAAAATATAAAAATAATTTGATTTTTGAGATATACTTTTCTAACTATGTTTTGAAAGTTGAGTTATATTGATTGTTTGAAAAAGTAACAAAAAAAAAGGACTAAAATCGATTTTTTTTTTTAGATATACTTCAATAATAAACCAATTTTGATTAAAATTTTAGATTTGATTTTGTATTCCCAAATATACACCTCTTTTTAAAAATATAACAAATCAATTCCAAATCGAAAATTGTTTCCATAGAGCGGAAAACTTACTCGAAAACCTTATTCTAGTCAGATTCAATTTTTATTTTTTTCTTTTTGGAAAACATCCAAATTTTTTCGACTTTCTCAAAAACTAATCAAATAATTACTCTTGTTAAGTGGTAAAATTTTTGGTTCTAGAATAAAACTTCAATTAAATTCTAAGAGTGATATTTTATTAAGTAAATGGGCAAAATTTTGACTTGATTTTCATTCGATTTTTCTTTTTACCAAATTGGTCATCTACGAAATAGGTTGTAATTTTTAGTCTCTATTTGAAAAAGCATTTGTTAGTTTTGTTGCCCTTCATTCGTCTTTTAACAAGAAATAACTTTTATTTTGCAATTTTTAGAAAACTATGAAGCAACACATTTTGGAATTTGATTCTGTAGATCCCAAACTTAACTCTTAAAAAAAGGTTCTGTTTTTCCAAAAAAATTGGCCTTATTGGTGTTAATTTTGAGGCAATGTGAAGGGAAATGTGAATCATTTTTTTTCTATTCGAACACTTTTTAATGTTTGATATTTATTGGGTTTTAGTTCCAATTTTCGATTTACTGATAACAGTACCTGTATTTTTTTATATTAAACGCAGAAAAATTCAACCTATTAAAGTTTGTGTTGATCCTTTTTAGAATTTTTGTTTTTATTTTGTTTTTTTTTCAACAAACCTTCCATTTTCTTATTTGTTATTTTTTCAAATAACCCTTAGTCAAGATCACAATCATGGGCTTATTGCAATTTAATTCTTCACGTGTTCAATACAATTCTGTTTTGTTTTGAGGGAACCCCTGGAATGAAGGTTCCTTGCACTATATATTTCTACAGTATAATAGTGGTACAAAACACTTTTTTGGTTTTCTATTATTTAAGATCATTTAGATTTTATTATTTGTTTCGGTTGAATAGGTTTGACAATTGATTTCTCTTGAATTTTTTTATTTGATTTATTTGTTTTCTTTCTTTTTAGATTTTTTCTTTTGTAATTCTTTATTTATTTTATTTTCCAAAGATAGTAAACCACTTATTTTCTCAATGTTCCAATTAAGCCCAACAAAAAAAACCCTTTATCAACTTTAGAGAAAGGAATTATCATTTTTAAAAGAAATTCTTTTTTATTGTTTCATTTTCCAGTAAAAAGTTTTGAATCTTTTTTGTTTCAATTTTGCTTTGGAAACTACAAAAGAAAAAATTTGAAAAATATTTTTATTTTTTGGAAATTCTCACTTTAAGAAATTTATGTTACTTTTTGTGGATAAGTAAATTTGAAAAATCTTTTCGACTCTTTTGGAAAAAAAGTAAAACAGGGAAAAAAGTTCAACACGATTTCTAATTTGGGAACCTGAATAGAGACTAAAACCGAAAAGTAAAATCAATGAAAAATAAAAGAAACCAATTAAATCCAAAGAAAAATCCATTATATTATTTTCAATCAAACCAACAAAAACAATTAAAATCCTCCTTCTTTATCAAAATCTGATAGATTGATTTTGGAGATCTCAAAATTAGAAAATTTTTTCAACAAATTTTTAATAATTGATCATTCAGAGAAAAACCCATACCAAAGTACAGTATTAAAAAAACTGTTATTGTTTTGAGTCCCCCATTTTTTCTTTATTTCTTGATTTATTCTTTTTTTCATTGATCTTACTTTTCATTTTTCAGTGAGATTACCAATTAAAAATCATGTTTCACTTTTTTGTCATGGACGGTTATTTGAAAAATAAAACCAATATCTATTGAAATACTTTTAGTTTTTGAATTATTACTCACACACAGAAACAATCAAGATTGGGTTCTTCTTATTATTTAAAAATAATCAAATTAAAAAGTATTTCTATATTGATATTTGAATTATAAATGGTAACAATTTTCACCCCTTTTTCCTTTTCCTTTACAAACAGAGTTTTTAAATAACAGTCTAATTCTTTGAGAATTCTTTTAATAAAAGAATATATGGAAAATGAAACAAAAATATTTTCCCATTTAGATTTCAAATACCAGTAGGTTTTAATTTTAATTTTACAGGTTTTAAAAAAAGTAATTTGGGAAGATTTTAAATTTAATGGCGTTTAGTTGTTTTTCTTAGATTTTTTTTGGTTAAATAAAAAGAAAAAAATTGATACAAATTCTGAGTTGAATAAAGAAATTATATTTTTTTTTTCAAAGTTACAATAAGTCCTAAATATTTTTTTAAAATTAACAAGATTTTTTATACCAAAAATTTTTACAAATTTATTTGAGAACTTAGTGGTTTTTATTTTAAAGGGTATTTTTATACACCTTCTACACACATATAGTAAGATTTCTTTTTTTTTAGAATGAAAATAATTTTTTTTAAAATAATTTGAAAATATGATGAATTTTTAAATTTTCATAAATTATGGAACAATAGATCAAATCATTCAAAAAACAAGATTTTTTATCTGAAGAATAATATTTAAAGCCAGTCTGGTATTATCTTGATCAGGTTTTTTTACTTTATTTTGAAATTTAAAGATGTATTAAATTTTTTTTAAATTTTCTTTGAATCATCAAAATATTATTTAATATTTGATTACTTGACTCTTTTTCGTGTAGGTATATTTTACCAATTTTGAGCACAACAGTTTATTTGAAATTAAAATCATTCATTCAACTCAATAAATTAATTTCTTAATAAAAAGAGGAGGGGGTCAGGCATATCCTAGTCTAAAAGATTTATATACCAATTAAATTATGAAAATCAAAATAATTATAAAATTGATCAAGAAAAAATTAAAAAAAATCATTTATTTCTTGAACTTATATTTTAATATTTAAAATAATTGCTTCTCCTTAACTGGGTTTTATTTTTAATTCTTCAGAGAAAAACTTTTAATTTTGCAAATTTTTGGAGAAACAAGTAACTTGTTATTTCCAAAGATTTTTACAAAAATGAACTTTAATTCCAATTTTTATTTAAATCCCTAGTATCAGTATAAAAACAAAAAATGACCATTTTTTTGTCATTTTTTTTCAACCTCCTTTTTCAAAAACCTCATGAACAAAAGGTTATCTTGCATGTAAAAATGATTACTATTCAAACCAAGCCAAATACTTGATTCAAAACTATAGCTTAAAGATATTCCAAAAAATTTAATTTAAAAAAAATGATAAAAAAAAAATGGCCTTTTTTTGATTTCATACTAGTACTAGGGCTTTAATTCATCAAATTCAAATTGTATTCAAGACAATATGATAATTTTTATAATTCTATTTTGAAAGAAATAAAGATTCATTTGGTGTATTTATTTGATCTTAAAATGATTTATTTTCCAAACAAATTGTCAAAACCAAAATAATTTTTGAAATTTACTTTTAAATTTTTTAACCAGATTTTCTTTTTTCTTTACGTTCAACTTTTTGTAGTTCTATGTGCCTTAGTTCCTTTTTCAATAATTCAATATTTTTACCATAACCTTTGAAAAAATATTCCTTATTTTGACTTAATTTTGATAAAAATATTGACATTGAAAAATTTGGAAAAATAATTTTGAAAAACAGTTTTTACAAAAAAAAAAAAGTACAAAAAAAATAAATAAATAAATAGGAATGGGTGAGACATCCAAGTTAGTCCCCGTTTTATCATCTTCACTCTAATTTAAGAAGATATATATGAAACAAATTGTTTAAAATATACTTTGATTGGAAAAAAAAATATTCATTCTTCATTTCAATAAGATTATTCTAAACCCCAATTCAAAATTTTTAACACACCAAAATTCGATTTGTGAAAAAAAAAACTTATTTAATCAATTCAAGAAGATTTACCAAATTAGAACCATTCGCTAATTGAAATGTTAACACTTGTTTATAAATTACAATACTCACAAAACAATAAATAAATAATTAATAATACAAATAAATTAAGGGTGTGTTAAAAATTTTGGAGAGAACAAAACTAAAAAATACATTAGTAAATTTGTAAAAATTCTATTAGGAATATTGATCAATCAAATGGTTAGATACTACCAACTAATTTTATTTGAGTTCTTCTATTTGGAACAACTCAACTTTAACCTAATATCAATCGTTGAAAAAAATTTTGACCAACGAAACAAGTTAGGTAATTCAAAAAATGAAATGTATACAAAAAACTTAAAGATGAAAAAATGGTTTTCATATTTTATAAAAAATCAAAATTATTTCCAATTTGAACGAAATTATATTATTGTGATTGTTTAGAAGGTTTTAGCTGTGTGGAAAATTTTGAATTTTAGTTTAAAAGTTGATCTTTCTTGTTTTGGTATTCAAAAAAAGGAAATATTTGCTATAAATATACATCTTATCATGTATATTTTATTGATTTATTCTTTGGACCCCCAATCACTCATTTGAACCCATTTCACTCATTTGTAACCATTTCTGGATTCAAAATAAAATTTAATAAAACCAACAATTTAATCAAAAAATAAAAAAAAAAAAAATGATGAAACAATTGAAAAATTAAAGATTCCAGTCTGATTTACTTTTATTCTTTTCGCAAATAAAGTAACCAATGATATTTTGATTTTAAAGTTTGAAGATCCTGAAATAAACAAAAATCAAAAACTTTTTTTATCATAGAGGTACTCATAATAAAAATTTTGACAAATAAAAATATCTATTTTTTTTTTCACAAACATAATGATATTTTATATTTTTACAAGTTTGTTTGTTTTTTATTGTTTATTAAATTTGTCAAAATTTTCAGAAAAAAATAAAATCTTTTTTCATTCTTTGAAAAGAAAATTCAAAAATATAAAAGTTTAAAATAATAACAAACACAAAGGTTATTACATGAAAAATCCAAAACAATTTTTTAAATTAAACATAAATATTTTGAAAATACTTTAATCAAAATCCAATTAAAATAATTAATCAAAATGCCAACTAATTATTATGATTCTTATTATTAAATATTCTTCTGTCTAACACCACAATAACCTATTCTAAAATAATAGAGAAAAATTAGAATCTGCAAAAAGGCTTTATATCGAAATGGCAAATGGATACAAATCTGATTCAAAATCCAATAATATAACAGAAATGAAAACAATTAATGGAACTGAAAACCAAACCGAAAATGAAGGCATTGATTTTTATTTGGATACATTGAATATTGATGTCAAAGTGAAGGAAATTGAAAAAAACTTTTTTCAAAAGAAATCAAGACTTTCTGAAAAATTCATTATCAAAGTTCTTATAATTCAAGTTATATGTTATAATATCCTTTTCATTATATTATATTTTGGAAGTGAATTAAAAGACCAAAAGGTATGTTCATCAGTTGGAACGGGGTGGGGAAGAATCCTTCATCTCTCTATTGTCTATACGAATATCTTTATTTTTTTGTTTTCAACATTTTTAATCCGCAATATAAAAGAAAATTTAAAGTTAAGAAGGGAAATATTTATCGCAGCATTAATATTAATTGCGTTTATTTTTTCTGTTTGGTTACCAAAATTGTCAGATAAGGTTGATTATCATTATCGATGGCCAGTGTTGTATTTGGCCTTTTTACATATATTATTAATCTTTGGGTTTCCTTTATATTTGTCATATAAATTTGAATCATCCAAAAGAAGAATGGAAGAAACAAATGACAAACAAGCAAAAAACACTTATCAAAAGTTCATTGACATTATTGAAGATCAAGATAAAGTGCAATATATTATACAATTTTCGAAGAAAAATTATTCTGTTGAAAATATTTTATTCTATCGAACAATAAAATCGTTCCAAAATGCCTGTAAAAGCAAAAAAAAAAAAATCAAAAAAAATTTTTAAAATGATGAATTCAATTTTAAATACTTTTATTATGGAAACTTCGCCTTTGGTGATTAATTTATCCAGTGGAATTCGTGAGAATACTATACAAAAATGTCAAACTATATTAAATAAAAAAAATATGAAGGCTTTGAAGAAAAAAAATCAAGATATTACAAATAAAAATAAACATGATGATCAGAATAGTGATGAAAATATTTGTAATATTTTTGATGAGGCATTAGAGGCAATTCTGAATTTAATGTATATTGATACATATCCTCAGTTTATTCAATCAAAGATATACTTTGAAATGATAATGAAAGTTGGTCAACATAATCCAGACCAAATATTGACTAATAATTATAACATTAAAAATGATGGTGGTGCTGTAGATGATGAATCTAATGATGACGATGAAAAAAATACTGATAATCATTACAACAAAGAAGAAGATATCGAAATAGACAGTATACATTCATCAAGAAATAACCGTTCAAACCAAAGTAAAATATCTAATGATTCATCCAAATCGTCAAGTTCATCAAGTTCATCTCAAGAATTTGATTAATTGAATTAATTTCTTTTGTGTAATTTATTAAAAATATTTTTATAATATCAAGAACAATAAATAATTTAATTTTAATTAATAATTTTTAAATTTGTTAAATCATAATTTGATAGTTTACCGAAAAAGAGAAATTATTTCTTAAAAAAAATTAATACTTTTTGAGAGAACCGGTATGGGCAAGTGGCAACACAAGCCAGTGTACAATCTGAAGGCCGGGGTTCTATTCCCTTAGCCATTATTTCTTATTGTTTACCATTTTCTCAAATAGCCACCACGGTGTAATTTTAATTAAAAATCGGGCTTATGCTTGTTAGAACCACTAATTCTTTGAGGAAATCGTTTGGACGAATTGAATCTTTTTGACTATTATAAAACTGAACGGAATTGGAACAAAATCCCTCTCAATTTATGAAGCGGATCTGATTTTTGGGAGAAATGACCAGCTCTCACTTGGTTCAACAATATCTCTAATTCAAATTAGGGATTCGGGCAAACAGGTGTACTTTTAGTACCCACTCTTTAATGGAAAAAAAAAAAAAAAAAAATTAATACTTTTTTAATAATAATTGAATCAAAAATTGATAAATTAATATATTTTATTTTAGGTAATACTTGTTTTATATTCACTAAGATATTTTAAACGGTATTTACTATGATTTTACAAACATGTGCCACCTTTTCAAACTTTTTTCCTTTTTCGAATTTTTAAAAAAGTGTGGAAATTTTTTGAAATTAAAGCTTTTCCAAAATTGAAAGTTTGAAAATAATTTTAACTTTAATTACTGTCAGTTTCACTTTGAAGACACAAACTTTCATCGAAAATTAAGGCACAAAAAAAAAATCTCAAATTAAGGCACAAAATTTTGGATTCTAGTAAAATAATTTGCAAAAATTAATAATTCCAAATTTTGTGTCTTAATTTGAAATTTTTTTTTGTGCCTTAAATTTGAAACTGACTGTATTAAAAATTTTTTTATTTGATCTTTCATTGTTTTATGAAAATTTAAAAAAAAATAATGAAAAAAAGTAACACAAATAGGGCAAACTTTTAAAAATAAACAAGTTTTAATAATGAAAGTAGTTAAAAAAAAATTTATCCACTTTGGAAAATACTACAGTCAGTTTCACTTTTAAGGCACAAACTTTCAACGAAATTTAAGGCACAAAAAAAATCTCAAATTAAGGCACAAAATTTAAATTCTAGTAAAATAAATTGTAAAAAAAATACAGTCAGTTTCACTTTTAAGGCACAAACTTTCAACGAAATTTAAGGCACAATAAAAATCTCAAATTAAAGCACAAAATTCAAATTCTAGTAAAAATAAATTGTAAAAAAAAAAAATCCAAAATTTGTGCCTTAATTTGAGATTTTTTTTGTGCCTTAAATTTCGTTGAAAGTTTGTGCCTTAAAAGTGAAACTGACTGTACTAGAAATATTAAAAATAATTTAATTTATCAAGAAATATACTTTTGTTAATTTTTATCTTTTCAATATTGTGAAAGTTGCCTTTTTTAATATAAGTTTTTAAATTTTTTGAATTTTTTGATATATATGAAAAAAAATGTTTCATTCTCTTTTGAAAAAATACAAAAACTTAAAAATATTACAAAATCTCTTCCTGAGTAAAGATTATAATTTTGATTTAATATCTTAGCAATTTTCATTTTAATTATTAGTATTAGAGTAATGGAAAAAAAAATACCTAACTTTAAAATAATCCTTATATATTTTTTAATTTTTAATATAAGTAAAATTTATGTATAATTTTTTAATTATTTCTTTTATTTAAAATCAAATACTTTTTTTAATTAACCAATTTTTTTTTGAACTCCATAATAAACCTACCTGAATTTCATTGAAGTGGAATGTTTATAGAATACCCATTCAATTGTTTGATAACCCAAGTAAACTATTTTCTAGTTAAATGGCCCCAGTTGTAATGGGGGGGGTGGAATCAACGGTTCTTTGTTGTTTATTATTCGACTTCTTTTTTTTTTTTTAATCTCCAAAGGCCATTTATCAAAAATAAACCCCAATTCAAAATTTTTAACATACTAAAATTCGATTTGTGAAAAAAAAAAAACTCTTTTAATCAATTCAAGAAGATTTACCAAATTAGAGCCATTCACTAATTGCAATGTTAACATTTTTTTTATAAATTATAATACCCATAAAACAATCAATAAATAATTATCAATACAAATAAAACATGGTACTACAAGGAAAATTTAAACAACAAAAATTAAAGTTAGCCAAAAGCATACATTGGATTTCAATTACTGATCTTATATAAATTATTTTTTCAAAGTTATCATAATTTTATGTAATAAAAAAAGGATAGCTATTAAACTCATGAAAATCTTTATACTCCAATTTTTAAAAAATTCCCAACTTTTGAAAAAAACACCTATTTTGGGGTATTTTTTTAATGAAAAAAGTTGAAATGAATTAATTTTTGATTAAAAATTAAGTATGAAAAAATAATAAATGTTAAAGCAATTTGCAGAAAAGAATCGGGAATGTATATAAAAACTCAAACATGGAAAAAAATAAAATGATAAAAAATATTCAAAAAACAGATAAAAAAATCAGATTTTCAATTAAATTTAGCAATATCTTTTTATTGAAATATTTTGTGCTATTTTTAAATTGAAAAATATATTTCTTTTTAGACTATTAAAAAATACTTGAAAATTATCTCTCTATTAAGTCAATTAAAAAATTCAAAAATTTTACAATTTAATATGACAAAAATATTACTGAAAAATTTCATTTTTTTTCAATTCCTATTAATATCTATTAAAGTTGTAAACCTCATTGAAAATTGTTATGTATAATAATGTTTATTATATGAGTGTATTTCAAAAATACAAAATTTAGAGATTTTTTTTTGAAAAAAATTTCCTTGTCTTGGGGTGTGTTAAAAAATTTGAAGAGAGCAAAACAAAAAAATACATTAGTAAATTTGTAAAAATTCTATTAGGAATTATTGATCGATCAAATGGTTAGATACTACCAACTAATTTTATTTGAGTTCTTCTATTTGGAACAACTCAACTTTAACATAATATCAATTGTTCAAAAGAAAAATGATCTAACAAAACAAGTTAGGTAATTCAAAAAATGAAATGAAAAGAAAAACCTAAAGATTAAAAAATGAATTTTCATTTTTTACAAAAATCAAAATCATTTGCATTTTGAACGAAATTATATTATTGTGATTGTTAGGAACGTTTTAGATGTGTGGAAATTTTTGAATTTTAGTTTATTTGATATTAGAAAAAAAATGTTGGGATAATTTGACTGTTCCAAAGTTTATTTACATTGATTAATAATCATGAAATAAGTGATTTTACGCAAAAGTTTCTGAAAGGAAAAGAGAAGGGTTTATTGATCTCTTAAAAAAGAAAATCGAAAAAAATTAAGGTAAAAGTCGCAAACTTTTTTTTCCATTTTTTAAGGATTATCTAAAAAAAGACCACGATTGGCTTCATATGGATTAAAACATGAGCGAAGTGTGTTCTTTATGTCTTGTTAACCAGAAGAAAGATCAAATTTCAAAAATTTAGGAATTGGTAATATTGATAGATTAGTTTCTTATTAGCAAACTTATGACTGAAAACCACAACCCAACCATGATCGTTCTAACTTTCATTTTTCAGAGCTAAAAATTGATTTTAAGACTATACTTCAATTAGAACGATCATGGTTGGGTTGTGTACATTAAATTTATCGAAATGCAAATTTTTCTTTGTCATTTTAAAAATAATTTAAAAATAAAAGGGGAAAAGTTAGAAGTGATTTGTTTTTTATTTGCCATTCATTTTGATTATTTGTTTTTCTCATTTGTGAAGAGGATTTTTTTTATTTTTTTTATTTTTTTATTTTTTTCTTATTTTTATTAACTTTTAATGGAATAAAAAGAAATATACAAGATGCTACATTAAATCCCCAAACCAATAGCCAACAAACAATTTCAAAGAACCGCAGCAGAACACTGTGTTAGAAAGTTTTCAAAACTGGAACCCAAAATTCCCAAAAAATTACAAAACAAAAAATCAAATGATCCACAACAAAAAAAGTCCAGAAAAAACTCACAAGACTCTACATTATATTCCACTCATAACTTGCACATACCTCCAAAAAACTGAACTTACAATATTCTTACAGTCAGTTCCACTTTTAAGGCACAAACTTTCAAAGGAAAGTTAAGGCACAATAAAAATCTCAAATTAAGGCACAAATTTTGTAATTTATTTTTTTACATTTATTTTACTAGAATCTGAATTTTGTGACTTAATTTGAGATTTTTTTTTGTGCCTTAAATTTCGTAGCAAGTTTGTGCCTTAAAAGTGGAACTGACTGTAGAACGGAAGATACATTTATTATTAAAATTAGAAAAAATACTTGGTTTTCACCCTAATACTATTCTCTAATCTAGTTAAAAAATCTTACAGGGGGTTCTTTTCCTTTTTTTTAATAAATAAACTTTTCTTTCTTTTTTCTTTTTACTTATTTTCTTTTCGTTTTTTTTTATTTAATTTTTTTGATTTTTTTTCTAAAACAATTTTTTATGTGTTCTTTTCTAAAAAAAAACACCCTTTTGTTGGAAATGATAAAATCAAATATCGTCAATTTGGCTTTGAAAAGAAAAAACAATTTATTTTTCATTTTTTTGGGGTTGCCAAAAATTAGATGCGCTGAAAAAATGACAAAAGAATTTAAAAATTCAAAAAATGTTTTTACCTTCTAAAAAGTGCAAAAAAATTCTGAAAAATTTTTGCAGTTTAGGTTTCTGGTTAATTGAAAAAGATAAAGAGTCTAAAACTATGATGTTTTAACCAACGGTATCCCCAAAATGGCCTTTTTTTAGATTGTCCTTTTATGGTTTTTTCTTCGAAAATCTTCTTCAAAAAAATATACACAAGTACTGTAGTCAAAATAAAGCGTGCAAAAAAATATAAAGCGTGCTTCAAAATAAAAAGCGTGTTCTTTTGTTATAGAAAGACCCCTACATTAACCAATCAAAGAAACTGTATAATAAACCCTAAAAAAACATGGTATTGGTTTCTTAAAGTTCTATATTTAAAAAGAAATTCTAAAAATAAAGGATCAAATTGGAAAATTTTTCTTAAAAAATAGAGTAAATTTTTTAGAAAATTTTAATAATAAAAAAAACAAAAAATTTCAAAAAAATTGAGAATATTATCGAAAATTTTCAACTCTTTGCATTAATAATTTAAATTTTACTGAAAATAACCAGACGTTTCAAAATTGATTTGGGCTCAGGTATACTATTTGGTAGTAGATTGGATGTTGTCTTGGGTCAAGAATAAAAAAAATCACGGATAATATTTTGAAACACGGATAGAGTTATTGTGCACGCATTATTTTGATCACTGTATATACCAAAAGTTAAAATTAAATTTCCCTTTCAGACGTGTCTAATGAATGAGTTTGGAATTAATTTCTTGTTATTTGATATTTTGAAGTAAAAATGTTTTCTGTTGGGTTAGTTTATTTTTTTACTAATAAATTTCACTTCTAAAAAGAAAACTGAATATTAAAAAATTCTCTAAGAAGAACTTTTTATTACAATTCGCAGAAGTCTGAAAAAGAATCTATTTAGGCCGAATAAATTTGTCAATTCCTTAATTTTTTACAAATGTTAAAACAGAAAAAATTGAATATTTTACCAACAGTACATTTGATTAAAATCCAACTGTTTCACCCCATTCGCCAGGTTATCGATTTTTGGGTTTAAAAGTATACCTTCAATTAAATTCTAAGAGTGATCATTTAAAAAGTAAATGGTCAAACATTTCGACTTGATTTTCATACGATGTTTCTTTTAACTAAATTGGTCTTACTTCAAAAGGTTGTAATTTTTAGTCTCTATTTGAAAAAGCTTTTCCCGAATTTTGTTGCCTTTCATTCGCCTTTTAACAAGGAATAACTTTTATTTTGCAATTTTCGAAAACTCGTAATTAACACATTTTGGAATTTGATTCTGTAGATCCCAAACTCGACCCTTAAAAAAATGGTTCTTTTTTTCCAAAAAAATTGGCCTTATTGGTGTTAATTTTGAGGCAATGTGAAGGGAAATGTCAATCATTTTTTTTCTATTCGAACACTTTTTAATGTTTGATATTTATTGGGTTTTAGTTCCAATTTTTGATTTACTGATAGCAGTACCTGTATTTTTATTTATTAAACGCAGAAAAATTCAACCTATTAAAGTTTGTGTTGATCCTTTTTAGAATTTTTGTTTTTATTTTGTTTTTTATTCAACAAACCTTCCATTTTCTTATTTGTCATTTTCAAATAACCCTTAGTCAAGATCACAATCATGGGCTTATTGTAATTTAATTCTTCACGTGTTCAACACAATTGTGTTTTGTTTTATAGGAACCCCTGGAATGAAGGTTCCTTGCACTATATATTTCTACAGTATAATAGTGGTACAAAACACTTTTTTGGTTTTCTATTATTTAAGATCATTTAGATTTTATTATTTGTTTCGGTTGAATAGGTTTGACAATTGATTTCTCTTGAATTTTTTTATTTGATTTATTTGTTTTCTTTCTTTTTAGATTTTTTCTTTTGTAATTCTTTATTTATTTTATTTTCCAAAGCTACTATATCACTTATTTTCTCAATGTTCCAATTAAACCCAATCAAAAAAACCCTTTATCAACTTTAGAGAAAGGAATTATCATTTTTAAAAGGAATTCTTTTTTATTGTTTCATTTTCCAGTAAAAAGTTTTGAATCTTTTTTGTAACATTTTTTCGTTTGAGAAATAAAAAAGAAAAATTTGAAAAACATTTTTATTTTTCTGAAATTCTTGCTTTTCTTAATTTGTGATAGCTTGTATGGACAATTAATATTGAAACTTCTAATCTTATTGGGGAAAAACAAGAAAAAAAAATAATTTATTTAATTGAAAATACTGGTGTTTGAATTATAAATGGGAAAGAATATTTCACTTCCTTTTCATATTTTTCTTTTATAAATTTAGTTCTCAAAGAATTAGTGGGTTATCGTTATACGGGTTCTGTTTGAAAAAGAAAAATGAAAATGAAGTGAAAATTATTCCTATTTAGATTTCAAATACCAGTAAGAAAAAATTGATCAGAAATTTTATTCAAAGTATTGAAAAAAATACCCTGACATGAAAATAATCCATGAAAGTATTCTAAATTGTAAATATTAGGAAAATTGTAATGTTTAATTTTATCTATCTAACTCAACAAATTTTTTACCAACACCCAGTAATAAAACTAACATAAAGTTCACTAAAGAGTAGGTGTCTATATAATACTCATTTCATTTTTTGATAACCAAAAGTAGATCTACTTATTCTGAAAAACAATTGAGTTTTATTAGAGGTTTTCTAGAATTTGGAAAATGATATTTTTATTCTTGGTTTTTTGATTGAATATTGTTTTGAACAAGTCTAATTTAATTAGTAATTCATTCTAATAAGTGGACAGGTTATAATTTTCAAAAGTTAGATTCTTAAAAAACAGGATTTGATTTAAAATAAAAGAAATTACATACTGCCAGTTCCACTTTTAAAACACAAACTTTCAATGAAAATTAAGGAACAATAAAAATCTCAAATTAAGGCACAAAATTCAGATTCTAGCAAAATAATTTGTCAAAAAAAAAATTACAAATTTTGTGCCTTAATTTGAGATTTTTTTGTTTCTTAAATTTCGTTGAAAGTTTGTGTTTTAAAAGTGGAACTGACTGTGATAATTTCCCTGATCTTAACAATTAAAAACCCTTTCATGGATTATTTTCATGCCCGGGTATTTTTTTCAATATTATACAATAATTTATTAAATGTCTTAAAATTTAATAGATTTTGTGATATTTCTTTTCCATTAATCAGAGTTAAAATAACCAACTTTTATTATTCAAATTAGTTTTTTGTGAATATTTCTATATTTTTTTTAATATAATTAATAATTTGAAATAGTTTTCTATGTTTGAAAGTAACAAAAATTTGTAAAATAATAACAAAACTTGATATTTTTAATCTTTGGGTCATTACTAAAACACAGAAATCATCAAGATTGGGTTCTTAATTACTAATTAAAAATAATCAAATTAAAAAGTATTTCTTTAGGTTTTAATTTAAATTTTACATTTTTACAAAAATTTATTTTGTGAAGATTTTTTGATTTAATGTTTGGTTGTTTTACAAATATTTTTTTTATTTAGAAAAAAATTGATAAAAATTCTCAGTTGAATAAAGAAATTACTCCTCGGGCGAAAAAAAGTGAAATAGGGAAAAAAGTTCAACATGATTTTTAATTGGGGACATGACTGAAAAAGAAAAGTAAAATCAATTAAAAATAGAAGCAACAAATTAACTTCAAAGAATAACTCATTATATTATTTTCAATCAAATCAACAAAAACAATTTAAATCTCCTTGATTATGGAAATCTGATCAATCGATTTTGGAGATCTCAAAAATAGTAAATTTTTTCAATAAATTTTTAATGATATATCAATCAAAAGAAAAACCCAGACCAAAAAATCGGATTAAAAAAAAAAACTGTTATTGTACCGCATACTCCATTTGGTCTTTAATTATTTAGTTTTTCTTTTATTAATTGATCTTACTTTTCATTTTTTCAAAGACTCTATTAAGGTTCCCAATTAAAAACATCGTTAAACTTTTTTTCCTGTTTATTTTTTTTTCACAAATGGTTATATTATTCTAAAAGTTTGAAATAATTATTGGATTTTTTTGAAATTAATTGGGTTTAGTTGTTTTTCTTAGATTTTTTTTCGTAAAGAAAAAGAAAAAAATTGATACAAATTCTGAGTTGAATAAAGAAATTAGAGGTTTTGATGATAACATGATTAATTCACGATAAAGTTGCAAAAATCGCGATAATTTCAATCAAATCGCGATAATATAAGAAAATTGCGATATTCAATATTATCGTGATAATATAACAAATCGCGATAATTACTAAAATCGCGATAATTATTTTAAAATCGTGATAAATGCCAAAATATCGCGATTAAAAAGTAATCGCGATAAAAGAGTTGATGGGTTTTTGGGTTAATTCAGAAATATTTAAACAAAACAATTTTTTTTGATCAAAAAATAGCTTAGGTGAAAAAAAGTCATTCTTTGAAAAAACAACAAAAAAGATACTTGATCCAATCAAGGATCAGATCCAAGAGTTTTATTGTGTTTTCATTTTATTTGATTGACAAACCTATCGATCCTTTAAGATCAACAACAATAAGAAATAAATAGAAATAAATATTTTTTCAGTTAATCGTGGTGTTGTAAATTGAGTTGAATAAAAGACCTTCTAAAACAACCAACCCTTTGTCCGTTCTTTAAAGAATGTGTTCTTGGGTTAAAAGATTTTCAATATTTTACGAAAGCTAAAAGGGGTAGGTAAACTTTTCATTAGCTTTCACAACACCCTTGTCAGATGATCACCAATTATTAAGATTTTTTATCGATTTGTCTCCTTGTTCTTTTTCTTCTTTGGGTATCTTTGTATTGGACAGAAAACACAATTCGAGCTTAGAGGTTTTTGTTTGATCGATCACCAATAAGAAGGAAAATTATTCTTTATTCTTTTTTGCTATTTAAAATTGTGAAGGTAACAACTCCATTGTAAGAAAACGCATCTATTTTATATTCAATTATATTGTTGGAATGGGTAATTATTAGTTTGATCATAAAATTTGTTTGAGATTTTATATTTTGTTAAAAAAAAAAATGAAAAGAAAACAATTTTTTTACAGAACAAACCAAACTCATGGCCCTTACAAAAACTTTATGTCTTTCAAAACTTTCAAACACATGAAGATAGTACAAAACTCTTACAAACACATTCAAACATTTCTGAAGGGGGAAAGTGTTGTAAAAGTCTCAAGACCTTGTAAAACTCTTCTGATTTTTTGAAGGTGATCTCAAAAAAATAATTTTTCATTTTTTTGCGATAATGTGAATATCGCGATAATGTTGAAGATCTCGATAAAGTTGGACTAATCACGATTTTTAATAATATCGCGATTTTATTGTTAATATCATGATAATATATGTTATCATCAAAACCTCTATTATATTTTTTTTTTCAAAGTTACAGTAATTCCTAAATATTTTTTCAAAATTAAGAAGTTTTTTTATGATCCCAAAAATTTTTACAAATTTATTTGAGCACTTAGTGGTTTTTATTTTAAAGGGTATTTTTATACACCTTCTACAAAAATATAGTAAGATTTCTTTTTTTTTAGAATGAAAATAATTTTTTTTAAAATAATTTGAAAATATGATGAATTTTTAAATTTTCATAAATTATGGAACAATAGATCAAATCATTCAAAAAACAAGATTTTTTATCTGAAGAATAACATTTAAAGCCAGTCTGGTATTATCTTGATCAGGTTTTTTTTACTTTATTTTGAAATTAATCTTATTTCTGTGAATTTTTTCGATTTCTTCGTAATCATCAAAATATTATTTAATATTTGATTACTTGACTCTATAGGGTGCAGATATATTTTACCAATTTCGAGTACCACAGTTTATTTGACATTAAAAACATTTATTCAACCCAATAAATTAATTTCTTAATAAAAAGAGGAGGGGGTCAGGCATATCCTAGTCTAAAAGATTTATATACCAATTAAATTATGAAAATCAAAATAATTATAAAATTGATCAAGAAAAAATAAAAAAATCATTTATTTCTTGAACTTATATTTTAATATTTGAAATAATTGCTTCTCCTTAACTGGGTTTTATTTTTAATTCTTCAGAGAAAAACTTTTAATTTTGCAAATTTTTGGAGAAACAAGTAACTTGTTATTTCCAAAGATTTTTTCAAAAATGACTTTTAATTCCAATTTTTATTTAATTCATCAAATCCAAATTTGGTTCAAGAAAATATGATATTTTTTATATTTCTAAACCCCGTTCCAAAAATTTGGACACACCCAAAATCAAAAATAGGCAAAAAAAAACCCAATTTATTGTATTTTTCCAAATCTAATATAAAATCACATTTAAGTTACCCAGTATTAATGTTTTACGAAGTAACCGTTTTAATCCAAATAAAAGAAAAAAAATAAAAAACTGAAAAATAAAAACAGATATGTCCAAAATAATGAAACGAGCTGAACAAAAAATGTATTGGTAAATTTGTTGAAATTTCACCAACAATTGTTGATCGATCAAATGGTAAGATACCATCTACCAATTGTATGTGATTTTCCAATTTAACAAACTCAACACTAACCTTCTATCAACCATTGAAAAAAAATTTCGAAATCTAACGAAACAGATTACGTAACTGCAAAAAAGGAAATGAAAACAAAACAAAAAAGATAAAAAATGAAATTGTTTGTAAAATCAAAATTCTTTCCAATTTGAATTTAAAGGACAGTAATGATGTACTTTCCACTGTTTAAACTGTGTCCAAATTTTTGGAATCTAGTTTATTTTCAGAAATAAATATTCATTTGGAGTTTTTTTTTGATATCAAAATGATTTATTTTCCAAACAAATTGCCAAAACCAAAATAAATTTGGAAATTTGCTTTTAAATTTTTTAACCAGATTTTTTTTTTCTTTGGGTTGAACTTTTTGTAGTTCTATATGTTTTAGTTCATTTTTCAATGATTTAATATTTTTATCATAACCTTTGAAAAAATATTCCTTATTTTGACACAATTTTGATAAAAATATTGACATTGAAAAATTTGTAAAAACAGTTTTTACAAAAAACAAACAATAAATAAATAGGAATTGGGGGACCTTCAAGTTAGTCCCCGTTTTATTCTCTCCACTCTAATTTAAGAAGATATATATCAGAAAAAAAATTGTTTAAGGGACTAGTCTCTATTAATTTTTTTTTTGACCAATAACTAAATAAGGAATCCTTATCTTGAAATATGTTTAAAATTGAAAATAGACAGGTTTTTTCAATGTTAGAACTTTTAGTTCTTGTTTTTTTAAAATTTTACAATTCTGTCAAAAAAAGTGAATTTTAAAATTTTTTTTTTGAAAAAATATCTTGAATGGATGAAAATTTTTTGATTAATTTTGGATTTAATTATTTTCTCAAAAATAATATTTATTCTCATTTTATAAAAACGAAAAAATAATTTAAAACTAGTAAATATTTTCTCTTTCACTTCTGTTCATCCAACTTGACTCTATAAAGAACTCAATTTGTTATATCAATAATTCCTGTTTTAAAAAATAGTTCTTATTTTTTTCTTTGATTTTTTTCGACTCTGACAAAAACTTTTGGAATGATAATTTGGGAACACTTAAAAAAACTTCAAATTCAACAAAAACAAAAGAATGTAAACTGAAAAAGTAGATTCATGAAAAAAAAAGAATGTTACAAGAAAAGAAAGAAAATATTTTATTTTGAGTAAAGCATATATTGCATATTTTTTTCGAATCAAACTGTTTTTTCATGCAGATTCAAAAAAACCTTTTTAGGTTTATTTTTCAAACTATTTTTCTAGGTCTTCTATAAACCCAACAAGGTTTTGCTTTCTTGCTCATATTTTTTTTTATTTTTTGTATTTTTTCGAAAAGTTGAAAAAAAGCAACTTTCAAAAAAGTGAAAAAATCGAAAAATTTTTTATTTCTATAAACACAATAACTAAATTTAATGAATGTCATTTAGCAAGATTTCATTAATATATAAAGAAGTTTTTCACTTTGATTTGAAATCTAAGTAATTGGCAAAAAAAATTTCTAAATCTCTATGAAATTTACCTAAAAAAAATTTAATATAGACTAGTCCCTTAAAATATACTTTGATTGGAAAAAAAAACTATCATTCTTCATTTCAATAAGATTATTCTAAAAGTTGATCTTTCTTGTTTCGGTATTCAAAAAAATAAATATTTGCTATAAATATACATCTTATCATGTCTATTTTATTGATTTATTATTTGGACACCCACAGTCACTCATTTGAACCCATTTCACTCATTTGTAACCATTTCTGGATTCAAAATAAAATTTAATAAAACCAACAATTTAATCAAAAAAAAAAAAAAAAAAAAAAATGATGAAACAATTGAAAAATTAAAGATTTCAGTCTGATTTACTTTTATTCTTATCACAAATAAAGTAATCAATGATATTTTGATTTTAAAGTTTGAAGATCCGGAAATAAACAAAAATCAAAAACTTTTTTTATCATAGAGGTACTCATAATAAAAATTTTGACAAATAAAAATATCTATTTTTTTTTTTCACAAATATAATGATATATTATAATAATTTTATTATTTTGACCTTTTAAATGTGTCAAAATTTTCAGGAAAATTAAATCTTATTTCATTCTTTGAAAAGAAAATTCAAAAATAGAACAAACACAAAGGTTGTGAAATGAAAAATCCAAAACAATTTTTTAAATTAAACATAAATATTTTGAAAATACTTTAATCAAAATCCAATTAAAATAATTAATCAAAATGCCAACTAATTATTATGATTCTTATTATTAAATATTCTTCTGTCTAACACCACAATAACCTATTCTAAAATAATAGAGAAAAATTAGAATCTGCAAAAAGGCTTTATATCGAAATGGCAAATGGATACAAATCTGATTCAAAATCCAATAATATAACAGAAATGAAAACAATTAATGGAAATAAAAACCAAACCGAAAATGAAGGCATTGATTTTTATTTGGATACATTGAATATTGATGTCAAAGTGAAGGAAATTGAAAAAAACTTTTTTCAAAAGAAATCAAGACTTTCTGAAAAATTCATTATCAAAGTTCTTATAATTCAAGTTATATGTTATAATATCCTTTTCATTATATTATATTTTGGAAGTGAATTCAAAGACCAAAAGGTATGCTCATCAGTTGGAACGGGGTGGGGAAGAATCCTTCATCTCTCTATTGTCTATACGAATATCTTTATTTTTTTGTTTTCAACATTTTTAATCCGCAATATAAAAGAAAATTTAAAGTTAAGAAGGGAAATATTTATGACAACATTAATATTGATTGCGTTTATTTTTATTGTTTGGTTACCAAAATTGTCAGATAAGGTTGATTATCATTATAGATGGTCAGTATTGTATTTGGCCTTGTTTCATAACCTATTAATCTTTGGGTTTCCTTTATATTTGTCATATAAATTTGAATCATCCAAAAGAAGAATGGAAGAAACAAATGACAAACAAGCAAAAAACACTTATCAAAAGTTCATTGACATTATTGAAGATCAAGATAAAGTGCAATATATTATACAATTTTCGAAGAAAAATTATTCTGTTGAAAATATTTTATTCTATCGAACAATAAAATCGTTCCAAAATGCCTGTAAAAGCAAAAAAAAAAAAAATCAAAAAAAAATTTTTAAAATGATGAATTCAATTTTAAATACTTTTATTATGGAAACTTCGCCTTTGGTGATTAATTTATCCAGTGGAATTCGTGAGAATACTATACAAAAATGTCAAACTATATTAAATAAAAAAAATATGAAGGCTTTGAAGAAAAAAAATCAAGATATTACAAATAAAAATAAACATGATGATCAGAATAGTGATGAAAATATTTGTAATATTTTTGATGAGGCATTAGAGGAAATACTGAATTTAATGTATACTGATACATATCCTCAGTTTATTCAATCAAAGATATACTTTGAAATGATAATGAAAGTTGGTCAACATAATCCAGACCAAATATTGACTAATAATTATAACATTAAAAATGATGATAGTACTGTAGATGATGAATCTAATGATGATGATGACGATGATGATGATGATGAAAAAAATACTGATAATCATTACAACAAAGAAGAAGATATCGAAATAGACAGTATACATTCATCAAGAGATAACAGTTCAAACCAAAGTAAAATATCTAATGATTCATCCAGTTCATCAAGTTCATCAAGTTCATCTCAAGAATTTGATTAATTGAATTAATTTCTTTTGTATAATTTATTAAAAATATATACTTTTCATCAATTTTGGTATTTTTTATTTTTTCTAATTCCCAGTTAACATCATCAAAAATAATATTAATTCTTATGTGAATCGTAAAAATTGAATGGAAAATGTTGATCAATAAACTAATAAAGAAAAAAAATACCAAAGAGAATAATCTTAAACATTTTTTGTTTTTTGTTCTAAACATATAATTAAAAATCTATTAATTTGGAATTGAATGAAGAGTTACTTATTGAAAATTGAATTTAACAAGATTAAAAAAGTTTAGATACTCTGTTTTTTGATCATAAGATATTTATAAAATAGATTTGTTTCGAAAAACTAAATGACTTGAAATTCAACAATTTTTTGAAAGATAAGAAAATATTTATTTATTATGAACTAATTTTTTTTTGGAAAACAAACATTTTAATTTCCAATTCTAAAGGATAAAAAGGTTATTTAGTTGGAACTAAGACTGGAAAACAGGATTTAATTGCTTTTTTTGAAAACAAATTTGTTAAAAAAAAATTCAATCTTTAATAGATATAGGATATTTGTAAGCTTGTTTCCATTAATTAGATTTACTGTTTGAGATTATTTATCATAAAGTGGGGGTTAAAAAGTAAACAAAATTCTAAGATTTTTACACAGTTTAAAGAGTCAAAAGAATAATAATAATACCCTTTACATTCAATGTGGGAATAATTTTGAATTTACAAACTATTTTATTTTTTGTCTTTTTTATTTTCTTTTATTTTCCTTTTTTTCAGTTATTTAATCAGCTCGTTTAGATCTGAAATTATAATTTAATGGTTTTCCGAAGGTTATGTTGAGCTTTTTCAATAGAAAAACTCAGACACAATTAGCGATGTTATCTTATCATTTGATGGATCAACATTTTTTTGGTGAAATTTCAACAAATTTACCAAAAACACTTTTTTTTGAAACTTGTTTCATCACTTTTACAAACCAATTTTTTTTTTTTTCCTTTTAATATTTTTTTCTTTTTATTTGGATCAAAATTATTACTTATAAAAACATTTTTACTTCGATAACTTTAATGTGGTTTAATATTATGTTTATTCAAATAAAATAAATTAAGGGACTAGTCTATATTAAATTTTTTTAGGTAAATTTCATAGAGATTTTGCATTTTTTTTGACAATTACTCAGATTTCAAATCAAAGTGAAAAACTTCTTTATATATTAATGAAATCTTGCTAAATGACATTCATTAAATTTAGTTATTGTGTTTATAGAAATAAAAAATTTTTCGATTTTTTCCCTTTTTTGAAAGTTGCTTTTTTTCAACTTTTCGAAAAAATACAAAAAATAAAAAAAAATATGAGCAAGAAAGCAAAACCTTGTTGGGTTTGTAGAAGACCTACAAAAAATAGTTTGAAAAATCAACCTGAAAGGGTTTTTTTGGATTTGAATGAAAACATAGTTTGATTCGAAAAAAATATACAATATATGCTTTACTCTTAATAAAAGATTTTCTTTCTTTTCTTGTACCATTCTTTTTTTTCATGAATCTACTTTTTCAGTTTACATTCTTTTGTTTTTGTTGAATTTGAAGTTTTTTTAAGTGTTCCCAAATTATCATTCCAAAAGTTTTTGTCAGAGTCGAAAAAAATCAAAGAAAAAAATAAGAACTATTTTTTAAAACAGGAATTATTGATATAACAAATTGAGTTCTTTATAGAGTCAAGTTGGATGAACAGAAGTGAAAGAGAAAATATTTACTAGTTTTAAATTATTTTTTCGTTTTTATAAAATGAGAATAAATATTATTTTTGAGAAAATAATTAAATCCAAATTAATCAAAAAATTCTCATCCGTTTAAGATCTTTTTTCAAAAAAAAAATTTTCAAAAGTCACTTTTTTTGACAGAATTGTAAAATTTTAAAAAAACAAGAACTAAAAGTTCTAACATTGAAAAAACCTGTCTATTTTCAATTTTAAACATATATCAAGATAAGGATTCCTAATTTAGTTATTAGACAAAAAAAAAATTAATAGAGACTAGTCCCTTAATATTTTTTTATCTATTTTTGATTTTGGGTAGATCTAAGTGTTTGGGATGGGGTTTATAATATAAACCATTTTACAGTCAAAGTTACCTTTTTATAATGAAGTGAATTACATGTTTTTAAATCCTTTATCTAGAATTCAAAATGTATATATATTTGGAAATTTTCAAAATTGAAAACCTTTTTTCAGATTATTTAATGTTTTGATGTTTCGATTTTTTTTTATACATTATACATTTGCAAATTTTTTTTAATTATTGAAATATCACAAGTCACTTGGTAAAAATATGTTATTTGAATGTTATTGAATAATCTATTATATTGATTGTAGAAAAATCATATTGAGCGCTATTGGAATTTACTACCATCTTCAATCCAAGTTCAAAATGAACATTGATGTTTTTCTCTAGTTTACCTTATAATTTTAGTTTTTCAATTTTGAACTAAATTTTTAGATTTATTAGTTTTATTTTAGTTCTATAACAATTATTTTTGTATAGGTTTTATTCTATTTATTTCTTATTTTTTCTTCAATTGTCAACTATATAAAATAATTGATATTTGAAAAAAATGTATTTCACTTTTACTTAAACAAATTTTATTCTGAAAAGAAAGCCAATATAATTTTAATGTTTGGTAGTAGTTAAATTTTAACCTTTTTTGATTAAAGATAATTACAAAAAAAAAGAGATATTTAAAATCTCAAGTTAGAGAAAGAATAGTTTAATTTCCATTTTGTTTTTAAAATTGTGTTATTTTGACGATGGGTATTTTATTTGACACCTAATAAACTGATTTTTATTTAGTAGAATAATTTCAATTTAATTTATTTTTTTGTTTTTTTAATATAAAATTATTTTCTTTCTTTGGGCAAATTCTTTAGATGAAGAACCAAATTCACACCTTTTTTGGCTGATCTTTAAATAGTTTTGTTTTTTTAGTAAATAAAAAAATCATAAAAATGTGCAAAATATTTTTATTATTTCTCAATTTTCAACAAAATTTTCTGGCGTTTAATTGAAGCTAAATCGGGAATCAAATGTTGAGCTCAAAAATATACTGATCAAATTTAGGAGTATATATTTATTAAAACAAATTCTTTAAAAATAATCATTATCACCTATATTAAGACATAAACTCTTTTTTAAGTCAAAGGTTTCCGTTTTATTTTAGAAATAAAACATATTCTATGAGTTTTAATCATTATTCTTCTCAAAATAAATTTTCAATTATTAAATCTGATCATTTTTGACTAATTTAATTAATTTTTTTTTTGTTTTTGCTTTTTCAATTTTTAATTTTTTTTTTTTTTTTTTCTTTCTAAATTAATCAAACAGAGTTTTTTTCTTTTTTTCTTTTCATTTTTTATATTTGATTTTCTTTCCCGATTATTTCAATTAAAAGAAACAAAAAAAATGCTTTAAAACACATTATTACATTTAAGAAAATTGAGACTTTGTAAATTCTTTTTGTATGAATTCGTTTAAAATTAAAAAATCTTATTGTCAACAATTTTAATTTCCTAAAGAAAATGGGAAATTTTGCCCGAGATGTTCCACTGAAATGCACCCAAAATTTTTTTTAACATTTTTTTCTTGAAATTTATGGTTTTCAGGTATTTTTTTTTATGAAATTCAACTCTAATCCGAAGTTTATTGATTTTCTTCTTTCTAAAAAAAAGTAGTTTAATTTTTTATGTTAAAAATAAAGTGACATTTTCATTTTTGGCTGGGCCCCTTGGAGTGATGGCGTTTATTTCTAATCTCTAGAACGATAAATAATTAATTTTTATTTGTATTTTTTCATTTGTTTAAACATAATTTGATGATGTCCCCTAAAAAGGAAATTTTTTATTAAATAAATTCATTCCTTTTAATTATTAATTGAACCAAAAATTTTTAAATTGATATATTTTATTTTAGGTAATTCTTATTTTATATTCACTAAGACATTTAGAAGTATTTACTTTGATTTTAAAAATATGTTAAACCTTTTCAAACTTTGATCTAATTTCGAATTTTTAAAATAGTGTAGAATTTTTTTAAAATTAAAACTTTTCCAAAATTGAAAGTTTCATCAAATTTTGATATTTTTTAATTAAAATTTTTTATTTGATCTCTCATTATTTTAAAGTGAAAATTTAAAAAAAAAATTAATGAAAAAATGTAACACAAATATGGCAAACTTTTAATTTTAAACAAGTTTTTAATAATGAAAGTAGTTAAAAATTTTTTTCACCATTTTTGAATATATCTACTGTATAAATATCAAAAAAAAGTTAATTCATCAAGAGATAGACTATTGTTAATTTTTATATTTTCAAAATTGTTAAAGTTGGTTTGTTTAATATAAGTTTTTAAATTTATTGAATTTTTTGATATAAATGAAAAAAAATATTTTATTCTCTTATGAAAAAATACAAAAACTTAAAAATATAAAAAAACATCCTAATGGGTAAAGATTATATCATTGATTATATATCTTTAATTTTATGTATCTAATTATTAGTATTATAATTTATTTGCTTATTTTTTTATTTTAAATATAAAGGACTTTTTAAAAAGTAAAATTCAGGGTATTTTTTTACAAAATTTTATAAATTAGGGAATTGAAGAAATCTTTATTAATTCAAGATAACATTTAAAAAACTGTGAGAAAGTTTTTAAAATTATGTTAAATTATTTATGATAATATATAACCCATAATATCATCCTGATAAATGAATATTTTAAATATTACCAATGCCACATTTAATAAACAAAATTTCAACACAAATTGATGGAAAAAGAAAATTCCAAATTAAGAAACAAAATTAAAAGTTTAATATATATAATTTTCGAAAACTTTTATTTAAATACAGCCAGTTCCACTTTTAAGACAGAAACTTTCTATATAATACTGCACAATAAAAATCTCCAATTAAGGTATAAAACTCAAATTTGAGGAAAATAATTAGTATTAAAAAACAATTTCTAAAAATGTGTGTTAATTTGAGATTATTTTTGTGCCTTAATTTCGGTTTAAAGTTTGAACTTTAAAGTGGAACTAGCTGTAATAGAAATTACTTGAAAAAACAAAAGAAAAAATTGTAAAATAATTTCCTTTTATTACATTGCGAATTAAACAAACAAAAACTTTTTTATTAGATAAAATATTCAGTTCTAAATCAAAAAAAAAAAAAAAAATCAAAAATAATATCTTTTTAAAATTATTAAAAGATATTAAAATAATCTTCAAAATTGTAAATTTTATTTTTGGTTGAATTTTTCTATTAGTAAAGATTCCAATAATACTAATCTAAATTATGAATTTTTCAATTTTAATTAATACAAATCTTGGAAAATAAGTTCTGATCTAGGATATCTTATTCAATAATCTTGTTTTTTTATGCCTAGATTTTATAAAGCCACAAATTAAAAAAATAGTAAAAATTAAAAAAAAAATTAATTTATTAATCTCGCTGGAACTATTGGCGATATCATCTATATTTGTAAAAAAATAATTGTTGAAAAAAATTTACAAATTTGACAATAAATAAATAGTATTTTTTTTTATCAAATTTAATATCTATATTTTTTTATTTTTAAATTATTTAGATTCAAATATAGATATATATATATATATATATATATATATATATATATATATTAGTAATCACCGATAAAACAAATTTTATATGCGATGTTACAATATCTTTGTAATGGATAAATTATTTAATCAAGTATTTTAGGCAATATTTGGGTACAAAGATTCCCAAAAAATTTCCACAGTAAAGAATGATATTTTCTAATCATTAAAACTTTAGAGTTTTTAATGTGTAGAGAAACTTTTCAAAAAAAAAAAAAAAAATTTATTTTGACAAAATTTGAAAAAATAATAAAATCAGAATAACCAAAGAAAAATGTTTCAAATCTTGAAAATTTTTTTTCAGGTTATTTTTTTATTATAGGTAACTATACAATTTTTAATTATAAAATTTTCTTTCAAAGATAATTCTTTATAAATTCTATATCTAATAATCCTTTGATAATAATTCAAATTAAAATTTTTGTTTGAAAGGCAGTTAGTATATTTGGGGTTCTAAGGGATAGATATTGAATTACAAACAAGAAAGATATTTTAAAAAGAAATATTTTATTTTTTTTTTAAAATTAAATTTCCATATAAAATCAATAATTAGATAATATAACTCATCTTTGTATACACCAAATAGGTAAATAATTCCATTAAAAAGAAAAGAAAAAATACCTAAAAAAAACATACTGGTATTTGCTTAATATATGAGAAAAAAAATTAAATAGCAAAGTCTCAAATATTTGTTCATTTAAAGAAACAATTAACTATTGTGTAAAAATATTTCGAGGTAGAGTTGTACCCTGATATTAATCAAATATAATCATCATTTATAAATGGGTTATTTATTGTTTGTATGGATACCTTTGAAGTTTGCAAGGGAAGGGTTTCTTCCGTTTCAAGATTGTTTAGTATTCCATTTGTGATCATTTGGCGTTCCCACACAAGATCAATTCCTGTTTTGCCCCTTTCAAGTTCTTTTATTACGTTGCACAGTTCAAAGCTTCTTGCAAGGTCCAATTGGGGGGTTGCTTGGTTGATACGTATGTGGATATGCAAGGTTACAGTCTGTGGGGAATAGGGATAATGGATGTAAATTCTGACAAAATCTGATTTTGTGATACCATATACCATTCTCAAATGCTCTTTGATTATTTGATGAAATTCTTTCAGAATACTGATGTGGCTTTTGTTGAGATCTAAAATTGTTACCAAAAAAGATGGCTTTAGCTTTTCGTATTCGATAAATGGCTTTTCTTCTTTTTTGTTTGAGAAGCTTTGGAATTTTAATGATTGTCTTTTTGCTCTGTGAATTTCTTGGATCTTTTTCAATAAGTGAGACCGAAAGCGTTTTGTGGAATCTCTGTTTTCTTGTGTTTCAAAAAATGTCCCCTTCAATAATTCTGGATGAATAAACCACCCAATAAGACCAAAGCCTTTGCTGTTATATTTGACAATTTTCGGATGCCGAGTAAATTGTTCAATATTATCAACATATGTAGGGTTTGGAAATAACACAAAGTTGCCTTTCTTGTTCCACCGAAACAGTTTTGGATTGTGGAGGGCTATTTTTAGATTGACCGATTTGTCATAATCAAAATGCAAAAACCATGAGAGGAAATCTGGTAATTTTCCATTATTAAGATCATAAATTTGTTGTTCTTCTAATTGTTTTTTGTTTTGATAAGTAAATGACAGGATCTTTTTGGAAACATATTTTTCTCTCTTTTCCTTTGGTATTTGACATGTTCCAATTATTTTTTGTCGAAAATAATTTTTATCAATTGAAAAAATTGTTTTTGTTTTCTTGTTGGGATTGGATTTTTTTGGATCATATCTTTGGAGAAAATTTTTTTCTTTTTGATCAGAGTCTTTCATATGTAAAGTGGTATTTGTTTAATAAGTTGTAGAATATATTTTTAGTTCTGACTGTGATACTGAATTTATGTCAAGAGTTATTGTTTTTTTCCTAAAATGTTGTTTTAAAATAAATGAATTTATAAAACAAATAAGGAAGAAGTGAATTTATTTTTTTGGAGATTATTTTGGTAAACGCATTTGTCTAATTTCCATTGAATTCCTGTTTTATTATTAGTACTTATCCAAATAAATAAGAAATTATCTAAATTTGAAAATTTTCAACTTCAATATTTTTATCTCACATCTTTGAGAATATTCGGCAGAAAATAGTTCTTCAGGTGAGAAATTTTTTTGAAAGATCCACCTTCACCAAAAAAAAATATTCCAATTCACTTTTTTATTCGAACACTCTAATTCTTGAAACTTCATTAAAGTTAAAGAAGGGTGTTGAAAATAACTGTTTATTCAATTTGATCAAATTTTATTTCTTTTTATGATTCTATTTGTTAATAAACAAAAAGAAATTTTTTCTCAAGTTTCTATTTAAAATACACAGTTGATCAAATTCATCTGTGAAATATTAAGGAAACCAATAGATTGATTATTTGTCAATAAATTTGCTTCTACCAAATAGAAAATTAAATTTCTCTCAGTTTTTAAGATAAAAATTTCAAATTCTTTTTTCCCATCAAAAAGTACAAACTTAAAAAAAATCTTCAAGTAAATTTACTAACAAACCAAAAAAAAATTGACCATATATTGAAATTAAAAAACAATGTAAAAATCTGAGAAAAACTGCCCGAACCAGTCTTACTTTCAAAGCTATTTTCCGAAAAGAATTATTATTTTTAAATGTTTAATCCATTTTTACTCATTTTTGAAAAGTTCAAAATATCAACATATTTTTGAATAATTTTCAAAAAAAATTATTTTCTTTGAAAGAAAAAAGAAATCTTATTGCCTGTTGACAAATTGTTCAACAATAAACTTAAAAAAAAACAAACTATGTTCTAAAAAAACTCAGTCACAAAAATCGACTTAATTTGAAAAAAAATTACAATATAATTATCTGAATTAATAAAAGGGAAAAAATTTCCATTTCCTAATTCAGATTATTTTTTTACAAATAGTGTTTTCCAAAAAGTATGTTACTAGTTTTCTTTTCTATTTTTCAAAAAGGAAATTGAAAATGAAGTGAAAATTTTTCCCATTATCAATTCAAAAACAAATATTATTTTAAAACGTGAAAAAAAAATAATTTCTTGATTCCAAGATCATTTCTAATCAATTTTATTTTTATTTATTAAACACAAAAATATGAGAAAAAAAAAAAAAAGAATTAAATTAAAAATTCTCCAAAATACTTTTTGAAAACCTTGGAAATTCAACTTTGAATCATGAAGAAATACTTTTTTAATTTGATTATTTTTAATCGATAGGTAATAACCCTAATCTTTATTATTTCAAAGAATTTATTCTTAGTTTTTAAATTATTTGTTATTTTTGAATAAGGAAAAATTAATTTAAATTAATAATTCTAATAAAAAAAAACCAAAAACCAGATATTCTCAAACAATTAATTTTAAGAATAATCACAGTTTGTTATTATTATTCACTAATATTTGAAAAGGAATATTTCCTCATCTGTTATAATTTAAAGAAATTGAATAAATATTAGTGAATAAAATAAATGATCAATTTTACCTTATATTCAAGGATTCAGTATTTAATCTATTTTTAATATATTTATAAAAGAAGCTTAAAGTTTCAGTGTCATTTTTTTCATTAAAACTCAGAATAAATTACTCAAAGTGGTAGTTCCGTAGAAAAGAAAAGGTTTTGAAAAACTTTCTTGTGTGTTTTGATGCTCAAATCTTAATAAAAAGTGGATATATGATCTTTTGACTTGAAAATTAATTGTGAAAAAAGAACTTCCTTCTAAAAATGATAATTCGTACTCTAAAGTTGATAAATGTTTTTGCTGATCGGGTTTGATTGTACTCGTTATGTAAAGAATTACACTATTATTTTTTGGGAAAAAAAAATGCACAAGAGTTACTAGTTACCTAATAACAAATTTTGTTTGTTAAGAGAATACATCGTACAAATATTATAAAATGGTATCTATTTACTCAAATAAGGTACAATTTTTTTTTTTTTTAAGGTAGTAGGAATTTTTTAAAAATTAATAAAATTTTGTCCAGATCCTTGAAAATAATTTTTTTGTATATAATTTGTGTTTGAACGTATGGAATGAATGAGTTAACTTCATCAAAACAGTTTAGTAATTTGAGTCTCCAATTTGAAATCCAAACTACACATTTTTCCAATATAAAATAATAAAAAAAAAGTAACCTATTATTTTTATTAACAGCATAGTTAATTCTTGAGTAGATGAAAACATATTTTTCGTTTTATGTCGGAAAGAATTGATTTAGAAATACAATTTTTTATTTTATTATTATTTTTAATAATTTTTATTTCAATTCAAATATCAACCAATAACACTAATTGAAATATAGTTGATTTAATAAATGGTTATTTGATAAAAGTTTAGCAAAAGTTTATCAATTAAATTGAGATCTATCAAGTCAATTTTTATTTTTTAAAGGTTTTAAAGTTCGACTTTTTTGATTTTCAAAAAATGAAAAAAAATTGCAAAAAAAAATTGTAGAAAAAAATGTTTGGTCTTATTTGATAGTAATTTTATAACAATTTAAATTATTTTTGTAAAAAAAAAAATTGATTTTGACTTTTGAGGATAAAATTACTCTATTCCCAAATAGCTTCAAGAAAATTTTATTTTGAAAAATCGAATTTTGTCTTTTAACAAAAAAAAAAATTTCGAAGTAAAATGTTTAAATTACATTAAAAATTTAATTTTTCTAACTAGCATTCTCAAATTAAAAAAATTATTTTTCAATTGGTTGTATAAATTATTTTTTTTGGTTAACCAAAAGATCTATCTCAAAAAATAAAAATAATCTTTATTTTAATATTTCTGGCAATCAAAGAAATGTTATTGAATAATAAGGATAGAAATGGCAATACAGTCAGTTTCACTTTTAAGGCACAAACTTTCAATGAAATTTAAGGCACAAAAAAATCTCAAATTAGGGCACAAAATTTTGAATTTTTTTCTACAATTTATTTTACTAGAATTTGAATTTTGTGCTTTAATTTGAGATTTTTTTGTGCCTTAAATTTTGTTTAAAAGTTTGTGCCTTAAAAGTGAAACTGACTGTAAGCAGGGGTTAAAAAAATTTATATTGAGAGAAATAAAATGAATTTTAAAGTTTTTCTTTTTTTAGAAAAAATGGAAAAAAAAAATTTATCTCACAAAAAAAATTTTCCGTTCTGCGTTTCTTAGTCGATCAGAATGTTTTGACACTTGGTATCAATAAATTCGTAATTAGAGAATACCACCAATAACATATTTTAAAATTTTACCTTATTTCCCAAGAGGACTGATTCCTAAAACACAAATCTTGAATACAAGATACAATTTTTATTTTAAAGGATTATTGTTTGGGTTAAAAAAAAAAAGATAATTTATAACGTGGTATCTTTTTTTGTTATTAGTTGTTATTTTTATCGGTTTTTGGTTATTTTATCTTTATTTGAAACTTCTAGAATCATCTAAAAATTACTCGTACTGTAATAAATATTATTTTTTATTTTTTTTTTTTTATCCCCCCCCTCAACAGGTTATGGAGTGATTGTTTAATCAATATAATAATATTAAACTTGTTAAACAAACCCAGTTATCAACTTTAGAGAAATAGTTTAGCTTTTAAAAGTGTTTATTTTTCCCTATGAAATTTTCAGTTACAAGATCTGTTCCTTCTGGTTGGAAAGAAATTTAATATTTGGGTTTGGAAAACATTTGTATTTCAAAAATCACACTTTAAGTATATTATCTCGTTTGATGGGTAAAAAAACATTGAACCATTAATCTTATTTATAAAATGTAAAAAAAAAAATATTATAAATTTCATCTACTGAAGATAAGGAAAAAAATCATGTTTTTATTTTGTTTTCAATAATTCTAAAGATTTCTTGAGATTTATAAGGGTAAAGAAAAAATTCTTTTTCAATTATTCAGAGTATAAACAACGAACCTTTATTCTTAAAATAAGTTGTTTTATCATATTTCTGAAATTATTATTATTATAATGGAAATAATTTGATTTATTAGAAAAGATTTAAAAAATTCAGAAATAATAGTAAAGCATATTGAAATACTTAATATTAGTGGTTTTTATTAACCAAATGAAAAACATTAAGATACTCTTATTACTAATTCTTCTGATATAATCAAATTAAAAAGTATTTCTTTATGTTTTAAGTTGAATTTGATAGGTTTTAAAAACGTATTTTGGGATAGTTTCTATCTTTATGATTTGATTAATTTTTCTAAAATTAATTTGTTAAACAAAAAGAAAAAATTGATTTGAAATCTTGTGTTTTACTCTTGAAATTCTATTTTTTTTCAAGTTTAAATGAATCTCCTAATTTTTTTTTGAAATGAAAAAAAAATTTGATTCAAAACTTAGAGGATTTATTTTTAATGTGTATTTGTGTCCACTTCATTCATAGAAAATAATATATTTTCTTTCTTATTTCAAAGAAAATATTTTTTTTTGATATAATTTAGAAATATGTTTAATTTTTGAACTTTCCAAAAATGTGAAATATATGGATCAAATCTTTAACAAATAATAATTCTTTTCGGAAAATAGTTTTAAGTTGTTTGTGTTCCCCGGTCCCCCTCTTCTTTTTTTTTAGGTGTTTGGTTGGGGGGTGATAAAAAACCATTAAAAGAATTGGTAGACTTGATAATTACTAACCTAACAAAACTTGTTCATGATCAGATCTTAAACAAATCAAATTAGACTTAGGCAACAAATGTGATCTGAAACCAATCAAAGTGAACCGAATTGAACTTTTTATAAAATCTTTCAAGTCCTTGCCTGGACTAGGTTTTTGCTATCGAGTCGGTGTATTGTACTGAAATTTTACGAAAACAAGATTATTCGAAATTTGGCAAACTTTCAATAATCTAAAAAAAAAAGCAAACAAAAAAAAAAAAATTTCGAAAACCAATTCTTATTCTTAAAACCCAGAGCTTTATAGATTCAACCTATCTATAAAGTTCTAAATTAAAACTTAATAATGTATCTTATTTCATTTGATCTATAGTTGTTCAAAATTTTAGATCTCTTTATTAAAATAAATTATGGTGGCAATCCAAAAATATTTCGGTCTTAAAGGAAAACAACCATCAACCCATTCAACACTATGGGTTCAAAAAAAACTTTTCAATGAAGTTTAGACTTTTTTTTAATCCTATTTTTATACTTTCATTTCTTCCTTTTCTTTCTCTTTTTCTTATCTTTGCTTAGAAATAATTTTTTTTTCTTTTTATTTTTTAAAGAAAAGATATCTATGAGCCATAATCTTGCATAAATTATATCTAAAGAAAAAAATAGAAATATAAATCTAGTGTTTCAGGGAGTGTTGTAGAGTACCGTAGAGTGCCTAACTTTTCCGTAATTCAAAAGAATAGAGTAAAATTAAAGGTTTTACTCAATTCTGTTAAATTCTGGAAAAACTAAACGCAGTTTTTTTTAATTTTTGAAATAAATCGAAAATTTAATAAATTTTCTGTTAATTTCTTAAAAAGTAAAAAAAACGTAACTAAAAGTGCCATCAAGTTCCGTAAAGTGCCTAGGTATTTTTATCTTTTTGGAATATAGAGAAAAATCTTTGATTTTACTCGATTCTTTTAAATTCTGGAAAACCTAACGGTAGTTTTTTTTCACTTTTTGTTTTTGTTTCGAAAATCTATTGATTTTCGTTAGGTTTTTTTGAGTTTTCTATTTATTTGGAAAATCAATAGATTTTACAAATAAAATAGAAAACCCCAAAAAAACCTAGAACACTTACTAATGAAAATAAAAATTAAAAAAAAACTAACGGCAAATAGGAGGTAATTTTAATGAATCACCTCTCTCAATAATAAAAAAAAAAAATAAAAGAAAAAGAAAAATAATAATTAAAAAATTTATCAAGAAAAAAAAATAATAATAAATAATTCATTTCTTTTTCTATTAAAGAAAGAAAGAATAGGAGTAAATGAAAATGAAAAAAAGGAAATTAATAGATTAAACTTTAACAACATTTCTTTTTTTTTTGTTGTTCATTATCGCTTAAAACAATATCGTCTTCTGTTTGAGGTTTGTTTCTATTTTATAGTACGGGAATAGATGGTAACAAAAAAAAAAAAAAAAAAAAAAAAAATAATAAAAGTAAAAATAAAGCCATACGAATAATGTTAAAGAGAACAGATAATTTGAAAAAAAAAATAACTTACATCCTATAAAACAAAAAATTAAATAAAAAAGAGAAAAAAATAAAGAAATATGAAGTTTATAGAAGTATTTAGAAATTAATATCAGATATTTTTTATGACAAATTATTTATTTTTAAAAAATAATTACTTGTCCCACTTCTTTCAAAAAGAATTTGGAATGGGTATTTGACTTTTAAAATGTTTTTTTTTTTTTTTTTTTTTTTTTTTTTTTTTTGATCAAAATTTATTCTCTTGAGGAAAATACACTTTAGTTGACCCGTAAATGGGTAATTTTTAAATTAAAATCTTAATTATTGAAATAAATTGATTCAAATTATGAATTAAAATAATTAGAATATATGTACATAAGATCAGTTTATATTAATACCCAATAATTATATTAAACTTATTTGTTGAATTTTTAAATAGTTTCTTTGATAAAATAAAATCTATTTTTTTTTTTTTTTATTGTTTAGGACAATTTTTAACGAGTTATCCTAAATTGAAATCAAATTCATGATTAGATGTAACAAATAATTTCCTTTTGTAAATTTATTTTTTTGTAACTCTTCTAATAATCGATGTAAAATCAAAAACATTTTTTTTTAAAATTCGCATACGAATTTTCTCTTTTCTTTTTCTTTGTTTTTCTTTTTAAATAATAAAGAAATCGGTCATTAGAGATATATAATTCAAATAATAAAATAATAAAATAATAAATATATAAAAATTAATGTTAATAAAAAAATCACAACATCTTCATTTTAAATGTTCACCAAAAATAACAAAAATAAAAACTGATTTTTTTAATGATTAATGTGACAATAAATTTTGACTCGCTTTTAACCCTTGATCCTTTTTTTGTGAATTTTTGTTACCAATTCACAAATTATTTGTAAAAACGAGAGTTAAAATTTGTAAAAAAGAGACTGAAAAAATAAAATTTTATCTTGCTTCAGACACTCTATTAAACCGGTACATGTGGCCGAGAAAATATTTTTACAAAAATTTGTAACTTAATTTCTTTTTGTGAAAAAATGTTCCAGTTTTTGTGATTCTTTTTTGAAGAAGAGATCTCAAAATATATGACTTTGGTGATTCATCCAAGAATAAATATCTATTTCCAGGGTATGTAAAATCTTTTTCAGTCAAAGGGTGGCAGTTTTATTCAAGAAATAGAACATATTCCATGAGTTTAATTCATTATTCTTCTCAAAATAAATTTTCAATTTTTAAATATGATCATTTTTTCTCATTTTCGTCAAATATTTTTTTTGTATTTTTACTTTTTTTTTAACTTTTTTTATTTTCTTCGTTTTTATTCTTTTTTTTTATTTTATTTTCTTTTTCTTATTTTTTTTTCATTTTTTTTTAAAAAAAAGTCAATTTGAAAAAAAAAAATCCTTTAAAATACCAAATTAGCTTTAAGAAAATTGTGGTTTTGTATTTTCTTTTAAAATTCATACATTTAAAAAATCTTTTTGTCAACAATTTTAATTTTCTAAAGAAATTGAGAAATTTTGCACTCGACGTTCCTATGAAAGTGGCCCAAAAATTTTTTTAACATTGTTTTTTTTTTTGGAAATTTATGGTTTTTTGTTCAGGTATTTCTTTTATGAATCTCAACTCTAATCGGAAGTTTATTATTTCACCTATTTCTAAGCAATTGTAGTTTGGTTGATTCTTAAAAAAAAAGTGAATTTTTAAAAAATTCCTAAAATAGTAAAAAAAAATATACAAATTCGGGTACATAGTGCCCCACTTTTCGGAGTCGTGGAATACCAATTTATTAATCACAGTTTGTGAAATCTTATTATGAATAATCTTTCTATCGGGTTTTTACTCCTCCTGTTTCAGTGGGAGTGTCTAGGTTTTCCAGAATTCGAAATAATTTAGTAAAATCAAGGATTTTACTAAATTCTTTCAAATCCTGCAAAACCTAACGACAGTGGATAATTTTTAATTTGGTCATTTAAATGATATAATATTTTTTTACTTTAATGTTTTAATTATTTTTCTTCTTCTCTTTTTTTATTTAGTAAATTTTCTTTGATTACTCCTTTCTCACAATAAATAAATAAATAAAAAAGTGAATTTTTCATTTTTGGCTGGGTCACCTTTGAGTGAAATGGAGTTTATATTAACAGTGTAAAAAAAAAAAAAAATTGATTTTTCTTTTTAGAAAATTTTTGTTTTTCAATTTTTTTGTGAATATTTGCAGATTGTTCGCACAAATTTGAAAATGCTGTGGACACCAACAATAGAATTTTTAAATTTAACATTTTCATTTCTTAAAGGGGTATTTTGAGTATAAAAAAAAAAAATCGGGATTTTGAAAATCATTTATTTAAAAAGTCTTTTTTCAAGCATGAAAAAACAGTAATCTATGTTACGAAGCAAATGATTCAAAAATTCAGAGAATTAAAAAGGGGTGCTAAAAATGGGAAACAATTCGTCATTTCAATATTTACTAATGTAAGAATTTTTCAAACACAATAAAAATAAAGTTGAAATTCTTTTTAATAGAAAAGAAAAGAAAAAAAAGAAATTTTAGTTCATAAATGAAAAATTAAAGAACAATTTTTTTTTTGGAAACCGAATAGAATGATACTAATGTATTTAGCAACTATATGCGTTGCAATAAAAAAAAAATTCACAAAACAATTACATATCAAAAATAAATCGAAAGAAATCAAAGAACAAAAGTGTGGAAAAATAATAAATTTTAATGTATGGCTCAAGATCTAATTTGCTTGGAATTTCAAGTGTTTATTATTTCATTCCAAGTAACTTTTGTTTTGTCATTGAGATCTTTGAATGAAATTTTTTTCTTTATTTTTTTTTATTTTTTTTATAATTTTTTTGGAGATTTCTGTAAAAATGTAGATATTTGTAGATTCTCAACATTTGTAGACAATTTTTTTTTCACAATCAGAGTTGAAAATGATAAATATTAGTTCAGCAAAGCGAGACACTTCATTTATTATGAATTATTTTTAATCATGATTTAAAATAGCTGATATTTGCGAAGCAAATGTATATTATTTTTAATTTTGGATTAATTTTCTCAAAAAATAAATATACTTTGTTGGTGGGAATCGAACCTAGGCCAGGTATTTTAGAGTACAATTACCACCCTGAAACAATCTACAAATGTCGAGAATCTGCATATATCTTGAAAAATTATCATCAGCCATTTTTTTGGAAAAAAATTGGAAAAGAACTTTCCAAAAAAGTGAAAATATTAAAAAATGTAAAACTCCGGAGTTTTTGTTTTTATACCTACATAGGTGCTTTAATTTGTAATCTCTTTGAAAATTCATATTAAAAATACATTAAATATTTGTAATTATTATTAAATTTTATATCTTTTATGTTGAGAAAAATCTTAATAATAAAAAAACAATACCTTCAAAAAAATAACTGTTATTGAAATTTTTGGAATGTAATTTCTTATTTTAATTTTTCTCTATTATAAAAATAAAAATTTAAATCAGGAAATTATATTATTTTTTTTAAAAAAAAAGTTATATTGTATTTAATTTTGCAAAAATAACTTTTTGATTCTATTTCAACAATTTTTTATAACTTTTAAGTGGCACTATTATTTTTGTTTATATTTGATCCGTTTTTTTTTTTTTTTTTTTTTTTTTTTTTTATTATTTTCATTTTTTTTGTACATTTTTCACTTCAACAATAAAAATAATTTGGTTATGTGCTTCCCACGAATAATCTTCGAATCTAAGATTTTACACTTAAATTACCTATGAGGAAATTTAAAGTGAATGGGCATCTTTAGTGTAATTTACACTTCTTCAATAAAAATTATAACATATTTTTTTTATTCGAAATAAACAGTAAAATTGAATTTAATTTTTATTTTTATTCTAAATATAAAAAAGATAAAATATTCAGTAAATATATTATTATTCTATTATAAAATCTTTGATTAGTTTTTTTCTTATTATTATGATTAAAACTGTATTATTTGATTCAACAAAATTTTGATATACCTTATAAGTTTTATAAATTTGTAAACATTATTAAAAGATTTTTGTCTAAAATTTTAATTGTATGTAGAAAAAAAATTGTTAATAACAAAGTAAGTTTTGTTTCATAACTTGGAATTTACAAATTTAATTAATAAAAAAAAATTATTAAAAGTTTTTTTCTAAAATTGTAATTGTTTAAAGTATAGAAAAAATATAAAACACAAACCCTTCAGTAGCCAATTTACCTAATGTTTCAAATGCAACTTGTACATTTTCGCCGGTTTTTGCACTAACCTCCATAAAAGGTAAATTTAATTCTTTTGCTAATTCCTATTAAAATTTTTAATGTAAAAAAAAAAAAAAATTATTAAAAATTAAAATCAGCCAATTATATTATTATTTTTTTTTTTTTGCCATCAATATGTCGAAATATACGGGCATAATTTTTTTTTAAAGAATTTGTTTGAATGGATATAAACATCTAAATTTGATTATAATATTGTTAAAACCAACCCTTGATTTACTATTTTGGTTTAACAAACCACCAGAATCTTTTGCTAAAAATTGAAAAAAAAATAAAAATATTCTCAAGGTTTTATTATTTTTTAGTTACTGAAATCAAATGAATTTAAAAGGTCAACCTAAAGGGTTGAAGTAGGTTGTTTTTCTCAGAAATTGGAATAAAGAAAACAAGTTTTATTTTTGTCTGAAAATTGAAATTTTATTGAATTTTTTTTTACTGAAAAAATACAAATCCTTTTTTTCTGTTCAGAGTGGAACACACACCACCAAAATAAAACAATTTTAAAACCAAAATTAAAATTAAACTATTCTTTCGTTGATTTTAGACAATAAATTTCTCTTTTTTGTTGTTTTCTTCAGCCAAAAAAAAAAAGATAAAATCTAACTACTATCAATCATTCAAGTTATAAATTGTTTTATTTCCGGTATATATTTTAAATTTTTAAAACCCTCTTGGTAATAAATAATCCCAAAAAGCGAATCTCATTAAGTAAAATGAGTACCAAATCCCGGTGCCTATTAAAGATTGAATTTTTTGTATAAAATTTCACTTCAAAAAAAAAATGCAATTAAATACTGTTTTCCAGTCTTACTCGAAACTAAATAACCTTTTTATATTTTAGAATTTGAAATTGTAATGGTTGTTTTCCAAAAAAAATTATTCAAAAAAAAAAAATTAAATACCTTCTTATGTTTCGAAAAATTGTATTATTTCAATACATTTCGTTTTTCAATACAAAACCATTTTGGATTAATCTCTAATGATCAAAAAAACAAATTTATAAACTTTTTTAATCTTGTTAAATTTAAATTTCAACGAGTAACTTTTAATTCAATTCCAAATTAATAGATTGTTAATTATGTTTTCACAATCAACAAAAAATGTTTCATTTTATTATCTTTGAATTTTTTTTTCTTTATTGATCATTGATCAACAATCCCCATTCAATTTTTAAAATTCACATAAGAGTCAATATTATTTTTGGTGTTGATTAATGGAAATTAGAAAAAAGAAAAAATACCGAAATTGTAGCGTAGAACATATGAACTACCATACAAAATGTTTTAATTCTAATCAAAATAATCATATAAGATTATTCAAAAGAAGTTTTTATATTTTTTTAAATTATTATTATCAATTAATATTATTTAAAAGATCAGATTCTATTAATTTTAGGAAAATAAGAGGGGTTAATAACCCCTCTCTGAAGTAATAATAAAACAAAGTCTATTAATTTTCTAAATTTACTCGTTTTTTTTTTATTTTCAATTTTTTTAATATGTTCTAAAAATGAAAAGGTACTAGTTTTTTTTAATTAAGATTTTTCGATTTCTTCATTTTAAAAGTATTAAAAATGATTTTTTAACAAAAGATTTTTTTGAGTTTAAGCACTCTAGAATTCTTAAAGATAAACAATTTTTTACTCTAGAGTTTAAGATTTTTATTTTTTTGAATCTCGATTAACAAAATTCAAAATTAATCAAGAAGTTTGAAGCGTAAATCGAAAGTTTTTCTAATGATGTTTTACTTTTTTAAATATTTTTTTCCTATTTTGTTGTTTAATTTTTCAAAATATTCATATCCCAAGACGAATGTTTAATTTCTAATTTGATCTTTTTGTTCATTTTTTTTTTTTATTTTTTTTTAATTTTTCGCAAATTTTGTTTAGGGATGGTAATAAAACAACTAAAAATTAAAAGATTCATTGGGTTAACCTTTAAATATTTTTTCATCTGATATTTAATCCTTAAACAAATTTTGTTCATAATATTCCATTTAACATTTTTAAATAATTACAAATATTCCAATAATGGATTTCTTTTTTAAGGGACTAGTATTTTTTAAAAATAAAAAGAAATCTTGTAAAGATCCTTAAAAAAAATTTTTTTTGTGTGTTTTGGCTTATAAAATGGATGGTTTAACCACATTTAAACAATTTATTGATTTGAGTCTATTTTTTGAATTGAAAATTTCACATATTTCCAATATAAAACGAAAAAAAATAACATATTATTTTTATTAAACAATTAAGTTAATTCTTGAAAATTGTTTAACATATTTTTAGTTATATGTTGGAAAGTCTTGATTTTGTAAGAAAGAAAAATTGTTGTTATGGTTTTTAATTATTAATATCTCAATTCAAATCACAGTAAATAAAAATAATTGAAAGATAGGTAATGAAATAAATCTAATATTTGATAAAAGTTTAGCAAAATTTTATCAATAAAATTCTGATCGCTTTAGCAAAAATTTTTTATTCTTTGAAATTTTGAAAATAATTGTTTTCTCGTTTTCAAAAAATGAAAAAAATAAATGCAAAAAAAGAATTTTAAATTTTGAAAAGTTTTTTTAAACAAATCATTTGGTTGTATTCACAAGAATTGTGTTAACAATTTAAATCATTTTTGGAATAAAAAAAATTGATTTTGACTTTTGAGAATAAAATTACAAAATTCCAAAATATCTCCAAGAAAAATTTATAATGAAAAAATCAAATTTCATCTTATAACAAAAACACAGTTTCTGGGTAAATTTTGTAAATTGCCTAAAAATTTTAATGATTATAACTATTCTTCTTAAAAAATGCGAATATTTTTCAATAAGCCTAATAAATCAATTTTTTGGTTAACCAAAAGAATTATCTCAATAAAAGAAAAAAAAATTATGTATATTAATATTACTGGTAAATAAAGACTTGGTATTGTATATTAATGATGTAAATGGTAATAAATAAGGGTAAAAAAAATTTATAATGTTCAAAATAAAAGGAATTTATAATAGTTTTCTTTTTCATAAAAAATGGAAAAAAAAATATGATCTCATAAAAAAAATTTTCTTTTTTGAGTTTCTTAGTCGATCAGAATTTTTTGATACTTGGCATCAACAAAATTCGTAAGTAGAGAATATCACCAATAAAGTATTTTAAAATTTTTCCCTGTTGTCGTGGAAGACTAATCACTTAATGACAATTTTGTGATAGTCTTTTGTGGAAAAAAAGGAAAAAAATAATATGAAACACAAATTTTAATTGGGATCCTTAATAAAATCACAGAAAATTCAAAATAAGACCAATTAACAAAAGAAGCAATAAACTGATTAAAGGCAAAATGAAGGGTTCATAACCATAACAGTTTTTTTTTTTTTAATACTATCTTTTGATATGGATTTTTATTTGATTAATCAATTATTAAAAATTTGTTTGAAAAAATAGACTATTTTAGAAGATCTCCAAAACCACAGCCCAACCGATTTTGATAATCAAGTTGATCTAAATTAGGTTTGTTGGTTTGATTGAAAATAGGTAAATGGATTATTATTTGAAGTTAATTTGTTTCTTCTTTTAATTGCTTTTACATTTGGTTTTTTGTGTTCTATTAGGGTTCTCAATTTAAAAATCATGTTGGTCTTTTTTTCCCTAATGATAATTTTTTTTACATTTCAAAGTATTTTTTTAGAAAGGCAACACAAATTCTTGGATTTATTTAATTTTAATATTCAACTTTTGAATCAAAAAGAAAACGGTTTCTTAAAATAAGAAATAGCTTTTCTGGGTCGAGCTGTTGAAGGATTTGAAATTTTTTTTAAATTGTCGTTTTTAAAAAGAAACAAAAAGAAAAAAAAAAAAAATTGATATTACTTCTGCCTGTTCAGTTTTAATAACACGTTCTGAAATAAGATCCTTTTTATTTCCAACTAATACTGTAGCAACAGATTTTGGTGCGTTTTTTTTAATCTAATTCAATAATTTTGGTACACAAAAATGTTTTGTTTTCAAAAAATGGAAAGTGAGATATGAAAAACAAAAAAGTAAGATATAAAAAAAAAAGCAGTTATGAATGACAATTAAGTTTTTTGGTTTATTTTCGGAAATAGTTGAAATTTAATTAAAAATTTCTCTTTTTTCCCAAAAAAAAAAAAAAAAAAAAGGATTTTAAAAAGAAAAATAATACCTCATTATACCAGTGATGAATTTGATCAAATGATTCTTTTGATGTGATTGAATAAACAAGAAGAATACCATCTGCGCTTCTGTAATAAGTAGAAGTGATTGTTCGAAATCTTTCTTGGCCAGCTTTGAATTGTTTTAAAAAAGAAAAGAAAATAAATTTAACCAGCAGATGGAAAACGAATAAGTAAAGCTTATTTGAAAAAACGACAAAGCAGTGAAGAAAAAGAAAAAGATCATTTGATTCTTCTAGTCAAGTCAAAAATGACATTTAATTCTTTTTCTTGTTAATTTGGCTTTGTGTCTTATTAAAAACTTTTGAAAAGATTAAAAGAGAAAGTAGAATATTAACCTGTATCCCAAATTTGTAATTTGATTGTTTTCCCACCAATATTCACCGAGGAGAAACGAAAATCTACACCCTTTAGGGCAAAATATAAACATTAAAAATTAAAAGAGGAAATAAAGTGAAAAATTTTTGAATTAAAATCTTTGTTTTCACAATGAAAAGTAAAAAAATCTAATTCAGGACACTTACAATTGTTGTTCCAATTTCTTGATCAAATCTTTTATTTTGAAAAAAGTTTTTGGAAGAGCATTAAAGCAGAAAAAAAAAAACCAATCAGATTTGTCTCAAAATTTTTCTTGTTTTTGGTTGGGTTAAAAAAAGAAAAAAAACTGAAAAGAAAAAAAAAGATCCAAGGAAAAAATCAAGATCTTCAAGAAAACGTACTCACTATCACAAAATTGATGTAATAAACATGATTTCCCAACTAAAGAGTTTCCAATTAAAATTAACTTTAGGCCAGTTTCTTCAAGTTCACTTGTCATTCAAAGAATTTAAAAATCTTGTGAAAAAAAGATTCAAGACTTTTTTTGAAAAAATGATATTTTGAGACAGAAAACAAGAATAATCTAATTGTCCAACCTTAGAAGCCGAAAACCAAAATACCACTTCATTCTGTTTCTTTTATTGATCCTTATTCTTGTGGGTAGATTAAAAAATTTGATAGGAATATTTGATTATTTGATTGAAACTTTGTCATACCAAGTATTTCAAACTCATCTTATTTGTTCAACTTTTAATCTCCCAACACTACATTTAACTACTTTTGGTATTGACCAAAATGTGTGTTTGAATGAAACTCCTGTTGTCAAAATAAAGTCTGTAGAAAAGTTTAATCCCAGTTGCAAAATAAAAAAGCATGTTTTTTTGGTATAGAAGTCCAATAAATCAACTGATCAAAGAAACCAATAATAAAACACAAGTAAATTTGTTAGTGGTGTCTTAAGGTTCTATTATTTAAAAATAAATTCTAAAAATAAAGGATCAAATTGGAACATTGATCTCTAAAAATCGAGTAAATTTTAAAGAAGATTTTAATAATCAAAAAAAAAAATTTCAAAAAATTGAGACTTTTATGAAAAAATTACATTTATTTGCATTCATAATTTTAAATAGACTCAAAATATCGAGATAATTTACCTCCAAAATTGATTTGAACATAGGTATATTAATGGGTAGTCAATTCGGTGTTACATTGGAGCAAAAAGAAAAAAAAAGTATGGATTTTATTTTGAAACCCAGCTTATACTTGTTGTGAACGCTTTGTTTTGATAACTGTATATCGAAATTATGATGATTAATTTGATTTTACTACAAATAATTAATTTTTTTAATAAGTTCTTGTTTATTATGGAATTAATTTAAGTTAGTTATGATAGAAACGTGAAAAAAGATGTTCTTTAAAATGTGTTACATTTTTTTATTTTAAGTCCTAGTTAAATGGTCTGAAACTTACTATGTATTTTAAAGCTTGCTTGAAAATGAAGTTTTTAAAAATCTGTTTTCCACTTCCAAATTTGGCAAGGAAAACGTCATAGACTGGAGGGTTTTTATCAATAAAAAGTTACTAATAATTTTTATTGAGATTTTCAGTTAAGTTTGTTTTTACACAAGTCCGAAAAATTGCAAATTTACCATTTTTTGAAAATTATAATTATTAATTTAGTTATTTGTGAAGTTATATTGCTTTTTTATTATGTGTATTTTGAAAATTTATATTTGAGATCGAAATGGATTTTCTTCGGGGTGGATATTTGAAGATATTATGACTTGCAATTATTTTGAATCACACTTTAAATATTGAAAAAAAAAACAATTCAAATATTTTTCCTTCACTGTATCAGGTATTTATGAAAAGTGTACAAGATTGATAGAATTGTAATCAAAAATAAAAGGAGAATGTTTTGTGTTATTATGTGTTTTTAGTTTAATTTTGTTTTGATTTTAAAAAAAAATATTAAAAAATTGTTTTCTGAAATTCACTAATCAGGATAAGAAAGAGTGGAATATCATTCTTTTTTGTTATAAAGCAGAAAAAATAATATATAGGTTAGCAACCTGGAACGAATAATATTGTTTTTGAATAAAAAAAATTGTCTTTCAATATGAAATTTTGTAAATTTTTTTAAATGGTGAAATAATAAACAATTGATTTCTTCTTTTTGTGGCGACTATTAAAAGATTTTTAAAAGTATTTAATAAAAAAACCTATTAGGGGATAACCTTTTGATATGTATATTAATTATATATATATAGATAGATAGATAGATAGATTTTTTTACTCTAAAGAAAATTTTTTTTTACAAATTAGTTATCGATGATTCAAAAATAAAAGAAAATGAATAAGGAAAATATCTATATATATATATATATATATATATATATATATATATATATATATAGATATTATTAATAGATATTTTGGATAATAAAAAAATAACAAAAAAGATTTATTTAATCATGATAGTCCAGAACATTAATAAGCAATGTTCAAATTTATAAGGGTTCAATCCTTTACAGGGTTAAATTTTGCAGATTCTTTTTAATAATTTATTTAATTTTAAACAATAATTTTGTTAAAGATATTTTTTAATTAACAATACTATCCAAAGTTTTAAAAAAATTAAACAAAAGTACAATAACAAAAAAAGATTTGATTTATTTCAGAACAATAATAGCACAGCCCAAAAAAAAAAACCTACGAAACTTTTATGAATATTCAGCCTGATAATCTGGAAGATTTCAGTTGTTAATACTTTAAGATTTTTTTAAATTTCCAATATTTTAAGAAAATTTTTGTAAACCAAAAAAGGGGTAAAAAAAATGATTTCCCAAAGATAACAATTGGAATTTATTTGAAAAGTTTTTTCAATTTTCCAAATTTTTAAATATTATATCAATTGCAGTCAGTTGCACTTTTAAGATGCAATCTTACAAAAAAATTTAATGCACAAAAAATCTCAAATTTAATCCCATTTTTTCTAATTTTTTATATAAATTATTTTTACTAGAATCCGAATTTTGTACCTTAATTTGAGATTTTTTTTGTTTCATAAATTTCGTTGAAAGTTTGTGTCTTCAAAGTGGAACTGACTTTATAAAAAAACCTGATACTATTTTGATGAAAGGCCAAAAAACTCAAAAGGTGTACTAAATGTCAAGTTTTAGAAAAGTTTGAATTATAAAAATTTTTAAATTGAAATATAATCCTTTTTTAAACTTTTTCCTGTACAATAATAATTTCGAATAATCACAAAAACAAAATGTTGTAAAGTGAAAAAAATGTAACAACAATTTTAGTGTGTTTGTAGCTTGGTTTTACTAATTTTTAATCATTTTTTTCACTTTTCCTTTGTTAGAAAAATTTGACAAAGTAAAAATGCTTCGTGTACTCCTTTTTTCAATCTTTTTCAAGTTGCTATTATTTACAACCTATCATTCTACAGATTTTGAAGTTCATAGACACTGGCTAGCCACAACACACAACTTACCACTTTCTGAATGGTATACTGATGTAAGATCTTTACCTTAAAATAAATAAAAAAAAAAAAAAAGAAAAAAAGAAAAGGAAATTAGTAACTGTAATTAATCAAGAGAAAGTAAAAATGTTCGAAAAGTTGAAAACGAAAACGAACAATATTTTCTTTTCTCTTTCCAAAATCATAATAGAAACTTTCTTCGAAAAATGTCTACCTTTTGATCGCTTTAAATTTGATAATCTCTGTTTTTTTTTCTCCTAATCATAATTACAAATGATGAATTCGAATAATAATTGATTAGAAAGATCCAGTTGTTTTAAAAAAGTGTGTACAAAAAGTTCCATCAAGTGATTCTCAAGCTGACTGATCAACTAGTTCTATGCAATTTGAGTAACATTTTTTATATCTTTGGCAAATGAAAAATTTTTTTAAATCATTCTTTGGTTGACATGAAAAAAACTTAAAAGCATCCAAATTATATTACTTGTTTTTTCAAAACAAATCCCAGTCCTCATAAAACAATCCGAATTTTACGATTCAAATTTATTAATGATTGCTTTAAATACGTGATGTATTCAAAAGTAAAAAAAATTCATTTTTCTGATTGAAAAAAGAAGAAACCAAAGAACGTCGTGTTTCAATTTCTTGATTTTTCCGTACTTGAAAATGGAATTTTTCTCTTTATTAGAGAAAACGATCAAACTTGTAAGAAATAAAGAGTAAAAGATGGGGGAATTTTCTTTCCCTATAAAATTACAATGTAGTCAAACCCTATTCATCAAAGTTTGAAATATCATGTTTCTCAAGTAACCATAAAACAATCTATAGACTTCAAAAGTACTATTTGGCAACACTTTGCTTCACACGATTTATTTTCTTTTAATTTTAAAAGGGAAAACTATCGATACATGGAGTTGTTTAAGAAATTTTTCCAGATCACGAATTGTAGGGGAATGAAAAACATATTTCTTGCATTAAAAAAACCTATTTTTGAGTTGAACACTGAGTTCTATTTAATTTACAAATAGGATTGCCTTATTTTATACAAATTATTCTTCTTAGAGATAATCATCAAGAGAGGGATATTACTTGCAAATCAGACAATTTATGAATATATGGTATCTAAAAAAAGGGGAAATTTTTTTTATTATTAATTTCAGATAATATTTTTTGTATATTGTTAGATTTGCAAAATTGGGGAATTTTTTTTTTTTTTTTTTGGGGGGGTGGTAATACTAATTGAATCAGTTCCTTTGGATTATTTCAAAATATATTTATCAAAATGGAAAAGAAAATGAAAAAAAAAAAATTCACTTTTTTTAAATGTCACGAGACACAACTAATTTTCAATAAAAAACGGACAATATGAAAAGGATACAAATGATCTTTTAAACAATAAAATGAAGTTATAAATCTTTCCTTGTTTGAGAAAATTCTATCAAGATTAAATCCTCTGTGGAAAAAAAATTTTTATGATCAAAAAGAAAAAAATAACTACCATAGCAATTTTCATCCTATAAAAAATATCATATAAAATTAAGATCAGAAACCTTGATATTTTTTTAAGGATAATTACTTAAAAACAAACAAATTTAATTTTTATATAAGAATCCTTAATGGTGAATAATAATTTTAGATATTTAAACGGTTTTAGTGGAATTATGTTGAATAAAGATCTTTTAAAAATAAATTTCCCCTGTTACTTTTTACGAAATATTATATGATCCTTTCGCTAATATGATAATTTTCACTAATTTTTTGTTTTTTACTAAAAATATTAAAAATTCATAAGATCCCCACATTCTCAATAATCAAAAACAAATTGTAAAAAATAAGAAAAATTATTTTTTAAATTGAATATTAAAAAATAACAAAGTTTATAATTGAAACCAATTTTTTTTTTTCCGAATGCACGAAATTGTCGCTTGTGATTGTTTTTCATAAATTAACTCAATTCCCTACAAGTTGATTTTCTATTCTCTCATGTTTTTTCTTCAACAATTTGAATTAAATCTTCAGTTATTTTTTTTTTTTAAAACACCTTTTTTTTGTTTGTAATGTCGTGTTCATTTTTACAATTTTTAATCCAAACTCTGACCTTTTTCTTATCAATGTTCAATTCCTCAGCAATATGTCTTTGTGAATTTCCTTGAGGATATCAAACAAATATTTGGAATCGAATTGTACTTTTTTCAAAATCCAAAAAAAATCAAAAAAAAAAGAAAAAAATTGTGAAAAAATGATTTCAATTTTGGAAATAATATTTTTCTTCAAATCACCATTCAAACCTTTAAAAAACATATTTTTCACAAACTACAACTGGACCACTTTGACTGAAAAATAGTTTATATATATATATATCTATCTATATATATTCGTTCATTCTTTTGAAATATAAGATTTTTAATTAAAAAAATGTAAACTTTTAGGAATATTGGTAAAATAAAACATACTAAAAATGAAAATTTTACATCTAATCGAGAAAATATTTATTCAAAAAAATAAAAATTATTTTTAACCACTCGAGAAAAAAAGTAAATCAGGGAAAAAAAGCCCAGTCCGGTTTTTAATTGGGAACCTTAATAGAACCTAAAAACCAAATGTAAGATCAATTAATAAAAGAAGAAACAAATTAACTTGAAAAAATAATTCATTATATTATTTTCAATCAAATCAATAAAAACAATTTAAATCTCCTTCTTGATCAAAATCTGATCGGTGTGGTTTTGGAGATATCAAAAATAGTCAATTTTTTCAACAAATTTTTTAATAATTGATCAATCAAAAGAAAAATCCAGACCAAAAGATAGTATTAAAAAAACTTTTATTGTGTTGAATACATTTCCATTTAGTATTTTATTATTTCTTTATTCCTTTTATTAATTGATCTTACTTTTCCATTTTCTGTGATTTTCAGTAATGTTCCCAATTAAAAATCATGTTGAACTTTTTTTCCTATTTTAATATTTTTTACCAAATGGTAATATTAGTTTTTTTTTTTTTTTAATTTTCATCTTTTCGAATAATCAATTAATCTTACATTAGGAGGTTTTTGGTAAAAATAATTTTTTCCTCAAAATTATCATTTTTCGAGCACTAACTTTCTACTTAATATTCAAGTGTATTTATATCATTATCATCAAATATATTGTATTTTAATGTGAACAGGAAAGTATGTATATCAAGGGATTTTTATTTTCGAACCTTTTCAAGGTAAATTTTGAATTTGGAGAGCGGAAATGGTTTGGATAAAAATTACAACAATTTTGAAAAAAAATCTAAATTTTTAAATTTTAACAATATCAATTGACTCAACGTTTTTAAAAGTCAATAAATGTGTTTTTAGTCATAAAAGTTATATATGCTGACTATAAAATGAAGAAAATCCCTAAATTGTAATTTATTATATTTTTACCTGAACTAAATTAATTTTTACTTTGGAAATATTTTTTTTCATTTTTTATCTTTTTCTTTTGTCTTATCAAAAAGAAAACGATTGTAATTGAATTGATAAATTATTCATCAAAAAAAAAGTTAAGCCCATTTTACAAAAAAAATAAAAAAAATGAACCATATATTATTAGTAAGGTTTTTTTACTAAATAACTTATTTAAATCTTTTTTTGGTGGAATTTCCCCTTCATAACTCGGAAATTTTTTTCAAAAAACAATCTCTAAATTTTGTATTTTTGAAATACACTCATATAATAAGCATTATTATTCATAACAATTTTGAAAAAGGTTTACAACTTTATTAGATATTAATGGGAATTAAAAAAAAATGAAAATTTTCAGTAATATTTTTGTCATATTAAATTGTAAAATTTTTGAAATTTTTCATTTGACTTAGTGGAGAGATTAGTTTCATCTATTTTTTTTAATAGTACTCTAAAAAGAATCATATTCTTCAATTTTAAAATAAAATATTTCTTTCAAAAGATATCGCTAAATTAAATTGAAAAAATGATTTTTTTTCTGTTTTTGGAATATTTTTTATCATTTTATTTTTATACATATTTTAGTTTTAATATATATATTCCCTGTTTTTTTTTGCAAATTGTTTTAACATTTATTATTTTTTCTTTCTTAATGTTCAATCTAAAGTCCATTCGTTGTAACTTCTTTTGATAAAAAAAAAAAAAACAGAAATAGGTGTTTGTTTTTTTCAAAAATCGATAATTTCAAAAAGGGGTTATTCAAATCTTAATTAGTTTAATAGCTCTCTATTCTTAATTACATAAAATTATCATAACTTTGGAAAAATAATTTATAAAAGATCAGTAACTGAAATCCAAGATGTAGTTTTAGTTAACTTTAATTTTCAGAATTTATTTTTTCCTTGTAGTGATTTCAACAACAAAATCTTCAACTTCGTCAATTGTTTTTTAGCAAGTTGAAAATTCAACATTAAATCAAAAAAATTAAAAAAGTTAAAACGATTTTTTCGAATAGTAACACAATTATAAAAACAATTATCAAGATCACAAAAAAGTATTATTTTTTAAATACCTTTCTAAATAAAAATTCCTTTTAAAAAAATTTTTTTAAGATGAAAAAATGGAAAAAATCAGTTACTTAAATCCTTTTATTTTAGTCTGAATTATTCAAATTTCTTTTTAAAATCGATTTTTATTCAAATAATTTCTTTTTTTTATTATTATTACTTTTTGCCTAAAATCTCCTAATGTAAACACCATTTCAAAAATTGTAACTCACCTGAAATAATAAATTGAAAAAAAATAATATATCCTTTAAGTATTCAAGAACAACAAACAATTAAATCTGATTTGTGATTCACTTTTAAATCATTCTAAATATTCTAAAAACCTGATATTTTAAAAATGAAAAAAAAATAAAACCAAAAACCTAAAAAAAAAGTGAGTCACAATTTTTGAAATGAGCATTACGGATTTTTTTACTGAACTTTCACTGAAAAAAAGTTGAACAATAAGATTTTTTATGAATAATTAAATCCATTTTAAAAGACATTTCATAGTTTCAATTTTCTTAGTGATTATTTGTCTTTTCGAAGTTTTTTTTTTTTTTTCCACATGTTTTTTTGCAACAAAAAAAAAAAAAGAATTAAAATCAAAAGAAAAGAAAAGAAAAAGAAATTTTTAAAATGAAATCAATAAATCTGAACAGAAAAATTTTAGAAAAAGAAAAACAAAAATTTGCAAAATTAGAAAAAATGATTCTGATCCAAAAATTCGAAAATATTTTTTTGATAAGAATACTGAAATAAACACTCAAAACAACTCCCATTAACATTATAAAGTGAGTTAAAATTTTTGAAATCTAGTTTATATTCAAATAAATTGAATTAATTTTTATTTTTATAATACATCTATTCTATATTAATTATAAAAAAAATAACAAAAAAACACCATTTTATATAACGAATAACGAATATAAAAAACAATTTAGACGAGTTCCGAATGGACACTTGATTATCCACCATTTTTCGCATGGTTTGAAAAAATATTAACGTATTTTGCAAGATTTTTTGACAAAGAAATGTTAGTTTTAGGTAATCACGATTATGTTTCAACGGGAACAATTATCTTTCAAAGGCTTAGTGTATTACTGATGGACATTCCGCTATATTTATCAATAATACATTTAAAGCGGTATTTAAATGGCAAATATGGACAAATCTTTACAAGGGGGGATATGGCATTAATATTGCTCAACCCAGGATTAATTTTGGTTGACAATATGCATTTTCAATATAACTCATTAATGTTTTCGATCTTGATTTTTTCCATTTCCTTTGCAATTCGAAAAAAATATTTAATTTCATTATTCTTGTTTTGTGTTGTATTAAATCTGAAACATATATATTTATATTATGGTATATGCTTTGCATTTTATATTTTAAAAAATTATGTGTTTGATAATGCTATTCATTTTTTACAAGACCGAAATAAAGATGAAAGGGGACAAGCAGAAGAAGAAATATCTTTGATTCTTGAAAGCAGAGTACCACAGGTTTTCCAATGGAATTTGATTTTTATTCGAATATTCAAATTAATAATGATCACGTTATCCGTTTTTTTTATTTCCTTTTACCCCTTTTTAAGAAATGGCTTCCAAACACAATTAAAAGCGATTTTTAGTAGATTATTTCCCTTTGGGAGAGGTCTGACGCATTCCTATTGGGCACCGAACTATTGGGCCATTCATAACTTTTTGGATAAAGTTTTGCAAATTTTACTTGGTAGAACTGGAAACACCGGCTTTAAAACACGTGGGGTGGTGGGCGACCTTGATATGCATATAGTTTTGCCTACAATAACACCTTTAACGACAGCTGTTATTACGCTGCTTACATTGATACCCTTAATCAAGGTCCTAATGGACACAAAGAGCCCAAATTTTTTACAAACAAAAATTACTTTTATTGAATCGATCTCCTATGCCGCTTTATCTTCCTTTATGTTCGGCTGGCATGTACATGAAAAGGCTATTTTAATGGCATCAATACCTCTTTGCCTGTTGGCTTCCCATTCAACATTCCACGCAAAGATTTCTTTCTTTCTAAATATTATTGGTGCGTTTTCTTTATTCCCTTTATTATTCACCTTCACAGAAAATGTTATCAAGGTTTGCATGCTATTAACCTTTGCTCTCTTTTCTTATCGTCATATGAAATCTTTGCATTTGAATTTTTCATCATACATCTTATGGTATGAAAAATTATATTTAATTTTGCTAATACCTTTTTACATCGTAATAATCCTCTTTCGAAATTCCCCCATCTATGAAAAACTTCCTTTTTTCCCTTTGTTGTTTATTTCGGTATATTCAGCAGCAGGTGTTGGATATGTTTGGTTGTCACTTTTTTTTAAAATTGTGTCACATTTTATAAATTTTGATTCTTCAAAAAAAGATAAATAAAACATTTTAAATATATACAAGATTATTTTGATATTATTTTCATTTAACAAGTTTTTTTTTCTTTTTTTTAATAACTATTTTTAAATGTGTTGGGGAAACTTGAATAATACATGTGTTCCGTTGCCATTTTTGTATGTGTAAAAATTTTGAAAATTGAATTTAAACCCAATTGTGCGATTGACTTGAAAAGAAAAGTCACATTGCAGCCCAAAAGAATTTAGAAATCCAACTTAAGGTAAATATATTTGAGTAAATCTTGATTTTAATTTTGATAATAATAAATTTAAAATATGTTACTTTTCCATTTTGTGAAACAGATTTTTTTAAAGTAAAAAGTTTTTAAATTGAACCTCAATAACAAATCCAATCGATGGTATCTATCTTTGGAGTTAACCATTCAAAACAAAAGATGTAATATTCGTTGAAATTTCTTAAATGGTTTCAGTGGGATAAATATGTGTAAAATGATGAAAAATTACTTGACATTAGAACAGAAAATTGTAAATGTGGAAGGTCTAGGATCCTTTTTTGTTTTGTTCTCTATTTTTAGGCTACTCATGTTCATAAGGTAGGGGGGGGGGGTTCATAAGAGGTATTTTTATTCACTTTTGAGAGAAATATATAAAAACGATAATGTATAAATTATTGTGAATTGAGAGCATTTAATTTGAAAGAGTATTAGTGTTCGAGTAAAATTTTAGTATTAAAAATTTTCAAGAAAATCAAAAAAAAAAAAAAAAAACTCACTTATAAAACAAAAAAAAAATTGTCTTTCTTTTAACAAGTAGGTTGATATTAATAAAAAAGGGCGCTAAAAAAAAAAAAAAAAAAAAAAAATCATTCAAAAAATTCCAAACAAGACTAAATAGATTAAGTATTTATTTGAAAGGTAAACTTTCTAATGGACTTTTGATAAATTTTTGGTTTTTATTTATTGTGTTTTAATATGTTACTTTGATGTTTGATAAAAACTATATTAGTGGTAAAATGTGGATTAAAAATAATAAACTTTGAAATTATTAAAAACTAAAAGTTTTTGGTTTGAAATTAAAAATTAAATTGTTTTTATTTTTGAAAAGTTTTAAAAGTTGTAAAAATATCATTGTTTCGATGCTCAAAAAGATAAAGTATTGAAATATATATTTGAACAAGTTTTTAAATAGAAAACAAAGATTTTTTTGAAATTTTAAGAAGATTTTGTTGTCGTGAATAGATAAAATTGTTTGATTGTGAAAAAAAAAAAATTTACTGAAATAAAATAATTGACATGAAATAAACCTTTTGGTACATTACACCTCCACCCAAACCAAAATTGGATAAAAAGAATATAAATAAATTAATTATGAATTATTAGATAGAAAAAAACTTGTGAATTGGTTCTATTGTTATTATATAGCTTATAGTAATATCAACTATGACAATTAAAAGTGTCCATTAAAGAAAGACTATAAATATTTTAATGATTAAAATTATTTTAAATTATAGCTTTTATGAAGAATTAGATAATAGTAATCATCAGGTTATTATTGTTTAAGAAAAATAATATTATTACAACTAACAGATATGTCTAATTTTGAGAAAATATTAAATTTAAATTTCAAAATTGTTCTTAAAAATATAACAAAATATATCCTAAAATAAACACAATTTTTTTTTAGGAAATTGGTAAATTTTCTAATTTTTAGTAGGAAGTATAACACTTTTCGGTTTTTTATAATTTGATTTTTGTTGTTGGGTATTATTTAATTTGGTGGATAAAAAGAAGATTTAAAGAAATTTTTTGTTTATTTCTCAGAACAAAAAAAGTGCAGTTAGGCTTTTGTGGGTTTTATTTTTTTACGGAAAATCAATAGATTTTGAAAATAAAACAGTAAACCTTAAAAAAAAAAAAAAAAAACATAGGCGCTCTATAGCAGTTGACGATACCAATGTTTATTTGTATTGTTTTTATACTCCAATAATTATCTAATATTCCTAACCTTTCTATCCGGGGTTGTTGATTATTAAATTTTCTTGAAATTGATTGAGATTTATCTCTCATAATTTTAACTTTTTTATATCCCAGTTGATATTTACGATATCTTTTTTTTATATAATTTCAATTCATTGATATTTGTTTAAACCGAAGAATTTCTAATTTATTTTCGAAATCAAATCGTATTTTTATGATTGAAATTTTAACTTGGTCTATTTTTGGTTCAGTTTTATAAATTATTCTAGGAGATTTTGCATTAATTTTTAATAAAAAATCTGACTTTTTTATTTAAACAATAGTCTTTTGAGTTGAAATCTTTTTGAGATAATTAAAAATTAAGAAACCATAAAATAATTGACAAATGTATGTGTGATCTAACATTTGTAATTTTACTCGATGAGATAAATTTTATGGTTGAAAAAACATTTTATTTTAGCTCATTTTTATAAATTGTGAAAATTTTCCATGGAATTTTTATGAGTTTTCTGTTTATTTTAAAAATCTAAAGGTTGAGAGGATCAAACAAAAAAAAAACAGGAAAAAGAATACAATCGTTAATTTTTCCGGCTATTAAAAGAATTGGGTAAAATCTATAATTTTATAAAATTCTTTTGAATTCCGGAAAACCGTAGTTAGGTTTTCTCGAATTTTATACTTATTTTGAAAATTAATAGACTTTCGTTAGGTTTTTTTTAGTTGTCTACCTATTTCTAAAATCAATAAATTTTCTTTAGGTTTTTTTTACTTTTTTTAATAAACCGAAAATTTATTGAAATTTTCTGTTTATTTCAAAAAGTTTGAAAAAACCTAGAACAATTCTCAAATAAAACAGAAAACTTCAAGAAAACATAGACAATCTTCTTCAGATTAAGACACTCAACAACATTTTGTTACAAGAGTGGGGAACTAGATTCCCTTATTTAAATATTTTTACACTATTTTGATTATTTTGTATTTTCTATTTGTTTTTATTGGTTTTTCTTTGTGAGGTTCAATTAAAAAATTCATAAAGTACTAGTCCTAGTATTAAAGCAAAAAAGGTCCATTTTTTTTGTTTTCATTTTTTTTCAATCTCCTTTTTCAAAAACCCACTGAATAAAAGGTTGCCTGAAAATTAAAAATGATTATTATTCAAACCAAGCCAAATACTTGGTTCAAAACTATAGCTTAGACATATTCCTAAAAAGTTAATTTAAAAAAAATGACAAAAAAAAAAATGGACATTGTTTGCTTTTATACTGGTACTAGGACTTTAAATATATACTTTATGAAATTCAGCAAGTTCTTTATAAGAAAGAATTTTCTAATTATAAAACAAAAAAATAGGATTTCTCTATACAGAACAATTAGTGTTCTTTCTTTTTAATAAAATAGATTAAATATTGACAATAATTACTGTTAAATTAATATTTTTTTGATAAAATTTAGTGTGATTTACAATTAAGCCTTCTTCATATTGTAAAAAAATAATAAAAAAAAAACTTTGTGTTTATTTTTAAAAAATTTAAATATTTTCCAGATAAACACGAAAAATTATCATTTTAATTAATTTGTAAGGAGTCGGTTTATTAAATCGATCTCGATAATAAAATAAAAATAAAATAAAATAAAATATCATTCGTTGATTAATGAATTAATTCGATTAAAATTTCTCAAATATATATAGTATATATATATAGATAGAAAATTAATTATATAAATAAAAAAATAAAATATATATTTTTTTTAGTTTCTTTCATTTTTCCAACCATTTTGTTGAAGAAAATAATTGTATTGCCTAAGAATTTTTTTCGTTTGAACTTGATTGCCTGTTTGGATTATTTTTTTAATTTCTTTACCGGAAATAAAGAAAAAAATTTCGATTTCAAATAATCCGCTTTCTGGTTCTAATTTGATCTTAATTGTAGCTTTCTCTTGTTTTCCAGGCTTTATATAAACAATTTCTTGTTTTTGTATGTAATTTCTTTTATGGTTATTTCCGATTTGTAAATAATTTATTTTTCCATTATTCTTATTATTCTTATTATTATTATTATTTTGATTCATTTGGGGATTATTATTTACCATTTGAATAGAAGCATTTTCCGAAATATTATTATTAAAATTATTTTTTATATTTGGATTTGAACCAAGATTAATTGAATTATTCGCCACGGAGCCAGGCACTGCTCCAAAAGTCGAAGTGGTGGAAACTTGAGCATTGATCAAATTATTAGACCTTGGGTTATTTTTGCTGAGTGGGATCGGTATAACTTGATTCATTTTCTCAATCATTTTGTTATTTTTTTCAATTCTGGCATAATTTTCATCAAGTTTATTATTATTATTATTAATATTAATATTATTATTATTATCAATATTATTGCCTTTCTCTTTCTCTGTTTCTTTTTCAATTACAAAGGGGTTTGTTTTATAATAAACTGAAAAAATATCTTGCAAATTTGGATTATTTTTTGTTTTTGGTTTTTTTTCAAGAAACTTTTGAAGATTTGAATTGATCGTACCACCAATTGGATCAGTTAATCTTCTGATATATTCATAAAACGTTTGTTCGGAAATTAATTTTTTTCTTTGGCTAACAAGTGGCCTATAAATGGTGATACCAATATATTTTTTTTTTCTTTTAAACATTACTTCCACCCCTGAGGTAAAAGAATTTTCTGGTTCGATTAAATCCATCGAATCATTACGTTTTAAGATCTGTTTATGAAACTTTTTCGAAAATCTGGAATTTAAATTCGATAATTTTTTTAAAAGTTTTTTTTTTTTCTTGTAAAGTTTTTGTTTTTCTTTTTCTTTTTCTTTTTTTTTAATTTTAATTTCCGCAAAATTATTACTAGAATATTTCCTTGTGTTTTTATTTGAATATTTTTTCGTGTTTTTATTGGAATATTTTTTTCTTCCTTTTTTGGATTTTTTTGTACTGTTAGGGTTGTTAATAATATTATTTTTATTAATATTAGTATTTTTAAAATAATCATTTTTATAAGTATTGATAAAATTATAATAACTATGAAAATTATAAATTTTATCCTTTCTCAATTTTTTTCGATTTTTCATTTGATATTTTTTGTTTATTGATCGTAAATATTTCAAATTTATTTTTCTTTTTTTAGTTTTTGGTGGATGATGAAATGAATGATTAATGTCATGTATTTTTTCCCTTAAATAGTTCGTATTATATTTATTACAAAAATAATAATTTGAGATTTTTAAAATATCGATAGATTTTTCAAAACAGGCTGGTAATTTCCTTGAAAGCAATAACTTATATTCAAGTTTTGATTTTTTTTCAAATCCCCATTCATTATTGTTGTTGTTGTTGTTGTTGTTATTGTTTTTTTGGGATCTTGATTGTTGATTATCAAAATCAAATGAATTAAAATTATTTGAATTGAAATCAAAAGGATGGGAATATGATGATGATGATGATCTACTATTATAACGAGTATTATGGGTATATGTGTGACTAGAATGATGTTTTTGATATTGTGTTTGATTTGTGTTTGTTTCAATTGATTGTTCCAGCTCTTCAAGATTTGAGATCTCATCTAAAAACGTTTCCTGATCCAATAAAAGAAGAACTTTTTTTTTTTTATCAGTGATGGGTTTAAACATAAGTCCTTCTAATAATTGTTGTTTTCTTTGTTCTTCTAGATCAGATTCGTTCATTGAATAATCGTTTTCTTTTTTTTCTTGTAATTGGTGTTTTTGATAAAAATAATTTTGATTATTTAATTGTTGTTTTTGAAATTGTTTTTGTTGATGGTTGTTCTGTCGAAATAAGTTTTGTTGTTGTTGTTGTCTTTGTTTTTGTTGTAGAAAATGATTTCGTTGTTGTTGTTGTTGTTGTTGCTGTTGTTGCTTTTCTTGAAAAGTATTATTTTTGAATGGCTGTGTTTCATTCTTTTTAATTAAAGATTTATTTTGGTTCTCGATTTGAATTTTATTATCGGGTTTTGCTAATAAACTACTCATCCTATGGCGGTAGTCATGTATTTCAAGAACAAGATACCCGTCAAAAAATTTACACTCATTTTCTTTAATGGTATTGTATAAATCAGTATTAATCCTACCTTGAATTATAGATTCAAAAAGTGATTTATATTGGAGATCGTATGATTGACAACAATTTTCGTTATTAAAAGAAAAACAATTGATATAAACATTCAATACCAACCCTGGCTTGATCGTGTCTAAACATTCATATGGGGCAATAGATCCTAAAAAGCGCGGATCTAATTTATAATTCTTTGTTGTTTCATTTTTAATGTCCTTATTGTTGTTTTCCTTATTGTTGTTTTCCTTTTTGTTGTTGTTGTTGTTGTTGTTGTTGTTGTTGTTGTTGTTGTCCTTGTTATTGTTGTTGTTGTCTGTTGTATCATCAAGCATGAAGGAATTAGGCTTCTTTTTAAATTGGTTATACTTTTCAACACGGCACTGTAAAAATAATGAATTAACATTTCTTTTTTTGTGATTTGTTTTTTTATTCCCTTTTCCTTTTTCGTTTCCATTTTCATTTTCATTTTTGTTTTCGTTTTCGTTTTCTTGTAATCGGTTCGCATGTCCTTCAACCATTTCTTCTTCCATTCTGTTGTCCTCTTCTTTTTCTTGTTGTGTGCTTGTTTCATTTTCCATTTTAAGATCAGGAATTGGAACTAACTTTTGGTTTTTTTTTAGATCTTTATTGATTAATTTTTCAAGACGTGGGTATGTTTGGATTTCTAATTTACATAATTCTTGATCTACAAACAATTGTTTTTTTTGGTTTTCCTGTGCAAATAGTGGTTTTGAAGACAGGGTCTGGTAAGAGTTGTTTTTGGTTGGTACAGGACTGTTTTTTTTTTTTTTGTTTGTGTTTATTATACGATTACTTCTCCATCTTCTTTTTTTCGGAGTAAAACTAAAAAATGTTTTTTCTGTTCTTGGTTTACTCATTGTACTTTGAAGAATATTTTTCAACAAAAGATAACAATTATGAGACCAAAAATTGCTGAATTATTTTTATTGTTTTTAGTTTTTTGATTTTTTTTTTTTTTTTTTTTTTTTTTGAAGTTTTAAAAATGACAAAGAAAAAAAAAAAGAAAAAGAAAAAGATCTTGAGAACTAAAATCAAAAAAAATGATTTCATTTTAACATGGGGTAAAATTCAATGAGTATTTGTTTGTTTTTTTAAGGAAAAATTTCAATTTTTAAAATTGAAGTTAACGTTTTTTGGAATTATTCTACAGTATGTTAAATAACCCTTGTCAACTTAAATAATTGTCGTTTTTTAAAATTTAACTGTGTTTTTTGAAAAACATGTTTTTAACTGTTGTTTTCCAACTTTTTTCCAGTTGTTTTCGTTTTTTAATTGTGGTCAACAATTAAAAGTTTTCAAAAGTGTGCTTATTTTTAAAAAGGAAGTATATCTTGTTCAATATTACTGTCATTCTCAAAGCTATAAAAGAACTTTTTATTCAAAGTTTTCTAAAATATTATTTCTTCTATTTTAAATGAAAAATTGAACGATCTTGTTATAATCTCTGAAAATTGATCTTATAAGAGATTTAATTTCCTCTCATTATTAAACTTGTTAAAAATGAATTGATTTATAAATAATTTGGTCATTGGGTATGTTCTTTTAGAATTTTAGATCAGATAAAATATCGTCTAATTAACTTTTGATTCAATATGAAATATTCTTTCATTTTGGATTCTTATCTCCTCCAATATAGGCAAAAAAAAACAAGTAAATAATTAAACCAAATACAAGATATGATTTGAAGACGATTGGCAAAAGGAAAAAAGAAAATGAATTGAAATTTTTGGTTCATAGCTTTTTTAAAAAACTTTGGAAAATAGATATCTCATTTTGTTAATATGCCGAGGTACAAGCAAAAAAGTTTTTAAGGAACTTGTTTTATCCTTTTTATTGATTTTATTTTGTATTTATTCAAACTGAAAGATTTGGGTTTTAATATTTCGGGTGTTTTGTTTAAATTTGGTTCAATTAGATCTCTTTTATCAGGAGATTGGTCTTGAAAGTTATAGAAAAACACTTGATAATATGATCTATTGAACGTATTGGTTGATTTGAAAGTATAGTTAAACTGAACTGTATTTTTTTGTTGAACACAAAATAAAAACAGAAAACCACAGTTAAAAAAAAAAAAAAAAACATTTAAAAAAAAAAAAAACAACAGTTATTTCAAAAAACAACACAAATAATTTTCAAAAATACATATTAAAACGCCGACACGGGTTATTGAACAAACTGTAAATCATTTTCCACAAAGTATAAAATATTTTTCTTGTATTCTAGAACAAATAAATAACACTCAGGTCCTTTTTAACTGAAATCTCTTTTGAAATCTTTCTCAGATCTGATTTTGAATAAAATAAGTTTATTTTTTGAAATAGGAGTTTGTCTACTGCAAAGAATTGTGAATTTTTTCATATTAGGGAATTTGTATCAATCAATTATGAACAAAATTTTCGAAATGATAATATTTTCATTACTGGCTTAATTCTCATTTTTTATATTTCAAAAGAACTTTAAAACTAACTTTGTTTAATGTTAGTTTCTTGATCTATTTCCTTTTGTTGATTTTAGAAAAGTTTCACTTTCAAATCATGACTTTTTTGACCAAGAAAGTATTTTTATTTTTGGTTTTGTCTTAATATTCTATTTTTGAATCTGCCTTGAATTTAGAAAAGATAAAGAACATCATGGGAACTCAAACACATTTGTTAAAAATTAAATAACAAATCTAAATAGGTAACTTCAAGAACTCCTTTTTTTAAAAAAAATGTATATAAATTCCAATTGAAATTGCCTATCTTCAAATCAACTCAACTAATTAGACTAAAATTTTAATCTCAATCTCTTTTAACTTAGCTTTCAGAAAATCAACCACCCACAAATAAAACCTATTATAAAACTATAAGTCACATTTTAAGATCTCAATAGAATCAACAAAAATTCACAAATTTCACTTATTTTTCGATTATATGATCAGTCCCCCAAGACAACTAGTTAAAATTTTAAAATATGTTATTGGTGGTATTCTGCACTTAAAAATTTTGGATATCCCAAGTGTCAAAAAATTCTGATACCCAGAAACATAAACATGAATATTTGTTTTTATTGAGATCAATTTTTTTTTTTCCATTTTTATTGAAAAAGAAAACATATAAATTTAGTTTTATTTGGAACCCAATAAAAAGTTTTTACACTGTGTATTACCATTTACATCATTACTATTTGTTGCAAAAGTAAAAAGAACAAAATTTTTATTCAGCTTTCGATATAAAGATTTTTCAACCATGAAAATTTCTAAATTTTTTATTCTTAGAATCAACTTAAATTATAATTTACCTTTTGAGAATTGGGTACTTTGAGGATTTTTTTTAATTCTTGAGATCTTTTTTTTTTTTGGAAAGTTGATTGAAAATTTTGATAATTTTCATTTTACCATTAACCGTATTATCCAATAGCATTTCTTTGTTAATGGTAATATTAAAATAAAGAATTTTTTTGATTATGGGACTAGTCTCTATTAAAAAATTTCCCCTAAATTTAATAGAGATTGAGAAAATTTTTAGTCTATTACTTAGATTTGAAAGACCCTGTTTATTTTCATATTAAACTTATTTCTAGATAAGTAATCCGTATTTATAAATTCGTCAAAAAAAATAAAAATAATAGAGACTAGTCCCTTAACCAAAATAATGATTTGTTCAACTAATTGGAAAATAATTGTATCGATTTAAGAAGGGTAGGTATAATCATTAAAATTTTAAAATAATTTCAATATTTTTACCAAGAAATTATGTTTTTGTTCGAAGATGAAATTCTATTTTTTCAAAATAAAATTTTATAAAAGATATTTGGGAATAGAATAATTTAATCTACAAAATACAAAATCAATTTTTTTTTCTGATAAAAGTAATTTAATTGTTTTAAGGTTTCTTATGAATAAATTCAAACAATTTGTTATATAAATTTTTCAAAATAAAAAATTTTTTGAAATTTTTTTTTGGAAACCAGAAAACAACTTTTTTAAAAATTTATATACAGTCAGTTCCACTTTTAAGGCACAAACTTTCAACGAAATTTAAGGCACAAAAAAAATCTCAAATTAAGGCACAAAATTAAAATTTTTTTTTTTTACAATTTATTTTACTAGAATCTGAAATTTGTGCGTTAATTTGAGATTTTAATTGCGCCTTAAATTTCGTTGAAAGTTTTTGTCTTAAAAGTGGAACTGACTGTAAATCAAAATATTTTTTTTTACTTAATCGATCTCAATTTAATTGAGAATCTTTTGTTAAACTTCTATCAAAACTTCATTTATTAAATTACCTATACTTCAATTAGTTTTATTGGCTGATATTGGCCTTGAAATATAAATTATTTCAAATAATATCAAAATAAATAATTTACTTTCTAAATCAATACATGTGTATAAAAAGCGATGTCTTAAAATATCAAGACTATACCTTGTAAACATGTGTATTTTACAACATAAAACGATAAAAATTTTCACCATTTCCGAGAATTAACTTAATTTTTAATTATATAATAGGCTATTTTTTTTTTGGTTTTATATTGGAAACTTGCAAATTTTGGATTTCAAAAAAGATTCTCAAATTAATAAATTATTACGCTGGAATTAACCCCTCTATTTCATAAGTTAAAACACAAATTAAAAAAAAAAAATAAAGATCTGCAAGATATTATTATTTTTTTTTAAATACTAGTATCTATAAACATTAATTTTTCCATAAAGAACCCTAAAAATAAAGTATCTTGGAATTGAAGAAAAGTAACTTTGTACACAAGTTGTCAAACACCAGTTAATCCTTTGATTCTTAAAATACCATTTTGTTGATCTTGGCCAAGAAAAAAATGAAACATGTATTAGTATAAAATCCAAGAATTTGAGAAAATAATCTGCATTTCGTAGACAAATTTATACCATGAATCATAAAGATTCACAGTTCAATGTTGAACAATATCTTTGCTAAATTTATCTTGAAATGTACATTAGTTACTAAAAAATTTATTTTGTAAAATTGAAATATTAAAACCAGTGTTTATTTTAATAAATTATTTTCAAATTTTGAAATTTATTCGAAAATACAATTACCTTTGTAATGAAATCTACATATTAAAATTTGATCAAAAATTTCAACAAGTAAGCTTAATGTATGTTCACAAAATACAATTCCCTAATTGATTTTGTTAAAACTTTTTTTTTTCAGTTAATAACTTGTAAAAAAATTTCGAACTTGAAAGTATAATATATATATATATATATATATATATATATATATAGAAAAATACTAATATTTTCATTGAATTGAAATTTAGAGAACCAGTATTTCGTTTTTCTAGGGATAATACATAATTTGGAAACATATTTTTCATGAAATGATAAATTTTAATAAAAAGTGATTATTCTGAATAATATATACCAATAAGAACCAAATTATCTATACTCTAGAAAAACTGGATAAAATTCAAAAAATTGTGATAAAAAAGACATTTTAATAAATTATTTGAAGTATTTTTTTTTCTTAATCAGAGTATGGAAATCCATTTTATGTATTAGTTGATGAACTTTTTGCCAATTCAATGACGTTTGAAAAAAGAAAAAAAAATTGTTTGCTAAACAAATAGATCATTGAAAATTAAATTATTCTTTTCAAAAAAAAAAGAAAAACTAAACATAATATAACAATGGTTTGTTACATCCAATTCCACACTCAAGATATATAACTAGAGTAAAATTTATTCAAATTAAAATCACAAATTAAGACACAAAATTTGGATTCTAGTAAAATAGACTGTGTAAAAAAATTTCCAAAAAATTTCCAAAAAATTTACTTTAATTTGGTAAGTTTTTATTCCTTAAAGTTCAACTGATGATAAATTCTTTTATTCTATTTTGTTTTGACCGATTTGATAGACCAACACACATTTTGATATTACCACTCCTAGAGCTAAATGTAAATAATAGTTACATAATCATTTTTGGTTTTATTAATTACCATCTATATAAACACAGATAAATCTACCAACGTTCTTTAAACAATATTTTATTAAGATACATATATTTTAAATCTATAAAGTTTAATCGTAGGCAACAACTTTTCAAAAGTTTTCTGAACCCCCCCTAATTATTTGCAAAATAATTTTTATAAGTTGACTTCTTCCCATTTCTTCCTCTTCGTTTTTTTCTATTAACTTTAGCCTAAAGAGAACCCCGCCTAGAGTTCGATGAAGTCTTTTTTTTTTAAACCAATCACTCAAAATTAAAAAATTCCAGATATATACTCTTTGTTTAGAATAATTATTACAATTTAAATCCTTTCAAGATCAAGAAAATGGGTTTGAATTTGTTGAAGAAGAATAAATAATTTTCAAATATCTTTAAAATTTTAAAATAAATAAACCCGATTTCAAAATTTGTGACTCACTGGAAATAAAAATTGAAGAAAAAATATATATTTCTACTTTTGTATTCAAGAACAACAACTTATTAAACCTGATTTATAAATCACTTATAAATCATCCCAAATATATAAAAACCTGATATTTTATAAATTAAAAAAAAATAAAATCAAAAACTAAAAAAAAGTGGGTCACAATTTTTGAAAGGAGCATTATAGAATTTTTATTACTGAACTTTTATTAAAAAAAAAGATTAAAAAGTTTTTTGCTAAAAAATAACTGAAATATAATAGACATTATCTAATCTCAATTCCTTAGCGATTATTTGTTTTTTTTTGTGATCATTTTTTTTTCCACTTGATCTTTATCAAAATGAAATTGAAAAAGAAAAAGAAAAAAAAAAAAAAAATGAAAATTTGAAAAAATAAAAACAAAATTTGAAGAAGCAAAACAAAAATTTTCAAATTTAGAAAAAATGATTTAGATCTAAAAAATTATAAAACATTTTTTTGATAAGAATACATGATACAGTCAGTCCAAAGCTACTGTGCAAATTTATCAATATCAAATTTTGGTGTTGAATTAAATTTTTAAAAAGTTCAATATGAGAATAATAAAGCTCATATTGAAAAAAAAAATTCCTAAATGCGCCAATATTCAAGAATTTTTTCTGATTTTCAAAAAATAAATGTTCATAACCCAAAATGACTCTGAACATCAAAAATTCATTAAGAAAGTATTATAATTTCGTTTAAAAAATGAATATATTTTTCGATCACATTCGAAAAATATTTTTTATAACAAGTCATTTAGAAAAAAATTTTTCAATATAAGCGGGCTTTTTGTTATATTCTTAGATTTAAAAATTTATATCAACATAAAATTTTGATATTGAAGAAATTTTAGGGTAGCCTTGCAACAGCTGTAAGTGTTTATTTAGCTGTTTGTGATTGATTTTTAAAATATTATCACAGATATATTAAAAGTAATTAGAAGTTAAATATCACAATATTACCTTTAAAAATGTATATTGCTTCGCTAGCTCAGTCGGCAGAGCGTCAGGCTTTTAACCTGAATGTCGCGGGTTCGAGCCCCGCGCGGAGCTTTAATTTTTCTTTTTTTTTTGCTTCTCTTTTAACTTTTTATTATCGACAAGAGTTGAAGTTACTGTTTTGGTTTCTAAAACTCCCTATCCAATTACAACCTGTTTATAAAAAATCGATCTAAAAAAGATTTTTTTATAATTTTTGTTCACTTTTTATTCTTATTTTAAAAAATAAAAAATAAAAATTCAAGTCTGAATTACAAATTGTTTTGAAGAGTGAGGCCTGTATTATAACATTCTTATTTTTGAATTTTTTAAAATAGAAGATCATCCCTTAATTCTCAACAAAATTCCCCAATTGAAAAGTTTTTTATGAAAAGAAAAAAACAATCATTTTTATTTAAATTTCAAGGCTTTTAAACACTTTACCATTCTACTTTGGACGACAACTATCCAATTAAACGATCCTAAAAAAAAGATTGTTTATTCTTCTTGTATTTCCAACAACACCAAAATTTATCTTCAAAAAAAAAAAAAGTCGAACATTTAAAAAATGTTCAACTTTCTTCACTTTTGATAATTTTCTATTTGTCGTAATAAAATTGCATATAATTTTAGAATTAAAAAGTTAATTCATTGAATTTCAAATTTAAGTTAACAGCAACAAATACAATTTTTTTTAGTTCAGTGGTCATTTTCAAATTAATACAATTCCCTTTTTATTGAAAGTCATCTAATATTTTTTTCCTCCAACAGCCTAAAAAAAACCAATATATCTTAACAAGAAAATTTGGTAATAATATTCTTGGTATTTAAAAGCAACTCATATTTCTTAAACTAAGAATTAAAATATATTTCTTTTAATTTGAACCTCAGAATAATACAAAAGAAATCTTTTTGAATTTACTAAGAGTCACAACACTAAAATATAATTTTTCTTTTAAAAATGCTGCATAAATGATCAATTTTTCATCTCCTTGTCTGTCTCAATTTTGACAATTAAGCTCTTATTGTTTGTCCAACATTTGTAAATCAACTTCAGTTTGTTTGATCGTTATCAATAACTTTATTTCAATAAATTTGTTACATTGAAACATAAAACAAACACCAAAACATTCTTTAAAACAAGGGTCTCAAATATTCAGGAATCTTTGTAATATTAAAAATATATGTTTTTTTTTTTTACAGTAGCACGACAAGAATAGCACAATCCATACAAATACTTTCAAGACTTTTTCGAACTTTCAGACTGACAGTCTTCAAGATTTCAGTCTCTGATATTCTTTCATATTGTTTTAAATTTCAAATACTTGATACAAACTTTTGTAAGCCAAAAAAAGGGATAAAAATAATAATTAATTAACAAAAGATAGCATTTTGAATTTAATTGAAATTTTTGAAAGTTATCAAAAAGAAAAATATTTGTAAACTTTCAAAACCTGAAACTATTTTTATGAAAATCAAAAATTGGAAAGTTGTTTAAATTACATGTTTTTAAAAGTTTAACTTGTACAAACTTTTAAATTGAAAGTTGTTGCATTGTGATCTTCTAATTCCTTTCAAAATTTCGAACAATTTCTAAAAAACAAAGTGTTACTAAGGAAAAAAAGTGACTACAATTTTTGTGCTATTCTTGTTGTGAGTTATTTCAAATTTATTTCATTTTTTTGTTAATTTTGTAGTTACTATGAGTTTTTCAGTCGGGGACACAATAGAATTTCGAGGAGAAATAGCACAAGTCAAATACCTAGACAAACCAGTTTTTGATCTTACCGAAACTTGGGTTGGATTGGAAACAGCATCCAAAAAAGGTTTTCTTTGTTTTCAAAAAAAAAAAAAAAAAACAATATCCAAAAAAAGTCGATTCAAAAAAAAAAAAGATGATTTCAAATAACCTTACGAAAACAATTTTGTTATCAATTAAACTGACAAAAAAAAACAAAAACGATTTTCTTTTGTACATAAAAAACCCAAAACAAAAAAAAAAACCAACAATTTTCTTTACTAAAACCAACAACCAAAACCAAACCGTCTCTTCAAAAAAATAGGGAAAGGAAATGGTACTTTTTTCGGAGTCAAATACTTTGAGTGCAAACCACAAAAAGGAAGGTTTATAAAATTAACACAATTAATCGATCTCGGAGCAAAAGTTCTCACCGAAAAGGAAATTGAAAAAGAAAAACAAAAAAACAAAAACAAAAAAAAAAAGAAAACCAAAAAAAAGGATGACAAATCCTTTGAGAATGATTCAAACCCAGAACACGAATTGGCGATTATATCTCAAATGAAAGATGAGTCTCTAGGAAGGCACTTATATCAACACAACATTTTTTTAAAAGACTTGAATCGAGAAAGAAAGGAGCTCTTATCTCAAATAGAAAAATTAGAGAACCACATCAAAAAACAAACAAACAATAAAAAAAGCGATCAAAAGAAAACAAAATCAGAAAAGTTTTTACAAAAGGAGAACAAACGATCCGAGTTTGATTTATTACAATTTCAATATAACCAAATCACGCTTCAGAACGAACAACTTTTAAAAAACAATGAATTTTTACAACAAGAGCTTGAAAAAATCGATCAAAAGGATGAACAAGAAATCAAAAAGGTTGTCAAAAAAATCCAAAAGGAAAACAAAATTAAGGAAGTCTCTCAAAAGCAAGCACAAAACATTGAAACCAGAGTTACAAATTTAAGGAAGGAAAAAAATTCCATAGAAATCGATTTGAAGTTTGCAAAAACTTCTGGTGAACGTTTGATACGTAAAAATATTTTTTTTTTATCTTTTTTTTTTTTTTTCAATTTTCTTTTTTATTTTTCTCTTTTTTTGATGTCTTATCTTGAATTTCTTTCTTTTAATATACTTAGGATTTTCTTGTAATTTCCAAATACTTTCGGAATGAAAACTAGACGATTCTTTTTTATTAGAGTAGTTTTCAAAAAGTGTGATTACAATAAGATTTTGAATATTGACCATTTTTGTGAGAAGGTGGGCAATTGCAAAATTGTCACATTCTCCGAAAAGTGCTCGTCAATAACGTACCCCATAATCTAATAACATTGTGCCTCATAAGGACAAAATTATCTCTTTTTAAAAGCATTTTTTTTTAAACAGTCAATTTTTTTTAATTTAAAAAAATGACCAATTAGAAAAAACAACACTACAAGAATAGCACAAAAATTGTAGTCACTTTTTTTACTTGGCAACATTTTTGTTTTTCAAATTGTTCCAAATTTTGAAAGGAATTACAAGATCACAATTCAACAACTTTCAATTTAAAAGTTTTTACAAGCCAAACTTTTAAAAACATGTAATTTAAACAACTTTCCAATTTTTGATTTTCATAAAAAGAGTTTCAGGTTTTGTAAGTTACACAATATTTTTTTTTTTAGATAACTTTCAAAAATTTCAATTAAATTCTAAATGTTATCTTTTGTTAATTAATATTTTTTACCCTTTTTTGGTTTATAAAAGTTTATATCAAGTATTTGAAATTTGAAAAAATATGAAAGAATATAAGAGACTGAAATCTTGCAGAGTGTCAGTCTGAAAGTTCGAAAAAGTCTTGAAAGTATTTGTATGGATTGTGCTATTCTTGCCGTGAAATGAAACAACCTCAATTAAAAATTTGTGGTTTATTTTTCTTCTATTTGGGATTAATTTGTTATTTTTATAAAGAGAATGGTTGGGTGAGTTTCTTTTTTTTAATGTTCTGATCAGTAAAGTATGGAAAGTTTTTTTTAACCTCAAAATGTTGTTCTGCAACTTTCAATTTTTAGTATTTCTTCATTAGGAAATAATTCATCTTATCTTGTAAATGTTTCAAAACTAAAACAATACTTCAAGAGGTGTTTTGTTATAGTTGTCGTTTGGATGTGAGTTTTGGAGATTCATTTTTATTGTTTCTCTTTGAAATTATGTTTCTTTTGATTTTTTTATTTGTCAAAAATTACTATTGATTTTTAGAAAGGTTTTGAATTTGACAAATAAATTTAAAAATTGAATTTTAGTCAAATAAAATACTCAAAATGAATTATACTGAGATGGAATTGACTTAATATATAAAAAAGAATTATTTCAAAGATCTAAGAATACAAATTATTGGATGTTTTTTGAGATTGGCGAATGGTATTATTATTACAATAAAACCCCTTTAATTAATATTTTGGAGAACTGATATTCCTGGCACTTTTATTCTTATAATTCGAGTAGTATTTGTGATAACAAAATCAAATATAAAATTTTATCAAAATTGGTTCATTATTAAAGAATTTCCAAAAAAATCGAGGTCGGTCCAATCAAAGATCTCAATTTACATTTTTATTGTTGCTAGAAATTTCAACCAGAGTTTAAGAAACCAAATTAAAGAGTTAACTTCAACTTCATGAAGAATTATTCAATTCAAAAAAAATTTTCAACAAATGCATTTTATTCCATTCACCAAAGCGATATGTACAAAACAAAATATTTTTTGTTTCAATGTTAAGGGGCTATTAACTCTTATTTATTTTTTTTTCACTAAAGTCAATAAATTAATTATTTTCACAATGGTCCAATTAAACCCGATATGCAACTTCATTTATAAACTTTAGAGAGATGAGTTATCATTTATAAAAGAATTCATTTATTTTCACAATTAATTTTTCAGTAACATCATTTGATTCCTTTTCGTTTGGATTTTTGGATCAAAAACAGAAAAAGAAAAATTTGCCAAAACCTTTTCATTTTGTTGAAATCTCACTTTTAGTAATTTCTGAGAGTTTGTATGAACAAACAACATTGAAACTTTATTCTTATTTTAAAAATACAAGAAAAATAAATCAAATATTGAATTCTTAAAGCTCTAAGGAAAAATTGATCATTTATTTTATTTACAATAATTTATTAAATTTCTTGAAATTTAAAAAGATTATCTAATATCCTTTTTCAAATATCAAGAGTATCAACAACGAACTGTTATTATTAAAATTAGTTATTTGAGAATATCTATTTTTTTTTTTTTTTTATTAGAATTATTAATTTGAATTATTTTTCTTTATTTGAAAATATTTAAAAAATTGAGAAATAATAATAAAGTCTATTGATACTTTTAATCTTTGGGTTATTAATAACCCACCGAAAAAATTAAGATTGGTTTATTAATTATTGATTAAAAATAATCAAATTAAAAAATATTTCTTTAAATTTTAAGTAGAATTTTCTAGTTTTAATAAAAAAGTATTTTTGGAGAATTTTTAATTTTATTGTTTGATTTTTATTCTCTTCTTTATGTTATTCAATAAAAAGAAAAAATTGATTCAAACTGTTCTTTGAATAAACAAATTATATTTTTTCGCATTTAAAATAATTATTGTAATTTTTTTGAAAAAAAGTTGATTTTTTATACTGAGTTATTTTCAAACTTTGAGGTTTTTATTTTTAATGTGTATTTGTGTACACTTCATTCATAGAAAATAAGATTTCTTTCTTCTTTCTTCAAAGAAAATAATTTTTTTTGAAATAATTCAGAAATATGTAAGATTTTTGAACTTTTCAAAAAATGAGAAAAATGAAAATAAACTTTTAAAAACAATAATTCATTTTCGGAAAATAGTTTTTAAAAGTAAGTTTGCTCTTTTGTATTAATCAGATTTTTTACCCCATTTTTCAATTTCAAGATGCGATAAATTTTTTTTTAGAATTTGCTATTAGATTTACAAGAAGATTTTTTTTAGTTTACTAGTCCCTTAAAGGAATTTTAGCATATTTAAACCAAATTTTTGGTGAAATATTTGTGGTCTGATGCACACAATTTTATTTTTTTCTTTTTGTTAAAATTTTGTTTGAAATATTGACTTAAGGATCTAGTCATTACGGGTAAAAATAATTTTCTGAAATAGAAAAAAAAAAATTTGTAATTTTTTATTTTATTTTATTATTATTGAAGACATGTAAATTACACCCTAGTTGCCCTTAGACTTAAATTCCCTTTCAGAAATTTAAGCGAAAAATCTATGATTTCACGATTATTAATTAATGAAAATAATTTCAAACTATCTCAGTTTAAAATTATTTCATTAAGATTTATTTCTTTTAATTTATTTTGAAAAATTAATCTATCTTTTTCATAGGAAGTACATACCCATAAAAAATGATCAATATTTTCTATTATTTCCTCCTGTTTGTACTCTAAACATAAAGGACAAAATTTATTTGAATTTTTTTTCATAACATAGTAATATCTATTTAAGCAGTTAGTAAATGTTCTGAATTTTAGAATTGTTGAACTTGAGGGAAAATTTTGTAATTTTTATGAGTGACCTAATACCAATTAAAAACTAATCTAACCTTATTAGCGCAATCGATCTCCAAAAATCAACAATCAAAAAAGGGTTCATTTTCAGAAAAAAGCGCCAAAGAAAGACACTCAATTTCCAATTAGAATGGTTAGAATGTATAATTTTGAAAACAACTGAGTTTTCGTTTTGAAGTGTCTCTCTTTGGCACTTTTTGAGATCTTGGTGATTTTTTTTTTTGATTTTTTTTCATTTTTCAAATGAGTGATTCGTTTTCTAAAGAATATTACAAAATCCTTACCCTGCCAAATATAGAGGATTACAATCTAACCACAAATTAGATTAAATCGAATTAAATTGATTTTGTACTTTTAGAAAACAATTTGTTTCAAATTGAAGAAATTTAAAGCATTTGGAAATTTAAAAAAAGAAATAAGATATTTTTTTTTTTTAAAATTTGAATTTTTTGATGATTTGAGAATACTTTTCAACTTTTTTTTTTTGAATTGGATTATTTTCCAATAGTATATTATTTTTAAATTTTTTTTTTCTAATTAATTTTTGTCAATGAGATCCTCTCAAAATTTTTTTTATTTGTTATTTGAATTTTTTCAATCAAAAGAAGGGCAATTTCACAATAAACTTTTTCGTTTGAAGTCGCCCCTTGAATATGGAGCAAATTCACGGTGAATGACTCGACCCTTAAGTTGTTCAAATAAAAAAATGAAATTTCAATTTTTAAAATGAAATTTGCACTTTTCAAACGATAAAATTGTCATTTTTAAAATGATAAAATTGTACTTTTTATTCGAATTTATTCTTGACTTTTGTCAGAAATTTTTTTTTGCTTTAAAAACATCAATTTGTGTTAAAACGTCGATTAAATGATTATTTTTACGAGAATATGACCGATTCAAAATCGACACCTTCTCGCAAAAATGGTCATTGTTATTTTAAAAATAAGAAATGAAAATTTTTCTTCAAAGTGAACAAACTTTTTTACTTTTTTGAAGTTGAAAAAACCCAAAGATCTTTACAAACCAATTAAAAATGAAAATTTTAGCGATTTAATTAAACTTTTCTTTATTGAAATTTGAGATAAATTTTTGATTAGGGAAATTTGGCTTTAACAGCAAACTGACATTTTTCATTTATAAATGAAAATTTTGAGTTCAATTTCCAAAATATTTTTTTCGATATCTGCTAAAAAGCCTAAAGATCTTTTTTTTTTTAATTTTTTATGGCTACTATTGAATCGTGGCCTATTGCCCTTGTATGGAAGCAGTTAATCAATAACGTAGTGGTCGGTTTGAATATGAATTTGTAAAAAACTTAAAGATCTTGATAAAATCAATTAGGAGTAATATTTTTAGAAATTTAATTAAACTTCCTTATATAAATCTGAGATAAAATTTTAATATTTATAATTTAGTTTAAACAGTATCCACTAGTAACAACAAATAGAATTTAAAAATTGAAGTTAGAAAAAAAGAATACTCTAATTCATATTTTATTAGAAGTAATGAAGTAGTTGGTAAAATTTTGAGAATTCAATGAAATGTGAGAATGAAAAAAAAAAAAAAACAAGATTTTTTTAACCCAAATTGAATAGTTTCACAATTTCAGAAATAAAAAAATTAAAAATTCTCCCAAATTGTAAGCTTAATTTAAAAGTTTAAAAATTTTCCAATTTTATTACATTTTTCTATTTTCCAAAATATTAGATCATTGAAAATAATTTGTCTACTTTTCCTTCAATCCTACAAAATGAATTTGAAACAATCAATTTTCTTGATTTTATTGTTGATCTCCTTTTCCTTTTCCTTTTCCACTAATTTTCCTGATTTGTTCAAACAATTTGAAAAAAAAAATGAGGCTTTCAGATTGATATTTAAAAAACTAAAAAACTTCAAATTGTAACAACTTTTGTATTTGAAAATTTTTAAAAAGAAAAGATTTCCTAATTGAACTACCTATTCAGATCGGAAAAAATTTCATTTGGAATTATGAGCCATTGAATTCTCAAACTTTTGCCGCTACTGTAACAATTCTAAACAATATAATCAACATCAATTGACTTCAAATTCTTAAGGCTGCTGTATTTGTTGGTGGTGTTAGTAATACTGCGATTTTTAAAACTCCCTTGTAGATAAAAAAATATTAATCACTTACCTATAAATTATACTAAAATTCAATTTCGAGATATTAACTTTGATGGATAATAAATTATAAGGTATTTCCAAAAAAGTGGGGAATTTTTTTTTTTTACATTTAATGTAAAATTCTCTTTGTTAGTGCTTCTATTCTTAAAATTTATAATATCAAATCAAGAGAAATTTTTCAATTATACAAAATGAAATATTCCAAAAACTAAACTCCATTTCACTGAACGTGGCCCAGCCTAAAATGAAAAATTCATTTTTTATTTAAGAATCAACGAATATAAGATTAATTAAAAATAATAGAAATAATAATCCTTCCGACTAGAGTTGATATTTATTCACGAAACACCTTAACAAACTAGAAATTTTCTAAAAAATAAAATGTTAGACAAAATTTTGTTCTCATTCCAATGGAGCATTACCGATTTCAAAAATTCTCAATTTCACTGTAAAATTTAAATTGATAACAATAGAATTTTTAAATCATAAATGTATTCATTTTCACAAGAAATTACATCGCATCAATTTTCTTAAAGTTGATTTGGAATTTCAATTATTTTGTTTTTTTTTGAATTGACTTTTTAACTTTAGAAAAAAAAAAAAAAAAAAAAAAAAAAGTAAAAAAGAAAAATAAAAAAAAAGAAGAAAAAAAAAAAGCAAAAATCAAAAAACACAAAAAAAAAAAAAAAAAGAAAAAAAAAATCTAAAAATAAAATAACAAAAACAAAGGAAAAAAAAACTTGAATTTGAAAAAGAAAAATACAAAAAAATTGACAAAATGAGAAAAAATGATCAGATTTTGAAATTAAAAATTTATTTTGAGAAGAATAATGAATTTAACTCATATAATTTGTTCTATTTCTTCAATCAAATTGTACACCGTTGATTGAAAAAGAGTTTAGTTCTATTGAAATGTATTTTTCAAAAGAATATTAGAAATTACTTATTACAGCCATATTTTAGTATATTCTAATAAAATTATTATATAAAAAATTCGACATTAATTTTTTGGCATTTATGTTTTCATTTATTATTTTTTGGTTAACAGTCTATCAGAATATTTCATTTATTTTGATTAATATTTAATAATTTAACCCACTTGAAATTATTTGTATCAATTTTTTTTATTTAATATAATATTCAACAGAAAGTAAGTTGAAATCCTAAAATTGTTAATTTTTTTCAATCATAATTTTATAAATAAAAATATAATAAAAGTAATTACATTAGCCAATAATTTTTTTTTCTTTCAATTGTAATTTAATTTTTGACAAAAAATATGATATTAACTTTTATTAAGGAATTTCTAAAACATAATAGATATTTTGTAATATAAATTTCGGAATTAAAATTATGAAATAGTTTTATTAGAATACAAATTTCGAAATAAAAACTTCGAAACACTTATTCCATCATACATTTCAAGAAATTGTTTACCTAAAATCTCTAATAATTAAATTTTCATTTTTTTAATTTTATGATTATTTGAATTTTTTTTATCCATAACAAAAAATTATTTATTAAATAAAAATATCCTTTCTTTTAAAACTAAAAAAAAAAAAAAAAAAAAAAAAAAAAAATAGAAAAATTAAATAATAAAATTATTAGAAGAGAAGGGTTATTAAAAAAAATGGAACAACAAAGAAGAAATATGTTAAAAGAATTTAGATCTGCAAAATTATTAAAAAGGGAAAATATTGAGGAATTTGAAAAAAAAGTTGAGGTTTTAACAAAAGAACTTGAAAAATCAAAATCAAAGTTGCGAGAATTAGAAAAGAATCAAGGATTTGATAAGAGAGAAATATCCACGGGTTCTAATAGGAAAGAAACATGGATAGCTAAACTTATGAAAAGGAATCCTCATATTTTGGAATTAAGAGAGCGTACAAGACCACTAACAAACGCGATATCTTATTCTAGATTACAGAGGAAAGAAAAAACCGAAAAACCCAATTTTTTAAATCAAAAATTAGTTCTGCAAATGATTATGCAATTTTTCGAAACTGAAGGGAAAACTAATATTAGAAAGTATATTGAAAAAAAATTTGGATTGACCTGTAAATATTTTTTTTCTCATTTCTTTTTTCATCTATATATTTATTTAATGAAAGTTTTTTGATTAATTTATAAAACTGAAGCAAAAATTGATCTCGCTAGATTATAAAAGTATACCGAAGAAAATATAAATTGATTGAAAAATTAGATTTCTTAAATTTAAAAAAATTAAAAACGGTACTAAATTTTCGAACACTGGAAAATGAAAATATTAATTGGTATACATACTGAGGAATTAAAAGTATTAGATTTAGAATTAAAAGTTTTTCGATTAACCAAATTGGAAAATTCAACTAGTTGGAAAGTTCAAAAATATCTAAAAATTATAAAACAACAAAATTGCGATTTCAAACAACAAAAATATTTAAACTGGAAAGCCTCAAAAAAAAATTACTAAAATTTCGAAATTTTACTAATTGTTTAAATAGGTACTCTTATGTACCAAGCAAAAATAAAAATAAAAACTGTGATTTATGTAAAGAAAAGTTAAATATTGATATCATTGAAGACTTGGATCATTTTTTGTGGGATCGTGTAGTCAAGTTCCGTAGAGTGCCGTTAGGTTTTTTTTAATTTAAGAAATAAACAAAAAATTTATGAAATTTTCTTTTTATTTCTAAAAGTAAAAAAAACCTAACGACACTTTTTCATAATTTAAAAGAATGAAGAAAAATCAAAGATTTTACTCAATTCTTTTGAATTCTGAAAAAGCTAACAATTCCTGGCCTATGAAAAAAATCGAAAAATCTTGAACACCTAACAAATAAAACAGAAAACCTCAAGAAAAACTAGGCACTCGGTAGCACTTGATGTCACTCGAAGGCACTCAACGGTACTCAACGGTGCTTGATCACACTGAACCAGAATTCACAGGTGGGGCAAACCCTCGATAGAAAGATTATCAATCATAAATAAAAATTCCACCATTTTTTGAAAAAATTTACTTTTTTTATTTAAAATCAAACAATGCTCATTTATAATATATATATGAACTGGTTAAAAATTGGATATTTGATTTTTAAAAAATTTTTCAATGTTGTCAATGATAAATTTATTTCTAAATTTATGAATTTCAATTTTTTATAAAATTAATAATAATAATAAAAAAAAAAATAAAAAACACCAAACAAAATTAAAAAAATAATAATAGACCAAGGAGAATTATTAGAAAAAGATTTATTATATACGATTATTAGATTTTCATTAAAAGATATTGAACAATTAACAAAATATTCTTTGGACAGTTCACAAAATATCGATGATTCGCTTGAAAATGATGAATATATATTACCACCAGAAGATGTCTCAATTTGGAATGAACCCGAAGACAATGAAAACAGCATTAGATTTAATCAAGATTTATTGAAGCAAATGGGTAAAATGGCTAAACGACATTTATTAGAAACAATTGTTTGTGCAAATAACAATAAATTAATTGAAAGATTAACTTCAATAGTTGCAACAGGTAAGAAAATTTTCAATATAAATTTTTCAACAATTTTGCTTAATTTATTTATTTAATTCTTCGTAATAAATAATAAGATAAATTGCTATTTACTTTCCCCTCAAATCTCTCCACTCCTCCTTAACATTTCTAATAATGTTTTAATATTTCTAATAATATTATATAATATTTATTTTAATTTATTAATCTCTTTCTCTCTCTCTCTCTATTTATCTATCTATCTCCGTATATATATATATATATATATATATATATTATTATTATTAACAATAATAGATAACCAATTTATTAAAGCATTTTTAATGACTTATCAATCTTTTATGAAACCAGAATATTTATTATTAAAATTATTTCAAAGATTTCATGTCCCCCCATGTCAAAAGAATGAGAATCACTCAATATATAAAAAACAAAAAAAAAAAATTCAAAATAATGTTATCACAGTTCTTACAACATGGTTAGAAAATAATATCGAAGAATTGACGCCAAAATTACAACGAAGAATTGAATCTTTTATTAAATCTATAATAATTAGTGAAAATATTAAAGGAACAAAAAATATCCTTGACCTATTAAAGAACACAAAAAAAAAAACGAAAAAGCATATCAAAATCTCTGTTGACAAATTACCCCCACCAAGAATTCCAAAAAATATTTTATTACCATCGTTTCAACTACGTGATTTGGATGAAATAGAATTTGCAAGGCAATTGTGTCTCTATAATTTTGACATTTTTTTAAAAATTCAACCATCAGAGTTAGTTAGTCAAGCATGGTCCAAAGAAAAATTTAAACATAAGGCACCAAATGTATTAAAATTTATTGACAAATTTAATCATCTCGTTTCATATTTTAATCATCTAATATTAGATGGGAAAAGAGTTCGTGATCGAGTAAAGGCATTTGTTAAGATCATAAAAATCGGTGAAATCTGCTTTTCTTTTAACAATTTTGATTCTGCAATGGCAATGTGGGCATCATTAAATAACGCTGCCATTGATCGCTTAAAATTCACAAAGGAGGAAGTTCCAAAGAACTCTTTAAAATCGTTTAAAGAAATGGCAGGTGTTTTGGATTCCAAATCCAATTATGGTAACTTACGTGACCGATATAATAATATTAAGGGATCTTGCATACCCTATCTTGGAATGTATTTGACAGATTTAACCTTTATTTCCGATGGCACGCCAGACAAAATTGATGGAATGGTTAACTGGAGTAAAAGAAAAATGCTATTTAGGACAATAGACGAAATACAACAATTCCAAAAAATTGCTTATAATTTCCAAAAAATTGACCAAGTACATTTATTATTTGATAGGCTTACAAAGGGCAATGATGACCAAAATTATAAAACAAGTCTTTCGTTGGAACCTAGACGTGCGAATAAAGGCGATATTGATTATTAATTCAACCAACCATCCATCCATCAATTCCTTTTTCATTTCACACAAACACAAACACACACACACATTTATTAATTATTTCATGCTTAAACCAATAATTCTGAAATAATCAAAATAAATATTTTGAAATTTATAAGAAAAGAATTCATTCTTTTCTTTATTTCTTCATTTATTAATTCAACTATATTTCATTAATAATTTTATAATTCTTTCATTTTTATTCATTCTTTTCCTTTTCATTAATTATTGAAATTATTTATAATTAATAAATTTTTTTTTCATAGTTTGTGGAAATAAAATTAATTAATCTAATTTTTTATCTATTTTCTAAAAAAAGATAACAAATAAAAAATAAAAGAAAGAAAATAATAAATTTAAAATATTTTTTCTCTTTATAATCAAAACAAAATAATAAAAAGCAAAAAAATTAATAATTTTTTCGTTGATTATATTTTTTTATCAAAAAAAAAATTATTCTTTTCAACTTTTAATATTTTTTACAAAAGTTAATTGACCTTGATTAGTGCTTTAAATAATATTAAAAATGGATCTGGAAAAAGTTTTTTATAAACGATTGCTCAAAAAAATTTTTTCTCAGTTTTTAGTTGGCAATCGAAGACTTTTTTTTTCTGAGGAACAAGTATTATAATTTTTTTTATTTTAAAGAATTTTAATACTTTTTGTCATTTTTTTAAATTAAAAAATGTTTTCAGTGAATAAAATAAATTTTTACAATAAAATAATTGTATTAGCTGTTGTGTGTGATGGTCTACGTGGGAATTATGGAATCTACTGAAGTAACACAATACTTTAATTGTTGATTTAAACCTCTATGTATCTTCTTTATAAAATTTAAAATAAACTTTTTTTAAACATTTTAAATTTAAATATGTTGCCATAGTAAAAAATAATAAGAATCTAATATAAATCAAGATTAAATATTGTTTAGTTGCAGTCAATTCCAAGATATTAGAAAAATTTAGTGTATTTTTTTTTTTTTGAGAAAACTAAATCAAGTTTCAAAGAATTTTTATGAATCTTTATTTTGGACAATCTTTGAATTGAAAGTATCTAATTTAGTTATGTAAAAATTCACTCTTTACCAGATTAAATAACTCTTTCATTTAATCTTGAACAATAAATCCAATGTAAAAATTTAAAATTATGTTTATATTCAATATCAAAAATTATAATAAAAATGTCGGCTATTTTTATATTGTAGAACTTGTTATTAAATCGATTTTAATGGTTTTTCATATTTAATGCTAAGTATGGGTTGAAATATAATATCAGAGTCAAAAAAAAAAGTGTTTAAAAGTTTGATATAAAATGTTTTCCAGTCAGCAGTGTTAAATTAAAATTTGTGGGTATGTTTAAAGAATTTAAATGGATATTTGAAAAAATAATTGATTGTAGAAATTTCAAAATTGAAATCATTTTTTTATTCTCATTTTTCAATTTTTATTTAACTAAATTTATTAGCAATTTTTTTTTATCGCAAGATCAATAGGAACTTGGAAAAAAGTTTTATTCTAAGGTTATTGATATAGCGAAAATGATTTTAGAGAAATAATATTTATTTCGATTGGAATTTTTTTTTTAATTACTAGATCTTCAATCAAGAGGTCAAAATGTACTTTGATTTTTCTTCAATGTGACAACAAAAAATTTGAGATTTTTCAATTTTATCTAGAAAATATATTGATTGGTTAAGTTACCTTTCGGATAGAAATCGATTATTCTTTGAGTGGGTATTATTCTACTTATTTCTTTTTTGATCTTAAAAGTTCAATCATCAAAGATAATTAATATTTTAAAAAAAATTTTGGGCACTTTGACTTAAAAAAAGTTCAAAATGTAAGTCAAAATATTGTAAAATTTTAGGTATTTACGAGATTTCAAAAAAGAACTGTTCTTGAAAAACTTTTTTGAATTTTTGAACAAAACAAGGTAATTCAAAAAGTTACCTCCGCTCTTGCTTCACTAGCATGGAGTGATATCTACGTATATTTTAAGATTTAGATTAAATTCTATTCCATTTTAAAATCAAACAGAGTGTTCTTTATATATGAAGATTTTAATTTTCAAAACTTTTTCAGATAAATATCATATTTGAATAAAAAAAACATAATTTTTTTAAAAATCTTTAATTGTTTTAAATTTCATTGAAAAAAAATAAAATGAAATACATTAAGAAGTAGGTAGCCAATGATTTACCAAAGTGAATATATTCTTGAAGGAAAAATTAGATTGATTTGACATCCGAAGTCAATGATATTTTTTAATAGAAATATGACTGAATTAGTATCATTCTTGTTAATTTGTAAAAAATAAGATTTTGTTTATTTAACAACAATTAATTTATCATCAAAATTCAAAAATAAAAAGATAAAATAAAAATAAAGAAAATAAAATTCAAAGATATTTTATTAATTTCTATAAATCTTTATTGAGAATTTTTTAAATAATCTAAAAAATTTTTAAGATAAATACATACATGAATATATATATAGATATATTTATAGACAAAAATAATATTAAAAAAATTATTGTTATTTAGAAATATTTAACTATTTCTTCTTAATTTATCACACAAATTTAAACTCAAACCAAAAAAAAAAAAAACTTGAAAAAGTTTCGTTAATGGTAATCTTTCGGGAAAAGAATAACATTTGTAAAAAAAATCCAAATTTTTTTTTTTTTTTAATATTTTTCTTTTTTTGTTGTGCTTATTGACTGTACTGTAAAGTTCAAAACTAAAACAGAAAAAAAAGACCAAATTTGGCAACTTAAAAGAATGATACAATTGGTTAATAGGGAGAGGTTACCAATAAACAAACATGAGGTTCCTAAAGCGATACACCGAGCAAACTTGAACATTGCAACTGCCTCTTTGGTATCGTTTGGGAAGAGTTTGATTGTTAGAGGGAATTGTAAAGTATTTAGTCCTGCATTTCCGATTCCCGAGAGGATATAAGTGATAAAAAAGAGAGAAGTTTTGCTGGGGGCAAGAAAGAAACAAATAATTGTTGAGCTTGTGTGGATCAGAATTGAAAAAATGGCGATAACAAAATTGCCGATCCTGTCTATTAATTTCCCCGTGACGAAGCAGAAAATTGATTTCAGTGCTGTGAAACTAAACATCAAAATTGGAATTACTTTTTTGTCCACCATTGGTGGGAGGAACCCATAAATGATTGCCATCGACAAGCCTTCAATTATCATTATTGGCATGATCAAGAGTGCTTTCTTACTCGAGGTTACCTTTACCGATCTTTTGATGCTTTGATAAAAGGATTTATTTTTTTGGGAATCATTCTTGTCGTTGGTTATCTTGTGTGGTTTTACTGGGCTTTGATCTGTCTTATTAACATTACCTGTCTTACTACTGCTATTGTTGTCACAACCAGCAAATGTAACGGTAGGTTTGGCCCCATCGCTATAGCCTTGCTCCCTTTCTTGATCTTCATTCTTTGTGAGATCAAGCTCAATGCCTGTGTCCAGATTAGATTCGTCAAACAGTTCTTCCTTTTCTTCGTCGCTATCAAAATTACCCTTATTGTTCATGTTAAACAGGGTTTTGTTTTTTTTTTTTATTTTCGAGAGTTGTTCGATCCTGTCTTGGTTGTTGATGTATTTCGAATACCCCTTTGGGACTCTTTTTAACAACATCAAACAAACAATCCCAACTGCAATTATTGAGGCAAGCAGATAGAAAACAGACCTGTTTGAGAGATTGGTAAAGTTGAAGCAAATGGTGATTATGATGTTACCAGTCAAGATCCCCATGAAAAGTAAAGTTTGGAAAAGACCCGTAACAGTGCCAATGCTGGACGGCTTTGTAATTCGGATTAAATAATAGCCATTACCACACCACAGAATTGCACCGCCAAAGCCGATAAAGGCAGAGGCCGTAAGAAACACCCAGGGGACGACATTGATCATTGAGAGCACAAAGGTCAAATAGCTGACGCTCCCAATGACCATACAGATCCGTGGGCCAAGCATTTTCACTAACGGTGGCGCCAAGATTAACAAAGAAAAGGCAAACGTCAAATATAAGATAGCGAGTGAATAATAGCCCAATTGATCGTTGAATTTTGTAAGCAGAGATTCTGCAGACTCCTCACCACAAAATATGAAAAAAAAACCGAACGATGCTAATAAGGCATTTACCTGAGTGAAGCTAAATCTTCTTTTTTTTCCCAGAACTTTCTCAAGGTCAGATTTCTCATGAGTTATGGTTTTTGTTTCCATCTCTCAGTTTTTAATTTGGAAAGAAGTTTTGTAAAAAAATAACATATCCAAAGTAAAATTCAATTTACTCACCAATCAAAGTTGTTAAAGGAACATACTTTATCTTGTTTTCAATCTTTTTTTTGAATACTATCAATTTAAGATTTCCAAATTGTAATCAATTTTTTTTTTTTGCTTATCCTTTATGAAAATGATCTTTCACGTTTTTTTTTGGAAAAAGATTTCTCTAACTATTTTTACATTCTTTGGTCTCATTCTTTTTGGAGGATTTCTCTTTACTTCTTAATCAATTCACTATGGATGGTTTATTTGGTCTTGAACCAAATAATGACGAATTGTTAAATCTCTTATCTTCAAAGTTTAAAAAGCATTTAATTCAACACCTTACCTTTAATAGGTTGGATTAAAACACATTTGGTGATTAACAAAAGATGGTGCAAAATGAAACGTAATTAAATAAGTTAACTTGAGCCATAATTTATCTCAAAATATCTTTTAATTTTATTCTTGATTGTAAATTCTAGTATTTTTTAACAACAGTATCGTGTTTCTTTGGAATTACTGTTGCTTTCAAAATAGAAAGATCACAATTTTCACACAGCTTTTCGAAAAAATCAACTTCTAAAGATTTAAAATGAATCAAGATAGCCTAATTCTCAAAAAGGGAAATTAATAATTTAAGTTGATTTTTTGAATTAAAAATTTGAAATTTTACCTGAATTTTAAATTTTTTTTTTTCAAATCCGGATGAAAATTTTGATCAAGATATTTTTGCAATAAATAGTCAAACAAAGATCTCTCAAAATATCAAACAAACAAAATTTTGGAATGACTTAAAACAATTTTCAAAGTTTTTACAAAAAACAAGAGAGTTCAAGGACAAATGAATCGAAAAAAAGTACATTTTGCAATGTTAATAAACTTTTTTTTTTTGATTTTTGAAATTTGAATATCTTCGAGTATCTGTTAGTACCTTTTAAGTATACAAATGTGTGTTTGAGTAAAATATGTGTGTATGCCAAGGAATGTTTGAGAATTGTAAAAAATTGTATTTGGTTCGATTAAATGATAGCCTTTAAAGGAATTGAAGGTAAATAAGTGACTGTTTGAATATCCCAATTAGGGTGTTTGTGATCAGTTGAATCTAAATATGTTATTTTTGAACGGTTTTTGAGATGATGGATATTTCTTTACAATATTTTAGAGTAAAGTTATACAATTAGAAATAATAATTTCAAAGATACATTCTTTAATTTTTTATTACTATCATTTTCCAATTAAAATTAAAAATAATTATTTCAGATTCTCTAATATTTATACAAGGATTATCTTAATCACAGAAAAAAACAGATTTTCTAAAGATCATTTGAACATGATGATCTTGATTTTTCTCAGCTACATTTTTGAAACTGTCAGAAAAAATTTATTGTTTTTAATTTGGAAATAACAGTAGATATTAGAATTGGGAAGAAATTATACACATACCCAAAATCGGAATTACTTTCATCCATAAAGTGGAAAATACAATTTCGAGAAAAATTAAAACCTTTTCATTTATACTACCTTAATTTAAAAAACAATTCTCACACTTTAATATTATTATATCAAGTTCTAATTATAAACTTTAATAATTGTAGGGAAAGTACTGTTTTTTAGATAAATTAAGTGAATTATTATAAATAATTAATCAATTTTAAATAAGATTTTTGGACATATTCAAATAGTAATATTCAAAATCAGTTTTATAAAGATATTCTAAAACATTTGAATTACTACTTTTAAAAGAAAAAATCTCAAAGAAATTGAAGATATAAAAACTTCCCAAATATAAAACCGAAAAATTCAGAAAGTAGGAAAAAATATTGTATAAAAAAATACACTTCAAAAATGTTAATAAATTTTTAATTGTTCTATTGCCTTAACTTTGTTGGAAGTTTGAGTACAGTCGGTTTCACTTTTAAAGCACAAACTTTCAACGAAATTCAAGGCACAAAAAAACCTCAAATTAATGTACAAAATTTGGAATTTTTTATTTTACAATTTATTTTAACTAGAATCTGAATTTTGTGCCTTAATTTGAGATTTTTATTGTGCCTTAAATTTCGTTGAAAGTTTGTGCCTTAAAAGTGAAACTGACTGTATTAAAATTGATACGAAAAGTAATTTAACATCTTTTTTTTCAGTAATAACATAAATATTTAAATCAAACTTTGATTAATAGATATTATAACACAATTTTTTTTTCAAAATAATTTCTTATAAACTCTAAATAATTTGACAATTCTTTTAACACTTATTTTACCAATATTTATGATGCGCTCAATAAACCAATATATATATATATAAAGTAATTTATATTGTGATTGTAATTAATTAAGCAAAAAAAAAATTGAAAAAATTAAAGTTAATAGATTAATATTACAAAATATAATCTAACAAAATCCATTTTATTTAAAATCACCTTTCATAAAAAAAAAAAAATTAAAACCAAAATCAAACATTTGATAATTTTTTCAGTTTGTAATAACTTCAGTTTTAATAAAAATTATTGTAAAATAAGGGATCTTTGATGAAAAATTCAAATTATTGATATATTGTAATTCAAGTCAAAAAATACAATTTCCAATAAGAATTTTTTTAACAACAATACCTAAAAAATTATTTTACAAATATCCTAATCCTTAGCCATTTTTCACATTTTAATAACTTTAATTATAATAAACACTATTGGATAATAAAATATCGTTGATCAAAAATTATTTTGAAAGATATTTTTCAATTTAAGTTGAAAAATTCAATTTTCCATTATGATTTTTTTCAATTTAATAGTAAAAAATTCGAGAATTTTATTTTTTTCACAGTTAAGATTAAATTTTATAATCTTTTGTTGAAAAATAACTGAATTACAATTTTCATAAGCTTCCCAGAACATATTTTTTAAGTCCTTTAACATTTTAAATATTTAATATTTGACAAATAAGTTGATTTTATTAATTCTCTCTTATAGAAATTGATCTTTCTTGTTTTTTAGTGTTTTTTTTTTTTTTCGTTCTTGGTCTGTACAATTTTAGGAATGCTGAATAAAAAAATTGATCTTTTTATTTTGCAATTAATAGTATCTTAGAAAAGAACTTTAAATTTAATTAATATCTTTCAAATACTGAATACATAATTTTGACAATTACAAAATTATTTTTGATTAAAGTTGAAAAAAATATATTTTATTTTTTGTGATTTTTTTGTGTAAAATTTACAGAATTAGAGAAGAATTGAGCAAAATATTTGATTTTTATCTCTCTTTTTTATCGAATTCGGGAAAAACTCGACACATGACGATACTCTTTGGAAACTTTTTTTAGATTTTCCAGAATTTAAAAAATTTAGTAAAATATTTAATATAAATCAATTGATTGGAATACTTAAAACCTGTAGTTATGTTTTCTTAGGTTTTCTATTTATTTAAAAAACCAATAGAGTTTCCATATAAAACAGAAAACCACAAGAAAAGGACCATTATCTTTTTTTTTTAATTTAAAAAATATACCGTAAATATGATAAATTTTATTTATATTCCTAAAAAAAAACATGACACTTGAAGGTACTCTACAGACACTTTCGTAAGCGGTTTTTAAATTTTTGCTATAACTAGAAAATATATTTTATTTTTTGTTTATTACAATAATTAACAAAAATCGACATCATCTATTCCATAATTCAATATAATTGAGTACAATCAATAACTTTACTCTATTCTTGTTAATTCTGACAAATTTTCGCTAGGTTTTCTTGATCTAACTATTTATTTGTAAAATCTATAGATTGTCGGAATAAAATAGAAAACACCAAAAAAATTAGAACACTTAACAAATAAAATAGAAAACCTCAAAAAACCCTTGAAAACTTTTTAAATAAAATAGAAATCACAAAAAAAAATATATAACACTTAACAAATAAAACAGAAAACATCAAGAAAATCTAGGTACTTTATGGTAAACCTCGGACACTTTTGAAAAGTTTTCCAGGATTTAAAAGAATCAAGTAAAATCTTATATTTAATATAATATTTTAAATTTTGGAAAACCTAGGACTTAGTATATTTGCCTTGTTATTTTTTACATAGTTCGGCTTTATTCAAAAATTACAGAATTAAAAAAAATCATTATATATTATCTCTCAAAATAATACACCTCAAAGCTGAATTAAACCAAAATTCATTTTACAAGTTACAAAAAAATTTCTAATCAAAAATAAACTTGTTTTCTTGGTAAGATAAGCAATTTCCAAGAAAATGGGGCAAATTTATTTTGAAATATATTTATTAAACTCAATTTTCAAAAAAGATTTTTAAATATCTAAAATCATTAAATATCATTGATGGGCTCTGGATAATAATTCAATTTGTTTCTTAGTAATGTATTAAATATATAAAATTAACTAAATTTCATAATAAATGGCCCATATTAAATTTGAATAATGAATTGTTTTTGTATCGTTTTTAAAGTTTTTTTTCTCCCAATAAAAAGTTTTCAAATAAATCATTTTTTCTCTTTTTTATTTTTTACACAATGTTTTGTTAATATGGAAAATGAAAATGAAAAATTGGAAAGAAGTAATAGATGAATTAATGAAAAAATTGGTTTCAAATATGAAAAATAGGTTAGATTTAGTTATACCAATAGAAGGAAAATCAATAAATGGGTTTTACTCATTTTTTAATTTTTCTATTTTTTATGTAATGCTAAATTTCAAAATAAATGTCCAAATTTTTTTTAACTATTTTTTTTATTTCTTTTTCTTTTATTTTTAGATAAAAAATAAATATCGATAGAGTATAAAACTAAATATTAAAATCGGAATTTTTATATTATAATAGATAACTTAAATTATTAAAAATATTTTTCTAAAAAATTTGATTTTTAATGGACCAATGATTTTGAAAGGGGGTTTATATTAAATTCTCTTATCTCAATTTTATCTGATATTTTTTATAGGTGAAATTTGCTGTTTATTATTTTATTTTTAATCAAAAAAAAAAAACATTTTCATAACTTGTATAATCAAAAAAAAAACACAATATATTTAAAAACATATAATTGGGTTTTATTGTTTAAAAAAATCATTTTTACCCTTTCCATATTTCGATTTTTAAATATTGAAATCAGTTGTATATTGCCACAACCCAAAAAAGTGTCATTTTTTTTTTTTCATTTTTTGGGAATATTTCAACATACATATTTTGAATTAAATACATAACTAGTTAGTTCAACCAGTATAAATATAAAAACCTAATTTGGTATTGCCGATTAATGAATACAATGGCTAACAAAGATTATTTTTTATGAAATGTAAAAAAAATACCCCACTTTTTTGGAAATACCTTAGAATAAAAATAGCAGTATTAATAATAGCAACAAATATCTTATACCCACATGGTATTGAATTTAGAGAAATATTTCTTTTATTATAAATAAAGCTTTTCATTAATTACAAAAGGTGAACTAAAAAACATAGTTTTATATAACATGAAATTTTCAAATTTATTATTCAATACTGCCTTAGATAAGACCATTATTGTTAAAGAAATTTATTTAATAATTTTCACTGTTTTGAAGACTAAAATCAAATCTAAATGATTTAAATTAATGATATTTACTCTTAAAATAGTTGAAATATCATTTTGATTTCTATTTTTATGAGAAAACCAAATACATCAACCTTTTTTTGTTTAAAACAGTCTTTTCAGCAAAGACCCTGAAATTATTGATTTCATAATTTGCTACGTTTAGATCCTAGATCTATTCCCAACCCAAGAGAACTTTTGAGCTGTGCACACAATCTGTCCAATTAATTTAAGTTAAACATAGAATTTTTTTTTTGATATTATTTAAATATCATTTTTCACAAAGTAAAAACTTTATCTTACTGTTGAGAGAAAAACGTTGGACAGAGAAAAATAGTTGGACAGCAATTTTAATTGGGAACCTTACTGAAAATGATTTTTCATTTCTTTCGTTTGTGAAATAACTAAGAAATTGAGAATAATCTACTTATTAGAATAAAGATTAATACAATTATACTTTTTCAAAACCTTATCTCTTATAGTCTAAAACAAGTTTAAAAATTACCATTTTCATAATTAATAGTAAACTTTACTAAAACTTGGATTTTTGTTAAAATTGCATGATCTATCTTTAGTTATCAACCACAAATGAGTATTCTACACACACTACAGATTAATAAACTTGTAACACATTTAAACTTGGATTTATATAAAATTCAAAGAGTTATCAATAGGATTGATTTTCAATTTTACTAATGTTCCCAATTAAAAATGGTGTCCAACATTTTTCTCTCAACAGTTATGTAAGGAGATTAATTGAATATTAAAAATGGTTGCTGAAAGGAGCTATTTTAATAGTAAATCGAGAAAATCATAAAACACAATTAAACTAACTGATTTCAGAACATTCTGAAAATTGATTTAGAATTAGGAAAATCCTTCACCTTGATAAATCATTTTTCAAAAAAAAATTAATTTTATTGTTTTTTTTTGACAAAAAATAACAACAAAAAAACTTTTAGGAATTTCTAAATTATCTTCTTTCGGCATCAAGAAAAACGAAAAAAGATCATAGAGAAAACAAAAAAGAGAAAACAAAAAAGAAGAAAGAAAAAAGAAAAAAGAAAAACGAAAAAAAAAAGAAAAAAAAGAAAAACAAAATAACCGCAAATAATGAACGAACAACCATATGAAGAATTTTCCAAAAAATTAGGAAACATTTTACACTTACCAGAAAAGGTAACAACATTTCTTCATTTAAATTATTTAAATTTTCCAGATGAGATGAAGAAATCACCAAGTGAAAATATCTTTTCTTTGGTCAGCTCTTTAACGATGTTACTCAATGATCAACAGCCAGCAGAAACCCTGATTTTGACACTAAAGTGTTTAATAAGAATTCTCAAATATCCAACACCCGCAACTAAACATTTTTTTACGATGAATGGTCATATCAAGCTCAATAAAATGCTAAAATATTGTATGATAGGATCTGGTTTTCAAGAAAATAATTCAAAATTAATTTACCATTGCTTAATTTTAATGAGAAATTTAATATCAAGAACAAAGTCGTGTAATGGATCAAACAAATTTGTATTTTCATGTCGAGATGAATTTTCTAAAGTTAATTCTTTAAAAGTAATTCTTAAAATAACAAAAAAGATCTTAAATTACACCAATGAACTTCTTTTTATTAATGAAAATTACATTAATAATGATCACGATAATAATAATCATAAAACTGGTGGCCATAATAGCAATAAAACCACCACCACCACCACCACCAACAACAACAACAATAATAATAATAATGAAAATGGGAATTTAAATACGAATCAAAAGAAATTTTTAAAACCAATTTTAACGATCATTGGTCTAACTCATTTATCAAATGAACTTGTTAATGAAGAGATTATTAAAAAATGTTTATTTTTTTTATTAAAATGTTGTACCTTCAATGATGAAAGCATTGCCAGAATTTCAATTGTTAATTTGATTCGAATAATTAAAAGATTTTCCACACATCCGATCTTATCAAAAACCATATCAATTCATGAATCAATTGTTATATTTTTATCAATATTATTTAAAAAACACAAGAATAATTTAGTTTTAATTGAAAATATTTTAAGAGCAATTTATGAAATTTGTTCCATTTGCCCCAAAAAAAGCAACTTTCTTAATAAAAATGAAAATTTAATAAAAATAAAAGAAATAAAGGGCAGTGGTAGTAGCAACAATAACAGAAACAACAATAGAAACAATAACAAATTAAATGAGAAAAAGCAATATGATTTGAATAAGAAAATGGAAATGAAAATGAAAAAATATAAGAAAAAACAAAAAATGAGTGAAAATTTAAAAAAAATGAATTTAATTTTGCAAAACAAAAAAAATTTAAGAGAAAAGACTATTATTAAATTTGGCCTTGAATCCTTAGTGGGAGCCTTATCATTATTTAAAAAAAATAAAAGAATATTAATTATTTGTTTACAAATCTTTCAGATCTCTTTTATTAATGCCAAATTGGATATTGACGCACTCAAATTATATAATAAAATGAAGTTTCATAATTTTTTAGTAGCAATCCTAAAATTGAATCAAGAACAAAATTCTTGTGACGAAATTTTAATCTTAATCTGTGATTTAGTTTCAATTATTAGTCATAGATGCTTCAATATATCTTTAACTTCTTTAGTGACAATCCAAAATGAGTTTTCATCATTATCCGTCATCATTTTAAAACAGTTATTAGATGAAAACAATTTCTGTATATCAAAAATTAATTTATTGAATAGCTTATTAAGAACCCTAGTTCATTTAAACATCAAGAATACTACCAATCAAAAAAAAATTCAAGAATCAATTTTAATTGAATTTTATTTAGAAAAAATGTGCAATTCAAATAAATATGATTTAGAATTAAGACAATTTATTCTAAAATTATTATCATTTTTATTTTCCTTTCGACAAATTAAAAAAATTAAATTAAAAAAGAAAAAATTATTGAATCAAATAAAAGAGAAAATTCTTTTAGATTTAAATAATATTTTGCATCTTGTTCCATTTCAAAATCAGATTGTTTGCTATAGTTTAGAATTATTGAGTACTTTATTTCCCTACAATGAAAATTTCAATTTAATTATTAACACTCATTTTATTAATAATAATAATAATATAAATACGAATGAAAATAACTACCACAATGATAATAACAATGTTAATAATACGTTTAACAGCAACAACAATAACAATAATAAAGCAAAATTGAAAAAAAAAAATTCTGGGATGAATCAAAATGAATTAATTATTTATTGCTCCTTCTTATTATTGGAATGCTCCTTAGAAAACAAATCTAATTATAAATATTTTGTTAGATCTTCTCTATTTTATCTAGCAAAACAAGGTTATAACTTATTAAAATCCATTGAATATTTAAAGCAAAAAGATAATTTTTATAACATATTAGTGGATTCAATAAACAATTTTCCAAATGATCTTAGAATTCAAAGAGATTCATTACGGATTTTATCAATAATTACAGAAGATTTTACAATGAAAAACTTTAATAAAATCGATTTAAAATTAGTCATTATTTTAATTAAAAGATCTATAAAGTATTCTCAGCATGAAAGTATTTTCCGCTCAACACTTCGGATATTATTAAATATACTTTCAATAATTGAATTTAATAATATTAAAAATTTAAATCATATAAAAAAATATAAGCATAAATGTTTAATTGTTTTTTATATTTGGACTATTACCCCTTATTTTTTCGAAATAATTAAAAAATATCATTTCAAAGCCAAAGGGATTGAAAACTGTTGGAAAAAATTAAAAACATATTTCCCAAATTTAGAAAAAAACTGGAAAAATTATGTATTAATAAATAGTAAACCAAAATTTGTTTATGAAAAAATTTCTAATACTAATTTCCATCAATTCCATAATGAAAATTATAGTATTAGTAATCATACTGATTGTGATAATAATAATGATGATGATGGCGATAATGATAAAAAGAAGAAGAATAAGAAGAAAAAGAAATTAAAAAATAACAACAACAATAATAATAATAATGGAAATGAAATTAAAAAAAAAACAAAAAAAAAAGTACTTGGTAAAAGATTTATTCAATATATTAAGGATAATACTTTGGAATTAGGAAACAAACGGAAAAAGATTTTTCATGGTGGTGGTGTAATAATTTATCAAGATGAAATCCAATTAGAAAAATGGATAAATAATTGGAGGGTTGCCTATGTTAAATGTAAATTAAGTCATGAATTGCCAATGAAAAAGACTTGTGAATTATTGCATCATTCAAATTTTTGTAAAATTATTGACAACCAATCAACCTTTTTTTCAGAAACTTATATTTGGTTAGCTTTAACTAATGAAAGGTTAATATATTATCTTCCTAATATTAATTCAAATAGTTTTACTAGTTTAAATAAATTGAAAAAAAAAAAGTCAATGCTTATTTATTCAATACCAATCAATAAAATAATATCAATAAAAAGATTAAAAACGATGTGTGTTGATTCAGATTCTTCTTCTGCTTCACAATCCGATAATAATTCATCATCTTCTGAAAATTCACCAACGCGTACAACAAAACCATTATCGCCAACAATATCAAGAAAGGAAACATCATCCTCTTCTTCAAATCGGAAAATCAACCATTTGAAAAAATATCGTTTTCAAATTATTACACAATTTAGTACATTAATTTTTGAAACAAACACATATGATGATTGCATTCATTGGATTAAAATAATAAGACAATTAATCATATTGAATTCCCATTCCATGATATCCTCACCAATAATCGCTTTAGCCCTGAAGGGTAATTTCAATAATTTGAAATGTATAAAGAACCAATTAAATCAAATCATAAATAAAAATGGCAATAATTTTATACATTATTTTTTGAAAAAAAAGCAAAATTACAATCTTTATAATTCACACAATTTAATTTCAAATGGTTTAAACATTAACACTAAAAATTTCAATCTACAAACGCCAATAAATATTATTTTAAAAGAATTATTCCAAAATTTTAATGATTCAAAAACTTTTAATATTTTTTTAAATTTGATCAATAATTCTAACTTAATTAAAAGTGATAATCACATTCTGAAAAATTATTTGAATCGTTGTTGGTATTATCATAATAATTTATTAAATTTGTCGCTAATACAATTATATAATACGAAACTGAATAATGTTGATTTTAAAAAAAAATGGTTAATGGTAAATGAAACAAATGATAAAAAATTATTAAAATTTATTCTATTATTATTAAATAAAACCAATTCGAATGATAAGAATACGAATAATAGAATTGAGTGCAGTGATGATTACAAAGATGATAATATCGAGTATAGTAATGATAATAATGATAAAAACAACAAGTATAATCAAAATCAATTATTAAAAATTTTTTATAAAAACAATTGCTTAAAATATATTTGGTGGCTATTATTTAGCCCTATATTTGATTATAATCTAAATGATTTACTTTTTGTGAAAAGGATTTTTACAAACAAAAATATTTCTAATGTGTTAATTAATATTTTAATAAATTCATCTGATATTAAAATTAAACCGTTTTTTATTAAGGGCTTAAAAATTTTAATACAATTAAATTTCAATTTTAATTTAATTAATAAAGAGTTGTTATCACAAATAATATCCAAATTGTTTAAAATTGAAGATATTACTCTATTATTTTCTCTAAATAATATTAATTTAACTTTAATCAATTTCGGAGAAAAAAATTTTAATATTTTCCAAAATTCAATAAAACATTCCAAAATAAAATTTTTTAAAACCATTTATCAAAAGCAACAAAATATTAAAACCAAGATTTATAATTGCACTGGAAATGTACATAAAGAAACGGATACAAATACGCGTGATGGCAGTGATATTATTGGAAGCGGTGGTGGTAAATATGATGATGAAGCCAAGATGAAGAAGAAAGATGAAAAATTTCAAGAAATTTTCATAAATGAAAAGGATTATCCTCTTTTACATTTAGCTGCAAAATATAATAAAATTAAATTTCTGAGATATTTGATTAAAAAAAAAGAAAATAATAACCAAATCGATAATGAAGGGAAGGTGCCAATACATTTGTTAATCACGGGCGAGGCAGGCAATATCGATTTTTTCCGTTATTTGTATTCAGGGATATATGAAGAAGCTAAAACAATCCCATTGGATCGGCAATATTGGTCAACTCAAATAATGGAATCGTTTAAACTGTTGATACCTTATTCTGATTTAAATACGAGAGATTTTCAGCAAAGAACCTTGTTATCATCTGCCGTACAGCATGGCTTAATCGATATTATAAAATATTTATTAACAAAAAATGACCCCCTCGATATCTTAAAAGTAGACTCCTTTCGTTGCTCCCCTTTATTCTATTCTCTCAAATTTGGTAAAAATAAAATTACCCGGCTCTTTATTGATCATTTAAATAAAATTCAATTTATAGAACCGAAATTATTGACAGTTAAAACCTCTTCTAGTTTTAATTTGATACATGCTTCCTTATTATACCCAGAAGAATCAATCTGCTTTTCAAACTTTATTTGCTTAATCGATTTTTTAAAAAATAGAATTAATTTAAATCAACTATTCAACGAAATAACTCTAAATAACAAATCTGTAATACAAATAGCACATTCAAAGAATTTTACTTCAGTTATTGATTGGCTATCAAAAAATAAGTTGCATTACAATATTGATTTAAATTTGAAAAATTATAAAAATGGAAATATTCAAAAAAATTAATTTTGTCAATTTGAAATTAAATATTAAATATGAGCCAAAAAATAAAATATAATAAAATTAAAAACAAAACAAATCATTTTATTGATCAATTTTATTTATGAATTTATTTGTTTATTTTACATGAAAATAATATCAAAATCGAATTATATTAATAACAATATCTCAGTTTATTACGATTATGTTTTTTATATTAAATTAATTTTTACATTAAGGGAGTAGTCATTTTTGAAAATAAAATGAAATCTTGTCAAGATCTTGAAAATTTTTTTTTGTAATTTGTGTTTCGACTTATGAAATGGATGAGTTAGCCTCACTTCAACAATTTATTGATTTTAGTCTCTTTTTTGAAATCCAAAATTTGCATTTTTCCAATATAAACTGAAAAAAAGTAACCTATTATTTTTATTAAGAATTAAGTTAATTCTTGAAAATGGGAAAACATATTTTTCGTTTTATGTTGGAAAGTCTTGATTTCGAAAGTAAATTTTTTATTTGGTTTCTTTTTCTTTGATTAATATTTCAATTCAAATCTCAGCCAATAAAACTAAATGAAGTATAGGTGATTCAATAAATGAATATTCGGTAGAAGCTTAACTACAGTTTATCAATTAAATTGAGATCTTTCAAGCAAAATTTTTTTCTTTAATGTTCTGAAAAAGTTGTTTTCGTGTTTTCAAAATATGAAAAATAATTGCAAAAAAATTTTCAATTTTGAAAAATTGTTTTAACAAATTGTTTGGTCTTATTCACAGGAATCCTTACAACAATTTAGATCATTTTTGGCAGAAAAAAATTGATTTTGAATTTTGAGGATAAAATTAACTAATTCCCAAATATCTTCAAAAAAATTTTATTTTGAAAAATCGAATTTTGTCTTAAAACAAAAACAAAATTTCAGACTAAAATTTTTAAATGGCTTTAAAACTTTTATTATTATAACTACTCTTCTTAAAAAAATACAATTATTTTTTAATCCGTTGAATATATCACTTTTTTTTGGGTTAACCAAAAGTTTTGTTTCAAAAAAGAAAAAAAAATCTTTATGTTAATAATTCCTGGTAACAAAGATATGTTATAGTATAATAATGATCAAAATTGTAATAAACGGGGTAAAAAATAGGTAAATTGTGAGAAAAAAAAAAAATTTAAATCGTTTTCTTTTTCAGAAAAAATGGAAAAAAAAAATTGATCTCACTAAACTATTTTTTTTTTATGGCTTTCTTAGTCGATCAGAATTTTTTGACACTTGGGATCTACAAAATTTGTAAGTCGAGAATACCACCAATAACATATTTTAAAATTTTGCCTTGTTGTCGTAGAAGACTAGTCCCTTTATAATATTTTATTTTGAATTTTATTTTTTTTGTTTCTTTTGAAAACAAATCAATCAGAATGAAATACCATAAATTTTCAAATTTTGAATTTACTTTTAAATTTTTTTTTATTATATTTTAATGAAGATCATAATTTTTATTAAATTTGTGGATCTTGTACGTAAATTTTAATAATAATAATAATAATAAAATCAATCAGAGTAAAAGTTCGTTTCTGTTTTATAATTTCTAAACTTTAAATTTAAATTTATTTTTAAAAAAAAAAACACTTTTCTCTTTTAACATCAATATTTCCTAGAAAAGAATTTTAATGGTTATTAAAAAAAAAAAAAATATATTTCAATATTTAAGAGAGGGGTTGTTAACACCTCTTGTTTAACCGGAGTCATAAAATAAATATTTATTAATTTAATTAAAAACTCAAAAATATATTTGTTATCAACTATCGCTAATAAAAATTATGAAACTTTTTTTTTATATTTGTTTTTTTTTGTATAATATTTGATTTATTATTAATTCAGATATTAAGATTTTTAGAATATTTTAATAAGCTGGACAATTCTAAAGAATTTGTTTTTACAAGCTGAACAATTCTATAGAAAATGGTCTAAATCTTCAAAGATAGTAAAATAATTTTTTTTTTTTTCAAAATTTGGGTTTATTGTAATTTAATAAAAAAAAAGTATTTATTACTCAAAGTTACACAATTTCTTAATTTTAAAAAATAGAAGTTGAATCTTCTATTTTAAATTTATGTGGTCATTGGGTTTTTTAAGATTTAAATTTATTGATTTCTTTGTCAGAATTAATAATTTAAATTTTTGATAAAATATCAATTCGACTAACAAAATCAACATTCTTTTTAAGAGTACACAAATCAACAAATTTGCTTTTTTTTTAGAAATTTCAGATCAAACCTGATTTTTCTGATTCTTTTCCAGTAGTTCCACTTGGTTAATAATCAAAAAAAAATAAAAAATCAATAAAGATTTCAAGAGTTATTGTTTGTTTTTTGCAGAGAAGGTAGAATAATAAATGCCAAGAAAGTTCATATTTGTGAAATAAATTATCAAATAATTTTTTGAATCGATAGGAATTAAAAGTTAATTTGAAGCAAAGTGTGACATTATTTCCGAATTTCCAAAAAAAAAAATTGACAAAAGAAAAAAAAAAAAGAAAAATATGTTATTGAATCAATTGAATGATTAATAATACTTTTTAAAGATTTCAAAAACATTTTCATTTTAAGATCAGTTTTTGTTATGGGTGTTAATTTGGAAATTTTCGTAAAACAAGGAAGAAAGAAAGAAGAAGTAAGGAAAATTACATTCACAAAGAATAAAAAAAAAAAAGAGAGAGTTTAAATTAAAAGGTGAAAAAAGATACTAAAAAAGAAAAGGTTATCAAAAAGTTATTTTTTTTCTTTAGAAACCTGTTTGCTTGCAAGTTTGAGAACTTTATTACTTGTTTGACCACTAATATTTTCATTATCGACATTGACAAAACCTTTTAAGGATTCGTTCATGTGGTTTGAGAGGAAAGTTGATTCTTGAATCGAGAGCTTGTCTCCTAATTTTTTTAAAGCTAATAAGATTTCAACTGCTTGGGACTCATATGTTCCTTGATTCATTTTGCCTAATTTGAGTTGTGTTTGGATGTTTGATAATCGAAGTCTTAGGCTTGTTGGTTGCTTATTGGCAAACATTCGAATAACCTCTGGTGTTTTAAAAGCTTGTGCAACAGCTGCTCTAATGGCCTAAAATTCCATTGAAAAAAAGGGTAAAAAAAAAATTAGAAGAAGAAATAAAATCCAAAAATCATTTTTTGGTTTTGAAAAAAGAATCAAAAAAGAAAAAGAATCAAAAAAAGAAAAAGAAAAAGTGAGTTTGAACTGCAATTTTTTTGAGGTGTTTGGAAATGTTGTCTTTTGTTTTTTGATCTCTTTTTTTTCTTTTTTTTTTTTTTTTTTTGATAATTTGTTTTTTGCAAAATAAAAAAAAAGAAAAAGTAAAAAAACAGATTCATACAAGTTGAATTCCACTAAGTTCGTCAACAAGAGTCATGTTTCCTTTGACTAACTTGTCCAAGTATTCTTGAAATTCTTTTAATTGTTCGATTGTGTCTTGTTTTGTTTCTTCATATTCATCTTCTTCTAACTCATCTCTCATTTCTTCTAAATCCTCTAATTGGCCCAATAATCTATTTAGTTGATCTTCAACATTTGATTTTAGTTTTTCTGTTTCCAAGGTACCACGGCTCATGTTTTTAAAATTGAAAAGAAAAGATTTTCAAGAATTAAAAATTGAAAAAATGAAATATTTTTTGACATTTTCCAGAAATTGATTCGAAACCAGATTTTGAAAACTAGTTCTAAATTTTTTCAAAGTTTGAATGTAAAGTTGTTTCAGTCAATATTTAAATGTTTAAAGGATCTTGAACTTTTTTTTAAATGCGAAAGATGAAGAAATAAAAAAAATATTAAAGAAATCACAGATACCCAAAGAGAAAAAAACTGTTTCCTTTTTTTGTATCAATTCAGACAAAGTCTTTACAAATATCTAAAATATTCCTTTTTACTTTGTGTCAATTATCCCATGAGCACTTAAGATACATTCCTATCTTGTATATAATTGTAACATTCGGTAAAAGGTAAATTTAGGTTTTTTCAACTTTTTAGATATTATTGGTTTTTATCGAAATTTATTGAAATTACAGATTCGCTAAGTGGTCATATTAAAATTGGGCTTAATAAATGTATTTTAAAATAAATTTTTCACTATTAATTTTTTTTTTTTTTTTGTCAATTTAAGAATAAAAAATTAAAATTTATTAAATTTCTTAAATTGAAAAAAAATCTAAGATGTGATATTCTATATTCCAAAAAAAAAAGAATAAAAAATATGATATAACTTGATTATATTAACTTATGGAAACTTAATATTAAAAGGGTTAGGTTTTTGTACTTATTCTCAAACAAAAAAAAAATTGCAATTTTTTTTATTATATTTATTGTGAAGAATGTGAAAAAAAAATCAAACAAATAATTGTTTTATATATAAATTATAAAATCTTCCAAGAATTTATTTTCATCAACAAACTTTCATAATTTTATTCGATCTTCTCAACTTGTTTTTTTTTCTAAAATCAAAGGGTAAAATTAAAATTTCCTTTATCTACTTAGATGAAAGTACAAGATTTTATTTTGTTTATGTTTTTTCTCGATATATACAGTCAGTTCCACTTTTAAGGCACAAAATTCAACGAAAATATAAGGCACAATAAAATCTCAAATTAAGGCACAAAATTCATATTCTAGTCAAATAAAATGTAAAAATAAAAATTCAAAATTTTGTTCCTTAATTTGAGATTTTTTTGTGCCTTATATTTTCGTTGAATTTTGTGCCTTAAAAGTAGAACTGACTCTAATTTTGGCTGGATTTTTCTTGTCTTTTTTAATTATAAAGTCTCTTTTATTTTTTCTCTATGATTTTGAGTAAAATTAATTATATGAAATAAATTGCAAAATAAATCATTTTATGTAACTTTATAAAATTTGTATCAATTTTCGGTAATATTTTTGTTGGGTATGAATTAGTAAACAGAAATTAAATAAAATGAATTATCAGGTATAAATTTCAAAAAAGATGTTTTTTTAACTAATCGAAAGAGTAAAAAACTAAAAAAAAATATTTTAATTTGTAAAAAAAAATGGAACCAAAACAATAAATACTAGTTAAGGCTTCCATTATTTCTTTTTATGGACCTTTCCTTAATTAATATCATAATTTGTTAATACATCTCATTTTTTTTTTTTGGTTATCATTATTTAATTTATAAAAAATAACAATCTTAATTAATTAAGGTTTCAGATTATATTCAACCTTCAAATTAAACAGAAATTATAAAAATGATACAAAAGAGGATAAAAAAAATAATTGTATCTATATTAATCTTTTTTTAATAATTCTTATTTTTGGTACAAAATAAAAGAAATTCAACCTTTGCCAAATTTCTTTATTTCTAAATTCTTTATTTTTTGGATATCTTATCCAAAAAAAAAAAAAAAAATGAATCAAAAAACTATACTGGTCGTTAACCTTTTTAATTTGTCCCTTAAATAAAATTTTTAAATAAAGTTGTGAAAAAAATACAGGGCTTGAAAAAAATCCCTAACAAGATTTTTAATTGTGATTATTTGAAAATTGTTGTTTAATTTCATTTATTTAAAGCGCTAGTACCAACATAAAAGCAAAAAATTGCCATTTTTTATCATTTTTTTTAAATTAACATTTTTAGAATATCTTTAAGTTATGGTTTTGAACCAAGTATTTGGATAGGATTGAATAATAACCATTTTTATAGTTCAGGAAACCTTTTATTCATCTGATTTTTGAAAAAGGAGATTCAAAAAAATGACAAAAAAAAATGGTCATTTTTTGCTTATAAATTGGTATGGGGGCTTTAAATCAAATCTTGTTTTTAACAATCGAACTTTTAAAATTATAACTAACCTACTTATTAGAATGATGATTAATGAAACCAAAATTGTTCAAAACATCATACAATCAATCAAAAAAAAGAATTTCAATTATCATTTTCATAGTAAACCTCCATAAAAACTCAATTATTTTTCGAAAATAAGTAGATCAACTTTAACTATCAAACAATTACTTGGGTATTCAAGAGACACCTTACTTTAAAGAACTTTAGGTAGGTTTATTACTAATCTCATAAAATATTTAGTTATTTATAAATGGGATTTGATTTAAAATAATAGAAATTATTCAACAATTTTCTGAATATTCACAATTATAAATCTTTATAAGGATTTTATTAATGTCGATTATTTTTTTCCCTTCTAGAACAAAAAATATCAATTTTTCATATTTAAGACCAGATGTACTCCAATTAAATCAACAAATTCTTTAAATAACTCGTTATAGCCAAATCTTAAATTGATAAAAAACGAGAATCTCTTTCATTTTTTACTTTTTTTTTCGTTTTTTAATTTTCACAAACAAGCAAATTTCAGACTCTCTCTTCTTTCTTGTTAATAAAGATGGGAACAATAAATTCAACAGAAACCAATAATAAAAAAACAACAACAAATTTTGGAAAGACACGAATGGGCATGGGGCAATTAAAAACAAACAAGTCAATTCCATCCCAACAGAAGCACAAAAGGAAAAATTATCGAAACACCATTAGCACGATCCAGATTCTTGAGTCAAAGAATGATCCGATCACGTCTTTGCAGACCCTTGGCGAAAATTATTTGTTGTCCTTTACTGACGAAGGCGGCTTAACCTTGTGGAACCACCAAGATGGAATCAAATTGCTTGACTTCCCCTCTGCGCACAATTCAAGGATCACGAGCGCAATTTTCCTTCCAACAAAATCGGTGTTGGTTACTGGTTCCTTGGACACAAAGTTGAAGATCTGGGACGCTTCTGAGAATGGGAAGCTAATCAAAACATTACATAACCATCAAAAGCCAGTCAGGATCTTATTACAATTATCAGACGAGTTTTTTTGTTCTGCTGGTGACGATGACTGCATTCTTGTCTGGGATTCTCAGTCTATGGAAATCTTTTCAAAGATCCCAATCAATATCGATCAGAGCCTTTTAGAGACGCCTAAAAAAAAGCAAATTAATAAGAACAGTACCAATAATTATTTCTCTTCAAGCTCTGTTCCAGTTAACACAACACTCTTCCGATCAAAGTCACAGAATCTTCTTGGTGGTGTTCGCAAAATCATCCACCTTGAAGAATCGCAAATTGTGATCTTTCGGGAGCATTCAAATTTCCTCATTGTGAGCGAAGTTCAATTCAACCAATCAGAAACGATCGGTATACTTGAGGGCATCAGTGGCGAGATTATAGACGTGAAAAAATTCCCTAATTCGCCACACTTAATAGCCATTGACCAATGGGGCAGAATCGTGGTTTGGGACACAAACGATAAAATCCAAATCGCAATTGGATCGGCTTCAGAAAAGGTTATTAAAGTCATGCAATCCTCTATCAACCTTACCATTTTAGATCAACAACGATTTGCAGTGTCCTTTGGGAACAGACTATCACTCTTTCGTTTTACAAATAATCAAATTATTAAAACCAAGTTGAATATCTCAATTAAAACTGCTCCAATTACTCATTTAATTTCAATTTTCGATGGGTTTGGTCTATTTTTTTTTTTTTTTTTTTTTATCTTTAATTCTTTTTGTTTTTTTCATTTATTTCTCTTTTCGCTCTTTCAGGTTCTCATTTCTTTTATCAAAGCTTTTCAACACGTATACTTGATTTTGTGATCACAATCTTCAGTTCGGAGAAACCTTTGAATTCGTTTTTTCCTTTTCTCTCTGAATGCTTCATATTATACTTCTTTCAGAACAAAATTTTATTCTGGTATTAGGTTAGAAATTTGATTTTTGAATTAATTAGTCCAAAAAACTCAATGAACATCAGGTGCCTTCGTTGAAATATCTAAAGAAAAAATTCTTATTTACTCTCTTTGAAATTGCGAATTGGTGGTTATTTTTGCTTCATTTTTTTTTTTCGTTTATTCTAAAGAAATTCACCAGAGAATGGCCAAAGAAAGAATATCAAATTATAGGTTCCATATAAACACGTGAAAAATAGTTATCATAACCAACTCCCCAGCTTCATTTAAATTTCTCATAAATAGAAAAATATGAATATTTTCTGAAATCATTTTCCTCAAATAACAAATACGGTTCAAGCCATTTTAAAAATGTGAGTTCTATTAGTTTGAAATGGTGCTGCCCAAACTGTTTGGTTCACTCTTTTAAACAATTTAAGAAACACTTTTTAATATCTTATAGAACACTTTTGAAATTTTATGTTACTCACATTTTTAAAATTACTTTACTTGGCGATATAAATTGAAATTTTATTACTTGATTATATTTTAAGATAAGTAAACTTCCTATTTTTTCCTTTTTGGGAATATGAATAAAAATAATTTTTAAACTTAAAGCGGAAAAAAAAAATTATAAATTTTTCATCTAATAAAAGATCAGAAGTTTCCAAGTTCTTAGTCCATGGATATAATAACAGGTTTGAGCAACATCAAAATAACTTTTGAATGAAAAAATAAATACACACAAGCCTGCAAATTAAAATTTTTTCAGTACATTAATTTGAAAAGAGAGAGAAAAAAATTAATACTCTCAGCTATTTTCAGGATAGGTGTGGCAATTTTTTTTTGGTTCATGAAATATTCTCTTTATTAAAACAATTTTCCAAAAAAAAGAAGAAAAAAAAATTAATTGGGAAATATAAAATTTAAAATTACTAATTTTATTTTTATTTATTTATAGAAAGGAGTAATTAAAGAAAAATCATCAAATAAAAAAAAGAGAAGAAGAAAAATAATTAAAATATATATAAAAAATAAATTTATCATTTTCATGAACAAATAGAAACTATCCACTGTCGTTAGGTTTTCCAGGATTTGAAAGAATTGAGTAAAATCATAGATTTTACTAAATTCTTTCTAATTCTGGAAAACCGCCGTTAGCTTTTTTTTAATTTAAGAAATTAAAAGAAAATTTTTGAATTTTTCTTTTAATTTCTCTAATTAAAAAAAAGCGCCGTTGGGTTTTCTTGAGTTTTCTATTTCTTTGTGAAGTGTTCTAGGTTTTTTTTACTTTTTGAAATAAACAGAAAATTTTAATAAATTTTCAGTTTATTTCGAAAATTAAAAAAAACCTAACGAAAATCGATAGATTTTATAAATAAAATAGAAAACCTCAGGAAAACCTAGGCACTCTACTGCACTTGACGACACGTCCCCAGAATACATAGGAGGAGCAAAAACCCGATAGAAAGATTATCAATTATAGATAAAAATTACACATTCCGTGATTAATAATTGGTATTCCACTGTCGTTAGGTTTTTTTTAATTTAAAAGAATAGAGTAAAATCTTTAATTTTGCTCAATTCTTTTGAATTAAAAAAAACCTAGACACTAACTCTCAGAGTGGAGTACTGAGTAAAATTACTAATTTTAACTAACTCTAAACCAATTTTAGACAAAATTTAATTATAAATAGTTCTGGATGGAAAGGCCAAGAATATTTAAAAATTATTAGATATAATAACAATATCAATAGATTGTCGTCAAGTAGCCTAGCTTTTTCAGACTTCGAAAGAAGAGAGAAAAATCAAAGATTTTACTCAAATCTTTTAAATTTTGGAAAATATACCGGTGTTTTGTTTTGGAAATTTCAATTTTATCTGTAAAACATAATGGTTTTCGTTAGGTTTTTTTTACTTTTTGAAATAAACAGAAGATTTTAATAAATTTTCGGTTTATTTCAAAAAGTAAAAAAAACCTAGAACACTTCACAAATAAACAGAAACCTAAAGAAAAGCTAACTTATTTTTTAAAAAATTTAACAGAATTGAAAGAAAATTATTGAATTATCTTTTAATTTCTAAAATTCAAGAAAAGCTAACGGTTGTTTTTTTTTTAATTCTTGTTTTTGTTTGGAAAATATATAAATTTTCTAATCAAAGAAAACTCAACAAAATCCAACGGCCATTTTTGAAGATTCAACAGAATTGAATAGAATCAAAGATTTTATTCAATTCTTTGAAATCCTGGAAAACTTAACAACAGTGGATAATTTTTAATTTAGTTATACATATGATATTGTCATTGTTTTTTTTTTTTTTTAATATTATATCTCTTTTTCTTCGCTTTTTTTTTTTTTTATTTTCATAAATTTTTGGTAAATTAGTAAATTTTCTAAAAAAACCCGAAAAAAAAATTACCCGAAATTTTTTAACTTCTTATTCTGTGTAATTTATGATAACTACACTTGATTTTTTTTGAAGTAAACAAAAAGTAACTTAAATTTCGAATTTTATTTCAAAGATCAAATTTTTTTCGAAATAAGTGAAATTAATTTTTATATTCAGAGTTTTTTGATTGTTTTAAACAACAGCTGAGTTTAAACTGGTCACTGTTCGGTTTTTTTGAATTAATTTGTTAATTATCTAACCAAAAAAGTTTTTTAATTTTTTTCTTTTTACTTTTTTTTCAGCAATCACAAATAATCAAACTCAAGTTTAAAGGTAAATTAAAAGCAAACCCCTTTGCGGAAGAAACTCACAATTACTAATTTCTGTTAAAATAACTTTGGTTGGTTTTATTATTGTGAGTTTCTAAATATTTAACTTTTTTCCTTAAATCCAAATTCACTCACAATATAAATCTTAAAATATTTATGAGGTAAAGTATTAATGGAAGAAAGTACAAATAAACTGTTCTGATTCATACATTTTAAATTTCTTAATTCTTGACAAATACATTTTTATCACTCAATAATTTTTTTGTTTGAAGGATCTTTCACATACACATTCAAAATTTAAACAACTGAAGCTAATTTTATGAAAAAAAAAAACACAAAAACCTCACCAACAACAAACAATTTTCCAAACATGATCTTTCTTCAAGAAATGAAAAAAACAATTTTTTTCCAAATTTCCAAAACAACCAATTTTTTACTCTCAACATTATCGGAGATATTATTTCTTGGCGTTTACTAACCTCTTTTCTAATTAAGTTACTTTCTACAATTAATTACTTTTGAAAAAGAAAAGATTATTAAGAAAAAAAGCACAAAAACTATTATTTTTATAATAATAGGAAAAGATTTTGCTTTATTTTAAAATTTAGAATGGAAATTTTGGAACAAAGTTCAACCACCTACTTTGAAAACTCCCTTTAAAAAGAAAAATTGAAAAAACTAAAATGATGTGAATTTTTTTTCACATTTAATAAGAAATACCAGTAATTGAACAAAAAATACTCGAGTTCTGTTATATAACCACTGAAAGATTTTTTGGAAAAACTAAGGAAAAATTCAAAAAAGGATTTTCTAACAGTTTTTAATTTTTTAAAACTAAGTTGAAAATAACCAACTTGTCTTAAAAACCTTTTTGAACAATATAATTTAAAATTGTTATGGGGTGTTCTTTGAAATTTACAACAATTTGTAGCAATAAATTATTTTATTGATATTTGAATAAGAAATGGGAAAAAAAATACTTCATTTTCGTTTCTTTCTTTTTAAATCAAGAAATTTGGAAAGAAAAGGGTAAAATAATAACGATTTCTGAGATTGAAAAAAAGATCATTTTAGACAATTCTCAATAAATAACTCTAACTTTGGAAGATCACATTGTCAATTAGTTTTTAAATTGAGTTACTTGAATTGTTCAAGCGTCTCCATAAATCAGAGCAATTCTGACAAAGGATTTGTAGTTTTCTCAAAGATTTTTTATTTTTGGTTCTTATGGTTTTTTCTTTGGTTACTTTGGTATTTTTGGTTATTTTTGGTACCTTTTGGTTATTGTCACCGAATTGAAAATCCGTCAATGTCTAAGTGGATTGGATTTATCATGTTTGATTTTTTGAACTGAATTACCATTTTCACACAGAAATCATTTGATTTCTCCATATGTAGGAATTTTTTGTTTGTTTTGTTTCTCTCAATTTAATGAAAAGTTTCAAGACAAATTGAGTTTGGGGCACTCTACAAAGTCTTTGTGGAGATTTTTATTCCAAACCTATGGAAAATTAAATTCACAAAAACTAATTGGTATTATTTTAAAAAAATAACAAGTCTATTGGCTGAAGAAAAATGATCTTTGTTTTTGTTTTGTTTTTTCATTTTTACTTGATCGTTAAATCAAAATTTAAAAAAAATGAAAAAAAAAATAATCCAATAATTTTGAATTTTGCTTTTTTTGAAAAAATATAAGAACAAAATGAAAAATTAAGTTTAAAAAATTCCAATTTAAATCAAAAAATGAAAAATAACTAAGAAATTGAATAAACTTGGTGAATTAATTGTATTTTAGGTATTTTAATGAAAAAAATTTTTTCGGGTAAATTTTTTTTTCGGGTTTTTTTAGAAAAAATAAGGTACACTCTAAATTTTTTCATAATTTACTTCCTCTTTCTCAATGGACAAATATAAAAAAAGACGTAGTGGATCTATTGGGTTAAATAAATACATTTAAATCTTCAAAACTCGGAATGTAGTTTTCTCTTTTTAAAAAAAATCCTAACATAATCTGACTTTAACAAAGTTTGTAAAAATTTTAACTTCTTTTTAAATTTCTCTTTTCTTTTCCAAATATTTTGATTTTATAGTGATTGCTTAGTAACTTATTCACTTGGTGGTTCCCTAGGAATTTGGAAAACAGCAGATCTTGACAAGGATGAGGATAATGAGAATAATAATAAACCAAATAAACAAACCCCCAAAAAATCTATTAATAAAGGTGATTTAAGTGAAAAGGCGCTACAATATTGTGTGGAAATGGTTCCACCAATAAACACTGGAATGGTGAATCAACTTGTAACTTTGAATTATCACTCTTTTGCAACATGTTCATCTGACAATTTAGTCATTCTGTGGAAAGACACGATTATTCATCAAGAATATTTAAATTCAATTGCTAGAAATTCCGTTTTACAATATAACTCGGAGCAAATTTTTTATGAAAATTTTTCTGATTCAGAAGAAAATTCCTCTTCTGAAAAGGATGAAAATTAACCAAATAGAATTTGTTTTTATTGTTTTCATTTATATCATTAGAATAAAATAATTCAATTTTTATTTTCTTTTATTTTATATAAATATGTATATATAAACTATTTTTCAGTCAAAGGGGCCCAGTTGTAATGGGTGAAATAAATGTGTTTAAAGGGTTTGCATAGATATTAGAAGAAAAATTTTATTTTGGAAATTTTCAAAATTGTATTCATTTTTTCACAGTTTTACACATTTTTTTTTTTTTTTTCGATTTTTTTTTTAAAACCTCATTCAGTTGCAAAAATTTTTTTTATAACAAGATCAATTGTCACTTGGTAAAAACGTGTTATTCTAATGGTTATTGAAACCTGTGGAAATCATTGTTGAGAAATCATATTGATTTCTATTGCAATTCTATTCGATCTTTAATCTTGATATTTGTTTAATAAATGTTAAAAAATTTTCACTTCATTTACATTTCATTTTTCAAATAGAGACCACAAATATCAATACATTTCGTTTGGGGACTTGATTTCTAAAACAAAAGTATTGGAAAATGAATTGAAAAAATGTTTCGTATTTATTATTCAAATTCCAGTAGAAGTTCCAAACGGATATCGTTGTTTTTCTCAATGTTCCCATAGAGAATTTGAGTTTTTCAATTTTTAAGAAAAATTATTGATTAATTAGTTTTCTTTCAGACATGTATCAACAATTCTTTGATGTTTATTATTCTGTTTATTTCTTATTTGTTCTTCAAATATCAATTATATAAAATAATTGATATTTGATAAAAATGTTGGGCACTTTGACGGAAACAGAGTTTACATCTTGATAGTACTCAATTAATTTAAAAAATTACGGAATTTTTTCTACTTGTTATTAATGCTCTATAATTTTTTATTTAAATTGTAAATATTTATTCAAGGTATTAAATCTCTTGGTTAAGAAATTATTTCAAAAAAAAAAAAAGGGGGGGGGGATAAAGCAAATAGTAGATAATATTGTATTTTCGAAATTTTTTTTTCCAATTATTGAAATGAAAATATATTACTTTGAATATTCCTCGTTTTGTCTGTCAATCATGAGAGATTGATGATTAGTTTTTAATAGTTCCTCAATTTTCACTTTTTATATTCCCTTATTGTTTTCATTAGTTATCTTTTTTAGGTTGATCTTCAGAAAAATTTTTTTTAGATTACTGAAACTAACAATCTACGTTATATTTTAAAAAAATAAAAATAACTGGAAAATTATGTGTAAAAATCTATATTCAAAATAAGTTTGTATTGTTTTTTTATTTGAAGCCAGGAAATCAATTCCATCTTAAAGTAGTTAGCTTTTCTTGGGTTTTCTGTTTATTTCAAAATTTTATTGATTGTCAGAATAAAAGAGAAAACCTATTGAAAGGCAAAATTGTTTTTTTTTTGAATTTTAAATTTAAAAAAAGAAAAAAAAACTAGACACTTTACAATATTATAAGTACTTGTCCTCACTTTCCTAAGTTCTAATTATTTGCTTAGAAATTTCTATAAAGAACCATCATTTTACTTAACATTTATTAATTGCAAGATAAATAGAGGTTCTTAATTTTGAATTATATTTGAGATATTATATGTATTGTTGTTATTAATTTCAATTAATTTTTTAATCCAAATTATTTGATTATCTTTGTATAATTACCATTCCCATAAAAAATGATCGGTTGTTTCATCTTTTTCTAATTTGGAGTATTTTTTGGATAAATTGAAAGATTTTATTTTTATATTCATCATAACATAAGAATATCTATTTGGGTATTTTGTGAAAGTTCTTATTTTAGTATTGAAGTGGAAAATCCTCCCTTTTAAATAACCTATACAGTCAGTTTCACTTTTAAGGCACAAACTTTCAACGAAATTTAAGGCACAAAAAAATCTCAAATTAAGGCACAAAATTTGGAATTTTAATTTTGACAATTTATTTTTACTAGAATTTGAATTTTGTGCTTTAATTTGATATTTTTTTTGTGCCTTAAATTTCGTTGAAAGTTTGTGTCTTAAAAGTGAAACTGACTGTATCTTTCTTTTTTGTTTTTATGATTTGAGAAAAAAAAAAGGGAATTTAAATAAATTTACCTATATATTTCTCAAATTAAAAAAGCCTTTAGCTTTTCCATAATTTTTAGAATTGAGGAAAATCTCTGATCTTCCTCTATTCTTTTTAAATCGTAAAAATCGTAGTTATCTTTGCATATTTTTCTGTTTATTTGTAAATCGATAGATTTTACAGATAAAACAGAAAACCTCAAGAAAGACATTGTTTGTTTTTTTTTTCCAAAATTTTTGAAATAAAAAAGAAATTTAAATAAATTTTCCTATATATTTCTCAAATCAATAAAAACCGCCTTGAACTTTTCCAGAATTTAAAGAATTGAGTAAAATCTCTGATTTTACTCCAGTCTTTAGAAATCATAAAAATTATATTTAGCTTTTCTTGGATTTTCTGTTTATTCCAAAAAAATGATATATTTTCAGAATCAAGTCAAAAACTTGGAGAAAAAAGCTTTTACCTTTCATGGAAAAAAATAAAAGAGTAAATAAAAAAATCCTATGTAGTTTTTAATTAGCATTATTACTGAAAGGGAAAAGTTAAACCAATTAAAAGAAGAAACAAATATAACTTTAAGTAATAATTACATTTTATTTTTTTCAATCATTCCAAGAAATACAATTAAAATCTACTTGATTATCGAAAATATGAAAGTGGTTTTGGAGCTCTCAAAAATAATAGTTAATTTTTCCAATAAATTATTAATAATTGAAAAATCAAAGAAAAATCCATAGATAGATGGGAGTATTACAAAAACTGTTATTGTGTTTAATCCTTCATTTTATCTTTACTTAATTATTTTTTCTTTTATTAATTGATCTTAATTTGAATTTTCAGTAGGATTAAATATTTCCCAGTTAAAGACTGAATTTCACTTTTTTTTTCCTTTTTTACTTTTTTTACAAAATTATTGGGTTTTTTTTATTTTTTGTATTGATTAGAAAATCAATAGATTTTTAGAACAAAATATAAAGCTACAACAAGAGATCGGCACTTGATATTATTTTGTTATTTGAATATTGATTGATATCGTTATTATAACTTTGAATTTTTAAATATTTTTGGCCTTTCCACCTTAAGATATTTATTATCAAATTTTCTCAAAATTGATTTCGCTTTATGTCTAATACTGTTAAATTTTTGATTTCCCAATTAATATTTTGATTACCTTTTTCGAAAAAATCTCAATTTTAGATATTACTTTAAATTTTCTTGACGTGAATGAAATAGAAAAATCAACAAACTATTAAAGTGATCTAAAAAAAAAAAAATGCACAAAGTTTTATCATTATAAAACAGGTTATTTCTTTTCTTCTAGTTACAATTTATATCTAATTCTCATCACAACACGATACCAAGTTCAAATTGTTTTTGAAGGTAAACACCTTGAATTTTTACAGAGATTTTTTCATTAGGAATGAAATTAGATCAATTTCTTGTTATAATTTTTTGCAATCGACGACCAAATAAAATACCTAAGTTCAAATCAGTTTTGAAAGTAAGGGTCTCGTTGTTTGTGTAAAATTTAAATTATTCATGCCAATAGTTGAAAATTTTCCATAATATTCACAATTTTTATGAATTTTTTTGTTTTTTATGAAATAATAAAAATTTTCTCAAAAATTGTGTCGAGTTTTGGAGATAAAATATTCCAGTTTGATACTTCATTTGTAGACTTGCTTTTTTTAATAATGGTGCTCTAAGAAACCAGTGCCATATTTATTTAGGGTTTATTATTGGTTTCTTTAATTGGTTAATGTATTGGTCAACTATAACAAAAAAAACACGCTTTTTATTTTGAAACAGTAGTTTAAACGAGTCTGTACGGGTTGTTTTGACAATAGTTAATTGTTTTTACTTTTTTTTCCAGGTCTTTTTAAAACCCAAACAAAACATTAAATCAGAAACTTTATGAAAGTTGTTATTTTTCAGAATTTATTTTAAAATTTATAGATCAAACAAATCCCTTAAAATAAAAATAATATAAATTGCAAAAAAAAATAATTGATTTTAGGATGATCGATTCATAAGAAAATTTGGATTGGTTAAATTGATTATTTGAAACCAACCCAGGCAAATCTCACCCATGGTGTAAAAAACAAGAGAAAGGGGCTAAAAGCCTATTCAAGATAGGCGAGTAATTATTGGAAAGAATCCAAATTTTTGAGTCTTTTCAAAAGATGAACGTCTCTGTCCATGATTGTCACTCTTTTCGCGTGTATTGCGCATAAATTCATATCGTTTAAGAAATCTATTATGAAGTTTTCGGTTGCCTCTTGCAGGCAAAGGATTGCATTTTTTTGCCATCGAAGCTCAGAGAGCCTTTCGCGACTGCAATCTCTTGCAATGGATCGGACAACTCGTGCAAAGGGAAGTTTTCTCATTAGCATGTGGTGTGTATTTTGGAGTAGTTGAATTTCTTTGAGTGCCCTTTTCCCTGGCTTGTACCTATTCCCACTTGGCCTTTTCTGCACATATTGGGATAACATTGGGGTCTTTTTCCCATAGGGTGACTTCTGGCCTTTTAACCCTTTTCTTCCCTTCAACCCTTTTAACCCCTTCAATCCTTTTCTGCCCTTCGTTCCTTTTAACCCCTTCAATCCTTTCCTACCTTTCAATTCTTTTCTTTTGTGAGCTTTGTGTTCCTTTTTACTTTTCTTTTTTCTTTTTCCTGATCGTTTTTCCCTTGTTGATCGAAGCCCCTTTTCAGATAAGTTTTTGGATTTAGTTTTTGGTGAAGATGGAGTTGAACTCATAGTTGAAGTTTCTGTGGCGCTTTCTGAACTGGAAATTCTTGTTTTTTTTTGTTTGTCCCTCGTCATTACAAAATTATTTAAAAAGGCAAAGCAAAAAAATGAATCATTCTCTATTAAAAGATAGATTTTTTGGTTGTATTGTGGAACTCACACTTGTTCATTATTTTGATTTCAAACCATTTTTTTTATATTATCAGGATCTTCGACAAAAAAAAAAGTTAAGAGAGAGTTGTTATTTCAATTAGTTTTTGGTACAATTGAAATCTTGATCGTTCAGTCACTTGATTACAGATCTTTTTCCAGTTCTTTTTCAATTCAAATTGATAAATATCTTTTGATTGAATAGATCGCTATTTGTTTATTTGTAAAAATTTTTTAACGGTAATATTTTGGTTTGTTCAAAACAGAATTACTTTCATCAGTGTTATCTTTTAAATCATAAAATAGTGGATTTGTGAATCGAAGACAATTTTTATTTGAAAAATAAATCAATTTCCATTAAAAATTTGTCAAAAGTTTTTCAAAAGTTCTTTTTTCTTGTATCATTTTTGAACTTCTAATTTAGTTTAGATTGGAACATAAATACACTTTACTTGAATTTCAAATTGATTTCAGAAGAAATGAAACAAAATTCAAAATTATTTAGTTAACACAAACGGTCATGTCATTTCTTAAGTGTATCATATGAAAATAAACTTTAAGGTTTACAATCCCTGAAAATTAAAAAAAGATAATCTTGTGTAGGGTGTAGTGGCTTGTTAATTTGGTTCTTATCTGATCGATCTCGGGTTTGGTATGGGTTTTAATAGTGGTTCAAAATGACAATTTTTGATATTTTTATTTTTAATTTTTCCCTAATCCAAATTGAAGGGTGTAAGATTAATAGATTAGTAGGTGAGTTACGAATAAATTGAGATTTTTGGGTTGTAGTAGAAAATTTTAATTTACTTTTTGGTCAATAAACTAAATGAAAAAAAATTTTCTTTAAAAGATCCAAATAAAACCAAACTTAATTAAAAATTTCAATTAATAACACATAAACGACATGGTTTTATAACTTACCTACCAAGGTCTTGGACTTACATTCTTCAATTCGGATTAGGGAAAAATTAAAATTAAATTGTTAAAAAGGGCTATTTTGAACAACTCTTAAAACAAAACACCACCGAGTTACTATTCAATGGTGATTTGGTTATAGATATGGAAATGTATTCTCCATTAAATGAAATATTGGAACAAAATGTAAATAAATAGACTTTTATTACCCACCCTTTAATTGATAAAACAAATAAAAAAAAAAAATTCTTTAAGGGTCTAGTCATTTACCATGGATTTACTCCATACCCAAGGAGTGGCTTGAAACAAATAGTCAATTTGATTTACACCATACTAAAGGGGTGACCTGAGACCAAAAAGGGTATTGTGAAATAGTCCTTCTTTTGGTTGACAAAATTCAAATAACAAAAAAAATATTCCATAGGATCTCTTTGACAAAAAATTAAACCAAGAAAGATAAGTTTAAAAGAGTTCTCAATTTCAAAAAAACAAAATTTAAAAAAAAAAATTCATCTTTTCTCATTTTCTTTTTTCAAAAGAGGTTAAATTTCTTTAATTTAAAACAAATTGCTTTCTTGTATTTAGCAATCAATTTTATTGGATTTAGTCTGATTTGTGGATATTTTAAAACCCTCTAAATTTGACCAAGTAAGGATTAGGTAACAGTCTTTCAATAAAAATAACTCATTTGAAAAAAGAAAAAAAAGAATAAAAAAGTCACCAAGTTCTCAAAAAATGCCAAAGAGCGACACTTCAAAACTGACATAATTGTTTTCAAAATTGTAATTCACAACCATTCTAATTGGAAATTGAGTGTAACTCTTTGGCTCTTTTTTCTAAAAATGTCCTCATTTTTGGTTGTTGATTTTTGGATACCTATCGTACATCATAGGTTGGTTGGTTTTTGATTGGTGTTAGGTCCTCAATAAAATTACTAAAAAGTTTTTTTCCATTTCAGAATAAAAAATTTCACCGTAATGACTCGAACCTTAAGAAAATTTTATTTCACAAATCAATTTTTTAAAGAGATAAATTGAGAGTTAAAAACTCTTCAATGATTTATTAATATAAGAATTCAAATTGTTAAAAAAAATATATTGTTATATTTTTTATCAATAAAATCCATTGGACTTTTTTTTTTAGCTTGGTGAATCATTAAAATTTAGACTGATGAATTAAATGAATACAATTTGATATATTTAGGTAGTAGTTCAAAAGATGATTAAAAAATAACAAAAAAAAACAACAATAAACTCAAGATTTTTATTTATTATTGAAAATATGAACATCAATCTTGGGGTGCTATTTTAAAAACACGATTTCAACTGAGTCCCAAAAAAAGAAAATCAAAAATTGATGAATAATTCTGTCTGATACAATAGAAATTTATCAAGAAATATTAAATAATTCTTCAAATGCTATTTAAATTTTTATAAAGTGATATAATTATGTTAAAAATTTCAAGTAAGTTCTTCTTTTCTCATAAAATTGGAAGATACTGTTTTTAATATTTTTCTTATAATTTTTTTCCATAATTTCATATTTTTTTTCAGATGGAATAAAATCGATTGAATTGGTTGGTAAAATTAATTTAGAGTATTTATCTAATAGAATTAAGACAACTGTTGTTTGAAAAGGTTATTCGAATAAAAAAGAAGAAATATAAAAGACCAAGAAAATAATAACTTACAATTAACTTCTAATCATATTCTATCAAAAAGTACATAAAAAAAAAAAATAGAAAGGGTAAGAATTAAAATCAAAAAACACATTATAAATAAAAAAAGCGAATTTTCAGTAGAAAAGAGGGCAATTTCTCATTAAATTGTATTTCGTATTTACTAAAGCCGGTTATTATTTCAATGAATTGATGTCTCAAAAACTTTGATATTTAACTGAATGAAAAAATCAATAAATACTCTTGGAAGTTTTTAAAGATCTTTTATTTCGAATTTATTTTAGAAAAAATCTCAAGTTTACTACTTTGAAAATATAATAAAAAAATTGAATTAAAAAAAAAATACAATAACGAGTGAACTATTTTCGTGAATTATTTTGCAAACCAATAACCATTTTTTTGTATTTTATAATTTATTTTCCAAAAAACAATAAATTTAATAATCTTTTTTGTTTTATTTGATTTTTAAATTCTTATACACAAATTTGTTTTTTTGTTTTATTTAGTAATGAAAAACCATATTTAAGTAATAAAAAAAAAGGAAAAATAGAATTTTTATTCTTTGAACTAGCTTACTAAACCAAATTCCAAAATTTTGGACACATTTTAAACGGCTGAAAGAATAAAAATACTACACTTTACCCCCAATTTGGAAATAATTTTGCTTTTGCAAACTATTTGATTTTTTGTCTTTTCTTTTTTATTTTCATTCCTTTTTTCAATTTACTAAATCTTTTGTTTGATCTGGAATTTTTTTTTCAACTGTTGATAGAAGGTTAGTCCTGAGTTTATTAAATAGAAAAACCACGAAAAATTGGTGGATTCTATCTAATCATTTGATCAATCAACAATTGTTGTTAAAATTTTAAAAAATTTACCAATATATTTTTTTTTTCCTTAAATTTCATTATTTTGGACACACCAGTTTTTTTTTTTTTCCTTTAATATTTTTTTCTTTTATTTGGATGAAAATGGTTACTTATAAAAAAATTAATACTAGATGACTAAAATCTGTTGTTTTATTATTACCTTTGGAAAAATATAATAAATTGAGTTTTATTTTGTTATTTTTGATTTTGGGTGTTTCTAAATTTTTGGAATCTGGTCTATATTACAGTTATTAAAATATGACCATTGTATTTAAACTTGATTTTCATGAAATTCCATAATTAAAACTAACTAAATTAAACTCCATAAAATACCAACCACTTTATTATAGATAGATATATTACGTTTATAGGCTTAGATTCCAAAAAACAAAAAACTATTCAATATTTAAAAAAAATTGAAAATAGTCTCAAATGATTTTCTCTGGTTATTTTATTCACATTATATGTAAGATCTTTTATTTAATAAAGCCCAAAAAAAACCTATTATCCAAATGTGTTCATTATACAAAAATTCCCAAATAATCAAGCAAGTTTTATTCCATTATCTCTTTAAAAAGTTTTATTTTTGAACCATTGAGTTTCTCATAAGCTTGCTTATTAAAAAAGTGAATCTTCTGAAATTTGAAACTATAGAGTATTAATATGTTTTTAAATTTTATGTTATTTGGATACATCCAAGAGTATAAGTGCTCAGCCCCTTAAAAATTAAAAATAAGAAAAAATGAAAAAGACAAAAACGAAAACAATTCAAATATTCAGCCAAATTTTATTATTTTTACATAACCCATTAAATATCTTTAAATAAAACCTTAATCGCGGAACTTATGTTTCTCTTCATTATTTGATTTAAATAACTCAAGATCTCAAAAAAAAAAATAGATAAAAAGGATAAAATAAATTATTGCCACAAAAGATGAAATTTGAAAGCGTCTATTTTGTCATTCAACTACCCAAAACCTTAGTCGTAGTAGTCAATGTCTTGACTGATCCCAAAGCCTTTTCTTAATTGATCTTCTTGAATATTAAATTTCTTTTTACAATAGCTAATGGTCTGGTAAATATTATCTGTCCAGCGATTCACAGACTCTTTCGAGATTCGAATTGACTCCTTCATCGACATACACGTTTCAAGATCTAAAGATTCGTACAATTCAATGTCTTCATCAAGTTTGTTGTTTTGTGCTTCTAATTCTTCAAGCTCATTGCTCAAAGTTTCTCGTTCTTTTGTTAATTCACGTTCAGGTTGGAGAATTTTGATTTGTTCTTCAAAATGCTTGTTTTCATCCTCTAATTTCTTAATTTCGTCAGCAAGCTTTTGGTGCTCAAGTTTTTTCTTTGAAAGGTGATGGGAAAAAGAAAGAAGGTTTTTGTAGAAAAGTATTAAAAAAAAAAAAAACAATTAATAAAAAAGAAAAAAAATCAAGAGAAAGTAAAAGAGGGTAGAGTTTTTTTACTTGGTTATAATTCTGGCTCGGGAAACACCAAAAGAAATTCCCACTTCCAATTTTGTCTGACTGAATGAAGTTGTCGTCGACTAAAGACTGAACAACTTCTTTAACAGACTGTTTCGTAACGCCCTTTTTTGATGCAGACTTTTCAAGATCGGGAAGCTTGAATACCCTTTGTGTGTCAATTAATATTTTTTGGACAATGGCCCTTTTTTCTTCAAGTGATTTTCCTCTTCTTTTCTTTGACATTTGAAAACTTTTTCAAAAATAACTTTTAAAAAAAAATTTGAAATTGGATAAAAGATAAAAAAATGAAAAGATTAAAATATTTTTTATTTTTATATTGAATAATGAATTAAATGTTAATATACTAAATATTCATTTTTTTTTGTTATTTTTATTCATTTGTTTTGAAAAACTGAATTTTTAATTCGCTTATAGAATGGTCAGAATTTTTTTTTATATTTTTTCAGGATTATCTAAAAAATAGATATAACAAGGGAGTAATGTTTTAAAACAGTGAATAAATATTTTCTTGCTTCTAGGGAACTTGAAGTATTATTTGTGCTCAAAATTTAGGCAATTTGCAGTTTTGAATGATCTGGATCGTTAATTTTAGGTTGTTTCATAAAGCCATAAACCAACCATTTTTTAAAAGGAAATACTCTCTAGTTTTCAATAAAATCCTCCCAAAAAATTGGGCTAAAACAAAAAAGAGTTGGTTTTTGGTTATCTGTAACAATCAAAAATTAACGATCCAGATCATTCAAAACTGCAAATTGCCTAAATTTTGAACACAAATAATACTGCGAGTTCTCTGGTAACTAAGAAAACATTTATTCACTGTTTTAACCCACTGTTCTTCGTAAGGCCTTTTTTTGAGATATTCCTTAATTAAAATCTTTATGGTTTATGTTTATTCCAGCCAGTTTCACTTTTAAGTCAAAAATTTCAACTAAATTTAAGGTACAAAAAAAATCTCAAATTAAGGGATAAAATTCAAATTCTTGTTAAATAATTTGTAAAAAAAAAAAAATCCAAATTTTGTTTCTTAATTTGGCTTTTTTTGTTGTGTCTTAAATTTCGTTCAAAGTTTACGCATTAAAAGTGGAACTGGCTGTAGATAAAGTATACTATTTTTCTAATCAAATACTGATATACAACTGAACAAAATACTGAAGTACGTCTCACAAGATATACAAAACACTTTTGAACTCTATCTTTTTGTGTATCTCTTTGGAACAAGAAGAAACAAAATAATAATGAAATTTCTACACCTTAAATTATCAATAAATTTGATATTTTTTAAATTAGTTTTTGTTCTAAGCTCGAATCCAAAAATTTGTAAACATCAAAAAGCAAATATACACTTAATTTCAAAATAAATGGCACAGTTTTTTTTTGTGCTTTTTCTTATAATATTTTTACTTTTTCTTATTTTATTTTTAGATGAAAATTAAATATCTCAGGTGGATATAACCCAATATTAAAATAGTAATCTTTTAATATCATAGATAACTTCAATTAATAAAAATATTTATTTTCAAAATTTGAATTTCAATGCACTAATGATTTTGAAATGGAGTTTATTTATTTATATATATATAATATTACTTGCCTGTATTTTTTCCAAACTTAAAATGAAACAAAGTAAAAAATGACCAATATTAATATTTCATATGTAACAATTTTTAAAAAAAATAAATAAAAAAAAATAACCAAAAAAAAAAAAAAAAAATCAAGGTTACCTTAATTAAGAAATAAGCTGAACAAGAAATCACAATGTTAAAGTAGATGAAATTTCACCAACGATTATTGATCGATCTAATAGGTTAAATACCATCAACTAATTGTTGACTTTGTTTCAGTCAAAGGTACCCACCATTTTATTCAAATATTAATTATTATTTATAATAGACCTTTGAAGAACAAATTAAAAAATAGGTAGAATAATAAAAATCTGAGAGAATATAAACTCTTTTTCACACAAAAGTGCACACTTCTCAAATAATCAATCCCATCGAACTTGATTGTTAATAAGATAATTACTTATTGGTGATTTTCATTTTAATTATTCATTTTTTCATTTTTTGCGTTTTATTTTTGGATATTGAATATGAGGAAAATGAAAAAGCAAGATAAGAAAAAACCAATTTGGAAAAAATTTAACAATGTATAAATGGAAACAGTTTAAGTTTGATTTCAAATGAACTAGAATCTTGGAAATAAGAAAGATTATTATTGGATTGATGTTTGGAATAAAGAAAAGATAAATAAAGAAAAAAAAATCCCAACAAAATACCAGATGAATTGTGGCTTTATATTGGATATGAGACTTTAAAGAACATAAGTTAGATGTGTAAAGAATTATAAATAAAATTTAGAGAACTTTTTCACCATTCGCCTTGTTCAAAGGTTGTTATTGTATAATTTTTTTTCTTTACAATTTACAAAACTAGATTTCTCATTTCAAATAAAAGTCACATCAATTTTTAAAATATTGAATTTTAATTTTTATTGTTTTGTTTTAATAAGTTTTAAAGATTTAGTTGAGTGTTTTTTATGTTTCAAAGTGATTATATTATTTTAGAATTATAATACAATTAATTTAATTCAATTATGAATAATTCTTGAAATTTTTTGTACCCTTTTATTTGAAAAAGAGTTTACAATATTCGCCTAACTGAAGTAAAACTAATAAATCCATAGATTTTTTTAACAATAGAAAACCCCAAATGGTTAGTGATATATTGAAATAAAATAAACAATGTTAATTTTGATCTTAAATTGAAGATCAAATACTATTCCAATTGAAAACAATATCATTTTCCTGAGAATCATTTTCACAGTTTAAGTAACCATAGAGTAAATCTTTTTTTACCAAGTGACCCTCGATCTTTCAATAAAAAAAAAAATTTGCAAACTAATTAGGTTGTCAAAAAAACAATTAAAAAAAAAAGAAAACTGATTTCAATTTCAAAATTTCGAAATTTAAATTTTTTCTTCTAATATCAATTCAAACCCCTTAAACACATGGAATTCATTCATAACAACTGATCCCTTTGACTGGGAAATGGTTTTTGTGATTTTTCTATTGAAAAAACTCAACACTAACTTTCTATCAACTACCGAAAAAAATTTCCCGATCTAAGGAAACAGATTACATAACTGGAAAAAACCGAAATGAAAGCAAAACAGAAAAGACAAAAAATATGTAATAATAGTTATTAAAACCAAAATCATTTCCAAATTAGATGGAAACTGCAGTATTGTTATTCTTGAAACTGTTTTAACTGTATTCAAATTTTTGGAATTTTGTTTATATTCATGATCTCACTTAATTTTTCAAATTAATTTATTTTTTTTCAAAAACAACAAAATTCTTTAACAATATTTTTATGTTTATTTTTAGATTGTTTTAAGATTATTGCAATATCAATGTGAAGTATACCGATATATATATATATATATATATATATATATGAGTATTTATTTATATTAAAATAAGGAATAAATTCACAGTAGACACAAGCTCAAAGGCATTGAAAAAAAAACACTAAGAATCAACCTTACAATTATTAATATATATATATATATATATATATATATGTATATGTATGTAAAAATTTATAAAGCCGATTTAAAAAAGTGTAACAAAAAATTTTTTAATACAATTCGTATCATAGTTTCCATTGAATCCTATCATCTGTTCCCCACACACAAATGAGAAAAAAAAAAATTGACACGCTTTATAAGTTGACTAATATATTGAATAGCAATTATAATTATTTTTCAACATCATTTTGTTGTGTTTTCAAATTGATTGATTCACTGCTTTGCTCCAAACCATTGTTTACTAAAATCTGTTTAAAAGCTGATAAACACTGATTTATTAAATCACCAACTTGGACAAAGGATTTTTGGTTAATCATTTTGGGATTTTTAATTTTCATTTTAAATTTCTTTAACTCATCAATACAGGAAATTTTTTGTTGTAAAGATTTCCAAAACAAGATCGCTAAAATGGGCAACTTTGCCTGATGCAAGGTATAAAGGACTTCAATAAAGGAGTTAACTTGCAAAAAAATTTCAATTGCCTTAAACCAATTATGCTCTTCGATCAAATGCCAACCATAATTCAAGAAAATAATTTTTTGTTTGTTATCTGATAAATTTCTTTTGGCAATGATATAGCTTTCTTCCCAACGTTTGACACTTTGTAAGATTAAGCAAGCTTGGAAATAATCATTGACGAAGGAAAGTAATTCGATAACATTGTCTATTAAATTTTTGTTTAAGAAATTCATTACCACTATATTTAAGGTTTGCAGATATTTCTCTTTTGAGATTGACATGGCAACACAAATTGCTTTGAATTGGTTTTCGATATATTGATTTTGATCATCACATTCAAGCAATAGGTTTTGGATTGCCTGCTCTTTACCATCAAGTATTAACAATCTTTGGATTTGGTCATTCGTTTTTTTGGTATATTTTGATGTGATGATTTTTGATCTTGTAATTTCTCGGTTTATATTAGATTTTTTATAATTTTTTTTTTCACTAAATATCCCTAAATTATTTTTTAATTCTGAAATATTATTATCATCACCAAAATCTGCATCTTCTCCGGCCAGTTCCTTCTCATTCGATCCACTTTCATCCTTCTTTATCAAAGGCTTCTTTTTATTGTTATTATTGTCATCATTGCATTCAGATTCATTAGTATTATTTCCGTTCTTTATTATTTCTAAATAATCTTTATTAACGATTTTATTAATATTAACATTATTGAAATATTGTAAAACATTTTCCCAAAAAATAATTTCATCATCATTATTAAAAATTTTGGCTATTAACAAACAACGTTTAATAACATCGTCTTCATTTAAAATTTTATTCTGGAATTTGTTGTCGATCTGATTAATTTCCTTTTTAAATTTTATATTTTTGCAATCAAATTGAATTTCTTTTGAATTAAAGCCAAATTGTAAAATTATTTTAATATTTAAAGCAGATTTAATACCGAGCAAATAAAGAATTTTCTGTGGATCTAATTTTTTTATTAAATTTATATTTATTTTCGAATTTGATGTTTTTAAATGTTCATCAAAAATATGGACACTGTTTTCCTTAGTAATAATAATTGGATTAATTCTATTCAACCAATTAACAGAATGGGCCTTAATTGATTTTGTTTTATTTGTACTAATTAATGTCCCATCTTGATAATTAATAACATAAAAGGCATTGTTTTTATCTTTAACCAGCGCAATTTTCTTTTTAATGTCTGGATTTGGTTCAATATATACTATATTTTTAATTTCAGAATGTGTTTGAACAAAATTATTTTTATAAAGATCAAATCTAATAAGATAATTATTTGAAGTAAATAAATATAAAATGGTGTTAAACTTTAAATTTAATGTTGTAATTTTCCCAGAGATTTGAAATATTTCTAAAGAATCAATAGCATTGATTACAATTCTATTATCATTTTCAATTATTTGATAAATATCAAATTTTTGTTTTTGATTTTTTTCTACCAAAATAAACCCTTCCTGATTCTTTTTCGATTTATTAAGAAAAGAGTAGAAATGAAACTGAAAGCAGATTTTATCTTTTTCTAATCTCCTAATTAAAACCTTTCTATGTAAATGCCATATTTCCAATGGGGAATTTTCAAAAATAATCGCTAAATATTTTTTATTCTTAGAGATTTTTAAATCAACCATTTGTGAATAACTTTCATTCTTTTGGAAATAGGTTATTTCCATACCTGAATTTAAATCCAATAGACATAAAGTATTTTGATAATTTAAACTTGTTGTTATTTTTATTGAAGAAAAGATAATCAATGTGTTTTTGTTTACCCACTCAATACCTGAGATTGGTTTACCGGATAACACTAAAAATGTTTTTGTAATTTCGCCATTTCTTAAATTACAAATAATTAGTTTTCCATATTTATTACCAATCGCTACACGCTTACAATTAATATTATAACTATGACAAGTGCTAAAAGGGCTAATTAAATCCTGTGTGGCAGTTATTTTCAACTTTGTTGTTTCAACACCATAAAGTATTTTATTAATACTGTATCCGCATTTTTCATCATAATTATATCCACTCTTGAATTTATGCTTATCCTTCTCCCCCTCCTTATCATTTTGGTCCAAAAAATATTTGTATTTACTAATAGTCCCATCATTTAATACAGAAACTAGTGAAATTTTGTTCTTCGAATTAATAATTTCTAGTCCCAACCCAAATAATCTTGAATTTCCAGAAAATTTAGTTAATCTAATTGAAGAAGTGTAATCACAAAATTTAATTTGCCATTTTTTTAGAATATTATCATCACCAAATTTATTTGATTTATTAACAAGACCAATTTTTTGAATGTTGTTGTTGTTGTTGTTGTTGTTGTTGTTGTTGTTGTTGTTGTTGTTGTTGTTGTTTTTATTATTATTGCTGCTGTTGTTGTTAATGTTTTTAATTATTAAAAAAATTTGATAAACTGAAATTGAACCATCTTCATGTAAAGTAAAAAATATTGAAGGATCAATTTCACTAATTTTTAAAGAAATTAAATTTGTTCTAGATTTTGGTAAAATATAACTACTAATATGATTATTTATTTTCCTATCAAAAACTAAAAGTGATCTTTCTAAAAGAATAAAATATAAATGTTTAATTTTTGGATGGAAACATATTTGTTGTATTGGTGCTTGACTAATAGATTCAGACATTGTATTTTTTTTTTTTGAATTAAATGCTTGTTTCAAGATACCAAATGGTGAATTTCTTTGTTTTTTATTATTTTTTTTTGTGTTAAGTTTTGATTTTGATGGTTTGTTTGAAAAGATTGTAAATAATTTTTTAGGTTGATTAATCTCTTCTTTCGAAAAAATATCCCCATTTAAATTAAATACCTTCCCATCTTTATCAACTAAAAAAAGGTCTTCATAGTCAAAAGGGTTGATTGTAAAATACAGAAATGGGATATTAAAATTAACTCTCCACAATTTTATAGGTCTTTGTTTTTTTGATTTTTTTTCAATTTTCCATAAAGTTATAGCACCTCCATTATGCAGTGTAAGTATTTTTGTTGGATCTTTTGAATTCCAAATTACGTCATTGACTTTTTGATTTGTTATTCCTTGGGTGTCGAGTACAAAAAGTGGCTTTATTAATATAATAAGAAATAAAGTAAAAAAAAAAAAATGTAAAGATTAAAATTTGTATAATTTATTAATTACTGATCAAAATTAAATTTGATTTCAAAAATTCTCAATTATTTTTTATTGAATATTTTCTAATAGAATATATTTGCGATGTATTTTTTTTTAAACTCAAACTTTTTATTTGTAAAAATTTAACTATATAATTCCCATAACTACTGATAAGAAAGAGATTGTAACACAAAAAAGTTTAGGATAGTATTGTAATCACTGTGGAAAGATTTTGGGAAATACTTTAGTAATTAGGTAAAGTTTGAATATTTTCTGATCTTCTAATTTTCGAATTGAATTTGGAGTTAAATAGGAAGCATTTTACGAATAAATTCCACTTTAAAAATGTTATTTAAAGTTATTTTAAAAGTTTTTAACCAGTTTTTTTTACGACGTTGTTAATCTCATAAATCCCAAAAGATCGCCGCGCTCAAGGATTTATGACATTGGAAAATTAATTTGGTTCAAGTAACCCAATTATTCGATCAATAGATGACAGAAAAAAGCCCATCAATTTTCTGCGTAAAGGTTGGAAATTGAATTAATTCCCTTTCTTTGATTAAAAACAATGTCTAAAATCAAACAGCGCTTTTGGTTTTTGTTCGATTGAAATCAATATCATTTTTAAAAAAAATAAAAAATTTTATTTGGTCTCTTTTTTTGAAAGAAAAAAAAGAGAGAAGAGACCCTTAATAAAAGATTTTGAAAGTGAGAAAAAATACATAATTACAAATTTAAAAAAAGAAAAAAAAAAAACATTTTATTTTACAATGTCAAGTTAAGGAATTTTTAGAGGAATAGCTGAAAATCAGTTGCTGTTAAGAATATAGAATAGATGCAGGATTTTATGTTTGATCATTTTCGAGATTTTTCTAAACAAGCATGAAATAAAAAGGGAGATAGAGACTCATTGAAAATTGGACGATCTAGTTTGTCTCTGTGAGATTTCAAACCAAGTTTCATCCCCAATGTATGAAAATATTATATTTAACTTCAATATTTTCGTTAACCATTTGGAGAGAATAAGATCCTTTGAAGAAAAAGTTATTCAAATTACCATTAAAAAATAATCAATTGGTTTAAATTTGTTTGTTTGTTTTTTTATTGTGTAGAGTTAGATCCTTAGTTTAAAAAATAAATATCATCTTATATTGTTTCATTTGTTAAACAATCATGGTTATATTTCCTCGTTTTGGATCTCCTTCGAGACTCAAAATATGATATTGTTCTGGTGCTAAGATTATATTAATCGTCGTTCTTCGAACTCCTCAATATCATCTTATATCACTTCGAACAATATCATATTTCTCGTTCTTCCAGACCAAACTTGTAACATAACTATTTGATTGTTTTCAAATCAAAACAATAAAGACAGTTATTAACAGATAGCATATATAATCATGAACTCTATTCTGAAGATTATTATAATTATTGAGATAAGTGGTGGAAAGCATTTAGAAATAATCGAAAACTGTATTTCTGGCTATTTGAGGATTTTCATAAGAGCCTTAGAGTTCCTTATCTTTTAGAGTCCTTAAATTTAATTCTGAAAAAACTAAAGGTGATTTTCTAGAATTTCAATATACAATCAATTTCCAATGAATAAAATTACAATTTTTTATTATTTTTCCATTTCCTTTTTTTTCTCTAAAAAGGAATTTTTTTTTTATTATTATTAAAAAGTTGAGAAGAAGAAGAAGAAGAATAATCAGTGTTATGGTTCCAATTCAGTGGACTAACTATTGAAGAAGAGAATTGCTGGTTGTAATTTAGCTTTTTCTTTTTATATAAAATTGCCCTGTGCTGGAGTTAACTTCTGGGGAGTACGGTAACATTTTCTTATATTTTGATCAATCTCCAGTCAAGTATGGCATGAAGAAAACGTTGGTATGATTGCGGTTGGTGCTTTTAAATTTTTCAACATAATTAACATCAAAGGAAACAACCAACAAACCATTCAATACTCGGGGGCGGGTACAAAACAAATCTTTTAAATTAATTTTATTTTTTGGTTATTTTTTTTATTTTCTTAATCTCTTTTATTTTTCGAAAACTAAATTGGGTTTAAAATACTTCTAATGATTGTAATTAAAAGGTTCCTTTGACTACTCTTTGAATTAGGAGTCACAAATTTAGTCACTTCAAATCTCTCTCTCTCTCTCTTTAACAGATTAAGAGCTCTTGAGCACTTAGCCCTTACCAATAAAACCTAATCTCTTTTATTTCATTCTCTTTGTCTTGTCTCTATTTAAAAATACATTTTTTTCTTTTCATTTTTTTAAAAACCTATCATCTGGAATTATAAACTTGCCTACATTATAGCAAAGATAAAAACTATGAATACACGTTCAGTGCTCAAGATAAACAGGTGGTAATTTTGTTGAATCACCTCTCTTCATTAATACTGTTAAAATCAAATTAAACTAAACGTAATTCAAAATTTTCCACACAGCTAAAATAGTTCAAAGAATCACAATAATACAATCTCATTCAAATTGGAAATAATTTTGAATTTTGTAAAAAATGAAAATCATTTTTTCATCTTTTAGTTTTTGTTTTCATTTCATTTTTTGAATTACGTAACTTGTTTCGTTCGATCAATTTTTTTTTCAAAAATTGATATTATGCTAAAGTTGAGTTTTTCCAAATTGAATAACTCCAATAAAATTAGTTGGTAGTAAATAACCATTTGATCGATCAATATTCCTAATAAAATTTACCGTTTTGGAAAAAAAGTTCAACACGGTTTTTAATTGGGAACATTAATAGAACCTGAAAATGAAAAGTAAAATCAATAAAAAGAAGAAACCAATTAACTTCAAATAATAACCCATTATATTATTTTCTATCAACCCAACAAATACAATTGAAACCTACTTGATTTATCGAAATTGTTTGTGGGGTTTTGGAGATCTCAAAAATATTCAATTTTTTGAACAAATTTATAATAATTGATCAATCAAAGAAAAGTCAATACCAAAAGATAGTATTAAAAAAACTGTTATTGTGGCGAATACTTCATTTTGCCTTGATTTATTTATTTATTCTTTTTTTCATCGATCTTACTTTGAATTTTCAGGTTATATTAATGTTCCCAATTAAAAACCGTGTTTCACTTTTTTTCAGCAATGGTTAAACAAATTTATCAATGCATTTTTTTTGTTTTGCTCTCTCCAAAATTTTTAACACACCCATGATTTATTAGTTTTGATATTTATTTATTTTTTGTTTTGTGAGTATTGTGATTTATAAAAAAGTGTTGACATTTCAATTAGCGAATAGTTCTAATTTGGCATTTCTTCGAGAATTGATTAAATAAGTTTTTTTCTTCACAAATTGAATTTTGGTGTTTTAAAAATTTTGAATTGGGGTTTAATTCAAAATTTTATATAAAAGTTCCATAATGAAGCTTAAGTAAATACCAGAAATATCATTTCTAACTGGTTTTGTGAAGATCTTTGTGGTTCGTTCAACTCACCATATGTAAAATATTTGGGAACTTGAAATAAAAATTTTCATTTATTAATTGGAAAATAACAGTAAAAAAATAGGATCATTTTAAAGATGTAAGGTTAAAGATCAAAGACACAGAAAGTTCAAATTGAACTTTTTAAATTCTAGGATACTATGAATGGTTACTTTAAAAAAATTGAATTTAGTTCTTGATTAAACTGAACATAAAAAAGATCATATTTTTAAAATCGGTTAGAAAAAGAGGTTTTTGCAGACATTGAATTGATTTTGATGACATTTCAATTTCAGTAAAACTTGGGTGATTTGTTGTGGTAAAAAATATTGCAATTTCAGGCATACTTACTTTTAACTTTTAGAATCAGCACCAAGAATTAAAAGTATTCAGATTTATTATTTGGTGGATTTTGATTTGATTGTCACACAAAAAAAAATTTTTCGAAAAAAAAATTATGGAGGTAGCCCAAAAAGGAAGTGTTTAAATTTTAATTTTTTAAAATGACAGCAAAAAATAACAAGTAAAACTCCAAACTAAATAAATACTAATTTCTATATTGTTTGTATTGTTTGATGGTATTTTAAATTGGTCTTATTATTTCTTGTTTAATTTTGTTGAAATGAAAAAGAGATTCCAGAAAAAAGAAAAAATTGGTTTGGATCGTTACCTTTCCAAGTTTAGGTGCAGAAATTATAATATTTCCCTTTTGATCTCCAGAGAGAAGAAGCAAATTAAAATGAAAAATTGGTTTTGTTGAAACTGTTATTGGTGACCTTTGTTGAAGACATTTAAGAAAAAGAAAAAGAAAAATAAAAATGGTTAATTTTTGGAAGGAAAAACACAAAGAAATTAGGCTGGGTCCAAAGAAAAAAAAAAAAGAAAAATTATTCAATTTGTCAAACCATCTTAAAAGAACAACATCTGAGTAATGGAAGTTTAACACTTGTACAATTACCAGATCACTTGTTGCTATTACAATACTTTTTTGGCATCCAATAGCAATTAGATTTTGTTTCCCACAAGATATTGCCTTTAGATTGTTGAGGTTTGGTGGGTTTGGTATTGTTCGAATGTTTTTCATTTAATCTTATTTTGAAAAAAGCCACAATTTTGAAGTTTATCGAGACTTGGGTTTGCTGTTTCTTGATAAATAAGAAAAAAATGAAAAAATAATTTGAAATTTAACTACAAATAATCATTTAGTTAAAAATAAAACCTTTTCAAACTATGAAACTCTTTTAGAGAATTTTAAACTCTTACAAACACTTTTTAAGGGGAAATGAGTATTAAAAGTGATAAACTTTGTAAAAGCCAAGAGATTTTTTATAGTGTTTGTTAATTAAGGGATTGACAACTCCCAAAGAGAAATCTAAAATATGAGTATGTTGATATTGGGTTTAAATCATATATGTGTTTTCCAAGTTTTAAGAGTCTGTCAAACATGGATTAGTCAAGTAGTAGTATTTGTAGATCTCATCAATTAAAAATGATCCTTGTATTAGTAAAAAAACCCAAGAATTTTAGTAACAAACCTACATAACATGACAAATTTAAAGGCTGAATTATCAATATTCAGAATACAAAATTGCAAAATATCTTATTTAAATTTGTCTCGAAATGTCGATTACACATGTTCAAAAAAGATTTCTGAATTTTCGATATTTTTTGATAAAATGGGATTGTTTTAAAAAATATAATTATTAACCTATTGATGTTACACTTAACTTTATAAAAAGCAAACAAAACTAATCAGTCTTTGGGTTTTTATGTTGATTATTATTGAGATAATCTTTGAAATTAAAAAATTAAAACAATAGTTACTTTGGGAAGTTCTAAAGATGAATTATTATATACCAGAATACAGAGATTTTGGTTAACAAATAATTTCTCAAAATTAGAAATATATTAATAAGAATACTTAAACCCCCTTTAAAAAATTTAAACACAACCAATGTCAAAATAGACAAAAAAATATCTATAATTTTATATATTCAAAACATGAATATGAAAACACTTTAAAGTTAACTATTGATACCGATTCTATTGGTTTCACTTCTTATTCAAATCTAAGAAATAAAAAATTAAAACATATAAAATAAAATAGTATCTAGAAAAAAATTTGAAACAGTTGGAACAAAAAATTATATTAGTAAATTTTTGAAATCATACCTCAATGGTTTATCAGTCAATGTTTGGGACAATCAACTAATCTTATTTGGTTTTTTTTTTTATTAGAAAAAATTTAACTTTATCAAGCTAACAATCCTTTGAAAAATAATTTATTATCTCCTTTAAACAATAACATAATTATGGAAATAAATTCAATCAAAAAAAAAAAATAAAATAAAATATAAAAATAGTTGGGAAAATCAAAATTATATCCAAACCGAATGAAATAGTATTATTATAACTCATTAAAATTTTTCAATTTTTGTTTATTGTAATTCTTTTAACTACTAAAAAGATAAATTGACACTATGGGGTGAATTATCATTATATTATTTATTAAAATTTTTAATTCCAAATATAAAGATGATCATTGTATTAATGATTACAAAAAAATTGATAATGTTGGTTTTTTCTTGGAATTGGCTATATATATAAGTTCTATTAAGCATCAATCTTAATAGTAAATGTATATTGACTGAGAGTAATCTAAAAATGACTTTTTATCATTTTTGAAAATTTTTACACAGGAAATTAATTTTCTATATTATTTATTGAGAACTTAAAGGTTTATTATCAAAAAGGTTATTTTACCGATATTCATTTTCAAGTAAAAAATTTATTAGAAAGCATGTAAAAAAAAGAAAACAATAAATTCTATTATTTTTATTTTTATTGTTGATTTCAACTTTTTATATTCTTCTGATTCACCAACATGTCTTATTTGAGAGTTATATAGTTGTGGTAGTTCTTTTAATGAAATTAAGGGAAAATATTTATTTTCCAATAATTCTCAATTCTGTATTGAGTGGAATATGCAGCCGTTCCAAGTCTACCATAAAATTTTAAATAAAACAAAATTGAGTTATCTATTCTTATTTTCTATTTTCAAAAAATTCCGAAATAAGAGTTATTATTTTCAAAAAAAAATTCAATAAAGGGGCTATTATTCAAATTTTGAAAAATCGAAAAAAAAAATTCAAGATCCCATAAAACTTCAATATTACCAGCCCAAAAAAGTTCAAAAAAATATCAATATTTACTGGTCTTTAAAAATTGTACCATTTTTGAACATTATTTTTAAGTGCTTCATAAATCTTCAAATTGTTTTTTTTTTTTGATGTTTCAAAAATTTGAATAATAGCCCATTTATTGAATTTTTTTTTGAAAATAATAACTCTTATTTCGGAATTTTTTGAAAATAGAAAATAAGAATAGAAAACTTAATTGTGTTTTATTTAAATTTGTATGGTAGACTTGGAAAGGCTGTATCAATGTGCGCATATCTGGATATATGGTATCTGTTCATGAAATCCTTGCTACAATATGATTATAACACATTTTTTTTTCAAAATCCAATAATATAATTCTTTTCTACAAATTCAAGGTTTTTCTTTCTATTTCAATCTGAACACTCTCATTAGTTGCAAGTGTTTTTATTAAAGCGTATTAAAAATATCAGATTTGAAATATTGTATATTTTCCAATTGCTTATTAAAAATTACAAACACTTAATAATAGTGTTTCATAGATAAAAGTTGTCTTCTTTTTTACAAACCCTTGAATAGTTGGTTTTTGGTATTAAATTCTTTAATCTCTTTTTGAATGAAATGATATTTTATAAGATTTTTTTCCATAATTTTGGAAAAAAAAAGTCAAGTTTTTATGAGTGCATAAATGGTTTTTTTTTTTTTTTTCAAAGATAAAACAATCCAAATAATTGAAACACAATTCTCAATTCATAAAAATTGGATATTTTGAAAAAAAGTTAAAGACAAATAAATAAGGGTTTATCAGCCAAAAAAAAAAAAAAAAAAAAAAAAAAAAAATGAGAAGAAAAAAATAAAACAGGATTAAGAAAGGCAAATACACAAAAGAGAAAGAGAACAAGAAAAAGAGAAAGAGAAAGAGAAAGGGGAAGGGAAAGGGAAAATGAAAATGAAAATAAAACCTAAATGAAGAATCATAAAAAGGAAGTTAAAACAAAAGTATGGTTTGATCAAATCGAAAATGTTTTTTGTTTAAAACTGTGAAACAAATTTATTTTTTTATAAATTTTTTTCTCATAATTTTAACTTTTTTTTTTTTAGTTCTTTTTTTCAAAAGAATTCGGTTTGTTTTGTTTTTTGAATTATTTTTTGAAGTGTTGTGTGTTTGTGTTTGTGTTTTGATGTCTTGGTTTGAAATTTTTTCAATTTCTTTTAATCTTTGTTTTTCGAGGTTTCTTTGTTCCATTTTTTCGATTTCTTCGATTGTCAAAGAAACGCGAGGTGGTGCTTTTTGGAATTTGTCACTACTCCTCATAATTACAAACCCATCGAATTCGCTGACAAAAAGATCGTCTGCTTCATCGCTTTTCACCCTTCGCAAACCTTTTTTTTTCCTCCAGTAGAGGGGCTCTGTGTTTGATTTATTGTTTGCTCGGGAATATGACCTCCCAATCCTTTTTCTGCGCTTTTCCTTGACAGACTTTTTATTAGAAACGACGCCAAATCGAAATTTGCCATCTTTGTTCCATGGCCCCAGGTCTGTTTTGAATTCCTTTTTTTTTGATTTGCTGTTTACTTTGTCCAAGAGAGCATTTAGATCTTCATTTTTGTTTTGATTTTCATTTTCCATTTCAAACCCATAACCAGACTCAAGATCGTATATGTTTTCATTTTCGTTTTCGTTTTCGTTTTCGCTTTCACTTTCACTTTCATTTTCACTTTCAGTCTCAGTGTTTGTGCTTGCTTCTGAGCCCTTGTCACTTTTCTGAAATTCAACTTGAAAACCTATTTCATTCTCTTCATGCATTGTGGTCACCACGTCTATGGTTTCAGATTGCTGAAGTCTCAACTCAAGTTCCTCAAGATCCATTGAGCTTGTTGGCTGGGGCCTTAATTCTTCTGTTGTTGTTTGTTCGATATTTGAACCAAATTCAAACCAGCTTTCTGTTTGTTTGAGTAAATCTTCTTTCGTGTTGTCATGTGGATTTTTTTCTTTCATGTCTTTCCTTTTCTTTTTGACATTTTTCGATCTTTTTCCTGGTTTCAACAAGTACTTTGGTTTGTTTCTTATTAATTTTTTTTGTTCCTTGTTTTGGATTGTTTTGGATTTGGACATAAAAATTACAAAGATTAAAAACAATTCAGGATTTTTTTTTAAAAAAATGAAACTAAAGAGAATTGCTTGTATCTTTTGGTTTTCAATTTGCTTTTTAGTTTTGTTCTTGAACAAACTGAAGTTAAGGAAATTGGTTGATGTGTACTTGAATTTATTGGATTATATTAAGGCATAAAATCTCAAGAAAAAATATTAAATTTTGTTCAAAAAGGGAAATTTTTTTTTTGGTTTTATCAGTTGGGATTAGAATTCCAAACGGGAAAAGGATTTGTAAAAACTTTTTATGAGAAGGGCTTTAATAAAATTTAAGAGAATTTTTTTTATTTTGAATGTAAAGAATTAGTTTTTGAGGAATTCAAGGGTGGGTATGAATAGTTAGCGTAGATGAAATTTTCGTCCACAAAATAGTACCCTTACTGTTCTGAAAAAAAGTACAATAAGTTTTTTACTCATTCTCTTTTAAAAATAATCAAAGTAATTTAAATTGAAATAAAAAAATTATTTTCCCAAAAGAATCTATCGTCAAAGTTATTTCCACATTTGAAAAAAAAACTCTTCTTTTTCTTTGGGATCTTAAAGGGACAAAAATTCAGTTAATTGCCCCTTATACAATTCTAAATATTTATTTTGTTTGATTTAGGATTCTTGGTTCACAAAGTATATTAACCGTTGTGGAAAAAAAGTGAAACACGGTTTTTAATTGGGAACCTTACTGAAAATTCAAAGTAATATCAATGAAAAAAAGAATAAATAAATAAATCAAAACAAAATGAAGTATTCATCACAATAACAGTTTTTTTAATACTACCTTTTAGTATGGGTTTTTTCTTTGATTGATCAATTATTAAAAATTTGTTCAAAAAATTGACTCTTTTTTAGATCTCCAAAACCACAACTTGAATTTGGATAAATCAAGTAGATTTAAATTGTATTTGTTGGGTTGATAGAAAATAATATAATGGGTTATTATTTGAAGTTAATTGGTTTCTTCTTTTTATTGATTTTACTTTTCATTTTCAGTAATGTTCCCAATTAAAAATCGTGTTGAACTTTTTTTCCAGTTTCACTTTTTTTCCACAACAGTAACATATAAAAGGGTCAAACAAATAAATCAAGATCATAACTTTCCATCTATTTGTTTCAAAACCCAATGTACAAAGCAAAATATGAAAAAGGAAACGAAAATGATTTATCGAGTATTTTTCGAAATTGAGAAAATTTTGAAAAAGTGGTGCCCACAAAGCAATTATTTTTCAATCCAAAAAATGGCAACTTTTGTGTTCACAAATTGTATCTCAAGTGTAACTCAAATTTTAACTAACAATCAAAATAGCGGGTCTCTGAAGAGATAAAAAAAACACACAAAAAGATAAACAACCACAAATAAACACATAGATTTTTAAAAATAAATTTTTCAAATAGTATTTACTTTTTAAGCGAGTAAGTCCATTTTTCACATTTTGAGTTTCATCGTTTATAAGAAAATGAATTTTTCAAATCATTATTTTAACTAAAATATATTGATTTTCTTATTAAATACCAAAGTGTCAGTATATCATAGTATAATATATTTTCATACTAACTACAAAATGCAAATCAAAAAATGAAAAGTTTGAGCTTGAAAAAATAAATACAAATCAGTTATTCCTTGAACTTATCTGTAACATCTAGCACAATTACTTCTTCTTAGTTTGGGGTTGTTTCTGATTCATCATAGAAATACTTTTGTTTGTAAAATTTCAGAGAAACAAATTACCATTTATTTCTAATGAATTTCTAAAAATGAATTTAAAAATCCTATTTTCCTTTAATAGATCTAATTCTTGATTGAGTTCTGAAAATATGAGATTTATTAAATTTGTCCCTAGAAATAAAGATTTACTGGATTAATTGGCTTGATTTAATAATTATTTTTTTCCATTAAAAATGAGAACTCAAAATAATTCTGAATTCTGATTGAAATTTTTTCAAAATTTTTCTTTATTTTGGGTAAGATCTTTTTTGGTTGCTTTTTGAATTCCAGGAATTCAACTCTTTTATTTTAATTTTTGAAATAGTGTTCTTTGTTTTGGCTTGGTTTGATAAAAATATTTGCAAAATGAATTTTGAAAGTAAATTTGTTAAAAAAATATTTTGAAAAATAATAATAAATAGTAATGGGGCGAGAAATTCAAGGAAAAAAATAGTTGTTATTCATCTAAATTAAGAAAAAAAAAAGAAAACCAATCTTCAAAAATGGGCTTTTATCTATTTTGTTTTTTATTTCTGATTTCAACAAATTTATTTAGAAGGCCGATCTTTTGTCTTTGGTCTTCCAAAAAAAAAGATTTGTTTCAAATGAACACCTTTTCAGGTCTATTTTTTTTGGTTTACTTCTGGATTAATTTAGCCCATTCATATAAACATATTTCAAGATCCAAAACCAAATTTAATAATACCTAAAAATATTCAAAAAAAAAATATTTATAAAATCGAATAATGAAAGATTCAAATCTGAATTACTTTCTTTTCACAAATAGAGTAGTGGATGATTTTTATATTTCAAAGTTTCAACATCTGGTGGCACTCAAAAACTATTTTTCATTAATGCTTACACAATTAAATTTTTTACAAATGGTAAAATAAACTTACTTCCTTGGGGGAGAATACTGTTGATTTAAAAATGTTTTATATTAAAAAAAAATGGGAATTCAACACGCACATAAACAATTGTGATGATTTTTTAATGGAAACCAAATGTGGAAAAATTTAAAAATAAAATTAAAAAGAATTTTTCAAGAAAAATGTAAAATTGTTATTTTTTTAATACATTTCCAATGGTATTCTTTGATAGACAACTTGAAGTCTAAAATACATACTCTTTATAATATATAAAGAGTATGTATATATAATAATCAACATCCAATTGGTTAACACTAGTTTACACAAATTGTACAGTACATATATTTTGTATATTATTTTTATTTTACTTTTTTATATATGAGAATAAATAAATTAAACTCCAATTCAAAATTTCCAACATACTAAAATTCAATTTTTGAAAAGGGTTACTTATTTGATCAATTCTTAAAGAAATAACTAATTAGAATCATCCATGATTGGAATTTTGACAATTGTTTATATTTTAAATTACTCACAAAACAAAATTTCAATAATTATTAATAAAAATAAATTATTGATGTTTTAAAAATTTTCGGAGATAATCATAACTAAAAAAAAAAAGACTTTTGTGAATTTTTTTAAATTCTAATAGGAAGTTTGAGAGATCAAATAGTTAGATACGATCGCCTAATTTTATTTGTATTTTTTATTTTAAACACTAAACTTTAATATAATACCAATTAATCGAAAAAATTATTTGAATTGAATAAAACAAGTTAGGTAATTCAAAAAATGAAATGCAAACTAAAAACTAAAAGATTTAAAAAATTATTTTCGGATTTTTCAAAAATCATATTTATTTCCAAATTGAATACACTTATATTATTATGATTCTTTTAAATATTTTAACTATATGAAAATTTTTCAATTTAAGTAAATAATTGGTAAATATAAATAAGAAGAGGGATTCGATTTACTCTTATTTTTCAAAATATAAATAAAGCTTTTTTTTTCGAGTTACAAAATATTGTTTTTTAAAATCCGATAAAAGAAACCAAAATTATTCATGTACCAAATTATAGATGATGTTTTTAGAGATTTTAATTAACTACCCTTATTGAATTCCCAGATAAAAATTTTACAGGGGGGGAATTTGATTTTAACAGAAAGCATTAATAAAATATTTTTGAAATTGAAATATCAATTTTCATTTATTAATTGGAAAACAACAATCAAGTCAATTTTAATTATCATTTTATTTTTATTTTTATATTATCTTTTTAAATTATCATTGAGTGTATCATTCGGTTTTTAAAAAACTATTTATGCTAAACTAAATTCCAAAAATAGGGGCCCAAATTTCGAGATCTCGTTCTAGAATCATTGGATTTCAATATGATGTTGGGCAGTTGATTAATGATGTAATTTAAATAAAATTTTCTACTTCATAATTTACTAACCAAACTTTTGACTAAAAAATTGGAAGAAAATAAAAAAAATTTTCAAACAATCAGATGACAATTTGATTTTTTTTTGTTTGTTAGTTTCTTCTTTCGATTAGTTTCAGATGCCAATTTTTCTTCACTGATTTACATTTAATATTTTTACATGATGAAAAATTTCAATTTAATTCTCAATCAAATTACTCTTACAACCGAAAAAAAATTCGATAATATCCAGATGTTGTAAAATTTTGGATGATTTTTTTAGCCAAATTTTTGTACAAAAAATGAAATAGATTTTGTTCAACGTATAAAAATTTTTAAAGAAGACACCTTGTTAGTATTTAATCTTCTGATGATTATCCATCAACTTCTAGTTTATTGATGATTATTTACAGGGTTCCTCATATAATTAGTTTTCCTGAGTATCATTTGAAAAACTGGGTCCTTATTTTTCGAAAGTAGTTTATAATGAGTTATGGATCAGATATGCACACACCCAAAAAAAAATTACTTTTATTCAATTTCGAGTCATTTAAGTTTTGGTTTAGTAAATAATTCACCAGTAAAGTCCAATTTACTTTTTTTAAAATTCTATCCGGGGCTTTATTCTGTTATTATGGTTTTTTTCAAATATTAAACCGGGGTATTGTGTGAAAAGGAAAAAAATATTCGACTTTATTAATCTTTTTATTATTAGTATTTTTCCAGATGAATTCAAAATAGAGTTAAAATAATACCTTTAAATAGATAAAAAGATCCAATTTTCATTTAAAATTGGTTTAGATAAGACAAATAATCATTTGGGATTTTAAAAAAAATGTGTTACTGTATATCCATATTATTTATGTTTTTAATCTTTTTTATTATATTGTTCTCTTGGGTTAAAAAACAATATATAGTCCAAGTAAATTAAATGTTATTCAAATGTTATTAAAAGGATTTATATGATTAAATACAATTTATATTGGTTTAATTCAACTTTTAATTGGTCTTCAATTGGTGATCAAAAGGAATATTGCTGTTTATTATTTTTTAATCTATATCCAATAATATGTGGTTTTCCAATTTTTCAAAAAATATGTCTATAAATTAAATTTAATTCATACAATTATCAACTTTTATCTGATTGTATTTTTTTTTTTTTTTTTACTTATTTATTGATTTATTCTTTGAAGGTTAATTATAAAAATAATTGTTATTCAGAATTTTTTTTTTTGGGTGGGGTGGTACTTGTAACAGAAAAAACTACTTTTATAAATATACGAAGTTTTGGTTCTGAGATTGAGTAATTACTCGATACACAATAAATCCAAGATAATATTATTAAATCATAAGTAATCCAACTTTTTCATTAAAAAATCATAAAATTTTTTTACTCTAAAAATCACCATAAAATAAAAAATGTAAAAACAAAACAAAAATATTTTTTTAAAACCACCAAACAAAATATTCTATTAATTTTACAAAATAAAACACTTTTACAACATTTTATCCTGAAAAAATGTTAGAAGATGTTTTAAAGGGTTACAAAATACCTTCAAGTGTTTGAAAGATTTAAAAGGTGTAAAGCTTTAAAAAATGATTGTATTTTTTGAATTCAATTTTTGCTTTCTTTTCATTTTTTTTGTTTTTTACCAAAAGAAAATTTCCAAAGGGTATTAGTATCAAAAAAATAAATACATAATCAGGATATCCAATTTAGTTTATTTTAGATGTGATTTTAAAAAAATGGGTTATAGTGATCTCAGCCTAAACAACTAAAAAGAAGAAAGAAAAATTTTACTTATTATTGGTCATCAATAAAAAAAAATTCCTTAAAACTCTAGTTTTGTTTTCTGTCCAATACAAAGATGAGAGAAAAAACAGAAAAAAAGTCTTAAAACATACTTTATAATTTGTGATAATAGGCTAGATTATTGAGGGGTTTTTTGAAATGTTTTCCATCTCCTTAAACTTGTATCGAATAAAGAAAGATTTACAACCCGAGACATACGCCCTTGATAGAAAATCTGAAATAATTGGTACTTTTTAGAAGCATATTTATTTAACACAATTTCTAGTAACATGATCAATTGATTTACTATAAGTTACTTTTTTTCATTGCTGTTTTCGACACAAATAAACAATCGTTATGCCAATCAAATGAAAACAATAACAATAATAAGTTTGATCTCTTCCTTGGTTGAATTGATTAGTATTTTTCTATTCTTTTTCAAAGAATAACTTTTTTTCATATAATCTATTTTTTGATCAAACCAAACTTTTTGTTTTTGAAAACATTGCAAAATTTAGCATTTTAAGTCATCAACTACTATATCGCAATTTAATTTTATATCTCTTATATTTATCATGATTTTTCGACAATTATCAAGATTTTCTCGAATATTGTGTTCTTATCAATTCTCGAGATTTGATATAATATCTAGATTTGTAAGTAATAATAATTATTTTTTAAACTTTAGGATAAATTAAAAATGATCTCGTCAAATTGACTTTATATTTATCCGAGATTACAATATAAAAAAAAAATATCAGTTTAAAATTTAAAATAATTCTTATTGGATTATCTAAAATGAATTCTTGTTAACAAAAGTAGAAATACTTAAATTGGCTTTTAAGTAACTGTTTCTGTAAAAATCTCTTGGTAAACAGTTCTGAAAACAATAAATAAAGTAATTAAAAAATACTAAATCCTTTTTCTGTTTTCAAAAATATCCATCTCAAGAAAAAAAAGTCAATGTAACAAATTAAGACTATACTTTTTTATTTGTATTCTTCAAATATAATATCGAATCTGATATCCAATTTTTACAAAAAAAAACTGATTGGTTGGTAAAAAAAAAATGCCCTTATATTTTGACAAACCTTTAAATTTGAGAATTATATTTGTATTGACTTTGTTGTATTTTTACCAATTTGTTTAGAATTAAATTGCTTTTTCTCTCATAAATTTTGTTAACAATTGACTCTATTTTTTGAGATAAAATATTTAAATTTTTGATCCTTTATTTAAAGAATTTCTTTTTAAATAATAGAACTTTAGGAAACTAATATCATAATTTCTTATATTTTTTACTGTTTTCTTTGATCACCAAAATACAAGACTTCTACTGGTATTTGAATAATAAATGGGATTTTTTTTCACTTCATTTTTAATTTCTCTTTTTTAAGAGAACATAGATCGAGAACCTCTTTCTTTAAGAACTATATTTATAAAAAAAAAATATGGAAAAGGAAGTGAAAATTCTTTCCCATTTAGAATTCAAATACCAGATTAGAAAAAAAAAACTTTTTTATTTTGAAATCTCAGTTTAGGAACATTATTTTAATTGTTTTAAAAAGAGGAGTAAAAAAAATTTTTGGAAATTGTTCCCTTTCTTTTTTCTGTTTTTAAAAAAAAAAATTAAGCGTATTTTGATATTTTTAAGAAATAAATTCTATATCCAATAAGAAATGTTAAAAAAATAGAAAAAGAATCCAAATAACATTTTAAAACTCAAACCTCATTAAAATTTAAATAAAAAGTGAATAAATTCGTTAAAATCAAAAAACTTGAAAAAATATTTTGAAAAATGAGGATGATTAACACAAATCTGATTTGATTAAAGTATTATTCCTCAGAAATTGATAATTACATACAAAAGACTTTATAAATCAACTTCTTACCACTCTTAAATGAAACCTATACACATAAACATTAGAATTTTCAAATAGAATTTTTATTTTAAAAACAAAGATCTTTTCTTTTTCAAACAAAAACAATCAAACTAATAAGAACTTCAATTTTCATCAATTCAAAAACTTTTAAAGTTATTTGAAAGTCAGTTTTGACTTTCAAATTCTGAAAAATACTCGATAAAAAAACATTTATTATTTTTATTTCCTTTCCTTTGTATTTTTTTTTTATAATGTCATCCGACTCAAGTGATAAAAAGTCAGACTCAGAATCGTCTAGTGATAACACAAATTGGGAAGAACAAAGTAAAGAAAAAAAGAAAAAAGATACCAAGAAAGAAAGTTCCACAAGCGAAAAAGAACCCAAGAAAAGTAATTCTTCAAGTGAAAAAGAAACAGAACCCAAAAAAAAAAAAAAAAAAAAAAAAAAAAAAAACAAAAAAAAGAAGTAAAAGAAGAAGAAGAAGAAAAAGAAAAAGAAAAAGAAGAAGAAAAAGAAGAAGAAGAAAAAGAAGAAAAGGAAATCAAAAAAGAGTCTGAAGAAGAAAAAAAACCTAAAAAGAAAAAGAAAAAGAAAGGAAAAGAGAAAAAAAAAAGAAAAAAAAAAAACGATAAAAAAGAAAAAAAAGAAGAGGAGAACACAGGCTCTGAAGAAACTTCCAAAAAAAAAAAAAAAAAAAAAAAGAAAAAAAAGAACAACAAAGAGCAATCTAAAGTTGAAAAATCAACTTCAGAAAAAAAAACCAAATCCAAACAACCAGAAAAAAAAAAACAAAGAAGCAAATTGAGAATCATTTTTGATTTTTATAACACAACCCAAAAAGGTATCCCACTTTCACAACTTGGAGAAGTATTAAGACTTTTTGGTCAAAAGCCAAGTAAAAGACAAATTAAATCCTTACAAAACAAATTCAAAGAAAAGCAAACAGAGTAAATTTTTATCAAAAAAATTAATTTTTTTTTTTCAAAACACAAAATTTAAATTTTTCATTCTCTTTTTTTTTTTTTTTCTTTTTTCTTTTTTCTTTTTTTTTTTTTTTTTTTTTTCCTTACAAACCAACATTTGTTTACTCATTCTTCTTAATTTTTCTTTTCAAAAATATTTTTTTTCCAACCAAATTTAATCAATTTGTAACATAGATATTTAAGCTTTAATAATATGCTAAGTATTGCCAATAGATTCAAAAAGCCAGAATCTCTTGAAGTCTTTGAATCTCATTTTGATTTCTTAAACCCAGATCAAGACGGTTATGTTTTGGCTTCAGAATTAAGATACACCTTAAGTTCTGCAGGTGAGAAACTTACAAACGAAGAAATTGATGAACTTCTAAGTATGATTAAAATTGGCGAGAATGGAAAGGTCAAAGTAACAGAAATTGCACAATTATTTTTACAAGACGAGAAATAATTCATTTTATTTTCAATTACAATTAAATCTTTCGATTTTCATTTCAAAAAATACAAAAAAAAAGAAGAAGAATTATGAGAAATAAATATAAAGAAACCACATAAAAATAATAAAAGAAACATATATTCTAAAGTTTTTGTGTGTAGATCAAATATAATTCATTTTAATTAAATAATTGTTTTCTCACCATTATTTTTAATTCTCGTTTTTACTGTTTGCTTTTGTTTCTCTATTTTTACTTGATATTTTATTTTTCTTTTCTGAAATAAAAACCTTTGAGAGGTTTCATTATCTGGAGGGATTAATTGGATAGATCAAAGTTTAGTAGTTTTAACAAAGTGTGACAAAAAATTTTTTTAGTGATGGGCTGAAAATGAACGGTTTTGAGGTTTCTCGATTCTGCTAAGGGTTGTTCTCAAAACTTTTTTTTCACATCGTTAAAATTACATTAATTTGTCAAATTATTAAAAATCAATTAAAACAAAACCACTCACTTTAAAAATTCAGATCGATTATTTAGTAGTTTTATTAAAAAAATTAATAAAGAACAACTTAAGGAAAGAAAACAAAACAAATTTTGAACATTTAATTCAATTCAATTGAGTAAAAAAAGATATTATTGAATTTCAAAAAACATCAAGATGTAATAACAGAATCAATATCTTTCTAAAATTTTATTTAAACTTTTGATTTACATTTTAAACTCATAAACATATTGGATGGTATTAATAATTTCCATTTTGCATAAAAATAAAAAAAATCAAGTCCCATAAATTGTCGAAGGGTGACTTTTTCCTAAATTTTAAATTTGAGGTATTCTCTATTTCTTTCATCTGGATTATGATCTCAGAAAAAAAAATACCAGTGATTCTATCTTTCTATGGTACTTTTATGATTTCTCTAATTGGCACTACAAAAAAGACTTTTATAATTAATTTATATAATTTCGAACCTTGGGAGGTTTTGATTGTGAAAAATGATTTTTTGAAATTGTAAAAATATTTAAAGTACTTTCGATCAATTCTTTAAATCATTGTAAAAACTAATCATCTTATGACGATAGAATCAATTTCTAAAAAATCAAGAATAGAAAACAAGTAGATTTTGAAGAAAAAAGTACAAAGAGATAAAGATAGTTTTCAATTTAAATTGTTGTAAATGATAATTTTAAATGCAATTCTATTGATCTTCCATGTCCATGATCTATGGTACCTTATATATTCTCAAAGATTGTTTTTATATTTTTTTACTTTCTCAAAAGGGTTCTTTGCAACTAAAGAATGTTAACAAATCATTATTCTTCCAAAAAAAGATGATTATAAAACAATGACAAATCAAATTAATTTGATTTTTATATTAAATAAAACAATTTGTTAGAAATTTAATAATTTGAGATCTTTGAAATATACCAAAAATACATGAAAATCGAAAATACTTGTAAATTATTTTAACCACTCAAAATACATTTTTTGAACAACTAATAAAAAACACTAATTTCAATATACCCAGTTTAATTGTAAAATTAAAATTTCTCCATAGGACAAAATATTTTTTTTAATTCCGAATTTCCTACTTAACAACCTCTGAAGAGTTTTATGGTACTTTTGATGATATCTGAGTAATTGTTGTTACTTATTAGGTTAAGTGTATAGATATGTCAGGGATATGTTAGAATTGTGTTATGTTAGGTTAGATTAAAGTAATGACGATTCCGGGATAGAAAGTTAAAGAAGATTTGGCTTGGGTTAACGTATGTAGGGTAGGATGTATGTATGTGTACGATTATATATCACTCCAATATTTTTGGTTTGGATTTAAGATAACAAAAATATGGGTTATGATAGACAATTCGACATTATCTTTTCAAATGAATTTTCTCTGATTCAATTTATAAATTTAACAATGATTAGTACTGTTGCGGCCATCTAAGATATCAACCCCTTTCACACATAATGTACTGTATACTATTCTCCAAAATCAACATTTATGGACAGTACAATTCTTGTACAATATATATATTATAATAAAATTCCAAATTTAGAATTAAACTGTGTATATTGGCGCTATTGATACTTACCAGTTATTCAAAAAGTGTTTTTTAGTGGTTAAAAAATTTTTCTGTATTTTCGATTTTTGTGTATTTTCAGGAATAATTGATATGTAAATAATTTTGAAAGACAAAACAAAAAATTTTTTTTTGTATTCTTTACCAATTAAACATAAGAATAAAAATATACCATTTTTAATAAAATCAATAAAAATATTCTACCACCCAACAAATCAATTAATATTAATAATGTTAGTTCATCTAGAAATATTAAAAAAAATATTTCATTAACAGCAATAAAAATTCAAAGAATTAATTCTTATTTTCATTAAAAAAAAAACTTTTAAATACTAATTTGTTAAAAAAGAGAAAAATAAAGATACCAAATAATCAGCTAAACTTTATAAAGTAAATAGATATAACCACCAAATCTCCCCAGAGTAAAATTATTTTAAGTAATCCTAAATTATTAAACCGATCAAAAAATAAACCAAATATATTCAATAGTAAAAAATATACTAATTTAATAACCTTTAATTAATCGCAACCTTAATTCCTGAGAAAACAATAATTTCATTCTGCTAAAAAAAAAAAAAAAATTAATAAAATAAATAAAAATAATAAAAATATTATTCATATTTATATTTAAAAAAATCAATTGAAAAAAGTAATAAAATCCTAATTAATAAGAAATTTAAAAATTATATCTATGAAAACTTTTACTAAATATATACTTATATGTATTAAAAAATAAATCAGAATATAACACATTTCAAAAAAAAAAGAAAAATGTAAAAAAATGTGATTATTGTACTCAATATTATGAAAATATAAATCATTTCATTTGGTATTGTGAAAGGTATAAATTTATGAGAATCAAGTGGAAAAAAAAATTTTCAAAAATTATAAACTCTATTTCAGTCAAAGGGGCCCAATATTTTTTTCAAATATCAATTATTTTATATAATTGGCCTTTGAAGAAAGAATAAGAAATAAATAGAATAATACACATCAAAAAAGTATTGATACATGTCTGAAAGAAAACTAATTAATCAATAATTTTTCTTAAAAATTGAAAAACTCAAATTCTTAGGGCACCATTGAGAAAAACAAAAACGTTCAAAATGAACTTCTACTGGCATTTTGATAATAAAAAGGAAACAATTTTCACTTCATTTTCGAGACTTTTCTTTTTGAAATCAAGTCCCCAAACGAAATGTATTGGTATTTGTGGTCTTTATTTGAAAAATAAAATGAAAATCAAGTCGAAAATTTTACACATTTATTAAACATATATCAAGATCAAAGATCGAATTGAATTGCAATAGAAATCAATATGATTTCTCAACGATAATTTCCAGGGTTTTAATAACCTTAGAAGAACACATTTTTGCCAAGTGACTATTGATCTTACAATAAAAAAATTTTTGCAACTGAATGAACTTTTAAAAAAAAATCGAAAAAAAAAAAAAAACAAAATATGAAAAACCGTGAAAAAATGATTTCAATTTTAAAATTTCCGAAATAAATTTTTTCTTCTAATATCTATGTAAACCCTTTAAGCACATTTATTTCACCCATTACAACTGGGCCCCTTTGACTGAAAAATAGTTTATAGAAAAAATATACGAAAAAGTCATTCGTATAAAAAACACACAGAAAATCTTCAACATTACTAATCAAAATTATGAAATTTATTGTTCTTGTCCGGAATTTTTTATCAAAGCACTTGTAGTTAGAAAACTTAAGGCAATATAGAAAAAATAATAAAAATAAAGTGAAAACAAAAAATACTTAAAATAGTATATAAATATATAAATTCGGGCACATAGCGCCCCACTCTGAGAAGCAGTGTAAATTTTTTCTAATTCAAAAGAATTGAGTAAAATCAATGATTTTATTTCATTCCTTTAAATTAAAAAAAACCTAACGACAGTGGATTACCAATTATGAATCACGGATTGTGGAATTTTTATTTATAACCGATAACATTTCTACCCCCCCCTGTTTATTCAAGATATAGATAGTTTCTATTTGTTCATGAAAATGATAATATTATTCTTTATATATATATATATTATTTTTCTTCTATTCTTTTTTTTTATTAAATTTTCTTTGATTGGTCATTTCTCAAAATAAAAATAAATAAATAAAGGTTGAAATTATAATTTTCAGATTAATTTTCTGAAATGAATTTATATTTAAGAGTTCATATTGTGTAATTTACACCTTATAAACTATAATAAAAATAATAAAATAAAAAAAAATACAAAAGTGATGCTTTGAAACAGAAAACTAAAAATATGAAAAACCTTTTTCAATATTTAACATAATTCTCAAGAAAAATAATAATAAACTTTTTTTACTTTAATATTAAAAATATTTGAAATTTGGATTTCAAACAATAGACTCAAATTAATAAATTACCTAAATGATGTTAACTCATCCATTCATAAAAAAAAACACGATTTAAAATCAAAAAATTTTTAAAATCTTAAAAATTTCATTTCATTTTTAAAAAATAATAGCTTTTTTTTTTTTAAATTTACTAATTTTCCATTGAATTCTCAACTTTTTTCTGTTTTGGGTTGATTCTCCCCCCCCCCCCCTTTTTTTTAAATGATTCAGAGTTATTCTTTACTTTCTTCTCAACCCAGAAAACAATTTCGTATTTATGAATTATTAAAAAATTGAAAAATATCAAGATTATTTTAAACTTATAAAAAATAGTCAAAGAAAAAAAAAAAAAAGAAAAGAAAAAAGGGCAAAATGTAATGAAAATATAATTAATAGTTTTGATCAGAAAATTTAACAAAAAAAAAAAAAAAAATTGATGGAAAATATATTTTTTACTTTTTTGATCAAACAAATTCTTAAAATGTAAATTATTTCATTTTTGGGTTGATCAAAAATAATTTATAGGAATTATTAAGAAATCCCATTTCATCAGAAAGGAAAAGAAAAAAAATAAAGAAATCATTTCTTCAAAAGATTTTGAAAAAAATGTTTTATATTAAGAAATGCAATTATTAGTAAAAAAAAATATATATATAATAATATTTAATTTAATAATTTTTATAAATCACCAAAAGAGTCATCTGAATCATTTGAATTATTTGAACTTATTTTTTTATCATCATTGTTATCAGAATCATCGGAATTAATATCTGAGGAATCATTGTTATCAGAGTCAGAACTATCAGAATCAGAGACATCAATTTCCTTTTCAATTTTTTTTTTTGCCTTTCTTTTTTTTTTCTTTTTACCTTTTCCCTTTTTAATTTTCTTTCCACTTTCCTGTACCTTTTTCCCCTCTCTCTTTTTTTCTTTCTCTTCCACCTTTAACTTTTTTTCTTTCTCTTCCACCCTTTCCTGATCATCTTCAACCAAATCTTCAAAAAGATCATCAAGATTTGAATCAACATCTGAAGTGTTTTGATTTGATTCTTCGGAACGTCCATCCATTTCTCTGGTTGTTAATAATTTATCTTGTGAATCTGATTGTATTAATTGGCTTATTGTTGGTTGTCTTTTTAATTTAACATTTTGTGTATGTATACGGTCAGTTGACATTTGTAACGGGATTTGATTTTTGATATTATTATTTAATTTATTTTCTATTTCTTTTTGGAGTTCATTTATTTGTTTTATTAATGGTGGTCTCTTTTTTTTAGAAATTTTTGATTTAACTTTCTTCAAATCATCCTTCGGCCAATCAATAGAAAATAAAGTATTGTTTTCAATTAAATCTTCTGAGAATTGCTGCATTGATTTAATTGTAAGATCATTATTATCAAAATATAATGATTGGAAAATATCTTTGTTAATGCTTTCAAGCAGGTATAAAAATCCCTCGTCTTGGATTCTATTTCCTGTAATATCTAAAGAAATTAATTTTTTATTTTCTTTCAAGTTTTCAAATAATTGCTTCATTTCCTTACCTAAATAATATTTCACATTTCCCCTAATTCTTAAAAACTTTAATCCCGAATCATTATTAAATAACTTTGATAACCCATCTTTTGCTTTTTTGAATTTGCCCTTCGTAATATTTCTCGAAATGGAAAATCTTTTTATTGAATTTTTATTTTCAAATACATCGCAAACTAGATTTATCCCCTTGTCTCCAAAATTACAATCATCTAAAATTAATTCAGCTATTCCACTTTTTTTATTTTCTAACAATGCCTTTTTTAAATAGTATGCCCCTTTCGCACCGAAATTATTGGCTGACAAATTTAAAATTAAATTGTTTAAATTTTCATTTTCAGCAATTTTTCCAATAATATCTTCAATCCAAATCGGCTTTAAATCGGTATTTGATAAATTAATAGATTCTAATGTTTTTGTTTCGCTAAAAAATTCATGAATTATCGATAAATCAGATTTGGTGATTTTGTTTTCACTTAAATCTAATATTTTTAATTTTTTGTTGCTTAAATAAGTAATAATTGGTCGTAAAATTAATGAAAATTTGATTTTACAATTTGATAACCTAATTTCTTCAATCACATTGTTTTTTTTTGTTGCTATGCATTTGAATAATAGATAAATGAGTATAAATATAAATATAATTTTAATTATAATTTTGGATAGATGGGCATATTAAAAATGGGGGATAAAGATAGTAAAATATGAGTATCTTTGAATATTTATCTTGATTAAACAAAAGTGTAACTGACTGCCCTTATGCTTATTTAGGCTTTTATTTTTTATTATTTTTCAAAAGTACCAAACAATATTTGATGCATTAGAAAGTGATGTAATTTTGTCAATTGTGGAATTTAAAAAAACATTAATCAAAACATAGCATATTGATTTTGATCGTTTCAGATAAAAAATAATTTTTTTCACAAAAATAAAAAATAAAATAAAAATTGGTTTGTTTAAGAAATCATAAAAAAAAAAATTTATCCACTTTCGATAGTTGTGAAATTTTGTGAATTTTATGTTACATTTTCAAATTAGTTGTCAAAATATTATCGAAATGTCATTAAAAATTAAAATTTTAAATTGATTAAAACACCATATTAAACCAGTTATAGGTGTTCAAGAAATCCTGGTTCCAAAATTTCACAATTTTTTTTGCTGTTAATTCAATGCGGCAAACGATATTCTATTCTTTGTGAATCATTTTGTCAGATAGTCTTTCAAACTGTATTTTATTGGTTATCCAAACAAGCATAAATATTTATTTTAAGGTCATTTATTATATAACGAAAATAATAAAAAAAATTGGGCTTTTCATATTTCCGTTCCTTAAAAAAATTGTCAAAGCGAAAAAAAATTGTCAAATCGGTTTTAAGGACTACATATCAGATTTACCTATTTGTATTAAAAGATTTTGGTTCAATTCCATTTGAATCGTGAAGTTAGGATCTTCAAAATATTTTCCAATTTGGATCAAAAAAAACATTTTATGTCATTTTTTTATGAAAAATTCACTAAGAAATTTTGAGATACGTGAACTCGAACACCTTGTTAAGGATCGTGAAAATGAAATTAAAAAAATAATCACGATTTTTTAACCTTAAAAAAACTTTCTCAATAAACATCTTTAAATCTAAATGATCGTATTGCCAATGATTTTTGATCATTGAGTTACTTTGAATTGTTACATTTGTCTCCACAAATCGTCCATCCGTTCCAATCCTACTGTGGAAATTTATAAGACATAGGAATTGGTTGTCTATTATAAAATTGTGTTTTTTGAAATATAAAATTAAATTTCTATCATAAGATAAAAATTTCAACTTCTCTCTTACTTCATTCAAAGTATTTTTTTTTTGTAAAAACAAATACAAAAATTAAATTTTCTCAAGAATTGAAAACCTAGAAATCACAGAAATCACAGAAATCACAGAAATCACAGAAACTCTGGAAACTTGAAAGTATTTTTCCATCTTTGTTTTTAAATTGTAAAAGCCTAAGATTTTAACGGTTTTGAAAATTGAAAATCCACGTTAATGTAAGTTTTTTTATGAATTTGTTTGTCAATTCCCAAAACAAAAAAAATGGATTAACTTATTTTTATTCTTGTATCATAAATTTTATGGTTTATGATGAACTTTAATAACCCTTTTACGGTTTGTTGTACATGTATAAAATTTCAGAATTGAAAACCAATTTTAGGGTCTTATAAATTTTCACGGTAGGACTGGAACGACTTTATTAAATTCTTACAAATGGGGTGTGATTTTGGCTTTTTTTTTTTTTTTTTTTTTTTTTTGGTTCTTTTTGTTTTTCCTTGAATTAAATTTCCCAGCCATGACTAAGGGGAGAGTGTCTCCTCGAATTTTTTGTGGAACAACATGATCTATGCCAAACGTACTTGACATTTTTTTTTTTACTTTTTTGATAAAATTTTTTTTGTTTGGAATGTTTCTCTCAAAACATAATTTGTTGTATCAAGAGAAATTGGGTTGAAGTTGTTGTGATAAAGGTTTTGAAGAATTTTTAATGAAAGGATCTTTTCGAGGGAATTAAATTTGAAAAAATTAGTCAGTTTTTGTATTTTTCAAAAAAAAAATTATTTTGTATTATGGTGGAGAAAAAATGAACTTTTTATTTTTGGAAATGGGAATTTTAGTGAATTTAATACAACAATACCAAAACAATTACCGTGCCACGATAAAAAAATCTCTTTCTTTTAAAATAACAAAGGTGTATTCATCAAAAATTTCAATTTCCTATTTTTTGTTCTCTTAGAACAATTTTTAAAACCCTATCAACTTAACCCCATAACCAAAAAAAAACATTTAAACGCACTAACAATGTGTAAGGGTTTTAAAAATTAATTTAAAAACTTATTTTCTCAAAAATCCAATTTTTACCAACCTTCTTTTTCATTTTGAGATACGAGTACTGACAAATTTAGGAAAAATATGACATTTTTTACTTCTTATATCTTACTGAATAAAAATTTGTGAGAATTTCCAGCCCCTAAAACCTGACTAGAACACATTTTACCTTGAATTTCAATCTGAAACATGGTTCTTAATTATAAAATGGAATGAAAAGAAAAATTTTTCAAAAATTTTATACCTATTTTTCACTGAATAATAAAGATATCTGAAACTAAAATTTCTCAAACTTGATTAATACTTATTGTTAAAAACTTAAAGTTAATTTTGCATGAATAGATAAACCATACTCACAAAAAATCCAAAAAAATTCGCTTTTAATTAATGTTTATAAAATTAAAATTCAAATTTTAGAAAATTGAACATGCAGAACTTTTCAATTAGTAATGGTATTTATCTGATCTATTTTTTTAACACGACTCAATGAACCCCAATTTCAGCAAAGTGTGTTGTGATTCTAAAGGATTAATATGTTGCCTTAATACCTACCAATAGTGGATCAATAACCTCTATAGTTTTGTTTGATTCTTTTTTAAATGTTCAACATTTGGGTGGATTTAATTAAAATAAATAACAAACTTCTAATTATAAAGGAATATTAACAACAAAATTGTAAAATATCAATTATTTGTCAATAATTCTATCATATGAATATTTTGAGAAATGTTTATTCCAAAATTTTTGAACTTTTTTTTTAAAGAAAAAGAATTAAATTACCAATGTATCATAAGTGATAAGTTACCTCAAGAAAAAACATTTTCTTATTTTAAAAAAATAATTAAAGAAATCTTTTTTCGTTTTTAAATGATGTTTTTTTCTTTTATAAATTGATTGTAATTATTGAAGGGGGGTTTGTTTTAACTAATAAAAAAACCTAAATCTTTATATATTTCATTTTGGAAAATTGATGTGCTTTATTAAAATATTTATAAAGTATTTAGCTTTAATTTAAATATTAATTTAATTTATCAAGAGGAAATCTTGTGTTGATTATTATTTAAATTATTTAAAAGTTAGTTTGCTTTTTATTGATTTAAGGGTCGAGTCATTATGTTGAAAAATAATTATTATTTGGAAAAAAATTTTAGTAATTTTTCTGAGTGACTAAATACCAATTAAAAACTAACCAACAAGTGACATAAGATCGATCTCTAGAAATCTAAAATCAAAAAAAACGAGGAAAGTTTGAGAATAAAGAGCCAAAGATCGATACTCAGTTTCCCTTTTAAATCGTTAGAATTACAATTTTGAATACATTGTGTTATTTCCAGAAGTGTAGCTCTTTAGTTCTTTTTGATGTCTACAAGATTTTTTTTTTTCATTTTTTTCATTTCTCAATTGAAGTTATTTTTATGTAAAGAATGTTACCAAAATCCTTACTCTGTCAAATATAGATGGTTAGAAAATAACTACAAATTAGATTAAATCGAATTAAATTGATTGTGTACTTTTAGAAAACAATTTGTTTTAAATTGAAGGAATTTAGCATTTTGGAAAATAAGAAAAGGTAAAATTTTTTTTCTAAATTTAAATTTTTTTGAAAGCAAGAGAATACTTTTCAACTTATTTTTTTTTTTTTTGAATTTTTTTGTCAATGATACGAATTGCTTTTTTTTATTTCGGGTTTTATTTTCGAAATTGATACACTTGTATTTTTTTTTTTCTTAAAAAGATTGATTGGATTTTTTTCTGTGAATTTCTTTTTGTTTTTTTGTTTTTTTTAATTGATTTTTGTACTTTTAAATTTTTTTTGTTTGTTATTTGAATTTTGTCAAGATCAAAAGAAGTTTAATTTCGCAATATCCTTTTTCATGGTGGGACACCTCTTGAGTAGGGTAAAAATTCACGGAGAGTGACTTGACACTTCAACAAAAATAATAAATTTTTAAGAAAAAAGTAAAATCCTGTTTCATTCTTTTCAAATAAATTATGAAACATAAAAATAAACCATTTTCCAGTCAAAGGGATCCAGTTGTGGAGAGTGTATTGCATGTGTTTAAAGATATTTCAATTTAATATTAGATGAAAAAATTTTATAGGAATTTTCAAAATTGAAAATCATTTTTTCACATTTTTGCACATTTTTACTTTTTTTTTTTTCGATTTTTTTTTTTATAACCTAATTCATTTGCAAAATTTTTTTTTTTATTGCAAGATCGATATTCACTTGGTAGAAAGGTGTTATTCTAAGGTTATTGATAAAGTAAAAATGATTGTATAGAAATGATATTGATTTCTATTGGAATTTTATTTGGATCTTCACTTGAAGATCACAATGGCTATTGTATTTTACTCAATATTTCCCGAAGAATTTGGGTTTTTCTATTTTTAAGAAAATATATTGATTTATTAGTTTTATTTCAGGCGAATATCAACTATTCTTTGATGTTTATTATTCTACTTATTCTTTATTTTTTCTTCAAATGTCATTAGAAAAAAATGTTTGTTTTTGGATATTCCTATTTGACTGAAACAAAGTTTATTTTTAAATATCAGAGAAATATTATAATGATTTACGCATATTTTTGTGATATAATGATCGTTTTCAAATGTTTTAGTCGATAACTTTTAAATAAATTTTTTTTTGAAAAGTTTTCGTGTTTTAAAAACTACAATTTACATTCGAGGCAATTGATACAATAGTTCACATTTTGATTCTTTTTCGAAACTAAACTCAAATGATTCTTTTTTTTTCTAATGATAAGTTTCAACTTATTTCTTGTTTAAATTTGATTTTTTCATCGAATCACATCATTCTCAAAATTGAATAATTAATAAATATTTTTTTTTATTTTTAAAAAGAATCTAATATTTCTCAAAAAAATAAATATTCGAGGGTTTTTCTTCTTGAGGTTTTAGTTTTCATCACTTTTTCGTCGAATTCAGTTGTTTTTTGTGTTTATTCCTCGTAAGGAAATTATTTTATTTTGAAATGGAATCAAAGGAATCATTTTTTTTTTTTGTTAATAGAGTTTTGGTACCAAATAAAAAATTCTTTTTTTGTTTTAATTTCATGTAATCAGGAGAAAATAATTTTTAATATTTTTGAAAGTTTATTCTAAAAGGGGCTTTAGCAAGTAGAAAATGCTTGATAAAAAGGTATTCCATTGTTATCATTTTAATATTATGATCCAAATTCTAAATTTTTGTGACTCTAAAAATTCCAAAAATGAGAATCATTTTGAGAACTCTGATTGATACACTTTTTTTTTTTTTCATCTCAATTTCGAGTTTCAAAAAACAAATTTAAATTACTTTATGAGTATTTAGAACAAATTATGTTTATTTACTTTCTTGTTCATCCGAGAATTAAAGTAGTGAAAAAAATACCTGACATGAAAATAAATCCCGGACAAGCTTTATAATTGTGAATATTAGGAAAATTGATGAGTAATTTCATTTATTTGAAATCAAATCCTTTTTTTAAAATCAAACTTTTTAAATTATAACACACCCACTTATTAGAATGATGATTAATGAAATTACACTTGTTCAAAATACCATTCAATCAATCCAAAAACAAGAATAAAAATGATCATTTTCCAAATTTATATCAAAACTCTATAAAACTCGATTGTTTTTCAAAAAAAAGATGATCTACGTATGATATCAAACTATTACTCGAGTATTCTAGAGACACCCTACATTAAATGAACTTTAAGGTGGTTTTATTACTAATCTCATAAAAAAAATTTGGTCATTAATAAAAAGGATTTGATTGAAAATAAAAGCAATTATATAACAATTTTCCTGATAATCACAATTAAAAAGCTTGTCCGGGATTTATTTTCATGTCAGGTATTTTTTTCCCTACTATAACAACAAAATCACAAAATCCTTTTTCAGAATTAATTCATTGTTCTTATTTTTTTTTATTTTTATTAATATAATATTTGTGCACTTTAATTGATTCTTTAATATGTTAAATATCGATAGCGTTGTATGCAATGTTATTAATTTCAAACAAAAAGAAAAGAAATTGTTTAAAAAAGAAACCATTCTAGTCTCAAGCTGGCATTAATAATATTAAAATGAAGAAGAAAAAAAAAGAAAGGAAAATAGAAAGAAATTGAAATAAAATATAAAGTATAAAAAAATATGTAAAGAAAGTAACATACCTTTAATCCATTTCCCCATTTCTAAACAAGAATTTTTTGAAAAGGTGTTTTGGGATAAATTTAAGAATTGAAGATTAGTGTGTTTATCGTTTTGATATAAAGACGCAAACAAAGTAACAATTGAAGACGAATTGAGTTTACAGCCTTCGAACTGTAAGGAGACAAAGCCGTTTTTCATTTGGGCAAAGGAATTAAAAAGTTTTTTATTTTGGCTTTGAGAACTCATTTTGCTCCAAGACAAATTCAAATGCGAAAGACAAGTTTTTTTATTTTCAATTAAAGCAGAAGCTATCATCAATAAGCCATCTGAACTCTCTGATCTGATAATTGAAACGGATTCTAATTTGTTATTTGTTGATAGAGCTTTCCCAAGGATTGAAAAAATGTTTTTTAATTTCACTTTGTCTAATGAAAACTCTATGAAGTGTTGATTGTTCTGTAAAGCTAAGATCAAGGGAAAGATCTCTCTTTCTGTTGAGCCTCGACTTAGGCTTTCATCAAATTCTAAATTTTGAAAAGAACTAGTACGCATCATTTCTTGGTTGGGAAGTATTGAGTTTGGATTTTTTGTTCCTTTTTCTTTTTCTTTTTTTCCTTTTTTTTTTTTTTTGTTTTCTTTTTTGTTTTCTTTTGTTTCTTTTTCTTCTTTGTTATCTTTGTCTTTGTTTGTTTCTTTTTTCTTGGAATTTGTTTCGTCACCGTCACTTGATTTTTTTTTTTGTGGGTTTGCCTTCCAGCCTTGAATAATTAGTCTCTGTGTGACGCGATCTATTGGCGAATTGGCTTTTTTAAGTGTTTTTTCGACATTCTTGATTAATTTTGAATTTGGGTTTACTTGGTAAAACGAACACCACGCATAGTAAGAATTTAGGTAACCGCCGTCGCTCGAATTGATTTGGAAATCAAAATCTTTTAATTCGCCCTTCACAAAATCAAATTTGATTTCACTTTTTTTTGAGATCCCTTGGCTGATCGTACGGTACCTTACTAAAAGCTTCTTCACAATTTCGTCACTCTCGCTGCTATTGATGTCCACATGGAAGTCATCGAAAATGATCCTTGAATGGAATTGATCAAACCTTTTGATTTCTTTTAAAAAATAGATGTGCCCTTTCCGGCACACAATTGTTTTGATCGAGGTCTTCCTTTTACCAATCGTTAGAACCCAATAGTCAGTGACAGCGATTATACGCCTTTCCATTCTTTTTGTTTTCCCCTTGATCAGTAAACTTTTATTAAACCAATTCAAATAATTAATGTTTGTTTTTCCAACCGCACGCATGATTAATTTCCTTGCTCGCTTTTCGTCAGCTCCTTGTAATTCATCAATGACAAATGCTGGGAGAGAATCACTCATTCCGTGAAGAAACTGCTTTGGTTTAATATTCGTGTTTTTTTTTTTTTGTTTTTTTTGTTTTGTTTTTGTTTGTTTTTGTGATTTTTTGTTTTTTGTTTTGAAAAAAAAAAGAATTTTTATAAAGAGTTCTATTTTTGTGCTTTTTTGAATTGTTGAAAAAAAATTAAAACTCAGAAAAGAACACCTAAAAAATAGATTACCGTATATCAATTTCAAAAGAAAAAAAGAAAATAATAAAAATAATTGACTTTTGAGAAAATATTTTGAGAATTTAACTTATTTAACATACAGTTTTGTCAAAGTTTAAACTCGAATTTCTGACTTTTCTTAAACTTGGGCTAGATCTTAATAAAGTAATAATTTATGTTTAGAGGTTTTTTTTTTGAAGATTTGAATACATTATATTTTGCTTATTGGTAAAGTATATTTCCTCAATGTTTAAAAATTGATATGTAGTCCTTAAAGTAATGATTTTTGTTAGTGTTATTTAGAATAAAGGTAATTCTTTTGTAAATGGGAAAAAATTTTCAATTCATTTTCTTTTTTGCTTTTTGGAACTTTCACAAATTTCCATCTAAAATATAGTAATCCAAGTTGAACAAAAAAAGAACAAATAAATAAAAAAAGGATAAACCACAAATTAGCCGACGACTATGAAAACTACTTTGGTAGAATTGAGTAATCAGGAAAAAGAAGTCAAAATTTTTTCCCATTTATTTGATAAATAAATAGATCTTTTATAAAGTTAGTTAATTTTGAGTAAGGAACAAAACTTTTGATTACAATTTGATTCTAATTTTTTACATTTTCGAAATTTGTAATTATGACAGAAAGACCACAAAGAAAGAATAACAGTTTGTTTAAGTCGGTTTTAAAAATCAAATAGTTTTAATTGAGCAAAAGTTGTCAGTATTGTAAGGTTTTAAGGACTTTTGGTTGACAATAGCTTGAAATTGGAAAAAAAGTGTTTGTTTCTCTGGCCATTACCAACTCCTGAATATTCCCGAAAACCATTGGGTATCAAAAGTTAATAAAATATTCTTTTTCAAAATTATGAAAAATAGATTTTCTGATCAAAAAGTTATGATTATTTTTCATTTTTCTAAACTTTTCAAGATAAAAAAATTATTTTATTATTATAATGATTGATATAAATGAATTGTTTTCATTCAATCAATTATAAAAGATTTAAAAAAACAATTTATTTATAATAAAATTATCAAAATTTTGTTTAAAATATTATCAAGGTAAAGGACTTAATATATTTCAAGGAGATCCATTGTCTAAGATTTTATTTGCTCTTATTTCACTTTTTTTTTTTTTTCAAAATCATATCTTTAATGGATCATTGTCAAATGTTTGCAGATAATTTAATTTTAAATATAACAGGAAATAAAAATTATTGTAATCAAAGATTAAATTCTATATATGAAATGAAAATTCAATTTGGATTAAAATCTATTAAAGATCAAACAGTTGTATTAAAGATTTTAAAACAATTAAATATTTGTGTATTTATACAGATAAATTTTCACATATAGTTTATAATTTATTAAAACTAAAAGAGACATTTAATAGCTCTAAACAATTATTTAATAACAATTCTCTTAACAATAACTTCAAAATAAGATTATTTAAATCTTTTATATTTTAGTCAATTGACACATCGGTTAGGAAATTTTTAATTATGAAATAAAAAATTTAAATAATTTTAATTCTTGGATAAATTCCTTTATTACTGGAATATGTAAAATAAACAGAAATGCACCAATTCCTATTTACAAAACGAATTTATAATTGAAAATATGACAATTTCAGTAAAAAAAAAGAAATTTAAATTAAAAAATTAATTAGGAAATTTATCTGATCCTTATTTGGAAATTTTAATAAAATCCAATCAACGAACATATAATAAAATTAACTGATATTCAAAAGATTTAGTTTTATTGAAAAAAAAAATTATAAATACATATATAATGAATTATTAAATTCCAAGAAGTTGGAAATGTTGTTATGTTTTTTTTGAATTTGAAATAAAAAGTAAATTTAATAAATTTTCTTTTTATTTCTTAAATTAAAAAAAATCAGGGTTTAGCTTTTCCAGAATTTAAAAGAATTGAGTAAAATCTTTGATTAAATTCTATTGTTTCGAATTTTAGAAAAGCTTCATAAGTTTTTTTTTTTTTAATTTTAGAAATTAAAATAAACTGTTGTTAGGGTTTCTTGACTTTTCTGTTTAGTTGGAAAATCTGTAGATTTTAGAAATAAAACAAACCCCCCAGATAAATATATTTCACAAGATAAAATATCAAAACTATTTATATAAAATCCAAAAAATTTTAAATTATCTATCAAGTTCAATAATGGTAAAAAACAGTACTTTTACTAATTAGAGGTTTTGATGATAACATATATTATCATGATATTAATATAAAATCGCAATATTATTAAAAGAATCGCGATTAGTCAAGTTTATCTCAAAAAATCATAAAATCGTGATAAATAATATTATCGCGATATTCACATTATCGCGAAACAATGAAAAATTATTTTTTTTGAAATCACCTTAAAAAAATATATTGACTTTTACAAAAGCCTTGAGACTTTTATAACACTTTTACTCCTTAATAAGGTGTTGGAAAGTGTTTACGAGGGTTATAAATTTTTTTCAAATGTTTGAAAGTTTTGAAAGACAGAAAACTTTTATAAGGGAATGAGTTTGTTTGTAGTGGAAAAAAATTCTATTCTTTTCATTTTTTTTTTTTAACAAAATATAAAATCTCAAACAGATTTTATGATCAAACTAATAATTACTCATTTCAACAATACACCTGAATATAAAATATATATGTTTTCTTAGAATGGGGTTGTTACATTCACAATTATAAATAGCCAAAAAGAATAAAGAATAATTTGACTTCATATTTAGTGATCGATCAAACAAAAACCTCTAAGCTCTAATTGTGTTTTCTGTCCAAAACAAAGACATACGTAGAAAAAGAAGAAGAAGTCAAGAATTGTATAAAAAATCTTAATAATTGGTGATCATCTGGCAAGGATGACGTGTAAGCCGATGAAGAGGTATCCAACTCCTTTTAGCTTTTCGAAAAAATGAAAATATTGTAACACAAGAAACCATTCTTTAATGAACAGACAAAGGGTTGGTTGTTTTAGATGCTAATTATTCATGGCAATTTCCAACACCACGATTAACTGAAAAAATATTTTATTTCTCTTTAGTTGCTTATTGTTGTTGATCTTAAAGGATCGATAGGTTTGACAACCAAATAAAATGAAAACACAATAAAACTCTTTGATCGGTTCCTTGATTGAATCAAGTATCTTTTTTGTTGTTTTTTCAAAGAATATCTTTTTGTCACCTAATCTATTTTTTGATCAAATAAAATTTCTTTTGTAAAAATATTTCTCAATTAGCCCAAAAACCCATCAACTATTTATCGCGATTACTTTTTAATCCCGATATTTTGGCATTTATCACAATTTTTTAATAATTATTGCGATTTTATAGAATATCGTGATTTGTTATATTATCGCGATAATATTGAATATCGCGATTTTCTGATATATCGCGATTTGATGTAAATTATCTCGATTTTTGTAACTTTATCGTGAATTATAGTATGTTATCATCAAAACCTCTAATATTTGTCAAAAAACAAAAAAAAAAAAAAAAAAACTGAATAATAAAACCCTCTTTCTTTACACTTATTACTGTCATTTATCAACGATTATTAAAAATAAAAAAAACAATTAAAAATTTTTTATATTAATTCGGATGTTAAATTTCAATAATTTGTGAATTAATATTAAAAAATCGCTTTTTCCAAAAAAAAATAAAACTTTTGGTTATTTTTTATGATTTTCGTTTTGTTTGATAAAAAAAGATCATTTAGAAGTAAAAACCAATTTTCCAAACCTTTAAAAAAGTTATTATTAATTTTTAATTTTTAGAAACGGTATTTTCAATAATAATAAAAATAAAATTTAGTATAAATTTTTTTATTTTATTTTATTTTTTTTTTACAGCAAAGAATAAAATCTTGGAAAGTATATTTGAAATTTTCTTCGATATTTTTTTGTTCACAATGATTTGTTTTTTTATTTTTTTTTCATAAAAGAGCACTTTTTTTTGAAAAAATTTTTCTATTTCTTCCTAGCCTCAATATAATTAAAAAAAAAAAAAAAAGAAAAGGGGGTATTTAATAATTTGCTTTCCAATGTTTTTCATCATTTCCACATATTAAGTCTCCTTGGTTGATCCAATAATCAACAATGCTAAAAAGTTGGTTTTCGTCCAGTCCAATTTTTTTTTGGATTTCTTCAATTCCACATCCACCAGTTGTTGTTGATTCTTTGATTATTAAAAACACTTGTTGGTAAATATTTAATTGTTGTTGTTGTTCGAACTGTTGTTGGTTTTCGTTTTGGCTTTGGTTTTGTTGTGTTTGGAAATTTTGGTTCATTCCAGTTTGTGATTGTTGTTGTTGTTGAAATTGGTTTTGATTTTGGCTTTGTTGTGTTTGGAAATTTTGGTTTGTTCCAGTTTGTGATTGTTGATTTTGATAGAATTGTTGTTGTTGATCTTGTTGTTGTTTGATAAACATATTATTTTGGTTCATGTTATTTTCTCGTGAGAAATAAGGGTTTTGTTGTTGGTATGATTGTTGTTGCTCTTGTTGCTGTTGTTGTTGTTGTTGTTGTTGTTGAGAAAGATTATGGAAATGCACTTTGATAACATTCAAAAAATGGTGTGTTATTTCGTTATGATCAGTAATTGGGGTAATGTTTCTTATGTAGACTTTTCTTTCTTTATGTAAAGTTTTCATTGTTCCCAAAATTCTTACATATTTTCCAATTTGAAGCTTTTGTAATTGTTTCTCTTTATTTTCTTGACCAAGAGAGTTCAAAAAATATTTGACGCCAATCGAACCCGTCCCATCGGTTATTTCGCAATTGATCGATGAATTGGCAACTTCAACTTTTGTTAAGATCCCAATAATTATTAAACGGAATAGCTTCTGACCATCAACAAAAAAAGAATCGTCATTCCCTTGTTGTGCTTTTAACAATTGGGAAGCTGTAGCAGGTGTAACCGTTTGGGCATTGTATTGTGTGTTTTGGTAATTGTAATTTCTCGATTGGTTGTTAGTATTCTCTTGACCAAAGACTTGTAATTGCTCGTTTTGTTGTCCAAAAGTATTTGTGGATGAGTAATTTTGTTGCCCATAATAAGTATTAGATCCAAAAGTATTGCTCATTGGAAAAACCTAAAGTTATTTTGCTTTTTGGGTTGTTAAAAAAAAAAAAAAATGAACACGAAATATACGTTAAAAGATTATTTTTCTTAAAGAAGTAGAAATGAACATATATTTTTTTGCAATATGTTTCAATAGAATTGAATCCAATCCAATCAAATCAAGAAACAAATAATCCAGTAGTTAGTGGTGTAGAGTTCTCTATTTACAAGAATTGGAAAGATATTATATGTGAGTAAGTTGTTTCATTTTTTAACTTTTTTTAATTTTTTTCCTTTCTGAAATATTTAAGGGGAATATTTATTAATGATATCCATAAAATTATACTATTTATTTCAGAACAAATGGAACATAATTTTTATTCAACTTTCCAAAACAGATTTTTAACAATCAATGAAAAATTTCAATTTTTTATAATTCTTAAAATCAGATTAATTTATTAATGTTATTTTTAGAATTGTAGACTTTGATGATTTATTTTACTATTTTTTGCAAAATAAATGGAACAAAATTTTCATTCAACTTTCCAAAAACAGATTTTAAATTCATTGTACAGTAATCAAAATAAAGTGTGCACAACGACTATAATCCATGTTTCAAAATATTATCCATTCTTTTTTTTATTCTTGTACCAAGGCAACATCCAATATACTAACCAATAGTATACCTAAGTTCAAATCAATTTTGAAAGTAAAAGTCTTGTTATTTTTAGTAAAATTTAAATTATTCATGCAAATAGTTGAAAATTTTTCCTAATATTCTCAATTTTTTTGAAATTTTTTGTTGTTTTTATGATTAAAATTTTATCAAAAATTTACTCTATTTTTTGAGATAAATTTTTCAATTTGATCCTTCATTTTTAGAATTTCTTTTTAAATAAAAGAACTTTTTGAAATAAATACCGTATTTTTTAGGGTTTATTATTGGTTTCTTTAATTGGTTAATGTATTGGTCAACTATAACAAAAAAAAAAAAACACACTTTTTATTTTGAAACACTCATTATATTTTTTTGCACGGGTTATTTTGACTACAGTAATTTCAAAATTTTTAATTCTTAATTTCGGCTTAAATTATTAATTCCCTTTTTAGAATTGTGGACTTTTGATGTTTTGTGATAATTCTTTGATAGATTTTTTTTGAAAGTTGTATGAAAATTTTGATCTTTTTATTTTATAATTAGCAATAATTCTATCCGGTGGCATTTTCTTGAGGTTTAACTTGGTTATTAGGAATTCTGATAATCAAATTGGTTTATTTTTCAAGCAAAAATGTTGTTCTATAAAACATTTCGAGATAATAGCAGATTATTTAAATTGAGTGAAGAGTAAGAAAGACAAGATGTTTTGAAAACCTGCACCAATTGTTTTTTTTTTTGAATGATTGGAGAAATCCCAAAAATATTGTGTAGATCAGTTGGTAAAAATCATTATATCAATAGCATAAAACCTCCACCCCAAATTCAATACTTGCTCATTTCTTCTTAGTATTTTTATACAGTATTTAGTTCGGATTCAAAACCACACAATAGACTAAATCAACATTGAACGAAAATTATTTAATCTTTTGAAAGAATTATAAATACAATTATAAGAATATATTTAAATAATGTTAATAATTTTTCAACTTTTTGGTTTTTCAGTTTTATTAATTCCTAAAAATTTCTTAAAAAATTTAGCTAATTTTTTCGAAAATTTTTCATTTGAACTTTCATTTTTAGAGAATTTAAAAAAATATATACCCTATTTATTTATTGTTTATTAATGGTTTTTTTATGCATTTTATGTAAAGTGTGTTCTAGAAAAAATAAATACATTCAGTTCCACTTTTAAGAAACAAAATTTCAAAGAAATTTAAGGCACAAAAAAATCAACATTTAAGGCATTCAATTCAAATTCTAGTAAACTAATTTGTGTCAAAAAAATTCCAAAAATTGTGTACTTTAATTTGATTTATTTTTGTGTTTGAAATCTCATTCAAATAAACTGTCTTAGAAGTGGAACTGGCTGTATGTATTTTATTTAAGATTTTTTTTATACGTTTGTGGTGTTGAAATTAAACTCCATTTTACTCAAAGGTGTCTAGCTAAAATGAAAAATTCCATTTTTATTATAAACTATTTTTCAGTCAAAGGGGCCCAGTTTGAGATGGTGAAATACACATGTTTAAAGGGTTTGCATAGATATTAGAAGAAAAATTTTATTTTGGAAATTTCCAAAATTGAAATCATTTTTTCACATTTCTACACATCATTGGTACATTTTTGTTCTTTTTTTTCGATTTTTTTTTTAAAAACGTCATTCATTTGCAAAAATTTTTTTATTGCTATATCAATAGTCACTTGGTCAAAACTTGTTATTCTAATGTCATTGAAACCATGTAAAGATTGTTGAGAAATCATATTGATTTCTATTGGAATTCAATTTGATCTTTGATCTTGATATTTGTTTAATAAATGTAAAAAATTTTCACTTCATTTTCATTTCCTTTTTCAAATAGAGACCACAAATACCAACAAACTTTGTTTGAGGGCTTAATTTCTAAAAGAAAAGTATGGAAAATGAAGTGAAAAATGTTTGATATTTATTATTCAAATACCAGTAGAAGATCAAAACAAACATCGTTGTTTTTCTCAATAGGGCCCTAAGAATTTGAGTTTTTCAATTTTTAAGAAAAGCTATTGATTTATTAATATTCTTTCAGATAGGTATCAACATTTCTTTGAGGTGTATTATTCTGTTTATTTCTTATTTGTTCTTCAAAGGTAAATTATATAAAATAATTGATATTTGAAAAAAATGTTTGGCCCCTTTGACTGAAACAGAGTTTATAATCAACCAATACACCATTGTTTTAAAATCAAAAGAAATTATAAAATTCAGATGAAAATTCATATTCATGAAAGAAAAGCCTGAACAAACCGTAAATTTTGAAAAAAAAATCTTAAAAAAATATAATGGTCTGCTTTCATTCCAACATCTTGTGCAATAATTTCTCAATTTCTTTAGAAAAGAAAAATTTTTGAAAAAGTAATTATTTAATTGTAAATGTAACTATTTCAAACGAAAATACAAATATTTGATTTTCTTAAAGTTAATGTCGAATTTAACCCCCCCCCCCCCTTTTTTTTTTTTTTCAAATTGACTTTAAAAAAAGAAAGAAAAGAATGTGTAAAGAATCAAAAGATAAAAAAAAAAAATTTGACGAAATTATAAAAAAATGATTTTGATCAAAAATTGAAAATTTATTTTGAGAAAAATATTGAATAAAACAAATAGTGCATTATATTTATTGAATAAAATTGGGCACATTTGGCTGAAAAAGAGGTTATTTCTTTTCAAAAATGTAATTATACTTTGAAAAATAGATCTGTTTTAAAAGGGTATAGAATAAAACATGTATTTATGTGGTCAACATAACTTAAAATCGGTGAATAGGTAAGATTGAAATACCTTTTTTCAAATATTTTAATCCTTTTATTTTTAAAATAGTTGTTATCACTTATGTGATTAAGTGGTTTCAATAGAATCTGAAAAAAAGGAAAAAAGAAAAAGGTAGGTAACTATTCTTTAAAATTATAGGCTGTTTATTTCTGTCACATCGGAGTCTTTCTAAAACACTAAAAAAAAAAAAAAAAAAAAAAAAAAAAAATTAGAAAAGTGTGCATAACCTGTGTTGACAACTTTAATCCATTACTAAACTTTAAATCAATTTTATTTTATTTTCCTGGTATTTAAAAATAAGACTTCATTAATACTTAATTTTTTTAGATTTAAAAAAAAATTGGGATTAGATCTTGAATTAATATAAAAAGTTAAAATAAATTAGGTGTTTTTATATCAAAAATTATGTAAAAATATGTAATTCTATTAACTAGTTTAATTTTGTTCTTAAACTTAAAAATAATCATTTTCTTTTTTTGTAAAAATAATCAATTTGATCTTTCATATTTGCATACTTCTCTTTTAAAATTTATTTAAAAAAGTCTATTTCTTACTTATATGTTATTACCCCCCCTCTTTGAAGGTGTATTATATATATATGGAGTTCGATATTTTGAACATTGGTTAAATTTTGGGAAGTGTTGTAGTTCAAACCATATATTAGTTAGATAATTATACTATTAATATTTTAAAAAAAAAAAACTCTAATTTGAGAAAAAAGATTTCTTTATTGATCTTTTAAATTTTACTTATTTATTATTTTTAAGTTAAACTTGAACTGATTAGATGAGTACTTGTTGTGAGTTTTGGTTTACAAATAACAAAGGGGGTTCTCTACCCAGGGCCAAATAAATGAAGAAAGAGAATTATTTTATTGTATGTCTGTTTCACAAAATATTTTATGGTCTTAGTAAATACTGATAAATTCTAATAAATTTCCTCAAATTTTTAGTTAGTTTTCCATTTTCGTAAATCTTTGAACTGTTTCTTATCAAACAGTCCAGGACAAAGAATATTGTGAAGAACAACTAATTTTAGAGTGTTTCTTGTCACTTGACTTCATAAAATGCTTTATTCAAAGCTTGAACATAATAATCTCAAAAAGGAAAATCAAGTAAAAAATTTCCAAACATAAATTAAAATTTATCATTAACTAAAAAGAATATTTTCCTAATTCTCCTTTTCTTGATAAATCGATTCTGGAAAGTAACTTTTTAAAAATTTTTTAAAAAAATTGAAATACAAAGAAACCTTATTAACAATCTCAAATGAAAATCCAAAACTCAATATTTTTTGCTAATATCCTATCAATCTATTACATATTACTTTCCAAATTCCAAAGTGTTAAACGACATTTTTAAAAAACTATTTTCCAGTATTTGTTAAATGACAAATCAATGTTCATACAAAACAATTGAAACTTTAAATAACAAAAGTGAACAACAGACATATAATTATCTTTTTTACCATTTCCAGAACCATCGGCGCTTATATCAAGAAATGGTTATTGGGAAAAAAAGTGGAAAAGGGTAAAAAAGTAAAATCATGGTTTTTAATTTGGACACTTTCTGAAAATGATAGGGTAAAATCAATTAACTTCAAATAATAATCTTGTGATTATTCTCAATCAAACCAACAAACACCATTTTGAATCTTCTTTTTATATCACAAAATTCGACAATTTGATTTCAAAATCTCCAAAATATTTGTACTTTTTTTGGAATAAATTTTTAATAATTTGATCAAACAAAGATAACTCCCAAATCAAAAGATAGGAATTAAAAATCAACTGTAGTCATTCTGAGACCTTCTTTTTGTGAGTTAATCTTTTTTTTTTATTTATTCTTTTTTTAATTGATCTTACTTTTTACTTTTCGTTGTCAATAGTAAGGTACCCAATTAAAAACTGTGTTGAAACTTTTTTTCCATTTTATTCTTTTTTAAAAAGTAAAAAAGTTCGCTTTGCATTATTCTGAAAATGTCAAAAATTTTATACAGGTAATCTGGAGGAAATTGGAAGAGTGTTTTGAAATGAACGGTTTTTCGTTTTGATAAAAGTTGATTTTGGTTTAATCAATAACGTACACTTTACTTTTTTCAAATTACAAAATTGCCAGTTTTCTCATACCTTGACGAACAAAAGGTTTGACCAAGATCGGAAACTTCTTAGTCTTAATGCATCCTTTGTCTTATTTTGTAAATTTTTAACCATCTAAAAATAAAAAAAGAATCTGTTGAAGAAGAATGAATGAAGAGAGAGAAAATGAAACCCCACCCCTGAATTGAAACTTTGAGATCAAGATCCCAATTTTGTCGTTATTTTTCCACAATAAAAGTTGAGAAAAGCAAGTCATTCTTTTTGAAAACCACAGAATCACATCTTTGTGAATCTTTTGTGTTTAACCATGTCTTATCTTGTCATTCTAAGGATCCAAAAGAGAATGTTGTGAAAAAACTGGAAAAAATAACAAGAAAAAAAATGAATATTCTGATCTGACTTTTTATACTTTTTTTATTGAATCCAGAAGAAATCTAAAGACTTAATATTTTGAGAAATGTTGAGAAAAATGTCTTCTATAAGCATTTTCAGGAATTTATAAACAATTTTAAAAATCCTTTTTAAAAAACTTTCTAAATAATAAACATTCATTTTGTTAAACAATTTAACATAATTTTATCCGAAAATAAATTCAAAAGATGTCCCCAATCCTAATTATTACGCTTGCCCTTCTTGCATTATTGGTGTTATTTTTAAATTACATTCGTGTCTTTGAAAAGCTTGTTATTAGCGAAGTCAAATTTGGGCCTTATTTGTTTGCTTATAAAGAATTTCAAGGATCCTATAAGACAGCATGGAAAACTCAGCTAAGTGTTTTTGAATTATTACAAAAAAACACAAAATATGAAAGCTTGGGATGTTCAAGTAATTACTTTGATAACCCTAAAGAAGTCAAGGAACAAGACTTAAGATCAGTTCATGGATGTCTCTTAGACTCAGCACTTGATCTTGAAGAAACAAGAAAACAGTTTCGCGAACATGGAATCAAAGTGATGGAGGCCTCCCAAGTAAACGTAGTCGAGGGTATTTTTAAGTGTGACAGACCATTATCCGTCTTTGTTGGAATTTTTACAAAATTAAAGCAATTGATAAAAGTTGCTGATGCAAAAGATGCAAAATACGGATGCATGGAACTGTACACTGGAGAGCCAGGTAAAAAGGGAACACTCCTTAAATATTATTGTTCTAAAGACAATGTTGATATTTGGGATGTTAATAACTTTACTTTCGAAAATAAGAAAACAAATTAAATTTACCAAAACAATTTTTATTTCATCCGAATTCTTTTTTCATTTCTCGAGACATCTTCTTTTTTTCTCGTTTTTAGTTCTACTTTTTAAAACCAATTCTTTCAATTTTAATACTTTGTTCGATCTGAAAATTTTTATTTAAATCTCAAGGAATTAAGCACGAACTAATAAATAACTCTTTTTTTTTTTTTTTTTTTTATCTGTGTATTTTTTGAAGTGTTTCTTTTTTTTCCTTTTTTTTGTCATAACTGTATTAGAGTTACCATATACTTTTTATATAGATATATTCGTTTTTTAATGGGTATATGAACTTGGTCCTATTTTGATATTATCGATATTATTTATATTAGATTTAATTAAGCATTATTAAATATATTTAGAAGTCTTGTTTAATATTTTTCATGAATAATATTTTGATTTGTGTAGAAATAATATTATATTTATTCATAATAATATAAAAACAATTAATAAGTATATTTTTTGAAATCTTTGAAAAAAATATTTTTTAAATTTATAAGTCACTATTATTTGTTTAAAATGTAATGAGATCTTGCCATGATCCTTATTAAAAAAATTTTTTTTGTGAGTCATTTGTTGGCTTACGCAATGGATAAATTAAAATTATCTAAACAATTTATTTATCTGATTATAATGTTCTGAAATAAAATTTCTCATATTTCCAATACAAAACTAAATAGTGCCTATTTTATTTATGAATTATTAAAACAGTTCTTGAAAATAGTGTAACATATTTAAAGTTTTATTGTTGGAAAATGTTGATTTTGATTATTTTTTTTCTTTTATGAGGAATTTAAATTATTAATATTCCAATTCAAATCTCAACAGAATAAATCAAGAGTGGGGGTGATGTTTAAATTCATGAAAGGTTCTGATAATTATTTTTTTTTGGATTATCTAAAAATTTTCTTGAAAATTGGATTATTTAAAAAAAAATTTTTTTTTTTATATAAAACTTCTAATAATCATATTCAACTTTTTAAAAAATTACCTTAGTAAAAAAACTTGGGATTAAAAATCTTTTAAAGAGAACTTGGGAATGATATATAAATTAGATTAATTAAACACGTTCTTAAATAAGATTTTTTTTTTTTTTTTTTTTTATTTATTTTTTAAACACGTATTCTGGGGGTTCGCAATTTTAAAATGTCGCTTAGTTGAATATTAAGCTATTATTTGGGGATTTTTTTTTAATTTTTGATGGTAATCTGAATTTTTATAACTTCTGTAAGTGTAAATGTGACTTTAAGGTGGCTGTGTGAATAAGATAATACTTTTCCTCTTGGAAATATCAATTGTGTACGTAATCTGGGGTAATAATTCAGGAATATATTACTATTGAAGATTCTTGAAAATTGGTTTGGGTAAATTAGGGTCATAAATGACTATTTTTTTCGTAAAGTTGGTGAACTTATTGTTTGTTTAGTACAAAAAAAAAAATGATCTACAAATTATTTAAAAGAACAGGAGAAAATAATTTAGAATTGAAACAAAAAAAAATAAGGAAAGTTAAAAAAAAAAGTAACGATGATAATGGGATACTTTTTTGGGGTAAAATGGTGAAACTGTGGATAAAAATGTATTATACGGGAACAATAAGGCCATTTAAATTTATATAACCTTGTGGAAAAAAAATGAAACAGTGAAAAAAAGTTAAACGTGGTTTTTCGTTGAGAAAATTACTGAAAACTGAAAAGTGAAATGGATTAAAAGAAGAAACCAATTAAATTCAAATATCAATACATTATATTTTTATAAATCAATCCAACAAACACAATCCATGTCTGTTCTATCATAATTGTGGATGTGGTTTTGGAGATCTCAAAAATGGTCAATTTTTTGAACATATTTTTAATAATTGATTAATCAAAGAATACACCATAACAAAAGATAGTATTAAAAACTGTTATTGTGCTGGGTACTTCATTTTGTATTTATTTATTCTTTTTTTAATTGATCTTGCTTTGAATTTTCAGTGATGTTTAAAATTAAAAACAGTGTTTTACTTTTTTGCTACAATTTTAATGAGAATTTCTTTTTCAAAGAAAGGCCCAATATTCACAATTCCAACAATTCCCATGATTTAACCCTTCTTGTATCCCTCAAAAATTTGATTTTAATATTTCATTATCGCCATTTAAAATCGATAAACATAAAACAATTCCCCGAGGTGTTAAAATATTCGTTACAGTTATTTTTACAAGTTTGAAATGATATAAATTTTGAACCTGTGCTTGAAAATCCCATAAGTTATTTTTTCTAAACAATTTTTATTTTAAAATCTATTTGAAAATGTCTTTTTTTTTTGTTGGTTTTATAAATTTGAAATTAGTAATTTTTTAATCAATTTATTGTGAATGGAAAGTCTTTTTGAAGTGTGAAAATAAAGCAGAACAAAAACTAAACACACCCTGGGTATAAACATAGTCCTTAAGTTATAAGAATTAAAATTTTGAGTGGTTAGTCATATCTACTTAGAGAATGGTTTCTAATTCTTTAATTAGACAAATCAAATATCAAAAACCATTTTTCATTTTTTTTTTCATTATTGGTTGACCAGAGTAAATATGAGTGTAGTAAAAAATAGAGTTTTTACTACATACCAAATTTATACTTTTGTATTTGAATGTCAAATATGTATATAGTATAACCCCATTCAAAAGATTACTTTTATAATTAGAGTTCCCAAACAAATAGGTTATAATTGAAAAGATACGATTCAAAAAAGAAATTGAAAATGAAGTGAAAAGTTTTCACATTCATTACTAAAATACCAGCAAAATAATTCAGAAGTGAAGAAACCAAAATCACATTACAAAAACCAAACTAAAGTAACAACCGTTATGAAAGAATTTTTCAGAATAATTTGGGTTTATTTCTTGGTCCTTAATCTCACAACAAAGAAATTATTAACTCTTTTTTTTTTGATTTTTGCCTGATTTCTTAATAAAATGTAAAATGAAATGAGACGAATAAGTCGATCATAAAAAGACTTCACAAAATGGTGGGCGGTCGTTTGTTGATTTGTATTCAATTTGAAGACCTTTAAAAAAAGTAACCAAAGTCAAAAAATTTCGAAAAGAGAAAAATACACTAAAAAATGATCAAGAATTTTTCAACTCAAAAAGAAAAAGCCTATTTACACTCACAACGGATCTTTGATTGCTTTTTCCTAAATAAGTTACTCAAGAAACTATTCTCATAGAAATTAACATTTAAAAACTGACTGTTGTTTTCGAAATATTCAACAAAACAACAAAACCAAGTCAAACCACTTGGATAGTATTTGAAGAAAGTTCTTGTTTTTCATAAAATGTTGACTTTTTGAAATTTCCACCTTAAGTTTGGTTAGAATAGTTTTTAAAAAACACAATTCGAAACAGGAATCTAATTTCACCGTCCATTGTTCACTGTAACGAAAAAGGGATTTGAGTGAATTTAAAAATGTTCAGCAATTTGGGAAAAAAAAAGAAAAAGTAAATGGGAAATTAGATTTTATTACAAAAAGGAATTTTATAAAAAAAGAGAAAAGAAGGTTTCAAAAAACAAAATGGGAAAAATAAACAGTTCACACAAAATTCTTAAAATTTTGTGGAGTTTTTAATTTTTCGAATTAAGTAAAGGTATTTTACCTTTGGCAAAATAAAATCTGTTTTTACACTTCTATGCTTTAATTGTAATTCTGTTTTTTGAATACAAGTGGTACGGTTTTCTTGGCATTGTTCTTGTTCTTGATGATGTTCAACTTGGAAAGTTCCTTTTTTAGGGTTTGTGTTCATTTTCTCGTTCTGCTTTGATTTAATCTGAGTAATTACAGATTCCAAATTTGAGGACTGTTTGAAGTAGTCCTTTGTTTCTGGTTGGAAATAGTTTAAAAAGCTGTTTTTGTCTTTTAAAGGTCGGAAACCGCGATTAACTTTGTTCCTTTTTTTAATTGTCCTTGCTTTTTTATAGGGGTTTCTTTTTGTGTGATCACAGCCCTCGCGTGAGGTTTCGCTGGTGATGTTTCTTTCAAGTGATCTTTTTGTTGGCTCAAGATTCTCCAAATCATCAAACGATCGTTTGCATTTATAAACCCACCCTAACTCTGAAATTGGGATCACTCGTGGGGTGCAATAATCAAACGCACCACTATTTTGGTAATCTGTTGTTTGTGTTGAACAAGCCATTTCGCTTTTCAAAGACATTTTTGAAAGGTTTACAAAGAAGTTTTCACAAATAATTAAACAATAAAAATTGAAAAGAATTTTTTTTTTTTTTTTTATTATCCTTTGTGTCTTTGAACGAATATTTTATTGAAACAGTTATATGTGAACAAATGGTAAGGTTTTTTTAAGTCATAATTAAAGAAAAACTAATTTCCATTTTGTGACAAAAATCAAAATTATAGGCTTTTTGATAGCTAGGAGAAGGAATTAGTTTACGAAAGCTGTTCCAAAGTTCTAAGGTTTGTGTTGTTTTTTTACCTTGTCTTAATTTTTTGAAATTAATACTTTTTTTTTTTTCTTTACCTTCTTTCAGGATAACTTCCACCAAAAATTTCAGAACTTTTACATAAGTCACTGAACAATATATTAACTTTGTATCAACTTTTGAAATTTTACTTTTTTGCTTTTTGTTTTCAAAATTGTTGGAATTATTTTTACTTTTCGATAATGTTATAAATTGACTATCAAGTAATTTTTCAATTATTATGTTGTGTATTATAATCTTATTGATTCAGTTTTCATCCTAAAGAGTGTTGGTAATTCGGAATTAAATGAAAATTGAACAAACTCTTGGCTTGATTCGTAAAATCGATAAATCAAAACAAAAAGGCTTTATATGAGTTTGAAAGGTTTTGAACAATTTTATGAAAGTTGAATTAAAAAATAATTAGTCAATACTTTTGCTTAGTTATTTTTTATACAAATCAATTAAAAAACAAATAATTAACTTAGTAAAAGTAGTTTGTTGATGCATTTTAAAATTCTTGGACTTATTCTTTGTTTGTTTTTTTGATACTTTTTTTTCAAAAAGCTATCAATCCAAAAAAAGTTTATGTGATCTAAGTTCAAAGGGAAATGACTAAACAAATACCAGTTACCACATGATCAAAATGAAGATCAAGTTTAATAGATCAAATGATGTGTTAACAAACTGACCGATTTTTTTTAATAAAACATATCAAAAAATTTCTAATTCTTTTTTTGGCAAAACCTCTTTAATTCAGTTAAGCACAAGAACTTGTTTAAACCTAGGCTAAAAACCATTGAAAAAAAGTTATAGCACCAAAGGTGAATATTATTTATTGCAAAATAAATAGAACAAAATTTTCATTCATCTTTCAGGGTTAGATTTATAAATCATTGAACATTTCAAAATTTTTAATACTTATTAGAAACTGAAATTATTAGGTAGACAACTTTTTGGATTGGGTAGTTTGGTAATTTATTTTAATTCTTGAAATTTGATTATTCGGAATGCTGAATGAAAATTTTGATCTTTTTATTTTACAATTAACAGTCAGAGTTGAATTTAGGTTCAAAATAATGGGAACTTCTAGAAATAACAAGACAAAAAAGAATATTTTTCGATTTTTTAGAGAATGAATGAGTGAAAACCTAAAATGTTTTATTAAACAAGATCAACTCACCAATTTAAAACCCTTAAAAGAAAAAGAAATAATTTTATCGGGAATGACTTTTAGTCATTTTCACTTTTAAGGCACAAACTCTCGATGAAATTTAGTCACAAATTAGTCCCTGGAATTGATTTTCACACAAAGACATCTTATTAGAACCCCTTAAATAAAAACAATAAAAATTTACACCTTTTTGCACAATTGCACCGTAAGATCTTTTCCATTTCATTATTTGCTTTATTATTTATCCCAATTAGTTACAAAACTTGCTAGGATGAAATTTTTATTAAAAAAATCATCCTTCTTATAAAAACAGATCTCTGAAGAAATCATCTAAATATTTCGAATCTTTTTGGATATTCTAAAATTAGAACCCAAATAAGAATTAGCACAAAAATAAACCTAATTTTTATAGTGGATATGATTTTTGGGATAATTGATTAAGTCTCTATTATTTCAACAAAATTCCTTATTTAAATTAGTTATTTTATAGAGTTTTTTTAAAATGTATAGCCTTTCTAAAAGTCTAAAAAAAGTGAAAAGTTTAATATTTTACTGTTTTTTTTTTTTAATTCTGGAAAAGTTAAAATCAATTTTTTTTTTAATTCTTGTTTTATTCTGAAAATTTATCACTTTTCTTATCAAAACAAAAATTAAAAAAAAACTAATAATGGTTTTCTTGAAGTTTTCTTTTTTATTTGTAAAGTGTTCTAGGTGTTTTTGAATTTTTCTTTTTTATCCAGTGAAGTGTTCTAGGTTTTTTGAGTTTTTCTATTTTATTTGTGAAGTATTCTAGGTGTTTTTTACCTTTTGAAATAAAAAGAAAATTTTAATAAAATTTCGTTTTATTTCAAAAAGTAAAAAAAACCTAACGAAAATCGATAATTTTCCTAATAAATAGAAAACTCAAAAAAAATCTAACGTAAATCTATTGATTTTCCAAATAAATAGAAAATCTCAAAAAAACCTAACGAATATTTAATAACATTCTAAATAAAAAGATAAGAAAAAAAAAAAGAATACCCATGTGGTTCGAAAACTTAATGTATTAAAGAAAAAAGAATAAAAATAAAGTGAAAACAAAAAATACTTAAAATAGTAAAATATCTATATAAATTCGGGCACCTAGTACCCCACTTAGAGGCGCAGTGTCTAGGGTTTTTTTCAATTCCAAAGAATTGTTCAAAATCAAAGATTTCACTCCATTCTTTTGGATTAAAAAAAAAACGCAACAACAGTGGAATACCAATTATTAATCAAATACCGTTGAAATTTTATCTGTAATCGATAATCTTTCTATCGTATTTTTACCCCTCCTGTATATTCTGGAAAACCAAACGACATCGGATAGTTTATATACGGTCATGGAAATGATAGTATTATTCTTTATATATATATATATATATATATTAATATACTTGATCTCTTTTTTTTATTTAATTAATTTACTTTAATTACTCCTTTCTCTAAATAAATAAATAAATAAATTGAAAAAAAAAAAGAATTTTCAAAAATCTAATATAAGTGAATAAAATCTAAATTTTTAACTCATTTTTTTAAATTCTGAGATAACTAATGATAAATAGGTAAACTTTTATAACTCACTCTTTAAAGAAAAAAAAGTAATTTTTTTTTTATTTATTTTTTAACGGAGGAGTTGTTAATCCCTCTTGTTGACCCGAATTCCTAAATTTTTATTTAGAAATTTTAATAAAAACTCCTAAATTAGTCTATTACCCATGAGTAATAATAAATATAATGAATCTTTTTTAATAATAATATTAAAAATATTATTATTATTTAATATATTAGATATATTAGTTTTTTTTTAATTCAGATATCCAAATTCAACGATTATTTTCATAGGCTGAGTTGATGAGAAAATGATCCAAATCTTCAATGATATCCAAATTTTTTGATTTTTTGCATAATTTGCAAAATTTTGATTTATCTTTGTTCATAACTTAAGAGCATCTGCTTAGATAATTTGTAAAATTTCTGAGTTTTAAAACCGAAGTGGAACCCCCCCATTTTAAATATCTTTGTTGTTTGTTAATATTATTTTGAATAGGAATTATTTTTAAATATTTATGAACTTTCCAACTGGGACTATTTTATATTTGTTTGATACTATATTTCTCGAGTTCAATTTCGAGTTCTTTTAAGGTGTTCGTTTGCCAGTTAATCTTTTCGAATTTCTACTCTCTAAATTTAAGATTATCAACTATATGATTAAAATCCAAAATTTTTAATTTTTGAATTAGTTTAAATCTTCTTTTATATATCGTTATTCTTGCTGTGTCGATTTTGGCTTCTTTTTTATAAATAAGTCTGGGAGAATGTGGATTTATTAATAAAAATTTTGTTATTTTTTTATTTATCCATACATCGATTACATTGAAGTCTTTTTGTGTTAGATCAAATATTTCCAATCCATATAATAATTGACTCTGTAAAACCGCTTTTAAAAAAATGAATCTTTAAACCATTGGTGAATTTTTTTTTTGTTGTAGGTTATTAATTCATTTTTTAAAATTGGTTTTAACTTTTTAAAGTAAAAAAAGTAATTTTTTTTTACATTTGGTGACTTTTTTTTTTATCAACAAAACTTTTTCAAAATTAGAAATATTGAAAATTATTCTAAAAATTATCAAAACATTTATTCTCTGATTAATATTTAAAGACACTATTTTGGTTAAAAATCATGTGTATAAATGTCTCATTAATTTATTCAATATCATGATTTTATCAAATATCGCACTTTTTACAGGATATCATAGTTTTACAAATGAACTATTTTCGATCTATATCACAAAATTTTAAATCGACCACGAATTGAAATTTAAAGCACAGCTTACCCAAAGACTTAATATCAAAAAAATAATATTACAAAAGTAGAGAAATAAAAATAATAAAATTTTGATATATATTTTTCTACATTTTAAAAAAATTTAATATAAAAAAAAGTAAGAAAAAAAAAAAAAGTATATATAAGAGAATAAAATAAATAAAGCACAAAAAAAAAATAAATAAATAAAGAAAAAGATAAAAAGATAAAACTAACGAAAAGATAATTTGAAATTCGTATAAAATTGTTAATTTTTCAACTTGAGAATTTGCTTAATTTAAATTGAAAGAATAACCATAAGCACATAATAGGAAAAATTTACAATAGAAAATGAAAATAATCAAAAAAGAAAAAGAAGAAGAACAAGAAGAAGAGCAAGAAAAAGAAAAAGAAAGGATTATATTTAAAAATAAAAAGAGAATAAAAAAAATAATAAAGATTAAAAAAAAATTAAATGATAAAATATAAATGATCGATAATAGAGTTTGGATATTTTCGAGAATATTATAACCATTTTCATCAGCATTATTTTAAACATAAAACCCGGGATAATTACCACACCAATAACCATAAATTTGTTTAAAGAATAGTACAGCACCCACCACTTTTATCGGTTGGTATTTCATTTAAATCTGCCCCTTTTTTTTTTTTTTCATCGGTTTTTTTCTCTTTTTTTTTTGGTGTGCTCTCACGAAGTAATCTTACAAGGGTTTCAAAACATTCAGTAACATTTTCACCAGTTTTTGCAGATCTATAATTAATGATTATTTATTCACAAAGTAGTATATTTGGGATTAGCAATGATCATAGAATAAAATGAATATTATATATTTATATTTAATTTTCATATCTTTGAATACCTTTTAAAACAGCTTTTATATTATTTTTAACCAATGAAAATGAAATTAAAGATTCATAGAAATCAATAAAATTACAGAAATTAATGATATTACAGAAATCATAGAAATTAGAAATAAATATTTCACAAATTTATCACTTTTTTTGCATTATTTCCTTGATTTTTTTTTTTTTTTTTTTGGCATTTTGAACAAGTTGGAACTGATATAAAACAATTATTCCAATGACGATTTATGTAATCATTCTTATTAGGTACACGCTATTGTTTTTTTTTTTAAGAAGTGGGAAAAGAATTATTCTTTTCTAACTTTATTGTTTGAGAAATCACATAGAAGTGCATTTGAAAGAGATAAAAACATTTTTATTTGACTAATTATTTTGTGTTCACTTGAGATCCATTTTTTTCCAAAATTATCGCACTAGGACTCTTTTCTAAACCAATGGAAATTGTATCTTGTTTTTTTTATTTTTTTTTATCCGATTCGCCCGTGGAATATCAATTTGTAAGCCAAGAAAGGGGGTGGGGAATATTTTTATTTTCGTGGTTTAAATACGAAACGAAACCAAATTCCAAAATTTTGAACACAGTTTAAACTGTTGAAAGAATAGCAATACCACACTTTAAATTCAATTTGGCAATAATTTTGATTTTACAAACCATTTCATTTTTTGTCTTTTTTGTCTTGTTTTTCATTTCGTTTTTTCCAGTTACTTAATCTGTTTCTTTAGATCTGGAAAATTATTTTCGATGGTTGATCGAAGGTTTTAACGTTGGGGTTGTTAAATTGAAAAATCACATACACTTGGTCGATGGTATCTTATCATTTGATCGATCAATAATTGTTGGTGAAATTTCAACAAATTTACCAATACATTTTTTGTTCCGCTCGTTTCATAATTTTGTACATACCAATTTTTTTTTTTTTGAGTTTTATATTTTTTTCTTTTATTTGGATAAAAATGATTACTTATAAAAATGTCAATACTGGGTAACTTAAATGTGTTTTTATCTTAAGTTTGGAAAAATATAATAAATTGGGTTTTTTTCATATTTTTGATTTTGGGTGTGTCCAAATTTTTGGAATGGGGTTTATATTTCAAAAATTTTTGGATCTAGAAAAAGACTAAATTGAAAAAAAAAAAAACAATTCTTGTGTGTTAAATGGCAACTATTTATAAAATCTGATGAATAATTCGCTTTTTAATTTTTAAAATACCAAGTTTTTATCTGTTTATAATAAACATAAAAGAGGATTATTCACACGAGTCATAATTTTTGAAATTCTGGTATTTGGAGAATAAATGGAAAAAAAAAAATTCACTTCTTTTTCTCATATTTTTTTTTTTTACAAAAAGAGTTTTAAGAGAAATAGATCATAACTTGTGATATCTATTTGCTTGTTTGGTACTTTTTTGTGCTATACCTGGCTATATATCATAGGTGAACTAAAAAACCCAAATGAAAGTCAGATTTCAGAATTGAAAATAGATAGACAATGAAAATTTATCTCATTTAGATTTCAAATTACAGTACTGCACAAGAGTAAATATGAATGTTGCTAAAATATAGGCTTTACAATTTTCGAGATAAATAAAGAACCCCACGCATTTACCCAAAATTTCGTAATTGTGGATATAATATCTGATTATCTTAATGGAATAATAATAATTTTAATGAAAAAACTGTTTGGTGAAAACCAATCTTCCGATTTAAAAAAAAAAAAACCAAATTTCAAAACAATGTATTGGTATTTACCAAACGATTTTAGATTGAAAATCCATTCAAGCACAAAAATTAAAACAGGGTGTTTCGTTCGCAGTTACCAAATTTTGGGTAAATGCATGGGACTTTTTATTTATTTCCAAAATTATTAAAAACTCTATTTTTTTACAACATTCCATATTTACAATTGTGGGTTTATTTTCATTTTTCGGTTTCTGTGGTTTCTATGATTTTTGTGATCTCTTCTTTTCCTTGTAACGTATTTTTATTTTTAGATTTATGTGATTTCTGTGATTTCTGTGGGTTATGGGATTCTTTTATTATATACAATTAAAAAACATGTTTAACTTTGTTTCTTTTTTCAGATTTTATAAAACAACTATGAAACAATCAGGAGCTCTAATTAGCATTTTTGTTTGCACTCTATTTTCTTCCTTTTCTTGTTCAAAAAGAATTCAGAATCTTTTTTTGTACAAATTTGTGACTCTTTCAGTATTTTTATTGGTGCCCCTAGTTAGTCTTTCAATCAATCCTAGAGCTGAAATTGATTTTTCCTGTTTGTAGTTTTAAAAAATGACTATTAAGATTTTTTTGTAAAACTTTTATATTGCTATCCCAGAAGCACCCATCATCTCCTGCAATTACTTCCGAATCTTATAACTACCTTTCCACCACGGTTCAGCCTATGAATGGCCAAACATTTATTGTCACAATGAATACTACAACTTACCAAAGTCCGTTAAAATTGACAGAGTACATTAAAAGGTATCCGAATTTCATGTTCAGCGAATATTATTTTTCTGAAAAACAAAACATGTGTTGACTTAAAGAATTGTTATGTTGAGTGATTTTGTTAAAATTTAGGTTTTTTTTTTTCAAAATTTTGTAATTTGGACAAAATATTTTTTACAACCAGAATTCGAAATTTAAATTGAAAGGGTTTGAAAATCCAAAATCTTCTTTTACCTGGGTTGTTCCCCTTTATTTTAAAGTCTTGTAATGTTTAGGGTAAGTGTATTGATATACTTGAAAAAATATGATATAAATTGGTGAAAGTTCAACAGGGGGGTAAACAAAAGCCGATTTTCAATTTGCCTTGTTTTGTTCGGAAATTCATTAAAGTTTTTGGATCAATAAGCAATAATGATTTTCCTAATTTTTCTTCAAAAAACCAGAAAAGTTAAAAAAATTGTAATATTTTGACTTTTCTTTGATATATAATTAATTAAATGTTTTTTTTTGGGTTTCAGCATTGTATTTCAATCCCCAGAGAGCTTAAATTTCCGACACTCCTTTACCGTGTTGAATCAAAATTTATAATTTTCCAAAAAATCACTTTTAAATTTTTTATTTGCCTTTTCAAAAGTGTTTTATTAGTGGTAAACAAAAACAAGCTTTTTTTGATTTTTTTAAAAAATTTTAATCTGTTTATTACAAAATAAAAAAGATCTAAATTTTCATTCAACCATCCAAAAAAAAAACACAGACTAAGAATTAAAATAAATCGCAAACGCCACCAACTCAAAAAGGGAAATTAATAACCTAACTGTTCTGGAAAAAAAGTGAAATACAATTTTGACTTGGAAATGTAATAGAAACTGAAAATTCAAACTAACCGTTCAGGAAAAAAAGTGAAACAGGGAAAAAAATTGAAGCATGGTTATTAATTGGAAACAGAAATAACAGAAACCTAAAAAATGAAAAGTAAGATCAATTAATAAAAGACAAAATAAATTAATAAAAAAAGACCAAACGAAGTATTCAACACAATAACAGTTTTTTTAATACTATCTTTTGGTAGGGGTTTTTCTTTGATTGATCAATTACTATTATTTTCCAATTAAAAAATGAAAATTTTTCATTCAAATTCTCCAAAATATTTTTATATGAATAATTAGTTGAAAACCCTAAAATAATTAACTAATCGTTTAGAAATGATATTTTTAGACATTTAATTAAACTAGCTTATTGGAATCTAAGACTGAATTTTTCCTCTGTTAATTTGATTGTAACAGTAATAATTAATATACATTTTGGAACTTGAAATAAAAATTTTCATTTATTAATTGGAAAATAACGGTATTAAAAATTTGTTCAAAACAGTTTTTTTAATACTATCTTTTGGTACGGATTATTTGTTTGGTTGATCAATTATTAAAAATTTGTTCAAAAAATTGACTATTTTTGCAGATCTCCAAAACTACATTAACAATTTCAATAAATTAGTAGATTTAAATTGTGTTTAGTTGGTTAAAAATAATATAATGGATTATTATTTGGAGTTAATTAGTTTCTTCTTTTACATTGGTTTTACTTTTCGTTTTCAGGATCTATTAATGCTCCCAAAGAAAAACTGTGTTTCACATTTTTTCCTGAACGGTAGGCTTTTTTAAAGAATATCAAAAATTTGAAATGTTGCCTGATTTAAAAATCTTTTTTTGGAAAGTGAATGAAATTTTTGTTCCATTTATTTTGCAAAAAAATTGTAGGAATAAAATTTCAAATGGTTTACCTTTTAGATCCAATAATGGTATTTTCAAAATACCCTCACAAAATAATAACTTTTGGAAATTTATTTTTTAACTAGCAATTACATTAAAAATTTTTGCTATTTTTTTTAAAAAAAAGCAAAAAAAAATTTTTTCGAATTTATTTTCCATGAAAATATTTTTTTTTCTGTAACACTTTTTGCCAATACAATTTCAAATACAAAGTAGTTGTTTAAAAATAAAATCCATGTCTCACTTTAGGTGATTTGTATGGAATAAAGTTTTACTTTCAAAGAATTGAAAAATTTTAATACAAAACCAAAATTTTGCATGTTTGGAAAAAAAGAATCAAAAACACAATAATAGAAATATTTGCTTTTTTTTGAAGTTGCTGTAATGGTTGGTATTATTAAGTTAATATTTTTATGTAAAAAAAGAAAATGAAAAGAAAAAACTAAAATTCTTCAAAAGAAATCTTACGTTTCTAAATATGGACTACTCATTTTCTTCGCAAAGTCCTCTGCGTCTTCTCGTGGTATTAATCTTTCGGACGTTAAGTCTGATTATTCACAAAAAAAAAAAAAAAAAAAAAAAGTTAATCAAAGTCCAAATTTTCAAACCAAATTATAACCTCAAGATTAACAGACTTTTTTCAACCTTAAAATTAAAAGGGAAAAAAGTAAGGGAAGTTTAAAAAACAAAACAAAGACTCACCTGATTTGTTCCCGATAATTAAAATTGGAACACTTGTTTCCCTAATTTTTTTGATACGATCGAAGATTTTTCGAATTGCTGCAAAACTTGTTCGTGAAGTTAAACTGAAAACCAAAAAAAATGCATCTCCTTTTTGTAAATGTAAATTTTCAACAGTCCTAAATTCTGATTGGCCAGCTGTGTCAAATAGTTGAAGGGTTGCTGGTTTATTGTCTATTACAGTGATTTTTGTATAACTCTCCTCTAAAATCAGAAAAAGAAAAAAAAAAAAATATAGATAAGAAGAGGGCAATTGGGATGGGTTAATAATTTAGTGGGTGTGGTTTTGTTAAAGTAGAAAATGTACGGAAAAAGAATTTGGACTTTAAGAAGTGAAAAAATAGTTCAAAAGCAAAAATTCGAATAAAAAGTAAAAATTATCAAACCGACTGTAGGATCGTAATCTTGAACAAACCTCCCTTGAAGGTACTGAATTGTTAAACAAGATTTTCCAACTATAAAATCAATTTTTGAGAATACATAAAATACAAAAGATTAAGAGCAATAAAGTGTTAAAAAAAAAGGAAATAGTTGTATGAGTTGTCTTTAATTGATACCTGATCCTCCTCCAAGCAAAACAATTGCATGTTTTTCTTGATTGGTCGCCATAAAAATAATTGTTTTGAGAAAAAATCAAAAAAAAAGCAAAAATTGAAAAATGTTTTAAATCCATTTTTTTAGAGCTAAAAAATTGTTAGTCAACCAAAAGAGTAACTTAAAACCCCCCTTTTTTGAAAAGGAAAGGTTGATTGAAACAACAGCACATTTCATTCAAAGAATTAATTCTTAGAATTCAGAATTTCAAGGACTTATTAGTTATAATTCCAAATCAAAGCAAAAACTTCAAGGATAAAAGAGAGAATTCAGAAACAGGGAAATTGACAACCTTTTTAGATATCCCTTTTAATTTATTAATGAGAATAATTTGACCACACGAGATAAAATTGAAAAAAAGTAATTAATTAAAATATTTTTTGTGATTAAGGTTTCAGTTAAATACTTGTTAGTGAAAATTTGGAATTAAATGGTTAGAAGTACAAGTTAAAAACGAAAAAAAAATTCTAGAAGGGAAATTGCCAAAGTTATTAGAAACAAAATAAAACATTTTTTGTTAAAGTGACTTTTCACTTGTTTTAAATTATTTTCATAAAGGCAATAGAGTAATTATTAACACAAGTGATCAAATTAAACCCAATAAATAACATTTTTTATCAACTTTAGAGAAATGGATTATTATTTTTAAGGGACTAATTTTCCCAATTAAATTTTTATACCAAAATTTACTAGAGATTCAGAAAATTTTTTGCCAATTATTTAGATTTGAAAACCCGGTTTTATTTTGGATAACCATCATATTTCGAGATAAAGAACACTTACTAAGTAATTGATCAAAAAAAAAATAATAGAGACTAGTTCCTTAAGATGAATTCATTTTCCCCAATTTTAATTTTCAGTACAAAGATCTTATTCAATTTTGTTGGATTTTTTGATCAAAAAAGAAAAATAAAAATTTGTCAAAAAAATTTTTTTTATTGAAATCTTACTTTTAGTAATTTATGAGTGTTTGTTAGAATCAAATAAAAAGCTGAAACCTTTAATATTTTTTTAAAAATACAATAAAAATAAATCAAATATTGAATCAATCTATGATACAAAAAAATTGATCATTTATTTTATTCATATATATTTATTAAATTTCTTGAAATTTAAAAGATAATTGTTGTCAAAATAATACCCTTCGAAAAGTTTATGCCAAATTTCAAAAAAAAAAGTGTTTTTTTTTTTTTTGTTATAGAATCCCTAAAAATTAAATGATCAAAGAAACCAACAATAATATACCCCTAAGTAAATATGATATTGATTTCTTAAAGTTTTTTTTTTTTTAAAGAAATTTGAAAAATAAAAGGATCAAATAGAATTTTTTTCTCAAAAAATAGAGTAAATTTTGGAGATAAATGTCTTCAAAAAAACAAAAAAATTTCAAAAAACCACCAACACTTTAATACTAATACCAGTTAATCATATCTATTATTCCTTTTTTTTTATCAGGGTGATTAATTTGAATTACTTTTACTGGTTTTGAAAATCTTGAAAATATTGGGAAATATTAATAATTTCTCTTGACAAGTTTGAACATTTTTTTTTTACAAACCCACTTAAAAAAAAAAAAAAAAAAAAAAATATTATTGGGATATTAATTATTAATTAAAAAAAATGAACATAAAAAGTCTTTATTTAGATTATAAGTTGGATTTTCTAGGTTTAAAAAAGCATTTTTAATATAATTTTTAATTTAATGCTTTGGTTTGCTTTTCCCAGATATTTTTTCATTCAATAAAAAGAAAACTTTATTTGAGCTGTTTTTTGATTCAACAAAAACTATTTTTTCAACATTTATAATAATTATTGTAATTTTTTAATAAATAAGTAGATTATGGATACTGAGTTATTCCCAAACTTTGGGATTTTATTTTTAAAGTATATTTTTGTAAAATTCCATTAGAGACAATAATATATTTTTTTTCTTCAACTAATGATTATTTTTTTTTAATTATGAGGAGATATACCATGTTGTGAACTTGCCTATCAAAATTAAAAATGGATCAAACATTTCATAAACAATAATTCAATTTGGAAAATAGCATTAAAAATAATTTTGGTCTTGAAGATAATCAGAATTTAACTCCATTTTTAAATTCAATACAAAGTACTTATTGTTTTGAATTTTCAATTCAATCCACTAGAAGATTTTTTGAGTTTTTTAACCAGTTAAATAATCCACAATAACTATAATATGATTTGAAATTTAAATAGAATCAAAGATTACCCAATCCCACCATTTGAATTAAAAATGGACAAACATTTGTACTTCTTTTTCATTGATTTTTTTTTTTTCAAATTAATTTTTCAAAAGTTGTAGATATAAAATTTATAAAAAAAAAATCTTAGAAAGAAAATTTTATAATTTAAAATTGTAGAGTTACCTTCAAAAATAAAATAGTTAATAAAAAAATGTAAAATTAGACAATTTTTCTTGATTCTTGTGATTTTATTATTTATCAATCAAAGTTAATAGTGAAAAAAAAAAAAAAAGTTTTGAAAGGTTGGTCTAAGCATTAAAAAATTCTTATTTTTAAGGATTAAGACACAATACACTTTTCCATATTACTTTTTGGGGACTATTCACCAACTATAAATTGACCTTAAATACACTGTTAAATTATTTATTCATTTCATCAAGATATTTTAACATAACATTCTAAAATTTGTTTTGTATATTAATTCCCATTCATTAGTAATATATTTTTTTTGATTACAGTCAATTCCACTTTTAAGGCATAAACACCAACAAAATTCAAGACACAATAAAAATCCCAAACTAAGGCACACAATTCAGATTCTAGTAAAATAAATTGTAAAAAAAAAAATTCCAAAATTTGTGCCTTAATTTGAGATTTTTTTTGTTCCTTAAATTTCGTTGAAAGTTTGTGGATTAAATTTGAAACTGACTTTATAAATTATGAAAAATTAAATAATATATATATATATATATATTATTGGAAAAGTTTACAGTTATTTCAATGAAGATAAATTTTTAAAAATAAATTATTTGGTCAAATTCCAAGTTAGATTACTAATGTTTTTTTTTCTAATTTTAAATGTTTTTTAATTTATGATTTTTTAAAATCTAGACATAAAATAAACAATATTATTGAATAAGAGACCATAGATTAAAAATTATTGTACCATATTTATATTAATTGTGATTGATAAAATTCATTTTTAACTAAGATTTTTTTCAACTTTTTACTAATAACAAAATTCAAAAAAAAAAATTGTTTTCATCGATACAAAGATTATTTTATTATCTTTGAATAATATTTTAAAGTTTTTTTATATATTATTTTAGTTAAATTAATGGCTGACTATTTTATCTAGCAAAAAGTAGTTTTTATTGTTATAATTCAAATCTATTATATGGAATTAAACTAGATTCCAAAATTTTGGAAACAGTTTAAACAGTTGAAAGAACATCATTCCTGTACTTTAAATTCAAATTGGAAAGAATTTTGATTTTACAAACAATTTCTTTTTTTGTCTTTTTTTTTTTGTTTTCATTTCTTTTTTTTGCAGTTACGTAATCTGTTTCGTTAGATCTCGAAATTATTGTTCAATGATTGATAGAACGTTAATGTCGAGTTTTTTAAATTGGAAAATCAAATACAATTGGTAGATGGTATCTTACCATTTGATCGATCAACAATGGTTAGTGAAATTTCAACAAATTTACCAATACATTTTTTGTTCCGCTCGTTTCATTATTTTGGATACACCTGTTTTTATTTTTGAGTTTTAAATTTTTTTATTTTATTTGGATGAAAATGATTACTTATAAAAACATTAATACCTTGTAACTTAAATGAGGTTTTATATTAGGTTTGGGAAAATACAATAAATTGGGTTTTTTTTTTGCCTATTTTTGATTTTGGGTGTGTCCAAATTTTTGGAACGGGGTTTATTTGATATTTTTTTTTTTTTTTGGGTTTTTTTAATATTTTTTATTGTTTGAATTGAAGTTTTAGAAAATTCGTATATTAAACCTTTTATTCTTACATAAAGATATGAATTTCTTTTTCTTTTAATTCATTATTTATTGAAATTTTGTCTAAAAAAAAATAAAAATTCCCATAATTACTATTTTTCATTTTACTTTATTTATCATACAATTAACAACATATTTTGATTGTTTTTATTAAAAAATGATGTATTATTTTTTGAAATACTGTTATTATAATAAAATTTCAAAAATAAAAAAAAATTAATAAAAAAATCAAAATAATTATAATAAACTAAATTCCAAAAATTTGTACACTGTTTAAACTGTTTAAAGTATGACAATATTACATTTTATATTCAATTTGGAAATATTTTTGATTTTATAAACTATTTCATTTTTTGTCTTTTTTTGTTTTGTTTTCATTTCCTTTTTTCCAGTTACTTAATCTGTTTAGTTAGATCTGTTATTTTTTTTCAATGGTTGATTAAAGGTTAGTGTTAAGTTTGTTTAATTGGAAAATGACATACAATTGATTGATGGTATCTTATCAATTTATCGATCAAAAATTGTTGGTGAAATTTCAACAAATTTACCAATACATTTTTTGTTACGCTCGTGTGATTATTTTGGAAAACCGCTGTTAAATTTGCTATTTTTTTTTGATTATCTGAAAAATCAAAAAAATAAAAATCATTATGTTTAAAATTGTCGTTAGTTTTTCTTGGGGTTTTCTGTTTTATAAGAAAATTCGATAGACATTTTCGTTAGGTTTTTTTTAATTTGAGAAATAAAAAGAAAATTTTAATAAATTTTCTGTTTATTTCTAAAATTAAAAAAAACCTAGAACACTTCACTCAATAAAATAAAAAAATATAATGAAACATAGACACTCTACGGCACTCTTCACCAGCCCACAAAAGTATTTTTAAAATAATAAAAAAAAACAAAAAATCTTTATTTATTACTAAAAAAATATTTAAGTTAACCATCAAGTCAATAATCCTAAAATCGAGAACATTTGTTAACCACTTAAAGAGAAATTCCTTTGTAAAAAAAAAAAAAAAATTCAAACAAATTTTGTCCTTTATGTTTAAAATATGAACAAAAGAAATAATATATTGATCATTTTTTTATGGGTATTTCCTTCCTATCAAAATAATAGATTGATCTTTCTGAATAAATTCAAAGAATCTAAATTTACCGAATTAATAATAACCACTAGAGGGTTTTAAATTATTTTCGTTGATTATTAATCGTAAAATCTCTGATTTAATACCTAAATGTCTGAAAGTGAATTAAAGCAAAAGAAACGCTTCGAGTGTCGTTTACACTTTTCCCACAATAATGATAATAATATATTATACTTTTTTTGTAAAACCAAATGATGAAGAAAAATAATTAACTTTTTCTTTTGGTTTCTTTTCTTTCTTTTTTTTTGATTTATGCTTCTCCCTTTTCTTGTCCTTCTTTTTTGATTTTGTTTCTTTTTCATTTTTTCTTCTCTGTTTATAAATTGGTTTTTTTGTATTTGGGTTATCTTTATTTTCATGGTATTGTTTTCTTTTTCTTTCTCTTTCTTTTTTAATATAATTATTTTGAAAATCGACTGTAGTTTCATTTTTGCTTTCTTTTCTCTTATTCTTATTTTTTTTTTTACTCTCTCTCTTATTCTTTTTCTCTTTCTCTTTCTCTTTCTTATTTTTTTTTTGATGTTTTTTTTTCGATCTTTTGCTGGTTCTTGTGCTTTTTTTCAATTTCTCTGATTTTGATTTTGATTTTGATTTGGTTGGTTTGTTTCCTCTTACAATTTGGATTTTGTTATAAAAATCCTTTTCTTTTTCCATGTCGTCAATTATTTCAAAAAGTAAAGGGTTTGGCCGATAGTCCTTTGAGTGATCAACACGCAATTTCCTTTTTAATAGTTCGGCATTGTTTAAATTGTCAACAGCAAGAATGGTGCTGCGTTGATCTTCGTATGCTAAAAAGGCATACCCTTTTGATTTCCCCGTTTTCTTATCCTTCACTAAATGGGTATCGATGACTGTTCCATACTGGGAAAAAACCGTAATAATGTCACCTTCGGTTAACCTCTCATCAAGACCACCAATAAAGATATACGGGCTAGTTTTGAAATCTTCGTGCCAAGAAGCTTCACCAACTAACCCCATCTCTAATTCTTGTTCATTTAATTCATGAATCGAACGTACAACATTCATTTGCGATTAAAAGGATCAAAGAGAATGCAAATATTCAGTTTTTTGGATTTTGTAGAGATGGTGAGGTTATTGGTTCTTTTTCTTTTTTTTTTGGGATTGAAGGAATTGAAAAAAACAAAAAAATGAAATAAGGTTATCAAATCACCGAAAGGAAGAATAAAAAAATATCAAAGTGTAAGATAAGCAAATGTTATGTATTCTACGAAGAAAATACTATAACACTACAATTTATGTTTATTTTGATCAGTTGGTTTCTTTGTATAAAATTTTAAAGTAAGAGTAATTAGAGTCCAAAAAATTATATATTGTCAAATATTTTATAGTAATTTTTATTAAGACCAATTAAAAATCAATCAAAAATGATTCACAGCCATTTTCTAAAGATCAACATTGAAAAACTTGGACATTTTTTGAAAAAACTTCTAAGGGAGTAAGTATATTTTTCACATTTTGAGTTCCATCATTTATCGGAAACTAAATGAATCAAATCATTTCTTTAACGAAAATGTATTGGGATTTTTATTAAATACAAAAGTGTCAGTATATCTGTAGTTTAATATATTTTTATACCAATGTTAAAAAATGGACAATCAAAAAAATGAAAAAATTGGTCGAAAAAAAACAAATAATAATTATTTATTTCTTGATCTTGTCTGTAACATTTGGTACAATACTTATTCTTAATTTGGGTTTATTTTTTTATTCTTCAAGGAAATACTTTTGTTTGTAAAATTTCAGAGACAAATTACTTTTTATTTCTAATCAATTTCTCAAAATGAATTTAAAAATCCCTGTTTTCATTGTGTTCATCCAATTCTTGATTGGCTTCAGAAAATATGATACATTTATTGATGCCTCTTCAGAAATAAGGTTCTATTGGATGAATTCGTTTGATATTATAATTATTTATTTTCCATTAAATTGCGAAATAAAAATAATTCTGAATTTAGATTGAAATTTTTTCTAAAATTTTCAATTATTTTCTAAAATTTTCAATTATTTTCGGTTGGATCTTTTTGTCACTTTTTTTTGATTCCGAGAATTCAACTCCTTTCTTTTATTTTTTTGAAATAGTATTTATTATATTGGTTTTGTTTGATAAAAATATTAGAAATAAGAATTTTAAAAGCAAATTTGCAAAAAAATGTTTTGTAAAATAATAATAAATGTAAGGGGGGGGGGAATTCAAGGTTATCAATTGTTTGTATTCGTCGAAATTAAGAAGAAAAAGAAACCAAATATTCAAAATTAGGTTTTTATTGGATTTTTTTTTTTATTTATGATTTCAACAAATTTATTTGAGAAGATGAACTTTTGTGTTTGGTCTATTAAAAGTTAATATTGGTTTCAAATACACGCCTTTTGGGTCTATTTTTTTTTTTTTTTTTTTTTTTGGTTTACTATTGGTTAATTTAATTCATTTGTATAAAAATTTTTCTAGATACAAGACTAAAATTAATAAAAACAACAATTTAATCAAAAAAAAAATTTAAAAATATCGAAAAATCAAAGATAAACTCGGAATTACTTTTCTTTCACTAATAGACCAGTAAATGATGTTGCTATTTCAAATTTTCAATTTCTAGTGCAACTTTTAAAAAAAAAAATATTTTTCAGTAATGTTCTCACAATTAAATTTTTTCAAAGTGGTAGTAGGTTCTTACTTCCTTAAGGAGAGACACTCAATTTCCAAATTAAAATGTATTGAATATAATTTTGAAACAATTTTGTCTGTTTTGAAGAGTTACTCTTTTTGCAATTTTTAGATCTTGTAGATTTTTTTTTCATTTTTTCTTTTTCTCAAATGATTTATAATTTGACAAAAAGAATATTATAAAATCCTTACCCTTTGAAACCTCATATTTTTTAAAATAACAATAAATCATAAAAAGCAAAATTAAATTGATATTATTTTGAAAGAAAACAGTTTGTTTTAAATTGAAAAAATGTCACCTTTTGTAAAAAACAATATATAGAGATAAGATATAATTTTATTAGAAAATTTGATTTTTTAATATTTTTAATTCCGTTAAATTATTTATTTTTAAAAGAATATTTTTCCTCATCATGTTTATAAATTTAGATTTTTTTAACTTTTTTTTAATATTTTTTTTCTTAATTTGAATTTTGTGTTTATTTAAGATCCTATAAAAAAATTTATTTCATTTGGATTTTTAAAACCAAAAGAAGTGCATTTTCAACATTATTATTTTATTCCATTGGTTACTTAATGTATATGTGGTAAAATTAATTAATATTTACCCAACAATAAAGTATTGTTTTTTAATCTTCAATGAAAATTAAATTACAAAATAATTAAAATTTAAAATTAGGACAAAATATTTTGAATAAAGTAAAAATGTAAAAAAATATAATTACCACGATCAATACCTGGAAAAAATTAATCGCTTTATTTGGTATAGTAAAAGAAATATAATTGAAACTAGAACAAGTGGATAATCAAAATTGAAAAAAATGTCAATTAGAATATGAACCAAAAAGTTATTGTTTTGAAAAAATAATCAGAAATCTTCAATATGAATAATAAAAATTATGAAAGTATTTAAGAATTTTTCATCAAAGCTCTGATAATTGGAAAACTTTGGGCAATAATTAAAACTATTCATAAAAAAGTGAAAATAAAAATTATTTATAAAAGTAAATATATTCTTCAAAAAACAGGTAAATAGTCTCCCATTTTTTGAAGTTATATAATAGAGTGCATAGAATATCTAAACTTTGGTAAGGGTTTCGGTTTTATTCTGAAAATTTATAAATTTCAATTTTAAACTAAAAATCAAGAAAAATATTTTTTATATTTTTTTCCATATTTGTTTTGTATTGAAAATATATCAATTTTTGAAATAAAAACAAGATTTAAAAAAAACCTTCGAAACTTTTCCATGATACAAAAGAATATCTTATACTCTCTGATTTTATTCAATTTTTTTAAATTCAATAAAATGTGGCTCTTAACAACATCCAGCCTCCAAAAAACATATTATTAATTCCATTTTATGATATTTTTCTTTATTATTGATACTCTTTTATCCCCAAAAAGATTATTTAAAAAACAGTTACTAAAAGGATTGGCTGAGTCAAAATATTATAAAATTATGGCCATTACTATTTGTTGAAAAACAAAGGGATCAAATTTTCATTCAGCTTTCCAAAAAAATTATATTTTAAATCATGTAAAATTTCAAATTTTTAATTCAAAATTCCGTTTGAATTTTTAATTTTCTTTTGAGAATTGAGGTTCTTTGTTGATTTCTTTTAATTCTTGGGAAGGTTGATTTTTTTGGAAAGCTGAATGAAAATTTTGTTCTTATTATTCTGCAATGAACAGTATTTCGTGGGATACAGAAGCGTTTTAAAAATTGAAAAATTTATGAATCTAAAAGTTTTACTTTTAAAGATTCTTAATTGAAAATTTGTACTAAAAACCTGAAATTTCTTGATAAGATTCAAAATTGCAAGTCAGTAGTTTTCAAGTAACAAAACTCTATTCTTCTCTGAAGACAAATAGAATCTAGTTTCCAAGAAAAATCTTTGAAAAAATTAAATCTTTTCAAGAAATTTCAGGTTTTTAGTACAAATTTTCAATTAAGAATCTTTAAAAGTAAAACTTTTAGATTCATAAATTTTTCAATTTTTAAAACTCTTCAGCATCCCAAGAGACAAAGGCCATAATTTCACAATGTTTTGGTTCAACCACGACCCACAGTGAGTATATTTTAGATGGTCCGTAAATACTTTGGAAACAAGAAAAGTAAAAGGAAATATAGGTTCTTGTTGCTGTCAAAAAACAATTTTAATTTAAACATTTTTCAAATTTCGAACCTTTGGGAAAAATCAAAACACTAAAAGCACTGCCAAAATAATATAAAGTTGGTTCAAACTGAGATTTATTCTCAATTCTTTGTAAAAAAAATCGATTTTTAACGAATTTGATTTTCATTTTTTGGATTTGTGTTTAAAGAAAATTCTTTTTCTTTTCACATCATAATTGTCACTAAATGACAAAATTAGAACAGCCTTTAAAAAAAAATCAACAAAACAATTTCGGACACTTAGAATTACTGCGTAAAGAACAGTCCCAAATTTCCGAAATAATTTCTAATCAACGCAAACAATTTGAAAAAAAAATCTATTCTTTAGAAAGTAATAACAAACGATCCAAAACAAACAAATGAAAAAAAAATTTTCTTTGCTCTCCAATCTCACACTTTTTCTCATTTCCGAACTAATACCTTCTCACAAATTAATTTTTTTTTTTACATATCTTTTTCTTTGTTACTGGCCAACTTGGAATCTGATTTTTAACAAAAAATGTGGATCTTTAGATTTATTAAACCAAAGACTTTTGCAACTTGAAGAAATAAATGATAACCGAGGGCTATTGACAAAAGAGAATCGAAAGTTAATGATCAAACAAAAAGGCTTAAAACAAGAAGCTGCCAAATTGAAAAAAATAATTCTCATGCTTGAAATTCGAAATTCGAAACTAAAGAACCAAGCAAAAAAATCCATTCCATATTTTGCAAATAATGAAAATCAAGAATCTGTAGAATTTGTGTTTACAAACAAAAAAACACAAGAAAAGGTGAACGTTGTGTCTACCAACAAAAAAAAGAAATACAATAATTCTGTTTTTATGAAAATTAAAAAGCCTACCTCGAAAAATTTCCAAATCGAAAGAATTGAAAGGCCCACAATTGGTCTACACAACAACGAAAACACTGAATTTTGGTTTGGAAAAAAAAAAAATGAAATCGAAGATGAGTACGAGGACGAGGATGAATCTGAAAATGAAAATGAAAATAATCGGAAAAACAAATTACAAAATCTCTCCAATTCTTCAAATTCAAATCGAAAAATGCACAAATCAAGATCAAGATCCAATTCTGTAGGATCAGATACTTTATCTCTGATCCAAATAAAAGAAATTGGGAAAGCAAGAAGGAAACGATCTGGGAGCTTTGATTCGGCTGATCGGCCCATTTTCATTGAGAAAACAAAAATCAAAAAGAAGAAGAAAAAAAAAGACAAGAAAAGAAAGGAAAAAGAAAAAGAAAAAGGAAAAGGAAAATTCAAAAACAACACAACAAAAAGTGAAAATAAAAAAAAAAGAAGTAAAAATATTTTAACAAGCCCAATAAAATGGAAAAAACGTAAAAATAAAAACCAACCAAACTCAAACAAAAAACCAAAAAAAAGAAGCCTAATGAATCCTTTTGGAAAAAAATAATTTATTTATCCGAAAAACAGATCTTGTTGAAATGAAAATAAAAAAATTTATTTGTATAATTTGATTTAAAATACCTTTAATGGTTTATAATTAAATTTATTTGTTTAAAATAATTTTTTTTATGTAATATATCACAAAAAATAAATCAAAATACTTTTTATTAAAATTCTTTGTATTTTAAGGACTTTTTGAAATTTTAAAAATAATTGTATCTTTTTTTTTTATTTTTTATTTTGAAGAGGGAGGAAATTAATTTTCTTTTACAGCTGTTAGGTTTTTTTCAATAATGGAAATGAACAGAAAATTTTTGAAATTTTCGGTTTATTTCAAAAAGTAAAAAAAAAAAACACCGTTAGCTTTTCTATAATTTAAAAGAATTGAGTAAAATCCATAAATTTTCTCCATTCTTTTGAATTCTGGAAAAGCGCCATTAGGTTTTTTTGAGTTTTCTGTTTATTTGTGAAGTGTTCTAGGTTTTTTTACTTTTTGAAATAAACTGAAAATTTATTAAAATTTTCTGTTTATTTTAAAAAATTAAAAAAAACCTAACGAAAATGGATAGATTTCACAAATGAAACAGAAAACCTCAAGAAAACCTAGGCACTTGACAGCACTCTACGGACACTTAACTGTATGATTCCCAGAATTTAAAATAATTGAGTAAAATCATAGATTATGTTTAATTCTTTTGAATTCTCAAAAAGTACAGTTGGTTTTTTCTTGAGTTTTCTGTTTATTTGTTAAGTGTTCTAGGTTTTTTTTTTGAGGTTTTCTATTTTATAGGTAAAATCTATTAATTTTCGTTTGGTTTTTTTTACTTTTCGAAATAAACAGAAAATTTATTAAAATTTTCTGTTTATTTCTAAAAATAAAAAAAACCTAGAACACTTCACAAATAAATACAAAACTCAAAAAAACATACAGTCAGCTCCACTTTTTAGGCACAAACTTTCAACGAAATTTAATACACAAAATAATCTCAAATTAAGGCACAAAATTTATAATTTATTTTTTTACAAATTATTTTCTGAGAATCTGAATTTTGTGCCTTAATTTGTGATTTTTATTGTGCCTTAAATTTCGTTGAAGTTTGTGCCTTAAAAGTGGAACTAATTGTAATCAAAATTTATTGATTTTCGTTAGTTTTTTTAACTTTTAGAAATAAACCGATAATTTATTAAAATTTTCTGTTTATTTGAGAGTCGTGGAATACCAATTATAAATCACGGAATGTGGAATTTTTATCTATAATAGATAAACTTTCTATCGGGTTTTTGATCCTCATGTGTATTTAGAACGTGGATAGTTTCTATTCGGTCATGAAAATGATAAATTTATTATATATATATATATATATATATATATATATATATATATATTAATTATTTTTCTTCTTCTCATTTTTTATTTGATGATAATTCTTTAATTACTCCTTTCTATAAATAAATAAATAAATAAATAAATAAATAAATAAATAAATAAATAAATAAATAAATTTTCTGTTTATTTCAAAACTAAAAAAAAAAAAAACCTAGAACACTTCACAAATAAATAGAAAACTCAAAAAACCTAACAAAAATCAATATATTTTTGTATAAAACAGAAAAACCAAAGAAAAAATTAAAAAAAAACTTGACCACACTTCCTTTTAGGCTATTTTTAAATTTAAGAAATAAAAGGAAAATTTATTTAATTGTCTTATTATTTCCAAAATAATAAAAACAACTTCTGCCATTAACTATTCCAGAATTGAAAAGAATTGGGCAAAATCGTGGATTTTTCTCCATTCTTTCGAACTCCCGATGATTTAGGCACTTTATTGCACTTTACTACACTGGACGACACGACTATTTATAGATATTTTTATTATATTTAATAATTTTTAAATATTCTTGAAATTTCCACCTAGAACTATTTAATTACAAATTTTTCTATAATTGTTTCGATTTAGATTTAATAATTTTAAATTTTCTATTTCCCCGTTAATATTTTCATCTTTTTTTTTTTTTTTTTTTTTTTTCTTAATTCTATTATTAATTTTAAGTAACACCCCATAATATAGTTTTTAGATCACAAACAGAATTGAATAAAACGAAAAAATGATACTCGAAAAAAAGTGTTCCCAAAAATTGAAAATTTAATGATTCCACTCTGGTTTAAGTTGACTCTTTTCACAAATAGAGCAGTAACTAATGGTATTTTAATTTCAAAGTTTCAATATTCTTTCACACTCAAAAAAATTATTTTTTTCAAAAAGGTTTCCACAATTACAAGATTTTCAAAAATGGAAAATTTTATCTGCTTTCTTAAGCATTATTACAAAAATAATTATTAATTGTCTTAATGATTAGAATTTTATATTAAAAAATATATTTGTCAATTTAATACTTAATCCTAATATTTATGAGATGTTTTAATAAATAAATTTTTCATTTATACTTTGAATTAAAAAATAGTAAATTACAAAATTGATCATTTACACAATAATTTTTCATTAAAAGAAAAATAATTTCATTTTACCAACTGCTAACAAAATATTTCTGATTAAATATTAAGAATTTTTGAAGGTTGTAATTTATCGGATCTAAATTGCCTTAAAAATATATTTTTGACTCAGTTTTACCACTCTTAAAAATTAAAAATCCATAATTTTATTTTCAAGATAATCTACTTGAAGAATCTTGAGAAAAAATCGAAGTGAAGATTCAAAGTTAAAATTTATATGTTTTCAAAGCTATTCACCTTCATTTGCATTCTTTTTAAATCCAAAAATAATTCTTGTGGATTTGATTCTTTTTTCAAAAGTTCTCACTTAAATTTTTAAAATTTCAAAAAAACAATCACTTTTATTACACAACAGTTAACTGAGTCAGTTGTAAATATAAAATTTTCAAACATCCACCATGAAAATTAGAATACAGAAAGAATTCAAAAAAAACTAAAAAATAATGAACTACATGATTTGGTGTTGATAGTTACTCTGAAATTTAGAATTGAAAACCTAACCTTAACAAGATCTGGTTATTTTTAGAAAATTTTGAATAATAACAGATGGCCAAAGAAATTGAATTTATTTCCAACCTTGAGAATAAATTTATACTATTTATTTCAAAATAAATAGAACAAAATTTTCATTTAAATTTCCCAAAATTATATTTTTTAAATAGAGGTAACATTTCAAATTTTTGATAATCTTTAAAAATTCACCTTAAATTATTAATTTTCCTTTTTATAATTGGGAACTTTGATGATTTATTTTAATTCTTGAGTGGGGTGTAATTATTTTGGAAAGCTGAATGAAAATTGTGATCTTTTTATTTTGAAATTAACAGTAGTCTTGTTTCTGATAAAAATTAAAAAAAAGGGTTTTGGTTCAAAATAAATCAAACATTGTAAAAAATAATAAAAAAGTTTTTTTCTTTGTATTATTCATCGGAAAAATGTGTAATGTTTTTTCATTCATTTCAAAAAAGTAAAGTCCAATTTCAAAACAAAATTATTTTTGTGTGTTATTGTGCTTTGTTTTTTTGGGCGTGTTGTTGGGATTTAAAAAAGCATTTTCTGGATGTATTAATGAAAATGTCCTTTTGAGAAAACAAGGAACCAAAATTTATACAGCGGTACCGAAACGGCTTCAAACATAACGAATTAGTAGGTTTTAAGTACCACATAGACAACTTTAATTCCACACCTTTTTAAAGCAGTTGTACTCAAAAGGTTCTTTTAAGAAAACAATTTTTTGAAATGAATTTTCAAGCTACAGTTTTTCCTTAAAGGATTAATCCCAAACAATGGGAGACATTGTACATTTTTTTAATTAACTATTTCGTTTGTCTCTTCACTGCCACTATCATTTGTTATCCAAAAATAGATAATGATGAACAAAAAGAAGATCACCAATGCAATTAGACAAATTCTTTTTGGAGATCGAATATTAACCATTTCGTTCAGCTTTGACATTGTTCCGTTCATAGAATTGCCAGTGTTATCAAAGTCATTTTCAAGACCCTCTAAAATCTTTATGTGGTTACTTACTTGGCCTTTAATGCCATCTGCATAGCTTTTTAATAAGTCTGTTTTTGATTCAAGCTCATCAATAATCTCGTTGTTTTGGTTTTCCATCATACCTTCAAATTCTTCATTATATTGGTTTGTTTCTATATTGTCAGAACTTTGAGAAGAGTCAAATTTTCTTTTGTAATTTTGGGGGATTGGTGAATATTTGGACATGATTTAAAAATTATAGGTAAAAAAAAAAAATTTCAAAACAGCTGTTTTTAAAAAAATGAAAAAATGTGTTTTTAAAAAAATTAGAAATTCTTCGATTTGATATTAATTTGAGAATATAAGACAATTTGTTGTTTTAAACAAAGCCAAGTTTTAAGGTTTGAATAGAAATTCACAGAATTAAATATTAAGGGAGTAATAAATATAAATCCAAAATTTTCAAATTTTTACAGTTCATAAAGATCAGAAAAAAATGTTTTATGGTTTCGATGTACTCTTTGGTTTTATGTTCGGTAAAGTGCTTAATCAAGAATAATGACCATTTTCACAACAATACGCTGATATTGATCCTTTCATATTCTCAGAAAAATAATCTTTTAATTCAGGTGTTAATTTGAATTGTTGTATTTAAGAAAACAATAATTTTTTTGATAAAATTAAATAAATAAATTAACCAAAAGAAAACAACAATTATAAATTTCTAAAAGGTGATTTATTTATTTAAAAATGGAAATTTCATTTTTTTATTATTACAGATTAAGGAATATTTAAAACAAAAAGAAAAAAATAAAATTGGGTGGGACTACGAAAATTTTATAAAAAGCTTGTATAACTTTGATAAAGACAATTACAACCTTGGAACAAAAAAATTTTTATTTTATTCATTACCTTTTGTGAATTTCGAAATAACAACTGGTGCATCTTTTTCTTGAATTGGAATATTCTTCCTGAAGTTCAAGATGTATCTCTTGGGTCTGGATCTTTAACTATTTGTTGGATTTTTTTCAACAACAACAACACAAATAAATTGTAAATTGAGATCTTATATTTGTTTTTTCAAATTCCTCATTTTTAAATAAAAAAATAAATATTAATAAAATTGATTTTAAAAAGAGATAATTATGTAATTATGTGATATAATGCTATTTAATTATGAGATTTATTGTTGATTAAAAGTTTTACAAATATATGACTAATTTAAAATTGCCAAAATTCTCATGAATTGGAATTTATTAATTTCTTTTTTTTTTTTTATAGAAAAAAAAAAAAATTAAAAATTCGAATGTTGACTTGAGTTATCTTATCTAAACTAGATTATGTAATAAATGGTCAATTTTTATTTATTATTTTTTTTTTTTTTACTTTTTTTTATTTTATTTTAAAAACAAATACATCTAGGGTATAAAACTGAATAATAAAATAGTACTGTTTTTATTAGAATAGATAACTTCAAATTATAAAAATATTTTTATTTAAAATTTGATTTTTAATGGGCTAACTATTTTGAAATACAGTTTACTCTGGGAAATATCATATGATCTAATGTATTATTCCAATTCCAAAATTCAATTATAATTTTTGTTTTTGCTCTTAAAAAAAAATTATTGAATTGTTTTTAAGAAGGTATTTTGATTAATTAAAATCCACAAAACTCAGAGAAAGCAAGAAATTTTTTTTATTTGATCCAATTTAAATTTAATAAACAAATTGAAAATGTTAAAATAGTTTTGTTATACACATTTAATATTATTAAACTTACTTTAAAATTTAAAATGAATAATACACATTAAATTAAACTAAAAAAAAGATATCAAGATAATAAAAAATTATTTATCTATCATTTTTTGATTAACTTTTTGTAAAATATTTTAAATTTAAAGATTTTGTTAAACCTTTAAACAATAAAGACAATATTTTAACATGTATAATTTAAAATATATAATTTTAGTTAAGAGTTTATAGTGTAATCTATATTTTTTACTGTTTGTTTTATATTGTATTTTTATAGGTCGCTGGCTAATTATTTAAATAAATGATATACTTAATCTGTTGTTTTACCTTCCATCTATTTATCAACAAAAACAAAACGAAAACAAAAAGATAGTGATCACATGTAAATCTATTTTAATTCTTTTTGGTTACATTTTTAAAAAATTGATTTTTTTTTGAAGTTATATATCATGATCCAATCATTTTTTTTCTAAATTCAAAATATTTTTAAAATTATAGAAAATTAATGAAGTATTAAAAATATTTTTAATTTTGAATTATTATCTAAAACCCAATATTGTTATTATCAATTTAATTACTATTTCTTTGAACAAAATAATACAAATATAAAGTCTTTTGTTTAATTAGGAATTGTAGAAAAAATGATATATTAATTTTTTACATGTTCAAGAGCACAATTAATTCGAATTATAGAATTTTTAAAAAATACACAAAATAATAAATTTTTAATAATTTAAGTCTAAATAGAAAGTGTTAAAATCTATTTTATTATCCAAATACATTTTTTTACTTAGTTAAAATTCAAGTCAAGAAAGCTTTTCAAAAGAAGTTTGAAATACATATATTAATAGTTGAAAAGGTCTAAAAAATGAGATATTATTAGGGATGAAAATTGAATAAAATTATCACGAGAAATATTATAATATTTAGTATTATAAAAATTGTGATTTATTCTTTGTATTAACAATTAACAAACTACTAAAACTGAAAACAATTAAAATAAAAATCTAATTTTTATTTCAAACTTCAGCCCAAATAAACTATTTTTATACGTGCCACTTTGCTAAACGTGATTTAATATTTTTTTTAAAAAAATATAAGGTTATTGTTTCAAAAATTTGATTTTAAATGAATTTTTAGGTAAGAAAAAACAAAGAAATTTTATTTTTTCGTTTTTTTTTTTGACCGAGTAAAAAAATTATCAAGAATCAATTTTTTTTAATCCAATTAGAAAGTGAGTACTAAAAGTTCACTTGTTTATCATTAGTTTTTTTATTTAAGAACTAAAATAAAAATTTTTAAATTTTAAAAATAAATTTTAATTATTGAACTGAAATAAAAATAAATATTTGATAAAATTCAAATCGTAATTAAATAGATTACACCTGTATTTTATAAATCAAATCAGACAATATTATCCTATTTGTACCTTTTTTACATTTTTTTTTTAAAAGAATAATAAATCTCAGAAAAGCTTCTAAAAGATTAGATTCTTTTGTTAACAATCAAGTTATCACATCACATTTTCCATATTTTCACTTTTACAAAATCAAAAAGGAGACAATATTAGCTAATATTTTCACTCCTCTTAAAGACTGTGGAAATATTTATTGTATTATTTCAAGGGCTTTGGTATTCGAAACAATACATAAATCTTTAAATTTTTTATTTTCACCAATGAAAATATTGAAAATCAAAACAAGGGATACTACCCCAACAAATAATCTAATACTATTAAAATCAAATTAAACTAATTCAAAATTTTATACACAAGTCCCATAAGGAAACCTAATTAATCACCAGAAATATCATTTCTGACTGATTTTGTGAAGATCTATGTGGTTCGTTCAACTAACCAGATATGAAATATTTGGGAACTTAAAATAAAAATTTTCATTTATTAATTGGAAAATAACAGTAAATGTTTTTTTCTGGAATGGTAAAGGTAAAATAGTCTATGGTTATCCTTTTCACCTTAAAGTCAGTCCTTTATAATATTCTTATTGATAATCTTTTACTAATAAATATTCTGTGAAAATTTCTCAAAAAAAAAAAAAAAAATCATGGTTTGAGGGTAAAAAATATTTACTTGTAACAACCAAGTATGGAAATTTCCTCCCATAAGTTAGATTTTATTCAGAATACCCAAACAATATTTGTTACTATTTGTTGTATTAAATTTCAAAAATTTTTATTTTTAAGATCTTGATAATTCCAAAAAAAATTCTCTTTTTGAAAAGGCAAGTTGAGTGTTTTTTAATTTATACTGGTACATTTAATCGTATATATACTAAATAATTTGCTTAATTTTGAATTGTTAAATTTTAGATCAAGACACTTTTAATTTCCTCTCAATATTACCCTATAAAATGGGAAAAAATGAACACTTCGTTTGGTGTTTATTTAAAAACTATTTAATCACCTGTAGGTGAAATTGAATTGTTTTTTGTTTGAACTTTTAATTTTTTGTGGATATTAATTGGTTTATCCATTAAATCTAAATTTTAAAAAATAAGGATGAAATGAAAAAAGAAAAGGCAATTAATTTATTTACAAATTAGATATCAAATTACAGAAAACAAAGAAACTCGGAAAGGGAATCAGCTTCTGATTAAAATCTTTTTATTGAATAAAAAATCAGAAAATTCAAGTTTTTTCTGAATTCCAAACCCATTTCTTCGTAAAAATATTATTTGTAAAAAAAAAGGGAAAATAAAGTGAAATTTTGTTACTGATTATTATCCAAATAAAAGTGTTTTATCGAAGTTGTAATTTATTCCAACCGACATCTGAGAGATAAACGAAATATAAACACAACCTAGGACAAGACAAAACTAGATTTCGTCTCAGAAATAAAATTTCTTCTCTATAATTCTTTGTGATCCATTTTTTAACAAATTATTTTTTTCAATTTTGGGTTTTACTTCCTTCACCAAAAAATAATTTTTCATTTTCCTTTCCAACAAATGACAAACCCACAAACGAACAAAAAAGCAATAAAAATTAAAGAAAATTTTTATTATGTTGGTGCAGTTGATCCAAAAAGGAAAATCTTTGACATTATTATGCATTTGGATCATGGAACAACTTATAACAGCTATTTAATCAAAGGGAAAAAAAAAAATTGTTTGATAGAGCTTGTGCGTGATACAAAGGATTCGTTTGGGCAATTAATGAGTAGGCTTAATAGTGTTCTCACTGAAAAAGAAACGATAGACTATCTGGTTTTCCATCACACGGAGCCTGATCACGTGCTTGTCAAGTATTTCAAACTTTTTATCCAAAGATTTCCAAATATTACAATACTTGCTTCTTCTGTTGGGATCGAGAATTTGAAAAGAATAATTAACCACGATGTTAAATTCTTGGAAGTTAACAGCAACTTTGTTCTTCGTTTAGGTGGTTACAGTTTGAGATTTCAAATTAGCCCTTTTCTGTAAGATTTACTTTTTTATTTTTTTTTACGTTTTTCTTTTTTCTTTTGTATTTTTTTGTTGTCTTGTTGGATTTTCAAATTATCTTCCTTCATTTTTTCCAACCTTTCTTTTTGAAAACGGCGTTTATTCGTTCTTGTGTATTTATTTAAATTGAGAAAAGTGCCACTATTTTAAAAAAGTTGTTACTCGAGGCTTTCAAATAGTCACCTAAACTGCTTAAATAGTAAATAAAACACTTTTGAAAAGTAGTAAACACTTTTTTAAAAGAGCTATATTAATGACATACACTCTAAACGAATTTTTCAGTCCACAACAAACACGCCACCTTTTTATCTTGGTTAAGGTTCAGGCGATCCTTTATCACGGATTACAATAAATAATTTTTTAAGGGACTAATCGTATTAAATTTTTTTACCTAAATTTGATAGAGATTAAGAAAATTTATTGCCAATTACTAAGATTTGAAAAACCTCTGTTTATTTCCAATACTAAACATATTTCTATCTAAGGAATCCTTATATAGAAATTGTCATAAAAAAAAATAATAGAGACTAGTCCCAGAACAAAAAACGAGTTTATTTGGAGTTTTTTAGGTTTTTGTTTTACTATAAAACCTCACTTACCAAGTTCTTTGAAATGCACCTAAGAAGCTATTAATTCAATTCATTTTTCTTTTAAGAAAGTATATACATTTTCCTATTGAAGAAAATTATAATTGAGAGAATATTACTGAATAATGATTTTTTGGGATATTACAAGATATGAAACTTTGAAATTAAAATACCTTTCACTACATTATTTGTGAAAGGAATAAAAGTAAATAATAGTGGCGCCTTTAAATTTTGAATTTTTTGAACATTTTTTTAAATGTGCACTATTATGAAACAATAAAATTTAACATTTCAAAGTTAGACTAACCTATTACTACAATCATCATTTCATCCTTGTTAATCAAGTTTTTTCACAACATAATCAACATTCCAGTTCTGAACAATCTTGAGGCTGTTGAATTTATTGTTGTTAATAGTACAATTATTTTTAAAAGTCTCTAGTTAAGAAAAAAAGATCAGTTTTTTGGTGTAAAAATTTTTTAAATGTATGCGACAATGAATTTTCCATAAATTCAACTTTAGGATATTTTTTTGAAGGGATAATAACTAATAGTTTTGAAAACACTCTACTAATCTAAAAAAACTTCAATACGGAAAAAAAATAATTGATGATAAATATTGTAAAGTGTTCCTAGAGTGCCTAGGATTCAAAAGAATATAGTTAAATCTTTGATTTTACTCTATCCTTTTAAATTTTGGAAAAGCTAACAGCGGTTTTTTTTACTTTTTGGAATAAACCGAAAATTTATTAAAATTTTCTGTTTATTTCAAAAAAGAGGAAAATCAAAAGAAAAAATATTTTTTCCAATTTATATTAACAAATAATTCTTTAATAGTCCAAATAATTGATTTTTCATTTTAAAGATATTTATCATATTTAAAATACTTTTTAAATATATAATAAAATGAACTCTTTAGCTAAAAGAAAAAGATTTTCAAATTTTTTACTATTAAATTGAAAAAAAATATTAATAGAACCTGGAAAATTGGATTTTTCAACTTAAATTGTTAAATATCTTTAAAAATATTTTTTGATCCAAGATCTTTTATTAACCAAAAGTGTTTATTATAATCGACGTTATTAAAAAGGGTCAAGTTAGTAAATATTTGATTTTTTTTTGAAGAAATTTATTCAATATTGTGTGTAGTAGTGGAAAAAATATCTGAAATGAAAAAAATCCTTACAAATTTTTTAATTTTTCAACACAGAAAAAATTTTCACTTTTATTTATTTTATGAGAAGAGAAATAATATCAACGGATAGATTTTTTTATATGTAAGAATCACTTACTATTATTATTTGTTTTTAATTGCTTTTATCATCATTAAAACTTTTGAACGAAACTTTGTTTCAGTCAAAGGTTCCCACGATTTTTTTCAAATATCAATTATTATTTATAATTTTTCCTTTGAAGAGCAAATAAGAAATAAAAAGAATAATAAACCCCAAAGGATAGTTGATATTCTGTATGACTGAAGCAAAACTGATAAATGAATATATTTTCTTAAAAATTTCAAAAACTCAAATTTTTAGTGCCATATTTAGAAAAACATTAATGTTCATTGTGATCTTCAATTGAAGATCCCAAATAAAATTCCAATAGAAATAAATAGGATTTCTCTACAATCATTTCCACTCGGTGACAATAACAATAAAATAACAAGTTTTTACCAAGTGACTACCCATCTTGTAATAAAAAAAAAAATTTACAAATGAATTACGGTTTAAAAAAAAATTAAAAAATAAAAAGAGGAAATATGAGGAAAAATGATTAAAATTTTGGAATTTCGAAAATAAATTTTTTCTTCTAATATTAATTCAAATCCTTTAAATAAATGTAATTCACTCGTAACAACTGGTACAAATTCACTGGAAAATGCTTTATTAAAAATTAAAGAATGGATTTTATCTTAAAAGTTTTCAATTTATAAAAACTTGAAAAATCTTGTAGAAATAAAAAAAATTTCATTTTATAGATTAATTTTAACAAAAAACAGCAAAGTTTTTACCTTTTAAAAATGAAATAGATATTGAAAAATGTTTTGGCTTTTTAGGAAATCATTTAATATATTATTAAAGTTAAAATAAAAATAAATATTATTAAAACATATTGAACTAATAATAAAGAAAACAAAAAAAAAAAAAATTAAATTAAATTAAATTGAAAAAAATCAATACCCATCATAAATAATAATTAAAAAAAAAATAAAAAAATATATTAATATTAGACATTGGCCAGATACCATCTTTAGTTATTGTACTGAATTAAAAACATTATTTTGCTGTGATGCTTTTGGATCTCATTTGGGCGACACTGAAATTTTTACAGATTTAATTACTGATGAAAATAAAATGAAAGATTTGAGGCAATCGCAGATTGATTATTTTAATTTCATAATGAGGCCGTTTAAAAGCTATGTTCAAAAATTCTTAAAAAAAATTGCAAATCTCGACAAGGAAATTATTTGTTGTTCGCATGGTCCGATCATTCGAGGAGACCATATTCAAACATCGATCAAATGCTATACAGAATTATCCAAAATAACGGCAAGGGAAAATAAGGTATTGATTGTTTATGGGACTAGCCATGGCTTTACTGAAGAAATGGTCAAAGAAATAAAAATTGGGATTGAGTCTGTGAATGAAGGCGCGGTTAAAACGGTTATAATGGACATTTTTAACCCCAAAAACACAGTTAGCCGTATTCTGCAAGAACTGGAAAGCTGTAAGGGGCTCTTATTGGGAAGCCCCACGATTCTGGGTGATGTTGTGCCACATGTCTCCCAAATTGCAATCCATTTAAACCCATGGCTGCATGGAAACAAGATCGTTGGGGGTGCGTTTGGTTCATTCGGGTGGTCTGGCGAGGCAACTGAAAATTTGACTTTTAGAATGATTCAATGCAGAATGAAAGTTGTAAGGCCGCTGAGGGTGCAATTCCGTTCAACAAAGGAGGATATTACTCGATGCCGCAAATGGGGATCCAAATTTTCAAAAATTATTTTAGGTGTTAAGCAGATTGATGAAGAATTTGAATTCAAAATTAGAAAGCTGAAATTAAAATTATCAAAATATTTGCGTTCGGACGAAATGGAGATCTCGAAAGTTTCGAATAAACGATTATCCAAATTTAACAAGTCTCAATATGATAACAAAAATTCCTTCAAAGAAGATGGGAAATTAAAACTCTGGAAATGTCTGATATGTGGTGAAATAATAAAATCTGTGTTACCACCAGATTATTATTGCCCCGCATGCGGCGCAGGGCCGGAAGTTTTTGTTTGCATTGGGTTTGCAAACCCAGAATATAACAAGAAAAGTAAAGAAAAATTGGAAGAAGAGGGACTTGGATTAAAGATTAATAACAACATCAGCAGCAATGATGACGATGACAATGACGATAATGATAAGATTATACAAAAAAATATTGTCTTAACGTCCAGTCATGAGTCCTTCAATGTAGTCATGGATGACGATGATGAGCCAAATGTATATACGGGGCACATTGTTATTGTCGGGGCATCTGGTGCGGGTGTATCTGCAGTAAAGGCGATCCGAAGCAATAATTCCCAAGCCAAGATCACGTTAATTTCAGGGGAAAATGCCATGCCCTATTATAGGCCAACACTTACCTCTGTGTTATCAAACTATTCCAAATCTGAAGAAAAGGAATTTTTTTTATTAAATAAGGAATACCTCGTCAAAAATGAGATCACTTTTTATAAAAATTCTGTAGTTACAGAGATCAAGAGGAAAAAGAAAATGGTCAAAATATTGCGCCGAACAAAAAAATTAAAAAACACTTCAAATCAAGAACAGTATTTAATCAAGGGCAATTCATTAAAATTAAATTACGATCGATTAATTTTAGCTGTCGGGTCCAATCAAAAGATCCCTAAAGAAAAGGCCTCAAGAATTAAAACAATTTTCGGTAAAAAAAAGAAAAAAAAAGTTGATCAAATTTTAAATGAAGGAATTTCGTCAAAATTGAATGTATTTGGTCTCAGAACTTTGGATGATGTTACCGAAATCAATAGTTATATCAAAATTAACAGTTCCAAAAGTGCAATTATTTTAGGGTGTGGTCCCTTGGGGATTGAAACAGCAGAGTCCTTATCAAAATTGGGTGTTGAAAAAATATACATGATCGAAACACATCAAATAATCGCCTCGCATCGGCTTGATGAGATGGGCTCATCCATAGTTGAAAAAATCTTGGTGAAAAATAAAATGAAATTGTTTTTAGGCTATGAAATGATCAAAATTTTAGATAAGGGTGATCTACTAAACGCCAATAATGGCGAAGGGGAAAGCAATTCACAAGTCCCAATTATTGAAGAAGGTGAAAAATCCAAGATCTTCAGCAACAAAAAAAAAAGTGACCTAACACCGGGATTAGCCATACAATCGATTCATTTAACCGAAGAAGAAATCTATTATATTTATGCCGACTTAATAATCTTTGCGTCTGGCGTTTATTCCGAAATAACCTTGGCAAAAAAATGTAAGTTAAGTTGCGGACGAGGCATCCTCGTGAACGAACAGATGCGTTCGATTAGTGATGAAAACATTTTTGCCTGTGGCGACTGCATCGAATATAAGGGGTACCTGGACAAATCATGGAGACACTCTGTGGTAACCGGCGAAATTGCAGGGCTGGCCTCGATTGGCGTTTTTAAAAAAAAGGACAAATATGTAAGATCTGTTCCGCCCTATTCAATTTTCGCCTTTGGCTATAATATCTTTTGCGTGGGTAACATACATGACAAAAAATTGGAATCGATCAATGTGAAATCTTCAAATGGCCAAGAATATTTGAGATTGTTTTTTGAAATTGAAAACGGGATCGATTTGAAATTAGTCGGCTCCATTTATGTCGGAAAAAGTGCTTCAACAATTGTCGACTTGCAAAAATACATTGCCGCACGGGCTAGTTATAAATCAGCAGTTAAACGATTGGTCAACCATAACCAAATTTCCAGAATTAAAAAAGAGAATTTCTCTTCGACAAGGAGTTCTGATAACTTTAAAAAATTGAAAAATGATCCTTTGACAATTATACCAAATTTGCATTCCTTAATAAATTTAAAAGATGGTCTTGAATTGTTTAGAAAATTTTTAGTTCAAGAATTCTCCGAAGAAAACTTAGATTTTTGGTTAGAAATTGATAATTATAAAAAAATGAAAAATGGCCATCCAAACCAAATAGATGTCGCAAAGCATATTTATGATGACTTTATTTCCTATGGCTCGCCTCAAGAAATCAATATCAATCATAAAAATAGAGTCAAGATTACAGATTTGATCAGAGATAAAAAAATTTACAATGATATGTTTGATGACGCACAAAAGGAAATCGATAGCCTTCTTGTTAGAGATTCATTCCCTAGATTTATCAAAAGTGACTTTGCTTATAGTTTAATAATCATGAAAAAACTGTTAGACAGAGAAATATCAGAAGTTCAATTATCAGAATATTAAATTTAATATTGAACTTTTATTTTTTGATTTTCTTTTATTTTGATTTTTTTTATTTTGAAAAATTAAAATATATTAAAATTTCTTTTTCTCTTTTGAATTTTAATTTTCGCTTCAGTTGCCTTTTTCTTTTTTCTTGTTCTTATTTTTATTATTATAATAATAATTATAATGATAATTATTTTTATTATTATTATTATTCTTTTTCTAATTCTTTTAGATTTGGCATTTATTCTTTAAAATATTTAATTGGAAATTAGATAAATTATATTTTTATTTTAAAATTTAAATATATTTAATTAAATAAAATTAAAAATTGGTTATTATAAATTTTTTATTTTCAAAATTTTAACATTCAAATAAAAAAATAATAAAAAATAATTAAAAATTTTAAAAAAAAAATTATTTAAGAATCTTTATTTTGTTATAAAATTTCTAGATTTTCAATAATGATCAAACTTTGAAATAAAAAAAATTAATTTTGAAAAGTTTATTTCTTGGTCTTTGGCTAGATAAGCAAACTCGTTTAAAGTTGAGGTTTGGCAACCTTGATAGTTTCAGACCATTTTCAAAAAATTAATCAATATCTGACATAAAAAAAACCTTACCATAATATTCTAAATACACATTTTTAAAAGTTGTTTTACATATTTAACTATAACGTATCTATTAACTCGTTGATATACCACAGGATATTTTAAAAATATTCATAGATGGATCATTAAAAAAAATTCAAAATATTTATTAATAATCCCACAAATTCGATGAGGATTATTTATAAAACAGAAGTAAAAAAATCAAATTTATTATTATATCTCAATAAAAAGGGAGATTAATGTTAATTCAGAAATTAAAGATTATATAATTTTATGAATTAATTAATTTTTTTTTTCAGAAACAAAATTTTAAAAATATTAATAGATATAGAAAAACTTGAAAAGAATTAAAAATTAAATTAGGCACTTTCAGAATTAAAAATTTAGAAAATAAACACTATTTCAAAAATTGTGACTTACCTGAAATAATAAATTGAAAAAGAATACTAAAATATACTTTTTTATTCAAGAGTAAGAAATAATAAAAATCTGATTTATAATTAATTTTTGAATCATTCTAAACATATAAAAACCTGATATTTTATAATTAAAAAAAATCAAAAACTTAAACTAAAAATAAGTAGGTCAGAATTTATAAGATGGGTATTACTCATTTTTTATTACTAAACTTTCACTGAAAAAAGTCAACAGCAAGATTTTTTGCTAATTATTAAATTTCTTTTAAAAGACATTACATAGTCGAAATTTTGTTAGTGATTATTTATCTTTTTAGAGATTTTTTTTTTTCAAATGATCTTTTGCAAAAAAAAAAAGTATCAAAAAAGAAAAACAAAAATTTGAAAAAGCAAAGAAAAAGAAAATCAAAAAAAAAAATCAAAAAAAAGAATAAGAATAACAAAAATTTACTAAAAGAGAAAAAATGATTCTTATCCAAAAATTTAAAAATATTTTTTTGACAAGATATATGATAAACTCTCAAAAAAACTTATATTTATATTATAAAGTTGGTTAAAATTTTTGAAAAACAGTTCAGATTGAGTTGGAAATATGGTTAGGTTATATATATATATATATATATATATAAATATATATATATTGAAAATCTATAGATTTCAACAATGGTAAAAAAAAAACTTATATATGTTACAAGAGTTTATTGCTCTCCTCAAATGAATCCAAAAATAACTAAAATCAATATCGTCCTTTATCAATAGTCATGTTGCCAAGTGTCAAGTGATGTATTTAATTCTGAAATTAAAAAGAATTAAGTAAAATATCTAATTATGGTAAGTTCTTTTGAATAAAGAAATAATACAGACAAGATATGATTATAATTATACTTGTTAAAATTCTATTTTAAAAATAGTAAATTTTGTAAATTGTTTAAATAGATGCACATAGACTATTCTAAATATGTATGTTTTAAAAAAAGATGTCTCAAAATATGATAAAATTTTTCATGTTTCTACAAAAAAAATAAAAAAATGTATTGATTCTGTTTCTTTTCAATCGCTATTCATAAATGTCTTTATGAATCAATAAAAAAATATTTTGATCCAAATTTCGGATTCCAGATGTGTTTCAAGTGGCTAGTTTTTCAAGATTTTAAAAAGATTTCAATAAAAACAAATCATTGACTTCATGCTTTTAATTTTTCGAAAAGTTATCAGTGTTTTTCAAAATTTTTCTCCTCTATTCTGAAAATCAATTGATTTTCTAAATAAATAGAAAACTCAAAAAAGGTTATCAGTAATTTTCCAGAATTTAAATGTAAGGGGGGGGGGGGGGGGGGGGGGATCAAATAGATTTTCCTATATTCTTTTAAATCATGGAAAAATCTAACGAAAGTATCCCTAGTTTTTTTTTTTTCTTTTTGTAATAAAATGAAAATTTATTAAAATTTTCAGTCTATTTCAAAAAGTAAAAAAAACCGAAGAAAAAATCAAAAAAAAAAAAACTTTTTTTTCAATTTTGATCGAAAATAATAAATTCTCAAAATCAAACCAATTTGTCCAATAAATCTTTATTTCTGAAGAGACAAATTCAAAAAATCTCATATTTTCTGAATCCAATCAAGAATTAGATGAACCCATCAAAATAGGATTTTTAAATTCATTTTGAAAATTCTTTGGAAATAAAAAGTAATTTGTTTCTCAAAAATTTTACAAACAAAAGTATTTCCATGAAGAATTAAAAATAAAACCTAAGTAAAGAAGTAATTGTGCCAAATTTTACTCATAAGATCAAGAAATAAATGATTTTTATATATTTTTTCATGATCAATCTTTTCATTTTTTTGGATTTCCGTTTTTTGGTTGTTAGGATGAAAATATCTTATACTACTACAGATATATCCCACTTCCATATTTATTAAAATACCAATATATTTTAGTTAAAGAAATGATTTGTATAATTCAGTTTCGCATAAATGGTGACACTCAAAATGTGAAAAATGTACTTACTCACTTAAGGTCATTGGAAGTGTTTCATATTAAAAAAAAGAAAAAATGAAAATTTTATATAATCTTTATTTTGGGAATAAATCCAAGTATTATCGGAAATTAATAAAAGTATAATTTTTTAAATTAAGGTAACAACACCATTTTTAAACATTACTCTATTTTCTTTGTCTAGTGTTTTTAAGTAGTTGGTTGCTTCTTTTTCTGTGTATTGATTTTTTAATTTTTTATTTAGTTTTTTTAAAATATTTTTAAATTTCATTTGAGTTTCTCTTTTTTTATTAAATAATTTTGAAAGTGAAACTTTAAATTGATCAACTCTGTTTCCTTCTTTATTTTCATCATCTGAATCTGAATCTGAATCTGAATCTTCTTCGTCAGAACCAGATTCTTCGTCTTCATCTGAATCGTCTTCGTCAGAATCGTCTTCGTCAGAATCATCTTCGTCAGAATCGTCTTCATCGGAATCGTCAGAGCCTGAATCTGAATCCTCCTCATCATCATCATCGGATTCTTCTTCATCCTCTTCATCAGATTCTGAATCATCGTCATCGATCAAATCCATTTCAATTTCTTCTTCTTCGGTTTCTTCTTGTTCTTCTTCTTTTTTTTTTTTTTTCTTTGTTTTTTTTATATTTTGAGTTTTTTTTGTTTTTTTTTCTGTATTCTTTTTCTTTTCTTTTTCAATTTCAATCTCGATTTCCTTTTTGTTTTCGTCGTCTTTTTCCTCTTCTTCTGTAATTTTTTTTCTTTTTCTACCCTTCTTTTTTTTCTTTTTTTTAGATTTTTTATTAAATGTCTTCATTGTTGTTGACTCATGAAACAAAGCAAAATTCATAATATCAAGAGCAACCTTCACATCGCTTTTGGTAACCTTTTTCCCTAATCTGCTTTTAGCATGGGCTGTTGACAATCTGATCATTGTTTCAAGGGTTCTTGCTGTAATTGGCAAAGTTTTCGTTTGTTCTTTGTTTCTGAGCTCTGCCCAAGAGTTGATGATTATGTCTGACGATGCCTTTGTCATTTGTGGTGATGAGTTCGATTTTGCATATTGGATGTATTTTTGTAAAAATTCAAGTGTCAAAATTTCTGGTTTCTTTTGTTCTTCTTCTTGTTTCTTTTTCTGTTTTTTAAATGTTATTGAATTTGTGCTGTGCAAAATTTCGTTATACTCTTGGAAGATTTGAGTCTTTTTTATTTTCTTTTTGTTCTCGTTTGATTGCTCCTCTTTTTCAATTAGGGCGATCGAATCATTTCGAAACATGTGCAGTTTTAAGACGTGATCTGAAAGCGAGCGGTCGTATTCTGGATCAATGGTATCTAAGACAATAAATAACAAATCAAATCTAGAAAGCAAAGAGTCAGGTAAGGCAATATTCTCGGCGGGCTTTTTGGATCGATTGTATTGCCCATAAATTGGATTCGCAGCTGCAAGCACAGAGCATCTGGCGTTTAAAGAGGTGTGTATCCCTGCTTTCGAAATGGTAACTGTCTGTTGTTCCATAACTTCATGAATGGCGACACGATCGATTTCGCTCATTTTATCAAACTCATCAATGCAACAGACACCACGATCACTCAAAACCATTGCCCCCGCTTCCAATCTCCTTTCGCCCGTTTCTCTATCTGTTGTGACCGCTGCTGTGTTATGGACCAAAATTCCATTTGCGAAAAAATTGTGTGAATTTTCAACAGTGAAATCGTAAACATAATCATATTTTGGAGAAAAGTCTTTGATTTCAAAAATTTTTTCAAATTTTAAATATTTATTCAATTTATTATCATTGTTATTGTCATTGCTATTTGTTGTAATGGTGTTGGGATTAGAAGAAAGATTCGAATTTATTCCAATGTAGTCACCAATTTTCAAAGCATTGATTTTCTCCAGAAGGGTTTCCCATTTGGGGAATTTTTCATATAAAGCTTTGTATTTTGAGTTAATTTTAATTTTTTTTCCAGAAACCGTTGTAATTTTGACCATTGTGTGGGGAGTTTTAATTTTCCAATAATGTGTAACATTAACAAATTTAATTTTGGTATTACCATTTTCATTTTCGTTCTCATTTTCTTTTTCATTGATTCCTAAAATTTTTATTGGAGTTTTATTTTCTTTTGTTACCCAAACATTTTTTTCAATTTCAAATGGCGTTTTATTCAATTTTTTTAAATTTTGAAATCTCTTTTCGATTAATTTTTGAATTTTACAGTTTTTTACTTGATTCTTTTGATTGCTTTTTAAATAATAAATATTTGAATTTGGTGAAATACATAAACCAACGCCAGTCGATCCTCTTCCAGTTGTCGAAACTGATAAGGGTGCAGTATTCATTACAAATCTTAAAAATTGTGATTTGGCTGTACTTGGATCACCAATCAGCATAATGTTGATGTCTCCCCTTAAATGAGTTTTGTTTTTCAAATTCTTTTCTACGCCTCCTAACAACATCAGTAAAATGGCTTGTTTGATTTTTTGATGTCCATAAATTGATGTTGCAACAGAGCTAGTCAGTAATTGGAAAATGTCTTTTCTTTTGGAGATTTTTTGAATATTTGTCATGTCTTCCTCTGTTAGATCATTGTTCTTTGTTTTGTCGCCGATGACCCTTAAATAGTTCCCCAATAGAACAGTTTTAAAAATGCCCGAGATAGTTCCTCGCGCGCGCCCTGTCAATGCCCTGTACACCCCTGTGATTTCAATTCGATCACCTGGTTTGCATTGATCAACTAAATCATGCTCAACAATTAATTCCACAGATCTTGGCATTTGGCCCGTAGGTGCGATCTCGGGCATTTCTTGCAATAACACCCTTTGGTAATCTTTATATTCACACATTCCATATTCAGTGATTAAAGGGTTTCCTTCTTCGTCCTGTTGAGGATATACAGATCCTGTTGGTAGCCCGACAGTTGAAGTGGAATCCCTGTACTCCCTTTTGATTAACTTGCCCGTTTTTCTGCAATAATGAACAGACTTGACAACCTTTGGGCGGACTAAGGAAACCCTTGTAACAATACCATCTACTCTTACTAATTGCCCAATTAAACTCGAATCTAATTGCCTTGGAGTGACATGCAATTTTGTTCCCAAATTGCCATTGATCCCAATATGGAGCCTGCTTATCTTTTGCCTTTTTAAGTAATCGTCATCAATTTCTCGGACAATTTCTTCAAGTGCTTGTTCAAGCGTTAATATGTTTAGTAGTGGGCTTTCTAATAGCCTTTAAGTGGTTTTTTTGTTTTGGGTTTTGTTTTTTGTTTGTTTATTTTTTGTTTTTGTTTGTTTGTTTGTTTGTTTGTTTGTTTTGTGTTGGATAAATTTAAATAAAAGAAATGATAAAAGGGATCGAAAATGCGAAATTGTTTACTCAAGGCTTTTTTCAAGATCAAAATTCCTAAGATCATCAATTTTTATTATTAGTCGAATTGCTTTTGTTTCAATTAACTTTTCAATTTCTTTTTCATACTGTTTAGTGTTTTTTTTTTAAAAGGATTGGTAAAAAATTGTTTGTTGTTTTTTGTTAGTTTTTTTCTGTTTTTATTAAAAGAAAAGAAAAAAGAAAAGAGTTTATACATTTGTACGAAGAAAACGAATAAACTCTCGTTTATTTGTTACAAAATCTTCTGTTTGTGTAATCATTGAGAATATATTTTTATTGACCAACTATAAAAAAAACAAGACGAGGAAAAAAAAAGGAAGAATAATGATCCAACTAAAAGAATTATTTGGCTAATCAATAATAAACCAAATATTATTTTTTAAAGGTTTTCTAGGTGTTACAGTTCTCTGTTTAATTAAGATTTTGAATAAAAACAAGTGAAAAACTTTCTTTTATTAATTTGAAACAACTATCCGTTGTTTTTGTTAAAAAAATTTATTATAATTTTTATTCAAATCTGAAGGTTCTTTAAACCTTAAGATAAATGACAAAATACTGTATATTATACAATAAGGGTTTGTTTAAGAGTTGATAATAGCCAAACTTGTATTTTCATTAGACTAAGTCTCAAGAGAATAGTAAACAAAAAAAATCTTGAGATAAATTTCCTAACAAATTTTATAATAAAAAATTACCGCATCCTGAAAGTGAAAAACAAAGTAATAACCTTGATTACTAGAAAATCAAATTCATTTTAAATGATTCTCTGGAAGAATTATTATTTTTAAATGTTGGATCGATTTTTTTCTCTTTTTGAAAAGTTTCAAATTCGATTAATTACTGGATTTTTTTAAAAAAAAATTAATTTCTTTAAAAGAAGAATGAAATCTTGATATCTGTAAAGAAAGCGTACCAAAAATACATTTTAAAAATGAAACCACCAAGTTCTAAAAAAAAACCGGGATAAAAAATCTATATAATTTCAAAAAAATTACAAATATTATTTTAAACTTAAAAATATCATTTCTTTATTGAAAAAACAGCTCAAATCAAAATTTTCTTTTTATTAAATTAAAAATCTGAGAAAAAAAACTAAACCTTCAAATTAAAAATTCACCCAAAATATTTTTTTAAAACCAGGATAATACAACTTATAATCTAAAGAAATGATTTTTAATTTGATTATTTAGATTCAATAATCAATTATTCAATCTTAATTCTTTCAGTGGGTTATTAACAACACAAAGATTAAATGTATAAATAGGGTTTACAATTATTTCACAATTTTTTAAAGATTTTCAAACAAAGAAAACGGATTTAAATAAATAAATCTAATAAAAAAAATACTAGATATTATCAATTAACTGATTTTAATATAAGCATTTTCATTGTTTATATACTCTTGGTATTCGAAAAAAGAGTATTACCAAATCTTTTTAAATTTCAAGAAATTTAATATTTATTTATCAATAAAATAATGTATCAATTTTTCTGATCTTCAATGATTCAATATTTGTTTAATTTTTCTGGTATTTTTATAATGAGATTAAAGATTCCAAGGTTATTTTTTCATACATACTTTTAGAAATTACTAGAAGTGAGATTTCGGATAACTCATAATATTTAGTAAATTTTTATTTTTTTTTTATTCAAAAATTCAAACTAAAAGAAAATATCATTGTCGTTTTACTGAAAATTCACAATAGCGAAAAATGAACTCCTGAATAAAAATGAGAACTCATTTTCCGAAAGTTCACAAATGTGTTTTTTGATACATTTCAATTGTATCTTTATACAAAAAATTACTCTAGTCCCTAATAGAAAATAAGAAAATAAAGCCGACAGATCATATAACATTTTTTATAACGTTCTTTAACATTTTAATTTTTATAAACCCTACCCAATATTATAGAAATATTTTGTAATTTACTTACTGGTTATGTTAATTAATACTTTTCGAATCTCCCCACATAACATAACTCAAAACTAAACCTAAATTATCCTTTTTTCTAATTTCGAAATATTAAAATGGAAATTAATATGAAAATGTTAAATAAAAGTAAAAAAAAATAACACATTTCTACAAATATTGAATTTTTTCAATTTGCATTTATTCAGAAAAATTTGTTGTTATTGGCTAACACATTTCTTTTTTTATCTCTTATATCAAAAAAAAAGTTTGAATATACACAACATACTACCAACATTTAAGAAAAAATTTTGCAAGTTAAGACATCACTATATACACAAATTAAAAAATTATTAATTTTTGAAAAATATTCTCATCACAAATATCCAAAGTTTTGGTATTTTTTCGAACTTTTTTGGAAAAAGTAATCAAAAATAATAGAAAATACTTTTTTTAAAAATAATTTTGGGAATTAAACAATTATTTGTTGGTTTTTGAATTTATTTTAAAATCAAATCAAATTTTTACAAAATCAGAGAGAACAAACGTTAATATTTAAGAAAAAGTTTAAATAAAAAAGAAAAATAAAAAAAAAAATTTGGAAACTTTAATCCTATTTTGTTTTTTATTTTGTAAAGTCGAGCAAAGATTATTCTTTAGATTTATGCTTAAATTCTCAAAAATTAAAAAGTATTGATAATCGAGAGATTAATATTATGATTTATGAATAAAAAAAAAAAAATTTTTTTTTTTTTTTTTGTTTTAATATTTTTAAATATCTTATATTGTTGTATTCTGAATTTGGTTTATTTGCTTCTGAGTTTTTCAGTTTTGTTACGATCGATGATAGGAGCAGCTGGTACTGTACCGACACCACATTGATTATCTGCATTTCTAATCATTTTGATATATCCTTGATCACCCCATGTTGTACTCTATATGAATAAGAATATATTATTAGGAGATAGAAATAATAGTAAAAATTGAATAAACGTTTTTTATAAAAAACAAAAAAAACAAAGAACTTTTTGGACAATTTCGAAAAAGTTTAATTAATTCTTTTATTATTTCTTTATTTGAATTTATTATGAATTGATTTTTTAGTTTTTATGAAGAAATTTAATTTTCTTTAATATGTTGTAGTAATTCAAGAAGAATAATAAATATATATTTATTATTAAACATATGATTTTATTTTTTTTTTTTTTTGGGAAAATTGATGAGGGGTTATTAATTTCTTTCGAGAATTTTAATACTCCTTTCTCTAAATAAATGAATTTCTTTCGAGAATTCATCAAGATTAAAATTAAAAAAGATCAAAAAAGTATTATTTTGACAAAATATTTTTCAAAAGGGTATCAAATTGTTATTTAGTTATGTGAATTGAGTAAAAATATATTTGACTTGCACTTAATTTAAAAATTGAATAAATTGTTAAAATTAATCTCACAAAATCAAATGCAATAATTTGATTTTTTTTAGAAAAAGTCCATTAAATGTAAATTTAAATAATCGAAAAATAAAAAATAAAAAAAAAATTTACCCAAGAATTCTTGACAAGCCAATAATCAACACCATTTTCTGTACCATAACCAACAAGTAAAACACCATGATTTAAGTTGTCAAATTTGTTTCCACATTTGGTATTGTTATAGACACCTTCTGTATAAAAAACAAAATCAGGTAAAACATCAATAGCAATTGCAAGTGGTCCGTTAATATATAACATTTCTTGAAGGAGTGCTTCGTCACCTGGCGTTGAGATATTGAGATAACCAGTAATAGCAACTTCGGCCATGCTACTGTCATATCCACAATAAGCATCTACATTTAAGTATGGGTATTGATCTTCTGTTGTTAATCCATATTCTCTAATGTAATCATAAGCACCGAAATAGAGTCCACCTTCACATGCACTATTACCATATTCCCAAGAACAATCCATTAACTGTTGATTGTAGCATATATAAAATCAAAATAAAAATAATAAAAATAATTTAAAATGGATTTGGAAAAATTTTGAAAATTTAAAAAAATATAAAATTAATGTTTTTTAGACATTTAAATTTCTATTTTTGCATTTTTGTTTTATACATTATTTTATTTGTAAAAATTATTGTTTTATTAATTTCAATTAATTTTTTCTTTTTATCAAGAAATATTTTGTTTTGTAGAATTGGAAAAAAAAAAGTGATTATTTAGTAATTATTTATCAATATAGCAATTTTAAAAAAGTGAGAAAATTAAAGTTTTGAAAAGTAGTTATCCAAAGTACTTATCAGAGTGAAACAAACAATTAGTTTGTCACTTTTTAAAGAATTTTTTTTCCTCATCTTTTTAAAATGGCTGTAATGGTTAAAAATATTTTTTTGAAGGTTCATAAAATAAATGATTCAGTTGGTGTTAATTATAAAATCCATAAATAAATAAATAAATAAATAAATGCGGATTTAGAATTTTATTGAAAATATATTTTGAAAAAAAAAAAAAAAAAACTCAAAATATATTTTGTTAAATTTTAATGTTCATTTTATTATAAATCAGTCAAATGTTTTTCCATTAATAGATTATTTTTAAATATAAAATTTTTATGTTTATCTTTTCCATCAAAGAATTATCAGAATAATTTTTTGTATAAGATGTGGTTGGTGTTTTTTTTTTTTTTTTTACAGAGAATTGAAACTTTAATGATATCTTAGTTTTTTAATTGAAATCTTATTATTAAAAAGGAATTGAAAATAATGTTAATTTTGATATTGACTGAAACGTGGTAATTTTAAAAAAGGAAAGACAAATATTTTTTCATAAAGTCAATATAAATTTGTTTAAAGGCTGAAATAAAGCATCTTTATGATCACAATTAGAAAACATTTTGTTTTGACTTTTTTCAAACCACTTGATCTTTGAATAAAATATTTAATAGAGAATAACAATTTTCACAAGATATTTCAACAATGTTTTATTTTCAATTTTTAATTTAATCAATTTGTCTTGGTGGTTTGGTTGTAGATCATTTACAGAAGACAATTATTTCTTTCATTTTATCATTCAAAAAAGTTGACAAAATCGTTTTTAATACGATCCTAATTTAGTTCTATGAAGATTTCTTAACTGTTTCAGAGATACTTTTTGAGGTGGCTTGAAATAAAATTAGTTGATTTTTTTTTTTTAAAGTTGAACTAAATATTGAACTTTGTTGAAAGAAATGGAAATTTTTGGAAAAATAATAAAAAAAAAAATAAAAAAAAATTTAAAATCAAACATTTTGTTCAGAAAAGTATTTTAATTCACCAAAAGCCATATAATAGGCACCTTCAAGTGCACCTACACCACTGAAACTCCAGCATGATCCACAGTTACATTGATCTTTAACATAAGCAACAGCTCCTCTTTCTTTCCAATTCCAATAATCTGGAACATCAAGTCCTAAACTTTCATATTGAGATTGACCCAAACCAGGTTGAACTGATCCCTTGTGGCCAAGTTTTAATGATGAAAATTCTTCAAAAGTAAGATCACTAAATTGATTCAAACCAACTTGGGTTTTGTTGATTTGAAAAAATCAAAAAAAAAAAAATAAAATAAAAAAAAAAAAAAAAAAAGTATAAAAGAAGAAAAAAAATGTTAAGAATTCATTAAAGAATGTTTGTTGTTTTGAAATTTTTTGTTAGTCTCGGTAAATTCATATAGACTTGGAAATTATTAAAAATTTTTTTAAAACAAAGGTCTTCAAAAAAAAAAAGATCTTTTGACAAAAAGAAAAAGAAAATTCTTTTGGAAAAGGAATTAAGAAAGTGTGAAAAGAAAAATTCACAAACACTAATAAAGATGAATCACCAAATTTTTTTTTTCCAAGTTTGAATAAAAATAAAAAAATTACCGAGTCAAGCAAAAAGAAAACAATAAAAACAAAAGTTTTTAAAAAAAAAAAAAAAGTAAAATCAAAAAAAAAAAAATATATTACGTTTGTATCCTTTGTTTTGAGCATTATGATTTTCGATCATTTCAAGATTGGATTGGAATACTTTTTGTCTGTATGTGTGTTCTTCTTGTGTTTTATAAATTTTTCCAAATTCGCTAGCAAAGGTTGAGAATTTTTTAAAAGAAGCAGAAATAGTAGAAATTTGAGGAGTAATTTTTTTTTCTTCAACATCACCAGAGCATAGTGAAGGAACGTCAAAAACTTTTGAGTCAAGGGTTGTTGAATATTCATAGTAGTCAAGTAAGTAGTTGTCATAGTGAGAGCCAAAGAGAATGTTATAACCATGTAAATGATAACGGACTGGAGTCTTGTCTGTGTCGTCTTTACAGTAAAAGTCATAAGTGTTCACTCTTCCGTATTGTGTTTGGTTCATTTGGTAATGAAGTACTTGCCATCCCCTCACCACGGTGTTACTTAATTTTGTCCAAGTGCTAAGATCTGGGAGAACAGGATGCAAGTCTGTTTCTTCTGTATCAAGAAAGCATTTAGGCTCACTATCGGAGATCCTTAAATGGTAGGCCTTCTTAGCGCCATTGTCAATTAAGTCTGTGTCGATTGCTTTGGTGAAATCCCATGTGTACATGGAGATCCTTTGTTTCTTGGCGTTTCCGTCATAGTTAATGACTAATGGTTCAACAATTCCTCCAGCGGGAATTTGCCAAACAGTTTTAACTTTGTAAGCTGCTGGGTACGCTTCAACAGCTAAGAATTGAAGACAAAATACGAAAAAAATTAAACCTAAAAAGAGTTTCATTTAAAGATAGATTTTTTTGAAAAAATGAATTTTAATTGGGTATGGAAAGAGTTAATTAAAATTTCAACTCATAAATTTAACAAAACACTTGCCTCATTTAAGTGACAATTAAATTATTTTCCAAGCTACCTTTTTCAGTTTTATCGAGAAATTTGTATTTTTCTTATGATTCATTTTTACTTGAAAACTCAATTATGGGTTTCTTTCATCCTAAAATCATAATTTTGTCAAATACTGAATTTTCACAAGTTTTTAATCAAAAAACATAAAAATCTTTTCTACCTTAAAAGTCTAAATTGTTTAAGGTTTACAATCCCTGATATTGGTTAAAACATTATCTGGTGGCTAGTATTGAACGGAATGCCATTTTAGTTGTGAACTGATCCATCTTGAGCTTGCTATTAATTTAATAGTTATTCAAAAATGAAAAATTTTTTGACAATTTATTTTTTTCTTTCTCAAATCAAAATACAAATCGAAGAGTTTAAGATCAATTGACTAGAACTTAAGTTATAAAAAAAATTAATTTTTAGGTTTAAGAAAGATGTTTTTACTTTAAGTTTTGTTTTATTGGCAAGTTTTAATTTTAATTTATCAATATTTTAGGAGATCGAGAATTAGGGAAATGAAAATATCAACTGAAAACTCAAAAACGAAGACAAAATCCTTGTTTAATTACCTATCAATCTAATAGCCTGACACACTTCAATTTGGATTTCTGAAAAAAAAAAAAACAAAATTGTCTATATTTATCTACTATTAAAATGAATACGAAAGCCGACGATCGATCATGAATAAAACCAAAATAATATTATACACTACACCAAATAAAAGATAATTATTTTTCGAATTTTAGGGATTGTAAACATTAAGAGAATAACTAAACAGGAAATGAATAAAAAAGTAAAAAATATTTGAGAAAATGAATGTTTCTCTCTTAAATTCATGTACAAGTTTCAAAGTCTACGATATTCGAATAAACATCAGGGTAATAATTATAATTTTAAATGTCAACATGTGAACTATAAATAAACCAACCTAAAATTTTAAACCCTAAAACCAGCATATTTTTTTTAACCTTTGTAATTTCTTACTTTTCTTTCTCTTTTTCTTGTCTTTAATGTAAAAATATTTTTTTTTTTTTTGACAAAGAAAAACAATCATCATAAACGAATTACCAAACAAATGAGTTCATTTGTAGGGGAATTGAATTACATGTACCTAAAGTGTTTGGATCTATATGTCACCACGACCCAAAAAACACTAAAAATCGAAAACTGATAAAATAATTTCAATTAATACAATTAAAAAATCTAAATGAAAAAATAAAAATAAATAACCATTGTGAAAAAAATTTGGGTCATTAAAAAAAATTGGGTCAGTCAAAAATTTGTTTTGGTTTTTTAAATAGTAAATATTAGCAAAATGATTTTTGATCAAAGTAAAATTTTATGAACAAATCTTACATTTAAGAAAAACCAAAGTCACTATCAATATAAATTTTCAAATTCAATATTATTTCGTTGCATTTTGGCTTTTTAGAATTACTGTGGAACTCTAAAAAACAAAAATTTATATTTAATTGCAAACTTTACTAAAAATGTTAATTTTTTTTTATTAGATTACATTCCAAGATCAAGTTAATCATTGTTTGGGAAGACCAAAAATTAATAACCGTTTTAAATTAAAGTTTGTTTATGGAGATCTAAAGAATTTTAATGGTTTCTGGAATCGTGGTATTTTGTTATTTTAAGGTTTTGATTGTAAAAAATTAGTGGAAAACAATCTCTTCTGAAAAAAATAGCTTTTTTGGAAGATTTTATGTTTCAATTTGGTTTAAAAGGATATTTAAAATTAACTTTGATACATTCATACTATTTAACAAAGATAAATATCTTATTGAATTAATAGATTTTAATATTTCCTCATAAATAGTTATCTTATTTTTAGTAAAGTTTACAATTAAAAATAAATTTTTATATTTTTCGAGTTCCACAGTAATTCTAAAAAGTCAAAATGCAACAATTTAATTTTACTTCTGAAAATTATTATTGATAGTGACTTTGGTTTTTCTTAAATGTAAGATTTGTTCATAAAATTTTACTTTGATCAAAAATCATTTTGCTAATATTTACTATTTAAAAAACCAAAACAAATTTTTGACTGACCCAATTTTTTTTAATAACCCAAAAATTTTTTCACAATGGTAAAGTTTCAATTTAACTTTTTCTTGATAACATTTTTTGCCAAAATCATTAAATTCAAAATGGAAATTATATATATATATATATATATATAAATATAGATAGATCTAGTTTTAACCCATTTACAAAAACAAATTCTAAATTATGGTAATTTTATTTTCACAAAAGGCACTAATTTGGTTTTCAAATTCTTTTTTTTATTTTTAAATGGTAAAATTAAAAAAAAGTTATTTCAAAAAGATAAAATCTCTTAAAAAAACATTCTAATTTAATATATTAACTTATTCTTTGATTTCAAAATTATCTCAGCCCCAATTTTTCAAAAAAAAATAAAAACGTGCACTATAATTTCAAAAAATATTTTTGATATTCAAAAGTTGAGAGTGTTTTTATTCTAAAAAAATTTATCCCGGTAGTTAATTGAATTAAGTTATAAGGTTAGATTTCGAAAAATATTAATCAGAAAAAAATACTGCTTAATTTTATTAAGTACATATTATAAAAAAACTTTATTTTAAAAATTCCAAAATTGAATTTATTTTTTAACATTTTTTCATTTTCTTAGATTTTTTTTTAACCTATTTCATTTGTAAATTTTTTTTTTTATTACAAGATGGGTAGTCACTTGATAAAATCTTGTGATTTTAATGTTATTGAAACAGTAGAAACGATTGAAGAGAAATCCTATTTATTTATCTTATGAATTTTTATTTGGATCTTCAATTGAAGATCAAAAAGGACTTTGTTATTTTTCTCAATAGGGATTTCAGAATTTGGGTTTTGGAAATTTTTCAGAAAATCTATAGATTTTTTAGTTTTATTCCATACCAATATCAACTATCCTTTGGTCTTTATTCTTCTAATTATATCTTTTTTATCTTCAAAGGCCAATAAAAAAAATTGATATTTGAAAAAAAAATGGGTTTCTTTGACAGAAATAAAAGTAAAAAATGATGATTTAAACACTAGAGTTAATTTCTTTGACGTTTTAATTAAAATTTCTTTTCCTTTCGTACCACTTTTACAAAGCAATATCCAAATATTTCACTTTTATAATAGGTTTAGAATATTTTAAATAAGAATTATAATTTTCTTTTAGTAAGCCTATTCTTCTCGAATTATTTGTGAAGGTGATAAAAAATCACTGGATATTTTTAGGATTTAGAATGATAATATCACAGAGAGTGTATACTTATTAGAATGGAAAACACATTTACCTAACATTCATATGTACGTGGGTAGGAAAGTTCCCTTATTTTGGATCCCATTTGTTTGATTGTAAACACACTATGCCTCTTATAACTGTTTGATAAATTATCTTCAGCAATTGGTTTTCTACATCCTGTTTTAGTAATAAAAGTATAAAGTTTTAAAATGGTTTTTACCATAAATATAGAATTAATTTACTTCTGTTGAGATTATGATTTCGGTAATGTTTTTCAAAAAATATTTTTCCATTTCTTTACCTGATTGATGACTTACAAAAAATATATTTGTATAACATTGCCACACAAACAAATAATCTTTTTTTCCATTTCTTGAGAAGATGACCTTAAATTTCAAAATAATTAAAAAACATTTTGAATACTGTTATAACCATCCAATATTTATATTTTATAGCAGTACGGGAAAATGATTTACTTGTGCTTGAATAATAAATGGGAAAAAATGTTCACTTTTCCGTCCCTTTCTTCTTTGAAAAGACCCCTGTAAAGAAATACTCTGGAGAGATCAAGATTAGTGATCCCTTTTTAATTGTTTTTTTCCTTTTTTATTTGATTTTATTGTGGAATGCTTTGAAAACAAAATGAAGGTGTGAGAAGAAAAGGAAATAAAATGCAATTTTATCCCATTTGAATTCCAAGCATCATCAATAATCTTCTTGAAAATTTCTTGTTGTTTTCCCAAACAAATCTCTTCAAATTTCATCTAATGTCCTCAAATGATTTTTTTTTGTAATTTCACGATTTTGCTTCTGATATTTCCAACCTATCTAATTTTCTTATCCTTGTTTATGTTTTGAAGGTTATTTTATTAATTTCTGATCTATTTATTCCAATAGTCTATAAGAGTAATTTTTAACAAAATATGATTGTGTTTTTCTTTCAAAAATTTAAAAACCAATACCACATATAGACACTTTCTTGGTTTGTTAAACTTCAGTCATTTAAAAGTTTCTTCATTTTCACTTTTTGAATTTCCACAACAAAAAATCACATGACTTTCAACAAACTTTTAACCTTTTCAAACTTTCGAGCACTTGAAGACAATTCAAAAACCTTTCAAACACTTTACAATGTGAAATGAGTCATAAAAGTGAAAAGTTTTGTAAAAGTCAGGTGATTTTCTGTGTTGTTACAATAAAAAAGATTTCCATTTTTTTTTGAATATTCTTTCGGCTTTTGCGATGACCTTCTGGCAAAACTTTCGAAACTCCTTTGCTTTCTTTATTTTAGGATCAATTAACAATTTTTACTATTGTGTGGTCGGAGCAGCAGCACAAACAATTGCGATTTCTTTTGACAAACGGAATTTAATTGGGTTAATTCCATGGTATTTATTTTTCACATTTGTTTTCCTTGTTTTTAATAATCCAACCGCAACCTAAACAATTTTCTTGAATATTTTCTAACTCGTATTATTTCAATTATTGACAAAACTCGAACCAAAAATAGGGCAAACGTTGGTAATTTTCATTTTTTTTTTCTTTTCTCCTTTGTCTTTTTTTGTTTCAAATTTCTTCCTTTTGTTTGAAAGTAAATTGTTTGAAATTTTGTTTTTTTGTGGGCAGTCTCCACCATACTTTTCTCAAAATTTGATGGGTGACTTGTTTCAAAAAAGCAAAAAAATTTACTGTTTATAACGTTATGATTTGCACATATAACCAAACAAAAAAATTCACAAAAACAATAATTCTTTTCATTTTAATTTTGGTTTAATTTCCTTTCGTAAGAATTGGGTTGTGTGCTTTTTCGGCTCCATACTCAACGAAATAGAAGATCCACATTTTTTGTTTTTATTTCTTTTTTACTTTGAAAACAGATCAAACCTTTTTCAAAAAATTTTTTTAATTTTTTTTTGAATTTGAAACCTTTTGGTTGTGTTCCAATAATAATCAAGTGGACTGAAATAATTACAACAGACCAAAATTTGTGAATTATCTTTCAAGATTTTTTTACTCATAAAAATGTTAAGCTGATTGAAAAATTTACTTTTTTAATTCAAATGTAGGTTTATTGGAATTCGAATTTCAAGATTCTTGTTTTTGTTCAATTTCAATTCCATATTTCAGCAAAACTTCAATTTATTAAAGCCTTTTCAAAAATTATTTTGTTGTTGAAAAAAAAGAATGAGATCCAATTCTAAGAATCAAACAAATGATCAAAGTTACAGCCCTTTATGGAATTCTAATTACCATCAATTTTTAAAAAATTGTGTGATGCTTTTAGATGAATTTCTTCATCTTATAAACTCTGATTTAAACTAAAAATCAAATCATTTTAATTAAATAAAAAATTTATACTCGCTACACAAAATCTCCTGTTTTTTTTTATCTTATTCACAGCACGATCATGAAAAAATTTTTTCAAAAAAAAAATTAATCAATTACAAATTTGACACTTTTAGATAACTTCACTTATAATAAACATTATTGATAAATCAGAGATCTTGTATCAAAAAATATTTTTAAAGATATTTAACAATTTAAGTTGAAAAATCCAATTTTCCAGGTTCTATTAATATTTTTTTTCAATTTAATAGTAAAAAATTTGGAAACTTTTTTGCTTCTAGCTTTGAGGTCATTTTAATATATTTTAAAAGTATTTTAAATATGATGAATATCTTTCAAATAGGGAATCAATTATTTGGACTATTAAAGAATTATTTGTTCATTTAAATTTGGAAAAAATATTTTTTTTTTTGATTTTCCGTTAGGTTTTCTTGAGTTTTTCTTGAGTTTTTTGTTTATTTGTGAAGTGTTCTAGGTTTTTTTTATTTTTTGAAATAAACAGAAAAGTTTAATAAATTTTGGGTTTATTTCAAAAAGTAAAAAAAACCTAACGAAAACCAGTAGATTTTACAAATAAAACAAAAAACCTCAAGAAAACCTAGGATACTCTCGTTAGGTTTTTTTTAATTTTTGAAATGAACAGAAAATTTAAAGAAAATTTCAGTTTATTCCAAAAAGTAAAAAAAAACGCCGTTAGCTTTTTCAGAATTCAAAAGAATTGGGCAAAACCTTTGATTTTTCTCTATTCTTTTAAATTCTGGAAAAGCTAGGTACTTGACGGGTACTTTTCGTTAAGTTTTCCTTAATTTTTGAAATAAAAAGAAAATTCAAGAAATTTTTGGTTTATTTCAAAAATTAAAAAAAACCGAGCGAAAATCAATAGATTTTCTAAATAAAATAGAAAACTCAACAAAACCTAACCAAAATCAATAGATTTTCGAAATAAAATAGAAAATCTCAAAAAAACCTAGAACACTTATCAAATAAAACAGAAAACCCCAAGAAAACCTTGGCACTAGACGAAAACTTTTAGTTAGGTTTTCCAGAATTCAAAAGATTTGAGTAAAGGCTTTGATTTCTCTCTATTCTTTTGAATTCTGGAAAAGCTAGGCACTCTACGGCAGTTGGCGGACACGGAATATTTATCATCGGTTATTTTTTTTTCGTATTTGAGTTTTTTTTTAGATTATAAGAGTGTTTTCAAAACTATTAGTTATTATCTATTCAAAAAAATATCCTAAAGTTGAATTTAAAGAAAATTCATTGTTACATCCATTTAAAAATTTTTTACCCCAAAATAGACCTTATTTTTCTTGACTAGAGACTTTTAAAAATCTTTGTACTATTAACAACAATAAATACAACAGCCTCAAGATTTATAAGAACTGGAATGTTGATTATGTTGTGAAAAAACTTGATTAACAAGGATGAAAAGATAATTGAAGGAGTAGTTTTGTCTAACTTGGTATTTGAAATTTTATTTTTTCATACTAGTGAAGTGTAAATATGGAATATTGTAAAAAATAGAGTTTTTAGAATATTAGAAATAAATAAAGAGTTTCATGTCTTTACCCAAAATTTGGTAATAGTAAACGAAAGCTCCTGTTTTGATATTTGATCTCAAAGGGATTTTTAATCTAAAATCGTTTGGTAAATACCAATACTTGGTTTGAAAAATGCTTTTTTTTTAAATTGAAAGATTGGCGTCAACCAAAAGATTTTTTGATAAATATTATTATTACTCTATTAAAGATAATCAGATATTATATTTACTATTACGAAATTTTGGGTAAAGACATGAAACTCTTTATTTATCTCTAACATTGTAAAAACTATATTTTTTACAACATTCTTATTTACACTAGTGTATTGAAGAGTGGTTATTCAACAAATTTACTTCCTGTTTATTGTTAGGTTTTCCAGAATTTAAAAGAATTGAGTAAAATCTTTGATTTTTCTCTATTCTTTTGAATTCTGGAAAACCGCTGTTAGCTTTTTTTTAATTTAAGAAATAAAAAGAAAATTTTTGAAATTTTCTTTTAATTTCTTAAATTAAAAAAAAGCTAGGCACTCTACGGCACTCTACCACACCCCCAGAAACTCTAAATTTATTCAGAGTTTTTTATCTTAACTATAATATAGTCAAGATTATAACCCATAGAATAGCTTTTATTAAAAAAGTGATAAAAAAAAAAAATTATTTCTAAACAAAGACAAGAAAAAGTGAAAGAAAGAAATGAAAGAAAGTAAAAAATATAAAGTAAAAAATTGAAAAGTTTAATTTTGCATCCCAAGTGTTGAATGGATTGGTTAGATCGTTCCCTTTTATTACTAAAATTTCTGGATCACCACCATACTTTATTTGAAGAGGTCTAAATATTTAAACCAACTATAGATCAAAATGAAATAGTTTACTTATTAAGTAAATTAGAACTTTATTGATGGGGTACATCTATACAGTGCTGTTTTTTTAAGAATAAGAATTTGTTTTATAATTCTCTTTTGAGTTGGTTTGCTTTTTTTTTTTTAGTTTATTTTATTTTTTTACAAATTTCGTAAGTCTTGTTTTCACAAAATCCCAGTCTAAGATACAGAATCGACAGTAATATCCCAGCCTAAGTACGCTTCAGTTAATTTAAAATCAACGTCAATTGACTTCAGTTCATCCAGTTACTTCAGTTTGTCCAAGATCTAATGATGAACAATTTCGTTTTGTTAAAGATCGATAAAGTTTAGTATAAGATCTAATCATGAACAAGTTTATCAATTCTTTTTAATGATTTTTTATTACTTTTACCACCTCCAAACACCTTTAAAAAAGTGGGGATGAAACGAAGGAACAGAAGGAACCCAAAAAAACTTATAAAAGGGAATATGGAAAAAGTCAAAAGTAAAAAAATCAAATCTCATAACTTTTCAAATGTCTGTAGACAATTTACAAACCCCCCAAACACTTTTAATGGGTAAAAGCTTTGTAATTTTTTGTAGTGCACTTTTTTTGTCCAAAACAAAACCACTATAAAAGTCAATAAAAAAGGTACAATACGGTAAGGATAAAAATGTTTTTTTATACATTACAGCTAAATTCCATTTAAAAAAAATTAAAATTTTGCCTCAAATTCAATAAGAAAGAACCTAATTAATTCGAAAAAAATTTGTTTTTAAATTGACTTTGTGAATAATTGATATTTTGTTCATCTAAATTAATTGTGAGGAAAAAATATCTGGGGAATTGAAATAAAAAATTTCTGTTATTAATTGGAAAAGGACAGTAAAATGTATTCATACATTTTCCATTCTTTCAAAATAAACTATTTTCTGGTCAAAGGTACCCAGTTGTAGTTGATGAATTACATGTGTTTAAATGGTTGGAATATATATTAAAAGAAAAAATACAAATTTGGAAATTTGAAAATTGAGATCATATTTTCTCATTATGCACATTTTTGTTTATTTTTTTCGATTTTTTTTTTGAAACGTCGTTCAGTTGCAAAAAAATTTAATATTGAAGGGTCAATAGCCACTAAGTAAAAGCGTGTTATCCTGAGGTTATACTAAGCTTGAGAATGACTCTAGAAAAATCATATTTTTTTCTATTCACGGGTGTTAAAAATCCGAAATTTTTCATTTTTTAGGTAGCCTAATTCCTAAAACACTTATACAAGGATAGTTTTTTCTTTTATATAATGCGGATTTTAAATATCAACACTATACATTGAAATTAAGATATTCCTAGTAAGTGAGATTTGAAGATATTGTAACCAGGTGATTATTGTGTACTGCCTGTGTTGGAATTTCCTTTGATCTTCAATTGAAAGATCAAAATATGAACCTTGTTGTGTTTTTTTCAATGTGTCTCAAAATTTTGATTTTGAAATTTTTAAGAAAATAAATAGGTTGATTAGATTTCTTTAAGACAGGTATCAACTATTTCCCTGATCTGTATTTTATTCCACTTATTTCTTATTTATTCTTCAAAGGTCAATTATAAATAATAATTGATCATTGAAATTTTTTTCGTACACTTTTACAGAAATAAAGTTTAATATCGAGATTAAAACTCTTAGAAAAACATTTTTAATGCCCAAAAAGAAAAAAATAATCACCAATTTTCACACCTTGAAAAATATCCTATAAAATGAAGATCTGAAATTTTCATATCTTTTAATTAAAGTAATGTCATACTAACAAATAAATTTGATTATTATTAAAAATTAATAAATGGTGAATTACAATTTAGGATATTTAATCAGTTTTATTATAATTGGGTTTAATAAAGATATTTTCAAATAAATTTGACTTGTTTTTTTTGGTAATAGCTTAAATCGATATTTTTTATTGTTCAAGATTACTCTTCAAAACTTATATTCATCGAACTTTATTTAAAAAAAATGAAATAGAGTAAAAAAAAAAAAAGTGAATTAAATCAGTTATTTGTGAAAATTTTGTAATAACACCAAAAAAGGAAACAAAAACACACACATAAATCTTGTTATTTTTGAATAATTTTTTATAAGTTTCGACAGTATGTGATTTGTATATATATATCATATTAAGTAAAAAGATATTTGTATAAAACTTGTTCCTAAAATTAAAAACAAAAAATATATTCTTGGCATAGCTAAAAAAATATTCGAAAATTACCAGATAATTTTACTTATGAATACAAATAAGAAATATAAACGAAAAAAATACATTTGAAATAAAAATGAAATATACCAAAAATCTTTAATGTATACCATTTAAAGAAATATTTAAATTTTATATTTAAAAATACTCATCCCATTTATTGAACATAAATAAAAATATCCTTGTCTTTAATAATAAATAAAAAAATAACAAAAAACAAAAATTAATAGCTTTTGGAAGTGTTTCTAGATCTCTTAATGCATTTTTTTTACAAAATGTAAGTTATAAAATCAGAATGACAGTCACTTGTTTAACATTTTTGATTGGCTTATTGGGGTTAGCATTCTCTTTCTCTTTTTATTTTTCATTAGTTGCAATTATTTTAATTGGATCTGCAACAAGCTTTGGAGAATCCTTCTTACTGGGTTTCATGAAGAATTATTCTGGCATGGTTGATCCTTGGTCCTCGGGTACAGGTGTTGCGGGTGTCGGTGGCACGCTTATCTATTTAGCATTTGTTGCATTAAATTTGACAACTAAGCAAATATTTTTAATTATAATTCCAACAATCTTACTTTATTTTATTGCCTTTTTTTATATCTTTGATCACAAAAGTGGAAATCAAAATAAAAATGATGAGAAAAAAAAATTATTAGACAACACGGATAAAGATGTTGAATCAGATTCCAAATCAGGATCAGGATTAGGATCAGAATCAGAATCAAAAACAAAATTAGATAATTCTGGAATTGAATCAATTTACGAAATAAAAGATGAAAAATTTGACTCTGAAAATAAAAAAATTAATTCCGAAAATCTAATCGACTATAAAATTGATGGTCATGATGGAAACGAAAAAGGAAATGGAAACGAAAAAAAAAACGAAAAAGGGGATGTAAATGAAAATGTAAATGAAAATGTAAATGAAAACGGAAATGAAAATGAAAATGAAAATGAAAATGAAAATGAAAATGAAAATGTAAATGAAAACGGAAATGAAAATGAAAATGAATCTTTAAATGAAAATGGAAACGAACATGGAAACGAACATGGAAACGAAAATGAAAATGAAAATGAGGATCTTATTGAAGACCTACCTGGTGATGAAGATACAGCTTATCCAATAAATGAAAGAACACATTTACTAAATGATTATAAAAAAAAAGAAAAAGGGGATCAAAGTAAGGAAACCGAAATCCAAAGAATTAAAAGATGCTTTAAAATGATTTACAATAGAGGGTTTCAATTATTATTAGTATATTTTTTTGAATATGCAGTATCTGTTGGATGTGCCGATCGATCAGAAGAAAGAAATTTTGAAGATTCAAAAAATTGGTTTATTAGAAATAGTTTTGCTGTTTTAGCATTTACTTATCAGCTTGGCGTGTTTATCTCAAGATCTTCTCTAAGATTTGTAAAAATAAAAAAAATTGAAGTTTTGACAATACTCCAAGGAATTAATTTAGTTTTATGGACATTCCAAGATATATACAAAGTTGCAAATCTTTATATACTAATAATCGCAATGCTCTTTGTAGGGTTGCTTGGCGGCGCAATGTATGTAAATGTTTTCCATTTGGTTTTGAATGATCCAAATATACCAAATAGCTCAGATAGAGAACTCTGTGTAAATTTAATTGCACTCCTCATCACGGTTGGTATTACTATGGGATGTTTGTTTACATTAATTATGGATGCAACTTTATTAAAAAATTCTTAAATTATGGATTGAATAAACTTTTTTTAGTTTTTTTTTTTTGTTTTTTGGAATTATTCTTTTTACTAGACTTCAAAATTTTCCATTTAAGAAGTAAAAATCAGATATCAAATCTTTCAATTTGAAAAAGAAAAAATAACCCTAGAGTCAAATATTTTAGCAAAATGAAAAATTTTTTAAAAATTGTTTATCTAATAATTCAAAAGATCAATCATTGTAAATTAAAAAATTTTAATATTTATAATTGAGAAAATGTCTTTGGTCAAACAATTTTTTTATTATTTTTTGTAATTTATATTTTTCTTTTTCCTTGCATTTAGATATTGTTCTATATACCATTGCTTTTAATTTAAGAAGATCTTAATTTAAAAATTGTATTCATCTAATAATCAAATAAACTAAATTTCATAATAAATGAGATCTTACATTTGAATTTTGAATTGCTTTTGTATCGTTTTGAAGTTTTTCCTCTCAGAATGAAAAGTTTGCAAATAAATCATTTTTTCTCTTTTTTATTTTTTCCACAGTGTTTTGTTAAAATGGAAAATGAAAATGAAAAATTGGGAAGAAGTAACAGATGAATTAATGAAAAAATTGGTTTCAGATATGAAAAAGAGGTTCGATTTAGTTATTGAAATCGAAGGAGAATCGATAAATGGGTTTTTTTAATTTTTTAAATTTTCTATTTTTTATGTAATGTTTCTTTCAAAATAAATGTCCAAATTTTTTTTAACAGTTTTATTTATTTTTTTTTCTTTTATTTTTAGACAAAAAATAAATATCTCCTGAGTAAAGTATTGAATATTAAAATCGAAATTTTTATGTTATAATAGATAACTTCAATTATTGTAAATATTTTTCTTTAAAATTTGATTTTTAATTGGCCAATGGTTTTGAAAGATAGTTTATATTAGATTTTTTCTAATAAATCTACAAATTAGTTATTAATTTATCTTTTTACAAAAATCGAGATTATTATCAATTTGTATTTTTTTACTGAGAATATAAAATATTTCTGATATTATAAAAAATTCATAATACTGTCCAAATTACGATAATTTAAAAAAAAATTGTAATGCTTTGAGAGCAATTTTTGGTTTTAACTAATACTTGTAGAATTAAAAGTCGACAAACTTTAAAAATTATAAAAAATGATGTCTCTGAGGCTTTTTTCTTTATATTTTTTAAAAAGAATACAAGAATATCTTAAATTTTGCGTTGTTAAAGGTATTTGTGGTAATAATTGTAAATTTGTGAAAACTATTTTTTATTCGTGATAAGATCAGAAATTCGCAATCTTAAGTCAAATCCCTGTTGATTTAATTTTCTCTTAAAAAAATCATTGTCATAAATTTCACCAATAATTGTTAGAAAGTCTATTCTTTAATCCCAAGCTATTAGAGGTTTATTTATTCAATCTTTTTTTAAAAAATAAAAAAGAGATTGATTAATTGATTTTTTTCGGTAATACCAAATCTTTTTTTTTATTCCAACAAAAAGATGAAAATTTTTTTATTTTTTTGAGAATAAATCCAACGACGATTGTTTAGAAATATGAAAAATAATAAACTTCATATAACAGCCTATTGTCATAAAAGAAAATCCTGAAAACCCCATAAATTTAAAAAAAAAAAAATGTTACAAAAAATTTTGGGTTCCAGCTTTCAATAGAACGTTTTGTGCAAAATTTCCCGATGTCTTTAGAAAATTAAAATTGTTGATGATAAGATTTTTTACTTGTAAATTTATGAATTTTAACAGAAAATACAACGTCTCGCTTTTCTTGAGCTTAAAGCAGGGTTTAAAAAAAAATTTTTTTTCAAATTTATTTTTTAAAAAATAAATAAGAAAATTAAAAAATAAAAAAAAAAAATAATTAAAAGTGAAAATTTAATTTTAATCTAAAAAATGAAATTTTAGTTTGAGAGGAATAATGTATTAAACCCATAGAATATGTTTTATTTCTATTTATAAATTTGGGACTATTTGACTGTTAAAGAGGTTACCATCTCAAAAGTGTTGTTGTGAACTTTATTTTTTGAAAAAAAAAAAAACAAAAAGAATCTACACAAAACCAAAAAAATGTAAGAAAAAAAATAACTCTTTTGTTTGGAATTAATATGATTTATAAATACAATAGAACAATTCGTGTAACCCAATGATCAAAAATTAGAGTTAATGTGATCTTTTAAAGTTAGAGTTGTTTATTGACAAAGTTTGAAATGATTGTAATTTTTGAGTTGAAGAAAATCTATTAATTTTTCTTTTTCATTTTTTAAGTATCTTAATAAGATGTTCGAGTGCAAGGTTTACAATCCCTGAAATTTGAAAATTGATTATCTTGTGTTGGGTATAGTAACTTGTTAATTTGGTTTTTGGCTAATCAATTATCAGCTTAGTATGGATTTTCATAGTTGTTCAAAATGACAATTTTTGACAATTTTTTTTTTTTTCCAAAATCTGAATCGAAGAGTCTAAGATTAATAGTTTGATAGGTGTTGAAGAATAAATTTTGATTTTTGTGTTGTAGATGAATATTTTGATTGACTTTTTCGTCAATTAACGATCATGAAAAAATTTTCTCAAAAAAAAATTAAATATTTGCTAATTTTGCACTTTTTAATAACTTCAATTAGAATAAACACTATTAGTTAATAAAGGATATTTGATCAAAAAATATTTTTTCAAGATATTTTACAATTTAAATAGGAAAATACAATTTTCCAGTAATATTTTTTTTTGATTTAATAGTAAAAAATTTGGAAATTTTTTTTCTTTTCAGTTAAGAGGTCATTTTGTTATATTTTAATAGTATTTTAAACTTATTGAATATCTTCCAAATACCGAATCAATTATTTTTACTATTAAAGAATTATTTGTACTTTTAAATTGGAAAAAATATTTTTTCTGTTGATTTTCCGTTAGGTTTTTTTTTATCTTTTGAAATAAACGGAAAATTTTAAGTAATTTTCGGTTTATTCCAAAAGGTAAAAAAAAAACCTATGACACTCACAATATTTATCATCAGTTTTTTTTTTTCTGTGTTTGATTTTTTTAAAATGATAAGAGTGTTTTCAAAACTATTAGTTATTTTCTCTTCAAAAAAATATCATAAAGCTGAGTTTAAAGAAAATTCATAGTCACATCCATTTAAATTTTTTTACCCCAAAATAGACCTTTTTTTCTTAACTAGAGACTTTTAAAATAATCTTTGTACTATTAACAACAATAAATACAACACCCTCAAGAATTTTAAGAACTTGAAGGTTGTTTATGTTTTGAATAAACTCAATTAACAAGGATGAAATGATAATTGAAATTGTATTTTTGTCTAACTTTTTTTTTTTTCAATTTTATTTTTTCATCCTAGTGTTAACTAAATGAAAAAACAATTTTTTTTTAAAAGCTATAAATAAACTCAAACCAAATTAAAAAATTCAATCAACAACCCACAAATCAGATTTTTATTTGACTGAATTTCCATCCAATTAATCTTAAATTTTTCGATTTGTATTTCGGAAAAAAAAAAAAATGTCAAAAATTGTTATTTTGAACAACTATTAAAAACTCATACCAAGAACAAGATTGATCAGCTAAGAATCAAATTAAAAAATAACTATACCCAACACAAGACAATCGATTTTCAAATTTCAGGAATTGTAAACCTTAAATATCTCCGAATTTCTTTCGAATTTTTCATTAAAAAGTTTACAAAAAATACTTTTTTTCACCCAAATTAGAGATTATTTTGAAGTTCAATCTTTCATATTTTAAAAATTATTGGAGCAACGGTGATTGAACCTATTTGATAAATCAGTTGAGAAGTCCTTAAAAAATATAAAAAAAAATAATTCCAAAGGATGTGAAAATTTTTCTGATTTATTCCGAATTAGATTCTTTTTTAATACCTATTCAAACCAAATTTTCACACAAGCAAATTTTATCCTTTGGCTTTCTATTATAAAGCAAATTCGATTACACCTATCCCTCCTTCATAAAATAAACTTTTTTACAAAAGATAATTGTTAATATGAAATTCAAAGATCAATCATTATTTATTGTGAATTACAAAACAAAAACATCTTTTAAAAATTTTCAAAACAAGCGATACTTCCAATTATTATAAGAACTGTAAGTCCGTTTCATAAAGTAGATTTTAGGAAAAATTGCTTACATTATTGGAAGAAATCTGAAAGCTATTTTTCAATTTGCAAATGTTTGTTTGTGAATAAAACTCAAGAAACGAGAAGACACACAAACAAAGGAATGAAAGAAAATTTAACTCCCTTCAAAAAGAGGAAAAATAAGTGAAAAAAAAATACAGCAATCTCGAATAAAAAAATGAGAACTCAATTGAACAAAACTATCTCTAATAACACTAATGATGAGTTCAAGATTTGAGAAATTTTTGCTTGAGAAATTAATTTTTGGATTTTTTTATTTGAAAGACAAAGTATTCGTAACTGTAAAAAGATTTTTTGTAGGCTTTTATAAGGAATTCACAGACTACTAACACGACTGTATGGCTAAAAACATTGGTCCTTTTCGGATTGGAAGACTCATTGGTTCCGGGGCAGCAGGGAAAGTGAAGCTTGCGTTCCACAATGAAACAGGGGAAAGAGTAGCGATCAAAATTGTTCATAAAAGAGTGCTGACTTCGACAGATCCAAAAGTCAGTATAGGAAGGGCACGAATTGAGAAGGAAATGTCGACTCTTGAGTTAATGGATCACCCAAATGTCTTGAAATTAATTCGCTCTTTTGAGGCAGACAAATATTTATTCCTTATCACAGAATATTTTGAAAATGGGGATTTGTTTAGCTATATTGAGAATCGCAAAATTGTCGACCACCACCAAGCTCTTGTGTTTTTTCAACAAATCATTTTTGGTTTGGACTACTTACACAACATGAGGATTTGCCATCGGTAATTTCTTAATTTTTAGATCTTTTTTTTTTTTTTTTTTTTTTTTTTTTTTTTTTTTTTTTTGATATAGAAAACAGCTAATTCTAATTCCAAGTTTTTTTCGAGCAAAAAATTAAATACTGTCCCCTTTTTGGAAATAGAAATGCAAAATTAACGAGCGATAAATTTTCTTTTCAAATTTCACAAAAGTAGTAACAAAAACCATGGTTGGGTTTTTGGTTTGTTTTTCAATTACTATTTTACCCTGTTTCTTAGTTCACTTTTTTTTAGAATGTTTTATTCTTCCTTATTCTGTTATTTTGTTGTAAAAAGGATTATTTTTTTTTTTTTTCTTTTCCCAACAAAATTAAAAAGCTTTTGCCCAAAATTGGATCGACAAAACCAATTTTCGAAATTCTATTCAATATTCCCAGACAATAAACAGAAAATTTCAACCTTTTCATCCAAACATAACAAATAAACTGAACATATTTCATCTTTTAAATAAACCGACTTTTTTCAACCTTACCTCGCGTTTTGCTTTTAAGTGCTTTAAAATATTTCACACTATATGGGTCTGGCTTTACAAGAACTCATTTTCTTCCATGATTTGAATATTTGAATTCTATTTTGGTCTTTGTTTTCAAAGGTTGTGAAGAAATAATTGTAAACTATTTTGGTTGATTTCAGATTTGTTCCGTCCTACTAGTAGTATGGCCACCCTCGTCACCGTCAGTTTTCACAAATGTAATTGAATTACAAATGAAATAGATCGAAAAATTAAAGGAAATAATTGTGAGGTTGTTTTTAGAGCCTTTCTATTAGCTTTTTAATTTGATGACAATTCAGAAATGGTAAAGCCTAAATCAAAGAAACTTGAAAAATATTTCAAAGACTTCTTAGTGATCTCTATTTAGACTACAGTATGTGGAATAACCTGTGCTTTTGTGTTTTATTATTTTTCAAAAAAATTAAGGTTTACAGTCCCTGAAATTTGAAAAAAGATTATCTTGTATTTGATATGGCGAACCAATATTAAAATTCATACCAAGCCGATGATAGATTAGCTAAGAACCAAAATAACAAGCTGCCACACCTAGTACAAGATAATCTTTTTTCAAATTTCAGGGATTGTAAACCTTAAGGACTACGTTCCCACCCTTGATTGTGTGGGGCTATTGTGTTATTTCACTTTCGCTTCGCAAAAAAAAATGACAAATCTGAAGAAAATGAACAAAAAAAAAAACATTTTTTGTCATCTTTATCTTTTCACGAAGACTATTTTTCTTTGTTATTCAATGAAAAGGAAAATTGAAAATAACAAAAAAAATAATTGCAAAAAATGGCTTTTGGGGATTTTCAAGTGCATTTCAAATTTGAGAACATTTCAAACCTGTAAAAGCAAATTTAAAAAATATGTAGAACAGCTCTAGAAAATAGTGTGAGTTCTGAAAGTTGAAATGGAAATTCTAAAATACTAAAATCAAAATTTAGCATGATCTAACAAGGTAAAAATTGTGAAAATTGTTGAAATTGTCAAAATTTCACATTTTTTCTAAAAGAAATTCTCCTTGGACAAATATTACTTGGGTTAAATAACTCATTCAAGGGTGATTTTAGACATTATTTCACTATTTTCACCTAAAAACGTAGTCCTTAAAGCCCTAGTCATAGTATAAAAGCAAAAAATGCCCATTTTTTGAATCTCTTTTTGAATCCCCTTTTTCAAAAACCCCATGAACAAAAGGATGCCTGGAATGTAAAAATGATTACTATTCAAACCTAGCCAAATACTTGGTTCAAAACTATTGCTTAAATATATTCCTAAAAAGTTAATTTAAAAAAAAATGACAAAAAAAAAATGACCATTTTTTGCTTTTATACTGGAGATAGTGCTTTAAATGTTGTTTTCGACAATTTGTAGAAATAATTGGTGTTTTTCAGATTTTGCTTTGTGGGCTGGATTGAAATAATTGCGTTTTTATTTATCTATGAAAACCTTCTTTGGTGACATTGTGGTGTTTAAAATTTACCCTTTCTTGGGTGTTTTATCTTATCGAAAGGAGAATTTTTAGAAAAAAAGTTCTTGGATTTTTTTTTTTTTTATTATTTAACGGAGGAGTTTTTAATCCTCTTATTTGCCCGAATTCCTAAATTATGATTTAGGAATTTTGTTAAAGACTCAAAAATAAATTTATTACCCACTAAGGCTAATAAATACGATGAATCTCTTTTTCTAATAATATCAAAAATAGTAATAATATTATTTTTTAATATATTAGAGATGTTAAATTTTTTTAATTCAGATATCCAGATTTTACGATTATTTTCATAGGCTGGGCAGTTCCAGAGAAAATGATCCAAATCTTCAATGATATCTTTTTTTTTTGATTTTTTGCATAATTTACAGTATTTTGATTTGTCCTTGTTCATAACATAAGAATATCTGTTGTTATTCATTCGATCGCGAGGAAATATGCATATTATTTTTTAACCACTCGAGAACCAAAATTGGAGATATTTTTTTTTTCTTTCTCTCTAGAAATCGTAATCTTTACACTCAAGCTAAAGCTCTCGTAAAGATTACTATTTCTCTCAAGACAAAAAGAAAAAATATCTCCAATTTTGGTTCTCGAGTGGTTAAAAAATAATATGCAGATTGGAGGAGCAAGAGAGTGGTGAATACCATAAGATATTTTATTGAATTCAGCCAAAAAATGTGAAAATCAAGACAAAACGAATAACAGCCAAGAAACAAATAGTAAAATTAAGATGGATTATTGTTTTTTCTTTTTTTTGTGTCAAATTAAAAATGTAGAACAAAAAAAAAGTTTGTTTGATAATCGAGACAACAGTTGGAAATTGTTAGTTTAACTGTTTCCTGAACTGTTTTAAAAAACATTTTTTGGCACTTCATTTTTCTTTCTTTTGGATTTTGGTTTTATTTTTGACAGTTGTGGAAAGATCATCTTTTTGGACTGTTTTGACTTCTATTTGGTTGAAAATTTTAAAGTGATTTATTTGAACAAAGATCGTTTAAAATTTTCACTTTTGAGATCTTTGGAAAAAATACAAACAAATAAAATTTTAAGTAATTTAAAAAAAATGAAATGTCGATGGAACCAAGATATTTTCAAAAAATATCTAATGAAAACAAAATCAAACAGTAAAGACTTTGGGCAAAGGGTAAAGTATTGGTATCATTTTTTAGGGAATCGGAGAAAGTCGCCAAAAAAAATAGTCAATATATTTTTTTTTTGATTTTAAAAAATAATGTGATCAATAATCCATGAGAAGTTAGCACTATCATAGTACTAATTTTGGAGAGAGAAAAATTCACTCAATATTTTTTTTTTCACATTAGTAAAAAATACTACTTTTTTTGCGAAGAAATAAATATCTATTTAAATAATTTGTAAAATTTCTGAGTTTTAAGATTGAAGTTGAACCCTTCCATTTTAAATATCTTTGTTGTTTGTTAATATTATTTTGAATAGAAATTATTTTTAAATATTTTTGAACTTTCCAACTTGGACTATTTTCCAGTTGTTTAATTCGATATTTCTCAAGTTCAAATTCTAATTCTTTTTAGGGTGTCTGATTGCCAGTTAATATTTTCAAATTTCTGTTCTCTGAATTTGAGATTTTTAGTTATTTCATGAAAATCCAAAAAGGTTAATTTTTGAATTAGTTTAAATCTTCTTTTATATATAGTTATTCTTGCTGAATCTATTTTGGCTTCTGTTTTATATATAATTCTAGGAGAGTGTGGATTTATTAATAAAAAATTTGTTACTTTTTTATTAATCCACACATCTATATCATTGAAATCTTGTTTTGTCAAATCAAATATTTCTAATCCATATAACAATTGACTATGTAAGACCGCTTTAAAAAAATGAATTTTCAATCCATTAGTAAATTTCTTTTGTTGTAAAATATTAGTTATTTTTTTAAAATTGGTTTTAACTTTATCAAGGTTAAATTTTAAATGAGTTTTTTTATCTAACCAAATCCCAAGATATAATATTTCTTTTGGATTGGTAGTTTTTTTTTGTTTTATCATCGTTTGGATTCAAAAAGTTCTTGGATTGATAAAAAGGAAATTGTAACAAATAAATTTTTTTAGATTTTTTTTAAAAAAGTTCATTTTTCAAAATAAAGATTCATCAATGCATGTGTTCAATTTAAAGTCCATGCTTTTTGAAAAAACACAAAATAAATAATTATTACAATACTTTAATAAAAATAATAATCACTACTTTAACAGAAAAAGACTACCATTATTTATTTAGACAACATTTAATTTTTAAAACATAAATAGTTGGAGAACATGGATTATTAAATATGATATAATAAAACCAAAGCCTTTTCTTAGGATTTATTTTGGATATTAGAGACTAAAAACACAATTTCTCCTTTTTTGAGAAATTTTGGATTTTGGTTACTATCGAAAAAATAAGATAATTAAAAATTAAGCAAGATAAATGCAAAGAATAAAAATATTTTCGAAATAATAAAACCATTTTAAATAATGTCTTTGAATAAAGGGATAAGGATTTATTGATATGGGTTGGGTAGGGAACTATCCAATCTGTTAGAGAGAGAATTTTGAAGTGACTAAATTTGAGACTTCCAATTCAAATAGTATCTAGAGATAAAGTAATCAGAAGCATTTGAATCTTAATTTAGTTTTCCTAAAAAAAAAGAAAGAATAAAAAATTAAGAAGCAGTGAAAAAATGATAGAAAGAAAAAAAAGAATGAAGAGTGTAAAAAATAAAGAGGTTTAAAATAAGTTGTTGTTTGAGAGGTGTCTGAAGTATTCTGGGTTGGATGAATTATCATCAGGTTTTATTTAGTTTTAAGTCCCCTTTTCCTAATGGCATGTTGAGTCATGTTGGTCAGAAAGTATTCTATGGTAATATCATAGATTTCTTTTGTGTTCATTTTTCTCAATAATTCATCTGTATTTCTTTTGACTATGATATTATAGTCAAAGTTTTTGATTTTTTTGAGTTGATTTTTCCAGTGCCTTCTGGTTCTCTCATATTTTTCACAGTCTCATATAAAGTGGTCTATATCATCTATTTTTTTCCTACAACATGGGCATATCTTGGATTTTACCCCCTTTTCCCATTTGTATGTATAAGCTATTTCCAATAAAGTGGGGCAAATTTATTTTAAAATATAGCTTTTAAACACAATCTATAAAAAAGCATTTAAACATCCAAAATCATTAACTACCATTTATCGATTCTTGATAATAATTCAATTCGTTTCTTAGTATTGTATTACTTAAATAAAAGATATTAAATTTTCTGATCTCGATTTTATCTGATATTTTTTAGGTGCTAAAATTGGTGTTTATTATTTTCTTTTTGTTTGAAAACCCCGTTTTCATAACTTTTTTAATCACAACAAATTTTCAAATAGAATTGAAAACATATAACTGTATTTTATTGTTTAAAAAATCATTTGTAACCTTTCCATATTTACAGTTTTTTAGAAAAATTGGTCGTACATTGTTTTCACCAAAAAAAGTATGGATTTTTTTTTCATTTTTTGAAAATATTTCATCCAACTTATTTTCAAATAAATACCTTAGCCATTTATTCAATTGGTATTAATATTAAACTTAATTTGGTATCATCAATTAATGAATACTACCACTAACAAAGACTATTTTTTATGAAATGTAAAAAAAAATGCCCCACTTTTTTGGAAATACCTTATCTATTCAGCCCATTACAAAAGGACTTTAATTTGAATAGTGTAGTTGATGAGTTCCAGTTTAGGTAGGGCTGTTTTTCGTTGAAGCCTTCTGGAAATTGGGTGATTTTGATGTATCTTTTCAATTTCCAGTTTTCTTCGCCTTGGGATGAGTTGACTTTGTCTTGTATTGATTTGATGTGGATTTGGTGGAGTTTTTTTTATTATTTTTCCTTTCTCCATGTTTTCTCAATCAATATTGCCGATTTCCTCCATTTTTAGGTCTTCTGCTAGGTTGAATAAAGGGATAATGTACTCGGTTATTTGATCAACAATTTTTTTGTTTCTCTAAATGATTTCAGATTCTACACTTCAACACAAAATTGAATTTAATTAAAACATATTTTTAAATTTGAAAAAAAAAAAATTATTTTTCAATAATACACAAAGCGACTCTTATGATTCAAATATTCACTAAATTTGAAAAAATTCAATACTGTTGGTCAAAATAATTACTAAATTGGATAACAAAATATATGCTATCTTCAGCCTTCAAAAAACTAAAAAGAAAAAAAAAAAATACAAATATTAGTATATGCAATTTACGAAATATTTACTTTCAATATTTATTTATATTTTGGGATTTTTATTTTTATTTTATATTAATTATAGAGATTTAAAACCAGAAAACTTGCTATTAGATAATAATTTCAATTTAAAAATTGCTGATTTTGGTATGTGCCATCTTTTAAAAAAAGATGAACTTGTAACTTCCTTTTGTGGATCAACACATTATGCTGCACCAGAAGTTATTTCAGTAAACCATTAATTTTTAAATATTTTTCAAAAATTTTTTTATTAAACTTTCAAGTTCTAATAATTAAACCACTTTTATCTAATAATAATAAATTATAAATAAAATACAAATAAATTATAAATAAAAATCAAATAAATTATAAATAAAATATAAATAAAAAAATAAACAAAAACTTGAATAAAAAATTAAATAATTAATTAATGGATTTCAGAGAATTAATTTTGATGGTAGAAAAGCTGATGTCTGGAGCTGTGGAGTTATTTTATATTTATTATTATGCGGGAGGTTTCCATTTTCATCTCAAAATCCAAAAAGATTATTTGAAAAGGTTAAAAGTGGACATTTTACATTCCCGAAGAGCATTACTTTACCCGAAAGAGATTTAATCCAAAAAATGTTGACTGTTGATCCCAAAAGAAGAATAAGTATTAAAGAGATCAAGAATCATGAATGGTTTAAATCCAATTTACCAGAAAAAATGGTTTTGCCAAAAGTGAAACCATTAGATAACATGCGGGTCGGTAAGCAATTCAAAGCAATAGATTTAGATATCTTAAAAAAAATGAAATTTTTAGGTTCTCGTTATACCATTGAAGAATTGAAATTATTTGTAGCGAACGAGAGAGAAAGCTTAGAAAAGACGCTGTATTATCTATATTTAAAGATGAAACAAAAAAGAAAAAGATTATGGAAAAAAATTACAAAACAAATTAGCCATAATAAGAAACATTTCCAATTCAATCACAAAAAAGAGAAAGATAATAAAAAGAAGGATCTTTATAAAAAAAAAAAAATAAAAAGTTTAAACAATTCACCAGTGAAAAAAAAAGAAAAAAAAAAAAGAGCAAAATCCACACACGAAAGAATGAACCTCAAAAATGAACAAACAGAAAAAATACAAAACAAAAAAAAGAATAAAAATAAAAAAGAAACTTCGAATACTTTTAAAGAAACTAGAATTAAAAATAAAAATAATAACAAATCTATGCAAATGATAAGTTCTGAAAAATCTAGAAAATTAGAAAAAAAAAAAAATTCAAATTCAACAATAACGAATGGAAATGGAAATGGAAATGGAAATGGGAATGGGAACGGGAATGGGAATGGAAATGGGAAGGAGAATGGGAACGGAAATGGAAAGGGGAATGTAAACGAAAAGGGGAATGGAAATGGAAATGGAAAGGGAGATATTAATAATCAACCAAAAAACAAAATAAGAAAAATTAATTTAATAAAAAATCAGAATACAAATGGTGATAATGCCAATGACCAAAATATCCAGACTTTACCAATCGTTCCGTTTCTACCAATTGATGAAAATAACAATAAAACCAATATTAAAAAGGTCAAAATAAAACATTCAAAACCAAGTCAAACCCCACCACCAACTTTTAATAATCAGGAATCTTCAACCAAAATTGATAAAAGTCAACTTAAAAGATACCAGTCAACAGGAAACAACCTAAACCAAATTGTAAACCAACCAAAGTTTTTGAACTTTTTGTTTCATCAAAATAATCAAAATAATACAAATGTGATGAAGGAGCAAAAAAATATCAAAAACATACTTTTTAAAAATAAAGAAAACCCAAACGATTCGCATCAGAAAAAAAAAATGAAAATCAAAAAAAGCCATTCTTCATTTAAACAAAAAAAATTCTTTTCTGAAAATCAACAATTAATTTATGATCCTAAATTAAATTTAAAAAATATGATGAAAAAAAAAAAAATTAAAATAAATCATAAACAAAATGAAATTTCTTTAAAATCGAGAAAGTCACTATTTAATATAATTGTAAAAATACAAAATTACTTGACTCTATTAGAATTTAAATGGAGATTTCCCAATTTTTTTTTAATATTCGCTTCAAATCAAGAATTAAAAATTAAAATTCATATAGTTGAACAATCCCATTCGAAAAAATTAATAAAATTTACATCAAAATCAGGCGAATTTGAGCTTTTCCAAAATATTATTGCCAATATATTAAAGTTTTTGAAAATTTAAAATATTCAGCATTTTTTTTTTTTTTTTTTTTTTTTTTTTTTATATATAAAATAAATATCCTAATGAATTAACTTTCTTTTCGTTTTTTTCTGTTTTTGAATTTTTTTTTTAAAGATTCAAAGTTTTTTGTCGAAATTTATAAAGCCATTTCGAAGAAAGTGGGGCAAATTTATTTTTAAAAAATATATTTATTAAACCCAATCTTTAAAAAGGTATTTAAATATACAAAATCATTAACCGCCATTTATTGATTCTTGATAATAATTCAATTTGTTTATTAGTATTGTATTACATAAATAAAAGATATTAAATTTTCTCATCTCGATTTTATTTGATATTTTAAAGTGGAAAATTTGGTGTTTATTATTTTCTTTTTGATCGAAAAAATCTTTTTCATAACTTGTTTAATCTCAACAAATTTTCCAATAGAATAGAAAACATATAACTGCATTTTATTATTGAAAAAAAAACATTTGTACTCTTTCCATATTTCCAATTTTTTATTCAAATTGTTTTTACATTGTTATCACCAACAACAGTGTTATTATTTTTTTTTTTTCATTGTTTAGAAAGATTTCAACCAACATATTTTAAAATAAATACCTTAGTGATTGATTCGATTGGTATTATATTCAATTTAATTTGGTATTATCAATTAACGAATACCTTCACTAACAAAGATGATTTTTTATAAAATGTAAAAAAAAAAATGTTCCACTTTTTTGGTAAAAAATTCTAAGGTTATACGTCTACTCCAATATTTTTGATAGCAATTTTCAAAAAAAAATTTTTAAAAAAAATTTCAAAAATATCTCTATATATAAACCCCATTTCAAAAATATTGCATCATCTGTAATAAAAAAATGAAAAATAAATATTTCCTTTATTGTTCATGAACATCTAATAGATAAATATGATTAATAATTCAATATTAAATCATTTTAAAAATATAAAGTCTGGATATTTTGAAAATTAGAAGAAGATAAAACCAAAATCCAAAAAAAAATCCAGTGCTAATTTACGAAGAGCCTTAGATAGTTATTATTAACGATATTTCACTAGAAAAAGTTTAAAATGAAGATATTTTGTTAATAATTAACTACGAATGTTAAAAAGTATAACATTGCCTCAATTTTCATAATGATTTTTGGTCTTTTCGAAGATCTTTTTTTATTTCCCAAATAAATTTCTTAAAAATAAAAAAACAAATAAAAAAAAAAAGAAAAAAGAAAATCAAAAAAAAAAAAAATGAAAAATAAAGAAAAAAGAAAAATAAAAAGTAAAGAAAAGCAAAAATTTGAAAAAACAAAACAAAAATTTGCTAAATTTGAAAAAATGATTCTGATCCAAAATTTGAATATATTTTTTTGTTAAGAATATGTGATAAAAAACCAGAGAAATACTTCCATTAACATTATAAAGTGAGTCAAAATTTTTGAAAAGGAACCCTATTCTAAAACTTATATTGTAATATTTTCAGCTATTTAAATTAAAAAAAAATTCAATCTTGTTTTTTTTTTCTTTTTCTATTCTCTATTTATATTTTTTTGTTTAATACTGATAAATTCAAATAAATATCTATTTTTTTGCTTTATTTTCTCTTTTTAAATCTTTTTTTAATCATTTTGAATATAACATTCGAAGGGCTTAAATGCCGAGAAACTTTGTAAAATGATGTCACTTCAAAATATTCTTATTTTTGAGTTTTTTTTAAAGTTGAGCCCCTAGATTATAATTATGGGAATTGAACTAAAATTTCATTAAATAAATATAAATTTATCAGTATTTATTATTCTAGATATATCCATCTTGAAACAATTTATATATTTAATTAAGTCTAATTCTCTATTATAAAATTATTAATATTACTAAAATCGGTGATATTTTTATGCATTAATATCTTGAAAAATTTGAAATTTTAATTGACTGGGAATATTTTTCTCTCTTTTTTTTACACACTCTTTTGTTTGAAATAATTTTTATTTCTTTTTCTTAAAGGAAAATAAGAAAGTTACTTTTCTTAAAATAAAATCAATCAATATTAAAAAAAAATTATTGTTTTCATTAAAAGAATTTGAATAAAAAAATAGTGATCGTATATTCTAAGCATTGAATCATTTTATTTTTTAAAATTAAAAAAAGATTTAATATTCTACCAATACATTTGTAATTTAGAATTTAGCTTTATTTCTAAAAAGTTATTAATGATTACCATAATCCAAATTATATAAAACCATTTGAATCAAAGTTTCCCAGCCATTAATACAAAATTCTTTTTTTTTTTTTTTAATAATCAACAAAAAAAATATTATCTAGAAATAATAGAAATAATAAACTTCAGATTAAAGGCGAAATGATAATAATTCATTAACAATATACCTGAACAAACCATAAATTCCAATTTTAAAAAAATATTTAATTTTTTTTTTTGGACGCATTCATTGGAACGTCTCATACAAAATTTCTCAATTTCTTTTCAAAATTAATAATTTTGACGTTTAGATTTTTAGAATAATAAATATATTCATTTGTAATGAAATTACAAACCTTCACTTTTCTGAAAGTTTAATTTGGATTTTCCAACATTTTTTTTTTCAATAGACTTTTTTCACAAAAAAAAAAAAAAAAAAAAAAAAAAAATACAAAAAAAAAAATATTAAATGTCAAAAAATGAGTTTGATTAATAATCGAAATTTTAGTTTGAGAAGAATAATGAATTTAAACTAATAGAATAAGTTCAATTTATACAATAAAACTGGACCATTTTGACTGGAAAAGATTTTAGATATATAATCAAAGAAATTTTTTTATTAATGTTTCCTTTAAATGTTGATATTTTTAACATTTAAAAAATAATTAAATATGTACAATCTGAGTCACGTATATATATCCTCTCAATTTTGTCTATATCAAACTTTAATTAACCCGAAATACCTTTAAAAGTATGATTTTTACCAACTATACTCTAGCATACCTACCACCCATACAGATAATATCATAATCACACTTACACAAATAGACCTAGAATTGCTATAAAATTACTTGCTACCAGAAAAAGAACTAAAATTCAACCTTATATACATTCTTTAACCTCCCTGTACCCCACATACATTCTAAAAATATCATATTTCGATCTACCTTAAAAATAAAAAATTGCTTCTCAAAAATTTTATTGATATTCCACATTAAAAAAAGTTTTTTTAAATATCAATATTCATTTTTTTAAAAAAAATGTGCTGCAGTATCCTAAAATATTCATTTTCTTAAGAAGAGAATTATTTTTATAACAAAAATAGTAAAATTAGAAGAAAAAACAAATAATTTTACTTTTTTTACATTTTTAATAAATTATACCATTATTTCGAGTTATTATATCATTTTGAAATAATTTTTATTTTTCCAAAAATAAAGCATTTTTATTGTAAAATGATTTTTAAAATAATCATCTTAAAACCCAATTGTATAAATCTTGACTGAATACACTATCTATATTTTATAAAGAAGATTAACTTTATTTTAATAAAAGTTACCTAAATTTTTTTTCAAGATCAATTATTTTTTTTAATGGGATTTTGGGAATAAAAATAAAGAAATAGAATAATATCCACCAGAATATAGTTGATGCCCAGTTTGAAATAAAACCATTAAATCAATAGATTTTCATAAAAAATTGAAAATTTCAAATTCTTGTTGACTCATCAAGAAAAAAAAAAATGTTCATTTTGATCTTCATTTGGTAATCCAAATAAAATTCCAATAGAAATAAATCTAATTTTTCTACAATATTTTCCACAGTTTAAATAATAAAAGAATAACAAGTTTTTACAAGTGACTAATTATCTTATAATGAATAAAAAAAAGTATAACTGAATTAAGTTTAAATAAAAAATCGAAAAGAAACAATGGAAAAAAAGTAAAAATGTGAAAAATGATTTCAATTGAAAATTCCCAAGTAAAATATTTTTTTTTTTGAATATCAATATAAAACATCTAAAAACATGTAATTTACCCACTATAACTGGATCACTTTGACTATAAAAAGATATATATATATATATATCTAGAAAATATTCTTAGTTGTAACTTCCAAGAACTTTAAAATCATTTTAATCGAATTTTAAATAATATTTTTTCAATAATTTTTTTTTTTCATGATTATTAAAAAAAAAATTAATATTGTTGATTCTTTCACTATTTGTGTTTTTTTTTTAAAAACAAAACTATTTTTAATTTAGTATTTCTTTTTTCAAGGTAATATTTTTGAAATAAATCGTGTATATATAATAAAACTGAAGATCAATTCAAAAGTAACTGCCCTTTTCTTGAAAAATAACCCATTAAAAGATCAAATATATACACTATAAACATTAAGTAGACATGATATACTGATTTATTAAATCATTATTAATAAAAAATAAAATTTATAAATAAAGTATCAAATGCAAAACAATTTCCCAAAAATATAAAAGATCCCGACCCCCGAAAAAAAACATAAAATATTTATATAAAATCAATCAATTATGAAAATATGTAAAAAAATTCAAAAAATCAAAAAGTTCTCCTTCAAAATTGATTTGAATTTAGGTATACTACTGGACATGAATATAATGTTGACTTGAACAAGAATAAAAAAAAGCATGGATTATATTTAGAAACACCAATTATAGTCATTGGTAAGACATCATTTTGATCGCTGTATTGAATTATTGAAATTTGAAAAAACTAATTATTTATACCACATACACACTGGTATAAACGTTCAGACAAGTTTGTTGATAAAATCTTTATATTATATGGATCAACAGACAAAATTCTTATTCAAAAAAGACAATCCCCTCCGAAATAATAAATTAAACACAACAAAAATATTATAATCGATATAAATCTTTTCAAGACTTTTACGAACTTTTATATTGACATTCTGCAAGATTTGAGTCTCTGATATTCGATCTTATTTTTTCAAATTTCAAATACATGATACAAACTTTTATAAGCCTAAAAAAAGGGTAAAAAATAATAATTAACCAAAGATAGTATTTTGAATTTAAATTGAAATTTTTAAAAGTTATCTAAAAGAAAAAATATTTGTTAACCTTTAAAAAACCTGAACCTCTTTTTTTAAAAACACAAAAGTGGAAAATTGTTAAAATTACATGCTTTTAAAAGTTTGAATTTGAAAAAATTGTAAATTAAAAGTTGTTGAATTGTGATCTTGTATTCTACTTTCCAAATTTGGAACAATTTCAAAAAAAACAAAAGCGTTTTTTAGTGAAAAAAAGTGACTATAATTTTTGCTTTTGTTTTTAAAAATTTTTATCCAATTATTTTCATTAATCTAACAAAATTATTGTCAATTTCAGCAATGAAAAAATCAAAACTTTTACTATAATAACCCGACTCTCTCTAGAATTTGGAAAAACAGTTTTTTTCAGAATGGTATTTGATATATTAAGACCACCAAGTGTTTGTGTAAAGTTTGAAATAAAGCTCTTGAAAAAATAGTTTTTCAAATTTTAGCTTTATGTTTCATTTCTTTGAAAATGATTTCTCTGAGTGAACAAACAGAAAATTGTTTTCGATTTATTGACGCATTATAAGATCGTTTTACTTTCTCTGAGGAAATTCGTCTGATCATTCTTCGGGGGTAAAATAGTGAAAAATTATCCATTTTTTGTTTTTTTTTAACTGGAATGTCCGATAAAAAATTGAAAAAAATTCTACAGGAAGTACCTGTTAATCTAAAAAGCATTGTGGCAAACGAAAAATTTGAATCATCACTAAAAATGAGGGGGGTACCTGTTATGGACTTGTAAGTTACCACAGACTATTTCAAACAAAAAAGAAAAGAAAAAAACCCAAAAGCACTAGTCATAAAATAGCTTTACATTTCACACACTAATACTTTTTATTTTCTTTTGTTTCTATAAAAAGTTTTCGAAAAGAAGAGACCTTGGAAGCTGTTATTAAAAGTTTAGTTGAAACCAATTTCGAAGAGTATGAAAACCAATCACAAAAATCTTTTTAAACAAGAAATAAAAAAAAATAACAAATAATAGTTCTTTTTTATTTTTTTTCTAATAATCAAACAACCAAACAATCAAACGTATTGATCTTGAACACCCAAAAGAGACACAAAATTTTATGAACACCTCCACAAACATCTCAGTTCTGAAATTCAACCATTACATGAAATCTTAGCAGAAAAAGATGCTCATATGGCTACACTAATTCAAAGTTATAGTGATCGTCTAGGTATAAAAAACAAAATTTTGTGGAGTCTTTTTTTAAAAAAGCACTTGAAAAAACAGACAACTAAAGTAAACACTTTCAACAATATTCAGACTCCCTTTTTTATTCTGAGAAAACCTATTGATTTCTTTTTCTTTTTCTTTTTCTTTTTCTTCTTCTTCTTCTTCTTTTTCTTTTTATTATAAATGTTAACCTTAAAAAAAAGTTTTATCAATTCTTAAATTCAAAAAAAGGAAAAAAGAGTTTAAAAAACCTAATTCAAAAACCAAAATCAAAAGAATTACTTGAATTTATTAATGAAATGATCAAAATGGAATACTACACTGAAAGAATTACCAAGGGGCACTTTCATAAGGTAATCTAGTCTTTTTTTTTTTTTTCTTTGTTATGTCGAAAATCTGAAAGATTTTTTTAATATTTCGTACAATTTTTTCTGAATAAATTTAACAAAAAATATTGTTGACACTCTTTTTACTTTTTGGTTTGATTTCCCATTTTCAATTTTCCTCAAAGAACCATCAAGAATTGCTTTTTTTATTGTCATCTTTGTTCGATTAATCCTATTTTAAGGACTATCAGAATTTCATGGTCAGAGGATATTAATTTTATGAGTAACAACATATTTGTTGACTTGAAAGAATTTTGAGTTAAGAGATCTTGTTAAAATTTAAAATTTAGTGTTTTTACGAAATTTTGGCTTTTATAGTAAACTATTTCCACTCAGCAAATTCAAAGTTTTATTGAAAAGGTTCGAAAATCACAATTTCAGTATAAAAAGACCACTTGAGTTTCTTTTTAATTACATTATAGAGCTTTGGGCGGGGGTATAAATTATACTCGAAAATATTTGGATCATACCTGAATCAAAAATTTTACAAAAAAAAGATTTTAAATTTCTCTTGTTTTGTTGTAATTTCTACAATTTTTTCTTCAATTCAGCTATTTTAAACTAATGTGTTATAATAGTTTTATCATTGGCACTCCAACAGTCTAATACAACCCTTTAAACTTTTTTCGGTAACACTTTAGAAAACCTTACTGTCCTCACCTTTGAAAAATAGTTGTATATAGTTTTTTTAATTATTATTTACAAATCATTAAAAAAAAAAATTGAAAAATAATAATATTACGAAATGGAAAAATAGTAATAACACTTTATTTTAAGCATGATATGGAATATAATCGAGTTTCGTTGAAATTTCAGAAAAAAAAATATGAAAATTCAATTCCCCCCCAAGAATAGCAAATTAAAATTAATGGGTATTAGGAACCTTGATAAATTTATCAAAAGTAGTTTACTAAAAGGCAAAAAATTTTGAAAATTTACAAAATTTTTGATTTTCATTTTTTTTTTTTTTTTGATTCAATTCGTGTTATTAATAAAAATGTTGATATAAACAATTATTTTTAAATTAAATTTACAAAAAAAAATGAATCGAAAATTTATTTTTTTCAATTAACAAAAATATTATTTTTGATTTTTTTTTTTGAAATATTAATTTTGATTAAAATGTATATTTTGTAAATTCAACAAAATGAATACCAATTCAGTGAGTATCAACATCATAAAAGCCACTGAAATTGAAATATGTGATAGTTTATAAAAAAAATACATTGGCACTCTTAAGTTCTAGATTCTCCAAAATTTTAAAAAAAAAATGTAAAACTTTAATTTTCCTCATATCTACAATTAAAATTTCAAAAAGAAAAAATTAACAAAAAAAAAACAATTATATTTTGTAAAATTTATTTAATTTTTGTAAAAATGCTATTTTCTTCGAGATATAAAATTAAATATTTCACTTTGCATTTTCAGATTTTATTTATATAATACTTGTATTTATTTGAATATAATTTCAATCGAGAAATATTCTCTCAATCCAAATATTCTATAGTTCTCGAAAAAAAAAAAAAATTAAATAATAATTATTTTTTTTTCAGAATTCTACTTTAGAAAAGAGAATTTGAGATTACATTGATATTTATAATATAAATTTTTATTTAAACGTGTCATATATTTTAAAAAGTAATTCATTTTATTTGGTAATATATTTTTAATATTATTAAACAATTTTTTTGTTTATTGATTAAATTCCTTTTTGTTTTTTTTTTTACCTTTCTTGAAATGTTTTAGTAAGTTATTTATTATTAATAAAATAATAAACCACTTTTCGTTTTTATCTTATGAAATGTAATAATACTTTTCAGATAATTGTATTGAATTTTCATAAATAAAAATATATTCTGATTTTAGAACTTTTAAATTATTATTGGATTTATTTTTAAATTTTTACTTGACTTTAACTCTAAAAAATTACAAAAAATATCCCAATAATAAAATCAAATAAAATAACTTTTTCTATCACTAGCATTAAAAAATAACAATGAAAAAAAAAAGTTAAATAAACCTACTACTTTCATCAACCTTTAATAATAAAGTTTATTTACAATATAATCAAAATTACAAAACTTAAAATTCATCATACTATTGTATTTAATTTTGTTAGTATAACCACCTTTTTTAAAATTCTCCAGTCTACAAAAAAAAAGGGTATTATTTCAGGGTAAAAAATTCCAAATAAACCGAAGGATGAATTTTAGTTTAATTCAACTTGGGGATATTAACTTTGAGAGATAATAACGAATAGTTTTGAAAATGTTGTACTCATCTAATAAAACTGGAATAGAGAAAAAAAAATCCCTTATGACTATTATTGAAAGTTTCCGTCGAGTGCCTTGGTTTTCAAAATTCAAAAGAATAGTGAAAAATCAAAGATTTTACTCAATTCTTTTGAATTCTGGAAAAGCTTATGGCTTTTTTTTTTACTTTTGGAATAAATCGAAAATTTCAAAAATTTTCTATAAATTTCTAAAATTAAAAAAAATCTAACGAAAGTGTCCATAGAGTGCCTAGATTTTTTTTAATTTAAGAAATTAAAAAAAATCTAACGGCAGTTTTCCAGAATTCAAAAGAATCGAGTGAAATCTTTGATTTAACTCCATTCTTTTAAATTTTGGAAAACCTAACGAAAAGTGTCCGTCAAGTGCCTAGGTTTTCCAGAATTAAAAAGAATAAAGTAAAATCAAATGGATTTTACTTTATTCTTTTAAATTCTGGAAAACCTAATGGCGGTTTTTTATACTTTTTGAAATAAACCGAAAATTTTTTAAAATTTTTTGTTTATTACAAAAATTAAAAAAAACCTAACGGAAAATCAAAAAAAAAATATTTTTTTCAATTTATATCAATAAATAATTCTTTAATATTCAAAATAATTGGTTTTACGTTTGAAAGATATTTATCAAATTTCAAATTCTTTTAAAATATATTTTAACCTCTTAACTGAAAAAAAAAAAATATTCAAATTTTTTACTATTAAATTTGAAAAGAATCTTTCTAGAACCTGGAAATTTGGATTTTCGAACCTTAATTGTAAAATTCCTCGAAAAATAACTTTTGATCCAAGATCTTTTATTACCCAATAGTGTTTATTAAACTGAAGTTATCAAAAAGTAAAAAATTAGCAAATGTTTAATTTTTTTTTGAAAAAATTTTTTAATGATCGTCATAACCAATTCAATCTATAAAATCCATTATTTCGTGAATTTATAAAAATACTTTGAGTTCATAATAATTATTTTTTTTGAAAGTGCACTGGATAAATTTATCATTGTTATTTCAATTCTTAATAAATTTTAAAATAAAATGTGTAATTATTTAGAATTGTGAGATTCTATTAAAAAGATTTAAATTAAAAATCATTGTATTGATCTTCACACCAGTGTTAAAAATTATTTCCAATTTATCACTTTAAAACTTTTCAAAATAATCTTAAAAGTTCTAAAATTTGAAAAATAATAAAATGATCCATACAAAGATCTTCAAAAAAACAATTAATTTAGAAAAAGAACTAAAAAGAATGAAATTAAATTAGTGATTAGATCAAAGGATATTTTTCTTTTGGCTTTATGATTGAGTTGACAGATTGGTTGGGTATTTACATAGACAATAATTATCAATTAAAAAATAACCCTTGAATCTCGGCCTATTATGGTATTAGATTAACTAACAATAGAAATACACAGGATAATAGAAATCCTTAAATACATTCTATATTTTTAATTTGCTTTGGGTTAAAGAAATTGCTTGACAAAAGCATTTTTTTAAAAAAAAAACAGTTTAAAACAAAAATATTTCACAAAAAGGTTTAACATAAAATGATAGATCTAAAGATTGTTTAGGTTCTCTCTCTTTTTTTTTTTTTTTATTGATCTAGCAGATACCGTTTCTTTGAATTTTTAGCATAAGTCCAATTAGAGTAAAAGTTTGATACCAAAGGCATTTATTTTAACTTTTTTTCTTAATTTTTAATTAGATCAGAAAACCACCTTGCTTTTTTAGCTGTAGTTTTGTTTGATTTTGAGTATTTAAAGTTTCCTACTTCCTAAAAAAAAAATTATTAATTTTTTTTTCAACCTAAAATTAAATGCCACAACCAAATGTTGAGATAAGAACAAAAGGTAAACCATAAAAATTTTTACAACGTAGATAAAACAATTTAACTTAAAAGTATATCGTGGAGTTAATTTTTCCTGTGAAAAAAAAAAAAAAATAAATTGTGTTTCGATAAATAATTTTAATACTAAAAAGCAACGCGACAACACAACCAAAGTAAAAAAATGTTGTTTTCAAATCATCTTGAAAAAAGTTAAAATCTGAAAATTTTGAGCTTATAGTGGCCACTCCCTTAAAAATAGTAAATACAGTGAGAATCCCAACATTATTTATTTATTTTATTCCAACACTTTAAATATACTTCCAAGACGTCAAATTATAATTTAAAAAAACAAAATTCACTCGATTTTTCAATAAAGAAGACACAAATTAATGAGATAATTTCTATTTTTCATTGCTTTGTAAAGATTTTTTTTATTTTTTCTTAGATTTGTGACGAAACACTATATTTTGGAAAATTGAAATAATTTTTTTTGTTTCTTATTTGGAAAATAATTTTCATTGATAATTGAGTTTATTAAAATTTTTTGGTTCTAATTTATATTTTTCTAGATTGGAATATTGCATAAATTGAAAAAAAAAAAAAAATCACATTATTAATTCTTTTATATTTATTAATCTTAAATTTTATATATTTAATAGTTACTAAGTGAATGCAACTTAAACCAAATAATAATTGATTATTTTAAAAATGGAGAATTTACATCATACAATCCTTTAAAATCAACATTTCTCTTGATTTTCGAGAACATTATAAACACTATTCCACATGAAGAAAATAGTTTATTTACTTCCTTTTTAAATAAAGAGCTTTTTGAACTTTTTGAGATTTTGAAAAATTCAACTAAACCAAAAAGATTTTTATGTGAATCTATAATCAAAATTTTAGATCGCATTGGAACAAAAACAATTGATAATAAACTAAAAAGTATAGCACATGATTTAATCAAATCAATTTATAAAAAAAATATTCTCAATAATTCATCAAATAAAGGTTTACCAAGCACAATTAAAAAGATGAATCTATTTTTTTTTATTTTTATTAGTCAGTTTTTTGAAAAATTTGGTGCTTATGAAAAGAAATATAATAATATATTCTGGAAATATTTACAGGTAAAAAATTTTCATTTCTTTGTTATTCTTTATATATATATATATATATATATATATTTATATTTATATATATATTTATAAATCCCATATATCATTATGGAATAAATATTTAATTTTTTAAATTTTTTATTTTATTTATTATTATTATTATTATTTATTTTTATTTAATTAATTTTATTTTTTCTTTTGTTTTTCATTTATTTAGGATTATTTTTTCAAGTATCCAAATCACCCACAAATATATACTAGATATTTTCGATTTATTAAAAATTGTTTTCAAATTAAAGATCAAACAAATGATTTATTATTTTCTTCAGATCTTTTAAAACTGGCAATCATAAAATTCAAATCAATTAACAAGAAAAATGATTTGGATTTATTTTCTAATGAAATGTTTAACATCATTGAACTTCTGAAATTATTCATAAACAATATAAAATTACAAAATCGAAAATTGCCAAAAGGTAATATTTTTTCTATAATAGTTTACTCTTTTTTTATTTTTTTAATATAATTATTACTAAAATTAAAAATTTTTGCATTTTCTCAAAAATAATTTTTATTTTTTTGACAATCATTAGATATGATCCAAATTGAAAAGTTTATTCAAGAAAAATGTCCAATAGAACCACAAGAAACTGTAAGCTAAAATTTAAATTAATTTTTTTTTGAAATCACTATATTTCCATTTTCAGACAAAATTCACTCCCTAATTAATATACCACCCAAATTATTTTATATACAACCCTATTAAATTTATAGTTGGAATATTATACCGTGTTTAATAAATGCAATGAATATGAATTACCAGATATAAATGATATATTTTTTAATATGGATTAATCAAAATTTTTATTTTATTATATATTTTATTACTTTTTGTTCAATTCTAACCCCGTTTCCACTCAATTTATTTATTCATGGGAAATTCAATTTTTTTTATTAAATTTATACATAATTTTCAAAAACAGTAAAAGACAGAATATAAATTTAAATAGTATCTTTGATCATTAATTTGAAATAAATAAAAATCTAATCCAATTATTTTAATTTTTTACTCAAATATTGATCCTGTTTTTTTTTACTAATTAGAAATAAATTAAATATTTTTTAAAAAGAATTAATTAATTTCAAATTAAAAATTCATTTTTTGGGAGTTTCATTAGTAAAATTAAAAGTTTTTCAGAGTTTTAATGCTTAGTAAAATTTTATAAAATCTCCTTTAATGTAAAAAGTAGGTAAACTTATCCAAAAAAAAAAATAATAATATTTTTTAGCGAAATCTTGCCACAATTAACAAAAAAATATCAAAAGTTTTGAAAATAGATATTAAATATTTTTTGAATAAAAAATCTCTAAATTGAGATTCCTTTAAACCATTTTTCTTTAATTGTTTTTGATTTGGTAAAAGATATTGCAAAATAAAAAAAAAAAAAATGAATAAATACTTCGAGTCCTCAAAAAGTGCGTAATCAACGTCTTATAAGATATCACCAAAAGTACTTTATTTGGCTGTATAATAAATTTATAAACACCTCATATTTTTTTCATTAAAAAAATTTTTTTTGAAGATTTTGGAAAAAAATCTTATCTCAATATTTTCAAATTAAGGTGCATTTTTTGGAATTTTTTTTTTTTACAAAAATTATCATTTTACTAGTATCTAAATTTTGAGTTTTAAGGGTCTAGTCATTTACCGTGAAAAGGCACCATACTCAAGGGGTGACCTGAGACCAAAAAGGGTATTGTGAAATAGTCCTTCTTTTGGTTGACAAAATTCAAATAACAAAAAAAAAAAATTCCATAGGATCTCTTTGACAAAAAATTCAACGAAGAAAAAGAATTCTCAATTTCAAAAAATCAAAATTTAAAAAAAAAAATTCATCTTTTCTCATTTTCTTTCAAAAGAGGTTAAATTTCTTTAATTTAAAGCAAATTGATTTCTTGTATTTCGCAATCAATTTTATTCTATTTAGTCTGATTTGTGGTTATTTTAAAACCCTCTAAATTTGACCAAGTAAGGATTAGGTAATATTCTTTCAATAAAAATAACTCATTTGAAAAAAGAAAAAAAAGAAAAAAAAAGTCACCAAGATCTCAAAAAGTGCCAAAGAGCGACACTTCAAAACTGACATAGTTGTTTTCAGAATTGTAATTCACGGCCATTCTAATTGGAAATTGAGTGTCGCTCTTTGGTGCTTTTTTCTAAAAATGTCCTCATTTTTAGTTGTTGATTTTTGGAGATCGATCATACATCATAGGTTGGTTGGTTTTTGATTGGTGTTAGGTCCTCAATAAAATTACTAAAAAGTTTTTTTCCATTTCAGAATAAAAAATTTCACCGTAATGACTCTACCCTTAAGTTCGGATTTTTTTTCGCCTAATTTTAGTTGTAATTTTGTTTCTTAAAAGTGAAATTGACTGTATAATTATTATTATTTGGGTTGTATTTTATCTTGTGTTTGAAATATTTATCATTTATTTATGATTTTTTTCCAACTTTTTGAATTATTTCATTTTTTTAATCTTTTTTTAATGATTTTTACTTTAAATTTTTTTTTTGAACACTAGTAAAGGTTCAGTAATTTTTTTAGGTGCTTCAAAAAAGGAAAAAGTAGAAGAAAATAAAAAATTTGTAAAAAAATAAAAAAAGCAAAATATTTTTACAAAGTGGTAATTTTCAAAATTGAAATTATGTTTTAACAATTTGTTAAACAATTGGTATTCATGTGATTTTAAAAAACAATTAATAATTTTTTTTTTTTTTTTTTGGTCAATTAACTAATAATTTTAATTCTTGTTGTTCATTAAGACAATTTTACAATTTTTAGAATGTTTGTTGGTTCACTTTTTATTTCTGAATTTCCAAATAAAAATAATTAGATTCTAATAGAGTAATTCCCAAATACTCAGTTTTTGAAAAATTGATATATAGTCAGTTCCGCTTTTAAGGTACAAGCTTTAAAGGAAATTTAAGCCATAAAAACCCTCAAATTAAGGCACAAAATTCAGATTCTAGTAAAATAATTTGTAAAAAAAAATTCCAAATTTTGTACCTAATTTGAGATTGTTTTGTGCCTTAAATTTGAGGTGATTGTAAGGTTTTTTTTTTACTTATTGAAATGAAAACGAAATTTTTTGGATTTATGATTTATTTTGATGACTCTGAAGCGGCTGGTTGTCTTTTTTAAAAACAAAAAATTAAAAGAATAGAATAAAATCTTTTCTTTTTATTTCTTAAATTTAAAAAAAAAATCATGGTCAGGGTTTACTTGAGTTTTTTTTAAAGAAAAATAAATAAATTTTCGTTAGGTTTACTTTCTTTTTTTTATAAATTTAGAAAATATATAGAGTTTAGTTAGGTTTTTTTGAGTTTGCAAATTTATTTTGAAAATCAGTTGATTTTCCGAAATAAAACAGAAAACCTCAAAAAAACCTAGAACACTTAACAGAAAAAATAGAAAACCACAAGAAAAAACACTGTTAGGTTTTCTATATTTTAAAGAAATTGAGTAAAACATTTGATTTTTACTTTTTCTGTTAAATTCCGTAAAAATAAATATGTTTTTTTTTTGATTCTAGTATTTGATTAGAAAATTAATAAATTTTTAAAACAAAAAAAAAAATTAAAAAAAAACTAAGTACTCAATAAAAAGTGACAGAATTTTACCATGGGTTTATAGGATATGTAAAGATCAGGTTCAAAAAAAGTATCTTAATAGATAAAAATTCTACAATTTGTGATTAATCATTGTTATTCCACAACTAAACTAAATTCCAAAAATAGGGGCCCAAATTTCGAGATCTCGTTCTAGAATCATTGGATTTCAATATGATGTTGGGCAGTTGATTAATGATGTAATTTAAATAAAATTTTCTACTTCATAATTTACTAACCAAACTTTTGACTAAAAAATTGGAAGAAAATAAAAAAAATTTTTCAAACAATCAGATGACAATTTGATTTTTTTTTGTTTGTTAGTTTCTTCAATCGATTAGTTTCAGATGCCAATTTTTCTTCACTGATTTACATTTAATATTTTTACATGATGAAAAATTTCAATTTAATTCTCAATCAAATTACTCTTACAACCGAAAAAAAATTCGATAATATCCAGATGTTGTAAAATTTTGGATGATTTTTTTTAGCCAAATTTTTGTACAAAAAAATGAAATAGATTTTGTTCAACGTTTAAAAATTTTTAAAGAAGACACCTTGTTAGTATTTAATCTTCTGATGATTATCCATCAACTTCTAGTTTATTGATGATTATTTACAGGGTTCCTCATATAATTAGTTTTCCTGAGTATCATTTGAAAAACTGGGCCCTTATTTTTCGAAAGTAGTTTAGAAGAAAATATAATAAATTAATAAAATGGATTATTTTTTGTTTATATTTTTGTTTTTATTTTTTTGTAAAGATAAATAATAAATTGTTTGTGTTTTTTTTGAAACAAACTTTCAATGAAAGATCGTCCATACAAAATAATAATACTCTTCCGGATTTTTTGTTGGTCAACTTGATAAATAATCTGATTTGTTCTCTAATTTTAGAATCATAGTATTTGATGACAAATCGTGTATTTTAAGAGAAATATATTTTTCTTCAAAAATAATTCCTAGATCTTCTAATTTTCACAAATATTTTGTAATAGGTACTTGACTAATATAATCTGCTATTGTGTTTTTTAATTTTTTGTTTTTTTTTTTTTGGTAAATGGGATTAATAACCTATGTGAACGGTTTCTGTACAATTTTTTCAAATGAAAATCTCAATTATTAAAATAGATGTTAACAAATATTGAACCAAAATAATTAGAACGCATTAATTATTATTGGAAATTTGTTTGAAATTTTCAAGAATTTGAAATTTGGGTATTATAATTTTTCACTCTTACATTTTGGAAAAAATTGTTTTTTTTTTTTTCAAAAAATCTTGAACTTGTGATTTTAAGTTGGACGCGAATCCATTTTTAGATTCCTGAAGCAATTTAATTGTTAATATGTATTTTTTTTTTTTTTTGTAATAATTCGATAATTGGATTTAATAATCATTTTCTTTTTTTTTAACTTTTTTCTTTTGCAAACTATCATTTTTCTTTTTTCTTACTCTTTTATCAAGTCTTTTATAAAATTATTTTAATTTTATAATATAGAAACCATATTTTTTTCAAAAACAAAAAAAAAAAAAAAAAAATGCAGGAATAAGTTATTAAAGAACTATTTATCAAATGTTAAATATTATTTAAAGATAATAAAATAACCTCTTAGCTGTGAACTTAGGTTTTTTCAAATTTTTTAATATTTAATTTGAAAAAAATCTTCAATAGAAACTCGAAAATTGGATTTTTAAACTTTATTTATTAAATATCTTGCAAAAAAAATTTTGATCCAAGATCTTTTATTAACCAGTAGTTCTTGTCATAAGGAAAATTATTAAAAAGTGAAATCTTCAGAAAGGTGTTGTCTTTTCTTTCAAATTTTTTTTAATTATCCTATACTGTTGTTAAAATAAAATATTGTGAGTTACTAAGTGGTGTTTCTTTTTTTGAGAACTTTGGCAAATAATTTGATAAACAAAATACCAAAAGCAAATATGATATGAGTTTCTGAAAGTTATCCAAATAAAAAATCAAATTAGAAAATTATCTCCAAAAAAGTAGTTAATTTGAGAGAAAGCTTGTGTGAAATCAAAAGAAAATACTAAATTCAAAAAATTGGTAAAATTAGGAAAAATTTTAAAAAAGATACTTAATTCCTAATTTAAAATTTACTTCAAATATCAAAGTGTTTACCTGCAAAATTGATTTGAATAAAAAGTATAACAACAGATACTGAATGAGATGTTGTATTGGAATTTGAAGAAAAAAAAAAGAACGTGTAAAATTTCCAACAATGATTTTTTTTGAAAAGATTATATACTTTGCTAAAAAAGGAAATCTTTGAAACCCTTTAAATTCTTTTGATTTGAGGAACATAAATTAATAATTTTATCTCAAAGTGTTTAAATTCCCAATGTTTGTACTTTTTTGAAACTCATTTGTGAAGAAATATTCATTTCAAAAATTGGAATAATTTTTTTGTTTTATGATTTAGGAGATTCCAAAAATAATAGAAGAGTTACCAATGATCTTAACAAAAAAAATTATATTTGTAACCAAATAAAAGTGTCTCACTCACCATTTATAATTTGAAATTCCAAATTATTTTTTCTGATTATTTAATTAATCCTGAATCCCTTTTACACTCCACAAATTCTTATTGAATCATATTTTTCAATTAAAAAACCTGTCAATTGCTCTTCAAAACTTTATTCGAACTTTTTGAAATTGGATGAATAAAGAACTTGAATGGTCAGAAGTTTTCCGTACAATAGGGGACTTTAAAACATATGGCTCTCCTTTAAAACTAATCTTATTTACCACCTTACAAATTCCAATCTATTATATCCTATTTCGGCTATTAGTGAAATTTAGATTTAATTTCCAGAGGATCAGATTGTAAATCTTTTTTTAAGCAAATAACCTTTTTCCGCAAATGAGGATTTTTTTTTTTTTTTTTTTTTTTTTTTTTCTTATTCACAAAACCCTAACCTTTTGCTTTTTTTCAAAATACCAAAAACACTTTCGCAACCCCCAATTTAGTTGGACTTCGACTTTTTTATCAGAGGAAAATTTCTCAAAAGGATCTAATTTAATAATTTTTTTTATTTGGTTTTTGGTGTTTGTATTGTTCTTATTTTATGGGCTTTCTGGATGGGCAGTAATCTTTCCTTTTCTTTTTTTTTTTTCTTTTTGATTCTTTCTTATTTATTTGATTTCTTTTTTTATTTTCAAATTTTTGAAACACCAAACACCTTTAGGCTTATGAATTTACTCACCAAAAATTAAGTGTAGTTTGTGCTGTGTCGCTTCCTATTTTGCTTGCTGTTGGGTTCTATTTTTTTTGTTATTGGAGTTATAATAATTGGAGAATAACCCGTAGGTCTTTTATATTTTTTTTTTTTTTTTTTTTTTTTTTTCAAAACAACCAAACAAACCGAAAACTAACTTTTTTTTGTTGACAAACCTAGAAACTTTTTTTCTCTTATTTACTCGATTTTTAGTCCTTTTCGATTTTTTTTTTAATTTTTTTCATTTATGAAATATTACTTGTTTTCTTTCTCTTTTGTTATTTTAATCAGTTCAAGAAAAACAAAACAAAATAACAAACCAACCAAATCTTTTTTTTTTTTGAACTAAAAACATCTTCAACAACAATCTTCCGTTTTACAATGCTTCTAATAGTAATCTATTACAATATTTTTAATTTTTTCGATCTTCAAAAAGAAGTTTTTCAATTTAAACAAAAACCGTGTTTTTTGTGATGAAACTCCGAAAATTATTTTGTTTAATTTTTCAGGGAATAAATTGAATTTAAAATTGTCCGACAAAAAACCTAATGGCTAATATAAATCTTTGAGTCTTTCCAAGCTTTCAAACTCTTTCAGACAATTTATAAAACCTTCCAAACACTTTCCAACACTTTTAAACGGTGAAGAGTGTTGAAAAGTGAAAAGACTTTTAAAACAAAGATTTTTTGTAGTAAACAGTTTAAAGAACTTGTCCTTTTTACTGTTATTACTTCAAATATAAAAAAAAAATTCACTTCCTTTTTTATTGACTGGGGGAACTTTGTTTAAATTTTCAAAATAACTACAACTATTTGAAAAAAGTGAGGACTTTTATGAAAACTATTACCAAGCTTTCCATTTTAAAAAAGTGAATACTTTATCAGAATCAAAACTTTTTGAAAGCTTTCAACTTTATAAAAGTGAGTACTCAACCTTGAAATGCACGGCAGAGGTTGGAGTGGGAAGAAAAGAACCTTTAGAAAAAAAAAAGTACTCACTTTATTAAAAAAAAAATCCTCACTTTATTCAAATAGAAAACTTTCAAAAAGTTTTAATTCTGACAATCTCATAAAAAAAAAAGGTCTTCACTTTATTAAAATTGATGTAATAAAAATAAGTTCTCTCGGTATATTTGAAGAAATCCATTGAAAATCTTAAAAAGTGGTACATTATCTTTGGTTTTACGTGGGAACTCAAAAAGTCAAGTTATAATTCAAAGGCCAAGATGTTGAGATCGAAATTTTATCACAATTTGAAATTCAAATACTAACAGAAAATTAAAATAAATAAATAAAACCAAGATTTGAAGATTAAAATGAAATTTCAAAATGATGAGTTAAATACTTTGCCTTTATTTTTAGTAATAGATTCTTTATTTTACGTTGCTTGTTTTTTAAATTTATTCTTGAAAATAATGGCTACAGTCATTTTAAAAAAGTGTGACTAAACAGCTTTTTGTATATATCCTATAAATAAACGACAAACCACAAACCACAATCGACCTCTTTTTAGAACCACCTTTAAAAAATTTTTTGGTTACACTTTTTTAAAATGACTTTATTTCCAAAAAATTTCTTTTATATCCGATAAATTACTGAATGTTTAATAAGGATCATAAACAACAAAAGTTTTTTTTTTTTTTGTAAGGTAGGACTAATTAAGCTTATAAATCCTTTTTTTTTTTTTTTATTCAATTTTATTTTCAGGTTGAAAACAAATTGATTAATTATAAAAGCTTGTTGATCTTTTTAGGAGAAATTCAAAATAAATAATAATTCAAGATTAAGTCCGAAATTTATCGATATTATTAATAATTATTTAAATGGGAGATACTTATATTTCTTTTAATAAATCTGATTTATTTTGAATTTTGAAAAGAATAAAAAAACAACAAAGTATAAGAAAAGAAATTAGGTTTTTAGGAATAACCAAAATTGATTTTGAATCAACCAATAAAAAAATGAAAATGAAAAAGAAAACAAATTATGTAATTTCCAAACATAAATTCAACAATTGATGATAATTTATTGAAGAAATCAATGATAGAATTTATTTGATAAATTACACATTGGATACTTGCTAAAATATTCAACATAAATGAATAAAAAGATTTTTTTTTAATTTCATTCTTTAAATTTATAAACATATTTTAAGGACTATTCATATTTTAAGGCATATAAGTTTCATTTTGAGATGTAAAAAACATATTCATTGACTTAAAAGAATGCTGAGTAAAGGGATCTTGTTCAAATTTAAACTTTAGGGATTTTTTTTTTCGAATTTGTCAATTTGGTAAAACCCATTTTCACAATTCAAATTCGAAATCTTCCTAAAAAAGATTCAAAAAATCAAAAATTCACATTCTAAATGATTATCCAAATTATTTTCAATCACCACACATTTTACTTCGGGTAGAACAATATACTTGAAAATAATTTGGATAGACCCAGGTATAGCTTCAAGATCAAAAAAAAATTGATTATTATAAATTTAATTTGTCTTGTTTTAAAAATCCTTCAATTTTTTTGATCAATAAATGTTTTGATTCAAAGCCACTCAAAAATCGTAAAATTTTCAATATTTTGACTTTCCTTTAATTGGCATTCTTTTAAATCATTTTTATTGATTTAACGGTATTGTATTTCAATCCCTACGGAGCATAAAATAAGAATAGTTCTTAAGATTTATTAAATATTTTTTCCAATTATTTTCACAAAATTGTAAAATTTTTCGATTTCAGGAAAAAAGTCAAATAAATAGAAGATTTGACGATACCTTTGCTTAAGTCACGATAACGCTTCAAAAATCACGATATTGTAGAAAATTGCGATAATCAATAATATCACAATAAGATGAAAAATCGCGATATTCTATAAAATAACAATAATTGTCTAAAAATCGTGATAAATGCCAAAATATCGTGATAAAAATTAAATCACGATTTAATATTTGATGGCTTTTAGGGATAATTCAGTAATATTTTTACAAAGAAATTTTTTTTGATCAAAAAATAGATCATTTAAAAAAAAGTTATTCTTTTTTAAAAAAACAACAAAAAAGATACTTGATTAAACCAAGGATAAGATCAAGATTTTTATTGTATTTTGATTTGGTTTGGTTCACAGATCGATCTATCTATCTTTTAGATCAACAAACTTAATAAAAAAGGCAAATAAATAGTTTCTCACTCAATCATGGTGTTATAAATTAAGTTGCATAAAAAGGCTTCTAAAACAAATAACACTTGACGTGTTTTTTAAAGAATGTGTACCTGGTTCAAAACATTTTCTTTTATTTAGGAAAGCTGAAAGGAGTTGGATAACTTTTCAAAAGCTTTCTCAACAACCTAGTGACATTACCACCAATTATTAAGATTGCTTGTATATTTGTTGTCTTCTTGTTATTCTTCTACTTCTCATCATATCTTTGTATTGCACCGAAAAGACAACTAGAGTTAAATGTTTTTTTTTTTTAATCGATCACCAATAAAAAGGAAAATTACTCTTTCTTCTTTTTGGTTATTTAACTTGCGAAAGGTAATAACCCCATTTTAAAAAAACACATCTATTTTATATAATAAAGTACATTGTTGAAATGGATGATTATTAGTATGATCAGAAAATTTGTTTGAGAATTTACATTTTGCTAAAAAAAAAATAAAAAGAATAAAATTTTTATTCACCTACAAAAAATACCCTTCCGTTTATAAAAATTTTCTGTCTTCCATACCTTTCAAATACTTGAAGACACTTTTCAACCCTTTCAAACATTTTATCACATTTTTAAAGGGGAAAATCGTTGTAAAATTCTCAAGGCTTTGTAAAATTCTAGAGATTTTGTAAAGGTGATTTCAAAAAAATAATTTTTCATTTATCACGATTTTTATTTTATCCACGATAATGTAGATTATCATGATTTTATGATTTTTAGAGATAACGTAGGACTAATCACGATTTTTTCATATTATCACGAATTTATTGCTAATATCGTGATAATAATATGTTATCATCAAAATCTCTAATATTCTCAGAAATTTATTTAAGTAAACAAACAAACAAGAATCAAAAATCACATTTAGGAATTTATCAGTATTAACAAAGACAAAAAAATAAGGAATGAAGATCTTCATTGAACAAAATCAAATTCTAGAACTATCGATTGCATCTAATAAGAAAAAATTTTTTAAACAAGCCATGTTACTAAATTACTGGGATGAGTGTAAAACAAAAATGCATTTTTGACCTTTTCAAGAAATACCATTGTTAACAAATGAAATGAAACAATAAAAACTGAATATTTTTTAAATTTGAGATAAATTGATTTTAAATAATTCTAATAATTGCATAATTTTTGGAATTTAATTTGTAAAATAACCTGTTCTGTTAATCTTTTAAACTTTAAACACATTTAAAATCAAAAAACTTTTTCTTTTGAGCTGATTAAATAAAAATCGAATAAAAATGACAGAATTAATACAGTTAGGTAAATCAACTAAACTAGTTTACAAAAATTTCGAACCATACCATTTTTTTTTTTTTTTTATAAAAAATCATTAATTTTTATTTTTTTATTCGAATATTTAATTAAAAAACCAGATACTGGATTGTGTCTATAAATTATTAATATAACCCGAATTATAAAAAATCAAATTGAAAATTACAAATTAAAAATTATTTACCAAAATACACAGTGGTTACAATTTTTGAAACAACTATTACCAAAATTTTCTTTTAGAAAAAAATTAAAATAAATATTATTAAAAATTATTTTTGTTTTTGATTAATTCTACAAATTGAAATTTTCATTTCATTGACAAAACCCCTTTGAAATATAATATTTTAATAACTAAAAACAAACTTCTTGTTTGAATGAAAGTAATTTTGAAATAAAGAAAAAAAAAACAAAATGAATAAAAAGGTAAAAAGAATAAAAAAAACGAAAAACTGGAAAAATAAAACACTTTTCTCAATTTTTCTGAAGAGAATATAAATGTATAGAATTCTTTATAATGGAGTTGTTCCAATATTTATGGAATTTCTTTTATTAAAGCATGAGAAAAACAATTAATCTTTTAATTTTAAATTTTTCCAATTTCTTTCTAATTTAATTAATCTATAGCTTTATTAAAAATATTAGTGTTTGTTATTACTCTATTAGTCTTATCAACACAACTTTTAACCCTCTTTTTGCAGGAAATTACTTATTATAATCTTACAGCTACTTTGTTCGGAATAAATTTAATGATTAATTCATCAATTATTTTTAAATGTACTAGTGACCATTTGGTTCCTTTTAAATATGTGCTACTTAATAGATCTCTTCCAAAAAACCAACAAAATAATAATAAACGCAACAAAAATGATGATGATGATGATGATAACGATAATAATAATAATAATGATTTCGATCTTGATAATATTGATCAAGTTAAGAACAATATAAAAAATGACCAAAATAATATTAATTATAAATTTCGAAAGCCGTATTGGAAAACAAAGATAACTTGTATTTATTTATTATCCGTAATAATTTTAATAGTATATTTATTATGTATGCGTTATACTTTAGATATGTCAATCACCGATGGGTTAGCTAATGTTTTTGTCATTATTGTATCAGATTTAGTGGCTTTTCAAACATTAAGAAGAACACAATTTTCAATACCATTGATCTGTTGTTTTATACTTTTCGTTATTAGATCGATTTTAATTATTTTTAACTCAGGGTATATTTAAAATTTTCAAATTACTTTAAATTGTTTTTTCATTCTTATTCTTTGCCTTCTTTTTCTTCTTCTTCTTCTTCTTCTTCTTCTTCTTCTTCTTCTTCTTCTTATTACTATTATTATTATAATTATAATTATTTATTAAAATAGGTATTTATTGTTTGGTCATGGTTTGGTTTTTTTAACCTTATCTTTTTTTATCTTTGATAGAATTGTCAGACAAGAAATTGTTGATCCAACAATTTTAAAACATAAATTTCTGGGGCTTTTAACAAACGACAAAACAATTGGGGAAACTTTTTTTAGATACGGTATATTTAATATATTTATGAAAAAATCTTGGAAATTATTAACTCGATCTCATTTTTTTGAATTCATATTTTTATGTGCTTTTTATGTTCCATACATTTCAACATATACACCCTCTAAGCATGAGAAAACAATTTTTGATATAAAACAAAGATCACTAGGATTAGCTTTTTTGGTAAAAAAATTTTTTTTTTTTTTTTTTTTTTATCTTTCTTAAAAAAAATTTTTGAATATCTTATTGAATAAAGAATTTTTTCTTAATTAAATAAAATCAACATATAAACAAACACACACACACACACACACACAAATTTAAATATATATATATATATATATATATTTCCATATATAAATAGTTATTATCATTATTATATCCAACATTATTTGCTGTAAATAGATTATTATCTATTTCAAAGAAATTTACAAAACAAGTATTTTTGAATGTTTTATTTTCTCTTATTGTAGTAGTCTGCTTTAATCTTTGGGTCTCATTGCAATCAACAAACAAAATTGCACATGAAATTTTTTTCTTAACATATTTGATTATTATAATTTCTCTTTGCCATAATTATATTTGGATCGGGAGAGATTTTGATTTGACAAGAGAAAATTCGTTTAAGAAATCTATAAAATATTTTTTCACATTCAAATTGCCCTTAGCAGAATATTTAATGATCTTTACATTAGTTATTATTCATTCTATTATTATTATTTTGGGATTTAGAATCCATTTATCGACTGGCCACACTTTAATAGGATTTAGTGTATCAATATCTTATGGCATTATTCATTTAGCATTCATTGGGTTCCAAAAATGGATCAAAACAGCCAAAATTGATGGATTTGTGATTTTATGTTCTATTTTATCATTTGCCTATTTAATTGCATATATAATTTATTGTATTTTTCAATACCAATCTATTACATCCGGGCAGTATGATTATATTTTCTCATTTAGCTTAACATTTATTTTACCATTTATTACCATTGGCCTTGGAATAATAACAAAATTCCGAGATGATTTATGGTGTATCACGAAGGAAACATTGATTGGATTTGTTGTTGTCCATTTGATTTCGTTTGTTTATTTGGTATTTCTCATAACTACCTTTAACCAATTAACATTAGGACTATTTTTGATAACGATTAATATTATTGAAATTTACTTCTTCGCAATATTTGTCAAATGGAACCATAACAATTATCATTTGAGTAATAGATCCAAAAAATTAATATTAATTATTATTATACCATATATAGTGGAAATTATTGTTATTGGTATCAAAACTAAATCCTTTTTTATTGCAATATCAATGGTTTTTTTTGCTCTTTTAATTGTCCTATTTATACTTGTTTTCAATAAATTAAGAAATTATAAATTAACAGAATATGTAATGAATATTTATTCCAAATATTTTTTCCCTAGTTTCCGTTTTGATTTTGATAAAAATAATTTGGAAACTTTAAACGAGCCAACACTTTTGCTAATTGCTGGATTATTTGTTGTGTGGATTTGGGGTATTATTTTCTCCCATAGAATAGAAAATTCTCGGGTTGGAATAACAATTTCAATATTTGTTTTAATTTATATGACTATTACTGCTCATTCAAGAATAATAAAAAGTCAACAAATCTTTTCGAATGCAGTAAAATCTTTAGATAATCCTTTAATTATAATTGCCTATTTCCAGGCTTATCGTACTCAGTTTAAATCTAAAAAAAAAATTGCAAACTTTAAAGACGAAAATAGAAAACAAAATAAATATCAAAAAAAGAAAAATGACAACAGTGACTTCAATGACGACGATGACGACGACGATAACGATAATGGAAACGATTTAAAAAACAAATATTTGACGTTTTTAAATAATGATGAAAAGGATAGTGATGATGACAGTTTACAATCCGAGATTGAAAATCCAAAGCCAAAGTCTAATATATCAATATTAAATCAATCGTTTATTAATGAATTTGTTCAAGTTACACAAGGCAATGAATTGAAACAAGAGCAAGATATAGATAAATATCGCAATATCAACGATGATGATAAGGATCATGATGATGATGATGATGATGATGATGATGATGATGATGATGATGATGATGATGAAGATGAAATAAAAAAGGCCTCCATAAAAATTACAAAAATAAATCAAAAAAATCAAAATCAAAGCAAGAAATTAGATTCTACTTCCAATTCAAATTCAAATAAAAAATTTAATTTAAATTCAACTTTAAGCTCAATTCCAAAAAATGAAATAATTGATAATTCATTAATTTCTGATTCAGAAAACAACATTAAGGATAAAGAGAGGCACGTCGATGAGGGAAAAGAGAAAAAGCAATTAACAACACGATCATCTGATAGCAATATCAAAAAAAAGAAAAAAATTGATCTAAATGATGAATTCTCATTAACTGACAAATTTTCATCTGAAACTGAGCATTATAACGAAAATCCAAAAGACGATTCTGAATTGGAATTTGAATATGAAGATGATTTTTTCAGTGAAGACGAATGGATCGATTATGAAGAATTTAGAGATCTCGAAGCCATCGAGTTGATGGGAAACCCAGAAGAAATTAATGAAGTTTTTGAAGGGTTTGAATCAATCAATGATTTAAAATCAGCGGACCTTATTGGAAACAGTTCCATTAAATTAGGATCAAAAAGGGCACAAAAGAAACTGAAAAAAATCGAGGAAAAGGAAGGCCCATACCAAATAAGGAAAAAAAAACGGCTAACCAAATTATTAAAACTGGAAAGGCAGTTAAAGAATCAAGGGTTGATATCATTTAAAACAAAATCTGGCTTGCCATTAACAAAAAAAGAATTGTACATCAAACTAAATGATTTGGTATTGCAAATTCGAGAAGAAACGATCAAAAAAAATAAATTTGAAGCATTATTTAAATTGAATGTAATCACAAGCTCGAGAGTGAAAATTTCGCAGCATGAAAATGATTTAGAAACCTTAATACAGGGGTTTGATTCCAACGCATTAAACGGGTTTTGGAATTGGGAAGAACAGACTATACAGGAATTTGAAAAACGACAAAAGCAATTTTTCGAAGATCGTATGCAAACAGATAAAGCAAATTTCATTGTTGAAAATTTGCCTTTAACGAGAATGAAAAATCTTGTCAAAATGAAAATCGGATCTGGAAACATTAGCGAAGGGAAAGGAAGAGGAGAGGGGGGTGGACGAGGAAGAGGGCGCGGAAGAGGAAGAGGGCGCGGAAGAGGGCGCGGAAGAGGAAGAGGAAGAGGAAGAGGAAGAAGGAGGAGGAAAAAAATCATTATTAAAAAAGGAAAATCCGGGATTTATGAAAAAATTTATGAAATTTGTAAAAATAATAACAATGAATTATATTTGGATGTTGACTTCCCTCCATTAATCAAATCTTTAGTTATTAATCAAAAAAAAAATATACCAAAAAAATTCCAACTTATTAAATTTTGGAAAAGTATAAATGAACTATTACCCGAAAATTATTATTTAGAAAAATTACAGGGAAAAGAAATTATTCCAAAAAAGGGATTCCAATCTGTGGACTTTCAACAAGGAATATTAAGGGATAATTATTTGATCAGTTCTTTATATATGCTGATGACAAAGCCCAACCAATTACGGAAACTATTTATTACAGAAAAGTATTCGGAATATGGCTTTTATGTACTTCGGTTCTATTTGGAGGGCGAATGGGTAGAAGTGCCAGTTGACGATAAGCTGCCAATTAATAAACAAGGGGAATTTGTTTTTTTAAAAAGTAAGCAAAAAGATCAATTCTGGCCTCAAATTATTGAAAAGGCCTTTGCTAAAATATATGGATCCTATCAGGCAATAGAAGGTGGTTCAATTGTTCAAACTTTATCTACACTAACAGGTGGATTTTGTAAGGAGATTTCACTCTATAATACAGATATTTTGGAAGAATTACAATCGGGCCAACTATGGAATAAGATAATTAATTATGTTCGTCGTGGGTTTTTGTTAGGTGCTAGCTCAAATGCCTTAATGAATCAGCAAGGTGGGGAAAATAATGATAACAATAACAACAACAACAACAACAACAACAATAATAATAATAATAATAATGGAATTATTTATAACCAGACTTATCCCATCTTAGATGCACAGACCGTTGATGGCGTAAATTTAATTAAATGTAAAAACTGCTTTGATGCGAAAACGATCTGGGATGGCCCATATTCCCCATATTCTGATGTTTGGAATAAAAGATTGAAAAATAAATTAAATTATCATCCGAAATTGATTCGAAAAAAAGTCATTCTCCAACAACAACAACAAGAAGATATCAATAATAAAAATGACAAAAAAAAAATTAATGAAGAGAACAATAATGATTCTGACTATTCCAATTCCAATGGCATCGAGAAAATAGAAATAGAATTGAATAATAAATCTGATGAAAACATTAAAAAAAACATTAATGATAATGGTAAAGGTAATAGAAATAATAATAATAATAATGATAATGATGATGATGGTGATGATGAAGATGATGAAATTCCAGAAGAATTTTGGATATCTTTTCTAGATTTTAAAAAATATTTTAGAAGAATATATATATGTAGATTATTTGATCAAAACTGGAAATCAATTGTAATTCATGATCAATGGAAAGGTAAAACAGCTGCTGGTTCAACAAATTTTGAAGGATGTGAAAATAATCCACAATTTTTCTTATATGTCACAAAACCAACAAATTGTGTAATCTCGTTATCTCAAGAGGAAACTAGAAACACAAATAGAGGATATTGGTTTATTGGGATCGTACTTGCCAAAAAGGGGGGTAAAAGAATCAAAAATTTATTTGAAGAAGAAGAAGTTGCCTCTTCTGGTGATTTTTTAAAAAATAAAGAAGTCTTTATCGAATTGCTTTTAGACTATTCGCCTCATCCTTATACTCTATTCCCTTCCACGTTTAGGCCTGGGCATGAAGCCAAGTTTACAATCACAATCAGAAGCGATAATCCAGTTAAATTAGAAAAAATAACCAATGAAACCGAATCTGATTAAAATTTCAAATATATATATATATATTATTATTGTATGATCTATTTCTTTTATTTTCAGATTTTATATATTTAATTTATTAATTTTTTAGATCTGATTTCTTTTCTTTATGATTTTTGGGTTTTTATTTTTTAATCATATATTTCACAATATTTTTTTTTTAATTTATAATCAGAAGCAAATCAAGAAGCAAGTTTTATTAATATTCCTAGATTGATTTATTTTTTTGATTTTATGTGATTAATTATAATTCTTTTTGTTTTTTCTTCTTCGTTGAGAAGAAAATTTTAATTATTTTTTTATAAAAGAAAATTTTTTTTTAAAAATAAAAAAGATATTTTTAAAACTGTTTATATTTTGTTTTTAATATTTTTCATCATGAATTTGAAAATTGGATATTGAACATAATATTATTGCTCGTTTAATTGTTTGGTAACTTGGTAGTTTGTAAACTAACTATTTTTCGAATTTAATTTTCTGATTATTTGTTTTTTTTTTTTACTTCAACTCAATTTTGTTAAGGAATATACCAATTTTAGATTTATAACTATAGAAATTCATTTTTTCTTCAAAAGAAATCATAATACACAGGTTAACATGGAAGGAAAGTCAAAATATTACATATTTTAGGATTTTTTAATGGAATTATTTTTTTTTTTACATACTTTCTAAAAATTTCTTAACAAAAAATATTTAAAATTGTTTTTTTATAGCTTCTAATGATATGGTCACTCGGGATTATAGTTAACCATATTTGTATTCTTATCAAGAATCTCTTCTAAGTAACACAAAAATACAAAAGAATTGCTATTTCAGGACTTTTGGTTTACAGATCTTTAGACATGAAATTCTTAAAGGGAAATAGGGGAAAATGCTTTGATCAAAGGGAAACAAATTGAAAAATATCTAAATTTTGCATTATCAATAATTTCTATTGACTTGGCGTTCTTTTTGTCTATTGAATAAAAACCTAAACAATTAAGTAATATTAAATCAATATCAGATTCACATAGTATTAGAAGAATATATAAAACTGATCATGAATTAGATTATTGGATAAAAACTATTGTACGTTTATAAAGAAAGAGAAATAAACTTTTTTTTTAGTCAAAAGAGTCCAATTTTATTGAAACAAACGGAAAATATTCTATAAGTTTAATCCAATATTTTTCTCCTAATGAATTTTTAATTTTGTGATGGGATCATTTTTTCTAATTATGTCAAATTTTTTATTTTTTTTTTTTTCTTGATTGTGATTTTCTATTTTTTTTGAAAAGTCAATTTAAAAAAAAAAAATATTTGAAATTCCAAATTAATTTAAAGAAAATTGAATCTTGTTAATTTCTTATCAAAAAAATACACTTACTTTTAAAAAATCTTATGATAAACAATTTTAATTTTCCAAAGAAATTATATATATATATATATCTGGAACAATAAAAGACCGAAATTTTTCCCTGAATATTTTATTTTTTTCTAAACGTTTATAATTTGTTGAAGCATGTCTTTTTTGAATATCAATTTCCAATAAACCTATTTTTAGTATTTCACTCAACTAAAATTTCCAGTCAAAGTTTTAAAAACAAAATGTAATCACAATAATCCACCCTTCCAGACACTAATTTAGAACATAAGTAATCTGTTCATAAAAAAGTGAGACATTTTTTTTGTTTTACATTTCATAAATATTCATCTTTTGTAGTGGTTCTATTTGTAAAATGATAATACCAAATTAAGTGAAATAATAATGCTGATCGAATCAAGTTCTATTGTATTTATTTCAAGATATATTGATTGGGAAATTTCTAAAAAAAGGATTTATAAAAAAAAATAGCACCTTTTTTGGCAAAAACTATGTAACAACAATTTCAATTATAAATGGGTTATTAGGCATTAAGGGAGTAGCCACGGTAAAGAAAAATTTTTCACTTTTTTGTCATTCTGAAGAGGATCAGAAAATAACATTTTTTACTCTGGTTGTAACTCATTGATTTTTATTATTTAAAGTACTACAATCATTAAATTTTTTTAATTTTTTTTTCAAAGTCTCAAAGAAATTGCCAAAATAGAATGTTGAGTTGAATTGCTTAAAATAGTGTTTTGAATGTTGAGTGACTTATCTTTTATCCTTATCTCAACATTCTATTGTGGCATTTAATTTTTTCATTTTTTATTTTTTCATCATTTTTGAGATTTTTTTAATCCTGACAACATTAAGCAATTAGAAATATTTTTTTATTAGTGGCATTTGGGATAAATGGATTTTGTTTAAAAAAAAAAAAATTACAATTGAGAGAATCATAAAAGGAAACATAAATGGGACTTAAATAGCTTGAAGAATTCCAAAAAAAAGAATAATTAAGTCAAATTATTACTTGTTAGGATTTTAAATCGTTGGGTTTAGTGGAATATGAGAAGTGAATATGATTATATGTTATCAAAGTTTAAACCACAAAATGGCTATAAGTTTTATTCAAAGAATCTGAAATTATCATCCCCCCCAAAAAAAAAACTAAACCTCCATTCCAAAAATTTGGACACATCTAAAATCAAAAATAGTGAAACAAAAACTCAATTTATGATATTTTTCCAAACCTAATATAAAACCACATTTAAGTAGCATAGTATTAATGTTTTTTTAAGCAATCATTTTCATCCAAATATAAGAAAACAATATAAAACAAAAAATCAAAACAAGTATGTATAAAATATTGAAAAGAGCTGAAATGAAAGAGTTTGAACAAAAAATATATTGGTAGATTTGTTAAAATTACACCAACAATGGTTGATCGATCAAATGAGAAGATACCATGCACCGGTTGTATGTGGATTTTTCAATTTAAGAAACTCAACTGTAACCATCTATCAACCATCTATAAAAAATTTTCAGATCTAACTAAACCGATTAAGTAACTTCAGAAATAGAAAATGAAAACAAAAACAACAAAGGCAAAAAATGAAATAATTTGTTGAATTAAAATTAATTTCCAATTGGATGTAAATCATGTTATTGTTATTTTTTCAACTGTTTAAACTGTGCCCAAATTAATGGAATTAAGTTTATTTTAATAAAAAAAATAAAAAAAAAAAAAAACTATTTTATCAATATAATCTCTCTATTTTTTTATTGTTTAACATTACTTAAAAAAAAAATATCAAATACTTTTTTTAAAAAAATTTTTAGAGAATCTACGATCACACGCCACTAAAATAAAATGTTCTTATCTCATCTCTCTCAAATTTTTATCATGTCTTATGGTGTAGCTACTCCCTTAACAATAATTATTTTTTAATCAATAAAATATAATTGTTTCTTTTCCCTAAAATTTATAAATTTTGCTGATATTAAACAAGTTATGTAAATGTTTTTTTTTTTCAAAAAAGAAAATAATTAATCTTCTATTTTCTCATTTAAAAGATATCATCTAAAAGTGTGGATCATAAATTTTAATAAATTTTATTTATTTAATGCCATTGCTAAGAAATAAATTGAATTATTATCAAGAATCAATAAATTGTATTTGTAATAATTTTCGATATTTAAATAGTTTTCTGAGGATGGATTTTATTAAAGATATTTTTTACTAAATTTGCCGCTCTTTTTGAAATAGTTTATAAGTGATAAAATAGATACATCAAAAATACTCATTTTATATTTTTCAGAAAAAGAATGATCAAAAATTTTTTTGCTTTCTTTTTTTTCAAAAAATTAAAATTTGAATAGAGGCATTTGAAAAAAATGAGGACTTTTTAAAAACTTTTTTTTGAGTTTTTGTTTTGAAGTGGGAAGAAAGGGTCTTTTAAAAATTTTCAGTAGTTCACTTTTATAAAACTTTTTTTTATCGAAAATTTCATATGTTTTCAAACCCAATATCACACTTCAAAAGGTTTTTTTGTTCATTTTAGTAAAATAGAAAAGTTTAAAAAAATAGTTTTTATGAAAAATATTACCAACTACTTTTTTAAAACTTTATGTTTTGGAAAAGTTTTAATTTTATCAATCTTAAAAAAAAAATAGTCCACACTTATTTAAAATAGCTCTGTTGGAGTGAAAAAAAATATTTAACTACCAACCGAATCGAATTGGAGAGCTAAAATTTTTAAATTTTTGAATTCAATATCCTTGTATTCCACAATGCCAACAAAAGAGAAATAACAATCCACTTAAAATTTAGAGATTATTTATTCCAATAAAAAATATTTATTTTACTTTCCTCCTATCAATAAAGTCTGGATTTTTTTCAAATTTCCAATTATTTATCAATCATTATTTCTCTTAATTTTGGATATTGATCCCACTCAACAGCACTTTCTACAATTAACCCAACAAATATTTCATGAAGGATTTGTGAGCGATCTTTTAAGATACGGAGTTCTGTATTTAGTTCATTAATGTTTTCTAATTGTTCTTCTTCAAATTCTTCCAATTCTTCTTCCTCTTCAAGATCATCGTCGTTGTTGTTGGTTTCAATTTTTTTGTTTGTTCTCTGATTTTGAAGTAGTTCCTGTTGCTCTAAAATTGTTTTGGTTTCTTTAAAAATTGATCTGTTTTGGTGTGAGACTTGCGTAATTTGATGATAAAGTTCGTACTTCTTTTCTCGAAGCTTTCTATAATTTTGTTCTAATAAATTTATTTTTTGTTCTTGATCATCCCTTTCGTTCATTTGATTCTTGAGTGTTTGAAAATCTATTCCGTTTTCTTTTTTATTTTCATTTTCTTTGGTTTGTTTGTGTTCTTGTTCTTTTTCTTTTTCTTTTTGTTTTTCTTTTTCTTTTTGTTTTTCTTTTTGTTTTTGTTTTTTCCGATTATTCTCAATTTCAAACATTTGTGATTGTAATATTCTTGATAGTATATCTTCTTGTGTTTGTAAAAGGGACTGCTGTTGGATATAATTGTTCTGTAAGGAATATAATTTTTCACTTACATTATTAATTTCTTCGGACTCAGACATTTCAAAATCCTCTTCATCACTAGAGGAACTTGAATCTTGCTTACTTTGTTTTTTTATTTCAATTATTTTTTGAAGGTTTGATAGCCTTTTTAATTGTTTTGTTAATAAAAGAAGTTCTTTTTGTGTTGAATTATTTGGAATTTTTGGTTGGTTCATGAATCGAGTGAAACAGGAATATTGAACAATAAGAAATTATAAAAAGAAAAAAACAAAAAATATAAAAAATGAAAAAAGAAAAGATAAAAATATTTGTATTAAAGAAATAATAACTGCTAACCATTAAATTATATTAAAATAATTGATATTTTCAGATTCGATAAGATTTGCTATTGAGTTTGTAGTCTCTTTCGATCTATTTTTTGGGAATATTTAAAATTGTGAAAAGCACTGGTTAATAAGACTATTTCATTTTTAAATAATTGTTAAGGGTCTAGTCATTTACACTGGATTTACTCCATACTCAATGAGAGACTTGAAAACAAAAAGGGTATGGTGAAATTGCCCTTCTTTTGATTGGCAAAATTCAAATAAACATAAAAAAATTTGAGAGAGTATATCATGGGCAAAAATTTAAATAACAAAAAAAAAGTTTCAAAACCTTCTCAATGATAAAAATCAAATTTTAAAAAAAAAAATTATTTGTTTCTTGTAGTAATTTTTAAAATGGGTTAAATTTCTTCAATTTAAAACAAATTATTTTCGTTAAGTACGCAATCAATTTAATTCATTGTAATCTAAATTATGGTGACTATTTGGTGCAAAATAAAAGTTATAACATTTTCATTCTGCTTTCCACAAAAAGATTTTATAAAAATCATGAAAAATTTCAAATTTTTATATCTGTCAAGGAGCTTAGTACATTAATTTCATTTGAGAATTGGGTACTTTGGTGTTTTATTTTTATTGTTGGGTTTGAGAGTGTTTGTTTTTGGAAATTTGAATAAAAATTTTGTTCCATTCTTTCTTGAATTAACAGTATTTTGTAGCACTCTAGATAAGACAAGAGAAAGGATTTTGGAACATTCTTTAGAAAAAAATAACTCATTTGAGAATAGAAAAAAATATTAAAAAAAATCTTCAAGATCTCAAAAAGTGCCAAAGATCAACACTTCAAAACTAAGACAGCTGGTTTCAAAATTATACTCTTTTTTGATTTTTGATTACTGGAGATCGATCATACTTCAAAGGTTGGTTAGTTTTTAATTCGTTTTAAGCCTTATAAAAATTAAATATTTTTTTTCCCCATTTCTGAAAATTATTTTACAGTAACGACTCAACCCTTAAAAAAAATAAAAATCATTTAAAAGTTGATTTCTATATCATTTGACATAAAAAGTATTAATAAATATTTTAAAAAGCAATGCACATGAACTTTTAATGGATCTTGTCAAGAAAGAAAATATTATTATTAATGAAAAAATTGAAATAATTGTTGAAAATAGTCTAATTCGTTGTTATCAGAAACCGTACTTAAAATTCAAAGTAACCCTTTTAATAAAAGAATAGAATCATTGTCAAAGAAAAATAGCGGAGGTAAAATAATAATAATTTTTAGAATTGTTATCTTTTACTGTGATGTTTTTCATTGATTGATCTATCATTAACAAATTGTTGAAAAAATTGAATATTTTTGAGATATTCAAAAGAACCAAAAGGTTTTCAATAAAATTGGGACTTTAATTTCCTGTTTTTAATGGGATTGAGAATAAATGCATGTTATTTTCATCAAAATTTTTGAATTTCTTCATTTAATTGGATTTACTAGTTGGTTATCGAACCGTTTCTAATCAAAAATAGTATTAACTTTTTTCCTTAAAAATTAATAATTTATACAAAATACAGGTAATTGGATGGTAATTATCTCAGTTTAGAAATTAGATCTGTTTTAAGGGGATAATTCTAAATAAATTCTTTATAATATTTACAAAGCTCTTACTTAATGTTAATAAACATCTTTATAATTTTTTATTAACCAGAATATAATAAATTCTATTTGATAAATAACTGTTATTATTTGTTTTAATTTTTTATTCACTTGCAAATACCCTCTTACAATAAGTCATAATAAAGGGTAGTATTGATTTGTTCAATAATTATTGGATATTATTGAGTTAATAATACTTGTAGACAAAAAAAAAACTGAATTAAGTGGAAAAATAATTTGGTTAATCTCTTCTTAGATTTCTTTTAATGACCTGATAAGTAGGAGTTAGCAGTGAAGAACCAAAAATATTATTCAAAAAAAAAAAACAATAACACCAATAAATATCATTTTTTATATAAAAAAAAAAATTTATATTGTATGTAAAATATTGTATTTATGATAACTAATATAAAGGGATTAAAATATGAATGTCAATGAAAATTTAAAATTTTCCACACAGCTAAAATGTTCCAAAGAATCACAATAATACAATTCCATTCAGATTGTAAACAATCTTGATTTTTGTAAAATTGGAAAATCATTTTTTCATCTTTTAGTATTTCTTTTCATTTCTTTTTTTGAATTACGTAACTTGTTTTGTTCGATCAATTTTTTTTTTAAAAATTGATTTTAGGTTAAAGGTGAGCTGTTAGAAATAGAAGAACTCAAATAAAATCAATAGGTAGTATCTAACCATTTGATTGATCAATATTCCTAATAGAATTTCAACAAATTTACTAATGCATTTTTTTGTTTTACTCACTCCAAAATTTTTACCACACTCATGATTTATTTGTATTGATATTTATTTATTTTTGTTTGGTGATTATTATAATTTATAAACAAGTGTTAAAAGTTTAAATAGCCTAATGGTTCTAATTTAGTATTTCTTTTGAGAATTGATTAGATAATTATTTATTTTATTCACAAATTGAATTTTGGTGTTTTAAAAATTTTGAAATGGGGTTTATATTCGGAATTTGGCTGGAAGGTACACATTTAATAAATAAAAATGATGAAAGATCAGAAAAGAATATGCAACTTTTAAAATTTCTAAGATGTTCTTACCATAAATTCCGCTAAATTATATGTTAAATTTCCTTTTATTTGTTCAAAACAGACACAAAAATCTTTTTGTTTTTAAACCCTAAAAAAATATTATAATTAGGATTAGGGTTTAAAAAAAAAAGCAAAACAACTTCTTTTTGTTAAAGGAAAAAACAATTACTCCAAAATAAACAAAATAATTGAAAGTATGTTAAATCTTGAGTAAATATTTTTCGTTTTCAAAATTTTGTTCAATACAAAAAACTAAAGAAAAAAATGGTTGAAATAACAAGAAAAAGAAATCAAAACTTAAAAAATGAAAAAAAAAGAAAAGAAAAGGCGAATGAAGAAAAACAAATAATGAAAACAATTGATCTTTGAAAATCTATATTTGTTATTTTTAAATTTTTGGAAATATTAAATTTTTTAAAGGATTTTTAAATATATTTTTTTGTTTGTTTCAATAATGAAAGACTCGCTAATTATTTATTTAACAATTAAAATAAAATTGAAATGCAAGTATATAAAATAAAATAAAATAGATATTTGATTTTAATTCTTGATTTAATTTTCTTGAATATAGAAATAAAGAAAACCAGGAAACTAAAAACAAAATGTTTCTGATTTTCTATTAGATTTTTTTTATTTTTTTGTTTGAGAATCTAAAATTTTTCTAAATAAAATTGATTGAAATATAGTATAGGCCCATCTCCTTAGTTTTCTTCATTTTCCTCATATTCTTCTTCTTCTTCTTCGTCATCATCAATATTGATATCAACTTGTTGTTTTTCATCTTCAGATTCAACAGCCCAAACTCTGATTTTGTTATCTGTATAGCCAACAAAAAGAGTGTTTCCGTCGTGGCTCCAGGCAAGTGAGATTGGTCTAGGTTTGATTCCCTTTTTGCCAACTTTAAAGGTGTCGTTTAACTCGGCAAGTAAGTAATCCTTCTGGAGTTGCCATATCTTGATTCCATTTCTCGAGGCAGTTGCGAGCCAGAATCTATTTGGGGAAAAGGATAATGCATTGACTTCTTCACCAACGTCAAGTACCTTAAGACCTGCTTGCTTTTCAAGATCCCAAAGGATTGCCTTTCCGTCTTTTCCGCCAGATGCACATAAGGATCCGTCTGGTGACATTTCAACACAGTTGACTTGTTCGGTGTGTCCATAGAGATTTTTTTCCAATTTGCAACCATTCAAGTTCCACATTTTGACAGTTTTATCCCATGACGAGGAAACAAAGGTTGTTGATTTTAAGAGTGGTGAAAATCTTACAGAGCTTACCCAATCGTTGTGTGAGCTTTTGTCTTCGATCACATATTTACATTTTCCTAATGTGTTCCAAAGTCTGACTGTTTTGTCCCTTGAGCTTGATAAGATTTGTCTGTTTTCGGCAGAAAAGGTAACAGAAAGTACATCGCCTGTGTGTCCAATGAATTGTTGGGTACATTTTCCTGTTGTTAAGTCCCAGAGTCTAAGTGTTTTATCTGTTTGAAATTGTTTTTGGGATTATTTTTGGAATAGGTTTTTGGTTTGTGGGAATTGCAATTGAAAGAAAGTTAATTTTCAAAAAGAAAAATTTTGTTTAGTTTGGCATAAATAAAAAAAAAAAAAAAAAGGAAAATAAAAAAAGAAAAGTTGTTTTTGGGGATTGGATCAATAAACTTTGGAGCAATGTTTGTTTTTAATTTAAAAAAAGTTGGAGATCTTTTGATAAAAAAAAATATTTCATCAAAAGAACAAATATTAAAAAGAAAAAAAAGTAAAAAAGCAAGTTTTTTTAATATTTTCTAAAAATGGTTTTTTAGTCTCAGTTTCTTTTTTTTGAAAAGGTTGTTTGTTTTTGGTCTTTTTTCTTTTTTTTATTTTTTTAAAAATAAATGAAAAGCAATTTTTTTTATTATTTGTTTACAATTTTATTTTATTTTTTGTAAAGTGTTGTTTGTTTTTATTTCTTGTAATACTACAAAAGATTTCTGTCCTCCCATTGTAAAAAAGAAAAAAAAATAAAAAAAATAAAATAGCTTAGGTTGTAATTACAACAAGAAAAGGTTCATAAAAGAAAAAAAAATATAATTGTATTTACCCCAAGATCCTGAGAGAGCAAACATTCCATCAGAAGAAATTGTAACATCTTCAACAAAATGACTATGGCCATGAAGAGATTTGACTGGATAAGCGTAATCTTCTTGGTAACCTGAAACTTGTTCTTCGTTTATATTCCAAACAAGAAGAGTTTTGTCTAAAGTTTTGTGAAGATTTTTGGTTGGTAATTGTTATAAAAAAATAGTCGAAGGGTTTGTTTGATGGTTAGGAAAAGGGATTGTCATTGTATTGGAAAAGAAAAGAGAAAAAAAAAAATACCCCTTGAACTTGTGACAAACATGTTTGGATTTTCTGGTGTTGTTGCGATTGAAGTTACCCAACCATTGTGTCCTTCAAGGACGCATTTTAAAACTAAAGAATTTTCGCTCATACTTTTAAATTATTTGATTTTTTTATTTATTCAGGAAGAAGGTCAACAAATATTGTAAGGGTTGTTTTTTAAGGAAAAAGAAAAAAAAAAAAAAGAATGTTGAGAAATAAGGAAAAGAAAATACTTGTTTTTTCAAAGTTAAAAAGAAATAGGAATTAAAAAAAATGATTTTGAAATAGGTTGAAGTTATTTGAAATTAATATATTTTAAGACCTGTGTTTTTGGACTGTTGTGTGTGGTATTCAATTTTCCATTTCCTTACTACTTTTTTTTTTAAATTTATTGCTGTACTGTTGTAAAAAGAATGAGTGTTTTAAAGTTCATTGTGTTTTTCAAAATAAATCGCGAGTTTTTGGGTTATAGAAGACCTGTACATTGACAGATCAAAGAAACTGATAATAAACCCGAATTAAAGACCGTATTGGTCTCTTAAAGTTCTAATAATGTAAAAAGAAATTCTAAGAATAAAGGATCAAATAAAAAAATTTATATCAAAAAATAGGACTTTTTGAGAGAAAGTTTTAAACATAAATGATTACAGTCAACCTGACCTTGAAAACAAAAATTTTCTTGGAATACAAGGCACAAAAAAAACTCAAATTAAGGCACAAAATTAGGAATTTTTTTTAGACAAATTATCAAAATCCGAGAATCCAATTTTTTCACTTGAATTGGAGATTTATTATTGCTATGAAATTTGGTTGAAAGTTTGTACAACAAACATGGAACTGATTCAAAGATAGATTTAGTTCTTCAATTTGACAAAATGGGTCTAATTCCATTTGATGTGTATTAAATGAATACCCCCACCAAGACAATTCAATTACTTTATTTGTAACAACTTTTGTTTCATTTTAATCTTTCAGAAAAATTTTGATAATTCTTCTTTGATATTAATTAAGGCACACATGATCTATACAAGTATTTCGACAAAATATAATTAGTTTTTCTATAATATTTTTTTCTTTTTTTTTCACAGTTTGTTTCAAAAAAAATAAACTTTTAGACAAGTAAATAAAGACTCACACTTTATTATTACCCATTTTTATCTAACTTCTATCAAGACTATTATTTATTAAGTAAATGCTTGAACCTTTTAATATTTACAAAAAAAAAATGTGTATCATTAAATACAAAAAAAAAATCAACATATCAGAAATAATGTGATTAAAATAAAAATAAAAAAAATATTTGTTTTCGTATGTTTTTTTATCAAGTGAATTTGGTTATAAATATGTTTTCAAGGTGTTATACCTTTTTTTATTAGGGACTTGTTGATTTAAAAAATAATAATGAATTTATTAATTAAAAATAAAAGTCTCGGAAAAAAAAAAAAATCCAAAAATAAAATCAAAAAAAAAAAGAAAACAAATAATAAAAGGAAACAATAAACCAAAACTAATATAAACCATCAAGTTCTTGCAAGTAAATACTCTTACTAGCCGATTGATCATTCTTTGCAATTTTACCAATCTTCTTCCCACCTGATTCGTTTTCGCTATTACTTTGATTACTACCCCCCTCATTGGATGAAGCGGATGAATTAGAAGTAGAACCAGAATCAGAATCAGAATTAATTTCATTATCTGATGTGTCTGAATCTTTTGCAAAAAGAGAATTGATATCTTCTCCATCAAAAATTCGTTCGATGGTCTCGATTATGATTTCAAAAATTTGCTTTAATTCTGGGTTTATTGAAATATCTACTTGCTCCTTGCCCAATTTAGCTGCGTCAAGACAACTTTCGTTTCTATTATTTTTAATGTTGGGGTTTGCATTATGCTTTAAGAGCAAGATTAAAACATCCAATCTTCCATTATACGCCGCGTAATGTAAGCTTGTTGCACCGTCCCTATCTACAAGATCTATATCCACATTTTGCTCTAACAAATACTCGATCACCTTTTTATTGCCATGCCTCGAAGCGTGGTGTATTGGGCATCTTCCGTGTTTGTCTGGTTGGTTAATACTCATCCCATTTTGATGTAACTTGATAAATATGTTTAAAGCGTTTGTTGATTCGCCCCTGCTCATTGTTTGATTATTCATCATTTCATTAAAATTATTTGATGATTGTGAAGAATTCCCCATTTCTTCGTTTTTTTTATTAATATTGTCATTTGTAATTGTATCTGTTTCTGTGTCTGTTTTCGCGTTCGTATTTGTATTTGTATCTGTGTTTTTATATGTGTTTGTATTTGTGTTTGTATCCAAATCCATATCAAAATCCAAATCCGAATCTGTATCCGAACCTTCTATTGAATCGGTTCGAAACGATTTCACCAAATCATTTTTTATCCCCAATTTATTATTATTGGTCTGGGCATTGTCATTCTCCTTATTTTTTTTTAAAAGCAATATTTTTTTTTGAAATGCATTTTTTGCCCTTTCCTTTTTAATCCATTCTTCGGCCCTTTTAATCCTTTCCTTTTCTTTCTGATTCCATTTTTGTTCTCGAATTTTCAAAATTTTTAATTTCATATCTTGATCCATTTTCCAAGTCTTTTGTAGTTTAATAGCAATCGACTCCAATTGATTTAATTGATCAACCTTTTTTATGGTTTTTAAATTTTTAATCTCCTTGTCAAATTTTTTAATTAATATCACTAATTCATTTATAATACGATCAATTTGCCTTTCCAATTTTTTATCTTCGTTTTCCTGATCCAATTCCCATTTATCGATTTCAGTGTTTTCAATTGGTTGCTGAAGAATAATATTCAATACTGTGATTATTTTTTTTTGTAGAAATGTTTTAGTCTTGTGATTTTTTACCTTTTGCTTGAGTTTTTTTAATTTTTGAGTTCCTATTTTAATTGTGGAATATATTAAATTTCTCTTTTCTTGCCTTTGCTTTCTTTTATTTAAAATCCTTTTTGAAAATTCTGGATTAATTAAATTTTCTTTTAACATTTTTATTCTCATTTTCTTTCGGTCCTTCTTTTCTTTTAATCTTTTCCTTTTTTCTTCTTGCATCTTTTGTTTTTGTAATTCTTTTTCCTTCTCTCTTGTGTTTTTCCATTTTTTAATCTCATTTATGACATTATCATGCAACATGTTCAATTTATCAACACTTTTTGACCAATTATCGCCTTCATCTTCATCTTCATCTTCATCTTCGTCTTCATTCTCATCTTCGCCAATATCACCCCCCTTACTAATATTCATTTTAACCCTTTCGATCAAAAATTCTAAATTATTATTATTTTTTTCAAATTCTTCAGATATCTCATTGAATTTATTTAAATACTCATTTAATAATTCTTCATATTTTTTATCCAATTTAACTTCAAAGCCTTCTTTCCATTTTTCTTGTTTTGAATTCTCAATAACAGAATTTTCAAAATTAACTTTGGTGCTATTAATTAATTTTAAAAATTTAAATAAAATTATTTCATTTTCAGTCATATTTTCATTTGCATTTGAACTCATCGATATTTGATAATTATTCAATAAAGAATTTTCAATAATTTTTATTTGCTCAATGACCCTTTTTTTTTTTGAATCCTGTTCTTGTAACGATATTTTTCTTTTCTCTCTCGCTTGCTCTCTTAATTGTTGTTTCCTTTGTTTCATTTCCATTTCGTTTTGTTTCATTTCCCTTTTTTGCTTCCTTCTTTTCTCTCGGGATTCCTCCCTTTCCTTTTTCAGCTGTTCTACAGTTTTTTTCCGTTGTTGCTTAATTTCAAATATTTTTTTTTGCTTCTCTTGGTTTTTTGATCTTTTGGAAGCTCTCATTTTAGAATTTTTTTCAAACTGTTCAAGTATGTCTAAGAAATCTTCCATCCATTTAATTTCCTCTTTATTAATTTTGTGTTTTTTTAATTTCTGGGTTGAAATTCTCTCGACCTTTTCAATTCCTTTGTTAATAAGTTCTATTTCATCATCAGATTCTTCATTTAACTTTTCGTCAACTATAATTTCTAATTGCAATAATTCGAAATTTAAATCCCTTTTTTTATTTTTATTATTTGTTTGATCTTGATCTTGTTCTTGTTCTTGTTCTTGTTCCTGTTCCTGTTCGGTTTTTTTCTCTTTTTCTTGATCAGTATTATCGGTACTATTATGTTTTTTTGATAATGTCATGATAACGTTATATAAATTGGAGCGGTCCTTTAATGATTTTGATGTAGCAGATAATGAATTTTTGATCAAAACAAATATTGTTGAAGAATCATTTGCAAATTTTGATGTACTCATTAGCTGTGCACCAGTTACCGTATTACGGTGCGATTTTTTGTATGATTTCACAATCCTGATTATATTTTTATTAACCCTATTAACTTTCCTACCCAACTTAAATCTCCTTTGACACCTTTGTTTTAAAATTAGTCTTCTTTGTTTGATTAAAGTGAGCTTCTCAAGTGTCAACTCAATCCTTTTTTGATCCCTTAATTTTTTCAATTCTTCTTTTTCCTTTTTGATCCTTTTCTTGCTCTGTTCATTTTCAGAGTTGTTTTCATTAGAATTTGGTCCTTTTGAAAGTCTTGAATTCCTTTCTTGTCCGTCTTTTCCCTTTCTTTCACTTAAGTGTGGTGATTTTATTTTTTTTCCAAGGGCTAATTCATTGATGTTTCGGTATTCCTTTCGAAGAATTTGGAGTTTGAAATCTTTTTTTTCATTACTGCTCATTTTTGGATTACTTGTTTTTTTTTTTTTTTTTTCCAGTTCTTTTTTTTCAATCTCAATAATTATTTGCTCGACAATGTTTTCTTCTTTTTCATTTTGTTTGTGTTTGTGTCTGTGTTTTTGATCTTTATTATTGTTTTGAATAATTGTCAGTTTGTTGCTTGGATCTGTCGTGAGAGAACAAATGGCAACCAATTCGTTGTTCAATTCACATATTTGAAATAAGCTCCCCAATTTTGAAGGGACAATCCTTGAGCCGTTCTCTAAAAGTAGTTTAGACAATTCGTTAGTTCTAAACGATAAACTAAGATCTAATGCCGTGCGACCGAATTTGTCTTCAAGGTTTAAATTTGCACCGATTTTTATTAATTCCTGGCAGATCTCCTTTTGATTTGATTGCGAAAAAACGGTCATGTGCAAGGGTGTTAACCCGTCAAAGTCCTGCTTATTAAAATCAGCGCCCATTGCTAAGATTTGCTGAACTAAATCTAAATACCCCTTTAAGCATGCAAAATGAAGCGAGTTTCTTCCCTTGCTGTTCGCCTCGTTAGGATCTGCTCCTTCGTGTAGAACTAATAATGCCAATTTGGGTTGTCCAAAAAGAATGTTTTGGTGAAGAGTGTTTTGTTCTATTTCTTCAAAAATTATTGAGTCGCTCGAAACTCTCTTAAAAAGATTTTGATCTTTATTTGTTTTTGACATTTTTAAAGAAAATGGTTTTTTCTGAAGGGAGTTAAAGTTTAACTTTCAAAATAATCGAACACCCAAGTGGTTCTGTTTTTTCAAAGTCAAGGACTATAATTTTTGTTGTCATTTTTAAATAGTGTAAGAAAATTTTGATTCTTTTTTATAATTTTTGAAATTAGTCAAGCGCCGTCAATTACCAGAAAAGTTTCGTAGAGTGACTATCTTTTCCAAAATTCAAAAGAATAGAGCAAAACCAAAGAATTAACTCAATTCGTTTGAATTCTTGAAATGCAACAGCTTTTTTCTTTTGAGATTTTACGGTTTGTCAGTAAAAGAAAATGATTTAAAAAATAAACAGAAAACTCACAGGACCGAAGAGGAAATTAATTTTCATCCTTTAAAGGAAACAAAAAATTGATCTGTTTTTATGATTTCTTTCTTTCCTCTTTATTCAGAAATAATCGGTTCAAAAATTGGAATCGATTTACTTTGATTGATTTGAAAGAAGGTAGTCTTTTTTCTTGTCAAATTGAATTATACTTTTTGTTGTTGTGAGAAAAATTCTCTTTTTTTAAGAAATTAAGACTTTTTACAACAATGTAGTTTATTAATACTCTGAGTTTTCGGATGGGTTTTAAAAAGTTAAAAATTGTTCTTTCTGAGGGGTACTATTATTTGATTACACGATTTGGCAAAAAGTAGTGAAGAAAAGTAAAGTGTTCAATACTGATTTTTCATTGAAAACCTTCCTGAAAACGAAAAGTAAAACTAATTAATAATAATGATAAATTGCAATAAAAGTTTGGAAATTTGTACTTGATTTTCCTTTTTGAAATTACTATGATCAGCTTTGAAAAAAGTATTTTATGAAGTCAAGCTTTAAGAAACTCTGTAAAATTAGTTGTTTTTCAAAATATTCTTTGTCTGTGACTCTTTGATAAGAAACAGTTCGAAGATTTATAAAAATTGAAATTGAACTAAAAATTTTTTGAGATTTATGAGAATTTATCAGTAGAAAAAATATATGATTTACCAAAAAATGTAGAATTAAACAAAACGCAGTTTTTTGAATACACTCTTGTGGGAACAAGGTTGTTATTTGTTTGATCAATTTTTAAAAATTTTTACAAAAAATAGATTATTTTTGAGATCTCATTTATCACACCTCTGATTTTGACAAATAAAAAAGGAGTTAATTGTAATTATTGACTTGATTATTTGAAAACTGAATTGTGTATTTTGGAAAAAATGTGTCAAAAGTAAAAAAAGTGTCAAATCAATTCATCATTGAAAAATAGAAGTAAAAGCTCTTATTAACAAAAATAATTTTTACTTATTTTTTCCTTCCATTTTAAAACAAGAACCAAAATACCAAAAATAAGTTATTGATTATTAGAATCAAAATTAAACCCTAACAACTGATTATTAAACCATAATTTCGTTATCTTCAATTATCCAAAGAAGAGATTAATTATCAAACATTAATACTGATAAATTCTAATAAATTTCAAATAATTTTTAGTTCAATTTCAATTTTTATAAATCTTCGAACTGTTTCTTATCAAAGAGTCACAGACAAAGAATATTTTGAAAAACAACTTATTTTACAGAGTTTCTTAAAACATGACTTCATAAAATGCTTCATTCAAAGTTGAGAATAAAAATTTCAAAGAGGAAAATCAAGTAAAAAATTTTAAAACAAAAATTGCAATTTATCAGGAACATTTGCTTTTTTGATTTGTTGTTGTGCTTTGTTGTTTTGCTATGATTGTCCCACTCATGTGAAATAGGCTTTAATAGTTTAACAAAGGGTATTTTTTAAGTTTGAAGAATTTCAAATTCAGAAACCTTTCTTGATTTGAGTGAGCAATAAGTCAAAAAATAATTGAAAAATTTTTAATTATATATCCAACCTTACGATTTAAATCAATATGACAATTTTTTTCCATTTCTTAGTAAAGGAAAATATTAAATAGTTCTATAAAACCGATTTAGTTATCTTACAAGTTGAATTTTATAGAATTTACTTCAAAATTGACAGATTTAAAAAAATAATTATTTGTTTATTATGAAATAAATAATATTATTTTTCCTTGCTTTCTTTATTAAAGATCAAATTAGAGTAAATAAAAAATTCAAAAAAAAAACATGAACATTGTTTAATAAAAATATTATCTATCTATCTATCTATCTATATATATATATATATCGATGATTACTGAAATTTATTATTTTATATCCCAGAATACTATTTTATATTATACACAGATTTTTCTAAGCTTATCTGAATAGAAAATATAATTTTAATAGATATATCAGGTATTTCCAAAAAAAGCGAGAAAGTATTTTTTATATTTCATAAAAATAAATCTTTCTTGGTACATGATCTATTTGTAAATTTGCAATATCAAATTAAGATAAAAATTAATACTAATTAACCCAACAACCAATTTTTATCTATTTCAAAACATCTCCCTTATAATATTTCCAAAAAATGAAAAATAAAAGTATACACTTTTTTTCCAGAGAAAACAGAAGTTCAAATATTAAAAAAAAAATGGACATATGGTAATTGTTCAAATTATTTTAAAAACAATAAAATATAGTCATAAGTTTTACATTCTATTATAAATTTTTTCAAGATTAAATCCCTTAGTAAAATGATTTTTCTATACGAAAAGAAAAAAATAGAAAGTAATTTTCACAAATCTATCAAATATTCCCTGAAAATAGCCGAAAATCAAAAATACCCAAAAATTTTTTAACGATATAAAATCGCTTTATGGATAACTTTGAAGAAACTCAAGTGTCAATATACTCTGTTTAACGCTAAAAAATAAATTTTATTTTAAATTTTTTTTTTATTGAAAAAATCAAAATTCAATAAATTGTAATTTTAAGGGAAATAGTATTCAACCTATTTTGTGTGAAAGTGATTGGTATCTTAGATGACTCTAACATTTCTGATAATTTCAAAATGGTATTAAATAAATGAGAGAAAATGTCCTTGTAAAGAAAATTTCTAATTGTATCTCGTTACCTATAATTGAGTAATCTTAAATACATTCCAAAAATAACTGAGCAATGTATAATCGTACAATATATACCAGACATAAGGTGTTACCCAAGCCAAAACGGAGTTTAACTCCCCATTCCATAAAAGGACCTTATTTAACTAAAACATTCAAACGCCCACCATACCAAAACAAACACACACAATACCAATACCCTGACATCACATACACTTATACTACTAAGTGAGAGCAATTACTCAAATATACTCAAAAGGTAACAAAAACTCCGCAGAGGGGCTTAAAATAGAAAATTCTAAAAATATATTTTATCTGAAAGTAAAATTGATATTTTAGCGTTAAACTGAGTGTATTGATACTAGAGTTTCTTAGAAGTTGTCCATAACGTGATTTTATGTGGTTAAAAACTTTTTGGGTATTTTCGGGAATATTTCAAACACCCAATTTTCACCCCTCAAAAAATATCAGATAAAATCGAGATCAGAAATTTAAATATCTTTTATTTAAGTAATCCCATACTAAAAAACAAATTTAATATATATTAAAAATCAATTAATATTTGTTAATAATTTTGTATCTTTAAATAGTTTTACGAGGATTGAGCTTAATAAAGATATTTTAAAATAAATTTGACTACTCTTTTTTTGAAATAATTTGTCGATAATTTAACTACCTTTTTCATATCCAATTGTATTATGTCAACAATATTATATTTTTGACTAGTTGTTTTAAAATATTTAATTTGCCGCCCCTTTCATGTGAAAAGGGAGATATAGCCATAACTAGTTTGTAATAATTAATTAAAATAAAATAAAAAAAATTTTTTTGATTTATTTATCAAAAAAAAAATTGAAAAATAATTTTGTGTAATTGAAAAAATAAAAAAAAAAAAAAAAAGAAAAATAAGGTAAATAAAGATCTAATTTCTTAGAGTTTCAATATCTCTGGATAATTAATAAGTTAATCAAGATCATTATCAAGGCTTTCCAGGACAGAAGATTTAATTTTTCCAAAGATTTTTTCAATCTATTATTAATAAAAGAATTAAAAGAAATACAAAAAATACAAAAAAAAAATAAAAGAATAAAAGAAATTAATAAAAATCAACTTAATATAATTTATTTAAGAAAAATAAAAAAAGTTATTCCTTAAAAGTATTTTTTTTTTTTTTAAACTTTATTATTTTTTAGTTATAGCCTTTAAGTTTTATTTTAGAGTTTCATATCTTATACTAAAGCAATATCCTGTGCATATGTTTTTCAGAATCAAAAAAAAATTAGTAAAATTTTAGTTTTACTCTATTCTTTTAAAATCTGGAAAACTTAATTACACTTTTCACAAAATTTTCAGTATGTGATTATAAAAATCTATTGATTTTCCAAATCAACCGAAAACCCGAGAAAACCCAAATATGATTTTTTTGAGGTTTTCTGTTTATCTGTTAAGTGTTCTAGGTTTTTTTGAGGTTTTCTATTTTATTTGTAAAGTGTTCTAGGTTTTTTTGAGTTTTCTATTTATTTAGAAAATCAATAGATTTTCGTTAGGTTTTTTTGAGTTTTCTATTTTATTTGTGAAGCATTCTAGGTTTTTTTAACTTTAGAAATAAACCGATAATTTATTAAAATTTTAGGTTTTTTTTACTTTTTGAAATAGAAAACCTCAAAAAAACCTAGAACACTTAACAGATAAATAGAAAACTCAAAAAAACCTAACGAAAATCTATTGAATTTATAAGCAAATCAAAAAATAAAAAAAAAACAAAATAGCCATTTTTTAAATTTTCAGTATTTATATTGAAAATCAATTGTTTTTTCAAATTGTTCGAAAATATGATATAAGTTAAAGGTGATTTTTATTTAATTTTAGAAATCAAAAGAAAATTAATTTAATTTTTTTCTTAATTCTTAAATTAAAAAAAAAAAAAAACGAACAACTATGAGTAAAACAGAGTTTACAATCAAATTACATTTTCTTCTTAATTTTTAAAATTGAAATGATATAATTAAAAGGATTGAACGATTTTTTTTTTTCTGTAGAAGTATTTGAATAATAATTTTTGGAATATTTTTATCAAATAATAAAATCTACATTTTTTGTTTTGTACAAAAAAAAATATTGATTTTTATCCTGTTCTTAAGGTACTATTCTCTATTAAATTTTTTTACCTAAATTTAATAGAGATTGAGAAATTTTTTTGCAAATTACTTAGATTTGAAAACCTGTTTATTTTAATATTAAACTTGTTTCTAGTTAAGGAATCCTTATTTAGAAATTGGTCACAAAAAAAAAAAATAATAGAGACTAGCCCCTTAATATAAAATACAAATAACTTTTATAACAATATTTTTTAAAAAATCTTACTACTAAATACAAAAAATACTATTTTCTTTTTCTTTTTCTGGATGACAATACTTTTGGTAGATATTTTGAGATTTCAGACATTTTTGAATTTTTTTTAGCACTATAATTTAAACTAAACTAGTTTTCAAAAATTTTGACTCACTTTATAATGTTAATTGATCTTGTTTTGAGAGTTTATCCCATATTCATATCAAAATAAAATTTCAATTTTTAAGATAGAAACTGTTTTTTCTAATTTTGCAAATTTATTTTTTACTTTTGCAAATTTTTGTATTTTTTTCCCTTTTTCTGTTTTTTTTTTCCATTTTCTTTTTCTCATTCTTTCTTTTCCTTTTCTGTTTTTTTTATTTAATTTTTTCTTAGAAAGCCAAGTTCAGTAAAAAAAAAAAAAAAGATCGTTGAAAATATAATAAACATTTAAAAAATTAAGAAAATGAAATGTATTTTAAAACGAATTTGATTGTTTATCAGAAAATCTTCTTTTTTAACATTTTTTCAGTAAATGTTCAGTAATAAAAAAAAGTAATGCTCATTTCAAAAATTTTGATTCACTTTTTTTTATTTTTTTGATTTTAATTTTTGATAATCTTTTAAATACCAGGCTTTTATAACTGCTTAGAATAGTTAAAAAGCGAATTATCAATAAGAATTAATTATTTAGTTGTTCTTGAATAATAAAAGATAATTTTTTTTTTACAATTTATTTTTTTAACTGGGTCATAATTTTTGAAATCTAGTTCATTTGAAAGGATCATTTGAGTTCCATTCTACTAATATTAAATTGCTTTTTTTCGCTAATAAAAAGAAGGGATAGAAAATGTGTCTATATTTACTTTTCAAATTATATCTCATTTTGAATGATAGACTGAAAATAAAATATACCAAGACCAATTTCCTTCTTCTCTAAAACAAAATTTAGTCTTTCTAAGTTTAATTAAAAAAAAAAAAAAAAAATTTTTTTTTAATAATAGTTCCTAAAATTTACAAATCCCTACAATTTACAAAAATCAATTTTTATGAAAATAATATATTTCTTCGCATTACTTTTTTTATCGTATAAAAATAAAATGATTATAAAATTATAATTATTGTAAAATTAAAATAAAATATTTACCATAGCCGTATCTGTTCCAGTTGAACGGAAAATATGAATATTTCTATATTTATTTTCAACAGAATCTAAAAATTTTTCAGAAATAAATTCAACAGCTTCATCAACATCATTACTTCCAGTATAATTTGAAAAGCATAATTGAAGATCAAAGGTTTTTAATTTTTCTGTAAATAAATCCATTTTATTAAAGAGTAGCATACAATCCTTCTGAACAAAATATTCATTAGTCACAATTTGCTTAAATAATTTTAAAGATTCAATCATTCTATTAATGTTTTGCTCTTCAAATAGCTTCAAATTATATTCACTCAATGCAACAACATATATAAGAATTGAAATGTTTTCAAAATGATGAATCCATTTTCTCCTTTCAGAGCGTTGTCCACCAACATCAATAATTCTTTAGAAAAAATAATAATAATTATAAAATAATGAAAGAAAGAAAAAATAAAAATGTTTCATAATAGATGATCAAAAAATAAATTCTAAGAGTTAATTGTTAATAAAATATCAATATAAGATTTAGAATAATCTTTAAAGTTGTTTTCCATTTAATATTCTTGTTAAAAAAATTTTTAAAAAAAATAAAAATTAATAATTATTAATCAGTACTATAAAATAAAAATTAGATTAAAAAAGGGGGAAATTAAGTGTATTTTTAAGTGATTTTTACAATAAAAAAAAAATTATTTCTTGTGATCTCGAGTAAAAAATTTTATATTTCTAATAAATTTATTGCTTTTGAAAGTTTATTCCCTTTTTATGATTAGTGTATCCAATTAATTGCAGAAAGTATATAAAAAATGGTTATCAAGATTTGCATGATCATTTATTTAGAAATATTATTTCTTTCCAGATTTATTAAAAAAAATGTCTAAATCAGAAATTATTTCTTAGATTCTTCATTGGCTAAGGACTTTTTTTTCGAGAAAAAATGGTGAAAATTTCCATAAAAAATCTCTTGAAATAGTTCTATAATCTTCGTTAAATTTACACACTATGAATTTCTTTTACAAAAAAAATAGTAAATTTTGAAAATTCCAACAATTTTCACAATTTTACCCCTTCTTAGATCATTCCAAAATTTTTATTTTAATATTTCATAATTTCCATTTTAAATATATAAATAAACTCTTTTTCAGTCAAAGGAGTCCAGTTTTATTAAGAAATAGAACATATTATATGAGTTTAATTCATTATTATTCTCAAAATAAATTTTCAATTTTTAAATCTTAACCATTTTTTCTCATTTTGTAAAAATTTTTTTTTTTGTTTTTTTGATTTTTGCTTTTTTTTTTTTTTTTTTCTTTGGTTTTTTGATTTTTTTGCTTTTCTTTTCTTTTTCTTTTATCTTTTTTTTTTTATCTTTTTTTTTTTAAAAAGTCAATTCGAAATAAAAAAAAAATGTTTGAAACTCCAAATTAACATACATAAACTGAAAAGTGAGGATTTGTTATATATATTAAAATTCATACATTTACAATTAAAAAATCTTATTGTCAACAATTTTAATTTTCTAAAGAAATCGAGAAATTTTACATCGAAGACATTACAATGAAAGGCTCGCAAAAATTTTTTTAACATTTTATTTTTTTTTGAAATTTATGGTTTATTCAGGTATTTCTTTTATGAATCTAAATTATCAACTCTAATCCAAAGTTTATTATTTCTCTTATTTACAAACAATTGTAGTTTGGTTGAATGATCAAACAAAGAAAAGTGAATTTTTTATTTGTGGCTGGGCTCCTTTTAGTGGAATGGAGTTTACAAAGCAATTCCTATTATTGTTCAAAATATTTTTTAGTTTTACCTTTACAAATTTAAAATGTTTTAAAATTTGAATTATGTACTCAAAAATCCCTTAAAGTCATTTTTTTTTGAAAAATTATCATTCCAAAAATCTATTTGAATATTTTTTTTTTTTTTTTGCGTCTTTTTGGCTTTGAGATAATTATTTTTTTGAACAATTTCTTTAGAATTAAAATTCTTTTTGAGAAGTGATTGTCAAATAACATTATAACTCAACACTTCTCCAAGGGTGGAAACATAGCCCTTAATTATCTAAGACTATTTTAAATTTCCTTAATAATTCTATAGGCTTTAAAAGAGGGGACACAAATAGTCCTAGGAATGAAACATAACAGTTATACAAAAATCAATTTCATAACATAGGATTTGGTTCTTCTCTGAGATTTAATGATTCTTTTTTTTTCCCTATTTCACTTTTTTTCTCGGAGAATTGCCTTTTTTTGTTCGAGAATTTGGAAAAGTTTTTGGATCCATAAATGATTACGTTTTTAATTTTCATCAAAATCCCAAAATAATAATTAAATTCACATAAAAAATTTTACTTTTTAAATGTTTTAGAGATTATCCTACCACATAGTAGTCGAAATTCAAAGTATATTACTATTGAATGTAAATCACATTAGTTATCTCATGGTTCAAATGTCTCTCAAAAATTGATGAGTAAATTGTACTTATTGTTGATCTCTTCAATTAAAAAAGATCCTTATTATATTGGAAAAAAGCTCAACGAATTTCTTGAAAAAAATCTGCATTTTGAGAGAACCATAAAGATTGATCCGTCAATATTCATACTTTAAAGTTGAAAAATATCCTTCTTCAATTTTACTTATCGAAATGTCAATTAGTTTGTCAAAGATTCAATTTTTTTAAAAAAAAATAAATTATTTTCGCATAAATCGAAATATTTGAAAAAAATTGATAATACAACTTGCATAATTAAAGGAATCATAAACTAAACAATATTTATATTTTTATGTCAAAAATAATTGAGTAAATCATGAAATGTAAAAATTTAAAAAATAATTACTTTTGGGGGTTCTAAATATTAATTGTTAAAATACTATTCTATCTATTATTTTGATTTTTATACTTTTATATTTGGAAAAGTAATTTGAAAAAAATTTTTTAATTGTGATCTTTATTAAAAAATTTTAATAATTTATTGTTCAATAATGTTATAAATAAAATTTGTTGTGTCAGACGAACTTATGTAGCGCTAATATTATTTACTCACAATTACAGCATACTTTATTTTTCGGAGAAATGTATAGTGGCGCTAATAAATTAAGAAAATAGCATTGATCCTTTTTTTAACTTGACTGGTTAATAATGAGAATTGCAACCCTCATAATAAACAAATTTTTAATTTAAATTACATTACATATCCTTGAATGAGATTTTAAGATTGAATAAGTTAGAAAATAATTATCAAATTATTGAGAATTTTTTCAAGAAAAAATCACAGAAATTACAAAAATCAAAGAAACAAATTTTATATAGTTGTTTTAAAAAACTGAGACAAAAAATTTTTAAAAAAGTTCATTAAAAAAGTTGATAAACTTGATAAGACATATTTTCAGGGTTATAGTAAAAACTTTTTTGGTTTTTTAGTAACACTTTTTTCAAACGACTTATCTTGTAAATTTAAAGAATTATATTTTCTAAATGATGTTCGAATCAATTGTAGTTTTTGGAGTATTGAATGAAATTTTTTTCTGATTTTTTTTTTTTATTGACATTAAATTTATGGGTGTATTATTCAATGACAATTAAATTCAAAAAATATTCAGAAAAATCTGTCAAGATCACAGAAAAATCGCATAATTCTAAATAAATTTCATTTTGATGTCAATAGATCAATTATAAAATATGACTTTAAAATCTTTTTCGAAATTTTAAATATAATAAAAAGAAAATTTCTTAAATAATCTTTTTGTTTCTGTAATTAAAAAAAAACATACGGCGGTTTTCTTGAGGTTTTCTGTTTTGTCTTGAAGTTTTCTAGGTTTTTTTGAGGTTTTCTATTTTATTTGTGAAAATCTATTGATTTTCTAAATAAATAGAAAACCTCAAAAAAACCTAGAACAATTAACTGAAGAAAACTCAAAAAAACCTAACAAAAATCTATTCATTTTACAAATAAAAAGAAAACTCAAGAAAGCCTAGAGGTAAACAGGAAGTAATTTTGTTGAATTACATCTCTTCAAAAATGAATAAATAAATAAGCAATAAAAGTTTTTTATTTATAATATCTTTTAATTTATTTTTGTGTTTTAGACTCCTCTTATTATTTGTTTCTAGTATTTAAATTAATTCCTTTTTGGATAATAATTTGAAATAGCTTTATTTCATAAAATTCAATGTATTGAAATATAAAATAAACACTAAAATATTATTTTTAATCATGACTCTGAAATATTTTGAGTCAGTCCAAATATTAAAAATAAATTTTCGATTTTCTCTGTGACAAAACAAATTGATTGTTATTTTGATTTTTACAATTTATTTTAAAATTTTTGAAATTTGGATAAATAAAAACAGTCCAAGATCGTATATGGTGATAGTGTGTAACAAATTTAAGACTAGTTTATTCGTAAACAAAATACAGACTATAAAATAACAACAAAAAAATGAAGAAAAAAGAAAAAAAAGTGAAAAATTACCTCCAAGTAAAATCATCAGATGAAAATGAAACTTCTTTGATACCTGTTGTTGGAATACGGCAACCTAAAATGTGTTCTTTTGTAGGCACATAATCTGATAAAGAAATTTCTTCTACTTGATCTAAGAAACTTTTTCATATTAAAAAGAAAATACATTGGGGAAAACAGATTGTAAAAAAAGAAAAAAAATTTGGTAAATAAAGAGTTAAGGAGAAAAAAATACAAAAAAATTTATTTTTTTTTTTTTTTTTTCCTTTTTGTTTGGTAACAAACCGAACCAATCAAAGGAAATTAAAAACAGAAAAGAAAAAAAAAACATCCAAAAATCCAAGAATCAAAAAATAAAAAGGGCAAATACAAAGACTTACGTGGCAGCACTATCGGGAATTTGAAATTCTGATCTTCTTTCAAACACCTGTTTCATTGCTTTGTCAGACCACAATTGAATGATCTGTTTTTTTTTTTTTTCCGTAAGTTGAAGTTTTGATTCTTCGTTTTCAATTGTTAAAAAATCTTGTGCGATTTTCTATTCAAACCAGAAAAAAAAAGAAATAATTGAAAAAAATTGTAGAGAGAAAAGTAGTTTGTGTTAAATTTTAAAATAAGTGTTGAACTTACAGTTGCACTTTTTTTTTGGATCACGGATTTTTTTTAAAGGATTTTGTTTGTGATTTGTTCTCAAGCAAAACCAAATGAAAGGTGTTTTTTTTTTTTTTTTTTTTTTTTGTTTTGAAAATGTGTCAAGTCAATCAAAAAAAAAAAAGAAAAGAAGAAGTAAAAAAAAAATATTGTACCGTATTTTCACGAGAAAGATTAAGATTAAAATCTTCAACTGCTTTTACTAATTTTAATGTGTGACTGACAAGATTTCTTCTGATTGTATCGCGATACAATTGGAATTCAACCTTCGAAAAACCATTTTTAAATAAAATTTGCATTTGTTTTACGAAAGTCGATTTTCCAGAATCTCCCGTACCTAAAATTAGCAACCTTAATTCTTTACTAAGATTTGACTTCTCATTTTTGAGTTGATTCTGGATCTTGTTTTGTCTTTTTTGTTCTCTTTTTTTTTTTCTTTTTTTTTTTGAATTTTTTGGTCCCTTTTGTTATCAAGGAGGAATTTGTTTGTTTTTATTTTTTGGAAAAAGGAAAAAAAGATTTTGGTAAAATTAGAAGAAAATTGGAAATAAAATGATGGGGGTTTAATAAATTGAAGACACAAACCATAAATCGAAAAAATTTAAAATCAATTTTTTTAAAAAAAATGATCAGATTTTTTGACTCTAACTAGTCCAATGTTTCTTAAAATTGATCTAGAAATTATTCTGTTTGAAACCTGGTTGAATGTAGATTGTTACATTGAGTAATTAACTTTTTTCAGATAAAGGAATTTCTATTTTGTTTAACCAATAATTTCTTTTTTTTTTTAAAAGATTTTTTGAGTCTTGTTTTATGAAAAGGAGGAATTGGGTTGTTTTTTTTTTTCAAAAAGAAAAAAAATTTGTACTTGATTAGTTTCTTTATTTCTTCTCATAGAAAATTAGAGTAATTATTATCATAAACTTTTGAAAAAACTAAAAAAACAAGTTTCAAAAAGTGTCTTTACAACAGTTTCAGTTTACAATACCTGAATTTTCATTAAGGGTTGACACATGTATCAGATGTGGCAACTTTTTATTTTGGTTCTTAGATGATCGATCTTCATTCTTGGTATGAATTTTAATACGGTTCAAAAATATAATTTTAGTCAATTAATATTTTTTTTCCGAAATACAAATTGAAGAGAGTAAGACTAATATATTGCAAGGCAAGTAATAATAAATTTTTGATTTTGTGGGTTGGTCAATTGAAATTTTTAAATAAGTTTGGTTTTATCTGGTAGCTTTTTGAAAAGAATATTTTTTTTTTTTGAGTAATTGTGGAAAAGGGAAATAAAATTTTTCTTCTACAACCCAGAAATTAAATTTATTCTTAAATACCATCTGATATATTAATCTTACAATTTTCGATTTGTATTTCGGAAAAAAAAATATAAATTGCCTAAAATTGTATTTTTGAACCACTATTAAATCCCATACCAAGTTGAAGATACATCAGCTAAGAACCAAAATAATAAGTTGCAACAATAGACACAAGATAATATATTTTTAAATTTCAGAGATTAATTACCTGAGAAGGGTGGATTATAAGTTTAAAAAAAAAACAAATTAAAAATTGAATTTCACAATTTTGTTAAAACAACTCTTGGTAGTGTTTAATATTTATATATATTTTTATTTATATGAATGAATTATTTTTTCTAGTGAAGTTCTCTTTTTCTATTACTATTTGATTTTCCCTTTGTGAGGAATACCTAATTAAATATTGATATCTAAAAATAAAAGTAATTCATTTGGATTATATCTCAAATGAGATATAAGGAAGCCATTTGGTCAGGTGATAATTTCAATTTTCACTAAAAAAAAAATAAAATAAAAATAAAAAATAGTTACAAAAGGTATATATTATTATATATTATTGTCATCTTTTAAGTTTGTTAATTGATCCTTTATTATTTTCTATTTTAAAAGAATTGGACCAACCTGATGATTTTTTAATTTTCAAAAAATAGGTGTTTTTAGTTGATATAAAAATCATAAATTTACATTTTTATCTTTGGATGAGGTATATACTCTAGGAATGAACGTTTATTGTTTTATATTCATAATACAAGTATTCTTACTTTTTTTATAAATTTTTAAAAACATTTATAAATAAAAAAGTTCAAATTTATTCAAAATTGATCTACCCTATCAACAATTTTCCCTTTCCCTATATAATTAAGGGTTGGATTGTTTGGTTTTCTTTTAAAATCCTAGTCCTTTGATTATATTTTTCACTTCTTTTTTTTTCCAATTCATAGTTTTTTTTTTTTTTTGGGGGTATTTCTACTTGAAGAAACTTTTTATTTTTCCAGTCATATCGTAGATTTTTTAAACATTACCAAGACAAATTTCGAACTCTAAAGTAAATTAGTGTATTTTTTTATTTTAGTCTTTAATCGGGGTTTTAAAAAGAAAGTTTATTAAATGAATGTTTTTTTTTTATTAATCTTTTATTTTTTCACCCTCTTCGTACTTATTGAATTATCAATGAAAATTCTAATTCACATTTTATAGAATTTTTTATTTTCCACAATATAAATTTGAGGATAACTCTTCACCTACTTTTTAAAAAATAAATTTAGTATTTTCATTATTTTACAAAACATTAAATGATCATTCGTTTTAAAAATTATTTTTCAATTCAAACTAAAATTTAAAAATATTGTTAAGTTCGGTTTTTTTTTTTTTTTTTTTTTAAAATCAGATTTTAATTTTTACTTTAAATTTACGAATTTTGTTAACAAAATTTTCAAACATAAAAATTTCAAAATTATTAAACATTTTTATTATAAGACTTAACTTTTTATAAATTAATTTAATTTCTAATTTCAAACAAAATCCTGAAAAATAATTAATTTAAAAAAACTATTCCTATTAGTTAAAATAACACCAATTTAACTTACTGTCTAAAGAATAGCCCATTTTATAGTCATTTATAACTTTTCCAATTTTTAATGTTGTTATGCAATTTTTTATGAAATCTTTGTGGTTTCATAGAAATAGTTTTGATTATTTGAAATAATTGCATTGTTATGGTTATTTTAAACCCCTTTGTTTCTTCCAATTTTATACTCAAATTTCATTTTTTAGGTATTTTATCTTATAAAACGTATAATTTCATGCAGAATAGTTTTAATTTGATAAAAAGGATATTGTTCCAATATTTTTTTTTCAGTTTGTTTGAATTTTTTCATTTTTTTGAAAAATTCCATTTTATATAACAAAGTTTCACCAATACGTGTTATCATTTTACAATTTCAATCTTTTTGTTAATAACCAAAATATAAATAATTATACAAATACTTATTAAAAAAAATAATAATAAATATACATTTATTTTGATAAAATTTTAATGTTTTTATCAAACATAAAAATTTTTAAAAATGTAAAGAGTCGAGAAAATAGAAGTTTTATCGATAAGATACCTTATAAAATTGTTGACATAAGAATAAAAAAACAAAATATTCAAATTTCTTTCATTATATCGACTTAAAATGTAAAATTTACCAATTCAGAACTCAAAAAAAATTAAAAAAAAAAAAAGGGGGGGGGGGGGGGGTTAACAACTCGTGGTTTTACATTTTTCACCAGTTTTTTTTTTTCTTATTCCTACCAAATAAAATACTATTTTATGATATTTTAATTTTTTATCACAAATTATTTTCTATTCCGAATTTTTTTTTTAATTTTTCATTTACATTACTTTAATGGTAGATTATCAACTGATAGAAAAAATTATAAAAGTTTGATGATTTTAATAGATTTTTTAAAAATAGAAATTCTTGATAAAAATAAAAACAAGACATCTAGTAAAAGGTCATTTTGAATATAATCAGCTCTTTTTTTCGAAAATAAAATATTTAACCTTTTTATGATGAATAAATTATTGGTTTTATTACTCCCACTTTCTTTTCAATGGTATAAATGTTAAAAGTAAAACTGTGAAAGAAAAAATTAAAATAATTAGAATTTAGTAAAATAATAATATATATATATATATATATATATATATATATATTTGAATTTAGAAAAAGAGAAAGGGTTTTGAATCAAAATTGTGTTTCATTAAATATCAATACAGTCAGTTTCATTTTTAAGGCACAAACTTTCAACGAAATTTAAGGCACAATAAAAATCTCAAATTAAAGCACAAAATTCAAATTCTAGTACAATAAATTGTAAAAAAAAAAAAATTCCAAATTTTGTGCATTAATTTGAGATTTTTTTGTGCCTTAAATTTCATTGAAAGTTTGTGCCTTAAAAGTGAAACTAACTGTATATTTAACCCAATTATTAAATAAAGACATCCAAAAAATTAATTTGAAAAGAATTTGGGATCAATCAACAAAGATACAAAATATATTTTTAATTTCTTTCAAAAATCTATTTTTTATGATTTTCTGGGTTAATAAAATTTTAAAGATTTGATTGTGTATAAAATATTTAAAAAATTGGTTCAAGATACTTTGCTGAAAGAATTTTTAAATGAACATATTGTTATTTTGCAAATGCGAAACTAGAAAAAACTCATTTAGATTTAAAAAAAAATAAGAAAGTAGTATAAAGAAATAAATCTATAAAATAAAGTTTCCTCATGAATTTGAAGTCAATGTTTATAAAAACATATTATTTATTATTCTGTAAATATTGGTAACAAGGTCATCGGATGAAATAAGAATAAATATAAATATTTATTATTTTGAAAAAAAAATAAATAAATAATTGACTTGGTAAAAGTAGTTCTAAGGAACAAATTATTAAAAATGAGAAAAATGATATCAAAAAATGATTATTTTAAGATAATAATTTTTTTTTTTTGATAAATAAATCAATGTCTCCAAAATAATATTTATTTTTATTAAAAAATACACAAATAATCTCAGAAAAAAAAATCTCTTGATCTTGTGGTTGGGGTTAATAATTATCTCTCAATTGAATATTTATTAAAGAAATTTGAAATTTTGAAAAAAAAATTAGACAGGTAATAAGAAGTTAACTTTTAGTTATATTTAATTACCATAGATTTATCAAAAGTTTGAAAAAAATATAAAATATATAAATGCTATTATTTAATTTGTTTTAATAGTGCAAGGCCTAAAATTATAATAATAAAAAAAAAAGATAATAAAAAACTAAAGTTTTATTTTGATTATAAAACTTTCTTTTTTTATTTCCTTTAACTAAAATTCTTACTACTGTTGTTACTATTAGTAAAGTTGGTATATTTTCATTCTTGGTCTTTGAGAACTATTTGACTGGTGTTATTAAACTCGGTGCTACGGTTGCTGGACACACTTTAAATTATGTATTTATTCTTTGATTTTACTTACTTTTATATTTTGAGCAAACTTTTTTAAAGTTTTCAGTTCATCAGTTTTTTAATAAGCAACTTGAAAATTTTACTTTTTTTAAAAACTAATAAAATGTTGTTCAATTGGTTTGTTTTTTTTAATATAAATATAGATTAGAAAATTATTTCAAGTCTTAAATATTGTAAAAAAAAAATTTGTTTATTTAAAAAATCTTTTATTTTATCCCAAAAATGAAAAACTGATCAAATTTTGTAATATGATTATTGTTATTTGAGTTTTACAATAATAATTTCAAAAACAAAAATCCATACAAAGGGGGCATTTCAACTCTACACTTATCAGCTCGGGTTCCACTTAAGAATTACGAAATGATGAATTAAAAAAACAAAATAAGAAAAAATCAAAAATCAAAAAAAAAATAAAAAATTTTAAACGAAATATTTCTCTTTATATAAAAATTAAAGAAAACATATGAATAACGGATAATATCATTAAAATTAAACGAGTGTTTTTTGGATTTTTTTTAATAATATTAATATTTATTAAATTTGCCTTAAATAAAATTCAATTTGTTTGTTTTTTTTTTTTTATTTTTTATTTAAAATCGAATTTAAAATTAGGATCTTGATTAAGGCAATCCTCGGCTTTATCTTGTGTCATGAAGCGAATACCACCAGTTATATTATAAAGATTTTTAAATCCGTTTGCCTTTAAGATTCTGTATGCTCTATATCCACGCCAACCTGCTTTACAATAAATAAAAGTAGGCATATTTGGATCGAGTTTGTTGATATCCTCTCTAAAGTTATTTTCGTAATCTATGTTGATTGAATTGGGGAAATGAAGGAATTCGTATTCTTTTGGTGTCATTACATCTACAACTTGGACATTTTCTTGGCCAAGTTCTTCGACTTTGTTCAGAAAATCTTTATACGAAATATTTTTTGATAACCCTCGAAGAGAATCGCAGGCAATCATTGACATTTGACAGACAACATCCTTAGGTGCACCTATTAAAAAACAATTAATTAAATTATTAAAAATGGGTAAAAAAATTCAGATTAAATAAACAGGCCATCGTTAATGATACCATAATAAAAAATTAAAAAAAAAAAAATTAATAAATCAACCAATAAAATGATCCAAAACAATTAATGCCATTTTAAAAAAGGTACGACCAAAAAAATGTTTGGTTTAGTTCTGAAAATAGTTCTCTTAAATCTTTTAAGGGCAGTTTAAACAGAATCTTTTAAAAAAAATTTTTTTTTGCGGACTTTTTTAAAAACTGAGCATAAGAAAGGATCAATTAATGAAAAAAAAAAAAAAAAATATCAATTTAAATCTTTACCATATTGTGGACAATATGTAAGGTCGATTTGTTCAAAGTCAAAGACTGTCATGCCGCCAGTGATTGCTGTTGCGATTACGTCATTTCTTTTATCTACGCCATCTGGGCCACAGAATTGTCCACCCAAGATTTTACCTGTTCCCTTTTCATATATTAATTTTGAGGCCACAGAAAAGGCACCAGGCATGTATTCAACGTGATTTAATGGGAAGCCAACTGCGACTTCATAGGAGTAATTATTTTTTTTACATTCGGTTTCATTGAGTCCAGTTTTGGCACAGCCTATACCAAAGGCCTCAACGGCAAAGGTTCCAAGGATTGGTTTAAATTTCAAACGGTCTTCTTTTTTCGCAACAGAATTATAGCCAGCAATTCGACCCATTTTATTTGCAGGGCCAGCAAGGAAATTTGGGGCCTTGTTCTTTGTTAATAGATATTCGCACAAAACGATGTCCCCACACCCAAAGACGTTTGGATAGTTGGTTTGTAAATGCTCATCAACATTGAGAAATCCTTGTTTGTCAATATCGAGGCCAGAGTTTGCAAGGAATCTTGTGTTTGGTCTTGAGCCGAAGGAAACCAGCGCCAAATCAAAATCGATTTCTTGTCCGTCATTAAGAACAACTTTGTTTGCATATCCATTTTTCCCCAGTTCAAACGAAGATGCTGCATTTCCCATCAAAAATTTGAGACCTTTTTTCTCTAAAAAGGCTTGATAGTATTTTGCAAAGTCTTTATCCAATGCCCGAGGTAAGATGTTCTCTTCCATGTCAACAATGGTAACTTCACATCCCAACTTCATAAAGTTTTCTGCAGACTCTAACCCAATTGCTCCAGCACCGCAGATCACAACTTTTTTAATTCCACTGTGTTTGCTTAAGAAGAACATTATTTTGTCCAAATCATTGATTGTCTTTAATGAAAAAATGTTTGGTGCATAAATATTCTTGATTGGTGGTGCAAATGAATACGATCCTATAAGAGTTCATTCAAGAAAAAAGAGAATTTAATTTCAATTTTTAATTACAAATTTGTAATAAATTACAGTTAAGTATTTTCGGGGTTTTTGAATTTTTGGTTGTTTAAAAAAAGTGTCTGGGATAATCATTTACAAAATTGACAAACAAAAAGTTTTTATAAAGGTATTCCTCAAACTGATTGAAAGAATTTAACAAACAGTATAGGTAACACTTTTTAAGAGAGTTTTGTTCCTCACTGTTTTTGAAAACAGTGAGTAATTTTTTGTAAAGCTTATAAAAAATAGAGAAAATTTCAAGTAAACCAAATTTTTTCTCATTCTCTTGTAAAAATCAGGAAAAAAAAAAAAATTTATCAAGAATGAAAAAGAAAGAACCGTACCAGGAGAGATAATTAATTTATCGTAATCATATATAACGCTTTTTTTGACGTTGTGGTCATAAACTTTGATTTTGTTTTCATCACACATTACTTGTATAGCTTCGTTTCCCGTTTTGACATCGATTCTCATTTGCTCCCAAAATTTTTCAGCTGTGCTTAATAAAAGATTGTCACGATTTGGGATCGTACCACCAAGATGATAAGGTAAACCACAATTTGCCCATGACAAAAATTGTGATTTTTCAAGAATAGTAATATCGACGTCTTCACTTGTTCGTCTTTTTAAAAAGAATTAAAATAAAAAAAAAAAAAAGGAAAAGAAAAAAAAAATTATTTTTTTGGAAAGAATTAAAAAAGTTTGCATTTTTTTTATTTTTAGAACAAGGTGAATTATTTACCTAATTTTTGCACCTGCTGAACACCCGCCAGCATTTCCACCAATAATAAATATTTTGGAAGTAAAATTTCTCAAAATTCCAGAGAATTTGGAAGAGATACCGTTTAATTTTGTTAGATTTGATAACATTGCAAAAAAATGATTCAAAATAATAGAAATAATTTTTTAAAACACCCCTGATAATTAATATCGAATTTTTCATCGTGGTAATCTTAAATTCATTCTTTTACTCATTCTATAAATCTTGAACATTTATTTTCTTTTTCTACAAAAATTAGAAAAAATATTACAAAAAATCAAAATAATTGGTCCAAAAGTTACAATTTTGTTTGGGTGTGCAAAAAGTGTGTTCTACAATTTGTTTTAAAAAATCTAAAAAACAATATTTATTTTCAAAAGGGAAAAAAAAACTTTTTGTCTTTTAATAGAATAAAGACAAACCAAAATAATTGTGGAGCTAATAGCATCAGACACAAACCAAAAACAACGATTTTTTGGTGATAAATAATGTGGTTTCGATTGCGTATGTTTTATAACTTTTCCTTTAACTTAAAAAATAAAATAAGATAAAATTATTGACAAAAAGGAGAGTGAAAAGAATCTAGGAATCCGATAACAACACAGAAATAAGAAATAGAGTTGATTAAATAAATTTTACAAAAGCAGTAAGAAGATTTTCAAAGATTAAATTTATACTTGAATATAAAGTAAATGATTAAGGCTCTAGTGATTTATCATGGATTTGATCCATATCAAATAGAAGCAACTTACAACAAAAAAAGGTAATTATGAAACTGTCCACCTTTTGATTATCCAAATACAAATAAAAATCAATAAAAAAATTTTGAGAGGATCTAATTGGAAAAAAATTCCAAATTTACAAGAAAAAGTACAAAAAGTATTCACAATTCCAAAAATAAAAAATTTTTATAAAAAAAATTGACTCATTTCTTATTTTTAAATTTCCACTGGGTTAAATTTCTTCAACAAATAATTATTTGTTTCGTATTTTATATCTCCAAAGGGTTAAATTTCGCAAATTGAAAACAAATTGTTTTCTTTTAAGTAGATAACCAATTTAATTCAATTTAACCCAAATTGTGGTTATTTTGCAACGATCTATATTTGAAAGGGTATAGATTTTATATGATTCTTGAGAATAAAATTAACTGATTTGAGAAATAAAAAAAATGAAAAAAAAAAATCTTAGAGAGATCTCAAAAAGGGACCAAGAGTGAAACTTCAAAACGAACACATTTGTTATCAAAATTATGTATTCTAACAATTCAAACTGAAAATTGAGTGTATTACTTTAATAGTTTTTTCTCAAAATGTCCTCATATTTAATTGTTGATTTTTAGAGATCCTTTGTCAAATTACAATTTGTTTTTGATTGGGGTTAAGTACAGATTAAAATTCCAAACAATTTTTTAATCCATTTCTTACAATTAATATACATTAGTAATGACTATACCCTTAAAGATCGTTTGTTGAAATTTGTTTCAGTAACTAGTAACTCTTATTAATTTTTATTCCCAAAAAGTAATAGAGCAATTCGTTCTCCAAAGATCGGATTAAACTTGTTAAGGAAACACAACTTTATTTAGGGAATTTAGAGAGATCTATGGTTATCATTTTCAAAATATTTTTAATTTTTCCCAACTAATTTTCAGTTAAAATATCCTGATCCCTTTTCTTGGTTGGATTTATCCATGAAAAACTAGAAAAGAAAATTTTGCCAAAAGTATTTATTTTGAAGAAATTCCACTTTTAGTAAATTCTGAGAGTTTATATGAACAAATAACCCTGGAATTTTAATCTTGATTTAAAAATACAATCAAAATAAATCCAATATTGAATCCTTGAAGATCTGGAAAAATTGATGATCTATTTTATTCACAAATATTTATCAAATTACTTATAATTAAAAACATTAGGTAAGTATTCAATTACAAATGATTTGTCATTCAAAAACTGTTATCAATTAAAAAATTTGAAAATTTGTAAATTAATGAAGATTTTAACTCTAGAAAAAGCCATAATTTGATTTTCTTAATCAATTAAAATGAATTATATTAACGACATATAAAATTTAAGTTTTGATTCTAATTTATCCAATTTTTTAAAATAAAATACTTTAACAATTCAAAGATATTATGTCTTACCAACAATATATTCTATTATTTTAAATTTATTTAATAATTTCATTTTTTCAAGTTATCAAGTATAGATAAAACACTTAATTACCAATAATAGCAATTAGAATCTCATAAATATTATTCAAGATTTACTCTTGAAAAAAGTTATTCTTTCTTTTTGTAGATACATGGATATTAGTTAAAAATAAAAAATGTTAATTATTTTATAACTGTATTAACAAATTTATTTTTAACAAATTTATTGTATTATAATATTATTAAAAAGTAAAAGGAAGGACAAAGAAAATTCTGAAAAGAAACACATTTTCAAAATTCAATATCACTTTAAAAAATGCTTTGTTATGAAAAGTAAGTAAATATCTATATATATATATACAATTACTATATTCCAAAATATACACAACACCTTGGCAAGGGATAATTCCAATTCTCAAAAAAATATAAATATACACGGATTATTCTTTTTCATCTCAAAATATAGATATAAATTAAATACTGTCTTTGTATATTATCACCCCACGCGGATATCTAGATTGGAAAAAGAAAAAAAAAGAAAAAAAATACTTTGTATATTTCTCATATTTTATCATAAAAAGGTAATTTACCAAAAAAAAAGAAGAAGTAAGAATTGGATAAAATAAACTAAAATTTCCCGTTGATTGTCTCTAATTTCAAATTATACTGGATTGCATATAAAACTTGATTATACATATTGAGATCAATGATATTTTGCAATTGTTGATATAATACACTAGTTTCAAGATGGTATCTCTAAAAAAATAGATCCATTTTCTCAATTATGTATTACGTTTAACCCGTCTCTTTACAATTAAAAAAAAAAAAAACACAAATTGAAAATATTTTTAAATAATCAATTTTAAATTAATATGATTGTTAGAATTATAGAACAAATAAAATTAGGGGTTACTTCTCAAAATCTAAAATTTTCCATATAATTATATAAATGAACTGAAATTTTCATCGTTTTCAACATAGGTTGTTGATTCTACGAGACTAAAATAATGGTGATTATTAGTTTCACTTTGAAAACATGAACCAAAATTATTAAAATCCCTATTAGTAAATGGAAAAAAAAAAAACTTATAATACAGTAATAAAAACATTAATTGTTTTTGGTTTTTATCTCAGGAAGTAAAAAAAATATAATGCTTTTTTTATTAAATTCAATTAAAAAATTATTACCAAATATTTTTTTTTTTTTCGCAAAAGGTATTTATATTTTTTAACCTATTAACCAATACATTAAATAAATTTTGGATAATTTGTTTTTTCAAAAAGATTTTCTGTATTTTTTGACAATTTGAAAAATAAAAAAAATGGTATTTAAAAAATGGGTATTTGGAATATTCCCGAAAACACCGGAAATTTTTTTAATCACTATAATATACTTTTTGAACAACCCCTCAGAAATCCCAGTGCCAATATACCCAGTTTAATGTTAAAATAACAATTTTACTTTCATACAAAATATATTTTTTTACTTTTCTACTTTAAACACCTCTAAAGTAATTTTTAGTACTAATTATTCGTACTTATTAGAGTAATTTTTATGTCTGTCAGGGTATATATATATATATATATACCAAGGTCTCGGTAGATGTTGTGTTAGGCCCAGTATAGGATAAACAAGTTTATTTTATAGAATGGAAAGTTAAAATAGGCGTTCGTTTATGTTACATTGGGTAGGGTGTGCGTATGTATAGATATTAGATATTAATCTGATATTTTTGGGTTATCTTTAAGATTTCAAAATTATGATTAATGAGACGCAATTAGAAATTTTCTTTACAAGTTCATTTTCTCTCATTTATTTAATACCATTTTGAAATGATCAGTAATATTTACAGCCACCCAATATATCAATCCCTTTCACACAAAATAGGTTGAGTACTATTTCCCTCAAAATTTAAATTTATTGAATTTTGATATTTTGTCGAAAAAAAAAAAAAAACCAATAAAAAAATTCCAAATTTACCTTTAAACTGACTATATTGACACCCGTGTTTCTTAGAAGTTGTTCAGAAAATGCTTTTTTGTGGTTAAAAAAAAATCGGGTATTTTTGATTTTCGGCTATTTTCGGGAATATTTGATAGATTCTTAAAAAATTATATTTGTTTAATATCATAAAACACAAAAATCACAAAAATCAAAGAAAACACAGAAAAAAGCCCCAAGAAAAAAATAAAAGTAAAAAGCAAAACTTTTGACAAAAGATCAAAAAATCCTAAATTTTCACTGTAATTCATTGTGGCTGTAAATGCAATCAAAAAATTATTGAAATCAAAAGTAAAAAATGTGATCAATGAACGTATCATAAATAGAGTTTGATTTGATAGTTTAAAGTAAAACTTTAAATTGAAAATTTTCAAAATTCAAAAAAAAAAATTAATTTATTGTATAAACTATAATTTCCCTTTAATACACCCAAAAAAATAAAACTTGATTATTGTATTTTTATTATTATAATTTTTTTTTTGAATAAAAGAGAAACATCAGTATTCTTTATCTATAAAAAAAAAAAACAAATTTTTTTTTATTTTTTTTCCTATTTTTTCTCTTCACTGAATACAAGCTTACCAGTTGGAAGATTTTCTTTAGTTAATTTGGGGAATTGTATCTTTTTGTCAAGTTCTTCTTGACAATAAAATAAGGTTTTTAAGATTTGTTCGATTTTTGATTCATCTTCTTGCTTTTGTGTTGAAAGGATTGAAGAGTTGACTTCCCTTGAAACGGATTGTCTTTGGGAGTTATCTACGAGGAAGGAAAGAGGAGAATTGTCAAGTTTATCAAAGGTAAATAAGGCCATGACTTCGTCGAGTTCATTTAACAACTCTTCATTCCCTTCACAGAGCTGGCCCAGTTCTTGAGCAAACTCAAGAGCAATTTGCTGGTTGCCAGATTTGATTAATTCAATTAGTTTTTGTTTTTGTAAATGGAAATAAAGGTTTGGGTTATTATCAAACAATTCTGGATCAAGTTCATTAATAAGCTCAACAGATTTCTGAATGTTGCCCTCGTTAATCGATTGGCGGATCTCTCTTCTTGAGGATAGTTCTTCAAGATCAACTTCAGGCAAGGTTCCCGTTTCCTTTTGGAATTCTTCTGCTGCCTCTTTGAATCCTTCTGTAACCAAATAATTCATAACTAAACTATTAAGATCTTTGTCTGAAACCACTTGCTCGTTTAATAATTGTTCCCATTTTTCTTCAGTAATTCGTTTCTTTTGCTGAGTAAAAAAAAAAATAAATAAAAAAAAAAAAGAGAAAGAAAAAGAAATTGAAAAAGAAAACAAAAAAAAATAAATAATAAAAAAAAAAACAAAAAGAAAACGGAAACAATATGAAGACAAAAGAAAGGTTAGTTAAGGCTTTCAAGAATATTTTTAATAGATAAATTTTCGTTCGATGCTACTTACTGTCATTTTGTTATCCAAAATTGAATGGGTATTTGAGATAATTGATAAAAAGATAAAAAAATAAAAAGTTTATATTCTTCCATTTTGTTAGAATATGTAAAATCTTTATTCTACAATTTTGTATATTTAGGTACCCTTAATTTTGATCTTTATTTTTCTCAAACAAGCCTAAATAAGATTTATTCCTCAAAATTAATAATTCCCAAAATGCTAAAGTAAATTTAATAATCTCATGTTTTTAAAAAGTCTTTTCTATTAACATGAGAAAAAGAAGTATAGTTTTTGTTTTTACAAAATTTAGTATTCCAATCTTCCTCTTTCTTTGATAATCTAAACATTTTGACTACTTATTAAAAGAATAGTAATTTCTCTCCTTATTCGATTTGAATAAACAGAAAGAAGATTTACAATTTAATACAGAATTTCCCATAAAAACAACACAGATTGTTTTCTCATAATCTTCAATGTAATTAATAACAAACAAATCATTTTTTCATTTCTATCATTTTGATGACCTTTCCTTTTGAAACACTTTTTCTTGGGACAATTTCAACAAATGTTGAAGAACAAAAAGAAAGTGAATTTCAATTAACCAAACTTCGGTTAACCTCAAATTTCTATACTTGCTTGTTGAATTTCACTGTTAACAAATCAATTCAAGAAGACGTCCGCTTGGCAGGGACATTATTTTTAAAAAATTCAATTCTTCGACAAAATAGCATTAACCAAGAAAACCAGAAGGAACAAATACCTGAAGAAGAAATGGATTATATTTGTGAAAACATGGTGATTGCCATTAGCGAAACGAGTGGACTAATAAGATCTCACCATTCCTTAACACTCCAGTCTTTAATTCTTTCAAGTTTCCCTGAAGGGATGCCAAACCTAATGGACAAATGCCAAGAGTTATCACAAGCAAATGAAATTGGAAAGACGCACGCTGTTTTACAAGTCATTCGCTATTGCATTAAAAAATATCAGCCACGAGCAAAACGTGAAAGGAAGCCGTTATTGGAAATAATACAACATTTCTTCCCTTCGATCTTGGAATTGTTTATTGGCCTAATTCAATTATTAACAGAAAAAGAAAATGACCAATTAAAAGAAATTCTAATAATGTGCAAAATGATTATTAAAATGTTTTCCTTACTTTTGTCTGTAAGTAATTTCAACAATTCCTAATAATTTTACAAAAAAATGCCCTGACAACCATTTGACAACGTAAAAAAATTCGATTTGTGAAATAATGTCTTTGAAGATCAAATGGGATCTAATTTTCATCTTGTTTTCGTTTGTAATACTTCATTTTGGTTTTCATTTTACGATTATCAGTTCACTCAAAGCATAATAATATAAACAAAAAATAAATAACACTCAAGCAAATCAAAAATCTAGATCAACTAATTTCAATTTATAACTTGGAAATTTATGAGTACAGTCAATCCAAAGCTACCGTGAAATTTTATCAATAACAAATTTTGATGTTGATATAGATTTTTAAAACAAGAATATTAGAATAATAAAGCTCATATTGAAAAAAAAAATTCCTAAATGAAGTCAATATTCAAGAATTTTTTACGATTTTCAAAAAATAAATTTTCAGAACCCAAAATGACTATAAAAATCGAAAATTCATTCAGAAACGGAATAAAATTTACTCTAAAAAATGAATTTATTTTTCGATCACTTTAGAAGAATATTTTTCATCTCAACTCATTTATGAAAAAATATTTCTAAAATAAGCTTTCTTATTCTAATATTCTTGTTTTAAAAATCTATATCAACATCAAAATTTGTTATTGATAAAATTTCACGGTAGCCTTGGGACAGTTGTATAAAAAAAGAGAAGATGAAGTGAATTTTGTTTTTACCATTTATTCGTCAAATACCAATATTGACAAAGACTTTTTCAAAAACACCACCATTTTTTTTCATTTGAAATGAAAAAGACAAATTGCTTAAATTTGAAAGAATTACTCTTCAAAAAAAAGATATCCAAGGGATTATCAAAAAAAAAAAAATTGTTTTTCCTTAGTATCATTAATTAAAACGAATTAAGACTAACCAATTCAATTTTATTTAAAATAACTTTGATCTCAAAATTTGAAATAAATAATGCTATTTAATTGTGATCTTAAATAAGTTATTCATGCGCATTGAATAAAATTATTAAATACATAAACATACTATTCTTTAACTTCATATTTAAATATGAAATTTCATTTATTTAACTGAAAGGTAGTTAGTTGAATTGGAAATAATTTGGAGAAAAATTTTGAATAAAAATATGGTAAAAAAAGAAATTATAAACTGTTAATTTAAATACAGATAAATTGTAAAAAATCTTGAAACCCCAATTTCTTCTGACAATAAATTCAAAAAAATGTTCTAAAAATTTTGGTTTAATTTCTTTAATTTTAAAAATTTGTTGACCTTACTTTTGAAATAATTCTTTTAAAAAGAATATTTCTAACATAAACTAAAACACAACAAAATTTCTTTGACTCCAAACTAAAAACTTTATTTCTTCATCTATATTCAAAGTGAGTTAAAAAATTTAAAAAATGGAAATTGACTAAAGATTATTTGACATTTTTCTGGTTTTTATCAGAATAATTCAAAAAAAAAAAAAAAAACAAATGTATTATGAAAGTAATATGAAAACAATAATTAGATATCTTTTTTTATTTTGATTTTTATTTTTTTTTTCAATGCACTTTTAATAAATTCCATGTCACAACTGTTTATAGAAATAAAAAATTAATTATTACAAAATCTCAACAACATATTCAATTCTAAAATAATTTCTAAAAGAACTTTTTGAAAAAAATTTTATTTAAAAAAAAAAAATTACGAAAAAAGATTAATATAAATTTAATTTGATTAACAAAACTATTCCTTTGATTAACATTATTGATATAAAAACCAAAATTATTAAAGAATAACTTTGACCAAAATTCAATAAATGCTTTAATAAATTTGTCTTTTTATATATGTTATATACAAGATATATTCAAATTGTTTTTTTTTTTTTTTTGAAAACATAATCAATTTTTTTCAAATTAATTTTATAATGAATGCAACTTGTTCTTTTATAAATCATTTTAAAAAAGTGTTATACAAAAGTTTTCAAAAGTAAAGGTAAATATATTGATAATTTTTGAATAGAATTATTGTTTGCTTTATAAAAACAATTTTTTTTAACACTTTCTATAAATGGCTTACTTCAAAAAAATTTTCTAATTTTAAAAACATAAGATTTCAAAAAAAACATTATAAGAACCATCTTGTTTATTTTCAACAGGCTATTATTATTTTTTTCTTAATTTAGAACATTTTTTTTTTGGTTAAAATTTATAAATTCCAAAATATACCAAAATTTACTAAAATAACCGAAAAAAAAAACTATTTAGGATTTAAAAAAATTTTGATAATGAAAAAAGACAAATATTCAAAATAATTTTTTAAAGTATGTACTAAAACATTCAAATAAAAAATGCAACTTAAAAAGAATGATAGGAATATTAAATGAATAAATTTTTTTTAGTTGATTTGTCTTAATTTTCAATTAAAGTTATCATTGGTTGACCATAGAGAAATTAATTATTATTTTCTTTTTATTTAAATGGTTCTATTCCGAAAAAATCAAATAAATAAATAAATAAAACTTTATTTTGTTCTTTCAAGCTATCACAAAAAAAGAACAATCCAATTTTTTTTTTTTTTTTCAAGGGAAGAAATTTAATTCCTCTTATTTGTTGTTAGTTTTTTTTTAATTTGAAAGAATTGTGTAAAATATTTGTTTTTTACTAAATTCTTTTACATTAAAAAAAACCTTGGTTAGCTTTTCCAGAATTCAAAAGAATTGAGCAAAATCAAAGATTTCACGCTATTCTTTTGAATTCTGGAAAAGATAGGAACTCTACCGCACGCTACATCACTTGACAGAACCCCCCTAATTTCAAAATTTTTGTTTCGAAATTTTATTAGAGACTCAAAAAGAAGTTTATTATCCACTAAGGATAATAAAGTTACTGGATCTTGTTTATTAAATATATTAAAAATATCAATATTTTTTAAAATAATAGAAAAATTATTTTTTTTTTAATTCAGAAATCCAGATTTTACAAATATTTTCATAGACTTGGCAATTCAATAGAAAATGATCCAAATCTTCATTGAAATCTAAAATTTTTTATTTTTTTACACAATTTAAAAAATTGTGATAAAAAAATGGATTAGTTTTAATAATATATGTTGATATGATTAACAGTATTATACATCAGCAAAAAAGTTTAAAAAAACTAATTTAAAAAAAAGTTTTAAAAAAATATCAAAATAAGCCTATTTTATAAAAATTTTACTTTTAAATAAAAAGAAAATACAAAATTTAATAACATATTTTATATTAAATAATTATTATTAAAATAATTTCTTCAATTTTTATCAAGCGATAAACCATTTATTACAATCAAATTATTAATAAGACGAGCTTTTATTTTATCTATTTTAAGAATAATTTTAAATTTTAATTCATGAATTAATAAATAAACTAAATTTTCTAATTCTTCATCATCTTTTTTTCTAATATTTATTAATATTTTTTTTTATTATTTTGCATTAAAACCTAATTTAACAACATTAAATCTTATTTAGAGAGAAATACCAGAAGAAATGCGAGAAATCAAAGTATTTAATAAATGGTTTGAATGTTTTCATAGGATCACGGAAATTGTTCCACAAAATATAAAGTCAATTCAACAACAGGGCAACATGGATCAAAATTTATGGATCAAATGTAAAAAATGGACAACAAATTTTTTTTTTGAATTCTTTTGTGATTATTGCGAGTATGATGAAGACCGAAAGGGATACACCACCTTTTTACAATGGTTCAAAGGAGAACCGACAAAAAAGCTAATTGAATTGGAATCAAATTATCTATTATATAATAAGGAATTGAAGGAATGCATGAGCCCGAAAATCATGGTCAATATTTTATTATTTTTTGAAAGGTCATTTGGAAACGTTCCAACTTATAACCTTTTAGAACCGTATTTGATTGAAATTTTGGAAAATGCAATCTTACCATTATTTTTAATTACAGAAAATGATCTGGATCTTTGGAAGAATTCACCAGAAATGTATCTTTATGAAGAATTTGATGAAGAAAGCCAATCAAAAAGCCCAAGGGTTATTGCGTCACAAATCCTCCAAACTCTTATTGGCAGTGAATGCGAGAAAAAAAATGAAAATTTGGATTTGTTATTAAAATTTATTCAAAGGTTATTAAACGAGAATGAGAACGAGAACGAGAACGGGGGTGGTGATGAAATCTCGGCGTGCCATGCAGCATTTTATATTATGGGAACAATATCCCAACCATTAATAAACTCTGAGACGCACTGTACTAAATTGGAAAACTTTCTAATAGAATATGTTTTCCCACGTTTCGAATCGAATTCTGGGTTTTTAAGGGCAAGAGCATGTTGGCTGGGTAGTAAATTTTCGCAAATAATTTGGGATAATAACCAACAAAATTTAGATTTACTCTTCAAAAAGGTCATTGGGTGCCTATTTGATGATGAATTGCCAGTTCAAGTTTATTCTGCAGTTTCTTTACAACATATTTTGCCACTGATCAATGAACAGGAAATTGCATTAGAAAATAATTTTAAAGATATTTTGAACAAATTGTTAATTTTAATCACCGAATCTGGAGTAGACGAAATTGTAATCACATTAAATCTATTGATCCAATTATGTAATAACAACATTCACCAATATTCTTTAGAATTGGTAGAATATATGAAAAACATTTTTTTAGATTATATTAAACTTCAATCAGATGAAGATGAAGATTCTTCCTATTTATATTTTTCCACTTCTCGAAAGGCATTAACTTCAATTTGCACTATTATTGCCACTTTAAGAGATAATGAAAAATGGGAAATCTTATTTCAAATCCCTGAATTGCTGTTGCCAATTTTCCAAATTTTTTCTCAAATTGATCAATATGAATTATTTGAACAAATCTTCCCGGTATTAAATTTATTAATACATTCCTTACCAATAAACAACACGCTACTTTATTCAATAATCGATTATTTCCCCCAATTGGTTGGAAGGGCACCGGGATTGATGAAAGAAGTTGGAGAAACAATATATCATTTTGCAGAGCAGGGACTATATGAACTATTTGATTACGAAGATAATATGTACTTGGAATTAATATTAAAACTGATAATTAATACCATTTCTTTCGATGTACAGAAAGAACAAGTCTTTTCCACTTCTCATTCAAATTCCTGTAAATTGGCTATATCTTTAATCATTTTGGCAACAATTGAAAAGCAAGATGAAAACAAAATACCTTTATTAGATCAATTTATTAACCAAATATTTAATATAATACTTATGGAATTAAATAAAACAAAGGTAAATAATAATCACTTTATTTTATTAAATGTATTATTAATGTCTTGCATATATTATGACGCTGAATTAATATTTGGCAAAATTAAAGAAATGCTTATCAATGTTAATCAAATGACTAATAATAATTCTGAAATCAATGAATTAAACATTATTGAAAATTTTTTATTACTCTTAAACCCGTTAGTAAATTTAATTGAAGATAATCAAATCAAAAATGCAAATTTAATTCAAATAATAATTCTGGCATTATCTGCAATAATTGGTATTATTTGCAAAAAGCCAAAGGAATATAATTATATAGAAATTGCTCCAAATTTATTTAAATTAATTATCAAATTATTAATTCAATCTCAATGTTCCGATATCGAAATAAAAATTATTCAAAAAGAAATTGACCAATTAACTGAAATCCAAAAATGGTTATTAAATTTTGAAAACAATCAAAATATTTCAAAAAGATGGAATCAAAATGATCAAAGTAATTGGTTTCAACAATCCTTTCCTTATCAATTACCCACCTCCGAAATAAATATTATAGATTTTATAATAATGTTTTATCAAACTTTATTTAATGAAAATAACGAGTTGGCTCAAATTTGTCTTTCAAAATTTGATTCAGATTTATTAGAATTTTGGAAAATTATAAATTAAACAATTCTAGAATAATTAAATTATATATTTTACTTTTAGCTTTATTATTTATTTATTTTTTTTTTTTGACATTTGCATTTTAAGATTTATTGTTTCAAAAGTTTTTGGGAAAAAATAATTTTGAAAAACTTTACAATGTGCTTTTTTTGTTTACGGATTACAAAAAAAAATTTTCAAATCGAAAAAAAATGAGATTACTTTTATTACTGGATAATATATAACAGTAATATTTCAAAACATTAGAATATATTATTGGCAATATTATTGAATTAATTAATTTATTTTTTTTTATTTAGAGAAAAAGTAATTATTGAAAATTTTTATCAAATTAATAAAAAAGAGAAGAAAAATAATTAAAATACCAATAAAAAATAATAATATCATTTGCATGACTAAGTTAAAAAATATTTATTGCCGTTATGTTTTTTTTTTTTAATTTTAGAAATTAAAAAAAAACACCGTTAGCTTTTTCAGAATTTTAAAAAAATAGAGTAAAATCCTTGATTTTTCTCTACTCTTTTGAATTATGGTAAAGCTAGGCATCCGCGACACTTTTCGTTAGTTTTTTTTTTTTTGATTTTAGAAATTAAAAGAAAATTTCAAAAATTTTAGGTTTATTTCAGAAATTAAAAAAAAACGCCATTAGGTTTTCCAGAATTCACGGGAGGAGCAAAAATCCGATAGAAAGATGATCACTATAGATAAAAATTCCACAATCTGTGATTAATAATTGGTATTCCTCTTTCGTTAGGTTTTTTTTAATTTGAAAGAATTGTGTAAAATCCTTGGTTTTACTCATTTTTTTTTTTTAATTAACAAAACCTAGATACAAACCAAATGAGTGGTACATGATTACCCGAATTTATATATTTTTTTACTTTTTTAAGTATTTTTTGTTTTCAATTTTTTATTATTGCCTTTTCTTTATTAACTTAAGTTTTCTCATCATTAGAGCTTTTATGAAAAATTTCAGATAAGAACACTAAATTGAATAATTGTGATTAGTCATGTTGAAGAGTTTCTGTATATTTTTTATAAGAATAACTTTTTCATTATAGTCTCCTTTCTCTAAATTTTTTGATAATTTTTTTTTCCATTTAATTCTGATAAAGTTATATCTTTCACAAAGCCAAATAAAATGATTTATCCTTTCGTAATATTGAGTACAATAGTTACATTTTTTATTGCATTTTTCTGATTTTTTTATTGAATGTGTTATCTTCAGATTTATTTTTTAGGATATATTAATATCTATTAAACTAGTTTGAAAAAGTTCTAAATATGAGAAATATAGTACTTGATTTAAATTTTAGATAATTTTTTCATTTTAAAGTTTATTTTTCATTTTTAATTATTTGAAAATCTTCAGGAGAAGTGTCACAAAATGTCGTCAAAATACAGCTTTTTTGAGGTTTTCTGCTTTATCGTTAAAGTGTTCTAGGGTTTTTTAAGGTTTTCTATCTTATTTCGAAAAATCTAGAACACTTCATAAATAAAATAGAAAACCTTCAAAAAACCTAGAAAACTTCAAAAATAAATAGATAACTCAAAAGAACCTAACAAAAATATATTGATTTTGAAGATAAAAAGAAAACTTAAGAAAAACTTACCTCTAATTTCAAGAATTTGAAAACATTGTGTAAAATCTTAGATTTCGCTTGTTTCTTAAAATTCTGTAAAACCAAAGTATATTTCTGATTTTGATTCTTTTTTCCAATTATATAAGTATTAATTTCCTATCTTTTTTTTCAATCAATAAACTTTTCTGTATCTCAAATATTTAGTTTTTTATTATAGTTATTTTCAAATTTAATAAGTTTTATTAGTTTTTTATATTCTATTTTATAAAATTTTTAATCAATTTATTTTATACATATTAAGAACAGAAAAAAGATTAAAAGTGACCAAAAAAAGAATAAAAGATTTTTTTTTCTATTTTTATTATAAAAAAGAAATTGATTAAATTGTTTTAATTTATTCTATAAAAAACACTTTTTACTAAGTTTCTCAAACCTTTTTCAAATTTTTTCTATCAAAATTAACTCTTACAATAATCAATATTAATGTAAAGATTTTATTTCTTTCTTTAAGATAATTCTTATGGAGTAATTATAATTCAAGTTATTATAATTATCGAAAAATATTGGTACTCTTTTAATATTTTTTATTTTATCAGTTCAATTTTATTTAGAAATTGTGTTTTTAATTAATATATATATTTCAAAATAAAATTTTCTTAAAGATATTTGGGAATTTTGTAATTTTATCCACAAAATTCAAAATCATTTTTTTTATTCCAAAAAATGATTTAAATTCATATAATGACTTGTGTGAATAAGGCCAAACAATTTATTAAAAAAATTTTAGATTTTGAAAATTTAATTTGTAATTTTTTTTTTATGTGAAAAAGTTAAATTATTCATATAAGAAATGCCATTTTATGAGAATAATACATGACACACCACAACAAAAAAATAATCCTTTTTTAAAAAGATAAACATTTACACCATGATCTACCTTCTCAGCAAATTAATATTTACTTGTTAATTGATAAGGTTATATATTGTTTAAAACTTTTTTTTTTTTTTTAGGATATCCAATCTTTATCTATCTTTCTAGAATTGATTAGTTTCCCATTAGGCAATTTGTTTTTGTTGCTGGATTTTTGAATTTGAGAAAAGATTTAAACCAAACCAAAAAATCAATAATTATATCGTTTTTAATCAAAAAATGTAATTTTTGGTTTTTTATTTAATCGTTTTACAAGTGCTCTTTGGAATACCAGATCAAATATAGTTAACTGTTCAAAGATTTACAAGACAATTTCCCGAGGTTTAAGAAAAATCATTTATTCTGAAAATTTAAATTGAAATTTTATTTATGAATTCGAAAAGAATCAAGAAAGTTAAAAAAAAAAAACAAAATTTTGATAAGGACTCTTTAATTCATTCAAATTTGTTTCTAAAACAAAGACAATACCAAAAAAGTGTTTAACTTTCCCTGAAAGGAAATTATGCAATAAAAAAAAAATTACTTACTTTTTAAAAATTTAGTTTATTTGTTAGTTATTTTAAAAAACATTAAAAAGTCATTAGATTAAAAAAACTATTTCTAACCCATTCTGATATTTTAAAATATTGTTAAGTTACTCAATTTTTTATAAAATTATTAATTGTTTTAATTTTTAAAAACTAAATTTTCATAATCTTGAAAATCACAGAAAACCAATTTTTCAATCCTCAGAAATTTTAAAAATATTAAACAATACACAATACGGCTCTAACTCTTTATAAATTAAATTAATTTTTAATTTGAGGCAAAATCCTAAAAAATAACTTATTCAAAAAAAGTAGGAAAATGGTCTAAAACGACACATACAATAATTGAGCCTAATAAAGTGTATAGTTTTTGTTTTGTTTTATAAAATAAATAAATAATTATTTCAATATAAATCAATGAAAACTTTATGTATATCTATCAATTTTTTTATTTCTGTTTATCGTATTTCTGATTTTTATTCTTCAAAATAATTTTTTTTAAAAAAAACTAATAAAATATCCCAATTATTTATTTTGTTGAATGATTTTATTGAAAATTGATTAATTAATTTTGTAAACCTTTCCACTTACAATTATAAATCAGAGATCAAGCTATTTTTATTTTTAAATTTTTAAAAACATCATATTTTTTGAAGGTGATTGGTGCTTTTCTATTAAACATTATTATTATCATCATCATCAGTATTATTATTATTGTTACTGTTACTGTTACTGTTATTGTTATTGTTGTTGTTATTATTATGAAGTTTCTATTTTAATTAATTTAATATTCATTCTTGAAAATTGATAACAACACCTTTTCTTTTTAATCATAAATAGAGGCATTATTTTGAATTTTCAACATTTTAGAGATACGAACCAAAAAGATATTGTTATCTGCGATAAATTTTCTTGATGAAACACCATTTTTATTAATTTTTTAAGAAAAAACAAAAAAATCTAACATTAATCTAATATTGACAAATCTTTTTTTTGAAATTTTTCGATTTTCCAACGTAAAATACACCCCTTTGAATCAACAGAAAACAACTCGAATAAGGAATCCGGGCAAGAAAGAGAATAAATCGGCGATTGGTTAAAAGATTTTAATTTGCCAATTTCAGAAAGGTCAAAGGAATTCAAAATGATTATTTCTCCGACTTGATTGGCTAGAAATAAAACATTACGTGATTTACCTTCGATTCCCCAAGTAAATAATGCATCGTTTATTTTACCACTCAAACCATTTGGAAGTTGTTTTTTTTTCAATAAAATCCCATTTATATTATATAAAAATGCACAGTTGAGATTATTTTTGATATTTGAAGCAAAAATAAAGATATTACCATTAGTCTTTGAAATTGCAATCAAGGAAACAGGCCCGATATGGTTTTTTATGGAGCATACATATTTGAAAGAATTTAGATCCCAAATTATCGCTGTATTGTCCATTGAACCTGAAACAAAAATATGGAAATTTAAACTGGACGCTAAAGAGATAACTGACTTATGGTGACCATAAAGCATATGGCAAATTTTTAAATCAAGTATTTTGTTGTTTAAATTTGTTACCATTTTCCAAATATATATTATTGAATTTTTACCACCCGTGATAATTACATTATTTGTTCCTGGATTTTCACAGCAATATATCGCATCTTGGAAGGGAATTTTGGAAGTCATTTTTGTTTTATTTGTCCCCTCATCAAATAATTGCATCGAATGTGATTTTGGTAACCATTTAATTATTAAATTTTTCTTTTCTTTCAAAAAAGTTTGGTTTTGTGGTAAGCCAGCAATTTGATTTCTTTCATCAAAATTTGAAATTTTCTTAATTGAATTATTAATTTTCTTATAAATATATGGTTTTAATTGTAACGGGTTAATATAAATTTTTTTACGATGATCAATATTTTCAATTATATTTCGATTAATCATTTTATTGTCTTGATCATTTTCATTTTCATTTTCATTTTTTTCATTTTCGTGGTCATTCTTATTAATATTAATATTATTAAAATTATAATTTTGATTTTTATGTAGATTATATTTAATATCCATATTTTTGCTTCCATTGATATTATTATTATTATTATTATTATTATTATTATTATTATTATTATTATTATTATTATTATTATTATTATTATTATTATTATTATTAATATTAATATTATTGTTATTGTTATTGTTATTATTATTAATTAAATTAAATTCTTTTAATATTGAATTGTCAGAATTTTGGAATTGATTAATCATGATTTTTTTTTTTTTTGGATGAGGCTCTTTAAATAATTGTATTGGACATTGACCGACAGAAGTAATTGATTCAATTATTTCATTTTTTGTTGTCAAATCTTTAATATTTTGGACTTTTGAAGATCTTTTATAAGTATTGGGATGGAAAATGTTTAATGCTTTAATGGCTTCCCTACCCCTTTGCTTATAACCAAAAATTAAATCAATCCACTCATTCAAATGCTCGCTTACATACTTCGACTCCAAGGCTTCTTGATTTTTTTTAATAAACAATTTTGGATCATTTTTAGCCCATGGTGGTAATAAAATATCATTAACAAATTGGCCATTTTGTTTTAAACCTAAATCAAATCCGTTAATATTAATTAAAAATTCTGGCAAATAAAAGAATTCCGGTGTCAGTTCCTTGACGTCGGATCGTGAAATTGAGCTACTTAAGGTGTATGATTGTTCAAGAGAATAAAATAGCCTATCTGGCAAATCGAACTTATTAGATTGGAAGTTTACCATTAAACTCGAAAATGGTTCAATTCTGATTAAATAATAAATGACAATAACAAAATTTGAATAGTGTGAACTATAATGGTAAGGGACTAATCCCATATCTTCTAAATCATGATATTTTTTGAAAGTGTTATTTTGTCTTTCAACAGTCTGACAGCCCATGGGCTTTGATAAATCCCGGTATACCCTTTCGTTATTTAAATCCAAATTATTGTTAACATAGTCTTTTATAATGTTAGGGAAGATGGGGTATTGGGTCAAATCATTTGGACTTCTCCCGGCTAAGGTATTTAATACCGTTAAATAACTGTAATTAGAAATTTTGGAATTGACCCACAATTTGGTATATTTATTCAAAAGTTCTTGATCTTTATTAAATTGGCGTTCAGGATTTGGATTAATATTTAACAATTTTTGATTTTGTAAAATGTTTAAAAATTTATTACAATTCTCTTTTGTGTAGAAAATAAAAATACATGTTTTCCCTGTTTTGAAAAACATCTCAATAGAATTATTCTCTAACAAATATTTGTGTTTTCTAAAATTTTTAATATTGGTATATTTCCATTTTTTATATTTTTTGACATTATTTTTATTCAAATTAAAATCACAATCATCATCATTACTATTTTTTTTAAAATTTTTATTTTGATTATTTTTATTTTTCTTGTTAATGTTGTTATTATTATTATCGTTATCATTATTATTATTTTGATTTTTAGTACTATCTTTATCATTATCCAGATGATTAGATTTATTATTTTTAAATAAAAAAAAATGTAAATAATTCTGACCAAAAATTAATTTACCTTTTTTTTCAATAAAAAAATTTAATTTTGAACAATTAAAAGTTTGGTAATTAGTATTATTAATATCTTTAATTCTTTGATAAATATTAATATTGTAAGGGTTATTAAAATTTAATAATTTTTTAAAATATTTTTTGAATTTAATTTTTTTTAATTTTTTACGTTTGATTTTTTTTTCAAATAATTTATTTATATTTTTGTTCTTATTTTCTTTGATTGAATAATTATTATTTTCACCTTTTCCGGTTTTTATATTGCCATTTGCCAATAACTTTTTAAAAAAACTTTTATTGGTAATTGCATTTTTTTTATATTTTAAATTGTTTTTATTGATCATTTGATACGGATCTGGATCTTGTTTCGAAAATGGTGAAACGAATTTAATAAAACTTTTTTTTAAATATTTTTTTTTTCGAATAAATTTCTTTTTTAATCTATTTTTCCTTCTATTAATATTTTCAGTTTTATTCATAGTAAATAAAATTAATTTTGGTTTTTCATATAATATTATTCGATCATTATTAATAAATTTATTTTTCATTTTTAAAAAATTTTTGCAAATTTTTTCTTCTCGGAACATTTTTCTTTGTGATATGAACCAATTATTTTTGAAAAGTATTTTTTGTTTGATTGATATATTGTGAAATAATAATTTTATTTTTTTTTTTAAATAAAGTTCTTCTTTAAAATTCCGTATAATAAAATTGTTGAATATTAATGAATAATTTTGTAAATTTAAAGTAAATTTTTGAACTTCTTTTTTATTCCATTTCAAAAAATGATTTTTGGTATCTTGGAATATATTTTGAACTATTTTAGAATTATCAATTTCTAATTGAAAAGAAGGATAATATCTTTTAATTAATTTAAACTTTTCAACACCTGATAACGTTGATAGTAATAATTTCATTTTGTCCTGCATTTTGTTATTCTCATTATTGTTCATAACATTATTTTCGTTTTCAAGAATAGTTTTTACACAGATATGAAGTAAAATATTACTAATAATAGTATCTTTTGTAAAATAATTTAATAAAGTTTCGCTTCCCATTATTTTTTTAATCCCTAAAAATACTAATTTTGGAGAAGAATTTAGATTTAAAAAGTTCAAAAAAAAACTAATTAATTGGTTTTTAATTTTTTCTTTATAAGTATATATAGTTTGCTTATAAATTTTTCTTGTGGGAATTTTCTCAAAACTTTTTTTATCTATTATCAATTTTGGTTTATTGTTTAAAAATTTATCTTGCAGTATAATTAAAAAATGACTAAATAATTCAAAAAAAGTTAAATCGAATTTATTTGGAAAAGTATTCTTATTATATTCATTCTCATTAATATTTTTATTTTTATGTTTATTTTTATTTTTATTTTCATTTTCATTTTCATTTTCATTATTATTTTCATTTTCATTTTCATTTCCATTTTGGTTTTTATCATTATTTAATTGTTTTTGGTCATTCCAAAAAAAGGATATGTTTATTATAAATTCACAAAGTTGAAACATATTTTCGAAAATATTTATTGAAATTATTTGGTTTTCATTTAATTCTAAAAGGTGTAAATATTTATTAAAAATCTCTTGAATTAATAATTGTGATATTTCTCGAATTTTATCCTTGTCTAAATTAAAAAAATTAATAAAATTAATTATTATTTTAATAATAGTTTTTTTAATTCCATTTTTTTTTAAACACGAATTTAAACAAATAAAATTCAAAAAATTCTATTATTTTATTAAATAATTTTTCATTGATAAGATTATAATTATAATCTAAAAAAATTGGTAATATTTTTACAATCTTTTCTATAATATAATTTGAATTTTTTTTTAACGTATTTCCAAAATTATTATTATTATTATTATTATTATTATTAGTATTTTCATTGTTATCATTTTCATTATTATTAATCAAAAAAGAATGCAAGTTTGAAATGATATAGTATTGTTGTTGAATATTATTGGAATTTTTAATTGAATATAGCAAATGTTTAATTTCTCCAAAATTTAAAAAAATTGAAAAAGATGTATCTAATATTTGATGGCTTTGTTCATAATTTTTAATAAAGTATCCTAATGTTTCAAAATTTTTAGATTTTTGAAATTTTTCTAAAAAAATAGGAAAGGATAACCCTATTTGAATACATTCAATTATCATTTCTCGAATTTTTATATTTGAATTCATCATTAAATAAAAAAAATCTTCAATTGTAGAAAATTTAAAAAAAGTTGAAATAAATGGTTTGCTAATATTTTTCTTAATAAATCTTATAAAAAAATTAAAAATTTCAATTTTTATTAATGGGTTTATTTTACTTTTATTTTTTTCAAAACTTTTATTATTAAAATTATTATCAAATACATATTTTTTCATAGTTGGTGATGATGATATTCTATTATTATAATTTACATTTCCGTTGTTGTTTCTTCCTGTTTTTTTGGTAGTTACTGTTGTTGATAGAGTTGTAACTTGATAAAGAGATGAAGAATTATCATTTTTATTTTTATTGTTATTATTATCGTTGTTATTTCTTGTTGATTTTTTGGCATTTAAAGTCGTTGACAGTGTTGTAATTTGATAAAGAGATGAAGAATTATCATTTTTATTTCTATTATTATTATTATATATATCGTTGTTATTTCTTGTTGATTTTTTGGCATTTACTGTTGTTGATAGCGTTGTAATTTGATAAAGAGATGAAGTATTATCATTATTATCATTATTATTATCATTATTATCTTTTTGAACATTTTTATTTGAGGAAAATAAATTATCTAGATCTTGTAAATTATCATTGAAAATTTTTAAATCATTAAATTTATTAATTATTTCTGATTTTTTTTCTTTGATATTGACTAAATCAAATTTATTGATTTTTAATAAATTCTTGTCGTTTTCTAATATTAAAAATCTAAAAATTGAATTTAAATCTCTGGAATTTACAATTATTTTATTTAAAAATTTAAAAATTGGTTTTAATAAATCTAAGGGGAAATTATATTTTTCTTCAAATAATTTTTGAAAAAAATTAATAATTTTCAATTTTTTGAATTGATTTAAATTAAATTTGTTAATTTCATTATTATCATTTAAAATTAATTGTATTAATGTTTTGAATAATTTAATTTGAATTTTTCTGTTACTATTTTTCCAAATTTGCCAATTAAATATAAAATATTTTAATGGTAAAATATTTAAAATCAACCCATTAGTTTGTATTTCTTTTCCATTTAGATTCTTTTGTAAATTATTATTATTATTATTATTATTTTGATTTTTCCCAGTCTTAATCTTATTCACATTTAAAATATTTTCATCATCATAGTCATTATTTTCATTAAATTTTATAAAAATCCCACAAAATTTAAAACAAATTTTTAATATTCTTTCGTTTAAATTGAATTCCTTTTGTTCTAATATCCGAGCAATTTCTCCATAACGAAAAATTTTTATTGGAATTTTTTCGTTTTTATTCTGAAAGCAAAAATTCAATCTATAATATTCATGATAAAGATATACTAATTTAAATGTCTTTTCTTGGATATCATTATTTCTTAACAAACATGAAGCTAAATAAAATATTAAAAAATCGATCCCACCCATTGAGGTTATCGTGTTTTGGAAATTCTCTTTTATTGTATGCAAGTTTTCAAATTTATATTTAACTGCCAAGCTTTTATAAGAAACATTATTTTCTAAATTTACTAATGAAGAATCATCCAAACTAAAAATTTGAATCTGATTTGGTTTTTTATGAATTGCAATGTTTTTATTTTGTGCAGTATATCTTAAATTAAGATATTTTTTCAAATTTTTTAAATTGATTTTTTTTGGATTTTCAATTAATAAGTTATTTTTGAGTATGAAATCTAAAAAATATTTGTTTGTCAATAATGTATTTGGGATTTTAATTAAATCGTTGTTGAATATTGTTAAATAATTTGGTCCAAATGTGTATAATACAAAGACTTCAAATGGGGTTAGAGTCTTTGTGAAGATTGAAAAGGTGGAGATTTGCCATTTATGCTTTGTCGGGGTTGATTTTAATGTAGACCCCCCTAAAGAAATATTTAATTTTTTTTTTTGTAAAATGTGGAATGGGCAAACTTCTGTTTGGAAGTGTTCTCCATTTAAATAAATTGATAATTTTGAATTGGTAAAAATTGGTTCATGATTAATTACTAAATGATTCCATTTTCCCGGTTTAATAGTCGCCCTTTTTGATGCAAAATGCCCTGGTTGGTTTCCTAATTTAATAATAATTCTACCGGTTAATGATAAAAAAACTGCAAAATTTTTTTGATTTTTTTTTTTTAATAATGTTGTTGTTGACGATGAGGAAGATGCTGTCGAAGACGATTCAGACGATGAATTCATCGAACTGTGCTTTATTATTTTTCTTTTTATTTGTAAAGATGCCGATTGCTTTCTCGATTTTCTAAATGGCGTGTTTTGATTTTGATTTGTATTTGTTTTTACATTTCGTTTTGGCTTGGGTGTTGACGTCTTCGGCGTTGTTGGGGCTGGATATAATCCAAATAGCCTAAAAAAACTTTTTTTATTGTCATTTGTTCTCCTACCAAAAGAAAGAACTTTAAACCACAATTCAAAGGAATAACCGATTTTTAAAGACTCCTTTGTTAAATTATATTTGTTTATCCTAATTTCCCCACATTTATTTGGCTTATTGTATTGTAATTCATAATATTTTTTGGGTAATCCAATATTTTTTAATTGCTTAAAAAGGGGATTAAATAGATTTATTGGAAATTTTTTATATTTAAAAAATGAAAAATACAATTTGGTTTCTTGAATTGTAATATTATAATTTGATAAGATATTAAAAATTTTTAATATTAACAGTTGATAATTTGATTTTTTATTCATGAAAAATGAATCAAATTTTTCTAATAATAATTTTAAAAAATTTACAGAACATAATTTGGAACAATTAATAGAAGAATTTTTTATTAACAAAATAATGTTTTTGAATATAATATTTAAATTTTGGTTTGGATTATTTTTTAAAATATAAGAAATTAATTCTAAAATCAAATTAAAAATTTTTGGATATTTTATTACATATTTGTTTTTATTTTTGATATTTAATCTATTTTTTTTTTTTTTATTGATCAACATAGTATTATTGTTGTTGTCATTGTTATTATTGCTGTTATTATTATTATTATTATTGTTGTTGTTGTCATTGTCATTGTCATTGTTATTGTTATTATTGTTATTGTTATTATTATTATTATTATTATTATTATTTCCAGTGTTAGTATTTTTTTTGTTGTTTTTGTTATCATTGTTTTTCAAATTTTCAATATTGTTATTATTATCAATTTCAAAATATTTTTTTTTAAAAAAATACTCGATTGGTGAAATGGGGATTTTTAAAAGTTTTTTTAATTTAATATTATTTTTTCCCTCTGTGTTATTGAAAATATGAAAAATTGAATTTGTGAAATTTATTAAATGGTCATTTAAATAAACATGATTTATAAATTGTTTTTTGATCAAGGTTCTTTCCCAAAATTGTTCTAAAGATAAATTTATTAGAGAATCAAATAATAAAATGGAATATTTTGATAAAAATAATTTTGAATTGCAAAATGATTGTAAAACATCAATGAAATCGTTATTTAATTGCTCTAAAAAATTTTTTTCATTATCTTCATTATTTTTTATCATAATTCTTAATGTTCTTAACGTCGTATCTAAATATAAATAACGACAATATTCATTAATAATTAAATTAGTGTTATTGTATACATTGCTTTGATTATTTAATTTGGTCAAATCGGATTTAATTAAATTAAATATCAAATTTATACCATTATTTTCAATAATTTGCTTTTTAAAAATTTCTTTTTTATCAAGTATAATAGAAATAGTAGTTAATAAATCAATTCGAATTTTAATTGTTTCAAGATCAAGAATATTATTTTTTGGGAAGGGATCCTTAATAATTAAAATTAAATTAGAAATAATCGAATTACCCTCCTCTTCTTGGATATTATTATTGAATAATCCAATAAAAATTTCTAAAATATTCCATCGTAATAATTGATTTTGAATTAAGATTTTATATAAGCAATGAAATCCGCCTTCAATTCTAAACATTGTTCGATTATCGATATGAACAGACAAATACATTTTTATTAATTTTAATAATTCTAAAATTACATAATAATTTTCAGTATATTGCACTTTATTGGTTTTCCGCTTTAGAATTTGTTGATCTTGATTTTGATCTTTTTGCTGATTAATAAGATCCTTTTGATCATTTACATTATTTTGATCCTCGTTTTGGCTATTATTGATATTTTCTCCATTTACGTTTTTTTGCTTTTGTCTCTGATTGTTAAAAGTATTATTTTCATTATTCATTTCAGAATTGTTAATCAATTGATTTAAATTAGTTCTTTCTTTCAAATATCTTTTGAAATTTTGATTCAGGCCAGTGGGGATCAACACTTGCCCGAATAATGTATGCTTTTGAAACATATTTTTCATATGTATTATAATTTTTTGAACAATATTTAAATTTTTATGTTCAAGCAACTTTGTATAAGAATTCAATTCATCTAAGATCTCGTCCAATTCTGATGATAAATAACACTTTTCATAAATATATTCCAAAATATCTAAAAACCCATCTTGAATGTTTTCGCTAAATAGCTCAAAATGGTTTTTAAAAATGTTTTGGATTAATTGTATTGATCGCAAATAATAATAATTTTTTGTCGAAAAGGTAATTATTACTTTGACAAAGCCTAAAAATTGATTTTCATATTGTGAGCGTATTCTAGAATCTAGACAAATGTTCACTAAAATTTGAAATGCAAATTTGTTTGGGATAATGTTTTTGTTTTGATTTAAAACTCCAATTCTAATAATATCTAATAGCAGCCCCAAAAATTTGGAAAGATATTGTCGATCATTTTCCTCAAGAATTTCTTTTTCTTTTTCTTCTTCTTCTTCTTCTTCTTCTTCCTCTTTGTTTTCTTTTTTTTGTTCTTTTTTCTCTTCTTTTTTCTCTTCTTCGTTTTGTTCTTCTTTCTCTTCTAAATTATTGTTCTTGTCATTTTTTTGACTCACTGATTCTTGAATCAATTTCATCCCCAAATTTTCCAAAATTGTATACCCACCATTATTTGAAAATTGCTCCAGTAGCTCTGTGCTTTCCACAATAATGCTAACAGAAAAAATTTGAATCAAATTTTCGATTGTATTTAGAGACAGATTGAAAGAATAGTTAAACACTGGATTAAAATACTGTATAATCGACTGAATAAATTCGGACAATATTAAGGACCAATTTGAGGTTTTGGAATACATCATCTTTTCTGCAATCGGAAACACAATCATTTGTAGGATATACATTAAATTTTTTTCGGGTAATTGAAAGATTTTTAGGAGATATAACAGTCTTGAAAAATTTGTTGGGTGTTCAAGTTCTAATTGCACCTTGTCTGAAAATGTGATGTTTTCTAAAATCTTGATTAAGTCAGTAAATACTTTATTGAATTTTTCTTTTTTTGTATTGCTTGCTGTTTCTTTCAATTCGTTTTGCTTTTGTTCTTTTGTGTTTTTGATTCCTTTATTGCTTCTTATTAACAATTGTTTTTCATCTTTATAAAACATGTGCAAAAATAAACAATGGAAGAACGTCAGTGTAATCGTTGCAAGGCCTTGAATTATAAACCCAGTTGAATCTTTTGTTAAAAATTGTATTGACTCAACCATTAATTTCCCAGAAAGCGAATTTAAATACGCGCTTGCTTGGTGTGCATTTGATAGTGACAAGAAATTATCTGTTACGTTTGCTGTTTCAGAGAGTTCAGTGGAACCAACGTTATTTTCCTTTTCCTTTTCCTTCTCCTTCTCCTTCTCATTCTCGTTCTCGTTTTCTTTTAAGAGAAAGGATAATTCGTTCGTTAAAAAATAGATCAAATCTAAAATGAGATTAGATCCTAATGGCAATTGAATTAAATATTCTTGATAATTGCTGTGCTGTTTACACAGTACACATAACCTGTGACAAAATTTTAGCAAGTACACCTTTTTTGTTTTGGGGATTATTTCTTTTTGATATTTTTCATAATCGGAAAATAATTCCCAAAAATTTTCCATTTAAAAGTTACAATAGAAAATTGAGAGAAAATGATTTGATAGTCTTGATTTTGTTGTCAAAACAACTCATTAAGAATAGTTATTTTGTTCACTTTGAGATTATATTTCTTAGAATTCTGAAATTCTTGTGTTAACCATTTTCCAATTTAGGTAAAATACCATTTTTTTGAAAACTTTTAGAGAAAAGAGTAAATTACAAATGTTAAAAATTTTTCAAAGGTTGACTAATAGGAGGAAATAGGTACAAGACGGTGATGATTTTCTTTGAGCAAACAAACAGTAATATTTGTAAATAATTAGAATTTTTCATTCTGAATTAAGAAAAATAAAGATATTTACTGAAGAAATTAGTAAAAATTTGCACTTCATTTTCATTCTCCCCTTCAAATTGTGTCAACAAAAAAAAAAACATTCTTTAAAAACTCTATTTGTAAAGAACAAAGACAGGAAAAAGTTCGGAAAATTTTTTCCAATTTATTATACATCTACTCATAGACAAACATATCTGACTGAGTGTAGTGCTTTTAAAGTATTCCTAATTGAATTCATAGTCTCAAAGGTCACTTTGTTGAGTCAGAATTATTATTTATTCACAACTATTATCAAGTACATAACCACTGTTTTTATATTAGCCCATTAAAAAAATTTGACGAATGCAAATATAATATTTACTGAAGGTAGAAAAGAACCATACCAATTCGGTGGGATGACAATTATATATTAACAAGAATTTAGGATTTTTTCGAATCAATTTCAAAAAAAAGAATTAAGAATATATGAAAAGTTTGAAAAGTATAGGAGGGAAAAAAAAACTGTACTGAAAATAAAATATTGATAAGATTTTTAATTGTGAGTATTTGAAAAGTTGATGTCTAATTTCTTTTAATTTTTCAATCTACTCCTTTTTCTAAATAACCAAATTTTTTATGAAAGCCTGGTAATAAACCAACCTCAAGTTCATTAAAAAAGGTGTGTATCTAGAATACTCAAGTAATTGTTTGATAACATAATTAGATCAACTTATTCTCGAAAAACAATCAAGTTTTCTAGAGATTTACTAGAGTTTGAAAAATGATAATTTTTATTCTGGCTTTTTCATTGATTGAATGGTGTTTTGAACCAGTATAGTTTCATTAATCATTATTCTATTTAGTGAGCGAGTTATAATTTTAAAAGTTTGATTCTTAAAAAAGGGATTTGATTAGAAATAAAAGAAATTACACATCAATTTTCCTAATACTCACAATTAAAAATCTTGTCATGGATTATTTTTTTAATGTTCGGTATTTTTTTCACTTAGTTATATCATTTTTACAAAAAAATCAGAAATAGAACATTATTTGTATTTTTTGATTTTAAAAATCATTTCAGTTCTCTAATTTTAAAATTTTATGAATTTTTAAACAGAATTTATTTATTATATTTTTGAACCCTTTACATTAATCAAAGATCTAACCTCAAAATATAGATCGAATATGAACCAAGTATATCTCTGGATGTATGGGTTACTATCTCCAAATGCCAAAGCCTGAAAAAAAAAACTGTTTTAAATTTTGGTAATAAATCAAAATTACTAACAGGGTTATTTACACTCATATAACCAGAGCGAAACAAAAAATCTAAGGACTTTGGTACAATTGTTTTTTCATTTTAAAAATCAAATAAATTTTCAATTTTTTAATTCAGAAATATTAGATGAATTGGAGTGATAGATGAATATTTATTATTAAGAGGATACAGAATTGAGCCCATTAATCAAAATTTAAAATAATATAAAACTCTTCAAAACCTTATTGATTTTGAACATTTATCCTGTTACTTAATAGTAACAAAATTAATATATATATATATATATATATATCCCTTATTACAAAAGATTGACCAAAATTTCATCAAGTTTAAGAATAAAAGATTTTAAAAAATATTTATTAGTTCATACACTATTTTTATTATTTATCTTTAATCCAGATTTTTATTCAAATAAAAGAGTTCAAAGTTTAATAAATTATGTAATTATTGATTTTTTTCTACAAAAAAAAAAAAAAAAAAAAAAGTGAATCGTTATTATTTTTTTTTATATTTCAATTTTTCAACTGGTGAAGTTCAATTCCACAATACCAATTTTTATTTTCCAGTCATTCCTTGAGTATTGGGTATATTCCGGCTAAGTGATTTGACCTCTAAGTATATTAAAATTTTATTTTCAAAGTTTACCAATTTAAATGAAAAATTTTTTTCAAAATTAAGATACAAAAGATTTAACGAAAACAAAATTCACATTTTTTAAAGTTAAAGACAATTTAATCCTCTTAAATTCTATGTTTCTAATCAATCCATCATTTCTCAAAGGGATAATAATCTTAAATTACATTTGAATATATCATACATTCTCTATATTAATTTTTCAGATTTGGGATTATTTTTGTTTTCAATATTTTACCAAAGGGTCAAAATTAACAGATTTCAAAAATTTTAACAATGTAATAATTAGAAAAATAAATGATTACTTGGTATTCTATGTTTTTTTCGGTAAAATTGGGGAAAAATATAGAATTTAATCTTTATCACAAAATATACTTTTTTTAAGATCTGACAGCTTTTTTGAAATACAAGCCAAATTTCAAAATTAGTGGCAAACTTTTTTTTATTATTTTTTTCTTTTATCATTTGTATTTCAAAAAATACAATGATTATACAACATTTTTATTTATTAATCTATATTGGTTATTTTCTGTAAAAAATTTACTAAAATACCTTATTATTCAAAAAAAAATCAAAATTAAACGAATTTTTTTCTGATGAAAAATCTGCCCCTATTTTTGAAATTAAGCTTACTGTTAATCGTAAAATAAAAAGATCAAAATTTTCATTCAGCTTTCCAAAAATAATCTTCTCCTATGAATTAAATTAAATCATAAAAGGTCTCATTCTAAAAAGGAAAAATGATTTGATTAAGATGGTTTGGGGAATTAAAAATGTGTAAATTTTTCCTTGATTTAAGGGGCTGATCTCTATTAAATTTTTATACCTAAATTTAATAGAGATTGAGAAAATTTGCCAATTACTTAGATTCGAAAACCCTGTTTATTTTCAATATTAAATATATTTCTAGATAAGGAATCCTTATTTTGAAATTGTTAAAAAAACAATAATAGTGACTTGTCCCTTAAAAAAAACTTTTTTTGAAAAGCTGAATGAAAATTTTTTTTCATTAATTTTACAACAAATAGTAAGCCTTTAATAACTATCAATCCTAAAAATAAGTTGAATTTCGAGCTATATATAAAAGTGAAAAAATAGATCAAACTTTTTTAAAAACAATTTTAATTTTGTAGAATTTCATAAAAAGTAAGTTTAGTTTTATTATCTCATATTGTTTCTTTTTTTCTTTTAAGGTGACTTGAATTTATTCTTCCATTTTTTGGGTGAATAGTCCCTTAATTAAAATTCAAAATTAGATTTTGATTCTACACTGTCTTTAAAGTGTGGAGAAAGTTTGAAAGAATGTTTAAATTTAACAGTATCCTATTAAAAAGTGTGAAAATGCTTTCATTTTTTTTTAAATTTCTTTTTGTCAAAAAAATAACAGTTTCCATTTTATGGTAAGGCTTTTTTCTTTTCTTTCTAAAAAAAAAACAACCGAACAAACAAGAAAAAACCAACACAAAAACACAAAAACAAAATTTGTTTTTTTTTAACGCTTTCGATCTTTGATCATAGAATGACGAAATTTATGTTTTAGAGCTGTACAGTAATGAAGGGAAGGAATGGTTAACAAAATCTGCAAAGAGATCTGACATTGTTTCAATGTGTCGATTGTTAGGTGTAGGTTATGATACGAGAAGGCCTTCAACGTCGCTTAAGGATTATGTCTTTTTGAAGCCCTTATTGGATGGAATCAAGCTCTCAAGCAATGAATTTCTTACTTCTCAGCTTGATCTCTGGAAAGTCAATTATCGTGCAACGGACACCAAGAAACAAAAAATTGAACAGCTTTGCAGAAGGTATTTCCAATGGGTCCATTCACTTTTGGGTGCAACAAAAGAAGATTTAAAAAAGGAATTAGAAAAATTGAATTTAAAAAAAGTTGGAAGAAAAGAGGTTCTTTTCGCAAGATTGATAACGATTGGATTGCCATTCAAAAGAGCAACGAAAGACATTAAGCCCCTTTCACAAGAGCTGTCTCTTTCTCTTGAGCTGGAAAAAGAAAGAAAAAAAATTGAACAAGATCGGATTAATAGAAAAAATAAAGAGAAAAGTTCCTATTCACAGCCTTTAATTTCCAAAAAGGGTTTTGAAAACAATTATTTTGAACACAACGAAATGAATTTTAGGCATAAATTCAAAGAGAACAAAATTGATAAGGTGAAAGAAAAAACGAAAAAAATTAAAAAAATCCAAGACTTTGATGAAGGAAAAAGGAAAGGGAAAGGGAAAGGAAAAAAAAAAGAAAAAGAAAAAGAAAAAGAAAAAGGAAAAGAAAAAGGAAAAGGAAAAGAAAAAGAAAAAGAAAAAGAAAAAGAAAAAAGGAAAGGAAAAGGAAAAGGAAAAGGGAAAGGGAAATATAAAAAACTAATACCTCAAGAATCCAATACTAGGTATTATAAATCTCAACCACAGATTAATGAATATAATAAAAAGATATTGAAAGAAAAATCACTTAAAAAAGATTACCAAACCAAAAAGAAATCAAAGGAAAAGGACAAATTTAAGATAAGTGAAAAAGAAAAGGTCAAATGGAAAGAAGAATTTAAAGAGAAGGAAAGGGAAAGAGAAAGAAGAAGAAAGAAACTTAAACAATTTCAAAAAAAAGAAAGAAAAAGAAAAAGAAAAAGAAAAAATTCATTAAAGAAGAAAAAATATGAGATTTCTATGAGTAGTAATTCAAATTCTGATAGTGACAGTACATTAATTAATGATATATTAAATGGAAGTGACAGTAGTCTAAGTTCTAGTAACATTTCAAGTAGCGATAGTGATATTAGCAGCAGTACTTCCAGTATGGCCAACAGTAGTACTTCTATTAGTAGTGATTTAGAAAATTTTTCAAGCAATTCATTATCTTTCGATCAAAATTATAAATTTGAAAGAAAATTGAAAAAGAAATTCGAAAGAAAAAGAAAAAGAAAAAGAAAACGTAAAAGTAAAAGTAAAAAAAAAAGAACAAAGAAGAATTCTTTAAAAAATAATAAAAAAACGAATCAATTTAAAAAACGAAAACCAAACCAACCAACTTTAGTCAAGGGGCTTTCACAAAAAAAAAACAATCGTCAATTAAATTTTTGGAAAAATTCGTATGGAATACCGTTCAAATTGGGAAAGGATGGTAAATCAAAACCTTTGCTTATCAATATTATTCCTTCGATTTTTCAAAAGCAACCAGCTGTTATTACTCCCAAAAGAAGTGGCAATTTAATTAATAAGAATAATCCAATGAAAAATAAAGAATTAATGAAAAATAATGAAAAAAAAAATGATCAACAAATTTTCCCAACATTTTTTTCATTAAGCCAACCCCAATTTTTTACAAAAAAAAATATTAATAATTGGTTAAATTATATCGGAAATACCAGTACAAACTTTTCACTTAAATTTGAAACTTTCCATAACCATTATCAGTTTTTAAAAACACTGTCTTCAAAAACTATTCAGGATTATTTAAATAAATTTCAAATAAGCCACCAAAAGCATTCAACAAATGAAAAATTATTATTGTTAGTGCCTTTCGTTTCCCAAATATGTCAAATTGAATTATTAACAGAAAAGCAAAAAATGAAATTTGAAAAGTTATTAAAATAAAACCCATTGTAAATTTACTTTAAATAATATTTAATTATTATTTTCGTTTTAAATTTAAATATATAGATATATTTTTTTTTTTTTTTTGATAATTTTTTAAAATAATTTAATAAATTAAATAAATCAAAATTGAATTTAAATTTTATTTTGAATAAAAAAAAAAATTTATTTTTAGGGAATAGTAGAAATAAAAAAAATATTCTAGTAAATTCAATCGCAAATTCAAAAAAAATTAGCCAAATCTTAAATTCGAAAAACCAAAGTAAAAATATTATTACAATAATACCAAACTTACTTTTAAATGTTATTTTCAGAAATGAAGCATTGTTTTTGAAAGTTAAGATCCATTTTTTGAATTTTTGAAAAGTTCAAAATCATACATATTTCTGAATTATTTAAAAAAAAAAAATATCTTGGAAGTAGAAAGAAATCTTAATATCCGCAAAGGAAGTAACCCAAAATACATCCTTTAAAAATAAAATAGCTAAGTTTTAAAACTTCCTGTTAAAAAAAAAATTTACTCAATTTCAAAAAAAAACACATTAATTAATTTAAGCTTTGAAAAAAATATCATTTATTTATTCAAAGAAAATTTTGAATCAGTTTTTTCTTTTTAAATACTAAAAAAATATTACAAATATCTAAAAGATTTTGATAAAATACTTTTTTAAAACATATAAAATTAAACTTAAAAAATGAAAAAATGAGTTTTAATTTGATTTAATTTCCAATAATGAAATAGCACAATCTTAATAATTTCAACGAGTTATTAATAATCCAACAGATATAATTATCAATGCACATTAATTATTATTTCTCGTATTTTTTAAATATTTTCAAACAAATTAAACTTTTTATAATCAATAATTATAACAAAAAAATTAACAATAACAAAAACATTATTTTTCTAATGATAATTGCTTCCATAAAAACTGAAATAATAGAAAAAAAAAAATTCCTTAATCTTTTAAATTTCAAGAAATTGATTAAATATTTGTGAATAAAATAAAATAACAATTTTTTCTGATTTTCAAGGATTCAATATTTGATAATTTTGTGTTGTGTTCGTGAAATTAGATTTTAAATGTTCAAGGTTATTTGTGAATTCAAACTTTCAGAAATTACGAAAAGTGGGATTTCATAAAAATAAAAACTGCTATACAAATTTTCCTTTGTTGAATTGATGATCCAAAACTTCAATAAAAATGATTAGGATCTTTGTTAAAAATTGATTGTAAATAATTTATTCTTTTAAAAATGGAAATTAATTCATTTAAAGATAATAAATGTGTTTTGGGTATCTGGTTTGATTATGTTCTTCTGTAAAAAAGTGTTCTATTATCTTATAGGTAAAAATAAATAAGATTAGCGAATCAATTAACTTTATTTTTTTTTGAATCTCTTTATTTAAGTTCATATTATTTTTTTTTAACATAATTTCTTCTTGTTTCAGAAAAAAAAAATATGTAAGGTTATTTATTTTCGATTGTAATTTTTATTTATCAAATTATTCTTAAATCTTTATTTAGTATAATTATTATATAACCATTTGATATTTTACAACATTTTTTTTTTTTTTTGATATAGCCATTTATTCATAGATACAAAAATTATTTTAAGGATATATATTTATTTAAGTTGAAAAAATCGATTCTCTGAAAGATTGCCTTCAATTGGTTACAAAACAATAATACATTTGCAAAAGTTTTATCTTAATTTTTCATGTTTTTTTTTGATAAAATTGTGATTTATTTCTTAAAAAAGATAAATTAAAATTTCATTTTTGCACAGTTGAAACAATAAAATTTAAAAAAAAAATATTTTTAAAAGTATGAAGATTATTTTATTCTCATTGAATATGATTTAAAAGTTGATTTATATTTATATTTTTTTAGATTCAATTATTTTGTCTATAAAAGAAATTTTTATAAAACTGTAAATCCTATAGAAATAATCATAAAATCTGGATATCTGAATTAAAAAAAATCAATAATTTGTATTATTTAATAATACTAATAATTTTCATATTATTAACAAAAAATTAACCAAAAATTTATTAGCTATGATAGAGAATAAAATAATATTGATATCTTTAAAACTTATTTATAAATAAAAATTTAGGAATTAGAGAAGTATTATCAAGTGTAATTAAAAACAGAAGAGTACAGTAGAATTAATTCAAGTGCCTAGGTTTTTTTTTAATTTAAGAAATAAACCGAAAATTTCAATTTAGTTTTTTCAATTTCTTAAATTAAAAAAAAAACGCAATGGTGGTTTTACAGAATTCAAAAGAATAGAGTAAAATCAAAGATTTCTCCCATTTTTTTTTAAATTCTGGAAAATTGACAGCAAATTTCCAGAGGGTTTCTTTTTTATTTGTGAAGTGTTCTATGTTGTTTTGCGGTTTTCTATTTATTTGTGAAGTGTTCTTTGTTTTTTTAAGGTTTTCCATTTATTTGGAAAATCAATAGATTTTCGTTAGGTCTTCTTGAGGTTTTCTATTTATTTGTGAAGTTTTCTAGGTTTTTTTGAGGTTTTCTATTTTATTTCGAAAATCTATTGATTTTTTAAATAAATAGAAAACTCAAAAAAACCTAACGAAAATTTATTTATTTTTCTTTAAAAAAAACTCAAGAAAACCCAACAATGTTTTTTTTTAATTTTAGAAATAAAAAGATAATTTATTTAATTTTCGGATAAATTTCTCAAATAAAAAAAAACCTAAATACAATCAAGATGTATTAAAAATTCCTTCCTTATACAATAATAAAAAAAATATATTGAAATTTTTATTGATTTAATTCGAATATATTAAAAATAATTATTTTACAATTATTTTTGGGATTTCAATGTTTTTCTATTGATCGAATTGATATTTTAGTAAATTATTTTTATTAAACTTTTAATTTAAGGCTAAATTAATAGTACTAATTTTTCTCTTTATTCAATATTTATGAAAATTTTGTCTAAAAAAAAACAGAAAATTTCTCAATATATATTTTTTTATTGATATTATTTATCAGAAAATTAACAAAATTATTTGATCGTTATTATTGATAAACCAATATATTGTATTTTGAATTACTATTATTGTTATAAATTTTCTTATTTAAAAAATTAAAAAAAAAATAAAAATCTTTAAAAAAAATGTAAAAATTAATTAGTATTTTTTTTTCCAATATCAAAAAAAAATACATAATAAAATTACGATTCTTTGGATGATTTTAACTTTTAATTAGAATTAAAAGCTGGATTTAAAGATAAATAACAAAATAAACTTATTAACGCATCAGTATCATTTAAAATTTTAGATTATGAACTTGATGAAATTTTAGTAAATTCAGGGCGCTAAGTGATATATAAACTATATTCTAAAAATTTGAACACAGTTTAAACAGTTGAAAGAATAACAATATCACACTTTAAATTCAATTTGGAAAGAATTTGATTTTACAAACTATTTCATTTTTTGTCTTTTTTGTTTTGTTTTCATTTCCTTTTTTGCAATTACGTAATCTGTTTCGTTAGATCTGAAATTTTTTTTCAATGGTTGATAGAAGGTTATTGTTGAGTTTTTTAAATTGAAAAATAACATACAACTAGTAGATGGTATCTTATCATTTGATCGATAAACAATTGTTGGTGAAATTTCAACAAGTTAACCAATAGATTTTTTGTTCCTCGTTTCATTATTTTGGTCACAACTGTTTTTATTTTTGAGTTTTATATTTTTTTCTTTTATTTGAATTAAAGTGATTAAATATTAAAATATTAATACTTTTCAACTTAAATGTTATTTTTTATTATGTTTATATAAATACCATAAATTGGGTTTTTTTTTTGGCCTATTTTTGCTTTTTGGTTTGTATCCAAATTTTTGGAATGGGGTTTATATATATATATATGTATATATATAGAAATATAGATATATAGATTGATTGATTAATAGAAATATTATGCGATCTATATTTCAAAAAAAAAAATAGATTAATAGAATCTTTAGAATAAATAAAAGCATCCATTTTAAACAAAAAAATGTTTGTATAAAAAATTAAAGAAAAAAATTACTGCTAAAAATTTTATTCATTTTGTGTGTTAGGCTAATGAAATAACACATAAAATTCAAAAATTAAATTGGAATGATAATAATAAACATAATAAAATAAAAGAGAGCATACTAATTTAGTTAACGTCTTCATTTTGATTAAACAAAACTTCAAGTTTTTTTCTGTTTGATCTTGTTGAATCAAGATCTTTATCGATATCAAGAGCACTATCGAGTGCAAACTTGGCTTCGTAAAGGTCACCTTGCTTAATGTGTAATAAGGCGATGTTATTAAACGCCATTGCGTAATTGGAGTCGATTTGCACGCATTCTTGGTAGCATTCTAAGGCCTTTTGGTTAATCTCTGAAATTCGATATAGGTTTCCTAAATTGTTCCAAAGCTCTGGTAAGGCACGATATTCTTTTATTCCGTTTAGGAAACTCTTTTCTGACTGTTCATAAAATTCCTCGCCCATTGCTTGGTATACTACTCCTAAATTGCAATATATTCCTGCGATGAATTTTTTTTTTTGCTCTTTTGAGCAATGAAGATGAGAAGATGAAATTGTTTCGAGTGCATTCAAAAAGCAATATTCGGCTTCTTGATATTTTGTAGAATGGAGTGCATAATTTCCCAATTCGTTCCACATTACAAAATTTGTAGGATCCAATTTTCTACTTTCCTCAAAGGCAATTAATGATAATTTATGATAAGGTTTTTTTTGTTTTTTTTTTTTGTTATCAATTTGGTTTTGGTTAGGGTTGTCTTGTTCTAAATATTCCTGTAAAATGTTTAAATTGTTATTTGGGTTATCTTCTTTTTCTATGTTTTGAAATAAAATAGGCTTTTCTTGTTTAATATGAATTTGATTTTTTTTTAATTTGGTTAATATATCCTATTTTGATTATTTTTTTTTTATTTTTTTTTTTTTTTTTTTTTTTTTTTTTTGATTTTCTTTTTTTTTTCAATATATTTTTTTTTCAATTGTTTTTTTTTCCTTCTCTTTTCTTCAGAAATCGAATCGCTTGATTCATTATCTGCATCTTCAATATTAATGTTTTTTGCTTTTCCCTTCTTCCTTTTCCTTTTTCGTTTTTTCCTTTTCATCGCAATTCTTCTTCTTTTCCCCTTCCTTGTTGTTTTGTACTTTTTCTTTTTTTTATCTTTATTTTTATTTCTTTTGTTATCTAAATCCGAATCTGTATATGTATCTGAATCTGAATCCAAATCCAAATCAGAATCAGAATCAGAGTCAGAGCCAGAATCAGAATCAGAATCAGAATTTGATACATTGCTATTCTCTGTACTGGTTTCAGTATCAATTGCCAGTTTATTTTCTTCTCTGTTTTCCATTTTTTCACTCTTGACTTCTTTCCCTTTTATTTCTTCATCCTCGCCATTGCTGTCTTCTTCCACATTTTCAATAGATCCTTCAGCTAAAATTTGAGCCATTAATAACCAATCACGAGCTAAAATTTTATTTCTTCGAATAATTTCCAAATCGATACTCGCCTTGTCGTTTTCGTCCGTTTCACTCTCACTATCGCCATCATTCTTCTTTCCTTTCTTCGTCCTCTTCTTTTTTCTTTTATCAGATTTTGTTTTTTTTGATAAAGGCTGTTTTTTTATATTCAATTTGTTTTCGAGAACATCAAAATTTTCATATTCATTAATTTGTTGGATTAAAATATACTTTGCAATTTTTTCTGCGATTAAATTTTGACCAAATAACATTAAAAACCTGACATAGTTTCTTAAAATATTTAAATTCTTGGGATCGAGTTGTAGCGCCTTATGGAAGCATAGTCTTGAATTTTTCCCCTGCCCGCCAAGACAGTAGGCAGAGGCAAGATTACACCAATACCCGGCGGAATTTTGGAGGTAGAGTGCCCTTCGATAGAAGTCTATAGCCTGAGAAATTCGTTTCCTGTTTTTCCCATGCGTTGTGTCTGTTAATAATAAGATGGCATAATTGTTTAATGCCTCTGGGTGCTCGCGGTCACTTAATAGCACCTTTTGGAACAAGAATTTGATCTGCTCAACATCCTCCCAGCGTGATAGCAAGCAGGCGCCCAAGTTATTGCAAATGTCTAAATAGCTTGGAAACACAGAGGAAGCAGAAGAAAAGACATTGATCGCGAGTTCTTGCTTGTGGAGCAGCAAATTGAATACGCCCAACAGATTAAAAAATTCATGTGAGTTGCAGACAGAAAATGAATTCTGGAATCGGTTTGATAATTTCCGAACCAATTCGTCCATAACGGTTTTTAAGATTGGATCGCCTTGAAGAAATAATTCGCTAATGGTTGTAGTCATTTTTAAAAAGAAATGATCAGGTGTATGGAACTTTTTTTTTTTTTTATTAGTTTCCTGCTTTTCTTTAATTTTCCGTTCGATTTGCTTTTGGAAGACAATGGAATTAATTTGGTTCAAATTAATTTTCTTTTTTTGATTACTTTTTGTTTTGCGGAGAGTTAGGAAATAAAAGTCCTTGTCGTTCAGTCTCGATCTGTTTTTAGCTGCTGCATTTTTTAATCTCCTTTCTTTCCCTTTTTCATAGCTTTCAACCTGCTGCTGGCTTTCTAAAGAGACCTTTTGGGCAAACCGTAAGAGCACACAATAACTCTCCATGCATTTAATTTCGGCAAAGACCTTATTGATCTTTGATGTGTTGCGGATCGTTTTCTTGCCAGTGCCAGAGAGCCACGCGGCAGCCTTTAAAAATTCCTCTTCAGATCGCACATAGTCTTCCAGATACAAATAATAGTGCCCCAATAAATTATGAATAGAACTGTTTTTTGGGATGTTCCTTTCAACAGAGAGTAAGTGGCTTTTGATTTCATTTGGATAGAAATCAAAAAAGCTTTCGTGTTTTGGTTTCTCGATACAGACTTCCCGTAACAAGAAATCATCAAAAATGTTATTTAATATAATGTCTTCATTCTGTTTAAAGTCTTCTTCTGTATAAAATTCGTCAGGTTCGCTTTCGGTGTCAGACAAATCATACATTAAAAATAAGGAATAAGTTATTTTGTTTTTTGTTAGAAACAAAAAGAAGAAAAAATGATTTATAATCTGAAAAAAGTTTTCATATTTAAAGTGTTTGTAAACGTTTTACTTTGAAACTTTAGATAAAAGTGATTGGTTTTTTATATTTCTTTAAACTCTTCTTCCTTTTAAAAAAATGAAAATCTAAAACAAGTCTTTTGTAAATTACTCAAAATAAGGGGAGAACGTTTCTCCATAAGATCAGGAAAACTTAGCATTTTTCTTTATTAAAAAAGGATGAACAAATATTTATTATGGTTTTTGAGTTTTAATAAAGTTCATGGATCAATACTGATACAGTTTCCTACAAGAAGAATTTTCCCTGTTTTTTTTTTTTTTTTTGAAAAGTTTGTCTACACAATAAAAAATTCTTATTTTTAAAGTTTAAAACATTGGGTTCTTTACTGAGAATTGTTTTGGGTCATTTGTACCCCAATATACCCTCAAATACTTTGAGAAAAAATTGATCAAACACCTATTATATTTTAATATTATATTGAAAATTTGATTATATGTATTGATTACTATTCAAAAAAAATATTTCTATTTGATTATAAATCTAAAAATAAATAAAAATATAAAAATTAAATTTGAAACAAACTATTTTTTATCATTATCAAATTTGAAGTTTTTTTCAACAAATAATTTTATTGATATTAAAATGATTTGTACGAGAGTTTGAGAGAGATTAAGATTTTTTTTAAAATTTTAATGATTACTTATTTTTGACTTTTTAAAATCTAGGTATAAAATTAACATTACAATTGAATAAAAGACCAGATACCAAAAGTTATTTTCCAATATCTATATTAATTTAGATTTTAAAATTTGAATTTTTCAAATATTCTTTTCAAATTTTTACTAATAACAAAATTCAAAAAAATAATTCTTGCTTTTGAAGATTAAATTTATTTCTTTGAAGGATATTTATAAGTTATTATATATATTTTTTTTAAATTTTAGGATTGATCACTTTATATTATAAATATATTTGTATTGATTTAATTCCAATATATTAAATAAAATTATTTTAGAATTTTTTTATATTTTCAATTATTTGTTTTTTTGGGTAATTTATATTGATTGAATTTGCATTTTCAAAAATTATTCTTAGTAATTATTAAATTCTGATCACAAGTCTAAATGAATTTCATTTTTTAAATTAATTCAATATTTATTCAAACTTATTCTGAAAATTAAAATAAAAATTTGCAAATTGATGTTTTTTTTCATTGACTCCTTTTATCGTAAAATTAAAAAAATAAATAAAATTAATAAATAATTAATCAAATAATTATATGTTTAGAATTAAAGTAATAAAAATAAAATTTCTCATCTATATAATTAAAAAAAAAAATAATAAAAATCTTTTTGAAAAAATGCACAGATAATTAATTTTTTTTTTCCCCAATATCAAAACTAAAAACACAATAAAATAAAGAATTTTATGTGAATTATTTTGACTTATTTGTCGAATTGAAATCTGGATTAAAGAAAAATAAGAAAATAAATATATTAACTTATCAGTATTATTATAAATCTTTTATATTAAATATGATGAAATTTTGGTAAATTCTAGGTACTAAAGGATATATATTATTATATATAACCTAATCTTTTCCAAAAAGGTGGGGCTAATTTATTGTTCGGTAGAGACTTTTATGATAACATGTATTATCACAATATGAACAAATAATTCAAATAAATATCAAAAATAAAGGCTAGTCATAATTTATCAAAAAAAAAAAATAAAACCACGATATACCACATTTTTACAATATTATAAAAATATCCCAAAAAATGGAAAATTATTTTTTGAAAACATATTGCAAACATTCATATTATTTTTAAAGTCTTGAGATTTTTAAAACACATTTTCCCCTTTAAAGGTATTGGAAAGTATTTATAAGTGTTCACAATTGTCTTCAATTGTTTGAAAGTTTTGAAAGACATAAAACTATTTTAAACGGAATGAGATAGTTTGTTAGTTGAAAAAAAATTTTTTCGATTAATTAACGTTTAAAAAACTAAAATCTCATGTGAAATTTCTGATCAAACAAATAATAACTGATTTCAACAATGTACTTGAATATAAAATATATGTATTTTTTTAAAATAGAGATTTATTACCTTCATAAGTTAAATAACCAACAAGAAGAAAGAGTAATTTTTCTTCTTATTATTGATTTATCTGCCAAAATCTTCAAGCTCTAGGTATGGTTTCTGCTTTATACAAAGATCCTTAAAGAATAAGAATAAGAATAATCAGACAACAAGTGAACGAAAAAGCTTCATAAATGGTGATACTGTGACTAGGTTGCAGTGAAATTTTTTGGAAAGTTATCCAACTCTCTTTCAATATCCTAGAATAATGAAATTTTTTTAACCCAAGAAAACATTCTTTAATAAACAGATAAAGGGTTAGGTTGTTTTAGAGACTCATTCTTATTCAAAAAAATTTTAAACACCCCGATTGATAGAAAAAATATTTATTTATCTTTAGTTATTACTGTTCTTGATCTATCAAGGATCAATAGGTTTGTCAACTTGATCAAACGAAAATACAATAAAAATATTTGATCAGATCCTTGATTAAGTCAAGTATCTTTTTTTGTTGTTCTTTATCGAAGAATAATTATTTTTCACCTCATCTGTTTTTTGATCAAAAAAAAATTCCTTTTTAAAAATATTTGCAAATTAGGCCAAAAAATTTGAACTATTATATCACGATTTACTCTTTAAAAGTCATATTTTGACTTTTATCACACTTTTTAAATAATTATTGTGATTTTATAGAATATTGCAAATTGTTTCATCATCGTTTATAATATTGACCATCTTCTTTTTCTAAAAAATCGCGATTCGATAGAAATTATAGCAGATTTTTATAACTTTCAGGTAAATTATGCCTAGATATCATCAAATCCTCTAATCTATATAGACATATTAAACTCTATTCTAATATTAAGAGTCAAATATTGTTAATTGTTATTTTTTAGTAACAGATTCTTTATAATAATACTTTTTATTTCTTTTTGAATCTTTTACTCTAATAAAATATATCAAAATTTCGGATCTCAATTGAATAGTATTAATTTCTACTGCCATTCCAAGGCTACCATAAAATTTTAAATAAAACACAATTGATTTTTCTATTCTTATTTTCTATTTTCAAAAAATTCTGAAATAAGAGTTATTATTCCAAAAAAAAAATCAATAAATGAGCCAATTATTTAAAATTTGAAAAAACAAAAAAAAAATTCAAGATCCCATGAAACTTAAAAAATTATTGGTCCAAAGAAGTTCAAAAAAAATATCAATATTTACTGATCTTTAAAAATTTACCATTTTTGAACAATATTTTTATTTGCTTCATGAATCTTCAATTTTTTTTTTGTTTTTTCAAATTTTAAATAATTGGCTCATTTATTGAAAATTTTTTTTGGAATAATAACTCTTATTTCAGAATTTTTTGAAAATAGATAATAAGAATAGAAAACTCAATTGTGTTTTATTTAAAATTTTATGGTAGACTTGGAAAGACTGTATGTTACAAAAATTGGTCATTATAAATCTATATTCTCCATGATGGAAAAAACAGATTACAACAAAGGTTTTAAACTTTATAATCTTTCTAATCAAATGAAAAACTTATAAATGTATTTATTGTTTAAAAAATAGTATAAATCTTTACAAGTTTATTCATTTTTATAATTGAAATTGGCTGTAGCTTGTTTTCTCTATAAAAAAAAAATACTATTTTTTAATTCATTTTTGGGAAATATTCTAATAAACATATTTTAAAATAATTACCATAGTCATTGACCCAATCAGTAATAATATTTAACTTCAGTTGATTTTGTCAATTAACAAATAGCTCGACTCTTCAAAGATAATTTTTTTGATTTTTATAAAAAAATTTCAAAATTTTTTTGAAATGAATTCTATATGTGGCTTGAAAACCCAATTAAAATAAAAAAATTTTTCACCTATTATCTTTCGTTCAACTAATTTTTAGATCAATTAAAAAATAAATTGAATAATTATTTATATATTTTTAAAGTTTTTACCTTTTTATTGTATTTTTTAATCTTTTTGATATTAATGTAATTTTTATACATGTTTGTTAAAAATTTTTAATCTTTTTGAGATCTCCAAACCAATTGAATCTCTTGTATTTGCATGAAAAAGGAGATATAAATAATTTTCTTGATTTGGTCTATAATATAAAGTAAATTAGTCTTTAAAGTTTATTTGTTTCTTATATTAAAAGATCTTACTTTTCGTTAAGTTCCCAATTACAAATCTGTTTTCAGTTTTTTGTCTCCACTTTTTATACTATTTTTCCGAAATTTTAAGAAGACTCCTTTTTCTTTGGAACTACAGTGATCAAAATAATGCGTGCACAACAACTATAATCCGTGTTTCAAAATATTATCCGTGCTTTTTTTTATTCTTGTTCCAAGGCAACATCCAATCTACTACCAAATAGTATACCTGAGCCCAAATCAATTTTGAAAGTAAAGTACTGGTTATTTTCAGTAAAATTTAAATTATTAAGGCAAATAGTTGAAAATTTTCCATAATATTCTCAATTTTTTTGAAATTTTTTGTTGTTTTTTATGATTAAAATTTTCTTTAAAAATTTACTCTATTTTTTGAGATAAATTTTGCAATTTGATCCTTTATTTTTAGAATTTCTTTTTAAATAATAAAACTTTAAGAAACCAATACCATATTTTTTTTGGGTTTATTATTGGTTTCTTTGATTGGTTAATGTATAGGTTTTCTTTAACAAAAAAACACGCTTTTTATTTTGAACCAAGCTTTATATTTTTTTGCACGCTTTATTTTGACAACAGTAAACATAAAACATATTGGATTTTTTCGATTTTTTACAATACATAATTATACTATTTGTTTCTACATAAATGGAATAAAAATTTCATTGTGCTTTCCAAATAAAGAGTTTTAAAATCCTCTAACATTTCAAATTTTTAATTCCTTAAAAAAGCTTGGTTCATTAATTTACCCTTTTGAGAATTGGGGACTTTTTTTAATATATTTTAATTCTTCGGATGTGATTTTTTTTGGAAAGCTGACTGAAAATATTGATCTTTTTATTATAAAATTAACAGTATTTATTATATCAATAGATCAGTGATTATTAATTCTCGATTACAATCTAAAAAAAATTAGAAATTTACACAAACATCCTTTATTATTTTAATAATATCAATCTTTTGTTACTTTCTTATTAAACAAAAAACAAAACCCTCCAATGAATCCAAGGAAAGTGAGATTCTTTTCACAAAAAATGTTTCCAAAATTTAATTCAAAAAATTATTAACGTTTATTTAAAATTGTATTTAATTTCACTTCTAAATTACCTGTGAAAATATTTTTTCTGATAAAATTAGAGAGAGCATTGTTAATTAATTGGAGTACAATGAAAAACTTTCCAATAATTTGAAATATTTTATGCTAATGCAAATATCCTCTAAGTGTTTTTTGAAAAAACAAAGTATAAAAAAAAAAATGTAGGGTTCAATAAGATGATCAAAAATCAAATACCAAAAGGAAATCAAGTGAATCCTCTGTCCAATAATTTTTTAAATTTACTTTAGAATTCTTTTCTTGGTTTCTTCTGCAATATATAACTTGGTCTATCATTCTAAATAAATTAAATCACAAAAAATTAATTTATTTTTTTACATTTTTTTTTTTTTAGTCCTTCTTTATAATTCGATCCCGATAATTCTTCTTATATTCTTTGGATATTAAAATTAAATCTGTATTACATTTTTTTGAATGTCTAACATCTTTGAAGCTGCACGGGCAGGAGATCTTGCAGCTGTTAAAAAATTTTTAGGTAGTGGTGATGTCAATCAAAAAGATGGCAAAGGAATGACACCTTTACACCACGCTTGCCAGAATAGAGAGGCAATTGAAACAATCGATTTTGTAATCATTTCCTTTAATATTTTTTTTAGTTTATCTTTTTTTTCCTCTTGGAACAATCAAAAATTTTAATTTTCCTTTGGACAAAAAAAAACAAAAAAAGAACAAAGAAAGAAAAAAATATCCAAAATGACCAAACTTTTGAAATCAAAAAAAATATAAACCTATTTGAATTAAACCACATTACCCAACTTACAAATTTTATTGTTTGTATTCATTCGAAACAACCCAAAAAAAAAAAAGAAAAGAGACTCTTCTTATTCTCAAAAAAAACCAAAACATTTTTTCCCTTCCTAAAAGAAGATTTAATAATTTTCAATCTTATTACTTTGATTTCACATTTCGTCAGTTATTTTTTTTAAAAAATGAAACTACAGAAAAGTTTTAATTTGATTTTTGGAAGTAAACAGTAAACTACAAAATAAAAAAGAAAAAGAAAAAAAAACCAAAAACCACCATCAAAAAATAATTTTGTTTATTTTAAAAAATTTAGCCTCAGATTTAAAGACATTTTATACCAAAGTGAAAAACATTGGTTTTAAATAGTGTTGTGTTTTCCTATCAAGGACCAGATTGTAAACCATTTTAAAAAACACTTTTTAAAACTTTCTTGTTTTCACTTTTTTTTTAAATAACCTTAACCGAAGAATAACGTTTTCAAAATTTTAGTAAACACGCAAATTGGGATTAAAATACTCAACACCAAATTACAAAAAGAACAATGAATGAACCAATTCCTTATCTTCTCATTTTTTTCTTGTTTTTTTTATTTTGTCTAATTTTTTCTCCTCACACAAAATATTTTTAGTTATTATCAAAAGGAGCAAACCCAAATGCTGAGGATAATGACAAAAACACACCACTCCATAAAGCAGCCTTTAGGGGAAATCTTGATGGTGTTATTGCTCTCCTGGAGAAAGGAGCAAAACAAATAATTAACGCTTATAACAAATCGCCTGTACATTTGGCAGAAAGGTTCAAACGTAAAAAGTGTATTGATGCGCTTACAAACCCTGAAAAGTATAAAAGAGAAAAAAAAGCCCCCGAAAAACCAAAAAATGATGAATTACCAAAAGATCAAAATCAAGGAAATGGAAATGAAAATCAAGAACAAAACCAAAACCAAAATCAAGATCAAAACCAAAATAATAACTTAAACCAAGGGTTACCACTTAACCAATTACAACAAGGTGGGATGCAACTTCCACAACAACAACAAGGAGGAGGAATGCAATTTGGAGGAGGAATGTATCCTTTCCCAATTCCTTATCCTATTTATCAGCCACAAATTTATGGCAACCAGCAAATTCAACAACCACAACAACAACCACAACAGCAGCAGCAGCAACAACAACAACCACAGCAGCAGCAGCAACAACAACCACAACAACAGCAACAACAGCAACAACAAATTGGAATGAATTCGGAACAAATTCATAACAATAGTTTTAGATACAAGCCAGGGAATTTAAAAAGATTAAATAGAAAGCCATTGATGAGTTGGGGATTAAGAGATGTGGCTGATTGGATTTATTCTTTAGGCTTGGAAGAATTTGTCCCAAATTTTGTAAAAAATCATGTTACTGGCACCGATTTAATTACTTTTGATGAAAACACTTTATTTGAGCAGTTGGGGATCCGATCTTTTGGAGCCAAACGGAGAATTATTGAACAAGTTTCTCTGTTGTATGCCCAAAATTCAAAAGTGACATCCATTGTGGACAATACGAGCAATTATAGTATGATGGGTGAGCAAGTTTTTTTGGATCCTGAAATGGAAGGGATCTCTCTAATTTTACATGTTGAAGTTGTCAAAGAACTTGAAAACGAAAATAAAATCTATAATGAAGAATTATGTAAATACTTATCAAAATTCGAAGGAGGAGACTGTATGATCCAAGTGTTTATGCCAGAGCCATCCATAGGATATTTAGAAAGCAAAATTTGCACTAAATTGGGAATTGAAAATAATTTAATTTCCAGAATTAGGACTATTGAAATTCCTAGAGTATTTGTCATTGACGATGATGATATTTCCATTTTAAGAGATAACCAAGAATTAATTGTACAGATACGAAAAGTTGTGCCAAACCTTGAAAAAAGAAACAAGAATAAATTAAAAAATTTAGAGAAAAAAAAAAAATTAAAAATCAAACAAGCCAAGCAAATACAAGATGCCTTTAAATTTATTGAAGAACAAAAACAACAAATCGAAATTGAAAGAGAAAATTTAGCTTTAGAAACTAATACAAAAAAAAAAGAAATTGACCAATTATTACAACAACTTGAAATGGAAAAAGAAGAAGTATATAACCAAAAAGAGCAAGTTGAAAAAATCAAAAGGCAAACCGAAGAAGAACATCAACAGATCCAACAAAAACTTGAAGAAAAAAAAGAGACCAAAAAGCAAATTCTAGAGAAAGAAGAAATAATACAAAATGATAAAAAAGAACTTGAACGTGAGAAAGAATTATTATCAAAAAAAAAAAAAAAATTCCAAAATCAAAACGATGAATTACAGTCTGAAATCAGGAATTTTGAGGATGAAAAAGAAGAATTTTATCAAGAAAAAAAACAAATAAAGGAACAAAAAAAGAAAATTGAAAATGAAAAAAAGAAATTAGAAAAAGAAATTCAAAGGTTAAAAAAGCAATTTTCCAAAAATGAAATAAATATGGAAAAGCAAAAAAATAAATTTGAAAAAGAAAAAACAAAACTTGAAAAAAAAAATAGAAATTTGGTAGAGAAAAATAAAAAAAAAAACAATAAGAAGGATAATGATTCGTCTTCTTTGAATAAAAAAGCTACAAATAGTTTAGATTCCTTTGGGAATTCAAATACATTTGGTTCATCTTCCTTTTCATCAAATGTAAATGAACAAGAACAACAAAGAAAACTTGAAGAAGCAAGAAAACAACGATTGGAAGAAGAAAAAAAAAAATTAGAAGAAATGGATCCTGAAGAAAGAAAATTATTAGAAGAAAAAAAAGCCAAAGCTGAAAAAGATAAATTACTAATGGAAGAAGAAGAAAGAAGATTTAAAGAAGAAATGAAAAAACTACAAGAAGAAATGGCAGGAGGAGGAAGTTCTGGATTTAATCCATTTGGATCTTCAACCTCATCTCCTAAAAGAGGAAGAGGAAAAAAAAAAAGAGGAAGAGGCAAACGAGGAAGAGGAAGAGGTAAAAAAAAAAGAGGAAGAGGAAGAGGAAGAGGAAGAGGAAGAGGAAAAGGAAGAACAAAAAAAACAGAAGAAAAAAAAAGTATTCAAGAAGAAGAAGAAGAACAACAAAGAAAACTTGAAGAAGCACGAAAAAAAAGACTGGAAGAAGAAAAAAAGAAATTAGAAGAAATGGATCCTGAAGAACGAAAATTATTAGAAGAAAAAAAAGCCAAAGCTGAAAAAGACAAATTATTGATGGAAGAAGAAGAAAGAAGATTTAAAGAAGAAATGAAAAAACTGCAAGAAGAAATGGGGGGAGGAGGAGGATCTGGATTTAATGCATTTGGATCTTCAAATGAACCCAAATCAGATAAAGAAGAAGAAGAAGAAGAAAAACCCTTGGATCCTGAAGAAGAAAAAAAACGAATTCAACGAGAAGAAGAAGAACGACAACAAAGAATGGAAGAAGCAAGAAAGCAACGATTAGAAGAAGAAAAAAAAAAATTAGAAGAAATGGATCCTGAAGAAAGAAAATTATTAGAAGAAAAAAAAGCCAAAGCTGAAAAAGATAAATTACTAATGGAAGAAGAAGAAAGAAGATTCAAAGAAGAAATGAAAAAACTACAAGAAGAAATGGCAGGAGGATCTGGATTTAATGCATTTGGATCATCGACCTCATCTCCTAAAAGAGGAAGAGGAAAAAAAAAAAGAGGAAGAGGCAAACGAGGAAGAGGAAGAGGCAAAAAAAAAAGAGGAAGAGGAAGAGGAAGAGGAAGAGGAAAAGGAAGAGGAAAAAAAACCGAAGAAAAAGAAAACAAACCCTTAGATCCTGAAGAAGAAAAAAAAAGTATTCAAGAAGAAGAAGAACAACAACAAAGAAGAATTGAAGAAGCAAGAAAACAAAGATTAGAAGAAGAAAAAAAAAAATTAGAAGAAATGGATCCTGAAGAAAGAAAATTATTAGAAGAAAAAAAAGCCAAAGCTGAAAAAGACAAATTACTAATGGAAGAAGAAGAAAGAAAATTCAAAGAAGAAATGAAAAAACTGCAAGAAGAAATGGGAGGAGGAGGAGGATCTGGATTTAATGCATTTGGATCTTCAAATGAACCCAAATCAGATAAAGAAGAAGAAGAAGAAGAAAAACCCTTGGATCCTGAAGAAGAAAAAAAACGAATTCAACGAGAAGAAGAAGAAAGACAACAAAGAATGAAAGAAGCAAGAAAACAACGATTAGAAGAAGAAAAAAAAAAATTAGAAGAAATGGATCCTGAAGAAAGAAAATTATTAGAAGAAAAAAAAGCCAAAGCTGAAAAAGACAAATTACTAATGGAAGAAGAAGAAAGAAGATTTAAAGAAGAAATGAAAAAACTGCAAGAAGAAATGGCAGGAGGAGGAGGATTTAATGCATTTGGATCTTCAACCTCATCCCCTAAAAGAGGAAGAGGTAAGAAAAAAAGAGGAAGAGGTAAAAGAGGAAGAGGAAGAGGAAGAGGCAAAAAAAAAAGAGGAAGAGGAAGAGGAAAAGGACGAGGAAGAGGAAAAAAAACCGAAGAAAAAGAAAACAAACCCTTAGATCCTAAAGAAGAAAAAAAAAATATTCAAGAAGAAGAAGAAGAACAACAAAGAAGAATTGAAGAAGCAAGAAAACAAAGATTAGAAGAAGAAAAAAAGAAATTAGAAGAAATGGATCCTGAAGAACGAAAATTATTAGAAGAAAAAAAAGCCAAAGCTGAAAAAGATAAATTACTAATGGAAGAAGAAGAAAGAAAATTTAAAGAAGAAATGAAAAAACTACAAGAAGAAATGGGAGGAGGAGGAGGATCTGGATTTAATGCATTTGGATCTTCAAATGAACCCAAATCAGATAAAGAAGAAGAAGAAGAAGAAAAACCCTTGGATCCTGAAGAAGAAAAAAAACGAATTCAACGAGAAGAAGAAGAACGACAACAAAGAATGGAAGAAGCAAGAAAACAAAGATTAGAAGAAGAAAAAAAAAAATTAGAAGAAATGGATCCTGAAGAAAGAAAACTATTAGAAGAAAAAAAAGCCAAAGCTGAAAAAGATAAATTACTAATGGAAGAAGAAGAAAAAAGATTTAAAGAAGAAATGAAAAAACTACAAGAAGAAATGGCAGAAGGAGGAGGATCTGGATTTAATGCATTTGGATCTACAAACTCATCTCCTAAAAGAGGAAGAGGCAAAAAAAAAAGAGGAAGAGGCAAACGAGGAAGAGGAAGAGGCAAAAAAAAAAGAGGAAGAGGACGAGGTAGAGGAAGAGGAAGAGGAAAAAAAACAGAAGAAAAAAAAACTGAAGAAGAAGAAAACAAACCCTTAGATCCTGAAGAAGAAAAAAAAAGTATTCAAGAACAAGAAGAAGAACAACAAAAAAGAATTGAAGAAGCAAGAAAACAAAGATTAGAAGAAGAAAAAAAAAAATTAGAAGAAATGGATCCTGAAGAAAGAAAATTATTAGAAGAAAAAAAAGCCAAAGCTGAAAAAGACAAATTATTGATGGAAGAAGAAGAAAGAAAATTCAAAGAAGAAATGAAAAAACTGCAAGAAGAAATGGGAGGAGGAGGAGGATCTGGATTTAATGCATTTGGATCTTCAAATGAACCCAAATCAGATAAAGAAGAAGAAGAAGAAGAAAAACCCTTGGATCCTGAAGAAGAAAAAAAACGAATTCAACGAGAAGAAGAAGAAAGACAACAAAGAATGGAAGAAGCAAGAAAACAACGATTAGAAGAAGAAAAAAAAAAATTAGAAGAAATGGATCCTGAAGAAAGAAAATTATTAGAAGAAAAAAAAGCCAAAGCTGAAAAAGACAAATTACTAATGGAAGAAGAAGAAAGAAGATTCAAAGAAGAAATGAAAAAACTGCAAGAAGAAATGGGAGGAGGAGGAGGATCTGGATTTAATGCATTTGGATCTTCAAATGAACCCAAATCAGATAAAGAAGAAGAAGAAGAAGAAAAACCCTTGGATCCTGAAGAAGAAAAAAAACGAATTCAACAAGAAGAAGAAGAACGACAACAAAGAATGGAAGAAGCAAGAAAACAAAGATTAGAAGAAGAAAAAAAAAAATTAGAAGAAATGGATCCTGAAGAACGAAAACTATTAGAAGAAAAAAAAGCCAAAGCTGAAAAAGATAAATTACTAATGGAAGAAGAAGAAAGAAAATTTAAAGAAGAAATGAAAAAACTACAAGAAGAAATGGCAGAAGGAGGAAATTCCGGATTTAATCCATTTGGATCTTCGACCTCATCTCCTAAAAGAGGAAGAGGAAAAAAAAAAAGAGGAAGAGGAAGAGGAAGAGGCAAAAAAAAAAGAGGAAGAGGAAGAGGAAGAGGAAGAGGAAGAGGAAGAGGAAGAGGAAGAGGAAGAGGAAGAGGACGAGGAAAAAAAACAGAAGACAAAAAAACCGAAGAAGAAGAAAACAAACTCTTAGATCCTGAAGAAGAAAAAAAACGAATTCAAGAAGAAGAACAAGAACAACAACAAAGAATTGAAGAAGCAAGAAAACAAAGATTAGAAGAAGAAAAAAAAAAATTAGAAGAAATGGATCCTGAAGAAAGAAAATTATTAGAAGAAAAAAAAGCCAAAGCTGAAAAAGACAAATTATTGATGGAAGAAGAAGAAAGAAAATTCAAAGAAGAAATGAAAAAACTGCAAGAAGAAATGGGAACTGGAGGAGGAAGTACTACCTTTAGTCCATTCCAGGAAGACAATAGTTCAGTATCCGAACCAGAAATAGAAAGCCAAAGCCAAAATAATAGTATAAATATCTCTTCTGACGAAGATATATTAAATTCTGAAGAAGAAATAGAAAACAAAAAAAACTCAGAAGAAAGCTTAGAAGATAACCAAGAAAATGAAAGCAATGATTTAATCAATGAAGAAGAAGAAAAATTTCAAGAAGAAATAAGAAAACTTCAAGAAGAAATGAAAGCAATGGATTCAAATTATAACCAATTTGATAGTCATAATTCTGATTCTGAAATAAGCGATTCGGGATTTAATTCTGATGATCTAAATAAACTAATTGCACAACAGGAGAATGGACAAGATGGAGAAAGTTCAGAATTAGATTCTGATGAACAATTTATAAGAGAACAAATGCAAAACTTAAATTCTCAATCTCAATCTCAATCCGAAGAAGAATTAAGTGATAATTATAATATTAATTCTGGTTTAGAATTAAGCACTGACGACGAAAAATAAAAGTTGGAACTCGAAGATCTATATTCAGAAGAAGAAGTTTTAAACTCAACAGAAATTCAAGATCAAGATTTTTCTTAAACAACAAGAAAATTTTCAATTTTAAAGTCAATGAAAAGGTAGAGAAATAGTAAAAGGTGGAAGAGAATTATGAAGATAAGATCAAGTAAATTGAAATTATCCTTCACAAAACGATTTCTAATTTAGAAAGTTAATTGTTTAGAAAATCTTGAATAATGCCTTAACATTTTTTTTAAAAAAGAATAAATTCACAAAAAAAAAAGTTTTTATTTGTGAAATTTTTATTTTTTAATAAAATTTTTAATTTTTTAATAAATTATTTCATGTTTTTTTTTTAAAATTTAGATTTTATTTTTTTTTAAAGAATTCTTTCTGTATAATTGAAGTTCTTTATTTTTATATTATTAAAATATTTAAAATTTGTCTTAAAAATTAAATTAATTTATCAAGAGTAAATAGGATTTTGTGAATTATTATTTAGAGTTTTTTAAGCAGTTATTTTTTCAAAATTGATTATTTAATATCTTTTTTCAACATTCAGAAACATTTTATTTGATTCTTTAAAAATAAATTGAAATAATTTAATAACTATTCACAAATTCTAATCAAATATATATAATTTTTTTATAACTTTGCTAATAAATAAATTATATTTTATAAGACTTAAAAATGTTTTTTTCAAACAACAATTTTCCTCAAGTACATAGTAGTTTATTATTAATTTAATATTTGTAATATTTACACTTTAAACATAATAATTGTGTCGCTGAAATCAGAACAGTCAAAAATGAAAAATTCAATATTTTTTTACAAGAATAAACCAAGTATTAGTTTAATTAGTACTAAGACAAAATAATATACTTTATATTAAAGTTGATTTTGATTAAAGAAAACTTTCAAAAAATTATAAATTTTATAAAAAATCATTGCTATTTGAATAATATATTTGGGTAACCAATAGAAGGTAACCTCTCTTAGAAAATTTTAAAATTTCTTTCGAAAATTAATTTTTTTATTATTATTGAAGTAGTGTAAATTACACTCTAGTTGTCTTTTGACTTGAAGTCCTAAAAGAAATTTAAGCATAAAATCATAGATTTCAGGATTATTAATTCATGGAAATCATTTCAAACTGTCTTGATTTAATATTAATTCCTTAAGATTTAATTCTATAAATTTATTGTTAAAAGTTAATATATCTTCTTCATTTCTATAGGTCTACAAATTCATAATAAACCATCAATATTTTTATTATTTTCTTTTGTTTATTTTTTAAACAAAAAAGTACATACTTTATTTGAATATTTTTTTATTACATTGCAATTTATATTTACATAATTAGTAAATAGACTGATTTTTTTTCTTTAAAATAGAGGAAATTAATTTCCTATTACAGCGGTTAGGTTTTTTTATTTATGTATTAAAATAAAAGAAATAAAAGGAAAATTTCTTTAATTTTCTATTCATTTAAATTCTGGAAAACTGCCATTAGGTTTTCTTGTGCTTTTTATTTATTTGAAAAATCGATAGATTTTCGAAATAATATAGAAAACCTCAAAAAAATCTAGTATCACTTTTTCAGTAAAATAAAAAACCCCAAAAAAACCAGAAAAATTAACAGATAATAGGGAAAATCTCAAGAAAACTTAGACACTTGGCGGTATTTGAAGGTACTTGACTGTGATTCACAACACTCTAGGACACTTTCCCAAATTTCTAAATTTTCGTTTAGAAATTTAAATAAAAAATCATAATTTTCTTTATCATTAACGAATGGCAAAATAAATAATGATACTTTATTTTGAATAATATCAAAGAAATTATCCTTTAATTATTTATTATTTTTGTTTATTTGAATTAGTTCCTTAATCTAAATTATTCGATTTTTTTTATATAATGGAAAGTTACCGAAAAAAATGATCAATATCTTCAATAATTTCTAATTTGAAATATTTTTTAAATAAGTTAAAAGATTTTGTTATTATTTTATTCTTATCATAAATATAAGAATATCTATTTAGATAGTTTGTGAAATTTCTTATTTTAAGATGGAAGTTGAATCTTTCTATTTTAAATATTTGTTGTCATTTTTTTTTTTTTTTTTAAATTTGAGAAATAAAAAGAAAAATTCTTAAATTTTCTTTTTATTTCGAAAATTAAAAAAACCTGGAACTCCATAGCATTCTATGGCAAACTTTTAAACACTACTGCTCGTCATATTGTAATTATACGAAAATTATTTTACAAATATTTTTGGCCTTTCGACCCAGAACTATTTATTATTTAGTTTTCTTTAAATTGATTAAGATTCAAATCAAGTAATTTTAAAAATTTAGTATTTTCTTATGAATATATTCGTCTTCTTTTTGAAAATATTAAATTTCTTGATAGGTGTTCAAAAAAAAGAATTTATAATTTCTTTTTGAGTTTAAATCTTCTTTTGAATATTGAAATTCTTACTTAGTGTAAATTAGCTTCAGTTTTATAGATTATTCTAGTAGAATGTGGATTAATTTTTTATAATTTTGTGTCTTATTATTTATCCAAAAAATTATCGTGTTGAAATATTTTTGGGTTAGATTGAAAATTACTTGGTTATAAAATAGTTGGCTAATTAATAACCAAATAAACATTTGTAATTTTACCCCATTAGCTATTTTTTTTTTTTTTTTGGGTAAACATCATTTTACTTTTTTAAAGTTTTTTTTTATATGTTTTTCTTTTTCTAGTCAAATTCCTAAATACTTTATTTCAGATAATTGGTTTAATTTGAAATTATTATTCTTAAATTTGGATTCATTCAAAATTCTTGGAGAAATATATAAATTAATAATAACTTTTTGTCAATTCCTGGAATAGGGTCCTTCCATTATTAAAATTAAAACATCTTCAAACATTTGAAGATGACTAACTAAATTCTTAATTTAATCCATTAAAAAGTGGCAGATAAATCTAAACATTAAAGGAGAAAGAGGAGCCCCTTTATAAAATCATATTCCTTCTTTTTTATAATATTTTTGTAAACCAAATTTGATTTTTTCATTTTTAATATATATATTGAGTGTATAGTGAACAAGTATATGGTAATCGTTTCAAATCATTTTTTAATATCAATTGTGACAATAAAAAATTCATTATTTTTAAATTTCTTTTGGAAATGAGTTTTTCTCATTCAAATAATAAATTTAGAACAGTTATTCTTGTATCGAATTTTTTTTTAAAACCCAAATTTAGAATATGAAACTAGATTCCAGGAGTATTCTATCCTTTTATAAATAAGTTTTCGAAAAAAATCTTGCTAAAGTATTATTAATTGGGATTGTATATAATTTTAAGGAATTCCATCATCTTGAGATTTATGAATAAATAACCCACATCTCTCTTTACTAAATTGGATAAATAATGTGAATTTGAAAAGTGTTGGACTGGGAAGGATACAGAAATTAATCTGGCCAACAATAAGATTTTATATTTCACAATGATACCTTTGATATACAAGATTTCATAATTAGTGAGAATTCTTTTATAAAATTGTATAAAAATAATCACAAAATGATTTGTTAAAGAAATTGTAAACATAAATAACCAATTTTAAAATATAAAGAAGAGCACCATTATAAAAATAGAAACATATTTATCAATAGTATTTTATTCATTACAACATATCAATGCAATATATGATATAATCATTATTAATAAAGGAATACCTTTAAAAATTATTTAACATATTTCAATTCTTGAAAATTAAAATTGAATATTCAATTATTTAAATTATTTAATTGATTTATTTGTTAAAGACTAGTATTTTTATTTCGATTTTGAACTCTTTTCTTTTGTAATATTCATAATTTTGTGATCTTGTTTAAAAAATTTTATTAACCTTATATTTTTTCATCAAATTCACCGAGAAAAATATTCTTCTTCGACCTATTAATCTTATGGGTTCTTAATTAATTCCTATTTTTTCGTCAATTGTTAAAATTTCTTGTTCGAAAAGATAAAATTTTTATGGGTACCATCTTAAAAAGGATCTTTCTTTAAAAGAGTAAAAAAATAAAAAAAGAAAAATAAAAAAAAAAAACATTATTGAGATTTTAATTCACAGAAAGATTAAAATGATCCAACAAATTAACATTCAAATATTTTAATAAATATTATTATTACTTGTGTTAAAAATAAAACACTTCTTTATTATTTTTGTGATCTAGTCTTCTTCCCCACTGCCACTTTTTTTAATTTCAATTTGTTTTCTTTTCTTTTTCTTTTGTCTTTTAATTTCAAGATCGAAATTTGTTTTTAATTCCTCTAGGGCTGACTCAAATTCTTTAAAACGTTTTTTATCTTCTTTATCAAGATCTTTAATTTCAGATTTCTTTTCATTTATAATATCATCAAATACTTGTGATAATTCAATTACCAATTCACCAAATTGATCCTCAAATGATTTAAGAATGATTTCAGCAAAATCACTTACTTTTTCCTAGTTTAATTTAGAAGATGTTAGGGATTAAGATCAAAAGAAATTTTAAAATTGAAAAAAAAGTCTTTTTGGGTAAGTAGAGGTAAAAATCTTTTTAATTTGATTTTCAGATGTGGAGATCATGAGAGAGAGAGAAAAAAAAAAAAAAAAAAAAAGAAATTTCGAACATATGAGACTGCTTTTTCTTGATGGAAGACAATAACAATAACATTTTCACTTTTCTTGGTAACCATTGATAAATAATTGTCAGAGTCTGTTGTTTTAAAAGATGTTGACGATACTTTTCTGCCTGATGAAAAAGAGTGTCTTGATCGTCCGATACCAAATCTTTGTTTATTTGTTTTTTGATTTTTGGAAGGTTGTTCTAAAATTACTCTATTCACAGCTAAGGTTAGAAAGGAGGCAAATAGAAAAAAGAATAAAAAAAAAAGGTTAATTTGTTTTTTGTTTTATGAAGAAAAAGCAACAACACAAACTAACTCTATTTAAATAATTATTTCTTTTTCTTTTAAAGTCATTTTTTTACAGAGGATCGAAAATTTTTTAAAATTAAAAAAAAAAATTATTGTTTGAGAACCAATTTCAAATTGGTTTAGAGTGATTTCCAATTTGGTTCTTTATGAAGCTAAGACTATTTTTGCTTTTTCAAAAAGGAAGGATCATGATTGAAATAAAAAAGATAAAAGAAAAAAAAACTGTTATTGGAGAGAATTTTCATACCGTTTTCACCTAATGTATTAGAAAATTGAAGAATTGATTGGGTAAAATCTGAAATTGCTTGAGAAACATGTTCGCCACTCCAATTATATTTTTGATCAATAAATGGATACCCACGTTTGTGTGTAATTAAAAGTCTAACAAGTGTCATCTTAAATAAATGGGTTTTTACAAAAAAATGATTTTGTACAAGTTGTTTTCAAATACTTTCTTCAGAGTTTTTGTTAGTTTTTATTATATACCACTTGAAACTCAAATTCTATATAAACTCACTCATTACTTAATAAAAAAATTTTAAAGTGTGGAAATATATTATTCAATATAAAAAATCTAGGTTTAAGTTAGCAGGTATATTTTACCATTTTTAAAAAATTGTCTTCGAGAATAATAGACAAAAAAAGATATTATTCAGTTCTATGAGATTTTTAAACTTAGAAACGAAAAAAAATTACTGTTGGGAAAAAAAGTTAAAAACAATTTTTAATTGGTAACATTAATAGAAAATTAAAAGTACAAGATCAATTAATAAAAGAAAAAAAATGTAAGATCATAGACTATATGAAAGACTCAATACAAGAAACAGTTTTTTAATACTATCTATTGGTATGGGTTTTTCTTTTATTGATAAATCATTTATTATTTGTTGATAAAATGAATATATTTGGAGATGTACAAAACCACCGAAAAGGATTTTGATAAAAAAAGAGATAAAAATATTAATCTTTGATTTGATTGAAAATAATTTAATAGGTTATTATTTCTAGTTAATTGGCTTTCTATTTTTGTTGATTTTAATTTTTATTTTCAGTAATTTTAACTATTAAAAATGATTTTGAAATTTGTTTTCTAATGATTGGTCACATATTTGTGAAAATACTAAACAAAAAAAATTAGAGTTGAATTATTAAATTTTGAAATTTTTGATATTTTTGGTAGTCTTTAATTTTGTTTTTGAAAAGAAAATTTATTAAGTATAACTACCTAAATTGTTATTAAAGAGTAAACCAATAAAATATTTTGGACAGGGTGTACATTTTTTACAAATATTATTTTATTATAAAACAAAACAAGAAAGATCAGCTACACAGATAAATAGGTTAGAATCAAGAAAGGGAAAAAAAATTGATTATTGTTAGAAGATTTTTTTAAATAATTTTATTATTTTGGATGTGAAAAAACTAGGAATTACCTTAGAATTTCACTTTAAATTATTTAAATTCCAGGATTAAATCTTGTATTACTGAAATATGAAATAAATACTGAAACACACCAATCCGTATTAACAAAACAGAATTTAAAAGTGAAAATATGATAATTTGATTAAATAAAAAAAAATTTAAATTCAAAAATAAATCCAGAAATTTATCTCTACCTTATTTAGAAAAATTAATAAAATTTAACCAACAAAGAAATAATAAAACCGATTGGAATTCAAAAGATTTAATCAAACTAAAAAAAAGAATTATATAAATACACACATAATGAGTTGCTGAATTCTACCAGTTGGAAGACCTAACAATATTTAAGTAATACTCAAAAATATTAAAATTATTTATTAAAACTCAAAAATATTAAATTTATCCATCAAGCTCAACAATTTTAAAATTCAGAGCATTTACTAACTGCTTAAATAGATATTACTATGTAGCCAATAAGCAATTAGTAAATTTACTTTATTTTTAAAGTATAAATTGAAAAAAATTATTGAAAATATTGATCATTTTTTATTTGTATGTCCTTCCGATGAAAAAGATTGATTAATTTATAAAAAAATAAAAGAATCTTAATGAAATTAATTTAAACATTGATAGTTTTTAAAATTTTTTCATTGATAAATAATAGTAAAATCTATGATTTCACGCTTAAATTTTTGAAAGGAAATTTAATTCTAAACGCAACTAGAGTGTAATTTACAGTTCTTCAATAATAATACATTCAGTTCCACTTTTAAGATACTAACTTCAACGAAATTTAAAGAACATAAAAAAATCTCAAATTAAGGTACAAAATTCAGATTCTAGTAAAATAAATTGTAAACAAAAAATTCCAAATTTTGTACCTTAATTTGAGAATTTTTTATGTACCTTAAATTTCGTTGAAAGTTTGTATCTTAAAAGTGGAACTGACTGTAATAATAATTACCTTGTAATTTTTTCTCCTATTCTTATTTTTTATTCAAATGAAAAACTTTTTTAAAAAATTTATTTTCAAAATTCTAATTAGGATTAATCATATAAAAACATACAAAACCCAAAAAAAGATTTTTTTCAAGATAAAAGAGATAAAAAGAATTCTTGAAATCAAATATCCGTTTCCAAAAGTCTAACCTTGAAAAAGAATATATCATTGAAAAATTGAAATTTGAATTTATAATAAGTCAAATTTCAAATTTTAGTATTAGGTTAAGATATTTAGAAGTATAATAACTTTACAGATTTATCAAATTGGATATAAGTTATTTCCAAAAAAGTGATAGTAAATTTAAATTAAAATATACTTACAAAAATAAATCTTCATAAAAGTATTTAAATAGACAAAATTATTAATTACCATTAATTGTTTCTTTAAAATAATTTAATTTTTTCTTAACTTTCTATTACATAGAATAAAAGATATTAAATTTTCTAATCTCGATTTTATCTGATATTTTTAAGTTGTTAAAATTGGTATTTATTATTTTCTTTTTGATCGAAAAAATAGTTTTTATAACTTTTTTAATATCAAAAAAATTTAAAAAATCGAAATTTAAACATATAAATACATTTTATGGTTTAAAAAGGCATTTATATTCTTTCCATCTTTCCAGTTTTTTATTGAAATTATTCATATATTGTTTTATCTCCAAAATAACCAGATTTTTTTTTTTTTCATTTTTTTTGAAATATTTCATCAAATATTTTTTGAAATAAATACCTTAGCAATTTATTCAATCAATATTAATATTTAACTTAATTTTATATTGTCAATGAATAAATACATCCACTAAAAAAGATGATTTTTTTTCAGAAATGTAAAAAAAAAAATCTCAATTTTTTTGAAAATACCTTAATTTTGTATTATTTTAAACTATTGTTATCAATTTTTATCTTTTTTGATGTGTTTTAATTTCATTTTTTTTGAAGTAATCTTTTTTATTTTGATTGAAAAAAATCCAAATGATCGATATCTTGTTAAAATTGAGTACATTTAAACAGAAAAAAAAAAATAATAAACGTTAGTGGTATCTAAATAATTAAACAATATACAATTTTGTAACTAATTTCAACCAATTTAGAAATATTTATTTTTTTTGTTTCAACATTTTCATCATTTGATACACTTATGAATACTTTTTATTTGGTTTTATTTCTTTTTCTAGATAGAAAACATGATTAAATTACTATCATTATTTGTAAATGAAATGAAATCTCGTTTAGATCCTGCAAAAATATTTTTTTTTTGTAATTCAAGTTTTGGATAATTGAATAGCATCTAAACAATTTATTAGTGTTAATGTATTTTTTTGAAATCAGTATATTTCCCATATATAAAACTAAAAAGGTACCCTCTTATTTTCATTAACAATTAATTTAGATTTTGAGAATAGTGTTTCATCATTTAAGTTTTATTTTTGAAAGCAATATTATTTTTAGAAAAAATTTTTAAAAAAGGGGGATTGGGTATATCCATTCTAGATCGATTAAAACTAAAAAATAACAAATTGACTTATTAGAATTTTAATTTTGAGGTAAAGTGTTTTTTCTTTTTATTGCAAGTTTTGGATAATTGTTTCTTTGTCTTGTAAAACAAAATTTTCTTTCTAAATTACGGCATTTAATCTTTTTTCTTGCAAATTTAAAAAAAAAAAAAAAAGATATTAAATAAAAATTGATTTTAAAAGATAACGAAAAAAGAACGAACATTGTAAAAACAAAAAAATTGTATATTTTTATCACTTTTACTTGATCTGGAATAAATTTAATTTACTAGTGAGATAATACCCATTTTTCTAGATAAAAAAATTTATGATCATTAATGAAGGAGATAGTTCGGTACGTGAAACTATAAATTTTTGTTTTTTGAGTATGATCACATAATGCTCAAAAAAATAAACAAAAAAAAAGTAAAAAAAAATATATCTCTAAATGTATCAATATTTGTGAAATATATAATAATATGGCAAAAGGAAATAATTTAAAACACAGCCCTAAATTGTTTTTTCTTGTAACTTAAACAACACAACTATACGAATACAAATGAATAAACCAATTTTCTGTATCGTGCATGTATTAACAAATAGAGAGACGAATATTTCTTTGTATCATTTTTATTTCTTTAGAAATTTACGATTTAAATAGTTTATAAAATATAATTATTCATTGCTTCCCATTTTAAATTAATATCTCCCAGTAATATTTTTTCTTATTTTTCTTTTCCTTATTATTATCTTCTTTATCTAGAATTAATTCTTTAACAAAGGAATTAAAAACGCAAACGGGACAACTTGAAGAAATAGATTTTGATTTAAAATTTTCTAAAATTAATTTTGTTGTTTGATTCAATTCCGGGAATACTTTTTCCATTTTTTGTTTAAATTCCACTACAAGGTTTTTAGAATAATAATCAAAGGGGAAATGATGGCCACAAGTAAATATCACATAATTGTTAACGTCACTATCATTAGGAAAATTACCCTCATCATGATTACCGCCGCTGCTGCCACTCTTCTTTTTATTATTATTTGTTATTCTTTTGTTTGATTTTGTATTATTCTCGTTTCGAAATCGATTCAAAGAATTTAAATTATTATTAGTTATTATTATTGATTGATTTTGTGGCAAATTTCTTTCAAAATTTTCTTTTATTCCAATTAATAATTGACGAGTTTGATTTTTATTTTTCATTTCTGTTGTAAGATTTTTTATCGAAAGACTAATTTTTAATTTCAAGATCTTCATATGAAAATTTGGAGTAAAATCTAGAATTAAAGGGTATTTAGAATTTATATTTTTCCTTAAATTATTTCCAAAAATTAAAGTCAAATATTTTTTATATTGATCAAAATGCCTTTTTAAAAAACTTTCTATTGTTTTAACATTTAAATTATTGTCTTTCCAAAATAATAATAAAGATTTTTGAAATTTTTTGCCAATTTTGGAATCAAATTCGTTTTTATTTTCATTTTGTAACAATTTATACATTTGGTTAACTTTATACAATATTTTTTTAAGATTATTTTCATCGTTATCGTGATTTAAATATTTTTTCAAATCAAAAAAAAAGAAATTAATAGATGATACCAATTCATTTGAAAATAAATAAATAATCGAAATAATATTAAATAATTGAAGATCGAAACATCTGTTAATTATAATTGATGGTCTATAATATGGTTTAAATTGCCTTAAATCCAATTCCAAAGATTTTATTATTTTTTCATCTATTTGTTTATTCTCATTCTCGTTTTTATTCTTCTTTGCATTCTTATTCTCACCCTCGTCCCCGTCCCCATCACCATCATGATTATCATTATTGTTAAGATTATTTTTAAATATTAAAAACAATTTGCAAATAATTTCTAATTCCACAATTTTCGTAATTTGGAATGTTGAAATTTTCATTTTCAACTTTTTTATTTTTATTAAATGGAATATTTCATTTTTAAATTTTTTGATGATCTTGGCTAATTGTAAAATCTCATTAAATCCCAAAGTAATGAAAATTGGCGGAATTAAATTATAAATTTTTGGAATGAGAATAGGATCACTCCCAATCAAATATATTATTTGTATTGGATCCAAAGAAGCAAAAAATACGCCATTTTCAAATTCGATTAATAGTTTTGAATTCCCTGAATTTATTAATATCTCTACTTCATATTTTGCAAGATGGTATTTGCCCATCTTATAAAGCATTGATAATGCAAAAGAAAATATATTTCTGGACTTTGCAACATCAAAAAAATACTTTCTAAAGCCAACTTTTAATAATAATTTCATTGCAAATATATGATCATAATAATTATTATTATAAATATATTTATCAAACTGATCTAATAATAACGAATATTTTTCCATTGGCATATTTGCTGAGGTTAATTGTTGAATATAGCATTTTAATAATAAAGTTGAAATGAGTACAATTGGCTTTTGTTTCTGCAGACTATTAACTAATTGGTTTTTTTTCATATTTACATTCTTCTTTCTATTGAAACCATTACCAATATCATATTCAGCATTGTAGCGTTCATTATCATCGACATTATTATTATGAAGATAATTAAAATTTGGTGTTGTTTTCTTGTTTTTTGTTAATTGCTTTATTCTTCTTTTCAAAAATTTAATCGAAAGATTTATTGCCCCAATTTTAATCAATGTTGAAACTACCTTTTCTGGTTTTACATTTGATAATTCAAAAAGTTTTGCAGATAATTGGATATGTTCATTTTTTTCATAATTATAAGTATTGATGAGATCGTTATTGTGATTGTTATTGTTATTATTATTGTTATTGTTATTGTTATTGCTATTGTTATTGTTGCTGTTGTCATTATCATTGTGATTGATATATTTTTTATCACATCTACTATTAAATTTATTTAAAAATAAATCCAATTGATAAAAAGCTTCTTTTTCATACATTTTAAATAAATTTAAACCAAATGTTTTTCCAATTTTTTCAGATAAATTAAATTTTGATTTTTTATTTAATTCACAACAGATTTTTTCTGGATTACTTCTTAATTTTAATTCATAAACAGATTTTTGTGTCCATAAAATAAAAATGTCATTATTAAAAACCTCTTCTTCTTCTTTTTCTTTTTCTTCTTTTTCTTTTTCTTGTTTTTCTTTTTCTTGTTTTTCTTTTTCTTCGTTTTCTTCTTCTTGTTTTTCTTCTGGTTTCTTTTCTTTGTTTTCTTCTTTTTTCTCTTTTTTCATCTCTTCCCTTTCTGCAATTTCTTTACACTCGTTGTATTTTTCTTCTTCTTCTTCTTCATCTTCTTCATCTTCTTTGCCTATTTCTTCTTTATTGGAATTGATATTTTTCTTTTTTTTCATTTGAAAAATAGGTTTTGATTTGTGTAAATTTTTAAATATCATTTTCGTTTTTTTTTGGCTTGGCTTTTGAAAAACCCCTCGTACGGTTTCGTTTGGTGGCAGCAAAAAACGCTGAAGTAAAGCAATGTCTTTATTTTCATTTAACCCTCTTGAAATTGATTGCGTATCGGAAGCATAAAACTTTGAAATAAGATCAATTTCAGTTCGGCCCTCCTTTCTTGATCCTTTTCGGGTACAACAACACAACAGGTTCTTAGAAGTGGCCAATAGTGGTTTACTGCTGGCGTGGTTTAAGAATACGCTTTTTTTGGGCTTTTTGTTTGGTTCTTGATTGGTTTCGTTTTTTGCCTTGATTTTTGTTTTCGAATTTCTCAGTTGGTAGACAAACAAAGGAAAATTACTTGTTATTGATTCGTAAATTTCAATAGTACTATTGGAAGAAGAGTATGCCCTTACCAAAATTGATTCCTCGTTGGCATTGTTTCTTCTGATTTCGTGATCAAATTGGTAACCTTTTCTTAATCGTTTAATCAAATTCCTTGGTTTAAACTCCTTTTTCGGGCCAGCTTCAATGATTGTTTTCCATTCGTTTGCTTTGATGTCATGAATGGTCTCAAGCAAGATCATTTTCGATGTGTTTTTCGAAGTCGTTACCACAACGTACCTTGGTTTTAAACTATGTGTATAATTTGAAGTTCTGGAAGTGCTCTTTCTTTTCTTTTTGACGAAAAATTGGTTCGTCTTTTGATTCTTTGGCTTCTGTTTTGTATGGACTAAATTTTCTTGTTTATTTTTTTTCTTTCTTTTCTTATGGGTGGCAAGAATTTCATTTTCATCATTTAAACTACACCCATACAAAACTATACTTGAAATTGGACCCCCTAAGCCATCAATTGTTCTGGAAATGGTCCCATTTCGTAAATCTACAAGAAAGACTGTGCCTGTTAACGAACCTACAATTAAATAATTGCTTTTGGAAACAGACAACCACCATTTACAACACGTAATCTCTTCGCTTAAGTCTAACAAAAGTTTGTGCTTTTCATAAGTAACCAAGGATTTCAGTTTTTGTGAGTCAAGATTCTTTTTAGATGATAACCCTTTTTGAAGATTGTGTAATTTTATCAATTTGATTCTCCGATTTCGTTTCTCTGTGCTGAGCATGACAATTAAAATCCTTGTTAAGGGTATTAAATAAATTGTGAAATCTAAAAGGACCACACACAAGGTATCTGTTTTTGGGGAAAAACACATACATGAGATTTTTCGTTTTGGCTTTTTTTTTGAGATCGGCAATTGAAAGTATCGTTTGATTGGGGTCAATGACGATCTTTCAGATAACAAGATCGTAATTCGATTACAATCACTCCCAAAGGCTAAAACTGTATACTGGTTTTCATAGGTGCCTTCGGTGCTACATATGAATTGCTCGTCAATAATTTTGTTTTTTCTTTGAGAGCAATTTCTTTCAGCCAATTTGTTAATACTAAAAATTGGATATTTGTTGAAGCTCATTGTGAAAACTTAAGTCTGTTTTGTTTGTTTATTAATTTTTTTGTTGTTTGGTGTTGAGCAAAAGTTGCTATTTTTTTAGTTTATCAAAAGAAAATGAAAGAATAAAAAAATATAAATATTTAGTTGTTGGAAGTCGAATCCCAAGCTCAAATTTTCACACTTTCCAATTTTCCTCGCTTTCTGTGTTGGTTTTCTATCAATCTTATTTCTTTCAAGTCAAACTTTTTTTGATTAAAAATCTGTTTTTTAATTTTTAAAAGGCATTTTGTGAACCGCAAAAAATTATTCTTTTGTAACTCTTTTACTTTGGAGAAGTTTTTTATTTGTGAATTAAAGGTTATTGTTTAAGAGGTTAATTTCATTTTTCTTGTCGTCGAAGGTTCTGTTTTATATTTTTTCTTATTTGTATCTTGGGATTTTTTCAAAATTTTTTGTAGAGTATCTAGCATAATTTTGACATTTTTCTCAGCTTTAAGCTCTCTTGAGTTGTTGAAGTCAATGTTGGTCTTAAATGTTTGAGTATAAGTACTTTCATTTTAAGGGATTAAGAACCATAAAAAAAAATGTTCAAATAAATTTAATAAGAAATTCAAAAAAATTTAAACCTATTTTTCTGAAAACTTGAAATTAGAAGACAATGTAAAAAATACAATTACTACAATAAAGGATCTGAATTACTTTTACTATGTTTGCAGAAATGGTTTATTATTTTTGAAAGTTTGATTCCCTTTTTTCCTTTTTTTTTTGAAAAAGTTCCAAAAACAATATATATTTTATTTATTTCAAACAAATAGATATTTACTTTGAAGAAGAAAGAAAACTTGTTTTCAATAAAGTGATTTATAAAAAAATATCAAATAAAAATAAACCCACCAAGTGTTCTAATATTCATGATAAAAAATATATTTTACAATTTAGGAAAAAATGTTCAATCTAATGTATAATTGATAACTTAACCTAAATAAGAAAAGTTAGATCAGTTTCAGTAGTTTTAAAAAGTGAGATATTTTTCACAATTAAAAATATTATCTAGTTTTCTGTTTTAATAAAGTAAAACTTCAACCTTTAAATTTAGATGTAGAATTTGGTGTATCAAGAAAAGCACAATTAAAAAAAACTGTTTTGACTTTATTATAATAAAATACTTTTAAAAAGTTTTAAATCCAAAAAAATCTAAAAAAAAATATATATATATACTTATTAAAAATGGCTGTAATAAAAGAAAAAATAAATAAATAAAGATAAAATAGAGGATTCAATACTATAAAAGTTTTTTTTAATATACCCGTTTCCACTTTTAAGACAAAAAATTTCAACGAAATTTAACATACAAGAAAATACTCAAATTAAGTCACAAAATTCAAATTCTAGTAAAATAATTTGGGTAAAAAAAAATTCAAAAAAATGTGTGGCTAAATACTGATTTTTTTTCACCTTAAATTTCATTAAATGTTTGTAACTTAAAAGTGGAAACTGACAATATTATCTTTTGTCAATGTTTTTTCTTTTTTTTTTTGATTAATCTATTATTAAAAATTTGTTCAAATTTTGACTATTTTTCAGATCTCCAAAACCACTCTAAAGATTTAGATATGAAAGGAAATTTAAATTCTATTTATTGTTTTGATTGAAAATAATATAATGAATTTTTTTGTAGTTAATTTGTTTCTTGGATTAATTGACTTTTCTTTTTCTTTTTTTTGGCAAATTTTCCAATTAAAAATCCTTATGATTAATTTTTCTATTTTACCTTTTTTTCCCGAATGGTTAATTATAAAACAAATGCAATAATTATTTTAAACTTGAAAAAAATATAGTTTTCTTATACATCACCAAAATCAATTTTTATATTGCATATATAAATCCAAATCACCAATAAATTTGATGATTAACAGTCCCACATACCTTTTCAAAATTGAAAAATTCACATCAAAAACTCGAAAATATTTTCCAATTTGGTTATTTTTCATCAATAATTAATAACTCAATCTTAATTATTTCATCAATAATTAAAAACACAAAAATTAAAATTGTTCATAGATTTTATATTATTTCTCAAATTTTGAAATAGTTTCAACACATTTGAAAACAATTTCCAATTAAAAATTAATAATTATAAAAAATTAAAAAAAATATCATCAAATATCTTGTTTTTTGTAGATAAGCTAAATAATTGAAAAAAAATATTTCATAATCTTTCAAATTCAGTAAATTTGATAAATTATTGTAAATAAAATCAAAAATAAATATTTTTAGAGATCTCCAAGGATGAAATATTTGATTTATTTTCCATTTATCTTTAAAATAAGGAAAAAGTTTGAATGTTATTTTTCAAAAAAACCATCAGAAATTATTAAAAGTATTATTACCTCAGAAATAAAAATGTTTTGAAAATGTTTATTTTTATCATTCAAACCAAAAATTTTAAAAATTGATCAGATATTTTTATTAGAAATTAAATGGAAAAAATAAAATTATTTCAAAAATTATAATTCATATCTCAAAAGTTTAAGGAAGTTTATTTTAAGTTTAATTATATTAGAGTGTGAAATAAGTTCTTTATTAGAGGGGGTGTATAAGTTGTCAGTATTGGATCTAAAAGTGGTGATAACCTAAGTTAACAAATTTTCGGGTTTAATTTTAAAAATCAAACATAAAACCCAAAAACAAGTGAATAAAGATTTTTGAAAAGAGCCAATAGATTTTTTTTATTTCTTGAGTTTCATGAAAAAAATGCTGATAAAAAGATTTTTTAGAATAAATATATGAATCCTAAAAAACATTACATTCTCTCAAATTTCTGAAATACTATTTGTCTTTTTGAAGATTTTTTTTTTCTAACTTGATTTCCAAACACTAAAAGAAAAATATATAAAAAAATAAAGAAAAACAAAAATAAACGAAAAAAAGAAAAAAAAAATAATCAATTTACAGAATTAGAAAATATTTTTTTTTGATAAGAATACCGGATAAAACATACAAAAACACTTCCAATAACATTATTCAGACAATTAATTTTTTTAAAAAACGTTTACTTATTTGATATTCTTACAGAAGAACAAGGAATTTCAAATTAAAGCTCATTTTTGGAATTTTATTTTTCGGGATTTTTCAAAAAAAATTCCTATAAAGATCATTAGTAACAAATTTAAAAAGTTTTCTATTCCCTAATGAAATCAGATATCTTAATATAGGAGGATTGATCTTTTATTAAAAAAAGAATTTTTTATATAAATATACAAAATTTAAAATTTGATTAGTATATTGTTAAAATCAACTCTTAATTCACTATTTTGATTCAACAAACCACCAGAATCCAATACAAAAAATTGAAAAATAAATATAAATATTTTCAGGGTTTTCTTATTTTTTAGTTTCTAAAATCAAATTAATTTAAAGGCCAGTACAAAGGGTTGTATAGAAAAAATTGTTTTTTTTTTTGGAAATTTGAATTAATAAAGAAAAATATTTTATATTTTTGCAAAAATTGAAATTACCATGAAATTTTTTTCTTGAAAAAATACAACTCCTTTTTTTCTGTACCAAGTTGAATACACAAAGATGCACCAAAAAAAAAAAAAGAATTTTAAAACCAAAATTGAAATTAAACTATTCTTTCTATGGGTTGAGAAATTAAATTTCTCTTTTTGGTTATTTTCATCAACCAAAAGAATTTAAAATCTACATACTACTAAACATTCAAGTTACAAAAGGTTTATTTTCTAAATATATAATGTAATTTTACAAACCCACTTGGTAATAAAAAATCACAAAAAGTAAATCTCATGAATTAAAATAAGTACCAAACCCGCGATATCTATTAGAAGATCTAATTTTTTATCGGAAATTTCACTTCAAAAACTCAATTAAAAACTTTTTTTTCCAGTATTAATATAAACTAAATAACGTTTTCTCCTTTAAAAATTAAAAATGGAAACAGTATTTTTCAAAAAATTATTCCAAAAAAATATCTCACTTCTTTAGTTTCAAAAAATTGTTTTATTTCAAGGAATTCCGTATTTCAAAACAAATCTATTTTGTAGAAATCTCTTAAGATCCAAAAAACAGATTATCTGAACTTTTCCAGCCTTGTTAAATTCAATTTACAACAAGTAACTCTTTTTTCAATCCCAAATAAATAGATTTTTAATTATGTTTTCATAATAAGCCAAAAATATTTTTGTTTATTATCTTTGATTTTTTTTCTTTATTAGTTTATTGATCAACAATTCCCATTCAATTTTTTATAATAACATAAGAGCCAATATTATTTTTGGCGTAGATTACTGAAAATTAGAAAAAATAAAAAATACCAAAATTGTAGCGAAAGACATATATTCAAAAAAAAATAATAATCTAATAAAAAAAAAAAAAAAAAATTATTTATTCTTTTATTGGTCCACAATCCTTTTTTTAAAAAAATAATAAATCTATAAATTAATTAATTTTTTTGCTGCTTTTTATTTACAATTGATTTTTCATCCTTTTCATCCTTCTTCTGTTTTTCCCCTTTGATTTGTTTATTCTTTTTCCTTTTTACATTTTTATTTGACCGAATAAGTAATTTTAATAAGACTAATTGACCGGTATTCAAACCTAATAAAATATGTTTATCAAAATTTGTTAAAGTTATTGAATGAATTTTTTGTGAACAAACTTCAAAGTTTTTGATTAATTCCAGTTTAGGAAAAGACCTATTTTGTAAAAGACCGTTTTCTCCTGCAACAATTAAATATTTTTCTAAATAAGTGAATTTCCAACAACAAATTTTTTTTTTAACACAAGTAGAAAACAAAATTTCACCATTAATTGAAACCACAAAAATTTCATTACCTGTGCAAATTACAATTTCTCCATTTGAAGAGATCAAAAGTAATCGAATTTCAGGTTTTTCATTTTTCCCAATACTTTTATTCAAGCTGTTCTTTTTCCTATTCTTATTCATATCCATATTCATACCCATATCCATATTTTCGAGATCATTAATATTATCTTTATTATTCAAATTGTGCATATTATTAATATTATTTTCTGGCAGAATAATCTCTCGAACAAAATTTCCTTTAAATAGGGTATGTATTAATACAATACCGTCAATCGAACCAGACACTACTATATCAAATTCAGAAGAAATGGCCAAACAAGATATTTGGGTAGAATGTTCGTAGCACATATTAATTAAAGATAATTTTGGAAAATTCCAATTTAATTTATTTTTTAAAGACAATTGACGATTATTAGGATTTGGGTTAGTATCTTGATTTTCATTCTTAGCTTTATTTTGTTTTTTATTTTTTTTATTTTTATTTTTTTTATTTTTATTTTTTTTCTTTTTTTTATTAGATTTAAGTAATTTTTTGTTTTTCTTATTTTGCTTTAAATTTAGTTTTTTAATTTTTATTAATTTCCAAATACCAACTGTTGAATCATTACATCCAGTTACAAGATAGTCTCCTTTCTTATCCAATGCAATACAATTTACAATATCATTATGAAATTTAAATCTTTCGTTTTGCTTTGGATTATTAATATTTGTAAAACTAAATGTTGAATCAAAATAACCACAGTTTATTAGAGTGATTCCATCCTTTAATAAAACAAAGGAATTAATATAATTTGAAAATTTTAAATCATAAGATATTTTAAAAAAATTGTTGTTATTGTTTGATTTGTTTGATTTATTAGTTTTATTTTGAAAAGTGGGGTCAACTTCAAAATCACCACCTTCATTTCTTTCGTTATTGGGTAGCCATTTATGCGCGCCGATACTTTGATTTTTATGTATTGTTATTATTTTATTATTACCTCCCAATACCCTTCTAATGAAAAATTCCTTTTCTTGAAGTATTAAATAAATGATTGGCGAAGATATTAAATTCATGACAAAACATTTGGGGTTTGGTGCTAATTTCCTCCAATTAATTAATTCTAAGGTATTTTTATTTTTTTTTTTTTTTAAATTTTTATTATTAACTTCATTTCCTTCATTATTTTTGGTCTTTTCATTTAAACCATTATTTTGAATCTTAATATCACTGTTATCATAATCATAATCATCATTGTTACAATCTTTATTTAAAGGTATTCTCTTTGGGTGTGGCTTGAAAAATAATTGAGTAGGACATTGACCAAAACTTTCAATTTGATCTTCAAATGCCTTTCTTTCTTTTGGATCCTCAATTTTATCCAAATTAACATTCCCTTCATAAGTCAAATGAAAAAATACATTTTTAGCCTTTATTGCTTCCTCTCCTGTTTGTTTATAACCAAATATTAAATCAATCCATTCATTTAAATGTTGGTTGACATATTCTGATTCTAAAGCACTGCTATTAATTTGAATAAATTTAGATTGTGATCCTCCAGCCCACGGTGGCAACTCAACATTATTAACTTTGATATTTTTTTGAGTAACACCTAAATTTATATTGTTCATATTATGCAAAAAATTTGGCAAATAATAAAATTCTGGTATTAATTCGCTGGAGTTGCTATGTTTAAAAAATATATCTTTTGTGTATTGTTTCATTGAATTAAACATTCGATCTGGTTTATCAAACTTCCCTCCTATTAATATTATATCATTTAAATAGTTATATAATTAGATTATTTCATTTATTCAAAATTTAAAAAAAAAGTGTTTTTGGATAATATTTTACATAAAAAGAATTATTATCTTAAATATACCCATAGATGGATAGTCTTAAATATCGGACAAAATACTAATTTTGAAGAAAAAAATTGCAAATGTAAACTCCAATTAAAAAGTTTTGACATCACAGAAACACCAAAATTCAATTTTTGAAAAAAACAAAAAAATATGATTAAATAAATTCTCTATGAAATACCAAATTAGAACCATTCACTAATTAAAATGTTAACAATTGTTTATAAATTACAATGCCGACGAAAAAAAAATAAATAATTCTCGGTAAAATAAAATGATGGTGTGTTAAACATTTTGTAGTAAGTACAACAAGAAAAAAAAGGTATTTGTTGGAATTCTACTAACAATTATTGATCAATCAAAAGATTAGAACTATCATCAACTAATTTTATTTGGTTTTTTCTTTTTAAAAGAACTAAACCTTAATTTAATATCAATTGTTTGAAATAAATTTTTGATCGAACGAAATAAGATTACTTTATTCAAAAAAAATAAATTTAAAACAAAAAAATAAAAAGATGAAAAAATGAAAAATATTTAGAAAATCAAAATTATTCCTTAATCCAATGTAGCTGTATTATTGTAATTCTTCGAAATTCTCAAAAATTTTTTTAAAAAAAAATTGAATTATGTTTTCTAATACCTAATAAATATGTGTAAATTATATTTAATAACATCTTACATAACCACATAAATTCCATTTTAAAATTTTAAGAACAATAAAATTCAATTTTTGAAAAAAAAATTTTTTTTATCAATGAAATTCTTTGGAAAATACTAAATAAGAACCACATAATTTAATTGTTAACAATTATTTATCATTTACAAGATCAATAAAACAAAAAATAAATAATAATAAATCAAAATAAATAAATACTATGTCAAAAAATTTAGGATTAAGCACACCCAAAAAAAATATAATGTTAAATGTGCTGAAATTTTTACAAAAAGTTATTGATTGGATCAAATGTTTAGATCTCCTTAAAATAATTTTATATGGATTTTTTCTATTTTAAAAGAACTCAAATTTTCCTTAATATCTAATCTTTTGTCTCTCTCTCTATATATATAAAATTATGATTGAATGTAAAAAATTTTGTAATTGGAAAAAACAAAAATAAAAATAAATAAAAAAATTATAAATATTTGGAAAATCAAAATTATTTCCAAATTTGATGAAATTATTATTCTTTTAAAGGTTTTATCTAAAATAAAATTCAAAATTTGTAAAACAGTTCGAATCTAGTTAAAAGAATCATAATAATAGAATTCCATTCAAATTGGAAATAATTTTCATTTTTGTTATATATGAAAATCATTTTTTCATCTTTTCAGTTTTTTGTTTGCATTAATTTTTTTTGAATTATATAATTGTTTTCATTCAATCCTAATTTTTTTTTCAAAGATTGATATTCACAAAAGTTGAGTTCTTTTAAATAGAATAACTCAAATAAAATTAGTTGATAGTGTCTAACCCTTTGATTGAACAATAATTGTTAATAGGGTTTTTACAAATTTTACAATACATTTTATATTTTTGGGTGTGCTCATTCCAAAAATTTTCGAAACAGAATTTATTTATTTTGATTTATTATTATTTTTTGTTTGTTTTATTGATCTTTTAAATAATAAAAAAGTATTAACATTTCAATTTAGTTTATGATTATTATTTGGTATTTCTTCATATATTTTATTAAATAATGATTTTATTTTTCTAAAATTAAATTGTGGCGAGTTAAAAATTTTGAATTGAAGTCGATGTTTAAAAAATTTTGAATTTTAGTTTAGATAAAACCTTTAAAAAAATAATAATTTCATTAAATTTGGAAATAATTTTTATTTTCCAAATATTTATATTTTTTTTTTATTTTTTTATTTTTGATTGAAATGAATTCTGGAAAATTTTTCAATTTTACTTTGTCCCTTTCAAATTTTAGAACACCTAATGCGAATATAGCAAAGTAAACCGTGTTTCTAGAATATAAAATCGCTAAACTGAATTTGAATTCATTTATTTAAATTAAAATGTACTTTTAAAAGTTCTCAAATTTCAGTTTTGGTATGTAAAATCTAATTATCTTTTTTTTTTTTTTAAAAAAAAAAAACAACTGAATTAATTGGAGAGTTTAGATATTTTATTAAAAATGAATAGACTTTAGTCAAAAGTACCCTTATTCTATTTTAAGCAAATAATTATGAATGGAAAATTATTCGTACCCACAAATTTATAATTTCCATTCATAAGTATTACAGGTGATATATTTGCTTGATATTTATTATACACAAGGAATTTCTAAAAAAGTGGGGATTTTTTTTTTTTTACATTTCTGAGAATATCCTCTTTTTAAATAGTTCAATTAATAAATTGGTAATATGAAATACAAACGAATTAGTAAAACTTATCGAATGAGTTTATATTGTTTGTATATTGAAAAGTATACTGATCAAAATATTTTGAAAAAAAGAGAAAAAAATCAACACTTTTTTTGGACTAAAATAAGGTTGATAAAATTTTAATAAAAAAATTGATAATATGAGAAGGATACAAAGGATTTTTACACAATTAAAAAAAAGTTACAAGCTTTTTATTCTCTTGAAAATTATATCAAGACAAAATATCTCAGGGAATACATTTTTTTTACAATCAAAACGAAAAAAAAGTACTCATTTTTTTTTCACTCCTCAAAAATATCATTTACAATTGAGATCAGAAATTTTCATAACTTTTTTTAAAAGGACACGAACAAAAAAACGAATAGAATTACTATTCAGAATCAATTAATGATTGTTAATTATTTTGGATATTTAAAGAGTTATTGAAGATTTAGTATAAAAGATATTTTCAAATAAATTTGCCCTACTTTAATTCGAAAATAGCTTACCTATATATATATATATATTTGATTGATTAATGTTGATTTTATTAAGAATTTTTTTAATAATAATTTTTTTTTCATATCGAGAAATTGAGTAAAAATAAAATAAAAAAATAAAAAAAAATGCAAAGTTAAATAAAAAAAAAAAGTAATCAGTACCGTGTATCTGAACTGAGAGTGTAGTAAAAGGTTCTAATCTCTGAAGGAAGTAAGCAACATTTGCTGGGGTTGAATAATGAGTACCATGATGAAAGGGTGGCATTAAAGAGTTAGTATTTTCTAACAATTTATATTTTTTTTTAACAATTGATTCAAATTTTGGGAATTGGATTCCAATTGGTTTTGAGAAATCTCTATATATATTTGGATTATTCAAATCTATTTTTTCGCTTTCATTGTCTTTTAACACCCAAGGGAAAATGGGGTATTGACTAATATCATTGTAAGATCTTCCAGCTATGGTGTTTAATTTCATTAAATAATCAAAATTAGTAATTTTTCTTTCTTGCCACATTTTGGTATAACCAGCTTTCTTTAGCCACTGCACGGGATTGCCCGTATTGATTATTGTTTTTTGATTAGGTAATCTTTTCAAGATTTGTTTAAAAACTTTTTCCTGTTGTTTTTTGGAATCGAAATTCAAAAAATAATTGGTTTTATCTATTAAAAAAAATTCTAAAGCAGAATATCTAAACTTGTATCTTCTTTTAAATATCTGCACTATATCAATTAAATTCCATTTTTTATCCTGCTTTTTTTTGGAAGTTTTCAAATTTATAGGAAAATTGCACTGAATTGAATGATTAGTTAAAATAAATTGACAGTCAATGATATTTGTTGGTTTTATATATTTACAATTTACTTTTAAGAGTTTTTTTAAGTTGTTTTTTTCTTTTTCAAGTGTTAAATTATTTTTTATTTCATCAGTTTTTTTCACTTGTTTTTCTTCTGCTTCTCTAAGTCCTTCTCTCTTTAAGGAATTTTTGTTTTCATCTTTTTTTGTTTTCATCTTTGTTTCTTCTTCTTTTTTATTTTCATTTCCATTTTCCTCCTGTTTTTGATCAATTGTTTTATTGACATTATTATTATTATTATTATTATTATTATTATTATTATTATTATTATTATTATTATTATTATTATTATTATTATTATTATTATTATTATTATTATTATTATTATTATTATTATTATTATTATTATTATTATTATTATTATTATTATTCTCGTTATTAGATTGGTTTATTTTCAGTAATTCAACATTTATTTTTTCTTTATTTTTTAAATCCAAGTCATTTTTAATACTAATTGATCTTTCATTATCATTAGTAAAAGCTATTTTATTAAAAAATTCAATATTAAATTTATAATTTCTTTTTAATTTTAATCTTCTTCGGAAAGAATCTTCAGTTTTATCTAATTTCCAATATATTTTTTGGTTTGGATCACCAAATGGCGAAATTTCATTTGTAAAATTCTGAACCATTAAATTCCATTTTGTTTCACATCTTGAGATTTGATTTTGTTTTTTTAAAATTAATTTATTTTTTATTCTAATTTTATCTAAAATTTTTTTTTCAACTTTCAATTTTAATTGTTTTAATTCTGATAAATTCTCTTTTACCATATTCTTTCTTTTTTTTTTTTCTGTTGTATTTTTAAACCAAAATTTTTTTTTTAATTCATTAAATTTATTATTATAATCATTATCTTCTTCTTCTTCTTCTTCTCCGTTTTCTTCTTCTTCTTCTTTTTCTTCTTTTTCTTCTTTTTTTTCTTTTTCTTTTTCTTCATCTTTATCTTTATCATCACCATCAACGTTAGCAGTCATATTAGTATTAAGATTATTCTTACTTTTATTCTTGATCATTTTCCCAATTTTTTTTTTCGTCTTTTTATGAAGATATTTTTTAGAATTAATTAATAAAATATTCTCTTTATCGAGTTTTTTATACATTGTTAAAAACATTAATTTCCATTCGTTATCTTGAAACAAAGTATTTATATAATTTTCATCATTCATTATAAAAAACTTTTCACCTTTTAATATTTCAATATTATCTAAATTAGTGATATATTGGTTAATTATTTCCTTAAAAAAGTTTATTATGATTGCGCAATATTTATTATTTTCATTCAGATATTGATATGAATAAATTAGTGCAGCGAAAATATCTTGATAAAAATTAGAATATTCTTTATCATTATAAACAATATTTGCTATTAAAAATATTTGTTTAAAGTTTTTGTAATTAGATAAAATTAATGTTTCATCTAAACAATTATATGAAATAAATAATTTTTTTAAAGTATCCAAAATGATTTTCGTTTTATTTTTATTAAAAAGATAATTTTTTGGAATGAAGAACCCTAATATTTTTAAAATATGTAAAATTTCATTTATGATTATAAAAAAATTTTCATTTATTATTTTTTTTTTTATAATTTTTGAAATTTCCTCTTCAATGTTACTAATTTCCTCATTCTCATTTCCATTATCAATATTAAATTCAAATTCATCATTATCGGTTTTATTGCTATCATCATTATTCCCCTCCATTTTTTTTTCCTTTTCGTTTCTATCATAATCATTATAATTCTTGTTATCATTGACATTATTGTTATCATTTATGTTGAACTCAAAATCACTTGAATGGTCTTGGCTATTTATTTCTTCTTTAAAAAACACGTCAAATTGATTTTTTAAAAGATTTGAAGAGATTATTAAAATTAATTGATAAAAATTCTCAAAAAATTTTTTTCCAATTAGAACATTAATTTTGGTTTTTTTCTTTTTTTCCCTTGAAGATTGATAATCTAATTTTAAACTTTCTTTAATATAAGATTTTAAATTTGTTAACAAATCTTGTAATAGATGGAAAATTATACTTTTTTTATTTTGATAATTTATTTGGTTTGAATAATATAAATTGACAAAAGATAGTGTTTCTTTAAATATGGAAATCCCATTTTTTTGATTAATAATTGTCCAGCAATGAATTTTAGAAAGAAAGTTTAATAGAAAAAATGTTAAATTGTCTTGTTGAAAACGATAATCAAGTGTTTGGATAAATGTATATTGCCAACCGTATTCATTAATTAACAGTTGATAATTTTTATCCTTTTCATTATCAATCCAAGCCAACTTTTCAATAAATAAATCAGAAATTTGTGTATCCATATATTTTGCAAATTCTAAAAGGGTAAATAAAATGGAAATATTTTTAAAAACACTCATTTCAGAATCTTTTAAAAGATTAATTAAAATTTTTAATATTGACTTGGTTAGCGTATCCTTTAAAAGTATGTGATGGATTATTGGATATTTTATTTTGATTGTATCATATTCTTTATTCCTTAATCCATAGCTATCTTTAATTTGGATCTTCATTTTTTTTAATATTTGTAAAATTAATATTTTGTTATCTTTACTTGTTACTTTTAATAAATAAATTAAATCATCAACAATTTCAAGAAAGTTGAATTCTTCTTCATTAGAAATAATTAATGTTTTATTTTTAAAAATTTCTAAAAATAATAATAAGAAATTTTTAATTTCTTTTTTTTCTTTGATCATTAAGATACAAATGTTCGGTATTTTTTTTATATCTTTTATTAAAGTGTTTTCGTTTAAACAATGAATTATTAATTGTATTAATCTATTTTTTAAGATTTCATTTCCTTTCTTTCTAAATGTGTTATTGTTATTGGTCGTGGTAACATTTTCTTTATCGATGACATTATCATTATCGTTGTTTGTATTGGTATCTTGGTCTTTATCTTTGTTTTCGGTTTTAATTTGTGTTTTGGGTTTTTGATGTTGTTTTCCATTGTCTTGTAAATTATATATTATCCAAATTAATGTTTTAATCTTAAACATTTTTTTAAATTTTTTTTGTGTTTTTGGATTTGAATTCATTTGATTTGTTTGAATAATTACTAATAAAGAATCAACTAATTGCTTTTTAAGTTCGAAATTTGTATTGTTCCAAATTGAAAAATCTAAAATAAAATGATTTATGAATGCTTTATAAAAATCAGAGGCAACAGCTTCGAATAACAGTTGATGAATATGATGAAGAGTTGTGAAATCTAATAATTCCTTTTTTTGTTTAATGAAATACCCTAAAAGTTGAAATCCTTGAAATGATAAAAAATCATTTTGTTCAGTTTTGTTTAAGTTTAGACATTGGAAAATCATAAATATTATTGAATTAACTTTTTTTTAGTTTTGTAAAATATAAATATAGAGAAAAATTAAAATAAATTAAAATTATCCTTTCATTAAATTTTTATAAGATTTAAAAAATAAATATTTTATTCAATTTAAAGATCGATATAAAATCAATTGTTTATAGAATTGAAAAGAATTGAGAAAATAATATTAAGATATTATTTATTAGATTCAGCACGACTTAAAAGTTTACTAGGAATCACTTTTAAAATCTGTTAATTTACAATTTATGAAATTGTAATTTAAATAAGAAAGTTTAAATGGAATCCTAATACCATGTTCTTCCAATAGATTCTATATTTTGGGAGTTTGGATATAAAAAAAAAGTTAAGAAATCTCTTTGAATGTTCCCAAAATGGTTTTCGTGGATATAATACGAGAAAACTTGAAAGATAGAATTTGCATGTTTTTTGAACATAAAATAGTAAATGTGAAAAGATCTAGAATCTTTTTTTTTTTTTTGATCTTGTTTCAAATTATCTGACTCTGTATGCTCAAAATCAAAGGAAAATTGTAAAGGAAATTTTAATTTCTTTTCTGAGGAAATTCAACAAAATACCTTCAAATATTAACCTAAATTCAGAAATAAACTGAATTTGAAAAATAATTAAAATCTACCAAATTCAGACTTGACAAAATTTGGAAAAAGTTAGAGAAAAAAAAAAAAGATAATTTTTAAATATAACTATTTTTTTGTTTTTTCAAAAAGTTGACTTATTTGAAAAAATTAACTTTGAAACAAAAAAAAAAAAAAACATGATCTTTGATTTTAATATATTTAAAAGAAAAAAATCTTTTAAATATTACAAATACTATTAAAAATTTAAAAAAATAAATCTGTTAAAGGATTTCAAAAAATTGAAAATTTAAAATATATTACTGATGAGGAAATTTCACTGATTTAAACCCAATTGAAAATAAAAATTATAAAAAATATCTTAATACAATTCAAAAAATCTTTAATAATTGGTTAATTAACCCTAATAAGAAGTAAATATTGAATATATTAAAAAAAGATTAATTGTATTTGTTCATTAAAAAGGAAATGAAGGGGTAGCTGTAAACTACCGAAAAATTTCTAATTTTCAAAATTTGTGAAAAATATTGATAAAAAAGCTTTAGAAAGATCATAGGGTATTGTTAAGATTTTATTTAGAAATTTCAGTAGAAAATTTGGAAAAAAATATGATACTTGTATTGTTGTTACAAATCTCTTTTAATTATTCTAATATGACTTCAGAATATGGATTATTAACCAAGTGTAATTCAAATTTTTAATTTTATTTTCTTTCATTACTTGGAATTAAACTTTATATTTGCATGATACATTTCAATTATATATAATTTTATTATTATTATTTACGATTCCCTTTTTTAATTTTTTTTTTTATGTATGGTGATTTTGATTTACCCTGTGTTTATGATAAATAAACTGAAAATAATTAAAAATAAAACTTACCGAAATTACCACAAAAGATCTTCAGTATTAAAAATAAAATAAAATAAAACAAAACAAAATAAAAAAGCTTACATAAATGGGAATTATTTGTAGAATTTGGCAATTTTTGTAATAAATATAGTAAAATTCTGATTCCACCAATCGAAGAAAGAACGTTTTCTATTTTTTTTGATTGTATTGAAGAAACGTTAATTATATGTGCATTTATTTGGCTATCATTAGATTGATCTAAACAGACCTTTTTTTGGATCATTTTTGCATTTAACGAAAACCAAATCTTCTCGTGGAATTGTTGTAATAATAAATTATCCGTACCCAATTTTTGTATAAAAATTATTTGTTCTTTTGTTAAATTGATTGATAGAAAGTTCAAAGTTCCTAAGGATCCATCAAAAAAATTGTTTTTCTTTTTATTATCATCAACATCATAATTAAGATTTATATTACAGCCTATAGAATTGGTATCCAATTTAACATTTTTGGATAAATATTTCAAATTTAATTTTTTACTAAATCCTGTATTGCTTTTGTATAATAATACTTGGGAATTTTGAGAAATTTTCTTTAATCGTGAATGTGATATGACTAAAAAAAACCAAGTTTTTTTCAAAACATTTTTTTCTTTTATAAATGTGATTAATTTTGGAGTAATTATTCTATATACTAATTTATCATTTCTAAGTACCAATTCCACACCGTATTTTTTTTTCGAATCCTTAAAACTAAAAAGTGTGGATTCATATTTTATGTTCTTCTCTCGATCCACTTTCGGAAATTGGTTAATGTAAATCCATGTACAAAAGGAGTATCCCTTTTCTGGCAAGATAATAGTTTTGGGAATAATTAAACTTGATGATTTACCACCAAATTCAAATAAAATGCTTGGGCAATTATTGGTTCGATCCGCAAATATTTTTGTAATTAAATTAAATATATTTAATGTTTTTTCATTCGAAATATTTTTTTTTGTTGTTTTTAATAAATTTTTTAATAAAATTTGAAAAACCGAAGTTAATCCCTTTGTTGAAATCCAATGTGATCCTAGCATTAATAAAAATGGATTTAATAATTGTTCAATAAGATTTTTATCCAAATCTTTTCCTTTTATTTCTTTAAAATAACTTTTTATTAAATAAGGAAATAATTCTTGAGAACAACAACAAGTTTTATTGCTTGAAGAATTCTCACAAATTGTTTTAAAAAACAATAATATTTTTCGAAAAAAATATGATTCTTTGATTAAAAAGGTTATTTTAAAGATTGGTATAATTAGTTGGGTGATTTTAATTTTTGGGGTTGCAAATTCTTGTGAACAAATAATCCAGGAATTTATTGGCTGTAAATACTTATTATAAATTAATTCAAAAAAATCAACATCATTATCATCATCTTTCTTGTTGTTGTTCTTGCTGTTGTTTTTGTTGATGTTGATGTTGATGTTGTTGTTGTTGTTGTTGCTGCTGCTGCTGCTGCTGCTTATGTTGTTGTTGTTATTATTGCTACTGTTGCTACTGATGTTGTTGTTGTTGTTGTTTTTGTTTTTGTTGTCAAAATAAGTTTTTAATTCCAAATTAATTAATTTGGGGATAGATTCAATTAATTGATTCTTGAATTGATTCAAAATTTTAATTTTTAATTTATTTTGGATAAATAAATTTAAAAAAAACTTCAAAATATTTGAAATTAAAAAATTATTTTTAGGGTTAATATTTAAAAATATTATAATTGATTTACTTAAATTTGATTCATAAAATAATTTGTGAATATAAAATTTATTTTTTAATATTAATTGATTTAAAAAATCTAATATCATTTGCATTAAATTTAAGATCTTCTTATTTTCTTTGTTTTTTCCAATTATCTGTTTCTCGTCATTAGCATTATTTTTATTGACGTGGTCTTTTTCTATCAATAAATGTCTTTTTTCAAATGACAAATAATCCATGTATAAAAAATCAATGATCTTTTTTAAATATATAAAAAAATTTGTTGAAATTGGAAAATCTTTTAACAAAAATTTAGTGGATAATAATTGGGAGAATTGATTAAAAACGAAAATATTAGATTTTGAATTTAAAATTAATAAAGAAAATGATTTCATCAAATTATTATTATTTAATATATTTTTTGCAATAATTTGATCATTATACATTAATTGCATTATTCTGAAAATTAATTGTAAATTTTTTGAGATAATTAATTGCTTTTCCGTTTTAAATTTTTTGTTCTTTTCGTTATTTGTTAATGGATATAAATTTAATTGTGTTTGAAAAAGATGTAATAATTTATCAATGGTCTGTGTCCTTATCATTGACGTTTTGATTGATTGGAAATTATTTAAGAAAAGATTTAACCAGTGCTTTAATAGTTTTGAAATTAATTGTAAAGATTCTGGTATTTCCTCGATTAAATTAAATAATTCAATTAATGGATAATCAAAATTTAAATCATTATTTGTTAGTGTCTTTTGGAAAAATAATAATACAGTTTTAGATAATAAAATAAATTTAAATTGATCGTTTTTTTTAATGTAAATCTTATAATCATTTTGGAAAAATGTAAAAAAGTTTTCTGAGAGCAATATTTTCCAAATAATTTTTTCAAAATATTGTAAATACTCACTTTGGATATTATTAATTAAAAATAACATATTAAATAATAATTCTGGATTAATAAGTTTTGAATAATATTGTGAAGTTTTATCCTTTTTATTCATTGAAAAAAGTTCAAAAAATTCTAATAATAAATTAATTGGTAAAGGCTTTGATTCTTCATTAATGTCTATATTTTTAAAATTTTCAATATTATTGAAAAAAATTTTATTAAATAATTCCAAGATTGTTTGAATAATTGGATCTAGAGTTGGAAATAATATATCTAATTCTTTTTTATTTTGTTTGTTGTTTTTGTTTAATTTCGTTTTAGTTGTTGTTGTTGTGTTGTTGTTATTATTGCTGTTAGTGTTTTTTTGAATTTTATTTTTTTTAGAATTTTTTTTTTTTTTATGCCAATTCCAATTATCATTATCTTGATTTTCATTATTATTTTGATTCTTAATTTCACTTTCATCCTCATTCTCATCCACATTCTTTTTTGAAGAAGTTGATTGAATATACATTAAATCTTCTTCTAATAAATGTTTAATATCATGTGAAATTGGTAATTTTAATTTTTGAAATATGATAAACTCTTCCTTTGTAATATTTATTGTTTCGTTCAAATGTGAATTTTCAAGTTTTTCTAAATTTTCTTTTTTGTTCATTTGTTGTATTAATACTAAATTTTTTTGAAATTTATTATTTTTAAATTCGTCTATTGTTTTCAAATCCTTATCATTAATTTGATAATTTATAGAATAATATTCAAAAAAATCAAAAAATGAAATTAAATGAAAATAAGATAATATTTCATTATCATTAAAAATCTGGTTCTTTTGAATAAATTGGATCATTTTTAAAAAAATAAATAAACATTGGAAATGGAAATATTTTTTTTCATCTTCCCTAATCGCTTTACAATAATTCTGGAATTGTTTTTTTTTCAGGTCGTTAATTGTTAGATTGGAGATTACATTTTCAAAATGTCGTGAATCTAATAATTTGATATTTAGCGTAAAATTTAAAAGCTTTGGAGTTTTTGGAATAAGAAATAAGTGTTCCATACAGTTTATACAATTTGCAATCCGTTCTTTAGATAGGTTTAATTCCATTTGAAAGCAAAGATCAAGAAAATTAAAAATACTAATAATTGGATGGAACAAAAACTGTGTCAAATTAATTTTCTCAAATAACTCACTCAGGATCAATAAATAAGACACAACTTTCTCAACAAAATAAAGGTTAATTGTTTTGACGATTCTTGTTCTTTTGTCCACAGTTGATACAAATTCGTGATAAGAAGTGAATAAATCGAGAACTTTTTCGAGGATGATAAATTGCAAAAGTAATAAAAAGGATTCGACCTCATCTAACTCAATACAAATCGGTTTTTCTTTGGCAAACTGTGTCGCTTTTTTGATTTTTTCTTCATTGAAAATCAGGTTTGTGATTATCTTGAAATAATAATAATCGCTTTGTATTAAATTTATTAACAAATCCTCGAATCGATAATTCGAGACAAAGAACTTTTGTTGATCCGATCTTAAAATAATTTCCATCACATCCAAACAAAGAATTGAGGAATAGTTTCCTAAATTCTCAACTCCAAATTGCTGTTCTTGCGTTTCAATATTTTTTAATTGTAAATGTGCTGAAAAGTTTTTTGGTTTTTTTTTTTTTTTTTTGGAAGACAAGAAAGGGGCTGATTTTTTGAGGATGGGGAAAAGAAAAACAAAAGAAGAAAAAAAAATAAAATATACTTTCGTGAATTTCTTTCGTAAAATTCGAGAGAACTTTGACACTATCAAAGATTAGTCTTTTTGGAAGCAGTTGATTTTCCTTTATTAAATCGTTCCATTCATTTTCATTCATTTTTTCATTGACCACCCGTGGTTCAGGCTTCCAATTGCAGTACTCTTTTAAAAATTGTTTTGCAAAAGAACAGTATCCCTTTTTAAATTGATCTGGATCGTCATTTAGATCAAGTAAGATCAGTTTCTCCCATTTTGTTTTCAGATCAGAAGTAAAAGAGTGGATGTTTGATTCTGGTTTATTCGTTTTAACAACAGAATTTGAGTTTATTTCATACTGTGTTTGTAATTTCTTTTTCTTTTTTTTAAAGAAAAAAGACATTAAATGATCTGTTTTTTGAAAAAAATGGTTCTATAATTAGATGAGAGTCCATTTTTTAAAGAAGCAAAAACATTCTGAACAATATCCTGTCCAGAGATGTGTGTGGGTTTTTTGTTATTCCAAAACCTTTTATCCACTCAGGTTTTAGATTTACTCTCAAAATTAACCTAATTTTTATTTATGGGTAAGATTATTGGCAAATTCAATTTTAATTTCATTAAAATTTTATCTCATATTTCAATAATGAACATAGCTCAATTTGTTGTTAGAAATAACTCTTGTTCATTGACTCTATGAAGATCTTGTTATTTTTTTGACAAATTATATGTAAACTATTTTTTGTAACTTTTAAAAATAATTTATATAGTTTGATTGGAAAATAACAGTGAGAGTATTGAAAAAAATACCTGACATAATAATAAACCGTGGCAAGTTTTTTAATTGTAATTAATATTAGGAAAATTGCTGTTTCATCTTTTATAATTACTTAATAATTTCTTTTTTTTAAGAATCAAACTTTTTTTATTCCAACTAACCACTTTTTGGAATGGCGATTAATGAAATTACACTTGTTCAAAACAGAATTCCGTTCATCAAAAAAACAAGAATAAAAATATCATTTTCCAAATTAATAGCAAATCTCTATTAACGACTATGTTTGCAATTCAACAATTTGTCTCAAACACAATATACTCCAATCTCTTTTACATTATGAAAGCATGATCTTTAAAATATTCTCCAATTTGGTTCAAAAAATCATTTTAAGTCATTTTTTTAATGAAAAATCAAAAAGAAATTTTGAGATACGTGAACTCGAACACCTTGTTAAGGAACGTGAAAATGAAAAAGAAAAATCACCACTAGTTTCTTGCACGAAAAATTGAAGATCTTGAAAAAACACTTCTCAATAAACAACTCTAACTTTCGAAGATTACATTGTTAGGATTTTTGAATGTTGGGTTCCTTGAATTGTTCTAGTAATTCGTAAATCAGATTAATTCACGACAAAGAGGCTGAGGGTTTCTCTTGTTTTTTGTTTGGTTCTTGTTGTTTTTCCTTGAATAAATCTCCCCACCATGACTAAGAGGAGAGTATCCCCCAGAATTGGTTTTGGAACAATATGATCCATGCCAAACGCACTTCACATTTTTTTGGTACTTTTTTGATAAAATTTTTTTTATTTGGATCCTTTCTCTCAAAACCCAATTTGTTGTATCAATATAAATTCGGTTGAGGTTGTGTGGGAAAGGTTTTGAAGATTTTTGCATTCAAGGATCTTTTCGAAATAATATTTGCCAAAATTAGTCAGTTTTTTTTATTAAAAAAAAAAATATTGAGTATGTGGAGAAAAAATGATCTTTCAATTTTTGGAAATGTGGATTTTGGTGGATTTGATCCAATACCAATACAATTATCCAAGACATTAGTCAAAAAATGTCATAATTGTGAAACAACAAACTTTTTCATCCAAAATTTTTCTCTTTTCTAATTTTTGACCTTCTATGTCATTTTTTAAAACCTTCTCATCTTAACTCACAAATCAAAAAAAAAGTCATAGAAAGCCCACACTAATTTGTAAGGGTTTTAAAAAATGACATAAAAACTTATTTTCTCAAAAATTCGATTTTTGCCAACCTTCTTTGTCATTTTGAGATACGACAAAGGAAAATTCAGACATTTTTTGTAAAAATTTGTCATTTTTTACTTCTTAGATCTCTCTGGAAAAAACTTTGAGAGATTTACCAACAACCAAACCAGGATAAAAACACATAAATCTTTGAATTTGAATTGCAAAGGTCGTCCTTAATATCATCTTGTTTTTCAAAATAAGTTGATCCATTATACTATCAAACAATTATCGAAGTATTCCAGATACACACGAATTTAATGAATTTTAGGTTGGTTTATTACTATCTTCATAAAATATTTGGTTATTTATAAAAAGAATTTGATTGAGTTTATTTGAAATTAAATTACAATTTCCCGAATATCTGCAATTAGAAATCGTTTCCAGGATAATTCTCGTATCTGGTATTCTTTAAAAAATTATATTAAAAAATTAGATTGGAACTGTTTAATAGTAGAAAGATTAGTGTGTTAAAAAAGTGTTGAATAAACTTTTTCGAATGTTATCTGTATGTAATTATTAAAAAATTTTCATTTCTTTTTCTTTTTATTATTCCTATCATTCTTTTAAATAAAAGGTTACCTAATATATAGATAATTATTTATTCTCTCTGTTGTTTTTTTTAGTCACTTTTTATTATATACATGGCTGAAATAAGAATCCTTCGTGAACCCCACATTTCAAGTATATTAAAAAGTTTTGGCTTTTATTTTAATCTTCTTTAAGGGTCTGGTTAATTGTCATAAAATTTCTCCATACTCAAGGAGCGGCTACATATTTAAACGGGTATTTTGAATTGCTCTTTTTTTGGTAGAAAAAATTCAAATAACAAAAAAAAAAATTACATTGGATCTCTTTGAAAAAAAATTGAATAAAAAAAAATCAAGTTTGAAAGAGATCTCAATAACAAAAAAAAACCGAATAAACAAAAAAAAATAATATATCTTTTCAACACGAAAAAAATATAATAAACAATAAAAAGTTCATAGGATTCAAAATTTCACAAAATACTTTTAAAAGCCTAAAAATATTAAAAATTTTTTAGTTGATTTTCTATTTGATACAATTTGATCACCTTAAGTTTTAAAACAGAACATCTCGAAATGCTAGTTATTTACAATTTTTATTTGGATTTAATCTATTAAAATTCTTTCTCTCAAAGCTAACCGTTGTGGAAAAAAAGTGAAACTGGAAAAAAAGTGAAACATAGGTTTTTAATTGGGAAAATTCCTGAAAATTCAAAGCAAGATCAATTAAAAAAAGAATAAATAAATAAATAAAGACAAAATGAAGTATTCGCCACAATAACAGTTTTTTTAATCCTATTGTTTAATAGGGTTTTTCTTTGATTGATCAATTATAAAAAATTTGTTCAAAAAATTGACTATTTTTGAGATCTCCAAAATTACGAATAATTGGATTTCGATAAATCAAGTTGATTTAAATTGGATTTGTTGGATTGATTGAAAATAATATAATGGATTATTATTTGAAGTTAATTGGTTTCTTCTTTTTATTGATTTTACTTTTAATGTTCAGTAATGTTCCCAATTAAAAACCTATGTTTCACTTTTTTTCCAGTTTCACTTTTTTTTCACAACGGTAAGGTAAAAAAATTTCCAATAAGAAAACTTTGATCATCATGTAAAAGAAGGAAATTGAACTAAAAAAAATTGAGAACTTTTATTCGAATTTATCAATAAAAAAAATATTAAAAAAAAACACAAAGGCTTCTAAATTTCAAGAATTCAAATAAAAAAAATAGCAATTCATAGAAGATATTAGAAATAAAATCTGAAATAAGGAAGAAAAAAGTTACAACAATACCCAATTTCAAAAATTCTTACTATTGAAAAAAATATTTTAATTTCTTGTATTATATCTCAGAATACTTAATTTTCTTCGATTTTTAATAAATTATTTTACCTCAAGTATAAAATCAGTAAAATAGATTTAATAAGATTTGTGATTATTTTATAAACATGTATATTTGAAGGAGTAAAGATTTTTTAGGATATTTTTTAGATATAAATAAATCATTTCAGAAATTAGAAAATGTTGAAAAAACAAAATCTTTGAAATCTTAAAAAATAACAAAGATCAATTGATTATTAATATCTATTTTTTGCCTTTGATAAAATTTGAAATAGTTTATGTGCTTAAAAAAAAAAGATTCAAAATAAACTGATAACAATTCTATGGGAAAAATATCTTTCAACTTGAATATTTATTAAAAAAATTGAAAATTGTGAATTCATGTATTTCATTTTATCAAAGAAAGAGTAAAAAAAATGGAATTATAACCTTATTTTACAATTTTACAAAAAAATAGAAAATATTTATTACAAAAATTTAGATCATAATCATTCTAATTTTCTTTTTACTAAAATGTGAATATACATTTATATAATATTAATTGAAATAAAGTTCATTTCGATAAGAAAAAAAAAATATTTTTCTAAACTATCTCTCATCCAGAAAAATAAAAATATTCAAAAAAATAAATAAAAATGAAAAAAGAATTGTTTGTTGAACAATTTTAAAAGGTTAAAGTTGGAAATTTCGTGATATAATCCAAAATTTAAAATAATTCAATGATATCATGTATTTTTCTGATTATTTTTGAATTCTGGGATATGTCATTTTTTTTTTTTTTTTTTTTTTAATTTTAAGAAATCAAAAGAAAATTTAGAACTTTTCTTTTGATTTCTTGAATTAAAACAAAAACTAACGACAGTGTACATGTTTTAAACTTGGCCAATTTCATACAATGGGTATTATTATTTTTTATATTATAATTATTTTTCTTCTTTTCTTTTTTTTATTTTGATAAATTTTCAATAATTACTCCTTTCTCTAAATATATAAATTAATTAATAAATTGATTTTTAAATATTTTATTTTTTAAAATAAAAGGACAAATGGGAAATTTTATAAAAAAAAAAAAAAAAAAATCAATAAATATTAAATATATCCCATCTCTACGAATGAATAAATAATCTAATCTAAAAATAAATAAAAATAAAAAAAAAACAATGTGAAATATTTGCAATTAATTCATTCCATTATTATAATTATTGTTTGGTCCATTGCTACTGTAATTTTGGTAGCCCATATCTTGAGTGGGGTATCGATCCATCATTTTGTTCATCATCATTTGGTTTGGGTCCATATATTCTTCGTATTGGTTATATTGTTGAAAATCGTAATTTTGCTGCTGGTGCAACGTTGGCATTTGTTGGTATTGCATTGGGTATTGCATTGGGTTCACATGGTTGTAATACATTTGACTATCCATTGGCATTATCCCCATTCCCATTTCCATTGGTATTTGTTGCTGAGCTTGCATTTGGTAACCATACATTGGCTGTATTGTTTGAATTCCCATTTCAGACAGTTGTTGCTGTTGCTGTTGCATTTGTGTTTGCTGTTGTTGTTGTGTTTGCTGGGGTTGTTGCATTTGCTGCTGCTGCTGCTGTTGTTGTATATAATTCATTTGTATTTCCATATTTTGGTTATTTAAATAATAAGGATCCTGCTGTGGGTTTTGATGGTAGTTAATATCATATGGCGATTGATATTGGTTTGTGTAATCCGGTTCTGGCCAATACATTGAAGTTTTTTTTGGATTTTTAAGAACTATTGTTTCCATTAATGTACAGAAATAGTCATTTATATTTGTTATTGTTAACAATTTTTTCCTTAAGGTTTCGATTTTTTTTTTATTTTTTTTAATGTTACCAATTTTTTGAAGAGAGGAATCCAAATTTCGGTTGCCATGGTTTAAATTTTTTGATCTTGAATTATAATGATTTTTTTGGTTATAATTGTCATTATTCGATTGGAATTTGTTTGAAGGGTGATACTTTGTATTATCATTATTTTTGGAGATTGGTGACATTGCTTTTTTATCCCTCCTACCATCCGTTTTTTGATTCCTTCCATTGTGGTTATGGTAATTTTTATTTCTTCCTCTTACATTATTATGAGTGTCATTATGATTATTATAATTATTATTATTACTGCTTCGACCGCTGTTGTTGTTGGCGTTGTTAGTGTTATTAGAATTTGAATTATGTTTTTGGTTATTATTCGTATTTTTTTTTGAAAGGGAGTTTGTGATTGATTTTTTTCCCGAGTGTTTCAAATCCCGAACAAACATTTGTTGTTTTTTAACATAATTTTCTTTTTCAATTTGGGATTTGCTTTTGCCAAAAAATCTTTTATTTTTAATTGGGTTGGTTTGGTAGTTGTCCTCTCTGTTGCCCTTTTCTCTGTTTTGGGAATTTTTTGTTTTTTTGAAATGCAACCTTTCATTTTTCTCGATTGTTTCTTTTTTAAAAAGCACTTTGTTGTAGGGCTTTGAAAAGTTTGCTTTGTCAAAATTATTATTATGGCTTTTGTTGTTATTGTCATAATTGTGATTAAATTTGTCTCTATTTTTGTGGTTCCTATTATAACGCGAATTGGATTCGTATCTTTGATTTTCTGAAGAAGAAGATTTTTCAAAAGTTGTTTGGTTTCTGTTTCTTGAATATTTTGTGGAATTGGGAGATTCTCTATTTTTTTGTTAATTTTTTTAATTTTGTCATTTGGTCGATTCGAGTTGGTTCGATCATTGTCCTGGTTTGAATTTGGGCTTTTTGAAAATTTTGATTTTGTTCGAACTTTGGGCTTTTTTTGATGTGTCTTTGTGTGTTTTTTTTTAGAGTTGGTGGATTCGTTAGTTTTTTTTTTATTTTTGCGATTATGATCCCTCTCTTCTTTTCTGGTTGTTCTATTTTTTGTTTCCCTTTCTTTTTCGTTTCCCTCCACTTGATTGGGCCTCACTACTGAGCTAAATAACTCTTCTTCAGTTAATGTTTTTTTCTTCGAATTGTTTGTTTTTTTTTTATTTTCTGTTTGGATTTCTTGTGCGAGCTTATTTGCTTTTTGTCTTTTTTTGGAATTTACACTTAGTTTGCTTGTGTATTCCTCTTCATTGTATTCACTATTAACGCCAAACAGTTGCTTATTGGTCTCAAATTGGTTCCAATGCTTGTTGTATGTTTTTGTTTGTTTCTGGTTTCTCTTGTTGTGCTCTTTGCTTTGCCCCTCTTCTTCGCTTGAATACCCTAAATCCCACTCAAGTGTTGATGGGTTTGATAATTTAGATTCTTCCAAGGATTGTTCTGGTTTCCACTTTTCCAATTCTCTTTCTTGCCCCAATTGACCAGAAGAAATCCTTGAATCAATTGCAAATTTTGAATTTTTGTTTCTATTTGTTTTTGTTTTCTTGAGATCAAAATTTACAGACACCGCTTTTAAAGAAACCAAATTCTTTAATGAGATTTTAAATAGGCCCTTGTTTGGTAGTGGGCAAATGTCGTTTTGTAATAATTCTGGGTGCGCAATCAACCTTGATCTTGCCAATTGGAAATTTTTACTTTTAAGATTTAGAGAAGAAAGGATCCCTTCATATTCTGATCCTTCGTTTGTTTTTACATTCACAAAGTATCCAACCAAATTTGAAAACAAAAAGTTTAATCTTTGTGAACTTTCTTTTTAATGCAGAATTCGTCATTAAAAAGCAAAATTTTTAAAACAATAAAAAAAAATGATTTGGAGAAAGCAAAAATTTATATAATATTCTTTTGTAGTTTTCTTTGAATAAATTGAGTAAGATTATTTTTTGACAAACCTGAAATTGTTTTGTTTATTCTTTTGGATATTTGTTTGTAAACAAATGGAAGAATTATTATTTTTTTTTCTACTGTTATTTTTCAATTACTGTCGTCAAAATAAAGGGTGCAAAAAAATTTAATGCATGTTTCAAAATAAAAAGCGTGTTTTTTTGTTATAGAAAACCTATACATTAACCAATCAAAGAAACCAATAATAAACCCTAAAAAAATATGGTAATGGTTTCTTAAAGTTCTATTATTTAAAAAGAAATTCTAAAAATGAAGGGATCAAATTGCAGAATTTGTCTCAAAAAAATAGAGTTAATTTTTGAAAGAAATTTTTAATCATAAAAAAAACAAAAAATTTCAAAAAAATTGAGAATATTATCGAAAATTTTCAACTATTTGCTTGAATAATTTAAATTTTACTGAAAATAACCAGACCTTTACTTTCAAAATTGATTTGGGCTCAGGTATACTATTTGGTAGTAGATTGGATGTTACATTGGTACAAGAATAAAAAAAAGCACGGATAATATTTTGAAACACGGATTATAGTTGTTGTGAACGCATTATTTTGATCACTATAATAAATGAAAATTTTTATTTCGATTTCCAAATAGAATATTAATTATTCCTGTTACAATCAAATTTGAAGAGAAAAAATTCAGTCTTTGAGTCAAGTAAGGAAGTTTAATTTGTTGTCTAAAAATATCCTTTCTAAACAATTTTCATAAAGATCTTTGGATTTTCTTCAACTATTAAACTCGAAAAATATTTTGGAGAATGTGAACTAAAAAATTTTCATTTTTTAATTGGAAAATAATAGTAGTTATATTTTATTGAATAAAGTGAATGAGAGGATTAATTAATTAGAAAGTTTTTTTTCTTTAGATTTTCGGTTTTGGTTATGTTTTTGATTTAAATTGATGAATGAATTATTTTTACGAACTGTAGAGATCAAACATATTTGAAAGGTTCGAAGAATTTAAGTGAGTAATCACGGTTAAGGAAAATTTTTCACTTTTTTGGTAATTTTGAAAAAGATCAGAAAATAACATTTTTTACTTTGGTAACTCATTGATTTTTATTATTTAAAGTACTTCATTTATTCGATTTTTTAATTTTTTGATCAAAGTCTAAAAGAAATTTTCACAATAGAATATAGTTAAATTTGTTAAAATAGTGTTTCAAATGTTGAATGACTTATCTTTTGTCCTTATCTCAACATTCTATTGTGGCATTTAATTTTTTCATTTTTTATTTTTTTTATTTTTTCATCATTTTTGAATTTTTTTAATCATGACAACAAAAACCAATTAGAAATATTTTTTTATCAGTGACATTTGGGATTAATGGATTTTCTTTAAAATGAACAACAACATTATAATCGAGAGAATCATAAAAAGAAACATAAATGGGGCTTAAATTGCTAGAAGGATTCCAAAAAATAATAAATATCTCAAAACATTACTTGTTGGGATTTTAAATAGTTGGATTTGGTGTAATTGGAGAACTGAATAAGATAATATTTTATCAAATTTTAAACCACAAAATAGCTATACATTTTATTCTAAGAATCTAAAATTAACATCTCCCAAAAAAAAAAAACTAAACATGATTCCAAAAATTTGGAAATATCTAAAATCAAAAATAGGAAAACCAAAACTCAATTTATTCTATTTTTCCAAGTGTAATATAAAATCATATTTAAGTAACATAGTATTAATATTTTTATAAGTAATCCTTTTCGTCAAAATAAGATATTACAATATAAAACAAAATAATAAAAAATCTGTATGTCCAAAATGATTAAACGAGCTGAACAAAAAATGTATTGGTAAATTTGTTAAAATTACACCAACAATTGTTGATCCATCAAATGATAAGATACAATGGACCAATTATATGTGTTTTTTTAATTTAAGTAACTCAACTGTAACCATCTATCAGCCATCGAAAAAAAAATTCCAGATCTAACTAAACGGATTTTGTAACCCGAAAAAAACAAAACGAAAACAAAAAAAAAAAAGACAAAAAATGAAATGGTTTTTAAAATCAAGTAATTTTCAAATTGAATTTAAAGTATGAGTATTGTTATTCTTTCGACTCTTTAAATTGTCCCAAAATTTTGGAATTAAGTTTATTAATAAAAAAAAAAAAATCAAAACTATTTTATCAATATATTCTCTTTTTTTTTATTGTTGAACATTACTAAAAAAAAATAAAAAATATTTTTTTATAATAAATTTTTAGAGAATCTATGATCACATGCGGTTAAAATAAAATAATATTATCTCATCTCTCTCAAATTTTTATCATGTATTATGGTGTAGCTACTCCCTTCAGAAGAATATAAGGTATTTCCAAAAAAGTGGGAAATTTTTTTTAACATTTAATAAAAAATCATCTTTGTTAGTAAAAGTATTCATTAATTGATAATATCAAATTAATTTTAATAATAATACAAATTATATAAATGACTAAGTTATTTATTTCAAAATATGTTGGATGAAATATTTCCAAAAAATGAAAAAATAAAAAAAATAGCACTTTTTTTGATGAAAACAAATTACAACCTATTTCAATAAAAAACTGAAAATATGGAAAGGGTATAAACGATTTATTAAACAATAAAATGTAGTTATATGTTTTCAATTCTATTTGATAATTTGTGTTGAGATTAAACAAGTTATGAAAACAGTTTTTTCAATCAAAAAGAAAATACTAAAAACCAATTTTAACCCCAAAAAAACATCAGATAAAATCCAGATGAGAAAATTTAATATCTTTTATTTATGTAATGTAATACTAAGAAACAAATTGAATTATTATCAAGAATCTAAAGACGGTTAATGATTTTGGGTGTTTAAATACTTTTTTGAAGATTGAGTTTTAAAGATATATTTTAAAATAAATTTGCCCCACTTTATTGGAAATAGCTTATTAAAATATTTTTAAAAATTATTCAATTCACAAAAGAATTATTATTTTTTGAAAAAAGATTAATAAACAACAAAGACAAATTGGGTTATATCATAATAGATTCCTCATTTTCTTTCAGTTGTTTTTTAATTTTTAATAGCATGGACACTTCCCAAGAATCTAGTTTTGATGATCTGTCATAATTACAAACTATTTTTGTAAACTTCATTACATCACATACCTCATTGCAACTAATGAGATTATTTAGGAATATACTTTCTGTTTGGCTTTTAAAAGTTAAATCCAATTCTTGATATCGTTCATACCCCTTTCTTGCAGAAACAACATCACCCGCACATAAATATAATATACCTGCCTTTAGAAAGTATTCCTTCGCCGACCATTTTGATAAATTATTTCCTAAAGATTCAGTTGCTAATTTTTCATATATCAAAATGGCTTTATCATATTTCCCAAGCTCTGCGGAATAAAGTGCAATTTTAAGTTTACATTGATTTGCTTGGCTATTTTTAATTAAAAAAAAAAAAAAAAAATAATTTAAAACAACATAAAAATCATAATATTAATATTAAAATTCAAAAATAAATTTCAAAAACGAAAATTTTAAACAAATGATTTAGAAATAAGTTTTCTTTAAGAATAAATTGATTTTTTGAAAATTGGGATTTAATAGTTTTTTAATGCTAAATTAAAACAAAATAGTTGCCAAACCTATTTTCATTTTCAGATTGAAATAAGTCACTCGCTTTTTCATAATAAAGAATAGCTTTTTCCAAAACATGATCTTTTTCATAAATCTCTGCAATATCTTTGAAACATTTTGCTGCTATACTAAAATTCCCACATTCAATTAAAATATCAATTGCCATTGTGAGAGTTGTCGCCACTTTATCAGATGAAACTTTTCGATAACATTCTGCAGCTTTTATTAAATATGTAGAAGCTTGATATCTACATTCTAATATTAACTCACACTCATGTGCACGAATAAAAGAAGTAGCTGCTTCCTCCCCTATGAATGATTTTAATTTGTAAGATGATACCAAAGGAACAGTAATTTATTCACAGAATAAGAATTGATTAAATAAACAAAATTTCATATTAAATGACCCAATTTTTTTTTTTTTTTTCCTTTTTTTATTTTATTTTTAGATGAAAAACAAATATTTCTATGGTATAGAACTGAATATTAAAATAGTAATTTATTTATTATAATAGATAATTTCAATTTACATAAATATTTATTTTTAAAAATTTGATTTTTAATGGGCTAACCAATGATTTTGAAATGGAGTTTATTTTATTCACTATGTATTTTTTTTCTGCCAACCCTTTTGTTTGAATTTTAAAATACCCTCAATAAGTTTTTACTCTTATTTAATTCTCAAACAACTTTTCTTAAAATTGAGTTCCCAAGAATTCACTAATAAACCTCTGTTTTATCAGTTGTAGAGATTATTGTCTGTAGCTATTAAATCGATATTTCAAATCTAAAACATTGCTTGAGAAAAAGATAAGTGTGGGTTTTCTCTTTTTTATTTTTCAATATTTTCCCTTTCACAAAAAAAAAAAAATAAATATTTTTGTATTGTTCCTTGGCCTTTAGCCTTCGAAACAATATAGCACATATTTTCACAGAGTCGAAGACGTGGGAAAATATGGCTAATATTTATAATTTTTTTTTTTGTGAAAGGGAAAATATTGAAAAATGTGAGGAGACAACATACTTATCAACCAGGGAGTGTCATTTTAAAGACACTTTACACAATTTATTAATTTTTTTTTAAAAAATGAGGGAAAAAGGACAATACGGCTAATATTGTCCTTTTTGGAGTAAAAGGGACAGATATAAACCAATAATTTTACGATTTGAATTTTTTCAAATTTTTCATTGATTTTCCGGTTGATAAGGTAAAGATATTTTATTATGTAACATGTTAGATACAAATGATCATCTCAAAAAAACATAAATCACTTTGACATATATACTTCAGCGAAATTGAAAGTCTCATTTTTAAAAAGTGGTTTGTTAAGGTACCTTTCTCTATTGCATTTTTTTAAATAAATTTAATAGAGATTGAGAACATTTTTTGCCAATTACTTAGATTTGAAAACCCTGTTAATTTTCAATATTAAACCTATTATTAGATCAGGAATCCTGCTTTTGAAATTGGTCAAAAAAAAAATAAGAGAGACTAGTCCCTTAAGGTTTATAATCCCTGAAATTTGAAAAAAGATTATCTTGTGTAGGGTGTAGTGACTTGTAAATTTGGTTCTTCGCTGATCGATCTTGTACTTGGTATGGATTTTAATAGTGGTTCAAAATGGCAATTTTTGACAATTTATTATTTTTTTTTCCGAAATCCAAATTGAAGAGTTTAAGATTGATTGGTTCGAACTTAAGTTATAAAAAATGTGGTTTGTGTGTTGTTGATTGAAATTTTTAATTAAGTTTGGTTTTATTGGGATCTTTTAAAAAATTTTATTTTTTCTTTTGGTTAATTGACAAAAAAGTAAATAAAGATTCTTTTCTACAACCCAAAATCAAAAGTTATACTTGAACACCTACCAATCTATTAATCTTAAACTCTTCAATTCGGATTTCGGAAAAAAAAATAATAAATTGTCAAAAATTGCCATTTTGAACCACTATTAAAATCCATACCAAGTACAAGACCGATCAGCGAAGAACCAAATTTACAAGTCACTACACCCTACACAAGATAATCTTTTTTCAAATTTCAGGGATTGTAAACCTTAAATGCTTTCAAAATGATCTTTAAAAAAACTTAAACTTCAATAAATTCATTTCGTCCAACAGAGCATAAAGAACTTTGCTTATTTCTTATTTTACTAAATTCATCATCAGAATCAAAAAGCCCTCAGTGTTTGTGAGGTTTAATGGTACAGCCATGGAAATGCGTTAATTTGATTGTACTGTTATTGTTGTCAAAATAACCCATGCAAACTTTAACTTTAAGTGTTTCAAAATAAACACACTATTTCTTTTTTGTTGAGAAAAGACCTAAACATTGAACGATCAAAGAAACCGAAAATAAACAAAAAATTACGATAGGTTATTGATTTCAAAAAGTTCTATTATTACAAAAGAAAATATAAAAATGAAGGATCAATTTGGAAAATTTATCTCGAAAAATAAATAGGGTTACTTTTATGAAGAATATTTGTACCATCAAAAAAACAGGAAATTTAGAAACAATTGTGAGAGCATTAGACAGAATTTTTAATAAAGCTCCTTTTATGAATTTAAAATTGTTACAAAAAAGATCCTGGAGTTTACCTTTCAAAATTGATTTAAAGATGGGTATTGTATTAACTCAGTGAATTAACTGTTGCCTTGGAACAGGAAGAAAATAACAAGCACAGGTTGTTTTGTTAAACATGAGATTTGTCTTCTGTGCAAGCTCTTTTTCTACCAATGTTAGGCTCTTAATTTGTGATTGTATTTTGATTAATTGAGAAAAGTTTTTGAAAAAAGGGCAAGATCTTACATTTTTTCGACATCTTAAAAAGGTTGGCAGCTTTAAAATACATCAGAGAGACATCTTCATATTTTTTGTTCCTCTTAACAAGGTTTGTCGTTTTAAATTGTTTTTCAGCTTTCTGAAACAGATCTTGGGGATCTATGTTTTGTGACATCGTATTTATTTTTTGAGAAACTTTTTCCAATTAAATGTTAAAAAGTAATGAAAATGAAAAATCGTTGAAAGCTTTAAATTCAATATACCTGAAAGTGTTTGATCTTCTAATTTTGTAGTTGCTCTCTTGAGAAATATTACGAATAAGAAATGAAGCCACCAAACATTTACTCTCGATTGTAGATCAAATAATTTCTTTAACAATACATTTAACAAAATTATTCCAAGTGTTTGATATATCACAACAACAACAGCAACACTATATTCTTTTATTCCTTGAAAACAGGTCATTGTTGAAATTTTTTTTGAAAACTGTTGTTTCCAAAAAAAAAATTATAAAATTGGATTTAAATTTTTATAAGCCTCAAACTTTTTATTTGTGGAAATTTAGCTATATGATTTCTAGATAACTACTGATAAGAAAGTGATTGTATAACTAAAAAGTTTAGGATAGTATTTTAGTTGTTGTGGAATGATTTTGAGAATTCCTTTAGGCTTATTAGGTAAAGTTTGAAATTTTTCTGATCTTCTTTTTTTGAATTCTAACAGAGTAAAATAAAAAGTATTTTACTAATTAAATTCAACCTTAAAAATGTTATTTAAAGTAATTTTTGAAGAGTTTAACCGATTTTTTAGCAACACTTTTAATCGATATAAATAAATAAAGATTGCCACTATTAAGGGAAGAGTAAACTAAAAAAAATCTTCAAGTAAATTTACTAACAAAGTAAAAAAAATTTTACCATATCTTGAAATTGAAAAATAAAGTAAAAATCTGATAACTACAATACATGACTTACTTTTAATACTATTTTCAGAAATGAATTTATTGTTTTTAAAAGACTGATCCATTTTTTTCTTATTTGAAAAGTTCAAAATCCAACAATTTTCCAAATTATTTAAAAAAAATTATTTTCTTTAAAAGAAGATTGAAATCTTATTGCCTGTAAAGGAATTGTACAAAAATACACTTTAAAAATGAAACCACTAAGTTCTAAAATAACCAAGTTTAAAAAATCTACTTAATCTCAAAAAAAAATACAATATTTATTTTAAACTTGTAAAAAATATAATTTTTTGATTCAAAGAACAGACCAAATCTATTTTTTCTCGGGATTAAATAAAAAAATCAGAGAAAAAGAACCAAAGGATCGAATTAAAAATTCTCCCGAAATACTTTTTTAAAACCTGGAAAATTCAACTTATTATCTCAAGAAATACTTTTTAATTTGGTTATTTATAATTAATAATTATAAAACTCAATCTTAATTATTTCAGTAAGTCATTAACAACCCAATGATTAAATGTATCAAATAGGTTTGACATTTATTTCTCAATTTTTTAAAAGATTTTTCAAACAAATAAAACAATTCAAATGCATTTATCTAATAATAAAAAAAATAATAGATATTATCAAATACCTGATTTTAATACAAACAGTTCCCTTGTTTATACTCTTGATATTTGAAAAAGTATATTGACTAATCTTTTTAATTTCAAGAAATTTCATAAATATTTGTGAATAAAATAAATGTTCAAATTGTTTAGATCTTCAAGGATACAATATTTGATTTATTTTTCATGTATTTTTAAAATAATATCAAAGACTCAGCGTTACTTGTTCATAAAGAAACTCCTGAAATTACTAAAAGTGATATTTCTTCAAAATTAATTTTTTTTTGCAAATTTTTATTTTTCTAATTTGATCCAAAAACCCAACAAAAAAGGATCTAGATCTTTTGACTGAAAATTCCATTGGAAAAATGAAATCTTTTAAAAATGATAATTCATTTCTCTAAAGTTGACAAACGAAGTTTCTTATTGTGGTTTAATTGTATCCTTATGTAAATAATTACTCTATTACCTTTGAGAAAAAAAATAAATAAGAGTTACTAGTCCCTTAAGAAAAAAAAGAAAAAATGTGTTACTTCTGATATTTGATTATAATACTTTGTTTGCTAATCCCTTTAAAAGTAATGTACCACTTTAGGAAACTCTATTTTTGTCTACCACCAAACTGACTTGACACTGATTAAAACTTGAAGAAACAAACCCAAATTTCATTTTTTGTTTCTTTTCATTCTTGATTTATTATTTAACGAAATGGTATGCTTTGTTTTACGTTTTTGTACTTAATTGTCTGAAACTTACTTTTCTCAAATTGTTCTTTTTTTAATGACCTTTAATTTTTTTCATTTCTCGATCCACCTCTTTCTCTTGTTTAAAAATTATAGTCTGGACGGTAAGTTTCCCTTTTCTTTCTTCTTTTTTTTCGATGAACAAAATCTCGTTATTAATTTTTGTTGCAATTTTATTTTTAATACTCTCCTTTTTGTTGCTTTCTTTTTTTCTTTTGTTTTTTTTTTCATATTTTCTTTTTAGTAAAGTAGCGATTGGTGGAAATACTGGAAGTAAAGCAAGCGGTGGCTTATTTAGTTATTCCATGACCGGAGGAACAAATGGTATTCCATTCAACCCAGAGCATGTTCTTGCAGGAACAGGAGTTTTCCTTTTCTTCATTCTCTTTTTACACATCCTCAAACGAATCTTCTTTGGTTAAAAAAAGAAGACGACCTTCTCAAGTAAATTTAATACCCAAATAAAAATATTCTTAATCACATTAAAAGAACCAGCCAACCTTTCTCACTAACACTTTTGAATTTTTTTCAAAAAAAAAAACAGAAAAAATTGAAAAATTATTCAACGATGGATTTTTTGGTTTGTGGTTTGAAAAAACGAGGAACCTTTGACATCAAACCCTTTTTTAAGATCTTTTTTTCGATCAAAGTCAAGACAAGATCCTTATTTTTTCTAAAAATAAAAGTAGATTTTAATGATTAAAAAGAAATTATTTCTCAAAGAAATTGAATTTTTCTTTTTGAGTCAACCAATAAAAAATTTCCACAATCACTTCCAACCTGAGCTTTTTGTTGATTTTTTTTTTTGTTTAGTTTATTGCTAATGTTTTTCATTTACCTCTTTCAAATTCAAACAACCAAAGCCTATTTAAGAATTTATTACAGCTACCATAAAAAGGGATATATATTCAATACTAATAAATTCCTGAATGTAAAAAAACATTTTTAGTTCAATTTAGAGTTTTAGAAAAATGATATCTCAACTTTCAAATCATTACGTTAAAACAACAGTATCAATGTGGAACTAATATCAAATTTTTATAAAGAACTCGACCAAGAAAATTCTTTCTTAAAAGCTTATAAAAACTTTATAAAAAATAGGAAATTCGACTAACAAATTTTACAATTATATTTGGTCATTTATCAGTACTGTTAACATCAAATTACATTAATTAAAATTTTATCTCAATGCTCCATAAATGAAGCTTAATTTAATTCCTTAAAAAGATCGTTTCTAGTAGATTTTGTGAAGTTCGGAAGTTTTTTTTCAACACATATTAAGTAAAATATTTTTGGTTCTTGAATAAAAAGGTTTCATTTATTAATTGGAAAAAAAAAGTATTGTAATTTTAAAAAGTGATGGCTTTTTTTTTTAAGATTGCCAGAATTGAAACTTTTTTAAGGACTACGTTCCCACCCTTGAGGGGGTTGAGTAATTATGTTATTTCACTTTTGCTTCTCACAAAAAATTTTCACACGCAAGAAATTCGACAAAAAAAAAAAAAAAACCTTTTATGTCATCTTTACCTTTTCACACTGACTATTTTTCAATCTTTTTCAATGAAAAGGAAAATTGAAAATAACAAAAAAAATAATTGTAAAAAATGACTTTTGGGGATTTTCAAGTGCAAGTTCAGATTTGAGAACATTTCAAACATGTAAAAGCAAATGTAAAAAATATGTATAAAAGACCAAGAAAAGAGTGTGAGTTCAGAAAGTTGAAATGGAAATTCCAAAATATTAAAATCCAAATTTTGGTATGATCTAACAAGTTAACATTGTGAAATTTGTTGAAATTGTGAAAATTTCCTTGTAAATATTACTTGGATTACCTAACTCTTTCAAGGGTGATTTGATACGTTATTTCACTGTTTTCACCTAAAAACGTCGTCCTTAAGCAAGTAAGTACATTTTACACTTTTGAAAAAAATTTAATTGTGTAAACCTTACTGAAAAAATATTTTTTTGAGTGTCACCAGATATTGAAACTTTGAAACCAAAAAACCATTCACAGCTCTATTTGCGAAAAGAAAACGAACTCAAATTAATTAGAGTTGAATCTTTAATTTTTCAATTATTGGAAATTTTTTTTTTTTTGATTAATTTTTTAGTTTTATTAAATTAGGTTTTTGGATCTAGTATTGTGTTTATACGAGCCAGTTTGAAATTAGTCATTTAATAAACCGAAAAAATAGTTGATAGAAGGGTATGCATTTTAAATAAATGTTTTCTTTTAGAAGACCAAACAAGAATAATCACCTTTCCAGATAAATTTGTTAAAATATAGAAAAAAAATTCAACCCTCGGATATTTTTGAAGATTTGTTTTATTTATCTTTTTAAATTTGAGAAATCAAAAAAGTTTTATCTTGAAAATCTCGCCCCTTTACTATTTATTATTATTTTACATGAAAAAAAAATTATAAATTTGTTTTCCAAATTCAATTTCCAAATTTTTTTATCAAACAAAACCAAAAATAAAGAATACTTGTTTCAAAAATTAAAATAGAGAGAATTAATTCCCAAATAAAAAAGCAACAACATAGGATTTAACTCAAGATCAAAGAGAAAATTTGAGAAAAAATTTCTTATAGGATTTTGAATTATTATGAGTTTTCAATTAAAAAGGTAATAAATAATTATTAAATCAAAAAATCATATCCAAAAACTCTTTTATTCCAAGAAGAATTTTAACGAAATATCCTATTTCTTGAACCAAAACTAGAATTGAATGGATTCAATGAAAATAGGATTTTAAAATTCATTTTAGCAATTCATGATAATTTGAAGTAATTCTTAATCAAAATTTTGTCAAATACAAGTTTTTCCATTCAAAAATTAATCTAAAACCAAGTAAAGAAGGAGTAATCATATCAAATTTTAGAGATAAAAGATCAAAAAATAAATGATTTTTGGATTGTTTTTATTGATCAATTTTTTTGTTGTTTTGATTTCCTTTTTTTAATTTGTATGAAAATATATTATATTATTGATATATCTGAAACTCTATATTTATTAAAATAGTAATGTAATTGGTGAAAGAAATGATTTGAATAATTCAGTTTCATATAAACTACGACATTCAAAAAATTCAAAATATCTTTTGCGCCATTTCAAGTATCCTATTTAAATGAATCTTTACAGTCAGTTCCACTTTTAAGACACAAACTTTTAACAAAATTTAAGTAACAAAAAAAATCTCAAATTAAGATACAAAATTTGTCCATTTTTTTTTTTCACAAATTAATTTTTTACTAGAATCTGAATTTTGTACTTTAATTTGAGATTTTTATTATACCTTAAATTTCGTTGAAAGTTTGTACCTTAAAAGTGGAACTGATTGTAGTGTTTTCAATTGAATTCCCTTCCAATTCCGTCATCTACCCCCCATTTAAAGGTTGATTCGGTTCTTTTTAAATAAAAAACTTTCAAAAAAATTTTTTTCTGGCAGTCTTAAAAAAAAAAAGGTTAAAAATTTTTCAGAATTAAAACTTTTTTGAATTCAAACGAAAAGAAATTTTTTTCTTTTCAAAAAGAGATAAATTTTTTAAAATGGTTGTATTAAGAAGTACACAGCTGTTAATGATAATTGATTCTAAATTTAGGTGCGTAATATCTTCAAAGATTGTTTCATATCTTGTTAAGATTATTTCATTCTTCTTTTTTCAGCCATTGTATTCATTTTACAATTCTCTACTAAAAAATATTTCAATTATTATTATTTTTTTTTCAAAATTTTAAATGTATTACTTACTTTGATTAAATACTAATATAAACTCTTTTATCTGTCAAAGAACCCAACAAAATTTTCAAATATATATTATTTTATATCTTGGTCTTAATAACAAAAAAAAAAAAAAAAAAAACAATAAATAGAATAACACAGATCAGTGAATATTTGATATCGGTCCGAAATAAAACTAATTAATTAATAGATTTTCTTAAAAATTGAAAAAATAGAATTCCTAGGTAACTTATTGAGAAAAACAACATTTTTCATTTTGATCACCATTTGAAGAATCAAATAAAATTCCAAAATAAACCAATCTAGTTTATCTACTTTCATTTTTTCTTTATCAATAAAAAGTTGATAACACATTTTTTTCAAGTGAACATCGAGATCTTGCAATAAAAAAAAAAATTAAAAATGAATTAACTATCAAAAAAAAAAAGAAAGAAAATATGAAAAAATGATTTCAATTTTGAAAATTTCCAAAATTAAATTCTTTTCATTTAATATCCATTAGAAACCTTTTAAACATATGTGATTTCGCACATTACAAATGAATCCCTTTGATTGAAAAATAGTATATATAACTATACATAATTAGTATATAGTTTACAATTGGTCCAAAGAATTTTAAAATGAAAAAAATAAAAACCAGAGGAAAAAAAAAAGAAAAGTAAAAAACAAATAAGAATAAATTAAAAAATAATTTTTGTAGATTATATTAAAAATATCATTTTAATTTAGAAATCAGTGTAAAAATCAACATATTTTTATGGAAGTGTCAGTCCTATTGAAAAAAATGGAATAATTTATATTAATGAATTAATTTAAATAACCAAAAATAATAAACAAAAAAAAAAAAACGAAGAATAATTTGAAGGTATTATTTCAATAAAGAGTCATTCCTTATCTTGCCATTGGCTGATGATAAAGAAAATTATATTTCTATAAAAAAATTTTAAGCAAAAATATCAAAATTAGAGTAAGAGGGGGAAAGTACCCCCCCAGATACAAAAAAATAAAAAAAATAAAAATTTAAAATTTTTTAATCAACACATTAGTTTTTTAGTTTTTTTATCTTTAAAGGTAGGTATTTCGCGATCTATATATATATATATATATATATATATATATATATTAGGATTTCTTGGTAAAATTAATGTAACTTTGATTCCATTTTTTCTAAATTAATTGTAAATAAAAAGTATATGCTCAATTATGAAATTGATCTAAACTATTTTTCAAAAATTTTGACTCACTTTATATTTCTAATGAAAGTTATTTGGATGGGTTTATTCCTGTATTCTTATCAAAAATAAATTTTCAATTTATGGATCAATTAATTTTTTCTAATTTTGCTAATTTTTTTTATACTTTTTCACATTTTTTGTTTTTCTTTTTCTTTTTCTTTTTTTATAATTTCTTTTTTTTTTTTTATTGCAACTTTTTTTGGCTAAAGATGATTTGGAAAAAAAAAAACTTCTTTGAAAAGACAAATAATCACTCAGAAAATTGAGAATATATAATTTCTTTTAAAATAAATTTATAATTAGCAAAAAATCTTATTGTTAATTGTTTCATTCTTATTTTCGAATTACAGAGAAATAATATGATGATTCTAATTGCTCCTTTCCCAATTACTTGATTTTGGAAACTGACTTTTTAAAATTTTTTTGAAGTCATGAAAAAGTAATAACCAAAACTAAAAAAAACTTTCAACATTCAAAAATTAAGACTTCACATGTTATTAAATGTATCTGAATTTATCTTAACTTTCAAAATTAATTTTCGGAAACACAATTAAAAAAAAACACTTCTTCAAACAACCTTTATAATCCATACTAAGTTGTAGATCAATCAACCAAGAACCAAAATAACAATACTTTACATCTTATATATTTTAATCTTTTTTTCTGATTTCTGGGTACTAAGCCTGAGACAAAACAAATAGTTTTATACATTATTGATTTTAGCTGTTTTATGGAATCCTATGTCAAGAATTAATACTGAGTGAAGAATATGTCTTTCACTCCAATATAGGTATTTTTTATTTTTTCTAATTTCCGGTAATTGACCCTCAAAATAATATTGAGTTTTTATTTGAAAATTAAAAATTGAATGGAAATTGTTGATCAATAAACTGATAAAGAAAAAAAAATCAAAGATTATCAATTATAACATTTTTTGCTTATTGTGAAAACATTATTAAAAATCGATTAATTTGGAATTGAAAAAAGAGTTGATTGTTGAAATATGAATTTAACAATTTTAAAAAAGTTTAGATAATCTGTTTTTTGATCATAAGAGATTTAGCCAAAATAGATTTTTAATGAAAAACAAAATGTCTTGAAATACTAGAATTTTTCGAATCATAAGAAGATATTTATTTTTTTTTTTGGGAGAATTTTATTGGAAAAAAACCATTCTAATTTTAAATTCTGAAGGTTAAAAAGTTATTTAGTATGGAGTAAGACTGGAAAACTGTATTTAATTGCTTTTTTGAAGAAAATTTTACTATTAAAAAAATTAAATCTTTAATAGACATCAAACATTTGGTACTCATTTTCATTCATGAGATTTACTTTTTGTGATTTTTTATTACCAAGTTGGTTTTAAAATTTACAAATACCAATCATAAATAAAAACATCTGTAATTTAAATGATTGATAGTAGTTAGATTTTTTCTTTTTTTGGTTGATGAAAATAAACAAAAAAGAGAAATTTATTGTCTCAACTCATAGAAAGAATAGTTTGATCAATTTTGGTTTTAAAAATTATTTTGTGTTTAGGTGCATCTTTGTTTTTCATTTGGTACAAAAAAAAAGGAGTTGTATTTTTTCAAGAAAAAAATTTGAATGAAAATTTCACTTTTTACAAAAAAATAAAATGGTTTTCTTTATTTATTCATATTTGAGAATAAAACACGTTATTTCTACACCCCTTTGTACTGGTCTTTAAATTAATTTTGATTAAAGTAACCACTAAAAAATAAGAATTCGTTGAAAATATTTATATTTTTTTCCGATTTTTAGCAAACGATTCTGGGCATTTGTTGAACCAAAATAGTGTGCAAAGGGTTGAGTTTTAAGAATATTTGAATTCAATTTAGATCCTTATATTCATTAAAACCAATTCTTTAAAAAAAACAGTATCTCCAGATATTATGAAGGATAAAAAATTGTTGTAAGTTGATTAAGAATCATTCTCTCTTTGATTTAAAAGTCACTCTTAAAAGACTACAGTGGCCTTACTCACCGATTTTTCTTTTTTAAACCATTACAAAAATTTGATTGATGATCACAATATTGGTTCAAACTGTAGAAATAAATTAAACAACCAAATAGAATACTAACAAATACATAACAAATAGTGTTCTCAAAATAAATATTAAAAAAAGAATTATAAAGAAATTGGAAGATTAAAAAGTTAATTTTTTGACAAAAAAAATGAGAAAAAGATCATTTTGAAAAATTTTAACAAAAAAAATATGAATTGCACAGGTAGGACGTAATAGCGTTGAAATTAGTTAAATTCAACGGAAATTCGGGTTTTTTCGTTTGTTTAAGAGGTTTTTCGTTTAAAACTCGTTGAAAGCGTTTTATTTTCGATTTTTTAAACGCAAAAAAAACAAAAATCGGTTTTGCGTTTAAAACTTTTGAAAATTTTAAACGCTTTAAACGCTAAAAAAAAATAAAATAAATTTTTGAAAAAAAATTCCCTAATTAGATTAAAAGAAAAGAAGAACGAATTTTGAAATTATTTAAGGTTAATTCCAACTGTGTTGATTGGTTATTCAAACAACTTTTTGAATATTTAATCACTCATTTTCGACAATAATATTTTTTATTGATCACAAAAAAAGAGCTTTAAAATTCAAAAAATATTCACTTCAAAAATTTAATTTTTTTTTTTTTTTTATTGTTTAAGAGAGGTGATTCATCAAAATTACCTCCTATTTGCCTGAAACTCTAAAATTGTATTTAGGGTTTTTTATCCTAACAATAATGGAGGCAGGATTAAAGTTCAGAGGATATCTTTTCTTTAAAAAATGAAAAGAATAAATTATTTCTAAACAAAGACAAGAAAAAGAGAAAGAAAAGCAAGAAATGTAAGAAAGAGTCAAAAAATAATACAGTCAGTTTCACATCTAAGGCACAAACTTTCAACGAAATTTAAGGCACAATAAAAATCTCAAATTAAGGCACAAAATTTTGTATTCTAGTAAAATAAATTGCAAAAATTAAAAATTCCAAATTTTGTGCCTTAATTTGAGATTTTTTTGTGCCTTAAATTTCGTTGAAAGTTTGTGTCTTAAAAGTGAAACTGACTGTAGAAAAAAGAAAAAACTTCAGTGAAAAGTTTTTTTGTGCCCCAAGTGTTGAATGGGCTGGTGGTTGTTTCTTTTTATGTCGGTTTTTTTGGATCGTCACCATAATTTGTTTTAATAAATATTTCTAAATATTTGAACAACTATAGATCAAATGAAATACAGTCAGTTTCACTTTTAAGGCACAAACTTTCAACGAAATTTAAGGCACAAAAAAAATCTCAAATTAAAGCACAAAATTCAGCTTCTAGTAAAATAAATTGTAAAAATTAAATTCCAAATTTTGTGCCTTAATTTGAGATTTTTTTTGTGCCTTAAATTTGGTTGAAAGTTTGTGCCTTAAAAGTGAAACTGACTGTAGGCTGCTTAATTAAATTTTGATTTAGAACTTTATAGATGAGTTAAATCTATAAAGCTCTGGGGTTGAAGAATAAGATTTGGTTTTCGAAATTTTCTTTTCAGTTGCTTTGCTTTTTTTTTATTATTTTTTTTTTATGCAAGTTTCCCAAATCTTGTTTTCGAAAAATCCCAGTACAAGATACCGAATCGACAGCAAAAACCCAGTCCAAGTAGCGACTCGATAGATAGTACGAAACGTTCAATTCGGTTCACTTTGGTTCGGTTTCAGATCACATTCGTTGGATTCAGTTCAAATGGATAAGTCCTCGTCGAAGATCTGATCATGAACAAGTTTGGTTGGGTAAGTCATGACCAGGTCAACCAATTCAAAAAATGATTTTTTATTCCTTTTACCTTTCCCAAACACCTAAAAAAACAAAAAGAGAAGGAACTGAATGAACCTAATGAACCTAAGGAACCCAAACAACTTAAGAAGGGAAATTTGGAAAAGGTAATAAGTATCAAAAATAAAAAATTTATTTTTTTACAAAATTTCTGACTTTTTAAATGTGGTCAGTGATTATTTTCCCCAGAAGTGTTCTTTTTCATCTTATAAGTATGACATTTAAATCACAAAAAAAATTTTTGAAATGAATTAAGAGCTCAAAAAAAATTTTTTTCGACTCAAATTATCACCATTCTATATTTCATAATGGTTATTTTCAATTTTGAATCCTATTGTCTTTTGTCAAAAAAAATAATTTTATTTTTTCTAATTTACTTTTTTGAAATTTACTTTTACATTTTATAAAGTTACAATTTTGGACAAAATTACTTCTTTAGAAATGTACAAAAACTATTTTTTTGTTTTGTTGTGAAAAAAAATTCAAATAATGCTGCACTTAAGTAATAAGACATTTCCTCATTTAGTTTTTTTTAAAAGAATTCAAATTAGAACTTCTTTATTACATATACCTATTCTCTCATAATATTTATTAACTCCAACACGGATAGAGAAAAGAGAATTAATCAATGAATAGAAAATTGCAGCATAGTCCACAAAATACAGTTTGGTTTATAGAATCTGAGAAGTATATTTTTTTTTTCAGCAGAATTTAAAATATTTTTTTGTTTTTACTTTTCTTTTTTTGTCATCGATCAAGAAATTTTTTCTTGAAAACTATTTAATTTTATAACAAAATATATTAAAAAGTTGAAATTTGAGGTTAAGTTTTTTTTTCAAGTTACAAACCAAATAAAATAAATAAAATAGATCATTCATTATTTTAAAAGTTATTTGTATATTTTTTTTGTTTTTAAGTTTCAATAATTTCAAGATTTTTTAGTCAAGTAAGATAAATAAAGAAATCTCGACAATTAAACGCGAATTTTCGAAAAACTCTTTAGTCTACGCGGTCGCAACGCATCGAATTTGCGGTTTTTTTTGAGTTTTCCCGTTTAAAAAATTGTCCTACCTGTGTTGTTCTCATAATTTGTAATTATGACAAAATTTTTTAAATAAAATTATTATATATTTTTTGAACCTTTGACATTTAATCAAGATCTAATCTCAAAGGTTCATTTAAATATGAACTAAGTGAGTTATTGGAAATATTCCTCTTTAAATAGTGAAGCCTGGAAAAAAAATCTAAAATCAAATTTTGACAATAAGTCAAAAGTTTTCAACATCAGTTTATTTAACCACCATAAATCCAATTTTCCAATTTTTTACCGCACACTTGCTATTTTATGTTGTAATTATCTCATATTGTCATCAAATTACAGAAATATATTTTCCCCAAGAACAATCCAACAGAGATTAAAAAAATCTCTTCACGCGTTTCTTTTTTTCAAATGATCTTGTGTTTTTTTTCAACCAATTTTCAAAAATACTATTTTGGTTGACTTGAATTCAAAAATTTCATTTTTATTTTGAAAAAAACAGTAAAAGGAACTTTTTGTTTCTTAACAAGTGAAATAAAGGTTTTTAAAAACCAAAAATTTGAGAATTAATGAGATTGGCAAAAAGAAATTAATTTTTATTTTTACTCAATTTGCGTTAATTTTGCTTGTGCTATCTTTTAAAAAAATGTCTCAAAACCCTGAGGAATGCTTAGATTTTGTACGAACAGTTTTACCCAAAACGAATCTAAATTTGGATGATCTTTTCACTTCACAAGGAATTGTCTTGTGCTGCATTTTAAATAAATTTATCCCAACAAAAAAACTACAGGCAGTGGTTGCTACAACTCTTGAATGGAAATCGAATTCAAATTACTCTGAATACTGCCGTACGTTAATTCAAGAATTAAGCTACCCAGAGGAATCCATTTTTGATGTCCAATTATTGTTGAATGATCAAGAGGAATCGAAAGCACAACTCTTGGAAACAATTTTCTTTTTGAAACAGAGAATAACTACAAAAGGGATAGTTCATTGCTCTCGCGAATGTAGAACCATTTTTGTATCTTCTTCAAAGGAATTTGATCAATACAAAAAGATTTTAAAATTAAAATTGCTTGGGTCTGTGACTGAAAACCATTTCTTTAAGCAAAAAGTGGGTGATTTAAAATTAATTAACAAATATGAAAAAAAAAAAAAAAAAATCTACAAGTGGAAAAAAAAAAAACAAGGAAGAAGATTTTGATCAAGATAATCAAAGAAAAGAGCAAGAAAAAGAACGACAGGTATTTGAAAGAAACAATACGAAAAACGAAATAACAGCTCAAAGATCAAAAAGATTAAAAAACGTGATCAACAATTTCACAAATTTGCAAACAAATAAGAAAAACCAATATAAAAAAGAAAAAGTGAAAGACAAAGTCAAAGTGGAATCAAAAGAGAAAGAAAGAAACAAGAAAAGATTGAAAAAAAAATTACCGAAAAAGGACTTAAATGAAGAAGAAAAAGAAAAAAAAGAAGAACAAGAACAAGAAGAACAAGAAGAACAAGAAGAACAAGAAGAAAAAAACCAAGAAGAACAAGAACAAGAACAAGAAAAAAAACAAGAAACAAAAAGAAAAAAAGAACAACTAACAATAATTCAAAATCAAAAAACAACAAAAAAAAAAAAACTCCATAGATCAAGATCAAGCCCTAGGAACAAACCCAGAAGAAGAAAAAAATCAAAATCTCATCTGACAAAAAGCATCAATAGTGAATCAGATTTTTCAGAAAAAACGAAAAAAATAAAAAGAAGAAAAAAAGAAGAAAATAAGAGTCAAGACAAGAAAAAAAAAGAAAAGAGACAACGAAGCAGAACTTATTATGGAGAAAACAGTTATCGAATTAAATTCAAAAATTTCAAAAAAAATAATGGCTTTATTAATAAAAAACAAACATCTTCCAAAAGAAAAAAAAAAAAAAAAAAGCATTCGAGGGTATATTCTGCGAATTCAAATTTAATTTCAATGAAGTCAGCTCACATAAGTAATCCATTAAAGCAAAGAAAGATCTTAGATAATTATTCTCAAGAGAAGAAAGAAAAACAAAAACCAAGTCAAAATAAAAAACACAAAGACAAAGTTATACAAGGTTCTCGAAAAAACAAGAAAAAACAAAAACAAGTTCCTCATAACCAAACAGAGAATCCAGAATTCAGAAGAATATTTGCAAATCCAAAAACGAGTAATGAACTAAATCAAGAATTTGTTTTAAAAACATTAAAAAGATGGAAGGCAAAAGAAAGAGACTTAAGCAATGAACCAAATTTCCAAAGATTATTGATCTTACACATCAGCACTGGCTGGAAATATTTCAATAAAAAAACCTTTATTAAATACTGCGACAAAAACATATATAAAACCGAGTATAAAGTGATTAAAAGTGCCTTCCAAGATGCACAAAAATGGACAAGATTAAAAAGCGGCGAGATCCCGATCAAAGTATGTTTGTATTCACCCGAAATATCGCTTGAGAATTTTGCGATTGTGGATATTACAAGTGACAAGCAAAGGTGGCGAAGTGGGAAAATTTTTTTTAATAAAAACTCCTTTCGAATAATAACAGGCAAACAGAGCCCCATAAACGAATTCCAACAAAAGTGGAAAACGAATTTGGTTTGTTGTCATCATAATATTGATCACAATGTTCTGCTTTTTGGAAAAAAAAAAAAAAATATCATATTGCGAACAAGCAATTTTCATGACAAATTGATCATAATATTTTTATGGATAATTTATACCTTTAAAAAAAATTATAAGAATATTATTAATAAAAATCCGCCAGTAAAGGACGTAAATGTAGATCAAATTAATTTTTCCATCTTACCTCCAATGATATCACCAAATAGAAATCTGAAAAAATTATATTCATGCTGGGAATTGGTTTCGGGCCAGGGATCTACACCTTCAGAATCAATGAAATGCGCAACAGAAAGTTATTGGACTAATAAAGGAGTCAACTTTTTGGTTCATAATGTAATAAACCATACCGTTCCCTTCCAAGTGGGATATTTAAAAATTCGACAAATGGGGATCATAATCGGACATGGGAATAAAGACACAGATGGCTTCACATATTCATCCTCATTTACAATTTCAGAATTTCAAATAAATGATTCTTTATTCCAATTAGAAGGATTAACTTCAAACCATAAAATTAGACAAATGAAATTCCTTGCTAAATCACCAGAAGAAAAAATTCTCATAATAAACACTATTCAAACTTTTTTAAGAAAAAATAAAAATAAGATTGAATTATTGATCAATAATTTTAAATCAACTGAATATGATTCAAGTGATCTCGAAGGCAAAGAAAAACAACTTAATCAAAATTTGTAAAGGTGTCCAAGTATTTATATGTCACACTAAAGGAGTTGGAAGTAATTTTTTTTTTTTTTTTTTTTTTGAAAAATTTTTAATTCACCACATTTTTTAAACTAATCAAATACCTTCAAAAAAATTATTTTGTAATATAATTTTAATTTGTATGAAGAATAGGATAAAATATTTTAATTAAAATAAATACTATATTTTTTTCCTTTTTTGTATTTTTTTTTTTTTTATTGATGAGGTGTAAATTTCTTTTTTGTTTATTTTTCGACTTTACATTATAGATTAAACACAACACGATCATTAAAAAAATTTATTATTTGATAATTTTTCACTTTTAGATAACTTCATTTATAATAAACACTATTGGTTAATAATCGATCTTTGATCAAAAAATATTTTTAAAAGATATTTAACAATTTAAGTTGAAAAAACCAATTTTCTATGTAGATTTTTTTTTCAATATAATAGTAAAAAATTAATTTTTTTTTTTTCAGGCCTTAGAATTCACTTTATTATGTTTTAAAAGCATTTTCTATCTGATATATATCTTTCAAATAGGGAATAAATTATTTTAACTATTAAAGAATTATTTGTTCTTTTGAATTCTGGAAAACAACCGTTAGATTTTTTTTAATTTAAGAAATAAAAAGAAAATTTTTGAAATTTTCTTTTTATTTCTTAAATTAAAAAAAAGCTAGGCACTTGACGGCACTCTACGGACACTTTTCGTTAGTTTTTCTTGAGTTTTCTGTTTATTTGTAAAATTAATATATTTTCGTTAGGTTTTTTTGAGTTTTCTATTTATTTAGAAAACCTAGAACACTTCAAAATAAAATAGAAAACTCAAAAAAATTTAACGAAAATAAACTATATTCCAAAAATTTGGACACAGTTTAAAGTTGTTAAAAGAACATCAATACTGCACTTTAAATTCAATTTAGAAGGAATTTTGATTTTACAAACAAATTCATTTTTTGTCTTTTTGTTTTTGTTTTCATTTCCTTTTCTGTAGTTACGTAATCTGTTTGGTTAGATCCAAAATTTTTTTTCAATGGTTGTTAGAAGGTTAGTCTTGAGTTTGTTAAATTGAAAAATAACATACAATTGGTAGATGGTATCTTATCATTTGATCGATCAATAATTGTTGGTGAAATTTCAACAAATTTACCAATACATTTTCTGTTCCGCTCGTTTCATTATTTTGGACACACCTGTTTTTATTTTTGAGTTTTATATTCTTTTCTTTTATTCGGATTAAAATGATTACTTATTAAAACATTAATACTGGGTAACTTTAATGTTGTTTTATATTAGGTTTCGAAAAATACATTAAATTGGGTTTTTTTTTGCCTATTTTTGATTTTGGGTATGTCAAAATTTTTGGAATGGGGTTTATATAAATTTCTAAATAAAATGAAAACTCAAAAAAATCTAACGGCAATCAATAGATTTTTGAAATTAAATAGAAAACCTCGAGAAAACCTAGAACACTTCACAAAGAAAACAGAAAACCACTAGAAAACTGCCATTAGTTTTTTTTTTTTTACTTTTTGAAATAAAAAACGAAAAGTTCTTCATTTTTCTCTTTATTTCTTAAATTAAAATAAAAAACTAGGCACTCTACGACACTTGACGGACACTTTCAATATTTAACATCAGTTATTTTTTTTCAATATTTGTGTTTTTTTCGATGAGTTGGGTGTTTTCAAAACTATTAGTTATGATCTCTTTTAAAAAATATCCTAAAGTTGAATATAACAAAAATTCATTGTCACGTCAATTTAAAAATTTTTACCCCAAAATAGACCATTTTTTTCTATACTAGAGACTTTTAAAATAATCGTAGTACTATTAACAACTATAAATACAACAGCATAAAGAATTTTTAAGAACTTTAATGTTGATTATATTTTAAATAAACTCAATTAACAAGTATGAAATGATAGTTGTAGTAAAAAATTTTGTCTAACTTGAAATTTTTAATTTTATTTTTTCATACTAGTAAAGCGAAAGCAATGAATCTCAATTTATAGAGTTTTTTTTTTATTTTTTTTTATTTGATAAATATATGAATTTTCTTAAGTAACTACTTATCTCATCTCCTTTACAAGTTGTGATAAAAAAATACAATTAAGAAAATCTATGTAAAACAAATCCAATCAGATTTACATTAAAAATAACTCTTACTGAATTTTTTTTTAAAAATTTAACTTTTATTATTTTTTTTCGAAATTTTATTAATCCTCAGGAAAAGTTATTCTTTAATTAAATTTGATTAGATTCCTTCAAAATGCCCATTCTTAATTGAAAATTTATATCAAAACTTGTAAAGGGGATCAGATAAGTAGTTTCTTCAGAAAATCTATTTTTATCAAAAAAACTACTTTTAAAATAGAGAAATCATTTTTTTTTCCTTATGTACAGTTCCAATAAATTAACATTATTTCAAACTGTCATGTTTTTAATATTATATCCATTGATATTAATTATCCTTTTGAATTTATACAAGAATAATTTATCATTTTTCTTTCAATTCCGAATTAGTTTAAAAAATGTCTATATAATCGGAATTATGTTACTCTAGAAAATAATTGATAAATTTAAAACCATGATATTGGTATTTAAACTAGCATTAAAATGTTCATTACGATTTTAAAGTTTATAAATTTTCGAATAATTTAAAAATATTTCATTTTTAAATAATAATAATATTTTTATTAACATTAAGATATAACAAAAAAAAAAATAAATGAACTTTAAAAAATGAACCCAATGAAAGTTATTGAAACAATTATTAAATCAAAAAAAGTTAATTTTCTTTGATTTTGATTTGATTGACTAATTGATCTAACTTAACATACAATAAGAATTAATTAAGAAAAAACATTGACTCTCGACCTATTATCATTTTAGATATAACTAACATTAAAAATTTCTCAATAGTAAAAATATTTTATTTATTCTATATTATTAATTTTCTGCAGTTAAATCTTTTTCTTCAATAATTTTTTTAAAAAAATGCAGTTTAAATTCAAAATATATCATTAGAAATTAAATTACAAATGATTAATATAAATATTTTTTTTTTGAATAATTTTGAAATTTCATTCTTTTTTTTTTCCGATAAAACTTAGGATATCCTTTAAATATTAAAAAGTTTAATTAAAGTAAGTGTGTAATGCCAATAGTCGACAATTTCTTTTTTTTTTTTTTTAATTCTCAAACTGATCAGAAAAAGCTATTGTTTATTTTATTAGTTTGATATTCTATTTTAATTTGGAAGATTTCCAATGTCTTTTAAAAATTATTTATTAAATTATTCACATTACACAAAATAAAATTTCATAACATTGATAAAATTTGAAGTAAATATAAATCATTTACCATTTCTCAAAGTAGAAAATACAATTCAACTTAACATTATCTCTTGGTATTTTATTTCACTTTAAAAAATAAAATAAAGTAGTTTTCAAATAATTGTATTTATTCTTTCGATTTAGAAATAATCACTTTGTTATATTTCGAGTTTTACCTGGAAGAAAAAAAAAAATGATATTTTTCCAAGTGATATAAGATGATTTTGAGGAGTCGAAGAACTACGATTATATCTTCTTCGCACTACAAAAATCTCATATCTTGAGTCTGGAAGGAGAACATAAACAAAGAATTATAACTGGTGATTATGGAACAAATGAAGCAAGATGAGTTGATATCTGTTTATTTTTTTTGAAACGTGGATCTAACCCGTCTACGCAACAAATAATAAAAAACAAAAATAAAAAAAATAAATATACTATTTTATTAACTAATAAATTGAAGAACGATTTCTTCAAAGTATCTTTTTGTCCCAACTGAATGATAAAAACATTGAAATTAAATTTTATATTTTCACCTATTGAGGATAAAACTTGGTTTAAAATTTATAGAGACAAATTATATCATACAACTTTTCAATGAACCTATATTTCATCTTTTTATTTCATACTTGTCTGAAATATCCCAAAAAATGATCAAACTTAAAAACCTGTATATATTCCTGATTCTTAACAGTGACTTGTTTTGAACTATTCGTCTAAAAAATTTCTTGACTTGATGTAGTAAAAAAATTTGTAATTTTTTTTTTATTTTATTCTGAAATTTCCTTTATTTTTTTCCCCTTTCCAAAACCTCTATTAGTGGTCTCTTTTCTCTTTTTTTCTGATGTGAAAAAAAAAGAGACCAACCAATTTTTATTTTTTAAAAAATGATATTGTCCATTTTCGAACCAAAACCAAAAACACTGTTTAGTTTTAGGCATTTTTTTTAATCAAAGAAAGAGAATTCATTCAATTTACAACCTTTATGGGGAAACTGAAGGACTTTTTTCTTTGTCGTCTATTGATCAAGTAATTGGGCTCTTATTGGACCAAATTAATTTTTCAATTTCGTAACTCATTGAGTGTGGTGATCTTTTGGAATTTATGAGAATCACAATATTACAAAACAATTAGTTTAAACACTTCTAAAATAACTTGAAATTTTATTTTTAAAGTTAAATTTTTATTGTAAAATACTTCTTATTTTGCTCAATCGGAATCGAAAATAAGAAAATCTGAAAAATTACCAATCTTTTCCAAATAATAACCTAAACCATTTCTCAAAATCTCAAAATAGCAACTACAGTGACATCTTAATTTTTCAGAGACATAATCAGCTTCTTATCTGTGATGATCTAAATTTATATATCCTTAAAATTTCCACATATCAAAATGTTTGAGTTTAAAAAAAAAAATACATAATTATTATATTATTTCTTTAATAAACAAAAAAAAAAATAAAGGAATAAAGATTTAAAAATAAGAGATAAGGATTTAAAGTTCTTGTAAATCACCATCTTTTTTAATCACTTTTTTCTTTTTTGGCCACAGAAAGAAAGCAATTGCAATTAAAGCAATAGACAAGGGAACCGCAACACCAATTCCTAATTTGACATTATTATTGGTATTGTTTGGGATCTTATCAATTCCATTTGAAGGTGTTGGTGTAGATGAAGGCGTAGGTGTGGGTATGTATCCACACCAGACGTTTTTATTCAAGTAATAAGTATCTTCACCAATATCAGATCTTTTACAGCATTCCAATTTAGATTGCTCATGGAAGCAGTTATCATATATGCAAGTACCTGGCACGAATGAGTATCCTTGACCACAATTATTATTGATGATACAGGTAGTTAAAGATTGTGCTTGTGCTTGGCAGTTGGTGTTTGCGTTTGATACACACACCCCACTAAGTTCAGTGCTATCACAATAACAATAGCTTCCAACTGGACAAAACTTCTCGACCTGGTTACAAGTGTACAAATTGGAAACACATTGATAATTTTGGCAAGCTAAGGGCATTTGACAAGATTTGGAAGTGCCACAGGAATCTCCTTCCTTGCCAGAATACATTTTTTTACAATAACCAATTGATTTACGGCTATCCGTATTTTCACAAATATAGCCAGGGGTACAAGCATAATTAATTTCAACAAAATATGGGCTCAGGTGGGAATAGCATTCTTCGTTTGGTTGTATTTGCTTAATACATTTGTTTGTTTTTGAATCGCAAAATAGTCCTTCATCGCATTCTCCACCATAGTATGAAGAGTCGCATTGGGCACCTTCTGATAATCCCTTACAGTTCTTATCCACACAATTTTTATTATAGCATTCTTTGTTTTCAGTGCACTTTTCTCCATTCATTTTGACACCTGTACAAATACCTTCACTACACACACCACCATAACAGTCCAAGCCATTACTACAATCGCCACCCGTGTTATCATATTTACATTTGTAATCATTAAAGTTGCACCAAAGATTATCGAAGCAATGTTGATCTAGGAAGGGATTACAGTCTTCATCAATTCCGGCATATTTATGATGTATCGAGCATGTATTGCAATCTACTCCTGTGTGAGGATAATAAAAATCTTCAAAATCATTTTCTTGGAGGCAACATTCAAAGCCTTGCAACTTATCGTAACATTCATTATAAGCACAGGTGCCTTTAGTCATTCTCTTTTCAAAGGGGCACTGATTTAATTCCAAACAATTAACGAACATTTCAGCTTCATATTGGCATTCTGTATTAGCATATTGGACACAGGTTCCTTCAAAAGTATTTGTAGTTGAGCATTTACAGTAGTACCCCCACGGACAATTATTTGTTGTTAAATCACATTTAAAAACTTCCACTGAACATTTATGATCTTGACAGGATAGCCCCAATTGGCAAGTATCTGATTTGCCACAAGCTTCACCTTCCTTGCCAGAAAATAATCGTTTACAATATCCAATTGATTGGCTACTATCGGTATTTTCACAATAATAACCTGCTGTGCAAGCTAGTGAAAAGTCGGTGAAATAGGGAAAAAGGTGAGAATAGCATTCACTACCAGGCTGTATTTGCTTAATACACTTGTTTGTTATTGAATCGCAAAATAACCCTTTACCACATTCAGATCCATAAGAATCCGTTGGGTCGCAAGGGGAATCTATTGCAACCCCGGTACAGACCCCTGATTGACAATTATCATTCCAACATTCTTCATTAATCGAGCAAGTCACCCCATTATATTTTTTGGTAATACATTGACCATTATAACACATCCCACAATAACATTCAGCTCCGTTTTCACATTCTTCCCCAGTGTTATCTTTTTCACATTTTCCAGATTTTTCATTGCACCATAAATTATCATAACAAAAACTATTATGATTTATTGAAATTTATTTTTGTGTTTATTTTTTTATTAAAAAAAAAAAAGAAATTATTAAATTTGATAGATAAATAATAAAATAAAAAGGAAATTTTAAAAAAATATTTCATTAATTCTATTCTATTGAAATTCATCATCATTTTTGTATTCTGTTTTCCTGAAATTCTTTTTTCAAAAACTTTTTTGTCCAACTTTTTTTTAAAGTGAAGACAATATCATAAGACAAATAAAAAATTAAAATAAAAAACTAAAAAAAAAAAATATAAAATCAATATTTACATTTCATTTAATAAGTCACATGGCTCACTGAGTTTACTAAAGGTTTGAATAAATGGACAACGGGTGCAATTTACCCCCGAATGTAAAAAGTAACTATCATTATAGCCACTTTGTAAACAACATTCAAATTGAATTAATTCTTCTAAGCAATAGTTATAATTACATTGCCCCTTACCGATTTGTTCTGGATAATTACATTGATTTACAATTAAACAATTTACATAATTTTCAGCTTTTTCTTTACAATTATCATTCGAAATTTCAATACATGTACCTTCCGTTTGATTAGAATTACAATTACAATAATGGGTTTGAGGGCAAAGATGCGTTTTGTCATTACAGGTATCTATATTTGGATTACATTTATTCATTACACAGGCATAGCCCAATTGACAGGTAATCGAGTTACCACATGAGTCCCCTTCCATACCGGAATATAATTGTCTACAGGTACCTTTCTCAAACCCAAGATCATCTGGATCGCAAACATAACCAGGCTCACAAACATTTTCATAATCTTGATAATGAGGTGCCAAATGTGACATACAATTAGAATTATTGCGGATCTGAGGAATACATTCCTTTGTCTTGGAATCACAAAACAACCCAACACCACATTGATTCCCACCCAATTTGGATGGATCGCAAGGCGTACCTACTGAAAAACCTGAACAAACATTATTCTGGCAATTCGTGTTCCAACATTCTTGATCTATTTGACACTCATCACCAACATATTTCATTACTGCACAAACTTGCTTAACACAGAGGCCACCAGAACAGTCGCTTCCCTTTGTACAAGTTGAACCAGTATTATCTTTTTTACATTTCTTCAAATTTGAATTACAATATAAATTTTTCAGACATAACATTTCTTGATCAAGATCACACTCATCACTAACCCCACCATAATAATTTTTGACACAATTATGACATTCCATTCCTTGGTTTAGGAAATATTTATTTTGATAGCCCTTGTCTGATTTACAGCATTCCAATCTTTGACTTTCTTCAAAGCAGTACTTATAAAGGCATGTTCCCTCGTTTATTGAAATATCTAAGGAACAACCATTTTCATCAATACAATTAATCAATTCTTCATAATAAATTTGACAATTTGTGTTTGCCGTTTGAATACAAGTCCCATCTTCTTGATTTGAGTTACATTTACAATAATACCCCTCGGGACAATGTAAACTATGTAAATTACATTTCTCAAATGACTTGGTGCATTTATTATATTGACAGGCTAGGCCACTTTCACAGATGATTGAACGATCACAGGGATCCCCCTCCATTCTAGAGAATAGTTGCTTACAGACCCCTGTTGTGAAATTACTGCTATCTGCATCGCACATATAACCAGCGGTACAAGCTGTGCCCCAGTCTGCAAAATATGGAATTAAATGTTCAATACAATTTTCACCGGGCTTTATTTGAGAAATGCAGGTACGAGTTATTGAATCACAAAAATATCCAACATCACATTGATGGCCACTTAATTTGGATGGATCACAATTTGCATTTGGAGATAGTCCATGGCATGACTTCTTGCCTAAGCATTCACCAGATAAACATTCAACATCACTTGTACAGTTATCTCCATTAGCCTTCATAACGGTACATTTGCCATTTGAACAGACACCACCATAGCATTCAGTTCCGGTGGTACATATTTCACCAGTGTTATCTCTTTCACATAGATTCGATTTTGGGCTACACCATAAGTTCTTATAACAAAAGGTGTTTCCGGTGTTACATTGAGTCCCTAATCCAACATATTTATTGTTTATGCTACATTTTTTGCAATTAAAGCCTGTGTTTAAATAATAGCTCTTCTCAAAGCCGCTTTGCTTACAACATTCCAAATACTCAATTTCTTCAAAGCAATTTTCATAAGCACAGGTGCCCCTAGCAAAATATTTTTCATTTCCACAGTTATATTTTCCCAAACATTGAACCACAATACTAACGTATTCTTGGCAATTGGTGTTTGCAAACTGTTCACATTTGCCAGATAAATGATCGCCAGAGCAAATGCAATTGTATCCAACTGGACACTCTTGGGTATTTCCATCACACCTTTCAAAGGACTTTGTACATTTATTGTCTTGACAGGCAAGACCCATTTCACAGACCTTGGAGGAACTACAATCACTCCCTTCCGCTCCAGACCACATTAATCGGCATTGCCCGCTCTCCTTATGAGCATTGTAATCACAAATTAAACCAGATGCACACACAACTGTTAATTCCATATACTTGGGCTCAATGGGGCTCCAACAATCCTCATTAATTTTCTTTTGAGCAAGGCACAGCTTTGATTGGAAGTCACAATATAACCCCTTACCACAGCTATGGCCATAATTTAATGTAGGATCGCATACCCCATTAAATCCAATACCCTCACATTCACCCATATCAGTGCTGCAATTGCCTGACCAACATTCATCATCTATTTGGCATTTTTCACCAACTTCCTTTCGCAGTGAACACATCCCATTGATGCATAATCCTCCATAGCATCCCAAAGAATTGCTACAAGTATAGCCTGTGTTGTCTGCTTGGCAAGTTTGTAAATTTGTATTACACCATAGGTTTTCATAACATACACTATCCTTTGAGCTATCACATGATTCCCCAAGTTTATGAAAGGTTCTCACATCTGGGCATGCTTTACAACTAATACCCTTATTCATGAAATATGTTTCTTCATACCCATCCCGTAAACAACATTGCCATTTTTGAATAAAATCAAAGCACGATATATATAGGCATGTACCCTTTTCATATTTTTCAGTGATTGGGCAATTGTATGTTGCAGCGCAGCTAATTAGTTCATCAGCTTGCTTTTGGCAATTTTGGTTGCTTAATTCTTGACAAATTCCTGATGCAGTATTGGAATTACATTGACAATAATGACCATATGGACAGAACTTTGTTTGGTAATCGCATTTGTTATCAGTTAGATTGGTACATACCCCATCCTGACATGCTAAATCAAGCTGACACGTATACGAAGTATCACATTTAGATCCTTCTACCCCCCCATATATTAATTTACAGGTGGCATTATCTGAAAATTGTTTACCCTCGCAAACATATCCCGGTGTACATACAGATACTATATCATTGGAAAATGGTAATAGACGAATTGTACATTCTTCGCCAGGTTGCAGTGATTTGATACATGTTGAAGTAACAGAATCACAAAATAAATTGAGATCACAATCCTCTCCTCCTGATTTATCAGGATCACATGCTGTACCTTCAGGTTTTCCCATACAGATATTCGAGTCACAATTGCCACTAATACATTCAGAATCGCTGGTACATTTATCACCATTAAATTTTTGAGTCGAGCATTTGCCTGAAATACAAATCCCCCCATAACATTCAGTGTTACTGTTACAATCATCACCTGTATTATCTGCTTCACATATACCAGTGTTTTCATTACACCATAAATTATCATAACAAAATCTATTTTTTTTTTTTATTTTAATTTGTTTTTTTTTTTTTGGATAATAGTAATTACCAATATTAAAATTAATACTAGATAATTTAAACTTAATTTAATGTTCACTTTGGGAAAATAAAATAAATTAGAAATTTTTTTGATATTTTTGATTTTGGGTGTCTCCAAATCTTTTGAATTAGGTTTATTGAGGAAAAGAAATGAATTCATGATATGATAAAAAAAATAGAATGGAAAGAGATATATAGATTGAAAACAATCCTGGTGGGGTAATACAATAAAATATTTGAAAACAGATTATAATTGAAGTAATCTAATATAAATCATTAAAGAATCATAAATTTCATAGTTAAATAATTAAAATTTTTTAAATCAAGAAAACAACTTTTTTTGAAACTTAAGGGATTAGCGTCTACCAAACAGAAGCCTAGTAACAAGTATGTTTTTATTGGACCTAACCAAATTAGTGCTAGATGGTTCAAATGTCTCTAAAAAATCTATTAGTCAAGCAGTAATATTTGTTGATCTCATCAATTTAAAATGATCTATTTATTAGTCAAAAACCCCAACAATTTCAGAATAAAATCTGCATATAGCCATAAATTTAAAGATTGAATTATTAATATTCAGACTACAAAGTTGCAAAATATCTTTCTTAAATTTTTGATGAAATGTAGATTAGTTACTAAAAAATTCGTTTTTTTTTAAAAATTAAATAATAAACAAATTATTTTTTTTGACAAATTATTTCTCAAATCATGGAAATATCTTGAGACTACAATTAGGTTTATAAAAAGTAAACAACAATAATCGTCTTTGTGCTTTTATGTTGTTGATAATTGAATTAGTCTTTGAAATTAAAAAATTATAAAAATAGTTACTTTTGGAAGTTCTAAATCTAAATTATTAAATACCAGAAGACTGGAATTTGGGTTTTCTAACTTTAGATTTGGAAAAGGAATTAAAAAAAATATTTTCAAAAATGAAAATTTTTAATTGTGATCATTAGTAAAAAATATAATAATTTATTGTGCAAAAGATTTATAATAGATTTTTTAGAGCTATTTGAGACATGGCGAACTAATATCATTTACACCCAATTACAACATACTTTGATTATTGAGAAATCTATGGTGACACTAATCCATTAGGGAATAAAAATTTTTGGTTGAATATTGATCTAAATTTAATTGAGAAACTTTTGATAAACTTTCATCAAATACTCATTTATTTAATGACCTATACTTGAATTAATTTTATTGGTTGATATTTGAATTAAAATATTCGTGATTAAAAATAATAACAAAATAAAAAATTTTCTTTCGAAATCACAACTTTTTAAACATAAAACTAAAAATAAGTTTTTCAATTTTTAAAAATTGATTTAATTATTAATAACGATAATTGAATACTTTTTTTGGAAAATTTTGAAATTTTGGAATTCAAAAAATAAACATAAATTAATTAGTTGTTGAAATGAGGTTAACTCATCAATTTAATAAAGCCAAAACACAAATTACAAAAAAAAAAAAATTTAAAGATCTTGACAAGATTTCATTTCTTTCAAACAATTATTGTACTCTAGTCAAAATAAAGCCTGCAAAAAAATTTTTAAACGTGTTTCAAAATAAAAAGCGTGTTTTTTTTTGTTATAGAAGACCTATACATTAACCAATCAAAGAAACTGATAATAAACCCTAAAAAAATATGGTATTGGTTTCTTAAAGTTCTATTATTTAAAAAGAAATTCTAAAAATGAAGGGATCAAATTGCAAAATTTATCTCAACAATAGAGTAAATTTTTGAAAAACTTTTAATTAGAAAAAAAACTAAAAATTTCAAAAAAATTGAGAATGATCTGGAAAATTATCAACTATTTGCATGAATAATTTAAATTTTACTTAAAATAACCAGATCTTTACTTTCAAAATTGATTTTCACTTAGGTATACTATTTGATAGTAGATTGGATGTTGCCTTGTGGCAAGAAGAAAAAAAAAATATGGATAATATTTTAAAACATCGATTATAGTCTTTGTGCACGCATTATTTTGATCACTGTAAATTAAATAAAACTGTAAAAAATAGCTTACTTTTTTTTTTTTTTTTTTATTTTGAAGGGAGGAAATCAATTTCCTCTTACAGCCGTTAGGTTTTCCAGGATTTAAAAGAGTGGAGTAAAATCATAGATTTTCCTCAATTCTTTTGAAATTCTGGAAAACCTAGGCACTTTCCCTAATTTCTAAATTTTTGTTTAGAAATCTCAATAAAGAATCATAATTCTCTTTATCATTAACTAATGATAAAATAAAAAATGAGTCTTTATTTCGAATAATATCAAAGATATTATTCTTATTATTTTTGTTAATTTGAATTAAATCTTTAATCCAAATTATTCGATTTTCTTTATAGAATGGGTAGTCCTAAAAAAAATGATCGATATCTTCATCTGTATCTAGGTTTAAATATTTTTTGCATAAGTTGCAAAATTTTGTTTTTGTTTTATTCTTATCATAAACATAAGAATATCTATTTAGATAATTTGTGAAATTTCTTAATTTTAAGATAAAAAATAGCTTACTTATTATTAGCAGGTTCACATATTTTATCAAGACCAGCATATGCTTCGTGGGTATTACATTTATTACATTCCATGCCACTTAAAACATAATAAGAGCTGACGTGATCATCTTGTATTAAACAACATTGATATTCTACAAGTAAATCATAGCAATTGTCATAAACACAGGTACCCTTAACGTTATGGGTTTCTTCTTGACAGCCATTTATTTGGATACAATCCATTAAATATGAAATTTCATGAGTGCAGTCGTAATTGATTGGCTGGCTGCATGTCCCATCGTCTGATTCAAGGTTATTAGTTAGAGCTAAACAAAACTTGGCGATTGTATTGCAGAGACATTGAGATCCATAAGGACAATACTTTCCTTGATCTTCATTACAAGATGTGTGACTTGCAACACATTTCCCACCTTGACAAGCTAAACCAAAGGCACAGACTTCAGAAGATTTACAGTCCTCTCCGATTTGAACCGAGAATTTTTTCACACAGACACCAGACGTTGGGTTAGTTTTGTCAATGTCACAAACAGAACTTGCCAGGCAAACCACTCCAATGTCAACAAAATTTGGTTGGATATGGCTATAGCATTCAGCACCATCGTCTAATGCACTTTCACACTGAGTACTTTTCGCATCGCAATATAAGCCCTTATCACATTGTCTACCTTCAGAGTGTGAAGGATCACATGCTGTACCCTTTGGTAATCCCGAGCAGACATTGGAATCACACTGCCCACTCCAACACTCTTCTACGTCCTCACAGAGATCGCCACAATCCTTTTTACTTGTGCACACCTTATTTTTTGTACATAACCCACCATAGCAATCAGAGTTTTGTGTACATGACGCCCCGGTGTTTTCTTTCGTGCACACATTGTTTAAATAATAGGGATTAGCATAGCAATAGATCCCCTGAGTAGGATTGCATGCCTGTCCAAGGCTCACATATTTCTTGTTGCTACAAGACAACCCTGTTTCAATTTTCTCTGGAATACAATAGCCCATCGCAAGGCTACAATTTGAAAATTTTGGAAATTTGGTTTGATCATTTTGGTTGTTTTGAAAAAAAAAAAACAATTACAACAGATATGTTGTTTTTGTTTGTTAATGCTTTATTTCATTTTTTCTTTCTCTTTTGTTTTTTGTAAAAAATCACTTGATTAATTTTAAAAAGGAAAAAGATTCGTTACCTTATCCCAAAAAGAAAAGAAGAAAAAAAAATCAATACAACAAAATTATTCATCTTTTGTTATTTTTGAAAAATAATAAATAAACTCATTTTTTTTTGACATTTTCAAAAAATTCTAGGTTTAATTTCAAAGATTAAGAATTGAAATTGATTTATTTTTTTTATTGATATTTCTTTCTGATTTTGTTGATCGAAGACTAATTTAAAAAATAAATTACAACTTTTCTTTGTTTCGTTCTCTTGATCAATTTTTAAAAGAGTAGTTTCAATACAAACAATTTCAGTTTTAATTTTTACTTGAGAATTACAATTTTAAAACTTACATTCAAGAATTATTTTCTCTTAGTGTTTAAACAATTTTATGATATACTAATTGTTGAACAATGAATCAAACAAAATTTTCAATCATCTTTCCAAAAAAATTTTATAAAATCATAGTAGAATTTCAATTTTTTAATTCGTAAAAGGAGTAGGAATTATTAATTTACTCTGATAGAATTAGGAAGTTTGATATTTAATATTAATTCTTGAGATAAGTATTTTTTTTGGAAAGCTGAATGAAAATTTGGATCTTTTTATTTTGCAATTAACATTAAAAAAAAAGTTAATGGTTATTGGGTAATCAGTTGAAAACAAAGGGTTTTTTGGGGTACAATTGTTCAATTTTCTGAGATTTTAATTTTCGAGAATTAAAAAACTGACAGTATTTTTGATAAAAAAGTATTATTTAACTTTAGATTTTTAGACAATTCTAATTTACATTATAATGTTCTTAAAGTTTGTTTTTAATGTTAAAACAAATATTCAAAGTATTAATTTTGACATTTTTTCCTTTTGTAAAGTAAACAAATTATTTCAAAAAGTCAAAATAAAGTTTTTTCATTTTAAGGACACGTCGGACAATTTATCAAGTTGTCTAAAAGTCTTTTGATCCAATCCTATTTAGAATATAAAAGGAGTGATCATTGAGATATTATTCAATTATGATCAAAAACTCATTTTATGTCATTTTTTTTATGAAAAATTATGAAGAAATTTTTAAGGAAGCCGAAACTCGAACACCTTTTATTAAGAAACTTGACAATGAAAAAGAAAAACAATCATGATTTGGTTGCCTAAAAAATGACTATCATCAACAAAGACTATTGATATACAACTCTAAGTTATAAAGATCACATTTGTCAATGAGTTTTGTAAATTGAATTACAGTCAGTTCCAATTTTAAGACGCAAACTTTCAACTTAAATAAAAGTACAAAAAAATCTCAAATTAATGTAAAATTTTTAATATTTTTTTTTTACACAAATTATTTTATTAGAATTTCAATTTTGTGGTTTAACTTGAGATTTTTAAGTGCCTTAAATTGAGTTGCAAGTTTATGTCTTAACAGTGGAACCTACTCTACTGGAATTGTTGAATTGTTGAATTGTCTCCTCAATTTATAATAATTCTTACCGATGAAATTGTGGTTTTATCTGAGTCTTTGAAAGTTTTTTTGTGTTGATTCTTTTGTTTTTTTTTTCTTGAATTGAAGTTCTCAACGAAGCTTTTAAGTATATTATTTATACTCTTTGATATTTTGAACAGAATCACCATTACCAAAAACCCTACACACTTCATATTTTATTGATGTGTATTTTTTTTCGTTTTGTCTGGTTACTCTCAAAACATAATAGTTAATTTGTTAAATTTGATAGAGGGTTTTTGTGGGAAAAGGGCTAAGGAATTTCATATTGGAAGATCTATTAATGAAAAATATATTTGCAAAATCACTCATTAGGTTAGGTAAGATAAAAAATTATTTAAGGTCTCAAAAAAGAAAAAATGATCTTTCTTTTTTTAGAAAATGTGAATTTTAAGAATTCCATATACTAACAAATATTTTGTAATGTTTTTATCTTTTTTTAGCGTCACCAGAAGATAATAAAGAATTAATAGTAATTTTCGATCTTCTCCATTTTGACATTTAATGTGAAAATTTTGAACTCTCTTACCTTGTCCAAAAAAAAAAAAAAAAAAAAAAAAAAAAGAATCGAAAATTATTAGAAATATATCAAGGTTTTAATATTTGATATAAAGAGGAAAATTTTCACAAAAAGATGATTTTTTCCAAAATAGAATTCAAAATTAAAAATTTCGCAATTTTAATTAATAAAAAGAAATTTTAATTCAAAAATCTATTAAAAAATTTGTTTCTACCTTATCTCGAAAAAATAATTTAATTCTATCAAAGAATTAATAAAAATAATTAAAATTCAAAAGATTTTTAAGCTTTAAATCAAGAAATATCTAAATACATATAAAATGAGTTGTTTAATTCTAAAAGTTTGAAGTCTAGTTATTTTTTCCAAAATTGAAAAGAATAGAGTAAAATTCCAGATTTAACTTAATTCTTTTTAATTTTGGAAAACCATAATTTTTTTTTTTTTTATTTTAGAAATAAGAAGAAAATTTCTCAATTTTATTTTAATTTCCTAAATTAAAAAAAATCTAGATACTCCATGGCACTTGACGGTAAGTGACAGCACTTCAACAATATTTCAAAATATAAAAAACTAAAGATAATTATTTATAAATCAAAAATATTTAAGATATCCTTCAAGATCAACAATTCTCAAACTCATAACATTTGCCAATTGTTTAAATAGATATTATTGTATAAAGTTCGTTAAATACTACCTGTTGACTTCAATAATTATTTTTTTTCAACTTTTTATTCTTGTTTTGGAATTTTTTGGTTTTTCATTGTTGTTTTAAAAAATGTTAAATAGTGTTTTTTGTTTTTAATTGTTAATAGTAATATTAAAAATTTTCAATAGTGTTTTAATTTTTCAAAAAGAAGCATAATTTGTTCATAATACTTTACATTCATCCAAATAGATGAAAAATTTTATTCAAACATACTTCAAAATCTTTTTAACTTCTAATTGAATGAAAACCCCAAGATCTTCATAAGTAAATGAGAATTGATATTTTTAGAGAACTAATTCACTCTCATCATTATGTAATTTTTTTTAGTAAACTTTGGGCAATACTTTGTAGAATTTTAATGGTATAAAATTTTTAGCTGATTAACTTATTTTTCAAATCTGGAATATTGCTTCATTTAGGATTCTTCATTCGCCCAATATAGATCTCAAAAAAGAACTAGGTAAATAAATAAATAAATAAAGTTCACACATTACACGAGAAGATTTTAATACTAATTACTAAAGGTAAAAATTGAAAATAAAGTAAATTTTTTAAATCATATCTTTTTCTAAAAAACTTGAAAATTTAAGAAATCATTTTATAGATTTAGATAGATACAAAATAGTTTTTCAGATAAAACTTCGTCTTTTTTTTGTTTGTTTTTTTTTTCGGAACAAGCTGAAAAATTTGGTTATTGTGGATTTTGGTGACAAGTTTGTTTAAATTTGATTGTGCTAGTACTTAAATAGTGTAACGGAAGTTAGAAGATTGTGGAAAATTGATTTTGTAAAATATCGATTGTAAATATTGTTTAATTTGGAAAATATATTGTACTGAACTATATTTTTAAGGAATTACAGAATAAAATTCTAAACAACAATTCAAAACAAAAAATCACTATTTAACATTTTTTAAAACAACAATTCAAAAACACAAATTAAAAATCCAACACAGATTATTTAACATATTGTACGTTTACATGAAAAATATGAAGATAAGGAAATTAAAGAAAAAATTGATCATTTTTTATGTGTATGTCCTTACTAGAAAAAAAGAGATGAATTTTTCTCAATAAATTATAATAAATAAATCCTTAATGAATTAATTTTAAACTGTGGATAGTTCGACATTATTTTCATTATCTAATAATCGTGAAATCGGGGATTTTACTCTTTTATTACCTTTGAGGAAAATTAATTAAATTGTCAACTAGAATGTAATATTCATTTCTTCTTCAAAAAAAAATAAGAAAAATTTTTAAAAAAAATTGAATATTCAGTTTCATTTCTTAATGATCCAAAACGTTTATACTTGTTATATTTAGATTCTTAGATATCCATTTCAAAAACTTTAGATTTTTTCGAATCATTTTTCCAACTTTTTTTCACATTCTTTTTATCTTAATTTTTCGATCTGAATAACGCAACAAATGTCAATTCAAATACCTGATCCGAATGTATTAATAGAGAAATTAAGAACAAGGAACGAAGAAATCTCCAAATTAGGAAAGCAAGTCTTGGAAGCAAATGATGAAACACTGTCTCTTGAATTTGAAAATTTTTTAGTCGAGCTGTATTCATCAAAGGACACATCAACAAGAAAGTTAGCATTATTGGGTAGCATTCAATCAAAGACAAAGGTAATTTATGTGCGGATTTTTGAAAAGGAGACCTTTCACCCGATCTTAACACTTGCTACAAAAACCATTTTCCGTGTTTTTGATGGTGACTACGAGGGAGATGAATTGTTTTTTAAAAAAGTCATTTACCAATCAACCCCCAAGATCTGCAAATTGTTCTTGCGACAAATTACAAAGAACAATTCTGCCAAATTGGCCAAAAGAATCTTTGGCGAGGTGTATAAGAAATTAGGTGTTGATTGTGCATGCGAATTATTCCCATTACTGGATGAGAAAGATTTTCATCGATATAAAGGCTACCTTTTACACGACTTTTTAATCAAGTCCACAAAAGCAAATGTCGCCAAATTGTTTCAAAAATATGAAGACGACATCATTGGGTACATATCTACGATCCTAACTCAAACGAACAACGAAAAAACAAAAGAATTAATCTTTGAAAAATATAAGGTCTTTTTCCAAGTTTTTTTGAGATTAAGGCCATCAAGTTTTTTAAAATTTGCAATTGTATATGTCCCATTATCAGTTAACTTTCCTTCTTTGACTAAAAAGCTGGGGTGGCTTGGTCAGCAATCAAGTGGGTTGTTATTTAAATTAATAACAAAAAAAAGCTATTTTGATTTGGTATTAAAGGCGAATAATAATAATAATAACAATAACAATAACAATAATAATAATAATGAGGACGCTAATGAAGGTTATCCCCTTTATTGGATCCAAGGGCATGTAAAATATTTCACGTATGAACAAAAAAAGAAATTAGGGGGCTATCTTTTATTAACTGGTTTGGACAATTTTTTCACTTTTTTAAAGCATTTCAAGCCCAGTGAAAGAGGGAAATTATTCCAAGAATTATGCCAAAACGAAATCAAAAATAAACAAATTCAATTAACAGCAAAGCAATTAACCATCTTACCAAGGGAGATCAGAATTCAAGAAGTAACAAGGATCTTAAAATTACCAGAAATAATTAATACTAATGATTTTGCGCTTCGGTGTGATTTGCTATCATATTCCGACATCTCATTAAAGAGAGAAGAATTAATGCAGAACCTTGATCTCTTTTCAAGTAACACAGAGGATCGAGGCGATCGTCTTGGAGAATTAGTTCGATGCACGATGCTCTCAAACAATGTATCAGAGATTATGATAACCCTGGATTGGCTCGTCAAACGTACAAAGAATGATCAGCAGTCTGTGCGAATGAAAATTTGGGAACAATTGTTTTGGATCGATCCAAAAATTATAACAGTTGAAATGTCAAAGTTATTGACTGAATTAGGACAGGATTTATTAGATGCAAACGATAGTAATAATCAATTATATTATCAATTTTTGCAATTGTTTATGTTTATTGTTGATTTCTTCTTGCAAAAAATTAACATTAACAATAAAAGCAACAGTAAGGAAAAAGAAAAAGAAAAAGAAAAAGAACAGAAGGGAATTAATAACATGTACCAACTTATAGTAGACGAAATGTTTAAATTGATAATTTATGCTGTTACAAAAAAAAATTATATGTGTCTCGCACGTTCTATGGGTTGTGTTAATTCACAAAGTAACATCAAGGGAATTAAATTTACCTTATCAAGATTTACGATCAATGAAATTTTTAAATACCTATACCTCGATTATTTTAAACTGGCAGAGAAGGGGGAACATGCTAAATTATTCTATCTACACTGGTCTTTTGAAAAGTTTTATTTAAGAGATACTAAGCGTGATAATGATCTAGGGATTTTACTCAAAAACATGAAAACAACAGAATTGTATCAGATCGAGGAAATGATACCCCTTTGGCTGAAAAATAAAAATGAACGAAAAAATCGAGTTGAAAAGCTTATTGAAATGTTTGATAGCAGTGTAATAAATATTGCTAGCGTACAATCCATTATAATAAAGCATAGACAAGACCTTTTGGTAAAATATAACGTATTTGAAAGCCCATGTATATCCGGGAAATTTAAGTATTCGGCTAGTTTAGGTAATAACGAATATATGTATCGAAGGCATAAAAATAAATGGACAAAAAACAGAAACAGATTAAAAAAACAAGGGAAAGCAAAAAGGTTAAAGTATCAAGAAAAATGTAATAGATTGCAACAACAATATAGAGATAGATCATCCAGGGACAGAGGGAGGGGGAGAGGGAGAGGATGGGGAAGAGGGAGAGGGAGAGGGAGGGGAAGAGGTGGGGGGAAGGGAAGAGGAAGAGTATTATCAGTAGAAATTAAAACTGGATGTACTCAAAACATAAGATCTTATATTAAAAATTATGATCTTGAAAACGAATTATATGATAAAAAGAAAAGGATAATACCTTATCAACCCAATTCAACCATTAAATTTGTAAAAAATTTACAAACAAATCAAGAACAAACAGAAAAAGAAATAGAATTAGAATTTGGAATTGAACAAGATAAAATAAAAAAAAAAAGAATAAATAAGAAAAAAAAAATGAAAAAACAAAGAAGAAGAAAGAGAAAAAACATTAAAAAAAATAACCGAAGAAATGATAATATTGGGACAATAATCAAAGAAACAAAAGAACAAGAACAAGAAGAAAATGAGAATGAAATTAATAATAATAATGATGATAATGATAATAATAATGATAATGATATTGAACAATCAACAAAAATAAAATTAAAATCCGATTTAGAAAAATTATTAGATAAAAAAAATATAACCCCCATCTCTAATTGTACTAAAATTACGATTTTTCAAAAAAAATCTTTATTCAACCTTGATTCAAATCTTCAAAGGAAATATATGTATGGCCTTACAAGTTTAATCATCAATAATAAAGAATATTTCGAAAGATTTTACCTTGACGTTTTTAAAACGATTCAAAAATGTTCAGAGTTTAATATAATATTTTTCACGCATTTTTTAAATGAGAATGATAACGAAGAAAAATATAAAAAATTTTTGCTTCATGAATTATCAAACATCGAATCAATTTCAAATGAAACCTTATATTTATATCAATCTTATTTTGATTCCAAATATTTGAAAGATCTAACACCATTATTATCACATTTATCAAGCACGATCAAAAAAGAAAAGTTTAGTGAATTTCTTTTCGAATACATTGAAAAACCGAAAATGAAATTGAATTTGCTCAAGGAGATCATCCGATTGATCGGCAAATTGGAACCAGAAAAATCAGAATTAATATACTATAAATTATGGAAGAGGAAGGATTTACATAAGGACGTTAGATTGACGATACTTGAAAGCAAATTAAAATATTTAATAAAATCTCCCGAAACTTGGAGATTTTTTAAAAAAATAATTAATATCAAGGAAAAAGGTTTCCTGTCGATCCGTAATTGGTTTATCAATCATTCGCCTTCTTGTTTTAACTTCCGTTATTTTAATAATTGGGTAAATTGCTTACTCAGATTATTAACCGTTATCGAAAATGACACGAAAAATAAGAATGATGAGATCATTCTAAATACTCTATTGTCCATTCAAGATTTCTTGCCATTTTTGACTGATAAAAAATTGCTTGCCTTAATAATTCAAAAGATCAAGATTTATATCAATTCTTCTATTTATATCAAATCGTCAAAAATCGCGATCCAAATTATACTTTCTTCCTTACAAGTTCATAATATGTGGGAAACGAGTTCAGATTTGCTTTTATCAATCATTAAGGATTTGCTAACCCTTTCTTTTAAAGATAATGCACTGGTTAACCAGGACGTATTGTTTAAAGTGCAATCTATTATCCAAGGTCTAAGTTTAATCGAAATACACGAAAAATACCATCAAAGGTTTTTTGATTTCATTAAGCTATTTCAAAACAGTACCGGACTAAACGATCAAATAATGGAATATATTTACCCTCAATACATATTTATGGTTGCCAATTTTTCCAAATTTGATCAACAATTACTCGAAAAAAGCCTTGTGGATATCATTACTTTAATTGAAAAGTTAAAGCTGTCTTCTTCTCTTGAATTGTTAGTGGAACAAGTCTCACAAATTACCCCAGTTTGCAATTGGTTGGATAATGTGCCAGGATTAATTGATTGGTTCAATCGCTTATTACAGAGCAAACACATTTTTATACGATATTATCTTCTTTTGTTGGTTAACCAATTTACACATTATTACGGTTGGGGCGTTCCTTCCATCATCAAAATATTACAAACATTAAGACATGATAAATGCAACTCTTTAAAATATTTGGCAGTAAATACAACACCCTATAACGAAGTTTCAGGGAAAAGGAAATAATTACTTGCTTTTTTTTATTTTTATTTCTTTGGTGTGCGCTAATTTTTTGTTATTATTAACCATGCTTAATCAATTTTATATTTATTTACTAATTTTTTTAGATTTGTCTGTTTTATAATTACAATTAAATATATCATCATTCCAAATTGCACACACAAATATTTAATATTTAATATATTGTATTTTTTTGATGTTTTATTTGCACCCTTTATTCATTTTAGATCAAGTTTCTTTAATTTTTTTTCTAAAATTCAAAAAAGATGACAGATTCAAAAATATCTTTTTTTCAGAACCATTAATAGAGAAATGATCTTCAATGGATTATCTCAAAATACACTTTAAATAAAAAATATCAATTAATTGGATTGTTTTTTGATTACTTTTTCTTTGATAGTATTTTTTTTTTTTTTTTAAATAAATTCAATTTAATTTTTATTGTCTAATAACCAAAATTAATTTAATCAAACAAAATAAAAAATATCAACTAAATGAATAGCTTTTTGAATTTGATCCATTTTTAAAAAGTACTTGAGAAATTGTGATTTTTTTTTTTAAAATAAATATTTTTTAAATAAGTCCCTAGGGCACAAAAAACACAAAAAATGAAAAATTGATCAAAGACTTTTCATTAATACAATTAAAAAAACTAAATGATAAAATAAAAATAAATAAAGTTTCAATTTAACTTTTTCTTGAAAACATGTTTTGCCAAAATCATTGAATTCACACTTTTTATCAAGTATATTTTTAGATACACTATCTTGTTTTAACTCATTTACAAAAACAAATTCTAAATTATGGGGAATTTTCTTTTCACAAAAGGGAATAATTTGGTCTTCAAATGTTTTTTTTTAGTTTTAAATGTAAAATTAAAAAAAAGTTCAACTCAAAAGATAAACTCTCTGGAAAAGCATTCTAATTTAATATATTAACTTATTCTTTGATTTCAAACTTTTCTCAACCCCAATTTTTCAAAAAAAATAAAAAAGTGCACAGTAATTTCAAAAAATATTTTCGATATTCAAAAGTTGAGAGTGTTTTTTATTCTAAAAAAAATTATACCAGTGGCTAATGAAATTAAGTTATGAACTTAATTTCGAAAAATATTAACCAGAAAAAAATAGTGCTTAATTTTATTAAGGACATATATGGTGAATTGAAAAATAAAAGAAATAAAATTTTTATTCAACTTTCTAAAAAAAATATTTGAAAAATTAAAATAAAACATCAAATTTCATCAATTCTAAAAGCGCCAATGAATAATACAAACTAATTTACAGGATATAGTTTTTGAATTAGATCTTATCAAAGATTCTAATTGAAAGTTGAATGAAAGTTTTGTTAAAATTATTCTTCAAAAAATAAATCTTGTTTCTATTACATTAGAGAAAAAAAATATATTCAAATTTCAATTTCTTTTTAGAATTGAACTATTAGAATAATTTAGAAAAAAGTTGAATAATATACATTAGTGAATATTAGGTATCAGTTTGAAGCAAATCTACATATCAATATAGTTTCTTAAAAATTGAAAAGTTGATATTCTTATGAAATAAAGTAAATAAATCAATAGATTTTCTAAGTCATACAAAAACTCAAAATTCTTAGTGATTAATTAAGAAAAATAACAATTTTATTATTCTTCAATTGAAGATCAAAGAAAATTTCAATAGATATTAATACAATTTTTCTAAAATTATTCTCTACTATTACAATAATATTTGAATGGAAAAGTTTTTTATTTGGTGACGATATATCTTAAAATAAAAAAAAAAATACAATTAAGGTTTCAAAAAAGATATAAAAAAAAACTAAAAAAAGTAGTAAAAAAAAAATGATTAATATGAAAATTGAAATTTCCGTTTTGAAATTCCAAAAATTAAATTTTTTTCAAATATTCATTCAAGCCCTTTAAAGGTATTTAATTCACTCATACCAACTAGCTCTTTTGACAATGAAATAGTAGAATGACAATATACATTTGTAAAATTTACCTATCCATAACTAGAAAATTGTTTTGAAAAGTAAATGTTATCAAATTTAGGAACAGTTCAAATTTACTGTAATTTTTTAATATTGAAATTGTAATTTTATAAAGAAATTTTAAGATAGAAAGTTTCCAATGGATAATCCAACATTTTTTATAGTTTATTTTTTTATATTTTAATTCATTTTTTTTTTTTACAAAAATTCTTTTAATAGAATTTAAATTTTGTGCTTTAATTTGAGATTATTTTTGTGACTTAAAATATCTTTAAAGTTTGTATCTCAAAAATGGAACTGAATGTAGATATTTTAATTAATTTTGACTATTAGACCAACCAAAGTAAATTTCTTTACAAAAGATAGTATTACAAAAACTGTTATTGTGTTGAATCCATCATTTTTGCTTTAATTATTTATTTTTTCTTTTATTAATTGATCATACTTTTCAATTTCCAGGTTCTATTAAGGTTTACAATCCCTGAAATTTGAAAAAAGATTATCTTTTGTATTGTGTAGTAACTTTTTAATTTGGTTTTTAGCTGATCGATCTTGTACTTGGTATAGGTTTTAAGAGTTGTTCAAATAGGCAATTTTTGACAATTTATATTTTTTTCGGAAATCAGAATAGAAGAGTGTAAGGATAATAGGTTAGTAGGTGTTTAAGAATAAATTTAGATTTTTAGGTTCTAGAAGAAAATTTTTATTTACTTTTTAGTCAATTAGCTAAATGAAAAAATTGTTATTTTTAATAGCTCCAAATAATACAAAAACTAATTAAAAATTTCAATCAACAACCCAAAAATCTAAATTTATTCTTAAACACCTACCAACCTATTATCCTTACACTCTTCAATACAGATTTCGTAAAAAAAAAATAAATTGTGAAAAAAGGGCTACAGTGATAGAAATAATGCCTACCCAAAGAATATAATTCGTGTTTCAAAACATTATCCGTGCTTTTTTCTCTTCTTGTACCAAGGCAATTCCCAATCTACTACTCAATAATATACCTAAGTTAAAATCAATTTTGAAAGTAAAGGTCTGGTTATTTTCAGTCAAATTTAAATTATTCATGCAAATAGTTGAAAATTTTCCTTATATTCTCAATTGTTTTGAATTTTTTTCTTTTTTTCTGAAATTATAAAAATTTTCTTAGAAATTTACTCTATTTTTTATATAAATTTTGCAATTTGATCCTTCATTTTTAGAATTTCTTTTTAAATAATAGAACTTTAAGAAACCAATACCATATTTTTTTAGGCTTTATTATCAGTTTCTTTGATTGGTTAATGTATAGGTCTTCTATAACAAAAAAGCACGCTTTTTATTTTCAAACATACATTAAATTTTTTTGTAGGCTTTATTTTGACAACAGTACTACTATTAAAATTAATACGAAGTTAAAGATCGATCATATAAGAACCAAATTAACAAGTCACTACGACAAACGACAGACAATCATTTTTCAAATTTCAGGTATTTTAAACCTTAAAGAAGAACAAATAACTTGAAAAAATAATTCATTATATTATTATCAATCTAATCAACAAAAAACAATTTAAGTTACCTTTTTTAAGAAAAATCGTTGAGGTTATCGGGAGATTGCAAAAATAATTAATTTTTTGAACAAATTTTTGAGAAAAGATCAACCAAATAAAAGTTTATTAACAAAATTTTGTATTTGAAAAAACTATTGTTCTGTTGAGTCTTTCATTTTGTCTTTAGTCTTGTCTTTATTCTTTTTTTAACTGATTTTACTTTTCATTTACATCCAGGTTTTTATTAAAATCTTGTTTCACTTTTTTTCCAAAATGATTAATAATAATTGAGAGAGATACTACATTATATTTTGAAAAAGAAGTAAAAGAGTAAACAATTGTTCGTAGGTATTAATGGAGATATTCATCAAGTAATTTTTTGAACATACCAACAAAATTTGTTAAAAGTCAACATTTCAAAAAGTCTCCAAAAAATTAAATTTTTGCCAGATCAGAAAAAAGGATCGTTGGAAACATTTTTTGCAAAAAACCTTTTTTATTTTATTTTGATTTTTCCTTTTCAAGATTTAATCTAGATGACAACGACCGAGAACAAAACTGAAAAAATCCGCAAAGAGGTCGACGAAGTAAAAAATGTAATGTCACAAAATTTAGACAAAGTAATAGATCGGGGAAACAAAATCGAAAATTTGGAAGAAAGATCTAACGCTCTCGAACAAAATTCTGCTGTTTTTAAAAAAAAAGCAAAAACTGTCAAACGGAAAATGTGGTGGCAAAACTTCAAAGTAACCTGATTCACTTTTGCCCAAGTTTCTTTCCAAATCTTGAATTAACATTTTTAACTTGTTATTTTCTTTCTTTTTTTTTTTAACTCTTTTTTTGTTTTTGTGACCAATAGTTAAGCTTCATTCTCTTTTTAATATTTGCAGTCATAATTTTAATTATTGTCATTGTTTTGGTTGCTAAATACGCTTAATCAAGTTTGCCATCATTTTATTTTTACGTTGGGAAACAAAAAAGAAATACCATAAAACAAAAAAACAAATTACAACTAACAAATTATTTTGAGTTTATTTTTTTCAAACAAAAAACGATCAATTTGATTTAGATTTTTGTCAACACTTTCTCTCCTTTTTTAATAAATAAATCATGGGAATATTAAATAGCTCTTTTTTTTTTTCATTTCCGATTAAAATCTTTTTTCTATCTCTGAAACATTAATACCCTCACAAATTTGAACATTTAACTTTCAAAAACTTCAAATATTCATTTTCGTTGAGGTGAGAATTTCCAAATGAACTAGTAAGATATACTACAAAAGTATTTCTTTTCTATTGAGTAAAGTTAAGGTGGAAACGATCTTTTGTCTACTGATTAAAATAATTTTTTTTTGATAAAAAAATAGTGTTTTTTGGAATTTTTTTAGGTAAGATTGTTTATGTACACACTAACACCAAAGTAGTTATTAATTATTACTATATTGATTTTTGGCAAAATTATTCAATTTTTTGGGTTATTAATACTTTTTTACTCGTTTCTGGCCGAACTGTTGAGAAAAAACTGTTGGACAGAGAAAAATAGTTGGACACCATTTTTAATTGGGAACATTACATAAAATGATTTTTAATTTCAATCGTTTGTGAAATAACTAAAGAAAATAAAAATAATCTACTTGTTAGAATAAGGATTAATGTAATTCTACTTTTTCAAAACCTTATCTCTTATACTCTAAAGCAAGTTTAAAAATTACAATTTTCAGAATTAATAGTAAACTTTACTAAAACTTGGATTTTTGTTAAAATAGCATGATCAAATTTAATTGTCAACCATTCAAATGAGTATTCTACACACACCACAGATTAATGAACTTGTAACACCTTAAAACCTGGATTTATATAAAATTCACCTAGTTATCAATAGGATTTGATTTTCAATTTTACTAAGGTTCCCAATTAAAAATGGTGTCAAACCATTTTTCTGTGTCAAACATTTTTCTCTCAACAGTAAATGAAAAATTAATTCAATAAATATTTTAGGAGGTGTATTGCTCAATATTTAACAAGTTAGGTTTTAAAGAAACCGTTTTGAAAAAAAAGTGAAACAGGGAAAAAAAGTGAAACACAGTTTTTAATTGGGAACATTACTGAAAACAAAAAGTAAAATCAATAAAAAGAAGAAACCAATTAACTTATAATAATAATCCATTATATTATTTTCAATCAAATCCAATAATAACAATTTAAATTGACTTTGAAATCGAAATTTTTGGTGTGGCTTTTGAGATCGCAAAAATAGTCAATTTTTTCAATAAATTTTTAATACTGTTATTTTCCAATTAACAAATGAAAATTTTTATTTCAAATACCAAAATGAATATTATTTTAACTGTTATAATCAAATTAGCAGAGTAAAAATTTTGTCTTTGAGTTATCTAAGGAAGTTTAATTTATTATCTAAAAATATCATTTCTAAAAGTTGTTGTAAAGATCTTTGGGTTTTCTTTTCGACTTATAAACTCGAAAAATATTTTGAGAAGAGAAATAAAAATTTTCATTTTTTTTTTTTTTTTATTTTTATTATTGAGGAAGTGTAAATTACACTCTAGTTGCCCTTATACTTAAATTTCCTTTCAGAAATTTAAGCGTAAAATCATAGATTTCACTATTATTAACCAATGAAAATAACAATAAACTGTTATGGTTTAAAATTAATTCATAGAGGTTTTTTTCATTTAATTTATTCAGAAATATTAATCTATTATTTTCATAGGAAGTCCATACCCACAAAAAATGATCAATATTTTCAATAACTTCCCTTTGTTTATACTTTAAACATAAAGTACAAAATTAATTTGAATTTTTATTAATTACATAGTAATATCTGTTTAAGCAATTGGTAAATGTACTAAATTTTTGGATTGTTGAACTTGATGGATAGCTTAGATATTTTTGAGTTGTGAATAATGAATTTTGGTTTCTTAATATTGTGAAGTATTTTTGTGGAGTGTCGTCAAGTGCCGTAGAGTGCCGTCAAGTGCCTAGGTTTTTTTTTAATTTAAGAAATAAAAAGAAAATTAGATAAATTTTTCGTTATATTTCTAAAATTAAAAAAAAGCTAACGGCGGTTTTCCAGAATTCAAAAGAATAGAGAAAAATCAAAGATTTTACTCAATTCTTTTAAATTTTGGAAAACCTAACGACATTTCCAACTCTTGGAATTCAATAATTCATTATATGTGTATTTATAGATTTCCTTTTTTAATTCAATTAAATCTTTTGAATTCCAGTCGGTTTTATTGTTGGTTCTTTGATTAAATTTTATTAATTTTTCTAAATAAGGAAGAGATAAATGTTTTAATTTTTTTTTGAATTTGAATTTTTTTTTATTTACTGAAATTACCATATTTTCAATTTTAAATTCTGTTTTATAAATAAGAATTGGTGTATTTCTGTTTATTTTACATATTTCAGTAATGGCTGTATTAATCCTAGAATTTTTATAATTTAAAGTTTTTATTTCATAATTAAAAATTTCTAATCCATATGTTAATTAACTTAATATAAAAGATTTAAATAATCTAATTTTCAAATTATTATTGAGAGAATTGTTATTAAACAATTGTTTACAGTTATTAAATGTTTCTTTAGCCTTTTTAAATTATAAACTAAATGTGAAATTTTATCCAAATAGATACCTAAATATTTGGTCTTTTTTAAATCTTTTGAAATAACTGTTTTTTCTTTATTGGGTTTCAATCCAAATTGAATTATAATTTCATAAATTGAATTAAATTTTTGATTTAAATGTAGTTTATTTCCTGTTATAATTAAGATTAAATAATCTGCAAACATTTGACAATGGTCTGTTAAAGATATTATTTTTAATAAAAGAAAAAGTGAAATTAGAGTAAATAAAATAGGTGATAAGGGGTCTCCTTGAAATAAACCAAGTCCTTCTCCTTGATACAGTCAGTTTCACTTTTAAGGCACAAACTTTCAACGAAATTTAAAGCACAAAAAAATCTCAAATTAAGGCTCAAAATTTGGAATTTAATTTTTTACAATTTATTTTTACTAGAATTTGAATTTTGTGCCTTAATTTGAGATTTTTCTTAAGCCTTAAATTTCGTTGAAAGTTTGTGTCTTAAAAGTGAAACCGACTGTAATATTTTACTAAAAATTTTTGAATAATTTTATTCAAAATAAATTTTTTTATTGTTTTACTAATTATTTTAAAACTGATAGAATCAAAACATTTTGTTATATCAATCATTATAATATATGTTTTATTATTTTCATTTTCATTATTTGATTATATATTATTTAAAGTATTTAAGAAATTTAAAACTGCAATTCTAGTTTTATATTTTTTTCGAAATCCAAATTGAGATTTGTGAATAAATTCCCAACAAAGTTCAATTAGTATATATAACATTTTAAGAAATAATCTTGGTAAGCTTTGATTAATTGAAATTGGTCGATAATTCAAAGCTACCCCCTCATTTCCCTTTTTATGTATAAATAAAATTGATCTTTTTTTAATGTATTCAATATTATTCTTATTAGGATTAAATAACCAATTGTCAAATATATTCTGAATTGTAATTAAATATTTTTCATAATTTTTATTTTCAATTTGGTCAAGATTTGTAATGATTTCATCATCACAAATATTTTTTAAATTCTCAATTTTTTGAAATCCTTTTGTTGATTTATTTTTTAAATTTTTGATAGTGTTTTTAATATTTTCAATTGGAAAAAAATTATCAATTTTAATATTTTTTAAATTTTTAATTTTTAAATTTTTTTGTTTGGTTAAATTGACTTTTTTTTAATATAACCAAAATATTCATCAATCATATTTTGATTATTTAAAATCATTTTCATTTTTTTTAGACCTAATTAAGTTGATTTTTTTCCAAAAATTTTTGTTTTCAATATATTCTAAGTTTATTTCATCAATAAATTTATTCCAAGCTTCTTTAAAATCATATTTATTTCTATTGGAATTTTCTTGATCTTCAATTAAAGATCAAAATGAGAATTGTTGTTTTTAGAGGTTATGATGATAAAATATATTATCAAGATATGACTAATAAATTCATGATAATATTAAAAAATCCCGATTAGTCCTATTTTATATCGAAAAATCATAAAATTTGGATAATCAGGAAAATCAGGATAAAATAAAAATCATGATAAAAAAAATATTCAGCTTTCCAAAATACTCACCTTAAAATAAATCTCTTGAATTTTACAAAGCCTTGAGACTTTTACAACGCTTCCCCCCTGTAAAAATGTTAGAAAGTGTTTTAAAGGGTATTAAAGTATTTTCAAGTGTTTGAAAGTTTTAAAAGATCTAAAGCTTTTATAAAATGTATGGAATTTTTTGGTTTAATGGAAAAAATGTTTTTTTCCTTTTCATTTTTTTTTTTAACAAAATATATAAAATCTCAAACAAATTTTATGATCATACTAATAATAATCCATTTTAACAATGTACTTGAATATAAAATAGATGGTTTTTTTAAAAATGGGGTATCTCCTTTCGCAAGTTAAATAACCAAAAGAATAAAGAGTAATTTTCCTTATTATTGGTAATCGATCAAACAAAAACCTCTAAACTCTCTAGTGATGTTTTCTGTACTTAAAAGAGAAGAAGAATAAAAAGAAGAAGAAAACAAATGTACAAAAAATTTTAATAATTGGTGACAATGTGGCAAGGTTGTTGTGAAAGCTTTTGAAAAGTTAAACATATCCTTTTAGCTTTATGAGAATATAGAACATGTTTTAACCCAAGAAACACATTCTTGAAAGAATGTGTGAAGGGTTGGCTGTTTTAGAAGACTTTTGATTCAACTTAATTGATAGCACCACAGATATCTGAGAACATATTTATTTTTTTTTATTAAGTTTGTTGATCTAAAAGATAGATCAATCTCTGAACCAAACCAAATCAAAATACAATAAAAATCTTGATATTATCCTTGGTTTAATCAAGTATCTTTTTTCTTGTTTTTTCAAAGAATAACTTTTTTTCACATAATCTATTTTTTGATCAAAAAAAATTCTTTGTAAAAATATTACTGAATTATCCCTAAAAGCCATCAAATATTAAATCGTGATTTAATTTTTATCACAATATTTTTACATTTATTAGGATTTTTCGACAATTATTGTGATTTTATAGAATACTGTGATTTGTGATATTCATGCGAGATTATTAATTATCGAGATTTTCTAAAATATAGCTATTTGCCAACAAGAATCGATTTTGGAAACTTTATTGTGACTGAACAAAGATATCTTCAAATCCTCTTTTTCTTCAATGGACAACGAAGAATTTCTGTTTTTCAATTTTTAAGAAAATATATTGATTTCTAAGATTTATTTCATTAGTATATCTTATATTCCCTGATGTTTAATTCTTACTTATTTCTTATTTGTTCTTTAAAGTTCAATTATAAAAAAAAATCGATATTGGTAAATTTTTTTTGGATTTCCTTTGATAGAGACAAAATATATAATTCGCAGACTCAAAGAGGCTAATTTATCATAAAAAGTTATTTAGCAGTTACAGTAGACTGAAACCTGTCATTATTTCTATAGATTAATGACTTGAAAATTTTGATTTTTAATCGAATGAAAAATTCATACTTACCGCCTTTAAGTTTAAAAATACTTTTTATTTATTTTTTCTAGAAATAAAAATAGGAAGTTGACTACTCGTTAAATATATCAAAAAAAAAAAAGAGAAAAAGTTTATATTTAAAATAATTTGATATTATAAATAGATTCAAATTTAAATATAAAACACATGGATACAATAATAAAAAAAAAAACAATGCCTCTCCTATTTTCTTTTAAATTCAATAATAAAATTATTTTTTTGGGAGACAGCAAGATTTTTTAATATTTTTTTGAATTATTTTTTTCAATCAACAATTATTTGTTTTTCTTTTTAAAAAAATAAACGATTTATTTGTTATTATTATTTTATTATCAACATTTCCGAAGTTATACGATGAATAATAGAGTTAATTAATTAATTAACTAAAAGAAGAGAGTAAGTGAAAAAGAATAAGAGGGTTAGTTATCGAGAGTGATAGTATATTGTTGGCCATCAAATGTGGGTTCAATATTTTCAGTTGTATTTTTTTGAAGGAATTCATATGATAATCTATGAGATATATGGGTTAAATAAGCTTTTTCAACACCAATTTTTTTTACAAACTTGACTGAATCATCAAAATTGAAGTGTGAAGAATGTTTTCTCTTACATGTGCAATCAACCAAAAGTGTTTTTACATTTTCAAATAAATGTAAGGATTTTTTTGGTACCTTTTTAACATCTCTATTTTGAATTAAAATACCAAAAAGAAAATGGATATGAGAGAAATATTATTGAATTTGGGAAAATATTTATTGTAAATGTTTTTTGATAAGATTTAATGTTAATTTATTTGAAAAGTTTTTAGTTTTTTTTTTTTTTTTTTAATATTCCGAACGGAGGAAACGAATTTCCTCTAAAAGCCGTTGGTTTTTTTTTTAATTTTTGTTTTGATTAGAAAATCAATAGATTTTCAAAACAAAAACAAAAATTAAAAAAAAAATCGATGTTAGATTTTCAGAATTTCAAAAAGTTGATTAAAATCTTTGATTTTTATCTATTCTTTTGAATCCTGGAAAACCACCGTTAGGTTTTTTTTAATTGAAGAAATAAACCGAAAAGTTCTTAAATTTTCGGTTTATTTCTTAAATTCAAAAAAAAAATACCTAGGCACTCTACGACATTTGACGGCACTTGACGGACACTTTTGTTAGTTTTTTTTTTAATTTAAAATAATAGAGTAAAATCTTTAATTATTCTCTATTCTTTTGAATTTTTGAAAAAATACAGTTAAAATATTTTTTGATTTTTGTTTTGATTTGGAAAATCAATTGATCTTCAAAACAAAAACAAGAACTAAAAAAAAAGTACCGTTAGCTTTACTTAAGTTTTCTTTTTATTCTAAAAATCTATTGATTTTTGGAAGAAATCAGAAAATCTCAAGAAAACTGCAATTATATTTTTTTTTAATTTAAGAAATAAAAAGAAAAATTCAAGAAACTTTTTTTTAATTTTAGAAATTAAAAAAAACCGCCATTGGGTTTTCTTGAGTTTTCTGTTTATTTGGAAAATCGATAGATTTTCGTTAGGTTTTTTTTACTTTAGAAATAAACCAAAAATTTATTAAAATTTTCTGTTTATTTCTAAAGTAAAAAAATCCTAGAACACTTCACAAATAAAATAGAAAACCTAGACACTCTACTGCACTCAACTGCACTCCCCTAATATCTAAATTTTTTTTTTGAAATTTCAATAAAGAATCAAAGATTTTCTTTATCATTAACCAATGACAAGAATAAATAATGAGTCTTTATTCCGAATAATATCAAATATTTTATTCTTATTATTTTTGTTAATTTGAATTAATTGTTAATCCAAATTTTCGATTTTTTTTAATAGAATTGGCAATTTTAAAGAAAATGATCGTTACTTCGTCTATTTCTAAGTAGAATTATTTTTTGAATAAGTTTTAAATGTTTTTATTTTATTCTTATCGTAAACTTGAGAATATCTATTTAGATAATTTGTGAAATTAATGAATTTTAAAATGGAAGTTGAGCTTTCCCATTTTAATTATTTTTTGTTGTTAGGTGTTTTTTTATTTGAGAAATAAAAAGAAAATTTATTCAAATTTTCTTAATTAACAGAAACCACGAGAAAAACTTTTCCAAAATTTAAAAGAATAAAATTGAATTCAAGCTTTACTCAATTCTTTTAAATTTTTGAAAAGCTAAATGCGTTTTTTTTTTTTGAATTTAAGAAATAAAAAGAAAATTTAATTATTTTTCTTTTTCTTTCTTAAGGGATTAGCATTACCATAGATGTGGTTATAATTGAGGTGTGTTGTAATTGAGTGTAAACGATATTAGTGCACCATTGTTCAAATAGTTTCTGTGACTCTTAAAAATCTATTAGAAAATACTAATGCACAAAAAATTTTTACATTTTTTACTAAGGATAACTATTAAAAATTGTCGTTTTGAAAAATTTTTTTTAATTCCTTTTCTCAAATCTAAATATAGAAACTCAAAATAATAGTATTCAAGTATTTAATAATTCTTATTTAGAAAATCCAAAAGTAACTAAACTAAATTCCAAAAATTTTTAGACAGTTTAAACAGTTGAAAGAATAACAACATCACACTTTAAATTCAATTTTGAAATAATTTTGATTTTACAAACTATTTCATTTTTTGTATTTTTTTTTTTGTTTTCATTTCTTTTTTCCCAATTTATGTAATCTGTTTCGTTAGATCTGGAATTTTTTTTCGATAGTTGATAAAAGGTTAGTGTTGAGTTTGTTAAATTAAAAAACCGCATACATAATTGGTCATAGGTATCTATCATTTGATCGATCAATAATAGTTGGTGAAATTTCAACAAATTTACCAATACATTTTTTATTCATCTTGTTTTATGATTTTGGACACACCTGATTTTTATTTTTGTGTTTTATATTTTTTTCCTCGCTTTACATAAAAATGATTACTTATAAAAACATTAATAATACTTGTAAACTTAAATATGCTTAGCATTACGTTTAGAAAAATATAATAAATTGAGGTTTTTTTTTTTGCCTATTTTTGATTTTGGGTGTGTCCAAATTTTTGGAATGGAGTTTATTTTATAATTTTTTGAATGTTAAAGATTTACTCAATAATCATCAACATAAAACCCCAAAGACTGATTTAGTTTTGTTTTCTTTTGTATAAGGCCAATTGTAACATCAATACGTTTCCAATAATTCAGAAATAATTTGTCAAAATAATCTATTATTCTAATTCTTTAAATGTTTTTAAAAAAATTGATTTTTTTTGAAACTAATCCACATTCAGAGAAAAATTTAAGAAAGATATATTTCTTTGAATTCTTGAATATTGATAATTCAGCCTATAAATTTGTGGAGTGATGCAGATTTTTTTTCTGAAATTTTTTGAAATTTTTTAGTTTATAATTGTTGAGAGAAAAATGTTGGATAGAGAAAACTTGTTTACTGTTGAGAGAAAAATGTTGGACACAGAAAAATGGTTGGACACAATTTTTAATTGGGAACATTAGTAAAATTGAAAATCAAATCCTATTGATAACTAGGTGAATTTTATATAAATCCAGGTTTTAAGGTGTTACAAGTTCATTAATCTGTGGTGTGTGTAGAATACTCATTTGAATGGTTGATAACTAAAGTAGATCATGCTATTTTAACAAAAATCCTAAGTTTTAGTAAAGTTTACTATTAATTCTGAAAATTGTAATTTTTGAACTTGCTTTAGATTATAAGAGATAAGGTTTTGAAAAAGTAGAATTACATTAATCGTTATTCTCATAAGTAGATTATTGTTATTTCCTTAGTTATTTCACAAACGAAAGAAATTAAAAATCATTTTATGTAATGTTCCCAATTAAAAATGGTGTCCAACTATTTTTCTCTGTCCAAGACTTTTCTCTCAACAGTTAGATCAAATTGCTAATCTTATCAAAAAAAGGCTTTTCAAAATTGAATTACTAAAATTAACAACAACAACATTTTGTGTTTGAAATACAATTTGGGTTTGGAAGTGTTTTTTACTTGTAACAAAGATCACGTTTCACTCAAAGAATGTGCGAAATATTGATAAAAAAAAATTAGCAAAAGGCATTTTGAATGAAAACTTACGGCATATAAACAAAATCACCAATACGAAAAGCGTGTGTTTGTGCAACACTGTGTACAACGTCGATTGGTGTAATTGGAATTCCCTCAATTTCAAATTGTTTATTACCCTTTATTTCATGCCAAGGCAAATACTCAGATCGTTTTTCTTTTTCCCAAATATACCCAAACCTTTCTACCATTCCTCCGTAGCAGTCAAGTGAACTATAAACTGGTATTTGCTTGTTTCGGATTGCAAACGAATACACATCATCAAAGCCAGCAATGTGATCGGAGTGGGTATGTGTTACGGCAATTCCATTAATATGGTCGATGTTATATTTGAGTGCCTGCCTTCGGAAATCTGGGCCAGCGTCAATAATGATATTTACATTTTCTTCCTTGTTATTCTCATTAATTTTTTGAATCAATAAAGACGATCTTAGACGTTTGTCTTTTTTTGATTTAGAGCAACACACCTCACAAAAGCATCTAATTTGCAAATAAAATTTAAATCAAAAAATATTCAACAACAGAAATTAGATCAAAAGCATAACCAAAAGAAAAGCCAAGAAGAAATTAACAAACCCTGGAACTGGAACGCCATAACTTGTTCCGCTACCAATTAGTGTTGCTATTAATTTTGTCATGAATAAAATCGAAAAGATTCCAGTTATTTTTCTAAGAAAAAATGATTCTGTGATTTTTCCATTTTCAGCTTTTTCAGATGAAATTATTTTGTATCTTTAAGAAAAGTAAAAGTGGACTAAGTTGGTTCTTTTGAAATGAAAACTTTTCGAATCATAAATTTCCTTTCCAAAAATTGTTTCGGTTGAACAGTAGAAAAAAAGTCTGATATTACAAATCATTGTAAATTATTGTTTCTTTTTTGACTTAAGGGACTAGTAACTTTTATTTATTTTTATTACCAAAGTAAAATAGAGTAATTATTTACACAAGGATACAATTAAACCACAATATGCCACTTCGTTTATCAACTTTAGAGAGATGAGTTATCATTTTTAAAACAGTTTTTCATTTTTCCAATTAAATTTTAAATCAAAAGATAAGAGTCTTTTTTGTTGTATTTTTGGATCAAATTAGAAAAAAGAAAAATTTGCAGTAAAATATTTATTTTGAAGAAATCTCACTTTTAGTAATTTCTGAGAGTCTGTATGAACAAATAACCTTGATCCTTTTAACCTTATTTAAAAAATACAAGAAAAATAAATCAAATATTGAATCCTTGAAGATCTAAAAAAATTGATCATTTATTTTATTCACAAATATTTATTAAATTTCAAGAAATTTAAAAGATAAGGCAATATTCTTTTTTAAATGTTAAGTGAGATAAAAAACAACCGTTTAGGATTAAAATCACTTATTTGATAATATATATCATTTTTTTGACTGGGTTTATTTATTTGGATTAGTTTTATTAGTTTGAAAAGCTTTAAATAATTAAGAAATAATTGTTAAGTTTATTTATATATTTAAAATTTGTGTTTTTAATAACCCCCTGAAAGAATTAAATTTTGGTTATTAATTATTGAACATAAATAATCCAATTAAAAAGTATTTTTGTAGATTATAAGTTGAATTTTCCAGGTTTTAAAAAACTATTTTGGGATAATTTTTAATTTGATGATTCTAAATTATTTTTTCCTGTATTTTTTTTTGTTCAATAAAAAGAAAAATTTCATTTGAACTGTACTTTGAATCAAAAATTTATATTTTTTTCAAGTTTAAAATAATTCTTGTATTTAATTTTTTTGAAATTAAGGAGATTGTTTATATTTGGCTATTTTCGAACTTGGTCGTTTTATTTTAAAAGTTTATTTTGGTATACCCCCTTTGAGATATTAAGATTTCTTTCTTCTTCCAATCAAAAATACTGTTTTTTTGAAAAATAATTCAGAAATATGTTTTATTTTGAACTTCTCAAAAATGGGAAAAATAGATCAAACTTTTAAAAAAAATAATTCCTTTTGGAAAATAGTATTTAAAGTAAGTTTTGATTTTTAGTTTTCAGATTTTTACTTCATTTTTCAATTTTAAGATGCTGTAAAATATTGTTGGATTTGTTCTTAAATTTAATAGAAGATTTTTTTTAGTTTCCTAGTCCCTATATACTATTCAAAATAAGATTATTGAATGAGAGACATTTTATGTAAAAGTTTTACTATTCTAAAAAAATGTTATTACTTTTAAATGGTAAATTTCAAGACTTCTGATGATTAAGGAAAACAAAAAAAAACTTTCTTATAAGATTGAATTTAGGCTTAAAATCCCTTGAATTGAAAAAAAAAATTTCTTTTGAATGGTATGGTTGTTTGTTATTTGGGGTTAGTTAATTGGTCTTTAATGTGTTATGTATTATAATTGTTGTTAAAAGAAAATCTTTCTATTTTATATATTTTTTTCCACAAGTTGTATCGAAGGGTGTAAGACTAATATATTGGAAAATATTTTATAATAAAATGTTATTTGTCAGTTAGGAATTGATATTTTTATTTTAGTCTGATTTTATTGGTAGCTTTTATAAATTTTTGATTTTTTTTTTAGCAAATTGAGTAAAAGAACAATAAATATTTCATCATCAACTCAAAAATCAAAAAAAATTAATTAGCTTACCTTCCAACGAATCTTAGACTCTTCAATTGGGATTTTGGAAAAAATAAAAATAAATTGTTCAAAAATTATCTTTTAGAACAATTCTTAAAACTTCGAATCAACACAAGATCGATTCATCCAAGAACCAAAAAAGTAAATAGAAACACCCAACAAAAGTTAAAAGTTTTTAAAATTTCGGGGATTGTAAGCTTTAAAATCGTTAAATTCGTATAAAAGAAGGAGTTTTATAATAACAATTTTAAAAATTTTTGATTGTGTGAACATTTACTGAAAAAATTGTTTCAAGTTTCACCCGGTATTTTAACAATAAACTTATAAAAAAATCACTCCAAAAATTTGTGGAAATAACCGAATCCAAAGTATATCAGAGTCAAATCTTTTATTTTTCAAATTTTTTGAACAATTTTTTTGAACGTTTTTTTCTTGTTTGATTAAATCTTGTTATGAATCGAGAAATTTTTTCTGGAGATTCATATAACCAATAAAATAATAAACCAAAAAAAGAATACCAGTGAAAGTGGGCATTTGAAATAATATTTTCTTTTAGAAGACAAAACAAGAAAGATCACCTTTCAAAATAAATTTTTTGAAAATCAAGAATAATAATTAAAAAAAAATGAACAAAGTATTTTTTCAAAGATTTTTTTTCATAATTTTTATTATTTTTGATTTGAAAAATAATTTATCTTTGCTTTATTCTCTTAATTCAAATTTTTTATTATTTATTTAATAAAGTCATAATTTTCCAAATTAATTTTCAAAATTCTTATTTCAAATATTTTTATCAAACTAAGCTAAAAAATGAATAAATTTTTAAAGATTAAAGTAAAGAGATGGATTTCTTGTAATCAAAAAATAACAATAATTGTCAACGTAAAATAAATAAAAAAAATTGAAAAATATAACAATAAGATTCTATCATCATTTTGAACTTAATTTAAGAGAAAATAAATACTCTTCAAATCATTGAAATTCGTTCCAATAAATCTTTTTTTCAGAAATACGCTTTTTTCTAGTCTAAATTCAAAATTAATGCATTAAATGAAATTAGGATTTGGTAATTCATTTTGGAAATTCTTTAGAAATAGAAAGTAATGTGTTTCTCAAATATTTTACTTAATAAATTATTTCCATAAAGAATTAATAATAAAAACAAAAAAGGGAGAAGTTATTCAATCAAATTTCCCAGATAAGATCAATATAAAAAAATAAATACTTTATTTTAGTTTTGTCTTGATCAATTTTTTCAATTCTTTTGATTTCGGTTTTTTAATTGATTAATAAATATATAATACTAGGATATATCGACACTCTCATATTTATTAATATATCCAATGTATTTGGGCAGAATACATGATTTAAATGATTCATATTCTTTTTAAATTTGGCTCACAAAATTAGTGAAAAGTAGCTACTTGTTTAAATTTTATTTATATATTTTTTTTCATAAACAGTTATTATTTCCCATTATTAATTTCGTTTGAATATAATTATAATTCGGAAAACATTTTTGAAAATGTATATTCAATAACAATTATTATAACATAATAATATTAAATTCAGCTTGATCAAATTCTAAGGTAGTGATTATGCCCTTAAATTTGAAAAGTAATCAAAACAAAAATAATTTCTGAAATTTTGTATGAAATCCAACTATAATAATTTGGTTCTTATTCCACACCTTATCAAAAGTTCAGTCATTTTAATCTTTGTAAGAAATTCTAAAATATTGCTGGAAAAAACGCTTCAAATTGTTTTTTAAAAGTCATTAAAGTAGAGTCTTTGCAATATTCTTAATTTTCAAGCCAAAAAGAAAATATGTGAAGAGTTTTATTGGTTCTTTTGTAACCATTTTTATGAGTCAGAGTTTTAAAATGGAATAACTTTTAAAAGTTTAAAGGTATTTGTGTATTTCATTTTTTTACATTTATCTTGAAGAACTACAACCCCAAATGGGTTCCTGGTTGTCTTCTCTTTTTTCAAATAGCGAAGAGCATAAAATTCTCCTTCTTGGTCTAGACAATGCAGGAAAAACAACAATACTTTACTATTTAGCACTCAACGAAGTTGTTTATACAAGACCAACAATAGGATCAAACTTTGAAGAGCTGGTTCATAAAAATATCAAATTTCAATGTTGGGATGTAATTGTTTTCCAATTTTTTTTCTTTTTAAAGATCTCTTGAAGATCATCTCTATTCCAAACACTTTAAAAATTTAAGAAGAAACTTACTTTTTAGTATTTGTCAATTTATAATTATGAAAACAGCAAAAAAAGAAAAATAAAAAGAAAAAGAAAAAGAAAGATAAAAACAAAACAAAAATTCAAATGATCTGAAAAAACAAACTGTTCGTGATCACAAAAGGAATCCCAGATTCAAAAATTCATTACAAGAGTTTAAAATTTTGAACTAATGTTTTGAATTAAGATTTGTCTCAATATTCATTTCCCTTTAATTGTGAAATTTATTGATTTTTAAATTGTCTTATTTTTAATTGTCTCATTTTTTCGTCACGTCTGAAAATTACAGAAATGGGTCTTCTAATTCAAGTACTCTCCAATTCTCCTTACCAAAATTTTGTCTCAAAATTAAAAAGAAAAAGCTGAATTAAATCCTCAAAATATCATTTCTAATTGATTTCGGGAGGATCTTTGGGTTTTTTTCAACAAAAAATTGAAAAATTCTCTGAGGAAATCGAAATACAAATTATTCCTTTACTAGCCAGAAAATTAGGATAGTAAATCACAACAAAACAAATTGAACATTAAAAAAGAAATAAAAAAAAAAAAGCTTCAAAAGAAATACCAAACTCACGTTGGTTGGGGCCAACAATTGTCCGTGTCTGGTTTTACAAATACTTATAAATTCAAAGCAGGTTAAACATTTTTCGTTCAATTCCCCATTTTTATAAATTCCGATAACTCAATCTTTCAAAAGATTCCATTTCAACGAACACATCAAAAATTAACTAACTGGTAAACTTACATTTGCATTTCAGTCTTCAAAATCTTTATAAATCTTTATTCATAACCCAGTTAAAAAATGTAAAAAGATTAAATTGTAGAAGAAAATTTTTAAACATTTATTTGAATTTATCATTATTTTCCAATTAATAAAGGAAAAATTTTTATTTCAATTTCCAGAAATAAATTATTCCATTTTAATTCGTAGAAGAAATACAAAAAGATATTTGTAAATCAATTAAAAAAGAAAATTTGTTCTTTAATTTTTCTTTTTTTTTCTTGAACTTTTTGAGATAAAATCTAATTTTTTAGGGTGTACTATTCCTATAAAAATGAAAAATAAATATTTCATTTTGTCAAATTGAGGTATTATTAAAATCTTTTTAATTATTTAAATTGAATTTAAAATTTAATTCGATTTCCTAAAAGATAGAATTTTGTTGGTAATTATTTAAAGATTTTAAATTTTAGATTGTTTTTTTATTGGTAATCAAATTTGCATAATTTCGCACAAAAAAAGATATTCCAATTTTATTCTTTTAAAAAAAAAATGAAAAAATACTCAGAAATTTCATAAAAAGTTTTAGTAATACTTTTTTGATCTCTTTTGATTTTTTAAATATTGTCTGGAATAACCCAAAAAAGGCTTTATTAGGATTTTTCAAAAGTTTTTTTAAGCCAAATTGTACCCGATTGGAAATTGACACACTTTTTCTTTTTCATTTATTTAATTTTTAGTTCTAAAAAAATATATTTAAAATGGACAAATGAGTATTTCTCAAAATTTTGTTTTTTACTTTCTTGATCATTAATTCTTAAAGAGTTGGTAAATAAAATTTCAATTTACTTTTGAGAAATTATTTGTTCTTTTTTTAATTTTTGCACCTTAATTTATTCTATCATATTTTTAACCTAGATAATCTAATGAGGAATATTTTATTATTAAAAATCAAAAGGAAAAGAAATTTTGTAAAAATCACTATTCTTGTCCGAATATTCATTTTTTTAAAATAAATTCAAATAAAGAAATCACAATGAATTGATTTTACACCAATACAGTTTGTATTTTTTTTTTTTGGTAATCATTTTCTTTAACAAGTATTTTGTAAAATATAAATGAAGAAAAATAGGAAACAAATTAGGAAAGCAAACCAAATAAATTTTCAAGAATTGACCATCTTTTATTAAAAAAAAAAAAAATTTGTAATTCACTCTCAATATTTATTAAGTTATTTCGTTTAAAAACAAAATAAATAATCAAAATTTAGATGAATATAATGTGCTTAACTAAAAAATAAAAAGGTTGTATTTTGTAATATTAAAATAGAATAAAATTTCTTCATCTAAAAACATCTATCAATATGGTTAAATTGTATGATGATGACAAGATCCTTAAGAAAATTAAAAAAAACTTATAATTCTGACTAAAAAGTTGAAAAAGAATCAAGAAAAAATTTTCATTCTACTTATTTGCCAAAACAATATTTTTTTTTTTTTTTTGAAAATTATTGAAGAGAGGTGATTCATTAAAATTACCTTCTTTTTGCTGTTAGGTTTTTTTTAATATGAGAAATAAACCGAAATTTCAATAAATTTTCGGTTTATTCTCAAATTTAAAAAAAACACCGTTAGCTCTAAAAACAAAATTTATTTCGAGTTTTTTATATTATCTCTAATGTATGTACGATTATAACTCATGGTATATCTTTAAAAAAAATAAAAATGAAAAAGAAAAAATATTATTTCCAAACAAAGACAATATGAAAAGCAAGAAATCAAAGAATTAAAAAAATCACAAAAAAAGCAAAAACTTAAATTAAAAGGTTGTTTTTGTGCCCAAGTGTTGAGTGTGTTGGCAGTTATTTCCATTTTTTGTTCATTGCGCCGAAAATTTTGAAATCGCCACCATAATACCACCTATTTTAAATAATACCGCACTTGAAAAAGTTGATTCAATTACAAGTTATTATTACCTTATTTGTCGGAAGTTGATCCAAATACGGGGAAATAGTATATAATAGGAAGTTAAATTGGCACCGCCATTTCTCTTCTACAATACTTTATCCACCAAATCAGAGCCACATCAACAGATTATTTTTCTTCTTCTCTACTTGTTAATAAAAAAAGAAGTATTTTTTAATTATTTTTATTTGAAGAGAAGTAGACTTAATATTTTTCCTGAAAGTTAAATAGATAAAAGTAATGAATAATTCAAAATTTGTGACTCGCTTTTTTCCTAGTTTTTGATTTTATTTCTTATAATTTGTAAAATTCCAGGCTTTTTTATATCTTTCTAAGAATTAAAAAAAGTTAATTATTAATCAGATTAAGTAATTTGTTGTTCTTGAATACTAAAGGAAATATTTTTTATTATTTCAATTTATGATTTCAGGTGAGTCACAATTTTTGAAATAGATTTTATTTGAAACTTAAGGGGTTAGTGTCTACCAAGGAGAAGCCTACGATAAAAATATGTTGTTATTGGGCCTAACCAAATAAGTGCTACATGGTTCAAATGTCTCTAAAAAATTGATTAATCAAGTAGTAATATTTGTTGATCACATCAGTTAAAAATGATCTAGGTATTAGTAAAAACCCCCAAACAATTTCAGAAAAAAATCTGCATTTCGTCACAAATTTAAAGGTTGAATTATCAATATTCAGACTCCAAAGTTGAAATATATATATCTTAAATTTATGGGGAAATGTAGATTAGTTTTTAAAAAATTCGTTTTTTTTTAAAAAAATTAAATAATTAACCAATAGATTTTTTTGGCAAATTATTTCTGAAATCATGGAAATATATTGATGTTACAATTAGCTTTAAAAAAAAAGCAAACAAAATTAATCATTCTTTGGGTTTTTATGTTGATGATTATTGAGTAAATCTTTGAAATTAAAAAATTATAAAAAAATAGTTATTTTTGGAAGTTCTAAATATGAATTATTAAATACTGGAATACTATTATTTGGGTTTCTATTTTTAGATTTGTCAAAGGAATTAAAAAATAAATTTCACAAATGAAAATTTTTAATAGTGATCCTTAGTAAAAAACTGTAATAATTTATTGTGCAATAGGATTTAAAATAGATTTTTTAGAGTCACAGAAACTATTTGAGCCATGGCGCACTAATATCATTTACGCCCAATTTCAACATATACTAATTATTTAGAAATACATGGTGACCATAATACCTTAAAAGGAAAAAAGAAAGCAATGAAGAATTTTACAATAAAAAAAAAATATTAGCAAAGAATAAAAAACATTTAAAAAAAAAATTAAGAGCTTAACGTTTTTTATTTTTCCCAGTAATAGTGTAAAATAGTTAAAACTCAAATCTGAGAAATATCACTAAATGAATGATGTAATCAAGTAGCCAATATGAAATTTAAGATTCGTATGCCTTGGTGCATGCACATAAAATTATATTCAATACTTATAAACAAAAAAAAAAGTAAAAGTAAAAAAAAAATAAAAAAAGAAAGAGAGGGAAAAAGAAGAAAGATCCAAATTAAATATTCTCAATTAACCAAATTTATTTATCTTCAAACCTAAATAAAATTATTAAATAGATTGGAGGCCAAGAAAATTTAAGAAAGTCCTGGTCCGCATATTATTCAGACACCTCAGCTGTGATTTTTGTTGTAGATAGTACAGACCACGAACGGTTAAGTACAACTAGAAAAGAATTGTTTAAAATCATGGCCGATGAAAAATTATCTGATACTGTTTGTTTAGTTTTTGCTAATAAAATGGATAAAAAAACATCAATGAAACCAAAGCAGTTGATTAAAGCACTTAAACTTACAGAAATTAAAAACCACGATTGGGCAATAAAACCTTGTTGTGCTCTAACGGGGGAAGGATTGGAAGGGGGTTGGGAATGGATGGCAAATAAAATTCAAGAAAAGAAAAATGAAAAATAATCTTTAATTTGAATAAAATTTATTTTTAATAAATGTTTAATATTTTATTTTTTTATTTTTGTTCGGGAATAATAATTACATTAAATTTAAAACTTGTAAATTCAATTTCTATTTACCCAATAAATTGGCGATGATCATAAATAAATTAATTGTCGAGAATTTTGGTTAGTGAAAAGTGTTCGAATAAATAATCAAAATGTTGGAATAAATATAAAAAGATTTCTTAAATTGTTATTGGATAAATATCAGAAAATCTATCAAATTATTTAATTTCAAATTCAAAAACTAAATTATTTTTGTTTTAGATATGTACTTCAAAAAGTAAAAAAGTGTTACTAAGCATTCAAACATTTGTTGATATATTTATATTAGAAATTTTTTAATGAATTTTGATAATTTTATATGATTTCAGATTTTCTTTATTTCAGATTCTTATCATAAAGCAGTTTTTTTTTTTTTTTCTTTTATTGAATTGACTCTGTTTAAATCTTCTTATTTCTAAGAAAAAAGTTACAAGTATTTATGATCTTTGTTGATTCAAAGTTAATTTTGTTTAAAATTATTCAGTTGGTCAATCTGAAATGATGTTCTAAATGAAATTTTGAAATGAATAAGTGTTTAATACAATAAATCTTTTTATCCTTCGTTGATTTTTTTTGAAAAAAAATAAAGAAAAATAAGAAAAGAATAATAGTTGAAAAAACGATAAAAAAGTTTTTAGATATTTTTTTTATGAATCCACTTTTTCAATGCAATTTTTGTGTATATCTGGTTTATTTTTTTTTTTTTAGGTGATTTAAATCTATAAAAAAATTTGAAATAACAATATTTTTAATAATTAGCAGAACTTTTTTTATTAAATCAAATCAAATTTGTAATGAAATTCACAAAGATGATTACAAATAAAATAAAAATTTTGATCATTTCTTTCAACCATTAGTTCCACTCTAATTTTGTTAAAAAGTTAATTGCCTTTTTTTTTTTTTTTTGTATATATTAAATCATTTTATAGGCACCAAAAGTAAGAATTTAAATTAGAACAAAGAGAGAAAAAATAATATTTAAAAAATTGCTAAATAAATATTATTTATTTTAATTTTAGCAAATGTTTTGATTAATAATAAATATTTTTATCTCAAAAAGTAAATTATTGAAACATATTAGTAAGTGTTCTTGATTAGAATATTTTAAGTAGTTCCAAAAATATATTTCATTTTCAAACTTCAATAATAAATTAATTCTTTGTTGAATGTTTTTGGATTCAATTTTCAGTATAAAAAATATTTTTCAAGTTATTACAATCGTTAATTTCTTAAATTCAATGTAATTGTTATTTGTCAACATTTTCAACTTTTTTTTTTTTTAAAAAAATTGTTCGTTTTTGTTTTTTTTTTTCTAAAATAAGCTCAAAATAGAAGATAAACTCAATAGATAATATTTATATAATAAAATAAACCATTTTTCAACCAAAGAAACCTCTGTGACAATTATATAAATTAAATTTAGAAAAAAAATTTCATAAATAGTAGAACAAAAAATTTTATTTTGGAAATTTAAAAATAATAATCAATTTTAAATTTTTTCTTTTTATTATTTTTTTCCAATCTTTATTTTATCTATAAAGTATTTCATTTTATAATTTTTTTTTATTACAAAACCTTTATTCACTAAATAAAAATCTGTGATTCTAAAGATATTGAAATAGAAGAATCATTTTGTAGAATTGATCATCTTTATTTCTATTGGAATTTTCTTTGGATCTTTAATTGAAGATCGAGAAACAGAACATTTTTTTTTTAACTCAATATGGCCATTAGAATTTGAGTATTTCAATTTTTGAGAAAATACTTTGATTGATTTGTTTTAGTTCAACTATTTCTATTTTCTGTATTATTCTACTTATTTCTTATTTATTCTTCAATGGATCAATTTATAGAAAATAATTGATATCATGATATTTTTAAGGAGAACCTTTAACAGAAACATAGTTTATTTATAAAAATTTTTAAAACAAAATATTCAAAAATACATTTTATAAAAAAGGAAAAAAGAAATCACAAAAAGAGACAAAAAACAGAATAAAAATTAGAAATTGAGATAGGATAATAATAAAAAATATTATTAAGAATTATTATTAAAATAATATGTGAAAAAATTATTATTATTATTATTTAATCTTCACTAAAATTAAACAATAATAAATCAAGATTTTAAATCAAGTAAACTAAATAAAAATAGTTAATACACATATTTAAATTGATTAATAACAATTAAATAAAGAAGAAAATAAAAATCTTATAAATTATTAAAGATAGATATTATTTCTATATTAATATCGAAAATTAATCAATTGATTTAAAAAAGTGAGCTAATTTAGATCAAATCAAAACTAAGCATATCAGATAAAATCAGATCATATCAAATTAAATCAAATTAAATAATGGAAAAAAATTTTTTTACCCAATTCAAATATGAAATTAAAAAAAGAAATGAAGGGATGATTAAATAAAGAAACCAATTAAAATTGGATTTTTCGGTATAAAAAATTTCTTCTTTTAATTGGATTCTTCTATATTGACTCGAAATGGGGAATTTATTTCCATTTTTAATTGAGCGGAGTTGACTCAAACTATCCAATATTATGTATCTCATTAGTCCATTACCCATGACATTTAGGATTATTATTTTATTTTTAAAATTTTTCATAAATTGTGAACAAAATTCTTTTTGAGTTGGGGTATGAAGAAATCCAAAATTCACTGGCTTTTCCAATACTGTTGATGTGTTTCTTGCAAAGTCTTTATATTTTATTAAATCATTTTTAAAATTTTTGGTATCCATTTCAGTAAACCATAATACACAATATTTGTCTTTGGTTTTACAAATAGAACCAAAGGTTTCTTCCCCACTTATTCTTGTTACAGTCATTTGTTTGTTTTGTAATATTGTTGATTCAATTAAATGGAGATTATTTTCTGCATTGTTTATGGTATACCAAAGTATATTGCCGTGATTATTATTATTAACCTTGTTGTTAATGTTGGTGTTAAAATTATTAAATTTATCGTTAAAAATTGTCAAAAAGAAATTTTCATTATTGTTTGGTAATTGGCTTTTCAAAATTGAAGAATCTTTAATTAAATAAAAATCAAGATTTCGATAGTATTTTAATGAAAAATAATAATAAAATAATGGTATTTTTTTTTGCTTATTATCATTATTGTTATTATCATTGTTGTTGTTGTTGTTGTTGTTGTTGTTGTTGATTACTAATAAGACTGAAGGTCTAAATTTTAATGTTGGGTTATTTTTGACAATATTAAATTCCTTGTTATTATTTATTAATGTAATTTTATTATTTTTTTCAAATAGAGATCGAATATAGTCATCAAATTTCTGAAAAAAATGTGCTTTAGTGTCGCTCATATCTAAATCTTTAAATAAGATTTTGTTATATTTGTTGTTATTTTCATTTGTTTCAATTAGACTGAAAATTTGTGGTACGCCATTACCAGTAATTTGAAAATAATTCATTAAGTCTGGTTTTTGCTCGATATTGAAAGCAAAGAATTTAACTCCATATTTGGCATACTTTGCAGTTAATCTTTCCCAAATCCTTGAAAGTGCTCGAGACTCGAGGGAATAGCTATATGCTATGCAAATTGTGACCGTAGATTTGACTGAATTTAAGAAATGTTGTTGGAAATTAAAATAAGACAAGCCGATTGTATTACGATCAGATTCAAATAATAGCTGTGTACTTTGAAAATTGTTTGGGTTTGGCTTGAAAAAGGAATCTAAATTTACATTGAATTGGAAAAAGCTATCTTTATTTTCGTTTGAGTTTGTTGTAAAAGTAAATGTTTGGTGTTGGTAAGAGTTTTCATACCCATTTTCGTTTCGGTTTCGAGATGCGCCTCGTGGGGAATGTTGTTTGTTATTTCTTTCATCAAGCAAAGATCGATCATATTTATTTTTGGCTATTGGTTCTTTTAAGACCTCCCATGCAGTTTGGATTTTGACAAACTTGCCTTGTGCTTCAGGCGATTTGTTCACATCTGGGTGGTACTGCTTCACTAGCTTTAAATATTGACTTCGGATTTCTCCAATGCTCGCTGCTTTGGTAACATCGAGTGTATCGTAGTGAGTATTAATTCCTTTGACGATTTGGAAGAGAGTGATGGAAAATAGGATTAATTCACTTGATCCAAAAAACCTCATTTAGTTGATTAAGATTTTTGGAAAAGTAAAAATTATGAGCAGGATGGAAAGACAAACCAGAGGAGAAAAAAAAAAAAAAAAAAAAGAAAAAAAAAAAAAAGTTTAAAAAATAAATTAAAATTTTGAAGAAGATTTCGAACAACGTCAAGATCTATAACGAACCAAATAAGAATTTTGGAGTTATTATAGAAGAAAAAATTCTAAAAGAAGAAAATTAGAATAAAAAGATAAGAGAATTGTTTCTCACAAAAAGAAATTCTAAAAGTTTGTTAAAGACTAAAACTTTTTCAGATTATCAATCTTGTTTTTTGGTGCTTCTTTTTAAACAGAGTAAAAATTCTTTTTAGGAATAAATTGTTTTTAAAGAATGAATTGATAGTTTCTGTGACTTATTCGTTTCTTTGAAAGAAAAGAGTTCTGTTGATTTTACTCTTGTGATAATTATGAAATAAGTTATTTGATGAAATTTCATCATCACAAATTCAAAAAAAAATTTTATTTTTCTTTTTTAATGATTTAACTTTTTGGATTAAAGTTAATTGTTTTTTATAATTTTACTTCTTAAAGTTCAAATTGTTTTGTTATGTACTAATTTAGAGTTTTTTGTTTCCATAAAGTGAATTTTGGAAAAAAAAAAAATTTAAGGGCTGTGTCCTTTACAGTCAAAAATATTTTTCTGAAATCCATTAAAAAATTTTTGGACTTTTAATGAGTGCTTAATACCAATCAAAAACTAACCAACCTGTGAAGTCTGATGAACCTCAAAAAATCAAACAATCAAAAAAGAGGACATTTTTAGAAATAAGTGCCAAAGAGTATGTCTCGATTTTCAATTAGAATTGTTGTGATTATATCATTTTGAAAATTTCTTAGTTTGTTTTGAAATACTGCTCTTTTGGCGCTTTTTGAGATCCCGAAGATTTTTTTGTTCATTTTTTTCCTTTCTCAAATTAGTTATTTATTTTCTCAAAAATTTTACAAAATCCTTACTTTGCCAAATATATATAGAGTTACAATCTAACCACAAATTAGATTAAATCAAATTAAATGGATTGTATACTTTAAGAAAGCAATTTGTATTAAATTGAAGAAATTTAACCCTTTGGAAATTTAAAACAAGTATTTTTTTTTTTGAAAATTTGATTTTTTGTAATTGAGAATCTTTTAAACTTTTTTTTTGAAATGATTTGTTTTTTCAATTAGGATCCTCTCAAACATTTTTATTTCATATTTGAATTTTATCAATCAAAAGAAAGGCAATTTCACAATATCCCTTTTCGTTTCAAAACACTCCTTGAGTATGAAGTAAATTCATGGTAAATGACTAGAGACTTATGGGTCACAGCAGACTATTGAAATTTTTTTTTTTATTAGACAATTATTATTATTTTTGAAATTGTGAATGACACTAAAAGTGAATTGATAGTTTTAGTAAAACAAAAAACAATAACAAATATTTTCATTTTGTTATCAAAATAAATTTTTTTGATGTAGAGTATTTAAGTTCAAATATCAATTTTCAAGAATTTTCAAACAATCTTCTTTTTATTATTTGGAAAATTTCTGTTTATTGTATAAAACCAAAAATAATTAATCTATTTGGAGATCTAATTATAATTTTAGGCAGTATACTTGTTAATTAATAAACATTCCAATAATTTATAAAAAAATCAATAAAAAAAATCCACTGAATTTGAAAAAATTACCATAATTATTTCAAACTTGAAAAAATAAAATTTTTCTTTATTCAATTCTGATTTAGAATTTCTTTTTCTTTTTTTTAACAAAAAATTCAGAGAAAAAAGAATGACTCAATCAAATTAAATATTTTCCCAAAATATTTAATTAAAACCCGGAAAATTTAACTTATAACTTAAGTAAATAATTTTTTAGTTTGATTGTTTATAATCAATAATTAATCACCCAATCTTGATTTTTTCAGTAAGTAATTTTAATCAACTAAAGTAATAAAAATACCAATAGGTTATACAGTTCTTTCTCCAAATTTTTTTAAGATACCCCAACATATAAAACAATTTTCAAATTAATATTTTTAATAATTATATAAAAAAGAAATATTATCAAATATCTGATTTCAATAATGGATTGTTTGTTCTTGAAAATCTTTATATTTGAAAACAAATATTGTACAACTTTTTAATTTTCAAGAAATAGAATAAATTAATTTTTGAATAAAAATAAATGAATATCTTTTCTAATCTTTAATGGATTCAATATTTCAATTATTTTTTTTTGTATTTTTAAAATAAGATTAAACTTTCAATGGTTATTTTATTCGTACATACTCTCAGAAATTACTACAAGGAAAATTTCTTTGAAAAAAAAATTGTTTTCATTTAGTTAATTGACTAAAAAGTAAATTAAAAGTTTCTTCTGCAACCAAAAATCTAAATTATTTCTTAAATAACTTCCAATCTATTATTCTTTCACTCTTTGATTTGGATTTCGGAAAAAAAAATAAATTATCAAAAATTGCCATTTTGAACCACCTCTTAAAACCTATACCAAGCACAAGACCGATCAGCGAAGAACCAAATTAACAAGTCACTACACCCTACACAAGATAATCTTTTTTCCTATTACAGGGATTGTAAACCTTAAATAAAAGAAATTACGGTAGTCAAAATAAAGCGTGCAAAAAAATATAATCAGTGTTTCAAAATAAAAAGCGTGTTTTTTTGTTATAGAAAACCTATACATTAACCAATCAAAGAAACCAATAATAAAGCCGAAAAAAATATGGTATTGGTTTCTTAAAGTTCTATTATTTAAAAAGAAATTCTAAAAATAAAGGATCAAATTGCAAAATTTATCTCAAAAAATAGAGTTAATTTTTTTGAAAATTTTAATCATAAAAAAAATAAAAAATTTCAAAAAAATTGAGAATATTATGGAAAATTTTCAACTATTTGCATTAATTATTTAAATTTTACTGAAAATAACCAGACCTTTACTTTCAAAATTGATTTGGGCTCAGGTATACTATTTGGTAGTAGATTGGATGTTGCCTTGGTACAAGAAGAAAAAAAAGCACGGATAATATTTTGAAACACGGATTATAGTCGTTGTGTACGCATTATTTTGATCACTGTACACAACAGATTTCCAAAGATAAATAATTAAAAATCTCGCAAGTTAATGATTTTATGTCCTGTATTTTTTTCACGTCTAGAATTCTTTTCAGATCCTAGACTTTATTAAAAACTATTCAACATTTAAAGTAAGATCAATCTCCAAAAATGAAAAGAGTACATTTTTAGAAAAAAACCACCAAATATCGACAGTCAATTTACTATTTGAATGTTTCTGAATATACAATTCTGAAAAAAACTGTGTTAGTTTTGAATTATTGGTATTTGGATGCTTTTTGATATCTTGAAGATTTATTTTTTGCATTTTTCAAATAAAATTATTTTATCTCAAGAATGATACACAATCCTAACTTTGCCAAATTTAGAGTGGTTTACAAAATAACCACAAATTAGATCAAATTGATTGTGCGCTAAAAGAAAACAATCTGTTTCAAATTGAAGAAATTTCACCCTTTGGAAATTTAAAATAAGATAATAGGAATTTTTTTTATTAAATTTTGATTTTCTTTCGAATTGAGAATGTTTTTAAACTGTTTTTTTGTTGGAATTTTTTGCCCAATTGATTACTCCAAAGAAATTATTTTTTCAACAAATAAATTGTCCCAATCAAAAAGGAGTGCACTTTCATTTTATCCTTTCTTGGTGGTCAAGCCATCACTTTGGTCTGGATCAAATACACCCGAATCGATAAGAAACTTAGTGAAAAAAAAACAAGAAGAATCAATAGTCATGTAATGTGGATTTTAGATTTTATTCAATAAACAAAACCAAATTTCTCTTATTCAGAATTTTTTCCAGAATAACAAAAAGTAACAATAAAAAAGTATTTTTAAACTACCCAAGAGGAAGTAAATAATTTTACCTTTCAAAGGAAGAAGAAACAATAAATAATTTTCAACATTTTTTTAATTTTTCTCCAAATCAAAAATGCAAACATTTTGGACTTTTCTTTTTATTCTTCTTTGTTTATCATCTTTTCTAAGTTGTGAAAATCTGGAAACAGAAAATGGGCTCAAGTTAGTTATTTCTGAAAGGGTTGAAGAAGTGTATTCTGGTGACACACAAATTGGCGATTGGAAGGAGACCATCAAAACAGGCTTTTCCTATCTGGATCACTTATCGCAGCCATCTTCCGACACGAATTATTTAGAAAACCCATCCTTTGAAGACGTAGATCCAGAAAACAGCGAGCAGGCAGATCACTGGAAGCCCTTATGGTCTAATGGCTATAGCTACGAAACAACTGGGTGCAAGACCGGGGACAGGTGTGTCAAATTGAGTGCCTCCACTACAAGCGAGGAATGCGCTGCATATCAGCAATGGAAACCGGCCTCAAGCTTGAGCGAAAGCCTTTACTACATTAAGATTTCTGGGTGGGCAAAGGCCGAGTCTGTCAGCGGCGAAGTTGACGCAGGCGACTTTGCCTTTTATATGGACATTGCCCTTACCTCTGGAGAGAATCAATACGGAGAGACCTTAGCGTTTAACACAGGCACACATGACTGGGAGTACATGGAAAGGATTGTGACGCTTGAAGGAGAGATCGAATCTGCATCGATTTATTGTTTACTCCGAGACAAAACTGGGACTGTTTGGTTTGATGATTTGAAAATCGAGCCCTTTGAACGATCGCAATTTGAGCTAACTGAAGTGGTTCCGAGAAATTCTAACACGTGGACCCAGACTGGTGAGTCAAATGACGAAAGCTCGACCCTATATTTGTACGCCACGTACGAGACGTTTGACAATTACATCAGTGTCGATGTGGAGCTCGAAGATCCACAACTTTATGAAGATCAAGATCGATCTGTGACATTGTTTTGGTCGTTGCCCGTCGACGCAACCAGCGACAGTTACACGTGGTGCTTTGATCCTGAAAATGAGGAAGAGGTTGGGCAAGGTGTCTACACCCGAAGAAATTTTGATATTGGATCTGCGACAATGTCTTTTTACCCATATTCAAGCCTCGGCGGGAGCGAACATGGTATCTCCCTGGCTGTTCCCGTTGATCAGGGGCTATTTGCCTTTGATTTCAAATACAACGCCAGATCCAGCGAATATCTTGTCAGCTTTCATGTGGGCCTTAAAAAGAGCCATTTCGATGGCTCTTCCAACCTCCATTTCATCATTTACAAGTTCCCAAACTCTCAGCACAAATGCCGCGCGTCAATGGCCTTTTATTATGACTATGTGTATCCCGACATCTTTTTGAAACGAATCCCCGAGGAGCAAGGTATCTGGATGCCCTTCCGAAAGATTTCCGATCTTGAAGACTGGGAGGATTTTGGCTTCAAGTTTTACGAGGGCTCTTCTGAACCAGAATTTATGAATGAAAACAACATTTATAATTACCCTTACATTGAAAACGGGCTCATGCACCTCAGCCTACCAGAGGGCTTTGAACTCACCGATGAAAATGTTTGGAATTATATCGTTGAGTGCCCCAATAATGCCTCTCTCAGTGAAGCCACGCAGGACAAATGTAAGCAAATTAACAGCTCGGGCATTTATGACGAAAACCTACATTTACAATGGCAAGAGGAAAAAAGAGATTGGAACGACGGAGCAAAATTCTTAGTCAACTCAAACGAAGACATCCCAAAGGAATTCTACCCAGTGAATAGGGGGATGAGAATGTACGAAACAGTTGAAAAATTTTACCAAGACGCCAGTGACAATAATTACAAAATTTCAGGGGTTTATGTCGATTCCTTGGAATGCTTTTCAAAAAATTTAAACTACAGACCAAGCCATTTTAATGTGGAAAAGGTGACATTGATCACCGATGAAAACCATAAAGCTGCCTTTTTTGGGCAACAGCATTCCTACACCTTTTCAAAGATTTTGGCCGAAACGGTCAGAAACAAGAGCGAAGATCAGTCCTTAATGGCAAATGGCGTCCTATTCAGGTTTTCACAATTTGCTGCATGGTATGATGTATTCGGTACAGAAACAACGTGGCTAAGAGACGGCACATATACAAACCTCGCGCATTATTATATGACCTTTTACAGAAGCATCGCATATAAAAAGCCCTACCTGTTCCTTCAAAATTCCGATTTTAGCGATAATTGGACAAAGGACACAACCCAAAGATATTTCGATTATAGCTTCCATTACGGAATATTCCCTGGATTCTTTTCCCCAGAGGCATCCTCAAATTCTCATTATTTTGACCACCCTGAATATTATAACAGAGACCGCCCCTTATTTAAATGGTATATCCCTAAAATCAAATTAATTGCAGAAAGCGGTTGGATGCCAATCACTTTATCAACAATAGAATTCGTTTCAACAGTATCAGATACAACGTCAAGTTATATCGAACGATGGGGACCCAAGGGCGATGGGGAAAATATTTATTACACATTTAGAGTTGAAGATTCGGAGACACCCGATACTATCAATGATATACAAATCACATTCCATTCAGATTTGGATATTTTATCGATCCCTGACCAAACAATTACTTGGTATTTGACTTATTATGATTTGGAGATTAGCAGTACAGAAAAACTTTCAAACGATAAATTTTCAATTGCCCTTGATATCAAAACAGAAACTACTTATCTTTTACAAATAGTTTATTCAAATGATTCCAGTGATGACGACGACGACGATGATGATATAGTATCAGGCACAGAAAGCTTTTATTCATTTTCATTATTATTATTAATTTTATTAAATTTATTTATATTTTTTTAAATCAAGTATCATTGATCTTTTGCTTTTTCAATATTTGATCATAGTGATTTATTATTAAAATTAGCAAATTCTTTTACAATAAAGAAATTTTCTGAATTTTTTTTTTTTTGATTTTAGTGTTTTATGAATTAGAAATAATGTCTTCAGGAATTGTGATACAATACAAGTTAAAATGATATACTTTCATAAATATAAAATCGATTTTTATAAATATAAAAGAAACGTAAAAATTTAACAAGTGATCTGGAATGATCTATTTGTAAAAAAGTTACTTATTTCACAAACAAACATCGATTCTTAATTAACAAATTTGTATCCATTAAGGACTAAAATCCAAAAAAATGTTTGCAGTCCAAACAGTTGAAAGAATAACAATACTTCCTCTTTACATTAACTTTTGAAATAATTTTGATATAATAAAAATATTTTTTTTTCTCTTTTTCTTTTTTGTTTTGATTGATTTTTTTTCCAATTCGATTATCTGTTTCTTTGAATTGGAAATTTTTTTTTACAATTTTTAATTAAAGGGCAAAAACTTGAGTTTAGTTAAATAGAAAAATCACAAAATATTAGTTGATGGTATCTTTATGATTTGTTCACATTCAAATAACTGTTTGTAGTTTTTCATCAAATTTACCAATACAATTTTTTTGACTCAATACACAATTAAGAAAAAGTATCCCAAACAAAATAATGCCTATCAACAATTTCATTTAAACCAGAAAATATCAGGTCTATCACAACTATTATTTTAAACCTCTTAATTTTTTCCAATCTTCATTATTTACTTTCTATCATTTTTTAAGCACTTCTTCATTTTTTATTCTTCATTTTTTACTCTTTCTTTTCATAGAAAACTAAATTAAGATACAAATACTTCTGATAACGGTATCGTTTTGATACTCTTTGAATATCAAGTCTCAAATTTAGCCACTTAAAAATTCCCTCTTTAACAGATTAGCTGAGGTTTCGCCTAACCCTTAACAATAAATTCAAACAATTTTTTGTTCTGTTCATTTCAAAATTTTTGAAAAGAGTGATATTTTTATTTTTTTTCTTTTATTTGTAATAAAAAATATTACAAATAAAAACATTAATATTAGCCACTTTTATGTGATTTAATATAAATTTTTAAAAATACTAAAAAGTAAGATTTTTTTTTGCCAATTTTTGATTTCAACCACCCCATTATTACAAAAATCTTGTTGATAAATTATTTTTTCATCAAAAATTCCCAGTTATTATGAGTAAATTAGATGTGCTTTAAGTGTATAAATCGATATTAGAAAAAAAAATTTATTTTAATAATTTCAAATTCGAATCATGTTTTAACGTTTGATATTTTTCTTTTTTTACTATTAATTTTGACAATTATAAATTGATTTACAAATTATTTTTTTTTAATTAGAGTAAGATTGATCGTCACTTTGTAAAAAACATGTTATTCTAAGGTTATTGAAATAGTGGGTATTATTTTAGAGAAATAATATTGAATTTTATTGAAATTTTATTTGGATTCAAAATTTTAGATTAAAATGAACATTTTTGTATTTCTAAATGACAAATAAGATTTAATTTTAGTTTTTCAATTTTCAATAAATGTATTAATTTATTAGATATACTTTATAAAAATATCAACAATTCTTTAATGTATATTATTTTACTTTTTTTTTATTTGTTTATTCAAAGGTCAATTATAAAAAATAATTGATATTAAGGAATTTCTTTGTATACCTATGAAAGAAACAAAATTATTCTGTTTTTTTAATAAAATAATAATGATATTTTTTTTCAGATGTTATATTTTTATTATTTTTAAATTTTTTCTTTTCTTTTTCTTTTTTTTTTTTTTTATTATTATTAAAGAAAGATGATTAAATAAAATTTCCATTGTTCATATGAAGAATTTAAATTTATTTAGATGAATTGTACCAGATGTATAATATAGGGAAGATTTTAGCTCATAGGATAATGATTCTTTTTACAAAATGAAATAAAATTTTTTTTATTTCAACAAAGAAAAAGATAAAGAAAAACAAGAAATAGAAGACGATAAATAATAACAAAAAAAAATTGAAAAAAATTTATTGAAAATATTTTTACTCCACTCCAATAGTTGAAGGGTTTGTAGTTAATTCCTTTTATTTCAAAAAATTCTGGATCACCATAATTTGATTTAATAAATAAACTAAATAAATAATAACTTCAGATCAAATGAAATAGGCTACTATATTAATTGTCAAATTAGTACTTAACAATAAGGATATATCTAGAAAATGTTGTTTTTTAGAATAAGAATTTATATATGAAATTTTCTTTTTGTTGGTATAATTTTTTCCTTTTCCTTTTCCTTTTCCTTTTCTTATTTTTTTTTTTTTTTCTTTTTTTAAAAGTTTCTCAAATCTTGTTTTTGTAAAATAAACGTAAAAGATACTGTCTTGAACACATTAACACAGTCCAATTAGCAATTGTATAGATTTTTTATGATGAGATTGATTGGATATGCTTCAATTTTGGTTTCAAATCGATTATTTTTGTTATTTTTGTTTGTTAAGTACTCTTCTCTTCAGTTATTCAAGATCAGCTCTGATCAAGTTTAGTTTCCAAAAGATCTAATCAGTATATGTTTCTTTTATGTTTAAAGATCTAATTATAAGCAAGTTTGTCAATTCTTTAAATGATTATTTATTCCTTTTACATCCTCCAAGTGGTTTAAATATGAAGAGGATTAATCCTTACAAATTAAAAAATGAAAATTCAAAAAAAAAATTAAAAAAATAATAAAAACAAAAAGGGAAAAAAAATTCAAAATAAAGAATAAATATTGACAAAAAATCTAGGAATATTATTAATAAAAATATAAATTGTTTAGGATTTTTATTTATTTATTTTTAATTATCAACCATTTACAATTATAATATTGTAAATTAAAATCTGATCATTAAACTAAATTTTGAATTTATATCCAATTTTGTAATATATATTTCTGAATATATAATTGAATAAAAAATAAATGATATTTTGTCAATTTTTTTTTTTTTATAAAAGATATTCAATTTAATAATTTTACTTTTTTTTTTTCAATAAAATTTAGCAAAATAAATTAAATTAACATTTTCTCATTATTTTTACTGCTGTTCTTTTGTTCTTGCTCTAATTTAATTTGTTTTTTTTCCACTTTCATTTTTATTTATTTTTAAAATTCAAAATAACATCCATTAGTTGATCCACGTTTTGCTCATTTTCGAGTAATAATCCAAATGCCAATTTATTAAAATTAATTTCATAATTTATTAATAAAAGAAATAAATTCATAAAATCGGTTTTTTTATAGAAATCAACTTCATCAAAAATTAGATTCAAATGTATTTTTGCCAATTCAACTTTTCTTTTCATTTCAGCCAACTCTCCACTAAGATGTAAAATTTTCCCATCATTTTTTTTTTTTATTTTTTCCGTATAATATAAATTTCCTGTATTTTGCAAATCTTTATGTAGGGACCTATTATTAAAACAAGAAAAGGTGAAAGTATAAATAGAAAGATTAACAATAAAAAAAGCGACAGAAAAACAAAAAAATAAATAAAAACGGGAAGATTAAAATTATAAAAGAATTTATTAAACTAAAATATAACTTCAAATATAGAAATTGTTGGTTTATTATTTTTTTGTTACATTAACAATAGTTTTTTCTTTAGGTATAATTCGAAAAGAATTTTAATTTATCTGTAAGAAAATTTAAATGTGTTTAACAAAATCCATATTTAATTTTCATAAAAATTCAATTTTTGAATTAGGGCTCCCTGAGGAAATTAATTCCCTCCCTTCAAAATAAAAAAAAAAAAAAAAAATTCAATTTTTTAAGATTCAATATTTTTTTTAATGAAGAAAAATACAATAAGCTATTTTTTATGATTTTTTCTCTAAATTACAAAAGATAACATGAGATTCTTGTAATGATAATAATTAGATTAAAAAAAAATATAAATTATTTATTTGTACTTTCATCTTTATAAAAATTTTTATTTAATCATTTTTTTTGGAAATCTAAAAAATTCCAACACCATCAAGTAATTGGGGAAAAAATCATATATTTCATTTGGATTGTGTATCAAATAAAGATTAAATATCAAGAATAATATTTTAACAGTGAAATTAAAATATAAGTATTTTTTGAATATCAAATATTTTTCCAAAACAAACAGTCAAGAATAAATTATTTGATAAATATTCTATTGTTAATTTTTGTTGTAATCTTGAGAAATTTCAAGATTAATAAAATTTTCAGAAAAAAAAAAATTAATTTTATTTGTCAATTGTTATTGGAAAACTATTTGAAATATTTAATTTAAGGAAATATTTATAGTGGGGAAAAATCGTTTTACATCATTTTTTATGGTGAATAATTGTAAAATTAAAAATAAAAATTGATTCAATAAATTGAAGAATCGAAACAATATGAAAATACCAACAAATAATAAGGTGATGAATTTGATATTACTATTAAATCTTGATTTATATTTCATTTTGAATAATTAATGTACTTTAGTATATAAATATATTTTGAACTATTTTTTTCACAATAAATATATTATACATGGTTTTGAATTTTTAGAAATTAAATGTAAAAAAAAAAAAAAATATGAAATCTAACAGAATAATAGTTAAAATTTGGGGTCATACTTCTTATAACGATTAAATAATTGAAAAGAGATAATTTTTGAGGTTAAAATGTATTATCAAAGTAAGGTATTTCCAAAAAAGTGGGGCATTTTTTTTTACACTTCATAAAAAATAATCTTTTTTAGTGATGGTAATCATTAATCAACTATACCAAATTAAGTTTAATATTTATACCGATTGAATCAACCTCTTATGTATATAATTCAAAGTATGTTAGTTGAAATATTCCCAAAAAATGAAAAAAAAAATAGCACTTTTTTTGGTTAAAGTAATGTACGACCAATTTCAATAAAAAACTGGAAATATGGTAAGGTTACAAATGATTTTTTAAACACTAAAATGCAGTTATATGTTTTTAATTATATTGTAAATTTTGTTGAGATTATACATGTTATGAAAATATTTTTTTCGATCAAAAAGAAAATAATAAACACCGATTTTCATCCATAAAAAAATATCCGATAAAATCGAAATCAGAAAATTTAATATATTTTATTTCTGCAATACAATACTAAGAAACAAATTGAATTATTATCAAGAATCTATAAATGGTGGTTAATGATTTTATATATTTAAATCCTATTTTGAAGAATGGGTTTAATAAATATATTTTAAAATAAATTTGCCCCATATTCTTGGAAATAGCTTATTAGCAATAAATTTGTGCTAATATTTTAAAATTGTGATTAATCCTAATTTTTCTCGCAAAATCATAAATTCCTTTTAATCCACAATATCATTAAAAAAAGGAGTCGGAAAAAAATGAAAAATTCTTTTTTTGAAATCACTTTACTTAAAATCCCTTGACTTTTACAAAACAAAATGTATTTTTCAAGGCTTTTCCCCATTAAAGGTGTTGTTAAGCGTTTGGAATGTTTGTAAATTGTCTTCAAATGTTTGAAAGTTTTGAAAAACAAAATCCTTTAGTAAAGACCTGGGATATTTTTTGTTGTAGAAAAAAAATTATTCTTTTAGTTTTTTTTATTCAAAAGTAAAATCTCCTCTGAATTTTATTATCAAACAAATAATCATCCATTCCAACAATGTACTTGAATACAAAGATAGATGTGTGTTTTTTTACAAAATGGATCTATTACCTTCACAAGTTAAATAATCAAAAAAAAGAAAAAGAGTAATTTTCATTCTTATTGGTGATCGATTAAAAAAAAAACCTGTAAACTATAGTGATGTTTCCTGTACATTGCAAAGATAAGATAAAAAGAATAAGAAGAAGAAATGAGTTTTCCAACAATCTTGATACAGCTGTTCCAAGGCTACCGTGAATTATTATATGAATCAAATTTTGATGTTGATATAGATTTTTCAAAAGTTGGATATGAGGATAAGAAAGCTCATATTGAAAAAAAAATTTCCTAAATGAACTTATTTCAAAGATTTTCTTGTAATAAGATCAAAAATATTTTCGATATTTCAATAGAAACTTTTAAGTGGCATCTCAACAGATTTTCCAGGTTTGAAGCAATTTAGGGATCTAAAAATTAATTTTTCTTGTATCAGAAAAAATTCTTGAATATCAGCTCATTTAGGAAATTTTTTTTTCAATATGAGCTTTCTTATCCTCATATCCAACTTTTGAAAAATCTATATCAACATCAAAATTTGATTCATATAATAATTCACGGTAGCCTTGGAAAGACTGTAATTAGTGATAGTGTGCCTAGGTAATTGAGAAATATTTTGAGAAGTTATCCATCTCCTTTAAACTTTCAGAGAATGAAGAAAATGATTTAAAGAAGTTCATTCTTAAAAGAATACATGAAAAGATGTTTATTTTAAAAGCCCTTTTGTTCAATACAATTTATAGCACCACTATAGACCGATAAACTATTAATTTACATTTAGTTATTATTATTGTTGAATCTAAAGGATGGGTAGATCTACTAACCAAATCAAAACAAAATACAATGAAAAATCTTGATTTAATCCTTGATTTAATTAAGTTTTTTTTTTTGTCGTTTTTAAAAAATTTTCTTTTTTTTTCAAGTATCTGTTTTTTTATCAAAAAAAAAAATTCCTTTTAAAAATATCTTTGGATTCGCCCAAAAATTCATCAACTATTGTATAGTGATTTAATTTTTATCACAATATTTTGACATTTATCATGATTTTTAGTCAATTATCGAGATTTAATAGAATATAGATTTTTGTATTTAATATCAAAATATTCTCGATTATCGAATTTTTTTAGTATTAATCGTGTTTTTTTCAACTGTAGCACGAATTTTTACAACTAGTTCCACTTTTAAGATACAAACTTTGAACAAAATTTAATAAACAAAAAAATTCCAGAACTAAGGAACAAATTTCGGATTCTAGTAAAATAATTTGTGTTAAAAAAAATTAGAAAAAAATGTGCATAAATTTGAGATTAATTAAGTGCATTAAATTTCGTTGAAAGTTTGTGCCTTAAAAGTGGAGCGGACTTTAAACTTTCTCATGGCTTGAAAAAGATATAGACAAATTCTCTATTTCTACACAAAGAAAAAATTATTATTACTATTACTACAGAATCATTTATCATTTATGTAAATTGTCTATGTAATTTTTGTTCGAAATTCGTAGTACATCAATTACAAATTCCAAAAACAAAATAAATATCAAATATAACAAGTGATGTAGATCTGAAAAATATAGCATCATTTTTTATATTTTTTCTAATATTTTTTCTTGAGAAAAATAACAAAAAAAAAATTATTCCCTTAAATGGTTGAATTAATATCAGATAATTAATAGCAAATAAACTTCAAAATCAAAGTTTTTAGCACACTAAAATTCAATTTTTGAAAAAAAAAAATGTTTTTAAATTAATTATATGAGAAACCATAATTAGAACCCCTTACCCATTGAACTGTTAACGATCATTTATTGTTTTAATATTCCTTTAAATAAAAAATAAATAATTATCAATTTAAATATTAAAAAATTGTGGAATTAAAAATTAGGAGTAAGTACAACTATAAAATGTATTGGTAAATTTATTGAAATTTCAATTAATAATTATTGAAATATTAAATTTTAGATACGATCAACATATTTTAGTTGAGTTTTTCAATTTAAAAGAACCCCTTGTGATTTAATATCAATATTTCAAAACAATTTTTTCAATTTGATATCAACAATTACGCAATTGGAAATAAGAAATTGTAAAAAAAAAAATAAAAAAATGATTTTAATAATATGAAAATCAAAATTTGATCAAAATCAAATGAAATTATAATCATATTTTTCTTTTAACCGTTTTAATTGTACCAAAAAAAAAAAAAAAAAAAATTGAATTTCAATTTATAAATATCGTAAGAAATCAAAATCGAAATCGAAATCGAAATAGAAATAGAAATAGAATTACTTACTCTAAATTTTTTATTGAATTTTTGAATTTCTTTGATTTTTCTGATTTTCCTGAATTAAGAGTTTTTATAAATGGTTTTTGTAAAAATTTAAAAATATTATCATGTGTTGTTTCAATTGTTGATAATAAGGAACCAAATTCTTTTAAATATTTATTAAAGTTTAAATTTTTTTTTCGTTGTATACTTTTTGTAATTTCATCCAAATTATTTTCCTTTTCTTGATTTGAATTATTGGTGTTATCATTATTTTGAGTTTCTTTTTCATCTTGTTTTTTTATGAGCATCATTTCCTTTTCAAGTTCATTGTCTTCTTCGTCAAATAATTCGCTTTCATCAGTTGCAAAAGTGAATAAAGCTTCTCCCAACATTTTACCAAAATATGTTGAATTAATACCTGTTTTAGAATAGGTTTCTGCAATTGCAATTAATTGCTTGATGATTGTATCAAATGAATTCTGTCGGTGAGTACAGAATCTTAAAAGTTTTGTATATGGATCTTTAATTTTCCCATACAATCTGGTTTCTTTGAATGGGACACCTTTAGCACTTGTTGTACTTCTCCCTTTAACTCCCTTAGGAATTTGCCATTTCATGACAGTTTTATCTTTCGAACAAGAGAGTATATGCTCTGATATTAAAACAATATCTTCAATGGAATCTTTATGACCCTTAAATAAATAATCCAATTTTCCATTTTTTAGATTGTATCCTTTTATAAAGTGGTCCCTGCCTGCGGCATATAAAAAATTATCGTGTATAACAAAATTGTTGACTAACCCTTTGTTACCTTCGAAATATTTATTAATTATTTCAGAATTTAAATTATAAATTCCAATTTTTCCATCCCAACATGCTTTATTAATAATTTATTTTAAAAAGTATTTATGATAATAAAAATATGTATTTATTAAAATTTCATTAATTTCGTATGAATTATCAGTTTTAATTTTTACTGATTCTCGTTGTTTTCGTTTTTTTTATTTTTTTTATTTAAAAATACAGTATTTAAGAAGGTGTTTTATTTTTGACATCTCGATCAGTATTTGCGTTGTTCTTGAGATACGTCAACTAATCAAGTTAGAAACATTTGAATGTATTGTCACTCTTTAAGGATAAAAAATTATATTATCTTATTAATAATGAAATTAGAGTTATCGTACTTTTTAACTGTATCAGTTCATCTTGTTTAAAATGTAAAAAAATAATTATAATAAGGGTTTAAAAGAATTGATATATTTTTATCATTTTTATTTTCGAATTTGCCATGATTTGTGTAAAAATTTTTTTGAAAAACTTTTGTTTATTTTATTTATAAAAAAAAATTGAACAAACTTATCTTTTATCTATTGGATTAATTAAAATAGTGTTAAAATTAGTAATGCCTTTTTAAGGCAACATATAAATTATATTAATTTTTTTTTTTTAAGCAATGGAATGTTAAATGAAACATATTATTAAATAATTTTTTTTTTTTATTTCTAAACAAAAATTTGTAAATTAGAGAAGTGCCTTAGAGTACCTATCTTTTTCAGAATTCAAAAGAATTGCGTAAAATCTAATATTTTTCTCAATTCTTTTGAATTCTATAAAATATAGGCACTCTACGTCACTCCTCGTTAGGTTTTCCAAAATTTTATCGATTAAAATATATATATATATATATAGACTGTCTACAGTACTCTACAGTACTTGACAGTACTTGGTAACACTTCCCGAATTTTTAAATTTTTGTTTAGAAATTTTAATAAAGAATCATAATTTTCAATAAAAACAAAATCATGCAACCTATGTAAAAAACATTTAAACCTAGAAATCATTGAAAATATCGATCATTTTTTATGGGACTTCCCATTCTATGGAAAAAATCGAACAATTTGGATTAACAAACTAATTCAAATTAACAAAAATAATAAGAATAATATTTTAGATATTATTCGTAACAAAGATTCATTATTTATTTTGTCATTGGTTAATGATAAAGAAAATTATTATTCTTTATTAAAATTTCTAAACAAAAATTTAGAAATTCGGGCTGTAAGAGGAAATTAATTTCCTCCCTTCAAAAAAATAAAAAAAAAAAAGAATCATAATTTTCTTTATCATTTACAATGAAAAAATAAATAATGATTCTTTATTTTGAATAATATCTTTGATATTATTCCTGTTGTTTTGTTTGATTTAAATTAATTCAAATAGTTTTTTTTTTATACTAAAACTATTTTACAATTAATTTAGTCAAGTAATCATTTGAGAAATCTCATTCCAAAATTATTAGACTTTTTTTTTTTTTTTAATTTTAAAAAAAAATTTTTAAAAAGAAAAATCACATTACTATAATGCCATACAAGATAATTAAGCCAAGAAAAAATATTTATTTATTATCAAAACCATGATTATTTAATTAATTTTTTCTCATTTTAGACTGGTTTGTAATTATTGGGGAAAATGTTTATTTTTGATTAGAAATAACATAAAACAAATAGTATACAAAGGTTTAATGAAAAGAAATTGAGCAATAACGTTTTATATTCTTTATTACATTTTCTGTTTTTAATGTGGTTAATAAAAATAAGTATTTATTTTATTTTTTATCTTATTCTTTGTAAAAAATTACAGACAATCATGATTAATTCCATTTGTCTACAATTAAAGAAACTTTTTTCAGATTTTTAAAGGATGGGTTTTCTCTTTTGGTCCATGGTTAAACTTTCGAAAAGATCTCTACTCTAAAACAGAGTATAATTTAATACTAAATCTTCCATAAACCAGTTTATTCCTTTTTTGTTTTACTTTTAAATCCAAATTCAAAAAATTTAACTTCTATCTAAAGTTCAATAAGGAAGATCCAAACTAAACCCAGACAAAATGTTCAATTTTAATCGGTTTTGTGGAGATCTTGTATTTTATTAATTACTGATTGTTTGAGTAAAATATTTGGGAATTCGAAATAAAAATTTATCATTTCTTCATTGGAAAAATACAGTACCACAAAATGTATCATTTAATTTATCGGGAAATATTGTCCTCTTTAAAATTGTAGGTCTTAAAAAATGAACAATAAAGAAGCCTAGTAAAGAAACAAATTTAAATTTCTTGTTACACCTTGCGAATGATTCATAAATTGCTGTGTTCAAAAAGAAAGAAAAAAAGAAAAAATTAAGGTTCAAACAAGCATATAAAGATTCGTGGTAAACTTTTAATTGGGTAATAGGGAATTGAAGTCCATTATAATTTCTGATACACTTCCCTGTTCTTATATCCCAAGCCTTAATTTGTCCATTTTTTAAACCCGTATAAATGATTCCAGAATCATGAATTATTGACGTTGTCCAAGACGAATAGCCAATAAAGGTAGTTTTGCATTTAGCTGTTTCTAAATCCCACTCAAGGACGGTGTTATCTGTTGAGGTTGAAAAGAGTGAATTGTTTACTTGCAATAAATTTTGGATTGAGCCTGTGTGATTTTCAAGCGTTTTAAGGCATTTTCTTGTTTTTAAATCAAAAATCCTATTTAAGACATACAAGAATAAAAAAGTAGAAAATATTTTCGAAGGGTTATTCAATTTAGAAATTTGTTTGAGAGAACTACAACCACCACAATCCTGTTTAACTTTTTCGTTTTTTTCTTAAAAATTCGAAAAATGGTACCAAATTTGAATAAGATCAATTTTGGTTCTTGTTGAGGGTTGTGGGGAGACTAATAATTGGTATCTTGAAAATAATAAGTGATAACAAATAAGAAAAAGTTTTCCGATTTAACACCATTAGCTAGCTTGTATTTTTCGAAGATTTTCACTTTTCATTTTGGAAAAATTTTGTTCTTCTCTTTGTTTTTTTTTTTTCAAGTTTGTAGTGCCAAAAAAATTGCCTCAAAAGGAAGTCAAAAAAAAGTATAAAAAGGATAATTCCAAACTTGATTGTGTTGTCGTCAGATCCAGAAATTAGTCTGTTGTTGTGAATTATGGCACAATTGACAGATCCTTGATGACCTTCAAAAATATTTACACATTGGTTCTTCTTAGTGTCCCATTCCCTGATTGTTCCATCAACAGAGCAGGAATAAAGCCGTTTCTCATGAATAAGAATTTCTGTGATTTGTGCTGTGTGTCCTCTGTAGGTACAAACCAAAGGGTTTGAAGATTTGGAAAGATCCCATTTATTAATTTCAAAATCATCCCCTCCTGAATATGCTAAATCACCAACAACAACTACTTTTGTGACAGCTGAAGTGTGTCCTGAACAAATTAAATTTGGCTTCAGAACCCCTATTTTGCGATTTTCTTCATTGGTCATTGTGAAACAATTGTAAGGAATTGAAGAATAAAAAATGAAATTCCTTTGATCTTGAAAATTCGTAAACTTGAATCAAACCTAGCACAAAAAATCTTGACCTCTCATTTGTGTTTGGTTAATTGTTGGTTTCAAGAAATTGTTTTCGTTCTTAATGGAATGTTTTATAATTTTTTTCTGATTTATTTTTAAAAATTGTGTTTTTGACTTTTTTCGATCAAAATTGGGACTTGTTTTGAAGTGCACATCAAAACATACAATTTTTTTATTATTTAACACTTTCTCCTTTCTTAAATTTTTTCAAAAAATCAAAAAGAGTTTTTGAAATTTATGAACTTATAAAACAATGTTTATTCCCATAACAAATGTTAACTTTTAAAACTTGTATTTGAAATACACAAAAAGTTTATCATTTTTCGACAAAACCTACATATTCAATGATCAAACGAACAGACAATTATGAACTACTAAATATTGTATTGGATTGTTTAGGTTCTATTATTAAAAAAGAAATTAGAAAAATAAAGTACAAATTGGAAAATTTATATCAAAAATAGACTAAATTTTTTTCAGAAAATTTATTATCAAAAAAACAGAGAAAATTTCGAAAAAAAAATGAGACAATTAATAAAAATTGTAAATTAATTGGATTCAGAATTTAAAATTTAATTCAAATATTATGGTGTAAACTTTCAAAATTTATTTGAACTTAGGTATAAATTTGGTTAGTGAATTGGATATTATCTTGGAATACGAAGAAAATATTTGTTCTGCTTTTATTTAAAACACAAGTTTTTTGTATGTATGTGTGTTTTGATTAATCAAAGTAATATAAAAACTATTTTTTAATTTAAAACTCAAGCTTTTTTTTTTTTTTTTCTTCTAGTTCCAGTACAAGAACTAATTAATTGTTCAAAAGTTTAAACCAAATATAAATTGGGTTTGAAGGTAAACTCGTTACAATTTTAAGTAAATTTTTAATTATTAATTGAATTTGTAGGTATTTTTTGAAATTTTAAATATTTTATATTTAACACTAAGGTATCATTATTTTACTAAAATAGTAAAAAAGATTAAAATATGTTATTGACAAAATTCTGTACTAACAAATTTTGTATCTACATGTATTAAAAAATTATGATCGTATCAGTAGACCAAGGAAAATTAATTTTTTACAATTACAGCATTTTTTGTTTCCCATTTTTTATGAAATTGAAAATTTTTAAATTCCTTTTATTTCTTACATTATAAGAATTTTATAATCCTATTATTGAATATTTTAATCACTAATACATTATTCATAGTCTTTATTGTTGGAATATTAACTTGAATATTTTTTTTTTTTTTTTAAAATTGTTTTGGGAAAACAAAAATAATCATTTTGATCATATTGTAAATTATACTATTATGCTAATAAGAGTAGTTCCAACCATTAAAGTTTTAAAGTCATAAAAAATATCCTGAGAAATACTGTTTTTTTTTTTTTTAGAATATGGAAATTGATTCTTTAAAATAAACTGTTATTAAAGATTTTTGTAATTCTTTATTGTGATCAAAAATATAAATTCAAAATAAGTTTTTTGGCTATGGTTGAAATTGTGGTCACAGTAATTGTTAATTAGACCAAAAGTTTTGTTAAAAAAAAAATTTCCCATTAGAAAAAAATATTTAACATAAAACAAAAAAAAAATATTATAAAATTTTCAAGAATTACACAATTTTTAACATAATAATAGGTTAATTTTTTTTTGAGTTTTATATTTGATATTTTGTGAATTTTGAATTTCAAAAAATAGACTCAAATTAATATATTTTTAAGATGAGATTAACTTATCCATTTCTATGGTAAAACTCCAATTCCAAAAAAAAAAAAAAAAAAAAAAATAAGATTTCAACAAGATTATATACATATTTTTTCAACAATACTGATTTTCTAAAATGTTTTTTTTTTTTTCAGTAAAATCACTAGGACGAAAAATAAACATTGTAAATTTAAAAAATACTTTGATTATCAGCATTTAATATCAATTAAAGACTAAATATCCAGTTGTGTTTGATTGATCTCCAACAATCAACAATGGAAAATAAGTATATTTTTTTAAAAAATCTGCAAAGATCAACTTATAATTTCAAAATTAAATATTTGTAGATTATAATTTTGAAATAATTTTTGTTAGTTATGAAGCTTAATATTATAGAACTTCCTCCAAATTGAATAATAATTTCATACAAATATTTGGATAATTGATTTAAAAAATAATAATTTCCCAGGGGTGTGGTAAAAGATTAAATCATCTACAATTGTTCTACAATGTTATGTTTATGGTAGTTTTTTTAAAAGAAAATATGAATAAATTAATCAAAAAGTGTATTTGCTGTAATTTAAACATAACAAGTTGCTACAATTTATAATATTTTGATTAAAAAAAAGATAATTTTCTTTGAAGACATGTATTTTTTTTTATTTTTTTTCTAATAATTTGAAAAATAATAAAATCAAAGTAATTAGATACATCGATTAATATGAGAAAGGATTTATAATGGCCATTTTCATTATTTGATTTTATTTAATCTAAATATTTGTATAGATTTCAACAGATCTATAAGAGTTTCCATTTGCTTTCAAAGCATAAATTGTAATTTATGGATAAATTCCCAACTAGGATCAATTAGTTTATATAACACTTTAATAATAATCTTGATATACTTCAATTAATTAAACTCTGCCAAAAGTTGAAACAAGGTCTTCATTCCCTCCCTTTTATTAATACAGTTAGTTCCACTTTTAATATACAAACTTTTTAAAAAAAAATTTAGACACAAAAAAATTCCAAATTAAGACACAATTTATGATCCAAGTAAAAGAGTTTGTGTAAAAAAAATCCAAAAAAGGTTTTTGTATTTGAGATTATTTTTTGTCTTAAATTTCATAGAAAGTTTGTGTCTTCAAGGTGGAACTGGCTCTATATTAAAATAATATTTTTTCTTTGGTTATTTTAATTACATACTCTTTAATTTTATACATAATTGGTGTATTTTTAATTCAAATCCTAAATTGTGAAAACTTTTTTATTACTTTTTTTCAATTATTAAATTAATTAAATATTTTTATTTTAACAAATTGTAAAATTAAAAAAAAAATATTTGAATAATATTTTATTTTATTTTTTTTTTTTATTGGGGAGGAAGTGTAGATTACACTCTAAGTGCCCTTTTACTTAAATTCCCTTTCAGAAATTTAAGCGTAAAATCATAGATTTCACGATTATTAATTAACGAAAATAATTTTAAGCCATCATAATTTAAAATTATATCATTAAAATTTAATTCTTTTAACTTTTTCAGAAAAATTAATCTATCTTTTTTATAGGAAGGAAATACCCATAAAAAGTGATCAATATTTTCTATTATTTCCTTCTGTTCATATTTTAAACATAAAGGACAAAATTTATGTGAATTTTTATTTATTACACAATAATATCTATTTAAGCAGTTGGTAAATGTTCTGAATTTTAGAATTGTTGAACTTGATGGATAACTTAAATATCTTTGATTAATAAATAAATTTTTTTTGGTTTTTAATTATTGCGAAATATTTTTGTACCTTCCAACTGGTAGAATTCAACAACTCATTATAATTATAATTATAAATTTCCAATATTTTATTTTATTGTAGAAATTTTATTGAAGAATTATTGGACTTTGAAAATTGTTTTTTAAAATTAATAAAAGAATGATTTAAAAAATATAATTTTTACGATGTTATTTAAATTATAAATGGGTCAAAATTTTCCCTTCATTTTCAATTCCATCTTTCAAATAGTAACAACAAATTACAACCTACTTCTTTTAAAACTCAATTTGGTATATAAAAATCTGGAAAAAAAAATGAAAATTTTTCCCTTTTTATAATTACTATACTATTATTTATTTTACTAGTAATTTTTTTTTTAAAATCATTAAATTATCTTCTAGGTATCTCAACCAATTATAGAAAATTTTTTTACTATTTTTATTTCTACATTTGTTGATTATGAAAGTTTTTAAAAAATAGAATTTTTAATGAACCATCATACTGTTCCGTGTAATATAACAAGATCATATTTTTCATTCATATTTCAAAAAAAAAAAAAAATATTAAATCCAGTCATTAAAATACCCTGTTCTAAAAAGGAAATTAATAATTAAATCTTCTTTAAAGAATTATAAAAGTGAAATGTTACTTGATTTTAAATTTTTTTTTTGGAAAGCTTTATCAAAATTTTGTTCCCTTTATTTTGCAACAAATATTAGAGAGACAAACCTAAAGATATTTTTTTAACTTGTAATTTTTTACAGTTAAGTGAAAAATAAAAAGAATAGAAATTTCATTAGGCTTTCCAAAAAAAATCATATACCAATAATTGAAAAATATCATCAAAGACTCATAATTCTCAAATGGTAATGAATAATTAGGTAGATTTTCAGAATTAAAAAATAAAATTGTTCCATGATTTAAAAATATAATTTTTTGGAAAGCTTTATGAAAATTTTGTTCCCTTATTTAGTAACAATTGGTATTTTGGAACTTTGAAGCAGATTAGGTTTCTCAACCTATAAATTTGTCACGAAATACAGCTTTTTTTCAGAAATTCTTTGAAAATCTATACTTTATTTACTAAAACAAGTATCATTTTAATTGAATGGATTACCAAATAGTTCTACTATAAGAATAGAATTTGTAGAGATATTTAAACCGTAAACTACAAATCAGATTTACTTTCCATAGCTACACATTCTCTATTTATACTTCTCCGTACTAATTACTTGTCCCTTAAATATTTATTAAATTATTTTATTTTGGTACAATTATGTAGACCAGAAAGAAAATGTTAAAAACAAAAGACAAAAAGAGGCGAATTAAAAATAGGGTGTAAAAAAACTGTATTTCTTCAAAACAATATTCAAAAAAGTAAAAAATCATTTTTTTTGTTTGTCTTTGTTAATTTTTTAAATTTTTTGTTTTTTCAAAAAAAAAAAAAAAAATGTCCTTTCTTGCTTTAAAAGAATACAAGCCAATTGTAATTCACCCATCTGCAGTTTTTGGGATTTTAGAACACTTTGCACGAAGAACAGACAAACGTGTTGTTGGGGCATTGCTTGGTGTTGTTAAAAAAATGGTAGTCAACGGAAAAAGATGCGAGGTCTTTGAAATCAATTCCACAGTCCCAATCCCCTTTGCAAAAGGATCTGAAAAAAAAAGTAAAGAAAAAGAAAAAGAAAAAGAAAAAGAATTTGACGATGAAATCGAAAATGACGACGAAGACAAAAAATTACTAAAAGAAGAAGAAGAAAATACGCTTGACTTAGAATTTTTAGGCAAGCTAGGGAAAATTATGCCTTACGACAACAAAGACGACATCTTGGGATGGTATGCCACTGGCGACAAGCCACAATTTCTTCGCGAGTTTATCACCCGAAAGGTCACCAACAACCAAAACCCAATCCATTTATTAACAAAGCTCGACTTGCAGTCTGTCAACGAAAAGGTCAAACTCGAGGCGTACCTCGTTCAACCGATCATCATCGAGCGCAAATTGTATAGCTGCAGCTGGAAACGTTTAGAATTACACCACTCGTCCAGGCCATATGAAAGCAAATGCTTAATGGAGCTCAGGTTTGACCACACAAACGACAAATTTACCGACAACACCCAAATTGCGATTTATCTTTTACATGAGCTGTTAAACATGATCTCGATACTCAAGGAACGAATCAAAAAAATTTCCAGTGGCGAAACAAATATTGACCAAAGAAATATCTCCTATGTTGTCACACTCAAAGAGTCCCTCAAGGAATTGTTCCAAAACGAAGACATTTTCCTAAACAAAAATAAAGGTATCAAATCATTTTCAAGCGACCTTCGAGACATTTTGATGATTAAACATTTATTAGACCAAACAAAAAATCAAATCGAGATCTCCGATAACATCGAAAGACTTTAAATGTTTTTTACGTCAGTTTGTTTATTCTTTCGGTTTGTATTTACATAAAATACTCTTTTATTTTTTAATTTAGACTTTTCATTTAGCAACGATTCATTAAGGAATTATTATTAAAAAATTTTGGTCTCTTTTGTGTGATTGTGAAAATTTCAAAAAAAAATAAATTCCAAACAAGATTAATATTTTATTTCTTATTTCGAATTTTGATTTATATTCATTTGTTATCAAAGTTTTTGAAATTTTTATTTTTATTCATTATCCGATTAAAAAGGTTGCGAGGGTATTAATAATATAGTTAATATTCTGGAAATCTAAAATTAACAGTCATAAAAAGAGTTTTATTTATTTATTATGAGATAAATGTATTCAAAAATAATTCTTTTTTTGATTCCATGGAATCAAATGATTTTTTTTTATTTCAATGATTAATCTCAACTTATTTCATGTTTACATTCTTTTTCATAGAATTACATCATTCTCAAAATTTAATAATTAATTATTTTTTTGTTTCTTTTTGAATTGTTTCAAAATAAAATCTCTCAAATAATTATATAATATTGAAGGCCATATTTTGAAAAATGATTCGTCTGGATCTCTTTTTTGTTTTTTTGATTAACTGTTGAGAGAAAAATGTTGGACACAGAAAAATAGTTGGACACCATTTTTAATTGGGAACATCACTGAAATTGAAAATCAAATCCAATTGATAACTTGGCGACTGTAATATAAATCCAGGTTTAAATGTGTTGAAAGTTCATTAATCTGTGGTGTGTGTAGAATACTCATTTGAATGGTTGAAAACTAAAGTAGATCATGCTATTTTAACCAAAATCCCAAGTTTTAGTAAAGTTTATTATTAATTCTGAAAATGGTAATTTTTAAACTTGCTTTAGAGTATAAGAGATAAGGTTTTGAAAAAGTAGAATTACATTAATCCTTATTCTAACAAGTAGATTGTTGTTATTTTCTTGAGTTATTTCACAAACGAAAGGAATTAATAAATCATTTTCAGCAATGTTCCGAATTAAAATTTCTGTTCAACTATTTTTCTGTGTCCAACATTTTCCTCTCAACAGTAATTAGAATATAAAGAAATAAAAGATTTTAAAAATATTATGATATTTCTTCAAATGAAAAGTGAAATACAAAAAAGATCAACAAAAGCATTTGAAAAAAAGTAAAAAGAATTTGCTTCAAAATTGGTTTTTAATCGATCGTGTTCTAAGTAATTGTTATCGAAAACATGTAATATTTTTTTTTTATATTAAAACAGGATTAGTTTTTTGGTAAAAGGAAATAAAAAATCACAAAAAACGGTAATTTATTTGAAATTTTAAATCGATTTTAAAATTAAATTTAACCAATTCAGAACTTGAGTAATGAGGATAATAGCAACTTATTGTTTTTGATTTTTAGCTCAACAATTTATTTTTTCCAAATGATTTTTTGTTTTGATAGATAATAAAAAATAGTATTTGGTAGTCTTTCATTTTTTTTACAATTGGCTTAACTTTTAAAATAATTCTTTTTACTTTTTTATTTTTATAAATTTTATTGATTTTAAGACGAATTTTCAACTGTTCTAAAACAATTAATAAACTAAAAGTTTTTTTTTTATTGAAATTTAAAAGAGAAATTATACCAAAAAATAAAAAAAAAAAAGAAAAAGATTTGTTTAACTCATTTTCAATTCTTAATATATGAATTTGATTCCATTCATTTATTTTCCCATAAGAGAAAAATGAAAAGATCAAAAAAGAGAAAAAGAAAAAATGAAATATAATTTGACAAAATTGGGATGGAAAAATAATAAAACCAAAATAAGCAAGAAAAATTTTATTCCAGTTATTTTTTTATTGTAAGTAACTATACAATTTTAATTTATCAAAATTTTCTTTGTTAGATAATTTTTTATCAATTCTGAATCTAATCATCCTTTTATAACAATTCAAATTAAAAATTTTATTTCTAAGGTATTGGTATATTTGGGATTCTAAGGGATATAAACCCCATTCCAAAAATTTGTACACATCCAAAATCAAAAATAGGAAAAATAAAACTCAATCTATGACATTTCCATAAACGTAATAAAAAATCACATTTAAGTTACACAGTATTATTTTTTTTTTATAAGTAATCATTTTTATCCAAATAAATGAAAAAAAATATAAAAGGAAAATCAAAATTGATGTGTCAAAAATGATGAAAGCTAGAAAAAAAATGTTTTGGTAAATTTGCTTAAAACTTCACCAACAATTGTTGATCGATCAAATGATAAGATACCGTCTATCAATTGTATGTTATTTTTCTTTTTAACAAACTCAACACTAACCTTCTATAAACCATCAAAAAAAAAAAATCCCAGATCTAACAAAACAGATTACGTAACTTGGAAAAAAGGAAATTAAAACAAAACAAAAAAGGCAAAAAATGAAATAGTTTGTAAAATCAAATTTATTTCCAAATTGAAATTAAAGTCTAGTATCGTAATTCTTTCCACCATTTAAACCATACCAAAATTAGTGGAATTTATTTTATATAAATATATATATTTATATAATATTTTGCAAGAATATCTAAAAAATTGATTTTGTAAAAAGAGGTCTTCATAAACTAATTTTTAAAATAATAATATTACTCTCAAAAAAAAAAAAAAAAAATGATTATTTTGAGAAAAAAACTGTTTTTGCCAAAAATCTCCTAATATTTAATATTTCTTGGATAATTTGTTTCAAAAAGAATTTTTTTTTAAAAAAATATAATTTTAGTTTTGTCAAAAATTTATAATTAAGGTTTGTTTCACTATTTTTCGAACTGTAATCAAAAATATAATTAATTTTAAAGTGGTTATATTTTCGATTAATGATATTTTTGACATACTATTTATCTTGTTGTTGGTTAATGATAAAGATAATTATGATTCTTGATTAAAAATTCTTAACAAAAATTAAGATATTAGTGGAATGCAGTCAATTCCAAAGGCTTTCCAGAATTTAAAAGAATTAAGTAAAATCTTTGATTTTTCCACAATTCTTTTAAATTAAAAAAAAAGTCTTTAGGTTTTCTTGATTTTAAAAGAAATGATTAAAATCTTTGATTTTTCTTCATATTTTTGAATTATGGAAAAGCTAATGGCAGTTTTCTTGAGGTTTTCTATTTTATTTGTGAAGTGTTCTAGGTTTTTTTGAGGTTTTTTTATTTATTTGTGAAGTGTTCTAGGTTTTTTTTTACTTTTTGAAATAAACAGAAAATTTTAATAAATTTTCCGTTTATTTCAAAAAGTAAAAAAAACCTAATGAAAATCTATTGATTTTCCAAATAAATAGAAAAACTCAAAAAAACCTAACGAAAATCTATTGATTTTACAAATAAACAGAGTGCCCAAGAAAGTCGAACTACACTTTTCCATAATTCAAAAGAATTGAATAAAATCAAAGATTTTAATCATTTCTTTTAAAATCAAGAAAACGTAACGACTTTTTTTTTAATTTAAAAGAATTGTGGAAAAATCAAAGATTTTACTTAATTCTTTTAAATTCTGGAAATCCTAAGGGATGCAATTGGAAATTAATTTCCTTCCTTCAAAATAAAAATAAAAATAAAAAATTAATGATATTTTAAAAATTGATCATTATACTGTTGAATTTGTTAACCAAGTTAATAATAAATATCAAAAAAAGGAAGGTGGTTACGAATTCAAAGAATCATATAATCCAAAATCACGATAAAAAAACATAAAAAAAAAAAAAATCAAAATTTCAAAACCAAAATAAAAAACAAAAGCTCAAAATATAAAAAAAACTTTAATCTATTCAAATTAATATTTCATTAATTCCCCGAGATAAATTTTCCTATCTGATCCAGCAGAAGCAATTATTGGTTCTTTTGGGTGGAAGGCAACTGAATTTACTGATGCTGTATGGCCAGGCAATTTGTAAAGAATTTTTTGTTCTTCTACATCGAAAACATAGAGAAACCGATCACCAGAGCCTGAAGCAACCCAATTACCCTTACTATTCCATTGGCATTTTATAAGATTTTGCTCTATTGTTGGCCGTAAACAATTAAATGAATGGTGGCACTTTCTTGATTCGCTTTGGCGCTCTTCTAATTCTTCTTGAATTGAATTAAGGCTTGTTGGTTCATTTTTCAATTCTTCCCCGCCCACAGAATAAAAAGGCCGAATGTCCCAAATTTTGAGACTGCCGTCCATTGAAACTGATGCAAGAGAATTTTCCTCTGGGTTTATGTCAATCCCGGTCACAGAATCTGTGTGCCCCTCAAGTATAAATTCTAATTTAAGTTGAGAAAAATCATAGACCTTCACAACATTATCAAGTCCTGCAAAGTAAAGGTTCTTTGGGTTTGAAGAGAGAGCACATGTAAAAACAGGATATTTCTGTTTCACTGTTTTGATTGCTTTAGGCTCGCGGTAGTCCCATATCTTGACAGTGCAATCGTCCGAGCATGATACAAAGATATCATTCGAAATTTTCAAATGAGATACACAATTGACATACGAGTGGTGCTGTGTTAGATGCCTGATTGGCTTTAAGGTTTCCAAATCCCAGACATTGATCGTTTTATCAGCTGAGCATGAAACAAGTGTACTATTTGATGTAAGAAAAGGAATTGAAAATATCATAAAATGTGAGAGTTTGTTTTAAAATTTTTCCATAAACCGAGTTAAGGGGTTAGCTCCAACCACGGAGAAGGCTATGATCAACGCATGTTACTATTGAAGGTAAACCAGATTAATGACCCATGGTTCAAACATCTCTATAAAAATTCTATTAGTATAATAGTATTATTTGTTGATCTCATCAATAAAAAAGGATCTTTGTATTAGTAAAAAACCCAACAATTTGAGAATAAAAACTGCATTTCAAAAAAACTTTAAAGGTTGAATTATCAATATTCAGACTCCAAAGATTGAAAAATATCTTTCTTAAATTTATCTGGGAATGTAGATTAGTTTTTAAAAAATTCGTTTTATTTTTAAAAAATTAAATCCTTATAGAAGAGATTATTTTTACAAATTATTTTTGAAATATTAGAAGTATATTGAAAATACAACTAGTTTCATTCGAAGGAAACTAAGGCAAACAATATTTTGGTTTTTATGTTGATAATTATTGAGTTAAAGCCCTAGTACCAGGATAAAAGCAAAAAATGTACATTTTTTTTTGTATTTTTTTTTTTATTGAGGAGGAAGTGTAAATTACACTCTAAGTATCCTTACTATTGAGAGAAAAATGTTGGACACAGAAAAATAGTTGGACACCATTTTTAATTCGGAACATTCGAAAAATTGAAAATCAAATCCTATTGATAACTAGGTGAATTTTATATAAATCCAGGTTTAAATGTGTTGAAAGTTCATTAATCTGTGGTGTGTGTAGAATACTCATTTGAATGGTTGGAAACTAAAGTAGATCATGCTATTTTAACAAAAATCCAAGTTGTAGTAAAGTTTACTATTAATTCTGAAAATGGTAATTTTTAAACTTGCTTTAGAGTATAAGAGATAAGGTTTTGAAAAAGTAGAATTACATTAATCCTTATTCTAATAAGTAGATTGTTGTTATTTTCTTTAGTTATTTCACAAACGAATGAAATTAAAAATCATTTTCAGCAATGTTCCCAATTAAAATTGCTGTCCAACTGTTTTTCTCTGTCCAACATTTTTCTCTCATCAGTTAGACTTAAATTACCTTTCAGAAATTTAAGTAGTAAAATCATAGATTTTACGATTATTAATTAACGAAAATAATTTTAAGCTATCATAATTTAAAATTATTTCATTAAAATTTAATTCTTTTAACTTTTTCAGAAAAATTAATCTATCTTTTTCATAGGAAGGACATACCCATAAAAAGTGATCAATATTTTCTATTATTTCCTTCTGTTCATATTTTAAACATAAAGGACAAAATCTGTTTGAATTTTTATTTATTACATAATAATATCTGTTTAAGCAGTTGGTAAATGTTCTGAATTTTAGAATTGTTGAGCTTGATGGATTACTTAAATATCTTTGATTAATAAATAATTTTTTTTGCGAAATATTTTTGTCAAGTGCCGTCAAGTGCCTAGGTTTTCTTTAGGTTTTCTGTTTTATTCGTGAAGTGTTCTAGGTTTTCCAAATAAATAGAAAACTCAAAAAAATCCAACGAAAATCTATTCATTTTCTAAATAAAATAGAAACCTAACGAAAATCGATAGATTTTCCGAATAAAATAGAAAACCTCAAATAAATCTAGAACACTTCACAGAATAAAACAGAAAACTCAAGAAAACCTAACGGCGCCTTTTTTTAATTTTAGAAATAAATAGAAAATTTAAGAAATATTCTTTTAATTTCTAAAATTAAAAAAAAGCTAACGACAGTTTTCCAGAATTCAAAAGAATTGGGAAAAATCAAAGATTTTAATCAATTCTTTTAAATTTTGGAAAACCTAACGACACTTCCAACTGGTAGAATTCAACAACTCATTATATTTATATTTATAAATTTCTTTTTTAAGAAGCCTGAAACTCTCCGACTTCCAATTAATTTTATTGTTTATTCGTTGATTAAATTTGATTAATTTTTTCAGATAGGGAAGAAGAGTTAGATTTTTTAATTTATTTTTGAATTTGAATTTTTTTTTATTTATTGATATTACAAAATTTTCGAATTTAAATTCTGTTTTATAAATAAGAACTGGTGTGTTTATGTTTATTTTGCATATTTCAGTAATACATGTATTAATCCAAGAGTTTAAATAGTTTAGGGTTGTTATTTTATAATTATATATCTCTAATCCATATATTAATTGACTTAATATAAAAGAATTAAATAATCTAATTTTTAAATTGTTTGTTATTAAATTATTATTGAATAATTGTTTAGATTTGTTATAAGTTTCTTTTGCCTTTTTCAGATTATACTTAGTATACGGGGATAATGTTTTTTTTAAAGAATTTGTTTTAATGAATATAGACAGCTAAATTCGATTAGAATATTGTTAAAACTAGCCCCGATTCACTATTTGAGTTCAACAAACCCCCATAATCTTTTACTTAAAATCGAAAAAAAATAAAAAAATTTTCAACGTTTTCTTATTTTGTAGTTACTAAAATCAAAACCATTTCAAGATCTGTCAATAAGGGTTTGAGTTTGCTGGTTTTTCTTCCAAAATTCGAATAAATAACGAAAACAATTTTATTTCTTTTTAAAAATTGAAATTTCATTAAAATTTTTTTCTTGAAAAAATACAACTCCTGTTTTTTTGTACCGAGTGTAAAACACTCCACCAAAACAAAACAATTTTTAAACCAAAACTTAAATTAAACTATTCTTTCCATGTGTTGAGAAAATAAATTGCTCTTTTTTGATCTTTTCTTCAACTAAAAAAAGATAAAATATAATTACTACCAAACATTCAAGCTACAAACAGTTTTATTCCTGATGTGCATTTGTAAATTTTTGAAATCCATTTTGTAATAAATAATCTCAAAAAGTAAATCTCATGAATGAAAATGTGTACCAAATCCCCGATGTCTATTATGGATTTAATTTTTTAATAAAAAATTTCACTTCAAAAATAGGAATTAAACACGATTTTCCAGTCTTACTCTTCCCTAAATTCCGTTTTATACTTTAGAATTCGAAATTGAAATGGTTCTTTTCCAAAAAATTATTCCAAAAAAATAAAATACCATCTTATTTTTCGAACAATTGTAGTATTTCAAGACGTTTAGTTTTTTATTACAAATCTATTTTATATCAATCTCTTATGATCAAAAAACCGAGTATCTAAACTTTTTTAACCATTTTAAATTCACCTTTCAATAATTAACTCTTCATTCAATTCCAAATTAATAGATTTTTAATTATGTTTCCAAAATAACAAAAAATGTTTCAGTTTTTTCTCTTTGAATTTTTTTCTTTATTAGTTTATTGATCAACAATTCCTATTCAATTTTGAATAATAATATAAGAGAGAATATTATTTTTGGGACCCATTACTGGAAATTAGAAAAAATAAAAAATACCGAAATTGTAGCGAAAGACATATACTAAATGTGATATTTTTTCCAAATAAATTCCCAAATATTTAATCTTTGATAAATCTTGAGTAATTTCTGTTTTGTCTTTATTACTGATAATTCTAATAAATGGTTGAAAATTTTTACTTGATTTTCCTTTTTGAAATTATTATACTCAAGCTTTGAATCGAGCATTTTATGAAGTCAATGTTGAAGAAACTCTGTAAAATTAGTTGTTTTTCAAAATATTCTTTGTCCTGGACTGATTGATAAGAAATAGTTTGAAGATTTATAAAAATGGAAAATGAACTAAAAATTTTTTGAAAATTATTAGAATTTATCAGTAGGTTTTAATCCAAATTGGATAATAATTTCATATATTAAAATTAATTTTCCATTTATTTGATTTATATTACCTTTTATGATTAAAATTAAATCATCTGCAAACATTTGACAGAAAAATGTATATTTTTTGCTTTTATACCGGTATTAGGGCTTTACAGATAGAAATATCAATACAAAAAATATTTACTTTTGGGATCAAAATATTAATTTTTAAATATTGTTTTTAAAACTTTCACTGTTATTTTGAGTTTCTTTCTCAGGATTTTTAAAATAATTAACAATATTTTTACCAAAATTACATTTTTTAAAATATTGAAATCTTTTTCAAAATGTCTAAATAAAAATTTAGGAATTCGGGAAAACAAGAGGAATTAAAAACTCCCCGCTTAAACAATAAAGAATAAAAAAAAATGACAATTTTTAATTGGGATCTTGGACAAAAAATCTAATAATTTATGGTGCAATAAACTGGTATTTGAATATAAAATAGGAAAAATTTTTCACTTCATTTTCAATTCCTTTTCCAAATTGAGCTCTCAAAGAAGTAGGTTTCCATTTGGGAACTCTATTTTTATAAAACAAAAATCTAGAAAATGAAGTAAAAAATTTTTTCCATTTAGAATTCAAATACCAGTATTTGTAATAGATTTTTTAGAGTCACAGAAACAAGTGTACATTTTAATTCTCAATCACGAATGTCATTCACTATCAATTTAACCATGCTTTGTTTTAGACAATTCTATGGTGAAACTAATCCCTTATGAATTACAATTAGCGAAAAATTTTCAGAAAAGGTAAAAAAAAAAGAAAGGTATTTTCACAAAGTGTATAAATATACCCTGAAAAGAGGTTCAATAAAAGTTTGTCAATGTTTTGTCGGGCTTTTTGTACTCTTTTTTGTAAAACACTTTTAATTTAAAATGGCTAGTATTATTTGTTTTGGGTGTCCAAATAAACAATCCAATCAATTAATAAAAAAGAAAAAGAAAAAGAAAGAAATGAATAGATCATACTCTCCATTTGGCGAATACGAAAGCCCCAAAACAGCGTTTTTATGTCTAACTGACCCTAGGTGTAAACACTCATTTTGTGCTTCCCAAAAAAAGATTGTACCGTCCTTGCTGGCACTTGCTAACATTTCTCCATTGGGATTGAATTTCAGATCATATATTTCGCCTGCTTGTCCCTGTAAGACCATTATTGGGGACAAAAGTGATGAAGTTCGTTTTAAACGCTGATCAAGAATGAGTTGCTTTGATGTTTTGATTTGATCTTTTATGTTAATAAGCGCCATAATAACGAAAGAAATAAAAATCCAAAAAATGATAATCTTCAATAGCTATTTCGAATTATTTGATTAAGGTCGAACAATTGAAATTTCAGAGAAACTGTAGCAAGTTAGCAAATTATTGTCGGAGGTAATAAGGTATTGCGTTTGTCTTGATTTTTGTTTTTTCATGAGATATTTTTTCAAGATAGGAATTGTAAAAAGTCTTGTAATTTACTTTTATTTTGGTAAATTTAGAATTTTATTAAGCGGGTAACAACATTTTACCATTCGTAGTTAACTCAGTACCTGAAAAATTGAATTCAATACAAAAATATTCCTTTCACTAATCATATTTTTTGTTTGAATAAATATTTGGGTCAGTTGTAGACTAGAATTATATATTTACTAACCAATTCCAGAATGGAATTCACTAAATAATTAAAAAAATTTAAACCAGAAAAACATCTAAAAAAGCTTTAATTATTGATCTTGGTAATCTTTTGATACAGTTACATCTTCTTTACTCAGTGTTTTTTTTTGTTTTATTTGTTGAAAAACATTTTTTCTATTGATATTTTGAGGAACATAACCTTTCTATTTTAAAATAATTTTCCAAAATGTATATAAAATCCTTTTTTCATTTCATTCATCCAATTCTCATTTTGAAAAAATAAAATAGATATTTTTCAAATTACAATAAAGTAAAATTGACTTATTAGATGAATTTGTTTGATTATCTAAGAATTTATTAAAAAGTTGATTGAAAAAACTCAAATAATTAGAAATGTTATTTTGACTTTTTTTTTATTTCTTTTTTTTTTTTTTGAGTTGAATCTTTTTTTTCTTGTTTTTTTTTATAAAGAATCCAATATTTTTCTTTAAATATTTTGCAACAATATCTTTGTTTAAGCTCATTTTGATACACTTATTTGAAAAGAAATTTTTAAAAAGGAGTTTAATGTTTTAATACTAAATATTAATGATGTGGAGAGAAAGTTAAGGTAACTTTGTTTTTAAATTCTACCAGATTATGAGGATAGAAAAGAAAAAAAATCTTCGAAAATATATTTTTAACAGAAATATTTTTTGAAATTGTAATTTATAATAATTTATTTGGAAAGATGATCTTTCTTGTTTAATAATAATATAAAAAATGAAATATTGTTTAATGTAAGTAGAAAAAAAAGATTTTTGGTTTATTTTTTGATTACTTTCATCAACCAAAGAACAATTTTTCATATTCGCGAACATAAATCAATATAACTATTGTTTTTTTTTAAAGGATATCTTTATAAAAAATGAAAATTTAAAATATCAGTTCGATTTATTGATATTATTTAAGAAAATAAGCTAGCTTGATATTTTCCATTAAATTTTAAAAACTGGTGTTACTTAAGAAATATTTTTTCTATAATTTTCTTATAGGAAAAAATTGAAAAATTGCAAAATATACTTATTCCCGCAAATAATTTTTCAAAAAATAAAAATAAACAACGTATATAAATGCTTTTTGCAAACTATTTTCAAGTCAAAGGTGTTCAATTTTAATGGAAAAATTACCTGTATTAAAAGTAGAAGATTTAAATGGAAATTTAATAAAATAAAATCTATTTTCAAAAAACAAATTCTATTAATCATTTTTTTACATACAGTCAGTTACATTTTTAAGGCACAAACTTTCAACGAAATTTAAGGCACAAAAAAAAAACTCAAATTAAAGCACAAAATTCAAATTCTAGTAAAATAATTTGTAAAAAAAAAATTCCAAATTTTGTGCTTTAATTTGAGATTTTTTTTGTATCTTAAATTTCGTAGAAAGTTTATGCCTTAAAAGTGAAACTGACTGTATTAATTTTTCAATACATAATTCAATTTTTTTACAATTTTTGTTTTTCATTACAAGATATCTACTTCGTATCGTAAAAACGAGTTATTCTAATGATATTGGAAGTGCGAAAATAATTTTCGAAAATTTTTATTGATTTTTATTCGAAATTTCTTTGATCTTGAATTATCCATCAAAAGGAATATTATAGTTTTCTTTAATTAAGAAAAACAAATTTGGATTTTCAATTTTTAAGAAAATTTAGATAGATTTTTTAGATTGATTTAAAAAGATATATCAAATATCATCTGATTTGTATTATTCTAATTATTTGATATTCATTCTTCAAAAATTCACTCTTGGAAATAATTGATATTATGAAATTTTTTTTGTGGAACTTTGACAGAAATAAAGTTTACTCCCTAACTGAGTTTTTTATTATATAAAAATTGGTAATTTTTCCAAATTTAAATCTTATATCAAACTTTTTTTAATAAAAAAATCACATTTGATTTCAAAAAAAAACCTTAAATTAATCAATTAAATCCACCAAAATAACTTTAATATTTATTTCTACAGAATAAATTCACGAATCTTAAAAGTTTAAAATTTTATGAATCCTGGAAAAAAATTTAAAAAATCATTTTTTTACATTAATTTATCCTTTTTTTTCAAAAAAATAAAGAAAACTAAAGAAGAATATGAATTATTTTAAAGTTTTATTTAAAAATTTGAATTTGGTTTCATTTATTCAAGATATTTTTTTTTTCTAAACAAATGTAATCTAGAGTTCACTTTATTTTGAATACTAAAAAAAAAATAATAAATAAAAATAAACAATAATAAAATTCATAAAATTTAAAAATAATATCAATATTTATCTGAGAATCAAATATTCTTTGATATTTTGATAGTATATATATATATATATATATATATATATGAAATTAATAGGAGAAAATTGATAAAAAGTTGATGTTTTTTATTTTTAATAACAAAAAATTTAGAATTGTAAAAATAAATTCAGAAAAAAGAAAAAAACAAAAAAAACAAAAAGATAATAAAAAGAAAGTAGTCAGAAGTCAGAAGTTGGAATTAAAATAAGAAAAAAGAAAAAAATAAAAATATCTTAATTATTCATTGTTTATTTGTTACATTCTTCACAAGGATCAACTCCAAGTATTAAGTCTTTGAATTTACCATATAATCTAAATCCAAGTTCATAAAGTAAGGTAGAGTGGCCAGTCATGTTTCCTACAGCTCTCCAAAAGAAAGTGCAGTTTCCTCGCATAAGTATAAATGGGATAAATGGGAGATGGAAGGCAAGAAGCTTGATTTTTTTATTAGATTTTCTTATTTTGTCTGCTTCTTCAATAAAATTTCCTTCTAATTTATTAAATTGTAAGACAAAAATTGTGGTAAGGGCTGCGATTGATGTAGTGTTTAATACCATACAAAAGATTACTCCAAGAATGTTGAGTGCAAAAAGAAGGATATGTGCTTGGGACAATGGTCCACTTTGTTGCAAATCAGTTTTGATCTTTGAAATTTAATGAATTATTGATAATATAAATAAAATAAAAAAAAATAAATTCATAAATTAAAACCGTTTTTTCAAAAAAATTAATAAATAAAAAAACAAATTTTTGTTTTTTAATATTAGTCCATGATAAATATTAAATAAATAAGAACTTTTATTTATCAATCTCATTTTCATTCAAATGTCAATTTTTTTATCTAAAGCAAGTAATATGGAGATTTATTAGATTCTGTGATTTATCAAGAAGACCATTTTTCTATTTGTTATGAATTTATTAGAAAATTGGTTACAAGTTGTAAGATATATATATCAAACATAATTTCCGTATTAAACAATTTTAGATTTATTCTAAAAGAAAATGTTGATTTAAATCGGTTTTTAAAGATTGAATACAATTTTTTTTTTAATGCAAAAATAGAGCAGCTAAAAAATTTTTTTGAACAACTTTTAGAGCATAGTTGTAACTTTTTTGTCTCACAATTTCAAAACAAAAAAAATTATTTACAATTTGAATTAAATTTCAGTATTGTGATTCTTTTACCTTTTTTGACTATGTCAATAAATTTTGAATTTTAGTTTATATTAAAGACTTGTTTTTCAAATATTATAAATCGGTTTTATTCTTTGTACAATATTTTGTTGCATTTTTTTTTTTTTTTTGTTCTTTATTCTTGATTATTTAAGGTTTTTTTTTTTTGTTTTTAGATCTTAATTCTTTTTATTTATTCTTAATTCTTGATTATTTATTCTTTATTCTCTATTGATTTTAAAATCCAAAACATATGCTTTCAAAGGTATCTAGAAAAGGTTTAAAAGTAGAAAAAAAACCTTTTTATTACGCTTTTTCAATATTTTTCGACGCCACATTTTTCTTAAATTGCTTGTCCTTTTTTCTAAAAAAAAAAAGAAAGAAAGAAAAAAGGAAGGTTTTCTATTTAATAGCCAATTGAAAAAAGTGTGACTAAAATAATTTTTCAAAAATATCTTTAAAATCAGATGATTTTCCTTCAAGATATCCATTTTTCATTTGTTTTTTGTGGTAAGGATTGTATCAAAGCCTATTTGCCTTAAATGAAAGCGGTTTTTTTAGAAACTTAGTCGTTGGTTTACAGATATATTTATAATTGTGTTTGTGATTATCTCGTTTGTATTTTTCTCTTTTATAATTTTAAAAATTTTTTCATTAATTTTCTTTTTAAGTTTTTTATTTTTTCCTTGGATTTCGTTACTTAAGTTTTAGGTATTCAAGTTTGACTAAAAAGTTAAATCAATATGTCCTTGCTTTATTATGGGACATCCATTCCAATAATATGTGAAACACATATATATATATATATTTGGGGCTCAATTAAAAAAAATTCGTCACACTGTTTTTAAAACAACTTTAATACCTTTTGACTTTAGACATATGTCTTTCGATACAATTTTGATATTACTTATTTTTTCTAATTCCCAGAAATCGATACAAAAATAATATTCATTATTATGTTATTATTACAGTCAGTTTTATTTTTAAGGCACAAACTTTCAACGAAATTTAAAGCACAATAAAAATCTCAAATTAAAGCACAAAATTTAGAGTTTTTTTTTACAAATTATTTTACTAGAATCCAAAATTTTGAGCCTTAATTTGAGATTTTTATTGTGCTTTAAATTTCGTTGAAAGTTTGTGCCTTAAAAGTGTAACTGGCTGTAAAAATTTAATGGGAATTGTTGATCAATAAACTAATAAAGAAAAAAAATTCAAAGATAATAAACTGAAAAATTTTTTGCTTGCTTATTTTGAAAACATAATTAAAAATCTATTAATTTGGAATTGAAAAAAGAGTTACCAATTGAAATTTGAATTTAACAATTTTAAAAAAGTTTAGAAACTCTGTTTTTTGATCATAAGAGATTTATAATGGATTTTTTTTGAAAAACGAAATGCTTGAAATAAGAAAATTTTTCAAAAAAAGAAGGTGAATATTTTTTTTGGTATAATTTTTTGGAAAAACATCATTTCAATTAAAAATTATAAAGGTTAAAACGTTATTTAGTTTAAATTAAGACTGGAAAACTGTGTATTTAATTTCTTCTTTTGTCCTGGAATTTTCTATTAAAAAATTAAATCTTTAATAGGCATTCGGGATTTGGTACTCATTTTAATTAATGAGATTTACTTTTTGAGATTATTTATGTCCAAGTGGGTTTTAAAATTTTCAAATACACATCAGAAATAAAACCATTTGTAACTTGAATGATTGATAGGAGTTAAATTTTTATCTTTTTTTGGTTGAATAAAATAAACTAAAAAGAGAAATTTATTGTCTCGGCTCATAAAAAGAATAGTTTAATTAAAATTTTGTTTTTAAAAATGTTGTTTTGTTTTGGTGGCGTGTGCTCCACTTGGTACAGAAAAAAAGAAGTTGGAGATTTTCAAGAAAAAAATTCAATGAAATTTCAATTTGTACAAAAAAAATAAATATATTTTTCTTTATTTATTCGAATTTCCAAGACAAAAAAGTTATTTCTAAACCCCTTTGACTTATCTTTAAATTAATTTTGATTTTGGAAACTGCAAAATAAGAAAATGTTGAAAATATTTATATTTTTTTTCAATTTTTAGCAAAAGATTTTGGGTTTTGTTGAACCAAAATAGTGAATCAAGTACTTTTTTGAACAATACTCTAATCCAATTTGGATGTTTATATTTATTAAAACAAATTCTTAAATAAAAAAACATTACTCCTGTATCTTAAGACATATAAACACAAACTTTATTCTAACAAAAATTATTCAAAAATTTTTTCACTAAAATGATTAGGTAAATAAAATTTTTGTTACAGGTGTTTTAATCAAGTGGGTACTTTATTTTTTTTTGAATATTTTTCAGAATTAAAACTTTTTAAAGGTTAACTATTTGTAAAAAGTGATTATAGTAGGGAAAAAAATACCGGACATGAAAACAATCCCGGACAAGATTTTTAATTGTGAGTATTAGTAAAATTTTTGTCTTATTTCAATCAAATCCTTATTATAAATAACCAATTTTTTTATGAGATTAGTAATAAACCTACTTAAAGTTCATCAAAGTAAGGTGTCTCTAGAATACTCGAGTAATTGTTTGATAGCCTAAGGTTGATCAACGTTTTTTGAAAAAACAATCGAGTTTTATTGAGGTTTACAAGAGTTTGGAAAATGAAAATTTTTCTTCTTGTTTTTTGATTGACTTAATTGTGTTTTGAACAAGTGTGATTTCATCAGTCATCATTCTAATAAGTGGGGGAGTTATAATTGAAAAAGTTCGATTCTTAAAAAAAGGAATTTGATTGTAAATAAATGAAATTACACAATAATTTTACTAATATTCACAATTAAAAATCTTGTCCGGGATTTTTTTCATGTCCGGTATTTTTTTCACTGCTCTACTTTTTTTTTTTTTTTTTTTAAGATTGTCCGAATTAAAACTTTTTTCAAAAAATCAAGTTTTAAAATAGTGAGGAGCCCAACCTTTGAATATGAGGTAGAGGCTGGTATGAGAAGAAAGGCGCTCTTTTTCAAATTTTTGAGTACTCATTTTGTAAAAATTGATTTTTTGAAAAAAGTTTTAATTCGAACATTCTAAAAAATAAAAAAGTAATAAAATTTTTAAAATAGAAAACTTGATAAAAGTTTTAATTCTGAAAAATTTTTCACTCTTCTAAAATGGAAAACTTGAAAAAAGTTTACAAAAAGTTCTCATTGTTTTTTAAAAATGTCGATAGGCCTATTCCTTGGGGTGAATTTAATTACAGTTTCGGTAAATGAGAATAAAGTATATTTTAAAATTGAAAACGAAAAGCTTTTTAGAAATCAATCACCAAACTGTTCCATTCCAGTTTGGTCAGAGCTTTTTCTTGAGAATTTAAAAAACTTTTTAATTATTTCTTTTTGAAAATGAAGAAAAGTGTTTTCTTCAAAAGGTGATGGTGAAAAGTTTTATAAAGAGTTATTAAAACTATTTACCCAAGGGACTAATCTCTATTAAATTTTTTTACCTAAATTTAATAGAGCTTAAGTAAATTTTTTGCCAATTTCTTAGATTTGAAAAACCCTGTTTATTTTCAATATTAAACTTATTTCTAGATAAGGAATCCATTTTAGAAATTGATCAAAAAAAAAAAAAATAGAGACTAGTCCCTTAGATCTTTTAAACACTTTGAAAGAAAATTTTTCAAAAGCTTTTAGAGAACTCAATGTTTTACAATTACTGTAAAATCCAACAAAAAGTTTTGGTTTGTTTTTTTTTTAACATATTCAAACGAATTTGATTAATTCTCGAGAAAAGGTTCTTAAAGAGTGGTTTTTTTTTTTGAGAAAAATACTTTTGTGACTAATGAGTTTTTTCTTTTGAAGATCTTCTAATTTCCTTTTTTTTTTACTGTTTGTTTTACCCAAGACAAGAAATTTTATTTCCAAAAATCGGAACCGAAAATATCAATTGAAAAAACAGTTTTACTATTTTTTACAAAATACTGATAAATTCAGATAAATATCTGAAAATTTTCACTTCGTTTTCTATTTGTTATAAATTTTTTTACAGAAGCTTTGAATAAAGCATTTTATTCTTTTAAATGTTAAAAAAACTTTGAAAAATTGGTTGTGCTTCAAAAATATTCTTTCTCTTGGGTTGTTGTAAAAGTTGAGTTAATGAGATTACAAAAATGAAATTGAACTAAAAATTTTATTAAATTTCTTTGTATTTATCAGTAAATGGAACAAAATTTTCATTCAGCTTTCCAAGAACAGATTTTTAAATAATTGAAATTTCTCAACTGTTTAATTCTTAATTTCGGCTTCAATTATTAATTTCCTTTTTAGAATTGGGAATTTAGAAGATTGGTTTTAATTCTTTGATAGATTTTTTGAGGAAACTGTTTGAAAATTTTGATCTTTTTATTTTACAACAAATAGTAATTCTAAAAGAAAAGGTTCTTAAAGAGTGGGTTTTTTTTTGAGAAAAATACTTTTGTTAGTAATGAGTTTTTTCTTTTCAAGATCTTAAAATTTCCTTTTTTTTTACTGATTGTTTTTACCAAGAAAAGAAATTTTATTTCCAAAAATTGAAACAGATAACAAGAATTGAAAAAACAATTTTAGTGATGTAACTCAAAATTGGAAAAATAGTTAGAAAATTAATTTTGAAAAATTTTTAAAAAAAATTAAAAAACAAAAAAAAAATAATAATAAAAAGAAATTAAAAAATAAGTTATTACATCTTTCCAATCAATTTCTTACATTTTTTTTTTAAAGTTACTCCAGCTAAAAACACACTCACATTTTTTTTGTTCTTTTGGTTGTTCTTCTGTTTCTTCTTCAGATGATTGTGATAAGGTTTCTTCTGAGAGGATTTCGTCTTCAGAAATTTCTGAAGATACATCAACTTGATCTAGATTGTAGGTGTTGGGATTGTGTTTTTACAGGAAATTGTTATTATAATTAAATGAAGAAGAAAGAAAAAAAAAACAAAAACCAAATAAAGAAGAAAAAAAAGTTTTCTTTACTTTCAGACATGATAATGGCGAAAAAAAGTTTAATCTAAAAATAGTAAAAAATGAAAAAAATTATACTTGATTTTTGTTGAAAGTGATTTATTTTTGTTTGTCAAACTTGTCTAATTATATTTGTGAAACAAAGTTTAACTATTTTTGGAAAGATCATTCATTATTTTCTTTTTAATTTTATTATTTAGAGATTAATTACTGATCTCGAAGAGACCATTTTATAAACATATCCTTACAAAATAGTTGAAATAATTTAAAGACTACTTTACCAAGATAAGAATGAAAACCATCTTTTTGTATTTAAATAATGATTATTAGATAAAATACTTTATGTTTTACACCAACAACATCACCATTTTTACACAATGTCTTTTTTCACCCTTATCCTTTTTATTTTGAAACAAACAAGAGATCACTTGTGGCGAAATTTTTCTTCTCTCGAACAAACCTCTCAATATTTTTGTAAAAGTTTGTTTGACAGAAGAACTCAAATCAATTCGGACACTAATAAAAGATTTTTGAAATCGGTGTATCTGAGGAATAAGTTTAATTTTCAAAAGATTAAATAAAAGTAATTATTTTCGTTAGGTGCTATTTATTTCATTTTAGATTCGTTATGTTATTTGAAAAAGATTAGAGTTGAAAAATTCGATGGGAGTAAAGTACAAAAATACTAAATTGAAAGAAAACTTGAAATTGTTAATTTGTATGATTGTTTTCTGAAATGTGAACCATTTTTATCAAACCATGCTTTAATTACAATTTTCTAAAATGGTTTTTGGATCGTTACAAAATAGAACACACTATTCTTTTATTTTAGTTGAGTCTATTTATTTGTTTGTAGAAACTTTGAGATTTTATTCCATTTGTTTTTGAATCAATTTACAGGTTGATTTGAGTCCCAGTCCTATTTATAACCATTAGGTCTAGAATGCTTTGTTTCTTCAACTTGGATTCATTTATCATTTTCTATTGATATTTCTAGAATATTTTTTCCTTTGTTTCAATAAGATTGTTTATCAAATCAATTTATTTAATCAAAGATCTTGTAGTTTTAAGTTTTTGGACATCTTTTGTTCACGTGTCAAGTTATTTGTTTGAGACTTTGTTTCCTGAAATCCAAATAAAAATGTTGTAAAATTATGAGAATATTTTTTTTAAAAAGTGAACAAAATTTCTTCGATTGTACTTTTTCTTTGAAAAAAAATGGATATCAAATAACATGTTGTACTTTGTATAAAAATTTTTAAACACGAAAAACCAATCGACAAACATTCATTAATATTGAAGGGGTAGATAGAAAAAAAAATTGCATCTTATAAGATTCGAACTTATGACCTTTTCATTACTAGTGAAACATTCTACCCCTGAACTAAAGATGCAGACATAAAAGTGCTCATTTTAATTTAAAGATGAAATTTTTTTATCTAAATTCGACAGTAAATATCTTTGTTGAAAAAAATTTTTTGAATTTATTAAATTTTTTTCTTAACTTTATTTCTTAAATAATTTTTCACTTAAAAACATCAAACACATGAGCAACAAGATTGATATATTAAAGCTAAAATTCTTCAAACTTAAAATAATTTACAATCAAAAATAAACTACAACAAAGAATTCAATCATACCAAATATACCAACCAGATATATCTCACGATCAAATTTCACTCAAGAAAATAAACAATATTTTAACCTTTTAATAAATTCCTGACTTTTAATAACCATATTATTCCAAATACGAATCTGATTTTTGATAATATTCGACCAAAATTCTGATATTTGAGAAACAATATCAACAACATTTTGACTTTTTTGAATCTATATATAAATATTGAAATAAAAAAATTTCAACAAATAAAATTAAAATAAAAGATTCAATAGGATAGAAAATTCAAATATTTGCAAATTGCGTACTATATTATCATTTTGAAAGAAAACTATTAATGATCCCCATAATTTTACCAGCCCGAGTTGATAATAAAAATCTCTGGAAATATTTTTAAAAAAATAAACTCAATTCCAAAAATTGGAGAACACCTTCAAAATCAATTTAATTCCAAGAAAAGTGATATTTGACTCTTAAATAGAAACATTAGATATTAACAATCAATGTAAATAATTTTAAAGTTAATTATTTATCATTTTTTTTTCATTTTTTTTTGATTTTTGATTTTCAATAATTTTTTTGATTTTTTTTGGATTCTTTTTTTTTCAAAACTTTTCAAAAATCTCAAAATCACTTTAAAATGAAATTTAAAAGTTTTCGTTCTGATCACAAAAAAAAAAATTTTTTTTTTAAAAAAAATCATGATATGGTGTGCTAGGACACATGGCCTACAAACAGACCTTATTATTATTAATGGAAGTGTGAATACTGAATGTATTATTAATGCTATTATCAAAAAAATCAAATGTAATTCAACTCGCCAATTCAGAATATGGTGAGTTGAAATGGATTTTCCAAAAGGATGGAGCTTGTCCACATACAAAAAAAAACTCAAACTTACTTAAATTCGGGGATGTAATGTTCTGGACCCTTGACCCCCAATTCCACAAATTTAAATCCAATTGGGAATTTATGGATACTAAACTGAAAAATTGTAACCAAAAAACGAAGAAGAATTTTTAAAATTTTCACTAATGTATGGAATACTTTGAGTTGGGAAACCTAAGAAAATTAGTAAACTCTATATTTAAAATGATAGATTTAGTTATCAAAAGACAAGTTGAATCTATTAATAGTTTTTATTAATTTTTCTTTCAATAAAAATGGATTTTTTGTTAACCGTGTTCCAAAAATAATGGCACACTTTTTTTTATTTTTTCTTTTTTATTTTTCGAATTGAATTTTAAATTTACTATAAAATATATAAATAGTATTAATTAAATATTTTCGGGTCTTTTATTATTTTAATGTTTAAGTATCATGTATTTTGGAGTATATTTTTATGAATGTAATTTTTTTTTGTGTCCCATTTTTTGGAATTGAGTTTACTAATAAAATTTTAGGAAGCAGTGGATTGCTGTCAAGTACTTTACTTTTCCAAAATTCAAAAGAATTGTGAAAAATCTTTGATTTTACTCAACTCTATTAAATTCTGGAAAAACTCAATCGTTATTTTATTTTTAATTTTAGAAATTGAAAGAAAATTTCAAAAATTTTCATTTTATTTTAACAAAAAAAAAAAAAAACACAAATACTTTTTTCCTGAAGTTTTCTGTTTTATTTGTTAAGTGTTCTGGGTTTTTTTGAGGTTTTTTATTTTATTTCGAAAATCTATTGATCTTATTTATATTTTTTTTGAGTTTTTCTATTTATTTGTCAAGTGTTCTAGGTTTTTTTGAGGTTTTCTTTTTTATTTAGAAAATCTATTGATTTTCATAAAGTTTTTTTAAGTTTTTCTATTTATTTGTCAAGTGTTCTAGGGTTTTTTTACTTTTCGAAATAAACCGAAAATTTATTAAAATTTTCTGTTTATTTCAAAAAGTAAAAAAAACCTAACGAAAATCAATAGATTTTTATTATTATTATTATTATTATTATTAAAGAAGTTTATATTATAATCTAGTTGCCTTTAGACTGAAATTCGCTTTCAGAAATTTAAGCGTAAAATCATAGATTTCACGTTTATTAATTAATGAAAATAATTTTGAACTGTCTTGATTTGAAATTAGTTCATCGAGATTTATTTTTTTTAATTTGTTATGAAATAACAATCTATTTTTTTCATAGGAAGGACAAACCGATAAAAAATGATCAATATTGTCAATAATATCCTTTTGTTCCTATTTTGAATATGAAGGACAAAATTTATTTGAAATTTTGTTGATTAAATAGGAATATCTATTGAAGCAGTTAGTAAAAGATCTGAATTTTAGAATTGTTGAACTTGAGGGATAACTTAAAATATTATTGAGTTTTAAATAAATAATTTTGATTTTTAATTCTTGTGAAATAATTTTATGGGGAGTCGTCAAGTGCCGTCAAGTACCAGGTTTTCTTGAGGTTTTCTGTATTATTCTGTGAAGTTTTCTAGGTTTTTTTGAGTTTTCTATTTATTTAGAAAAAACAATAGTTTTTCAAAATTATATAGAAAACTCAAAAAAACCTAGAAAACTTCACAGAATAATACAGAAAACTCAAGAAAACCTAACGGAACTTTTTTTTAATTTTAGAAATAAATAGAAAATTTAAGAAATTTTTTTTTTTATTATTAAAATTACAAAAAAGCTAACCACGGTTTTCCAAAATTTAAAAAAATAGAGTAAAATCAAGATTTTCGTCAATTCCTTTGTATTTTAGAAACCCTAACGATATTTCCAACTTTTGGAATTCAGTAACTCATTAAATTTGTACTTATATATTTCATTTTTCAATTCTTTTAAATCTTTTGAATGTCAGTTTATTTTATTATTAATTCTTTAATTAAATTTCATTAATTTTTTTAAATAAAGGAAGAAGAGTTAAGTTTCATAACAAATTGTTTAATTTAAATTTTTTTTTATTGACTGAAATTATCATATTTTCAATTTTAAATTCTGTTTTATAAATAAGAATTGTTTTATTTCTGTTTATCTTGCTTATTTCAGTAATACATATATTAATCCAAGAATTTAAATAATTTATCGTTGTTATTTGATAATTAAAAATTTATAATCCATATGTTAAAAGACTTAATATAAAAGATTTAAATAATCAAATTTTTACTATTATTTGTCATAAAATTATTATTGAATAATTGTTTACAGTCAGTTTCACTTTTAAGGCACAAACATTCAACGAAATTTAAGGCACAAAAAAAATCTCAAATTAAGGCACAAAATTCAGATGCTAGTAAAAATAAATTGTAAAAATTAAAATTACAAATTTTGTGCCTTAATTTGAGATTTTTTTGTGCCTTAATTTTCGTTGAAAGTTTGTGCCTTAAAAGTGAAACTGACTGTATAATTATTATAAGTTTTTTTTTGCCTTTTTCAGATTATATACTATATGTACAATTTTATCTAAATAAATACCCAAATATTTATTTTTTAAAAAAATATTTTGATATAACTGTTTTTTCTTTATTTATTTTTAATCCAAATTGAATAATAATTTCATATATTGAATTTAATTTTTGATTTATTTGAATTTTATTTCCTTATATGATTGGGATTAAACCATCTGAAAACATTTGACAATGATTTGTTAAAGGTATAATTTTTAATAAAAAAAAATGTGAAATAAGAACAAATAAAATGGGAGATGAGGGGTCTCCTTGGAATATACTAAGCCCTTCCCTTTGATAATACTTTAATAAAAAAATTTTGATAATTTAGTTTTAAATAAATTTTTTTATTGTTTTTCTTATTATTTAATAATTTATTGGGTTAAAAGATTTTGCTATATCAATCATATAAATATAAGTTTTATCATTTTTATTTACATTATATGATTTAATCTTATTATATAAGTATTTAATAAATTTAAAACTGTAATTCGGGTATCATATTTTTTTCGAAATCCAAATTGTGATTTATGAAAAAATTCCCAAAAAATAAATCGATTTTCCAAATAAACAAAAAACCCAAGAAAACCAAAGTGTAAATAAGAGAAATTAAATACACCCCCCTGAAATAAACATTACAAAAAAAAAAGTTATAGTTTGTAAAAAATACTAGGCAATAAAAATAATCAACGAGAATGTTTTTTAATTATGGATATTAGAGAAATTGTTATGTATTTGATTAAGGAAGTAAGTACATTTTACCATTTTTAAAAATTTTAATTGTGTGAAAATTACTGAAAAATATTTTTTAAGTTATACAAGATATTGAAACTTTGAAAACAAAACATCACTCATTACTCTATTTGTGAAAAAGAAAACGAATTAAACTAATTCAGAATTGAATCTTTTCTCTTTCAATTATTGCACAAATTTTTTTGGATTAAATTTTTGTTTCTATTAAATTTGGTTTTGGATCTAGAAATATGGTTATATGAATGATCGAAATTAATCAAAGAGTAAAAGCAAAAAAAATAGACCTGAAAGGGTATATATTTGAAACAAATATTTTCTTTTAGAAGACAAAACACGAAAGATCACCTTTCCAAATAAATTTGTTAAAATCAAAAATGAAAAAAACAATCGATAAAAACATATTCTCGAAGATTTTTTTTCTTTATCTTTTTACTTTGTATGAATCCATAAAATTTATTACCTTGAATTTCTCGGTACATTACTATTTATTATTATTTTCCAAAACATTTTTTGCAAATTTGTTTTGAAAATTCATTTTTCCAATATTTTTATCAAACAAAACCTAAATAAAGAATACTATTTCAAAAATTAAATTAAAGGTTTGAATTCTTGGAATCAGAAAATACTTACAAAAAGATTCAACCCAAAATTAAAGAAAATTTTAGATAAAATTTCAATCAAATTCAGAATTTTTTTTAGTTCTCGTTTTAATGGAAAATAAATATTTGTAAAATCAAACATATAAATCCAATAAATCTTTATTTCTGAAATGGGATTTAATAAATATCCTATTTTCTGATCTCAATCAAGAATTAGATAAATGAAATGAAAATAGGATTTTTAAAATTCATTTCGAAATTCTTTAGAAATAAAAAGTAATTTGTTTATCAAAAATTTTATAAACAAAAATATTTCCATGAAGAATTAAAAATAAAATCAAATTAAGAAAAAGTAATTGTATCAAATGTTATCAGATACGAATAAGAAATAAATGATTAGTCTTTTATTTTTTTTTGATCAATCTTTTCATTTTTTGGTGGGTATGACAATATATTATATTAGGATATGTCCCACTTTAGTATTTATTAAAATATCAATATATTTGATTAAAGAAATGATTTGAATCATTAATTCTCATAAATAGTTACACTCAAAATTTGAAAAATGTACTTATCCCCTTAATAATTTCGGATAATTAGATAAAATCCTTTTATTCAAGAATCAAACTTTTGAAAATTATAACTCACCACTAATTAGAATGATGGCTAATTCTATTAAGCTTGTTGATGACAATATTCAATCAATCAAAGAACAAGAATAAAAAAAATATCATTTTCCAAACTCAAAAAGAACCTCGATCAAACTCTATTTTTTTTTCAAAATAAGTAGATCTACTTGAATTCTCAAATAACAAAATAAAATTCTAGATAAGTCTTCCTTTTTAAACTTTAGGAAGGTTTTTTAAGATCTTCATAAACAATTTTATTAATTAGAAAAATGATCTAATTGAAAATAAAAGAAATTACACAACAATTTTCCCAAATAGTAACAATTAAAAAACCTCCTCAGAGATTTATTTTCATGAAGGTATTTTTTTCAAAACGATATCATTTTTTAACATTCTCTGCAAAAGAAATTTTTTTATGGAGTCTGATTTATTGGGACTATTTACTGCCCAGCTGGACTCACAAAAAAAATCAACTGACTGTTCAATTTACATTTACCCATACCGTGTTCAAATTTATACTTCCAATAAAAGGAACATACGGCTAAAAAAGCCAACACATTCTTTTAATTTTTTTGAGATCATAGAAATAGATTCCCCTGACTCTCTTCGTGTAAAATTTTTTCAAACACTGTTCTTTGTTTTGTTTTCTTTTCTTTTCTTTTAGAATTTCGCTTGACTAAAAAAAAAAAACAAAAAAAAATCGCAACAAACCTTAAATCGTGCTTTTCATTTCAACACCCAACGCAAAAAACTAAATCTTTCTTCACAATTAGCATTCTTATATCTTACCCCAATCGCAAATTGATGTAAATTGTACAAAGACAAATCAAATTTTGTCTATAATCAAAACACAAATCGATTGCCTTACACAAACATTTCCCAAAGACAAAATCCCGATTTTTTCAATTCGACCAGAAAAACGAGCAGACAAACTGCTTATTCAAATGTCCGAAATAAAAAAACAAGCAAGTAAGTTTCTTTATTAATTGATTAAAAAACTTTCCACAAAAAGAACAAAAGAAATTTTTAATCGATTTTTTGTTTTTGCAAATTCTTTTTTCATAATTCCCAAAACAAAGAAAAGAAAATAAAAGAAATCAAAATAAAGGAAAAGAAAAGAATTGTAAACAATAAGAAAAGAAAATTCAAACTAATCCCCAAACTCTTTTTATATTCTTTTGAAATTTTTTAAAAAAATCTTAAAATGCTTGCAAATTAACAACCAACAAAACAACAAATTTCTAAAAGAACAAAAAAACAACCGAATCAAGGAAGAAGAAGAACTGGGAAAAGGCTACCTTCTTCTTTATCGATCGTATTGCGATTATTTCCAATTAAAACCATGCACCAATTTTGTGTTGTGGATGAAGCAACGTCTTAAAATTGGCTTTAATAAATCAAGATTTTTCCCACTCACAGAATTCCACGATATTGAGTTGGATCAAAAGTCTCCGTATTTTTTAGATCTAAGACCAGTTTTTTCAGCACTCAAGTATTCGAAATGGATCAACAAACTCTGTTTTTCGAATCTCAGAAGAAGAGAAATTATCCCATTAATGACAGAAGTAATTTTGTCAAACCAAGCACTGACCGAATTACATTTGGACGGTATTCAGCAATCAGATGGTTTAAATAAATTAGGTAACATTCTTTGGATTATTCCTTGATCCTTCTGTCTTTATCTTTTTGATTTCATTTCTTTCTTTTCCATTTGATTTTGGCTTTGGCTTTGGCTTCTCGATTTGATTTTCATTTTGGTTTTGATTTAAATTTTATTCTTCATGTAAATAACCTTGTCAAAAAAAATCCTTATTGCTTAAATATAAACGACACTTCCTTTCTTCTTCGTCATTAAAAAAAGGAAAGTTTATAAATCTTCTTTGCCTCAGGGTAAGTGATCTTTGAAATTGAATCTCAATTCAAAAGAGAAAAAAACAAATTTATTTTAACAACTTTGCTGCTGATCTAAAGTTATTCGAAAAAAGTGTTAACAAAAGAAGTTTAGGGCAACAGTCCTGAAAAAGTGTCTCTGGGAGTTTTTCAGCGGGTGTTTGATTTTTAAATGGGATAAAATGCCTAGAGATTATCTTTTTTGAATTCTTAAACCTTGACTTTTATTTAGGATTCTTAGTTTACACAAAAAATATCAAATGTTACAATAAAAAAGAAACAAACAAATAAATGGAGATCACACCAATTAAAATCTATTTCTTTGCAAAGATTCTCTCTGTAAAAGACAAATAGGAAAATGTTGTCAAAACTTTTTACCCATTTATTATTAATAGAAAAATAAAGTGAACAAAATTTTCATTCGGCTTTCCGAAAAAAAAAAAAACAATAATATAAATAATTCGAACAAACCATAAACATCCCCAATTATGAAAGGTAATGATTTTAAAAGGGGAAACCATGATATAACTGATTTAGAATTTTAAAGAGTGTAAATTTTGCTACGATTTGTTAAACTTTTTTTTTGAAAAGATGAATGAAATTTTTGATGAATTTATTTTTCAACAGGATAGTATAATTCAAATATCAGAAAACTTTTTTTACTGATACTTTCGAAAACTTTTTTGTCACACTTTTTTAAAAACGACTGATTTTAGAAAAATTTTCTCAAACCACAAACATTTGCAACGTAATTGAATTTACAAAAAGTAAAAGTACTTTTAATCACAGCAATTTTTTTTTACAAACAAATCTAATTTTTTTTAATTTGTCCACACATATTTATGGAAAATAAATTTTACAAAACACAAAAATCCTTTATAAAAGATATCTTAATAATTGTAATCTGGAAACCGAGATCTACTGTATTCTTAATTCTGTTACTTTGAAAAGAATCAAAATGTACTCCATCAATGAGGTGAAAATAAAGTCTTTGGTGATTTTGAATTTTCTCATTATTAATTTTTAAAAAAAAACAAGGGAATAAAGTTTTCAAAAGTATCCGTGAATACATTCGACTAACTTCTCTAGAACTGTTTTCAAAATGAACAATAAAACATCTGACAAAGTTCAAGGAACTATTTTTAGTACAATACTGCTGTATTCAAATAACTAATTTAAAATTTTTTGTTAATTTTCCATTTTTCAATTTTCCTTTTTTGAACAAAATATTTTATAATTTTAAATGGAAAGAAACTTTGTAAAATGAATTGACCTTCAAAGTGTTCGTTCTCAAAAACTAAACTAATGTTGAGTTTATATAATTTTAAAAATGGAAATTAACTAAAAAGTTTTGAAGATTTTTTTAAATTTATCAGTATTAAAAACTTTTATTAGATCACTTTTTTAAAAAAACCCAACGTTTGAAAACATAACGCTCATTGAATGAGAATTGATATTTTTTCAAGATTACTCAACCAAAATTTATATTTTCTAAAATTTTATCAAAAAATTAACTAAATCAAATTATTTGCCAAAATTTTTATTATTGAATACAAAATTGAATAAAAACTTGCCTCATTTTTTTTTTTTTTTTTAATAATTGCTTGTTTTTATCAGACTATTGTCATTATAAATACGTTTTGAATGGAGTATTTATATTATTAACATCATATCTCTTAGTCAACAAAATCCATAATCTCAGAAATATCAATTTTTGTAACACTCTCAGAGTAAACTTTGAACAAGTCAAAAATTTGAAAACCCTTGATGGCCGATCTGGGATGGTAAAGAGATATATTAAGTCAAAACATATTTGCCTCAAACCAATACTCCAAGAAAACATCACAGTTTCTTTCTCATTTCTTATTATCTTTTCTCTGAAAATATCTAAACCAACTCATTGCTTTTTTATTTTTTGTACACTAATATTTGTAAAATCGTCATAATCTAAACTAAATTCCAAAATAATGGAAACGTTTAAAACAGTTGAAAGAATAACAATACAACGCTTTGCATTCAATTTGGAAATAATTTTGATTTAACAAACAATTTTTACATTTTTTTTTTTTTTTCATTTCTTTTTTCCAATTTATGTAATTTGTTTCGTTAGATCTGGAATTTTTTTTCGATAGTTGATAGAAAGTTAATGTTGAGTTTGTTAAATTAAAAAATCAAATACAATTAGCTGATGATATCTAATCATTTGATCGATCAATAATTGTTAGTGAAATTTCAAACAAATTTACCATTACAATTTTTTTGTTTCCGCTCATTCCAAAATTTTTAACACACCAATTTTTTTTTTTTCATTTTATTTTTTTTTTTGTTTAAGTGTCGAAAAAGGATTATATATTAACATTAATACTGTTTAACTTAAATATTAATTTAATAATCAGATTTGGAAAAATAAAATAAATTGTGGTTTTTCTTTGTATATTTTTGATTTTGGGTGTGTCCAAAAATTTTAGAATTGAGTTTATATACTCATTTTAAATGTGGGTTTTTGTTTTAATACCAAACAAATGAATCGAATTTTTTTTTTTTTTTTTTTTTATTGGATTTCTCTGAAGATTTAATTTTTGGAAAAGGATATCAAAGAATTCCCAAAATTTCATTTTACGATATTTTAAAAAATTAATACAACCAAAGGGAAAACTTTTGGATTTGGAAATATTCCCAAAAAATGATTTTTTGTTTTCTCAAGACCCAAATTTCGAAAAAAATGCAAAGAATAGCAAAGTACACAATATGAAATCCATACTATATATTCTATAAAAGCTTTTATATAAAAGTTCTCTAATGAAAATAAATAAAAAAGGTATTAATGAAATCCAATAATATTTTTACAGTTTTTTACACCATATTTAAAATTTCGAAAAAAAAAAATTAATGTTGATTTTTTCTTTGCTAAAATTGTTTTTCCCTATTAGATTTGAAGAAGTAACAAAAACCTTCTGAAATAATTATTAACTTGATTTTATTAATAAATTGTTTTTTTGATCAAATTAATAGTAAAATAATTGATGTTGAATAATTCTGACTTCAAAAGAAACTTAAAAAGATAATGAAAGAATGTAATTGAAAATAATCAATATATTTTCAGTTTTAGATTTGATATTTAATTATTCCTTTTTTTTTCATAAAAATTATAGTGTTGTATGGAATAATAATAAAATTTTTTAATTCAAAAACATTTTTAAATTAGTAATTATAATCTTTTATTGAATGAATGTATTTTATATTTTGAAGAATTAAAATCAAAATCAAAAAAGAAAAAAAAAACATATTAATAATAATATTAGCATTTAAATTGATGAAAGCCAATCTTTTTTCCATTAATAAAATCAAAACAAAATAAAAAAATAAAAAAAAACATATAAAAAATTCACATACACTTATTTTATTAATATATCATTTTTTATTTTTTTCTATTTTTTTCCTATTTGAATTTCCTTTTTAATGGGAAGAAGAGTTAGATTTTTTTCTATTTTTTCCCTATTTGAATTTCCTTTTTAATGGGAAGAAGAGTTACTAAGGAGAAAAATCAAGTGGTTACCTACTAATACTTGAAGGACAGAAACTAGTCGGTATGGGTAACTTGAAAATAAAAAGAAAAGACAAAAACAAAAACTGGAACGATCAAAAAAGATTGGATCAAAAAGAAAAAAAATTGCAGCTACTAAACAACTACCTCTCAACGAAGCATTCACGATTTCTTAGAAAAAATTAAACGACAAAATTTTAAATAAAAGGATCGTGTCTGTTTTAATGAGTGTTCTTGATAAAAATGGACAGTTGGTTTTTTTTTTTTATTTTTTATCAACTGTCAAAAAAAACTTGCTTTTTATTTTTTTTTTTTTTTCTTTTTAATTATTCTTTTTGTTTTTTCAACCAATAAAAAATTGGAACATGCTCGATTCCAAAATATTTTTTTTTTCTTTATCATCTAAATTACTAATTTACCATTAGTAATCAGAGCTGTAAGAGGATCTTTGATCACTCCCTTCAACCAATAAAAAAAAAAATAATATATCATTTTTTGAAATAAAAAAATAATAAAAAACAATAATAATAGTGGGTGCCATTGGGAAAAATCCAAATTTACCATTAAATACCTTAGATTTATCTAATAATCCATTAGGTGATAAAGGTGTTCGGAAATTGATCAATTCATTGAATTGTTCAAAAATTAAAATTAGAGATTTAAGATTAGCAAATTGCCAGATTACAAATAAAGGAATAGTTAAATTATTCACAACTTTAAAAGCTTTTCAATCATTAAGCACAAGCTTGGCTAAAATTGATCTTTCTTCAAATAATTTTGGAAGTACAGGATCTGAAGGTAAATATTAAATTTAGTTTTACTCTTAATATTAATTTATAAAAGAGAAAAATAGAAATAAACATCAATATTAGAATTTTAATAACAAATCGAAAAGTTTATTCAAAATTCTCTTTTCAAAAATATGTAAACTCCAATTCAAATTTTTATTTTATACACACGAAAATTTATTTTTTGTAATCAAAATCCTATTAAATAAATTCTCTAAGAAATACTAAATTAGAACCATTAACTAATTGGAATATTAACAATTATTTATAATTTACAATACCCCACAAAACAAAAAATAATAATAAAATTATATCAATCAAGACTATACTGTTTTAAAAATTTTGTAGAATAACAGAAGACAAAAAAAATATATTGTTTTTTTTTATTGTTGATGAAGTGTAAATTACACTCTAGATACCCTTTTACTTAAATCCCCAAAAAGAAATTTAAGCGTAAAATCATAGATTTCACGAATTAATTAATGGAAATAGTTTCAAACTGTTTGATTTGAAATTAATTCATTAAAATTTTTTTTTTTTTTAATTTGTTATGAAATATTAATCTATCTTTTTCATAGGAAGGATAGACCAATAAAAAATGATCAATATTTTCAATAATTTCTTGTTTTAATAAAGAGATCTAAATATTTGAACAACTATAGATCAAATGAAATAGGTTACTTTATTAAGTTTTTTAGAAACTTTATAGATGGTTTGAATCTATAAAGTGCTAAGGTTTTAAGAATAAGATTTGGTTTTACAAAATTGAGTTGCTTTTTTTTTTTTTTTTTTTTTTTTTTTTTTTACAAGTTTCCCAAATCTTGTTTTCGCAAAATCCCAGTACAAGATACCGACTCGACAGCAAAAACCCAGTCCAGGTAACGACTCGACAGATTTTACGGAAAGTCCAATTCGGTTCACTTTGGTTGGCTTCAGATCGCATTCGTTGGATTCAGTTCTCTACAGTTGCATAAGTCCAGCTCAATTCATTTTAGAACTGATCATAAACAAGTTTGGTTAGGTTAGTCCTGACCAAGTCCACCAATTATTATAATGATTTTTTCTTCCTTTGACCTCTCCAAGCACCTAAAAAAACAAAAAGAGGAGGAACCCAAACAACTTAAAAAGGGAAATTTGGAAAAGGTAAAAAGTATAAAAAATAAAAAAATGTATTGTTATATTTGTTAAAGTTTTAATAACAATTATTGATCGATAAAAGTATTAGATACCATCAAAGAATTTTATTTGAGATTTTAACTGTTTTACAGAATTCAAATGTAACTTAGAATATCAATCATTCAAAAAATTTTTCAGATCGAATGTAAACTATTTCTGTAATTGGAAAAAAACAAAATGAACAAAAAACAAAAAAAAACAATTTGAAATATTATTCAAAAATCAAAATTATTTTCAAATTTCAGAAAATTGTATTATTGTTATTCTTTTAACTGTTTTAACTATGTGAAAAACTTTTGAATTTTTGTTTATATTATAACCAATTTTTTATTTTTTTTTTACTTTTTTACAAAATTTAAAAATATTTCCGAAAATATTAAAAAATCATGATAATTCCCCAAATTCCTGATAAACAAAAAAAAATTAAACTAAATTTTGTTTTTAAAAAAAATGAATTAATAATTCAATAAACACTGAAAAAAAAAAAATAATAAAAAAAGATCTAGTAATAAGTAGAGTTACATTTAGATTACTCCAAAATATAAAAAAAAATTATCTTATTTTTTTTTGAGTTGCCAAAGATATTTTCACAAATAATTGTTAAATTTATTATAACTTCCTAAAAAAAAGTGAAAAAAAAAATATAATTTTATGATAATCGAACGAAATCTCCTGATAATCTTATTTTTTCACTCTATAATTAAATTTTTCAATTTTTCTCAATTTAAAAAAAAAAAAAAACGAAAATTATTTTCTACGTTTTTTCTTTCAAATAAATAAAAATCAAAATTAATTGTAAAATATTATAAATAAAACCTTTTTTTTCTCTTATCAAAACAAATAGAAAAATCCAAAAAATGATCAAAAAATAAAATATATTATTTAACTGGAAATAATTAATTTCTTTTTTATCATCTAACTAAAACACTATAACGATCCTGAAAAAAAAACAAAAAATTAATTATAAATAAAAAAAACATATAATAAATAAAAAAAAAACATATAATAGCATTTTCGAACTGGTTAGAAGATTTATCAAAGAATCAAAACAATTTAAGTTATTTAAAACTCTCAAATTGTTCATTAGATGTACAAGAAATATTCAAAATTCTTCATGAAAAGTTTTCAACAAAAATTGAATACTTAGATGTCTCAAATTCTGTATTTGATACAAAATCTGGTATCTTGTTATCAAAATTGATTAGCCATAGCTTTTTATTATATTATTTAAATATCTCATCAACGAATATTTCAATTGCATGCTTTAGATCTGTAATTCATTCGATCAATTTGAATAAGAAATTAGATAATTTATATTTAAATGCAAGTTTAAATAACTTTGGAATTGAGGGTGCAACTATTATTGCAGATAAATTATTGACAATTAATAAAATAAAAACATTAGTAATTGATGAAAATAATTTCACTGCCAAAGGGATGAAAATAATTATAAAGCAATTAGTTCAAAACAAAAGTATCAAAGAAATATCCTTTGCTAGAAATGTTCGAATTCATGAAAACATCCAATCACTCACTGATCCATTCAGACAATTAATTGAAGAAAATAAGAAGATTGAAAAAATTAATATTTCGGGAGGAATCAAACATTATTCCTTAAATGGTTCATTAAACTCAATGTTAAATTCCTTAAAAACGAATACAACCTTAAAGAGTTTAAATATCAAGTTTAATGGAATAGGTGATGATGGATTTATTAATTTATCAAAATCCTTAAAAAAAAATGAAACCTTAACTTCATTAAAAATTGATGAAGTGGGTAATAATTTTACTATTCATGGATTGAAGTTATTATCTAAAATAATAACTAAAAATAATCATCTTTCTGATTTTCCTTTACCTGAAAACATGATTAAAAAGTTAACCAAGAAAAAAAGTAATGTCGAATTATTAGAAGAAATGATTCAAACAATAAACTATGTAATAGAGAGAAATAAAAATCGAAAAATTTCTAAAAATTTAAAAGATTTGGAACATAAATACCAAAAATTTAAAAAATTTAACAAATTGCAAAAAAATTCAACAAATAGCAATACAAATCAAAATAATAATAATAATATTAATATTAATATTAATAATATTTTTAATAGTAATAACAATCATAATAATGAGAATAAGACGATTGATAAGATTGATAATGATATTAATAACAATGATAATAACAACAATAACAGTAAGAAGAATAAGAATAACGATAAAGAACATATGAAATTAACAAAAAATTCGAATACCTCTCATAATTTAAAAAAACAATTAAAAATTACAAATTTCAGAATAAATAATGATGGAGTTAATCATCAAAAATTTGAAAAGTCAACTTTTATTACTAATATAAATGATGATAGTATTAAATCTAATAACAATTTGCATCATAAAAATTTACTTTTTCAGAAACATAAAATTCTAACAAGATCTTTTTCTTTTACAAAAAATGAAAATGATCTGTTAAACTTTAAAAAAGATTCAAAATTATTTCAAAATAAAAAGAGTAAATCAAAATTAAAAAACAATGATAATCCACTTGATGATGATGGTGATGGTGACGATGGTGGTGGTGGTGGTGGTGATGATGATAACAGCCAATCTAATAATAATAGTAGCAGTAGCAGTAGTAATAGTAATAGTAATAGTGTTATTGGTAGTAATAATAATAAAAAAAATAGTAATAATAAAGCCAAAAAAAAAATCTATAGTACCAGTTTGGGATTAAAAGAAATAAATAAGGAATTTTTAAAATTATTAAAAGATAATAATGGCTCTGAAATTGAAAAACATTATATAAAAAAAAAATTCAAATTATTATCAGTGGAATACCAAACCGGAAACACTGCTTTGCATTATGCGTGCTCCTTTGGGAATTCAAAATTATTGTCCTTTTTGCTATCTCAAGAGGGTTCTTCAAAATTAATAAATTTACATAACAAAATGGGATTAACATCTTTACACTTACTAATGACAAAGCAGCCCAATCAGGAGTCAATTATTTTGTTATCGGATTATGGCGTTGATTTTAATGCGACGGATAAACGGGGATGGAACCCCATGCAATTTTTGATCCATTCAAGTATAAATGAAAACTTTGGCCTGGGTTTGTTATTACTGTTATTGGAAAACGGCAGTGATCCCAATCAGCCCGATAATAAAGGATGCACGTCGTTACATCGTGCATCCGTTATCGGGTTTGCGGAGGGTTTGAATTTATTATTACAGCGTGGCGGCAATGTGGATTATATCGACAAATCAGACTCCACCCCCTTGCATAAGGCCGCACGGAATGGGATGCATAGGTGTGTCAAATTGCTATTAAAGCATGATGCGCAGATCGACGCATTGGATTCGGGTGGCAATACGCCCCTATCCCTCGCACGTATCTTTGGGCAATCTAAAGTTGAAAAAATTTTAGACCCCAAAATGCAATCTGAATTTGATGTTGTATGGGCACACGACGAGTATTTTTATTCAAGAAATCAAAATTTCAAAGAAAATGATAACAGCTACCTGGAGTATACCATTTTGATATTGGGCGCATTGAAATGTGGCAAAACGAAATTAGTGCAAAGGATGTCCACGAGGATCTTTAGCGACACCTATCTGCCAACAATCGAAAACCAAAGCAAGCTCAAGGTTATTGTGCACGGGAAGCGGATCGTCATCAAGGTAGTCGATGTATCGGGCGATCCCATTTATTCCACATTCCGATCCGGGTGGGTCAAGCAGGCAGATGGCATCATCCTATGCTACTCCATTACAGACCCGCCACAGGTCTTGGAGGAATTGCAACGATACTATATTAACATTCGATCAATTAAAGGCTCCAACAATTTCCCGCTGCTGTTGGTCTCTTTAAAAAATGAATTAACTGTTAAAAATATTAGCGAAAATCAAGGTTCGAATTTAGCAGAAAAATTTAACTGCGATTTCTTAAGTGTATCGGCGAAGGCCAATTTAAATGTAGACCTGGTATTTACCAAAATCATTTTGCAAATAAGCCAGAAAATTACTGATCGCGAGCCAACAACAGGTGACGAATTTGTGAAAGAAAAAACCAAAAAAAAGAAGGAGGGCATAATTAAAAAAATCAGAAAGTTGTCAGGCAGCTGGGGCAAATCAAGCCAAACAGTAGTCGTAAATTCTGTTACAACAATCAAAATTCATTTCGAACAGATACTATTTGATCAAACTTGTTTAGATTGGTTTAATAAATTTTTACAAAAGGAATACGCCGAAGAGAATTTAATGTTTTACTACGCGGTAAAGGCATTTAAAAAAATTGATGAAAATTCTCAAACCTTGTTAGAAACGAGTGCACAAAAGATCTTTTCCGACTACGTTTCCACAACCTCAGATTATCAAATTAATATCGAGCATTCAATTCGAAAAAATATTACGAATAAAATCAAAAACCAAGAGTATTTCCAATCGGATTTATTTGATGACGCCTTGATTGTAATCATAGAAATGTTGAAAACAGATTCTTATCCAAAATTTTTAAAAAGTGATTTTTATCCCAAAATGGTTAGCCATTTAATTGATTTGAAAAAAATTTAAAATATAATTCAAATTTTATATTTGGTTTTTTCTTGCAATTTATGATAATTATTACGATTGCTGTTGTTTAAAAGAAACTCGATCGTTGTGGTAAATCCATGTTGTAAATTAAAAAGCCCTTTTTATTTTTTTGAAGAGAAAGATTGCGCATTAGTCGATCAAAGGAACCAACAATAATCGTGAAGTAAACATGATATTGGTTTCTTCAAGTTCCACGATTAAAAAAAGAAAACTTTACAAATAAACGATCAAATGTGAAATTTTTCTCACAAAAAATAGAGATAAAATTTTTGATAAATTTTTATAATAAAAAAATTTTCATTAAAAATCAGAAAAAATTACGAAGAATTTTTAACAAAATTTCATTCATAATATAAAATTTCCTAAAAACATCAAGGAATTTTCGTTCAAAATCGATTTGACCTTAGGTATACAATTAAATACAAAATTAAATATTGTATTGGGACAACAAGAAAAAAAAAGGGTATGGGTGTTTAATTTGAAACACTAGTTTTATACGTTTTGGTCACACGTTTTTTGGCTATTATTATTAAAATTAATTTATCGAAATTATTAAATCTTTTAATTTTTTTTTATTTTCTTTTTTTAATCATTTAAAATCTTTTGTGTAAATTTGATATATATATATATATATTCATATCAAATATATTATTGTTTGTACTAATAATAAACTGAAAAATACATTAATAATTAAGTTGAAAATTCTTTTTTTTTTTATTTGATTTTTTTTTTTATTTAACGAAAGTTTTTTTAATTTGTCTTATTTCCCTAAATTTGTTTAGTTTTTCAATTTTTTTTAATGATTAATAAACTTTTTTAGTATTTATTAAAGTTAGTCAAGTCATTTAATCTTGCTTCTTTAATAATATTTAAACCTAATTATTTTTTGTTTATATTATCAAAGAGTGGTTATTTAACAAAATTACATCAACTTTTCATGTTAGGTTTTTTTACTTTTTAAAAACGCAAAGAAAAATTATTTAATTTTCTTTATCATTTTGAAAAGTAAAAAAAAACCTAGGCACTCTATGGCACTTTCCGTTGAGTTTTTTTTTTAATTTGAGAAATAAATAGGAAATTTATTTAATTTTCAGTTTGGTTCTTTAGTGAAAAAAACCTAGGCACTTCACATTAGGTTTTTTTTTACTTAAGAAATAAACTGAATTTTAAATAAAATTTCTTTTCTTTCAAAAATATAAAAAAAAACTCGACAGTACTCTAGGGTACTTCCTGAAACTCTAAACTTGGCTTTAGAGTTTTTTATCTCATCTTGATGAAAATGGAGATTAGATTATAACAGATAGGATAGTATTGTTTTATAAAATGAAAAGGGAAAAAATTATTTTCTATCAAAGATAGGGAAAAGAGAAAGAAAAACAACAAAACATGGAAGAGTAAAAAAATTATAAAAAGTGAAAACTTTGTTTTTGTAGCACGGGTCTTGAATTGGCTTTCAGTTGTTTCCTTTTAAGTCAAGAAATAATGGATGATCACAATAATTATTTTAATGAAAAGTTCTCAATATTTGACTTAATGTAGAACTATTGAAAGGCGTTACTTTCTAAAGTTTTAAATTAGATCTGTATATATTTGTCGCGTCTATATTAAGATCGGTTTTTTCCGAATAAGGATTGGTTTTCCACATTTTATTTTTGATATTTTTATTTATTTGTTATTTTCTTTTTTAATTTCTGATTATTTTTTTTATTTTTTGGAATTTATTAAATACTCTTTTTATTAAAACCACATTACAAGATATCAACTAAACAATATAGATCAAATTCAAACAGATTTAAAAGATTATTCATAAATTCTATTTAGTTCGCTTAAGTTTATTTCAAATCATTTTATGTGGATTCAAATTCTCCCTTCAATTCTATTTGTTATAACTTGTCTTGGATGATTTCACCATAATTTTATTAATTGTTATAGTAATTCGTGAACTAAGCCCAAACATTAATTAATACACATTATTTTGATCTCTTTTACTTTTTCCAAAAACTAAAAGAAAGAAAAAGGAGAGGGAATAAAAAAATTTAAAAAAGAGATTTTGGAATATGTAAAAAGTTTAAAAAAATCTTGAAAAAAAAACATTTATCAAGATGAAAAATCTTTTTTTATTATTTATCAATCCAAATTTTATGATTATTTTCATAGGTTGATAATACCCGAGAGAACGGTACAAATACTCCTTTTTTTTTATTATTTAAAATTCCAATTTATGAAATTGTGTTTTATTTTTCCTAATCATATAAGTGTATTTCTTTTCGTAATATACTTTAATTTAATTAAATTTACAAAAATTTAAGATATAGATATATCTTATACATTTTAGTTGGTTTTTTACAGTTTTGTTTGATAGGATTCACAAGAATTTTAATTATTTTTAATTTTAACTTATTCTTTTGAAAAATAGTTAAAGTGTGGAACTTATTACTTAATTAACAAATATAAGAAGAAACAAGATAATTTGTTATTAAATATAATATTTTAAAAAAAATCTAGTTCATTTATATCACGATTAAAAAAAATGGTAATTGTATATTTTGATGAATTAGATATATTTATTTGAATTTAATTTTATTTGTTTGAAAATATTTAAAAAATTGAGAAATAAAATAGTCAAATACTATTTGAATTTTTAATCTTTGAATTATTAGTAGCACGTTTAAATGATTAAGATTGGGTTATTAATTATTAATAAAAAAATAATCATATCAAAAAGTTTTTGAGAGTTCATTCAATGAAATTTCTAGGTTTTAAAAAGCTCTTTTGTGAAAATTTTAATTAATTCTATTAATATATATATATATATATATATATATATATCTTTTTATTAAAAAAATAAGAAAAAATCAATTTGAACTCGTCTTTGAATAAAAAAATAATAATTATTTCAAGTTTAAAATAATTATTGTAATTTATTTTCTCAAAAGTCAATTTTTAATTCAGAAGCTATTCCAATACTTTGTGCTTAAAATTTCAAAAGTAGTTATTAGTGTTCCTCATTTTGAGATAATAGGATTTCTTTCTTCTTTCAAAGAAAAGAATTTTTTTTGAAGAAATTTGAAATATGTTGAACTTAATACTTTTTGAAAAAGGTGGAAAAGGTGGATAAAACTTTTTAAAACAATAACCCGTTTCTGAAAATAATATTAAAAGCAAGTCAGGTATTATATCAATTAGATTTTTACTTGTGTTTTGCAATTTCAAGATGTGTAAAATTTTTTTTGGGTTTACTATTAAATTTAAAACAAACCTTTTTTTAGTTTACTTGTTCCCTTAAAAGAGAAAAAAAATTAAAAAGTTCAACACTTTTATGTCACTGTATACTCTTTAAAGCGAGAAAACTATTGAAAAAACATTATTTTCAAGAGTTAAAAATCCAACACTTTTTCCAAAAAGATCATACTTTTTCAAGACAAAATGTTCCTTTTTAAAAAAATCCAAAAGACCTTTATTTCATTTTTTCTCATCACTACTGTTCTTTAAATCACTAGGAACAAAATTTAACATCTTTTAGAGAAAAATAATTCAAATTTCTAAATCAAGAAAAGTTTTTATTTTTTTTACCTAATTCCTGTAAAAAAAAAGCTTTTTTTTTTTTATCAAGTTCTCATGAATTCTACCCAAACCGTACTTCTTTTTTTCTTCTTAATTTTGCTCGTTTCAGCAAATGACATTAATTTAAAATCAAAAAGCACAGGGATGAAAAAAACAAGTTATCTTTTACGGAATCCCAACAAGCAAACAATTCAAAATACAATTTTCAAGGCACAACTCAAACATTCCAGAATCAGAGAGGATGGATCTTATTCTTCAAAGGACACAAGTACAAACCAACTGCATGTAGGCTCTCAACCAATAAGCTCAGACCTTTCCAACAATCAAAAAATTGATCTTGACAATTTACAAATCAAGAATAATCAAGAAATGCCCAACCACAATACCGATGTGTTAGTAGATCCTCTGGTTTACTCTTCCCTTTTTGCTGGATCTGATCACGACACCGTGAGAACCTTTTCTGTTGGTTCTTTTGCTGACTCGTATACAATGATCCTTGCAGGTACGACAAATTCACCAGATTTCCCAAAAAAAAATGGGATCAATAATGTAGCACCTCCACGAAAACAAGATAACATCGCCTTTATCACACGATTTGATTCAATTGGAAACATAATTTTTTCTACTTATTTTGGGGGAAGTTCAAGCGAAAAGTCGATACAACGTGGTGTAAGTATTGTGCCAGGATATAGCTATAGAGACTCAGTCGGTAGATTTTGGATTACTGGAAATGTAAAAATCTCTTTCTGATATCGATTTTACTGTATATTTTTTTCTTCTTATTCTGAAATTATGAAGTGTTGAAAAAAATTTCACTTTTTCTAATTGAGTAATCCGTTTCTTCAATCTTTTGGGTTTTTGAGGAAAATGAGAATTAATTTCAAGTTTTTATTCAAGTTTTTTGAAAAAAAAGTGTGACAAAACATTATTTAATAAGTTATGAAATTAATCTGATGAAGTTTTTTCGACTGAATTTCCCTATTTTTCTTTTTCAAATAGAATTTTTCAAGGAAATAAATTGAAATTTGTGATCTTCATTTATTTGATTATCCCTTTTTATTCTATATTTTGGGTGAATATAGAAAGCCCATTCAAAGAAATATATAAGAATTGAAAAAAAGATAAGCTCTAGAAATTTTTAACCAATTTAAATTTCATATACCAATATTGAGTAACAGATGGAATTAATCTGTTAAAGTTCCTCGGATGTTTTTTAGATATCCTAATTGACAAAAGTTTGAGAATTCAATTCCGTGTATTAAATGAAATAAAATTGAATATTTTTTTCCCAAAAAAGTCTAATTGAATAATTTTGGTTGATAAATAAAAAATTTTCATATTGTTTTTTTTTTTTATTATTGAAGAAGTGTAGATTACACTCTAGTTGCCCTTAGACTTAAATTCCCTTTCAGGAATTTAAGCGTAAAATCATAGATTTCACGATTATTAATTAATGAAAATAATTTCAAACTGTCTTGATTTGAAATTAGTTCATTAAGATTTATTTCTTTTAATTTGTTATAAAACATTAATCTATCTTTTTCATAGGAAGGACAGACCCATAAAAAAATGATCAATATTTTCTATAATTTCCTTTTTGTTCATATTTTAAACATAAAGGACAAAATTTATTTGAATTTTTATTAATTACATAGTAATATCTATTTAAGCAGTTAGTAAACGATCTGAATTTTAGAATTGTTGAACTTGACGGATAACTCAAATATTTTTGAGTTTTAAATAAATATTTTTGATTTTTGATTATTGTGAAATAATTTTGGACCTTCCAACTTTTGGAATTCAGCAACTCATTGAATATATACTTATATATTTCATTTTTTAATTGTTTTAAATCTTTTGAATACCAGTTGATTTTATTATTTATTCTTTGATTAAATTTTATTAATTTTTCTAAATAAGGAAGAGTTAAATTTCCTAATTTATTTTTTAATTTAAATTTCTTTTTATTTACTGAAATTATCAGATTTTCAATTTTAAATTCTGTTTTGTAAATGAGAATTGGTGTATTTCTGTTTATTTTGCATATTTCAGTAATACATGAATTAATCCAAGAATTTAAATAATTTATCGTTGTTATTTGATAATTAAAAATTTCTAATCCATATGTTAATTGACTTAAAATAAAAGATTTAAATAGTCTATTTTTTAAACTATTATTCAGAGAATTGTTATTGAATAATTGTTTGCAGTTATTATATGTTTCTTTAGATTTTTTTAAATTATAAACTATATGTGCAATTTTATCTAAATAAATACCCAAATATTTATTTTTTTTTAAATCTTTTGATATAACTGTTTTATCTTTATTTGGTTTTAATCCAAATTGAATAATAATTTCATATATTGAATTTAATTTTTGATTTATTTGAATTTTATTTCCTTTTATAATTAGGATTAAATCATCTGCAAACATTTGACAATGATTTGTTAAAGGTATAATTTTTAATAAAAGAAAATGCGAAATAAGAGCAAATAAAATAGGAGATAAGGGGTCTCCTTGGAATATACCAAGCCCTTCTCCTTGATAATATTTTAATAAAAAATTTTTGATAATTTTATTTAGAATTAATTTTTTTATTATTTTTCTAATTATTTTATAATTGATTGAGTCAAAAAATTTTGCTATATCAATCATTATAATATAAGTTTTATCATTTTTATTTACATTATTTGATTTTATCTTATTATAAGTATTTAAGAAATTTAAGACTGCGATTCGAGTATCATATTTTTTTCGAAATCCAAATTGTGATTTATGAATAAATTCCCAACAAGGTTCAATTAGTTTATATAACATTTTTAAAAATAATCTTGGTAAACTTTGATTAATTGAAATTGGCCGATAATTTAAAGCTACTCCTTCATTTCCTTTTTTATGAATAAATAAAATTGATCTTTTTTTAATATATTCAATAGTATTATTAGTAGGATTAGTTAACCAATTATTAAAGATTTTTTGAATTGTAATAAGATATTTTTTATAATTTTGATTTTCAATTGGATTTATATGAGAGAAATTTTCTTCATTAATAATATATTTCAAATTTTCAATTTTTTGAAAACCTTTTAATGATTTATTTTTTAAATTTTTGAGTGTTTTTAATACTTTCAATTGGAAAAAATATATTAATTTTAAACTCTTTTAAATTATTTATTTTTAAATTTTTAATATAATCTAAAATCTTTTTACTTGGTTTAATTGAGTTTTTTTTAATATAACCAAAATATTCTTTAATCATATTTTTATTGTTTAGAATCATTTTCATTTTTTTTGACCTAATTGAATTAATTTTTTTCCAAAAATTTTTGTTTTGATTAAATTCTAAGTTTATTTCATCTATGAATTTATTTCAAGCTTCTTTATTTATTTTTTTGATACGATGAATTAAATTTGGGTTACTTAAAATGTTTTTAATTAATGGAGCAATTTTATAATCAAATTTTCATATTGTTAGTTTACTGTTCGTGAAAAAAAGTGAAACAGCAAAAAAAATTGAAACACAGTTTTTTATTGGAAACCTTAATAGAACCTGAAAATGAAAAGTAAACCCAATTAAAAGAAGAAACCAATTAACTTCAAAGAATAATTCATTATATTATTTTCAATCAAATCAACAAATACGATTTAAATCTCATTGATAATCGAAATTGTTAGATTTGCTTTTGGAGATCTCAAAAATAGTTAATTTTTTCAACAAATTTTTAATGATTGATTAATCAAAGAAAACCCCCGATATACAAAAAGATAGTATTAAAAAAAAACTTTTATTGTGTTGTATCTTTCATTTTGTCTTTATTTCTTTATTTATCCTTTTATTAATTGATTTTACTTTTCATTTTCAGGTTCTATTAAAGTTCCCACACAGGTAGGACGTAATATCGTTGAAATTAGTTAAATTCAACGGAAATTCGCGTTTTTTCGTTTGTTTGGGATGTTTTGCGTTTAAAACTCGTTGAAAGCGTAAAATTTTGGTTTTTTTAAACGCAAAAAAAACAAAAATCGGTTTTGCGTTTAAAACTTTTGAAAATTTTAAACGCTTTAAACGCTAAAAAAAAATAAAATAAATTTTTGAAAAAAAATTCCCTAATTAGATTAAAAGAAAAGAAGAACGAATTTTGAAATTATTTAAGGTTAATTCCAACTGTGTTGATTGGTTATTCAAACAACTTTTTGAATATTTAATCACTCATTTTCGACAATAATATTTTTTATTGATCACAAAAAGAGAGCTTTAAAATTCAAAAAATATTGACTTCAAAAATTTAATTATTTTTTTTTATTGTTTAACAGAGGTGATTCAACAAAATTACCTCCTGTTTGCCTGAAACTCTAAACTTGTATTTAGGGTTTTTTATCCTAACAATAATGGAGGCAGGATTACAGTTCAGAGGATATCTTTTCTTTAAAAAATGAAAAGAATAAATTATTTCTAAACAAAGACAAGAAAAAGAGAAAGAAAAGCAAGAAATGAAAGAGTCAAAAAATAATAGAAAAAAGAAAAAACTTCAGTGAAAAGTTTTTTTGTGCCCCAAGTGTTGAATGGGCTGGTGGTTGTTTCTTTTTATGTCGGTTTTTTTGGATCGTCACCATAATTTGTTTAAATAAAGAGTTCTAAATATTTGAACAACTATAGATCAAATGAAATCGGCTGCTTAATTAAATTTTGATTTAGAACTTTATAGATGAGTTAAATCTATAAAGTTCTGGGGTTGAAGAATACGATTTGGTTTTCGAAATTTTCTTTTCAGTTGCTTATTCTTTTTTTTGTGTAAGTTTCCCAAATCTTGTTTTCGAAAAATCCCCGTACAAGATACCGAATCGACAGCAAAAACCCAGTCCAAGTAACGACTCGATATATAGTACGAAACGTTCAATTCGGTTCACTTTGGTTCGGTTTCAGATCACATTCGTTGGATTCAGTTCAAATGGATAAGTCCTCGTCGAAGATCTGATCATGAACAAGTTTGGTTGGGTAAGTCATGACCAGGTCAACCAATTCTTATAATGATTTTTTATTCCTTTTACCTTTCCCAAACACCTAAAAAAACAAAAAGAGAAGGAACTGAATGAACCTAATGAACCTAAGGAACCCAAACAACTTAAGAAGGGAAATTTGGAAAAGGTAATAAGTATCAAAAATAAAAAAATTATTTTTTTACAAAATTTCTGACTTTTCAAATGTGATCAGTGATTATTTTTCCCAGAAGTGTTCTTTTTCATCTTATAAGTAAGACATTTAAATCACAAAAAAAATTTTTGAAATGAATTAAGAGCTCAAAAAAATTTTTTTTCGACTCAAATTATCACCATTCTATATTTCATAATGGTTATTTTCAATTTTGAATCCTATTGTCTTTTCAAAAAAAATAATTTCATTTTTTCTAATTTACTTTTTTGAAATTTACTTTTACATTTTGTAAAGTTACAATTTTGGACAAAACTACTTCTTTAGAAATGTACAAAAACTATTTTTTTGTTTTGTTGTGAAAAAAAATTCAAATAATGGTGCACTTAAGTAATAAGACATTTCCTCATTTAGTTTTTTTTAAAAAGAATTCAAATTAGAACTTCTTTATTACATACACTCATTCTCTCATAATATTTATTAACTCCAACGCGGATAGAGAAAAGAGAATTAATCAATGAATAGAAAATTGCAGCATAGTCCACAAAATACAGTTTGGTTTATAGAATCTGAGAAGTATATTTTTTTTTTCAGCAGAATTTAAAATATTTTTTTGTTTTTACTTTTCTTTTTTTGTCATCGATCAAGAAATTTTTTCTTGAAAACTATTTAATTTTATAACAAAATATATTAAAAAGTTGAAATTTGAGGTTAAGTTTTTTTTCAAGTTACAAACCAAATAAAATAAATAAAATAGATCATTCATTATTTTAAAAGTTATTTGTATATTTTTTTTGTTTTTAAGTTTCAATAATTTATAGATTTTTGAGTCAAGTAAGATAAATAAAGAAATCTCGACAATTAAACACGAATTTTCGAAAAAATCTTTAGTCTACGCGGTCGCAACGCATCGAATTCGCGTTTTTTTTTGAGTTTTCCCGTTTAAAAAATTGTCCTACCTGTGCAATTAAAAACTGTGTTGAACTTTTTTTCGCTTGCTTCACTTTTTTTCCCAAAATGATTATCTTGAATTTTGAACCATCTTCCTTTTATCTTTTACAAGTTTTCCTAAAAGATTTGATCAGTAAAATGTTTTTTTCTTCTTTATTTTCAATTCTATTAAATAAATATAAAGCAATTTAATTGCTTATCTTCGTTTTTAATCTCTTTTTTCTTTAACTTGGTATTTGTTATAAAAAATCAAGAAAAAAATGATTAATTACAAACTGAAAAAAAAAAAACCTTTAAATTGCAAACAAACAGTATATTTGAAAAAAATTAAAAAAAAAAAAAGACAAGATTGTCAAATTGCATCACCTATTAATTTCATAAAAAAATTCAAATGAAATTTTGAGCCATTGAATTCTCAAACTTTTGTCCGTTATAATATTTTTGAAAATCTTTTTTAAAAATTCTTTTATTTTTCTTGATTGATTTATTTTAAAAACTACCACTCTGAATCAATGAAAAAACATCAAAATTGCAAAATGATTTATAACCTTTAGTAACTCTCATAAAAAAAAAATAATAATAATAACATGTTATAAAAACCTAATTATTATTTTTATTATTAAAAAAATATAATATAAACAAGATTTTTGTGATAAAGATGTTATCTAATTGTAATAAAATGATTTTTTTCATTGGGAAATTATATTACATTTGTTTTTAAGCGAGTAATACAATAGAAAAAAGGTTTTTCACTTTTGTAGTGAAAATTCAATTTGACCAAAAATCCCTTATCTCATTAATAACAAAACTCATCATAAAATTCTTCAGTAAACAAACTATTTAAAATAAAAAATCGAACTTAAAAACATTTCTATTTTGAAAAATCAAAACTATTTCAAAATCTTTAAAATTTTTGAAGCATTTAGAATATATGTCTAAACATATATATATATATATATATATATATATAGATATATAGATATATTATAAACTTTTTTTCAGTCAAAGCGCCTCCAAAAAAATTTTTACAAATATCAATTATTTTTGATAATTGACCCTTTAAAGAACAAAAAATAAATAAGTAAAATAATACACATTAGAGAATAGATGATATTGGTATGAAGTAAATCTAATCAATGAATATATTTTCTTTAAAATTGTAAAACTAAAATACTTAGAGACATATTGAAAAAAACAACAATGTTTATTTTGATCTTCAATCAAATCAAAGAAAATTTCAATAGAAATTAATAGGATTTCCCCAATAGTTTTCATTGCTTCAATAACATTGGGATAATACTTTTTTTACATCAGTGACATCTAGATCTTGTAATAAAAAATAATTTTGAAAACAATTTACCTGTGTCAAAAAAAAAGTAAAAAAAAATAAAAATGTGAAACAATAAACAAAAATGTGAAAAAATGATTTCAATTTTGAAAATTTCCGAAATAATTTTTTTCTTCTAATATCCATTCAAACCTTTTTAAACACAAGTAATTCACTCTCTATTATAGCAAGTTGGCCCCTTTAACTGAAAAATCGTTTATTAATTTATCAATATTATCGCATTTTCTCAATAAAATTCTTTTTCAAATTTATCTAATTACACAGGTTGTAATCAAAAACCGTGATAATTATTTAAAGTAGTGTAGTTTAAATATTTTAAAAACAAAAAATATGTTATTTCTGAAAAAATTGATACAAAAACACAGAAACCACCAAAAAATATCCATAACATAAATTAAGATTCTAAAACATTTAACTAAAAAATTAAAATTGTTCATAATATTAGTGGAAAAAACTAATTCTAAAATTTATTGTAATATATTCTACAAAACAAATTCATCTTAAAAAAAAAAAAACAATAAATAATAAATTAAAAGACAAACACGCCAGATTTACCACTTACAAAAAATGCTTATCAATCTGAATTGTTTGATATCAACACAGTTGGTTTCATTTTATGTTTGAATAATGTGGGTAACACTATTCTGTATTCCTCCTTATTGGGGGATGAACAGACAACAAAAACAAATTTGAATCATATCACTGGTATACAATACGATGATGATTATTATATTTTAGTTGGTGGCTCTACGAATTGTTCGAGCGAAATTTATAAAAATGAACTTCAAATTAAAGATCCAGAAACACCATTTTTATATTTGTATTTAGGATTTTTCCGAATCACTACTGATGAAACGACATTATGCTTTGGCACAGTATTTGGGGGCAGTGGGAAAGAAGTTGTTAGAAATGTCGCATTTCTTGGGCAATTGGATGAAACAATGGCCATTTGGATAACTGGACAAACAAATTCAACAGATTTTTTCCAAAATTACAATCATAATATTAGCACTAATGTTAATTTAATTAATGAAACATTTGTCGGGACTGAAAATATGGGATATTTTTTGAAAATAATTTTTAATTTTACTGATACACCAAATATAGTTCCAGAATTAAAATCTGGTTCGTTCATTGGCAATAAATATGAAGACCAGCCTCTTTGGATTCAGCCAGATTATACTTTATTAACAGACGATTACAAATACGATGGGCCAATATATATTTCAGGTTATACAAAAAATTTTGATTATTTTTTAAATAATACAAAGAAACCAAATTGGATGCATTACACCGAAAATGATGGCACTGTACAAGTGGGATTTTTGCTCGCAGTTGATCACCTTGGAGAAAATTTCACAATGTCACTTTTACTTGGTTGTGTTGAAGGAGAAACTTCCATTTTTTATAATTACCCTCACCATTATCAAAATTCCTATTTAACTGGTTATTCAAATTGTAATAAAAAGCAGCTAAATTTTACAGACGATATATGGAACGATATTGAACCAAATAATAATATTAATGACTTTGATTGGAAATTTTTTATGATCAATGCTAATTTAACCAGAATTCTAGATAATACTGATGAGTATAATTATTATGATTTGTTTTTTTTTTCTTCCTTCGTGGATGGTATTGATTTCCGTGATTATTTGGATGGTGACCCCTCTGTAAAGGTTGATTTATTTGGAAATATTTATTCAATTTTTAATATGGCGGGTAAAAATTATAAAAATCCTAATTGGACACAAAATGCCTTTATGATCGAAACTTTTGGAGAATCAAGTATAATTATACGTGTTTATGGTAGCTTTTCTTGTAGCCCCGGTTCTTCAACTTTTGAAGGGGGGTTATGTATTTCTTGTCCAAAAGGTAAATAATTAATATTTTTCTTATCGATCAAAACTTGTTTTATATGTTTATATAAAGGTTGTTTTACAAAATTGTGACAAAAAAAGTTTTCTTATACAAGAACACAAATAGATATATTGAAGTTTAAAAACTGTTTTATCTAGATCCTTTTTGAAAACTTTTTTTGTCAAGAAATTTTTTTAAAAATAAAACTCTGATAATTAAATTAATACATAAGACCAATTTTGGGGAAACTTGTTTTTAAATATACCAATGATTATGAATTAAAACGATATATCACTTTAAAATTAAAATTCTCAATATGCTACTCTTAAAAAGAATGGTGTATTTTTAAAAAATATTTCCTTTTCTTTTTGATTTTTAAAATAATGAAATGTACTATAATTTCTGAAGAGAAAAAGAATAATGAATTTAAATACACAAATACAATATTTTAAAAAAATAACAGAATTAATTTTGAAAAATAAATGAAAATTAAATTTATAATTCTTTAATGTCTACGAAAAAAAAAAAAAAAAAAAATTTTGATAAATACTCATTAAATATTTTAAATTTGTGTTGAAAAAATCAAAATTGAGATAAAAAAAATAAAAAAATGCAATAAATTGGCTGGAATACAAGAATTTGATTTTAAAAATACTTGAATAATAAATTATATTTAAAAAGTAATTTATTAAAAAATATTAGATCGTAAAAGATCAAAAAAGTTTTTTAAAATATTCGGATATTCAATTATATTTCAAGTTTCTCATTTTTTTTTTTTAAAGAAATGAATAAGGATTAACCTTTTATCTGAAATATATATATATTAAATTTGATATGACTAATTATATAAATAAACCAACTTTTTAAGACTTCTATTCATGATCAACAAAAAACTTATATGTTGATAAATTCATTTAATTTTTAAATTGGGGTTAAACTGTTAAAATATTTTATTTTAATAAAGTACTCCTTAACTATACAAAATGAAATGTACGTTTTCAAAACTTAATAAAATGAAATAATCATATAAACTTTCAGATCAAGAATTTTTTTTTAATTTGTATTACACAAGAGTTTAAAAATCAGAAAAAAATTTATTAACAAAATTTCACAAAAAAATGAAAAAATGAAAAAAAAAAAAATCAATTGTTTGTTATTTCCCTGATTTAATAAATAGGTTGAAAATAAATATTTATATTTTGTCTGAATTATCATTACAATATATTTTTTAAAAATACTATCTAACTAAATGATTCACAAAAAAAAAAAATAACATTTTCTCTCAAAAAATTAACAAATAAATTAAATTTGTGAATTTTTGTAAAAAAAAAAAATCTTTTTCACCTCTTTTGGTTTCAAATTATGTTTGAAATAATATAAATTTTATATTTTTACTGTTTTTTTTTTTTATAATATTATTCACAAATTGTTTGTGAATCATAACATAAAATTCATATTATGTAAAAACGATTAAAAGTGGCTAATTTTTTTTTTCAAAAAAATATAAAAAAAAATCAACTTTTTATTATTTTTATTTTTATGAATTTTTTTGAAAAAATCAAAATTGAAAATGCTGTGTATGATAAAATCTTTAAAAATATCAATTTTTTCATTTTTTTTTCTTTTTTTTAAAAATTCTATTTTAATAACCCAAAATTTTACTAATACAAAAATTTGAAAAAACATTAATTAAATCAATAATTATTCAATAAAAAATAAATAAAAAAATATGTAATAGGGCAATATAGTACTGAAACAAATTCTAAAGAATGTAAAAAATGTGATCCAGGCTTTTATCAAGACAAATTAGGATCTACAACTTGTAAAATATGTTCAAATAATACTGATCAGTATGGTTTAACAGAATGTATATCAGACTCTTACCCAAAGCAAATTGAATTGTCTTACGGGTTAGTCACATATGAATCAATTCAATTAAAATGGGATTATACAGAAGAAGATTACGATTATCAATTATCTGTTACTAGGCCAATAGGTTTAGAATTATTATTTATCATTCAAAATCCTGAGATTATAGATGGTTATTTTGCGTTTAATTTGAGTGGGTTAATTCCGTCAAATAGATACTATTTAAAAATCCGGGTTAAAGGGAACCAAAAAAATAACTTCTCTTCATGGTCTTCGGAAATATTAGTTACCACATCTGGTCCACCTAATAGGGTGCATAAGCAAAGTATAACATGTAGTGATGATGAGCCTTACAGTATTGATTTAACGTGGAGCCAACCTGTTGGGGATTCTGACTCAAACATTACTTATACTATCCAATATCAATTAAATAGCACTGATAGTGATGCGAGTATATTAACTAAAAGTTCATTACAGACTTATATTTCATTAACTGATTTAAACCCAGATGAGGAATATATTATTAAGATCATTCCAATTAATGATGCCGGTGAGGGGTTTGCATCTGTGCCAAAAACATGCCAAACAAAATCACAAGTGCCAGATATTGTAACGATATCATCCTTTGTTCCATCAGATAATACATTAGAACTGGAATGGGCAAGACCCAATAATAATGGCAAAGCAATTAATAATTATGAAATTAAATATCGAATTAAGAATGAACAGACTAATACAATAGAACTAAATTTGGAAACAGAATACACTTTAACAAATTTAGATTCCGATAGCGAATATGAAGTTACAATAATTGCAATTAATGATAGGGGTCCATCAAATGATGATTATAAATCTTATTTTACAAAAAAGAACACAAAATCAAGCTCAACAAATTTATTGATCATAACTTCAATTACAGCATCGCTATTTGGCATTTTTATTATTACACTTTTTTGCAATTTTACTAGGAAAAAAAAAAATCATAAGAATGAATAAACGTAACAAAATTAAACAGCAAGTTAAAAATCAACACATTATTTTCAACACCAGATTTTCTGACAAAATATTTAATTCTGAGGAAACGATCACCTTTTCAAAAATCGATAAATCTCAATTCATTTATGAAATTGCACAGGATATCAAATTAAACAATGTCATCCATTATGGGAAATATTGTATTGCCTTTTCCCCATTATTAAAAAACAAGATTGCCTTTTGTAAAACTGCCACAATCTTGGAAGTGGAAATCCATAACAAAATATGGGATCACTATAATAGAAATCCATTTGGTGTACCAGCTATTCAAATTTTAGATTCTGCACCTTTATTAGAGGGCTTAGAAATTGGCGAAAATAATTCCAAGATTCAAGAACAAGTAAAAGAAAGAAGTGATATAATGGGCATAAATAATAATGATCGGCAAAAAACTTACAAGAATAAAAAGAAAAAAAAAACAAATCAAGAAAAGAAAAAATTAATTACTAAATTTTCGGAATCAGAAGATGAAAATAATTTAAATTTCTTAGCCCGTGATTTAAAATTATTATCAATTGAATACCATCCTTTGACTCTTTTCCAATTCAACGAGGAAAGGAAAAAAATCGGAATGGCCTTTAAATCAAGTGAAACAACTTGGATAACATTATCTCTTCTCGGATCCTTGAAAATGATCCATGGCCTTTCAATCATACACCGCGACATCAAACCTCAAAATATTCTGATCGGTATAGACGGGCATTTAAGAATTTCCGATTTTAGTTCCGCTCGAATCTTAAAGAACGGGGAAGATTCAATCAGAGACTCCTTCAATAGTACACAACAGTATGCAGATCCGCATTTAATGAATACTCAAATGTACGATATGGGAGACATCACCTATGAATATAATCTCAAAAATGATATCTTTTCACTCGGTAAAACATTGAGTTCCATATTATGGGATGAAGAATCAATAAATTTAAATAAATTGGAAAATGGATCTAAAAATTTTACATTTAAAGAACCCCTGATTACTAAAACTAATGAAAGCGATTTAAATTTATCAACAAATGAAGATGATGATTTAATTAAACAAATTATTTCCAAATGCTTGTTGCCAATTCCAAAAAGACCAGGGATTGACGAATTATATAACTTGGCACTGAAAGCTATTAGAAATGTAGATAACATTCAATCTGATTAAATTATTTTCTTGATTGTTATTAAATTGATTGCTTTGTTTTTTTTAATGTTTGTTTAAGTTGATCATTTGTTGAAAAATAAATTTTATTTTATTTAAATTTTTTTTTTCAATAAAGTTTTTATTTTTTTTTTGTTTTTATTCTGAAGGGGGGAAGGTAATTTATTCTTATAATCATTATTTTTTCTCGATTTTTTTGTTTATTTGTAAAATCAATATATTTTCGTTAGGTTTTTTTTGAGTTTTCTCTTTATTTGTGAAGTGTTCTAGGTTTTTTTTACTTTTTGAAATAAACCGAAAATTTATTAAAATTTTCTGTTTATTTCAAAAAGTAAAAAAAACCTAACGAAAATCAATTGATTTTCCTAATAAATAGAAAACTCAAAAAAACCTTGTGTACTTCACAAATAAAATAGAAAGCCACAAGAAAGCCTCCATTAGTATTTTTTTAATTTGAGAAAAATAAAGATAATTTATTAAATATTTTAATCATTGCAAAAATTAAAAAAAAAATCAATAAAGTTTTCCAGAATTTCAAATAATTGAGTTAAATCTTTGATTTTACTCTCTTCTTTTGAATTTTGTAAAATCCTTGCCACTCTACGGAACTCTCCAAATCAACAAATCACTTTTTTAATTACTAAATTTAAGCTTATAAATTTTACTAAAGAATCAAAATTTTCATTATCGTTATCTAAAACCAAGATAAATAATGAATCTTTATTTTGAAGATTATTCTTTATATTATTTTAATGATTTTTGTTAAATTCAATTAGTTTTATAATTCATTTTTTTTCAATTTTTATTAATGGAATGGGTAGTAGTCAAAGAAAATGGTATATATCTTTAAGAATTTCTAAATTAAAATATTTCTTACATTAATTCAAAAAATAATTTTATTTTTTTTATTCGTCTCATAAAGATAAGAATAATTATGTAGTTAATTCGTGAAATTTCTTAATTTTCATAAATGAAGTCGATCATTTAATTTATATTTTTTATCTTTATGCTCTTATTATTATACATTTAATAGAAAATAGTAAAATAAAAGATTTTTAGGTTTATTTCTAAAATTAAAAAAAACTGTTGTTATCTTTTTAAGTAAATTTCGTAAAATAATTTGTTTTTATTGATTTGTTATGAATTTAGATAAATTCTTGTATGGTTTTTAACATTCAGGGTATAAAAAAAAAACAGACAATTGAAGAAACAGTTATTTATTGATATTATTCTTATATTATAATTTTTTAAAAATATATTGGCCTTTCCACTAAAAAGTGTTTAAGATCAGGTTTTCTCAAAAATTATTTAAATTTTTATTATATTATACATAATTTCCTATTTACCAATTGATATTGTCATTTTTATTTTTAAAAATTTTAATCTGTACATGATGTGTTCAAAATAAAATAATTTATGTTTTTGTATTTAAATCTTCTTTAATAAAGTGAATTTTTTGTTTGACCAGGGTTGACTTTGTTTTAATTTATTCTAGGTGAATTTGCATTTATTTTTAAAAAATTTGTAACTTTTTTTATTTATTCAAACATCAATGGAGTAAACATATCTTTGAGTTAAATTTAAAATTACCATCTAAAAAATAATTGAATAATTCATCAAGATTTGAAAATTTGTAATTTTATCACATTAGTAATTTTTTTTTGACAACAACTTATTTATTTTTATAAAAATTATCTTTTACTTTTTTAAATTTTTTTATGTAAATGTTTCTCTTTCCCAAGTTTGATTTCAAAATATTGTAATTTGGATAAATGGTTTTATTTTATTGTTTTAGAGGATTTTGGATTCATTCCATATTCTCAAATAATTTTCTAGATTATTACAAATATTTTATCCATTTCTAATGTTAGTCTTCTGTTTTCAAAATCAAGTCATCTGAAAAATTTTAAACTTGTTTTGCTCAATCTTTTATTATTTTAAATTAAAAACATATCGATAAATTCAAACATTAAAAGTGAAAGAGTGTCTCTGAGATAAATCCCTATTCCTTCTTTTTTTAATATTTTTGTAAACAAATTGAGAATCTGATACTAATATTCAAGTGTATTAATTTTGTTTCTAAATATATTTTAAAAAGTAACACACTATTGTATTATTAATTGAAATTGTTTGATAATTTAAGTGGATTCATTATCCCTTACTTAGTGAATAAATAAAAAAAATTATTTTTTCGGCAGTGAATTTATCAATACAATAAAAAAAGTTGGTTGGATTCTTTTTTGAAAAGAATATAATATTCTTCTCCATTATTTTTTTTCGGCAAAATTATGAAAATTATCTTAGTGTAATCTTTTACTGGTTTATTTTTTTGATATTTTTTTTAGTTATAAATCTTTTATCATGAAAAGGACATCTTTTATTTCTTTCAGATATATTTTATCATTTTTTCAAAAAATAATATTCCAAAAATACAAGAATAATTATTTGGGATATCTTTCCAGATACAAACTTTTCTAATTCCTTCCAAGTATCTTAACTTTCTTTTCGGTTTATGTCTAGATTTGTAAAATAGAAATGTTTTTTTTTTTTTTTTTTTGGGAAATAGAAGTGGATCATTGAATTTGGAAAATGGTATTTAAGATATTCATTGCATTTCTATTGACAAAATGAAATTAGAAATTGGTTGGTTATTTATCTTTATGGATTTTGGTTTAAAAAAATAGAATTTATTTTCGGGAAATTTAATAAAAATCAATAAATCAGATTTCAATAAATTAAAACACTTGCCCAACATAGGAAGATAAAATCTAAATAATCCCATACGAGATTTTTTCTATAATTTCTTCTTTATTTTAGGATTAATCATAATAAATTAGATTTAATTTGAAGTCTTTTTCTTTTTTAATTTCGAATAGTTGGGATTTTCATAAAATCTAAATTCACCAAATGGTTGAAAATTGATAGATTTAAAATAGTTAAGTAATATCCAATTAGCATGGTTAATGATTAATTAATAATTTATACATTTGTCGATAAAATTGGAATAAATTTTTGAATTTTTTACGAATAGTTTCAATTGATAAAAATAATTTATTTTCTTTCCAAAACTATTAGAAAATAACAAAATGAATAGAAAATTTAAAATTAAATCTAACAATGTTGGTAAAAACCCTAAATATATTCTCTCTTTTAAACAGATGACTATTAATGGCTCAATAATTGTAAAAATTGTTTGCTTTACCCATTAGAGTGTGAATTCTTACAAATGCAAAAAGAAAAAAATATTGTGTAATAAATTTAATAAGTTATTTCATAAAATGATTATCAAATTAATTTTAAAAAAATATTTATTAAACTCAATTCTAAAAAAAATTGTTATTTCAATATCCAAAATTATTATTTATCAGAAATTGATTCTATATTACAATTCAATTTACTTATCTGTAAGATAATAATTTTATCAAAGATATGAAGGTTTTTGATCTTGATTTTATATAATATTTTTTGAGCCATAAAAATTTTGGTGGTTATTTTTTTCTTCTTGATCATTTTTTTTTTCCTCAGGAGGTTTAGTCTTGATAAAATTTTGAATCGAAAGAAAAACTACTGACTGTATTTTATTGTTTAAAAAATATTTTGAATCCTTACATTATTGTCTATTTTTTTATTGAAATTAACTATAATAACCTCGTTTTATACAAAAAAATGTAATTTTTTTTTTTAATTTTTAAGAATATTTTGATGAGCATAATTTAAAATACTGACTAGTATATTAACTTAAATCGTAGTAATGTTCCTCTTAATTTTATATTTCTAATTCACAAATAAAAACACCTTTACAAATAGAATATTTTAATAGATATAAAAAAAAAAAATTCCCCACTTTTTTGGATATACATTATTTAGCAAAAGACAATTCAAATAATACAACAAACCGATCTTTTAGACAAAGCTATTCGTCTTTTACACAAATACCCTAACTTTTAAAGAAAGTTGGCTGGTGTTCCATTAGAATTAAATTTGTGAAAAAGTTTTTGAAGTGTAAAATTGATTATTTCAATAAGATCCATTCTGGTTGAAAGAAAATTTCAAAAGCGAAAACAAAAAAAGAACAAAAAAATTAAAAGCAAAGAAAGAAAAGAAAAAAACTGCGTTTTCGTATTTGTTAGATCTAAAAATAAAGACAAAGAGATAATCCGAAAAACATAAAAGGAAAATTTCAATTAAAAAAAAAAAGAAAACAACAATAAAACACACTTCAAAATGAAGGTACTTGTTTTGTTAATTGAGTGATAAATCTAAACTATCTTTTCAATTTTCTTTTTATTATTCTTTTGAGTTTAAAGTGTGTTTTTCGAGAGAGAAAATAAAAAAGCAAAAAACAACAAAAAAAAAAAACAAAAAACTTAGTTGTTGTCTTCTGTTTCTAATCTGGCTGTTGGGTTCATGATTTTGATATCGAGTTGCTTGGCTCTTTTAACAATCAATTTTCTTTTTCTTGAAGAAACAGTTTTGCCGATTTGAGCTTCAAACTTTTTGTTTTGCATAAGCAACATTTCGAGATCTTTTAAATTGTGGATTGTGATTTTGAAAAATCCGTTTCTCATTCTGTGTCTCATGATCCTTTCAGTTCCATAACCAGCTGAAACCATTTTTTGAAGACCTTTATATTTGCGTCTTACTCTACTGTCAATACCAATTGGCTTTCTCCAAGATTCCTTTATTTATTGAAAAAAAAAATATATTCACAAGACATTTGTGATCAAGAACAAAAGAAAAAGTTAAAATCCAAAAGACATGAAAAAGAAAAATCTTTTTTTTTTTTTTTGTACTTTGTTGTTTTTTTAATTTGTGAAAAAAGAAATAGCACATACAGACATTCTTTTGTATCTATTGTAGTTCCATTTTCTAAATTTTTTTGGATGTTTTTTGACTTTGTTACGTCTAATTAATGGTTTTACCATTTTAATAAATTGAAAACTATTTGAAGATTTACAAGAAAAAAAATGAATTTGGAACAATATAGTTCGCTTCAAAAAATATCTCAGCTTTGAACAGCTTTTTACTTTGACAAAAATTGCCCCTTGATAAGTGTTGGAAAGGTTTGAAAATTGTTTTGAAGTATTTGAGAGTTTGATTAACTCAAAAGTTTATAAAAGTCAGGAGATTTTTTGTATTTGTTATTCAACAATAAATCAAAGAAAATAATGGTTTATAACTGTTTTTGGGTTTTTTTTCGTTTTTTAAAGTTACTTCTGATATTTTCAAATACTAAACAAAACATTTAGTTTCAAGTTCTTCAAAAATGATTATTCAAATTACAGTGATCACAATTATGTGTGTTAAACAACTGTAGTCTGGTGTTCAAAAATAGAATTGATGCTAAATTTGTTAAAATTTTCACTTTATTTTCAATAATGTTCTTTTTAAAAATGCGTTCACAAAGACGTAGGTTGTAATTTGTGGTATTCACTTGAAAATAGAAATTGAAAATAAAGTGATAATTATTCACATTTATCATTCAAATATCAGTATAATTCTTGCTTTTTTTTTTTCTTCTTGTTCCAATTGAGCATCTAAGTCATTACCCAATATTACAACTAAGTTCAAATCAATTTTGAGAGTCTTTTCTTTAACTTTTGATGTAAAACATAAATAAATAAGTAATTTTGTATATAAGTTTTTGTAATTTTCTCATTTTTTTTTTTTTTGTTTTTTATTTTGATATAAAAATATCAATCAAAAATTTACACTGTTTTTCGAGGTAAAATTTCGAATTTTATCCTTCCTTTTTTTAATTTTTTTAAATTAATAGGGCATAAGAAATCAATTATATCTTTAGTTGAGGTTTATTGTAATTTTCTTTGATTGTTTAATGGTGAGGTATTATACAATAAAAAAAACACACTTTTTATTTTGAAACACAGATTATAGTTTCTCAACATAAACTATTTTCCAATTAAAGGGGCCCTGTTGTAATGGGGTGAAATAAATGTGTTTAAAGGGTTTACATAGAAATTAGAAGAAAAATTTTTTTTTCGAGAAATTTTCAAAATTGAAATCATTTTTTCATATTTTTGTTTTTTTTTTTTCCAATTTTTTTTTTTAAAAACGTCATTCATTTGAAAAATTTTTTTTATTGCAAGATCAAGATGTCACTTGGTAAAAACGTGTTATTTTAAGGTTATTGAAAATGTGGAAATGATTGTATAGAAATCATATTGATTTCTATTGAAATTCTATTTGGATCTTTGATCTTGATATTTGTTTAATAAATGCTAAAAACTTTTCACTTCATTTCTTTATACTTTCCTTTTTCAAATAGAGACCACAAATACAAACACACTTCGTTTGGGGATATGATTTCTAAAAGAAAAGTATAAAGAAATGAAGTGAAAATTGTTTACTATTTATTATTCAAATACCATTAGAAGTTCAAAACGAACTTTATTGTTTTTCTCAATTGGTCCCTAAGAATTTGAGTTTTGAAATTTTTAAGTAAATTTATTTAATAATTAGTTATATTCCAGACATATATCAACGATTCTTTGATGTGCATTATTCTGCTTATTTCTTATTTTTTCTTCAAAGGTAAATTATATAAAATAATTGATATTTGAAAATAATGTTTGGCCCCTTTGACTGAAACGGGGTTTATTATTCGCACCAGTGTAATTTAAATAATAATAAAAATATTTATTATTATTATTATTACTGGAGAAGTGTAAATTACATTCTAGATACCATGGTGTTTTAATTTCTTTAAAGGGGGTTCAGGGGTACAATAGCAGATTTCATGTTTATTAATTTATGAAAATAATGTTAACCCATTGTGGTTTAAAAGTGTTTTCTTTGGGTGCCCAGTCATTAGATAAAAAAGAGTTTTTGGAGAGAGAAAAATAAAATTCTAATTTTTATGAGTATCTAATGTTTAATTCAAAGCTAAACAACATCCAAAGCCCGAGTCATCTCCAAAAACCAACAAGCAAAAAAGATGTTATTTTTGAAGAAAGTGCCAAAGGGTGAAATACAATTTAGAATTTAAATCATTTTAAAGTAGAATTATTAAAACAAAAGATGTAAAGGTATCTATAGTGTAATTATAGAGTGTTTTTGAGATATCAAAGTTTTTTTTTCTACTTTTTTTTTTTAAGTTCCACAAATGTGTTAGTTTTATCTGTAGAATGATACGAAATCCTTTGTTTTTCCAATATAGAGGGTGATCTAACAATTAGAAATTAGATTAAATTCGAATTAAATTGATTGTGTACGTAGAGAAAAAAGGTTTTTTTAAAATTGAAGAAATAAATCATTTTGAAATATCAAAAAAGATTAAGAATTTTTTTTAAAAAATTTAAAATTTTAGATTTGAGAATACTTTGATTTTTTTTTCTGTTAATTGAATTTTTTGTTTATAGATCATACTAATTATTTTTTTTTTTTTAATATTTTTACAATTAAAAGAATTACAATTCCATAATACCTTTTTTGGTACCAATCCTCGCTTGGGTATGAATAAAAACTGAAGTGGGTGGCAAGAGGATGATGATTTTTTTCTTTGAATTTATTTTTAAATATTAAACCAGGGTTATAATAGGGCAAAATCTATAATAATTATCAAGATTATTTATTATTTAATTGTGTTCATATTTTAATCATAAAGGGTTAAAAGTATTTAAATTTTTATTTATTATAAAATAAAATCTATTAAGCATTGAGTATATTCCCTGTATTTTATATTTTATTAAACCTGTAGAAAGCTGAAATATATTTGAGTTTTAAATATGTAATTGAAATGTAATAAGATGGTGAGTTTTGCTTATTAGATAACTCATATTTTCTATTCAGTGTTGTTGTTTTTGTTTTTTTTTTTCGTTTATAATATTTTAACTCTGAAATTTGGAAAATTGTGCTTTTTTTTTGAAAACAAAAGAAATATAAATAAAAAATAATAATAATAAGTCATCTTGAATGTTTTACTAGTTCAATCCTGATTTAAAATATTTAATAATTTCATTTTCAAACAAAAGAGAAAATTCTCAGACTATCAATACTCTTGAATTGATTGTTAATCACATAATTACTTATTGATTATTTTCATTATAATTATTGATTTTTTCATTTTTTGTTTTTTTATTTCTGGATATTGAACAGTAGGAAAATGAAAAAAAACAAAATAAGATTAAAGCAATTTGGAAATAATCTGTAAGTTTATAAATGGAAAAATTTTAAGGTTGATTTCCAATGTACTTGGTTTAGGAATTAAGAAAGAACATTATTGGATTGATGTATGGAACAAAGAAAAGAGAAAATAAAGATATAATTCGAACAAAATAAGTATATGAATTACAATTTTACAGAAAGTGAGACTTTAAAGAATAAAAGTCTGACCTTTAACAAGTTACCAATAAAAAGTAAATAACTTTTTTCCAATTCCCCGTGTTCAAAGTTTTTTATTGGTTTTATTATTTTTTTCCCAAACAATTTACAAAACAAAATTTCTCATTGCAAATAAAAGGGCACATCGATTTTTAAAATATTGTATTTTAATTTTTATAGATTTGTTTTAATGATTTTTAAAGATTCATTTGAGTGTTTTTTTTTTTAGGTTTTAAAGGGTTTCTTATATTTTAGAATGATACTACAATTCATTTGTACAATTAAGAATAATTCTTGAAAATCCATGTGCCATTTTTTTTTTGAAAAAGAGTTTATTTTTCAGAAATAGGGGCCAATGTTTGTTGAATTATAATAAAACAAATTTAGTCAGTTATGCCTGATATTCTTCTCAAAAGAAATTTTCCATTTGTAGATCAAAAATATTTTATATAAGATAATCAAAATTATGCAAATTTATTTTGAGAAGAATATTAGATGAAACATAAAGATAGTATTTTATTTGTTGAATAAAGTATGTTGTTATGAATTGGTGTTATTTCTTTATATTCAAATAAAAAACATATATTTTTTTAAAAATATTAAAATCATTTAAAAACATATAGTTCGTAGGGAAGTTCATATGATTTTTTTTTCTATTTATTATTGAAATGCATTAAAATTTAAATGTTCTTAAAATGCCAAAAATTGAGTTTGGTGGATAAAAAAATATAATTTTAAGAATTTAGTGGTGATATAAGTAAAAATTTGAATTAATTTTTTTTTTTTTTTTTTCCAGCTGGTTCTTTTATTAAAAAATTTTTTTGGTAGTTATTTTGATAGATCAAATATACTGTGAATCTCAAAATAGTTGGAAGAATCGTCATTACCATAATTAGTTTGAAGGTTAAATAATTCATTTGGTTTGAAAAGATACAATAAAAACTCAATATATATATATATATATATATATATATATATATATATTCTTCGAGTGTGGTAATAAAGGGGTATTTTCGTTGTCAATTAGGAATCTATTTTTAATTTGTTAAAATTATTTCGTGTAATTGTAGTTTTTTAATGAAATATATACATATCCAAGATTTTATTTTCTTATTTTAGTTATTTTTTCTTTTGTCTGCATCTTTTGTAATTTTTCAAATAATAATTTGAGATTTAAATAATTATTTTTTTTTTTTTTTTTTTTTATTTAAAAGAATTTTTATTTTAACCTTTATTTGTTGTTGAAAATAAAATAAAAATTCTATTGATTATATATATATATATAAAGTTGTAATAGAAATTAATTCTGATTTATATCTATTTATTTTTTTGTCTCATAAAATATGTAAAGTGGTTAATTGAAAACAGGGAGAATAAAATATAAAAAAAAATAAAATTAAAAACAAACTATTTTTCAGTCAAAGGGGCCCAGTTGCAATGGTATAATACACGTGTTTAAAGGGTTTGCATAGATATTAGAAGAAAAATTTTATTTTAAAAATTTTCAAAATTGCAATCATTTTTTCACATTTCTACACATTTTTGTTTTTTTTTTTTCAATTGTTTTTTTAAAAACGTCATTCGTTTGCAAAAAATTTTTTATTACAAGATCAATAGTCACTTGGTAAAAACGTGTTATTCTAATGTCGTTGAAACCATGTAAAGATTGTAGAGAAATCTATTGATTTCTATTGCAATTCAATTTGATCTTTGATCTTGATATTTGTTTAATAAATGCTAAAAACTTTTCACTTCATTTTCATTTCCTTTTTCAAATAGAGACCACAAATACCAACACTCTTTGTTTGGGGGCTTGATTTATAAAAGAAAAGTATGGAAAATGAAGTGAAAAATGTTTCATATTTATTATATAAATAACAGTAGAAGTTCAAAACGAACATCCTTGTTTTTCTCAATAGTTCCCTAAGAATTTGAGTTTTTCAATTTATAAGTAAATTTATTGATTAATTAGTTTTCTTTCTGACATGTATCAACATTTCTTTGAGGTTTATTATTCTCTTTATTTCTTATTTGTTCTTCAAAGGTCAATTATATAAAATAATTGATATTTAAAAAAAACGCAGGGCCCCTTTGACTGAAACAGAGTTTATTTGGTTGGGGTAGAAAAAATGTAAAGAATCTGGTTTACAAAAAGGTAAAAAAAAAAATTGAATGAATCATTAACAGTGGATTCGGTGTTCCTAAGAATCTGATATTAACTGTATTTATTTCATAAAATATAATACACAATATCGGATAACGTTCCTTGCTAATAAAAGAGGTTTATTTTGTAACAGGGGTTAAAAAAATTAAAAATGTAAACTTGTATTCAATGAATCAAAAAAATACAAAGATTTTCATTAATGGTGTAAATTCCCAGTTGGGTTTGTATATATGAGGTGTGTTGGGTGGGTGTATGTCGAAATATTTTGAACTTTCCCCATTTTCAGTTCAAATAGTAAAAATAATCAGATCCTATACTATCACGCACTTTCTAGGAAAAAATAAATAAAAAATTAAAAGGATTTGTTTGTTTTTAAATTTAATTTATCTCATTTTAAAGTGGCAGAAACTTTCTAAGAATACCACGGTGATAAAAAAACATATCTTTATGAATTTAAAAGGTCATAAAAAGGTGATCTTATTGGTTTTTAAATCAAAATTTCTAATGAATTTTTTTTTTCAATAATTATTTACTTTTATTTTTGTTAACTAATTTTTTCTTGTGGTTGATTGGTTGTTAAATTATTATTATTACCATTTAGAGGAGATACTGTCAACAAATTAGTTGAGTGGGAGTGGTTATTCCCTGAGGAAAAAATCAAGATGATTTTTCAATATTTTTGAGTTTTTTTCTAATGTTATTTTTCAATTTTTCTTAAAAATTGGTTTGAAAAGGTAACTCATTGCCTAAACTATGGACCGCTTCGTACTTAAAAGTTTAAGATATGAAATTGATTACCTTACGAAAGATTTATATTGAAAGCTTTTGAAAAAAAAAAGCGATATCAAAATTACAACCTAAAATTGGAAGAAAATTCCATCTTAACTTGAAAAAAAGGTTGAAACCGGTTTTTAAAGACCAAATATTTTTACAAATCACAGGAACCATAAGTTGAAAATTTTGATCTTGTAAAAAAGGAAAAAATCAAGTAAGAAAAATAACAAAATATAATCACAAAAAAAGTTTTAAAGATACTATCCTTTGAACTAATTCTTGCTCAAAAAAGTATTATTTAGCTTTTATTGAAATAATTAATATTTTTTGAGATCAAGAAAAGTAATTTCCATTTATCATTACAAATAATATTTTTATAATTTTAATTAATTTTGTCATAAAAAAAACTAACTATTACTGGTTTATAAATTATAAACGAGTGGGTTTTTTCACTTCCTTTTCCTTTTTTCTTCACTAATAAATTAAAAAGAAATAGTTAAAAATTTGTGATCACTGTTTATTTGTTGTTTTTTTATTATCCACACCGAACAAACTAAATCAGCCCTAATAAAAAAAAATATTTCAGAATTAGAAAAATGAATTTCGGTTGTAATTTGATCATTTTCAAAATTCAAATAACACTCAACTTGAGAAGTTATTAAAGTTCTTATTAAGATCAAAGTTTATGATTTTATTCAGCTTTTTTCAAAAATAATGTTTTTACTTTCCTGTTTAACTTACACTTATCAGAAAAGACAATTTTTTGAGAGATTATCTTTAACTTTAATGATAAAATTTAGAAGAGATTTTTTTTTTGTTTTGATATCTTCACCTTAAAAAATTTGTTCGACCAATGTATTTAACTCAAAACACCATTGTGTTTGGTTCTTAATTATTCACAATATGTCGATTTTCGAAAAAAGAAAATTTTGTCTTCATAAGTATTAGCTTTTGACAGATTCTTACAATTTGCTCTATTGAAAATTTTTTTCACAATTAAAAATATAATTCTTTAAAAACTTTTAACTTTGATTTGATACCTTATTTTTCAACAAAATTAAACATTGTTGATATGTGTGTATCTATTTTTTTTTTCATATTCATTAACTGGACATAAACACAAAGTTTATTCAAAAAAAAAATTATAAATTAACAAATTGTGAATCAAAACAATCTAAGTCTGTAATTAATATTTTATTGTAGTTTTCATGTAAATGTAAAAAACCAAAATAAAATTAGAATTATGGAACAATTACAAGTTTCGAAATCAATTTCAAAAAAGCGAAAATAAACAGCCAAAAAGGATTGAAATTCGATATTTAATCCTTTTATTTGTTCTCAAGAAACAAAGTAATTTCCACAATTTTTAGAGAAATCCTTAAGAGTGAATTGTTGAAAAAAACAAACTGTAGGGTTCTTTTGAAATACTATTATAAATACCTCCGAATTTTTTCGGAATTGTTTAGAAATTTTTACTTGGAAAAACGAGATCAAAAAAAAAAAAAAAAGAAAAATTCGAAAGGTTTTTATCGAAAGAAAAAAGGGTTTCTAAGATGACTTTGTGATCAATTTTGTTTTTTCTTCCCAAACTTCTTCTCTAATGAAGATATTTTATAAGACAATTTAATTTTTTAGATCTCGCTCTTTTGTTGATTTTTTTTACATTCAGTTTTTTATTTGAAATGTATCAATCAATACCTAACCTTTTGGTAAATTTACAAATTTCCAAAATTTAATTCCAACAACTTTTTTTAAAAATTTGATCTATTTCAAAAAAGGAAATTGTCAGAAATTGGCAAAATTAAGAAATAAAAAGAATTTTCTTATTTTTGACTTCTTGATCAGTTTGATAGAAAAGAATATTACACACCAATTTTGAATTTCTCACTATATTATCGAAATAATTCAACTTTTGACAAATTAAAAATAAAAGTGAGAATTAAATTAAAAACAAAAGTGAATGAAAAGAATCAAGTTCTACTGGCCCACCAATTTCGAAAGCATTTGATAGAAAAGATTAAAAATTTCAATCTACACTTTAAAAAAAAAAACAATTTTGACAAAAAACAAAAAAAAGAGAAAATCCAAAATTAAACAAGAATATGGATTCGAGTCGAAAATAAATTGATTTGTTAAAAATTGAAAAATATTTAATTACATTTTTTTTCTTTTTGTAAATTAACAAAAACTTTTTTCAATTAAATCTTTGTAGAAAGTATTTTTCAAAAACAAATAAACACAATCACACACCTTGCGTTCTTAAAAAGCCATCAAATTTTCAGAAATACTTCAAAAAATGGGAAACTGTTTCCCAAAATTAAAAAAAAAGAAGAATAATAAAAATAAAATTAAAAAAGAAAAGAGACCAAATCAAAAAGTCGAAACAAATCTTGAAAAGAACAATCCTAACCAACAAGTGAACAAAAGAAATGAGAGGAAAAGTTCAAAATCAGATGCTGAAACATCTAATCAAGAGTCTAAAATCAATCTTACACAGACAAAAGAAAGCATTGAAATGAAGGACATTAATGTTCTGAGTGGAAAGATTGAGAACGAGGACTCGAATGAAAATGTGGATAAGAGCAATAACACAAACGAAAACGGGAATGAGAAGGAGACTGATCCAAGAAATGTTTCGAAAAATTCAAGTAGCCAAACTACCTTGCCTCTTTCTGAAGAAGAAAGTTTGCCGAGTGAAATAAGCAACGTCAGTGGGAACAAACAAACTAATGGTGATAAGAGGACAACTTTTAATCCCAACGAAAACGAACATATAAACAAAAACATTCAGTTTGATTTGGATCCTTTGACAATTATGTGCCAATCGATTTCTGATCATCAAATATTGATTAATTCTTCTCGCAGAAAGAGCGATATTAGATGGAGAAAAGATGCCCTTCTTGGACAAGGTTCATATGGAAAGGTTTTCCTAGGATTTAATTTGGACTCTGGTGAATTAATAGCTGTGAAACAAATTCCACAATGTGAACATAACCCAAAAGAAGTACATTCATTTTACGGTTTTTTTTTAAAAATTATTTTAGATGCGCTTTTTTGATCGTCAAATTTCTCATTTTTATTTTATTTTTGGTTTCCTAAATCATGTTTAATAGATGGATCAACTCCAAAAGGAAGTTAAATTAATGGCACAATTAGAACATGAAAACATTGTCAAATATCTTGGCACATCAAAAGATAAAGATTTTGTAAATATTTTTTTGGAATACATACCTGGCGGTTCTTTGTCTTCTCTACTTTCACGATTTGGCAAATTAGAGGAATCAGTGATCCAATTGTACACACGTCAAATTTTACAAGGACTAAAATACCTTCATTATCATAATATATTGCATAGGGGTAAATATTTTAATTTTTTTTGTTTCATATTTTAATTTTTTTTAGGTTTTGCTTTTTTTTGTACTTTTTTGTAAAATTCTTTGAGAAAATCGATATTTTTCAATTGCGAAAGTAAAAGAACCTTCCATTAAAATTGAACACGACAATAGAAAAATTGAATAGGCTGAAAAAGTGTAAAAATTACGATTTTTGGATTTTACAATTTTTAGAAATTTAAAATTTTGTTGAAAAAAATAACTTATATTTTGAATAAGAAATCAATTAATTGTTTTTTTTTTGATTCTTTTTCTCTCAAAATCCTCAAATTTTTGAACTTTTTTTTATTTGCTTTTTTTTTTTTTTTGAAACTTTGCAAAATGTCATTTTGTATTTTTCTTTGACAAAGTGACAAAAATTTCAACTCACTTCAAAACTTTATCAACTTTATTTAGTTTTTTATTATTTTCTAAATTGCAAAGAGACAAATTCTGATACTTTGATTTTTTTTTTTAATGAAGGATTATTCGAATTTGATGATAGTGGATATTTACGACTATGGTTAGATCATCTTTATGTTCTTCTAAAGAATGTTAAGATCAATAGAAATCCATTGCAATTTAAAAATGAAATGCTTTTTTTTTCAAATTTTTAAATTTGAGAAAATCCATTTTCTCAAAACACCAACTGAAAATTACACTTTAAATTTCGAAAAAACCAAAATACTTTTGAAATATTACAAATAACCACCCAATTTCTTTTTAAAAACGATTCGTTTAGTCCAACACTAAGATAATATTTGAAAATGATCTCGATAGTACTTATTCCATTTTCTAAAAAAAAAATTCGTATTTTTAATTTACCCTAATTTGTCACAAAAATCAGAAAAAAAATCCAAGATCAAAAAAGAATTTCTCAGCAAATTCAAAATTTGATATGACACCAATGTATACCCAATTAATTGGTTTACATTGAATAATAGAAATTTCAAGGGTATATTAGACGAAAATTCAGATAATAAGTTCCATAAATGAATATTGATCTTCAATTATGTAAAATTATTAAACAAAAAAAATTGAAGTCATTGAACAAGATTGTGAACAAATTGATTCGAACCCGTGATTTCTAGTTTATAAATTCTTGATTGAATAATTAAAAAAAATTTCAAAAAAAAAAAAAACAATTCTTTATATGTCCAACTTAAATTGAAATTTTTCCTGAAAATTAACTTTAAATTATTTGATTAATTTTATTTATATCTGGCCTCATCATTAACCGAGAGATGCTCTCATTTTTTCAATTTACTTACTAGTTTAAATGAATCAAAATAATGTGAAAAAAAAAAAAAAAAAAAAACGAATTATTTTCAATTTTCCTAATAAAAAAATTACAACTAACCAAACTGCTTAGATCCAAAAAACAAAATATCAAAAGATATTTTTTCTCAAATTGAGATCTTATTTTCCTAAATAAAAACATAAATATATTAAACCAAATATTAATTTTTCTCATTAAACTTTCTTCTAATTATTCTCATTTAAAAAAAAAATAAATAAATAAATAATAGACATTAAAGGAGCAAATTTATTAGTTGATACTGATGGATCAATAAAATTAGCAGATTTTGGAGCAGCAAAAGAAATTACCGGATATAGCAATCCAGACGAAACAACAAGTTTAAGAGGAACACCCTATTGGAGTTTGTATTTCTACCATTTTTATTGTACTCATCTCTCAGAAAAACTAAAAATATTCATTTTATTCTAAAATTCTTTTAATATTTTTTAAAAAAAAAATAGTGGCACCAGAAGTTATTCGAAACAACACCTATCGAAAGTTTGTATTTTTTATTTTATTTTTTTTTTTTATTTTAAAAGTTAATTTCTTATTCAAACAAAAATTTTTAAATTTAGAAATCCAAATCTAAATATTCAATTATTTATTATAAATAATGATTTTCAATCTTATTTTTTTTCAATATTTTTAAAAAATTAAAAATAATTAAATAGAGAATCAGATATTTGGAGTTTAGGGTGTACCGTTGTTGAAATGTTAACAGCACAGCATCCATGGTCGAATCATAACGAAGCCATTTCTGTATTATTTCATATTGGTACATGCAAAACAGGCCCATCGTATCCATCCACAATTTCTGAAGAATGTAAAGATTTTCTTGATCTATGCTTTCAAATTGATCCAGACGAGCGCCCCACCACCGAAATTCTTCTAAAGCACCCATTTGTTTTGAATTCACAGGAGATTAGATCTCCAAAGAGGTTAGGGAATCAGTATCAATTAAGGAAAAAAAAGATTCAAATTCAAAGGAAAAGAGAAAAGTTAAAACTTCCTGATAAACTTTTTAATAAATTTCAAAATTCAAAATTATCTGATACAGAATTAACATTTTTAAAATCTCGAAAAAATTCAAGAAAACTCATTCAAAAAAATTTTCAAGAAACAAGTAAAAACCCGAATACAACTGAAATACCATTTATCCCAAGACAAAGATCACCCATAAAAAGTAAACAAACACATAACGGAGTTAAAAGAACAATAAAATTAAGCCCAAATTCAAAAATAAATTCTCGAATGAATCGGAAAAAAGTAAACAACAATAATAGAATTTCCAATATGAATGGCATAAACAATAAGCCCAATTTTAAAATGACCAGATTAAATAGTAAAGATTTTTCGGATAATGAAAAGAAAGATCACTCGCCAAAATTAACAAATAGGGAAACAAGAAAATCAATTTTTGAAAATCATATTAACAAACCAAAAAGAAACCGCTCTTACTCCTTACAGGTCAAAAAGTCATCAGAGAAACAGTCCAATGATATGGATCATAATCAAAATATTATGAGAAGAAAATATACATACACAAAATTTAACAAAAATATACAAAAAATCCCACAAAGGAAATTTAATAGAATTAGTTATAATGACCAGAACAACAAGATTAAAAAAATCAATAATCATTTGCACAACGAACCAAGGCCAAATGGAAAATTGTCGCAAAAAAATGAAAAGCAAGAGCAAAGCAAAACGCAACCAAAATTAAAATATAACACACAACCAAAATCCACTCTAAGGTTAAGAAAGCCAAAAAAAACGAATTATAATAACAAAAATTTGCGAACGAGAAGAAATAATAATTATAAAACTTATTTAATGTACAATAATAAACACCAACTAATAAATAGAAATCAGAACAATAATAATAATAAATATATTAATGGACCCAAGGATAGATTGAAAAACAAAAAAACAAACACCAATAGTAAAAATAATAATAATAATAATAATAATAATAATAATAATAACAAAATGAAGAATACAAACACCGAGGAAAAAAATCAAGATTTTAAACATAAAAATTCTAATTTAAAAATCACCATACAAACTTCTCCTTTAAGAACATCAATTAACAAGAGGGGAGGGAAAAAAACATTTTACTTTGAAAAAAAAACTTCAATGGATAATCATTCATTAGAAATGAAAAAAAAAACATATAAAGGAACTAATTTAATTAACAAGCCAACACCAATCCAAATAAAAAACAAAAGTAATATACCCCGAAGTAGTAAAAACCTCACAATTCAAAAAAATAAAAGAAATTCTTTAAAGATTCATGAAGATGACGAAATTGAAAAACTAAATAAAGAAATCGAAGGATTAAGAAAAAGGATGAAAAACCGAGTAATATATCCAAAATCTAAACCAACACCAATATCAAATTACAATAATTATAAATTATCTTGTTCTCTTGAAAACAAGAAATTTTCACTCGATCAATTAATTTCACCAAGGTATTTTAATATCGATATAAATGACTTTTCACAATTGAAAAATTCCTTAAAGGAGACCAAAATTGATATACCTCAAGAAATTCTACGAAAAGATAAAGACAACCAAATCTAAAAAAAATTAAAAAAAATAAAAAAAACTCTCTGAACATTAATCTTATAAAATTTCAAAAATTGTTTTTTTTTTTATTTTTTTTTTTTTTTCTAAAAATATATACTTTTTTTGTAATATTAATTTTTATTTGTTTGTTTTTAAACTATTTTTGTTTATGTATAACCACCCCTTTATAAATTAATATATATATATATATATATATATATATGAATTTAATTTAATTGAATTATAAGCATTAAAAAAAAATAAAACTAAATATTTTTTAATTTTTTATTTGTTTTGAACATTTATTTAAAAATAATTTGAAAAATTTTTTTCTTAGAATAGTTTTTAAAAATAAGGTGAAGATTTAATAAGAAATAAGTATAATAATAAACACAAAAAGAATAGTTGGCTTCTGTATAAAGTAAAAATAACAAATAAATAAATTTTCTTAAAAATTGAAAAGCTTCAAATTCTTAGGGGAATATTGAGTAAAACAACAACAATGTTCATTTTGATCTTTCGATATAAGATCAAATAAAATCCCAAAATAAAGAAATATTTTTTCTCTACAATCGTTTTTACTGTTTAAGTAACATTAGAATAACATGGATATACTAAGTGACTTACGATCTTTAAATAAAAAAAATTTTGAATGAATAAAGTTATTGAAAAAAAAAATCAAAAAATAAAAAAAAAATGCAAAATGAAAAAAAAATGAATTCAATTTTGAAATTTCTAAATTAAATTTCATCTTCTATAATCCATTCAAGCCCTTTCAAAAATATACAATTCACTCTTTAAAATTGTACTCCCTTGTCTGGAAAATGGTTTAATACTTTTAGGAGCCACTGAATGTCTTTGATAATTATAGTTCAATATATTCTAATATCTGTTGAATAGTAAAAAACAAACATTTTAAATATTATTTATAATTAAGGATTTTTAGAGTTTGCTTTAGCAATGCTTTTTGGATATTTAATACATTAAAAAGATTCTACATATAATGACCCTATGTATTTTAACAAAAAAAAAAAAAATAAAATAATTATCTTTGGATTTACACAAGGATACGCATTAATAGCAGATACACTTTTTGTATTTATTAAATACTCTATGGAAATCAAAAATTTTATGATACAAAGCCGAAAAAAATCGGATTGTATGGATATTTTTTTACAAGACTTTTTTTGTTTATGAAGAAAGGGTTAACTGCCAAATAAGTATATAATAAATCCAAAAAGAAATATGATTTAAATGAATATCATTAAGAATTATCTTTTTTGTATTTTCTATAAGAGTTATTTTTATTAGTAAAAATATATTTATTGATTTAAAAGTATATTGGTTGAAGTGATTTTGTTAAAATTTCAAATCTAGATTTTTGTTTTTGAAAATATTTGCTTTATGAAAAACTATTTTTTCATTTTTTTAGACTACTAAATTAGGATTGAAATACTTCTGATGACTATGTCTTTTAGACACACTTTGAATTTGAAGTCTCAAATTTAGTCACTTAAAAATTCTCTATTTAACAGATTAGACAAATCTTCTGTCTAACCCTTAACAATAAATTTGAATAACTATTTTTTCGGAATATAGTGATCAAAATAATGCGTTCCCAACTATAATAATCCGTGTTTCAAAAATTTATCCGTGCTTTTTTTCTTCTTGTTCCAAGGCAACATCCAATCAACTACCAAATAGTATAACTAAGTTCAAATCAATTTTGAAAGTAAAGGCAAGGATATTTTCAGTAAAATTTAAATTATTCTTGTAAAATCTTAAAAATTTTCGGAATATTCTCGTCTTTTTTGAAATTTTTTTGTTTTTTAGAAGATAGAAATTTTCAAAAATTTACTCTATTTTTTGAGATAAATTTTCCAATTTGATCCTTGATTTTTAGAAATTCTTTTTAAATAATAGAACTTTAAGAAATTACTACAGTGTTTAACTTAGGGTTCATTGTTAGTTTCTTTTATCAAGTTAATTTTTACGGTCTCCTTTAACAAAAAAAAACACTTTTTCTTTATCTTTTGAACAATTGATTAATCTTTTTGATACCTTTATTTTAACAACAGCACATAAATTCAAAATAAATAGCTTTCCAAATTAAAATTTGATTTGTATCTGACATTCTACTTCAATTAAAGGATTCTAGAGTTGAATGTAAGGAGATCAGTACACTTTTAAATAAGGTAAAAAGTTCCGAGTAGAAGAGATAATAGAGAGTGCTTTGTATTCTGCTTTTTGTTTGTTTGATACTTTTACACAATTATTTAGTGTGCATTTTTAATTGTCTATTAAAAACCCTTCAAAACTTCAATTTCTGTTTTTTTAGCTTTCCTTGAACAGTCATTTTTTTACAACATTTTTCCTCTTTACAGTATTTTGTCCAATTTCTAACAAAATACAAAATCAAGATAACCCTTAAAACAAACAAAAATTAAAAATATTTACCTTTTTTCATTTTTTTTTAATTTATATCAAAGCATTTTAATATAATATGCCAAACTCAAAAGGGTACAGAGCAGGAACACGACACAAATATAGAAGAGGTTTCCGACAACATGGTATGCCAGGACTTTCAACATACCTTCGAACTTTCAAATTAGGCGAATATGTTGATATCATTGCTAACAGCGCAATCCAAAAAGGACTTCCATACAAAGTCTTTCATGGTACAACCGGAAGAGTTTGGGCCGTTACTCCACGTGCAATTGGTGTAGAAGTTTTAAAAACTGTTAAACACAGAAGATTTAGAAAGAAATTATATGTAAGAATCGAACACATAAGAAAATCAAAGTGTAGAGACGACTTTTTAAAAAGGGTTCGAAAAAACCAATTACTTGTTCAAAAAGCTAAAAAAGAAAAAAGTAAGCTTTCTTTTCTTTTTTTTTTGTTTTTTATTTTTTTTTCTTTGCTTTTTAAATTTTTTATTAATTTTTTTTTTTTTTTTTTTTTTTTTTTTTTAATTCAAATACAAAAAAAAAAAAAAAAAATAAAAAAAAAAAAACCACAAGTCCCAAAAAGATGGCCAAAACAACCAAGAGAAGGAGAATTTGTCAAATTCAAAAAAGAACAAGTGAAAATGCTTAGACCAGTCAAATTTGAACTTGATTTTTAAGATCTTTCCTTATTTCTTATTTTTAATGATTTTTATTTGATTTTTTCATGTTTTTTTTTTTTTTTTTTTTTTTTTTTTTTGATAAGGATCCTTTGCTCTAAATATAATTTATCTTTATTTAAAAGCGATCTTCATCAAAAAATAAAACAGAATTTTATTAATTTAAAAAATAAAGGACTGATTTAGGAATCAAATTAGAAATAAAAAATCCAAATCAAGAAAAATTTCTTTTCCAAGTTTAATTTTACTTTTCTTTTGACAACAAAAGTTTTTCTTCATTTTAAAACATCACTTTAAAACAAACAATAAAAACCAAATCACAACTCTTTCATTTCGCTCTTACAAAGGGATATATCCTCAAAACAATTAAGTAATTTATTTGTTTCAAATCCTCTTCAAGAAACAAATAAAAAAAAAGAAAACACACACTCTGTGGTATAAACCAACCCATTGCAAAAACAAAAAAAAATTGGTGTCTGATAATGATTATAATGTGAAGTATCAAATTAAATAATTGGTGACTCACAAATGTAAAAACTAGCAATTTGAAGAAATCACAGAAATAATCGACATTTCGAGAACACAAAAAAAAACTCGAAAGATGAATCAAAATATTGAAAATAAAACTCTCATTTTCTGAACAAATAAAAATAAATTGTCATTAACCATTCTAATTATAGTTTTATTTGAACACTCTTCCTCTATCTTTTTTAATCCTTTTTGTATTTGTTGAAAATTAAAAAAACCATAAAATTCATGAAATTAATAGTAATACTTTCTTAATACGAGAATCTGATTTACTTTAATTCTGTAAAATTTAATGAGAAAATTCAACAAAAAGTTTTTGTTATGGCGATTATTTTAAAGTTTATATTTAAGAGAAAAGGTTATTTTTGTTTTGATCTCTTAGCATTTTTGTTTTTTTTTATCAAATTTTATGAATTTATTCCTTCTTGAGTGTCAGGAATACTTGTAAAAATTTGTTTTTATTAATTGAAGTATTTGGTTAAAAAAACCAACAAAAATGAAATTGTGTGATATTGAATATACTTTTTTCTTTTGAAAAGCACATTTGTATGTATATCAACTCGGTTGTCAATTTTTCTCATATTTAACAAATTAGCAGTACAAGTTTAACAACTTGAATTTAATGTAAGATAATAAATTAAATCTTTTCTTTATACTCTAAAGTTCAAATACTCATAAAAATTTTGATAGAAAGAAAAATTTTAGTTTTACATACAGTCAGTTCCACTTTTAAGGCACAAACTTTCAACGAAATTTAAGGCACAATAAAAATCTCAAATTAAGGCACAAAATTTGGATTCTAGTAAAATAAATTGTAAAAAAAAAAATTAAAAATTTAGTGCCTTAATTTGAGAGTTTTGTGTGCCTTAAATTTCGTTGAAAGTTTGTGCCTTAAAAGTGGAACTGACTATAGAATCTTCCCAAGAACAATTTAGAAAACAAAATTACAATTGGAAATTAGTTAGTAGATTATTTTTATCTTTCATGAAATAATATACCTTTCTTCAAAAATTGACTATTTCAAATGTAAAATACAGAAACTGTCTCGTACTTTTTGATCATCGTTTTCTGAATAATTATGATCTTCTTTTCTTTAATTTATATGTAATGGAACACTTTCAGTATTTTTATATTTGGGAATTGTCTTCATATTTTTACAAGGAGTATGTTTTTTATTTATTTATTTATTTTTTGATTTTTTATTGTGGTTGAGTTATTAGTATATTGGATATCTATTTTTCACTAAGGGTGATTTATTTCACATTTCCAGAAATACTCAATTAATCTTGATAAACAAAGCCCTTATCAACAATAGAGAAATTATTTATTATTTTTCAATTACTTTTCAAGTATATAGATTTCCAACTTTTTGTTTGAAAATTTTAAAAGAAAATATTTAAAAACTTTTTTTATTTTTGTTGAAATCTCATTTTTTATAATTTTTGATAATTAATTTGTAGGAACCAACAATTTTATAAATTTAATTTTTTTTTAAAACAATAGAAAAAAATTAATCAAATGTTGAATCTTTGAAGATATTAAAATAGATAATTTATTTTAGATTCATTAATATTTAATAAATTTGAGGAAATTTAAAATTTTAAGTTAATATTCAGTTTTAAATTTTAATAGTATAAACAAAAAAACCTTTTATTGTCAAAATAAGTCATTTGATACCAGTTCTTCTTATATTTATTCTTCTTCTTCTTCTTTTTTTTTTAATTATTATTATTATAATTATTAAATTGAAAATAATTTCAATTGTTTGAAAATATTAAAATTTTTAAGTAATATTGTTAAAATTATATTGGCACCTTTCAATCTTTTAATTCTTACTAATCCATGAAATTATTAAGATTCTGTTATTAATTCTTATTTAGAAATAATTAAAATAAAAAGAATTGTATTTTTTATAACTTGAAATTCACAAGCTCTAGATTGTATTTTGGGGACTTTTTAATATAAATATTTGCCAATTGATCTCATTTTGTTGTCATACATGATAAAAAAAAATTATAACGGTTCTAAAGAAGTAAATTAATTTATCTTTTTTAAAAATATAAAATAAATATGGATTTTTTTTTGATATAAAATATTGTTATTTCTATTAAACAATTCCAAAACTGGTTATGGATTATTTTTAAAGAATACTTAAAGAAAATTTCTTCCCCGACGATAAGATTTCTTTCTTCTTTGACAAAGAAAATATTTTTTTTTTAAATAATTCAAAATATTTTGTATTTTGAACTTTTACGAAAAATATTAAAAATAGATCAAACTTTTCAAAATAAATAACTCATTTCCCAAAATAGAATTTAAAGTAAGTTTGGTTTCGTAGTAATCAGATTTTTATTTATTTTTCAATTTCAAGATACAATAAAAGTTTTATTCAATTTGCTATTAAATTTACTTAAATATTTTTTTAATTTTTACAAGTTACTGTAAGCTAAATAAACCTTGTTTTTTATTTTAACCCATTACTACACAATTTTACTCATGCAAAAAATATTGTGGATGGTAGAAATAAGAGAAACAAATTGATGGGGAGTTAACATTATATCAACAAAAAATATGTTCTTAAAATAAATTTTATTTAAAGAACTAAAGAAATTGAAAGATTAAAAGGTAATTTTTGAAAAAAAAATGAGAAAAATTTCATTTTTTGATTTTTTATTAAAAAATCATTTTATCTAGGAAATTTTGAAATATGAAGAAATTTTTGAATCAAAAGCATTTAATATTATTGAGCCCTTTTGACTAATCAAGACATAACTTCTAAAGTAAAATTAAATCCGAATCAAGAATATATATATGTCTTAAAATACCCAAGTATGAAAAAAAAACATGATTTAAATTTTTCTACTGGGTTAAAACAAAAAAACACAGTTTATTTTCACCACGATACTTTTGGATTTTTTTTCTTACTAGTGGTTAAAAATACACAAAAAGTTGAACTTTTTTCAGAAAAACTCAACCTAAAGGGAATTAAACTTAAGAAAATTGTTCTATGTCTTATAATTGAAAATATTTTCTTGATATTGTTGGAAGATTTTTTGTTTTTTTTCAAAAACAAGTGTTTTTTGGAAAACTAAAAACTCAACCTTCTGTAAATGTTAGATCTCTTTGGATCAAATAACCCAAAAGAAAAAACCTCTTCACTTTCTAAATATGCTTAAATACATGTTCAACTTTCTTCCAAAATAAAATTCATTTTCTTTTTTTTTTCTTCTCAACAAATTGAAAATTAACAGAGAAATATGAGTTCTGATCAAAAAGAAACAGATCTTTTTACTTTTCAATCAGTGACGTCGAGACCAAAAAGGATGCCGAGAAAGACGATCTGTGGAACCATCTATGAACTAAGACATGCAAATGGGTTTATCAAAATATATACACAAAAGGGGATCACGTATATTGCTTCTCAGGTGTACGCAGACAACCGCGCACCTGATTGGAAGCTACACATAAGTGTGTGCAGCAAAGACGAAGGGAGGGCTTATGATCTTATTTCGCAGCTCTTTTTGAGTGAGAAATACCACGGTGTTGGGATTATGAAATTGAAATATGGGGAATGGCCAGAGTATATGAGGGGAAGAGAGTTTACAATCTATATTATGCAGCACGATCCAAGACTCAAAAGGATGGACGGATACGATCTTTCAAAAAAAGACGAATTACCAGAAAAGCTCTGGTTTGAATTGGTTCGTGAAATTGAAACAAATTTGAAGAAAGCAAATATTAGATCCAACAACGGAACTAATGTTGGCGATCATAAGCTAGGCGAATATGTGTCGATTAGAAATGAGGCCTTTTGTTCAATGCCAAAGGAGTGGAAGCCGCCCAAGGACTCGACCTGGGCAGGATGGGATTTTGGTCGGATAGGGAAAACTCAATTCGTCTACCCACCAAATGAAAAAGGCTGGAACGCTTCAAAAATGGTTTGTCCATTGGACGTCGAAAGCTGGGATCCTAAAAAACTGAGGTTCAAGACTTTTGGGCCAAAGGGGCGGGTTGGAAGGTGTATCCCTATTTATGGTCTTGTTGGCTATTGGTCTATCGTCTTATTAATTGTATTATATTTATTTTGTGCTATCTAATTTTAAAATATTTGAATCCAAATCACTTTTAATTCATGAGCTTTCGGGTGGCTTGATAGAAAAGCAAAATTTTATCAGAAACAATGCAGATCTTTTCTTGAAATGTTCGATTTGTTCTAATTAGAAACCGAATTTTTTTAAATTCATTTTAAGAGAACGGGAAAGGGCAAAAAAAAGATGGGACAAAAATTGATCCAAATTTACCCATTCTTGTTTAAACTATTTTTGAAAAATTAGCTTATGGCTTATATTAGACTTTTTTCCTCTTAATTAAATTTCAAATATTGTGCAATAAATACTTTATTTAATCATTTTTTTTTTTTTTTTAGACAAATATCTGTTTTTGAAATACCAATTAAGGGATTGGCATCTATCAGAGAGAAGCCTAAAATTAAATAATAATGCAATTGAGCTTAAATCACATTAGTTCTCCATGGTCCAGACGTCTCAAAAAATTCTATTAGTAAAATAGTAATAAAAGTTTGATCTTATCAAATAAAAATCGATAAGTATTAAAAACCTAAGAATTTTAGAAAAAAATATGTATTTTAAGATAAATTTAAATGTTTTTTCAGTGATCTAAAGACTTCAAAGTTGAACAATATCATTCTTAAATTTGTCGAGAAATGTAGATCAGTTGTAAAAAATTATATTTATATATATATATATATATACATATATTTATTGTATCTTCAAGAAGTGTAAAATTACACCCTAGTTGCCCTTATACTTCAATTACCTTTCAAAATTTTACGCCAAGGATCAATGATTCCATCATTATTAATTATGGAAACCATTTTAAACTTTTTTGGTTTAAAATTAATTCATTAAGGGTCAAGTGATTATGGTTAAAAACAATTTTTAGAAATGGATAAAAAATATTTTTTTTTAATTATAATGAGTGCCTAATAACAATCAAAAACTAATCAACCAATGAAAAGTAATCGATATCCAAAAATCAACAATGAAAAAGAGCAGATTTTTAGAAAAAAGTGCCAAAGAATTAGTATCAATATCCAATTTGGATGATTGTGAAAATATAATTTTGAAAATAACTTCATTAATTTTGAAATGTCTCTCTTTGGTGCTTTTTGAGAGATCTTGAAGATTTTTTTTCTTTTATTCCATTCTCAAATATGTTTTTTTTTTCTCTAAGAATGTTACAAAATCCTTAGTATGTCAAATATAGAGACTTACAGTATAATCACATTTATACTAAATTGAATTTAATTGATTGTGTACTTTTAGAAAACATTTATTTTTATTGAAGAAATTTAACCTTTATAAATTTAAAAAAAGAAATTTTTTTTTTTTGATATTTGATTTTTTAGAATTGAGAATGTTATGAAACTTTGTTTTTTAATAATAGTTTTTTGAAAACGAAGATCCTTAGAAATTTTTTTTTTGTTATTTATATTTTTTTAATCAGAGAAAGGGTAATTTCACAATACCCCTTTAGGTTTCAAGTTGCTTCTTGGGTATGGAGCAAATTCTCCTAAAATAACTAGAACCTTAAGATTTATTCCATTTATTTTTATTTTTGAATTATTAAACTAATTATTTCATCGTAATCACATAACGCGGTTCCAAACCTATCACGGTATCTTTGATGAATATAAAATTCATTTTCTATTTAACACTATCCTTTATATTACAAGATTCTATGGTTATTCAATGGTCGATAACAAACCGTTTAATCTTATAATAGAACAAAAATTTTGAATTTTTAATTTATCACTTTTACAGATGGACTCTATATATACCCATATGTATTAAGTAATAAATGTGAATATAACACATTTAAAAAAAAGAAAGAAAACTTTAAAAAATGTGATTATTGTACTCAATATTATGAAAACATAAATCATTTCATTTGTTACTGTGAAAGATATAAATTTATGAGAATCAAATGGAAAAAAAATTGTCAAAAATATATTTCCATTTTACAGATACATATATAAATATTCTAGTCGCCACTAATAGTTCTTATTGTAATATATATTAAATATTTTAATTTATACTTTTTGACACCTTGTAGATGTTGAAATATAAAAAAATACAAATCTGAAAAATTAGTAGAGAAACAGTTTCAAAATGAAAATTTAATTTTGAAATTCAAATTTAAAATCAAAATCATTTTTATCAATTTAAACTATTTGATTTGATTTGAATATGAGAAGTTTATTTAATTATTTTTTGAATTTATATTGAATTATAGAAAACTTTGGGATAAATAATTTTTTTACCCTCAATTGCACCCTGAGAAATAAAATTTGGAAAAAAATAATAAATGAGAGATCTAAAAAATAATATTCTTATTTCATCAAGAAAAAAACAATTTCATTTTTAGAATAGATGCTTTTTAAGAAAATAATCATTTTGTCTAAGGAAGAATCACAATAATAGATTTTTAATTCTATTTCTCAATTAATTTTGAAGATTGTAATTTTTCGATTACTACTTTTATAAAAAGTTTACAATCCATATAGTTAAAATACAGTTACAACAATCCAATAGAATGATTAATTACCACTTGGACCATTGATAGATTTATCTATAAAATACTATTATTTTCCAATTAAAAAATAAAAATTTTTAGTTGCAAATCCCAAAATATTTTTCAAGTTTCCAAGTTGAAGTAAAACAAAAGATCTTTTCAACATTCTTAAGAAATGAGTCATTTTTGAGAATAAATTCTTCCAAAGTTAACTCTAATATAAAATTTTTACTATACTAATTTGTTTGTAGCCGTAATCTTTAATATTCATTTTGGAAATTGAAATAAAAATTTTCATTTATTAATTGGACAATAACAGTATGAATATCTTTTTAAATTTTGAGAATGATTTTCAATTGAGCTCAAAAATCCTAAAAGATTCATAAAAAAGATTTTTATAAAAGACAAATAAAAAATAGTCCCAGGGCAAAATATATTTTTAAGAGTGAATACTAGTTTTTGTTTAAACCCTTTCAATTTCATCAGGCCAAGAAGAAACAAATTCTCTCCTACATACTTTGATTGATAATTTTTTCATTCTTGGTTTCTACAAACAATGTAATGAAAAGGTGATCTATCTTATTTGCTGATTCTGAGAAAACTTTTGTTTACAATAAACATCTTTAGGGGTCATTTTTTTTTGATTTATTCTCTGATTAATTTTAAACAATCAACTCGAGCACATTTCTCGAATCAAGTATATGGAATGAAAAAAAAAAATATTCTTAAAATGAGAAAGTTTTATCTATTCTCTCTACTTTTATTTATACTTCTCTTCAAAAACCTAAAAATATGTTAATAACTGATCTTATAGTTTCAAAGTCTAATCTATCACTAAATTAAAACTTTTTCTGTTTTGTTTTATCAATAATGGATACTTCTCGTAACAATAAAAGAATGTGTGTTGCCACAAAACTACTGTTTCTTCAATGTAAATGAAATATTAAAACTATGATAATACATTTTTTTTTGTTTTGTTCAAAAATTTAAAAATCCTCAACAATACATTTTTTTATTTTTTTTAGTAACTGTTTTTTCTCTGCTTCTGTTTTTCAAATCTAGTCTTGTTTAAATCAAAAATTCCAGCACTTTATCTCAAATTGAAAATTAACTTTTATGAGCAGCTATGTTGCAACTGAAAAAACTAACACTAATTTCCAAACTGTCCCTTTTTCAAAAAAAAACTCACCCAAACAACTCGAAATACTTTTAACAAAATGTTTTGAGGAACTAACTCAAAAAATGCCAACACAAACAAACGAAAGTTACGACACAAAATCTTTCAAAAAACAAAAACAAAAACAAAAAGAGAATAAAAACGAACATTTTCCAAATTGTTCAACTTTAATTCTCAATCACGAAAACTGCACCAAAAATGGAAACAACTCAATTAAACATTTGCTATTTAGCTTTTTGTATAAAAATTTATTATCTTCGATCGGTGTTCAACAGCCACTAAAACTGCAAGACTTTACAAATATATTTTTGGATGAGAAATTTGATACCTTATTAAAGCAGTCGTGGTATTCCAAAAACTTTGAAGAGATTAAATACATTGGCTCTGGCTCGTTTGGTTCTGTTGTATTGGTCAAAAGCTTGATGGACTTGAATTATTATGCAGTCAAAAAAATACCATTAAAGCTGAAAGATCTGTTCAGATCGTTTCGTGAAGTGCGTACACTTGCAAGCATTGATCACCCAAATGTGCTTCGTTATTATGGAAGCTGGATCGATTTATTTGATCTAAATAATTTTCAAACAAATTATGTACATGATGGTTTGGAAGAGGAATCTAAATCTGAGACAAAATCAAAATCTCAAATTGAAACACTTTCAACAACAACAACAGCAACAACAACAACAACAACTAGTATACAGTCTTTACAATACAGTAATATGAAACAACTTGACGAATATTTTAGCAATATCACAATCGATGATCAATCTTCGGATTCTGAAAGAGAAGAAGATGACGATTATAATAATTATGAAGATTTTGGCCAATATGATGAATATGATGAATGTGATGAATATGTGGATTATGAAAAAGAATATGATGATTATGAGAGTGACTATAAAGATAGAGAGACACAAGAAGAAGAGGAAAAGGAGGAGGATAATGATGAAGAGGAAGCGTATGAAGAAGAGGAAGACAGCGAGAAAGACAAGGAGGAAGGGGAAGACAACGAAGATATCAATGAGGATCTGGAGAAAGAAAAAAAATCTTTAATTGAAATAAAGCACATAGATGAATTAAAATCAAACACTGTTGATACAATTAATTCAATTTCGAACACACAACCAATAATTGAAATAAATTCAAAAAAGAGTCCAAACTTTGATGTGATTTTATGTATTCAAACAGAGTTTTGTTCAGGTGGGAATTTAAAACATTTCTTAAGAAATGAACAAAGAATTGTTGATATTGATCAGGTTCATCATATATTTTGGCAAATTTTATCTGGGGTGAATTATTGTCATAAAAAGGGAATAATACATCGTGATTTAAAGCCAGCAAATATCTTTTTTGACAATGAAGGCAAAATTAAAATTGGTGATTTTGGTTTATCTAAATTTTTCAAAAATCCACTTTTATCTTCAATCAATGCTAATACTGATTATTGTGATCTAAACGATCATAATGATTTTTTATTAACTAAATTAATTTCTCCAAATGGTGGATCAACTGGCACAAGTACATGTACATGTATAGGCACATGCACCTGCACCTGCACAATCACAAATACAAATACAAACACAAATACAAATTCTAGTTTAGCAACGAATTTACAGACAAATTCAGAAGATCAAAGATTTGTTGAAATTTCAAAATATACAAGTTATGAACCTTCCTCTGAAAATACTTCGTCAATAGGAACAATTACATACGCGTCACCAGAACAAATGAGAAAAATAGATGGGGGCATTTATGATGAAAAATCCGATGTATATTCTTTATCAATCATTCTCCTCGAATTATTACACCCTTTTCATACAGAATTTGAACGAATAAATTTACTTTCCAATTTTAAATTACATGGAAAAATCCCACATTCCACTGAATTGGCTTATCCAAAATATACTGAAATCTTGAAATCAATGGGACAAAAAGATCCAATCAAAAGACCTTCCCTTGAAGAGGTTCTTAATTGTAAGCCTTTTAATAAAAAGAAAAGAAAAAAGAAAAAGAAAAAGAAAAAAATTAATAAAAAATTATTGAAAAAAGAAATAAAAAAAAAATTGAAATTAAAAATGGAAAAAAAATTAAAAAAAGAAATGGAAAAAAAAATGGAAAAAAAATTGTTAGAAAAAGAAAAGAAATTAAAAGAGTTAGAAAAATTATTGGCGGAAAAAAATATTGAAATTGATCGTTTAAATAATTCTAAAAAATCTTTTGCTTTAAAAATGAAATGATTTAAATTATTCATTACAAGATTTTTGGCAAAAAATACTTTTTTATGTTGACAAAAATTTTTTTTTTGAATTTTTTTTTGCTAAATAGTTTTGCTAAATAATTTACAATAAGATTCAAAATAAAACTAATTATTTTTTGTAGTTATTTAAATTATCAATAATATAATATATAATCTTGACTATTTTATTGGTTAAATAAATCATCATTTTTTGTTTTTGTTTTTTTATTTGTGAATTGTTTCCAGTGTTAAAGTATTTTTCAGGGTATAAAACTTTAAAGGTATATCACTAAACCACTTGCTATTTTTTTTTGTGTGTGTTTTTCAACTGGCTTTTGTTTTTTTTTTTTTGTTTCAAAAAATCAAGAAAAAGTCACTACCTAATAACAAATAGAATTCTTCTGAATGATGGGCTTGTTAAATGTTTTTTGGTGTAGGTAAAGAAAATAGGGATGAATTTTCAAGTGATTTAGAGTTGGTTAATTATTTGCTTGACAATGGGAAAAATGTTTGAGAATGGAACAAAGAAAAACGAAAAATAAAAAAGGGGGAAAAAATAATAATAATTTGAAGAAAAAGAAAATATTAAAGTTTCGACTTAGCCTTTACCAAAAGTATAAAAAATTAATAAAATGGAATCTAAATATTTATATTTTTGTATCTAATTTTGAAATTTTCTTCGTTGATCTAACTTACTTTCAGCTTTTTCAAACTTAAAATTTAATAAAATATAAATATACATCATTTTAAGTACACATTATTTTTATTTTTTTTTTTTCAAAGTTTTAATTTTCAGAAGGAAAAATGTTGAATGAATTTGTTTTATTAATTTGATCAACAATTTTTTGAATGAAAGTGGGTGACAAAGCTTTTTATAACTTTACTTACGCTTCAAATGAAAAAATACAATGTTTTTAAAAAAATTTGAATTCTTTTTATTTGTTGATGCTAAAAAGGTTATTTAAATTTAATTAGGAATTATATTAAATATTTTCTATAATATTATTTTTATTTCAAATATTTATACAAAAAAGTATATGGTATTAATGTGTAAATTAAAATTATCAAAGTAAATTTTATCAAATTTTGAAATATTTAAAATTCAAACTTTCAAGATTAACATGTTTTTTTTTTTTATTTATTTATGGAATATACCAAGAATTTCTACGTGTTTCGAAAAAAAAAATGTATTAATATTTATAAAACGTAACCAAAGTTGCTTATATTATTATTATTTTTTTTTTGAGGGGGGGTTCTCTCAAAATAAATAAACAAAATCTTAAAATTTATAACTTTTCGATAATTGTTTGTAAATTCTAATAAAGTGTCTATTTTTTTTTGAAATCATAAATAAGTTCATTTTGTTTAACTAAATTAAAAATTTGTAACTATTTATGATAAAATTGAAAATTGAAAATTAAAATCTCTATTATTGTTTTTTTTTTTTTTTTTATGAAATATGAACCTTAATGGATCTACTTTCATGTTAAAAATAAGCATTTTTTTATAAAAAAGCACTCGAAAAGGTTGAATAATATTCGGTAAATTTATACAAGGTATTTATTTCTTAAAAAATGTACCATTTTTGTTTTCCAAAAAACCCCACATGTTTCGCTTTTGTAGATCATATTATCTATGAGTTATGGTCATGAAATTTCTTGGGTTTTCAATAGTAGCCACAAACCAGAACAATTTCTACAAAGGCATTGTGATTTACTCTTATTTTTTTTGGTCTCGGTTTTTTTGTTTTTTCTTGAATTGAAGTTCTCATTAGGATCTTGGGGATACTGTTTACACTATTTTTTATTTTGAGAGAATCTACACTAACAAATATTTGAAACACTTTGTTCATTTTTATGTAACAGTTTTTTTTGTTATCATTTGTGTTTCTCTTGAAAAATTGAATTATTCTTTTCAATAAAAATTGGGTTGGAGTGGATATGGTAAAGTTTTTGTAGAATTTTACATTCAACCATCTAATCGGAAAAAAATTTTACAATAATGAGTCAAGCTTTTTTATTTACTGTAGTCAAAATAAAGCGTTCAAAAAAATTTAATGCGTGTTTCAAAATAAAAAGCCTGTTTCTTTGTTTTTCGAAGACCCATGCATTAACCGATCAAAGAAAAATGATAATAAAGCCGGAAAATATGGTATTGGTTTCTTAAAGTTCTATTATTTAAATAGTAATTCTAAAAATGAAGGATCAAATTGCAAAATTTTATCTCAAAAAATAGAGTTAATTTTGAAGGAGAAAATTTTAATCATAAAAAAAACAAAAAATTTCAAAAAAGACGAGAATATTATGGAAAATTTTCAACTATTTGCATGAATAATTTAAATTTTACGGAAAATAACCAGACCTTTACTTTCAGAATTGATTTGAATTTAGCTATACTATTTGTTAGTAGATAGGATGTTGCATTGGTACAAGAATAAAAAAAAGCACGGATAATATTTTGAAACACAGATTATAGTCGTTGTGCACGCTTTATTTTGATCACTGTAGAGATATTCTTCATTGTTATTTTAAAATAAAGTAACATTTGATAAAAGTCCTATAAAGAGTTTGGTGTTGTATCAAATTCACCAAAATATTCATTTCCTCAAAGAGAAAGATCATTTTTTCTTATCAAAATTTTTTTTACAGTAATCAAAATAATGCGTGGACAAAGACTATAATCTGTGTATTAAAATATTATCCGTGCTTTTTTTTATTCTTGTACCAATGCAACATCCTATCTACTAACAAATAGTATAGCTAAATTCAAATCAATTCTGAAAGTAAAGGTCTGGTTATTTTCCGTAAAATTTAAATTATTCATGCAAATAGTTGAAAATTTTCCATAATATTCTCGTCTTTTTTGAAATTTTTTGTTTTTTTTATGATTAAAATTTTCTCCTTCAAAATTAACTCTATTTTTTGAGATAAATTTTGCAATTTGATCCTTCATTTTTAGAATTTCTTTTTAAATAATAGAACTTTAAGAAACCAATATCATATTTTTTTAGGGTTTATTATTGGTTTCTTTGATTGGTTAATTTATTGATCTACTATAACAAAAAAAAACACGCTTTTTATTTTGAAACACGCATTAGATTTTTTTGAACGCTTTATTTTGACTTCAGTAAAATTTACAATTTTCTCCTTTTTGACTTTTAAATGAGTATGGAAAACCCCCTTAACTTTTTTTACAAATTAAAAAATAATCTTAGGTAATCCTCATCATAGCCACAAAGGTTTTCCATTTTCCCTTGTATAGAAATTTTCTCAAAAAGTCAATTTTTACCAAGAATCTTGTGGACATTTTTTAATAGAAAAGAAACCATAGAAATCACCTTACCAAAATTCTGATATTTTTCGGAAAAAAATTCATTTTTTCCTTCTTTGATTTTTACTTTATAAATATTATTGAGATTTAGGAACCTTGATAGACTCCTTAAAATACACAATCACTTGAATTATCAATTGCCAGTATAGTAGTTAAAAAAAAGAATTTTTTTTTGATTTTCTATTTTATTTTTGTGAGAATTGATCGAAAAAACTTAATTTAATTATTTTACCAATTTTTTGGGATCCATTCTAGGTGTATTAGTAAAGAGGAGAAATTCAATTCCTTTTAGATCTAATCAAAATTAAGTTTTCGAAAACATAAACTTTGAGAAAAGAAGACTATTTAATAAAAAAAATTTAAGAATTCCTTTTTCTCAATTTCGTGAATCTCTGTTTTAACCTGTAAATTATTACTGATCGCTTTCAACTGAAAATGAGAAGTAAGAACTTAGTCTTTCAAAAGAATCAAAAACCTCTGATATGATCATCTAACAAATAAGACTGAGAAAAATAATATACTGGTATTTGAAGTCTAAATGGGAAAATATTTTCAATTCATTTTCCTTATTTATGACCAAACAGAGTTTCCCTACAGGGCCAGGTTGTAAATTGGAGTTTTTTTTGAAAAAGCAAATTGTAAACCAAGTGAAAAAATTTCCCATTTGTAATTCAAATACCAGTAGTGACAAAACTGTAGTCTGACCTGGGTTATGAAAGGTGTTTTTGATTTTTATTTTTCTCTCTTTTTTGTAATAAGGTTAAAACAACAGTGATCTTGCCCATTTTATTTGAAAATCACTTAAAGGTACACCCAATAATGGGAAAAAACAAAAATATCTTCTTTTTTAATTTTGAAGAAAAAATAAACACTAACTTGTTTATATCAAACTCAAAAAATGATTTCTATCTTACCTTTTATCTTTAATACTTTTCAAAATTCAGGAGTGGTACCGAATAAAAATTAAAGTTTTTCTATTCCAAAACAAAAAAGAAAAAAAACAGAAAATTTTTTCATAATTCTCATTCACTGTCTAATTTTCAAGAGTGTCATTTAAACATTTCACAAAGAGGTTGTTTAAAACAAATTCGTTTATTGGTAACCACATCCCAAAATAGGAATTCTTATTTCACAAATGAGATTTCAAATCCCTGACATCAAGTGTCAACTTTTTAGTTTTTGTCTTGAAAGATCAAAACCAGTTGCGTTTAAAAGAAGTAAGAAAATTTTTTTATGTGTTTTTTTATAAATTATGTTTTACTCATGTTACCAAATACTTCTCCACTGTTCCCAGTTACTACATTTATCATTGACAACTTCTACTCTTCTACCTTTTGTTAAAATTTTGGATTTCTTTTTCTTATTTTTGCAAATTCTTTTCCCAATCGTTATAAAAATAAATTTTTTGAAAAAAACAATCAACTATAAATCACTAATAATCGTTTTGTATTCAAATTTTTGGAGCAAAAATCAAATTTTGTTCCAAAAAAACTCTCAAAATCAAAAAAAGAAAATCAAAAGAAATTTCCTTATTTTTTGTAAGTGAATTTTCTTTACTTTTTTTCTCAAATTAGGTAATTTGAGAACTTTCTTAATACATTTGAAGACTCATAAATATAACCTCTTAAAATTGTTCAACAAAATTGAATATTTACAATGAAAATTCAACTTTAAAATAATTACGAATCCAAAGAAAATAAAAAATAATACCTTTCTACGAATTAATAACCAAATGATTTTTAAAAGTGTTTTTCTGATCTTTCTCCTTTTTGATATTTTTCAAACTTTTTTAGATTTCTTGAATAATTTTGGTTGTATATCTATTCACAAAGTTTTTCAAATAAAAACTCATCAAACACTTTTTCAAAAGACAAAAAAAGTTTTCATAGAAAAGGAAATTTTTTTTTAAATTTTTTTATTTTCCGTTTAAAAATTTCAAGAAAAAATTAAAGGTACAAACCATTTGGATAAAAATTAATCAAATATGTTGAAAAGAAGACCAAATGATTAATAAACACAAAGAAAACATCAATGATTTTCAAAAGAAAGGGAAAAATTTGATTTAATCTCAAATACTTATTGAAAGGTTAAGTTACTTTTTCTCGAAAAAGTAAATTCCAAACTTGTGTACACAACCTAATAACTGTTAGTGTTCTATTTTTTTTGTCATCAGTTTTTCATATTTTTCTTTGGTAAAATTAATCTTTTTAAATTTGATGAAGGTTTTGGATTTTTTTTTTTTTTGTGCATAAACAATTTGCAATATTTAGAACTTCCTTTCGTTGAATAATCAAGTAGTACTGTTTGAATTTAAAACTATGGTAATGTTGGAAAAAAACAAAACAAAGGCATTTTTTTTGGAAATAATATAAGAAAAAGAATTCACCTCAAAAATCTAAAGTCTCTTTTGTAAAAAAAAATTTAAAAGTTCAATTGTTTTTCGACAAAATTGGTTGTTAATTGAAGAAGAGTCTAAAAGGAAAAAATAAATTTTATTTATACAAACAATCAAAAACAGTCCACTCGAAGGACTGTTTTTAATAAAAATCTTGTGAGAAAGATTTGTGAAAAAATATATTTTGAGTTTTGTTTTGTGGGATTTTGAAAGCAAAGATTTTTTCTTGTTTGGAGAATTGGTTTCTTCTGCGCATTCTCTGTAGTTGCATTGGTGAATATATTTTCTCTTCTTGTTTTCTATAGTCTCCGAGGACAGTTTTCAGGTATTGGTTTCTTCGTTTCATGATTTGTGTGATTTGCTTTCTTTTCTTTTGGCTCTTGTGTTTTTTTTTAGTGATCATGGTTGTGCTTCCTTTGGAATCATATGAATTGTTTTTGTCCAAATAGGAAAGCTTTAAATTTTTATTGACTTCACTTTTTCTTTGTTTGCTTTGAAGGTGGTTTGTGTTTTGTTCGTTTTGAATTGGATTCACAAAATTTTTGTTTGTTTTGTTGTTTGTTTTTTTTTCTTGTTGATCTTGGATTTTTTTTTTTTGATTGTCGCAATAGGCTTCATTGAAAAGTAAATCTGGTGAGACTTTAATCCCTAAAGATTCCAATTCGGTCAGTTTGAACAAGAGATTTGAATGTATAGATGGTGTTGAAAAAGAGGAATGAAACATTAAAAAAAGGGAGAAAGAAACAAAAATGAAAATTTTCATAAAGAATTTTGATTTTTGGATAAAGAGACAATTTTTGGGTTTGTATTCTCTAATGTTTGAAAAAAAACTTTAAGTATTGATCACCTGTTTATCCCAAATTCTTTTTTTGATGTCGAATTTATTTTTAACTCTAAATTATGGAAGAGTATTAAAAAAAGAAAAAGATCAAAACGACAATTCCAATCAGAGAACAACTTATTGGGTGAAAAATTCTTTAAAGTGTTTATTAAAATTTTTTTTATTTTTTTTTCGAAAAATTAAAATGAAAAAACTTTTAAAGAACCTCGGTCTGAAATCGCTATATCCCCCCGTATTTCATTTTTACCAAACAATTAATTTTTGCAAATTATCTTTTAGATCTCTTAATGAAAATTTTTCAAAGCAAAATTTGAAAGTAAAAATTTTAAATCGTTTTTTTCAACTAATCACTCTTTAGATCTCGATAATCATTGAAGAAAAACGTGTGTCCGTTCCCTGGCCGATTCTCCTATTATTACAAATTATTTCTCATAAGGATCAATTATAAAAAGAAAATTCAAACAGTCTGATAAAAGTTACTTTCATATTCTCCGATTATCAACTAATAAAAAAGTATTTTTTTGACTCAAAAAGAATCTACAATCTGAAATAGAACGACTACCTCTACTTTTGAATTTTTGTCTTTTAAATAGTTGATTTCTTTAGTGTTTTAGTATTGAAATTAATGTTTTTGTCACTAACTCCAAATTAGGATTTTTACTTGAGAAAACATAAGATCTTGGTTAAGAAAACGCACAACACGTGTTTGTTTTGTCTTATTTTTTCCCTTGATCACAAGTTTTTTTCTCGTTCTAAAGTAAAAATAAGTTAAATACTTTTTTGTAATTCGGTCTTTTGGGTGAAGTTGACAAAAAAGTCTTCAATACTTTCGTTAAAATAGTTAAAAGTCTATCTGTGTTCTATATTTTTTACCTCCGTTAACAAAAAAAATTTTCATTTGGTAATGAATCAAGTTTAACAAGGGAATGGACCAATACATTTATTAGTTGTCACTAACATATTTTTTCAATTCCTCGTCTTATAAACCACAAAAACTGAAAAATTTCAAGACAGTTCCTTAAAATTAGATCACTAATGGGATATATCAGTTAACTTTTCACTCAAAATATCTTTTCAAAAAATAAGAAAAAAGCTTTTTCTTTTTATTTTCAAAAATTATTTTTGAATAAGGCTCTATTCACTGTTCAATTGATCAAGTAAAATAACAGACCAATAACTGTCTTTACCGAGTGCTCCAATCACATCAAAATAAAGATTTATTTTTCAATTCCACTCGAAACAAAAAACAAATCTTATTTAGGGTAAATTTGAATAAAAACTTGAACAATTGCTGAGTGAGATCCAGTTGACAAAAAAATCAACTTCTGAGTAAACTTACCTTCTTCAAAAATGTTCTTTCCGAGACAGGTATTTATCTCCAAATTGAAAAAAATTTTTAACTTCCCTTTACTTATTTTTCTTTTTCAAAGAGAGTTTTCAAAGAATAAGGCTATATTTTGTGATTTCTTTTATTGTTTGGTCTCTTTTTTATGGTTCACCGATCATCCAACTTCTTGTGTTTTCTTATTATTGGATCAATTTGCAATTTAAAAATTGAATTTTTTTATCAATTTTATACATCTATTTGAATGATAAATGAGAAAATATTTTCTATTCATATCCTATATTTTTCCTTTATAAAAAGAGTTTTCAATAAAGTTGATTGTAATTTGTGGTTCTTTTTGAAAGAAGGAAATTGAAAATGAAGTCAAAATTTTCCCATTTATAATTCTACTACCAATAATTACCCTTTTGTAAAAAAAGTGAAACAGGGAAAAAAAGTTCGACATGACTTTTCATCTTAAACATGAATGAATAAGAAAAGTAAATGAATTAAATAGAAAAGCAAAAAAACTTTAAAAAATAAACAATAATTTATTTTCAATTGAATGGATAAAAACAATTTTCATCTCCTTGATTTATGGTAATTGTTGGTGTGGTTTTGGAGATCTCTAATATTGCCAATTTTTTCAACAAATTTTTAATAGATAGATCAATCAATAAAAACACTTTATTACCAAAAAGATAGTTTTATGAAAAATTGTTATTGTTTTATTTCCTTCATTTTGTCTTTATTTATTAATTTTTTTATCTTATTAGTTGCACTTATTTTTCATTTTCAGGTTCTATTAAGGGTTTTAAGAAAATACCATGTTGACCTTTTTTTCGTTGTTTCCAGTTTTAAATTGAAATTGGGTGTGAATTGTTTTTTCTCCAAAAAAAGTTCTATTATTTTTTTTTTTCCTTTTTGGGGAATATTTAACATGCATATTTAGAAATAAATACCTTAGTCATTGAATCAATCAGAATTAATATCCCAGATAATTTGACAATGCTAATTAACGAATACTTTGACGAAAAAAAAGGATTTTTTAAGAAATATATAAAAAAATGCCCCTCTTTTTTGGAAATACCGTATATAAGCAATTTCCAAGAAAGTGGGAAAACTTTATTTTAAAATATATTTATAAAACACAATCTTCAGAAAACTATTAAATATACAAAATCATTGACTAATATTTATCTTTTCTTGGTAATAATTCAATTTTTTTTCTTTGTATTGTATTAGATAAATAAAAGATATTAAATTTTGTGATCTCGATTTTTTCTGATATTTTTTAGAGCTGAAAATTAGTGTTTATTATTTTTTTTTGAATGTTAATAAATCATATGTATTACTTTTTTAATCTCAAAATATTTTCACACAGAATTGAAAAACAATAAACACAATTGATTTTTTAATAAAATATTTTTACCCTTTCCATATTTTCAGATTTTTATTGAAATTGGTTAATTATTGTTTCCCACAAAAAAATTACTATTTTTTTTTCATTTTTTTGGAAATATGTCCCTACGAACCAAGAACACTAAAAATGGAAAATTGATCAAATACCTTCCATTAATACAATTAAAAAAACTAAATGAAAAAATAAAAAAAATAAAATTTCCATTTTACTTTTTCTTGAAAACATTTTTACCAAAATCATTGAATACAAACTTGAAATTATGTATATTTTTAGATACACTATCTTGTTTTAACACATTTACAAAAACAAATTCTAAATTATGGGAATTTTCTTTTCACAAAAGGCACTAATTTGGTCTTCAAATGTTTTTTTTTTAGTTTTAAATGGTAAAATTAAAAAAAATTTAAACTAAAAAGATAACCTCTCTGAAAAAGCATTCTAATTTAATATATTAACTTATTCTTTGATTTCAAACTTTTCTCGTCCCTAATTTTTCAAAACAAAATAAAAAGTGCACACTAATTTCAAAAAATATTTTTGATATTCAAAAGTTGAGAGTGTTTTTATTCTAAAAACATTTATCCCAGAGGTTAATTTAATTAAGTTATAAACTTAGATTTCGAAAAATATTAATCAGAAAAAAATAGTACTTAATTTTATTAAGGGCATATTAAACCATTTTGGAAAAAAAGATCAACAAGGTTTTTAATTGGGAACATTACTGAAAATGAAAAGTAAAATCAATTAAAAAGAAGAAAGTAATTAAATTCAAATAATAATCCATAATATTATTTTCAATCCAACAAATACAATTTAAATCTACTTTCATATCGAAATTGTTAATGTGGTTTTGGAGATCTCAAAAATAGTCAATTTTTTAAACAAATTTTTAATAATTGATCGATCAAAGAAAATACCCATACCTAAAATATAGTATTAAAAAAACTGTTATTGTGCTGAATACTTCATTTGGTCTTTATTTATTTATTTATTCTTTTTTTAATTGATCTTACTTTGAATTTTCAGGTTCTATTAATGTTCCCAATTAAAAACCGCGTTGAACTTTTTTTCCACAATGGTCATTGAACATATTTTGAAACAAAGAAATTTGTAATTAATTTAATCGGTGTTAATATTAAACTTAATTTGATATTGTCAATTAACGAATAACTCCACTAAAAAAGATGATTTTTTATTAAATATCAAAAAAAAATGCCACATTTTTTTGGGAATACCTTATATATATATATATATATATATATGGATAATTTATTTTAGTTTGAGAATGGTTTGAGTTCAGGATTTTTTATTTCTGTTTTAAAAAAACAATTAGATTGTCATTTTCTCTTTGAAAAGAATGATTTTTTAAAACAAACTTTTGATATAAAAAATTTAAAAATAAGTAAAAAATATTTATTAATAATTTTTTTTCGTTAAAAGAGACTTATTCAAACAACTAAATTACAAATTAACCTTTTAATTGTAATTAAAGTTGATTATTTTGAATCAAATTATTGTTTTGATTCATTGTATATAGATATATTAAATATGTTTTTTTTTTTTTTAATCATCATATCTTCTAAAAGTAAATCCTACAAATTTATTATTAACATTCCGCTTAGAAAAACTATTTGGCTTTGAAAAGTTCTTAATTACTGTTGTGAGCTCACCATCAAAACTACCAAAATACGAGGTATTAAAATAAGAGATATCCATTTCATTTTCCAGCATGGGCACAAATGGGGGCGTTGAATTTCTTAAATTTCCCCAATCGATACCATCGAAAAATGGGTGCTTTTTTAAATTTTGTAAAAATACCTTAGGATCTTCTTTTAAAGGCACATCCAATAACGTTGTGATTAAATCCCATGTCTCCTTTTCAATAATTTCCTCGTCATCAATTGAAACTGGCGGCGTTAAGGTTTTTGTATAAAACATTATATTTCTATCAAAATGAATTTGTATTTGAATTATTTTTAAATAAGATGCATAAAAAAGATTTATAAAGAAGGTAAGTAAAAATAGAAAGTTATTAATTAATTATTTATTTATCGATAGAAGGTGGTAAATGAAGAAAAAAACCTCAAAATAAAAAAAGCAAATAAGAGCTTTAAAAGAATAAAAAATATTAATATCATTTGGATTCCAAATTATAAATTCTTGCAAAAAAAAAAAAATCTTCATTGGATTTTCCAGAATTTGAAGTAAACAAGTAAAATTATAGATTTTATCCAATTCTTTTAAATTTTAGAAAAGTTTCATTTGTATTTTTTTTTGTTATTGTTTTGGTTAAAAAAAATAACATTTTCTAACTGAAAACGATAATTAAAAAATCTAGGCAATGTGTGATCCTCTACTACAATCTTTGGTACTCCCCTCATATTAACAGGAATATAAGCCCAACAGAAATTTTATAAAAAAAAACAATTATTTACATGAATTTCTGTTCAACAATTTTATATTCTATGACTCTAAGAACATATCACAAAGTGGCTAGATTTTGATTTTTTTTTTTTTTTTTTTATTATTTTAAGTATTATTTATTTTCAATTTTTGCGATTATTATTCTTAGTTACTATACGTTTTCGAGTCATGTGTGATTTGACGAAGAACACCCCTAATTAAGAAAAAAAATTATCATAATTTTGATTCGATAAAATTAAATAAATTTTGAATGTTTTTTAAGAATAATTTTTTACTAAAATATTTTCCCTTAAAATATTTTTTTATTTTGAATTTTTATTTTATCCTTTTTTATTTATTCATTTCTTTTCTTTTATAGACTGTATCTAAATTAAAATCTTTGGGTGAATTACAATTTAAAATATTATTCAACATTAATCATTCAATTAATCAATCTTTGAAGGAAATTCAAAATTTTACAAATTTTTATATTTAAATGAAATCTTGTTTTTCAAGAATTTTTTTTGGAATTCTAAAAAAAATCAAGGTAAATTCTAAACTTGATTTTGCTGGCTTAAAATGTAAATGCTCCCCGAATTATATTCAATTATCTTTATACACCTTCCCTAAACTCTATAATATTTGAAAAGAAACTGAGGGTTCATTAACGTTCTTAAATTTTGTTTTTTGAATATTTCTAGATAAATTTCTGATTTTGAAAAAGGAGGAAATGCTTTGCTAAAATATGAAAAAAATTTGAAAAAATCCAAAATTTTAAAAAGTTCCAGAATTTCTATTTACTTGATATTTTTAAAAGTACAATAAATATCGAGTTAAATATTAAAGTAATATTCGCCAAACCTCGAATTTGGGCAGGTCTTAAGAAAATTAAAACAATCGTTAATATAGCGTTTCTTATATAAAAGTTTGTGTTTAATTATTAATAGTATTAATTTAAATTTTTTAGATTATTTATTATCATTCAAAAGAACATAATTTAAAAAAAAAAAAACAATTTTTGATTTTTTATTTTTTTTTCATATCAGCTCATTTCTCATAAATATTTATGTTCTGCTTTGATAATTCTTTTTGAATTTATTTTTTAGGGTTACTTGTATTTTTTTTTTATAAATAATCTTAAACTCTATATCATATTTTTGAAAATAATATTTTACTTTCTCAAAAAAATAATTTTAGTGTAGTTCAGTTCTCCAAAAATTTAAAAAAGAACTGGTGGGGTTTGAATATACAAATTACCGAAAATTTTCCTCACTTTATGTTTAAAAACTTACTAAGATACATTTTTTATTTTTCGAAAAAGTCCAAAAATTTTTTTTGAATTATGCTGAAAAATATTTTTTGAAAATTTTATTATATTCTATTCATAAATTTGACATATCAAAAAAGCTTATTGTTGCCTTGGTTAGAATTATAATTTGTATTTTGATGATATATTTTACAAGTATTAATATGTAACAGTTTAAACAAGATTTAATTCAAACTTTTTATAAATATGAAAAAATAAGAGTATTTTTTTTTAGAATTTTTTCAATTTTTTATGTGTAGAAATTACTGAATTAGAAATTTTTTTTTTTTTCATCAGAGATCAATAAAATTGAAATAAAATTAGATTTATTTTATAGATTTTTAATATAAAGTAACAATTAATTTAAAATAATTTTTTTAATTCTCTAACAAAAAAAAGTAGTTTATAACCACTAAGTTTGTTATCTGTGGAAAAAAATTTCTTTATGAAAAAATGGTATGTTAATCAATAAATTGTTTTCTTTTTCAGATATATTAATGAAGTCAACAATAAACATAAAAATTAAGAAATAACTTCTCTTTTTTATGAATTTTTCGATTTTTTGAAGAATATTTATTTTTCTCATTTTATTATTTAAATATGAATTTTATTTGATAGTATTTATGGCAACAGGGTTTATATATATATATTAGTAAGCTTTTGAAATGTAAATAAAAGAATTTGTAAAAAAAAAAAAAAAATGAATAAATAGAAAACAAACCTTAATGTTTCTTCTATTTCATTTCCAGAAAATGGAGGTATTCCGGCAAGTAATTCATATAAAATGCAGCCAAGTGACCAAAAATCAACAGATTTATCATATCCTTTTCTTGATAAAATTTCTGGCGACACTATTTAAAAATTTTATTTTGAATTAATTAATAAAAGTAAATACAATAAAAAATAAAATAAAAGGTGCTAAGCATAATAAACTCTTTTTGTTTAATTTTTAAAATAATAATAATAAGAAGAAGAATAATTACTATAATTTGGTGTTCCAACAAACGTAAAATGTTTCCGATTATTCATTTCCTCTTGACTAATTCTTTCAATAGTTTCTTTCCAATTTTTTTTATCTGGGTAGATGTTTTTTGATAAACCAAAATCGGTTAATTTTAAATGGCCATTAGATGAAATCAAAAAATTCTCAGGTTTTAAATCTCTATAAAAATTTATAAACACATTAAAATATTAAAAATTAAAAAATAATATAAAATTTAGAAATTATTAAATTGGGGAGAAGTAGTTAAAAAATTATAATAAAAAAAAAAATTAAATATTTTTTAAAAGAAATTTTATTCAAAAAATAAAAAAAAAAAAAAAATTAAAGATATTGATTTACCATTGTGAAAAAAATTTGGTTCATTAAAAAAAATTGGGTCAGTCAAAAATTTGTTTTCGTTTTTTAAATAGTAAATATTAGCAAAATGATTTTTGATCAAAGTAAAATTTTATGAACAAATTTTACATTTAAGAAAAAACCAGAGTCACTATCAATAATAATTTTCAGAATTAAAATTAAATTGTTGCATTTTAACCTTTTGGAATTACTGTGGAACTCTAAAAAACAAAAATTTACATTTAATTGTAAACTTTACTAAAAATGTTGATTTTTTTTATTAGATTACATTCCAAGATCAAGTTAATCATTGTTTGGGAAGACCAAAAATTAATAACCGTTTTAAATTAAGGTTTTTCTATTGGGATTTAAAGAATTTAAATGGTTTCTGAAATCTTGATATTTCGGTATTTTGAAGTTTTGATTGTAAACATTAGTGGAAAACAACCTCTTTGGAAAAAACAGCTTTTTTGGAAGATTTTATTATTCAATTTGGTTTAAAAGGATATTTAAGATTAACCGTGATGAATTTGCGTTCATTAACAATGATAAATATCTTATTGAATTAAGAGATTTTAATATTTCCTATTTAATAGTTCTCTTATTTTTAGTAAAGTTAATAATTAAAAATAAATTTTTGTATTTTTGGAGTTCCACAGTAATTCCAAAAGGTTAAAATGCAACAATTTAATTTTAATTCTGAAAATTATTATTGATAGTGACTCTGGTTTTTCTTAAATGTAAAATTTGTTCATAAAATTTTACTTTGATCAAAAATCATTTTGCTAATATTTACTATTTAAAAAACGAAAACAAATTTTTGACTGACCCAATTTTTTTTAATGACCCAAATTTTTTCCACAATGGTAAATTGGATGCAGATTAAAAAAAAAATTAATTTTGGCTTTGGAATTATAATTGTATTCAACTTATTAAGAAAAAATATTTATCAGATATAATTTAGGTTTTGAAAAAAAAAAAAAAAGAAATGTGAATACTTTCAAAAAGTATTATGACGAGTTCTCAATGAAAATTTAAAAACACATACAAAAAATAGGAATTTTAAAGATGTAAAATCAAGAAACTAATTCAAAAACAAAATATTTTTCCAAAGAATACCAAAAAAAAAAAACAATAAAAAAATATTTCAATAGATATTTTTTTAAGTACTTTGATAAGTTTGATTTGGTAGAATAATTTACATCTGATTAAAAAGGGAATTAAATTTGATCAAACTACCAAGAAAAAATATTTCTTGAACTTTGAAGATACTGTTAAAAAAAATATAAGGTATTTCCAAAAAAGTGGGGCATTTTTTTTTTACATTTCATAAAAAATAATCTTTTTTAGTGATGGTAATCATTAATCAACTATACCAAATTAAGTTTAATATTTATACCGATTGAATCAACCACTTATGTATTTAATTCAAAACATGTTAGTTGAAATATTCCCAAAAAATGAAAAAAAAAAAAATAATACTTTTTTTGGTTAAAGCAATGTACGACCAATTTCAATAAAAAACCGGAAATATGGAAAGGAAACAAATGATTTTTTAAACAGGAAAACGCAGTTATATGTTTTTAATTATATTGTAAATTTTGTTGAGATTATACAAGTTATGAAAATGATTTTTTCGATCAAAAAGAGAATAATAAAAACCAATTTTCACCATAAAAAAATATCAGATAAAATCGAGATCAGAAATTTTAATATATTTTATTTATGCAATACAATACTAAGAAACCAATAGAATTATTATCAAGAATCTATAAATGGTGGTTAATGATTTTATATATTTAAATCCTTTTTTTGGAGAATGGGTTAAATAAATATATTTTAAAATAAATTTGCCCCACTTTCTTGGAAATAGCTTATGTGTTTTTTTTTTTTTTTTTTTTTCATTAAAAAGAGATTACTCAAAGTTTATATGTTTGCAGTCGTCTTTTTATTTGGCTAAGTACTTTTTATTATATGTTTTGGTATATATATATTGGGTAAACTGGAAATTTTAAGTAAAAGGAAAATTATATTGGTGAATTTTAAAAAAGAAAATTGAGATGAAATTTGAATCCCATTTAAATTTCAAATGTTACGATACTGTAAAATTTAAATTAATAAAATTTACATTTTATCCAAAAGTTCAATAAAAAAGAACTGAATTTAAATAATAAAAATGTTTATTTTCAAGTGTCTTTGTGAAGATCTTATTTTGTTTTCATTATTATCAATGACGGTATCAGGAATACTGCCATTTTCAAATTAATCAAAGAAAATTTTTTTATTTCAGTTTCCCAAATATTTTTCTTCCTAAACACTATATTAAATGGAATCGTGAAGGTTATGTGTATTATGTTTTTCCTACAATTTGATTACGGGGGTCATACTTTCAGATATTAAATTTGAACTGTACAAAATTAAGTGATTCTTCCATTAAAAGTATTTCGAAAAAGAAGCTTTTAGTAAAAAAATATTTTTTTTTCGACCTTTTGTTTGTTTTAAAATTTAAAAGAAATAATTCTCAATGTTGGCTATTAATCTATCAAAAGCAATCAAAAATATTTTGAGAATTAAATTGAATCCAGGGTGTACCATTGAAAGGCATCTAATTCTAAATAAATTCGATTTGGGTGGTTTCTGATATTTCATTTAAAGATAAATCTCCTTTTTGTTTTAATTTTTTGGAAATCTTCGAAATTATTGTTGAGATCTGAAGGCAAGAACAAAGAATTTAAAACTTTTTCTCTTGGAAAAATACTTTGTTGTGGGCTTTGTGAAAAAAATAATTGTTACTCGGGTTGGTTCGAGTTATTGTTGTCCTTAAAAATGCAAATTGACAAGATTGTTAAATTAGAAGAAAAAAAAAAAAAAAAAAAGTGAAATTAATGGGAAATTTACCGATGAATAAAACCTTGGTTATGAAGATCTTCAACTGTTAAAAGCATTTCTGCCATATAAAAACGGGTGGCGTCTTCAGTTAAAGCACCAACTTCCTGTAATAAGCATTTCAGATCGCCACCTGAGTGATAATCCATTACAAAATATAAATATTCATCATCTTGAAAGCTTTCATAAAGTTTCACTAACCAAGGCGAATTATGAATAGCTAACACTTCTCTTTCTGTCCAAATATTTTTCATTTGTGACAACGACTTTACTCGGCTTTTTTTTACCCTTTTAAGTGCATAGGTTTTTGGTTTTTCTTTTTTATTTTTCCCATTAATTTCGTTTTCTTTCTCATTTTCGTTTTCATTACCTTTCTCATTTTCTTCATTACCAGAATCTTTTTCTTCTTCTTCGTCTTCTTCATCATCATCATCTTCATCTTCATCGTCCTCTTCTTCATTTTCATTTTCGCGTTTGCGAGATTTACTTTTATTTTTTGGTTTTTTTTTCACTAAAAATACTTCACCAAAAGTGCCTTGCCCAATTTTGGCAAGGGTTATATAATCTTCAACTAAAATTTTTGTCCTTTGTCTTCGCAGAAATTCTGTTTCGTTGTTAAAGACCTCACTAATAATCATCTTTGTCTTTTTTTCATTAAACTTGTGCTTGACTAACAATTTTCTTGTTTGTTGAACCCTTTTCCTTCTCCTGTAAAGATAATAATTAAACTCAAGCTCTGATCTTTCTAAATAATGTTTGCAAGTAATTCCTTTTTCCTTAATCAGTGGTGGTATGTTGGTTGGTTCTTCAGTTGAATCATATACATTCCACAGGGTTCTTTTTTTTTTTACATTCATTTCAAAAAAATTGTTTATTTTTGCAAACAAAAGAATCAAAAAATGACTAAAAAATTTTGAGAGGATTAGATAATGGGAAAAAGAATTTGAAAGATTATAATTCAACAAAGTACAATTCTAGAAGTGTTATTGATCATTCCTATAGACTAAGGTTGTCTTTAAAAAAAATTGTTTATTTTTACTTTAAGGGAGCAATAAGGTTTTTGTAGTGTAAAAAAATGAAAAATTATTTTTATATGTTTGGTGTTTTTTCATGGTTATTATGGTTTTTAATTAATTGACATGAAATTCATATTGATTATTAATGTTTATTAAATAAACAATTGTTTTAATTTTGTTTTTTTTTTTTAGGAGCAATGTTTGACAATGAAAAGTTCATAGATTGTTAGAATCCGAATAAAAAATTAAATGTATTGATCTTTATAGAAAATTTTTATTTACATAGTTTGGTTTTGTTTGGATTTGTTAAAAAAGATTTCAATTTATTTTTTCACGAAATTCTGAATGAGAAAAAATGGGTGTTGTGTTAGAATAGACTTATTTTTCGGTGGAAATTCGACAAATATCAAAAATTTACACTAAAATCATTATAAAGAAAAATCTTTGTTTTAAATTATAAAAAATAAATTAATTGTGAAAATCGAATTTAGAAAAAGTTTATAAATTAAAAAAATACTAACTTTTTTTTCAATTTGTAAAAAAGGCAAAAATCATTTAAAATCATTCGTGGCAAAATATGAATTTGAAAAATTATTTCTTTTTTCGCTTTTTTGAAAATTAATTTAAAGTCTAACATGATTCATTATAAGTAAAAAAAAATAAATAAAAAACAAAAAAAACCTGAAAAATACTCACAAAAAAAGAAGAATTAAGACACTATAGTGGGACTACAAAAGTACAAAATCCAATATATGCATAAACTGGATCGAAAAAATTCAATGAATAATTATCATCTTTTCAAAAACACATAATGGTAGAAGAATTTGTAAACAAAATAACATATATCTCCAAAATATACAACATGGATAATCCAAGAAACTAAAAACTGGCAAGATTAAATACTCTCGAGAAAGTTGTAATGTCTTAAAAACAGTGGTTGCTTGCGAATTCCCGGTGTTAAAAGTTTCCTACTATAAAAACAATTTAGGAGATTTGAAATAAGTTTTTTCTTTTCTTCAGAGAATTAGAATAGAGATAAAAATCACATTTATAGAAGATAATTTTTTTTTTTTTATTTTTTTGAATTATTCAAAAATATTATTTTAGAAAATTTTTAGTTACTATTTTGGAGATAATTTATCAATATTCTAAGAAGCATTCTTTTGTTGCAATAAAAATTAGAAAAGAAAAAGAAAACTCACTTTTTTTTGAATTGATTTATCAATGAAAAAGACTAATAAAATTTGATTGTAAAATAAAGTTTTGATAATACTAACTGAGTTCTTTCTTTTTTTTTTGAAATAAAAAATTTTTTGCCTTTTTATACATCGTGATTTATTATATTATAGATTAATTGATAAACATTTGATTTAGAAAGAATCTTTTTTCTAATTTAAAAGAACAAAACCATGAAAAGCACTATTTTAATTTACAAAATAAAAATTAAAAAAAATGTGATTTATCCTTTACTAATCTTTAAAATTATGGAATAAAGTAACAAAATATTAAAATTCAAAATCTGAAAATTTAAGGTTGAAAAAGATAAGCAAGTTTTTATTTTTTTGTATTATTAATTTAAATGAAATACAATGAATTAAACTAAGAGAAAAAAGGAAAAAGAGTGATGAAAAAAAAAAAATTAAATTGATAAATGTGAAAAAACACAACTAAATAGATCTTTTCCTCTAATTTCCTCCTCTTAATCTGAGAACCAAATGAAGGGTTGATTCTTTTTGGATATTATAATCTGAAAGGGTTCTTCCATCTTCTAATTGTTTTCCAGCAAAAATGAGTCTTTGTTGGTCTGGTGGGATTCCTTCTTTATCTTGGATTTTGGCTTTGACGTTTTCAATGGTATCACTTGGATCAACTTCCAATGTAATTGTTTTTCCAGTTAAGGTTTTGACAAAGATTTGCATTCCTCCTCTTAATCTTAATACCAAATGAAGGGTTGATTCTTTTTGGATGTTGTAATCTGAAAGGGTTCTTCCATCTTCTAATTGTTTTCCAGCAAAAATGAGTCTTTGTTGGTCTGGTGGGATTCCTTCTTTATCTTGGATTTTAGCCTTGACATTTTCAATGGTATCACTTGGATCAACTTCCAATGTAATGGTTTTTCCAGTTAAGGTTTTGACGAAGATTTGCATTCCTCCTCTTAATCTCAATACAAGATGGAGGGTTGATTCTTTTTGGATATTATAATCAGAAAGGGTTCTTCCGTCTTCCAATTGTTTTCCTGCGAAGATAAGTCTTTGTTGGTCTGGTGGGATTCCTTCTTTATCTTGGATTTTAGCCTTGACGTTTTCAATGGTGTCACTTGGATCAACTTCCAGGGTAATGGTTTTTCCAGTTAAGGTTTTGACAAAGATTTGCATTCCTCCTCTTAATCTGAGAACTAAATGAAGGGTTGATTCTTTTTGGATATTGTAATCAGAAAGGGTTCTTCCATCTTCTAATTGTTTTCCAGCAAAGATAAGTCTTTGTTGGTCTGGTGGGATTCCTTCTTTGTCTTGGATTTTAGCCTTGACATTTTCAATGGTGTCACTTGGATCAACTTCCAATGTGATGGTTTTTCCAGTTAAGGTTTTGACAAAGATTTGCATTCCTCCTCTTAATCTAAGAACTAAATGGAGGGTTGATTCTTTTTGGATGTTATAGTCAGAAAGGGTTCTTCCATCTTCTAATTGTTTTCCAGCAAAAATGAGTCTTTGTTGGTCTGGTGGGATTCCTTCTTTGTCTTGGATTTTGGCTTTGACGTTTTCAATGGTATCACTTGGATCAACTTCCAATGTGATGGTTTTTCCAGTCAAGGTTTTGACAAAGATTTGCATTCCTCCTCTTAATCTGAGAACCAAATGAAGGGTTGATTCTTTTTGGATATTGTAATCACTTAATGTTCTTCCATCTTCTAATTGTTTTCCAGCAAAAATGAGTCTTTGTTGGTCTGGTGGGATTCCTTCTTTGTCTTGGATTTTAGCCTTGACATTTTCAATGGTATCACTTGGATCAACTTCCAATGTAATTGTTTTTCCAGTTAAGGTTTTGACAAAGATTTGCATTTGAGTTGTTTAGAATTAGATAATAAAATTATTTGGTTAAAAATAAAAAATGAATTTGAAGTTGAACTAAATTTCTTTTAATTACCTTTTACAAAAATCTAAGAGAGATTTAAAATGGACTTAAAAACGATCTAAATGTCAGCAAATTTTGATTTATTTTCAATTTAACAAAAAAGAAAATTACTTTTAAAGGAGAAAAAAAAATTATTCGTTTTCATTTTATAAATCTTCAAAAAAGAGTCAGATTTTTTTTTTTTTTTTATTTCTTTTTTAACTTGGATTTGATAAAGAAAACAACTAGTTTTAAATAAACTTCAACTGTGAGTGATTTTTTGTTTTACAAAGAATTGTTTGTAACAAAAAAATAATTTCTGTTTTAAAAAGTATCAAAAAAGAATCAAGTTTGAAAGAGTTTAACTGAAACCTAACCAAATACTTGTTTGATTTTTGGATTTATTCTCAAAAAAACAAACGAAAGAAATTTTAATGTTTTTGAATTTTGAAATTTCATTGTAATGTCTCTGATTATTCAAAGATCTCTATTCTAATTCCACTTAACAGTAAAAAGTATTTTTCAATTTGATTGAGATATGTGTGTTTTATATTTTGAGGTAAAGTGTTGTTTATTACTTTTCTTTGAATAATTAATAGTGAGACAAATCTCACTTTTTCTTTTTTTAAATTTTTTTGTAATTTACGAAAGTAAAAGTCAAAAATCAAATTTCTATTACTATTTAATTGGGTGTATCTTTTGAATGAGAAAACTTTGAGAGATATTTAGTCATTAAAAGAAACTTAGATTCCAGAATTCAAAAAGATCATAAAGTGAAATTTAATCGCATTTTATGATTACACCTTATTTAACTGTAAAGCTCAAAAGACTGCTTTATATCATTGAATAAAAAAAGAACCTTACTACTTTAGACACTTTTTTTCTGATTGTTACTTCAAAATAAATGAAAAACAAACCAAAGGAAATATCACAAAAAAAATAGATTGCCAGAATTTCAAAAAAAAGAAAACTTAAGGCGAACCATAACCAACAAAGATTTTTATTTCAGAAACTCTAAATAAAAAAAAGAGTCACACTTCTTTTTCAAAAACTACAGACTGACAGTAGTCTGATGAATATTTCTATTATGACAAAAAAAACTTTTTGGTGGAATCATTACCCATTAAAACAAATCGAAAATATCTTTCAAAAAATTGGCAGAAAATAAAATGTTAATTGACTCTTTCAGCTTTTAAACGCATTCTTTATTGAATATTTTGTTGTGAAATGGTAAACATTACCGTTGTCAAAATAATATGTGCAGAAATACTAAATACTAGTATTTGAATTTTAAAGAGTAAAAAACTTTCAATTTATTGATATTTATCTTTTAGAAATTGAGTTCTCAAAGAAAATGGTTTGAATTGAAAACCAAGATTTTGAAAAAGGAAATAGAAAATGAAGTGAAAATTTTTTCCTATTTATAATTCAAATACCAGTAAGTGTTTCAAAATCAAAAGTTTGTTTTTTTGTTATAGAAGACCTATACATTAATCTATCATTGAAACTAACAATAAACCCTAAGTAAATAGGTTATTGATTTCTTTAGGTTCTATTATTTTAAAAAGGAAATTCTAAAAATAAAGGATCAAATTGAAAAATTTATCTCAAAAAATAGAGTAAATTTTTTGAGAAGGTTTTTCAGCACAAAAAGAAATAAAGTTCAAAAAAATAGAGTTAAATTACCAAAAAATTTTAGAACAAATTTCTTTTTTAATTTAAAATTTTCACAAAATATCAAGGATTTTACTTTTAAAATTGATTTAAACTTAGTTATATACTTGGTTGGTGAATTGGATGTTCAAATGGGATAAGAAGAAAATAAATGAATGGATTTTAATATGAAACATAGATTATAGTGGTATGCATTATTTTGATCATTCTATCTTGAATAAACTCTCGGAAAATAAAATGTTTAATTGACTATTTCAATTTTTAAACACTTTATTTAATAGAAATTTTGTTGTAAAATGGTAATAATTCATTTGCTAATTTTCTCTAAAAATTGTAACAAAAGATAATTCAAAATATTAATTGTTTTATTGACTAAAACGTAACTCTTCAATTGACCCGAATTACTTCCCCGCTTTAAATCTGGTCTAAAGTTCAACAGATTGTAAAATTCAAAGATGGCACCTTAACAATAAAAAAATTATTTATTTTTTTATCTTTTTTTCTTCCCAACATTTTCTTTTAAATAAATATTCTCAAATATGAAAAGACTCGAACTTTTAAAAGAATCAACAGTTGTAGATCGATTTATCAGGTATGCAAAAATCAATACACAATCTTGTGAGGAATCTAAAACTGTTCCAACAACGGAAAGACAAAAAGATCTAGCTAACCTTTTGGTGAAAGAATTAAAAGAGCTCGGATTAAAAGTTGAAATGGACGAATTTGGGTATGTATATTCTGTTCTTGAATCTAATTTAGAAAACGAAGAATACGAAATCCCTGTTATTGCTTTCTTAGCACATATGGACACATCCCCAGAAAGTTCTGGTGAAAATGTCAAACCTTTAATCCATAAAAATTATCAAGGTGGTAAAATTGAATTACCTTTAAATAATGTAATTCTCGATCCTGAAGAATCTATGGAATTAAAGAAATTAATTGGACAATCAATCATAACTTCCTCTGGTGACACTTTGCTTGGTGCTGATGATAAAGGTACAATATTATCAAAAACAAACAAAACAAAATTATTCTTTTTTTTTTTCTCCTTTCTTTTTTTTAAAACAAAAAAATTTACAACAAAAAAAAGCAATTTTAAAAAAAGTGTGAAACAAAATTTTTTAATTTGTTCTATGAAATTAGGTCTACTCAAGTTTGTAGACTGTTTTTAAGATTACTTTTGAAGAACTTTTTGTTTACATTTTTTGAAAATGACCAGAACAAAATAAAAAAAAACCATTTACAAACTTCATAAAACTATTTACTTGACAAAAAATTCAAAAACAAAAAACAAAAACAAAAAATTAAAACCTTACAAAAAAAAACCAACCAAAAAGGAGGAGTATCGTCCATCATGGACACACTCAATTTCTTTGTAAACCACCCAGAAATAAAGCATGGCGAGATAAGAATTGGATTTACTATTGATGAAGAAGTTGGCCAAGGGACTGATAATCTTTCTTTAGAAAAGCTAGGCAACCCAAAATACGGATATACCATCGATGGAGGATCTATAGGAGAAGTTGAATCTGAGAATTTCAACGCAGACACTGTCAAGATTGTCTTTAAAGGGTTTAATGTCCACCCAGGTTATGCAAAAAATAAAATGGTCAATGCAATCAAGCTAGCAGGAGAATTTCTTGAGTTGCTGCCAAAAACAAAAATGAGCCCAGAAACTACGGAAAATTATGAAGGCTATGTCCATCCTTACAAAATGACTGGAAGCCCCACAGAATCAGAAATAATATTCCTGATTCGTGACTTTGATCTTGTGGAATTAAAGAAATCCGAAGACTTATTGAAGGAGTTGGCAGAAAAGGTTGTAAACAAATATAACAAGGCACAACTTGAATTTACTGTGATAGAGTCATACCGAAATATGAAAGAAATAATCGATCCTCTTCCCTTTTTAGTTGACTTTGCAAAAATCGCAATTGAAAAAACCGGAATCAAACCCGTTCAAGTCCCAATCAGAGGAGGCACAGATGGATCAACTCTAAGTTTCATGGGATTGCCTTGCCCTAATTTGTCAGCCGGTGGATACAATTTCCATTCAGTTAAGGAATACACCTCTGTCGAAAATTTACAAAATATCGTAGATATGATCATTGAGTTGGTTATCACTTGGAAAGAAGAATATCCAAAATTAAAAAAAAAATAAATGTTGATTCTTTAATTGAGATTTATTCCCATTTTTTTCTTAAATTTATTATTATTTTTATTACTATTTTTATTATAACTCTAAAACTTTTAAAGATAATATCACTTTTTACCATTTCTTATACCTTCACATTTATCTCTCTAAATTTTCTTTTTCGTATATTCATTTCTTTTTGTCTTTTTTTTATTTTTATTTGATTTTATTTCAAAAAATCAACATCGTTATAAATATTTATTACAGACTTTTTAAAAATTTAAAACTTTACGAAATTTTACAATCTTGACTAAAATAAAATAAAAAAAAAAACCTTTTCAATCATTTATTTTTTTGTTATTTTTATTTTGTTCATAATATTTTTTTATAAGTACTTTATATTAAACTATTTTACAAAATTCTTTGAAAATTCTTTGAATGAATATGAAATGATCGAATCTTTATAAAAAAAATTCTAAACTTTTGGAAAATTTATTTGATCTTTTAAGGTATTATCAACACAATAGATTAGTAATAAATTAAAGTACAATGTAATTGTGAATAAATCTTATTCTCATCAATATAGTTCAAATTTACTCAAAAATATTTAATAAATAGTATAGAAAAATAAATCAGATAATTTTTTTACAAAGATCACAATTAAAAATAATCATTTTGGTATTTTTTTTTTAAATTACTTTTCAAATCGAAAAATTATAAACCAAAAAAAAAAAAAATATTTTAGTACTAAAAAAGTAAGATTTATAATCCTCTAAAAGTGAACATTTTTTTCATTTTAATTATTTACTCAATGATCATATACACAAAAACTTTTGGATTGGTTATTTTCGATATTTTTCTTTTAAATTATTTGCAAACTTCATTAGATTTAATGATGAAGTTCAAAAAAAGAATAATTCCCCTTTTAATGCAAGTGCTAAACAATATACAATTGTTTAGAATTAATAGAAATAATTAACTTCAGATTAGAGTTTAAAGTCATCAAAGAAGTACAATGACAAATTAATGTAAATTCCAAAAAAAAAAATGTTTAAAAAAATTATTTGTTTACTTTCTTCATCAATGGAAAACTCATGTGCTAAATATTATCAATGGTAGGATAATTAAAAATATTTGAAATATCATTTTTTAATGTTAAATATATTTATTTTATAAATAATTAGATATTAACAGTTATCTGAAGTTAATTTGGAACTTTAAATGTTTTTTTTTGAATTGACTTTTATAAAAAAATGAAATAAAAAGAAAAAAACAAAAAGATAAAAAAAAATATTTAACTAAATAAGAAAAAGTGATCTGATCTACAGATTTACTATTGATTTTGAGTATAATTTTGGAGAAGAATTAAAATATTTTCTTTATTTCCTCCATTAAACTGGAATAATTTGAATAAAAATCGTTTAGGTTATATCCTTTAATTATTAATAGAATATGTGCTGAAATCTTTTTTAAATCATGATAAAGTTTCAAAAATCGTGATTATTTTTATTAAAAATGGCAATTATTTTTTTCAAATAGGTAGAGTCATTAATATTTTGATAATATAATAAAGCACGATACAGTATAAAAACCAAAGAAAATTTCCAAAAATCTTAATAAATGTCAAACTATCTTGATTAAAATTAAATTACGATAATATAATTGATGAATGAAGTTTTACAATATTTGTAATTTGAAAATTTTATCTGATCAAAAAAAAAAAAAAAAAAACAGAAACTTGAAAAAAATGCCATTCTATTAAAAAATAACAAAAAATATACTTGATTTAATCAAAGTAGATATCAATATTTTCTTTGTTTTTCTTTTAATTTGGCTCAAATTTTGATAAGCTTTTTAGATTAACAACTATAATTAATCAAGAGACAATTAAATATTTTTATAGCCTATTACGGGGTTATAAATATGTTTTAGTAAAAAGACCTTTATAACTACAAATCAATCGAAAATTCTTTTAAGAATATTTTTTTGGGTGAAAACTTTTATTAAATTCTAGGAAAGTTAAAATGGGCTGTGACAACTTTTTACATGTTACAACAACAAATTAGCCACATCAAAACCCCATATTAATAATTTTGAGAAATTTACTTTCTTCTTTTTATTTTACTTCTTCTTATTTCTTTGTATTTGACAGAAAACTCAACTAGGTTGTAACAGTTTTTTTTTTTGACTGATTACCAATCTGAAAGAAAATTACTATTTCTTCTTTTTTTGTTATTGTAATCTGAATTTAATATCTCATTAAAAAAACATATATATTATATATCCAAGTACTGATCCAAAATGATTTATTATTTGTTTGATAATAAAGTTTGTATAAGATTTTAAATTATGTTGTAAAAAAAAAGGTGTGGAAGGATTAATTTTTTTCAATGAAAATAAATCAATGACTTTTATTGAGACTTCAATCTACCAAACCTTTCGAACACTTGTAGATAATTAAAAACCTTATAAACATTTGGTTCCACTTTTATCCGGGTCAAAAAATTTCTAGAGATAATTAAAATTCGAAATGTTAAAAAATTTTTAAGAAAGGATTATTCAAAAAAATATTCTTGTTAATAACTATTTTAGATTTTTTCAAAATAATGCGGATTATCCCAATTTTATACTCTTAAGAAAAAAATAAGTTTAATTGCAATTTTCATATTATCACAAGGTTATTGATAATATCTTAATCAAAAATGTTATCATCAAAGCATTTAGAAAACTATTTATCCTTTGTAAAAAATAAACTTTCAATAAAAGCAATGCCTTTTTTTCTTATCTGGGTCCTAATTATTTAAGCAATTTATACCAATCTGTATATGCAATTATCTTGAACAATCCAAGTTTACCAGAATCTGGGAAAACGTATTCGAATAATGTTACTTTATTTTGATTTGGATTAATTATGAATTGATTTTTGGTCTAATATTAATTAGATCATAGTAATTTCACATATACAAAATATAGAGCAATTTATACTTATAATCAACAACTTTCAAGAAAAATACAAATTTATTAATTTATTCCCATTTTTTGTTTTTTCAAAAAAAAAAAAAAAAAAAAAAAAAAAAAATCAAATAACAATTTTTTCAACAAGGTAATCAAATCTTTCAACCAACACCTTTCTAAAAAGCTTTCTCAAATCAACCAATTATACAGAGTTTCTTTATATTTAAATGAAAAACATTCAATCTTAATTATAATTCGTTAACAAATTTGCAAATGTAAAAAACTTGAAATTGGACCAAAATTTTGATTTTTTTATTGGATGTATCATAAAAATAAAAATTTCAATTTAAGAAAAAAAGTGAAATTGTAAAAAAACTTAATATAATTTTTCAATTGAAAATCAAACTAGAAATGAAAATTGAGATCATTTACAGCAAGTTTCACTTTGAAGACACAGCATTTAATTGAACATAAAAGCAAAAAAAATCTCAAATTAAAGAACAAAATTCGAATTCTAGTAAAATAATTTGTAATACAAAAAATTCCAAAAAAATACCACCCAATTTAAGAGATTTTTTTATATATAATTTAAGTTCAAAGTTTGATAATTAATTGTGAAATATACCATGATAAAATAAAAACAAACATTTTTAACACGTCATAAAGGGCTAAAATCAATGATACAATATCTCTTATTGTCCTTTGTTCTATCCTTATCTTCAATTGGTATTGTTTAATAATTTATTTAGCAATATAACTATTTTTGAAACCCCCGAAATAATTAATCCGATTCAGATCTAAAAATAGATTTTAATTTTATCTATGGGTTCAATTCAAAAAAAATAAAATTAATTATTTTTTTAAGTTGACACCGTATTTCTATTAAGTGATTTTATATTTTGTTTTCAAAAATTGTCACCCAATTTAAAAACGTCATGAACTTTTTTCATAGTTTGTGTTTTTTTTCCGAAATTTAACAGTTTTCCAATTGAACTTCAAATGTTCACTTATCCCAAAATAATTTAAAATCTTAAAAAATCCGAATCAAATATTAGTACTATCTCATTTCCAAAATAAAATTTTATATAGATATTTTTACTTTTTTCCAAATAAATAATATTAAAAAAATATACAAACATCTCTTTGTTACAAAAAAAGAAATTGAATACACAATAAAAAATTTTAGAATTATTAACAGAAAAAATATCATGTGTCATAAGACACGTAGAAAATATTAAAAAGTTTTCATAATAAATTTAGGTGTTATTATTTAAATATTACAATTTTTTTTTATTAGAGTTAGTCTAAGTTTCTGTTTTTTTTTATATCTTTTTTTATCAGTTTTCTTTTGACGAAATGATGGAAACAAACTCTTGATTTTTTAATGAAGCACCCTCTAACCTTGAACTAATTTTCATTTTCGGAATTACCTTACTGGTATTTGAATTACAAATGGGAAATTTTTTCACTTGGTTTACAATTTCCTTTTTGTTACAAAATTCCAATTTACAACCTGTTCCTGTAGGGAACTCTGTTTGTCATAAACAAGGAAAATGATTTGAAAATATTTTCCCATTTAGACTTCAAATACCAGTAAAATGTCTTTTCAAAATTTATTCAAAGTCAGATCCATAAATCACTCTGTAGTCAACAAGACAATACCCAATTACAGACTCTTGAAATCTGTAATTCTTTCTGCTCCGATTTTTAAAACAAAAAAATTAACTTTTTTTTTTTCATTTTTTGCTAATCAGTTTCAGGAAAATTCTGTTATGTCTGTTTTCCTTCTTGTATTAGCAACATTATTTTTAAAAGTGCAAAAGCGTTCCATATCATTGTTTTTCTTTTATACGGAAAGAAAAACCATAATGTTGATGGTACTTATTTGCGTATAGTACTCTTTTTTTTTTAACCTTCATTTGCTTTTTTCTTTTTTTAACTTTTTTTTATTTCTTTATCTTTGGGTTGGATGATCGAAAACAAAAAATACCAAAAATTCACTCATCGTTTCCCTTTCACCTCTCTCTCGATTTGAAATTTCTTTTTTTAACATTTTACAAATCAAATTCTTTTTTTAGTTTTGTTGAGGAATACAACTTTAATTTTTTCTTCTTCTTGGAAATTTATTTTCGTTTCTCGAACGAGAGTTTTTTTAAATTTGGATTTGGTTTGTTAATTTTTGTAAATTAGACCTTCGTTTTTGTTGTTTTAGATCTTCTTTGGTCTAAAAATAATTTCTTTCGAATCAAAAAAAACCTCCGTTTTGAGATTTTTTGCAAAAAAAAAAACCTTCGATTTGATTTCAATTACGATCCTTTGCAAAATAATATACTAATAACCATTTGAAAGTGTACTTGTCCTTTGTTTTCTTCCTCTACTAAGAACATTTTGTCGAGATTATTCCAAAACAAAAAACTTAACATCACTAAATAAACTCTTTGGTTAAGTCGATTTCGATATTATCAGAGCAAAAACAAGAAGATATAAAAAATAAAAATGATCGAAAGGTCTATTTTGATGTACACATGAACTAGAGATAGAATTTTTGAAATTAAATGATAATTCAAAGTGCCCGGTGTTTATTTGAATTAAAATGAAAATTAATTAAAATTTTCGTGTATTTTAAACCAAAGATCTCAAAAAGAGTACTTTTTGGATTGAAAAAGATTGACACTTGAAGAAAGGTTAATGAGTTGAAACGGTAACACACTGACAAAGAATTAAAATTGTCTTCCGAACTCTTTTTCGAACCAAATTTGTATCGAAAATTGAAAACAAAATATTTTTACTGTACAAAGTTTTCTTAGACAATAAAATTAGCAATTGATTTACAATTGAAAACCTAAAGTGAAATTGTTTGGGACCATAAATAATTATTTGACATATTCATTTTTAAGACTTTACAAACTGTCATACCGTACAAATATTTTTACAAAGATTTGAGAAGGAAAATCAAAATATTTTTGTTCAGATCATGAAATAATTCAATTTATTTTTAGAATAAGGTTTTCAATCTTGAAATTTTGATATTTTAAGAACAAAATCTATCATTCGAATCTTTGATCAAAAATAATAGATTTTATAATTAAAATATTTTTCATTAATGCAAATCAAAAAATTTCAGGACTTTTAAAGCTATTCACCCTTCCAAAATTTATATTAATTTCCCAAACCTTACAAACACTTTAAAAAGAGCCAAAAAGTTCAAGTCTTTGGTAAAGTCATGTAATTTTTGTTGGTAATTTTTTTTTTAATAATTTCTCAGAAAAGTAAAATTTATAAATAAAAATTTTTTATATTGTTGAGAAATTAATAATTTGCTATGCAGAATTCAACAGATTAGTATGAGTGTGAAAATATTAAGGCAGACCCTAAAAGATCAAAAAAGGCTGAAAAATACTTTTTTTTTAATGTATAGTTCTTGAATCATTGGCAGATAATTTTTTTTTCAAAATTGTTTTTTAATTAACTTTTTTGGAATAGCTATAAGTTATGGTTTGGAACCAAGTATAAGGCTAGTTTTTGAATAGGAATATTTTTTACATTCCAGGTAACATTTTCTTCATGGGAGTTTTTGAAAAAGGGGGATTGAAAAAAAATTAAAAAAAAAAAAATAGTCATATTCTGTTTTTATACTGGTGGTAGGGTCTTTAAAATTCCAATTAGCAAATGGCTCTCATTGAATATTTCTTCTCGAAACTATTAAATAATTTTTTGTTCAAAGATAGATTTTCAAGATTTTTAAAATTTTCAATGGTGGTTTATTTTATGAAAAGTATTCAAGTTATTATTTTTTTCTCTCTCACTTTTTGACCTTTAGACTATGAAACGAACTTAGTTTAATATTCCACACATAAAATTTACGACATATTTTAACAATAGGGTAACAAATCACATGAACTCATAATCACAAAATTTTCTAATTCAGACAAATATATGTATGTCTAATCCCTTTAGACTCTGGTTATCCTCAAATTATAAAAAAAAAAAAGTTTTTGAAAGCCCAGTAATACTATTTGTTTTTGAACAGCAAAAGAAAAATTAGATACACCTTATTTTGTTTTTTTTTTTCTTACAATAAGATTTCTCAAAAAAATTGATAGAAATATGTGATCTATCTTTATTTCTGTGTCTTATCTTTTATGACTATACAAGCGTTTATTTTCCAGTTAGTTTAGGTCATTGTTGAGAAGTCATATTTCAGAATTGAAAAAAAGATAATCAACAAAATTTATATTCGGTTTAAATTCCAAATACCTATAATAATTGAAAATCATTTTCTGAGAATCCTTTTAAAAAAGTGTTTTGACGAATTTTTAGATGCTATTCACAACAATACCAAACCTCATAGCCTGGGTTTTTTTTCCGGTTTGAAAAAATTTCCCTCATATTCACTTAATTTCCAATCCTTGAAATTCAAAAAAAAGAATAAGATAGTATCAGGTATTGGTGATTTGTTATTTTTATTCTTTTCTGATCGTTCCTTTGACTTGATAAAAGTTTTAATATTAGTATATAAAGGCAATTTTTAGTTATTTATTTTTTTTTTTTCCCAAAAATCCTAATTGAAAAACTCTAAGACCAATAAATCATAAGGTAAGTTATAAAAAATTATGATTTGTGGTTTATCAATTATAATTTTTTCCTTTTACTCGATTAACTAAAATAAAAATAAATTTTTCAAAAGCTTCAAATAAAACTAAACTTAATTTAAAATTTCAATCAATAGCTCACACCCCACACTTTTTTAGAGCTTACTTACCAACTTATAGGCCTTACACTCATAAATTTAGATTCAGGGAAAAAACAAAATAAATGTCTCTTTTTGAAACAATATTAAAACCAATATCAAGTCTAAGATCGATCAACAAAGAACCAAAATAACTAGTCAGTAACACCAAATGCAAGACTGTCTTTTCTTCAAATTTCATGGGCTGTGAACCTTAACACCCGATTTTGTTCTGAGGATTATTTTAAAAACAATTCAAAAATTGAGTTTCATTTTTTTGTTTTTAGTTATCTGTTTAAATTCCAAAACTTTTCCGAAAATTATAAAAAAAACGACCAAATCCTTTTCCACATTTTTATCTTAACACATCTTTTTTAAAAAAAAAAAAAAAAATAAAAGAGTTTCCCAAAATGGTATTAAATTCCTCTCAAAATGTTTTAACATTCATCCAAAAGAAAAAAATAAAATTTTTCTTTTTCTTTTCTTTTTTATTGTTGTTGTCTGATCAACCCTTTCATAGTCAAGAATAGTTGATGTATGGTCATACAATTTAGAGGAAGAAATGGACAAAGTGTGTAAAATAGTTGAAGATTTTCCTTATGTTGCAATGGTATTTTTTGATTAAATTTTTTTTCTTTTTGATTTTTACAAAAGACTAAACGGTTTTCAACAAAAAACACAACCAAAACAATTTTCTTTTTCAATTCGCACCAAACCGTTTGATTTTCCAAAAAATAAAAAAACTTTAAAAAAAAAACAATTGTGAATTAACCAAACGTAAAAGGACACCGAATTCCCAGGTTTGTTTTGATTCTTTTTTTTTTTATTCAAACTTTTCCTCGTTTCCAACAAAAAAAAAAAAAAAAAAAATTAATTTTTTTAAAAATCTTTTCCTTTCCACTCACCTATTCTGATCTGACAACAACCAAAAACAAATCAAAACAAAACAAAAGGGATTATTGGAAAAGCTGTCGGGAAATTTGATAGCTTAAGTGAGTTTCGATACCAGACACTAAAATTTAATGTTGATCGATTAAAAATCATCCAATTAGGTTTAACTTTTTCTGACTCTGAAGGCAAATTGCCCGAGGGTACTTGCACTTGGCAATTCAATTTCAAATTTAATATCAACGTGGACATTTATGCACAAGACAGTATCGATCTTTTGACCCATTCTGGGATCGATTTTAAAAAGATTATTACAGACGGAATAGATCCAAACCGATTTGCAGAACTATTAATTTCCTCTGGCCTTGTACTAAACGATTCTGTTTATTGGGTTTCTTTCCATTCAAGTTATGATTTTGGCTATTTAATAAAATTGCTTACCACACGACAATTGCCAATGACTAAAAACCAATTCTTTGAATGGATGTGGGATTTCTTCCCAAATATTTATGACATAAAATACTTAATGCTTGCACTGGGCACATTACATGGTGGCCTCCAATCGATGGCGAACCAATTAGGTGTAAGTTTATTTTATTTAACTACAAGATTTTTTAATTTTTTTTTTTTTTCCTTCTCTAGTCTCTTCTTTTATTCTGACCAAGGAATTAAAAATGAAACAACACTTTTTTTTTTTTCATTAGGTTTTTCGATCATTACCCGATCAGTAAACACTGAGTTTTGATTTCAATTTCTCAAACACTTTTTCATCACATTTCGAAGAAAAAACACAACGCCCTAATTAACCAATTTAAAAAAAGAAAAATTTTATTTCCAAAACCAAACACTTTCTGATTGAACTTTTGAGACACAAATAATTTTTTTTTCAAATTAGAATTTAATGGAACAATAAAAATTATTTTCCACTAAATCAAGAGATCTTAAAGGTTATTATTCAAAATAATAACCTTTAAGATGGTCAAAGCAATTGTAATAAATGGAATGAAAAAAAAACAAATCAATTTTTTACAAATTAAGCAAAGCAACCAAAAACAAAATTAAAATTCAAAGACAACAAATTATGCTGTTTTTGAAAAAAACCAAAAAATGGAACAAAAAAAATCACTTTAAGAGAAAATTTTGTTCCTAGTAAATTAAATTCTGAAAATTATAAAGAAAGTGAAAATTTAAAAATATTTATTTTGAATTTCCAACAAGGAAGCTAATTTGGAGAAACACAAAAATTTTCTATCGTCCACTTGTAATTGTAAAAATTATCAAAGAAACTGAAACTGTTTTTGTGTTTTATTTAATTCAAGAAAAAACACAAAAACCCAACAATAAACTCAAAAACAATTAATCTTTTATCTGAAACCTGAATTCATCCAAGTAAACTAAATTCCAAAAAATTGTACAGAGTTAAAATAATTGAAAGAATAACAATATTACAGCAACACAATCAATTTGGAAATAAATTTGAATTTTAATCGACTATTTGAAAATCATTTTTTGTATTTTCTGTTTTGTTTTCATTTCTTTTTTTACAATTCAGAAATCTGTTTCGTTCGAGATCGGTTATTTTTTTTTTCCAATGATTGATAGAAGGTTAAAGTTGAGTTCATTTCAATAAAAAAATTAGATAAGATTTGCTGATGGTATTTTGTCTTTTGATCAATCAATAATTGTTGGTTAAATTTCAACAAATTTAGCAATACATTTTTTTTTTCCGCTCATTTCATTATTTTGGGAACATTCCAATTTTGATTTTTTGGTTTTCTTTTTTTTTTCTTTTATTTGGACAAAAATAATTACATATAAAATATTCAGACTGAGGTAACTTAAATGTGGTTAAATATTAAGATTTGCAAAAAATAAAATATATTGGGAATTTTTTTATGACTATTTTTGATTTTGATTTAGTCCAAATTTTTGCAATGGGGTTTGTATATATAATCTGAAAATACAAAGTGAATGGATTTAGTCTGATATCTCAAAAAAAATAATCTCCATAAAAAAATATAATAAATTTCTTAAAGAAATTTATATCATCCCTGACAGGATTGACACATTTTGGAAAAAATAATTTTTCCACAATTTTAAAAAATATAACTACTCATCAACTATATAACCACTAGTAAACCTGTTGATGAATCAGAACAATAAAAAAAAATTCAAATAAAAAAATTTTTTACAAAGTCTTTTATTTTTATAAAATAAATTGGTTTTTTTCACAAAATGAATATGACAAAAACAGTTTTTGTGAAAATACACATCACGTTTATCAGACAGCCAATGTGATGTTGACCCCGATTTCTTTTTTTAATATTTTCAACAATAATATCAAGGTTATCTTGGGTTATTGTGAGTTAAGATATGACTACCATTTCCTTCACGGAACTTAAATCTTTCACTAATCCAAACAAAAAATCATCATTATCAATTGTTTTCAAAACTCATCAATCCATAAATCATCTTTGTGTTTGGGATTAACATTTTAAAGAAATAATACCAATCAAATCATTTCCAAGAAAAATGATTATGCTTTAAAAAGATTAACATTCACATCTTGGTCTGTACTGATCATCAAAGCATATATTTGCCATTTAATTAACAGTATTAAAGGTGTTTTATTTTGTTTTTTTAAGATTTTTGGATCATTGCTTATCTTTTCAGATTAGTTTCCTTACATTCACAATTTGTTTTTTGATGTTGTTGTTTACTTTTTGGGCTTGGAAAAAAAAGTATGAAATCGGAAAATAATAATTCAATCAAAAATGTTTCATAAAATGTTATTTGTTTACTTTTTTGTGCAATTGTTTTGAATTTCACTTTGTCTTTTAGATCAAGAAGTCAAAATTCCAAAAATTTACGCAAATCTTTTTCCTAGTTTTCAGGAAAATTTTAAATCTGTGAAAGAAAATTGTAATTTTCATTATTATTCTAATAAGGATCAAAAAAAGTCAAAAATAAAATTTTGATAAAACCCTCCAATTCATTCAAATTTATTTTTGCAACATCAAAATAGAAAAAACTATTTGAAAAGTGTGTAAATTGTTCTGGAAGGTAAATTTTGCAAGAAAAAACACTATACTTTTTAAAAATTTAATTTATTTGTTATTGATTTTCAAAAACATTAAAAGGTAATTAGATTAGAAAACTATTCCAAATCAAATTTCTGATATTTAAAAACAAAATAAAAAAGTTTCTTAATTTTCTTTTAAATTATAAAACAGGATTTTACTTTTTTTTCTTTCAAAATTTAGATATTTCGAAAATCACAGAAATCACAGAAATCACAGAAACCAATTTTTCCCAATCAGAAATTTCAAACTTTTAACCATGACTCGATAGGTTGCTAACTCTTGATAAATTAACACAATTTGAAAAATTGAAGATAAATACTTAAAAATAATTTACTAAAAAAATGAGTCAATTGTCTAAAACTACATATATTGATTAAAATTGATTTTGTGCTGATTTAAATTTCTTTTAGAGACTTTTTGGATTGGTTTACCTTTCTTTTTTATTATTAGAAAAAAAAAAAATCAAAAAACAAAATTTAAAGAAAGACAAAGAAGCTCAAATTAAAAACTTTCTTTTTATTTAATATTTTCATTCAAATTACAAGTATTTTGATTATGAACAATTTTTTCAAAGATATTAAACACAGATTTTCTTTAATTTATTTATTTTTAACTTTACTTTTCTTTAAATATTTTTTTTGTTAACTAATAATAAACAAAAAGAAAGGAAATTATAATAACTCAACTTAAATTTAACAATAAGTTTAATATTGAAATCATTTACAATATATATGATTCAAAGCTCTATTATCAGTATAAAAGCAAAAAATGTCCATTTTTTTTTTCATTTTTTTCAATCTCCTTTTTAAAAAAACCTATGAACGAAAGGTTACCTGAAATGTAAAAATGATTACTATTCAAACCTAGCCAAATACTTGGTTCAAAACTATAACTCGAAGATATTCCAAAAAAGTTAAATCAAAAACAATTACAAAAAAAAATGGACATTTTTTGCTTTTATACTGGTACTAGGGCTCTAAGAGCTGAAATGAAAAAAAACAAAAAAACATTTTGATAACATTACAAAATTTTTGCGTTTGTAATATTTTGCAAATTTAAAATTGATCCAAAAATCTGTTTGTATTCTGAACTTCTTTTGAGAATCATAAAAAATTTACAAAAACAACAAAAAAAAGATTTTTCAAAGTATTTTTTTTTTTTTCATCAAATTCTAAATCATTAAAATGTGAAAAAAACGTGTTGTTATCTTGCTTTTAAAGGTTAATAGACGTTCTAAAGAAAATATCCGTGATTATAATTATTTTTTCCAACATAAATTATAAATGCTAAAACAATATTTAAAAAAATAGTATTTTTTTGTTTGCTTTGTCAATGCTCGATCTGTTGATTTAACAGGATCTCAAATATTTTAAATAATACTAATAATACTGATTTTGTGATTAGTTTTATTGTGATGTGCTAAACAGTCTATTTTTCAACTTCAAAAAATTTTTTTTAAATTGATTTTTTTGATTATAAATTTGAATTATCATTTCATATAGAATCTTTTTAATAAAAATTAATGAATAAAAAACTAATTTGATCTTTTTCTTTTATAATTAATATATATATATTTATATATCTATATATATTTTAACATATAGGTAAAACGAGTAGGTACTCAACATCAAGCCGGCTCAGATTCCTTATTGACTTCTGCTGTATATTTTAGTCTTCGAGATGTTTATTTCAACAAAGTTGTCGATAATGAATTTTTAGGCAAATTGTATGGATTGAGTGATGATTATTCAACAAACCAAATTCCATTTACACCAAATAATAATTTGAATTATTAATAAATAATTTAAATATAACAAAATTAATGATTCATTAATGTGTTAAAAAAAAAGAAACTATTAAAAAAAAATATTCTGCAATAATTCATAAGAAAAAAATAAAAACATCAAAATAAACAAAAATTTATTTTATTTTTTTTATTTTTACTAATAATACCCAAAATCTTGGAAAATTAAATTTTTCTTTAAAGATTCTGTGAATTTTCTGATTTCTGTAATTTGTTTAGAATTATGAATTGGAGTTTATAATAATATTTCCATAAAAAAAAAGTTCTGATACAACGTTGTACAAACCAAAAATTCAAATACATATCTCTTAAATTGGTAAAACCAATATTCTAGACAACTTCCAATCATTAAAAACAATAGTTTTCCGTGTATTGTCACAATACATTTCTTATATTTCCAATCATTTTTTTCAGTTTATTTCTTAATGTTGAAACATTTTTAAATTCTATTGAAACTAACCGTTCTGGAAAAAAAGTAAAACAGGGAAAAAAAGTGAAACACTGTTTTAAATTGAGAAAATTAATAGAACCAGGAAACGAAAAGCAAAATCAATTAATAAAGGAAGAAATAAATAAATACAGACAAAATGAAGGATTCAACATAACAACAGGGTTTTCTAATACTATCTTTTGGTAGAATTTTTCTTTGATTGATCAATTATTAAAAAATTGTTGAAAAAATTGACTATTTTTGAAGATCTCCAAAACAACACCTACAATTTCGGTAATAAAGTAGATTTAAATTGGTTTTGTTGGTTTGATTGAAAATAATAGAATTGATTATTATTTGAACTTAATTGGTTTCTTCTTTTAATTGATTTTGCTTTTTATTTCCAGGTTCTAATAATTTTCCCAATGAAATACCGTGTTTAACTTTTTTTTATAATCAGCAATGCACTAATTTATCAAAAATTTAAAATTTAATTGAAAATGATGAATTCAAATAAACAAAAAGATAGTTTTTTCTAAAATTAAAGAGACTTGAGCGAAATTTTTGATTTTTCTCAATTATTTTGTATTCTGGAAAATCTAAAGGTGAAGTTTTTTTTTTATTTTAAGAAATAAAGAGAAAATTTCTTAAATTTTCTTTTCATTACTTAAATTAAAAAAAAAACTAACGACACCTTCAACTGTTGGTTTTTCCAGTTGTTCAATTCTGAATTCATCAAGTCCAATTTCTAATTTTTTTACGGTGTTTGATTGCCAGTTAATATTTTCCAATGTCTTTTCTTAGACTTTAAGAGTATTAACTATTTTGGGAAAATCAAGAATTTTTAATTTTTCAATTCTTTTAAATCTATTTTAATATATAGTTTTTCTTACCGAGTCTATTATTTCTTCAGTTTTTTATATAGAAGTCTAGGTAAATGTGAATTTATAAATAAAAATTTGTTATTTTTTTATTTACCCACACCTCGATTATATTGAAGTCTTTTTGGGTTATCAAATATTTATAATCCGGATAGCAGTAGATCAATTGAAAACCACTTTAAAAAAATGAATTTTCAATCCATTAGTAAATTTCTTTTGTTGTAAAATATTGATTAATTTTTTAATATTATTTTTAACATTTTCAAAATTAAATTTTAAAATAGTTTGTTTATCTAACCTTATTCCTAAATAATTTTTTATTTTATCAATATTTAGATTCATTCCAAAATCTCGAATAAAAAATTTTGTGTTTTTGTAAAAAAATAATTTTATTAAAAAATTTAAGTGGGATCTTTTTCAAATGTTGGTTTTAATACAAAAAATAGTAAAAAAAAAAAAAATATCATTTTCAGTTTTGATCATTTTGTCTAAAAGAAAAAAAAAACACCTTCTTTTTGAAAATTAATATTCCTTAAAAATAAATTAGTTTGAAAAAAAAAAAAAAACAGTTAATAAAAGAATTACACAGTGAATTAATTAGTAAAAATATGAAATTGTAAACTCTTGAATAATAAAATATATACTGTTTATATTCATTTTGAGTTTCAATTTTAAATTTAATTTAATTTATTCAACTTTAAAAAAAAATACAAATAACTATTACAATGATCAAAAAAATGTGTACCCAACAACTATAATAAATATTTCAAAATATAATCCGTGCTTTTTTTTCTTCTTGTTCCAATACTACATCCAATTTACTACTGGCAGTATACATAAGTTCAAATCAATTTTGAAGGTAACCCCTTGATATTTTCAGTAAAATTTAAAATTCTGAATGTAGTTGAATTTTTTTCTTAATTTTCTCATTTTTTTGAAAGATTTTGTTAATTCTTGATGAAAAAATTTTTATTTCTAATTAACTATTTTTTGAGGAGAAATTTTATTAATTTGATCCTTTATTTTTAAAATTTCTTTTTAAAATAATAAAAATTTAAGAAACCAATATATTTTTAATTAGAGTTTATTGCTGGTTTCTTTGATCTTCTGATATATAGGTCTTATAACAAAAATTAGAAACACTTGATTTTTATTTTGAAACATGTATTAATCTTTTCTACACGCTTTATTTTGACAACAGTATAGATAATCCCAAAAATTGTTAAAAACAAAAAAAAAAGAAAAAATATCTAATATTTGAGAATTGTTAAACTTGAGAAGTGGGTTTTAATGTTTTTAATTCATATTTTGGTTTGTAATCAATACTCTAATTAAAAATGAGAGTAAAAAAAATGAGAAAACCACTTAAGGACCACGTGCCCACCCTTGTTGGTGTTGAGTAATTGTGTTATTTCACTTTCACTTCTCACAAAAAATTTTCACACGGAAGAAATTGGAGAAAAAAAAAAACAAAAAAACATTTTTTGTCATCTTTATCATTTTCACGAAGATTATTTTTCTTTGTTTTTCAATGAAAAGGAAGATTGAACATTACCAAAAAAAAAATTGCAAAAAATGGCTTTTGGGGATTTTCAAGTGCATTTCAAATTTGAGAACCATTCAGACTTGTAAAAACAAATACAAAAAACATTTAGAACAGCCCAAGAAAATAGTGTGAGTTCAGAAAGTTGAAATGGAAATTCGAAATTATTAAAATCAAAATTTTGGCATTATCTAACAAGGTAAAAATTGTGAAAATTGTGTAAATTTCACATTTTTTCTAAAAGAAATTCTACTTGGACAAATATTACTTGGATTACATAACCCTTTCAAGGGTGATTTTATTCATTATTCCACTGTTTTCACCTTAAAATGTAGTCCTTAATTGAAGATAATTATTTAAAAACCAAAGAAAAAAATAAAAATTCACAACAATAAAAACAGAAAATCTATTTTATTTCTTTGAGGAAGCTGTTTATTTTTTCTTTATGAAGATATTGTTTAATCAACCTTAAAAAATTTTGAAAAGAAAAAAGAAAAAATTAAAAAAAAAAATATTAACGTTTAGTTTTAATGATTTTTTTTTGTGAGTTTTTCTTCAAAATAACGGTATATTCAGAAAAGATCCAAATCAAAAAAGTTTGAAAAAACAAAAAATAAAAAGAATAAAAAATTTGTTGTTTAGTCTTAATTGGTTATCTAAATGCAACATAAAGAGAATACACAAAGCCAAAAACAAAACACAGGAATCCGTACGTTGGTGTGAAGTGTCCCAAGTTATTCACAACGAAAAAGATTATTGAAACAAAACCTAAAAGTTGGAAAAGAGCACCAAATTTGCGTGAAATTAAAAAGATCAAAGAACCGAAAAAAGATACACCAAACCCACAAACTAAGAAGGAATAGTAATTTAAGGAAGACATTTTATCAAGATTTGAGAATAGTTCTGTGAGTCCTGTTTTCTTGAACTCTGCGCTTCCAAGATCACTGTGTATTGTTTTAAAACATTTTGAAAAGTCTTTCAAAGCAGAAGAAAATTTTGAATCTTTAAGCTTATATAAGCACGTTGAAGATCCACTTAATTTTTTAAGAGTATCTGTGCCAAGGGTGTTGTCAACAGCAAAAATTAAAACATCGCTTCCTGGTGAATGAGTGATCCCATCAGAAACAAAGAAGGGAAGCAATAATGAAATCAGAATGCAGATCGCCCCTAAAGCTCCAACGATATATTTGACAGTTTTTGTGATCCAACGGAAGACAAAGTAAACCAAGAATAAAATTACAAGTCCCAGAAATGCTGTTGCTATGATCAGATGTGTATTTACGGAATTGTTTGTTTCGGTTTCCATTTCGGAAAGAAATTGAATTCTTTGTATTGATGCAAAAATAAAAAATGATTTCTGTTTAATTGAATTTTATCTTTGAATTAAAAATTTCGACTCAGAGAACCTTTTTTTGATTCCACTTGAGAGAAAATAAGACAAAATTGTTTTTTAAGGTGATCTTCAACAATTGAAAATATATATTTTCTGGTGATCTTGAACTAATTTTAAAATAATGGGTTCGTAAATAAAGTCCTTTTTTAAAAGAGTTATTAATAAAAAGTTTAGATACTGTCACTCAAACTGGTTTAATAAACCTTTTTTTTAAACTAGATTTGGTTACTCTTTTTTCAACTATTGAAAAAAACTTTTTAAAAGATTGTTTGAAAGTTGTATTTACTTGAAAGATTTTTCAATCATTTTTTCTTAAAATGAATTATTATTTAAGGAACGAGATAGCAATCTAAACATTTGTATTCACAAAGTACCAACCTAACAATATTTGCTGACCCAAAATTGTTTCCCGAATCAAAATGATTAAAATAAGAATTATTTAAGGGAGTGGGTAACATTTTACCAATTTTGAATGCTCCAGCTAATATGAAATGGATTAATTTATATCATCTCTTTAACCAAATAAAGGATTTATTATTATACTATTTGTTTCAGAATTGAATGAACAAAATTTTTATTGAAGGGTCTAGTCATTTACCGTGAAAATGCACCATACTCAAGTGGTGACCTGAGACCAAAAAGGGTATTGTGAAATAGCCCTTCTTTTGGTTGAAAAAATTCAAATAACAAAAAAAAAAATTCCATGGGATCTCTTTGACAAAAAATTCAATGAAGAAAAATAAGTTTGAAAGAGTTCTCAATTTTCAAAAAATCAAAATTTAAAAAACAAAATTTATATTTTCTCATTTTTTTTTTTCAAATGAGCAAATTTCTTTAATTTAAAACAAATTGCTTTCTTGAATTTCACAATCAATTTAATTCGATGTAGTCTGATTTGTGGTTATTTTGTAACCCTCTAATTTTGACCAAGTATGGGTTATGTAATATTCTTTTGATAAAAATAATTCATTTGAAAAATGAAAAAAAAAAAAAAAAAAGTCACTGATATCTCAAAATGCGCCAAAGAGCGATACTCAAAAAACTGGCAAATTTGTTTTCAAAATTGTAATTCACAACCATTTTATATGGAAATTGAGTGTCGCTCTTTGGCGATTTTTTCTAAAAATGTCCTCATTTTTGGTTGTTGATTTTTGGAGATCGATCATACATCATAAGTTGGTTGGTTTTTGATTGGTGTTGTGTCCTCAATAAAATTACTAAAAAGTTTTTTTCCATTTCAGAATAAAAAATTTCACCGTAATGACTCTATCCTTAACTTTCTAAAAAAAACTAGATTTAATTTTTTTCCATTTTATCCCTTGCTGAATCTTCTTTATATTGGGATGGAGAGTTACAAAGGAAAAAAGTCAAGTGGTTACTTGCTAATACTGTGACACTGGAACACGAAAGTATGAGTAACTTGAAAATAAAAACAAAAAAGAAAAGGCGAAAAATGAGCAAATGTTTTTTGTAAATAAGATCAAAAAAAAAAAAGAAATTAGATCAATTAAACAACGATTCCCAAGTGAAAATTCATGATCAATTATCGAATTATTGAATCAACCAAAAGTATTGTGACTATGATTTTGGGAGTCCTTAATTTAAGATAGCATTAATTTTTCTTTTTTGAATTTTAATCAATTACATCTTATTAACCCTTAATAAACCTTTTTTTTTTCTTTTTTCTTTTTTACTTTTTAATTTTTAGCTTTTACTTTTTAACAGAAAAAAAATTTGGGCATTTCTTTCCCTTGAACAATCGTGAAATCTATGATTTTACATTTAAATTACCTTTGAGGAAATTTAAGTAAAAGGACACCTAGAATGTAATTTACACTTCCATCATCTATAAAAAAAAACAGATTTATAAATCAATTAACCCTTTAAATACAGAATAATCTTTAAAGAAGTCTGAATTATTAATTTTAATATCTTAAAATTGGGGGGTTGGATGATTTACTTTAATTAAGGACATGTGATTTTTATCGAAAGCCAAATGAAAATTTTGATCTTTTTATTTTGAAATTAACAGTAAATAGGAAGTGGAGTATGTACTACACTACACTAATAAGAAAAAAAAAATTGAAATTTCAAAATAGATAACACTACTACTTCATTAACCATTTCATCTTGAATAATAACGTTTATTCACAATATAATCAAAATTACAGAACTTCAAATCCATGAGGCTATTGTATTTATTACCGTTAGTAGTACCACCTTTATTAAAAGTCTCAAGATTATAAAATAAAAATGCTTTTTTTGGTAAAAAAATTCATATAAATAGAAAGACAAATTTTAGTTTTAATTCAACTTTGAGTTATTTACTTAAAAAATAATAACGAATAGTTTTGAAAACATTATACTCATCTAATTAAAATTAAATAGAGAAAAAACAAATCACTACGATAATTAATACTATGTTCGTCAAACACCTTAGTTTTCGAGAATCCAATTGAAATGAGAAAAATCTATGATTTTAGTCTATTCTTTTAAATTCTGAAAAACCTTAAGGTAGTTTTTTTGACTTTTTAATATCCAGAAATCTATTGATTTTCGAACCAAAACCGATTTAAAAATAAAATAAAGCCATCAAGTGCCTAGCTTTTCTATAATTTAAAAGTAATTGAGAAAAATCAAATGTTTTTCTCAATTTGATAAAATTTTCGAAAAGATAACTGTGGCTTTTTTTACTTTTTGAAATAAACTGAAAATTTACTAAATTTTCCATTTTTTAAATTCTGGAAAACCAAAGGAAAGTTTCCTAGTTTTTTTTTTTTTATTTTTTGGAATAAACCGAAAATTTCTGAAAATTTTCTGTTTATTTTAAAAATTCAAAAAAATCTAAGGGAACAAAAAAAAAAAAAAAAAAAAAAATTTAAATCAACAAATAATTCTCTAATACTTCAAATAATTGATTTAATATTTGAAAGTACTTTATAAAAATTAAAATAGTTCTAAAATATATGATTATAACGTCTTAGCTGTGAAAAAAAAAAATTTCAAATTTTTTACTATTAAATTTGAAAAAAATCTTTCTAGAACCTGGGAAATTGGATTTTTCAACTTTAATTGCAAAATATCTTAAAAAATAACTCTTGATCCAAGATTATTTTTTCACGGATCGAATTTATTCTAACCTAAGTTATCAAAAAGTGAAAAATGAGCAAATGTTTAATTTTTTTTTCAAAAAATTTTTTTAGGAGTGGATAGTATTATAAAATAAATTCCAAAAAATTAGAAACATTTTAAAAAGTTGAAAGAATACGATGCCACGCTTTAAATACCAATTAGAAATAACTTAAGATATTACAAATTATTTCATTTTTATCTTTTTTGTTTTGCTTTTATTTACTTTTTTCGAGTTTAGCAATCTGTTTCATTTGATCTGGAATATTTTACGATGATTGATAGAGGGTTATTCTTGAGTTTTTAAATTGAAAAACCACATGCAATTGAACGATGGTATCTTATCATTTGATCGATCAATAATTGTTGGTGAAATTTTGAAAATATTTACCAATACATTTTTTGTTCCACTTATTTCGTTACTTTGTACACACATATTTTTATTTTTTTGTTTTTTATTTGTTTCTTATTTGTTTCTTTGATTTGGATGAAAATAATTACTTTTATAAACATTAATACAATGTTACTTCAATTTTGGTTTTATATTAAGTTTGTTAAAAGATAATAAATTGTGATTTTTTTTTTTCCATGTTTTTGATTTTGGGTGTGTCCAAATTTTTGGAATGGGATTTATCTTTAGAAACCAATTAATTATAGAAAATTAAAAAATTAAAAAACTGATCAAGAAAAAATCAAAAAAACTTTTATTTATTGATCTTATCTATACTATTTGATATAATTTCTTCTTCTTCTCTTGGTTTTATTTTTTAATTCTGCACGTAAGTTACTTTAGTTTGTTAAAATTTTTAATTGTAACAAATAACTTTTTATTTCTCAAGAATTTTCAAAATGAAATTTAGAGCTCAAATTTTCATTAATTCTTCTAATTTTGATTTGGCACAAAATAAAGGATATTTTTTAAATTCTTCTTCAGGAAATCTTGATTTATATAATGAACTTATTTGATTTCTACACACTTTATTTTTGAGTCAATTGAAAACATAAAATAATTAAGTAGTTCTATTTCTTTTTTTAAGATGATTTTTTTTTATTTTATCTAGTTGAAATATTTACCTTTCATGGTTTCAATAAATAAATCCAATTTTTTTTTAATCTTTGGAACAATATGTTATATTTTGGATTTGTTTGATAAAAATTTTCAACAATGACGTTCAAAAATTAATTTTGAAAAAAATTTTCTAAAAATAATAAATAAATAGTAATGGTACTAGAGATTAAAGGCAATATATTCTTTATTTTAACCCTATTTAAGAATATTTAGCTATCAAAAATTTTTCAAAAAATTCTTTTATTGAAAACTTTTTGCTATTCTACTATTTCAACTATGTTATTTAAAAAAGTTAATCATTTTTGTTTGGGTTTCCAAAAAAAAACAAAAGGATTTTAATAAAATTCAGATATTCTTATAACTATTTTAATATTTTCTATTTTTTTTTTTTATTTCAATCACCCATCCGAATATATTTCCCAATTAAAAACAGTTTCTAATAAAACCAAAAATTGAAAAGAAAAAATGCTGAAAAAATTTTAAAATTAAAGATTTGACTTTTGTTTATATTAATTCATTTCACAAATAGACTATTGAATGCTATTTTAATTCCATAGTTTCACAATCTTTGTGGCACTCCAAAAATATTTTTCAGTAAAGTTCTCACAAAAAAAATTCCTAAAAGAATAAAATTATCTGACTTCCTTGATACATTGTATCACAATTGAAACAGAAATTATATTGTTGATAAAGATTAAATTTAATTATTATTTTTACCAAAAAAAGATTGACCCAATATTTGAATATGCTAGAATCTTTAAATCAAAATGTAAATATTTGTCTAATACTCGATTAAAACTTTTAATATATACTTTATGAAAAAAGCTTTATCCAGGATATAAAAGCTGACCCATATTCTTATAATACCATTTTACAGTTAAATAAATATATTTGGTGCAATTAAATTATATGTGTTCAAAGGGGTTGAATATATATTTTAAGAATAAATTTATTTTTTATAAATTTCAAAATTTAAATCTTTATTTTACTTTTTCGTTTTTCTTTTTATTATTTTTATTTTTTTTTGAGAGCTGAAAAAAGATTCTTTTCGAAAAATGTACAATAAATATTTAAAAAATAGTATGGAACCAATAATTATATTTAAATAATTTTGGAATTTCTTTGAAAAATTATAATTAATAGTATAATTTTTGTTTCAAATTTGAAAAATAGTATTAAAAATATCATTTTTTGAAAAAGACAACATCAAAATAGACTTTTCATTTCAATAGAAAAGATAAATCTTTCAATTTACTTTTCTATTAAAACCATTTTTATGTGTTTTATAACATGATACCCAAAGCCTATAATAAAATAATCCCGTAAAAGATTTCATTTTTTTTAAGATTGAATAAATTTTGTGTTCAAATTAAATGTCGTTTTTTGGAAGATTTGTAGAAGCTGGAAGAATTGTTTTAATTACATTCGGAAAATATGCTGACAAAATTGCAGTTATTGTTGATATCCTCGATCAAAATAGAGTAAAATTTGATAGATTTTTTTTTTTTTTTTATTTGGATTTCCTTCACAAAAAGACTATAAGGTTTATGATCTATCCAAGCCCAAATCAAATTCCAAAAAAAAGAAATACAAACCACAAAAAAAGAAAAACAAAAAAGAAAAACAAAAAAGAAAAACAAAAAAGAAAAAGAAAAAGAAAAAAGAAAAACCAAAAAGAAGCAAGAATGAAACAAATTTCGATCTTATAAACAACATATTTTTGTTTTAACAAAACCACTCAAATCCTTTTTTTTTTTTGTTTTCTTTCTTTCTAATAACTTCAGGTTCTTATCGATGGACCTTCAACTGTCAATGGTATCCCAAGACATGTTATCTCCTTAAAATGGGTGTCTTTAACCAATTTCAAAATTGATATCAAAAGAGGAGCTAAACTCGATGAAGTTGAAAAAAAATTCAAAGAAGAAAAGATTGAAGAACAATGGAGCAAAACATCACTTGCTAAAAAACTAAAATTAAAAGACATGAGAGCAAAAATGACTGACTTTGATCGTTTTAAACTTGGCTTTGCTAAATCAAAGGTTTGTGAATTTTTGTTTTTGTTTGATCCAATTTTTTAAAAGTTTTTAGGTTGTCGCATTAAAATTTTTTTTTTTTTTGCTTTATTCTTTATTCTTTTTCATTTTCTTTTTCTTTTTTATTAATTTTTATAAACAATCCCTTTTCTGTTATCTTTTAATCTTATTAGAGAAAAGCAATTCTTGGTGCAGAAATTAAAAGACTCATGAAAAATCAAAAGTAATGCCTTTTTGTTCTGAATAAAAAAAAAACTTAGATTTAGGGAATCGATTACAATTTAAAAGTTGTTCAACAAAAACAATTTTTTTCAGTTTTGCTTTTTATTTACCCCAAATTCAAAATTGTTTCAATTAATTTAGAAGATCAAACTAAAAAATAAAAACTAAGAATACACCAAATTACACTTTTTTCTTTTTCTTTTTTTTTTTTTTTTTTTTTTTTATTTTTCTTTGCTTTTTATTTTTTTGTTGATTCATTGTTTTTTTTTCCTGTTTGAAAATTTTTTCTTTTTAAAAGGATCTTTTCCAAACACAAGATTTTAACAATTTCAAATACACCATATTTTAATTGAATCAAAAAAACGACTGATATTATGAACAATTGATTATCAGTCAGTAATTTAATAACACTTTTCAAATGAACAATAACTAACTAAAAAAATAACCAACTAACTCAAGAAATACCAGTTCAACTTTCAAACCCTTGTGTTTCTTCATTTATAATCCAGAACAAAAAGTCGATTATTTTACTTTTATTATTACAAGTCTTTTATGATGAATTATCAATAAAAATTTATCAAAATTTCACTCGATTTACTTTAGAAACTAATTTGATCAATCACAGAAACCCATTTCCCAAGTTTGTCACATTAAAATTTTCATTGTAAAGACCAGACAAGATATTGAAATTAATTTTTTTAGTTATGACCTTTTAAGTGAATATTTACATTATACCAATTTTGAGTGTTACCATTTATCACAAATTGAACCATTTAAATCATTTCTTTAACCAAATATAAGGAATATTTTTATAAATATCGGAATAGGATGTATCCCTCTATAATATTTTTATATACCATAAAACAATACAATTTATAAAAATGAAAAATTTGATCAGGAAATAATAAATAAAAATCATTTATTTATTGATCTTATCAATAAAATTTGATATAATTACTTTTTCTTTTCTTGGTTTAATTTTTCATTCTGGATGAAAAAACTTTTGTTTGTGAAAAATTTTTAATAAAAAAATTACACTACTTTTTCTAAATGAATTTCCAAAAATTAATTTTAATTTTTCATTCAATTCATCTAATTCGAATTTTGAATTCAAAAAGAAGTATATTTTTTTTTTGGATTCTTTTTCAGAGATATATGATTTATTGAATGTATTTGATTGATTTAAAAAAGTAGCTTATTTTCTCTCGAATTGTGAAAAATCAAAATAATTAGAAATCTGATTGAAATTTTTTACAATATTTTTTTTTTTTAATTAGGTTGAATTTTCAGTGGTTCGCTTTCTTTAATTTAGGTATTTCAATCATTTTCCTTTAATTATTGAAGTACTATTTTTTTTTTAGCTTGCTTTGATAAAAATATTTGAAAAAGGATTTTTGAAAACAAATTTGTAAAAAAGGGATAGTTCTGAATCAAAATAAATAATAGTGGGGTGAGAATTTCAAGTAATAATCTGTTTATCCTCATCCCAATAAATA